>CM077555.1:4800000-7553509 GCA_039657385.1 Citrus x changshan-huyou | reverse complement strand
TGTCTGATCTCTCCTTTATTGTGAAATGACTATAATGCCCCTAAAATACATAAAATACTTAATTAAAATAACACACACGTAATTACATCACAAGAAGGTTAAATACATAAAAGTAAGGGTTATTAGTAAGACTTGAAATGTAAAATGACGGTTTTCTCATTTATAAATATGCATTTTCTAACACTCAACACTCTCCTCATTTAATACGGAGGCTGCAACATCGTTGAAAACTAGATTGTCCACTAGATTGTTGTTCGTCAGGTTGATGATGAGTTGATCATACGAATCTGGTAGACTTTGAAGTAGAAGCTCTGCACATTCATTCTCCTCTATATTATAACCCAACGTTGTGAGTTGTGAAAACAGAGTCTTCAAGGTGTTGATGTGGTCGGTCACCATTGTAGATTCCGCCATCTTCGACTCAAAAATTTGAAAATATATATTTATAAAGGAGAAAGAGGAAGAAAACGATTTTTTTTTTGTTTTTTTTTTAAACGATGAAGATGCGTTTCTAGAGTAACTACACTCCATATTCAGCCATCTTCAACACAAAACGTTAGCAACAGTTAGTTTCTACAACAAAAAATCAGTAAAAACTTAACCAAGATTCCACAATTGTCGACTATTCCCTCCCCCCAACCAGAACGAAACATTGTCCTCAATGTTTTAAAGGAAAGAAGTAGAGTTTAGAAGACATCACCTGGGTGGTGCAACACAGAAGAAAATATTTACAGGCGGAGAGTTAAATCTAATTTGTACTTCTTACTGCGGCTATTGTTACCATCATTATTTGGTCGCTCCAACACAAAGGTCCAGGGGTCTGGCTCCGGTTTATAAGCTTGTAACATATCAAGTAGCTCATTAGCAGTGTGAGCACAAATAAAGAGTTTTTTCACATTAAAAGGAATGAAATAGTTTTTTATTGCATGGTTAAGAAATGCGATAAAGCCATCATAAAAGTTATTGACATTTAACAAACCGATGGGTTTCTGGTGGATGTGCAGATGGGCCCAAGATGCTAGTGTCATAAGTGCCTCTAGTGTTGCAAGATCTCCTGGAAGGAAAATAAAAGCATTAGCATGATTAAGCATTTCAGTTATTCTTTCTTGCATACCTGAGACGACTAACTCTTCTCCAGTTGATGAGTCAGACGAACTGCCCAATGGTTTTAGGACTCTTGGGATGATGCCTAACACTTGACTTCCTCTGATAAAAGCTGCTTCTGAGACCATTTTTGATAACCCTCGGTTACCTCCTCCATACACCAAGTGTAATTTTCTCGCTGCTATGCTTCGACCAAGATCTATGGCTGCCTCAACAAACTCTTTATGTTTGCCATAGGTAAATCCAGAAAGCACACAAATGTTCTTGAATTGTCTATTAGGAGTAGCTGCCATTGTAATACTTCTCAAAAAAAATTTGTGAGTGCTTGACAAAAGATAAATCACAATTAAGAGTCTAGGTGACAGTGGGTCACAGTTGTGTATGAGGTAGCATGTCAGTGTCAAATAACGCGTAAAGCACGTGGCTCGCGAGTCAAAAAGGAAACAGTAAAAAAAAGAAAAAGCAAACAGTAACAAAATTATTAAAGAAAATAATGTAAACAATAAAACAACAGTGAAATGAAATAAAATAACAATAAAGTAAAAGGATATTTACACGTAGTTGCGACTGTGGCTCACATCTTCCTCTGGTTTTACGTCCAGAAACGGCTTGAACGCCCTCTATGGGTCGAGGATAGGCTTCCCATCTAGTTTTCTTATAAACTGGCAAACAGGGTCGTTTATAGTCAGATTCCCGAGACTATATCGTGCATGCTCTTTCTGGAATAATGGCCATAACTGGAGAATCGCTCCTTGCACATATCCACTAGGATGCGTTTCAAGAGACAAAAGGATATCATCCAATGACTCCTTATTCAAGCCATCCTTAATGAATTGAATCTTATCTTCCCTGTTATCAGACACCATTCCTAAAGAACATGGGTTTCTATCGCAACTCATTCTGGCACACTTATGACAAGCAACAGAAATTCTTCGAGCTCGTCGTTTTCTTGCATAATTTCCTTTACCACAACCAGGCATGAATGCAATAAATTTTGGAGGTAACTCACCTGCCGATCGTACTTTAGCCTCGATTAACCAACGGATGTCAGCAGGTATGTTATTCTTCATGAGTAATCGCATGCGTTCGGACCGAGCTTTATAGATCGTAAGGAGGGCATTCTGAGGAAGTGAAGGGAATCGCTTGTGAAGCTTCGCTAGAATCTCGTTTCTGTCCATACTTTCGCCTCAGAATGTCAGTTATTATGGGAAACTGAAGTAACCGATTTGATTGTCACGGAGTACCGTTATCCGCCACTTCACCGGGGTAACAAACTAAAGCACACAAACAGAAAAACAAATTAAAACACACAAAGAAAATTAAAATCGTCCTCTTATTGAATTTACCTCAAGCTCCAACTGGATGTCGTAAACACTTCTCTCAATGTCTCTGAGTTGGCGTTCTAAACCCTCAACATAGGCTACTAACTCTGGTGGTTGTAGAGCCCAAATGCGATGTGTTTTACAAAATTGAATCTGCCTTTTGAGATGAGTTTTGACACGTTGAAGTGGTTTAAGAATGTTCAGGAGGAACGGTCTAAGTAAGGTACTCATGATTAAAAATGATAAAAGAAAACTTAATAGTTAAACAAACACACTTATGCAAAAATAATTTCAATTAGCAGAAGAATAATATAAAGAAAGAAAACAAAATCAAATCAATGAAAAGAAAAAAAAAATCAATTCAAATCTGGTGGGTCACTCAAATTTATTTCGGTGTCTTCTCCATGTGGTTGGTACTCTAGATATGGCTTTAATCTTTGACCATTAACTTTAAACGTGACACCGTTCTTTGGGTCTTTAATTTCAATTGCCCCATGTGGAAAAACAGTATGAACAATAAAGGGACCAGACCATCGAGAGCGTAACTTACCTGGGAATAGGTGCAAGCGAGAATTGAATAAAAGCACTTTCTGACCTGGAGTGAACGATTTTCTCATAATTTGCTTGTCGTGAAAGACTTTCATTCGTTGCTTGTAAATCTTGGCATTTTCGTATGCGTCATTGCGAATTTCTTCAAGTTCTGCCAGTTGTAATCTTCTTTCTGAGCTGGCTTGCTGCATGTCAAAGTTGAATTTCTTGATGGCCCAATATGCACGATGCTCGAGTTCCACAGGTAGGTGGCAAGCTTTTCCATACACTAGCCTGTAGGGTGACATCCCAATTGGGGTCTTGAAAGCCGTTCTATATGCCCATAATGCATCACCAAGTCTTAATGACCAATCTTTTATGTCTGGCCTCACCGTCTTTTCTAATATGTGCTTTATTTCTCGATTGGAGATCTCAACTTGGCCACTGGTTTGCGGATGATACGGGGTCGCCACTTTGTGTGTGATTGAATACTTTGTCAAAAGAGCCTTGAATGCTTTGTTACAAAAGTGGGCACCACCATCACTGATTATCGCTCGAGGGAATCCAAAGCGTGAAACAATGTTGCTTTTCAAAAATCCTATCACCACTTTGTGATCATTGGTTCTGCATGGAATTGCTTCCACCCATTTCGATACGTAGTCAACACCAACCAATATGTATTGATGGCCAAAAGAATGGGGAAAGGGTCCCATGAAGTCAATACCCCATACGTCAAAAATCTCAACCACTAAAATTGGATTTAGTGGCATCATGTTCCTTCGTGTAATGCTCCCCATTCGTTGGCACCTATCACATGAAGAACAGAAAGTGTAAGCATCTCGAAATATAGTTGGCCAATAAAAACCACATTGTAAAACTTTAGTCGCCGTTTTCTTAGCACTGAAATGGCCTCCACAAGCTTGTTCATGGCAGAATGAAAGAATATTCTGAATTTCATTTTCAGGGACACATCGTCTAACAATTTGGTCTGCACAATACTTGAACAAATATGGGTCATCCCAAAAGAAATTCTTTATTTCTGCAAAGAATTTAGCCTTGTCTTGCTTGGTCCAATGCTCTGGAAGTTTACCTGTAACAAGATAATTAACTATATCAGCATACCAAGGTAATACTTCCACATTCATTAATTGTTCATCTGGGAATTACTCATTCAATATTAATGGCTCTGTAATTGTGTCAAAATAGAGACGAGAGAGATGGTCCGCCACAACATTTTCTGTCCCTTTCTTATCTTTGAATTCCAAGTCAAATTCCTGCAAAAGTAACACCCAACGAATTAGTCTAGCTTTTGCATCTTTCTTTGTGAGAAGATATTTAAGAGCAGCATGATCTGTGAATATAATTATTTTACAACCAATGAGATAAGATCGAAATTTCTCTAATGCAAACACTACTGCTAGCATTTCTTTTTCAGTAGTTGAATAGTTCAACTGTGCATCATTCAATGTCATACTAGCATAGTAAATAACATGGGGAATTCGATCAACTCTTTGTCCTAATACTGCTCCTACTGCATAATCAGATGCATCACACATGAGCTCAAATGGTAAGCTCCAGTTCGGGGGCTGAATGATGGGTGATGATGTCAACAATTGCTTTAATTTTTCAAAAGCCATAAGACATGAATCATTAAAGATAAAAGGTACATCCTTAGCAAGTAAATTGCATAAGGGTCTAGAAACTTTGCTAAAATCTTTAATGAAACGTCTATAGAAACCAGCATGCCCAAGGAAAGATCTTACTTCTCTGACTGTTTTAGGTGGAGGAAGATTAGAAATGAGATCCACCTTGGCTTTGTCAACCTCAATACCTTTGCTCGAAATGATGTGACCGAGAACAATACCTTGTTTTACCATAAAATGGCACTTCTCCCAATTCAAGACTAAGTTCTTCTCGGTACATCTCTGCAGAACTAGCGTTAGATGATGTAAACATTGATCAAACGAGTCACCAAAGACAGAAAAGTCATCCATAAAGACTTCAAGGAATCGTTCAACCATATCAGAAAAAATGCTTAACATGCATCGTTGAAATGTAGCAGGTGCATTACATAATCCAAATGGCATTCTCCTATATGCAAATGTGCCAAAAGGGCAAGTGAAAGTAGTTTTCTCTTTATCTTTTGGTGCTATGGGAATCTGATTATATCCTGAATAGCCATCTAGAAAGCAATAAAATTCATGGCCTGCTAATCTATCAAGCATTTGATCAATAAATGGTAAAGGAAAATGGTCTTTACGTGTGACAGAATTCAACTTTCTATAATCAATGCATACACGCCATCCTGTAGTTACTCTAGTTGGTATCAATTCATTATCAGCATTGGTAACTACTGTGACTCCTGACTTTTTGGGGACAACTTGTACAGGACTGACCCATGAACTATCAGAAATTGGGTAAATGATACATGCGTCTAATAGCTTAAGGACTTCTGTTCTAACAACTTCTTTCATATTAGGATTTAACCGACGTTGCATTTCCCTAGTAGATTTAGCATTTTCATCAAAGTGAATGTAATGCATGCAGTCTACTGGATTTATACCTTTGATGTCTGCTATGGTCCATCCTAATGCTCCTTTGTGCTCTTTTAAAACATCCAACAACTTACCTTTTTGTTCGTCATTGAGGGATGATGAGATGATTACCGGCAGAGTGCTTTCTTCTCCCCAAAACGCATATTCCAATGTGTTGGGCAATTGTTTGAGCTCGAGTTTCGGTGGTGATTCTGATGATGGGATGAGTTTCTTCTCTGATGGTGCTAGTTGTTCAACTCTTGACTTCCATTTATTAGTGTCCATGGATGGTGCTGAGTCAAGTAGGGCGTTGACCTCTTCGACCGATCTGTCAATATCAAAATCCAAACCAAAGTAAGTCAAACATGTTTGTAAAGGATCATCACTAAGGTTTGAAAGAAAAGTATTATCAACTATTGTTTCAATTAAATCCACATCAACAATTCCATCATCTGCATTGTGAGGTTGTTTGGCAATGTTGAAGATGTTCAGCTCCATAGTCATGTTGCCAAAGGACAACTGCATATTTCCAGTCTTGCATTGAATATGAGCGTCCGCAGTCGCCAAGAAAGGTCGGCCTAGAATAATGGGGATGTGCTTCCTTGAATCCTGTATTGGTTGAGTGTCAATTACAATGAAATCAACAGGAAAATAAAACTTGTCTACCTGGATAAGCACGTCCTCCACAATGCCACGAGGTATTTTCGTGGACCGATCTGCAAGCTGTAACACCACTGGAGTTGGGTGTAATTCTCCCAGTCCAAGTTTCACGAATACAGAGTAAGGCAAAAGATTTACACTAGCTCCTAAATCCAACAAAGCATTCTCAATTGTGTGGTTCCCTATACTACATGAGATAGTGGGGGAGCCTGGGTCTTTGCATTTTAAAGGAATTTTATGTTGGAGTATAGAACTAACGTTTTCTGTTAAAAATGCCTTCTTTTGAACATGCATATTTCTCTTTTTAGTACAAAGGTCTTTAAGAAACTTAGCATAAGATGGAATTTGTTTTACAGCATCAAGCAAAGGGATATTAACACTTACCTGTTTGAAGATTTCGAGAATCTCACCTGTGGATTTTCCATTCTTTCCTTTCGCTAACCTCTGAGGAAATGGAGCTTTAGGAACATATTCTCGTGGGTAGGTTTCTTCTTTTTCCTCCGGTGGTGAGTCCTCAACATTCACAGGTACAATTTGATTTTCTTTGGTCACCGGCATCTCCACTTTGTTGTCGACTTCTTTTCCTTTTCGCAAGGTCATGACTGCTTTGACCTCTCCATGCTGCTGTGGTGAACTGGTACTTGCTTCATGCACTCCTTTAGGATTGGGCACTGGTTGACTTGGAAATTTGCCTTTCTCAACAGTCATTGCCAAGGTCTGAACTGAAGAAGCAAGTTGTCCCACCATCTTCTCGAGGCTTGAAACTGATTGGGCTTGTGAGTTAAAGTCCGCTCTCAATTCATTTCGTAGTCCATCAATGGTGCGGTTCTGTTGCTCAATCGTGGAGTGAGTAAGATTCTTGAGATTCTGGAATGAATCCTCCCATGGTCTGGGTTGAGAGTAGTTCTGGTTCTGATTGAATGGTCTAAATGGGGGCTGAGAGGCTTGAGGAACTTGAGGAATTTGTGGAGCTGGAGCTGCTGGTCCATTCTGTTAGAATCCTTGAGACCATGAAAAATTGGGGTGGTCTCTCCATCCAGGGTTATATGTGTTGGAGTATGGGTTGTAATTTGATGGCTTTCTCATTACACCTATGGCATTGGCTTGATCTGAGTATGAGTCATGGTCATGTGGCTCTGTTGATTTAGCAGTCGATAACGATGCTATTTGTCGAGAGAGACCTTCTATTATTGCTTTGACTTCTTTGATTTTTGAATTTGACTCGCCAATTTGAACCTCATTCACTCCTTTAATTCTTCTAGTATTCCTGAGTGATCGACTCCGTTGTTGGGAATTATCCGCTTGTCGCTGGAAGAATTCCCAAATTTCTGATGCACTTTTTGACATTAGCTCTCCTCCACTTGTTGCCATTAGCCATTCTTGCACATTCAGCAATAATCCCTCCAAAAAGTATTGGCATTGGTGCCATTTCTCGTACCCATGATGTGGACACTTCAAGAGTAGTCCATTGAATCGCTCCCAAGTTTCGAAAAACTGCTCGTCTTCTCTCTGAGTAAACTCCGAGATTTCCCTGCGAATAGCGTTGGTTTTATGAACTGGGAAATATTTATTCAAAAATTTCGTTACCATTTGTTCCCATGATGAAATGCTATTGGCAGGTAAAGTATTTAACCATGAACGAGCTCTATCCTTTAAAGAAAATGGGAATAGTCTAAGTTTTACATCATCATCTGAAAAATTCTCATATTTAAATGTTTGACAAATAGCATGAAAATCATTCAAATGATTATATGGGTCCTCATTTTCTAAGCCATAGAATGTGGGGAGACAATTTAGCACACTAGGTTTTAGTTCAAAGCTCCTAGCAGCTACATTTTGGTATCTAATACATGATGTGCTCAAATTAGCTAAGGGACTAAAATAGTCCTTAAATGGCCTCTCCTGTGGTTGCAAATCCATTCCAAATTTATTTTTAATGTGCTTTTGTGTGCGAAGTGTTTTTTCTAGTTCAAGGTCTATAGGTTCAAGATTAGGTAATAATGACATACGACCATGCATGCAAAATAAATAAAATAAAAATAAAGATGGGAACAAAAACAAATAAAAATAAAGAAGAGTGAGAAATTACGATACTAACCTTATTGCGCTATTACAACCTTTCTATAAAAATACACAAAAACAAATACGTGAAATAAATTAACTAAAAATTAAATTAATAAAATAAACAAAAATTACAAAGAAAAAATAAATTGAAAATTAAATTACAGAATTTTAAAGAAGAGAAAAAGAAAAGAAATACTAACCTTTAAATGTAGATTTACTTTTTTTTTCTTTTTTTTAATAATTAAAAAAAATACAAGAAAACAAATAAAAGAAATTATTCACAAAAATTAATTCTATGAATTAAAATTACTTACCTCCCCGGCAACGGCGCCAAAAACTTGTTGTGTAAATTTTAATGAACTCGCAAGCGCACGAATCTATTGTAGTGTAGATTAATGGTGACGAGTGTCGATCCCACGAGGAGGTGGATTTTAATTGTGTGTAGAATTAATTCTGTAAATGGGTGATTGGATTTGTGGTGGAAATGATTTGGAATATGCTAAAACTTAAATTAAAATGGCGAGAATAAATTCTAAAATTGGAATTGAAATAACGAGAATAAATTGAAGAGAATTCTATTGAAATGACGTACTTGGGTATCTGGATCCGTATCAACATGCATCATGGGCTAAATATTCCTTATTAATACCAATTAAATCATGAGGGGGGAATCCACACCTCATGAACCACGCTCTAATCAATATGGTGCTAAGGGCTTATCGTGCCAAATAATAATAACCTTATACTAGAGAGCCGATGTAACCAAGGCGGTATCTAGACAAGATCAGTATTATTTGTCGACGATAAGTCAAATCATCCACAAAAACTAGAGGGGAAAAAAAAATAAATTTACCAAATAAAGCCCATGACACATGTTGAGACTTCACCTTCAACCCAAGCTTGAAAGGAAATTAGCTACTCATAATTGAACTAGGGGCAAAATGAGAATTTATTAAAATACAAAGAAAATACAAGATGGAGAAGGAATTACAGAAAATGGATCCCAAAAATGGATTCAGAGATATCAAATTAGGGGGGGAAGACCCCCATTTTATAGATACATGGAGTAAATCATGGCCATCGGATTAAAAACAGTTTGGACGCTCAGGATTGCGCCACGTCATCAGTCAACAGTCTACGGTTTGACCACGCGGATGAACAGTAACACGGTTTGACCCGGATGAACAGTAACGCGGTTTGGTTGAAAATAATCCTGTGTGATGCATGCACTGTACGCGAGATTTTTCGTCCACTGATATGCTGCCACGTCACCATCAACAGTACATAAGAATTTTAGTCCAACAGGATCGTGACACCTCATCAGTCAATGCCACATCATCGGTCAATGCCACGTCATCGATCCGTCTATGTGAACAGTGTCGTGAACAGTAACGTAGACAGTACCGTATACGTGAATAGTACCGTACATGTGAATAATGCCATTTTTCCTTTTATGCTCCTCCTAAGGTTTTCGACCGTCCTGAGTTCAAAAGTGATGTCCGTTTTGCCGTCTGATCTCTCCTTTATTGTGAAATGACTATAATGCCCCTAAAATACATAAAATACTTAATTAAAATAACACACACGTAATTACATCACAAGAAGGTTAAATACATAAAAGTAAGGGTTATTAGTAAGACTTGAAATGTAAAATGACGGTTTTCTCATTTATAAATATGCATTTTCTAACACTCAACACTCTCCTCATTTAATACGGAGGCTGCAACATCGTTGAAAACTAGATTGTCCACTAGATTGTTGTTCGTCAGGTTGATGATGAGTTGATCATACGAATCTGGTAGACTTTGAAGTAGAAGCTCTGCACATTCATTCTCCTCTATATTATAACCCAACGTTGTGAGTTGTGAAAACAGAGTCTTCAAGGTGTTGATGTGGTCGGTCACCATTGTAGATTCCGCCATCTTCGACTCAAAAATTTGAAAATATATATTTATAAAGGAGAAAGAGGAAGAAAACGATTTTTTTTTTGTTTTTTTTTTAAACGATGAAGATGCGTTTCTAGAGTAACTACACTCCATATTCAGCCATCTTCAACACAAAACGTTAGCAACAGTTAGTTTCTACAACAAAAAATCAGTAAAAACTTAACCAAGATTCCACAATTGTCGACTATTCCCTCCCCCCAACCAGAACGAAACATTGTCCTCAATGTTTTAAAGGAAAGAAGTAGAGTTTAGAAGACATCACCTGGGTGGTGCAACACAGAAGAAAATATTTACAGGCGGAGAGTTAAATCTAATTTGTACTTCTTACTGCGGCTATTGTTACCATCATTATTTGGTCGCTCCAACACAAAGGTCCAGGGGTCTGGCTCCGGTTTATAAGCTTGTAACATATCAAGTAGCTCATTAGCAGTGTGAGCACAAATAAAGAGTTTTTTCACATTAAAAGGAATGAAATAGTTTTTTATTGCATGGTTAAGAAATGCGATAAAGCCATCATAAAAGTTATTGACATTTAACAAACCGATGGGTTTCTGGTGGATGTGCAGATGGGCCCAAGATGCTAGTGTCATAAGTGCCTCTAGTGTTGCAAGATCTCCTGGAAGGAAAATAAAAGCATTAGCATGATTAAGCATTTCAGTTATTCTTTCTTGCATACCTGAGACGACTAACTCTTCTCCAGTTGATGAGTCAGACGAACTGCCCAATGGTTTTAGGACTCTTGGGATGATGCCTAACACTTGACTTCCTCTGATAAAAGCTGCTTCTGAGACCATTTTTGATAACCCTCGGTTACCTCCTCCATACACCAAGTGTAATTTTCTCGCTGCTATGCTTCGACCAAGATCTATGGCTGCCTCAACAAACTCTTTATGTTTGCCATAGGTAAATCCAGAAAGCACACAAATGTTCTTGAATTGTCTATTAGGAGTAGCTGCCATTGTAATACTTCTCAAAAAAAATTTGTGAGTGCTTGACAAAAGATAAATCACAATTAAGAGTCTAGGTGACAGTGGGTCACAGTTGTGTATGAGGTAGCATGTCAGTGTCAAATAACGCGTAAAGCACGTGGCTCGCGAGTCAAAAAGGAAACAGTAAAAAAAAGAAAAAGCAAACAGTAACAAAATTATTAAAGAAAATAATGTAAACAATAAAACAACAGTGAAATGAAATAAAATAACAATAAAGTAAAAGGATATTTACACGTAGTTGCGACTGTGGCTCACATCTTCCTCTGGTTTTACGTCCAGAAACGGCTTGAACGCCCTCTATGGGTCGAGGATAGGCTTCCCATCTAGTTTTCTTATAAACTGGCAAACAGGGTCGTTTATAGTCAGATTCCCGAGACTATATCGTGCATGCTCTTTCTGGAATAATGGCCATAACTGGAGAATCGCTCCTTGCACATATCCACTAGGATGCGTTTCAAGAGACAAAAGGATATCATCCAATGACTCCTTATTCAAGCCATCCTTAATGAATTGAATCTTATCTTCCCTGTTATCAGACACCATTCCTAAAGAACATGGGTTTCTATCGCAACTCATTCTGGCACACTTATGACAAGCAACAGAAATTCTTCGAGCTCGTCGTTTTCTTGCATAATTTCCTTTACCACAACCAGGCATGAATGCAATAAATTTTGGAGGTAACTCACCTGCCGATCGTACTTTAGCCTCGATTAACCAACGGATGTCAGCAGGTATGTTATTCTTCATGAGTAATCGCATGCGTTCGGACCGAGCTTTATAGATCGTAAGGAGGGCATTCTGAGGAAGTGAAGGGAATCGCTTGTGAAGCTTCGCTAGAATCTCGTTTCTGTCCATACTTTCGCCTCAGAATGTCAGTTATTATGGGAAACTGAAGTAACCGATTTGATTGTCACGGAGTACCGTTATCCGCCACTTCACCGGGGTAACAAACTAAAGCACACAAACAGAAAAACAAATTAAAACACACAAAGAAAATTAAAATCGTCCTCTTATTGAATTTACCTCAAGCTCCAACTGGATGTCGTAAACACTTCTCTCAATGTCTCTGAGTTGGCGTTCTAAACCCTCAACATAGGCTACTAACTCTGGTGGTTGTAGAGCCCAAATGCGATGTGTTTTACAAAATTGAATCTGCCTTTTGAGATGAGTTTTGACACGTTGAAGTGGTTTAAGAATGTTCAGGAGGAACGGTCTAAGTAAGGTACTCATGATTAAAAATGATAAAAGAAAACTTAATAGTTAAACAAACACACTTATGCAAAAATAATTTCAATTAGCAGAAGAATAATATAAAGAAAGAAAACAAAATCAAATCAATGAAAAGAAAAAAAAAATCAATTCAAATCTGGTGGGTCACTCAAATTTATTTCGGTGTCTTCTCCATGTGGTTGGTACTCTAGATATGGCTTTAATCTTTGACCATTAACTTTAAACGTGACACCGTTCTTTGGGTCTTTAATTTCAATTGCCCCATGTGGAAAAACAGTATGAACAATAAAGGGACCAGACCATCGAGAGCGTAACTTACCTGGGAATAGGTGCAAGCGAGAATTGAATAAAAGCACTTTCTGACCTGGAGTGAACGATTTTCTCATAATTTGCTTGTCGTGAAAGACTTTCATTCGTTGCTTGTAAATCTTGGCATTTTCGTATGCGTCATTGCGAATTTCTTCAAGTTCTGCCAGTTGTAATCTTCTTTCTGAGCTGGCTTGCTGCATGTCAAAGTTGAATTTCTTGATGGCCCAATATGCACGATGCTCGAGTTCCACAGGTAGGTGGCAAGCTTTTCCATACACTAGCCTGTAGGGTGACATCCCAATTGGGGTCTTGAAAGCCGTTCTATATGCCCATAATGCATCACCAAGTCTTAATGACCAATCTTTTATGTCTGGCCTCACCGTCTTTTCTAATATGTGCTTTATTTCTCGATTGGAGATCTCAACTTGGCCACTGGTTTGCGGATGATACGGGGTCGCCACTTTGTGTGTGATTGAATACTTTGTCAAAAGAGCCTTGAATGCTTTGTTACAAAAGTGGGCACCACCATCACTGATTATCGCTCGAGGGAATCCAAAGCGTGAAACAATGTTGCTTTTCAAAAATCCTATCACCACTTTGTGATCATTGGTTCTGCATGGAATTGCTTCCACCCATTTCGATACGTAGTCAACACCAACCAATATGTATTGATGGCCAAAAGAATGGGGAAAGGGTCCCATGAAGTCAATACCCCATACGTCAAAAATCTCAACCACTAAAATTGGATTTAGTGGCATCATGTTCCTTCGTGTAATGCTCCCCATTCGTTGGCACCTATCACATGAAGAACAGAAAGTGTAAGCATCTCGAAATATAGTTGGCCAATAAAAACCACATTGTAAAACTTTAGTCGCCGTTTTCTTAGCACTGAAATGGCCTCCACAAGCTTGTTCATGGCAGAATGAAAGAATATTCTGAATTTCATTTTCAGGGACACATCGTCTAACAATTTGGTCTGCACAATACTTGAACAAATATGGGTCATCCCAAAAGAAATTCTTTATTTCTGCAAAGAATTTAGCCTTGTCTTGCTTGGTCCAATGCTCTGGAAGTTTACCTGTAACAAGATAATTAACTATATCAGCATACCAAGGTAATACTTCCACATTCATTAATTGTTCATCTGGGAATTACTCATTCAATATTAATGGCTCTGTAATTGTGTCAAAATAGAGACGAGAGAGATGGTCCGCCACAACATTTTCTGTCCCTTTCTTATCTTTGAATTCCAAGTCAAATTCCTGCAAAAGTAACACCCAACGAATTAGTCTAGCTTTTGCATCTTTCTTTGTGAGAAGATATTTAAGAGCAGCATGATCTGTGAATATAATTATTTTACAACCAATGAGATAAGATCGAAATTTCTCTAATGCAAACACTACTGCTAGCATTTCTTTTTCAGTAGTTGAATAGTTCAACTGTGCATCATTCAATGTCATACTAGCATAGTAAATAACATGGGGAATTCGATCAACTCTTTGTCCTAATACTGCTCCTACTGCATAATCAGATGCATCACACATGAGCTCAAATGGTAAGCTCCAGTTCGGGGGCTGAATGATGGGTGATGATGTCAACAATTGC
The DNA here is from genome assembly GCA_039657385.1 of Citrus x changshan-huyou. NCBI lineage: Eukaryota > Viridiplantae > Streptophyta > Magnoliopsida > Sapindales > Rutaceae > Citrus > Citrus x changshan-huyou. The sequence continues at coordinate 7,539,218 of CM077555.1, read as the reverse complement.
TTTAATTTTTCAAAAGCCATAAGACATGAATCATTAAAGATAAAAGGTACATCCTTAGCAAGTAAATTGCATAAGGGTCTAGAAACTTTGCTAAAATCTTTAATGAAACGTCTATAGAAACCAGCATGCCCAAGGAAAGATCTTACTTCTCTGACTGTTTTAGGTGGAGGAAGATTAGAAATGAGATCCACCTTGGCTTTGTCAACCTCAATACCTTTGCTCGAAATGATGTGACCGAGAACAATACCTTGTTTTACCATAAAATGGCACTTCTCCCAATTCAAGACTAAGTTCTTCTCGGTACATCTCTGCAGAACTAGCGTTAGATGATGTAAACATTGATCAAACGAGTCACCAAAGACAGAAAAGTCATCCATAAAGACTTCAAGGAATCGTTCAACCATATCAGAAAAAATGCTTAACATGCATCGTTGAAATGTAGCAGGTGCATTACATAATCCAAATGGCATTCTCCTATATGCAAATGTGCCAAAAGGGCAAGTGAAAGTAGTTTTCTCTTTATCTTTTGGTGCTATGGGAATCTGATTATATCCTGAATAGCCATCTAGAAAGCAATAAAATTCATGGCCTGCTAATCTATCAAGCATTTGATCAATAAATGGTAAAGGAAAATGGTCTTTACGTGTGACAGAATTCAACTTTCTATAATCAATGCATACACGCCATCCTGTAGTTACTCTAGTTGGTATCAATTCATTATCAGCATTGGTAACTACTGTGACTCCTGACTTTTTGGGGACAACTTGTACAGGACTGACCCATGAACTATCAGAAATTGGGTAAATGATACATGCGTCTAATAGCTTAAGGACTTCTGTTCTAACAACTTCTTTCATATTAGGATTTAACCGACGTTGCATTTCCCTAGTAGATTTAGCATTTTCATCAAAGTGAATGTAATGCATGCAGTCTACTGGATTTATACCTTTGATGTCTGCTATGGTCCATCCTAATGCTCCTTTGTGCTCTTTTAAAACATCCAACAACTTACCTTTTTGTTCGTCATTGAGGGATGATGAGATGATTACCGGCAGAGTGCTTTCTTCTCCCCAAAACGCATATTCCAATGTGTTGGGCAATTGTTTGAGCTCGAGTTTCGGTGGTGATTCTGATGATGGGATGAGTTTCTTCTCTGATGGTGCTAGTTGTTCAACTCTTGACTTCCATTTATTAGTGTCCATGGATGGTGCTGAGTCAAGTAGGGCGTTGACCTCTTCGACCGATCTGTCAATATCAAAATCCAAACCAAAGTAAGTCAAACATGTTTGTAAAGGATCATCACTAAGGTTTGAAAGAAAAGTATTATCAACTATTGTTTCAATTAAATCCACATCAACAATTCCATCATCTGCATTGTGAGGTTGTTTGGCAATGTTGAAGATGTTCAGCTCCATAGTCATGTTGCCAAAGGACAACTGCATATTTCCAGTCTTGCATTGAATATGAGCGTCCGCAGTCGCCAAGAAAGGTCGGCCTAGAATAATGGGGATGTGCTTCCTTGAATCCTGTATTGGTTGAGTGTCAATTACAATGAAATCAACAGGAAAATAAAACTTGTCTACCTGGATAAGCACGTCCTCCACAATGCCACGAGGTATTTTCGTGGACCGATCTGCAAGCTGTAACACCACTGGAGTTGGGTGTAATTCTCCCAGTCCAAGTTTCACGAATACAGAGTAAGGCAAAAGATTTACACTAGCTCCTAAATCCAACAAAGCATTCTCAATTGTGTGGTTCCCTATACTACATGAGATAGTGGGGGAGCCTGGGTCTTTGCATTTTAAAGGAATTTTATGTTGGAGTATAGAACTAACGTTTTCTGTTAAAAATGCCTTCTTTTGAACATGCATATTTCTCTTTTTAGTACAAAGGTCTTTAAGAAACTTAGCATAAGATGGAATTTGTTTTACAGCATCAAGCAAAGGGATATTAACACTTACCTGTTTGAAGATTTCGAGAATCTCACCTGTGGATTTTCCATTCTTTCCTTTCGCTAACCTCTGAGGAAATGGAGCTTTAGGAACATATTCTCGTGGGTAGGTTTCTTCTTTTTCCTCCGGTGGTGAGTCCTCAACATTCACAGGTACAATTTGATTTTCTTTGGTCACCGGCATCTCCACTTTGTTGTCGACTTCTTTTCCTTTTCGCAAGGTCATGACTGCTTTGACCTCTCCATGCTGCTGTGGTGAACTGGTACTTGCTTCATGCACTCCTTTAGGATTGGGCACTGGTTGACTTGGAAATTTGCCTTTCTCAACAGTCATTGCCAAGGTCTGAACTGAAGAAGCAAGTTGTCCCACCATCTTCTCGAGGCTTGAAACTGATTGGGCTTGTGAGTTAAAGTCCGCTCTCAATTCATTTCGTAGTCCATCAATGGTGCGGTTCTGTTGCTCAATCGTGGAGTGAGTAAGATTCTTGAGATTCTGGAATGAATCCTCCCATGGTCTGGGTTGAGAGTAGTTCTGGTTCTGATTGAATGGTCTAAATGGGGGCTGAGAGGCTTGAGGAACTTGAGGAATTTGTGGAGCTGGAGCTGCTGGTCCATTCTGTTAGAATCCTTGAGACCATGAAAAATTGGGGTGGTCTCTCCATCCAGGGTTATATGTGTTGGAGTATGGGTTGTAATTTGATGGCTTTCTCATTACACCTATGGCATTGGCTTGATCTGAGTATGAGTCATGGTCATGTGGCTCTGTTGATTTAGCAGTCGATAACGATGCTATTTGTCGAGAGAGACCTTCTATTATTGCTTTGACTTCTTTGATTTTTGAATTTGACTCGCCAATTTGAACCTCATTCACTCCTTTAATTCTTCTAGTATTCCTGAGTGATCGACTCCGTTGTTGGGAATTATCCGCTTGTCGCTGGAAGAATTCCCAAATTTCTGATGCACTTTTTGACATTAGCTCTCCTCCACTTGTTGCCATTAGCCATTCTTGCACATTCAGCAATAATCCCTCCAAAAAGTATTGGCATTGGTGCCATTTCTCGTACCCATGATGTGGACACTTCAAGAGTAGTCCATTGAATCGCTCCCAAGTTTCGAAAAACTGCTCGTCTTCTCTCTGAGTAAACTCCGAGATTTCCCTGCGAATAGCGTTGGTTTTATGAACTGGGAAATATTTATTCAAAAATTTCGTTACCATTTGTTCCCATGATGAAATGCTATTGGCAGGTAAAGTATTTAACCATGAACTCTATCCTTTAAAGAAAATGGGAATAGTCTAAGTTTTACATCATCATCTGAAAAATTCTCATATTTAAATGTTTGACAAATAGCATGAAAATCATTCAAATGATTATATGGGTCCTCATTTTCTAAGCCATAGAATGTGGGGAGACAATTTAGCACACTAGGTTTTAGTTCAAAGCTCCTAGCAGCTACATTTTGGTATCTAATACATGATGTGCTCAAATTAGCTAAGGGACTAAAATAGTCCTTAAATGGCCTCTCCTGTGGTTGCAAATCCATTCCAAATTTATTTTTAATGTGCTTTTGTGTGCGAAGTGTTTTTTCTAGTTCAAGGTCTATAGGTTCAAGATTAGGTAATAATGACCTACGACCATGCATGCAAAATAAATAAAATAAAAATAAAGATGGGAACAAAAACAAATAAAAATAAAGAAGAGTGAGAAATTACGATACTAACCTTATTGCGCTATTACAACCTTTCTATAAAAATACACAAAAACAAATACGTGAAATAAATTAACTAAAAATTAAATTAATAAAATAAACAAAAATTACAAAGAAAAAATAAATTGAAAATTAAATTACAGAATTTTAAAGAAGAGAAAAAGAAAAGAAATACTAACCTTTAAATGTAGATTTACTTTTTTTTTCTTTTTTTTAATAATTAAAAAAAATACAAGAAAACAAATAAAAGAAATTATTCACAAAAATTAATTCTATGAATTAAAATTACTTACCTCCCCGGCAACGGCGCCAAAAACTTGTTGTGTAAATTTTAATGAACTCGCAAGCGCACGAATCTATTGTAGTGTAGATTAATGGTGACGAGTGTCGATCCCACGAGGAGGTGGATTTTAATTGTGTGTAGAATTAATTCTGTAAATGGGTGATTGGATTTGTGGTGGAAATGATTTGGAATATGCTAAAACTTAAATTAAAATGGCGAGAATAAATTCTAAAATTGGAATTGAAATAACGAGAATAAATTGAAGAGAATTCTATTGAAATGACGTACTTGGGTATCTGGATCCGTATCAACATGCATCATGGGCTAAATATTCCTTATTAATACCAATTAAATCATGAGGGGGGAATCCACACCTCATGAACCACGCTCTAATCAATATGGTGCTAAGGGCTTATCGTGCCAAATAATAATAACCTTATACTAGAGAGCCGATGTAACCAAGGCGGTATCTAGACAAGATCAGTATTATTTGTCGACGATAAGTCAAATCATCCACAAAAACTAGAGGGGAAAAAAAAATAAATTTACCAAATAAAGCCCATGACACATGTTGAGACTTCACCTTCAACCCAAGCTTGAAAGGAAATTAGCTACTCATAATTGAACTAGGGGCAAAATGAGAATTTATTAAAATACAAAGAAAATACAAGATGGAGAAGGAATTACAGAAAATGGATCCCAAAAATGGATTCAGAGATATCAAATTAGGGGGGGAAGACCCCCATTTTATAGATACATGGAGTAAATCATGGCCATCGGATTAAAAACAGTTTGGACGCTCAGGATTGCGCCACGTCATCAGTCAACAGTCTACGGTTTGACCACGCGGATGAACAGTAACACGGTTTGACCCGGATGAACAGTAACGCGGTTTGGTTGAAAATAATCCTGTGTGATGCATGCACTGTACGCGAGATTTTTCGTCCACTGATATGCTGCCACGTCACCATCAACAGTACATAAGAATTTTAGTCCAACAGGATCGTGACACCTCATCAGTCAATGCCACATCATCGGTCAATGCCACGTCATCGATCCGTCTATGTGAACAGTGTCGTGAACAGTAACGTAGACAGTACCGTATACGTGAATAGTACCGTACATGTGAATAATGCCATTTTTCCTTTTATGCTCCTCCTAAGGTTTTCGACCGTCCTGAGTTCAAAAGTGATGTCCGTTTTGCCGTCTGATCTCTCCTTTATTGTGAAATGACTATAATGCCCCTAAAATACATAAAATACTTAATTAAAATAACACACACGTAATTACATCACAAGAAGGTTAAATACATAAAAGTAAGGGTTATTAGTAAGACTTGAAATGTAAAATGACGGTTTTCTCATTTATAAATATGCATTTTCTAACACTCAACACTCTCCTCATTTAATACGGAGGCTGCAACATCGTTGAAAACTAGATTGTCCACTAGATTGTTGTTCGTCAGGTTGATGATGAGTTGATCATACGAATCTGGTAGACTTTGAAGTAGAAGCTCTGCACATTCATTCTCCTCTATATTATAACCCAACGTTGTGAGTTGTGAAAACAGAGTCTTCAAGGTGTTGATGTGGTCGGTCACCATTGTAGATTCCGCCATCTTCGACTCAAAAATTTGAAAATATATATTTATAAAGGAGAAAGAGGAAGAAAACGATTTTTTTTTTGTTTTTTTTTTAAACGATGAAGATGCGTTTCTAGAGTAACTACACTCCATATTCAGCCATCTTCAACACAAAACGTTAGCAACAGTTAGTTTCTACAACAAAAAATCAGTAAAAACTTAACCAAGATTCCACAATTGTCGACTATTCCCTCCCCCCAACCAGAACGAAACATTGTCCTCAATGTTTTAAAGGAAAGAAGTAGAGTTTAGAAGACATCACCTGGGTGGTGCAACACAGAAGAAAATATTTACAGGCGGAGAGTTAAATCTAATTTGTACTTCTTACTGCGGCTATTGTTACCATCATTATTTGGTCGCTCCAACACAAAGGTCCAGGGGTCTGGCTCCGGTTTATAAGCTTGTAACATATCAAGTAGCTCATTAGCAGTGTGAGCACAAATAAAGAGTTTTTTCACATTAAAAGGAATGAAATAGTTTTTTATTGCATGGTTAAGAAATGCGATAAAGCCATCATAAAAGTTATTGACATTTAACAAACCGATGGGTTTCTGGTGGATGTGCAGATGGGCCCAAGATGCTAGTGTCATAAGTGCCTCTAGTGTTGCAAGATCTCCTGGAAGGAAAATAAAAGCATTAGCATGATTAAGCATTTCAGTTATTCTTTCTTGCATACCTGAGACGACTAACTCTTCTCCAGTTGATGAGTCAGACGAACTGCCCAATGGTTTTAGGACTCTTGGGATGATGCCTAACACTTGACTTCCTCTGATAAAAGCTGCTTCTGAGACCATTTTTGATAACCCTCGGTTACCTCCTCCATACACCAAGTGTAATTTTCTCGCTGCTATGCTTCGACCAAGATCTATGGCTGCCTCAACAAACTCTTTATGTTTGCCATAGGTAAATCCAGAAAGCACACAAATGTTCTTGAATTGTCTATTAGGAGTAGCTGCCATTGTAATACTTCTCAAAAAAAATTTGTGAGTGCTTGACAAAAGATAAATCACAATTAAGAGTCTAGGTGACAGTGGGTCACAGTTGTGTATGAGGTAGCATGTCAGTGTCAAATAACGCGTAAAGCACGTGGCTCGCGAGTCAAAAAGGAAACAGTAAAAAAAAGAAAAAGCAAACAGTAACAAAATTATTAAAGAAAATAATGTAAACAATAAAACAACAGTGAAATGAAATAAAATAACAATAAAGTAAAAGGATATTTACACGTAGTTGCGACTGTGGCTCACATCTTCCTCTGGTTTTACGTCCAGAAACGGCTTGAACGCCCTCTATGGGTCGAGGATAGGCTTCCCATCTAGTTTTCTTATAAACTGGCAAACAGGGTCGTTTATAGTCAGATTCCCGAGACTATATCGTGCATGCTCTTTCTGGAATAATGGCCATAACTGGAGAATCGCTCCTTGCACATATCCACTAGGATGCGTTTCAAGAGACAAAAGGATATCATCCAATGACTCCTTATTCAAGCCATCCTTAATGAATTGAATCTTATCTTCCCTGTTATCAGACACCATTCCTAAAGAACATGGGTTTCTATCGCAACTCATTCTGGCACACTTATGACAAGCAACAGAAATTCTTCGAGCTCGTCGTTTTCTTGCATAATTTCCTTTACCACAACCAGGCATGAATGCAATAAATTTTGGAGGTAACTCACCTGCCGATCGTACTTTAGCCTCGATTAACCAACGGATGTCAGCAGGTATGTTATTCTTCATGAGTAATCGCATGCGTTCGGACCGAGCTTTATAGATCGTAAGGAGGGCATTCTGAGGAAGTGAAGGGAATCGCTTGTGAAGCTTCGCTAGAATCTCGTTTCTGTCCATACTTTCGCCTCAGAATGTCAGTTATTATGGGAAACTGAAGTAACCGATTTGATTGTCACGGAGTACCGTTATCCGCCACTTCACCGGGGTAACAAACTAAAGCACACAAACAGAAAAACAAATTAAAACACACAAAGAAAATTAAAATCGTCCTCTTATTGAATTTACCTCAAGCTCCAACTGGATGTCGTAAACACTTCTCTCAATGTCTCTGAGTTGGCGTTCTAAACCCTCAACATAGGCTACTAACTCTGGTGGTTGTAGAGCCCAAATGCGATGTGTTTTACAAAATTGAATCTGCCTTTTGAGATGAGTTTTGACACGTTGAAGTGGTTTAAGAATGTTCAGGAGGAACGGTCTAAGTAAGGTACTCATGATTAAAAATGATAAAAGAAAACTTAATAGTTAAACAAACACACTTATGCAAAAATAATTTCAATTAGCAGAAGAATAATATAAAGAAAGAAAACAAAATCAAATCAATGAAAAGAAAAAAAAAATCAATTCAAATCTGGTGGGTCACTCAAATTTATTTCGGTGTCTTCTCCATGTGGTTGGTACTCTAGATATGGCTTTAATCTTTGACCATTAACTTTAAACGTGACACCGTTCTTTGGGTCTTTAATTTCAATTGTCCCATGTGGAAAAACAGTATGAACAATAAAGGGACCAGACCATCGAGAGCGTAACTTACCTGGGAATAGGTGCAAGCGAGAATTGAATAAAAGCACTTTCTGACCTGGAGTGAACGATTTTCTCATAATTTGCTTGTCGTGAAAGACTTTCATTCGTTGCTTGTAAATCTTGGCATTTTCGTATGCGTCATTGCGAATTTCTTCAAGTTCTGCCAGTTGTAATCTTCTTTCTGAGCTGGCTTGCTGCATGTCAAAGTTGAATTTCTTGATGGCCCAATATGCACGATGCTCGAGTTCCACAGGTAGGTGGCAAGCTTTTCCATACACTAGCCTGTAGGGTGACATCCCAATTGGGGTCTTGAAAGCCGTTCTATATGCCCATAATGCATCACCAAGTCTTAATGACCAATCTTTTATGTCTGGCCTCACCGTCTTTTCTAATATGTGCTTTATTTCTCGATTGGAGATCTCAACTTGGCCACTGGTTTGCGGATGATACGGGGTCGCCACTTTGTGTGTGATTGAATACTTTGTCAAAAGAGCCTTGAATGCTTTGTTACAAAAGTGGGCACCACCATCACTGATTATCGCTCGAGGGAATCCAAAGCGTGAAACAATGTTGCTTTTCAAAAATCCTATCACCACTTTGTGATCATTGGTTCTGCATGGAATTGCTTCCACCCATTTCGATACGTAGTCAACACCAACCAATATGTATTGATGGCCAAAAGAATGGGGAAAGGGTCCCATGAAGTCAATACCCCATACGTCAAAAATCTCAACCACTAAAATTGGATTTAGTGGCATCATGTTCCTTCGTGTAATGCTCCCCATTCGTTGGCACCTATCACATGAAGAACAGAAAGTGTAAGCATCTCGAAATATAGTTGGCCAATAAAAACCACATTGTAAAACTTTAGTCGCCGTTTTCTTAGCACTGAAATGGCCTCCACAAGCTTGTTCATGGCAGAATGAAAGAATATTCTGAATTTCATTTTCAGGGACACATCGTCTAACAATTTGGTCTGCACAATACTTGAACAAATATGGGTCATCCCAAAAGAAATTCTTTATTTCTGCAAAGAATTTAGCCTTGTCTTGCTTGGTCCAATGCTCTGGAAGTTTACCTGTAACAAGATAATTAACTATATCAGCATACCAAGGTAATACTTCCACATTCATTAATTGTTCATCTGGGAATTACTCATTCAATATTAATGGCTCTGTAATTGTGTCAAAATAGAGACGAGAGAGATGGTCCGCCACAACATTTTCTGTCCCTTTCTTATCTTTGAATTCCAAGTCAAATTCCTGCAAAAGTAACACCCAACGAATTAGTCTAGCTTTTGCATCTTTCTTTGTGAGAAGATATTTAAGAGCAGCATGATCTGTGAATATAATTATTTTACAACCAATGAGATAAGATCGAAATTTCTCTAATGCAAACACTACTGCTAGCATTTCTTTTTCAGTAGTTGAATAGTTCAACTGTGCATCATTCAATGTCATACTAGCATAGTAAATAACATGGGGAATTCGATCAACTCTTTGTCCTAATACTGCTCCTACTGCATAATCAGATGCATCACACATGAGCTCAAATGGTAAGCTCCAGTTCGGGGGCTGAATGATGGGTGATGATGTCAACAATTGCTTTAATTTTTCAAAAGCCATAAGACATGAATCATTAAAGATAAAAGGTACATCCTTAGCAAGTAAATTGCATAAGGGTCTAGAAACTTTGCTAAAATCTTTAATGAAACGTCTATAGAAACCAGCATGCCCAAGGAAAGATCTTACTTCTCTGACTGTTTTAGGTGGAGGAAGATTAGAAATGAGATCCACCTTGGCTTTGTCAACCTCAATACCTTTGCTCGAAATGATGTGACCGAGAACAATACCTTGTTTTACCATAAAATGGCACTTCTCCCAATTCAAGACTAAGTTCTTCTCGGTACATCTCTGCAGAACTAGCGTTAGATGATGTAAACATTGATCAAACGAGTCACCAAAGACAGAAAAGTCATCCATAAAGACTTCAAGGAATCGTTCAACCATATCAGAAAAAATGCTTAACATGCATCGTTGAAATGTAGCAGGTGCATTACATAATCCAAATGGCATTCTCCTATATGCAAATGTGCCAAAAGGGCAAGTGAAAGTAGTTTTCTCTTTATCTTTTGGTGCTATGGGAATCTGATTATATCCTGAATAGCCATCTAGAAAGCAATAAAATTCATGGCCTGCTAATCTATCAAGCATTTGATCAATAAATGGTAAAGGAAAATGGTCTTTACGTGTGACAGAATTCAACTTTCTATAATCAATGCATACACGCCATCCTGTAGTTACTCTAGTTGGTATCAATTCATTATCAGCATTGGTAACTACTGTGACTCCTGACTTTTTGGGGACAACTTGTACAGGACTGACCCATGAACTATCAGAAATTGGGTAAATGATACATGCGTCTAATAGCTTAAGGACTTCTGTTCTAACAACTTCTTTCATATTAGGATTTAACCGACGTTGCATTTCCCTAGTAGATTTAGCATTTTCATCAAAGTGAATGTAATGCATGCAGTCTACTGGATTTATACCTTTGATGTCTGCTATGGTCCATCCTAATGCTCCTTTGTGCTCTTTTAAAACATCCAACAACTTACCTTTTTGTTCGTCATTGAGGGATGATGAGATGATTACCGGCAGAGTGCTTTCTTCTCCCCAAAACGCATATTCCAATGTGTTGGGCAATTGTTTGAGCTCGAGTTTCGGTGGTGATTCTGATGATGGGATGAGTTTCTTCTCTGATGGTGCTAGTTGTTCAACTCTTGACTTCCATTTATTAGTGTCCATGGATGGTGCTGAGTCAAGTAGGGCGTTGACCTCTTCGACCGATCTGTCAATATCAAAATCCAAACCAAAGTGAGTCAAACATGTTTGTAAAGGATCATCACTAAGGTTTGAAAGAAAAGTATTATCAACTATTGTTTCAATTAAATCCACATCAACAATTCCATCATCTGCATTGTGAGGTTGTTTGGCAATGTTGAAGATGTTCAGCTCCATAGTCATGTTGCCAAAGGACAACTGCATATTTCCAGTCTTGCATTGAATATGAGCGTCCGCAGTCGCCAAGAAAGGTCGGCCTAGAATAATGGGGATGTGCTTCCTTGAATCCTGTATTGGTTGAGTGTCAATTACAATGAAATCAACAGGAAAATAAAACTTGTCTACCTGGATAAGCACGTCCTCCACAATGCCACGAGGTATTTTCGTGGACCGATCTGCAAGCTGTAACACCACTGGAGTTGGGTGTAATTCTCCCAGTCCAAGTTTCACGAATACAGAGTAAGGCAAAAGATTTACACTAGCTCCTAAATCCAACAAAGCATTCTCAATTGTGTGGTTCCCTATACTACATGAGATAGTGGGGGAGCCTGGGTCTTTGCATTTTAAAGGAATTTTATGTTGGAGTATAGAACTAACGTTTTCTGTTAAAAATGCCTTCTTTTGAACATGCATATTTCTCTTTTTAGTACAAAGGTCTTTAAGAAACTTAGCATAAGATGGAATTTGTTTTACAGCATCAAGCAAAGGGATATTAACACTTACCTGTTTGAAGATTTCGAGAATCTCACCTGTGGATTTTCCATTCTTTCCTTTCGCTAACCTCTGAGGAAATGGAGCTTTAGGAACATATTCTCGTGGGTTGGTTTCTTCTTTTTCCTCCGGTGGTGAGTCCTCAACATTCACAGGTACAATTTGATTTTCTTTGGTCACCGGCATCTCCAATTTGTTGTCGACTTCTTTTCCTTTTCGCAAGGTCATGACTGCTTTGACCTCTCCATGCTGCTGTGGTGAACTGGTACTTGCTTCATGCACTCCTTTAGGATTGGGCATTGGTTGACTTGGAAATTTGCCTTTCTCAACAGTCATTGCCAAGGTCTGAACTGAAGAAGCAAGTTGTCCCACCATCTTCTCGAGGCTTGAAACTGATTGGGCTTGTGAGTTAAAGTCCGCTCTCAATTCATTTCGTAGTCCATCAATGGTGCGGTTCTGTTGCTCAATCGTGGAGTGAGTAAGATTCTTGAGATTCTGGAATGAATCCTCCCATGGTCTGGGTTGAGAGTAGTTCTGGTTCTGATTGAATGGTCTAAATGGGGGCTGAGAGGCTTGAGGAACTTGAGGAATTTGTGGAGCTGGAGCTGCTGGTCCATTCTGTTAGAATCCTTGAGACCATGAAAAATTGGGGTGGTCTCTCCATCCAGGGTTATATGTGTTGGAGTATGGGTTGTAATTTGATGGCTTTCTCATTACACCTATGGCATTGGCTTGATCTGAGTATGAGTCATGGTCATGTGGCTCTGTTGATTTAGCAGTCGATAACGATGCTATTTGTCGAGAGAGACCTTCTATTATTGCTTTGACTTCTTTGATTTTTGAATTTGACTCGCCAATTTGAACCTCATTCACTCCTTTAATTCTTCTAGTATTCCTGAGTGATCGACTCCGTTGTTGGGAATTATCCGCTTGTCGCTGGAAGAATTCCCAAATTTCTGATGCACTTTTTGACATTAGCTCTCCTCCACTTGTTGCCATTAGCCATTCTTGCACATTCAGCAATAATCCCTCCAAAAAGTATTGGCATTGGTGCCATTTCTCGTACCCATGATGTGGACACTTCAAGAGTAGTCCATTGAATCGCTCCCAAGTTTCGAAAAACTGCTCGTCTTCTCTCTGAGTAAACTCCGAGATTTCCCTGCGAATAGCGTTGGTTTTATGAACTGGGAAATATTTATTCAAAAATTTCGTTACCATTTGTTCCCATGATGAAATGCTATTGGCAGGTAAAGTATTTAACCATGAACGAGCTCTATCCTTTAAAGAAAATGGGAATAGTCTAAGTTTTACATCATCATCTGAAAAATTCTCATATTTAAATGTTTGACAAATAGCATGAAAATCATTCAAATGATTATATGGGTCCTCATTTTCTAAGCCATAGAATGTGGGGAGACAATTTAGCACACTAGGTTTTAGTTCAAAGCTCCTAGCAGCTACATTTTGGTATCTAATACATGATGTGCTCAAATTAGCTAAGGGACTAAAATAGTCCTTAAATGGCCTCTCCTGTGGTTGCAAATCCATTCCAAATTTATTTTTAATGTGCTTTTGTGTGCGAAGTGTTTTTTCTAGTTCAAGGTCTATAGGTTCAAGATTAGGTAATAATGACATACGACCATGCATGCAAAATAAATAAAATAAAAATAAAGATGGGAACAAAAACAAATAAAAATAAAGAAGAGTGAGAAATTACGATACTAACCTTATTGCGCTATTACAACCTTTCTATAAAAATACACAAAAACAAATACGTGAAATAAATTAACTAAAAATTAAATTAATAAAATAAACAAAAATTACAAAGAAAAAATAAATTGAAAATTAAATTACAGAATTTTAAAGAAGAGAAAAAGAAAAGAAATACTAACCTTTAAATGTAGATTTACTTTTTTTTTCTTTTTTTTAATAATTAAAAAAAATACAAGAAAACAAATAAAAGAAATTATTCACAAAAATTAATTCTATGAATTAAAATTACTTACCTCCCCGGCAACGGCGCCAAAAACTTGTTGTGCAAATTTTAATGAACTCGCAAGCGCACGAATCTATTGTAGTGTAGATTAATGGTGACGAGTGTCGATCCCACGAGGAGGTGGATTTTAATTGTGTGTAGAATTAATTCTGTAAATGGGTGATTGGATTTGTGGTGGAAATGATTTGGAATATGCTAAAACTTAAATTAAAATGGCGAGAATAAATTCTAAAATTGGAATTGAAATAACGAGAATAAATTGAAGAGAATTCTATTGAAATGACGTACTTGGGTATCTGGATCCGTATCAACATGCATCATGGGCTAAATATTCCTTATTAATACCAATTAAATCATGAGGGGGGAATCCACACCTCATGATCCACGCTCTAATCAATATGGTGCTAAGGGCTTATCGTGCCAAATAATAATAACCTTATACTAGAGAGCCGGTGTAACCAAGGCGGTATCTAGACAAGATCAGTATTATTTGTCGACGATAAGTCAAATCATCCACAAAAACTAGAGGGGAAAAAAAAATAAATTTACCAAATAAAGCCCATGACACATGTTGAGACTTCACCTTCAACCCAAGCTTGAAAGGAAATTAGCTACTCATAATTGAACTAGGGGCAAAATGAGAATTTATTAAAATACAAAGAAAATACAAGATGGAGAAGGAATTACAGAAAATGGATCCCAAAAATGGATTCAGAGATATCAAATTAGGGGGGGAAGGCCCCCATTTTATAGATACATGGAGTAAATCATGGCCATCGGATTAAAAACAGTTTGGACGCTCAGGATTGCGCCACGTCATCAGTCAACAGTCTACGGTTTGACCACGCGGATGAACAGTAACACGGTTTGACCCGGATGAACAGTAACGCGGTTTGGTTGAAAATAATCCTGTGTGATGCATGCACTGTACGCGAGATTTTTCGTCCACTGATATGCTGCCACGTCACCATCAACAGTACATAAGAATTTTAGTCCAACAGGATCGTGACACCTCATCAGTCAATGCCACATCATCGGTCAATGTCACGTCATCGATCCGTCTATGTGAACAGTGTCGTGAACAGTAACGTAGACAGTACCGTATACGTGAATAGTACCGTACATGTGAATAATGCCATTTTTCCTTTTATGCTCCTCCTAAGGTTTTCGACCGTCCTGAGTTCAAAAGTGATGTCCGTTTTGCCGTCTGATCTCTCCTTTATTGTGAAATGACTATAATGCCCCTAAAATACATAAAATACTTAATTAAAATAACACACACGTAATTACATCACAAGAAGGTTAAATACATAAAAGTAAGGGTTGTTAGTAAGACTTGAAATGTAAAATGACGGTTTTCTCCTTTATAAATATGCATTTTCTAACACTCAACACTCTCCTCATTTAATACGGAGGCTGCAACATCGTTGAAAACTAGATTGTCCACTAGATTGTTGTTTGTCAGGTTGATGATGAGTTGATCATACGAATCTGGTAGACTTTGAAGTAGAAGCTCTGCACATTCATTCTCCTCTATATTATGACCCAACGTTGTGAGTTGTGAAAACAGAGTCTTCAAGGTGTTGATGTGGTCGGTCACCATTGTAGATTCCGTCATTCGAAGAGTATAAAGTTTCCTCTTCAAGAAGATTTTGTTGTGTAGTGACTTTGCCTCGTACAATTTTGTAAGAGTATCCCATATTTCCTTCGCTGTATTTTTCTCTGCCACACTGGATAATACTCCATCCGCAAGTGCCAAGTATAGATCAGAAATGGCGTTGCCGTCTACCTCGTTCCACTTGTCATCAGTTATCTCCATAGGCCTTTCTCCAATTGCTGCCAAGCAATTATTTTTCCTCAATACAGCTTTCATCTTCATTTTCCATAACGAAAAATTATTTCCGTTAAATTTCTCAATTTCATACTTTGCCGCCATTTTGTTGATAAATACCGCACACAAGCTAGTGTACCACCTTGAATAATTGTAAGTATGTGTGAATATGCACACTAGGAAAGTTCCCAGGAAAGACTGGAGGGGTCACAATGGTCCCACTTAAAACCCAGACTCCTTAAGCTCTTATCGCCTTTGTAACAGAACTTTCCAAGACATGTACAAAACCACACAGTTGTTTTACTCACACCACTATTTCCTGCATTTGCACCACCAAATTCTTGGATCCCTCCCACCGTTTCACGTTAATAGTACTGTATACGTGATCAGTATCGTATATATAAATAGTATCTGACTCTAAAAAATACAACCAATAGCTCTGATACCACTGTTAGGAAATTGATGGGTGAAGCAGACACGCAGCTAAAGTAAAATTGGAAGAAAATAAAGAACAAGCACAATAGAGGATACCAGAAATTACGTGGTTCGACTTTTAGTCTACGTCCACGGGCGAAGACAAAAAGAAAATATTTTACTAGTGAAATAAGGATTATAAGTATTGTAATATTTTGGCTCACTACCCAAAACCTCAATATACCCAATCTCTCACTCACTAGACTCACAAGAGCTTTATAATTTTAGGCTCTTAAAATCTCTCAAACTCTCTCTTGTTATTCTCTCACAAATTAAATGCTTAAATCAAAATGGAGCTCTCCCCTTTTATAGCCAAAATTGGCTATTAAAATAATAATTTAATTTTTTTTCTTTGGGCGGTACCAAATTCTTATTTCTTTCTTCTTTTTCTTCTTTCTCTTTTGTTTATTTCTTTGGGCGGCTGTCAAAGCCAATTTGAAATTGGCTTTGACAGCCACCAGCTTTCACATGATCTGGAGGAATGCAGGTCTTAGGTTGCTTTGTTATTTTCTTCCTTATCTGCTCCTCATTCCCATTCTTTTGTGTCAGTTTATCCGATAATGGAGAGATTTTCATTGTTCGTCGCCCGTTATTAGCGCCCACTGAGATTTCTACCCCTTCAAATGGAGATTTCATCCTCCCTCAATGCATTGGCGCCATGTATCCCTCACTATTGCCCCCACCTATTTAGTCTCAACTACCGCCTTCACCTCCCCGAGCTTCATCTCCACCACCTGTGGAATCTCGGCCCCCTTTTCACCTTAACCATCACCGCCCAAACCTATCAAATCTCCTCCATTACCTATTTCGATTCCCTCACAACCACTTCCTCCATCTCTTAGCCTTGACCCCCACACCCACAGCAGCACCACCAGGAACTATAGTTCTATTTAGAGGGAAATGGGCACTACCTCTGTAGACAAAACCATGGGCTCCAACACCTAAGCCATCAAAACCACCCACTTCAACACCTCCACTCGTTCAACCCCCAATGCAATCTCCACCAACACCACCACTGATACTTAATCAACAACTGCCATTAACACCCATTACATCACCACCCCCTTTTACACCTCAACCATCATCACCACAGCCACCGGTCAGGTCACCACCCCCTTCTGCACTTTAACTATCACCAATGCCACCAGTCAGGTGGCTGCCCCCTCCTATACCTTAACCATCCCCATCATCACTTTCACCAACGCTATCTTCGCCACTGCCACCGATTAGGTTGCCGCCCCTTCTTGTACCTTAACCATATGCATCGTCGTCATCATAGCCATCGACATCACCACCGCCATCAGTCAGGTCACCATCTCATCATTCATCTCAATTACCACCACCTCTACCACCACCATCACTATCAGTTTCACCCCCGCCACTGATCAATTTGCCATTACCTCCTACGCCTTAACCATCGCCATCCCCACCTTCACTAACATCAGCTTCACCACCGATATCGGTGAGGTCATCACACGCTCCTACACTTCAACTAGCATCACCCCCACAGTTACCACTAGCAACTTCACTATAGCCACCAATGAGATCACCACTGCTACTAATCAAGTTAACACCACATTTTACACATTAACCATCATCAACCCATCTTTACCATCAGCGGCTTCCCCGCCACCGGTTAGGTCGTCACTGCCTTTTGTATCTCAACCATTGTCACCCCCACATTCATTACCACCAACTCCACCACCGCCACCGGTCTGGTCACTACCCTTTCATGTATCTTAACCATTGCCACCCTCATCTTTACCATCACCACTAGTTAGGTCGCCACCCCCTCTTTCACCTTAACCATCACCACCCCAATCTTCACCACCAGTGATCTAACCACCACTATCAGTCAGGTCGACACCCTCTTCTACACCTAAACTATCACCACCCGTACCATCACCACTACTAGCTTCACCCTCGTCACCGGTCATGTCCCTACCACCTTTTGCACCTTAACCATCACCACTCTTACATTCACCACCATTAGCTTCACCACCTCCATCGGTTAGGTTGCCACCCCCTCCTACACCTCAACCATCACCATCCATATCTTTACTGCTACAGGCTTCACTAACACTACTGTTGAGGTCGCAACCCTACTTTAACTAGTATTGGTGTCACCACCTCCACTGGTTAGATCCTTACCCTCTCCAGCACCTCGACTATCATTACCCTCACTTTCACCATCGTTGCCTTTACCACCGCCATTAGTGAGGTCATCACCACTTCTTGTGCCTCAATCATCATTGCCCGTACATATACCAGCGGCTTTACTACCGCCACTGATCAGGTCACCACATCCACTTTCACCTTCGCCACCGATCAGGTCTCCGCCTTCACTATCATCATCATCATCAGTCCACTTTCCGCCCCTTTTGCACGTCAGCCATTACCCCCCACCCCTTAAATTAGTTATTTACTTCCTCATTCCCTTCCTGCACCTCAATTATCACAATCTCTACCTTCACCATCACCACCCTTATCTTCTCCAGCACCACATTCACCATCACCATCTGTAATGTCTCCACCTCCACGATCACCTTCGCCGCCTTCACCTTGATAGGTCCTAGTCAGAATTGGTGGAAAACAATAAGTAAATAATTTGTTCTTCTTAGGGTGAAAACTACCACAATTACTAATAGTATTGGATAAAAATCGGATCCTCTCTTATTGAATTATTGGAGTTTATTTATAGAACAAAGTTAATGAGATAAAGTAGTAAATATCAAATAAACTACTTAACTATAAATTCGAAACAGATAATAAATCTTTAAAGGAAACATGTTTAAACATGAATTCTCCATCAATACGGTTTGACGTAGTAAAGCTTTCCTGTTGCATCCTTGAAGAGTCCTTGAAGGAGTCAGGACATACTTCCACGTGATGCCTACCTCATGCATGACTTGCATGGTTGCTTGCATGTGCCCATGCATATTCTTCATACTTGCTGTTGGGTTTGGGTGCTTGCTTAGACTTGCGTAGCTCCTTATCATCACCCCCCCTCGAAGAGAACCCTTGTCCCCAAGGGTTAGTGTAGGAAACCACTGATGGATCAATGTTGTATCTTCCCATGTAGCGTCCTCCAGTGGAAGCTTCTTCCAACAAATCAAACTTTGTTCGATGATGGAACCCCCACGTTTAAGCCAACGAGTGTCCACAACCGTATCAAGTTCTAACTCGATAATACTTTCATCATTAATTGGAGGCAATTCGGCGCTACTCTTGGGCAAGTCACCCACAATATTTTTGAGCAAATATACATAGAAAATGGGATGAATCCGAGCCCCTTCTGGTAGCTGAAGTTTGTAGGCGATCGGGCTAATTTTCTGGATGACTTGATATGGCCCAAATAATCAGCTGGCCAGCTTCTGGTGTGCATGCTTAAAGACAGAGGATTGCCTATATGGATGCAAAGATACATGGAAAATGGGATGAATCCGAGCCTCTTCTGGTAGCTGAAGTTTGTGGGCGACCGAGCTAATTTTCTAGATGACTTGATACGGCCCAAAGAATCGGCTGGCCAGCTTCTGGTGTGCACACTTAAAGATAGAGGATTGCCTATATGGATGCAGTTTTAAATACACCATATCACCCTCTTGAAACTTGACATCCCTTCTTTTTTTTATCTGATGTTTGTTTTATTTTATTGGCTGCTGCAGCAAGATTTGTCTTCAATTGCACCAATAACACATCACGTGTTCTTAATGCTTGATCAACCTCATGAACCGATGAAGACCCGAGTGGATATATCAGAATAGTAGGTGGTGGCCGACCATACAAGACTTGGAAATGAGTCATTCCAGTTGAAACATGAAAGGTGGTATTGTACCAAAATTCAGCTCAAGGTAAATATAGATTCCATTTGCGCGGCCATTGATGAACAAAACTACATAAATACTGTTCCAAACATTGGTTGACAACTTTCGTTTGGCCATCCGTTTGTCGATGATAAGCTGAGCTCATTTTTAATTGTGTGCCAGACAAAGTAAAAAATTCATGCCAAAATTTGCGAATAAATATGGGGTCCCGATCACTTACAATTGTTTTTGGCATGCCGTGTAACTTGATAACTCCTTCAACGAATCCCCCAGCAACTGATTTTGCAGTAAACGGATGAGAAAGCGACATGAAGTGAGCATACTTACTAAGTCTGTCAACTACTACGAATATCGTGTCACGGCCCTGAGAGTTTGGCAACCCTTCGATAAAATCAAGTGAAATATCCTCCCATACTTGGCAAGGGATGGGAAGCGGTTGAAGAAGTCCCACTGGTTGCAGTGTTTCACTTTTAGTCTTTTGACAAGTGTCACACTTGCTGATATAATCCTGCACGGTTTGAAACATCGAAGGCCAATAAAATTGTTGCGCCAAATGTTTGTAAATTCGGAGAACGCCTGAGTGTCCCCCTATTTTGGTGTTGTGGGCCTCATATAATAGTGACTCATGCAATTTCCTTGGAATAACAACTCTACCTTTAAAAAATATTAACCCATTCTTTGTTGTATAAGGGCCGTTGGGTTGATTTTCAGCTTGTTGGGTGACTTGTTTCAAATACTCGTCTTCGAGTGCAACTTTTTTTATTTCTCCCCATAGTGATATCTGTGGAACAAAAAGATGGTTGAGTGTAGGGCTGTCCGTTCGTCTTGAGAGTGCATCTGCGACAGCGTTCTCTTTGCCAGGTCGATACTGTATCTCATAATCATATCCCATTAGCTTGACCATCCATTGTTACTGATTGGGCGTGGCTATCTTTTGTTCCAAGAGATATTTAAGACTCCGTTGATCCGTCTGTATCACGAACCGTTGTCCCAATAGATAAGGCCTCTACGTTCTCAGGGCTTCTACCACTGCTAACATCTCTTTTGCATAAGTCGACCAAGCCTTCTTTGCTACTCCCAATGCTCGGCTCATTAATGCTATAGGTCTGCCATTTTGTTGAAGCACAACTCTGATGCCGCCACCTGATGCATCAGTTTCAATTATGAACACTTCGTTAAAATTGGGCATAACAAGAATGGGAGTTTGCGTAATGGCGAGTTTGAGTGCTTTGAACGTCGTTTCTGCCTCTTTACTCCAACAGAATTTGCCTTTCTTCAGTAGATTTGTTAGAGGCCGAGCCAACAACCCATATCCACGTACGAATTTACGGTAGTATCTAGTTAGGCCTAGAAATCCCCTCAACTCTGAGACATTCTGTGGCTGTGGCCAAGATACCATTGCTGAAATCTTTTGTTCATCTACTTTCACGCAGTGACAAGTCACTATATGTCCCAAGTATTCAAGTTCTTGCTGGCCGAAATTACATTTGCTGGCTTTGACAAAAAATCGTTGCTGTTTAAGGATTTCCAATGCCTGTCTAACATGGTTAAGATGACAGTCCCATGTCGTGCTATAAATTAGGATATCGTCAAAGAAGACTAATATAAATTTTCGGAGGTGAGGCCAGAAAATAGCATTCAAAATAGTTTGAAAAGTAGAAAGGGCGTTGCATAGGCCGAACGGCATTACCATGTATTCATAATGGTCGTTGTGTGTGCGAAAGGTTGTCTTATGAATATCGGATGGGTGCACCCGTACCTGGTGGTAACCAGCTCTAAGGTCAAGCTTGGTGAAGTATGTTGCACCATGTAGTTCATCGAGCATGTCCTCTACGGTTGGGATTGGAAATCGGTCCTTAACTGTCACTTCATTAAGCGCTCGGTAATTGGTGCAAAACCTCCAGCTACCATTTTTTTTTACTAAGAGAACCAGTGATGAGAAGGGGCTGGTGCTTGGCCAAATGAGCCCTAAAGTCAGTATCTCGTGCACTTGTTTTTCAATCTCTACTTTATAAAAGTAAGCATAGCGATAAGGTCTTACATTAATCGGTTCAACTTCTTCTTTGAGTGTAATTCGGTGATCAATTTCCCTTGCTGGTGGCAGGTGTTTAGGTTCCTGAAACAGCTCGGAATATTCCTCCAATAATCCTTGCATGCTAGCCGGTGCCATGGCATATGAGTCTTCTGTATTGATTTGAAGACATATCGCAAACACTTATTGCCTTTGCCTTATTTCTTTTGTAACTTCAGTTAGGGAAGAGGCTTGAATCGCTTGAGGTCCCAAGCCTTGCAATCTTCGTTTTTGATTATTTCAATCAAAATCCATTGTTTACGCCTTCCAATTGCAAACTACCGATCCCAAGTTTCCCAACCATTGAATGCCGAGCACCATGTCTAGGCCTGTAATTGGCAATGAATATAATGTAAGTTCAAATGGAATATCTTGGATCAAGACGTATACCTTTTCATGTTTTCCTTGGCATATCACTTTTTCTCCATTGGCCACTCTTACTGAAAAAGCTGGCGTTGGTTGTATGGGAAGTTGAAGCACACTGGCCAAACGTGCATTGATGAAATTGTGTGTTGAGTTGCTGTCTATCAACACAACAATTTCGTGCAGACCGATCTTGGCCCTTACCCTCATGGTTTGTGGAGCAGCCCAACCCGTCAAGGCGTAGAACGTGATTTTAGGTTTCACGTATTCCCTTGTTTCACTCTCAAGCTCTGTCGTTGCTGCACTCTCAAGAAATGAAATTGAACCATCTCTTGTTTATTGTCTTATGTCTGACGTCACTGCAGATTCTTCAGGTATGTTCTCTTCGTCTTCGGCTTCAAGGATTAACAACTGTGCTTTTGTGCACTTATGACCTGCAGTGAATTTATCATTACAATTGAAGCACAAGCCTTGAGCTCTTCGCCTTTGCATCTCCTCCCAAGAAAGCTTTTTAATTGGTACTGCTGGTGAAGCGCGGTTGTTGAAGATTTGTGGTGGCGGTGAACGGCTGAAAATCGGTGATCTCATCAGCCTCTTCTGTCGCTGTAATTGTTCATCTCTCATTCTTGCCAAACTGATCGCTTCCTTAAGAGTTCTTGGTCTGAACAGCCGGATTTCCTCAGATATCTCGGGTTTCAGTCCTCCCATGAATGTGCCGACAAGAGCCTTTTGAGTCCACCCTTGAACCCGGTTGCCAAGCCTCTCAAATTCTTTCTGGTAATCTCGAAGAGTGCCGGTTTGCTTGACCCTAGATAGCGCCTCGTCGAAGTCCTCGCAATCTGTTGGCCCAAACCTCGCCCATAGCTCCTCCATGAAGATTTCCCAAGTCACGTCTCGTCCTTCCTCTTGATAAGATTTCCTAAGCCACTGCCACCATTGGTTAGCTTCTCCCTCCAAGTGGAATGAAGCCAAGACAACTTTCTGGTCTTCTGTTGACCCTTGGTATTCGAAGAACTGATCGACACGGTTGAACCACTCGGTGGGGTCGTCGCCGGCATAGCGTGGAAACTCTAGTTTTGCCACTTTTGATTGAAACTGTTGCCGTCTACCATCCTTGTCTTCTCGGTTTGGTCGCGATGTTGCTATGTTGTTGTTGATGCTTGGTGCGTCTTTGGATGTGTGGAAAGACTCTGCAAGTTTGCTCAAGGTTTCTTCAATGTGAGCCAACTTGTCGTTAACTCCTAATTCCATGTGCTGCATCTTATCTTGCATCTCCCCGAGCTCCGTTTCTATCCGTTCGATGCGTTCCTTGTTGGTTGTCATCCTTGCCTAGCTCTGATACCAATGATAGGTCCCAGTCAGAATTGGCGGAAAACAACAAGTAAATAATTTGTTCTTCTTAGGGTGAGAACTACCACAATTGCTAATAGTATTGGATAAAAATCTGATCTTCTTTTATTGAGATATTGGAGTTTATTTATAGAACAAAGTTAATGAGATAAAGTAGTTAATATCAAATAAACTACTTAACTATAAATTGGAAACAAATAACAATCTTTAAAGGAAACATGTTTAAACATGAATTCTCCATCAATACGGTTTGACGTAGTAAAGCCTTCCCATTGCATCCTTGAAGAGTCCTTGAAGGAGTCAGGACATACTTCCACGCGATGCCTACCTCATGCATGACTTGCATGGTTGCTTGCATGTGCCCATGCATATTCTTCATACTTGCTGTTGGGTTTAGGTGCTCGCTTGGACTTGCGTAGCTCCTTATCACACCTTTACTTTCATCACCTCCACCTCCACTGTCACCTCCACCACTGTCACCCTCACCTCCACCTTCAGTCCAATCATCACCCCTCTTTCACCTCTGCCACCAGTCTAGTCACCACCCTGCCTTCGCTGCCGCCACTACCATAGTCCCCACCCCCACCTGTCGAATCATTGCCACGATCTCCTCCACCTGAATTTCATCGTCCCACTTATCAATACCATGTACATTTCACTACCTACTCTTATCTTCTAAGGATACTAAACGTCTTGTGACTAATAAATTTCTTTTAGATTGCTTTTTTTTTTTTAAAGTTATTGAATGATTTGTAAACATTCTTTCACTTTTTTAACATCTTATTCATTTGCAATTTGATGTGGAAATTGGGTGAAGTTCGCATGAAATAAAAGGGCCTTATTTTTTCTTATTATTTTTTCTTATGTTCTCTAATTCAAGTAAATCTTGTTGAGTTTGAACACAACAGAAGCCAAAAAGAAACTCCAAGAATGAAGCAAAGAACCAAGAACTCACTCGCAAGATCATAAACCTGATCTTGAACACCAACACCAGGCACAACAATTCAAAGGGAAAACTAGCACTCTTTTATTACTCAAAATGATTACAAATCTGTCAAGCTTTGTAGAAGAAATTACAAGCTTTACAAAGAAATCAGAATCACTCAAATTGGATGAAAAATGAAAGAGAAATGTAAACCATATCAGATGCCACGAACCAGCTCTGTTTATAAAGCATCTTCCTGAGAATTCCCAGAGGCTGCTTCAACAAACATAACGAACTTTAAAACACGTCAGCATCGAGTTTGCACATTGGTCCTCAAACTTAAGTCAATCTGCACGAAAGCCACATAAGTCTTAACTCTTTGCATTTAACCCCCTAAAACAGAAACTGATTCTTCACAAATCCTTTGTACTTATCTGTGAATAACAACGAAGTTTCACTCTTTGTAATCTCATAAAAATCTGAGTACAATTGGTCCTTTTATACATACCAAAAGGCTAAATTAAAAAGGTAAAAGAAATAATTGTCATCTTCATCTTCCTTTTCTTGCTCTTTTGAGATGGAGAAGTCATAAAAAAAAAACTTGTGAAGATTAAAAATATGTTAAACCAACTGTTGAGAACATAGTAATCCCTGTTGAGATATGAGAACAATTAGCATACTCTTGCTTCATCAATTTGCGGTACCATGTTCTACACACGCAAATACATTGCCTTAGGATAGCTCCATCCTTGCCATTAAACTATAACATAGAAGATTGTGTATAATTTGATAATTTTTTATAGGGGGAATCTATTTTCACTCTAAAGAATACTTTTAGGCACTTATTTTTAATTTTTTAATTATAAAAAATACTCAAAGATTAATTTATTATTTAAGAACAATCTAATTTAAACAAATCAAATATCATTAATTCCTCTTTTTTACACTCTTTCTTCATAACCTTTTTGTGCTTTTATTACTCGGCATCCTGAACCACTCAATCATAATCGTTGAGGCTTTGAAGATGGTGGTTTATTAGTGGGATAAATGAAAAACCAATTTGTAGAATTAATACTTCGTTTTACATATAATTATTTATAAGCAAGGAGATTGTCAGTTTCACAAAATACAGCTTCAGCAACTTAATTTACAACCATAAGGATTTTCGTAAGAATCTAAAAGAACTAATATATTACTTGGAAAAGAGAAATAAAGTTAATCACAAACGAGAAAGAGCTTTCGATATGTTCCAGTATGGTGGGTGCGGTCAAGAAAAACAAAATAATTTTGGCATTTTGATAATTGATTAAGTGAAAATCTAATTTTTAAATTTAGTAAATAAAATTTCTTGGCTTATCTTGTGGGAAACTCTCACTCTATTTGGTATTGAAGTGCTAAACTTCTAAACTATAGATATTGTGGGGAAAAAAAAATTGTAATTATAAAATAAAAATAGATAGTATGAAGTAAATATGATTTTTAAATTATAATTTTGACAAAATTAATAAAAATATTATATATTTTTTATTTTAGAAGTATAGAATCAAATCAACTTGTGTTTACCAAACAGGACCTCTATTCAGAGCTTAGCAAAATCTTACCTTATTTCGTGATGATTACACTTAGTAGAGTAGCCCAACCAGTAACATTATTCAAAGTTTGCATGAAGGACTCTTGAGATTTGCTTAAGTATCATTTTCTATAATTAGTCTTGCTTGCAACCTCCTCCCTCTATATTAATTTTTTTTAATAAAATTTGTGCATTTGTCAAAAAAAAAAAAAAAAAACTCTTGTTCACATAGCTATTACTGACAAATTTGAATCTTAATGTTATGAGGTAAATGTAGACTAGTGATCAGTAAAATATATTAAATGAATGGTGAATCATCATTTAATTAGACAAAAGGCAAACCTTGATCGAAACACTTTAAAAAGCTTTACATTTATGAATATTGCCCTTCAATTTTTATATCTTTCCCTTAAAATCTTACACTAAATTAAGTTTATAACAAACATGAACACTCAAAATTATCTGATAGATTTTATTAAGCCTAGATTTACTTTCTTCGTTTTCAAATAAAACTATTTTCATCCAAACTATACAGAACCCCAAAGAAAACGAAATATCATCCTCTCATTATGTTACGATTTTATATTTTATTTTGTATCTTTGAGTAAAAATATTCAAAATCAAGCCTTTATAAAAGAAAGAAAAATTAAAAAAGCCGTAATTTATATCTGTCAGTTCCAAATAACTCTAACTATTACAGTAATTTTTTATCCCATTTTTATTAGGCCCAAAAAATATTGATAAGCCACCATTGGAGAATTTTATATATATATATAGGACTCGACTAGCTTACAGAATCTGTAAGGTACAGACTGCAGCATCAGCCGTTGGATGTGGTTGGATGTGGAGTGAGAAACTAAACAATAAAAAATCGGATGGTGGGATGACGGGAGATGTTTGTTACAGAATCTGTACCATAGACAGGTCCATATATATATATTAAGACCAGAGGCAAGTCAAACATATTCTCAAAAGGCGCCAAAAATATCTCTCGAATTATTAAACAGTAAAACTCATTCTTTTAATTAATTTTCACTTGGTCAAAGCTTTGTTATATTTCAAGCTATTTAGCTAATTTTAGATTAATTTGCTAAAGAATTACGTGGTATTCAGAGGTTTATGGCGCAAAAGGCTGAAAAATAAACTATTCCACAGTAATAATGCTGATCCAACCTTCATTAGCGTTATGTTACCCTCTTTATAAATAACACCTCTCCTGCCATATGCATCCATAGGCTTTGGTGAGCAGCCTTGGGCCTGATCTAGAGGAATGCAGGTCTTAGGCTGCTTTGTTACCTTCTTTCTCATCTGCTCCTCATTCCCATTATTTTGTGTCGGTTTATCCGACAATGAAGCGGCTTTCATCGTTCGCCGCCAGTTATTAGCGCCCACTGCGACTTCTCCCCCTTCCAATGGAGATATCATCCTTCCTCCACGCATTGGCGCCATGTATCCGTCACCACCGCCCCCACCTATCCAGTCTCAACCACCACCTTCACCTCCCCGAGTTTCATATCCACCATCTGTAGAATCTCGGCCCCCTCCTTCACCTCAACCATCACCGCCCCCAGCTGTCCAATCTCCACCACCCTCACAGCCATTTCCTCCATCTCTTACGCCCTGGACGCCCACACCCACAGCAGCACCACCTGGGACTATAGTGCCATTTAGAGAGAAATGGGCACCACCTCCACAAACAAAACCATGGGCTCCAACACCTGGGCCATCAAAACCACCCACTTCAATGCCTCCACTGGTTCAATCACCAATGCAATCTCCACCAACACCATCACCAACACCTAACCAACAACCGCCACCAGCACTTATTACATCATCCCCTCCTCCTAGTGTTCCTCCATCCACAAATTTTATCATACTTCCGCCACGCATTGGTGCCATGTATCCGTCACCGCCTCCACCACCTTTCCAGTCTCAACCCCCAACATCACCACCACTAGCTTCATCTCCACCACCGGTTAAGTCACCACCCCCTTCTTCACCTCAACCATCACCACTCCCACCTTCACCATCACCAGCATCGCCGCCGCCACCAGCAGTGAGGTTACCACCTCCTCCTGCATCTCAACCATTATCACCACCGCCACCGGTTAGATCGCCGCCCTCTCTTGCACCTCAACTATCACCACCACCACCACTGGTCAGGTCCCCGCTGCCTCCTGCACCTCAACCAACCTCCTCACCTCCTCCTACACCTCAACCATCACCACCACCACAGCCACCAATCAGGTCCCCGCCTCCTCCCGCACCTCAACCATCCTCATTGCTACCTTTACCACCACCGGTTTCACCACCGCCACTGGTCAGGTCGCCACCCCCTCCTTCACCCCCGCCACAAGTTAGCTCTCAACCTCCACAGTCACCACCACCAGCTTCACCATCACCACCAATTTACTTCCCACCCCCTCCTACACCTCAGCCATCACCATCTCCACCAATTAAATCCCCACCCCTACCTTCGCCACCATCGCCTTCACCACCGCCACCAGTAATGTCTCCACATCCTCCGCCACCTTCACCTTCACCGCCACTACCTTCACCTTCGCCTCCGCCTCGAGTCCAGTCGCCACCCCCTCCCTCACCTCCTCCTCCAATGAGGTCGCCGCCTCCACCTTCACCACCGCCACCGCCGCCAGTCCAGTCGCCACCCCCTCCTTCACCTCCTCCCCCCTCACCACCTCCTCCGGTGATGTCGCCGCCTCCACCTTCACCACCGCCGCCAGTCCAGTCGCCACCCCCTCCTTCACCTCCTCCCCCCTCACCTCCTCCTCCGGTGAGGTTGCCACCTCCACCTTCACCACCGCCACCGCCGCCAGTCCAGTCGCCACCCCCTCCTTCACCTCCTCCCCCCTCACCACCTCCTCCAGTGATGTCGCCCCCTCCACCTTCACCACCGCCGCCAGTCCAGTCGCCACCCCCTCCTTCACCTCCTCCCCCCTCACCACCTCCTCCAGTGATGTCGCCCCCTCCACCTTCACCACCGCCGCCAGTACAATCGCCACCCCCTCCTTCACCTCCTCCCCCTTCACCTCCTCCTCCAATGAGATCGCCACCTCCACCATCACCACCACCACCAGTCCAATCACCACCCCCTTCTTCTCCTCCTCCACCATCACCACCGCCGCCAATCCAGTCGCCACCCCCTCCTTCACCTCCTCCCCCCTCACCACCTCCTCCAGTGATGTCGCCACCTCCACCTTCACCACCGCCACCAGTCCAATCACCACCCCCTCATTCACCTCCTCCCCCTTCACCTCCTCCTCCAATGAGATCGCCACCTCCACCATCACCACCACCACCAGTCCAGTCACCACCCCCTCCTTCTCCTCCTCCCCCCTCACCACCTCCTCCAGTGATGTCGCCGCCTCCACCTTCACCGTCGCCGCCAGTCCAGTCACCACCCCCTCCTTCACCTCCTCCCCCCTCACCACCTCCTCCGGTGAAGTCGCCACCTCCAACTTCACCTCCGCCACCAGTCCAATCACCTCCATCTCCTTCACCTCCTCCACCGGTCAGATCACCACCTCCACCGTCACCTCCGCCACCAGTCCAATCACCACCTCCATCTTCACCCCCGCCACCAACACAATCCCCACCCCCACCTGTCCAATCACCGCCACAATCTCCGCCTGAAGATTTCATCCTCCCACCTGTTGGTGCCATGTACGCTTCACCGCCTCCTCCTATCTTCCAAGGATACTAAACATCATGTTATTGATAAATTTCTTCTACATTGATTCTTTATTTAGGTTTTTGAATGATTTGTAAAAATCCCTTCACTTTTGTAACATTCTTATTCATTTACATTTTGATGTGGAAATTGGGAGAAGTTCGCATGAAATAAAGGGCCTTGATTTTCTCTTCTTGCTCTGGTTTTGTTTTTTCCCCGTGTTTACTTGCATAATATTTAATCCCTCTAATTAACAATATATATATATATATATATATATATAAACGATGTGCTCTGAAGCAAAACAAACTAGTTTGCACAAGCTCCTTGAATATGAATCTTAGTACTAGGATTTAATTTGTTATTGTTTGGAAAAATGAATGTATATTTTTTCTAAATCAAGTGCAAAAATTATGATCCCTTACATTAGTAATTAATGATTACGAATTTTTTTAATCATAAATGAGAAGAAATACTTAATAATATTAAACCAACGTAATGTTTAATTTTAGTTGTGAATATTTAGATAAGATTTGATTATTTGGACTTGCATAGCATTACAATTTGATCAAGTTCAAGCACGGAAACTCTCTACATGCATTTTTTTGTGTTTGTTCTCGCTTTTTGCTTTTTATTTTTTATTTTTTAATGACTTATGCTTTTAGTAAAAATTTTAGGATTCTAAGTGAAAATAAAGAAACAAACCCAAGAGTCTAAACCTAACACTAAAGAAATATTTTTAGAATCACTATAAACTTTCATGTTGGCTCCCAAAGCATAGTCGAAAATAAACTGAAAAAATATACTAGAAACTTTTGTCATTTTTTCTCTCTTGGCATTCCAATTGTGCTTTCATCAATCTTCAACCTATATTTTAATTGTTTTAGATTTTTTTTTAATCACCATTATAATTTATGTTTGCTTCTATTTTGTTATTTTGTAAACATTTGTCTATCTTTTTTGTGGACAGTTAATGTACATTATAAACAATGGGTGCAAAACTGAAATAAATTTAAACTTTTGTAATATTTTTTTAGAATAGGACAATCATTGAGTAGACAGTTGATAATTTTTCTTTTAAAAATAGAATGATGATATTTCCACCCTACATTTTTTGTAAATCCACCCTATTTTTAAAAAATAATTATAAAAGTTACACATTATTTTTTTTAATTTTCAAATTAAGAAGAACTTTGGAGAATTAATTAATTAAATCTATCTTAGTTGACTTTTTTTTTTGACTTAGATTTTTTTAGGATATTCGATTACAAAGATTACTTTGACGTAAGTTTAAATTAACTATTTTAACCTTATAAAGTAAAATTATCAAGAATTTACTTTAACTTCAATATTTTTCTAATTTGTACCAATCTCATTGTTTCTAATACTACTTTTTATTAGTATGATTATTATTTTTTAATTAAATTCACATAGTGTCTTTATGGCACAATTCTCATATAAATTATTAGACTGTCAAATTTATGTTATTTATACGCAAGGGTAGTGAAATAAAAATTAGGTTTCATTTTAAAATATTTGATTATAAATAGAAAAATTAAGTATCTAAATTATTAGATACAATAACTCATGTTTATTAGGGTAATTTTGTCTTTTTATATCATAATAATAAAATAGTAAAATAAAATTTATATTAAAATTAATGATAAAAATGGTCAAAGAACTTAAGAAAAAAATTAATAAAATGATTTAATTGATTAACTGTCCAAAATTTTTATTATTTTTTATTTTTTTAAAAATATTGCGAACTTATCATAATTATTTTTTAAAATTGGAGTAGATTTACAAAAATAGTGGGGTGGAAATATCTATGTCCTTAAAAATAAACTTTTATTCCAAAAACCCTTGATAATTTAAAAAATATGCTTAACTAAAACCTTTCTTCTTGTTACGTATTTTTTGTTTACTCTCTATGCCATTGAAAATAATTTCCCCAAACACATTCAAGTTAAAATATTTTAAAATCTTACTTGAGAGGTTACATAAATTGACAACTTCTTATTTTCAATTAGAAAACCTCCCTCCTAAAATTACTTTTAATTTTATACGCAACTTGAAATTTTCCAAAGAAAATGGATTGTTGTTGCTTTTTTACCCCAATTGACAAACGGAATTGAAGCTGACTTGGGATAGAGTAAAATGCTTGTGTTATTAACTTGGATTATTCAAAGTACTTTGAAGTTTGTAGCACAATTCTTTCCCCAGTAATTTCTCATGTTCAATCAACTTTTTATCATAAAGGCATTCAATGATTATGATTGAAAATATTCGAAAGTTTGAGGAAGTTTATTAGACATTTTTAATTAATGATTATTATTTAGGGTTTGTTTTGGCTGCCACATTAGATATGAACGTTTGTTTAGGTTGTAGAATTCTAAGGGCCCGTTCGGCACCGTTTTTCAAGCGTTGTTTTCATTTTCGTTTTCATAATACATATATAATACATGTTCGGTGGATTATATTCAAAAAATAGATTACAAAACAAAAAATTCGGATTCATTATTATAACTAACAAATTGAAAATAAGTTAAACATGTTCTCTAGATATCACAAAACTAAACCTAAAAATAAATTGAAAAACAAAACCAATCTCGTGACTACCTCCTCATCCTCATCTCTTCATCAACGCTCTTCGAAACACGATCTTCAAGCTCAGAACAAAATTTCTCTTCTCAAAACCCAATCTTTCTTCCTCACCGAGGCTATCACTTAACACAGCACAGCCACAGCTAGTCGACATCGTGAAGGGCTCCGGCGCGACACCACAGCTGTTGAATTGCATTAAATATGTACATGTGTCCTGGTTAGTAATAGAAATTATTAAGAAGAGGATTCATGTTCGCAGGGAGCATATTCAACCTTCAAGATATACTAAGGAGTTCAAGCTGAGAAAGAAGAAGAATGACAAACTCAAGGCTGAAGCTAAAGTAAGAGGCGAAGTCATTGGTATAAAGAGTCAGCCACTAGGTTTTATGGTGGAAGGTGCAACATTGGAAACTATCACTTCCATTCCTTAAGATGTCGTCAACGATCTTAATTTTTAAGGGTGGTTACTGTTGTGTTGCAACTATTGTATTACTTCATTTTTTTGTGACTTTGTTATAGTATATTCAAATCTTGAATGACAATTCAAAATATGTATCATGTAATTTTTTATAATTATTTTGTTTAAATCATGTGTTGTAATATATATCTTAATTATTATGTAAAAACAATGACAATGTAATTTTTTTTTAATTAATGTTAATTCTAAAACTTTATCATCATGTAAATTTTTTATAATAATTTTGTTTTAAATTATTATGTTGTATTTGTGTATGTATTAGCTAAATAATTATTTTCTAACTATAGTAATTATTTTTTATAATTTTTTTTATAACTATAAGTAATATATGCATCAGTAAAAACTGTTTTTGAAAAAGGTGCTACCAACCACATATTCTCTATTTTTATAATTTTCAACTGTGTCTACCGAACACATATTACTGTTTTTAATTTTAAAATACAAGTTACAGAAAATGATATAAGACGCATACTTAAATTCGAAATACAGCAACTATAAAACACTATTTTCATTCTCATTTTTATTCTCAGAAAATACAAATTCACAAACAATACCGAACATGCCCCAAAACTCTTGAGTTTGATCGAATTCGGTGCATTAAGTATTAAGGTTGGATCTTTAAATCTAATGATTGATAAAATACGAAAATGAGTGCCATCAGTAGAATATTAAAAAAAAAAGTGATTTTTTTTTTAATTTTTTAATTTGTTGTCAGTTTCCAATACCCTGCTTAACAGTAGATGGTATTTACATATCTCCAATGTGATACCAGAAACTTGTTCAATCTGAGCGCTAAAATGATCCAGACTCTGGCAAAGATAAAATGAATAAAAACTTAGGCTAAGATCACAGACATTACAATGTGAAAAGTTGAAACTTTGCTTGGCATACTTTGTCTTCATTTTATATCCCAATACATACAAAACTGCATTTTTATTTTTAAAAGCAATGCTCGGTACAGTTAGAGCTACAGCAATGATTTAAGGGCTAATATCGATTTGATCTAATGCGTGATATTCACACCTTATTCTTATCCCTTAAACTATGTAGAAAGTTCTTGAGAGGGCTGTTGATTCAGCACCTGACTCATCAATGCTGCTGATTCTGATTTCATGTTAATGCCCTGATGGACCATATTCGGATTCTTGGATTCCCATGCTGATACTACTCAGTGAGGTATTTCATCAAACATCTATCTCATTGCATCAAACACCTTCATTGTTCTAATATGCAAAACAAAAAGTGTTCTCTTCATCACATTTGATCACTTTTCACGTAGGTTGAAAAAATTTCTGGGCAGTTCCAATGTTATGGCGACTTAACAAGATATCTTGAACTGATGATACCGAGAGACTTGACATCGGAACTTACTGCAATGGGGCATTGAAGAATTATATGTTCTTTGAAGAAATGAGTAACTTGATTACCCCTGTGCCTCAGATTCTCTTTCACGGCGATAAATGAAAATTGAACCTATCACTACTCGTCCGACCCTTCTATTTTTCCGAGTTCTTCTACTCATACCTCTCTTTCTTCCCTTCTCAATGATAGTTTCGGACATGGGAACATGATGGATCCATATCAAAGGCAACAAAGCTGCAAGGAACTGTATTACGATCCCAACAGGCAAACTTGAGTAGTCTCCAAATGTTATTCCAGTTAGAGAAGCCAACCCAACACCCAAAAATCCACTAGCAATTGATGATAGACACAATGCTGAAGCTGAGAAAGAAGTGAGTGAGCCTTCACAACCCTGTGGGCATAATCTTGCCAATAGCATTGAAAAGGGCAGAAGCTTAAATTGTGCAAGAGTTTCTGCTAAACCGGCAAAACAAAGGACGAACACTTCATTGGGAACTCCAAATTGAAGATTGATCTGTCTTACTAAAATGAGATCAAGAAGAAGGGAAGAAGCATACAAAATTTGTACTGCACCAACCAATTTTCTCAAGGGAACCTTTTTCCAGTAACGGTCATAGAATACAGTCAATGAAAGAAGCATCGACTGGCCAATCACTCGAGACATTCCAATGACTGAAGGATTAATATTTAGACATTGAGTTTGATAGCAGAACATTGAACCTGACAGAACAGGAACCATGGCAACAGATGCTACAAGCCAAGTTAAGGGATAGGAGATGCTTTCCTCACCAATTGTGGCAATAAGATCAGAGAACTGCTTCTTGATACTTTGTGCAATTGATTTACTAGCAACATTTTGATATGATACTTGTGCCAAACCAAGAGATTCCTCCCTTGCAGAAAATGAGATTGCAAGTTGAAGCGACAACAGAACAGCAAATACGAGGAACATAGTTGTAGGTGGTGTTTTGAGTAAGAAATATCCACCAAATAAGTTACCCAAAATTCCACCAGATGCTGCAGCCATGAATGCATACGACTGGAGACCAACTATTCCATTTTTTTGGCCATACTCTGCTACAAGAGCATCCTTCGCAACTTCAGTGATCGATGCTCCAAGATTACTGAGGAGCACACACGCCATGAGGTTTGGAAGAGCTTTAGCGGCAACTGGAAACAATGCCAACGGCCCCCAGGACAAAATCTGCAGAAAGACTGAGAAGTTTGATTTATGTGAGAATTTCTAATTAGTTAATAAATCACCAATCACTTAAGTTATTGGAAGTTATATTTGCAATCTTAGTTGTTTGTTTGACTAATAAGCTGAAAGGGCAGCTGCAAACTTCTTGGCAGAATGAGTCCCTAGTCACTCCTTAGACTTAGGCCTCCCATGCCCCAGGTCACAAGATTAGATTTCTTTGCTTCTATAGTCTTAAGAATTTGCTAAAAATAAATAATCAATCAACTATCTTCGAGAAAACAGCTTGAGTTCTGGAGATAGAAGATAGAATAAAAATTATGGTACAAACGGGATATCTCCAAAACTGAATTACTTGTGTTTTACAATTAACCAACCATCCTCAACATTGCAATAAATCAGGATTACAACGAAAACATTTCAATAGCCGAAAGGATAATAACAAGATTTGTCATTTATAAGAAACAATATATCCACATCGATGTCTCCAAAGTCTAAATTGAATCACTTCCATTTAAATATTAAAAACCAACAGTTCCGAAGATGCTTGACTTTGTACTAATACAACATTACAAATAAAACATTGCAGTCTGTAAAGTTTGTTTCAGGATTAAGCTGGTCTAAGAAGCTTGAAGGATCAGTAAAGTCAGTCAACTCAACCAAGCAAAATGCCATCGTTAATAGGATTCTGAAATACATACGGATCTACATTTACTTTTCATTTTACTACCAAAAGAAGGCATGCGCTTAGAACTAGACAATTGGAATCAAAAGCATAGAAAGATAATAAAAGGATGAAGTTTTGGATTTAACTAAAAACTAACCTCCAATGCAAATATAAGGGATTCTATGAGCACCGCCAATATAAAGAGCATCAGAGAGGATTCCATAAAGAGGCTTGGCCACCATGGGAAGGTTACCAGAGTTCTGCACAAGCTGCAATGTTGAAGGATGCAAGCTAAGGTTATGAGCCATGTGAAAATTCAAAGCCAGCCATGGAAAGCATCTGAAGCCTTGAACCCAATACCCCAATCCACACAAAACCAACATCTGCTTATTAAAATTATTAATACCCACTTCACCAAAATCTCTCCTCCTCTCCTCATCACCACCACCACCTCCCCAGCTGCCTAATCTCTCGCTCTCCCTTAAAGAAACAGAGCTTGACTCTGTTGTAGTCACCAACACATGAGCAGTTTTGGCTTTAGTACTAGAGTTCAAGAACTTGCTAACGCTGCTGCTGCCTCTGCTGCTGCTGCTGTTGTTGTCGTTGTTGTGGATTCTGTTGTTTAAGGAAGAACAAAGTACAGGCTTGAGAGAGGATTTCTGGAATCTTGGGACTTTTGGTATGATTGTAATAAATTGATTTTCAGTTGAAACTCGTGAAGAAATCATTGTTCTTTGATGCTGCAGGGGGCTTGAATGAAGAAGATGATGATGACGAAGAGAGAATTATAGTTATGTCAGTGGAAGAAGAGAGGCAGCAGCATCTAGAAGAGTGTAGTGAAGGGTTTTGCATAATATTGGCAAAAGAATAAATAAGAGAAATTGAGAGGGTTCCTTCCGCGGCAGCTAAGCTAAAGTGTTTTGTTTTACTCTTATTGTCTCTGTCGTACAATTCTTTTCGTAATAGGATCTTGAGGGTCCCAGCATATAATAAAGCAAGTGAAACACACGCGCTCCAGCGTTCGAGGATACCGGGAGACATGTGGTTTGTGGACCCGACAGGGTATCTCGCGTTCGGACAGGGTGTGCGCGATTGTGACAACAAGTGTGTTGTTTTTTGCGGCAACGGCGGAAACGAAGAAGGTTGAACACACGCGCCCTTTTGTTTCAAGTGCGCTTTGACATTTTAATTAAGGTGGCTTCTTGATTTAGCGGTGAGACTCGGGGCCATTTGGCATTTTAGTTTGAACTTTGAAGCAAAAATTTTATGAAATTACAATAAGAAACATTGAGATTTCATGTTGATAGAATTTTAATTTAATTTACAATTTCATTATGTCAGGATTATATAATCGAATCCTTAATTTTTTATTTCAATAAGATTAGCTATGCCGACTAACCCCCAATTAAAAAGATTAGTCTATTGAATGGAGAGATCATCTTTATAAATTTAAGTGCTCTCTTTATAAAACACAACTCAATAATTTTCTTATTAGAAATCATTGTCGAACTCCAATCCTTTTGTTCAACACTCAAGTTGTTTTAACCAATGGCTCTTTGGCCTAGTGGGAGTAGGGATGAAAAATGTGGGATTAGGCCGGATTTTTTCAAGCCTAAACCCAAACCCATTAGTGGAAGTGTAAAAGTTAGTCCTGGGCGTGGGTTTTCACTTATTTTTTTTAATTTTTTTAATTTATTGTAAACTTGAAATGAGTTAATAATAATCAAGTTATTATAATTAACAATGAATTAAAAAATAATATTTCAAGATAAAATAGTAAATAAAGAAAATGAAGTAAATAAAAGTTTAGAGATTTAATTTTTAGTACTGGGTTCTGTAATTCAAGTATTTCTTAATTAATTAACACTTAAAAGAGAGTTTAATATTATAATTTTAAATATTGTGATTCATTATTGATATGTGAACTAAGGATTTAAGCTTTCTTTTTTTTTCTTTATTTGTTAAATTTTAATTTATTATTCTCATCTATAAATTTTTTTTTTTAAAAAATAAAGGGCTTGGGTCTAGCTTGAGCTTCTTTTTTTTTAACTCATTGTCCAGGCCCTCAAGTGGAAGGTCCAGACCAAAGCCCGTGAGAATGGGTTGGGCGGACCCAATCTTTTTTGCCATCCACAAGTAAGAGAGCCCCTACACTCACAATATATGAAAGCAAGGATTCGAATATTCATAAAAGCATTATTGGGGTTGATTGCAGGCCTTCCTCAATTATTCCATAATTGAATAGAGACAATTTTCTCTATACCCCTCAATTAATGATCTGATTGTAAATACTAGTTGTACCCGTTGTAATCTACTACCCCAAAAATGTCACCACATCACTACATTCCATCTATTGAAATCTAGCTCTGGTACCATTTATTAGTAGAGGTGGTAAAAATACCCGCCCGGTCCGGACCCGGACCGTACCCGGGCGTTGCGGGCCGGGTATTACCCGGCCCGGGTATGAAGCCGGGTCGGTCTTGGGCATCACTTGATAAACCCGGAACCCGGATTTTATTAAAAAAAATTATAAAATATATATTATTTTAAATATTTTATATTTATTTGACTCATTTATTATACATATATAAAGTTTTAAACACTTAAAGTTTATATTTTCATGTCAAATTTTATTGAAATAAATTTAAAACTTATAAAATTACCAAAAAATAAAAAATATATACACATAAAATATTAAAAAATATAAAATTCGGGTACCCGGATTAAAACCCGGCCCGGACCCGGACCCGGACCGGTTGCATCCGGGCAGGGTCCGGTCATGGCAATACCCGGACCCGGCCCGGGGTTTTGCCATCTCTATTTATTAGGGACCAAGCCTAATATTTTTAGATATCCAACTCAAAATACTTATTGAGTGAAAGGAACTACCTTACTTATAATCCAAGTGACTTTTCTTTATTGAGTTAGGAGCATCTCATAGTGCTTTTCTCTCCTAATCTCTCATAGTCTTTCAAAATCTAGTGAAAAAAAAAAAACTAGCTTAATTACAAATAAAGTGAAAAAAATTGGCTTGATTATCAACGTTGGAATTTAAAATTCAATATTAGCCTGTTATTTCATTAGGATGGAATAACAGAGAAAAAAAAATTAGAAGATGATTCTTATCCTTGTCTTTATTAGCTAATATGAGATATACCCAGCAATAATTGTATTCCAATTGAACTTTTAATATTGATATTTTTACATCTTGTACTATTTGTCACTTGGTTGTCAATTCTAAAGAGAGTATTAGATGCTCCAGGAGTATTATGTCTCTCATTTTTATCTAAAGAGGTTTAACTGACAGGACGTCATCTAATAAAATTCTTTAACTATAAATTAGCATTATCATAAAATTAATAATGAAAGTAGTTTCAGCTCTTACATAGCAATCTACTTTAATAAGCCTTTTTCTTTGGTGTATATATTATACAATACAATACAAATGCACTCATAAGAGTATCATCAACCATCGAGACTTGTCTTAACATATCATAGTTAAAGTATAATTCAAAAAATTTAATATGAACTTAACTTATAGAAAAGAAAACAAAATTATTCACACAACAGGCAAGGAGACTTAAACGCTCATCTTCAATAATGTATTAATGTCATGAGAATGTGTCGACCACTATAAAAGTGATATGACATTGTGATTAGCCTTTATCAACAAAGATGTATTCCAATTAATTCTTTGGATTCTAACCTTTCCTTACCTTTTGATAACAATAATATATCAAGGTTTTAACTTCTGGAATAGAAACACCACATGTGGCCACGTGTGGAGTGACCTTTTTGTAAGTTCCTAGAGTGTCGATATGAATATACGTATACCCACT
This sequence comes from Citrus x changshan-huyou, assembly GCA_039657385.1. NCBI lineage: Eukaryota > Viridiplantae > Streptophyta > Magnoliopsida > Sapindales > Rutaceae > Citrus > Citrus x changshan-huyou. The sequence continues at coordinate 7,499,313 of CM077555.1, read as the reverse complement.
AATGAAAAAGAAAAGCGGGTAATTTGAACATAAAAATTGAATAGCCAGCTACCTCTTAAACTGATTTGGTGCCTAAATGCTCTTTAAAAACCTCATGTTCAAAAGCATGCTAAAAATCGAGCTACTCCTAGCATGTTAATTTTAATTTAATAACTAAAATATTTCTTACGTCTTTGGGAAAGTCTTCTATGGAAATGTTCCTGTGATATCACTTAATAATATCATCACAAAATTAGAATTTTTTTTTTCTTCACTCTGCACGTACTAATTTCAAGTCAAAGGCTTCCAAGAAAATAAAAAGTTTAGGACAAACAAAAGAAAGTAAGTATGAGTTTAATTAGAGTCGTACACTAGTCATTTGACTCATTTTCTTTCCTCACAAGCCAGTGTAAATATTAGTATGTTTGAAAAATGGGGAAAAATAACAGTCTAAATTAGAATTTTGCTTATTTTATGCATATTTTTCACATTTGGCCCTCTCTTGTTTATCGCTTTTACATACATTCTACTCAAGTTTTATATTTATAATTTATGGTTTATTCGCTATGGTTGTTCTAATATTGTCTCTCTAAATTTTATTTATTTTATTTTATTGTCTATTCAATTTATGGTTTCTTCAGTATGGCCCCCATGGAACCAAAATTCAGTTCCACCCCCACTTGAATATCAAGGACTTGTAATTGCTTTTTTTTTTGTGTATTAAACCATCTGATATCCGAAAATCACATTGGACTCTAATTAATCTAGATTCGAGCCGGGTAGGACCACTAGGGTGGCAAAGCGCTCCCAACAAGTATTTAATGTAGCTACATTCCCAAGTCTCTAACCGAAAACTTGGTTAAGCTAGAACAGCCCCATACCAGCTGATCTATGCACTTTTTTTTTCTGGCAGTTGCAAATTGCTTTTTCTGTTTTGATTATAAATATTCTTGGAAAGCCCTTTTTCTTTTCATTTTCTTCAAATGACATTACCCACCCAAAAGCATACACCAAATGTACCCTTACGTTAGTACTAATATAAAATTTGCTATAGCCAGAATTCTAATTAGTGATGACAAAATTTGAATCCGGATGAAGGTGCATCAAGATCTAGATTCGGATTGATATTTTAATATCCAACATAGATAATGAATAAATAGGAGTTAATATCATTCCAATTGCCATTACAAAAGTGATTACTATTTTTGGCATTAAAAAAAATTTTTGGCTGGTAATTATTCCAAAAAATACTATCAATTCTGCAACAAAACCACTCATGCCGGGTAATGCAAGGGAGGCCATCGATAAGATACTGAATAGCGTGAAGATCTTTGGAATTGGTATAGCTAGTCCGCCCATTTCGTCTAGATAAGCAAAACGTATTCTATCATAACTCGTTCCTGCCAAGAAAAAAAGTGCAGCACTAATCAACCCATGAGAAATTATTTGTAAAACGGCTCCATTGAGACCTGTATCGGTTATCGAGCCTATTCCTAGAATTATGAAACCCATATGAGATACAGAGGAATAGGCTATTCTTTTTTTTAAATTCCGTTGGCCGGGAGATGTTGAAGCTGCATAAATTATTTGCACGGTACCTACTATCATGAACCAGGGGGAAAATATAGAATGAGCGTGCGGTAATAGTTCCATATTGATTCGAATCAACCCATATGCTCCCATTTTTAATAAGATTCCGGCTAGAAGCATCCACATCTAGATTCGCCAAAAAAATGCAGATTCGGATGTAGGAAATATTCATGCATATTGTAGGAAGATTTTTCACATATTCAAATTCGCATCATAAATTCAAATATAATTTAAAATTCAATAAATTTACCTAGGAAAATCAAACAAAATCTAATCACATTTCAACCATCAATAATTCAACACTTAGAATAACTTACAACAATACCATAAATCCACAATTAAAAATACTGCAACATAAATCAAACAAAAATAATAATATAAATCCAAATCTAACACCACCACAAATCAACAAATAAAAGCACCACAAATCCACATAGATACTATTTAAAACCATCACAAATAAAGACACCACCGCAAATCCACATAGGTTTGATTTTTTTCATTTAATTATATATTTTTAATTAATTTTAATTTAATAAATTAATTAATTAAAAATTAATGTGGATCATGATATTTGGTTTTCTAGATGGAAGTGCACGAATTTTTGATTTTAACATCCGGATCAATATTTTTTGATGATTTTTCTACATTCGAATCTTCCAGATCTTTGTGAATTTGGGCTAGACCTGGATCTTTTTGCCATCTCTAATCCTAAATAGCTAATCACTAGAACTTTATAATGGTATAATTATCATCGCCATAGAGCTTAGGTTTCCAACAAATCTATTGTCACACTTTTAAACTTGGATATCTGTTGAAACTATAGCCTGAGAATATACTTGATAGGTTTATTAATCTAGAAATCTAAAGAAACCAAAATGAGTGCTGAAAGTTTTATCTGATCATGCAGAAGTTGTAGGGTCTGTCTCATTTTAGTGGACTAAAATACCCAAAGTCTGAATAAGTTTACTTGATGTGTAAGTATTAGAAAGTTTTGGACTTCGATGAAATTAACCCAAAGAAAATAGATATAAAAGTAAGTGAAAGCGGCTGCGCTGGACAACGTGTGTGTGCAAAAGAAGCGGCGAGAGAAAGAAAAGACAGAAGAGGTTTTTAATTTAGAAATAGTGATTTTAATCTTTGATTGAATGATTGGAAGATGATTTTAATTTCATTTTCTCTCAAATTTTGAGGGTAAGTTCCTGGTATTGTCCTCTATAATTCTGCTAGTCTTGATTTTTATTTTATCCTCTCATTGGCTATTATTTGAGATGCAAATTTATTAGATAAATAGAAATTAGGTTGTTACTATAACCCAAGAATATTAAGATTATTAATGTTGTTAGCCTCTAGTATTATTTAGAGAAGAATTTGTGTTGTAATTTCATTAATATATTGGAAGATTATATCAAACTACGGTTCCGTAGTTTTTCCGTTTTGGGTTTTCCATTAAAATCTGTCTTTTGTAGTTGGTTTTTGCTTTGGATTTTGTTAGTTTATTTTTCTGCTTATTTATTTATGGTACACATTCTATTTTAATCACACAAAGAGAGAAATAGTTTTATTTCCACTTAATTTGCAACTGTTTGTTTGAGTCCCTTTCCCAACAGAAGTTCGAAGACCTGTCACCAAGTGCTAACATAGAATTGGTTCACAGAACTCTGACCGTATGCAATTACAATTCATAATTACAAATTCTCATATTACAACACATTAAGCACAGAATATACTTATCAATAAATAAAAATTAAGCAATGCATGCATTAAGTGTTTGGTTAAGAGGTATACATCGATATTATAAAATATACATGTATGATAATATTTTACACATTTATACTATTAAAGTTCTAAATCTATATAGAAGTTTATAATGAATTAAAACATTATGATATGTTCATCCTTGACCCCGCCCAAAAAAAAAGAATTATGTCAAATATTTGAGTTTTGATGACGAGAATCTACAAAATAATTTAGAATAGAAATTGAAATATAACTGTGTTATTAATCGAATAAATGGGTCAAGATTAACCTTAACTCGCATGGAAAAAAAAAACATGTACCCGTCTTATTTAATAATCATGTTAAATTTGATGATCCATACATATTTTCATGTGTAGACGTCCACATTTTTTTCAAAGCTGACACACTCCTAAACTGGTTTAAAAGCATGTCCGAATGAAAAAAAAAATGAGGGTGCTTTCACTATATATATTAGAGTGTAAATGTTTAATGTAAATTTCATGAAATATATTAGTTATTAAACAGGTTATTAGATAAACCATTTGTTTTTCATGTTGAGTTAGTCTCAATATTTTAACACAATTATTACATTGATATTTGGTGAATTTTCATTATATTTGTTTTTACAATATTATTCTCGCTGCTCCTCTGTTTCCTCCCCACAACAAGTATGTTCCGGTTAGACCAGTCAAAAGCATTTTCTCTAACTCTAATTGATGAAGTTGGAGGAGCCCGAGAGTGCCGAGCACTTGGTGAAGAATGGTTCATGCAAAACCATCTTGAAGCCGCAATGGCTACCATCAGGGCTTCCACTTTAAAAAATCCCCTCTAATTCGGGACATCCAATTTGGGTTAATTTTATGCTTACGTGACGCACGAATATCACCAGGATTGTCATATTCATTATGTGACTCATCATGATGGTTCATCCTTATAATTGTTCTCACTGACAGCTTCAAATGCTACAAAACTTTTGGATGAGGCATGGGAGGTGCTTTGTGATCCCGCAAAAAAAAGCTCCTACGATCGCCGCCTTATGTATATTCGACGCTATCTTCATGTCTTGACCCTCCAATTCGCACTATCCAAAAGGCGAAATCATTTTTCTTGCTACCTAATTAATGTACATATGTGCCATTAACTGTTCGATAAATCGATCGTCTTACTGTAGAATTTTACTCCTTGTATTGTTTGATCCAAGTGTCGAAGAAATATTATCTAGTAACGCATAAGCCACAAGGATCAAGAATCATTCAGGACAAATTTACTGTGTTGTAAATTGTCTTTTTCACTGTTTCATAGTATTATCAAATAGTGTGCAACATTGTAAAAAACTGTTCATAGCGTTGTCAATCCGAGACAGTATTGATTGCATTGAAATGGGAAATATTACCTAAAATTGTTTATGGTAGTACTACATTCGTTAAGTGGCGTGTTTGACTTGCAACACTACTGTTTATCAAACCGGTGTTTACGGAAGTCTATCTAAAGAAGAATAAATGCCTAAAACTTCATTCCATGGTTGTCAAAACCATGAAATGCCCATTATCAATAACAAGAATAGCTTTTTGAAAGCCTTTAAAGGTAAAGCTTTCAGGATTTCTGCAGAGATCCCAAGAAATGAAACAACAGAAAACTTTGAAGTGCAATTGTAATTTGGGACTCACACATCTTGACACTAATTCCTAATCTGTGAAATAACTGCAACGTAAGTTAACAGAATGAATTTTGTAACTACAGAAACTAATCTACCCGTCAAATTATCTGTATGTCATAAATATGTTAAAAACAGACAGTGAATGAAACAGAGAGGATATAATAAATTAATAATAACATAGGAACAATGGCTAAAAATTCGACGTGGTAACTTGGTCAATTCACAAAGTAGTGCATTCTTTCAGACTCATTGCACCAGCATATATATCCATTATTATGATAATGATATATAGCAATTGATCATCTAACCATTTATTAATTGGATATCCTAACGCAATAAGCAAATAGAAGTATAGCAGAGAATTGAACTTACTTCAATTCTGAACATTCGCTCTCCAAGAAAAGCATAACATCCTTCACATGGGCAATGCAGTTAATTACTCTATGCAATAACTAAAGAAAGAGTTTATAAAGTACCTTTTAGAGGGAGATGAAGAAGAACAAACAAGTATGTATTTAAAATTAGGAAAAGAAGAAAAAAATCTTATTGGGGTTCAGCTAAGAAAAAGAAACATAGCAGAACAATCAACCATTATTCCATTCAACCGTTATTCCATTAATCACGTATTAAGCTGTAATTATTATGTTGATTCTAAGGGAAATGGACTTTGACATTCCCATGGTTTGGTGATGTAATCACAAAGAACACTATATTTTCAGAAATTGTTACACAAACTCTTTTTAGTAAATATAGACTCCCATTGTGAGCAAACACTGGGGGCCTATATGAGTTTGTGATCATTTCTGAACACAAAAAAGTAGTTTATCTATCCCTAAAAGTGTATGACCTTTTAACTTAAAAAAAAAAAGAAAAAGAAAGAGAGAGGGTTCATCTGACTATTTTTTAAAAGAAGAAGGTTTCCATTATTATTTTTTTAAATTAAAAGAGTGTCGTTTTTGTCCTTTTTTCTTAGTTTTAGTAATATAATTATTATACAGCTTTTATTTTCTTTTTTCTAGATTACACAATGGGATCGAGATCCTCTCCTAATTTGATCTTATTCTGAGCAAATTTAATCAACATGATTGGTAAATAATAAATTTAAAACATAAAGGTAATTAAATTCTAATCATATACTAGCACTAAAATAGAAGTAGCACAAAATTTGTAAAAAATTAGAAGAACCGAGATTGGGAAAAGATCATAATCCTACACAATGATTAGTAATTCCATACTAGTTAAGATTTAAGCTTATTTCTATAATGTGAGTAGGATTAAAATTAAATAGCCCATTAATATAAAATATAATTGTTATTCATATTTTGTTTTCCCACCATTTATCAATTATATTCAATTATGTTTCTCAATTGACATATCTTCCGCCACAAAAGAGAAAGAGGCGTAAGTATTATCGCAAATCAACTCTGTTTATAAAATAGCCCCCACAAACTAACCAAAATCAAAACCGGAACAAACAATCAAAATCCCTTACTCATCTACTACAAGTCCTTGCTGATTCAACTGTATCTTCTTCCTCACGACTGACTTTCAGGCTGTGGCTTGTCCCACACCCAAGTCCTACAATGTCAAGGTGGCGTCATTCCTTTCTGCCCACAATCAGTTTGTTCCAATCAGACACCTTGCCAGCACTGCCCCTATTCGATCACGTTGGAGGAGCTCAAGAGTCCAGAGCCTGGCCGAAGAATGGTTCAAGTAAAACCATTTTGATGCTGCAATTACAGCCATTGGACCTTCGAGAGTAAAAATTCTCTCCAATTCAGTATCCCAAACTTGGGTTATTTTTATGCATACAATGCGCACTTTTATAATCAGTCCTTTTATGCGACTCTGGGTATTCTACAAGTGTTGAAGAGATTAAGAAGAAATACAAAGAAACCACGATGATGGTTCATCCTGATAAGTGTCCTTCAGTGGCAGCTACAGCTGCAACAAAACTCAGTGAATGAAGCATGGGACGTCCTCTCTGATCCAGCCAAAAGATGCACCCACGATCACCACCTTATGTCTATAGGAGGCTATCTTCGTCACTCAACCTTTATATCGGCACTACCCAAAAGGACGAACAACACTTACTAATGTTTCCAATTTTTCTTTTTTCTCTCTCTCTTTATTTACTTTTGGTTACAATTGTTACACAATATTAAGTAGTGTGAATCTAGATTAAGGGTCAAGTAATGAGTAAGAAACATGAACTTCAAAGATTCTCTTTTTTTCTTTTTCCTTTTTTCCTGTTGACTCAGTATATGTCATTATACCTCAAACTCGTCAACCATCAACATCCAGCATCTAAAAAGTACTCAATTCTACTCAAACTTGCTGAAGTGACTACCAAATGACAAATGCATGCTCTATCTTATTGTAAAATAAAAACAAGAGTCTGACAAAGAGAGGATAGCAATATATAAACAAAGCCAAGAAGATATCTGCACCGAAAGAACCCAAACCCAGCAAGTGATAAGGAGCTCCATTAGAAGTGGATATCGGCCGATTAGAGCGAAATTATATGCCAAATTTACATGAGCTTGTAATAGCAGTTCCCTCCTAACAGAAGAATCTGATATCCACTGCCACATGGGCACTTGAAATGAAGGATCAAGGCGTCCCCTTTCTTCTCCACGCTCACAACTTCAACGTGTCCTCCCTCGTAATTTTCCTACAGTTTAGAGCCAGCATATATAACAGAGAGTGGCTATTTCTAAAATCAAAGACAAGATAATTATAAACGATTTCACTGGATTCAGTTGTAAGACAAAAGATTCAAATTTACATTTTTTTTTCATCAGTTTCATTGGCAATTAAGCATAGAATACTAATAAGAAAAATAGCCTGAAATAATATCGTCGATATCAGTTTTGCATCGTTGTTGCTTCCGTTGTTAACACCACGACTGCTGTTATCGTTGTTTATCTCTTCACTGGAAGTATCTTTCTCATCGCCCAAAAGTTCACCCCACTTGCGGCTCATGTCCCTCATGCAGTCCCTCATCTTCCTCACCCACTACCATAAACAAAGCACAAAAAAGTTTCAATCACAGAATTAAGATCTCACTCACGACGCCCAAAGTAACCCGGCATATCAGAATCGAAACTAAACCACTGAACGACCTCTCCACATTTGACCCAAGAATCTTTGTCAAGCAGCATCACCATCAAACACAGGATCACACAATCGTTAGTCTCCGATCTCTAGAATCAAGTTTACATTTGCAAATCTTTTATCAAATAACATAACACAAGGATAAAAACCGAACATAGGCAAGAACTCTTAACCCGCAACAACAAACAGAAACCTTTAAATTAAACATCAACAAAACCAGTGGTCTTTATCTAATTACACAATCAGAAGATGCAAAATCATAAGAAGAATCTCGACACAGGAAAAGAACAAAAGAGAGAAATAAAGAAACCTCGGCATGAGGGCTATCGGAAGAAGAGCCGGAAACAGTCTTTTCCGGAGACGGAAAGAGTTCAGACACGGATCTTCTTAAAGTTGGTGAGCGAGGAGGCAACTTGTTCGAAGCAATGGCATTCGACAACCGAGTTCCAGGGCACTCCGGTTCGGCATTTGGCCGCGGCAAAACCGGAGGCTCCTCCACCACCGGAGGAAGAGGCGGAATGTAGGGATCAGAGGAGCAGCGGCGGAGGAAGGGAGGAGGAGAAAGTGGTATCTTTGAAAATCCAAAGGGAGAGTGGGTGGTGGTGATGGTGGTGTTGGGTTTCTTGGGGTTTGGTTGGAGGTGGGTAATGGGGTTTTCAGAAGAGGGGCGTTTGTGGGAGCCACAAGAGGTGCATGGTGGTTGATGGCGGTTATTGAGGTGGAGGTGGGTGAAGCAGTCAGTGGCGGCGGCCGCATCGTTAAAGAATGAAGAGGATGCATTCATGGCGGCGGTTTCTTGGAGGAGAAGGAGCTCTTCTTCTTCAAGAACTTGTTCTTGCGGGTGATTGATGGTGGCCATTTCTTGATTCATTGTTCTTGTTTCTTCTCGTTCTTTTCTTGATTTTGATTTCTTTTCGCTTTGGGAAGGAAATGCAGGGGAGGGAATACATTGGGGGGTTTAGAGATTTATAGAGAGAGAGAGAGAGAGAGAGAGAGGCGCGTGGGGCTTTTGCATGTAACGGATTTACAACGGTTTTACGCGCCAAATAGAGTCCACTATGTATTTTGAATTGCATATAAACATAATGGCAGATGGGCCCGTCTAGCTCAGTCTATTGAGCCTTCCAGTCTTGGGTTCAAGCCCTAATGCTGCCCCGCTCTTATTTGAAAGTTTTTAGAGTGAAAATTTTTATAAATGAAAATAGGAGTGTTTATTTCTCACTATAAAGCCTGATTTTCACATCATCAATTTATTATTCAGAGACCACTAAGCTTGATTCAGAGTTCAAATTTGTATTTTTTTTAATATATGGTAGTCTAACAAAAAAAAAAACATTCTCTAAGTTTCTTTTAGAACTTCCGAATGAGTCACTTTATCATGTAGGCCAATTTTAAATGTCTGTGCTCAATATTTTGTGTTCGAGTTCTTAAAATTTATATATCCGACAAACCCAATTTATTAAACATGTGGAAAAAATTAGAGATTATGAATATAAAAAAAAAAAAGAAAAAGAACTAGATCAATAAATAACCGACATGTACTTTTTTCCAATTATTAGCTGTTAAAAAAGTGTTAGTTTGGTCTTGAATTTTGGATGGCATATATTTTCAGTAGCATTTTGCATTTGAAAAAAACAAAACAAAAGGAGAGAGAGAAAGAAAAGAGGTAAATTTTTGTGGGGATGACAACATTTCCCGTGAACCCATGAACCCGTAGGCCACTGATGAATTAGGGTCGGATATGTGCTCTCGAAAATCCTCAAGAACATAATCGGGGCTATTTCAGAGATAAGCCCAAGAGCCAATAAAATTTGGGTTCGGATTCGGGGATTTTGTCGGCCCCCAAACCCAAAACTAAAATATTTTTAATTTAATAAAAATTATGAATTTAAGTATTTCAACATTCCATGACTTTGGGCAATTTTATGGCTTGAAATCTGCATAGGAATCTCGCCATCTGCAGCTTCGTCTACGACCATATTCTTGATCATCCCCGATTGCATTATCAATTTTCAACCTCGAATGCCTCATTGTCGCTGCTTCTCAGCTTCAACGTGGACATTATTGCCATGTGATCGGATATTTAATTTTATATGTAAAGCAGAGATTTTTATTTGTTGAATGTTGAATTCAGAAGACTACTATATTTAATAAGTTTGTAATTAGAGTGAAGAGTTGGGGGATTTTAGATGTGTGTAGTTATAGGGGTGTATATATATATATATATATATATAAATTTTCTAATTCAGGATTTTAAAGTGTTGGAAAGTCTGAAAAATCTGAAAAACCATGCGGTTTTAAAATTTTCCTAAATTTTTTCTTAGTTTAAAATTTTGGATCAGAAAACTACTATATATATATAGAGAGAGAGAGAGAGAGAGAGAGAGAGAGAGTTTCCTTGCTTGTTTATAGTTTTAATTTTTTATTTATAAAATACATATAGTACTAAAATATTAAATTATTTTATTCTTATTATAATTCCTACAATTTTCTAAAAAATATTTAATTGGATGGAAATTGTTTGCTATGCAAATTATCAAACTTTTCGTTTGGTTCATAGGAAGATCCATGAATAATGCAAGTACTAGCAAAATTATTGTGCTTTTAAAGTTGTTAACTATAGTGCATATACAAAATTATTATGTTTCTTAAAATAAAATATAAAAAGACTGAGAATCGCACCCTCGTTTTTATCCTTGTCCCATTTGAAAAATTTTGAGGATATATCCCCGAACTATCTCTAAATATGAACGAATCTTCGGGTGTGGGGACAAATTTGTGGATTGTTTCTAATTTAGAGATAGGGGCAGGAACCATAATCCCTCGCCCGAACTGGCCCCATTACCATCTTTTTGTTTTTTTTTTGGCATTCAGAGTAATATAGCACTGTAAATGGGGTTTTAACTCTTTAAGAGGATTGTGAGTGGGGGTCAATGGTCCAACTCAATTGAGAATGATGTTATAAATACCAAAAGCAGGGGATCATGACAATTGAATGGTCACCGGCTGGCTCTTAGACGCATCGATGACTGAGCCAATTGGGCCCAACCAAAACCTAGCTTCAATTGGGGGCCTTTGGGACTGAGCACGTAGGCTCTAAATTTCAAAGAGAGGAGCTTTTAATACTACTCTTAAGGCCATATCCGGTTGTTGGAAAATAAGGCAGAAGAGAAGAGATTTTCCATTTCCTCTATAATTTCTTTTGATCGGTTGCTAAAAGTGAATTAGGAATTAAATTTCTTTCTACACCCAATTTTTGTTATTTGAGGAATTTGATTTCTATATTGAAGAATAGGGAAATTCAGATTCCACACTATGAAATGGTCTGCTTTCCCTATTTTATCCTCATTTAATTTTGATTTTCCAATTTTATTCCTAAAAAAATCTAAATGGAAAAAGCCATAATTATTTCATAACATCACAATCTCTCTCTCAAAATCAGCATATCCTCTCTCTCTCTCAACTTCCGGCAGTTGTCGCCGATGATAAAGAGTGCCGGCGACAGCTTTTGAGCATACAAAATCATTCTAAGTTTCAACAGCCTCTCACATCTTCCTCACAGCTTCAGTCTCTTAGTCTCAGCTTCGATCTCACATTTTTAACTTTGATCTCTCAGCTTCAAACGGTAGAACGACTAGTGATTTTGTCAAATTCAATGAAGATTTAGAAGAGCTTAAAGAGCTAACAACTCTTAGCGTTGCATAAATGAAAGAGTCTTCTAATGTCATGAGTCGAGCTATGGGACAAGAAATAAATGATAAATAAGTAGGATTGAGTGAAGAGTTGAAAAAGATTAGTGGTCTTACAACAGTAAAATGACTTAAGCCACCACTCAAATTGCTTGCGATAGAGCGGGCTCAATATTTTTTACAGTCTTTGTGATGAGGATTGAGAAATATGGGGTTAAACTTTTCCTTAATGGCGAAATTTAACTCATACTTAGATGTTATAGTTTAGTAATGTCCAGTTTCATTTATTTGAGCACTTGACGTTTGAACACTTGAAATTAGACTAAGTATTTTTTATCATTTTATTTGAGCATTTGAAATTTAATATTTTTGTAGTAATATTATGGGCTATGTTTTTTTAGTAATAATATGGGTTATTTTTAAAATAAATGTTTCTTATTTAAAAAAAAATACTTTTGATAAAAGCACTTGGGTAATAATTGGTAAAAGCACTTTTGCCAATGACAAGCAAAAGCACTTTTAATAAAAAGCACTATAAATGTAGTTAGAACACTGAGAATGAAACATTAACCTTGAGTCTGATTTTTAAATAGTTAAACATATTTATAGTTTTTTAATTAATTTAATAATAAATATTAAAATCTAAAATAAAGGTAAATTTTGTCCAGATAAAAGATTATAAAATTACTTTCCTTTGCTAATTCTATCCTAAACCGAACAAAGGAAACTCTCCACCCTTTTCTTCTCCTTTCCTTTCTCCTCCTCTCTTTTCCTCTTCTCTCCTCTCTCCTCTTTTCCTACAACTGAACATGGCCTAAAAGCCATAAAACACCCCCTTTTGAATTTTATTTCTTAACATACCTCGTTTAATTTATAAAGTACAAACTCATATATGAAAATTAACCATAATTCTATAAAATTTCAGTCTAAAAAATATTTCTTTAAATTTATTTTTAAAATAAGTAAAAATCCTAAAATTTATTTTATAAAATACATAAAATTTTATCTCCATAATTCTAAACTCCTACAATTTTCTTAAAAAATAATTTTTAATTAAAATGAAAATTTAAATTTAAATTATGAAATAGGATGGATGCAAAATTTTTGTTAAAAGAATAATTTATTTAAGTGTTTAATTGAACTTTTATTCGAATCAATTTGTCCTTAGTTATTTAGGTCATTTAGAAGGGGTTTTATGAGTAATTTTGAGGATGTCAAAAGGCTTACTCAATTTCAAATCATGTCGTGCTATTTTACCCCAGCTAAAATCCTTATGAAACCTCAATATGAAATTAAAATTATATAAAGACAATGTGATATACAATAAAATTACATATTTAATATAACTTATCCAAACTAAAAGAACTTGTTGTTTAGTTATATTTTAAGCAAAGCTTTTAAGGATTAAAATAGCCTATTTTGCTTCTATTAGGAAAAGTATAAAATTTAGATTTTTTTAGATTAGAGGTTGTAATTTTTTTTAAAGAATAAAATTTTCTAATAATGGTAGCATAAAATTTTAATAATATTGTTTAAGCGTTATTACAATGGGATTTGACCAAAATAAAAGTGTTGTCGATTTCGTCTTGAGCCCTGAATTGATACATTATCAACAAAAATATTCAGACCATGCTAAATGAGAAGTAATTCAACCGTTGTTTAGAGAAATGAATATTATTGTAGTTTGGTAACACACTCAGTCCTAATTAATTGCTTCAATCAAAATGCTTTTGGAAACTGCATTCAAGCATCGCATGCTATCTTGTGGAGTTAACGAAAGAAGAACAAAGAAAACGCATCACAGATTCACAGGTTATAATACCATTGCACTATTCTTATTGATGCATCATTATAATTTAACAATTGAACTATGCAAATATAAACAGTAGAAGTCCTAGTACAAGAATGATGCCATCATCTGTTCAGAGAGGAACTCTAAAATTTTACTTTTATGGATAATTGAAAAGCGCAAAGCGGTGTAGTTTTTTATTGTTAAAATATATAATAAGAGATAAAATATTAACAATTTCTCTTATAAATTAGTGAAAAAAATTAAAATGTATTTTAAACTAGGGCTATAAGATTTGGATAGAGAATATTTAGGGTGTAAAAGTTTCTCAGAGAATAAAATTTAAATGAAGGTTTACTTGGACTTGCATATGAGCATTTTTGTCATTTAAAGCAGTTTTAAATGACATGATAGGTTAATAAAAGTAGTTTTAAAGTTATAAAATCTTGCACTATTCTTGTTGAAGTATCATCAAAATTTAACAATCCAACTATAGGAGAATTAAGCCGTAGAAATCTCAAATCTTAGTGCCTGGACAAAGACATGATAGGTTCAGAGTGGAACTTCTTAAAACTTCAATTTGCGAGGACTAATATGGCAAACGAACAGCATTTTTCATTCATTCATTTTAGCTTCGAATTTATGTCACTATGGACAGGCCTCAATAATTAAAGGTAAAGCAGAAATTTTGATATTTTGCAGCAATAATTTCATCCATTCTTCTTGTTCAGTTATTTCCTTTCCACGAATGGTGTGAGCAAACATAACTAGATCAAATACCGAGTCATATATGATCTTTTTTTTCCCCCAGTGATGGGAGAAGTCATTACAAATGACAGAGCATTGGGGTCTTACGGTGGGGTCCCACAAAAATTTAATATAAATCGCACAAATGGGACGCACTTACTCTATTATTTGGCATAGCTTTAGTGTGTAATTGAGCTGGTAAAACTGGTCCACATAAGTCCTTTTCTTGCCCATCAAATCGTGTTTTCCGTGAGTGGAAAGCTTTTTTGCATGTTGCTTGTTATTTGGTCAAACATCAAACACTTGGCAATAATGAAATTATGAAACATTTTTAAACTATTAAAGGAGAAGGAAAGCTTCGTGAGGTTATGCTTATGCATGCAAGTGTCGGGATGATCTTTGAATGAATTTTCCACTAAAGGTGAGAAGTAAAGGAGACAAATCCAAATGCAAATAAGATAACTTTTGATAATTTTTTAATCATTGCAGAATATACAATGTCGAAGTAAATAAAGAAATTTTTGCTTATAAGATTAGGATAAACCAAATCTCTGAAATAAAAAAATTAAATAACACGACTATTTAATATGTAATTTAATTAAGATAAATATTAATTTAATTCTTATTATTTGAGTCAATTATCCAATTAATTTTTTTATAAAATTAACCATAACACTCATATTGTTATCTTCTTAACTATTGGATTTAACTATTCTAACAATAAAATAATATTTAAATCTGATATAATCTAAAATTCAAACAAACCTTATATGTAGTATGTAGAAAGTAGATGACTAACAAATTTTATTGGAAATAGATATACAACAAGAAATTTTTAAGTAATTTTAAAAAATATTAGAATAATTAGATACTTGGCTCAAAGTAAGGACGCTAGAAACTTTTATCCTATAAATAATTTCACGTATATCCGATTAAAAGACTAACATTGTATAACGAATTATTTATTTTTCACCAAAAAAATTATTTGTAGTTTTTGATTGTCTCAATCTTGAATTAACCAAATGATCACTTATTATAGGTGGGTCTTGGTAGATGTGGGGTAATTGTTAGGTTTTTTTTTTAAGTTTTGAAGAGTAATGCTAGAGATCCTAACTATTGAATCTCAATTTGAGTCAATATTGGTGTAGCATTTATCGATTAAAAGAATAATTTTATCAGTTATAAAACTGTAACTGTGAAATTATTATTTAACTGTTGGAATCCCTAACATTATTGATTTTTTTAATCAATTGCCTAATTTATTGGTTGCTTATAACATAAGGAATTTATCAGAGATCTACTTGGATTAGTCTAACTCAATTCTACTGAACAGTTTAAAAAACACTAATTTAAAGAGACACCAACTCTACTCATATTGTGAGAGAGATATATATTCCTACTCAATAGTTAGAAAAAGAGGGAGTCCCAACACTAGACTAGGACTCGATCCTGTGGACCCTAATCTGGCGCCGAGCCGAGACCATCTCAATCTGAAACTAACCAAATGATCAATTATAAGTGGGCCTTGAGAGAGATGGAGCAATTATGGATTTAATAAATTTTTAATTCAATCGTTTTTGGTTTGTTGAATTATTGGTTGTCACAGTAACAACATTCAATGGATAGAAGTAACAATGCTATAATTTTCTTTTGATTTTAGTGTAATGATTTTAAATTTTATTGACTGGGTATCATTATTTTATTCCTGTGTTATATACATTCATCAAACAAAGGATTAAAAAAAAAGGTCATTTTCATGTGTTATATACATTCATCATACAAAAAATTAAAAAAAAAAGGTCATTTTTAACTATTTGCTTTTTTATTTAGAAAGACGGAAGAGGACATGATGAGTTTTACTCCAATGAAAATTATCACAAAATATAAATAAAAGAGTAATGATATAGCCACAAACTCTTGTACAAACTTATTTTGTACAAACTTATGTGGCATGATAAGATTGGTTGAATTAAATATCACTTGGCCCACATGATTTGTTTTCATTATTTTATATTTTCATTCAACCAATGAATTAGTGCCACGTCAGTTTGTACAAAATAAATTTGTACAATAGTTTGTGGCTATATCATTACTCTAAATAAAAACAACCTAATGATGTAAATTATTAAAAAAACAATAATCATGCAAAAATAAAATTACATCAATTACTGAAACTTATAATTAAGGAGACCATGGGAGTCCTTGAGAACGAAATTAAAATATAAAGTTCGATTAACTTTATAGAGTCATGTAATGGGTATGGTACTACAGTTGTACCATAACTGGACCTCATATAATGATTAATTACGAACATTTATATCTAGTACAAATGGTGAATTTTTATTGGTGCTAATTCATTTGTAACATGTTACTCTGGATAGGCCTCAATAATCCACTGTAAAGCTGGGATTTTGATGATTTTGTAGCGAGGAAAGCCTCCTTTCTCAAGTATTTTCTTCCATTCAAGCTCAGTCCTCTCCTTTCCACCCGACAAATCAACCATCATTAGTAAATCAAATACCAACCTAGTCTCATCGAATAATCCACTGCCATCAGGTTGTAAAACAATATCGACAATGATCACTTTTCTGATTTTCTCAGGTATTGCTTTCCGGCAATTCTTCAAAATCTTGATACAAGCTTCATCCCCCCAATCGTGCAGTATCCACTGTAAATATAATCATTAAAAATAATCAAGGATAATGTATTTGCACTAGTTAATGCACACAAAATCATATCAAGGTAAATATGCACACAATTTGTAAAACGTGTAAAAGATTACAAGATTAATTCTTAATTAAAAATATATTTCTTGAGATGATTTATGATCGTCTAAGATCAATATTGTTAGAAGAAACTGGTAGTTATGCAACCTTCATTAAAACCGCATCAGCATTAGGAATTGCATCAAACATGTCACCTCCAACGTGTGAGACTCCTTCATGCATAGGCGCTGTGGCAATCACGTGCTGCAAATCAAAGTTTATACCTTTGATGTGTGGATGTGATTTGACAATCTCAGCAAGCGCTGTGCCAGTGCCACCACCCACATCAACCATTGATCGTATGTTATTGAACCCATCTACTTTATAATGTGATACAAAAGCCTTCATGGTGATCTTGGTCGTGCATGCCATGGCCTCATTGAACAAGTTGTTGAATTGAGGGTTTTGCGAAGCAAAATCCCAAAATGTAGAGCCGTGAGCCTTCCTGAAAGGAATGCCACCTTTTTTCACACATTGGCTAAGGTAATGCCACGGTGCCAGTAACCATTGATTGTTTTGTACTAGAATCATTGGAGCAAGACTTAGCTCTGAGTCATGTAGTAGCCATTTTGATATGTGGGTCGTTCCGTACATAGTCTCATCACCGCCGTCTGATGGATGATGTGCGGCAAAAATTCCTTTGTACACAAGCATTCTCATGATGCGTGCAAGGTGGGAAATATCCGGACAGGACGAGTCAATTCCTGACATAATAAAGATAAAAATAAATAAATTAATACGCCGTAAATATGAGGCCAACAAACTAAACTATCGCTTTTATCCAACAAAAGAGAAAGAGAGTCAGTACTTGAGGCTAACTGGGACAAAGTGATTGGACAGCCATGTAAGTGCATAATATCAGCTAAGCGAAGTTCCACAGCGGATTTTAATGCCATAGAGTATGTAAAGGCGAACATGAATTGCCATACTTCAGCTTGCCCTCTTAGTAGTTCCTCGTGAACATCCATTGATTTGCCCTCTCTCTTTCTTCAAGCTAGAGTTTGCTTTGCATATATATTAAAAGGATCGATATTTATAGCCAAAACCTGCATTGCCTTTTTTTTTTAAATTTTATTTTATTTCAAAAGAAAATCTATGATGAAATCGTATCAACTCTATTGTGCTTATCTTTCATGAGCGTAAATGGAAATTTCACTTATAAAATTACAAGCCTCTATCCTTTTTTATTTGTCTCTATTCTATTGGATTTCAGCAAAATTTACAAAATCTTTGTCCCTCAAATTAGGTTTTCCATAAATGGAAAGCTTATAATATATGCTGGTTGTTATTTGGTCAACATCAAACAATTAAAATTAAATAAAAATATTTTTAAAACAATAAAACATTCAAAACGATATCGTTTTGGGTTTGGATTAATTTTTTGAAATTCACCTTAAATAAAGTAGTTTTGAATATGCTATTGTCAGTAGTTCTCCAATCATTTTTCTTTTGAGTAAATTTTCGATTATTGCTTCGTGAATTGGTTATCTTCAAAAATGCTCTTTTATTTTAAAAAATTTTAAGTTATATATCCTTCTTTTTTTGGCAAAAGTAAGGGGAAAAATGGAGGTAAATTGATATTTTTTTTAATAAAAGTGGAGGATAAATTGAAATTTTTAAAAATAAGGAGGACTATTTAAAAATAGTTAACTATGAATTTAACCTTTTCTTTTAAATGGAAAGAAAAAAAAAGGATTGGTATGCTTATGTATGCAAGATTCGCCAAGATCTTCTAATATTTTTTTCCAATAAAGATAAGATGTAAGGAGTCAAATAAAGAGCAAAATGTTTTATTCATTGATTAATTAGTCAATACTTCCTTTTAATGTCACGATTATATTAATTATTTACTTTAAAATTTTAATGTCACGATTATAAGTTTGATCACGCAATTTGGTTGAAAATTAAACATCACCAACGTACAGGGGCAAGTGGGCTCTTTGCAGCGTACATGACAAAGGCTAAAATTCAAATAAGTTATATAGCAAAGGCTTTAATACAACTAAGTTATAGAACGGACTCTCAAATCCAACATATAATTGAATCACGACGGGATTGACACGGGAGTGTTTTTAAATTTAGTCCAAGAGACAAGCATAACCCAAGATTATAACTCCACTCGTTCAAATTGACTGTATTTTTCTAAAAATAATTAAATTTTGTATTATATATTGTTAGAAAGATAAATCTGTTTAGTGTTTTGAAGAATTTATGGAATCAATTTAATTAACAACCTTTGTATTACTGGAAAGCTCTATGAGTCAAGATTTTAATAAATTTTACAGTATTCAATTTGAGGTTTTCTACGTCAAAATATGACTAAATGAGTGTTGACCGCCCAAATTTACTGTTGAACTGATCATGAAGTCAAATTGCATTTTGCTTTATTTTCTTCCACCTCATTACAGTTAAGACCTTTAATTCAAGTTTAATTTGAATTCTAAATGATAGAGGTCTTGTTCTAAACTTGAAGGGATTCTTCCAAGTTGCCTATATAAATGTATTAGTTTGAAACTTTAGAGGAAAGGTGGTCATTTTGAGAATGTAATTTAGAAGAGAGCTCTTGTTGGAGTTTCTTCATACAACTCTATATCTCTTGGGTAGATTACATAGAGTGGTGAATTGATAAACCCTGTATCTCTTGTAAGATATCATTGGATAGTGAATATCTGTATCATTTTGTAAACCTCTTGGGTGGTATGCTTTGGTGAGTTAGAAAGGCATGTATCTCTTGTAGGACATCATTGGATGGTGAATTTTCTATATCTCATTATAATTTCTAGAGTGGTGAACTTTTGTTCTTGCCTTATCTATGTGTATGTGTTTTATTTAATAATAAAAGTAACATGTATCTTTAGTCCGGTGTGAAGAATAAATAATGTTGAATAAAATAAAACATCTTTTACTATTAAGAAAATAATTGACAGAAAATAAATGATTTCATGAAAAAATTTAACGCTGTTTTGGTCCTCCATCGCCCCAAAAACGAACCCCTTACAATTTATGGTTGAAATCAGAGTAATTTTGCACTTTACAGGACGGATCAATTTTTTATCGATTCATAATGTTATTACTCCATGAAATTGTATTTTGCATGAGCTGATTGAATCCCTTCAATCAAAAAACCTTTATATTGAATTCTTTATTTAGGATCAAACCTTCGTCTTGACTTTATTTATTTTTTTTAATTTCTACCATTTTGACTTATCTTATATTTCTTTTAACTTGCTGACAATAGTTACAAGTTTAACATGGTAACAACATGACAGAGGATAAAGTTAAAACAAACTCTAACAAGCAGTATGTAAGCGCAATATTGCTATTGGATTCTATCTAATATTAATGTTCAAACAAGCATGCATGCATGCCTTGAAATAGAAATATTATGCTCGCATTTGCATTATTTCCCTGTCAAAAAATACAACCAGTGCCTTAACTTCGTCCATAGAATACTGAACTTTATTTCATACATATTTTATTAATTATTATATAGGCTTCTGTGTGAATGGTTTTGCTATCAACTTAAAGTTTCATTTCACTCTGGATAGGCCTCGATAATAGATTGTAAAGCTGGAATTTTGATGATCTGGTAGCGAGGGAAGCCTCCGTCTTCCAATAATTTCTTCCACTCAAGCTCAGTCCTCTCTTTCCCGCCCAGCGTGTTAACCATCATAACTAAATCAAAGGCATAACCGGCGTCATCAAACAGGCCTTGACCATCAGGTTGTAAAACAACATCAATAATTATCACTTTTCCCGTTTTTTCCGGTATTGCTTCCCGACAATTCTTCAAAATCTTTACGCAAGCCTCATCGCTCCAATTGTGGAGCACCCACTGAACAATATTAATTGCAATGAATTAATTATATAACAATGTAAAAATGTTGCAAAGTATATACGTACATACATATATACATCTATACATATATGTGTGTGTATAATCATTTTCAGGTGCAGGCACTTTTCTTTAATGTGGACACGCTCTTAAATCATGCGGTTCAAGAGAATTAAAAACTAACTCTATAAACTCCATATTTTAAAATTGTGTTTGTGTGGAAAAAAAAAATGAGGGGTCTGCGCTAGAGAAAGACTATATATATATATATATATATATATTCCAATCTAAGATTTTAAAGTACGGGAAAACTGTAAAACCCTACGGTTTAAAGTGTTAATTTTATAATACTTTAAAACCGTACAATTTTAAAGTTTTCTCGGACTTTCCTGCACTTTAAAATTCCAAACCAATGCGAGCGCCCTCATTTTTTCTAATGTGGACATGCTATTAAACTGTGTGATTTTATAACATTAAAAACTAATTGTATTAAACTACAAAGCTTAACAGTGCGTCGAATGAAAAAAAAATGAGGGTGTCCACACAAGAGAAATAATATGTGTGCGCGTGTGTAAATTCTCATGTGTAGGTGCCCTCATTTTTTTTATATGGACATAATATTAAGTGTAATGTCTTTATAGTTAAATTGAATATTAACTGTCCGCATGAAAAAAAAATAAATCAAAGACTATATCTATATCATATATAGTGATGATTTAATCCGGAATGAATTGAAAATGATGTGAAAATATTGTTATATTATTGTATACTCTTTGACAACATTGTAAAAAAATTAATTACCTTCAAGAGAAGTGCATCGGCGTTAGGAATGGCGTGAAACATGTCACCCGAAACATGTGTGACTCCATCATAGACTGGTGCTGTGGTGATGACATGTGGCAAATCAAAGTTGATTCCTTTGATGTGTGGATATGATTTCACAATCTCAGATATCAACCCTCCAATCCCGCCAGCCACATCGACTAGTGATTTCAACGAATCAAATCCATGTTTATAACTTCCTAATATTTCCCTTGTTAAGAACTTGGAATTACAAGCCATGCCCTCATTGAAGATGCTGTTGAACTGTTGATCTTTCGATGCTAAATCGATAACCACACCGCCAAAAGCCTTTTCAATAGCACTACCACCTTCTTTGATACACTGGCTCATGAAATGCCAAGAGTTGACTATGTATGGATGGTTCTCAACTAAGTAAACGGACCCCAGCTGGTTTGAATCAGAGCCAGTGACAAGCCATCTTGACGAGTGGGTCAGCCCGTAGAGAGGTTCTCCACCGTCTGATGGATGGTGTGCGGCGAAGATGTTTTTACGGCCTAACAATCTCATGATGCGTTCGAGGTAGGAGATTTCAGGGGAGGGAGAGTCAATGCATAAAGCTATTTGGGATAAAGTGATAGGGCCACCATGAGAGTGAATGATGTCTGGGATTCGAAGTTCAATAGCACACTTCAAGGCCAGAGAATCTATAAAAGCAAACATATGTTTCCATATTTCTGCTTGGCCTCTTAGTGATGCTTCACCTTCTACTGATTCCATTTCTATCTTTTTGACTCTATTTGGTGAAGATAGATAGGAAGATTTAGATTAATATATGTGTGTGTGTCTACATATATATATATATATATAAACCATCTAGGAAAGAAAATTTACCATCATTAAAACGTGTTATTCATTAATCATAAAAAGAAGAAAAAAATGTCTTTCTGCTTTTGTCCCTTGATCAACTTGGCGAATATGTTTTATATTGGAAGGTATTGGGTCTACATCAATCTAATAGTTCATTACACGCAATAAAACTTATTCAAAGCATTGGAGAACAAAAGCTTATTGAGCTTTTCATACAAGATTCGGAAATCTTCCACGCAAAATATATACTTAAGGAGCGAAGGGGAGGTGACAAATATATAAAAGCTATAAAAACAACTTATTGTAGTAAGGATGACAAAATCTTTCTTGGGTTTAGGGCCCATGGGGCGCCACTTTAAATAGAGTGAATTTTAAATAATTTTTGAAAAATGAGGTGGAGAATAGGTGAAAAATAATCCCAAATTTTTTAATGGACTGGATTTTGGTTTTGTACTCCTCACCAAATCCTCACCCAATCCTCGTTATATGTAAACATTTTTAATTTTTATTTTATCAATTACAATGTTGGTTAATAAATTTTCTTTTCATTTTTACGTAATATAAATAGATTATAATTAAAACAAAACCCTATAATATAATTCTTATTCAACCTTAAAATATTGGTTCATTTATAACAAAATTATAAACCTTTGATCATAGGCCATATGAATGTGATAAATAGAAGATGAAATTGTTATCAAAGAAGGATTTAAAGCATTGATATACATTTTTATGTTTTTAAGACTCTCTAATCAATAGATTACATTTACATATTGAATATTGCCATCTCAAATTCTCAATATTGCTTCAAGATACGTGAGTGCATTCCCCCTCTTTAAAACAAAAACAAAAGGCAATTGTTAAATTGGACAGTCTTCAACTTAAGAGTAATGTAGGTGGAATTTGCATCCTCTAAGAATTACACGTGCAAGAGATTTTGAATTACACTATCAACTCGTAATCGAAAAAAAATTACAATATCAACCCATG
This sequence comes from Citrus x changshan-huyou, assembly GCA_039657385.1. NCBI lineage: Eukaryota > Viridiplantae > Streptophyta > Magnoliopsida > Sapindales > Rutaceae > Citrus > Citrus x changshan-huyou. Next base: position 7,475,765 of record CM077555.1, on the reverse strand, counting down.
TTATTATATTATTACAAATGTGTGTTAAGTCTCTCAAAATTGGGTGTGTTGAATAATTTTATTAGTGTTTCAAATAAATAAAGTTAATTAATTCAAATAGTTTGAGAGAGGTTTTTTTTAGAATTTTAAATAGTGTACATACTAAAAGTTAACTTTTTAAATTAATAATAAGTGCATGGAGTAATTATGTTGAAAGTAATTTTTACAGTGTAAATAGCCTCACCCAAGTGAAAATGATGCCATGTTTGATTTAGAGTGAAACTCTAAAACTTCACTTTTATGGACAAATGAAAAGTTGGCAAATAAGTTAGGTGTAGGTTGATTACTAAAATATATAATAAGAGGTAAAAGATTAAAATTTCTCTTATAAATTAGTGAAAACAAATTTTAAAATATATATTAAATTAGGGCTTGTAAGATTTGGATTAAGATTATACAGGATGCAAAAGTTAAAGAATAAAATTTATATGAAAATTTACTTAGGTCTCGCATTTATGTCTGTAGTTTGAAATGACATGATAGGTCAATTAAAATAGTTTTAAAGTCTTAAAATCTTGCACCATTCTTATTGAAGCCAGCGGCGGACCTACAGCTGGGCTAGTCCGGGCTGTAGCCCGGTCTAGTCCAGAAAAAATCGTTAGACCCCCCTATTTTTTGATTAATTTTATATAAGAAAAGAGTTTTTACTTTATTTTTATATAAGTCCCTAATTCAGTTACCTTTATATTTTTATCAAATTTCATAAAATAATAGAGTTTTTACTTTATTTTTAAATATGTCCCTAATTCATTTATATTTTTTTTCCAACTGAAATTAATGACTTATTTTATAAAATGATTAAATTATATATTTATTGAATAGATTGAAAACATTAAGGGGTCTAAAATGTTATTACTAGTTTAATTTGTTTTTAAAAATTTTAATTTAATTTGTTTTAAAAACTTTAATTTTAAAAAGTATATCATAATATAATATTGTCACTAGTATTAAAAATACTAAAAATATATATAATAAAAATTATTAACAATTTCATAATTTTTTTATGTGAATGTTGAGATTTTATTTATTAGTTATATTAACTAAGAGGATAAGTTAGAAAATAAAATTTGAGCTACTTCAAACTTTATTTTGGGAGGACTAGCATGGGTTTCATTCATTTTAGCTTCAAATTTATGTCACTTTGGATAGGCCTCAGTAATTGAAGGTAAAGCTGGCATGTTGATGATTTTGCGACAATGATTTCATCCATTAATCTTGTTCAGTTCTTTCCTTTCCACCAGTGGTGTGAGCAAACATAACTGGATCAAATACCAAGCCAAATACGTTCTTTTCTTTCTATCAATGGTAGGACCAGTCATTAACACTCTGTTATTTAGTAAAACAGTGGGTTTTATTGTGGGATCCCATATAAATAAATAGTGGATCCCACAATAAGATGCACTTATTTTACCATTTAACTGAGCTTTTGTGGTTGATTAAAGTGGTAGGACTGGTCTACATAAGTTCGTGGAAAGCTTATACATACGTTGGTTGTTATTTGTTCAACATCAAACAATTACCACTAATGAAAATATAAAACATTTTTAAACTATAAAAGGAGAAGGAAAGCTTGGTTAGGTTAGGTATGCAAGATTCGGGATGATGTTTAAATGAAGTTTCTATTAAAGGTAAGAAGTAAAGGAGAAAAATCCAAATGCGAATAAGATAACTTTTGATAATTTTTTAATCATTACATAATAGACAATGTCAAAGAAAATGAAAAAAAAAAGTTTTGCTAATAAGAGATTAGGATAAACCAAATCTCTTAAATTAAAAAAATTAAATAATACAACTTGTTGTAGTTTAATTAAAAGTAAATATTCATTTAACTCTTAATATTTGAGTCAATTATTAAATTAATTCTTGTATTTTTAAAATTTAACCAAGACACTCGTATTGTTATCTTCATAACTATTGGATTTAACTTTTCAAGGGTAAAATAATATTTATATTTGATACACCTAAAATTCAAACAAATCAAACATACAATATGTAAAAAGTAGATGATTAAGTAAATTTTATTCGAAATAGATATTTAACGATGAATTTTTGAGTAATTTTTAAAAATATTAGAATTAATTAGATACTTGGCTCAATTTTCTTACAAAATAATTTTTAATTAAAATAAAATTTTAAATTTAAATTATGAAATAAGATGGATGTAAAAATTTTGTTAAAAGAATAATTTATTTAAGTGTTTAATTAAACTTTTATTTGAAATAATAAATGAATCAAATTGTCCTTGGTTATTTAGGTCATTTAGAAGGGGTTTTATTAGTAATTTTGAGGATGTCAAAAGGCTTACTCAATTTCAAATCATGTTGTGCTATTTTAATCCCCCCTAAAATCCTTATGACACCTCAATATGTAATTAAAATTATATAAAGACAATGTGACATACAATAAAATTAAATGTTTAATATAACTTATCTAAACCAAAAGAACTTGTTGTTTAGTTATATTTTAGGGAAAACTTTTAAGGATTAAAATAGTCTATTTTGCATCTATTAGGAAAAGTACAAAATTTAGATTTTTTTAGATTAGAGGTTGTAATTTTTTTCAAAGAGTGAAATTTTCTAACAATGGTAGCATAAAATTTTAATAATATTGTTTAAGCGTTAGTGCCTGGACAAAGACTTGATAGGTTCAGAGTGGAACTTCTTAAAACTTCAATTTGCGAGGACTAATATGGGCAAACGAACCGCGTTTTTCTTTCATTCATTTTAGCTTCGACTTTATGTCACTATGGACAGGCCTCAATAATTAAAGGTGAAGCAGAAATTTTGATATTTTGCAGCAATAATTTCATCCATTAATCTTTTTCAGTTATCTCCTTTCCACGAATGGTGTGAGCAAACATAACAAGATCAAATACCAAGTCATATATGATCTAGTTTTTCCACCAGGAATGGGCGAAGTCATTAAATGACAGAGCAGTGGGTCTTACGGCGGGATCCCACAAAAATATAATAAAAATCTCACAAATGGGACGCACTTACTCTTACTTGGCATAGCTTTAGTGAGTAATTGAGCTGGTAAAACTGGTCCACATAAGTCCTTTTCTTGCCCATCAAATCGTGTTTTCCGTGAGTGGAAAGCTTTTTTGCATGTTGGTTGTTATTTGGTCAAACATCAAACACTTGGCAATAATGAAATTATGAAACATTTTTAAACTATTAAAGGAGAAGGAAAGCTTCGTGAGGTTATGCTTATGCATGCAAGTGTCGGGATGATCTTTGAATGAATTTTCCACTAAAGGTGAGAAGTAAAGGAGACAAATCCAAATGCAAATAAGATAACTTTTGATAATTTTTTAATCATTGCAGAATATACAATGTCGAAGTAAATAAAGAAATTTTTGCTTATAAGATTAGGATAAACCAAATCTCTGAAATAAAAAAATTAAATAACACGACTATTTGTAATTTAATTAAGATAAATATTAATTTAATTCTTATTATTTGAGTCAATTATCCAATTAATTTTTTTATAAAATTAACCATAACACTCATATTGTTATCTTCTTAACTATTGGATTTAACTTTTCTAACAATAAAATAATATTTATATCTGATATAATCTAAAATTCAAACAAACCTTATATGTAGTATGTAGAAAGTAGATGACTAACAAATTTTATTGGAAATAGATATACAACAAGAAATTTTTAAGTAATTTTAAAAAATATTAGAATAATTAGATACTTGGCTCAAAGTAAGGACGCTAGAAACTTTTATCCTATAAATAATTTCACGTATATCCGATTAAAAGACTAACATTGTATAATGAATTATTTATTTTTCACCAAAAAAATTATTTGTAGTTTTTGATTGTCTCAATCTTGAATTAACCAAATGATCACTTATTATAGGTGGGTCTTGGTAGATGTGGGGTAATTGTTAGGCTTTTCTAACTTTTGAAGAGCAATGCTAGAGATCCTAACTATTGAGTCTCAATTTGAGTCAAAATTGGTGTAACATTTATCTATTAAAAGAATAATTTTATCAATTATAAAATTTACTGTCCAATAAATAATATATAACAACTAAGACTATCAAGTTGTTATTTAACTGTTGGAATTCCTAACATTATTGATTTTTAATTCAATTACCTATTGATTGAATTATTGGTTGCTTATAACATAAGAATTTTATCAGAAATCTACTTGGATTAATCTAACTCAATTGTCAATTCTATTGAACAGTTTAAATAATATTAATTTAAAGAGACATCAACTCTACTCATTTTGTGAGAGGGATACCTATTCCGACTCAATAGTTAGAAAAAGAGGGAGTCCCAACACTAGACTAGGACTTGATCCTGTGGACCCTAATCTGGCGCCGAGCCGAGACCATCTCAATCTGAAACTAACGAAATGATTAATTATAAGTGGGCCTTGAGAGAGATGGAGCAATTATAGGTTTAAATAAGTTTTTAATTCAATCGTTTTTGGTTTGTTGAATTATTGGTTGTCACAGTAACAACATTCAATGGATAGAAGTAACAATGCTATAATTTTCGTTATCTTCAAAAATGCTCTTTTATTTTAAAAAATTTCAAGTTATATATCCTTCTTTTTTTGGCAAAAGTAAGGGGAAAAATGGAGGTAAGTTGATATTTTTTTTAATAAAAGTGGAGGATAAATTGAAGTTTTTAAAAATAAGGAGGACTATTTAAAAATAGTTAACTATGAATTTAACCTTTTCTTTTAAATGGAAAGAAAAAAAAAAGGATTGGTATGCTTATGTATGCAAGATTCGCCAAGATCTTCTAATATTTTTTTCCAATAAAGATAAGATGTAAGGAGTCAAATAAAGAGCAAAATGTTTTATTCATTGATTAATTAGTCAATACTTCCTTTTAATGTCACGATTATATTAATTATTTACTTTAAAATTTTAATGTCACGATTATAAGTTTGATCACGCAATTTGGTTGAAAATTAAACATCACCAACGTACAGGGGCAAGTGGGCTCTTTGCAGCGTACATGACAAAGGCTAAAATTCAAATAAGTTATATAGCAAAGGCTTCAATACAACTAAGTTATAGAACGGACTCTCAAATCCAACATATAATTGAATCACGACGGGATTGACACGGGAGTGTTTTTAAATTTAGTCCAAGAGACAAGCATAACCCAAGATTATAACTCCACTCGTTCAAATTGACTGTATTTTTCTAAAAATAATTAAATTTTGTATTATATATTGTTAGAAAGATAAATCTGTTTAGTGTTTTGAAGAATTTATGGAATCAATTTAATTAACAACCTTTGTATTACTGGAAAGCTCTATGAGTCAAGATTTTAATAAATTTTACAGTTTTCAATTTGAGGTTTTCTACGTCAAAATATGACTAAATGAGTGTTGACCGCCCAAATTTACTGTTGAACTGATCATGAAGTCAAATTGCATTTTGCTTTATTTTCTTCCACCTCATTACAGTTAAGACCTTTAATTCAAGTTTAATTTGAATTCTAAATGATAGAGGTCTTGTTCTAAACTTGAAGGGATTCTTCCAAGTTGCCTATATAAATGTATTAGTTTGAAACTTTAGAGGAAAGGTGGTCATTTTGAGAATGTAATTTAGAAGAGAGCTCTTGTTGGAGTTTCTTCATACAACTCTATATCTCTTGGGTAGATTACATAGAGTGGTGAATTGATAAACCCTGTATCTCTTGTAAGATATCATTGGATAGTGAATATCTGTATCATTTTGTAAACCTCTTGGGTGGTATGCTTTGGTGAGTTAGAAAGGCATGTATATCTTGTAGGACATCATTGGATGGTGAATTTTCTATATCTCATTATAATTTCTAGAGTGGTGAACTTTTGTTCTTGCCTTATCTATGTGTATGTGTTTTATTTAATAATAAAAGTAACATGTATCTTTAGTCCGGTGTGAAGAATAAATAATGTTGAATAAAATAAAACATCTTTTACTATTAAGAAAATAATTGACAGAAAATAAATGATTTCATGAAAAAATTTAACGAATGCTGTTTTGGTCCTCCATCGCCCCAAAAACGAACCCTTTACAATTTATGGTTAAAATCAGAGTAATTTTGCACTTTACAGGACGGATCAATTTTTTATCGATTCATAATGTTATTACTCCATGAAATTGTATTTTGCATGAGCTGATTGAATCCCTTCAATCAAAAAACCTTTATATTGAATTCTTTATTTAGGATCAAACCTTCATCTTGTCTTTATTTTTATTGTTTTTTTTTTAATTTCTACCATTTTGAGTTATCTTGTATTTCTTTAACTTGCTGACAATAGTTACAAGTTTAACATGTTAACAACATGACAGAGCATAAAGTTAAACAAACACTAACAAGCAGTATGTAAGCGCAAAATTACTAGTGGATTCTATCTAATATTAATGTTCAAACAAGCATGCATGCATGCCTTGAAACAGAAATATTATGCTCGCATTTGCATTATTTCCCTGTCAAAAATACAAAAAGTGTCTTAACTTCGTCCATAGAATACTGAACTTTATTTTCCATACATGGAAAGCTTAGAATATATGTTAGTTGTTATTTGGTCAACATCAAACAATTAGCAATAATGAAATATTTTTAAACCAGAGCACTGATATGGGAACTAAACCCCAACAAAATCTTGACAAAAGCACATTTCAAACTGTCCTCATGAGTTGACTATATTTTAATTTTATTTTTTAAAGTTCACCTAAAATAACTGAATGTGCTATTGTCAGCCGTTCCCCAAGCATTTTTCTTTTGTGTAAATTTTGAATTACTGCCCTAATGAGTTGACTATATTCAACTTATTCCTTTACTATTGAAAATGTAAAATCATCCTCTTTTTTTCAAAAGATAAGGGGGTGGGTGAATAAATTTTTATTGGTCTTTTTAATAAAAGCGAGAGAAAAATAAAATTTTTAAGAATAAAAAAAATATTTAAAGATAGTCAATTCATAAGAAAACAATCTAAAAAACTTGATAAGCTTACGTGTGCAAGATTTGAAAAGATCTTAGATGAATTTTCCAATAAAGGTAAGAAGTAGGGAAGATAAAAAAGCTAATGTTCTATTCCTTGACTAATTAATCAATTCTTTAAATATTGTCCCATCACGATTATATCAATCAATACTTTCAAAACTTTGATGTCAGGATTGTAAGTTTGATCACGCAACTTGATTGAAAGTTAAAGCACAAATAGGTTATAAGACAGTGTCTCAAGTTCAAGACATAATTGAATCACGACAGAATACATGATGTTGAAGAAAATAAAACAACTTTTATTATTACGAAAATAAATAACAAAAAATAAACTATTTTATGAAAAAAAATAACTCTGTTTTGGTCATGCATCGCCCCTAAAACGAACCCATTAAAATATATGGTTAATCAAAATCAGAGCATTTTTACATTTTATAGGACTGATCAAGTTTTTATCGTTTCATACGGGTATTAGTCCGTGAAGTTGTATTTTGTATGAGCTGATTGAATCGCTTCAATCAGAAAACCTTTGTATTGAATTCTTTATTTAGGATCAAACCTTCATCTACCATTTTGAGTTATCTTATATTTCCTCACTTGCTGACAATTGTTACAAGATTAACACGTTAATGATAAAGTTAAACAACAATAACAAGCAGCGTGTACGAGCAATATTATTATTGGGTTCTATCTAATTAATATTAATGTTCAAACATGCGTGCATGATTTGAAACAGAAATATTATGCTTGCATAATTTCCCTTTCAAAAATGCAACCAGTGCCTTAACTTTGCCCATAGAGTACTGAACTTTATTTCACACCTATTTTATTAATTATTATATAGGCATCGGTGTGAATATGGTTTAGCTATCAACTTAAATTTTCATTTCACTCTGGATAGGCCTCGATAATAGATTGTAAAGCTGGAATTTTGATGATCTGGTAGCGAGGGAAGCCTCCTTCTTCCAACAATTTCTTCCACTCAAGCTCAGTCCTCTCTTTCCCGCCCGCCGTGTTAACCATCATAACTAAATCAAATGCATAACCGGCGTCATCAAACAGGCCTTGACCATCAGGTTGTAAAATAACATCAATAATTATCACTTTTCCAGTTTTTTCCGGTATTGCTTTCCGGCAATTCTTCAAAATCTTTACACAAGCCTCATCGCTCCAATTGTGGAGCACCCACTGAACAATATTAATTGCAATGAATTAATTATATAATAAAGTAAAAGTATTCCAGACTACATATATAAATATAGTGGTGATTTAGTTCAGGATCCTGAACTTTGTTAAAGTTCAGGACAAGTTAACAATTGGATGAATAGACTTCTACATCTTTGTAAATTGTTTGACAATATTGTAAAAGTATATTTACACTATTGTCAACTTGTCACGTATTTTAGTTTTAAATTATAAGTTTGGATTGTAAAATTTTCTTATATCTACATATAGAGTCTATCTCTAGTACAGTCGCCCTCATTTCTTTTTTCATGCGAACACATTTTTAAATCATGAGATTTAAAAGAGTTAGTTTTGAACTCTTTTAAACCGCATGCTTTATAATTTATTCAAAAATAATTCTTTTAAATCAGATGATTTAAGAATGTGCCCATATTAAAAAGAAGGCAGGCGCTCAGTTACGTTTAACGTAATATATATATATATATATATATTAGTTACCTTCAAGAGAAGTGCGTCAGCATTAGGAATGGTGTGAAACATGTCACCCGAAACATGTGTGACCCCATCATAGACCGGTGCTGTGGTGATGACATGTGGTAAATCAAAGTTGATGCCTTTGATGTGTGGATATGATTTCACAATCTCAGATATCAAACCTCCAATCCCACCTGCCACATCGACCAATGATTTCAATGAATCAAACCCATGTTTATAACCTACTAATATTTCCCTTGTTAAGATCTTGGAATTACAAGCCATGCCCTCATTGAAGATTTTGTTGAACTGTTGATCTTTCGATGCTAAATCGATATATGCACCGCCAAAAGCCTTTTCAATTGCACTACCACCTTCTTTGACACACTGGCTCAGGAAATGCCAAGAGTTGACTATGTATGGATGGTTCTCCACTAAGAAAACGGGTCCCAACTGGTTTGAATCAGAGCCAGTGACAAGCCATCTTGACGAGTGGGTCAGCCCGTAGAGGGGCTCTCCACCGTCTGATGGATGTTGTGCGGCGAAGATGTTTTTATGGCCTAAAAGTCTCATGATGCGTTCGATGTAGGATATTTCAGGGGAGCAGGGAGAGTCAATGGATGAAGCTATTTGGGATGAAGTAATCGGGCCGCCATGAGAGTGAATAATGTCAGGGATTCGAAGCTCAATAGCACACTTCAAGGCCAGAGAATCTATGAAAGCAAACATGTGTTTCCATATTTCTGCTTGGCCTCTTAGTGATGCTTCACCTTCTACTGATTCCATTTCTATCTTTGTCACTCTATTTGGTGAAGACAGAAGGAAGATTTACAGTAATATATATTGTTAGGAAATTCATAGTTTCTTCCTAAGATCTCCACAAGCATTATGCAAAGTAAATAATAATATAAAATGTTAAATAGAGAATAATACTAACCACATAATATATGATTCATATAAAAAACTCTAATTAAAAAAAACCACGGTCATTAGTATAAGATTTACCTGAAAAACTATAAATTAAAAAAAAACGGCGTCATTATTAAAAGACAACTAGAGTAAAATTTACTATGAAGAAAATTGGTACCACTATACTCACTGTAATTTTTCTAGCTCGACTTACACTCAATGACAGCATTTCAACAAAGAAACACTTTTTTACCCAAGTTTACAATTGTTCATATTGCCGGAACCAAGTGCTTCCATAATATTAATTTCATTCTTAAGAATATTTCTCTCTATTTTGAAAGCTCTGAATGCTTCTCTTGCATTCACAAAATAAATGCTCTCAATTGGGATACATAGTTCTGGAGAAAGCCCTCCTTTTATAGCCAAATAGTGGCTTCATAAATCAATAATTTCGACTTAAACATTGAGAGATTGCGACAAGAAAACGAAACACGCGAGGTAGCTGTTGAAAAATCAAACTTTGCTTTGTGGGCACCGAATTCAATGCCCATCAAAGTTGATTTTTTTTGTTTCAAAATTCAATTTGCCAAGCTGACAAATTGGCCAAATTGAATGCAATGGTAGGTGAGCAATGCCTATAAATAGAGAAGAGATGTTAGAGCTTGAATCATTCTATTCAGAGAGTTGAGAGCAATTGCAAGTGAAGCAATTTGATAGATTTGAGAAAGCTTCCACTTAAGTGTTCTAGTGAGGATTCAATTGGGTGTATTGAGGTTGTGGGTTTTGAGAGCTTTTCTCACTTTTGTAAATTTCCATTTGTTAGTAAAATTATCTTTCAATTTTTGCCCGTGGACGTAGGCATTACGCCGAACCACGTAAATTATTGTGTCTTATTTTCTTTATATTTGTTTATCACTACATTTATATTTCTACAAAAGTCACAGTCACCAGAATGTTAGTAATTGTTCAACCCTCGATTCCGCAACAGTAGCAAATTTTAAAGCAATAAATACTTTGTTCCACATTCTTGGTTTTGTCAAAAGAATTAAAAAAAAAAAACACAGCCCCACTCTCCAAAATTAATTTGCTTTGAGTTGTTGATTGATCGAAACAACGTGGCACCTACTTGTTGTAATGAGAAAAAAAAAAAAAAACATGATAGTATGAGAGCTCGGTAGCTGAAAACTTAATAAGTCAAATAAGGACAACTACAAATGAGCACAGTATAGGTGAATATGATAACACGAGAGCTCGTTAATTAGTAGCAAATTTTCTAAGTCAAATAAGCACAACTGCAGGAGAGCACAACTTCAAGAGAACATGATAGCACGAGAGAATGAGAGCTTGGTAGCTGAAAGCTTAATAAGTCAAATAAGGACGACTACAAATGCGTACAGTACAAGCGAATATGATAACACAAGAGCTTATTAATTAATAGCAAGTATGATAAGTCAAATAAGCACAACTGCAGGAGAGCATAACTTCAGGAGCACATGATAACTTCAGGAGAACATGAGAGCTTGGTAGCTGAAAACTCAGTAAGTCAAATAAGGACGACTATAAATGAACACAATACAGGTGAATATGATAACACGAGAGCTCATTAATTAGTAACAAGCTTGATAAGTCAAATAAGCACAACTGCAAGAGAGCACAACTTTAGGAGAACATGATAACACGAGAGCATAAGAGCTTGGTAGTTGAAAACTTAATAAGTCAAATAAGGACGACTACAAATGAGCACAATACAGGCGAATATGATAACACAAGAGCTCATTAATTAGTTGCAAGTTTGATAAGTTAAATAAGAACAACTGTAGGAGAGCACAACTTAAGGAGAACATGATAGCACGAGAGCTTAATCGTAAAAAGATTAATAAGTTAGGAGAGCATGATTGTACAAAAGCACAACTACAGAGCATGATAGCTCAAGAGCACAAGAGCAAAGTAGCTGGTAGGGGTGTCGAAAATACTAGCCCGGTCCGGACCCATGGACCCAAGTGATTACTCGGCCCGGCTATGAAGGCGGGCTAATCCTGGGCATCACTTAATAAATCTGGGACACGACTTGGAACCTGGATTTTATTAAAAAATATTATAAAATATATATTATTTTAAATAATTATATTTATTTGACTTATCTATTACATATATGTAAAGTTTTAAATATTTAAAGTTTATATTTGCATGTCTAATTTCATTAAAATAAATTTAAATATTATAAATTACACAAAAAATACACATATTTAATATTAAAAAATACAAAATCTGGGTTTGTACCCAGGCCCGATGACGGGGTTCAGGCGTTGCAATACTTAGACCCAGACCAAGGTTTTGCCAACCCAAGTATCTAGAAGTTTAATAAGCCAAATAAGCACAACTATAGGAAATCATGATTTTAGAAGGACATAGATATAAGAGAGCATAATAGCACAGAAGCTAAATAGCTAGAAGCTTCATAAATCAGATAAGCATAATTGTACGAGAACACGACTGTAGGAGAACATAACTATAAGAGAACATAACTATAAAAGAACATAATAGCGTGAGAGCTCAACAATTGGAAGCTTAATAAGTCAGATAAGCAACTACAAGAGAGAGTATAGCTACAGGAGAACACAGCCATATGGGAACATGATAGTGTGAGAGCCTAGTAATTGAAAACCTTTTCTAAGCCCAATAAAAGTCTCATTCATGGTTATTAAAATCAGTTTGAGAAAGAAATAAATGTTACCGTTAAATAAAGCTTAGTTTGAGAAGGAGATGGATGTTGAATATAAATATTGACATCAAATAAAACTCCAATTAAATGATAAAGATCATCAGAATGAAGAGTTATCGAGAATTCGAGTCATCTAAGTTATATTGTAAATAGAAAACTCTTAATACATAGGAAGGACATGAGCAAATAAGTAAACAAAAAAGATTCAATTGTAACACTTATTCAATAGTGAAATTACTCATACCACATAAATTTTTGTATCTCGTTTATTATAGACTCCACTTATTTATTTCTCCAAGTGACTAGAACTGTGTCAACAATAATGATGCAAGTTTGCTCTTCTTTTTGTTTAGAGCAAATTTTAAACTAAGAAAACGAAATTTTTTGGTTATAAAAAATCTCAAAAAAAGATGAAAATATTGGATTTTTTTAATTTGACATTGTTGGATCCTTAATCCAACATTGAGTTTATATGTGAATAATTATGTATTGTAGTCTGTCATATAGGGTTAAATCTAATTAAAAGTGATCTATTAAGGTTTTCGATACTATAGGCTTTAATGTATCTGACAGGATGTGGGCCTTTAATGTGTAGAGATCTAATTGTATTCTAATTCTATGATGAGCATAATTAGGAATACTTAATGACAACAGAAAAAAAAATTGTCTATATAAGTAGTTATGGTCCTCACGTAACACGTATCATTCTATTCTCTACTGACATTCCATCATCAAGGAGAGAGCGCAAAGAATATCAAATAATTCTTTAAGAGAATATGTTGATCTGGAATACCAACTACACAATCTTAGAGAGCAATTCAGCGTTATTGATTCAAGTACGCTTCTGCATAATTCGTTATTAATTCTTGGTGATACAACATGAATATTCCTGGTTATTGGTGATGATTTTCACTAAAGATTTCTTGTCGAAACAATATTTCCTAAAGGAAGAATCTCCATATCATCAAGGCACATTCATAACTAGGGATGGCAATGGGGCAGATATGGGTTGGATCTACTCTGCTCTAGATCCAAATCCATAATAAAAATCAAGATCCGTATCTGCTCCAGATCCGTCATGAATCCATATTTTTCGCTCCATATCCAGATCCAAAAAAGAAATAAATATCTATATTTGCTCCAAATCTGAAAAAAAAAAATAAAATCCAAATCTGCTCTAGATCTGTCATGAATTCTAAAATTCCATAATAAAAAAGTAATAATTTTTTAGATTGAAAATTGAAGGCTAAAATATATTGATAACAAATAAATTATATAATTTTTCTCAAAAATATAATAAATATTGTAGCTTATACTTTTACACCAAAACAACAAATAAGAAATATAATAAAATATCATTCCGAAGTAATTGCAGGAGTAAGATCAATCTAATATTCTATTGTCTCCTTCATCATTCTAATATCTACGATACACCTACCCTCATTCCTACAACATTAGATAATGACATATAAATTAAATATGATTTATATTCAGTCCTTTATTATTTTTATTATGACCATATTTGACTAAATATATGAATAACTATATTCCTTAAAAATTATTTGGCCAATATAATAAAATAAATTGCCAGGTTATATTACTTGGCTTGCAATTTGAATATTGCATGTACATGCTTTGAGGTTGGCTGACCTTTAAATTTACAAAACTAACCTTTAAGTTTTAAGAGTTTAAATGCATGGTAAATACTACTAATATGTTATGAATAAAATTTATTATCATTATAATTTCACAATTGTTAAGAAACTTTTAAAATAAAATAAAATTAAAAGATGAGTGGATATGAATATGGATTTAGATATTAAGATAGATCCAGATCTGCTCCAGATCCGTCTTAGATCCGCACATCGATATCCAAATCCGATCCAAATCCATTTTAAACCGATCCAAATCCGATCCGATTGGATTTGGATCACGTGGATCTTGGATCAGATCCAATCCATTGCCATCCCTATTCATAACCAACCTTTAGTTTTCAATTTTTAGCCTCAAAACCCCTTAAATTTCTCTACGCTATTGAAGATAACGAGGCTTTGCAGCTTCCCCTAAGCTTTGGTTGGAAATTTGTTTTTCTAATATAATTGAAATTAAGGTCAAACTTTCTTAACGCGCCATTGAGGATAACGTTGCTGTAGTAAGAAATGTATTTTTCTAACCTAATTGAAATTGAAGTCAAAATGGTAAGTACAAAAACATGAGGTATTATGAGAGTTTTGGAATGTTGCTAACATAACAGCTCCACTCTCTTTTGACTCAAGGTCGGAATTTTAGTTGATATTTAAAATTTAAAGTGAATAGATGAACATTTAATAATCAATGGTTAACTCCTCAACAAGATTAATTCGAAGGAATAGACATGAACATAAAGTTAATAATTTTTTTAACGACTCTACTCTGAAGGTTTTCAACCACTGCCAATCTTAGCAAATTGTTTCCTTGTTCATCAGCAAATAAAAAAATATTAACAGTATTAATAATAACACTTTGCACTATGTTAGTGTGTTTCATGGTGCGTATAAGAACATAAGATTTAGTTTATTTTTTTGGTCATGTCATGTTTTATTTGCAACACTAACACAGATTAAGTTCTTGAACGGCATTCAAAAGACAAAAAAGCATCTCCACAGAACATATTGAAATATTTTGTATAACATCAACACAGTGGCAAACCAAAAAAAATAAACAAATGAATAAAAATCAATTAAACCGAAAAGTCCTCATTAGACATACATATTACAAGAACAATTTCAACAAACACGAGATAATTAAGACAACATCTTCCATCTCTACTTACACCACAAGTGGACTGGAATAAAAATATAAAAAGAAGGACAAATCAGAAAGGAATCAAAAGAGACACAAATGAAATAAGCCTACATCATCAGATGATAATGAGAATGACGATTGACCCATCTACTGTTACATTATTACTGTTGTTACTATTATTATTATGACTTAATTTATTCAAACCCTAGTCCCAATCGCAGCACCACCAACAACACCCTTAGGTCCTGCCGGATCGACGCTGGGGCCGGCTCCGATGCCGTAGTCAGTATCTCGGTAGCCAGGCCCATATCTGCTGCTGAACATGCTAGCATGAAGCAGCAAGAGGTACAAAAACTGAGTGAATGTTAGGATTATGATGAATGCCTCTACCACCCTCAGTCTCCATCCTCTGTGTTGTCCTAAGTTTATCTCCTTGCAAGCCAGCCTGTTTGATTCGATGGGGTCAGAACGAAGAAAATGGAAACTTAAGGAGGCTAAATAAAAAATTCTGTGAAATAAGGGGACCATAACATAAACTTTTCAAGATTTAAGTAAGAAAGTGAAAGAATATATGTATACCCGAAAGCTAGTGCAGTTATGGCCCAAGCTATTAAAGAAGTTGATCCTGCTGCTGCTAGGCTATCACTCCTCCAAGCTCTAATGTGGTTGCCGCCGATGAATTTCGAAGCTACGCCGAGAACGCCGGCTAGTAGAGCGAAGGTCAGGAAGAACATTGTTGCTCCATTTCCTCCAAAACCTGAAAATAAAAGCTGCATGTAAGATTTGGAAACTCGCTTTCTAAGTAGGTGGGCCCAGCACAAATTAAAATTTTGGCCATACCCTTTCAAGAATTTCGTTTGCAGGATTCAAATTCCTGAGATTCCAACTTGGGTGGCCACTAGAAAAGGGCTTGAAAATAACCTTTTAAAAAAAAACACCAAAAAACTTACTAGGATGATTGGTTTGGCCGTTGATGAACCTGTTAAGACACCAGCTAGCAAAGCCCACCACGATGAGATACATGATCAAGTTGAGAAACAACAATGGAGCTGCTATATTTCTGCCCACAGTCTGAGCCATCTTTCTTCTACTTCTTCTTCTTCTTCTTCTTCTTCTCTCTTCAAACCCACAAAACTAAACAACCGCAGTTCAGCGAAAAGCTATAAGATAACTACGAACAATTTTGCGACAGTGGAAACAACTTCAACTCTTCTGCTGATCTTTAATCAACTTCTGCTTTCTGCTTGTGCTTTTGGTAAAGCCAAAGGATACAGATTTGTGAAGCTATATAGAAGTGCTGAGTGCATTGACATAGGATACGTGTAAGCAAACTAGGGCTTGCATGGTTACAGGTGGTGGGACACTTGTCAATGAATGCCTTCCTCTCTTTCGAATCTCGAAGTTTGCTTCGTTTTTTTTTTTCTTCCTTTTTCCCCAAATATCATTATGAGAACGGTGCAGTGCATATATAAATCCAATCCTCGCAGAGGATATTCTATCATACATCTGATCCTTATCGTTTTGGTTGTTTACACCAGTGGGCCCACGTATGGACGGCTCTGATTGTAAAAAGACAATTTATATTGCTGAAATGAGCAGAACTGGAGTGCATTAAGGTAAGTCTGATGTAAGAATCCATTATGATCAATCTAGATACGTATAGGCGTGTAAAAATGTTGAATGTAATCATTACGTGCTACTCTAAATAATCAGCATACAAGTTTGCTTTAAACTAGCTCCTTCACCCTGTGTCCATTCTGAAACAAGGATATTATTATTTGATCTGTATTTACATATAAATTCAGCTTGGTAAATATGATATTATGTATTTATAGAAAGTGAGGGCGCAAGATCACGAAAAATTAAATAAATATTCTACCTCGTACAAATGTAGTTTGCGTAAGTATTTCCGTGAAAGTAGATTTTCAAGCCGGTTTCTGCACTGTGCTAGGTATTTTGATTCTTGGCAAATTTAAAATTGTAACCATCAACTAACTCAAATTATGATATTATGTCAACTTTTAATTATTTGCGATAAATATTTTGTTGAATACATCCACCAATTTTGTAATGTTTTACCTTTTAAAATATATTTTAGGGTGATGATATTTTACTTAAGACTATTTAAACCTATTAATTTCCTCTTTATGATTTTTTTAATTAATTTTTTATTATTATTAAGATTTTTTATGAAAATACCTAACTAACTCTATTTTCTCTTTCTCTCATTCCTTTAGTTTTTCGCCAATTTTTATATTTATTTTTCGTGATAGATTGCAAACGATTTTGAGAGATGAGACAAACTGCTCAAAATTCAAATAGATATGGTTATAATCTATCTTGAATTAAAAAAAAAAAAATCTATCTTGTTCCTCCTACAGGCTCTACTCAATTTCTTATCCAGGATATGTATGGGGTTGCTTATCCCCGTCTTGTTTATTTTAGCTCTTTATTGTAAAGAGCCCCATTGCACCCAAAAAAAAAAAAAAAATCTATCTTGAATTAAAAAGAATAAAATCCACCGTCGACATGCAATCCTCACATACCACAAAGAATATAGAATTGTTTTCATCTAAATTTTCAAAAAGAAAAACTAATACATCCTAATTTCTGTTTAAAGGGAATAATATAAATTAACAAATATCTTCTTTTTAATTTTTATCTAAAGTTAATAGAGTTATGTTTACAATGATCATTTTTCTCAGAATTAAGAAAGAGATTAGTGAGTGTTACATTTGAAATTTTCAAAAATTAAAATTTAATAATAAATTTATTTTCTAGATAGATTTAAAGAAGAAATTAGTGGATTCAAATAGTCCTATCCTATTATACCCCCATTTTACTCAATAACCCCTTTTTTTTAAGTGAATCCCATTTATTTCCAAACTTATCCTTCCTTACAGAATAAGAGTTAAGTTAAAACTTACAACCACGAAAAAGACACTCATCAAATTGAACTCATGAATTTCAACCTTTATCAAATTGAACCCACATGGTCAAAATTGCTGCTAAAGTTAACTTGGTCACAATAAGAGCCCTGTTTTCACAACTTTTGGTTTTTAACAAACAACTTTGATCCTCTTTAGTCTGATCTTTCCTTTGGCTCCACACTTGTGCATGTCAACCAGTGGAATCGGCACCATAGCATCACAAGGATCAGAGAGAGAGAGAGAAAGAAAACCAAATGAGGCAAACCAAAGTTAGTTGGTGTGAGTGGTTCAACACTCTCACTCATTAAGAGAGGTCAAGGGTTCAAGCCCCGCTCTCGTATGGAGTCACCACTTTGGCCAGCACTTTATCCCTTACGGGCCAACTCGGTGCAAGCGGGGATTAGTTTGGATTGTGGTACGGGCTTAAAGATGCCTCCCACAGTTGGGGCCCACTCATGACCACCTCGTGGTTCAGACCCAAAAAAAAAAAAAAAAAACAAATGAGGCCATAGTAATCTTTGCAACTATATTCCATGAATCCTTTTGCGAGTTTTTACCTTCTTGTTGGATTCATCATTAATGATCCTTTCAGCTCTGCAATTTTTAACTTCATTGCTACCCAATAACTATATTATTTAATTTTATTGTGCATATTTCTAGTTTCTTATGTTAGTGAGGTAGTAACATAATGGAAGGTCGAATTCCTTAGTTCATTTTGTGCC
The DNA here is from genome assembly GCA_039657385.1 of Citrus x changshan-huyou. NCBI lineage: Eukaryota > Viridiplantae > Streptophyta > Magnoliopsida > Sapindales > Rutaceae > Citrus > Citrus x changshan-huyou. The sequence continues at coordinate 7,457,028 of CM077555.1, read as the reverse complement.
ACTTTGGGAATGTTGTAATTTCTAAAATAATTGTTGTTAATTGTGCTGTAAAAATAATCAGCTGTGAAGAGAATCAATTAAGTGTTTGGTAAATTATGTTTTCAAAAATACTGTGAGTTTTGAAAGCAAATATGGACTTTTGGTAAATTTTGCTGTTAAACTGCTGAAAGAAAACAAATGACTAAAATGTACACAATATAGAATAAAATTTACTTATACATATAAAAACATGTACATATAATATTTTTAGTTGTGTATTATAATAATTTTTACTAAAAATAAAATTTATACAATATTAATTTTATTTTTTATTTTTCATCCTAAAACAACTGATAATTAAATTTATAATATAGTGAAACAAATTTAATAATAATTTGACCAACAAATTGATATTAATAAATTTATATTGATGAATTATAATAAAAAATTATTAGAATAATAATTTTATTTCCAATTTGAATAAGGATAATTTTGGGTTTAGATAATAATTTTAAAGATATTTATGAAATTGTGTTAAAGGATAAAATTGATTTTCAAAATCAGAATCTAAAAGTTACTCATTTCCTTCTTTTCAAAATCAGTTGTAGAAGGTGTTGATTTTGACAAAAATGATTTTGATTTTTTTTTCACCAAAACACTAAAATTAGCTTTTAGATTTTTAAAATCACTTTTAAACCTTTCCAAAGCAATCCCAAATGAGCCCTTCGATGAATGTCATTTTTTATGGGTCCCAAAAAATAAAGTAACTCTTAAATTGTTTGAGGGGAGGTAAATTTGCAAACAACTAGGATTAATTAAAAAGGGCGGGTAAGATAAATTGAGGGGATAAAGTTTTATCACTACTTTAAAGCATTTTAAGTATTTAATAACTTTATTTTTAAAGCTACATTTGCTGATAAAATATTACAGTAATGCATATGATGAAAGTTGACATAATGTTGAATAAAAGTTTTTTTTACATATGTATGTGTCTATTTATAATATTTTGAAGTTGTATAGTACTTTTCTAATTTTCATTTTCTGTGCTTTTTAATTCAAAATAATTGATAATGAAAATATTAACTATAATTATTTGCATAAAAAGACTTTTCTTATTAAATATAAAAGACCTATTATATTTGGCCCTCTCATTAAATCTCACTAGCCTTCACTAATTACTTTTATATTAATAACTATATTATCCTTATATGAAATAATTTAAAAGGATAAATAGCTTTTTAAGTGCACCCACATGATAATTTCTATGAATATTTAATTCATCAAATCTAATTTTTTAAACCCTAATTTATTTTAACTTTTAAATTATTATCTCTTCTAAAATGTTGTATATTTTACTTTTATAATCATGCAAGAAATTAATTTACAGTGCTCAATAGATTTATAGAGGATGATGAAGAAGTATCAAGTCTTTTCTCATAGTTATGGAAACAGTGGATAAAATCTTTGAAAAGAAAGGATGAGATTACAGTTATATGAGAGTTTTTTTTTAAAAAAAAAATTGATTTTATAAGTTTTATTTGGTGGATGCTTGGAAAAAAAAAGATAAAAATTATAATAAAGGTAAATTTAGATTTTGGTGGAGTATATTGAGAAATAAAAATTAGTTTAAAATTTTTAATAGTACTAGCTAAAATCTCGAGACTAGTGAGATATTAAGGGGGGTCAAATAAATATAAAAATCTCAACTAGGAATGGTAAATGGGCTGGGTTTGATTTTATTTCAGAGAAGACATGGCCCTCATTTCTGATTTCTTTCGTTCAACCAAACGAATTTCTTTCTTCTCTCTTCACACCCTTCGATATTCTCTTTTCCCCGGCATTCCATTATAATATGACCAAAAAATGCAATAGAATGTTATAAAATTAATGAAAGATAATGAGTAATGCCCTAGATCCCGTGTTTAAGTCTCAACTACGAGAATGTACATCCATCTAATCAGGAGCATGTCTTATTTATCAATACAAAGAGAACTAAACACAATAAATTAACTTATTAATTTGTATAAACTAATGATAATTTCTCAATTTTTTAAATTTTTGTGGAGTTATGGAAGCTAAATGTGATTTTTGTTCATAAAATATATCATAATAAATAATTTAATTTCCCAAAAAAGACCGGTTTATAAATGAGTTATGGATAATAATAATCACAACGAAGACCGTAGATGTTGTTAGCATAATACCAATACTTTATGCAATAACAGTTTCTGTTAAAATCTAATTAATTATTTTCTACTTTTTTCATTTGTTGATGTTGATGTAGGATTCCTCCTCAATACTTAAATTTGTAGTTGGTAGAGAATGATTTCGAGCTGCTTCCTTCTCTGATGAGCAAAGCTTTAGAGAACTAAACTTTCTCTTGGCAAACTCCTACATACACAACAACCAGTCAGGGGACGCCGGTGGTCTTTCCGACGTAAACCCTCCGACGCACAAGTCAACAATCTAGGCTTACGTACTTAGGAAAAACTATGCCACTGGTCTTGTGGCTTTGTTGTAATTTTTATCCCTTAAATCTAAGATAGTTATCAAAGTAAGCTTAACAACATAATATTCAAGTGAATTGTTGTACAAATGAGTTCAATGTCTGAGTGTCCAACCCATTTACCGTTATTGAATGTCCCTTTTATAACCTGCCTAGGCGTTCGGTCTCCACTGCCCCACGTTCATCACTATGTCAAGTGTTTCATCATGAGTGTATTAGCGCCATAATCGTTGCTAAATGGGTTTTGTGCCCGGAATCTCTGGAAAGAATGCACGTGTCGATAACTGCCATTGACTAAGTCTTTTTGCCCTAGACCCACCAAGACACCTCCCCACATTTTGTCCCACAATGTGAAGATAGCTCATTGTGCAGAAGTGAGGAAGAAGAGTCAGCGTGTCAAGTTACCAGCTGACATTTGTGCCACGTCAGAAGGTCCACGTCAGCAGCAGTTACCAGCCTAACTAACATCACAATGCATACTCTGTATTCTGTTATTTGATTAGCTGAGTGAGCTTGTGATTAATAATTAGTTAGTAAGCAATTAGTTAGCAAGTGTAGCATGTATAAATAGCTGCACGTTTCATGATTGTTTGTATGTACAAAATATCAATTCATTACTGAAATAAAGAATTTTCCTCTGCATTTTCTCAGCTGCCAAACAGCAGCATTTATTCAGTTTTACAATTTCTTCATGGTATCAGAGCCAATCATGGCTATTACAAACAATCAAAATACAGTAGCTACGAATCAGACAACTTTTTCTTTCATCACACCAATCAAATTGGATAGATCTAATTACATGCTCTGGAAAAATCAAGTCCTGGCCTCCATTAGAGGAAATCGACTTGAAGGATACATTAATGGAGAAAAGATTGCACCAAACCAATTCATAGCATCTTCAGTTGCTAGCTCTTCTCAACAGATCGAGAATCCTGAATACACAATCTGGAGATCTCAAGATCAAACATTACTCAGCTGGCTTCTTAGCTCAATAACTGAAGGTATTCTCAGTTTAGTTCACTCATGCACTACTTCATTCGATATATGGAAAACACTAGAGAAAAGGTTTGGTGTACAATCTGAGGCTAGAGTTCTTCAACTTAAGTATGAGATGAGTGTCTTAAGAAAAGATTCACTAAGTATTGAAGAATATTGCTTAAAAATGAAACAAATTACAGACAAATTAGCATGTGCTGGTAGTCCTGTATCAGATAGAGATATGTTGCAGCAAATCCTCAATGGTCTAGGAGCTGGCTATTTGGATTTAGCTACCTTTATCACAGCAAGCAAATTGGATTATGATGATGCTTATGCCCTATTACTTACTCATGAGGCTAGGCTTGAACAAAATCAAAGTGAAAAGCACATGATTAATGCAAACTATGCTAATATGTCTAACTGGAATAATAATAGTATGATGAATGCATACTATGCTCAAATAAGAGGTCATACTAGGAGAGGAGGATATACAGGAGGTGTCCAGGGTAATTATAATGGTCACTCAGGTGGTAGAAATGGTATGTTTAATGGTAGAGGAATGTTTTTGAATTCTCATCCAAGGGGTTTTCCTGCTGGAACTGGTCATTTTGGTAATCAAGGAAGAAATCAAATGATGATGGGAAGCAATAGATTTGGTTCTTCTGGAAGAGGCTCTTTTGGCAGTACTGGTTTCAATGGTACTGGAAATTTACCCCCTTTTGAGTCACAAGTATCCAACAGTGATGATTCTATGAATACATGTCAGATTTGCTTCAAAGTAGGACATACAGCTGTTGAATGCTGGCATAGATTTGAAGAGAATTACATACCTCAGTCACCAAGACAATTTCAGAGAGGAAAAGGTTCAAAGTCTGCCTACATAGCTAACTATGAACCTGCATACATACCTTACTATCCAACAAATGATGATCCATGGCCTGTCAACAATAATGGATTACACATGTCACAGTCTGGATATCCTTGTGCATCTGATAATTCTGGTATGCCCTGGGTTGGAACTGCTTCTGCTGCATATTGTGAAGGACCTGCAGATGAAGGTTGGTACCTAGACAGTGGTGCCACTCATCATCTGACAAACAGCATGGGAAATCTGAATATCAGAGATGAGTTTAGAGGTAATGAGAAGCTCATTATTGGCAATGGTGAAGGTTTGTCAATAACTCATATTGGTGACTCTTATTTTTCATTCAAGAATTCAAAATCTCAACCTGCAGATTTACATATTGCACTTAAAGATATCTTGCTTGTTCCCTCTATCACCAAGAACTTAATAAGCATTTCAAAACTTACCACTGACAATAACATTTCTGTTGAATTTCTTGGATCATTTTGTGTTGTGAAGGATTTGCTGAAGGGACAAGTTCTAATGCAGGGCATTGCTGAGAAAGGGTTGTATAAACTGCTAGTCAAACCTATGTCTTCTACCAAGAATTCTCCTCTGTCTCATAGTCAAGCTAATAAACCTCTGTCAATGTTATCATTCTGTCATCTTGCTTCTCATATGCCATCTGTAAAGTACATAAATAATTCAAACAATTGTTTACAGAATGGTTTTGATGTATGTTCTGATAAGCCTAATAAAATAGCTCTTCTACACAGAAGATTTGGCCACCCAAATTCTCAAAGCTTATTGCATTTACTTAAACTCCATCATGCTGATAAGTTTTCTCTGAATATGGTTAAGCAAGCAACACAACATTTCTGTGAAGCATGTCAGTTGGGTAAGATACACAAGTTGCATTTCCCAGTTACAGAAATCAAAACCAAATCAGCTCTTGAGCTCATACACACTGATCTTTGGGGTCCCTCACCAGTTATTTCAAGAGAAGGTTTTAGATATTATATTAGTTTTATTGATGATTTCACTAGATATACTTGGATCTACCCATTGAAATTGAAATCAGAAGCTTTAGAGGTTTTTAAGCTATACAAGTTACAAGTTGAAAACCAATTCCAAACAACCATTAAGATACTGCAATCTGACTGGGGGGGAGAATACAGATCATTCACTGAATTTTTAAATCAGTGTGGCATTTTATTTAGGCACTCTTGTCCTCATACTCATCATCAGAATGGCTTAGTTGAGAGAAAACATAGACAAGTGGTAGAATTGGGTCTTACATTGTTAGCTCAAGCCAAACTTCCTTTGCATTTTTGGTGGGATTCTTTCCATGCTTCAGTTTATCATATCAATAGGTTACCAACTTCAGCTCTTAAAATGTTGACACCATATAAAAAACTTTTCAAACATAAAGCTGATTATAAGATGCTGAAATGTTTTGGTTGTGCTTGCTATCCATATTTGAGAGATTACAATAAGCATAAATTTGATTTTCACACAAGTAAATGCATATTCATTGGTTATAGCCCTGCTCACAAAGGATATAAATGCCTTCATCATTCTGGTCGTGTATACATAGCAAGGCATGTCATATTTGATGAAAATGCATTTCCTTTTTCTTCAGATCCTGCTTTTAATTCTGAGAACAGAACACAATCAATATCCAGCTCTGCTTTGTCCCATCATCAAGTTTTCCATTTATCCAATCTTTCGGTTGTGTCAAATCCTTATAACAGCAGTTTTGAATCCTACTCTCCAGCATGTTCCAGCAGCACAGAACTGTTCTCATCAGCAGATCATCAACAAGCAAATGAAGCTACACAATGTCAAACACCAAATCTCAATCCTGCTCTTGAACCTGTTCATGATCTAGACTCACCAAACACTACAGATCCTACTCAAATTCCATTACCATCTCAGTCCCAAATAACCTCAAACAATATTCAACATGTTCAAAACAATCACCCCATGACCACAAGAGGAAAAGCAGGTATTTTTAAGCCAAAAATGTATACTGCAGTGTTAGTTCACAAAGAGCCAGATTCAGTTGGTGAAGCTTTGCAAGACACAAATTGGTTTACAGCTATGAAAAATGAGTATGATGCACTAATTGAAAACAGAACTTGGTCTCTAGTACCAAGAACAGAAAATCAGAAAGTTGTTGGGAATAAGTGGGTGTATAGAATAAAGTATAACACTGATGGCAGTGTAGCTAAGTATAAGGCTCGATTGGTGGCAAAAGGGTTTCAACAGATTGAAGGTGTGAATTACTTTGATACCTTTAGCCCAGTGGTAAAGCCAGCAACAGTGAGAGTAGTTCTTAGTCTTGCAGTGATGAATCAGTGGATAGTTAGACAGGTGGATGTCAACAATGCATTCTTGAATGGTGAGTTATCAGAGGAAGTGTTTATGCAGCAACCTGAAGGCTTTGTTGATAAGAGTAAATCTAACTATGTTTGCAGATTACACAAAGCTTTATATGGTCTTAAGCAAGCTCCTAGAGCCTGGTTTGAAAAGCTCAGGGGATGTCTTCTTCAATGGGGTTTCAGAAATTCAAAATCTGATTCTTCCTTATTCTTAAGAAAAACTAAAGTGTCACTCATTATGGTATTGATATATGTTGATGACATATTAGTTACTGGACCTAACAGTGAAGAATTGGACAGCTTCATTCAACAGTTTAATACTGTTTTTGCATTGAAAGATCTAGGAAGATTGTCCTATTTCCTTGGTATAGAAGTGCTGTATGGTCAGGATTGCATTTATTTGTCTCAGAAGAAGTATATCAGAGATTTGCTTGCTAAAGTAGACATGCTTGAGTGTAAAGGAGTGACAACACCAATGTGCAGTGGCAAAGACTCAAAGTTGCAGAAGGTAGTTAAAGGAGAATTGGGTTACTATGTTGAAGATGCAACTCATTATAGAAGCATTGTAGGTGGTCTCCAGTATCTGATATTGACAAGACCAGAAATTGCTTATTCTGTTCACAAGTTAAGCCAATATGTTTCTGCACCAACTATGCAACATCTCATGGCTTGCAAAAGGGTTCTTAAATACCTAAAGGAGACACAGGATTATGGCTTAAAGTTTGTAAAGGATGGTGATTTGAAAATCACTGCATTCACTGATGCAGATTGGGGAAGTGACTTGGATGATAGGAAGTCGATTGGAGCCTACTGTGTGTATCTTGGAAATAATCTGATTTCATGGTCTTCAAAGAAGCAAACAGTAGTCACTAAGTCTTCAGCTGAGAGTGAATATAGAGCACTTGCTTCAGCTGCTTCAGAGATAGCTTGGTTAAAGTCATTGTTTCTGGAAATGGAAGTATACTGTGTAGAGAGACCAACAATATGGTGTGATAATATAAGTGCAACAGAGCTAGCAAAGAATCCTGTGTTCCATTTAAGAACCAAACACATTGAGATTGATGTTCATTTTATTCGAGACAAAGTGTTATCTGGTGATCTCAAAATCTGCTATGTGCCAAGTGAAGATCAGATTGCAGATATCTTAACTAAGCCTTTATCTTCCCCTCAGTTCAATTATTTAAGGGACAAACTCAATGTCTTTTCATGTCCTTTGAGTTTGAGGGGGGCTGTGAAGATAGCTCATTGTGCAGAAGTGAGGAAGAAGAGTCAGCGTATCAAGTTACCAGCTGTCATTTGTGCCACGTCAGAAGGTCCACGTCAGCAGCAGTTACCAGCCTAACTAACATCACAATGCATACTCTGTATTCTGTTATTTGATTAGCTGAGTGAGCTTGTGATTAATAATTAGTTAGTAAGCAATTAGTTAGTAAGTGTAGCATGTATAAATAGCTGCACGTTTCGTGATTGTTGGTATGTACAAAATATCAATTCATTACTGAAATAAAGAATTTTTCTCTGCATTTTCTCAGCTGCCAAACAGCAGCATTTATTCAGTTTTACAATTTCTTCACACAACCACACCAGATAGCTCCCCGCCTACGAGCAAGCGGCTCCTGCACATGGATACCAGACAGCTCCTCGTCATCAAAGGAGCGACCCCTGCTCGGATATATTTGATCGGGACACTATACGCCCCAGACAGTTGATGTCATATTTATTATTTAAATATCAAGTTATATTAGTTTTTTGATTTAGCACCCTCAGCCCGTTAGCCGGAATAATAAAGGGAATAATTAGAATATGCTTTAAACTAAATTTCCATTTCCCTTGACTCCGTAACATTTCTTCTTTACGTTAATGAAATTTTAATTTCTGAGAAGAGAAAATTATCAAGATTAAAAAACAAAATATTAAATTTTCCCCTAAAAGAGTAAATAATATCCTTGTGTAAAATGCCACCGACATAGCACGGCAACATGTCGCCGAGGTCCAAAAATCTGTAATTAGATTTTTCTCTGTCTTTTTTCTTTTTTTTTCCCCTTCTTGAACCCACGCTTTAGTACTTTATATGTTCCAAATTCATACCGCACTGTATGGGTGGGTGGAAATATTTTTTCTCTATAATTTGTGTAAACACATCCACTTCGAAAAATTAAGAAAAAAAATTTAAGTATTATATTAAAACCATATTGCTTTAAAATATATATATATATATATATATATAAAGAATAAGTTTGAGCAATTATTCAATTAAATCTTTCTTATTTCCTTTTGTGTGTGTGTGTGTGTTAAGTCTTTTAGCCCTTTTTTTATATATCTCTATTTTTTAACATAAGTTTAATCTAATTAACCATTTTATCTTTTATACGATAAAATGACCAAATTGTTAAAAAATACCTAAAAACACATGCTAGCTGTAGGTATCTAGTTTATGACCTGTATAATCTAGCACTTGAAAAATAATTTTCGATATCTTCATATGTAATTGAAGCACAATAATTTTCGATATCTTTATACATAAACGACAAAAAATGGACACTTCATCAATTAATTAGCTAACCAATATTTGTTGAGAAAATTTTGGTTATTTCCTACGTATACTCTCCTATCTAGGGATGGTAATAGGGCAGATATGGGTTGGATCTACTCTGCTCCAGATCCAAATCCATAATAAAAATCAAGATCCGTATCTGCTCCAGATCCGTCATGAATCCATATTTTTCGCTCCATATCCAGATCCAAAAAAGAAATAAATATCTATATCTGCTCCAAATCCGAAAAAAAAAATTAAAATCCAAATCTGCTCTAGATCCGTCATGAATTCTAAAATTCAGTAATAAAAAAGTAATAATTTTTTAGATTGAAAATTGAAGGCTAAAATGTATTGATAACAAATAAATTATATAATTTTTCTCAAAAATATAATAAATATTGTAGCTTATACTTTTACACCAAAACAACAAATAGGAAAGATAATAAAATATCATTCCGAAGTAATTGCAGGAGTAAGATCAATCTAATATTCTATTGTCTCCTTCATCATTCTAATATTTACGATACACCTACCCTCATTCCTACAACATTAGATAATGACATATAAATTAAATATAATTTATATTCAGTCCTTTATTATTTTTATTATGACCATATTTGACTAAATATATGAATAACTATATTCCTTAAAAATTATTTGGCCAATATAATAAAATAAATTGCCAGGTTATATTACTTGGCTTGCAATTTGAATATTGCATGTACATGCTTTGGGGTTGGCTAGCCTTTAAATTTACAAAACTAACCTTTAAGTTTTAAGAGTTTAAATGCATGGTAAATACTACTAATATGTTATGAATAAAATTTATTATCATTATAATTTCACAATTATTAAGAAACTTTTAAAATAAAATAAAATTAAAAGATGAGTGGATATGGATATGGATTTAGATATTAAGATAGATCCAGATCTGCTCCAGATCCGTCTTAGATCCGCATATCGATATCCAAATCCAATCCAAATCCATTTTAAACCGATCCAAATCCGATCCAATTGGATTTGGATCACGTGGATCTTGGATCAGATCCAATCCATTGCCATCCCTACTCCTATCATTAAATTATTGTTTTTCACATGTTCATTTAGGTAAATTACTCGTAGGATCCAACGAAGATGAATGTGCGAATTGGGAAGTCAAAAAGTGTGAATTAGGAAGTCAAAAATTCCCTGTATTTATTTAGTGAAAAAGAAATCCAGTAAATGAAGGAAAAACCGCAAAAGTTAAATTTGACTATTTTATTCTTATTTAATAAAATGACCAATATATTGAAAAACATGCAATGTTTGCATAAAAAAAAAAAATAATAATGTATCCTAGACTGATGATTGTTTAATAAGTTGGTCAAACACCTGTCAATTTCATGGCAGAGCTATTAAGGGAATAGCTATATATTATGTTCGATTCAGTATGGAAGTATAAATTTGCCCTTACTGAATTAATTATTTCATTAATTTAAGTTCAATTTTTTTTAAGAAAAAAATCTCATCTATTTATAATTTTTAGCCCACCAGCCAAATTGAATAGAATTCATTAAACAAATACCCAATCGAGTGGGATCCATTAAACTCATTATTAAAATAACAAAATAAATAAATATCTAAAATTATATTTTTAGCTTTTCATGATTTGAGCATTTTTCTACCTTTCTTTTAAAGGCTAATGGTGTGTTTACTTACCAATAATGGGAATGAGAATTTCGAAATTGGAATCAATGACGCGTTTACTTACAAAATTATACTTATTTTTATTCATAATTCCGATTCCAATCCATTCCAATTACTAACTAGTAATCCCACCATAAAAGTCTTGATTCCTAACTAAAACATTCTAGAAACCTAGAACGCACACAATTGTAAATGTATCAAATATTAACATATAAATATTATAGTAAATCTTTTGATATTTTGAATGTTTTGTTCTTTACTTGCATTTTATTTAAGTAAAAATTTTTACCCCTGTGAATTCGATTTTCCGATCATCTCGCAATGGCACTCAATCCATTTGAGATAAACAGCCAATCCTATATCACGCATTCAGGTTTCTTTGTATACTTTGATATATCTATTTTCTTATGTGATACATTATTCCTGGGCGTTAAGGCAGGAACTCAAGTTGGAGTTGGCATTGCAGCTTTGTTTGGACTAGAGTGCTTCGCGTGTTACATTGCTGGTGAGGTCATATATAGGTTAAGATTTTCAGTCACAGGCTACTACGTTTGAGAGTTGCATCAACAACAGCTTCTAAAGTTGAATTGATGAAACCTTCTCGCCAAAGACTAAATGAAATAGAGGGAAAAGAAACAAAATTCCTGACGGGTATCAGTATTTTATCACAGCATCTGCTAAATCTACCAAATTTTCAATGCCAGACTCACGATTTGCTCACTCACAAAACTGGAATTTGAGGAGAAATATTAGTTTACTCTCTAGACTATACCTTCAAGCTCATATAAATTACACAACCAAGCACTTCAGTAAACAATTTTGTACCGGACTGGAATGGCTGGAGGACTCTTCACACTTATCGATATATTGTATACAAGCTCAACTCGACTCTAACCAAAAAGAAAAAAGAAGAGGAGAAAACTGAACGTTACAAGCAATTTAACGGACAGGGCTGAAGTAGCTTAACCTAGCGTGAGGGAAGAAAGACCAATATACCCAAAGAGTCTTAGACATCAAATGGCAACTACTCAAACATGCCAAATTCCTTTCTATTGTCTATCTACCCACCCATTCTCCGCTTCAAAGGAACTATGCAAAAGGTGTAGGTTAAGATTAATTTTATCCCATTCAATCCCCTTGGGTAGGGTTCGAATTCGCGACCTTTTATTTCCAACACTGAGATTTTACTACTTCAACTGGATGTTATCCCAGAAAAATATGCTTAAAACTGGATAACATAAACTAACAAGCCTAAAATGCTGAAAAATTCACAGCCTTATTTACATGACCATACATTTTAGAAAAAGTACCAATCTAAGAAAAACTTCTTCCTGAAGAAACATTGATCAGTAATTACTTTGTATACTTAATGCATAATTACTTTGTCTGAACTTCGTCACAATAATACATATCGATCAAATACAATATTATTGATTAATTATTAACAAAAATAAACAAATCTATAATAATTCGAAAATAAACATTGGAAGAAAGAAAAAAATTAAGCATCAAACATGCATGGTATCCTTGTGTGAGTAGAGCTATTGGCACTCCTCTAAAACTATCATAACCCCTTGTTTTTGGAAAATTATTATTTTAACGGTGATTAAAATTGTCTGAGCTGTGTTTAATATTTATGTACTGCAGTTATTAAACTAAATTTATTGTGGAAAAAAAGTTGTAGTTATGAAATAAAATTAAATACTGTCTAGTAAATATGAATTTTAAATAATAATTTTAACAAAAATAATAAAAATATTTTGGGAAATTTTTAACCTACTCCCAAATAAATTGACATTTTGCACCGCGCACCCAAAAAAATTGACGTGTTGCACCGCGCCCCCAATTCCGTTAATTTTTCAGTTATTTCTAACGGCTCCGTCTAACTTTTGATTGAATGACAAAAATGCCCCTCTATATGAAAAAAAAAATTTAGCTCATTTAATTTTTTAAGGTTTTTTTTCAATTGCAATAAAAAAATTTTCTTGTTACATGTACATTGTCACCACTATTATTTTTCCTTTAATTTTTTTAAGATTTTTATTTCAATTGCAATAAAAAAAATTTCTTGTTACATGTACATTTGTCACCACTATTATTTTTCCTTTAATTTTTTTAAGATTTTTATTTTAATTGCAATAAAAAAAATTTTCTTGTTACATGTACATTGTCACCACTATTATTTTTCCTTTAATTTTTTAAAGATTTTTATTTCAATTGCAATAAAGAGAATTCCCATTAAAATTAATTTAAGGAATGAACTTTCAATTTTACCCCTCCACCGTTAAACTTAACTGAGAAAATAACGGAATTGGGGGCGCGGTGCAACAAGTCAAATTTGTTGGGGACGCGGTGCAAAATGTCAATTTATTTGGGGGTATGTTAAAAATTTCCCAAATATTTTTAGTTTTTCATTACATAAATGACAAATGTGATTAATTTTTTAACTCTTCTATTGAGTTAAAATCTCGTTTATAATAAGAAAATTATTTAGTCTCAATATTATAAATATAGAGAAATTTTACTTACATTGAGCATTTAGCCCAAGGGTAGAACCTTTTTGAGAACAAGCCCCATAATTATGGAGTAGATTTCTGAACTAGTTATTGCTCAGCAGATTTTTATGGCGTGTTACAAATATATGTATTTAAAATTCCAACAAATTGAAGATAATAATATATCCGCAGATGTAAAATCCTAAAAAGTAACATGTCAGTTTTAAATTATAACATTAAAATATAATTTTAAAATGATGATCTACTGAGCATTAGTGTCCACTATATCGTGAGCATTGTACACGTGGCAGAGTTATGTAATTCTCAATAAGTGTTTAAGCAGTGGATTTATGGGATAGCGCCATATGGCATGATCACTGATCATACGGTGAACATTGTCATCCATGCGGACGCAATGGGAAGAATACTGATCTCCTCTTATTTATCCCCGATTGTCTGCATATGTCATCGTTTCCTTCCCGTCGCCTACAAAATTGTTTAAGAGAATCCTCGTTTCCTCCCTTAATAATAATAAGGGATACTCAATTCTTGAATAATTGATATATTTTTAATTTTTATTTAATCATAATAAAATTAAAAATTAAATAAGAATAAAGTTTGACAATATATCTTACATTAACCTTAATCCATTACAAAATAAAAATCACCATAATAATTGTCTTCATTAATCTTCATAATCCTCTAATAAAAAAAAAAAGAAAATTACTTTTATGTCAATAATGAAATAAATGAAATGAATAATCAATATTTGTAATAAAAGTATTTACCTATTGTGCATTTTGCTCCTCTCGTTCTTCCTCAAGAAATGTGACAAATTGAGGGATAGCCTCAAATTTCAAATCTAAAATAATAAAAATAATATAAGTAATGCAACTTGTAAATGAAAATATTAATAATTATATAATATAATTACAATATAAAATAAACTCTTACTACCATTACAAGCTCGTAGCCAATTTTGACAACACATTAAAGCTTGTTACGGTATTTTACCACTGGTGGTAAAAGCTGATTGATAAACAACAATTGGAATTGGAATTGCCAAAATATCTCTAGTAATTCATGCCAATACAGGATGCATATGGAAATTTGTTTTCTACTAACTCAAAATATTAAAATCTTTCATCCGTGGTATAACTTTCTCATCCAAATATGAATGTAGTCAATTAGGCCCAAAAGTTTAATAATATAAATATGTGATATTTGTTATTTATACCAATATTTAATATTTTATAGTCTACATTTTATTATTTATTTACTAATAATTTTAAAAATTAAAATTAAAATTAAAATGGGGAAATGATGAGGGGATGAGGATTCTACCTCATCTTCATCCCTTCCCTAAATAAGAAACTGGATAAAAAACTGTCACAATTCTTTTCCCGAATAAGAAAATGGATAAAAAATTATCTTTGTATCCTCCCCAAATGGAAAATATCCCCATCCCCGTGGAATTTCTGCCATCCCTACTCATCCACTAGATCATTACTCTATAATTTTATTAAAACTGCTTGAACTCTGTTGGTGAACGCAAGACCTCTTGCCCGGATGTTCTTGAAGAAACCATACGTATTTTCAGAACTTGTGATAAACTGATGGCACCAATAACTTATTTAACAAATTTTCATAAAGTCAATGCAATTCATTTTTTTCTTTAAATAAAATATGAGTTATATTTTAAGACCACTCCCTCGATGTTTCCTATTTCATCACCATCTTACTTCAGTAATTTTTTAAAAACAATTATACCCGTTATAATTATTTGTTAAATCAATTATAATACACTATCATTTGCTCAATTTTTTTTAATTTTTAGTATATTGTCTAAGGGACTTGGCAGACTCAACAATATTTGACCTCAAACATGTTCTCTTTGTTTTTTGATTAAGATTAAACCGACTTTGATCCAATAATAGCAATGGGTAATTATAAGAAACCTCCCCTGAGGTTTAGCGTATTCTCAGTTTGATAGATTGTATCAACGTATTCTCAGCCACCTCCCCTGACGTCTGTAGACAGTTTGTTTGCCCATTTGTTGCTTAATAAAATAACCAAAATACCCCTAGGCTGATAAAAAAAATTACTTTGTTTATTAAAGAATTGTTGGTAAGTAATTCTAGGTCTGTTTTAGCGCCAAATCAAAGTGATTACATTGAAAATATCTTTAATGTCCTCTCACAACTTCTTTAAAGTGTACTGGTCAGGGATTACAGACCCAACTTTAAGCATTTCTCTGTCAACCACAGCCTCAATGTCTGTGTAAATAAGGTTGAAAAATGGTTCAATGAGAAGGAATTAGTAAATGTTCAAAACATGTAAGATTAGGTTCTGAATAGATTAATTGATATAAGCTCCAGATTGTAACAAAAAAAAAAAATTCACATTTGGCCACTTTGACAGCAAACAAACTATACACTTCAAGCTATCCTCAACATGCAATTCCATCTTTAATATAACTACAATAAAAATGAGCTCAAAACAATTTCTATGCCACTAATCAAACTACTTCTTTGCATTCGATAACCATTACAACCTTCATTTAAAGCATCTTCATTGTTGAAGCTTATTTTGCTTGAATTATAAAGATAGACAACTGCAACAAAGCAATGACTCCAAACCCTATTGTCTAAGCTCACTGCTCCAGTGAGAGAGAATGCAACAATCCATGACATTTTTTTCAACCCAAGACATGTCCATACCATGATTAAGATAAAAACCAAAATCAATTATCCCAACAAGTTGTCTCCAATATTCAATTACATGTGTAATTTAACAAAAACTACCATGAATCCCTGTTCAACAATTAACAAACTTTTCATACCCATTTTCATTCATACACAAGGTAGCATAAAAAATCACGAGCCATATTCAATCAAAATGAAGTAAACATACATTGACAGCAACCATTATCTACAACTAACACTAATCGATAGAAAAAAAAATCAAAGCAACAAAAACACTCCCAAAAAAATTTTGAGACCCATTATTCATATTTTACCAAATTGACTGAATCCATCTAATAAAACTAACATGCACCGTAATAAGTCATTTTCATATCTCATTCGCGGCTCAAGCAAACTGAGGTTGTCAGTGGGTCGACGGTGAAACTCACTACTGGTCGGCATCCTTACACTTGGTGGTCGTGATTCAGTTGTCTCTGATGTTGGCATCTTCGGCTTCGTCATCATTATCTCCAAATCGTGGCACACTTTTTCTGTTAAACCATTGCAAAGAAGACGAAAGAAGATTTGTTTTTCGTAGCTTTGGTTGGAGAAAGAAGGTGTCCATTTTCATATATATATATTTTTTAGTGATAATGTCTGTTGGTTAAACTCTTGCTTCCAATTTTACACAATGGATATTAAAAAGTTTCACACCAATTCCAGACCCAACGTGATATCTTCACTTTTGTTTGAATTTTTTTATTATTAAAAAATTCTATTACTATATTGCTCTCATCCCAACGTGATAATACATTGATACAACCTATCAAACTGAGAATACGCTAAACCTCAGGGGAGGTTTCTGATAATTATCCTGATAGCAATTGATTTTATTCTTTTAACATTTTTATTATATTATTAACCCAAAAAGAAGAAATTCCCTTTAAGAAATTTGGTATACGATTCTTCCCCTAGTAGGTAATTCCGAATTTAAAAATATTCCCTATCATTTTAATCATTTCAAATTCCCACTTCACTTTCTCCAACAAAGCGGAAGAAAAAGTTACTTTGTCTTGATGTTTGTGCGGGTATTCTTTTTGTTTTAATATGAACACGTTATTAAGTCGCGTATCTTAATAGATTTAATTTCAATACACAGTAAAATCATGTGATTTAATAATATTTTAAATTAATTTTATTAAATCTTACAATTTAAAAGCATGTATGCATAAAAAAAAATGAAGGCATCTGCACTAAAAAAAGACTATATATGTGTATATCTATGCACATATACATAATAATTTTCTAAAGACGATATATTTATTTTAACAAAGTGAGAATGCTAGTAAAATATAAAAAATAAATATTTCAATACACTAATAGATAAAAAAAAAAATACAGTTTCTAGTGTATTGAATTTCAGAGTAAACTCAGCATTCAATTTCAGAGGGCGGCCAATTTCGAGTTTATTAAATGTACAAATCGTTATTAAAAATTTTTGTTAATATATTGTTTTTTGACAGTCTTTTCATCCCATACAAATATAAAAAATATATGAAATATATTTATATACAAAATAATCTGGTGGTTATTTTGGAGTTACAAAATTGCAATCAAGTTGTATTGCAAACAAAACATGTATTTTAATATATTATTATTTTTTGTTTATCAAGGCATTAGAATTCGTGATTTTTGTCTTATACCTTTGTCATATTTTCAAATAACAGGAAATTGATTATATATATAAATAGGGGTTGGTTGGGTTTGATTTAAAATTTTGACTTTAAATCAATATTTTTTTTCTCTCCATTCACATAGTTAAAAATGGTCCAACTATGTTGCCTCTGGGGTTTGGTGCCCCATTTTTTGTCTTTTTCAAATTCACCGTTGGATACAACGCAAGACTTGCATAATGGCTTAGATTTGATTCTAGTTATTAACATTAAAGGCCCCTCTTGTTCATGCAAAATAAGAAAAATAAAAAATTTTATAATTATGACATAAAAGTCCATAATATATATATATATATATATATATATATATATATATATATATATATTTACACTATTGAACTAGATTTCCAATTAAATGACTTATTCTTACATGTATTAATATCTATTTAAATTAATAAATTTACTTATTAATTAAAAAATTAACTAGTTTATTATATAGTTAAACTATGTATATTATTTACGAACCATAATTAATGATAAATATAAATTTGATTTTTTTTTAATTTAACATAACGGCAACCAGTTTCCTCTCACCCATGTGACCAAGGTTCAAACCCCATAATCTTTTTTATTCCAACACAAGAGATTTTACTATCTCAAGTAAATGTAATGTACAAAATATGAAAATAAATTTAATTTGATATTCTATGTAGTTAATTTTTTTTTGGTAACATAAGATTTATTTAACATATTATCAATTATTTAATTATGTAGTAAAAATATGTTAATTTACTAATAATAATAAAGTGTTAGTTTATGAATTTGCAAAATAATTTTTGTTTGTTTGAACAATGAGTTTGCATTTTTGGTTGAGTTTTTGTCCTTAAATAAAATGATAAATTTAATTGCACACTTAAATAAATTAATATTTGTTACTCCATCCCAACAGTTTAAATAGTTATTAGCACACGTCCATATGGTTGAGATCTTTCATTAACTCAACTAAGAGAATGGTAAAAAAATTCTAAACAATTACTCTATTTAAAAATAATTTAAATATTTCCTTAGTTTTATTTATTTAAATAATTTAAATAATTCAAAAAACTTTTCTTTTATTTACTAGTGTTTGCGTGTATAAAGAGAATAAGTGCTTGAATTCTAAAAGTTTAGGTGCAGGACTAATGTGTGAAAATTTAAAAAATTTTAGTTTTTTTTTGTTTTTATAACTAATAGCAGGACTTCATTGTAATTGACCTTGAAAAAGACAAAAGAAATGGGTATCAAACCCATGATGCAACATAGTTTTGCCCGTGTATAAGTTTTCAGCTCTCGATTTTGTTGAAAAATTAAGTTATAATCTTAATTAAAAAAAATTTAGTCAAGAGAAATCTACCCCATGATCTATCAATTTTCACTAATTTCCTACTCCCTGTTTTAAAAAAATAAATTGAACTTTGCTCCACTTAAGGCTGTTCCCCCAAGACCCTAACCCTAACCTTTAAGAATTTAAACATGTTACACTTTCATTGGGAAAAGCCATGCACCGTTCCTTAAAATATTATGAACTCAAATTTTTAGACCCCGGGGCAGAGATCAAATAAACATGATTACGTTTTGTTTTCATGATCATCCGAGCCTGAGCAGGAATAAAGATACAACGGTTGATGTTTAATGGATGAGATAATTTTTTTTAATAAATAGGAGATTAATTTTCTTCAATTCTTATTCCCAATCCATTTCTTAAAGATAAATAAAGTTGGGGTTTGTAGGGACCATTTTTAATGGAGTAATATTAGTTATTTTTTTAAAAGATGAGATAGAGAATCATAATGGGATAAAATTAATCTTAAATATATTTAATTAGTATCATATTCTCATTCAATGAAATTACAATATGTTTTATGTTTTTTATGATTAGGGTTAGAGTTATGTGAATATCGCTTTTAATAGAGTAAAGTTAAGTTAATTAATCGAAAATAATGTTGGACATCTCAAATTTTATCTTATCTTCAATAAATAAATAAAATCAATTTAACTTTGCTCCACTAGCAATGGGTCCCACATGACGTTAGCCCTAATCACCAAAGATTATTTAAACATATCGTAATTTTATTAGATGAGCGTACACAATATTAATTTACTCGTGGTCCATACAAGGTCACAAGCGTAATTATGTTATGCACAAAAAGTATGACATGTCATGATTTTATTAGAAGAATGAATGTGTTATTAATAAAAAAATATAATTTTAATGTTTTTATTAATATTTTGTCATATATACATTTATAATAATATATAAAAATATAATAATATATATTTTTATTAATCTTCTAATTAAAATACATTAACAACCAACTTTACTTGTGGTACACACAAGGTCACAAGCGTAATTATAATATGCACAAAAAGTATGACATGTCATGATTTCATTAAAAAAATGTATGCGTTATTAATAAAAAAATATAATTTTAATAATTTTATTAATCTTTTGTCATATATGCATTTATAATAATATATAATTGAGATTTAATTATTTTTATATTCTTATCTAACAACTTACATGTATGATGCCGCCATCTTTTCTCAAAAAGATCAATCCACCTTTTTCAACCAATGACAATGAATCCCCATTTGATCTTAACCCTAATTATATTATATATGAAAAATATAGATATGTCATGATATTATTGGATGAATTTATACGTTATTAATTAAAAAAATATTAATAAATATTTTTCGCTTACACGTGATATGATATAATTAGACGAGAGAAACATGTGGACCCCACACAACACAACCACACATACGACACCTTACTTACCCCATGACCCATCCGAACGTTTGCACCGGACATCACTTTCAGAACTCCTCCTGCCGTCAATTGATCTCTCCGCCTCCCGAAACTCCCACCCAGCACAGAATCTATTCTTTCCATCGATCCAACGAGAAGCACAGAAGGACATTTACGTCATTTCCTTTCACAGAAGAGGGAAAAAAAAAAAATTCATTTTCTAACGTCCTACTCCTTTACTTCTTACTCTTTTGAAAAACAATCCTTTTTGTCTCTTCAAAACCACCATGAAAGGCTTAAGCTCCTGAACAGCTTCACCGTTAAAACCCAAAAGGAATCCCCATTTCCCATGCAATCTCCGCCTAACTGACTCAAAAGTTTCAATCCTTGAGCAAAATGGGTTCGATTGTTCCGTTTCAAGACCTCAATCTGATGCCGTCACCTAGCACCGCCGCCAGCACCGCCGCAGCGGCCACCCTGCCTCTGCTAACCCCCAAAATCGAGCCCAAAACCGAGCCATTCGACGAACCCGTCCCGACCCATCAGCTCGAACGGGGGCAAAACACCCCAGAATCGCTTCTTTCCGAATCTGCCCCTGGTTTCTTCTCTAATTCCGAAAATACCCCCGAATCTCAGCCCCCCGATCGGGACAACGTCTACTCCGAATTCTACCGCATTTCCGAGCTCTTCCGTACGGCTTTTGCTAAGAGGTTGCGTAAATATGGCGATGTTGATGTGTTGGACCCAGACTCTCGCGCTATCGTAACTGTGACTCATCAGGATGCCCAGTTATCAAACGCTGTAGTTCCGCGTACAAAACCGATGAAACGATCCGGTGAGCTCGTTCGCGTTACTGATTTGAGCGCCGAAGACGAGAGGTATTTCCGGGACGTTGTGAGAAGAACGAGAATGCTTTATGACTCCTTGCGCGTTTTTGCAGTGTACGAAGAGGAAAAGAGAAGAGGAATTGGACAGGGGAGGCGGGCGCGTGGCGATTTGACAGCCTCTTCGGTGATGAAAGAACGGCAACTGTGGCTGAATCGCGATAAAAGAATCGTGGGCTCGATCCCAGGTGTTCAAATCGGTGACGTGTTCTTTTTTAGAATGGAATTGCTTGTTGTTGGATTACATGGACATTCTCAAGCTGGGATTGATTACTTGCCCGGAAGCCAGAGCGCAAATGGGGAGCCAATTGCAACGAGTATTATTGTTTCTGGTGGTTATGAGGACGATGAAGATGCTGGGGATGTTCTTATATACACGGGACATGGTGGTCAAGATAAGTTGAGTAGGCAATGTGAACATCAGAAGCTTGAAGGAGGGAATCTGGCTATGGAAAGGAGTATGCATTATGGGATTGAGGTAAGAGTTATAAGAGGTTTTAGATATCAAGGTAGTGTTAGTAGTAAGGTTTATGTTTATGACGGTCTGTATAAGATTCATGATTGTTGGTTTGATGTGGGTAAGTCTGGTTTTGGTGTTTACAAGTATAAATTGTTGAGAATTGAGGGACAACCAGAAATGGGTAGTGCGATTTTGAGGTTTGCAGATAGTCTTAGGACTAAGCCGTTATCAGTGAGACCAAAAGGTTATCTCAGTCTTGATATATCAGGAAAGAAGGAGAATGTGCCAGTTCTTTTGTTTAATGATATTGATGGTGATTATGAACCATTGTACTATGAGTATCTTGTGAGGACTGTTTTTCCGCCCTTTGTGTTTACTCAAGGGAGTAATGGCGCTGGTTGTGATTGTGTTTCGGGTTGTACTGATCGTTGCTTTTGTGCTGTGAAGAATGGCGGTGAGTTTGCTTATGATCATAATGGGTATCTCTTGAGAGGAAAGCCAGTAATATTCGAATGTGGAGCATTTTGTCAGTGTCCACCAACTTGTCGTAATCGTGTTTCTCAAAGGGGGTTGAGAAATAGATTGGAAGTGTTTAGGTCGAGGGAGACAGGCTGGGGAGTAAGATCTTTGGACTTGATACATGCTGGTGCTTTTATATGTGAATATGCAGGAGTTGTTTTAACAATGGAGCAAGCCCAAATTTTCTCAATGAATGGTGATTCTCTGATTTATCCCAATCGGTTTTCTGCAAGATGGGGGGAGTGGGGGGATCTTTCTCAGGTATTTTCTGATTATATGCGCCCTTCTCATCCCTCAATACCACCTTTGGATTTTGCCATGGATGTTTCAAGAATGAGAAATGTTGCGTGTTATATAAGTCACAGTCCAACTCCTAATGTGATGGTACAATTTGTGTTGTATGATCACAATAATTTGATGTTCCCTCACCTTATGCTTTTTGCACTGGAGAATATCCCTCCTTTGAGGGAGCTTAGTATTGATTATGGGGTGGCTGATGAATGGTCAGGGAAGCTTGCTATTTGCAACTAAATACTTAGTGGACGTGTTGTAATTTTTTTATGTCACACAACTCGATGTTAAGACCATGAGGCGTTGAGGTAAACTCAAATTCCTATCCCCTAATTTATAGAAGTATTTATATCTATTTTAAGTCATATTGACTTGCACCTCTTTTCATTTCTGTTCGAATATCGTATTCATTGATATATTTTGTTTGCATTATCATTGTTGTAATTCTGTATGAGCTCTGTTATGTATCGCTGGAAGTGAATTATTCACTGTGCAAGTTTACAAAAAGTTAATGTTATCTTGTGAAGGCCCTTAATAAAAAGTGACAAATTTTGTTGGTGCTGAGACTCTTATTTGCCGTGCAACTCCCTGCAATAGTCATCAGAATTTTATTATCAAGTGTATTCAGGAGACTGGAACCTACAGAATAAACATACAATGTATTTTATTTGGCTATTTTTGTGTAACCTTTTTTAGACATTCTGGTGTAATTGAATCAGATCTGTGTTCTATTCTTCCTCTCATATGTGGTTATGTCTGTATGGATTTATGTGTTGCTTTATTCATGGCTATGTTATCATGTGAATGGTCTTAGGAATGTGATGAATATTGCCTTTGCATCGAGGCCCATTTGTCATGCAATGGGCCTTGTGGACTCAGGTAAACTTAAATTGCTGATTGCATCTATGGCGCTAAATGTTTAGATACAAGAATAACGGGCTCTTAACACTGAACCTTACTACTTTAACCGAATAAGTAAAACAAGGATGACAGTTAAAGCATGCAAATTTTGTTTGATAATGCCCAGAATTTCCACATGGATATATCGGGGGTTCATTATTCCTGTTGAATTGCATATTCTACAGATTATTGGTCTTTTGTCTTTGAAAGAATGTTGGTGACGTCTTCTTTTGGAAACTGCTGCTTTATTCTGGAGCAGATTGACATACGCTAGTTAAATCTGCCATTTCTAGAGTGTATGACTTTATGAGCATTTTGTGTACATATGCATATGCATGTGGGCTTAGTGATGTGTGCGTGTGTGTGTGTGTTGGTGCAACACTGACTAAATATGCACAGGTAGATGTGATGTTGAAGAATTGAACGCTCTGAATCTATTTAATTATAGGACTTCTGATATATGAGAATGAATTTTGCAGCTGATTCAATTGTTACTTCATGTAAATGAATGTGGAATTTCTTTGTGAAATATAGATACACAATCACCATGCAATAAAGGCAGCGGTTCGTGCATCACCTCATTTTAGTACTTATGCTATAACATTGCAAGTGGTAACTGTGCTAGTTGCCTACATGGTTTAACATTTATGGCTCATTAAGGGGAAAGAAAAATCACGTGCTTAGATGTTTAGATGCTAATTTTCATTTCAAAAATAAACAAAATGATTTTTGTAACTCATCATTAGGTATGCTGTGCACAGAAAGCATGATAGATACATTATTTCTTGATGGATCTTTAGCATTTCTTGAAATAGGCAAGTGTATAACATTTAGCCTTTGTATATTTGAAAATAGGATATTAAGGTTGTTATATCACAAATGTCTAATTTGCCCTGTAGCAGAGAAATTGTAGGGAGTGAGAGAACAAATAATTGTACTCTGAATAAAAGTAGCTTTTTGTCATTTAAAATATAAGGCTGAGCTTGTTATGTTGCAGGATTATTTATTGACATTTAAATTTTGACCAATATTGTTGCCATAATTTCTTGACTTCTGCAACTGTGAAGAAATGTGTCTTTTAACATGCCATAAGTGTAGTGAGAAAGCGAATGAGAAAATGCTAACATGTAAATTAGAATGACTACTATTTGGCTCAATCCATGTGGGGGGAGAGAGAGAGAGAGAGATAGAGATCAGAGAGTGTTGGATTCCATATTGATAGTCTTTTTCTTGCTATATTTGTTATGTATCTTTTATCAGTAAACAAATGCTTGGATTTGTCCGAAAGTCATGGCAGAGGAAGACTGTAGGTTTTATTGATTGATGGTAGTGAAAGTGGAGGCAAGTGAGTTGATGGAAGTCTTTTGGAATGCTCTTAGGCTTATCAAGGCAGTCGCTGATGTTGGAAATTTGATGATGTTATTTCTCTTGAAGCCAACTTTGATATTTCTTAATGCGCAAAAAGATGAAATTTTATGAAGTCTTCTAAATGAAAGTGCATTATGCTTCATGGTTGGCTGGCTTGAGTCATAGGGCACTTGCACACAACTAGCTCTGTGTGCATCATTCTGATTGTACACTTTTTGATATAGGAAACTGAGTTTGTTCTTTCAATTGGATATAGGAAACTGAGTTTGTTTCTTTAAAGTGTGCAGTTTAATATTTCCAAAAGGGGCATAAATAATTGAGTGCACTTTATTAAGTTGGGCTGCTTAAGTTTAATAATAGATTTCAATTTTATTTATTGTATGCTTCAGTATTAATTTTGGATATGAAAGCCACCCGGAAATGGTAATCACTTTGCATCTGCTCTGGACTCAGCTTTAAGTTGATGCATTTATCATTGCTTGGTCAGCAAGTTGTTATTGGTTGCTGGATTTGTCTTATAGTTGTGTGGTTTGATTGTGGAGCTACTGGATGGTTATTTTGTTAATTTAGCTGTGTCAATTGTTTATTGTGCTGTTACTAGTAATGTATTTATAAAGCATGGTTTCTGATGAATGTGAAAACTCATGCCGAGTCAATTGCTTTTTGTGCTGTTAGTAATAATGTATTTATGAAGCATGGTTTCTTATGAATGTCAAAATTCATTGTCCCTCTATCTAGTATTGTGATTGCATGCTGTAGAGATTATGACTAATGATTATCTGTATTAACGTGCTGCAATTATCTTTTGCAGATGAAAATCAGATAACTCAGAGCACAAAAGTATTTTTTTGGAAGCATGTTGGTGGAATTTTTGGGTCCTTGTCTTTTTCTTCAAAGGTAGACGCTGCAAATATGATTATGGTTTAGATTGTGGATTTAGCTTTGACCCATCTGCACTGTTGTCCCTCTGTTCATTTTCCTGCCATGAGTAGATAGTACTGAAGATTCATCACTGGGGGTAAATGGGAAAATGAGTGACTGTAATTCCTGGCAAGTGAAAAAAGTAACGGAAATTACTGCACTGACTTTTGCGGACTTGTAGTTTTAGGAAGAAGTCGATGTTTGCATTATAGGTTCTGTAAGCTTGTATCTTTGACCTTGTACTAATATTTTGTAAATATTGACTTGAATTTGGCCAAGCTTGTACAGAAACTTTATCAGGGCATGTAGATATGGATCAACCTATTCCTGTCATTTCCTATCCTTTTGAATGAATATTTTTCTCTTTTAAGTCATTGAATTTGGTGGTTGATTTGTATCAAAACGAAACTAGGAATATTATGTCCTCCGCGTACCTCAAAACTTGGCTGTATCTACACCCCATAAAATGAAATTGAGCTATTAACATAAAAAAAATTTCAAAGCTTGTGTGGGGAATTAAAAAGTTCAGAATCAGAGGTAAATAATGCAAGTTACTTATCTGTCAGCCATCCACCCATAGGCCACAGAAAAGTTACATAATAAACATTTGCTTGTACATTATGAAGACAAGGTATAATGTACAGAATATATATTCAAAGGATAGAAACTCTTATTTTGTTATTATATCGGTATTGCTATAACTTAACTGTTACATGCTTAGAGATTTTTTTCCCCTTCATATAGTCATATATGGTCACAATGTTTAATGCATCCAGCATCCAATATTTCATAATATGAACTGCAAGTCCGCAACACTAATTTTGGCCGCAAAAGACATCACGCTTGAGAGATGGTGGTTCCATTTTTCTCCAGTTCTCGCTGCCTAGCTCGTTCCATCTTCCTTTTCCGCCATTCTTCCAGAGCTGAAAAATGTTATACATATTAGTAAAATCACATTTCACTACACGTCAATCCTGAATATGCTGGGAAGAAAAACAGTTGGAAATGTAGAAATAAATAGCTAAAACATTTCATTTTTTTCATTCTCGGTGAAAAGGGCTGTCCTGTGCTCAAATCCTGGTCTATTGGTTTTTAAGATTTGCATATTAGTAATAAATCTGAAGGGGAAAAGAAGTTTCTGGCACCTTTTATGCTGGCAGCATCATTGGCAGACCGTAAATCCTTTAACCTTTTGGAAAGATCAACTGCTGCTGTTTGTTTTATATCCTTCTGTACGACTGTTTTTGGTTCTTGATATGCCTCTTGCTGGATTTCCCTTACCTAAAAGAATAGGGAAAAGGTTCAACTTTGATGCTAAAATGTTTCGCAATCTCTCACATAGTCACAAGTGCTATCCAACTTCAAATGGGTAGATGTGAGTGATATACCAATAATGAACAGAAAAACAGAAAAAAAGGGAAAAAAATGAAAAAAAGAACTTGGTACTTCTACACATGTAGCAGCACTTCAGTTCAAGCAGCACCACTTGTGTTTTTTAAGCATTTTCACTTTTATAGGAGGTTTAAGCAAATTTGTGACTAAATATATAGTGAAATTTAAGCAAATATCAAGACTTAAGCAAATATCAAGTGTACTCTTTTTATCAGCTCCAGCGGTTGCATGGCGAGGCGCAATTCTTCAGATTCCTTGATATACTTGAGGTGAACTGCATTCAATTGTTATACAAAATGCTCCAGTTAATAGACAAGCCAGCTATCATCAATCAAAATAGATGCATTCACAAACAAAGGCAAAGCACACTAAATATCTTTTGGCATGATCCCGGCAATGGTAAACAAAAATGGGAATAACATATTCAGATTTGAGAGAAAAAACACAGTCCCACACACTACAGATCAGGCCTTTGACCTAACAGACACAAGAAATACTTCACCCACAATCCCCTAAAGAAGACACCACTCTCAGAACAGTGCACATCCCCAAGCCCCCAAAATGGATACCTAATTAGTAGATTTTACCACAACAGAACCCATCTATCTTAATCCTGAAAATAATAAAAAATGAATTGGAGACTTTAAATGTGTTTATAGGTCGGATAAACAAGAACTGGACCAACAATAATAATTTGGAGACATCAAACTGATATAGAAGATTTTAACTCGCATAACAGATGGTCCATCTTTACTTTAGACCAAAACTTGATTGGAAAGCAAGAATGAATCGATTTGAATTTAATTCTGAGAAAATACCCTCATTCAATTTGTGTTAAATCACCAAACTCTAGCATTTTGAAGGTGCCTCCCCAATTAACATATCTTATCAAACTCTGGCTTTTACACAGCAGTCAGCATTATTAGTTTTAATCCATTTGATTCCATGGGAACTAGATAAGGACATTACCAGCGTTGGTCTCTCTTCAGCTGAATTCTACGTTAAAAGAATAATATGAATTTGCACTTAACACTTAAGTGATAAATTTTCACTGTACACAAAAGAAGACAGCAAACTGACCAAGCAAACAAAAAGAAAATCCATATTCAAGTGTAAATTCTTTCTGAAATAATAAGAATGCAGAAGTCAGGAGGAAGCAAATTTCCCGAACTAAAATCCAAATTCTTAAGGCTTATCAACATTGCATATATGTACTTTATCCACTTCTTAAAAGTGGGACTTAATTAGCTTGAAGATGACATTTGGACAAACACCAAAATGATAGTCAGAAATTCATCTCCCACATGTAAATATATGATGCACATTAAAATCTAAAAGATTAATACAAAATAGGACTATATATAATTTAAAGAACAATTTCAAACCAAGTTTCTGAAAGCATTCAGATAGGAAGGCCAAGAAAGGATGAAAGAGATCGCTTGAGTAACATTGAATCCTACCCAGTTTCTAAGACCAACCATACCATGTACATATAGCTGCATAGCATGAACCAAATCATATGTTCTGCCCAAAAAACCAAGGACCAAAATTCTGTAACCCGTCTTACTCATACCCAATAAATTAAGATACAGTCAACACAAGAAGTCATCAAATCGCAAATTAAGACCCCAAATAAAGTAGAAGTGACCCAACAGCAAATAAAAAAATAAAAAAAAATAAAAAAAATTACCTGTCACAGATGCTGTTCAGTTAAAAACAATATCCATAATCATTCAATACCCAAACAATCCAGAATCGACGACAAACCCACATATCGATAAATGATCATTAATTCCAAGAATAAAAATGAAAATTACCCAGAAAATAAAAACACAAAATAAAGTGGATTTAGCAAAAGATTCAGCATATCCAGCACAACTACCCAATGCCCACTTGATATTTTCAGTTCTTTTTAAATAAAAACAACTCAGATTTTTCAAAGAGAAGGAGGACATACCTGAACTGAGCTGGTTCGAGGAGAGCTTATCGCGAGAAGAGGAAGACGAAGAAGAAGAAAGGAAGCCGTGAAGCAAGAAAAGAACAGCCATCACATTCAAAATGGTAACCAAAATTGTAGCGTTCTTGAAAGACAATCTCACTCTCCATGATTGTTGTATCTCCATAGCATGCATTAGGATTAGATCACAGCTTATGAAGGCCTGTGTCTACCGGCCGTGAAAGTCGCAATTTTTCAATCACCCAAATCCAAGGAACAAAAAAAGTTTGTCATTGGTTGGACATTTTAAATGAAAAAGCAATAGCAAGTCAACAACTTGAACCGTGTTTTGTCCGAACTCCTAACTCACTTTGAACTCACGTTTCAACTAATAAAAGTTACTGTGAATCTTTTGGCTGTAAAATAAAATAACTTTTATCTTTTTAACCGTACTTTGCATTTTGCAAGGTGAAGGTGGCATACTTACATTAGCTGTAACTTACAGCCCACTAAAAATTAGATTTTCACAACTCCTGTGAGTGCATGTATACAACAATTAGAGATATAAAAAAATTATTTTTTGGGTGATGGTGTTAGGGCATTTCTAAAAATCTTTATTAATTTTACTTTTTAAATATATATTTGCTTACTTATGTGGTAAATAAAAGAGTGAAAAAATATGTTATTTTCCAAAAGACTTTTCAAATGGAAATAATTTTATATTATTTTAATCAAATAATTATTTTTTAAAGGAAAAGTCAATAGTAATTAAAGTATTTCTCTTTTTTTCTCCAATGAAAAATAATAAAATATAAATTGAAGAGGGAGAAATCAACTCTCTAAATTTAAAGAGAGAGAATCATCTCTTATGTGAAGAATTTTAATAAGAGTATCTTTTGGAACTTTAAATATTGATATACCTCTTCAAATAAGTAATAAAATCTTATTTGAAGAGTATTTTGGTGATGCTCTTACAGTTGTTGTAATATAGCAAGGTAGCATACGGTTTTGTATTTTTTGGGTGGTTGTATGCAAATCTTGTCATAACAGGAAAGGCCTTAAACAATTTCTACTTAATTTCTAAATTAACTTTAAGCCTTTTAGTTAATTAATTTCCCCTTCTCCAACAAGTTAATGCGAAATCCTAATTGGTTTCTAGTACTTTTTTGGAAAGCCACTTTCGTTGCCGAACAAGGAAATAAGCTGCAACTCCATAAATATAGCTCATTAATAAACCTCCCTTTATTTTCCATTCATCGCTCTCTGCAAAAATTAGCGCTCTACACACACAGTTTCGTCATTCAAGCTTGTAATTAATGGATTGTGTGAAGAGAAGAAGATGTGACTCTACACCAGCACCGTCATCAAAGTGGGCAGACATTCCCAGTGAAATCTTGGACTCAATCTTTGAGCACTTGTCTTTGCGGGATGTCATTGCTGCTGAATCTGTCTGTACTCGATGGTTTTCGTCGGCGAAGTCTTTTATCACCTTCAAGTCTCAGTCACAATCTCCTCAATGTCCTCTGCTACTGCTTTTTCCTCAAGAAGATGAAAATGGTCTTGAGAATGTGCCTGAAGAGTTTATTGAGAGTGCTTGCATTGGTTCTTCACATGGTTGGCTTATTTTCTTGGATAAAAGAGGTGCTCCTCTGCTCTTTAACCCTCATCTGCGGATTCATATACAGTTTCCTTACATCGGTTCTCTTCTTGGTGTACTCAACATCGGGAAATCTCGAGAATACGGATGCTACATCACATATGATTGTCAGGAGAATCCAATTGGTTATGTGAAGAATTTGCGTGAAAACCTCATACACAAGGCAATTATTTCATCAGACCCTCTCGGCATCAAAAACTTCGGAGCCGTTGTCATTTACGGTTATGGAAACAAGCTTGCTTACTGCAAGAATGGAGATGATTCTTGGACTGATCTTGATGGTAAGCACAAGCCTTATGAAGACATCATATGCAGCAAAAATCGGCTTTGTGCACTTGGCAGCAATGCTTCTGTGGAAGTATGGGATTTTGATGGATGGAATAAGCCAGTTAAGAGAGTGGAGATTGAGATTAATTTTCCGGAGAAGTCAAGGAAGTTTTGGAGTAAATTTGGAGATCTTTATACTGCCAGATTGTACTTGGTGGAGTCAATAATGGGGGAAATTATGCTTGTAGTGAGATTTGTGGGAGAGCTGGTTAATGGTGATGATCAGCCCGTTCATGAACATGACTTGTTGACTGAAGAAGACACACACCCTTTGGTGTGTCCATACAAAACCCTAGCATTTCATGTGTATAAACTCGATTTGAATGAGAAGTGTTGGGTGGAAGTGCATTCATTGGGCGATCAGTCGCTGTTTTTGGGTGGAAATCATTCAATCTCAGTCTTGGCTGATAAAGGATACATAAAGAATTCAATCTATTTTACTGATGATTACTGGTATCGAATGGATGAAGATTATCTTTATGGAGGCCACGATATGGGAGTTTTCAGCTTGGATAATGGAAGGGCTGAATTATTTTCTTATTGTCATCAGCTCAAGATTCAGCCATCACCTTGTTGGGTGAATCCAAGTCCATGGTAGATGAAGATTTTCAATTACCAGCATTACGTAGTTATTAGTTATGTATTGTTGTTTTCTCTTCTGTATACATTATTGAAAATTATTACACTATTTAAATCAAATTCAGTTGTTTGAAGAGACAGTGAAATAAAATCATATGCGTTATTATATTGTCATGTTCTCTTTATTTGCTTTCCTTTTTGTTAGTTCAAATTACACGTGTTTGTGAATTATGGTAATATAGCTAGTTTAGTTGTCAACTTGCCATCCTGGTTCTTTGAAGTGTGAGTGAATAAACTTAATTTGAAGACTGCCCTTATAAAGAAGACTGG
Source organism: Citrus x changshan-huyou (assembly GCA_039657385.1). Classification (NCBI taxonomy): domain Eukaryota; kingdom Viridiplantae; phylum Streptophyta; class Magnoliopsida; order Sapindales; family Rutaceae; genus Citrus; species Citrus x changshan-huyou. Next base: position 7,424,908 of record CM077555.1, on the reverse strand, counting down.
CTGCTTGATAAATGTTGCCCAAAACGAGTGGCTATATGGGTCCTGTTACATATACATCTGCTGAATCATCGTGACAAAAAAAAATTACTAAATATCCTTGATGAGTCATTAAAAGTTTGTTGCTATTTGGTCTATAGGAGACTGTGTTATTATCTGTAGCATTGATCAAAGCTGTGTAGCATGCACATATGCAGTAACAAAAAGAGATTGGATGTCATTTTTATTCACAGTATCTTGGAATGCAAGCAAATGTTTATTGCTTCTTAGGGTTACCACGTAATGTCATGTTCCCAGATAATCTGATACAATAGCCAGTGGCTTCTCAAGTTCAAGTTCTACACATATGTATAAACGGATTGCATCAGAAGTAACTAAAGATAAATACGCAATCATGGACATTCACAGACATGAGAAATTGAGAATCACCTTTCTCCAACCGTGACCAATAAATTCATTGGCCACTATGGAGTTCAAAGCTATAACATATTTTATGAATGATTAGAATGTCTCAGAAAATTCCTGGACTTGTAGCAAACTAGCAAAATTGAGGCGTCTCTTTATGTGCCCAATATTGCTATTGTTCTTTCTTTAATGTCACCCAGAACATATTTTTTTGTCAAGATTCAATTTGTTCAAACAAGTTACAACAGCGACCTCTTTTGAGATTTATCCGCAATTTTGAAAATTATATGCTATTTTCGTGTTTTTTCTTTATTTGCTATCCCTATATGTAGCTTAGTACTCAACTTACCATCTTGATTCCTAAAATATAGCAAACATGAATACTTGACAAATTTGTCCCAAGTTTCCAAAGAAAAGCATATTACTTTATTTAATAATAGTAATATTAAACTTGATGTACTACTCTGTAAGAAAATGAAATTGAAGATAATATGTAGTATAAAAACCTTTGTGTGTTCAATTACACACTCAATTCTTGCTTTTTATTCGAAGGCCATGCCCAGCTGTTCTAAATTTTTTATTTGAATGGACCATGCAGTTCCTTCAGTGGGATAACATAAGTTGATGGTGAGAATATTAACATTGATGTGTGCTTCATTTGCGGCAAGTCTTTGTCCCAGCCGTAGACTTAGAGCTGACAAAACGGGTTGTCGGATTGTGTTTGTGTCGTGTCATATTAAATTTAGGTTAACTCGAATACGATCCATTTAATAATTGTATCAAAATATTGAAACCTAAACCCGACATAAAAAATAAATCGATTACTCAGTAATCCATTTAATATCTATATATTTAACAAATATTACACACACACAAACATATACACACCCCAAAATATTAAACATTTACACTATTAAAGTTTTAATATTATATATATATATATATCAATATCATAAAATACATATGTGTACCAATATTTTACATACTTACATTATTAAAATTCTAAATCTATATAAAAATTTTATAAATAAGACACTGAGTATATATCTATCATTCAAAAAAAAATTAAAAAGAGAGAATCATGTCCAATATTTGATTTTTAGTGACAATAACTTATAAATTAATTTAAAAAGAAACATATAATCGTGTCATTGGTCAAGTAAATGGGTTAAGAACTTTAACCTGACATGAAAAAAAAATTTTATTGGCCCAGACCCAGCTTATTTAATAATTGTGTCAAATTTAACGACTTATACTCATTTATTCGTGTCGTGTTCGTGTCGAATAATCGGGTCATGTCAAATTTTACCAACTCTAGTCGTAGTCTTTTAATTTCAATGTAGCATAGAATGAATAAAATGCCTAAAGGGCCAACTAAACTGTTAAAAGCAAATTCTTCTCAAGCAAATAATCAAGCATTTCACCATCCATTACAAATATAAGAGTTGGGGTTAGCAGCATATATAGATACAAGATGTTACAAATAACTAAAGCAACCAAGCATTGATCCATATGATGAAAAAAATTCCATTACAGAAGAAGCTAATCTTCTAAGGAATTTGATCCGAACAGTGTTACTTACACCACAATGAGAGTGCGTTAAAAAGATAGTCCATAATAAGGACCAAATAACAACAATATTAACAGAAATTAAGATGAGAAAAGAAGTGAAACTAAGCATCAACACATTGAAGACATAACAGGAGCTGCTATCATATTCATGTTTTAAATTTTTCTGCTAGAGTTATGGACAGGATGTTATTAGAAAACTAGAAAAGTAACTATTTTTTGAAGTATCTATCTGCTTGACATGTATGCAGTAACTAACTAACTAACTAACGACACTTCTAAGTTCTAGGCAACTTTCCTCCAAGAAATTACAAAACAAAGCTTCTGAGTCTCAACATGTCGAAACATCCATAATGTCAAACCATGCTTATCCGTGAGTCCATTGTCTTGGTGAAATTTAGTCCAGCCACTAGTAAGAACATAATATTTGTCGGCCCAAACCTTGAAGCTCATTGTGTATGCGTTTCCATCCAAATCATAAGTAGTCACCTGGATGCCTGCCTTCAGAGTCTGACACTCGCCCTCATTCAACAATGGCACCAAAAATTCCAAGACACTGGCTCTGTTCATTAACAGCCTGCACTGACTAGCATTCAAATCAGTATTTGTCAAATTCTTCTGCATAGGCTTGCTGCATCTTCCAATTACGCCCCTCAAGTTCTGCACTAGTGGAGGAATATCTGGCGGCTTGTACTCGTCGTCGAGTGCTGAGTTCGCGGATGAGTTTTGTGCAATAACACTTGCAGCTTCTCGGACTGAATTACCAGGATAGGTGGTTTTTAATTTATGCAAAGTAGCCTTTGCTTTATTGTCCAATCTCGTATTCTTTATGCAGGTTAAAGCTAAAGCAGCAGCTCCAAGCTCTTTCAACTCTTCAGGATAGTTATTGTTGCTCTTCTCCTTGGAGCTCATGATTATAGTATTACTCTTTTGCGGATTGCTGATTAATCTGATACATATGTAAAATTTCCAAATTACGTAAGCATAACATAATGCACCACTAAAGTTGATTTATATATCAGATTCACACAATCCCATTGTTGGGACAAAAAGTTGATTTATATATCAGATTCACACAATCCCATTGTTGGGACAAAAAGTTGATTTATATATCAGATTCACACAATCCCATTGTTGGGACAAGAAATCTTTTGGTGAAAACCATCACCTATAATATAGGAATATTCATTTTGTATCACTAAGAATTAATAACAAAATTATACAAAAACGTACATGAATTTATAACGCTGAATTGCTTTATAAGATTGTGCAATTGGCCTTCTAGATCTACAGGTTCTCCTAGAAAATCCTTTAAGTTTCTCACTGCTCTCTCTATCTGATAATGGGATGTCAGTAAAGAATAAAAAAATATGTGTGACTGGGGATCATAACCACTTATATAGACAATTTTTTCTTGTTGTCATTAGGTATTCCTAATTCTGCCAATTATAGAATTAGAATATTATTGGGTCCCTACACATTAAAGGCTCACACCCTATTAGATATATTTAAGCTCATAATATTGAAAACCTTAATAGATCACTTTTAATTGGGCTTAGCATTATATGACATTTTGCAACACATAATTATTCACATATAAGCCCAACGTTTGATTAAGGATTTAACAATATTGGATTAAAAAATCCAACACCCATTTCAAATACCAGTTAAATTTCATAGAAAATAGTTAATTCCTTTAAAGAAGAACTAGAGACATGATGGTTTCTTTAATTGAGTGCTTATGCTTTGCAACGATAAAGGAGTGTAAAAATCTTATGAACAAGTACTCAAAAGAAACCAACACTGTTTTTATATCTAAATCTGAATAGACTAGAACTAGTCTGAATTCTGAATAGATCTGAATGTTTGAATCTGAATAATATGTTTTTTTTGAATATTTGAAAATAAGTATTAAGTGTTTTTTTTCAACTTAAAAATTGAAAATATGTACTTTTACATTTCTGTCCATATTAAATTTGAATGTCAAATAAATAATATACTAAATACCATAATATTTTAACATTTATAAGTAAAACTACATTCAAGTGAATACATAATGATTTTGGAATTTTAATATATAAAATACCATAAATTTCAAATTTTATCACTAACTCTCAATAATATAAGGAAAAAAACTAATAAGATGCTTGAAATAGTTGATTTGCCATTTCATCTCGAAGTTGTCGCATGTAATTTTGATCTTCAATACTTGAAGAGTTGATAGCATTAGCTGTTTGATTTTGATTGCCATGACCACTTTCTAGCTCAACTTCATCATTTTCATATTGAGCAAATAATGCATCATCCACTGATATTTTTTGAAGAAAATTATGAATTACCATGCATGCCACCACTATTTTCTCTGTGTATCAAATGAGTATGGTGCCATCCTTTTTAGAATTGGAAAACGAGCCTTTAGCACACCAAAAGCACGTTCAATAACATTTCTCAATTTAGCATGGGCATGATTGAATATTTCCTCCCTTCCTCTAGCTCGACCACCACTACGAAAGTCACCTAACCAATAACGCACATGACGGTATGGTGCCATGAAACCTCTAGTATGTGAATATGCTGCATCAACTAAATAGTATTTATCTAGAAAAAAATATTCAACATGAGTGACTAATAAAATATAATATTATAAATTATAATGATTAAATTGGTAAAATAATAAATAATGACATACCAGGCGGTGGAATAGGAAAATTATTTCTTGAATTACGAATGGTTTCAGTTAAGACCCTTGAATCATGTGCAGTTCCTTCCCATCCAACAACAACATACCTAAATATCATGTCAAAATCACAAAGGGCCATTACATTTTGAAAGCATTCTCCCTTACTGCAACCTCTATATGGCACTTGTTTATCAGTTGGAATACATGCATGAATAAGAGTTCCATCAATTGCACCAACTGAATCCTGCATATTAGTAATTAAATTATTTCAATAATCAAAATAAAAAGTTTTATTCTTCAAAATATTAGTTTACACAAAGTTTTATACCTTAAAAATTTGCCTTAATCGAGTATTACGGATGCCTCTTGAATTATCTGTAAATGACGGAGGAGTGATCATTTCTTTCGAAAACTTCATCATTGCCGACAGTACTTCATGAAAATACCTATGCACTGTATGACCTGAGTGCTGGAATCTAATTTTAATGAACCGATTTCGAAGATTATGGCTAATTGTAAATAAGAACATAGCCATTTTCTCTTCAACAGTTAAATGCTTACTATCAGAAAGCCATCCTTTTTCTTTGAACAATTGACATAGAGATATGAACCCATTCTTATCCATCCGCATAAGATCATAGCAGACTATTGGTGATCCATTTAAAAGTTCTTGAATGTAAAGAGAACCTGTCAGAGATGATGTAGATACTCGTTGCCTTTTGGTCGACCCTTTCAATAATTTTTTTACCAACATAATCAATCGTTTCCGTAATATTCGTTTAACCCCAATCTTTATGTCAACTTCTTCGTCAGCCATAGCCATATCTATTATACAAAAATAAATAAACAAATATATATTATATATGTAGCATCTAAAGAAGAACATTTAATATTAATTGAATGTTGACATACCTACTATTAAAATCCAAAGTATTGCTTAGGCTACAATTTATTTGTGATAGGATATAACAACCTGACCATATAAACAAATTTATAAGAAATTGCAAGGACAAAAATAAAGTAAAAAAAAAACCATATATAAGCAACGTAAACCACACTTTGAGCAGCAAGATATTCATTAAATATTCAAATAACCAAAACACACAATTCACTACACAAACCAAAAGTTCAACAATGACCTTAATCAAAACGTTGATTCATTGCATAAACAAAAAGCTATATAATCCAAAAATTCCATAATGACACCAAATAAAACATTGACAAATGAACTAGGAATAAGATATTAAGGCCCTTTTGGTAAACTATAAATCCATCCAATTCGTTCTTCATCACACTCCATGCCCATCCATAGTTCTCGATACTCTCTCTTATTGCAGAGTGCATTAGTAGCCACATAATACATGGGATTGTCATAAGTTAGTAGCTTTCTCAAAATTGGCATGCACTGAGTAATTGAAGGTCCTTTGTCATCGGTCTTCTCTAATACAACCACTAATTTGTTGATATCTTCACGAGTTTCATCCGATTTGCTTTTCTTTTGTTTCTTTTTACACCTTTGCATGTCATCGGGAAGTGGTTCATCCACATTGGTGTATGAATTTGGTGTTTTTACCTCACAATCATTATCTTCTAAGTTAATTGGAGTTTCAGATAGCATTGATGATATATTTCTCATTTCTGGTATCCCTTCCATTCTAGAACTCCAATTATAAGCTCCAGCTGCTACTATAGCTGAGAACAATTTAATCACTAAAGGTCTATTGCGAAATTGTTTAGCTTCTGGATATTTCTGTTCAATCAAAACATAATAATTGATTATACTTATATTGTAAAAATTTTAAATAATTCACTTAAATAAAAGAAAAAAAGATGTTACCTTCAAGTATTCTTCCCATCTTTCAGGTGGCCAATCAAAAGTACGAGTTGTAGAATTGTAACCATGTCTTGTTGCCATTGTTAATTTCAGCCATGTGAGGTACTGCCTTTTCATATAATCCCATCCATTTTTAAGTTGTTTCGGGGTAATAGATTTTCCTGTCAATGTTTTCAGTTCCTGAGAAATCGTGTTCCAAGCAGTAGGCTTCAAGGTTGCCCCAGATCTATTTCCATTGTTTGCTTCACGCATGCAGAGATCAATAAAATATTTCCTATAAGTAGGATCAGTCCAATTTGCTCTCTCCCCTTGTGACGACATCTATGAGAAAGTTCCGCAAAAAACAATCAAATGGAACCAATTGTGGATTATTAATTTCAGCGATTGCCATTATTAATTTCATTCAAAGAGACTGGAAAATTCGTAACCACCCAAGATAGGTCTATTAAAACTACTTCAACCAATTACATTAAAAAAAACATGCAATGTCATAGCTGCATTCAGTCAATTGATCATACACAACATCATCTTAATTATAAAAAAGAAAAATGAAATCAAACAGCTGAGCAAACATTCTCCCAAAATGACCATTGTCGGATTAACAAAATATTTCAATAAAAATAAGTTTAGAACAAGTCATATGAATAGAACAATATCCAAAAGGCATAGCAAAGTTTGTCAGATCCAAAAAGGGTAGCCAAGCTGGTTGATTAGTATATAAGTGAATGTTGGAAAATGTAATTGAAAAGATAAAAAAAAAAGGCCCAAGTCAAGTGCTTGCCTGGCGAGAAATTAATGGGAGATTCAAGAACTAGATGAGAGAAGCAAAGTGAGGAGGAATTCTATGACGGTTGAAATAAAATAAAGATGAGATTATATGGGTGAGTTTTGGGATATGCATGAAAAATAAATTATAAAGTATGGATATTTTTTATATTAGAAAGTAACTGACTTAATTCAGATTTCTCCATTCAATAAAAAGCCAAAAAAATTAGTTTATTTTATTAAGTTAAAATTATCTGAAAAGTCCCATTAAGTTATAAAAACAAACACCTCTAATTAATTTAATTAATTAAATTAAATCACTTTAAGTCATTAAGTTAAAAAAACAAATACCACCAAAATTTCAGTTAAGCATATAAACAATGTAACAAACAAATCAAGCAGATAAAGCTATTAACTAGAATTAATGGGTTATTTAAAAAAAATACCTCAGTGTACTAGGTCTCGTGCACAATCTATTTAGTACAAGTATATTTCATACAAATAAAGGCTTGAGCCATACATATATAGAGAGGGAGTAATGATTTAGTGGGTGATAATTGTTATCTTATTATGAGCAATAATGTTATATGGTGTTGTCTAGTTTAAACACTAATTATGAGGAGTTATAGAATTCTGTCTCCTTCTGTTCTGTCACTGCACTCACTTGACCATCTTTATATATATATTTGTGCGTAAAAATTAATACCTCAGCATGCATTATCCCAACCGATTAAGGTAACCCTGAAATCCTTGCCGAAAAAGATAATTACTGCAACACAAATAAACAATCATGAAAAGAACAATTACCGCACGTGAGCGGCAGGATTCGAACCTGCGCGGGCAGAGCCCACATGATTTCTAGTCATGCCCGATAACCACTCCGGCACGCCCACTTGATGCGTTGTATCAGCGCTTGTTAAAATATATAGCTTTTTAATTATTTATTTATATTCGGGGGAAATCATCATTGAGGAGTAACGGACATATCATATAGTTTGGGGAGGGGAAAAAGAAAGAAAAAAAAAAAAAAGAAACATTGAATTGTTCCAGTTGCTGCAATTTTCTCATTAACTTAAATGACATTAATCAATTATGAAGCTTCGACTACAGTACTTGAAGCGTATTGTATCACATACTATAGACATGGTTATTGATTTTTATTGGCTTTTTAATCATTTGACGTGTTTATAGTATATATTATAAGAGTATTGTAATCAAACCCCAAATTTAATTTTTAAGTAGCTAAACCAAGGGTATAATTATGATGGGTCAATTGGAGACGCTTTAATATTAATCCTATCCCATAAATATGGGTGGAGCTAAATATATATATTAAAACATTAATGAGAAATGAGTATATGTCATTGTAGGTAGAAAAAATTAGGTTGGGGTGATAGAATAGTCTGACTAAAGCTCTGATACATGGCAGAGTAGTAAGTCCCAATGGGACCGGCTCAATTATATTTTTGACTTTAGGCAAATGATTTTAATTAGTTCTTCCTAAAATATGAGGTAAAAAAATTAATTCTTTCAACATTATAAAATGTAAAATTATTAAATAAAATTCTATCCTACTATTGCTAATTCATGAATTTTTAATTCAATTATTACATTTTCACTTACTGTTTCTTCACTCAAATTACATCTTTTTTACTACTCATTTTTCAAATTAAACTAATTTTTCTATTCTTCTATTTTTTAAAATTTTTTGATACAGTTTTATTTCAAAATAGATAAAACAAGCACACAGAAAAAAATAATAATAGTAGATGAACAAAAGAATATATTAAAAAGAAATAAGAACAAATAAATAACATAACTAATTAAGAGAATAATAAAAAGATAAAATATGGAATTTGAGATGAAATCATAAATTAACTTTATCTTTATATTTATTGTATGAGGATTTGAGCAATAACTAATAACTATGGAGAATAGAGAAAATTGTTAGATTTGTTTTGCTCTTAAGTAGAAAGCAGAGGAAATAGGAATTTCTCGCTCTCTCTCTCTCTCTCTCTCTCTCAAGAACCAAGAACATATAGTGTCTTGGTTTTTGGAGAAAAAATTTAATGAATAAGTAATAAAATGTGGGGTTTTTATAGAGGTTTAAAATGAATATCAACTTTTTAATTATAACATATTAATTCTAACAATAAAATAGAGAATTTATAAGATTGAAACTATTAATTTATAGGTTTTGTATGAATTAAAACTTTAAGTATTATATTAAATATACTTTATAGAAATTTAATAGTTTATTTAAGAAAAGAGAATTATAAAATAATAATAAATTAAATAAATAATAATGACTTTAAAATTTTATTTTTTATTTATTTATAAAATAATCATCTTATATAAATGTAGGGCCGTCATATATAACAGGTCACTAGACGACTACCTAAATTATTTAGAGGTCGAACCGTTGTTGAGCCCCAATGCTGAAGTATTCAGACAATTCTACACAAGTTTCTCTCTTGTGTACGAATGAAATAATCCTCGCACATTGTGATATATGTCTAGATCTTAATAATTAAAAAAGAAAAATAAGCGGAATCTTGATACAATAAATGACCATATGTGTTTTTATTTGTGATTTCATCACAAATTAGGGACCCTTCTGTTATTATAACCTTTTATCAATTTTATCTTTACCCCTCTTTAGCTTCTCATGGTTATCAATTATGTATGACTGTTGGAAGGCTGTTAAGCCTCCCTTTGTTTGAGTCGATTCGCTGCTCAAGCAGGTAACATATTCATTACTTCTCTTTTCTACTTGCATATTTTCATTCTGCAAATTCACAAGCTTTCTTCTTTCTAATTCCAATTCGATTTTTGTTTATATTGTATCATTTTGTTATATTGTAAGTTGTAACACAAACAAATTTTGCTTGTTTTCTTTATAAAAAAAAAATTGATTGTTTTAGTTTTTCACTTGAATTCACACTTTTTCCCCCTTTGTGTGCTTACGGTTCAAAATTATTCCTTTATATATGTATGTCAGAGCTCGCAAGCACAAACTTTCTGGGTTTACTTCAAAATGTCTCATTTGTATGATTTTAATTGGTTTTCAAGTTTTAGGCATGAAAATATCATCTGGGTTTACTACTTTCCACTCGCATTGATTAAACTTTATGTAGTTTTGTGGTTTCGTTTACATGTTTTATAGTTTCTTCATTGTATTATTATCTTGCTGATGGCATTTTTTTTTTATGCTATGCAGAGCAGCCTTCCATTGTCTGATTTTTTATTTGGAGTGAATTATCGATAACATGGCTTCCTTCTTGTTTAGAACCATACAAAGCCACTCTTTCTTGCTATGCCCGACTACATTACTTAGAAGAAACAATGGCGCTTTTTATTGTTCAATGAAAAGCACACATACCCAAACAGCCACGCAAGAAAAACAACAACCATCCCCAAAAATCAAAAGTTCCCCACAAAGTAACCAGGCCAAAACCAGAACACTTGATAGAATCAGTAAAGAATATGAAGCGATTATTGGTATAGAAACCCATGTCCAGCTCTCCACACTCTCCAAGGCCTTTTGTCCTTGCCCTTACATTTATGGCTCGCAACCAAACACTAGTGTCTGCCCCATTTGCATGGGTTTGCCCGGCGCCTTGCCGGTAGTCAACTCGAAAGTGGTTGAGTTTGCAGTGAAATTAGGCCTTGCTTTGAATTGCAAGTTGTCTTTCTACTCAAAGTTTGATAGGAAGCAGTACTTTTATCCAGATCTTCCAAAGGGTTACCAAATATCTCAGTTTGATATCCCAATTGCCACCGGTGGTTACTTAGATGTGGATCTTCCCGTTGAGTTTGGTGGTGGACATAGGAGGTTTGGCATTACTAGAGTTCATATGGAAGAAGATGCAGGGAAGCTTCTTCATGCTGACGATGGAGAATACTCACAGGAAATTACTTTTCCTATCATGTTACATTGGTTTTCAGCTCTGCTTACGTTGCTGTATCTGTATTTATTTGTTTTTTGAATCTTTTTCTGAAGCTGCTATTTGTTTCTTCCCACACGTTATTGCTATTATAGTTGATTCTGAAACATTGTGTACTATTTGTATGATATATTAATTGAAAGTTATAAATGCACTTGTTCAGTGATAAAGCATTTTAATTCTGTCTAGATGGTTTTATCAATAGGTGTTAAAAAAAGTTGGTGGTTTCCTGCCAATTTTTTTTTCCCTCAGATAAAGCATTTTAATTCTGTCTAGATGCTTTTATCAATAGCTGTTAAATAAAAGTTGGCGGTTTCTGTCAGTTTGTTTTTCCCTCATACCAAGCCATAACAATGTAGGGCTTAAATAGATAACCATTGTCTACATCATGGCCTTGTTGATGCTGTTAGTTATGCCCTGCAGGTTGATTTAAATAGAGCTGGGGTGCCATTGCTCGAGATTGTTTCAGAACCTGATATGAGAACTGGGATTGAAGCTGCAGAATATGCTGCTGAATTACAAAGGTTGGTTCGGTATTTGGGAGTGAGCAATGGCAATATGCAAGAAGGTTCACTCCGCTGCGATGTAAATGTCTCAATTCGACCTGTTGGGCAATCAAAATTTGGAACAAAGGTTAATAAGTTCTTTTTTTACTTGCACTTCAGTTTATTATGGACAAAATAATTATGATCCAGTGCTTTCTGTCAGTTTTTTGAAAATAAGAAATTGAACATGTGAAATGCTTTGTGTAAATATTATGAGATGTATGAATGTATGATTGAGAAATCTTACATTGACATGGAATATATATATATTTTTTTATATGATGATTTACATATACCTGTTCTTTCTATTTAAGATTTCATGAATGTTATGAAAAAAAATTCTCATTGTGAATTATAGGTTGTATATGAGCTTCACAAATTCAGTTTTAATTTAAGTTTTTTTTTTTTTTTTTAAATTTTTTTCCCAAACGTTTAGATACTACTTAGTCAACTTTTTAAGGAAAATACCATAAGTGATCTGAACTTCAAAGTGGAAGTAGTCATTATATTGAAGTTCTGATTTTAATCTATGATCTGTTGTACTACTAATATGAAAAAACACAATATGTGTACATTTTGGCAGCTAAAAAATTTGACTATGTTATGCACTTGCAGGTTGAGATAAAGAATTTGAACTCATTTTCGTCGATTAACAGAGCCATTGATTTTGAGATAGCACGGCAGGCACTTCTTTATAGCCAAGGCAAAGCTGATCAAATTGTTCAGGAAACTCGTCTTTGGGAAGAAGGCTCTCAGGTTATAATTATTGCATCTTATTTCACTATAATGATACCTTTAAATAATAAGGTTCATTTTCCCACTTCATGACTACTTAGATGCTCCATAATCCTCTTACACTGTTTAGAAAACTGTTACGATGAGGAAAAAGGAAGGTCTTGCTGATTACCGTTACTTCCCAGAGCCTGATCTTCCAGAAGTTATTCTAAATAAGGAATATGTTGATAGCATTCAGAGCTCTTTGCCAGAACTTCCAGAAATGAAGCGACGGAGATATGAGGAAATGGGCTTAAGCATGCAGGATGTCCTTTTCCTTGCAAATGACATAAATGTAAGTTCGAGCCATGGTCCTGTTTGATTATCCTTTAGCTAAAATGGATTTTATTGCTGCCATTGGCATCAGGAAATTCAATGGTTCATGCATTTGGCAATACAACTACAAAGAGGAAAATGTACCATTTTTATTGCTCTCTTTAATTAGAATGATGATTTATACGTTGTAACCTATGTTTGTTCTTTATGTTCCTATGAAATGAATTTTTCCTCTATTCTTCATGAAATATTAACTGTACTAGATTTTCTCTTTATTCAGCAATTATATGTAGTGAGTTTTGAGGGCCCAGCGTGTGCCTTTGGATTATCTCTCACTGGAAATGTATGTGCTTAAATTATTTAAGTCTGTGGCTGTGCTTGGAGATGTTATCTGATAAATTTTACTTCTAGAAAGGCCTGAATGTATAATCTGCAAATTCCTTCTCATTAACAGTATATTGGGTAATTCTATTGCCTCATATGCTTTTCATAATGGCTGACCAAAGATGGTTTTTCCTTTTTCTGAATGAATGTTTCAGGTTGCACGGTTTTTTGATGCAACCATTGAAAAAGGTGCTGATGTGAAGCTGGCTGCCAATTGGATAATGGGTGACATTGCCGCCTACATGAAAAATGAAAAATTGACTATAAATGAGATCAAACTTAGTGCTGCAGAGCTCGCTGAGCTGATAGCTTCTATAAAAGGAGCAACTATTAGTGGGAAGATTGGAAAAGAGGTAAAAGTTTGCTTCTGTTGCTGTAGCTATTTATACTTAAACTTCTTTTGTAATGTAGTAATTTATCTGATCACTTTGATTGAAGGTTGTCCTTTAGGCTTTAGGTATTATTGTCTGAAGTCTAATGTGTTTAATCCCTATTGATGCTTTATTTTCGTTCTCTGTTCTCTGGTTTGATTGTGGTAGCTAAATGATCTTTTGAAACTTAAATTTCATGCTCTTTATTTTCATTTTCAGCTGTCACATTTGTGTGAAAGTTTCACTGGCTACTTTTCCTCCACTCCCTTCCCTCATGTTTGTTCGATCATGGAAGAATAATTAGTGGATAAAGCACATTAAATTGGGAGCTGTTTAATTTATGATTGTAATAGCATTTTGCCGTAGAAGTACTAATTGTTATAAATTGTTAAAATAGCCATTCGGCTACTGTTGCCAACACCAGGTTTTAGACTTTGCATCTCTATATCTGATGCTACAAAATGAGTTATATGGGGTATTTGGACCTTATGATGGTTTATGTACTAGCCTAAGGTTAATTATTGTCTCTGGGAAGGGAAGTTCGGTAAGTCAAATTCTTCTTTTCCATTTGTTACTGTGTTAGTTTAAGTGCTAAAAGTGAGAAATACCTTTATAATTTATTACTACCAATTATTTTTTCCCTGGATATATGGTTATTTATTTTCTGCCATGCTATTCGCAGATACTGTTTGAGCTGATGGCCAAAGGTGGAACTGTCAAGGGCATTATTATAGAGAAGGATCTGGTTCAGGCAAGTTATACATTTTTATGCTGGAGCTTGTTTAAGCATAATTATTAAAATTGGTTAAGCAGGTCACTCCATATTTGAACTGGTTCATTTAAATAATGGAAAAACCTGAATGATGTAAAGAAGGCCATTTCTTTTAATTTTATGCATCTAAAAGTTGGAGCATCTTCATTAACTTATGTGATATGCGAGTGATGGTTTCTACTGTAAATTCGAGAAAGAAAAATTTTAAAAGATGATCAACATGGTAGGCACATTATGACTTGTAGGGATATGGGTGCAAAGTTCTCACAAGTTTTGAACATTGCAGATTGTAGATCCATCTGAGATTGAAAAAATGGTAGATAAAGTGCTCTCAGAGAATCCAAAGCAGCTGGAGCAATACCGAGGGGGCAAAACTAAGCTACAAGGTTTTTTTGCTGGTCAGGTATAACAAGTGTTGCAATTTTGATATTGGCCATTTTATTAATCTAGAATATACACATTAGAGCTCTCTGTTCATCTTATCACGAGCTCACTCTTATTTTGGTAACTCATTCAAATTTCAAGATGGGCCATACATTACAATATTATGATTTATAAAGGATCTTGCATATTAAATTATTCTTGTGAAGATTACATGCATTTACAAAAAGCAGCTAGCAATTCTGAACTAAACTTCACCAAAAATTTTGGCATTTTTTAGTACACCTTCTTTACACTGAAATTTGTTTGAAAATCTTTAAAAATAAATGTTATGCTAATGTGTATTTAATTGTTTATTGTCAAATTTTTCTAAAATATAGGAGAGCTGATTGCACTTGCATTGAGTGCATTTTCATTGACTAACTCTTTTGTATGCATGCCTTTCCTTGATTATGTTTTTACGAGCTTTTCTGCTTAAGTGAGACAATCCTAAACATTATGGCTGCAAGCAGGTAATGAAAATATCGAAAGGCAAGGCAAATCCAGGGCTGCTGAACAAGATCCTTTTAGAGAAATTAAATGTGAAAAGCTGAATGTTTTGGTCAGACGGAATCTTGTGATAATGTGCCATTTTATATCGCATCGCACCATCAAATCTGATTTTCCTGGGTCTACCCACTTATCGAGTGATATTTGCCTACTCAAGGGAAGCCGCTGCTGCCTCTGTATCATAAAGAGTTTTGCATTATATTCTGTCTACATGAGCGAA
The DNA here is from genome assembly GCA_039657385.1 of Citrus x changshan-huyou. Taxonomy (NCBI): domain Eukaryota; kingdom Viridiplantae; phylum Streptophyta; class Magnoliopsida; order Sapindales; family Rutaceae; genus Citrus; species Citrus x changshan-huyou. The sequence goes on along the minus strand of CM077555.1, from coordinate 7,409,439 downwards.
GCTGGATTTTGAGTCTGCATGTTAGTTCAAGCTCCCTCCATTGACTGTTTATAAAGCTTGACAGCATCTTGTAGGTTTACTTGTACCATACACAATTGATTTGGCCAGATAGAGCTAGCAATTCTGTCATTCAACAGAAAGTTGTATTATATTCTTGTATGTTTCATTTCAATTATAATTAAGATTTAAATTATTAATAAATGGAATGTCCAATTTCTTATAAAAAAATCTTGTATGGTTCCATATGATACGGTGATTGTGCTTGCTTTATGATTAGGCATTAGGAATAGGTTAGAAAAGTTTATCTGGGTATATACATATATTTTCTGCTCTATTTGGGTTGAAAATTCGATAGCTTTAATCATGATAAAACAGTATTAGATAATATATAATCAATTTTGTAGGAGAAAAGTTAAAAAAAGAAAAAGAAAAGATCATTTGGCATGTAGCAAATTTAGGTTGGCATTGACCAAGTCTCATGAAACCCACGTGTATTTCTCAAATTTAGCATATAACTCTCCATCCCAAATATAGCACAAACCCACAAATCTTTGTCTGTGAATCACAAAACGAAAGCTAACAATCTGTAAACAGTTTTAACTTCCCGGATAAACGCAAAACAAGATGAACATCTCATATTGCAAGCCAATTTTCCAACCCCAACTCAAAAACCTCTGTGCCTAGGTGGTGGCAGTTTCATCCGGTGGCAGCGGCCATTGGTGGTAGTAGCTGCCGCCGGCAGATATGGAAGCCGGAACCCCACAATCAAGGAAAGTAATGGTGATAGCAGATCCAACCCGGGAATCAGCTGGTGCACTGCAATATGCACTTTCCCATGTATTGCTCGAGGAGGATGAGTTGGTTCTGCTTCATGTTGACACGCCAAATTCCTGGAAAAATCCTTTTATTACCTTCCTCAGAAAACCGAGCAATTCTCAATATACCACCCCAGCTTCCTTGTCGTCCTCTTCTGAAGGAGCAGCTGCCCCAGGAGGAGAGGATTTTCTTGAAGAAATGAAGCAAGCATGTGAGGTTGCTAAACCAAAGCTGCGCGTGCACGTAGAAAAAGTGCATACGGAATCCGGTAACAAGGCTGCTATTATTCTTTCCCAGTCAACAGCGCATGGAGTTGATCTTCTTATTATAGGGCAGCGACGAAGTCTCTCCAATGCAATATTAGGGTGAGTTTGAGGAGCTATCTCCAAGTTCCTTGGGTTGCAAGTTATTTTAAACATGATTATTGCAAATGTTCAATTCACAAGACAATTGCGCATAAGTATCAGATTTCTCAATGCATAACCTGTTACTTATTTCCTGTTTGTAACAGATATAGACGGGCGGGAGGGTCGTTGAGAGGGTCAAAGGGGGTGGATACGGCAGAATATTTGATCCAGAATAGCAAATGCAATTGCGTTGGAGTTCAGCGAAAAGGTCAAAATGCAGGATATCTTCTCAATACTAAAACCTACAGAAATTTCTGGCTCCTGGCATAAGATTAAGAACTCGAGAAGTTAATATCTTTGATATTAATTCTACTGTTAATTTGCTCTTTGTGCTTCATGATTTGTCAATTTTTTGGTCATGACAACATATGCAGAGCAATTTGTGATTGTTCTTTTCTCTTCAATTAGCTATAAAGTGTTTTCCCATTCATGTTTTTCTTCATTGTCAGTGCATAATAGTAAGTATTTTTGACCGTCTAGGTTTCTTTAGAACCAACAAATGAAACTATGATAGCAACATATGCCATTGTGACTACAGCATTAAATATATTGCCACTAAAGAAATGAGGCATTCTTACAAAACCCAGAATAATACAAACTGTAAGACATAAAACAAAGGCCTTTGGCATATTCGATGTGCGTATTTTGAAAGTTTTTGTGAAATACCGCCCATAAAAAATAAGGGCACAAGAAGCTGCGGTTCCCTATTATAGGACATTTGCTTTTTCTACAGAATCTATCAAAATTTAGAGTTCATCATGCATGGGTCGCTGTAATGGAACCTCCATGTTTGGAGCTGCATTGTCACGATAAACCTGGGCCAAATTCACACCATCTTCAGCAGCTCCAGGTCTGATCTCTGGTTGTCTAGCCATACCAGCCTTTATTGCAGCAGTAACCTGCCTCTGCAACTTCAATAGCCCAATACGCTTTGAAACCACATAGAGAACAGCACAAGAGAACAAGATCAATCCTAATACAAGTATCACCCTGCCCAAAAATTAAACTAGCATGAGGTGTGGTAAAGCAATTCAATTATTCATAATTAAATAAGATGCTATTCGGTTAAACCGGTCAATAATATCCTGACGCTGCATTGTAGAGAGCAGGTTTCGGGTTCTCATCAACAATGACCGATGACCCTTGTATTCACTTTCAGCCTTCCGTAATACTCCCGTAGATTCATCTGCAAACCCAAAAAATGTGTAATTAGATTAAGCTCCTCCAGACCCATGTCATCAAACAACTGCAGGATAGTCCCATCTGAATTGGCAAGACAGCGTCTTAGTTTATTTTTCATACAACCATGGTTGATTTCATTGACATGTAGTAATTCAGATATTGGCTTCCTAAAGGAAAGCATCTGCCAACTCCAAACTGTTCCTAGTGGCATTGCTCATAAATCCAATTCGCAAGCCCATTGTTGTCTACCTTAAGCACTGACAGGAAGCTCAAATTTTGTCCAAAAGAAACTCAGTTCTGGCAACAAACTATAAGACCTTTCTGTCATTATGAGAAGAAAAAAAATTTCCCAAAGAAAGAAGAAAATCCAATGTTTGCATTCGGTTATGGTATCAAAGCTAAGGCTAGAAATCCCAGATTCTCTAGTTCTTAAAGAACCCAGAATAAGTCCAAGGCAGCATACAATTGGAACTAGAATTCTTAGAGATTAAACATGAACGACATATGCATGAAATGACCACCAGAACTGATCCAACAAAGAAGGCTATCAATTAGAATCACATGCATTCCTGCCAAATCAATGAATCCTTATGAAAATTACGTAAGACAACTAATCCAGACAACTCAACAAGGAAGCCAGTCTGGTCTCAGATACCAAGCTGGTTCATCGCAAATATGCATATACTTCAAAGAGCAAATTTGCATAATTAACAAACTGACAAACAAAGTTAACACCCTAACTTCTGACACAGGTCGGGAACAGAATAACTTAATGTTTCCAACTCTTCTGGTTATGTCACATTCATAAATAGAATCTACTTGTCTAGCATAGTCCATTGACAACTTAAAGTTCAACTGTGCATTGTTGAAAGGATGATGAAGTGGTAATTTGTAACACATACTTCAATGTTCCTTTTTTCCCTTTGATTCTTTGTAATGTGTTCAAAGAACACTGTAAGTAAAATTCAACCTAGTGCTACGCAAAGGAAAAGAAATAATGATGACAAACAGATTACATATGACCTACCAAAAGTCATGAGAGTGCTTGCATTTCTTTCCACCTCCTATACATGCAAAGAAGCACAATAATGGAACAAAATAAGTAGACCGTTGAATTATAGTCAATGAGATAAATAGACAGAAGAAGCAAGAAAGACACGCAAGCAAATACTGAGGGATAAAAGTGCACATATGAGCACAAGCACAAACACAAACAAGCAAACATACCTGAACCATCAGTTGACGAGTACGGCGGAGGCTCTCTGTGATGCTTTCTGCAGCAGATGTCATTCCAGCCTTTGTTCTAAAACAACAAGACAAAATTTAACAGATGTTGTACATGCTAAATAAGAGGAACACACTTCAAGAAACTTGGGACTGATATGAATGGCTTCATCACTGACATCTATACTTTAGAAAGTGATACATACTGTAAATTACGCCTGCGGATTGTGGACTCTTCTCCACCACCCAAAAGAAGCTCTCTCTACAACATACAATCATGTAAAAACATCACATGATTATCAATTTGTTTCTTGAAAACAATCACAAGCGTTATCAGCTTTACAACTGTTGTGTCAAAATAGAGGAAACAATAACACACCATGAATAATAATACCTCTTCTTACAACATATTCAATTTAAAAATTCCTTGGTTAACACAAATCATTACCTCTTCCTGGGCAGCTTTCCTCATATTAGCTTTTGCTTGCAAGTTAGCATTTCTCAGACTCAACCGCAAACTGATTACCAACACAAAAAATAATTGTTATCAAAAGATATATAATTCCAAACAAAAGACATGAATATATGATCCACAAAGGAAATCTAGATTTATATTTTCCTTCATTTTCTCACCAACCAAACAGAATCACAAAATTATGCAATAGAGGAACGGAATATGGAAATTTTAGAACTTTTAAGGAGTCATGTGTTTTCCTTCATTTTCTCAGCAGTGAAACAGACATGACACATTTAAATTATAAATCAAACACAAGCACGTGTATAGAGAGAGATTGAAAATACAATTACTTGTTGCATTCTTTCTTCCAAGATTGAAGCAGTGACTGGGCAGACTGAACTTGATCGGAAGTGGGCAGCTGCGGGGCGAGCAGATCGAGCTTCAAATGCAACGAATTAAGCAAATTCAAGCCATCTTGAGCGAGTCCGTTCAATCTTTGTAACGAATTCGAACTCTTCTCTTTCTCTTCTCTTGATTTCCCGTAATTTTCAATCGCCTTTATGTGCTCCTGAGTTTTCGCATACGCTTCGTCCCACTCTTTCTTAGCTTTCTCCACCGCCTCCACCACTTCGTCCATATTTCTGCTGTTCGGTTGATGAGAAAGTGAAGGAAAATTCGCTGAGATGATGTTCCGGGAAAGAAAAGTTAGTTAATGTTCTTCTTCTAGAGGCATTTACTTCCAAAGTCCAGAAATTATAACACAATAAACATTACATTTCACGAATATCCTCCCAACAAACAAACGAAGTTACTACTTTACCCTTTTCTCCAAACACATCAACTTATGTAGAAGAAAATTGATGAAATTGTTCATAGTTCTCTAATATTAATATATAAATAACATGACATTAATTTTTTTTTGTATCTAACATTAATTTATAATGATATTATAAATTCATGAGTTGATTAATAATATATCTGAAATAAATTGGGAAATATGCAAATAAAGTTAAGGGGAAAGGAAGGATCATTGTATTATTAGAAATGAGAAAGGTCTCAATTTTGGGATAAAATTCACTGCCTATCTATAATACTTCTTGACCAGTCAAACATTGCCACCATTTTAAGTCATATGGCATAATTACATAGCTCGTGATTTTTACACAGATTCCATAGCTTAGCTTAGTTTCCTAGCAAATTTGCCATACATTATGAAAGACGCCAGCACTCATTTAGATATATTCTATTGAACCAAAAAATGGATCCATTGCTTGTACATATCAATGAACAACAAAACAATTTTGCTTTCTATGTCAAAAGCAACAGATAACTGCAAATGATGCAGCTGATATAAAAAACAAAATTGCCGCACCAACTGCTACTAGGATTCTTTGAATTGTCATTTTACATACATATACATAAGATGGAGCACAGCTAATTTATTTATCTTCAATGAAAGGTTTGGATCGACGCTATCGATTCATTAAGGAACAGTCAAAGTTTCTACTGGGCGGCTGGAAGTGCCAAAATTCCTGTGCTTGCCATCGGCAATGTTGGCCAGCAGAAAGCCTTGACTATAGAGCTGATTGATAAGCAGAGTTTCTATTTGGCATGCAATGCTCTTCCCGGGGACTACAAAATAAAGGAAAGAGGCACTCTGCATCCCTTCTTTTCCACGATGCGCATGGATTCGGCCATCAAGATCATCAGTCTAGCAACCGGAAGAGTAATGGCAAAAAAGGTAAATAGAGGGTTTCAATTCAATATCAAGAGACAGTTCAATTTACTGCAATGAAGAAAGACTTGGGCAAACCTACACTGCCATTAAATGATGCAATGTATCTCTATGTAAATTAAAAAAACATTTTGATTCTACTTATAATAAAAGGAAGAGTTGTCAAGAGAGAACCTGTCCGACGTATAGTTTCTTATCAGGTCTTAGCATCACATAGACGCATGAGGCACCTATAATTGATGGAGGCGGCTGCTCCCTGGCAGCAATCATGACACAATTTACCCCTGCAAGCTCTGAAGTTTCCTGTTTACTGAGCTCAGTCAACTTCTTCTGACAAATTACATTGATTGCCCTTTCAATTTCCTTCCGTGACACTTCCATCTTCATCTTTGACTCGATCTCATGATGGACAGATCCCACCCTAGTCTTACTCAAATTGGGGTGGGCTTCATCTGACCCATCAGTTTTTGGTGCAGAGTGAAATCGTCCATTTGCATCAATTCTTTTTGAAGAATTATCTTTCACATAAACTGACATATAAAGGTCTTCAGCTCTTTGAATTATTGTCTCAGGTACTCCTTCTCTTTTAGCTGTTTCAAACGCAAGGCTCTCTCTACAGATCCCATCTACTAACTTCCAAGTTGGTACTGTTTGTCCATCCAGGTACTCTGTTCCCATTGCTTTATATACAGCGTTCTTAATTTTAAGCGGCAAAGAAAAAATACCATGCAAGTGAGTGGACACAATTCCCAGACAACCAATGTTATCAAGTGTCTCAATGATACTACCAGCAATACAAGTCCCTTTTGCTGTTTCTGTTCCTCGGCAAATTTCATCTATGAGTACAAGGCTTCTAGAAGTGGTTGCAGTGACAATTGACCGTATTTCTGACATTTCTACCTGAACCATTAAAACGGAATTATTTGCATATTACTTGATAACACTCCTATCGAAGATAATTCCAACATACAAAAAATCGCTTGTTCAAAGTAAAAACTTAAGGTACTGAGCAACATGTGCAACTTAATGGAGATAACCTTTTGCAGCAAATACTGAAATTAAGAGAATGCAGACATATAAGATCCACAGAAAATTAATACATTACGCTTTTCCACCAGATTTGAGATGAGAGGTGAAGTGCAATGTGTAAATTGTAGTACTCAACATTTCTCACCTGCACCAGTTACTACTACCATGCCTCACAAGATCATGGCTAAGCTCGATCTATCATGGCATGAGCAAACTTACAACCTCAGTACAAGGAACCAGAATACCTGAAATGAGCTTTTCCCGTCAGCAGGGCTATCATAGGATTTCATGTGAAGCATGATAGCATCAAAGTAAGGAATTGAGGCTGACTCTGCAGGCACCATAAGACCACATATGCCAAGTAATGAAGCAGCACAAATTGATCTAAGTAAACTAGATTTACCACCCCCATTTGGACCAGTTAGGAGAAATAATGACTGCATATCAACTGTATTATGTACAGCACTGCCTTCTGCTGCATCAAACCAATATGGTGATAGACCATTTATCTTCAAGCAATCAGCACCATCTAATTCTATATCCTGCATTCAGAAATTTAAATATGAGACACCGTCGATGTGTACTAACAGAATGAGGATTATTAAACAAATCTATTATGGATTTCTTTTACAGAGGATTCAGATACCACTTTCATAAGATCAGATTCAAATATTTCAATGTTCAAAAGACAATATAGCAAAATATTCATAGCTTAAGGCACAGATTTCAGTTGAAAACTTCAATTCATACAGGAACAATTTCAAAAAGTACACTCTAGCTGTCAATCTATCTTCATTTAAATGCCACCTATTTCAGAAGATTTGCCCCAAGCCGAGCTAAGAGATTGCAAATTCTTTTATCTAGTTTAATCTTCACAAATACCAACTCTTCTAGTATTGTATAAGAAAAAAGGTTTTATAATATTTCACAGACAAACTAAATTCAACAAACAAGACATCTTTGCTGCTACTCTGCAGGCTGCATCAGTAATTTCAAAGTATAACTATGAAGATATGAGATTAATAGATTTGCATTACTTCCCCATTTATCATCAAATCATATTTAATATTACAACGTCTTCACAGTAAGCTCCCTCCATTAAATATGATAACCACTGAAAGATTGGAATAAAAAATATCTATCACATATTCAAAATCATCACAATTTATGTAAAAGATAATATTTGCACAATAATGTCCCAGCCAACATGATTACAATGCCCCAGAGGGAAGAACACTATTGAAGAACATAATTCAACTTGCAGAATTCTACCTTAAGAGCAGGAAAAACCCATTTCCTTCTTCTGCCTTCACTGTAAGATATCAATGAAGTCAAAATTAGAAATAGTTGGCAAGAATAGCAAGTAGAGGTAAGAAGAAGACGTACGGTTAAAACCAACAATCTTACCAAGGATGTAGACAGGAGATGCGCATACAAGTACCATAAAAAAAAAAAAAAGAGAGAATTTCTTTTCACAAATTATCAGCCAATAAGTGGGTGAGCACTGGTGAGGGATTCAGGCATGCCAAGACATTCCAGAGCACCGTATATGTGAGTATCGATGTTCATTTAAATGTGCATAAGATATCTTCTTAAGAAATCTAATAATGAAAACATATGCTGGAATGACATAGATGTGGTGATTCATAATTACGAAAAATACCATTTTAAGCTAGTTCAATAGGCTGATATAGTTTGAAGGTATTAACAAGTTTGGAGATTCAATTAGAACAGTTCCTAAATCGAATAGATGAGAATATTAGACAAACATAAAGCCAACCTACCTGAACTGAGTTCCTACCTTAATATAAAAGTGATCACTATACATTAAACTTCAACTTCACTAAGCTCGCAATAGAATACTAAAACATTAGCATGATGCAATAAAAACAAATGCATCAATAATTTAGAAATATCTGTTGAGCTAGCAAAATCACCCGTTAAGCTGTAATTTTAACAATAGTAAATGTAAATCCAATAGTGAAGATTGCATAACGTTAATTCAGGAAAACATGTAACAAACCTCACATGCGCGAATAATGCCTTCCCAATAACAAGCAGCATTGAAGCAAAGACAAGGATATTAATTTTGGTTTGCAACTCTGATGAAAGTCCTCTCAACAATTCCAAGACTTTTGCTTTTGCCTTGGCACCTGCCTCATGATACCTGCAACAGAGGTAAAATATTTTATAACTTATCACTCTGTAATAAAGCTACTATTTTAACAGAGGATCACAGAAAAAAAATACCTCTCCAAAGCTTCTTCAACCTTCAACGTGCTAAACCATTCTTCCCCAACCTTTCTTCCTTTAGAATCTACAGCAGGCTTAAGCTGTTTAATTTGTTCCTCTCCAGGAGTACTAGCCCATACTGTTGGTCTAAATTTCTTTCCCTTAAACCAAACAGCTTCATGCTCTCGAGCATATAATATTTCTCCCTTTGGACCACCAAGAGGGGCTGTTGTAGCTTTTATTCTTGATATGATAGGTAGAAAATCCTCTGTAACCTAATACCAAAACATATAAGAGGATGTAATTAAAAAAAATTGGGGAAAAACTCTTTAAAACAGAAAAAAAGTAAATAGATGACTTGCATATCTACGCATGTGTTGACTAAGGCAAGAAGTTATTATAAACAAAAATATAACATATATAGCAGAGTCATCCATAATTCAAGGGTTTGCTGGCATCACCATTAAACTTAGGCTCCATCTGGTATTGCAGTTAAAGAGCTGTGACTTTATAAAGTGTTTGGTAAACACTTGCAGCTGTGATTTAGAAGCTATGATGATTTTGTCCAAAGTTGTTTGATGAAAAACCTATAATACCTTTATCAAAATTATTATTTAGAAGTCATATTAACCAAACACTACAAACTTTTATTTCATAGCAACTACGACCTAAAAGCCACAATGCCCCAATACCAAATGGAGCCTTATACAAAAGGTTAGAAATGGAGCAACATCATCAAATGAAGATGACTAGATTAGCTTTTGTAAATTAATTTAGTAACCTGCTTTAGGGAAGCACACCACATTCACATATGTGGCAATAGTGAATCGTAGGATTAGGCTGGAACACACAAAATTTTATGCTTCCCTAAATTGCTTGAGTATTAGGGTTGGCAGAAAGAATTGAATCCCAATCAAGATTTGGTATCCCGTATAGAATGATATGGAATGCAGTACATGTTTAAAAAACCGATTGAAAATTTATATGGATACGAGATTAAATTTTATCCTAATTAAAAAGTCAAGAGGTTCAATTTGGGAAAGCCCAAACCCAATGGCTGTCTTCAATCTTGATACAGCCCAATCATTTAGCATTTTATTATTTGTATTTTTTAATATCATTAATTAATTAATTTTTTTGATAACCCAGAAAGTACACACCCAAGCCATAGGTCCGCTTCAGTCATGCCCTAAACTAGAGGGTCAGTCAGGCACTCGAACCCTATGATCTATGAGACAACAAAGGGTGAAATTTTTGAACTTACCAAAAAGATTGAACCTAAGACCTCAATACAGCCAAGCATTAGATCCTTAAACTCACCAAAAAGACCAAACCTAAGACCTCGATACAGCCAAGCATTAGATCCCAAGGCCTCAACCAACAAAGGGGCATTTCATTAATTTATTTTAATTAAAAAAAATTAAAAATCAAATTCTAAACTACAATTTTGAGATTCGTGACCAAATCTAAATATCCAAACTGAAAAACTATAATATGAAAAATTTATAGTGTTGTAACTTTTATCAAGGATTTGAGGTGGAGCTGCTGTGTTATGGTGGTGTATTGCTGATGATGGAGCTGCTGTGCAGTGGTGGTTTTCTGCCAGTGGTAGAGCTGATGTGTATGCCAACTGTCTCACCAACTCTTTTGAAAATAGCACATTTTCTCAGGGGGAAAAAAAAAATTCTAAAATATGAAATCATGTCTAATGGCATGTCTGGTTTGAAGAAATGAAAGGAGAAGAGAAGAGGGGTAAGAAATAAGGCGAAAATAGATAAATTCTATGTCAAACCACACAATGAAATTGAGATTGATCCTCTTTTGCCCTCATTTTCTTTCCCTCTCTCTCCTTTCCATTCCTCTCCTCCCCTCCCATTTCTTCCAACCAAGCATTCACTATAGTTTTCATAAAAAAATTGAACTTAACCGCAAATTTTATTGCTTTCTAAACAATTCATAAATTTATGTGCTAAACTAGGTTATGGTTGTATCCCAGTTTAGAGTTAAAAAATAAACACTGATAATAATAGGAGAAAAGTAGTGTCCTATAGACTTACTGCTAATGATAAGGCCTCAGCAGCCATTTCAACTTCTGCAATTTCTGGCTCTATGTGGATCCTCTTCACACGACCTTTCCATGTTGACTCCATATCCTCAAAAAATTCACTTGGAATGTTATCATAGGAACATATCTTTTGATCGCTTTCACCATCAAGAGAGATCATTTCACCAATTCTGACAGATGCCAACCTGCATTCCTCAACCTGAAGAAAACAAAGACAATATCAATGACATGCAAAGACAATGGAACATGGCAGAATCTTTTAAGAAACATGGAAAAATTATGACTACAACCTTTTAGAATCATGTCTTAGAAGGATCACAAACAATGTAAATTCAAACTTCGCAGCAACAATCTCTAGAGGCATAGAGATACGAGAAAATTCTAAAGAATCCTTTGATTTCTGAATCCAACACTATAAAGTATAATTGATGCTTCGAATTTGTTAGATTCTTATCTCATCCATATTAACATCCCATTTTACAGTCCGAAAAACTTAGGGGTACTCCCCCAGGTAACCATTTTTTGGGAATATAACATATCAACTCCTCCTGGGGAGGACCTTACTAGGGTAATGTACCTTATTTTACAGTCCGAAAAACTTAGGGGTACTCCCCCAGGTAACCATTTTTTGGGAATATAACATATCAACTCCTCCTGGGGAGGACCTTACTAGGGTAATGTACCTTACCCCCTGAAGAAAAGTGTTGAGGGGAGAAGAGGAAGGGGTAAGAATCCAACTCTCAAAACACAAAAATCAAATTTCAATCCACTGTTGATGTTTAACTGATTTTAAGCCTTCCCAGTGCCAATTCTTATGATCACAATGATCATTTTTATTTATTTATTGTTAATTACCAAGAAAAAGAAAGGCTGCATTTAGTCAAGTCTCTGAAATATATAAACATACAAAAGGTGTTTGCATTTTTTTTAATAATTAACTATGAGTATTTGTATTACTAAATAATGAGTATTTGCATAATTACATACAAAAGATATAAAACATGTTATTACTTACTAATGTCTCAAAGTCAATTTTCAACCCTGTCGCAACCCATGTAGGATCCATCAATAGTTCCAGAATTTCATTAAGCTCAGAATTTCCATACATGTGCAAGATCTCATCAAGTACATTTTTTATTCTACAGAACTCAATATGATTGGCCTCCCGCAGTTCTAGTAGCTTCACAAGCTGCACAACATAGAAAACTTGGATCAGATACACAAGTACAAATAACAAAGAAAAAAATGCTAAAATGTTAAGTTCAGAAAGAATGATTGCGGTACAAATTGCTTCGATGTGCATAAGTACAATTGTATTGAGTATATTCCATCCATGGAGAATAAAAAATATTATGGCCAAAATCAAAGAGCATTTAATCTACCATCAGTTTGTAAAATTGTCTTAAACACCATCCAACAAATTATGACAGAATCCATGAGAGGTCAAGCATATGATATTACGATAATAGCAAAATGTCAATAGAAAAAAAACAACAAATAGGAAAGAAGAGCAGTCAAAAAGACAAGAATTATATCACATGCAAAGTAATTTTTATAGCAAATATTTACAGAGTAAATTAACCTAACCTTAGCAGGGGCAACACACGTAAACTCTGGAATCGAGCATGTGACCTTACTCATGAGTTTGCATATTGCTGCATGAAGACTACGACTTAGATACTTTAGGAAAACTTAATGCCGGATAAAGGCATACCAAGAAGACTGTGATTCTATGCTCTAATTTGGCAAAGATGCGAATTGCATATCACAACTCACCCTGAATTGTTGATGCAATCTCATAAGCTGGAGGATTGAGAAGAAGATCTCTCACATACCTAAGAAATAAAATATAAACAACCTCATCAGGAAAACATTATTCCTACTGCTGCAGAAGTTAATATCAGTAACCTGCTTTACTATGCTTACCAATCTGGTATTAAATTACTAAAGTTTCACAGGAATTAGGATCCAAACAAAGTTGAAAGTATCAAATTATCTACTCAACTTAGAATCTCTTAGCTGGCCTAGAACCAGGCAAAGTGAAACTAGAAGCATTCCATTTCCTGTATACCTCTAAATAATTTAATATTCTTATCCAGTCCAATACAAACATACTGGACATGCTCCTAGTGTTTATTGTGAGGTCACCACTACTGAAAACCCGATGCATAAAACTTAAGGAAAATTAATAATTAATATACAAATCACAACATGGTACATTAATAATTTTTCTCAAGGTATAAGATAACACATAAAGTTTCTTACAATATAGGTAGACCGGAGCAATTTGATGGAAGCAACACCTTTAACAAACAAGGTATTCCCTCAGTTGGTATGGCACCTAGAAGCGTGAAGCAAGCAAAGTAATAAATATTACATTACATTTCTCAGTATAAGATGACTAATCATGTAAGAAAACTTTAAATTATTATTTTTGTTTTTTGGGGGAAAAGAAAATTTAGATGAGTTAAACTGACCAATTTGTGTCGCAGTTCCTAGATGTAAAGGACGGGGCCTGTTTTCATAAGACACTGTGACATTTCTAAATGTGACTTCATTTTCAAGACCATAAAGTTCTTTCACCTACAAAAATGTTGAATAATAATGTAACATCAGATGAATATGCATTCTTTTTAAGCAATATGGCAATAAAAAAGGACAGTCTAAAGTGTGAATGAACTCATTTGAGATGATGTGTGCCTTTAACAAAAGCTCAATCACAGGATCTCCTTCAAACCATTCAAAATGTCTGGCAATGCATTCTCCCCACAACAGGCCACCCTCACCATATTCTCCCCAGCGAGAAGTTCCTGCAATCATAGCTGTACTATGTTTACAAGTTGAATGCATGATTTGGCATCAACAAAAGCACTGAAACAATTTATAGGTCAGATAACACGAGAATGGCTGCATGTCATTACGAAAAACCCAAATAGAAGGTTCAGTAATTCATCACTGCAATGTAAGCATTTTTCTCTTTGATAAAAATGACAATTTTAAAACAAGTGCACAACCAATGATGTATGGAAAAATAGAAGAGAATGCAAACCTGAGGTATTTTGTCTCAAGGAGGTATGGAGAAACAGATGATGATACCGAGAGGTCCGAAGCTTCGTGACCAAAGCATCTTCCGTCAAACCATCCTCTAATGAGTATGTCTTCATAGTCTCCAAGATTGATATTATGCAATAGCCCTTTGCAGAACGAGATACTCCTGAAAGTCTCATGATAGTTTTTCAGTAAGTAGTAGAACTTTGTTAATAGTATCCAATTATAGGGGTGGGCATGGGTTGGGTTGGGTTGGGTTGGATAGGATTTGTGAAAACCCAACTCAACCCATTATTAAATGGGTTGCGATAAAATCAACCCAACCCAACCCTTAAATCATCGGGTTGGGTTGTAGACTTGAAGTTAAATTAAAATTAAAAATAAATAAAGAAAAAGATATGAAAGTTGAAATGAAATTTATTGAAATCAAATATAAATATATTATATTATGAAAATTCTATTCACTGTCTAGTATTTGATAAAGAAAACTAGAAAAATATAGAATGAATAAATCAAAAAAGTCCCTAAGTTGATAGAGAATTGAGATTTGAGAGAGTGATTTTAGTTTGAGTTAAGAGTGTAGAGTAGAAGATACAAGAATAAAATAGTCTTTTATAAAAGAAAAAAAAAGGATAAAAAATAGATTAGCCGTTTCAACTTTTAGGATTTTGCAATTGAGAATTATCTTATTTTATTATTATCACTATTATTTATGCGGGTTTGATTGGGTTAGATGGGTTCATCATAATTAACACAACCCAACCCAATTGTTAATTGGGTTTGAAAAAATTGACCCAATTAACTCATAATAACTCATCCAACCCGTCAAAATTAAATTGGATTGGATTGGGTTGGTTGGGTCCGTCGGGTTGGATTTGGTTTGCCCACCCCTACCAAACATAAAAGCACTCAATTGCATGCAAAGGTTAAGTGCATAACAAAACATGAGATGAGAAGACATACTTATGAACTATAATAACAGCATATAAACAGATCAATTATACTTTGTACAACACTTCCCCCCCCCCCCCCCCCCCAAAAAAAAAACCCAAATGAGAGTGAGAGAGAGAAGGAGAGAAAGAAAAAAGAATAAGGAAGAAAGATTTCCAATTATGAAGAAAAGTAAGCTATTTCAAACGGAAAAATATGTAATCAACAGAAGCAGGGTGAAAACAACTGTATAGTACGGAGATTTTGAAAATTCAGTAACTAAAAGTAACCTATGCTGATCCCCAAAAATAATAATAATAATAAAAAACTATAACTAATCTTAACCTAAAAAAATTAAAACTTATTTGAATGCATAATGGAAGAAGATTCCTTAACATTCTACCCTAAACATTGACTTCCAGAAGTCATGGCCACATATAACAAAACTTAAAAAAATTATTTTCTAAATAACAAACTACTTGATATAGCAACATGCAATATGGTCATACCAATAACAGGCATCGGCTCTGGGAAGTCCAAATCATGATCAATCCCAACAAGTCCAAATACGTAAGGACTACCTGGATGTGCATGCCTAGACACTTAAGAACAAGTCAGAACGAGATATGCATGTCAAAAATTGTCAGGAGAAACAGTTAAAAACAAAAAAGCTGTAATTGACCAAAAAACAAACATTTGTAACTCAAGCAATTTTGCTCTTTCTCCAAATCAAAAAACAGCCTCAAAAAGATGTAAAGAATTTTGGCACAATTGACAAGCTGCAGCTAGTGTGAGCAAGAAGCAACTACCACTAATATCATAAACCAGTCTAGAAAGGATAAAGTTGCTGATCACTGACAAGCTTACCTGCTAAGCCGTTCATCCTAAAACTAAATTATAAATCTTACTGTCTAAGTTGGATTTGACCAAAATCATGTCAAAATAGAAGACAATGGAAATCCTATTTGAAGTTGAGAAATATTATCTAGCTGTTTAAAAGAAAATTCTAATCACTGGTATGGCAACCATAACAACCTTCACTTCCTAGCCAAAATATTAAATAAAAAATATTCTTTTAAAAGGTAAGCATCCCTGAGCGGAAGAAGGAAATCTGATACACATTGGCAAATATTTTACAGGAGAAATATTTTATTTTTGGGGAAGTCTAAACTTCAGTAATCCATAATATATACCCTGCTATCTTAGTCATTCTTTTCTTCAGAACTGGAATTGCAATAAAACTAATACTGCAGTTGACTTCGAAGCAGCATCAACTGAAAAGAATAAACTGGTGATTCCCAAACCATATTCAGATGTTAATCCATTTCTAATTATAGCCAATCCAATCCCACTGCATAAAGTAGCATCTCTTAAACCTTACATCCTATATGGGCATAAAAGCAGAACATGCTCCTGGGTGTGGAGACAACTTTCCTATGTTCAGTGCACTTACAACAAAATTTGTCAACGAATCAATTTCGGAAAATGAACCAGCATATTAAAATGAACGGAAAGGCACCTCATACTATCACTATGTGTTTATTTTTATATAAGTGCCAGGTAATTATCACCTATCAATTAGGCAAGTCAGTACAGGCAGAACATTTAAAATGTTTTAAAATTTTGAAATGAAAATTACTCCTCTATCTTGATTTCTGATTTTTTAAATAAAGCTGTAATTTTTTACCAAAATTTGAAGAAAATAGAATTATAGAAATAGAAAATATAGGTGAAAACTGCATATAAACACTTGTATTCTATATTAGAACAGAAATTAAGAAAAATCATAAGTGCTGAGCCATTATTATGTGATTACCCAGATATAAAACGACTTTTACGAGAACGAGCTTGTGTTGGACCCTGAACTTCCTCCACTATGCACTGCAAAGACCAACATACAACCATTGAACAAAAATGTCAGATAGAAGAATTAATGCTTTGATGTATCTACAAAAGGCAAGCTATCAATAAGAGAAAATTAATGGTTGAAGAATAAATTAGTGTCCAATGAAAGCATAAACAAAGCATGGATAATAATTTGAAACTGTTTGTGAAATACAACTTGAAAAACTAACTCACTCTAGAATGAAAGCATGATTTTCAAAAGATTGGGAAAATTGCAGTAGATAATATCTTTGAGTCTTAGACCCAAATCCTACATAGATACAACAAACATTTGACCTATGCGGAAGTTTCTTTCAAAGGTTTACATTTCTGCTTCGTTTATTCATGGATAGAAACAAATGAGGGACTCACCAGACTTCTAAAGTAATCATCACTAGACACAGGTCCTGCCAAATGAAGGTCTTAAGACACAGAATCCAGATATGTTCTGACCTTAGGCACTTTTACATCAAATGCGGTTCTGAAGACTCAATCCTAGAAGCCACATGCTAGAATGAGATGGTTAGCACGATACCAAACAAGGGTCATTATGACAGCATTTGGAATTTTAGGAAGCATCACGAGACTAAAATATCTCAACAAACATTTTATCTTTTTTTGGGTACCAAAATAGTAGCCACATCTGAAATGGCATTTAACCCACTACATAACAACAATAGAGTAGAGGCGCTAATACTCAGATTTCTTCCTGGATAAGAAATCTTTCCAGGTTACATTATTGTCACAATTAAATGGAAAAAGAAAAAGTAATTCAAACATTTTGCCTACAAGAGTTTCTATTGATCCCTTTGCCATTATGTAGAGATAGCTATTTTTTGTTTCATCTCTATAATTAAGGAATTTGATCGTAGCAAATAATGCCACCCCATGCCATATTCAAAAGGAACTTATTAGTGATGTTTTGCATCAGTAAGGGGGAGCAGCTTTCACCAATTTCCCCCCTCTTTTTCAACAGAATGTTAGGGCTTCAAAGAGGAAGGGATTCATAAGTTTCTATTAACCCAATATAAGGACCATATCCAGAGCAAGAGCCCTTGAAGTCCAACTAGGGACAGTACTTCACTTGTCAGAACCAGGGACACATGGATCCAGGAAGCCAAGCTCAAGAACAGCATAGTACTGTCAGGAACTAATATCACTCAGAGAATCCAATTTCCGAAAGTGAGGTTATGTCCATCACTACTTTATAAATTTTATATTAATTAGTACGAACGTACGGATGTGAATGAACCCAGACAAACACCCCCGCATACTTACAGAATCATAACATCATTATAATCACTACACTCACCACTGAATAACCATTTCGTGTCAGGTCATCCAAAGTTTGTCGAAGGTTCTGCAAAAGAATGTCATAAAAGATTAAACAGCATCGACTATAAAAGGAATAAGGAAATAAAAGTTTGTACTTGATCACATCAAAGATGATAATACAAAGAGGGAAAACATCTTTCCTTTAAAAGAAAGAAAAAAAGGGAACCAGAAAGAATTATTGACAAAGAAAACTATGATACAAAAGTGAACAAGGGGTTTATGAAGTCTATGAGCAAACAACAGTACAGTACAAAATCTCTAAGCCCCCCAGACCACTCACTATAACAGATCAGAAATGCACCAAGGGAGAAGAAGAAAAACATGATGCTAACTCAAAACTAAAAATTAAACCAAAAATGTCTTGAAAATCCTTCCAGACTGAAGCCTACTGACATCTTAGAAATTTACAGTCCCAACTGATTATTTTTCTTGGACCACAGTCATTAATTAAACAAAATGTCTATCAGAGAAAACTAATGAAAATAAAATGAGTCATTTCTCAGGACAGAAACTGAGACACAGGGACTTAAAAAAAAAAATTAACAAAACTAATAAAATAGTTGCTTGAGTTTTTGAGAATCAAGACCACAGCTCCAATTAACATAGAACAAATGTCAGCACCGCTTCATGTCGAAAGACCTTAACATGCCATGCACTGTTAAAATTACATATTGCCCACTCTTAAAACAACTTTGTAAGAAGCACTTATCACAGCGTGTACAAGATGAAACTCCCATTCCCTAAACTGTGCAGCATAAAATATCTTCGTCATAACAGTATTATTATATGCAAAATTAATCCAAAAAATGCTAATAAATAGAGGGATTTTTCTTCTCTCTTTAAATCAGGAAAGAACAAGGCAATTCATTATATTTGGTGAAAAACTCATGGTGAATGTTAATATGAACACAAAGAAACAAACAATAACATGAAATGAAGAATAAGTCTAATACCACGACAGGGCAGCCAGCTTTTGGGATACTTTCTGGACGCAAACCACCAAATGGATTCAAACCGGCATATTCAACAAGAATACAAGCATCTATTCCGATGGCTTCATAAAAATCTCCAACCTGTGCATAGAACAGTTAGCAGCACTAATCATTTGGTACAAACAAACTTGCTTAATCCATGACAACTATGCAAATACAAAAATTTACAGATAGATCCCTCTCAACCAGCAAGAAGAGGAAGAATGAGAGGAAAAGGAATACATCTACATAGACGATAGCATAGTGAAGCAAAAATATGTAATTTTCAGAGATGCAACAGAAAATCACAATCATTTGGTGTACAAACCACTATATACAACTCAACAACAGCAGACTGCAGAAAATAAATAATCATACTCTGCAAAGCAAAACTTCACGTGGAAACTTTGACTTGAACTGCAGCATCTCCCAATTTAGTGTTCCTTCTTTGAGACTGCAATTAACACAATTCACTAAGATGTTACTGTATTTAGGAAAGGAAAACATCACGCCTTCCAAAGAGAAGAAATCGTGGTTTTCACCTCTAGAAAATTTCACTGGCGACCAACTTGCTCATCACATGAGTTTGCATATTTCACATACTAACCCAATTTAAGCAAAGATTAATCATGCAAGTTGGGAAAGAGTACAACAGAACAATGATCCACTACATATGTGAGGAGAAAAAAATGAAATAACACCAACTCCCCTGATAAACAATGCCCATAACACCAATTCTATGCGCCAGTTCAATTTTGAACATTTCCTTGTCATCTTTCAAAGATCAACATAGAGAAGATTACAAGATGATAATAATAGCACCACTAAATCAAACATATTTCAAGACTTGCCCCAACCCCAGCCACAACCAGCTCGGTTAAAATTGATCCATTCGAATCATCAAGATTACAACTTAATTTTTCTCCAAAGAATTTCACCCATATTATGATTAGATTTGTAGGTTAAGGCTTGCATTACATTCAACATGTCTTGAGTTCAGAAATAGCAAAAGTCTTCTACCTCCACCATACAAAGCAGAAAGTATCTCCACTTTGGGTATTTTTTTTTTTCTTGTCTTTTTTATCTCAATAGGCAAAATGCAAAGAAAATAGTAATAAGTAAATTTCCAAATCATAGAAGCTAACCTCCCATTTTTCAAGTTAACATCCAAGCCAAGCAAATTGGAATAATTGAGCCTATTGACCAAATGGAGAGTGGAAGGCTTCCGGCACATCTGCAGCCTCTACAATGACAAACCAAAAGAAAAATAAGGTCATTTCTATTTCTTAGGTTGAAGAATGAAATAAAATTTAACCGAGCGACCAAAGTTAATCTATTCAACATTAAATTAAAAAATTGAAAAATCAATAATAAATAATATTAGAAAAGGTAGATCCATCCATGCTAAAAATTGATCATGGAAAAATATTTCATAAGTAAAAATGAGAATAGCAATGAAAAACTCATACAAGTAGCCCCTAAGATTGTAATCTAACTTCCCCTTATACACTTTTCAAGTTATATTACGGGTTTTAGAGTTCCGAATAAGACAGCCATTACAGTAGTAATAACCACTACATTACATTGAAGCCATCGGTATAGCCAAACAACGAAATCAACATTCCACCATAATTGAGATTCCATTACAGTCATGGTTACATCAATCTCGCTATATAATAACATATTACACAAGAAAATTTATTCTTGAATAAAAAATTTAACAAAAGTATCAAAGCCTATTGATGAAAGTACATAAAAAAGCATTTCACCTCCTGCCACCACATAATGTGGGAAAGATCTTTATCACTCAGAATATTATCATTTGATCCTTTGACTTTCTTGGAAGATTTTGTAATTCCTCTCAAACTCCTCCGGTCTTTGAAACAATAAGCCTGCCCAAACCGTCTGGTCCTGCAGTAAATAAATAAATATATGTTCACAATTACATACGGAAAATTTTCGCACATACAGAATGCAACAATCATAACATAAGAAGTTAAAACTTGTCATATCTTAGTCTGTGTTTAGCAGTTTTTCCGTATAAAGTGGCCTTGAACAAAAACTACACGAGCACCATAAAATGCCTAGTGCTTCTCCGTAAAACGTTTCCATAACTTTCTCAATCCAAAATGTGTCATCCACTATGCACTTCTCCATAACAGCACTTGGAAAAGTTCTTATCACAATGCAAATAAACACTTCCAAACAAACCATTAACAGACGTGGATAATTTTATTAATCGTTAAAAAAAACCAAAAAAATTGTGTTAATTTTGTTTTAAAAATGCCATGTCAATATAAACAAATTTAATTTATTTGATTAATAATAATAAATAAAACAAAAAACAAAAACCAAAAATTATACAGAGAGAGAGGTGAGGGGACATTACAGAAGCAGAGTAGAGGGTCGAAATGGGGAGTAATTGCGAAGAGGGGAACGAAGGAAAACGGAGGAGAGAGAACGAAGCATGGGGAACGAAACGACGGCGTTTCTGGTTGCTAGCCAGTACATGGCTAAAGATGTAATAGTGAGTTAGTTTCCAATTTTTCTTCTTCAGCGGAGAAATTTTTTAATTTGAACAATAAATAACGAATTCAACATTTCTAGGGTTTCTGTTAATAAGCGGTGCTTGGGAGATTGATTGAGACTCTCTTCCCGCCAGAAGAGAACAGACAAAGTGTTTTTCTTTTTCAACTTTTTGTCTTCACAGTGAGAGATTGATAGAAAGTGAAAAGACAAGCGAAGTGGATTATTAATTATTTTCGGAAGAGATATTGTCCGCTCGTCTCGCGATATTTTTGTCTTTTTCTCTATTTTGTTATACAAAAAGGTCCCTAAACTTTTAATTTCTCAAGTGAAGATAATGTTTTTCCATAAGGATCAGATAGGTCCCTACTTCCTTTCGGAATGACTGAAACACTCTTTGTTCTTCTTTCATTTAGAAGTAGGAATCGAACTCAACAGTTACTCGGCTGCACAAAATACAAACGAGGACGCATCCAACAAAGCTCCACAAACAATAAGTGAGAGGTATGTGAAAAAAATTTTTAAACCTTTTTCAATATAAAATTGTCTAAACATTTAAATAATGGCATAACGCCTCTTCCTGGACACAAATTTTTGCACAAAATTTCAACACTTCAATCATAATCAATGGTCGAAAATAATGCTGATCTGAATTTATTTTTTAAAAAATATTTAAAATGGACCCCACCAAATTATTTTTAATAATTCTTTCCATTATATTTTTCTTCATTTTCTCAACACTGCCTTTTTTTTCTTTTCTATTTGTTGTTGGTGAAAAACCTTTCCGATAAGATTAGATAGTTTGGAGTAGCGGTGAGCATTTTACCCGACCCGAAAAATTTCAGGGGGTCGAAATTGAAATCCGATCAGATTAAAAATTACAAACCCGATCGAGTTGTGATCGGGTCCAAATATCTGATTGGGTCGAAAAAAAAAAAAAACTAAACCTAAACACACACACACCATACACCACATGCTGCACACACACAAAGCCACTCATTCACAAATTCACAAACACACACAGCCACACACCACCACAACAAACAAGAATCACAACTTCACAAGTTCACAACACTGTCAACACTCAACACAAACAAGCCAGCCAGCCACCACAAGACTCACACGCACCACGACACAAGACACAACCCTGAACCGCGATCTGTTGTTGCCAACTGCCAAGTGAAACCGCGATTTACTGCTGCCAAGTGAAACCGCGATCTACTGCTGCCAAGTGAAACCGCGATCTGTTTCTGCCAAGTGAAACCGCGTCCAGTCGTGAGCCGTCCGCGATCTGTCGTTGCACATCTGCCCATCTGTTGCCACCAAGTGAAACCGATCTACTATCGAAAACCCGTCTGTGATCTGCTACCGTGGCCACTGATCTGCTGCTTGAAGGTCGAATCCTCACAACACGACCTGAGTTTCTAGCTTTCTCCCCACCTGAACCCGATTTTGAAGCTTTCAACTTTCAAGATTCAACTTTCAAGTTTCATAAGTCATAACTTTATATCCGACCCGTTTTAAATTCGAACCCGATCTTACCCGAATGAAACCCGAATTATTGACCCGATCCGATCCAATCTGATCCAACTCAAACAACTCGAAACTCGATCGGGTTGGCTCGAATCGAACCTGAACCCAGTTTTGCCCACCCCTAGTTGGAGGTAGACAAGCAAGCTGGAAGTAAAAATAGGAAAATAGAATGAGTGATGATACAATCACAAACTCTTGTACAAATTTATCTTGTACAAACTGATGTGGCATTAATCCATTGGCTGAATGAAAATATAAAATAATAGAAATAAATCATGTATGCCAAAAAATATTTAATTCAACTAATTTTATCATACCATATTAGTTTGTATAAAATAAATTTATATAAGAGTTTGTGGCTATATTATTACTCAAATAGAATCGAAAGAATTATTAATATGAATTTGGTGCGGCCTAATTTTTAAAATTTTTTCTGTAAAAAAGAAATTCATATCAACATTAATCTTAATCGTTAGATTGGTTATGATTTAAGAACTGATTTTTTTTTGTAAAATTTTGTGTTAAAAAAAGAGTAGCTCGCGATGTTATCCAGGGATAGCAAAAATATCTGAATCTGTCCCGCTCCGCAAAGATCTAAAAAGATTTGGATCCAAAAAAATCTAGATCTGGATTCTTAAAATTACAATCTGTGGGGATCCGAATCTGCATTATTTTTTAATTAAATTAAAAGTAAATGAAAAAAATAGATAAGTTAAATGCAAAAACATAATAGGATTAATTAAAAAATATAGAAGTTAAATTAAATTAAGAAATATATTCGGATCCACATTATTTTATGTGGATTTATGGCGCTTTATAATTTTATTTATGGATTTATTGGTGATGCTAGATTTGGATTTATTTTATTCTTGATGTTTGATTTATGTCATTCTATTTTTATTTGTGTCTTTATGGTGTTATATGCTATTCTAAATATTAAATTGTTGATTGTTAAATTATGATTGGATGTTATTTTATATTATTACGTAAATTGTTGAATTTTAAATTATTAAATTTTAACTTTTGCGGATCTAGATATTGAGGATATCCACCCGCAATCCGTGTGGATATTAACCGCATCTGAATCTACATATTTTTTTTTGCAAATCCAAATGCGGATTCGAATATAAGAATATCAACCCATACCCAGATCTGGATGCAGCTACATCCATATCTGGATTTTGCCATCCTAATATTATCCCTTAATTAATAGATAACAAAAATTATGAGTGTGAGAAATTCATAACCTCTTATGGAGTAAGTATCATTTTTGGAATGTTTATTAGGTTTGGCATATATTGACACGATTATCCAATCTTTAAAACATTCTAAAAAAATAATTCTTATACCCTAAATTCAAATGAAGAAAACGAAATTCAATGATGATACAATCTACAACATTCAAAATTTTATTTTTTTTATTATTTTTTTATAGATTACAACGACATTGTATAAATATACATTGAGTATATAATTATAGCGCTATATTGGCAAAGTTAGAACACAAATTTTAGATCTAACCTTATTAATCGTATGTGTAGCATTATTCATAGAAATACATAAATCAACAATTATAGAAGCAATAACAATCATAATCAGTCATAGCAGCATTTTGTTCGCATACTCCATTGCCTTGTTTGTGTTTCATGAGACACTTTGAGCGACAGTCCAGAAGGGTACATCCGTTCTTATACAGGATCTCTTGGCATCTCTTCACTTGTGCATTGGCATGAGGAACCATCACTGCAGCTGAAGTTTTTTTTTATTTTAAAAGACAAAAATAGGCTTAGGAAAAAACAATACACATTTAAGTAAGAAAATTTTAACGAACTATTCTATACATGTCAAAGAAAAATGAATCATATAAGTTTTAACTGAGGAATTTCGGAATTTCAAACCTGATAAAGTGAGAATGAGAATTAAGAAAAGGGAAACTTTTGCCATCTCTGTAACCCTAGTTTTAATTAATGCTCGACGATTTTGATGATTACAACCATGGGGAATGTGATTGATTTATATAGGTGCAGAATTCTAATAGTTTTGTGCCCAAGCAGTTATTAGATTCTAATATGAACATAATTTTGTTATTTAGTTTTAATTTTGGTTTTCCAAGCCCATATTGGATTAGAAAAATTGGAATTTTAGTTGTTGATTTTGAAAATTTTCTGTTGAGTATGGACGAAATTATATATTTATAGGTAATGTTTGTTTCATCCGTATTATAAACAAAAACTTTTAGGTTAGTAGACTTACAGTTTTGGCATTTGAGGCGCAGTTGACTCTGGTCAAGAAAGGTCGGAGAATGCTTTTTTTTTTTTTCGTTTCAAGCATGTACTAATATAGTAATTTTATTTCTCTAATTATTCCTTTTGGGATAAATTACTAAACAAATAACTCAAGTAATTAATATGTACTGCAATTTTGAACCAAATTGAAACGAGAAGTTTAAGGAATTGGAAAATGAAAAAGGGCATTGTCATCCTATTTTCTTAGTAAATAAATCTCACTTTTAGTTTGAAAGTGGGGAGAAAAAAAACTTATGAAATCTTATGTCATATCAAACAATGAAATTGAGATTAATCATTTTTTTTTCTATGATTCTATCATTGACTTTATCCTTACCATTTCTCTCCTCTCTTTTTATTTCTTCCAACCAAATATGAGCATTATCTTAAAGTAATAAAAACATAGGAATAGAAAGGACAATAAAGATAGGTTTTTAGGAGGACAAAAAAATATAGAAACCCATGGGTCTATACTTAAAAGTTATGCATTTTTTTTAAAGCAAATCTTGATGGTATGAGAAAAAATTATTAATAATAATTAAAATAAAAAATACACCTAAAATGGGGGACATAACGGGCCTCCAAAAAACAAGTTAATACAAAAATTTAATAAAGAAACACAAGCACATAACTAAAATTAAAAAGAAAAATGCCAAAAATACAATTATATCAACAAATAACAATAAAATTGGCTAAACCTTTTTTTAACACAAGATTGTCTAAACCTTTAAATAAATAACAAATTACGTGTGAAAGAAATTAATAAACTCTTATGTATTGTTGATTTACAATAGTTGAAAATTTACCTTGCACATAGAGAATCGAAAGGGGTATGGAAATAAGTGAAATAAAGGAAGATGAATTGGTTATTTTTAAAATTTAAAGCACAATTACGTGTTAAAAACAACTACAAAAATTAATTATAAAATTT
Organism: Citrus x changshan-huyou; assembly: GCA_039657385.1. Lineage (NCBI taxonomy): Eukaryota > Viridiplantae > Streptophyta > Magnoliopsida > Sapindales > Rutaceae > Citrus > Citrus x changshan-huyou. The sequence continues at coordinate 7,382,849 of CM077555.1, read as the reverse complement.
TAATTTTTTTCTCTCTCCCAGCTGAATGTTTAATGATATGGTTTTAATAAGTCTTAAAAGTTTTTTGGAATGACCAATGGGCCTCTGGCCCAGTGGGAGAGTCATTGCACTTACAATGTTAAGAGTAAAGGTTCGAGACTCCATAAAAACATTTATGTGATTAGTTTCAATCTTCCCTCAATTATCATATAATTGAGTGGAGACACAGTCCCCTCGAATATTTGAGAGGGTTTGAAGAATCTAGGCCGCGCACGAAGGTCCCAGTTATATAATCTGTTTGTAAATATTAATTGTAATATCTTATATAATATCAGTAAGTATTCAAAAAAAGAAGTTTTTTGGAATGATTCAAATGATATACCACATCAACAGTATGGGCATTCAGGCCGTCCAATTAACATAACTCTTATATCTTAAATGTTTGGAAAGAAGTTCACAAAAGCAGCCGCATGTCAAATCGAAACTAACGCTTTCTCTCTTTTTATGATTAAAACGGAATATGTACAAAAAATAAATAGCCAGAAATTAAATAAACATAGTCCAAGAGACACAAATTTTTATGTAAAAAATTTAAATAGGAAAAAACTACAGGACTGTAGTCAGATATAACCTTTATCTATATAATTAATGGGATTAAAACATGAATTTTTCTCTAGATAATACTAGAGACTTACAACATCAAGAATCTTATCATAGCAACAACCTACAATCTATTGCTCTCAGCAAGTAAGTATCTTAACTAACAGTCTAATTAGAGAGGATATAATAAAAATCAAGACCGACAAGAATGTATAAGATGATATTGGGAACTAACCCTCTGAATATGGGGGAAAATTGAATCATGGCTACTGTATTCTTCTCTAAAAAATTTCTTTACATGTGGTAAAAAAACAGCCTGAGACTAGATGTTTGATGTAGGAAGCATTTGGGTTGAATATATTAGAAATTACAATATTTGAGTCAATTTAGTATTTAGTATTAGGATTTATCTTGTTTTGTTAAGCTTATTTAAGTTACATTTGTAATTCTATTCTAACAAGGATTTTAAACTATTTCTTTTATTTGAGAAAGATTAGGATTAAGTTAACTATTAGTATATAAATGTTTGTTATTAATAGTTTATTGTAAGACTTTTAAGTTTTTCATTAATAATATTTCAAATTATACCTTTTGGGTTTATCTTTGTCATAAATTCAACGTTTTCTCTCTTTGAGAGTTATTATTTCTCGAGTTTTAAGAACGAACGTTAGAACACCATCAAGTATTACTTTCGCATTTCGTCAAGTGGTATCAGATCATTTCTTTCTGCCAAGCAGAACTTTCCTGACCATTAACCACTTTTCATACACAAATCCTTCACTCCATCATCTATTAATTCCACCAAATGCAAAATATCTAAAATCAACAAAACCTTCGCCACCAATAGCCATATTTACAGCCACTTTATGCGGTTATCGCCACTACCGTTCTTTATCTTTTTCATTGACATCCACCACCATTAAAACTAGAAAAAGATGCCCCATCAAAACCCGACCCATCTCACCACTGAGTAGCCACCCAAAAGCCGTACAACGTCCTGTAATACCGCTCATTGCAACCGATATAACCTCTGTGACTTAACCTCTACCATTACTACTAACAAGTGTGAACTCAAACTTAAGTGCAACATGTCGTTTTGAGGGTGCACGCTCATATGAATTGTCATTTGAAGAGTAGCAGAGTGAAACTAACATGTTTGTAGGGATGGCAATGGGGAGGGGAGGGGAGGGGACCAATCTCCCTGTACCCATCCCCGATAGTTTGCATATGTCCCCGTCCCCTCCCCATCCCCGTCAAAATTATTTAAGAGAATCATCATTCCCTCCCCGAATAATAACAGGGGATCCCCGAGGGTCCCTGATCCCCGAATAATTAATACATTTTTTTGTTTTCGATTTTGAGTTAATCATATTAAAATAAAAAATTCAAATAAAAGTAAAATTCGAAATATATCTTACATTAATATCCATTACAAAAGTCACATACATTAAATTAGTAACTAACGCAACATGTAAGAGATACAAACTATCATGAACAAATTAATAGCTTAATACAAAATTGTTACAAATAAAATCAAATTTAGATTCAAAATTAACTTTTCAATGGTGGCGTTGGCACTTTATAAATGTGAATTATTCCCTTTACAGCACAATAGTTAAGTTGAAGCAAATTAAGAGCAAATATTAGATTAGATTAGATTAGATATTAAAATTGTGATTTACTGTGGGCAATTATAACATCTAAAAATAAATAAAAAATAGATTTAAGTTTAAAATATTTAATGAATATTAAAATTAAAACAAAAGTTTTGGGCTAATAGAATCTGTCCGGTCTTTTTAATGTCATAAATAAAAATTTAGGACTTTAATTAGTTAATTAGGCCTAAAAGTTTAATAATATAAATATTTTGATATTTTTTATTTTTACCAATACTTATAATTTTATAATTCAAATTTTATTATTTATTTACTAGTAATTTTAAAAAATAAAAATTAAATTAAAAATTAAAATGGGGAAATGGGTAGGGGATGGGGATTCCACCTCATCCCCGTCCCCTCCCCGAATAAGAAATTGGATAAAAAAATTTTCCCGTCCCTTCCCCAAATAAGAACTTGGGTATAAAATTATCCCCATACCCCTCCCCGAATGGGAAAAATTCCCGAGGGTACCCGTCCCCGTGGGAATTTTTGCCACCCCTACATGTTTGATATGTTGTATGAAGCTGTTAAAAGCCTCACATGCATAGCACATGACATATCCATTCTAAAATAAGCTAAAACGACATTTGTTGTATGTCGTTTTACTCACACTAAAGATGACATATGGTTTGCACGTGAGTAGGCTGTTGTTTTAGTAAATTTTGGCAGGAAGAAGTTGTTAGCATAACAAACCCAGAAACAAAGTATATAAAGTTGTTTCTAGTATATTCTTATGATGATGATGTGTGAGATCCAAGTGTTTGGGAAAGAGAATGTAAATTGTCAAATGCTCAATACAGTTTCAACTCCCCCCAAGCAAAGTTCAAATTGAGATGGGAGACACAAGGAAATGAGGACATGGAAATCTCTACAACAATTGCAGAAAATCCATCGGCGGAGGCTGGTTGCCAGCCCCGCCGACAACCATGAAGCTTGTTAGCTGGAACATCCGAGGATTGGGGAAGGACCGGGCGTTTCGAGGACTAAAAAGGATCCTCCGTGAGCACAAGCTTGAGATTTTTATTTTTGTGTGAAACAAAATTGAAGGTGCAGCTCATGAATAGAAAAGCCTAAGCTCTAAATTTTCAAAATTGTCTTGCAGTTGATGGCCATAGAAACGGGGGTGGTCTGGTAATGATGTTGGGAGAAAATGTAATAGTGGATGTAAAATCTTACAGTAAGCATCATATAAATGCTATAGTCCAAAATAAGGAAGGTAGCTTGTGGCGCTGCACAAGGGTTTATGGTCATCCAAAAACAGAGGAGAAAAAGCACACGTGGGAATTGATAAGAAGACTTTCAGGTCTGTCCTCTTTAGGTCTATCCTCCTTACCCTATCTGTGTATTGGGGATCTTAATGAAATCTTGCATTTGAATGAAAAAATTAGAGGGAATGAAAGAATAGTGGATTTGATTACCAATTTCAGGGAGGCGATCCAAGATAGTGCCTTTGTTGATCTTGGCTATAAAAGGTATCCGTTCACATGGAGTAATATGAGGTTTGGGCCGTTAGTAGTTGAAGAAAGATTGGACAAAGCTTTTTGCTCTAAAAATTGGGGTAATACCTTCCAAGAACAACCTAAAGAACATATTGAAACTTGGAGCTCTGACCATTATTCGATTGTAATGCAAGTGATAGAGAAGGGAAAAACGTTGGGTTTTGGGGAAAGAACTTTCCATAGAATACATTATGAAGATATGTTGAGCCCGTATGGAAAATGTCCAGAGATAATTAGAAAGAAGTGGCGGGAGAATTGCATTTGGGAGGGAGCAAATGTTGTGGAGCTGTTCAAAGAGACTGCAAAGAAGTCAATGGCTGAATTATTGGTGGGGAGTTCAGAAGAATTCAGGGAAAGAGAAAAAAAATTAAAAAAAGTTGCTGAGAGCTAAAAAGCATGAAGCAAAACTATGATCACTATGTCGATGGGGAAAAAATCAAGGAGTTGGAAAAACATATTGATAATGCATTGGTTAACAAAGAAATTTACTGGAAACAAAGGTCAAGAGCTGATTGGTTGCTTGAAAGGGACAGGAACACAAAGTTTTTCCATGCCAAAGCCTCATAACGGAAGAAAAAAAACAAGATTTGAGGAGTTTTGGATAAAAAACGGAAGCTGGTCAGAAGAAGCAGAGGTGATAGAGAGAAGGTTTTGTGACCACTTTACAAACCTTTTTACCACAATAAACCCCTTAATGCCGCCAAAGAAGAAAGACAAAGGTAAAGCAGTCCTTAAAGATACTGGATCTTAAGAACCCTCTAAAGAGCCTCAATTAACCCCTTCTAAAGAAAAACTACTTTCTTCGGCTTTGCCCATCAAATCTTGGATCGAACTGGTCGAAGAACATGAAGCCCAATACAAATCTATTTCTTCTGATGACCAAGTAAAGCAATGGATGAGTTCCATTACAAAATCCCCTGAGCTTATGATTGCTTTGCAAAATCTTTCTCAAAGCCAATCTTCTCCTAAAAAAGAAGAAACAGAAAAACCCATTTCTAAAGAAATTTCAAAGCCTTCTTCCCAAAATGTTGTTGTGTCCTGTGAAAGCTCATCCTCTCAAATTGTGCTTTCACAGCCAACACTTTCAAAGAAAACCTCCGATTGGTTTGATAAAACCCATTTTCAAAACATTCTTTCTATGGAAGATGGATTTTACAATTCTGATCCTTTTCAAAGCATTTCAAAGTTTTTCCCCAAAGGCTGGTTTTTCAAACCATGGGATTTGACAAAACCCTAGTCTTACTATCAAAGCATTTTAGAAATTACTGAGTCAGTTAAATTTAAACATTTCTTTCTCAGCAGTTCTCATTCTGAGCCGGCCTACTCTACGGCCACTATTTTAAAGGTATTGAGCCCAAACCAGTGGGGTGACCTGCTCCACAATTTCAAAACTTTCCCTCTCAATTTTGAGACCCGTTTACCTCACTGTAGGACTTTTTCCTACTGGGATTACCAACAAGCCTGGTATAACACATTTTTTATCCAAAACCCTAAAAAATCTCATTCTTGGTTATTTTTCTTCAATTCAAAAATAACCGTTCAAAGCCTACCAAATTGGTTTCATCATTGGTGGAACCATTTTAAGCCAAGCCCAGATATCCTTACCCCAAACGCCATACAATGTCTAAATCTTTTTAAAGCCCATTATAAACCTACTGAGTCTGAGAAGAGATTTCCTCATTTTCTCTGTTTTTGTACAAACTTCTTTCTCCCTTGGGTTTGGATGTGGAGTCTCCGACATCACACTCAAGATTCCCAATTAATCCTTCAAAGAACCTTTAAAGTCAAATGGTGGTCAAAATTCGATGAACAATCCAAATTGACTACTAGCGATATTGAAAAATGGCTTTCTTCTAAAGGCCATTTACAACCAACCATCAAAGACATAAAATCCCAAGGCACTTTCCTTTCTCAAAAATCCAAAGCCCAAGTGAAATACAAGTGTGCAACCCAAGAGGGGGGGTGAATTGGATTTTTAAAATCTATCCTAACAGATCCACACAACAAGCAATCTAATGTCTTAACAATAATTGAAAACAATAATTAAAGAGTAAGGGAGAAGAGAAACAAACACACGAATTTTTACGTGGTTCGGCAATCCCCGCCTACATCCACGCCTCCAAGCGATCCAAGCTCGAGGATTTCACTATCCCAGCCTTTCCAAGGCTTCAACAATTACAATTGACTTCGAGGTGTCAATAAACCTTTACAACAAAGAGATTATCTCCCAATCTCTTCACTCAAGTGTCTCACACACTCAAATTCTTACAAATGAGATGAGCAAATGATGATTACAATGAAACTCACTCAATGAGTAGATATACAATGATGAAGAACAAGAAAAGATTCAATGTTTGTATTTCGCAAGTTTGAACACTCAAGATATCACGTATGCCTTTTGTTTTTGCTTGTTGGAGAGCTTCAAAATGAGTTGGATTTGAGTTCTTATAGCTTGAGCTCGAAAACTAGCCGTTACTCACATTCTGGGCTATCCGGTTTGCCGTTTAATGGAATTCGGTAAGCCGAATTTATGTTACCGTTAAGGCAAAATTTTGAATTTTGCCTAACCGGCTTGCCGGATTCGGAATCCGGTAAGCCGTTTTCGTTATGGTGCTTACTGCCCGAATTCGGCCTGCCGTTTATCAGTAACCGGTAAGCCGGTTGCTACAGTAACCTGCTACAATGAAATTTTTCCCATATTTTCAGTTTGACCCCAAAACTTTATAAAAACTATAGTATGGCCCCAAACGTTATGAAACTTTACAAATAGATCCAATTTCAGAATTTTTAAGTAATGTTTCGTTAATCCCAAAACTTTCTGAAATTATGACTTTGCCCAAACTTTGTGAAATTATATAATGACCCCAAAAACATTTAAATAATTTCAAATAAGTCCAAATCCGAAAACTTTAAAAACATTATCAAAGCTTTTAAAATACATGTGGTTTGTTATCATCAAAATCAATATTTATAGCCATATAGGCTAACAATCTCCCCCTTTTTGATGATGACAAAGCACATTCAAAACTTTAATTTTGTTATGAAAAAGCTCCCCCTTAATCAATGCAAGTTAAAAAAAATGATTTGAAAAATAGTTTAAGAAAAACTCCCCCTGCATACATGCTCCCCCTAGATACATGCATATTTTCATAACACATATTAAATCATTCTCCCCCTTCATCATCAAAAAGAATAAAGACTCCCCCTATCAATCATCAAAATCACAACATAAGTACATTAGTAAAAAAATATTCATAAGCATAAGAAAATCCATATAAAATCCATATAATCCATAATGATCAAGCAACACAAAATCCATAAGATCAACATAGAGAGTCATAACAAATCCATACAATCCAAAACAAATACATAAACCGAAGAGCATAACAACCATCCATAGAGTCGAAAATAAAAGAACACACAATGCAGTAAATAAAATATAGGTGTGTCCAAGTACAAGCACAAAATACTACTCAGGTGGTGAGGATGGAGGTGGAAACGGATATGGAATGCCGAAGTGCTCGAAGAGGAGGCGCTGTCCATGAATGAGCTGCTGCTGCAGCTGCCGCTGCTGCTGCTGCTCCTGCTGAAGCTCAGTCTGCCTCACCGAAAGTGTCCGAACCTCATCCATAAGCTGCTGAAGAGTGACATCTCCAGAGGTAGGAGGCCGTGGAGGTGATGAAGCGGATGCAGATGCACTAGGAGCCGAAGCAACTGTAGAAGAAACTCGGCGTCTACGCTGCCCTCGAAATGATAGTGAGAATACTGGAAGCTGATCAGCGGGAATCACGGCATTAAGTGGCCGATCATCACTTGGGGCTAGAAAGGTAAACTTGTTATCGCTGTATTTGACCCAAGTGCCATCCTTCCACTCAAAGCCTAACCCAACAATAACCTCATCCCCAATACCCTTGGATGGCCTACAAGAAGGTTCTAGAATCGGCACTTCAAAGAATTTAAGAATACGAGTAATGAAGTGACCATAAGGAAGAGAGCGGGTAATCAAGGCTGGAATGCTCAACATGGTGCGAACAATGGAATAGCCCAAGTCAACCGGGCGACCTCTAAGAATACAGTCAATCATGGCGACATCCATGTGAGACACCTCATCCAAATGTCCTGATCTAGGAAGTACAATGGACTGGATGATACGAAGCAAAAAACGAGTTTGAAGACAAAGACACTGAGTACGGAAATGAATGGTACAGTCTTCAACAGAGAGATCATTACGCCGACAAATATTACGAACGGCATCAACATGAACATAATCATCAATTTCAGGAGGTTTCCTAAGAGAAAAAATGTCCAAGCCATCATCGGAAGATCCTAGGATGTTGTTCAAGTCCGAATCATCAAATTCAATCAAAACTCCTCCAACTTTGGTGATTACTCGATTCTCTTTCTCCGCGGAACAATCCATATTCGAGTAAAATACTTTCACCAAGTCGGGATACACATTCTCCTCAATCAACAATGCATCAATCCAACCAACATCTCCCAACAATTGAAATAAAGTTCTATGACTAATCTGGAGAGAATGTAAAACAGCCGGTAAAACAAAGAAAGAGTTGAGTACCTCACGAGTCCGAAAGCTTTGATGAAACCTTTTGATCAAGTGTTGCGTGTTCTGAAAGTGAATGGACTCAAAGGTGGGTTGATTGGAGGTGCCCCTTGCTTCCCGTGGCCGTGTGGATGGTTGAACCGGTTCCTTGCCTTTTCTCCGAACTGGCCGAGAGCTTGACATATTGATTTTGATTGATTTGAAGATAAAAACACCAAAGAGAATGAAGAAGATGAAGATTGGAGGTGATTTGGTGAAACAAATTTGATCAAAAACGGCTTGAGAGTGAGAAATCTAGAGAGAGAAAATTCGGCTCAAAACCTAGGTTGGAATTGGGATCTAAGGATTTAGATGTTGAAAACGGGTTTCAAGGATGGTTTTACAATCTTAGTGAGATGGGGAATGATTTTATTGATTCAATTTGATGTAAAAATGGAAGAAAAAGAAGGATTTTGGAGTGAGAAAGAGAGAAAAAGGAAACGGGTTTTAGAGAGATGAAGAACCGGTATGCCGAATGCTTGAGGAAGATGAATAGTTCTTAAGGAATCACGAATCCGGCTTGCCGGATTTCCTAACCGGCAAGCCGGTTAGCATGCAGAAAGGAGAAAGCCGAAACCGGCTTTCCGAAATTGAAATCCGGTAAACCGGATATGGACCGAGAGATGCAAGAGGCAATTCGGCTTGCCGGTTTCCTTAACCGGCTGGCCGGTTTCGAGAGCCTCCAAAAATAATCGGTTTTCCGGATGTCTTGAACCGGAAATCCGGTTTTGCTCCAGCAAAGCATGCATGCGAATTCGGTTTTCCGGTTATTGATAACCGGTTGACCGGTTATGAGGCAGTAAATATCCTTCCAAATTCGGTTTTCCGGATTGAAAATCCGGTCATCCGAATGTTGTCCAGAGACCAACCAAAGCTAATCCGGTTTTCCGGAATTTGTCCCGAGAGGGATCAATAAGGAGAAATAATTTTCCGGAAGAATGAAAAGGGAATATTTGCTAGCTCTTGTACTTGTATTACACACCATTTTATTTCCGGCTTTAAAAATTGATTAATTTTAAATCATTTTGAGATTTAAAACTTTTCAATAAGCCATCTAATGCATGTAATATAAAATCATAAAATCATAAATTTACAAGCACATCAAGTTATCTAATTCATGTAGCATAAAACCATATGATAACAATCATATCAAGCCATGAAATAAAACATGAATTAAGATTCAACATTCATCATTCCAAGCTCATGCCTAATCTTTAGAAAAAGCTCTTCGCTAAGAGGTTTTGTAAAGATATCCGCAAGTTGATTTTCAGTGGAAACAAATTTAATTACAACATCCCCTTTTTGAACATGATCTCTAAGGAAATGATGTCTAATCTCTATATGCTTAGTCCTAGAATGTTGAATGGGATTCTTGGAAAGATTTATAGCACTAGTATTGTCACATAAGATAGGAATTTGATCAAGTATAATGCCATAGTCTCTAAGGGTTTGTTTCATCCAAAGAATTTGTGCACAACAACTACCTGCGGCAATATATTCTGCCTCGGTGGTTGAAAGCGCAACTGAGTTTTGTTTCTTACTAAACCAAGAGACAAGAGAATGACCTAGGAAGTGACATGTTCCACTAGTACTTTTTCTATCAACCTTATACCCAGCAAAATCAGCATCCGAATAACAAGTTAAATCAATATGAGTTCCTCTAGGATACCAAAGGCCAAGATTAATAGTGCCAATTAAATACCGAAAAATGCGTTTGACAGCAAGCATGTGAGACTCTTTAGGACAAGATTGAAATCTAGCACACAAGCAAACACTAAACATAATATCAGGCCTACTAGCAGTTAAGTAGAGTAAGGATCCGATCATACCTCGATAAGTCTTGATATCAACTTCCTTACCTTTCTCATCTTTGTCTAGCTTGATAGTAGTGCTCATAGGAGTGCTTTTTGCCGTTCCATTTTTATAGCCAAATCTTTTGAGTAGATCTTTCACGTACTTGGCTTGGTTTATGAAAATTCCTTCCTCGTTTTGTTTGATTTGAAGACCAAGGAAGTACTTCAACTCTCCCATCATACTCATCTCAAACTCTTGGCTCATACATGATGAAAAATCTTTACACAACAACTCATTAGTAGAACCAAAAATAATATCATCAACATATATTTGAACAATAAGTATGTCTTGGTTCTTATGCTTAACAAAAGGAGTTGTGTCCGCTTTTCCCATTGAAAAATCGTTATCCAACAAGAAATTTTTAAGCCTATCATACCAAGCTCTAGGTGCTTGTTTTAAACCATACAAAGCCTTGGATAACTTATACACATGATCTGGAAATTTTTCATTTTCAAAACCAAGAGGTTGTTTCACATAAACTTCCTCCATAATGTATCCATTTAAGAAAGCACTCTTGACATCCATTTGATACAAAATAAAATCCTTATGACATGCATATGCTAACAACATCCTAATGGATTCTAATCTTGCTACAGGTGCAAAAGTTTCATCAAAATCAATTCCTTCTTCTTGGTTGTAACCTTGAGCCACTAATCTAGCTTTATTTCTTACAACCACACCGGATTCATCCATTTTGTTTCTAAATACCCATTTAGTACCTATAATGGATTGATGTTCCGGATTAGGAACTAACTCCCACACATTATTTCTCTCAAATTGATTCAACTCCTCTTGCATTGCTATAATCTAAGATTCATCATTTTCCGCATCCGCAAAGGATTTTGGTTCAATTTGAGAAATAAATGCAGCATGCTCACATGTGTTTCTAAGAGATGATCTAGTGGTAACACCTCGTGAGGGATCTCCTAAAATTACATCCTTAGGATGAGAGGACACATACCTCTACTCCTTGGGGAGTGTTTGTGAAGTACCTTCATTTTGCTCTGCATTTGTTTCTTCATGATGTTCCTCTTGAATTCCAGGTGGTGTGTCTTCTTGGTTGTCATTTGATGCTTCTTCTTGTTGTTCTTCTTCTGCATTATCATCAACAACAACTTTCTCCGTAGAGGAGGGGTTAGACTCATCAAATGTAACATGCATAGATTCTTCCACAACTAAAGTTCTTTTATTATAAACTCTATAAGCTTTGCTTGAATTTGAATAACCAAGAAAGATACCAACATCAGATTTTGGATCAAATTTACCAAGATTATCTTTTGTGTTTAAAACAAAACATTTGCATCCAAAAACTTTAAAATAACCAATGTTGGGTTTTCTATCTTTCCAAAGCTCATATGGAGTTTTATTGAGATTAGGTCTAATCAACACCCGATTTAAAACATAACAAGCGGTGTTGACGGCTTCGGCCCAAAAATACTTAGGCAAAGAATTTTCATTCAACATGGTCCTAGCCATTTCTTGAATAGACCTATTCTTTCTCTCTACTACTCCATTTTGTTGTGGAGTCCTAGGTGATGAAAATTGATGTTCAATGCCAAGGTCATTACAGAAATTTTCAAATGCATGATTTTCAAATTCTCCACCATGATCACTTCTAATACAAGTGATGGAGTAACCTTTTTCATTTTGAACATTTTTACAGAAAATTCGAAATGCATCAATGGCATCATCCTTATTAGCTAAGAACAATACCCATGTGTATCTCGAATAATCATCCACAATTACACATGCATAAAACTTGCCACTTAAACTAGCATATCTAGAAGGTCCAAATAAATCTATATGAAGCAATTGAAGTGGTTTTGAAGTGGAAACATGATTTTTGCTTTTGAATGAAGTTTTGATTTGTTTTCCAAATTGGCATGCTTCACAAGTTCTATCTTTTTGAAAATTGATTTTTGGAAGACCTTTTACTAAATCATTTTTCACGATTTTTGAAATCAAATTCATGCTTGCATGACCTAATCTTCTATGCCATAACCAACCATCATCATGTAATGCGGAAAGACATTTCTCATTTGTTGATGCACAATCTATATTAATGGTATAGACATTAACACATCTATTTCCTACAAACAAGACTTTCCCATCACATGCATTCTCAATAACACACTTTGATTCATCAAAGATAACTCTATACCCTTTATCACATAATTGACTAATACTAAGCAAATTGTGTTTCAAGTTTTCAACCAAACACACATTTTCAATGAGAGTAGAGGATACATTACCGACATTTCCAATCCCAATGATTTTTCCTTTTGAATTATCCCCAAACGAAACATCTCCACCATTTTCGATCTTGGTAAAGCTTGAAAACCAAGAATAATTCCCTGTAATGTGTCTTGAACAGCCACTGTCCAAGTACCACTTATTCTTCTTCTTCTTTGAGCCCTGTAGAGAAAATCTCAAGCTTTAGGTACCCAAACCTTTTTGGGTCCTTGAGAGTTAGCAATGGTTCCTTTCGGAACCCAAACACATTTCATACCATAATATGCATTTCTCTTCACTGCACATCTATTTTTCATATGGCCATCTTGATTGCAATAATGACATACAATTTTATTGTTAATAGATGTATTCTTCACAAAATAACTCTTGTAAAATTTTTGTTTCAAATTCGGTTTATAACCTATGCCACTTTTGTCAAATACACATTTTTGTGAGTTTAGCAAATTGTCCAACATCTTTTGCCCATTTGTAAATTTTAGCACAATTTCATTTAATTCATTACTCTTCTTTCTAAGCATTTCATTCTCATTTTTCAAGTCATTCATGTGTGACTCTAAGTGCTCATGTGAAGTGCTAGAGTTCTCAAATAATGCAATACTATCATGTAATGTTTTGTTTTCTAATTCTAGGCATGTAATCTTTGCACTAAATGAATCATTTTCATTCTTAAGCTCTATCATCTTCTTTTTAAGACTTATATTCTTTTTACCAATCTTCATTAGCTCATCATGCAAATCATTAAAAGCATCATGCAATTCATCATATGTAGGAAGAACACTTACCTCATCAAGTTCATCACATGATTCTTCCCCAATGGCCATGAGAGCTAAGTTTGTCATTTCTTGTTGTTCATCCTCATCACTTGTTTCCTCATCGCTATCATCCCATGTGGCCACCATAGCCTTCTTCTTGAATTTGTTGAGAAGAGGACATTCCGGTCGTATGTGTCCGGGCTTCTTGCATTCATAACAAGTGATTGGCTCCTTCTTCTCCTTCTTATTCTTGTAGCCTCTGAACTTTCTCTGCTCATTATTCTTCTTGTAAAATTTTCTGAATCTTCTAGCTAACATAGCCAGCTCCTCATCATCCATTTCGCTTTCCTCATCACTCTCACGTTTTGAAGCCTTGAGAGCAATGTTCTTCTTCTTTTCCTCATGCCCTTTTTCAGCTGCCAAATCTTCTTCATATGAAATAAGAGAGCCAATTAAATCATCAATAGGTAACACATTTAAATCCTTGGCTTCCTCAATGGCAGTCCTTTTTGGTCTCCATTCCTTAGGTAGAGACCTAATGATTTTCTTGACTTTTTCGCTATTTGAAAAAGTCTTTCCTAGGGCTCCTAGAGTGTTCACTATGTCCGTGAATCTAGTATACATAGAGTACACATTTTCATTTTGTTCCATTTGAAACAATTCATATTGTCGAGTGTACCTACTTATTTTAGATTCTTTCACTTGGTTCGTGCCTTCATAGACAACCTCAAGTTTGTGCCAAATCTCATTAGCACTTTCGCAACTAGACACTCTATGAAACTCTTTCTTATCTAGTGCACAAAATAAGGCATTCATGGCCTTGGAATTTAGAGAAGCTTTTCTCTTTTCGAATTCATTCCAATCCCGTGAAGGTTTTGGAATATCTTCTCCAACTTCATTTTTAGTCAAAGGCATGAAAGGACCATCATTAACGATTTCCCAAATCTCATAATCTAAGGCTTGCAAGTAAATTCTCATCCTAGTTTTCCAATATGGGTAATCGTTTCCATCAAAGTAAGGTGGTCTAGTGGTGGACTGCCCTTCCCTAAATGTGGAATCATTTTGAGTTGCCATTGATCTTTAGCTCTAGATGGTTAAATCTAAATAAGAGCACCTCGCTCTGATACCAATTGAAATACAAGTGTGCAACCCAAGAGGGGGGGTGAATTGGATTTTTAAAATCTATCCTAACAGATCCACACAACAAGCAATCTAATGTCTTAACAATAATTGAAAACAATAAGTTCAATAATAGCACAATAATTAAAGAGTAAGGGAGAAGAGAAACAAACACACGAATTTTTACGTGGTTCGGCAATCCCCGCCTACGTCCACGCCTCCAAGCGATCCAAGCTCGAGGATTTCACTATCCCAGCCTTTCCAAGGCTTCAACAATTACAATTGACTTCGAGGTGTCAATAAACCTTTACAACAAAGAGATTATCTCCCAATCTCTTCACTCAAGTGTCTCACACACTCAAATTCTTACAAATGAGATGAGCAAATGATGATTACAATGAAACTCACTCAATGAGTAGATATACAATGATGAAGAACAAGAAAAGATTCAATGTTTGTATTTCGCAAGTTTGAACACTCAAGATATCACGTATGCCTTTTGTTTTTGCTTGTTGGAGAGCTTCAAAATGAGTTGGATTTGAGTTCTTATAGCTTGAGCTCGAAAACTAGCCGTTACTCACATTCTGGGCTATTCGGTTTGCCGTTTAATGGAATTCGGTAAGCCGGATTTATGTTACCGTTAAGGCAAAATTCAAAATTTTGCATAACCGGCTTGCCGGATTCGGAATCCGGTAAGCCGTTTTCGTTATGGTGCTTACTGCCCGAATTCGACCTGCTGTTTATCAGTAACCAGTAAGCCGGTTGCTACAGTAACCTGCTACAGTGAAAATTTTCCCATATTTTCAGTTTGACCCTAAAACTTTATAAAAACTGTAGTATGGCCCCAAACGTTATGAAACTTTGCAAATAGATCCAATTTCAGAATTTTTAAGTAATGTTTCGTTAATCCCAAAACTTTCTGAAATTATGACTTTGCCCAAACTTTGTGAAATTATATAATGACCCCAAAAACATTTAAATAATTTCAAATAAGTCCAAATCCGAAAACTTTCAAAACATTATCAAAGCTTTTAAAATACATGTGGTTTGTTATCATCAAAATCAATATTTATAGCCATATAGGCTAACACCAAGCCCTTTTAGCAAGTGCCAAGACTGAAGAAGAATACTTCAAAGTCATGGAACAGCTCCTCGCTTCCCGGTCAAAGTCATCAGTGGCTGACTCCTCTGAAGATGAAGACGAAGATGAAGAGCCAACAATTTCTCTCGGAGACGAAAATGAAGATGATTGTTTTGGAATTTTCTCTCCTTTAAAGCATTGTAAATAATTATTTGATTATTTACTTAAAAAAAAAAGAAAAAAAAAGAAATATTTATTTGTTTAATATTCTTGTATTTCCGGGTGGTCCTCTGGACACAAGTGAGAGCGCACATGTCTCTTCACCCGTGTTACAAAATCTTCAAAGATACCATCCAAAGATTTCTGCTCGGCATTCCTGCTCGGCATACCAGCTGCAGTGACTCCTGCTCGGCATTCCTGCTCGACATATCAGCTGCAGTGATTCCTGCTCGGCACAATGAACAGTGCCAATTTCCAAAGATTACTGTGCACTCAAAGCTCCGCTACAGTGAACAGTGCCAATTTCCAAAGATTACTGTGCACTCAAAGCTCCGCTACAGTGAACAGTGCCAATTTCCAAAGATTACTGTGCACTCAAAGCTCCGCTACAGTGAACAATTTTAAAATTTTTTGTATATAATCTATGAGGAAGACTTAGACTCCTCAAGGTTTTTTCATTATAGAGTTTTTACTTCTCTCTCTTCTTCTCTTCCTTCTCTCTAAAGATCTCTCTCTCTCTCTCTCTCTCAGGGAAGTCTGGATCAAGACACCCAGGAAAACTATCCTGTCTTGTAAATGATCAAGGCATCAAGGAGGTTTCCTGTCTTGTAATCTTCCCGTCTTTCAAATCTTTCTTTCAAAGACAGATCTATAAAATTGTATCAAGCACAAAACTTCAAAGCAACATGTATGATTTATGATTCAGTCATTTAAATTAAAGCATTGTAATTTAATTTCAAAGCATTTAATTACCGCAATTTACTTTATGTAATTTAAATTTATGCAATTTAATTTTAAAGCATTTTATTTTACAAAGCATGCTTTGCAGACTGATCTCTATCAGATCTGCCATATAAATTGTACATTCCTCTGAGGCAAAGAGACCGGATCTGGATCCTCAGTTGTAAATCTTCTCTTCTCCCTCCTTTCCTTCAGAGCACCATTTTCGGGAACCGGATCTGGTACTGTGTATGCACCCAAGCCTTTAGATGTATGTGTTGCTAGGCTTGCTAAAGAATCTAATAATTATTTGGTAATTATTTGGTATATCGGCTGGAAACTAGAACGTGCGGGATATTGATCTGTCCTAAGTCAGATCTGGTGCCAAAGGCAGACCTGGCTCTGCATCGATCTAGATACAACGCCACGTACCTCTCTAAAATTTGATCAACCACGTTATAAAGCAAATCTATTTAATCTAAAGCTGGTAATTTATTTTAAAATCTGACAAAGCCGACCCAATCCAAGCATTGTTTAATTTGAGTTTTTAATATTTGATATTCCAACGAAAGCACATCCATCCTTCGATCCTATTTCCTTCTGGTATCAGAGCCAAGGGGAGGATTGTGTAAAGCAGTTTAGAATTTTGTGTTTAAAATCTTGTGTTCTATTTTGAAGTTTTATTTGTGTGGTGAATTTTTACTGGTTGTAAGTCCCGTCCAAGGATAAGTTTTCCGTTTAGGGCTGTAATACCATACCTGTAGCCATTCTGACCAAACCATAGATAGACCATAGGGTTCTAACCATGAATCCTCTACATTGTAGAACATCGTCCTTTTCTAGCTCTTCTTCCAGGAAGACTAGTGATTCAAAGCATGTTGTGAGTTCGGAAGAATTCGCTATTGAGAACTTTAATAAAGCAATTGATTGTTGGGAACTTCCAAAAATTTCAAAAGAGCAAATTTACAAAACAAAAAAGTTTGATTTCCTAAAGAGTGATTATGTTATAAAAACCGAAGAAAGAGACATAACCCTTTCTTCACCATTTGAAACACTTCATTTGTTTTCAGAAAAATCTTTAAAGAAGTTAAAAGAAAAGAATTTTAATTACATCCACATTGGTTTGATCCAAATAGGAATAAAGCCTTTAACCAAAGAAGGCTTGGATACTTCTATCCTTGCTGTCCTTAGAGATGGTCGATTCATCTCTTTTGATGATTCCTTGCTAAGTAGCATTGAATCCAGTCTATGTAAATGTCCAATTTCTTTTGACTGTTATCCAAACATAACACTTTCTCTTAAAGACAAAAATATTTTGAAAAACATGATTTTACAGATTAAAACGCATAATTACAATATGATAGAGGGATCAGTCCCAGTTGCTTTAATCTTTAAAATCTCTTATAAGGCTATGATCTCTGCGTTTAGTACGCAGCATAAATTTCAGTCAAAAAGAGATGAGACTCTTCTCTTGCAGACTGACTTGTCTAAATCAAACACAGTCATTCCAAAACCAATCCAATGGAAAGATGTCAATCTTCCAGAGGAATGGATTCTTGAAGGAATTGCTCCTCCAGCAGTTCCAAAACAACTTGAGCCAAATACAGAGTTGCAAAATGTGACTCAGTATTCTGATGGTAAAGTCAAATTGTCGTTCAGGAGATCTAATTCAACTAGATTTTCTGATAGAGAGTCGTGCTCAAGTATTCCTTCATTGGAAAGGAAATTTACAAAAATTCCTTCTGTTATAAATCTTCCTTTTCAAAGTCAACCTAGGTTCTCCACTTCGGATTTACCTAGTTCCTCCATACGTTCTGTTGACTATACCACAAAAGTACCACATCCCATTTATATTAGCAGTCAACATGAACAAAGACAGGAAGAGAATGAACCTTCTCGTCCAACTTCCCCTACGTTCTCTGCAGTCACAGAAAACGTTATAAATGTTATTGAAAAGCATTTTGATTTAGATAAAACTCTTCTTCATAACGATTTTTATTCAAATGAAAACGAAGAAAAAAGACTTTGGTTTTTTGAACATTTTTTAAATCAAAGAAAAGAAATCCAACAAATCTATTATGAATTTGTAAATTTACATCAAATTCATATATTGTTTTTTGATTGGTTCGAAATATATTCTTCTGAGAACAACATTTCTTATCCCTTTAAAGAATCAAGCCCTATTACTATTAGAAAGAAAACTCATGAATGGAAACTCACTGATAGTAATAGAACCATAGAATCTGAACATCCACCTTTTAGGAGTATAACCATAGATCATGGTGAACCTCCTATCGAAATCAGAGCTTCTCCTTACAAAATCCCTATACCAAATGATTCTGATATAAATTTAAGTAGTATTATCCAACAGAATAATTTCTGTAATACTAACTTAAATACTATCGGAAAGCAGTTGACTAGGATAGAAAACCAATTCCAAAAGTCAACCATCACAGTTTCTTCAACTTCTCCTATTCCATCAAAATCGGATTCTGACAAAAAGCTTAAGGAACCTATTTTCAAACCTTTTCAGGTTTCGAAAACTAGTCAAAAGCTTGTTCAAGAGTCAAAATCAGATTTTGCCAAAGCCATTAGAGAACAACTAGATAGGATAGAAGCTGCTTCTTCCTCATCTAGTAAGATTCAAATAGCCCCTGATACTCCTCAATCTAGCAAGATTGGAGTATTAAATCTAGACCAGGTTTCTATTGCCTCTTCTGACTTAGAAGCCTTTACCGAAGAACATGTTCCTAAAGCCAATAAAATCCAATGGGATTTAGCCCTCCCTATTTCCAAATCTCCACCTGATTTGACTATAGACAACAGGCCTAGTGCATTAAATCAAGCTCGATATAATGCATCCTCTGTCTATGAGTGGAATATAGATGGAATGTCTGAGTACAACATTCTAAGTGTATTGCAGCAAATGACCATGGCAGCCAATGCCTATAAAACTCAATCAGGAACTTCTGACAAAGCCATTGCAGAAATCCTAATTGCCGGTTTTACTGGTCAACTTAAAGGATGGTGGGATCATATTCTCACCAAATTGCAGCAATTAGACATCTTAAATGCCATCTAAATCGATGAGAATGATGCTCCCATTCTTGACGAATTAAATAATCCATTTCAGGATGCTGTTGCTACCCTGATTTTAACCATATCCCTTTATTTCATAGGTGAACCTTCTCACCTTAGAGACAAAAACACTGAGTTACTACACAACTTAAGATGTAGAAAACTCAGTGAATTCCAAGATTACAAAACCACTTTCTTTACTAGACTCTTCCTAAGGGATGATGCTAATCATGTGACTTGGAAGGAGAAATTCCTTGCAGATTTACCTACCCTTTTGGGAGAAAATGTTAGAAACTCTATCAAAGCCCTTTATGACAATCGTGTTCCTTATGACGAGCTTACCTATGGTGAACTAGTCAGTTTTTTCAATAAAGAAGGTTTAAAGATCTGTCAAGATTTGAAACTACAGAGACGTCTAAAATGGGAGCTTAGGAAATCTAAGCAAGAATTAGGCGGTTTCTGTAAGCAATTCAATTATGACCCCTTTAAAACTTCTACTTCTAAAGATTGTAATGGTAAGTGTTCTTCAAAATCTTACAAGAAACATTACAAGTCTAAAAGCCATAGGAAACCCTTTCATGATTTTAGAAATCTTCCTTATAAGAAACCTTCGGGGCCTTATAAAAAACATAGTTTCTCTAAAAAGAAAGAGTTTAAAACCAAACCTAAAATCCCATTCAATTTCAAGGATGCTACATGTTTTAAATGTGGTATAAAAGACCATACTACAAAATTTTACAGAATGAACAAGAGACTTCAAGAGCTTGACCTCAATGAGGACATCCTTTCCAAAATAGCCCCCCTTCTAGTAGAGTCTTCTGACTCTGAGTCTTCCATGTCGGGAGATAGTGACCCCCTCCAAGTTGATGAGTTATTTGATTCAGATACCTCTGCATCTAGCAGTAGCGATTCTGATTTGGATTCTTATTTAAAGAAAATCAATGTTTTGACTAAAGACCAAGAGATTTTCCTTGAACTTGTAAAGCATATTTCTGATCCAAATCTTCAAAAAGAATATCTTGACAAACTTTTGAAAACCATGGATTCAAACAAAGCAGAAACTTCTAAAGTTCCTATTGTTAAAAAGGATTCTTACGATCTTACTGAGATTTTAGACAAAAAGAAAACAAAGAAATCTACCCCTAGTATCCAAGATCTTCAAAAGGAGATCAAAGATATTAAACTTGAGATAAAGGATTTGAAAGAAAAACAGAAAAATGATTCTAATATTATCCAACTTCTTTTACAAAAGCATTTACAGGATAACTCAGATAATGAGTCAACTCCTGATGGTGATGACGATAATATTGATAAAAAAGTTGACAATATTAATTCTGTTCCAAAAGATTTTTTGTTTGTTTTAAAACAAATCACCACCAGAAAATATTTGGTAAAAATTACTTTAATCTTTTCCAAAGATTTTGCAATGGACGTCATTGCTCTTTTCGACACTGGTGCTGATTTAAATTGCATTCGTGAGGACATCGTTCCAAAAAGATTTCATGAAAAGACAAATGAAATACTCTCTGCTGCAAATAATTCAAAACTAAATGTTAATTCCAAAGTTGAAGCTTCAATTTATAACGATGAGATTGAATTTAAAACCTCTTTTGTTCTTACAAATGATATACACCATGCTATCATTTTAGGAACCCCTTTTATAAATCTCATAACCCCTTATGCTGTCAATTATGATGGTATATATTTCAGAGCAAAATCCAAAGATCTTGTTTTCTCATTTATTGAAAAACCAAAGACAAGAAATCTTAACATTGTCAAAGCTTGTTCTGTTTACCAAAACAAAGTCAATGCCATCCTTAAATCTAAACAAGATGATCTATTTTGTTTACAAAAGGATTTAAGTTTCCAAAGAATTGAAAGTCAATTGCAAAATGATTTTATACAAAGAAAAATCTCTGATTTCAAAGCTCTTATTGAAAAAGAAATATGTGCTGATTTACCATCTGCTTTTTGGAATAGAAAACAACACTTGGTTGATTTGCCTTATAAAAATTCTTTTGATGAAAAGCAAATACCCACTAAAGCTCGTCCAATCCAAATGAATATGGAATTGGAACAACATTGTAAAAACGAAATAAAAGATTTAGAAACCAAAGGTCTCATTGTAAAGTCTAGATCACCATGGTCTTGTGCCGCTTTTTATGTAAATAAAAATTTTGAAATTGAAAGAGGTGTTCCGAGACTTGTGATAAATTATAAACCTTTGAATAAAGCTTTAAAATGGATTAGGTACCCAATACCTAATAAAAAGGATTTACTCCAAAAACTTTGTTCAGCTTTCATTTTTTTAAAATTTGATATGAAGTCTGGTTTTTGGCAAATTCAAATTCATCCTAACGACCGGTACAAAACCGCTTTTACTGTACCATTTGGTCAATATGAATGGACAGTTATGCCTTTTGGTTTGAAAAATGCACCCTCGGAATTTCAAAGAATCATGAATGATATTTATAATCCCTATTCCGAGTTTTGTATCGTTTATATTGATGATGTTTTGATTTTTTCTCAAAGTATTGATCAACATTTCAAACATTTAAAGACTTTTCATCTTGTTACAAAAAAGGCTGGCCTGGCTCTTTCAAGTACAAAGATTTCATTATTTCAAACAAAAGTCAGGTTCCTTGGTCACCATATTTCCAAAGGCACTATTACCCCTATTGAGAGATCACTTTTGTTTGCGGATAAATTCCCAGACAAAATTCTTGACAAAACCCAATTACAAAGATTTCTTGGTAGTTTAAATTACGTTCTTGACTTCTGCCCTAACATCAATAGGATGTCTAAACCTTTGCATGATAGGTTGAAAAAGAATCATGTTGCATGGTCAGAAGAACATACTAAAGTTGTTAGATTAATAAAGCAATCTGTGAAAAATATCCCATGCTTATTTCTTGCTAATCCTGCATTACCTAAAATTGTTGAAACCGATGCTTCTGATATAGGTTATGGAGGTATATTGAAACAAAAAGAAAATGATAAAGAACAGATAGTTCAATATGTTTCTGCACATTGGAATGATTGTCAGAAAAATTATTCTACTATCAAAAAAGAAATTCTTTCTATCGTTTTATGCATATCCAAATTCCAAAGTGATTTATTAAATCAAAAATTTTTACTTAGAATTGATTGCAAAGCTGCAAAACATGTTTTAGAAAAAGATGTTCAAAACATTGCATCCAAACAGATTTTTGCACGATGGCAAGCTATTTTAAGTGTTTTTTATTTTGATATTGAGTTTATTAAAGGTGCAAAGAGAGACAACCCTAAAGGAGATGCCGAGGACAATTACAAATGAGATGAATGAGGAGCTGATGAGACCTTTTACGGGGGATGAAATCAAAGAGGTACTCTTCCAAATATGCCCAACAAAAGCTCCTAGACCAAATGGTTTCCCGGCAACTTTTTTTCAAAAGCACTGGAATTTAGTGGGAGAAGGTGTGCTAGCAACATGTTTACACATCTTGAATGGAAAAGGTAAAATAGCTCGTCTCAATCACGCCTATATTGTCCTTATCCCAAAGGTGGAGAAACCAAGAGATGTTATAGAATATAGACCTATTAGCTTGTGTAATGTTATTTATAGAATTATAACAAAAACCATAGCTAGTAGATTGAAACAAATTCTGCATGCTGTAATATCACCAAATCAAAGTGCATTCATACCAAATAGATTAATTACGGACAACATCATTATTGGATATGAATGTCTCCACAAGATTAGGTTGAGTAAGAGCAAGAAAAATGGGCTAGTTGCTTTAAAATTATATATAAGCAAGGCCTATGATAGGGTGGAGTGGAGTTTCCTAGAGCAAGCAATGTATCAATTAGGATTCTTGAAATCTTGGATTGATTTAATTATGAATTGTATCTCTACTGCATCTTTGTCTGTATTAATAAATGGGGCACTAAAGGTTTTGATTCAGCTACAAAGAGGCCTAAGACAAGGCTATCCATTATCCCCATACTTGTTTATCATTTGTGCGGAAGCCTTCTCAAACTTGCAGATTCAAGCAGAACGGAAGCAGCTTATAAAGGGACTAAGATTCAGCAAAGAGATCTCTATCAACCACTTTCTCTTTATTGATGATAGTCTAATCTTTTGTAGAGCAGCAACTGAAGATTGCAAGAACTTGAAGAAATTTTTTTATTGTTATGCAACTACATCGGGGTAAATTTTCAACAATGGAAAACCATCTATATTCTTTAGTGGCAAGACCTCGGCTGAGCAGAAGAATAAAATTAAAGATATTTTTCAGCTAGATGTTGTATCAAAGCATGAAAAATATATGGACTTACCTTCAATGATTGGGAGAAAGAAAGTTAGTTTTTTCAAGAACATTAAGCTGAAGATCCAAAGTAAGCTATCCAGCTAGCAGAGTAAGATGTTTTCTAGTGGGGGTAAGGAAATTTTGATCAAGGCAGTGGCACAGGCTGTACCGGCTTATGCGATGGGCGTGTTTAGAATTCCTACAACCATATGTGATGATATCCAAAAAGCCATAGCACAATTTTGGTGGGGTAAAAAAAGGAGCTGAAGAGTTTGCACTGGGCAAAGTGGGAAAGACTTTGTCAGGCGAAAGGAAGAGGAGGTTTGGGGTTCAGAGAATTTGCTAGCTTTAATCAAGCTTTAATTGCAAAGTAAAGCTGGAAAATAATTCAAGAACCAGATTCTTTAATGGCAAGGCTGCTGAAAGAAAGATATTTCAAGACCACAGAATTTTTGGAAGCAAAATTGGGATCCAAGCCATCTTTTATCTGGAGAAGCATAATCTGGGGAAGGCAAATTATTGAAAAGGGGATGAGATGGAGAATTGGCTCGGGAGATAAAATTCAAGTGTTCAAAAGCAACTGGATTCCCAGACCACAGACATTCAAGCCCAGTACAGCTGCAACTTTAGATATGGAGAGCACGGTGACAGACCTCATTGATGATAACCAGCAGTGGAAAGAATATTTAATTCACCAGCACTTCAAACTAGAAGATGCAGAGCAAATTCTGCGCATACCACTTCCAAGCAGCCCAAAACCAGACAAAATCATATGGCATTATGATAAAAATGGGCAATATTCAGTAAAAAATGGACACCAATTAGCTCAGAGGATTAAGCACCCCGACAATCCAAGCTGCTCTAAAGGCATTCACTGTCAATGGAATGTGATTTGGTGTCTTGAGCTACCGGAAAAAATAAAAATTTTCATGTGGAGAGCTGCAATGAATTTGCTTCCAACAGCAGAAAACTTATGGAAGAGGAAAGTCTTGCAAGATCCAATTTGTCCAAGATGTAAAATAAAGGCTGAAAGTGTTAGGCATGCTGTCATGGACTGCAAAGCAGCTAACATTTGTGGAAGTTGACTCCTTTCAAAGATAATCTGCAGTCTCTAGGTAATCAAGATTTACTAGAAATGATTCATGAGATAGCAAGAAGAAGAAGTAAAGAGGAGCTAAAAATGATAACTGCTTTATGTTGGACAGGATGGCGTGAAAGAAACCAATTTGTTTTCGAGAGTAAAGATGGAGACCCCCATTTCTTAGTAGCAAAAGCTGAAGCTATAGTGGAGGCTTATGAGAGAAAATGAAAACAGCAGCAAAAGCATTCACAGTAAAAACTTCGAGCGAGCAAAACTTTTCTCAAAGACATTTTAAGGTGAATGTAGATGCGGCTATTAATAGAGATACATACCAAGGAGGGCTGGGAGTGGTGATTAGAGATGGAGAAGGTAATGTTATAGCAGCAGCAATTAAGCAGACAATTTTTAATGAAGATACAGCACTGGTAGAAGCTGCAGCAGTAAAGTTGGGTATTCAAGTGGCCATTGATACAGGTTTGACCCCTTTGATTATTGAAACGGATTGCAAAGATGTGGTCGCTCTTGTGTTACATAAGAAAAGCAACCAAACTGAAATTTGTTGGATCATTACTGACATCCAAAGCGAAATGCAAAGGGGAGGAAACTTGTTCAAAATTCAGCAAATTCCAAGAGAGAACAATGTAATTGCTCATAATCTAGCTAAGATGGCAGTAGCTAGTGGTGATTCTTGTATTTGGCGGGACTCTTGCCCCCCTCAAGTTATGTCTGTAATCACTCATTTAGTCTAATGAAAGTTTTTCTTTCCTATAAAAAAAAAAGAATAAAGAGAGATTTTTTGAAACGCTTATTCTCTTCCCTGCAAGCTCCTCCATTATTCTCTATCCAGTCAAATCTTTAATTTTTTTCAATCATATCACCTCATAAAGCTTTAGATTCAGTTGCATTGCTACACCCATAAAAAGCACTTGATGTAAACTTAGTAGTGTTGCTACCATGCCTAGGAATAAGGGATTTTCCAGTTCTTGAGCACTCAATCGACTTACTTGGAATCATACGACGGAATGATGATGACATGTTAGAGACGAAGCACAATTGACCAGGTTAACGGACCGCCAAGATTAAGAACAAGATTGGAGGGAACTTGTGAAACGCCGCAATGAATCTTGGCAATGTATTGCAAATTTGAAGCATATTTTACGATAAGGATGGAAATAGAATTAACGTTCGCGTTAATAAGAAAAATGAAGTAAACAAAGTTGAAGCATTAAAAATAAATGAGGGCGTCCGCACTTGAGAAATGATTATAAGTCCTTCTCTGCTACAAACACCCTCATTTTTTTATGTGGACATGCTTTTGAATTATGAGGTTTAAGAGAGTTAGTTTTTAATTCTGTTAAACCGTACAGTTTTACAATTCATTTAAAAATAACTATTTTAAATAGTAAGGTTTAAAATCGTTTCCACATTAAAAAAAATGAGGGCGTCCGCACTTGAGAATGATGTGTGTGTGTGTGCGTGCACGCTTGTTGTGTGTGTGTATTTATTAATTGTCAACTTCTTAAGAAAGTATTAGGATTTGTATTGGAATTTGGCATCGTAAACTTACTTGGAATGTTTCAACATATCCCTGCATCCATAGACTAAAAGAAAATTCCTAGTAATTATATAATTAGATTCGGGCATGCATTTCCTTGATTGTAATTCACATGTATTGTCAATTTTCCCCTACTTAAATTCATATATCCACTTAATCCTACTATTTTCATAATAGCAAATAACTCTCTTGACATCATAATTTCACGAGATTTACCCTTATTTTCAAATATACTTTTATTCATATTTATTATAAATTAAATAAATCATATAAATTGAAATTAAAATAAAAATTTTATGTACTAAAAATAAGAAATATGTGTTTCAATATGAGAATTTAATAATAAGATAATTTTCTTGTTTTTAGTACTAAAATTTTTTTTTTTTAATATCTATTTATATGATTTTTTTAATTTTTTACTAAATATGATTGAAAATAAGCGTAATATTGTAAAACTATGTTGATTGAAGATTATTGGCTTTTATGAAAATAGTAGGAGATAAGAGGTATATATTAATTTCAGTAGGATGAAATTGACATTCTCCCCACTCAATAGCTAAGTATACGTATGATGATGATTTATGCCATTAATTTATCTGTGACATATCACATAAAAGATGCTATAGGGTACAGAGAGGTTTTGTCAACTTTGAAAATTTCTAATTCCATGTTCTTGGTTCGCTTATTGACGTCTATTTAAATTTATGTTGGCTTGATATGCGATCATGCCACATTATCCCGCGGAAGAAACATACACAATTGAGTACTTGTAATAAGGATCACATGGACAAGGGTATATATTCGTTTTCTCCTTATATTTTGATTTAAATATCCGTATAATCTCTATACATTAAAAAATACCTCAAACTTTCTTGCAAATAAATATGTTATATGAGTGATGATACAATCACAATTTTTTGTACAAACTTATCTTATACAAATTGATGTGGCATTAATTTATTGGTTGAATGAAAATATAAAATAATATAAATAAATCATGTGGGCCAAGAGATATTTAATTCAACCAATAAATTAACGTCACATCAGTTTGTACAAAATAAATTTGTACAAGAGTTTGTGGCTATATCATTACTCATGTTATATTCTTATCTTTACTTTTTTTTTCTTTACAATAATACCATTCCAACAAAATTCTTAACATTAGTTAATTTATCCATAAAAAATTAATTAGTAAATTAACCAATAATTATTTAGTAACAAATTAGCCAATAAATCTTATCGTGGAAGAACTAGTATTTTTTATACTTGTACAATAATCTTTAATAATTACTTATAAAGTAATGTTTAAAGTTTTTACAACAATCTTACTAACAATTATTTTATAAAAATTAATTTACTAAATTAATCCTAAAAATAAAATAGTAATATAAGATTTTGTATAAATTTTTATTTTATTCTTATGGTTAATTTGATAAATTATCATTTTTTTCTTTTTATTGGTATCTCCAAGAATATTATTGTAAGGGTATTATTGTAAAAAAAAGGGTAAGAATGTAATATACTTAACAATAGAGGTGCCTTAAAATATTTTTTAAAAATAAGGATTAAATAAATACAAAACCCAAAATATAAAGACTAAACGTGCATTTACCTAATAAACATATAGAGTTGAATCAATCCATATGTAAGAATCTATTATATATAAAAGTACATAGGCCTAACTTAAAGTATTTTCCAAGCTTCATATAATTAACTCATATATAGATCGGTCTTTTTTATTAACTCATACTCAAAAGTTAAGGATTGTCAAAACCATATATTTATCCCAAGATTCATTCTCAATTAATGTATGATATTGTCTTTAGCATATATCACTTAATAAATTTTCTCTAGTAGCATCTAATTCATCTTTCATCTCCCTGTTTTAATTATGAAAACCTTGGAAACAATATAAGTCATTGTTTGTGGACATACATACTTGTGCATAAGCCTAACTCTGATACCATAAAGAAATTTAGGGGTCTAACAAATACTCAAGAGCTAGCTCAATAATTCAGTTTTGCCTCAAGTTCACATTATTGGCCTAGTAACAATAATTCCAAACCCATGTGGGATATTATCCTCAACAATTTTATTTTTTTGGCTCTTTCATATTGAAGACGTAAAATTAATGACAAAGGTTATCTGTTTGTTGTTTCTAATTATCCATCTAATTCGTCTGTATAATTTGTAAAAGTGTATATATATCTGTATGTGTGTGTGTCATTACGAAAATATAACTCTAAATTAAAACCACTTCAATAAAATTTCAAGAACCATCATATGGTATAAAATATAAAGATAAACTTGCACAAACTGAATTCATACTTATTGAGGAGCTAAGTAATATGGTATTACTTAGCTTATTTTGCATATTCCTGAAATGAAACTCCATATCGTAGACAAGAGATGAGGAGATTGCTGTCGCTTCGTGGAAAACGTTTTCTGCGGGACAATGCCAACAATGCAAATAACAACTAAAATTAATATTGTACACATGAATTAGTTGTACAAATTTATACATATAAATTTTGTGTGTATTTACTAAATCATTGAAATGTCATTAATTTTATTTAATTCATTAATTTTTTATTTTATTTAATTCATATAATTTTTTTTTAATTTTTCCAGTTATTATTTTTATGATACGTCTGCTTGTCTTTAATTAATAGCATATCGGTGGATGCCACCTGGTTGAGATAATAAAATACTTATGTTGAAAACAAAAGATTTTGGAGTTTGAATTTTGCTCACATAGGTGAGAATGTGATTGAATGGCTGCTAGGCTAAATAATAATAATAATAAATACCTACTTGTAGGCTTTTCCGTAATGTTGCAACCAAGGCCAATTGCAGTCGAACCAATCTGTGCTCCAGTATTGAATCCCTGCAGAAACTCCACAAGCCGTCCTGAAAATAGAAAATGAACAGTATGTTTATGGAACTGTTGTGTGTGTGTATATTTATATTAATATTCTATACTGATTTTTTTTTCCTATTAAGGAGAATAATGTTTTGATCCCTCCGAGTCCCATATAATGTTAATGCAATGTGATATTTAAAAAGACTTAACTTTTCACATTGACAACACCTGATCATGGCGAGGAGAAATTCTATAATACATCTGGTGTACCATGTCACCTATATAATAAGTAAATAATGTCATGATATGTGTGCATTTATTTTATAAACTATTATGCAAGTAGTGGTTGTATTAAACTTAATTACACATGTCATGCATGTATTAATTAGTTGTATACAACAGATGTATTCTAGAATTTCTCTATGGCAAGTTGTAACTGAATGATATCATGACAAATATAAAAAATATGGATGATAATTATACTGTTCTAATTTTTGAAAGGGATGTTGTCAATTTCTCATCTACTAAAATTAATATACACCATTTATCTCTTATTATCTTTATAATATCTAAAAATCTTTCTAGCACTAAAAAAAATTAAAGGAAAAGAGCTTTCTAGCACTAAAAAAAATTAAAGCAAAAGAGGGATAAATTAGTCATTTGTTTGATTACTTATTTGAAGATATAAAGTATATATTTAGTACAAGAAAAATGTTTAAAAGATAACAAAAAGAACAAGAAAAATATCTTATTAATTTTTTATTCACACTGAAACATATATTTATTATTTTTACTATTTCAATATTTTTATTTTTATTTATGTGATTTATTTAATTTACAATAAATATGAATAAATGTGTATTAAAAAATAAGGATACTATTATAAATTATGTTGCAGGTGGACTATTAACTATTATGAAAACGGAAAAATAAGTAACATATATTAATTTCAATAATCTCTTTTTAGAACTTCTTCATGCAGGAGATTATGCCAAATTAATAGACTTACTTTTCAGCCTACGAGCTATTCATACAACTTTAGGGCCCCGTTTGGGTCTGACGCCAGCGTCTGGAATGCTTGGTAACGCCTACTGAGTTGCGGCAGGATAGGCCAGCTATTGCGGTTTTTTTTTTTTTTTTTTCAATAGTTGTAAATACATAGATTAATAGAAATTATTGTTTATCATACAGTCATACACCCATTAGTTTTTTTCTTGAAAACTAAATCTTTTACTCTACAGCATTTAAAGTTTAAAAACCACATCACCATAATATAATACAACTCCTTAGTCTACGAAATTAACATTTTTTATTAAAAATAAGAAACTCATATTCACAAGCTAATTAAGTAGATTCAGAGAAATTTAAGTGCTGTTTCTATTTAAGTTTAGTTTGAATGTACTATAGAATTATATTATAGCCACCTAAAGATCACACTAAAATATCATCAGACAAAATTGAACTTACCTCCTCAGGCTCTTGTGTGCTTGGCTGTACCCTTTGAGGCAGCTTATGAGATATGCTTTGCTGCATACTATACATAATTTAATCAGTGCAATCATTTTAATTATATCTCGATCTATCTGATAGCGGGGTAATTATTGCTCAACTCTTAGATTATTTAGGATATTTCAATCATCCCCCTTGAAAACATCAATGCTCTATTTATATTCCAAAGATAGGGGATAATATGGTCGCGTTGATGAATTTCTTCACAATTTTTTTGTCTTCTGAACAACAAATAAAAGAAGGTTGGTGTTTTCATTGGGATAGGGTGGATTGGAGATAGTCAAAATATCTAGGGGTAAATAGAAATAAACCCTTCTAATATAGGCTTGAAGTATTAACTAACCATAAAATTGTTGTTTGAAGCCAATTTCTTACAGGAGTAGAAGATCGCGAGACTCTCAATAAAGCGAGCATGGCATGGTTATCGATGAACTGAGGTTTGCGGCAGTGGTGGAGAAATTTTCTTTGTCGACAGCAAGCGGTACAAAGATCGAAAGAAGAAGAAGCTTCAAAGCATGTAGTGTTGAAAAATAGCATACTAATATGCTATTTTGAGAGCACATTTTGAGTGGGTCTCACTTATCGAATGTGGGAAATCTTAAGAGGTTCGGATTCTACTCTGTGAACACTTCGAAATTGTATATTTATTTACTCAAAATAGTGCTTGGGTGAATGAGAAATTGACTCTCAAAGTGCGCCTTTGAAGTTGGAAATTTGAAAGAAAATGAAACTTGTCCCACAAGGAAAAAATAAGCTAAGGGATTTGTTTATATATATATATATATATATACTTATCAATGCAAGAGCAAGAGTTTTACGGATAGAGGCTCTCTTCACACGCACGTGCGTAGGGGGGTGCAAATCCAAGACCGATTTGGCTGAACCTGCGCGTCACGCGAATGTCAGCCCAAAAAACATTTTTAATTTCCTTCTAAATTTTTGTAATAGTTTCACAATTATTTGTGCATTAAATCTTGAGCTGTTACTCAGTTAAATTTTTTTTTTTTGAATTCAATGACTTTGTAACAGCTTCGCAATTATTTATAAATTAAATTTTGGGCTCTTATGCAATTCAATTTTTGAATTCAATAGGTTGAATTGAATTGGCTGTTACAACATTAAATCGCATATATTAAATTTGGAAATTCAATTTTATGCTATTGTTACATTCTCACATGTGTATAAACAGGCAGCTTCCTCTTCTGTTTTTTTTACTGAGCAACCAGCACACAGAGCACTTAAAATTTTCTTTCCTCCTTCTAACGTCTTCATTTTTTATCGAGTTTCTCCGCTGTTGTGGTTCGCCAGAATTATTTGTCTGTGCTTGATGGATAATTCGTACTTGTTGTATCCTGGGAAACAGTTACCAGCAAACCAAAAGCACTGCAGTATGTGGTAAATCTGTTTTTAAGGAAACTATGTTACAGGCCTCGGGTTTATTTTCTTTGTCTCGTTATTTTTTGATTTCCAGTTGCCTTTTTTTTTTTTGCTGTTGTTTGATTCTGTTATTAATCAAATTCACATTAATTAGCTACTGCTTTTAATTGTTCACTCACTGCTATTTTTCTAATTTGTAGCACACGTAAAATAGAGACCTTGAAGCCATTTGTTACAACCAAGGCCATCACACTTAACGCAACGGTTACTTACAAAGTAGAACAGGGTGAGAAACTCTACGAAATCTGGGCTACCATCACTATTCTGGTCAATGCTCTGAAACGACTCCTGAATCCACTATGTGTTGTTGAATTTTCCAAGGAACTGAAGGAATTATGGGCGGCTTTTCCTGCCATCTCCATTGGTATCCATTGAGTTGAAGAAGTTCTTTGCCAGATCATGAACTTCTTTAGTCACATTGTTGTAGTAAATTACTGCGGCGTCATGGAACTCTTGATCCATGTTTATTTCAGAGCTTGTGCTTCTTAATAATTATCTGCAACCGAGTGAGCTTCTTGTTAGTTTAGTATTTATATTTTATGTTAGGAGATTGCCAACTTCCGTTTTACTGAAATCAATAAATACCACAACCATTTGGCTTTAACTTAGTGGTTAAAACCCAAACCTCACAATTGTGAGGTCTTGGGTTCGAGCCCTACAATGCATTGTGGGAGTTAAATTTCCTTTCTCAATTTGAGTGAAAACAGTCTTCTCCCTTTCGAAATGTGAGTAGAGTAGACATCTCTCGAATATTAGAGAAGAAATGTGAGTGGAGTGGAGTAGATGTTCCTCGAATATTAGAGAGGGTAAAAATCTAGGCGGTGCTTCATAAGAATTGATGTAAACTAGTTCCAGTAATAGTCTGATTTGTAAATATCAGTTGTAATCTCATGTAATATGAGTTGTACTCTTGAGCAATAGTCTCATGTAATTAAAAAAAAAAGAAATCAATATATACCACTTACTTTTGGACAGTTTTTAAAATAGTCAATAATCTCCCTGACAATATAATTATACAGTAGTACTCTTATTTTTAAATACACTTTACTCATATTTATTATAAATCAAATAAATCATATCAATAAAAATTAAAATAAAAAATTTAAATACTAAAAATAAGAAATTATAATTTTTTGTATAAATAAAAAATCAATAATATGATATTTTTCTTATACTTTTTATTGTTTATTAAACATTTTTCTTATAATAAATATATATTTCATATTTCTAAATAAATTATCAAGCAAATGACTAATTACCCCTTTGTTCCTTTAAATATTTAGTATCATGGAGATTTTTAGATGTTATGAAAACTATAAGAGATAAAATATATGTGTGTGTGTGTGTGTGGATTTCAGTAGGGGCTTTTAGTTAAGTGATAGTTTAGTCCGTATATTTTGAAAAGTGCCCCAAAACATCTTTACTATTAATTATATTTTACCTCTGCCTTTAATTTTTTTTTAACTTTTATAATAATACCTCTACAACAATTTTGGGACATTAATGAAAAAAAGTTAATTTATCAAATTAAGACAAGTGACTATCTTAGCTACTTATTGAAAGCAACCTTGTGGATGTATATGATTAAATAAATCTTATTGGCCACGCAATTTGTAATTATTATTTGATCTTACACTATCTTCCACTATATATGATTGTTAATTTATTTAGACTATATGCTGCGGATCTTTGATTTCATACCATAACTTTGAACTTTTCAAAGTATTCTTCTAGTCGTTGTATTCTGTAGCTAGTCTCTATAGAAATATGGTAAACATATTATTGTTAATTTCTTTAATTAATAGTGCTTATTCTTAAAAAAACACTGATTACTTATTAATGGCCAATTAATTATGATGACGATATCTCTATTGTTGATATGAACTCAAACTCATTAGTACAACTTGTCATTTTTAAGTTGTGAATACGAGTGACATGTCATTTCAGTTGATCGATATTCCAGAGCTGACAATTTGACAATGTCGTCCAAGATCATTAAAACTCACGTGACTAATGCACGCCTGGTTTAAGCTTAAACGGCATTGCTAGCAGTCGTTTAAGGAAGGCCTTTAAGTGACGCGTGAGTTGCTCGTGACAGAAGGTTAAAAAGCTGTTGGATTTGGAGGGAAACTCTGGATCTGTTACGCCTGCATTTCCTGGTATATAAACGAGCTGGTTCTGGTATCATCGTGTGTGATCAAGGAGGGAAGAGAGATAAGGCATTTGTAGAGAGAGAAAAGCTTAAATGAGTGGTATTTGTATTTTGCGTTATTTTCTTTGTAACCTTGAAACTAAATAAAGTTGCTCTCTGTATTGGTTTTCTCCAGTGGATGTAGGCACCCTCAAAGGTGCTGAACCACTTAAGTTCTTGTGTGAATCTTGGTGTTTTATTTGTGTTCTTTGATCTGTTCATTGTTCTTGGTTAGCTTAACTTTGATTCTTGAGTCTTTGAGTTTGAGTTGGGTCTTGGGGTGTGATTAATCTAGCAATCAAAGGGTTAATTTCACAACAATTGGTATCAGAGCCTTAACTCTGATTTCAAGGTTCAAGAATGGGTTCAAAAGTGGATCTTGGGAAGTTTACGGGGCATAATGATTTCAATATGTGGAAGATCAAAATGGAGGCTTTGTTGATTACTCAAGGCCTGGGAGAAGCCATAGATCCAGTCTCTAAGCTTGAAGGAGGTGAGGCTTCATCATCTAAGACCCCAGAACAAGTAGCAGAGATTGACAAGAAAGCCAGAAGCACAATCATTCTGAGTCTTAGAGACTCTGTAATTCGAGAAGTGGCTAAAGAAAGAACTGTTGCTGGTTTATGGGCCAAGTTGGAGAATCTGTATATGACAAAGTCTTTTGCAAATAGACTTTACATCAAAAAGAAGATGTTCTCACTAAAGATGATTGAAGGGGCATCATTAAATGAACATGTAGATGAGTTCAATAAGGTTTGTGACGAACTAGAGACTATTGATGAAGGACTGAGTGATGAGAGCAAAGCTTTGCTGTTAATCAATTCTTTGCCAAAGTCATACGAGCACTTTGTGGATGCATTGCTGTATGGGAGGCAAACACTCTCTCTGGAAAAGGCCAAATCTGCTCTTGGCACCAAGAAGCTGAAAGATAAGCAATATAATCTAGAAAGTGAATCAAGTGAGGGACTGATGGCTAGAGGCAGACTTGAGAAAAGAGAAAGCAAGGGAAAGAAACAAGGCAGATCAAAGTCTAAACAGAGAAATTTGAAGTGTTTCCACTGTCATAAAGATGGGCATTTCAAAAGAGATTACCCTGAAAGGAAGAACAAGGAAAGAACTGGAAATGCAGTCATAGCCACAGAAGAAGAATGTAGCTTTGAAACAACTAGAGTACTCATTGCCATAAGTCAGAAACCTCAAGGTCAGTGGGTCATTGACTCAGGTTGTACATTTCATGTGTGTCCAAATAGAAGCTATTTTACAACATATCAGCCATGTGATGGGGGTATGGTTTTAATGGGTAATAACTCAATGTGTAAGGTGGTTGGTATTGGGACTGTTAGCCTTAGAATGTTTGATGGTGTGATAAGGGAATTGACACAAGTGAGGTTTGTTC
Organism: Citrus x changshan-huyou; assembly: GCA_039657385.1. Taxonomy (NCBI): domain Eukaryota; kingdom Viridiplantae; phylum Streptophyta; class Magnoliopsida; order Sapindales; family Rutaceae; genus Citrus; species Citrus x changshan-huyou. Next base: position 7,347,116 of record CM077555.1, on the reverse strand, counting down.
CTGATCTAAAAAGGAACTTAATTTCAATTGGCATGCTAGATCAAACAGGTTGTGTGATTAAGGCTGAGAAAGGTGTATTGAGGGTAATTAAAGGCTCAATGGTGATCATGAAAGGTATAAAACAAAATGGTCTGTATGTGATGGATGGACATACTGCTGTTGGGGAGGCAAGTGTAACTGACAGTAGAGTGAACAGATCAATGTTGTGGCATTTGAGGATGGGGCATATGAGTGAAAGAGGTTTGAGAGAGTTACAAAAACAAGGAGTGTTTGGGGGTGATCAGATAGGAGCTTTGGGGTTCTGTGAGGATTGTATTCTAGGAAAATCCTCCAGGTTAAGGTTTGAGACTGCAGCTCATACCACCAAAGATAAGCTTGAATACATACACTCTGATTTGTGGGGGCCTGCACAAGTGAATTCACTAGGTGGATGTAGATATTTTCTGACTTTTATAGATGATTTTTCAAGGATGGTTTGGGTCTTTGCACTCAAAAGCAAAGATGAGGTTCTGGAAAAATTTAAAAACTGGAAAACTTTTGTTGAGAACCAGACTGGTCTGAAAGTGAAAACTCTGAGGACAGACAATGGCTTGGAGTACTGCAACAAGCTGTTTGAAGAATTCTGTGAAAAGAATGGTATTCAGAGGCATAAAACTGTCACTTATACCCCTCAACAAAATGGTCTTGCTGAGAGGATGAACAGGACTTTGGTGGAGAAGGTAAGATGCATGCTAATCTATTCTAAGCTCCCAAAAACCCTTTGGGCAGAAGCTTTAAACACAGCATGCTACCTAGTCAACAGGAGCCCATCAACTGCTATAGATTGTAAAACACCAATGGAACTTTGGTCAGGAAGAATGGATGACTATACAAGACTCAGAATTTTTGGCTGCACAGCATATGATTTTGATATTGAATTTATCAAAAGAGATAAAAATTATGTTCCTGATTTTCTAACCAGAGAATTTCTTCAAAACAGATAATGCCGCCAAAGAGGAAGGATAAAGGTAAAGTTGTTCTTAAAGACACTGAGTCCCAAGCCACCTCTAAAGAACCTCAACCAACTCCTTCTAAAGAAAAATTGCTTTCTTCTGCCATGCCTATCAAATCCTGGATTGAAATGGTTGAAGAACATGAAGCCCAGTATAAAACCATTTCCTCTGATGACCAAGTAAAACAATGGATGAGTTCCATTACAAAATCCCCTGAGCTTATGCTCGCTTTACAAAGCTTTTCTCAAAGCCAAACCCCTACTAAAGACGAGAAACCTATTTCCAAAGAAATTTCAAAACCCTCTTCTCAAAATGTTGTTGTTTCTGGTGAAAGCTCATCTTCTCAAATTGTGCTTTCTCAGCCAACACCTTCAAAGAAAACTTCTGATTGGTTTGATAAAACTCATTTCCAAAACATTTTATCTATGGAAGATGGATTTTACCATACTGATCCTTTTCAAGCAATTTCAAAGTTTTTCCCTAAAGGCTGGTTTTTTAAACCATGGGATTTAACAAAACCCCAGTCTTACTATCAAAGCATTTTAGAAGCTACTGAGTCAGTTAAATTCAAACATTTCTTTCTCAGTGAAACCCATTCAGAGCCAGCCTATTCCACGGCTACTATCTTAAAAGTCTTGAGCCCAAACCAGTGGGGTGACCTACTCCACAATTTTAAAACTTTCCCTCTAAATTTTCAAACACGTTTACCACATTGTCGGACCTATTCCTACTGGGATTACCAACAAGCCTGGTATAACACATTTTTTATCCAAAACCCCAAAAAATCCCACTCTTGGTTATTTTTCTTCAATTCAAAAATAACCGTTCAAAGCCTCCCAAACTGGTTTCATCATTGGTGGAATTCTTTTGGCCCAATACCTCAAATTCTAACTCCAAATGCCACCCATTGTTTAAACCTCTTTAAAGCCCACTATATTCCTTCTGAATCTGAGAAAAGGTTTCCCCCATTTCTCTGTTTCTGTACAAATTTCTTCCTTCCATGGGTATGGATGTGGAACCTCAGACTTCATACCCAAGATGCCCAGCTTATCTTACAAAGAACATTCAAAGTAAAATGGTGGTCAAAATTTGATGAAAAAACCAAATTAACCGATACCCTCATCAGAAATTGGCTATCTTCCAAAGGTTTTCTTCAGCCAACCTTAACAGGCTCCAAAGCCCAACACACCTTCCTTACCCAAAAATCCAAAGCCCAGTCTCTTTTGGCAAGCGCCAAAACTGAAGAAGAATATTTCAAAGTTATGGAACAACTCCTCACCTCTCGGTCAAAGTCATCAGTGGCAGACTCCTCTGAAGATGAAGACGAAGATGAAGATCAAGAGCCATTCATTTCTCTTGGAGATGAAAATGAAGACGACTGTTTTGGAATTTTCTCTCCAATAAAGCATTGTAAATAGTTGTTGTAATTATTTCAGTATTTCTCTCTGTATTTTATACGTATATTTGTACCCTCGGGTGGTCCCTTGGACACAAGTGAGAGCGCACATGTCTCTTCACCCGAATTAAAATTAAAAAACACTGTATGTTCCAAAGGTTACTGTTTCAAGCAGCTCCGCTTCCGCTACAGTGAAGAGTTCCAAAGATTACTGTATGCTACAGCTCCGCTACAGTCTACAGTTTCAAAGCCTTGTATTTAACTTAAGAGGAAGACTTAAACTCCTCAGAGTTTTTAGTTTTTTAGTCTTTCACTTCTCTCTCTTTCCTTCTCTCTCTCTCTCTTCTCTCTCTCTCTCTCTCTGGGAAGTCTGGATCAAGACATCCAGGAAACCATCCTGTCTTGTAAATGATCAAGACATCAAGGAAGTTTCCTGTCTTGTAATCTTCCCGTCTTTCAATCTTTCTTTCAAGACAGATCTGTAAAATTGCATCAAGCACAAAGCAATAAAGAAAAGCATGTATGATTTATATTTCAGTTATTTAAATTAAAGCATTGTAATTTAATTTTAAAGCATTTAATTTCCGTAATTTACTTTAAAGTATTTAAATTTCAGCAATTTAAATTTTAAAGCATGCTTGCAGACTGATCTGTATCAGATCTGCTTTACAACTGTTACGTTCCTCTGAGGCAACGAGACCAGATCTCAATCCTCAGTTGTATTCTTTCTTTTCTCCCTCCATTCCTTCAGAGCACTATTTCCGGGAACCGGATCTAGTACTGTGTATGCACCCAGCCTTTAGATGTATGTTTGTTGCTAGGCTTGCCTAACAAACTTAATATTTAAAGCTGGTAAAAATATTTGAGTATATTGGCTGGAAAACAGAACGTGCAGATTATTGATCTGTTCTAAGTCAGATCTGGATCCAAAGGCAGATTTAGTTCTGCATCGATCTGTTAACATATATGTTTCCATAATATTGATTTTGATGATAACAAACAAGATTAAGAATGATTAATCTTTTAAGCTCAAATTATTTAATATTCTTTTTAAATAAATCATTATTTTCACATTATAAATGTTTTATATTTAATGGAAAAATGATTTTATAAAATTGATTGTTTTTATTCTTTTTAAATAAATCATTATTTTCACATTATAAATGTTTCATATTTAATGGAAAAATGATTTTATGAAATTGGTTGTTTTTCAAAGTTTATGGTTTAATTGAAAGAATTTTGAAAACTTTGAAATAAACATGTATTGCTTGAAATCTTGGTAAAGGACTTATTTGAAAAGTGTCATAGCATTTTGGGCTATACCATAATTTCAGAAAGTTTTGGGATTAACAAAGCATTAGTTAGAAATTCTGAAATTGGACCTATGTGAAAAGTTTCATAACATTTTGGGCCGTAATACAGTTTTATAAAGTTTTAGGGTCAAAATATAAATTTGGAAAATATTTTCACTGTAGCAATCACTGTAGCAAACGGCTAACCGTTTATTTAAAACGGCTAACCGATAATTTCCGGAAAGCATGTTCTGCAAAGTATTGTTAAAATGATGATTCTGGAAACTAACGGTGAACCGTTTACTGAAAACGGTTAACCGATTATTTCCAGATTGCTAACCTTGAACCGTTTAGTAAGAACGGTTAAACCAAATTTGTTTTACAGGTCTCTGGAAATTAACGGCGAAAGGGTAAGCCTAAACGGCTAACCGTTTATTTGAAAATTGGCCCAACAGTAACTTTGACCGGCCTAAATGGTTAACCGTTAATGGTTAACGGCGAACCGTTTTCGAGCAGACAGTCTATAACGGCTAGTTTTTCAGCCCCAACTATAAATAAGCTCAATCCAATTTAGAAGTAGAAGCTTTAAAGGGGTCGTAATTGAATTGCTTACAGAAACCGCCTAATTCTTGCTTAGATTTCCTAAGCTCCCATTTTAGATGTCTCTGTAGTTTCAAATCTTGACAGATCTTTAAACCTTCTTTATTGACAAAATTGTCTAGTTCACCGTAGGTGAGCTCGTCATAAGGAACACGATTGTCATAAAGGGCTTTGATGGAATTTCTAACCTTTTCTCCCAAAAGGGTAGGTAAACCTGCAAGGAATTTTTCCTTCCAAGTTACATGATTGGCATCATCCCTTAGGAAGAGTCTAGTGAAAAAAGTGGTTTTGTAATCTTGGAATTCACTGAGTTTTCTACATCTTAAATTGTGTAGTAACTCGGCGTTTTTGTCCCTACGATGAGAAGGGTCACCTATGAAATGAAGGGATATGGTTAAAATCAGGGTAGCAACTGCATCCTGAATTGGATTATTTAAATCGTCAAGAATGGGAGCACCATTCTCATCGATTTGGATGGCATTTAAGATGTCTAATTGCTGCAATTTGGTGAGAAGATGATCCCACCATCCTTTAAGTTGACCAGTAAAACCGGCAATTAGGATTTCTGCAATGGCTTTGTCAGAAGTTCCTGATTGAGTTTTATAGGCATTGGCTGCCATGGTCATTTGCTGCAATACACCTAGAATGTTGTACTCAGACATTCCATCTATATTCCACTCATAGACAGAGGATGCATTATATCGAGATTGATTTAATGCACTAGGCCTGTTGTCTATAGTCAAATCAGGTGGAGATTTGGAAGTAAGGAGGGCTAATTCCCAATGGATTTTATTTGCTTTAGGAACGGGTTCTTCGGTAAAGGCTTCTAAGTCAGAAGAGGCAATAGAAACCTGGTCTTGTTCAAGTACTCCAATCTTACTAGATTGAGGAGTATCAGGGGCTATATGAACTTTGCTAGATGAGGAAGAAGCAGCTTCTATCCTATCTAGTTGTTCTCTAATGGCTTTGGCAAAATCTGATTTTGATTCGTGGACAAGCCTTTGGCTAGTTTTCGAAACCTGAAAAGGTTTGAAAATAGGTTCCTTAAGCTTTTTATCAGAATCCGATTTTGATGTAATAGGAGAAGTCGAAGAAACAGTAATGGTAGACTTTTGGAATTGGTTTTCTATTCTAGTCAATTGCTTTCCGATAGTATTTAAGTTAGTATTACAGAAATTATTCTGTTGGATAATACTACTTAAATTGGCTTCAGAATCATTTGGCCTAGGGATTTTGTAAGGGGAAGCTCTGATTTCGATAGGAGGTTCACCATGATCTATGGTTATACTCCTAAAAGGTGGATGTTCAAATTCTATGGTTTTATTACTATCAGTGAGTTTCCATTCAGGAATTTTCTTCCTAATAGTAATAGGGCTTGACTCTTTAAAAGGATAAGAAATGTTGTTCTCAGAAGAATATATTTCGAACCAATCAAAAAACAATATATGAATTTGATGTAAATTAACAAATTCATAATAGGTTTGTTGGATTTCTTTTCTTTGATTTAAAAAATGTTTAAAAAACCAAAGTCTTTTTTCTTCGTTTTCTTTTGAATAAAAATCATTATGAAGAAGAGTTTTGTCCAATTCAAAATGCTTTTCAATAACATTTATAACGTTTTCTGTGACAGCAGAGAACGTATGGGAAGTTGGAGGAGAAGGTTCCTTCTCTTCCTGTCTTTGTCCATGTTGACTGCTAATATAAATGGGATGTGGTACTTTTGTGGTATAGTCAACAGAACGTATGGAGGAACTAGGTAAATCCGAAGTGGAAAACCTAGGTTGACTTTGAAAAGGAAGATTTATAACAGAAGGAATTTTTGTAAATTTCCTTTCCAATGAAGGAATACTTGAGCATGACTCTCTATCAGAAAATCTGGTTGAATTAGATCTTCTGAATGACAATTTGACTTTACCATCAGAATACTGAGTCACATTTTGCAACTCTGTATTTGGCTCAAGTTGTTTTGGAACTGCTGGTGGAGCAATTCCTTCAAGAATCCATTCCTCTGGAAGATTGACGTCTTTCCATTGGATTGGTTTTGGAATGACTGTGTTTGCTTTAGACAAGTCAGTCTGCAAGAGAAGAGTCTCATCTCTTTTTGACTGGAATTTATGCTGCGTACTAAACGCAGAGATCATAGCCTTATAGGAGATTTTAAAGATTAAAGCAACTGGGACAGATCCCTTTATCATATTGTAATTATGCGTTTTAATCTGTAAAATCATGATTTTCAAAATATTTTTGTCTTTAAGAGAAAGTGTTATGTTTGGATAACAGTCAAAAGAAATTGGACCTTTACATAGACTGGATTCGATGCTACTTAGCAAGGAATCATCAAAAGAGATGAATCGACCATCTCTAAGGACAGCAAGGATAGAAGTATCCAAGCCTTCTTTGGTTAAAGGCTTTATTCCTATTTGGATCAAACCAATGTGGATATAATTAAAATTCTTTTCTTTTAACTTCTTTAAAGACTTTTCTGAAAACAAATGAATTGTTTCAAATGGTGAGGAAAGGGTTATGTCTCTTTCTTCGGTTTTTATAACATAATCACTCTTTAGGAAATCAAACTTTTTTGTTTTGTAAATTTGTTCTTTTGAAATCTTTGGAAGTTCCCAACAATCAATTGCTTTATCAAAGTTCTCAATAACGAATTCTTCCGAACTCACAACATGCTTTGAATCACTAGTCTTCCCGGAAGAAGAGCTAGAAAAGGACGATGTTCTACAGTGTAGAGGATTCATGGTTAGAACCCTATGGTCTATCTATGGTTTTGTCAGAATGGTTACAGGTATGGATGTGTTTTCGTAAAAACTCTTTATTGATTGCTTTAATTTCCCACAATCCAATTATATATATATATATTTCCAATCTAGAATTTTATTAAAGTGTAGGAAAGTTCGGGAAAATACATAAACCATGAGGTTTAAGCCCCTTTAAACCTTTTAAAACCCCACTGTTTTAAAGTTTTCTCGGACTTTTTCTGCATTTTAAAATCCCGGATAGGAAAACTACTATATATATATAGATAAGAAGTATATATTTAACAAAAAAAAAACAGATTTTTTTAATCCCGATTATAATATAAATATTTGGTTAAGATGGAAACTTGGTAGGGATGACAATTTTTCTCGCAGGATCCCATAATGTTTGGGACGAGATTGAGACATATTTTATCTCCCAAAAAAAAAGTAAAGGGACATAATGAGATTTTTTTTTTTTATCACATTTGCATATACGGGACAGGATTAGGATTGGCAAATCTCGTCCCATTCCATTCCATTGACAACCCTAGTTGTTGGTTTAGTTTATTATTATATTATTGAATTATTGGATATTTATCTGGGCTAAAATTGGTTATTGTCCAAATCTATAGTTTTTTAAACGCAAGTCTTAATGTTAATGTGCAATGGAAGCAAACAAACAAATAAAAAATGTTAGTACAAAATTGTATTTGAATATGCATGTAGTCAAAATAAAATATTTGATTATTTTAATTTGTATTTATTCAAGATTTTTTTGTTATTTTGAATTATGATGATCCTTAAAAGAAAAAAAATGTCAAAATTTATTTATTTACATTTGGGACTATTCAGGATAATGAGATTGAATGGGATATTTAACAGAACGGGACTGTGACAAATTTTTATCCCAAAACAAATAAAGAGATGGGATTTGCATATATGGAATAGGACTAAAATTGGCAAAGCATGTCTCATCTCATTTCATTGCCAATCCTAGAACTTGCTGTTGTTGGTCCATGTTGTTGTTTTTCTTTATCTTTCTTTTTTAAATGAAAAATAAATGGAAGAAGTACATAGTTAACAAAAATATATATATATATGACTCGATACCCATCACCAACTCAAATTTCAATGTCACATAGGTGAGCTAAAACCAGTCTAACTTCAATTCTTGGATCCCACCGAGTAATTTCCAAGTATTGCAGAGGCATATATAGATTATATATTTGGTCATATCATTGGTAATCAAGAAAAAACTTGATCTGGAATCATATGAAGTGATTATTGAGATTGAGTGGGAGTCATTCCTCTTAATTATTGTTTGACGGGTCAAAGTACGGGATTTGTCCATGACTATGCTGATGAGTTTGAAAAATCTATCCTACAGGCATGCATATTTAATTACTTAGAAACAGATTGACTTTGTTTATTTGATTAATTAATTTAAGCTCTAACTATTTATTCTTGTCTCTTTTTTATTTTCATTAGAATAATTAATTTCATTACCTCACAATAGTTTTTTTTAGAACATAGAAATAGATAGGCAGCTTGATGAAAACGGTAGAAAATAGAAATTAGTTGCCATGCAGGCTTGTTATCAGATGCAAATTATAAATAAATGTTCTCTAGAGAGTTATATATATTATTTTGCAATTAAACCAATTCATTAAGGTAAAGACCAAGCTAACTAAGTTTGATTAATTCCTGACAGCTATAGCTTCTTGTTAAAAAATATAGTGACTATTAATTAACTAACTATTGAAGCAAGTTGTCTTTTAAAAAAAACAAAATCAGATTGATCTTAAAATTTATTCCACTATGAAAATGAATACAAGCAACACTGACTTTTCATACTGAAAAAGGAGTACCAAAAACAAAAATAGGGGGAAAAAAAGTAATCTAAAACAAATCCAAAGACCAAGCCAAATTAACTTCAAAACATATATGGAGAAATTTAAACCTCACACAGCTTTATATTCTTCATCTTCAGTGTAGCTAGGATGGACTGTATCTGCCCTGCCACCCTTCTATATATATTTGAACTTTGAAGTGTGTAAGCCTCACATAATTGAGCAACTGGTAATAACACTTGCAAAGTGAAGTCCAGTTTCCAATATTCTAAATGCTGTTCCCCATCGATTCTAGAAATCAATGAACAAGAAGAAATTCACTCTCACAATATATAAAGATCAGCACTATATCCGAATTTATAAAAATGTTATGCACCAAATTAAATAATCAACTGATCACTCAAAATTAATAATAGTTTATTCAAAACTCACCCTTCTCTCCGCTGGGATATTTGGATTGTATGGAACAATTGCATGATGTGAAGAATTCTCGGAAGGATAGCGCGAATAGGGGACAATTCTTTGGCTCCTGGACCTACTAGGACTTGGCTGTAATCAGTTACAAAGTCAATATAAGTTTTATAAATAGGCAATTAATTTCAAAATATTTTGATTAGGCAAAATGATATAATAATAATAATAATATTATTAGAAATACCTCATAATATCCATCTTCCCTATTTTCCTCTAATGCTTCCTTCCTCAAACACTCAAGCAATGCAAAATTATCCACAAACTGCTCCAGGCTATGCGTGTGATTAAAGTGCCCTTCTTCACCGCGGAAACATTCCAGGCAGATATTGTAAGGAAAACTCCTGGTTTTGAAGCACCTCGTGCAAGTAAAATACTCGTTGGTTATGAAGATTTTGCACTGGTGGCAAATTGGCCTCCCACTTTTTATTATATAGTAGAGAGTCAACACTTCATTGAAATCTAAACCTCTGCTTCCATCGACGTCTAGATAATTGAAGAAGTCACGAGTACACATGTTCTGATCGTATGCTTCCAGCGACATGAATTCTGAAAACTCTCTGTAACTCACCCTACCGTTTCCATCTTCATCCATTGATTCGAAAAAATGGTCGAATAAACGTCTTTCTTCATCGGTGCCTGACTCATAATAGGCTAAAGCAACCTCGTTCAAATCCTCCATTATTGTTTCTTTCTTGGCTTAATTTGCCAGAGTTTGTAAGGAGTGAAGACCTTTTTATATTTCTCTACATGTTATGCTAATTGGTTTCGTCAAGGGATAATGATTAAAGGCCCCCTTATGTTTCAGTAAATTAACCTCTTGTCTCCCGTATTTCAAAACCTATCAAAAACCCTAGTTATTAAAAGTTTCTGTTCAAACTTATGATTAATTTTTTTAATTGACAATTAATTGCTGAACTTTGTGATCAATAAAAGATAATCGTAAAGGATAAATTAGTAAAAATATAAAAAGTTGATATTTAAATTTTTTATTTATAGAGGAATTTTTATGAATTTTAAAACTTGGGAAACAAAGGATTAATTTTACCAAATAACAGGGGGTTTTAATCATTTTCCTTTTATGTTATCTTGTATGCTTGAAATTTTCAACAAGGGAAGGTTCTCAACTACTTACTGAAAGCAACCTAATGGACGTGTATGGCTTAAATAAATCTTTTTGACCGCAGAATATCACAATTAAATTCTTTTAATTAATTTTTCAAAATATGATTATAGTCATTGTATTTGGTAGCTAGTTGTCACCCTCGTGAGTCATGAGGGAAAACTGTCGTGGCTTGGCTTGGGGCCTTGTGTCGAGTCTTGGCAGCAACATGGGCGTGCTTATGGCGACCACGAAAACAAGGCAAGTCTGATACGTTGGCTGGGGCATGGCAGCATAGCGTACGCTATGGCATGGGCACAAGCAATGCGAGACGGCGCGTGCAAGGGTGTGTGTGGGTGGCGCACGCAGCATCTTGCAAGTGCATGGGCGCAATGTGCGTGCAAGCGTGAGGTGCAGTAGGCGCGCGAGTGCAATGCATCATGGGCACGCGGACGCGAGGCGCTGGGGCACGCTAGTGCGAGGCACATCAGCGTGCAAGCGCGAGGCACGAGAGCGCATGAGCACTGGGGAGCACCAGCGAGCAAGCGTGGCACAAGGCGCGCAAGTGTGGGGCTCAACAGCGCACGAGACAAGGGCTGGATTGTGTGGACAGCTTGAGGGATAGTGGCATAATTGTGTGATAGAGTGCGAGCGAACATGTAGCAACATGGGGCATGCGCGTGAGGCCAAACCATGCAAAAATGAGAGGCGTTCATGCGCGGGCTATGTGCGCATAGTGGCAGCTGGACGTAGAGCATAGTTGGCTGCAACTCTCCAAAAAGTGGACTTAAAATCAAGCATGAGTGGCAATTGTGGGTGCAACTAAGTGGGAGAACATGGCCTTGATCATGTGCCTAGAAATGAGGGGCAAAGATAGTGGGTGTGGCGGTTACAATCCATGATTTCCTTGCTAATAGGCATGGTGGGCAGCGGTTGCTCAATTCAAGGGGGAGTGGAGATGTGCTCTTAGGATCATACTTAGTGGATGCCTAAAATTTAAGGGGGGAACTTGAGGTAGCGCGAGGGTGGTGCGCCACCTAACCTTAGCAAATAGGGGTGTCATTTGCAAACTTGTGTATATAAATAGTGATGGGAGCGTATGTTGGGGTGTGAGTTGAGTATACAAAACTTAAACTATTTGTAATCTTCTCTTACAAATAGTGTTCTCGAGTTGTTCGTGTGCCCAAAGTAGAACGGGTCACTATCACCAGCATGTACCTAGAGGGTGATACTAAATTGTGGTGGCGAATCAAGTTTTAAGAGGATGTTGAAATGGAACGACCAGCAATTGAGACTTGGGACACGCTCAAACAAGAACTAAAGGGTAGTTCTTACTAAGGAATACTAACTGGCTCGCGAGGGAGAGCTTGAAGAAGCTTAAGCATACTGGATTAGTGAGGGATTGCGTCAAAGAATTTAGTTTGCTAATGCTGGATATAAAAAACATGTCAGATGAGCATAAACTCTTCAACTTCACTTCGAGTTTGCAGCCGTGGGTGCAAATAGAGTTGCGGAGGTAAGCTGTGAGGGACTTACTAGCGACAATAACAGTAGCCGATGGTTGGTTGACTTCAAATTCGTGAATGCTTCTCCTTCTGAATCTAAAGAGTTTAATGAAGGTAAGAAGAGTCATTTTTTGTATGATGGGGGGAAAAAGAATAGTGGGCAAAATAAAGCTAAGCAAGGGAATCTGCAAGGAAAGAAGAGCTTGAGGTGCTTTATCTACAACGAATCACACGGGCTAAGGAGTGTCCGAAGCGCGAGAAACTGAACGCTTTGGTAAAGGAAACGGAAGGGGAGTCTTCAAAACCTTTGAAGGCCAAAACAACATCAATGCGCATGAATCCGTTACAGTTACTGAATAACATGGAAATCAAGGTAGAAGAGGAACCCATGACTAACGAGGAGCTGGCGAGCATCCTAAAGGGTGAATTCTACTAAGAGGGACTAATGTGTGCAACTGTAAAGCTGAATGGAGTGAAGGTGAGGGCAATGATTGATACAGATGTGATGGCCAATCTTGCCGTGGGTCTGACTTTACACCATTGGGTAGTTCTGAATAGCATAGCGATGGCCAACCTAAGTGTGGGCACTTGGGCACGAGAGACAACATTCCTAGTGATGGCTATGTTGAGATTTGATGTGATTTTGGGAATGGAATTCCTGTATAATGCAAACGTGCATGTACTACCTCAGTGTTCTTGCATTTGGATCGGGGGCATGGGGAAGCTTTGCATGGTTGACTGTGAATATTGGAGTTGGAGTAGGTTGGAACCATCACTCCAGACTACTAACAATGGTTTAGATCGAGGGAATTTAGCAATGATGTCAATGATTAAGAGCACGATCAAGTTGAGGAGGGACTTGACGGGTATACAATGGCGTCTAGGGAATTCGTGGCTGGTGAGACACTTGGGCTTTAACTAGACAGGTTACCACATGGAGATGAGAACCAAGATGAAGTAGAATCGAAAGCTAAGTCCTAGCAAGCGGTTCTGTTTACCAGAGGGCTGACGACAGTAAGAATGTTTGTGACATTCGAGATGGTACCGACTGTGGTGAGTCTTTGCTACACAAAGGGAAATGCGGGTGCATTGGCAAGGAAGCGCGGGGCTTCGAGCAACTTAAAACAACAAGCAAAATTCTGGTAAAAGTTTCACAGTGGGCTGCTTGGTTCATGTTGTTGTTGTTGGGTGTAACGACATTGTTCCCTATCTATTGGTGTACATGTGGGAGGCGTGAGCATCAAGTGTTGGGCGAAGAAATGCAGTATAGCGGGCTGAAGTAGAGAGGGGCATGTGTGGCTGCCAAATCCATGGGAACTTCAGTCTTCCTCGGTAACAAGGCAGCAAGGATGAGACTTTATTGCAGTGTCTGTGGATTGGAAAAGCAAGGGCTTGTGTGGACACAACGACTTGTGGGAAGTCGAGAAGGAACAATCAGTAGCGACACTACATTCTTGGGGAGAATGACTTGTGAGAATATTGCTAGCATGGATTCATTACATGAATGGTGAATGATTCCACATGAGTAGAACATCTGAGGGACCAAAGGATGGTGCAACGGGTGAGTGGTGAGCCCAACGTTAACACGAGGGTATGTGTCAAGGAGAAGGGATTTCAAGCTTTGATATGGCTTTGCGTGGATGAGGTTATCGTAGACATGGTTACCCTTTCAATAAGGACATCGCGCTTTTTAGGTGGGGGAGGTTTGTCACCATTGTGAGTCATGAGGGCCAACTGTCATGGCTTGGCTTGGGGCCTTGTTCCGAGTCCTAGCAGCAACATGGGAGTGCTTGTGGCAAGCACGAAAACAAGGCAAGTCTGACACGTTGGCTAGGGCATGGCAGCAAAGCGTACGATGTGGCATGGGTGCAAGCAATGCGAGACAGCGCACACATGGGCGTGCGTAGGTGGTGCACGTAGCATCTCGCAAGTGCATAACCACAATGGACGCGCAAGCTTGAGGCGTAGTGGGCACGCTAGCGTGAGGCACAGTAGGCATGCGAGCATGTGTCGCAATGGGCACGCGAGCGCGAGGCGCTGGGGCGAGTGAGATCAAGGCATTGAGGCGCGCGAGCACTGGGGCACAACAATGAGCAAGTATGGTACAAGATGCACGAGCATGGGGCTCAGCAACGCGCGAGACTATTGCTAGATTACGTGGACAGTTTTTGAGATAGTGGCGTAATTGTGTGATAGAGTGCACATGAACGTGTAACAACATAGGGCCGAATCATGCGAAAATGAGAGGCGTTCATGCGCGAGCTGTGTGCGGACAGTGGCAGCTGGATGTGGAGCATGATTGGCTGCAAATCTCCAAAAAGTGGGCCTAAAATCAAGCATGAGTGACAATTGGGGGTGCAACTTAGTGGGAGAACATGACCTTAATCATAGGCCTAGAAATGAGGGACAAAGATAGTGGGTGTGGCAGTTACAACCCATAATTTCCTTGCTAATAGGCATGGTCGGCAGTAGTTGCTCAATTCAAGGGGGAGTGGAGATGTGCTCCTAGGATCATGCTTAGTGGATGCCTAAAACTTAGGGAGGGAACTCGCGCCACCTAACCTTAGCAAATGAGGGTGTCATTTGCAAACTTGTGCATATAAATAGTGATGGGGATGTATGTTGGGGCGCGAGTTTTGAGTTGAGCATTGTGTCCTTGAGCATACAAAACTTGAACTATTTGTAATATTTTCTTATTGCGGAAATAGAAAAGTTGGGGGTTGGTGCCTCCGTAAAAAGCAAATTACTTGTGTTCTTGTGGCTTGTGTGTGTATTGTTCTTTGTGTTGGTGAGAAATCTCTCTTGCATAACCTCCATTGCGAACCTTGACTTGCTTCCAACTAAATTGCTTCCGTTGGGTATTTTGAGTGGCTGGCTAAGCGGAGTATTTAGCGCCATCACGCGGGTTGCCACACATAGTTAGAGAAAGCCCGGTGACACTAGTCTGTATAGAAGAATATTTTCGTTGTTTCCTTAATTACTAGTAATTAATAGCCAACTAAGAAGTGGTAAACTATATGACGACGACATACTTGTGACATACATAGAAGATGTCCCGAGAAAATTCAACTTTCATTTTTTTCATAGTGTTCACACTGAAGGGAAATGACAGTCAATCATAGTGACTGAAAGTTCAATTTTTTAATTATAGGGGAATTTTTGATGAATTTTAAAACTTGAGAAACAAAGGATTAATTTTAACAAATAACATAGGGTTTTAATCATTTTCCTTTTATGCTTGCTTGTATGCTTGGAATTTTCAACAAGGGAAGGTTCTCAACTTCTTACTGAAAGCAACCTAGTGGACGTGTATGGCTTAAATAGATCTATTTGACCCCGGAATATCACAATTAAATTCTTTTAATTAATTTTTTTAAAATATGCTTATAGTCACTGTATTTGGTAGCTAGTCTGTATAGAAGAATATTATAGTTGTTTCCTTAATTACTAATAATTAATAGCCAATTAAGAAGTGGTAAACTATATGACGACGACATACTTGTGACATATATAGAAGATGCCACGAGAGAATTCAATTTTCATTTTTTAATCAATTGATTAAATTAGTATTTTCATAGTGTCCACACAGTGTGGACCACACTGAAGGGAAATGATAGTCAATTATAGAGGTTTCAAGAAGCAAAGAGGAAAAACTGGAGATCCTTTATAATTGAAACCTCTATAATTAATGGGTCTTGTAGCATTATACCAAGGATATATTTGATAGGCTACGTTGCATATTATACTTATAGCTTATAACTTGTTACTGCTACAAGATATCAATGATTGTGTAAAAGATAAGGAAAAAAAAAATGTAAGTTGATGCACATGTTAAGGCCTAAGGGTGAGTGTTCCTTTAACGTCTGCAGTTTGAGTTATTACGTAATTAATATTTATATTTTTAAAACCTACTCAAAATATCTGTGTTGTTCCTTTCCTAGTTGTAGGATCTAATTTCTCTAGGGTAAAGTAGTAGTTTTGTCTTATATAAACTAGAATTAAAAAAAAAAAAAGTCTAACATATCATAGGAGAAAAATAATTAAATAAATTTTAATGGGCACCCAAGGGTGTGACTTAGTAACTTTCAAAATTTAGAAAAATCGACCTAAGTTCAAATTTTTAAAAGAAATAGGAGGTTAAAATTGAACTAGAGCTTTGTCCATGCTCTTTTTTTTAAAAAAAATGAATTTTAACCGAAACAAGTATATAACAAAGACCATTAGATAATTTTTAAAAATACAAAGATTAACTAGATAATTAGTTCAAACTATGGAGACTAAATGTGTATTTATCCATACATTAAAAATGAAACCCTATGGTCTATGGGACCATGCGGGTTTGAACTAACATACATACATTTTCGGGTGTTTCCATGTTGAAGACTAATTTTTTTTTTTTTTTAAGAGGATGGAGATCTAATAATTAAACTAAAATACTAAAAGATCTTGCAACCGTTGATTTTCTTTTTGATAGGTCCCAATCAAAGCCGTAAATTATATAGTAACGATAGTATTCTCTTAGGGTGAGAAAAAGACCACAATAATTTTAATTGGATTCAGCTCTCCTTAATTAATGACTATCAAAGAATTTAAATACAAAAGAAATTAACAACTATTCCTAATTCCTAGATAATATCCCTAAGAAATAGAACATTAACCGGTAGTTAATGACAACAAAATCGCCAAAGATTATTCAAAGAGTAATGATACAGCCACAAACTATTGTACAAACTTATTTTGTACAAACTGACGTGGCACTAATTCATTGGTTGAATGAAAATATAAAATAATAAAAACAAATCATGTGGGCCAAGTGATATTTAATTCAACCAATCTTATCATGCCACATAAGTTTGTACAAAATAAGTTTGTACAAGAGTTTGTGGCTATATCATTACTCTTATTCAAAATAAAATAATCACGACTCAACCTAATTTTAAGCTAACAAGCTAGTGGACACGTAGTCAACAAACCGCACTCAATAACATCCCAAAGTCCTTGCCACAATAATAGCTTTGCATGCCCCACGCATGACCAATCTCTTGGCTTAACACATTTTGGACAGAGGTGGAATAAGTCGAATGAATTGACAGGGGAGACAAGTTGTTTAGAAGTGATGATGTTGTGCTCAACAAGGTAGAATATTACTAATATGACTTATTTTAATTACAGGTCTTAGCATACAAAAACATAAATATATTTTTTTGTAACGGTCTGGAAGTTGCTGGCAATACATAGCTAATTATCCTGCTTCTTATTGCAAAGTAAAATGAATAAACTAATGCGAAGACGTTAAGCAAGTTGCTAGTACTAATAAATTCAAAGTAAAAAAAAAAATATCCAAGAATGAAATCGTTTGACTTTTTGTTTTTTCGAATTCCTGTATTTGTAAATTGAATAATTGATTATAGGTCGACTGCGGACTATGTGATCATAACTAACAAGCACTTAGCTTTTTGTAGAATAAAAGAATTATTTTAAAATAGAAAAATTAGTTTTACACACACAAATATATAATCTCTCTCGTATAGGCATCCTCTTTTCTTTTCTTTTTTTAGTGTCATATAATTTAATATAATTAGTTTCAATTCACTAATAAAACATGTGGTTTAGTAAAGTAATTATTCAATTAAATATAGGACCATATGACTTATTAGTGTATCAGCATTTAAAAAAAAATCTGGACACGTACACTTGATAATTTATGTATGTATATGTACATATATATGTATATGTATATATACATCCATTGTCGTCCTATAGACACATTAAGACTCCAATGTTCAATAAAATCTAAACATGTTAATATATATAGATTTCAGATAATTAACAAACATCTCCCATCAAAGATATTTAGGGTGTAGTCTCCAGCTATCATTATTATTGACATTTATAAAGTAAATCTGCATAGCGTTGCAAGTCTTGGCTTCACTCGCTTTGGTAACAGAGATACCCTAATGAGTACTTAGTTTACGCATTAAAGTTTCTTATTGCTGGGTCCATCTAATGTGGCTGGCCCAAAGTCTAAAGTTCAAAGCTTTATTCCCAAGTTTTAGACTTGGATAGCATTAGCAATCGAGGATAAAAGGAAAAGCAAGTGGAAGCGGCTGGCGAAAGTTTGCGAGAGTCAAAATGACAGAGGAGAGTGGCCGACTACTTTGAAATTTAGTGAGAGTTTTAATTTTTTATTAGACGATTAAAAAGGTCAATTTAACTTTATTTTTTAGGTTTTTTCCTGATATCATCTTCCACAATTTTATCAGTCTTAATTTTTATTACATTCTCTCTTACGTTGTTAGTTTAAAATACCCACTTATTAAGAGCAACATATACTAGGATGTTACTGTAAACTAAGAAGATAAAATTTTTTACTTTTGTGAGCCTCTAATGTTATTCAGAGAACAGTTTATAATATAATCTCATTAATTATATAGTAAAAAGTTATATTGGATTATAGCCCCATGATTTTTTTTTTTGATTTTTCACGTAATAATTTATATCATTTGTGATTGGTTTATTGCCTTAAATTGTATTGATATAATTTTTACTTGTTTATTTATAATATACATATTATTTTAATCATAAACATGACGTTATCTTATCCGTATTCTTAACAAAAATGTTTTTGGTTAAAGGACTTAAAAATGGGGCAGTAAACAGCTTCACTGTGTAAGGGATGTCAAAATAAGTGAATTTTTTTTTTAATATCTTACCTTTTTTTTATGTTGACATATCTCACCAAATTGGCAAATTGGAGCGATATTTACTCAATAATTAGGAGGAGAAGAAGTCTTCTTCTCACGAGGTTAGGACTCAAACTTGTGCGCGGGTTGGTGCCGAGCAAGTTTGGAATTTGTTGAAACTAACTTAATATTATCTTTATTATGGCGCCACTCATATTTTTGTTTTTATACGAAGTTGTCCCACTAATATTTACTATTTAGTGAATATATTTACTCCGTTGATAGTTATAGGATAAATTATTTGCTTGCGCCCACAGTGGGGGCCACTCCGGGCAGAATCATCGTCATTCCTCAATGGGCTAAGCCAATTGATACCTTACCACACACTTTGCAATTTAAGATAGAGTGGATTCAATCCGTCAATTTATTTCACTTGCACCATTTTTCAATAAAATTAATATTTAGTGAAAAATAAAAATAATAAAAATTAAATAATATTTTTTCTTCTCTGTAATACTCTCAATAGATTAACTTCTGCATCTCTCTCATTTTTTTTAATTAATTTACAATATGAATCAACTAGTAACTCCTAGTCATATCCCAAATTCAAATTAACCAAAATCTTAAATGATCATGTAAAATCAAAACTAATGTCATCAATAACAATAAAATCCGTTTTATTTCGAAATTTGAAATTCATCATATATTGGTGGAGGTAATTGATTGATGGTGAAAAGGATAGGTGGTAGTGCCGATGATGGTAATAAACTTCTTGGTGATGGGTGGTGGAGGTGATGATTATGCTTGAAAGAGGATAAAATAAGTTAAAAATAATAATTTTTTTTATCGTTAATAAGTGTATTTCTAAAAGATAATAAGATAGATTATAAAGTGGGAGTTGATAGTTTATAACTTTTATGCATGCTGGGGTCGGTTGTCATGAAAGTACGATTGGGGCAAGCTTTTGCACCTCGAGGCTCTAGTTCTGTCCATTGTACACAACCACAAAGGAAATTTAATGTATTAAAAACTAATTATATATCATCACCTTATGTTTATTGGAACAAGTTCAAGCAGTGCCGAATCTGAATTTCAGTTTAAGCATGACAATTAAGATATATACAAATAATTTATGCGGTCATTTTCAAGATTTTTAGCTTAAAAAAATTCTGCCCAATAAGCCACAGGGAAAGGTAATTGTGGAGCTGGGCTGGATTTGTGAATAAAAGCGCCATAGGGACTCCCCAGCACTCCCCATACCGATCTTTCATATATCTTGGGAATGGCAAAACGTCGGATGGAGTTTGGTAAAGCTTGAGTCCGGTAACAGCATGTGTTTTGTTGGGTTGGGCTTTTATCGGGCCGAGCTGAAAAATTCAAGTTTTGCATTTTACGTTTATTTAAATTTTTTTATTATGTCCTACAAATTTATAATTTATAAATTTTTTTTCAGATTATGCATTAATCGTTAAGTTTATAGGATTTAAAACTATAAATATACGTCATGGGTGGGTTAAATATATGAAAAAAGTTTGTTTTGATTAAAATAATATATATCTTTTTAACTTTTAAAGCATCTTTTTAACTTTTAACTTTTAACTTTTAAGGTGAAACCTCAGCCTGGCTTGAGTATTTATAGAACAGATTGAACTACTCTGGGTCGGGTTGGCAGGGTTTCTTTGCCATCCCTATTTTATTTAAAAGTTTGGCCATGTTTCGTGTTGAGATAATATAGTTTTAAGCCACATATGTAATAAGGAAATAAAAGTTCATAAAATGTAGTAAATATGACTTAAAATAATAATATTGACAAAAATAGTAAAGATCTTATATGTTTTTCATCATAAAAGGGTATGATTAAATCAATTTAGCTTCTAACCCACTAGAACAAGTATTTACCAAAACTTTTAATGTTGTAATTTAAAAAATATATCTATCTAATATTTCTTAAATTTAGCTTGATGCAAGAGCCTAGTGGTTAGAACTCATACCTCACAATTATGAGGTCATGGGTTCGAGCCCCCACAATGCATTATGTGGTTTAATTTCATTTCTCAATTTGAGTGAAGACAATATTCTATCTTTCAAAATGTGAGTAGAGTAGACGTCCTCGAATATCAGAGAAGGTAAAACATTTCGAAATGTGAGTGGAGTAGATGTGCTCGAATATCAGGGAGAGTAAAAATTTAGGCGAATTTCATAAGAATTGGTGTAAACTAATTTTAGTAATAATATAATTTATAAATATCAGTTAAAATTTTATATAATATGAGTTGTACTCTTGAGTAATACTCTCATGTAATAAAAAAAAAATTTACTTGATGCGCGTACTTCCCTTTTAAACGACCATGATTTCGATTATATTTTATTAAGTATTAGATTTCTTGTTAATACTTGCTTTTCAGAGTACATTAATTTGGAAAGTTAGCTTTTTGTGTCGGCGAGGGGACCAGCTATAACCGCTAAGAGGAGCAGTTGTCACCCCTATGAGCTGACTGAGCGCCAGTTGGCCAGGATTGTCATTTTCAGTTTTTGTACATGTGATTTAATATTTTAATTAGTAATAGAAAATCAAGTCAACAACACGTAAAACATATCAATATTTTATAGATAATACATCCCTTGATAAAACAAAAAATGTATCCCAGTTATGTACGTTTATGTATTAGTATTAACTTAGTTCTATACATACAGTGATTTTCCCATTTATGAATCAATGATCTAGTGCCACGTCAAAGGGATTTATGGTGATCAACGTTAGAAAAGTATGAAGAGAATTTAATGCTTTGTATAAAAATACCTTGGGGTCAGTTTTGTTAGGGCGGGTATAGGCTTAATTTAACCTCCCCTCCCATCTACAATATTACAGTGTGGATTGTTGATTCGTGAGCAATGTAACTACAAGAGAAGTATTATCTAGTAATTGTAGCAATTAATCTATTATTATTCATAATTACAACATTTGAGAAATTTACATGGGCAAGTTTTGGTTCTTCAAGGTGACACAATTACGCCAGAATCGATTAAATCTGTTGTAGACTTGGGAAACTAATTTTAAAATTCCATATTTGAGCCATTGGTACATTGGTTTGATTGAGCGCCTGCCTAACGTAATAGGCAAAAGCGTCCATAAGGCCAAACAAATCCACCCAAGCAAGCGTGGGAAGATAACTGATGCTAGCGAGGCCGAAGCAAGAGCACCTGAGCTGAGAATTACATGGCTCGTGATTTGGGAATAACTTGCTTGGTGTTCTTTTGATTCCACATTAATGGCTAGTCCCAAACAATAAACGAAAGCTGCTCCAAAGAAAATCCACATATTTACAGCGTGTGTATCAAAAGGAGATACACTTTTGTTCTGATAATCCACTTGAAGTAGCCCAATCAGCAATGGTATTATGAGTAGGAAGATGATATGCCGTGGGGAAGAGGAAACAAATGACTGCCCAGTTGAATTACTGCCAATATGACGAGAAGAATGTTCAAATCCAGACTATTTATATAACTGTGGTTGTTTGTCATATCAAATTTATGATACGGGATCTTCATTTTTTGTCAGATAAACTTGATTTTATTTATAGAAGTTTTCAATGCACTCACTTCTCTTACTCCAAAGTGGACCTATTTATTGAACATCACATCAAATATAAAATTATGTTCAGGTGCGCATAGAGATGGCCAACGTAAGGTCCATGCATGCTCGTGCCTGTGTCATGCCGTGCTCACTATGTGTTTTGTGCTGTGTTGTGCCGTGCCTAATTATTTTTGCTTAGGCCCGATCCGCCACATGTGTCGTGCCGTGCCTAAGAGAGAAAGTCCAATAAATTTTTTTTTAAATTTTTTAAGAGCTCATGTGAAGCTGTTATCGTACTTTTTTCAAGTCTATGTATTTTTTTGTAAGTTTATGTGTCTTTATTTAAATTTAATAGAATAAAAAATTTAAAATTTAAGATCATATTTAATAATAATAAACTAATAATAGTAAGAGTCTTCTTTTTATTCTCATGGAATAAGGCAGATGCATTATATGGGGCGAGTAAAAAATTACACAGAATCCATGGGCAGCTGAATCTCTAACTCTCAACCAGATCCCTAAAAATAGAAAAAAGAAAAGCTCATGGGAGAAAAGCTACGTGCAAACCTTAAAGAGCGGGTCAGAAAAGTCCAAGAGCTAATCATGAGAGTTAGACATGTGATTTGAAGTGAGGATGGCAGTCAATCCCTAGTACGTACTACTTCGAGTGCATGACTCTTTGGCCTAATTAAACTAAAATAATATCCCCATAAATAAACAACAAAACAGAAACAGATGAAAATTCATTGATAAAAGCAGCAAGTGCATGCAATACTACTTACTTCTCCAGGTGATGAATAAGATGGCACTGCGGACAGCTTTGCGTTATTGGTTTCTTCTTCTTATTCACAGACGACACACGTTTTGCAGCTATAAGTACTCTGCTAACTCTGAATTGGCGAGTCGATCTTTTAAGTTTCCCACGTTCTCTAAGCTCATGTTTTGTCTCAGCCGGCCTCATTTTCAGGAAACAGAGATTATTCTCTCCATAATATCCTCTGTTATTATTTGTTTTCGGATTATATGAATCAATGCAACACTAGACATGCTGTTGTGACTTTTATATATATATAGCTCTAAGTGTTAGTTTAATTATAACTTTTGCTATTTATTTGTTTATTATATAGAATGTTGATTTTGTATTTAATTAATTCAAGTGATAATACAAACAAACTTATCTTGTACAAAATGTGTGGCATTAATTCATTGATTGAATGAAAATACAAAATAATAAAAATAAATGATATAAGATAAGAGATATTTAATTCAATCAATTTTATCATGTCACATCAATTTATACAAGATAAGTTTGTAGAAAAATATGTGGCTATATCATTATTGAATTAATTCTTGGGTGGGAGCCGATTTTTATCCTATTCAAAAGCTGCTGCCAGGATTTTCCATACCCAGCGAGGAAGTTTCGCATTTTTTAATTTATAATCTTTTTACTTGAACGCCTGATCACTCGGATTTACAACTTTGGCACTTTCTCTCTCGAGGTCGGCGAGGTTTTGTTCGTTCTTTTAAAAAAAAAGAAAAAGAAAAAAGAGAACTTATGAGTGACACTATTGGCACCTTTTCATTATCCTTAACAAGATTCCACTTCATATAAATTAGAGTGAAGGACACATAAGAATTCAACTCACATAAATTTTTTTTTCCAACAAATTATTAACATTCATAATAAATTCTTTTTTATTTTAATTTTCTACCTATTACTTCTTATCTAATTAAAATAAATTATATAAATTTAGATTAATCAGTTTTCTTATCGATTAAATATTTTTGTACTTAAAATATGTATAATTTAAGTCAACGGACAATGATTAACATTCAAAAATTCATCATCAAAAAACTTTCTAATTTAATTGTATTGTAATAATAATATTGTAAAAAAATAAAAAGTAACACAATACTACTTTGAGTTTTAACAATAAAAAAATATAAATGAAAAATTAAAAGTGTGTTTAAAAAAAAGAACATTTTCAAAAATAAAATAAATATAACTGAAAACAAGGTTTCATGAGGAGATTGAAGAGGTCCCCTATAATCCAACTCAATACTTATATGTTTCCTAATTACAATCATAAATCTACTTAATTATATTAACAGTAAAATTAACTTAGATCAATTTCATTATAGTATAACCCAAATTTTTTTTATTTCTTTATTAATATATATCTACTCTCTAATTTGGGGGAGGATGTATCTGCTCTATGCATATTTTGTCCATAAAATCATAAATGTATCATCCAATGATTGAACTTGCATCAAATCATAGCTTCATGCCTATATTATAATTGACAAGCTGAATTTCCCTTGATGTGACATTTGGCCGTTGATTTCAGAATTGGAGCAGCTAGCTAGGCGTCGTGAGAAACATATATTTAGATATATTGAAAACGTTTTAGAAACGATATTCATTTTTGCTGCAAAGACTCAATTTATATAAGTGTTTTAAATATAAAAATAATATAATTAAAAGAATTTGAGGATCATAATTAATTAACAAAAATTGAGTTAATTAATTTTTTTATTAATTGACAATTAATCTTTTATGATCAATAATTAAAACGGACACAATCCATTATTTGATTGTTGGATTGGTATCATCTATGTCATATTCTTCTCTCAAGCTGCATCTGTTGCCTTTTTATTTGACAAATTATTTGGCCGCAATGTGTGAAAATTTTGCTCGGTTAGATGGGATCGATGCTTACGATTCACTCCTTACGTGGAATATTTCCTTACGTGAGGTCATAATTAATTTATTAAGGGGGTATAGGCTTAATTTAATCTCCCTTTCCAACTACAAAATTACATAGTGTGGATTGTTGATTCGTGAAATGCGAAGTCCCCCGACTTTTGCAATGTAACTGCAAGAGAAGTATTATCTAGTAATTGTAGCAATTAATCTATTATTATTCATAATTACAACAATTGAGAAATCTACATGGGCAAATTTTGGTTCTTCAAGGTAACACAATTACGCCAGAGTCGATTAAATCTGCTGTAGACTTGGGAAATTAATTTCAAAATTCCATATTTGAGCCATTGGTACATTGGTTTGATTAAGCGCCTGCCTAACGTAATAGGCAAAAGTGTCCATAAAGTCAAACAAATCCACCCAAGCAAGCGTGGGAAGAAAACTGATGCTAGCGAGGCCGAAGCAAGAACACCTGAGCTGAGAATTACATGGCTCGTTATTTGAGAATCACTTGCTTGGTGTTCTTTTGATTCCACATTAGTGGCTAGTCCCAAACAATAAACGAAAGCTGCTCCAAAGAAAACCCACATATTTACAGGATGTGTATCAAAAGGAGATACACTTTTGTTCTGATAAGCCATTTGAAGTAGCCCAATCAGCAATGGTATTATGAGTAGGAAGATCATATGCCGTGGGGAAGAGGAAACAAATGACTGCTCAGTTGAATTACTGCCAATATGACGAGAAGAATGTTCAAACCCAGACTATTTATATAACTTTGCTTGCTTTTCATGTCAAATTTATGATACGGGATGTTCATTTTTTGTAAAATAAACTTGATTTTATCTATAGAAGTTTCCAATGCACCCACTTCACTTACTCCAAATTAGACCTATCTATTGAACATCACATCAAATATAAAATCGTGCTCGGGTGCACAAGATTTTTGTGCAAACTTGCTATTTTATAACATTACAAATCACTTTTACAGTGTTGTACAAACATTTATAACATTGTAAAAACTTGTTACAGCGATGTAAAAGTGTTTGTTAGCGTCTTATATATATATATATATATATATATATATATATATATATATATATATATATATATATATATATATATATATATATATATATATATATATATATTCTGAAGTGCACAGTAATCTTTGGATCGTAGCTTTGAATAGTAGGCTGACCGTAGCTTTGAACAGTAGACTACTTTGTACAAAAATTGAAATACATAATGAAATACAACACGGGTGAAGAGACATGTGCGCTCTCACTTGTGTCCAAGGGACCACCCGAGAAAATTACTCTTTTTTTTTTTTTTTTTTTTTTTTTAAGTAAATAACCAAATAATTATTTACAATGCTTTATAGGAGAAAAAATGCCGAAACAATCATCTTCATTTTCGTCTCCAAGAGAAATGAAGGGCTCTTCATCTTCATCATCGTCTTCGTCTTCAGAGGTGTCAGCTACTGATGACTTTGAACGGGAGGCGAGGAGCTGTTCCATTGCTTTGAAGTATTCTTCTTCTGTCTTGGCACTTGCCAAAAGAGACTGGGCTTTGGATTTTTGGGTTAAGAAGGTCTGTTGGGCTTTAGAGGCTTCTAGGGTTGGTTGGAGAAGGTTTTTAGAGGAGAGCCAATCTTTGATCATGTTAACAGTTAGTTTGGACTGTTCATCAAATTTTGACCACCATTTGACTTTAAAGGTTCTTTGAAGGATGACTTGGGAATCTTGAGTATGAAAACGGAGGTTCCACATCCAGACCCATGGTAGGAAGAAGTTTGTACAAAAACAGAGAAATGGGGGAAATCTTTTCTCTGAGTCAGAGGGCATATAGTGGGCTTTAAAGAGATTTAGGCAATTTATGGCATTTGGAGTGAGGATTTGAGGTATTGGGCCAAAGAAATTCCACCAATGATGGAACCAGTTTGGAAGGCTTTGGACGGTTATTTTAGGATTAAAGAAAAATAACCAAGAATGGGATTTTTTAGGGTTTTGAATAAAAAAGGTGTTATACCATGCTTGTTGGTAATCCCAGTAGGAGAAAGTCCGACAATGTGGTAAACGGGTTTCAAAGTTTAAAGGAAAGGTTTTGAAATTGTGGAGTAGGTCGCCCCACTGGTTCGGGCTCAAAACTTTTAGAATCGTGGCCGTGGAATAGGCCGGTTCAGAGTGGGTTTTATCAAGAAAGAAATGTTTGAATTTAACTGATTCAGTTATTTCTAAAATGCTTTGATAATAAGACTGGGGTTTTGTCAAATCCCATGGTTTGAAAAACCAGCCTTTGGGAAAAAACTTTGAAATGCTTTGAAAAGGATCAGTATGGTAAAATCCATCTTCCATAGAAAGAATATTTTGAAAATGGGTTTTATCAAACCAATCGGAGGTTTTCTTTGAAGGTGTTGGCTGAGAAAGCACAATTTGGGAAGATGAGCTTTCGGCAGAGACAACAACATTTTGAGAGGAAGGTTTTGTAATTTCTTTACATATGGATATGCTCTCAATCTCTTTTTTAGGAGAATTTTGGCTCTGGGAAAGGTTTTGTAAAGCGAGCATGAGCTCGGGAGATTTTGTGATGGAACTCATCCAATGCTTTACTTGATCATCAGAAGAGATGGGTTTGTATTGGGCTTCATGTTCTTCAACCAATTCAATCCATGATTTGATGGGTAGGGCAGAAGAAAGTAATTTTTCTTTAGAAGGGGTTGACTGGGGTTCTTTGGAAGGTTCTTGAGATCCGGAACTTTTGAGAACAGCTTTACCTTTGTCTTTCTTTAACGGCATTATCTGTTTTGAAGAAATTCTCTGGTTAGAAAATCAGGAACAGAATTTTTATCACCTTTAATGAATTCTATATCAAAATCAAAAACACTCAAAATAGCTTGCCAACGTGCAAAAATCTGTTTTGATGCAATGTTTTGAACATCCTTTTCTAAAACATGTTTTGCAGCTTTGCAATCAATTCTAAGTAAAAATTTTTGATTTAATAAATCACTTTGAAATTTTGTAATGCATAAAACAATGGAAAGAATTTCTTTTTTAATAGTAGAATAATTTTTCTGACAATCATTCCAATGTGCAGAAACATATTGAACTATCTGTTCTCTATCATTTTCTTTTTGTTTTAATATACCTCCATATCCTAAATCAGATGCATCAGTTTCAACAATTTTAGGGAATGCAGGATTTGCAAGATATAGACATGGGATGCTTTTAACAGAACTCTTTATTAATTTAACAGCTTTAGTATGTTCATCTGTCCATGGAGCAGGTTTTTTCTTTAAACGATCATGCAAAGGTTTAGACAACCTATTGATATTGGGACAGAAATCAAGAACATAATTTAGGCTACCAAGAAATCTTTGTAATTGAGTTTTGTCAAGAATTTTATCAGGGAATTTATCAGCAAATAAAAGTGATCTTTCAATAGGGGTGATTGTTCCTTTTGAAATATAGTGACCAAGAAATCTGATTTTCGTTTGAAATAATGAAATCTTTGAACTAGAAAGGGCTAGTCCAGCCTTTTTTGTAGCAAAATAAAAAGTCTTTAAATGTTTGAAATGTTGATCGATTGAATTTGAAAATATCAAAACATCATCAATATAAACAATGCAAAAATCAGAATAAGGATTATAAATATCATTCATAATTCTTTGAAATTCTGAGGGTGCATTCTTTAAACCAAAGGGCATAACAGTCCATTCGTATTGTCCAAATGGAACAGTGAAAGCGGTTTTGTAACGGTCATTTGGATGGATTTGAATTTGCCAAAAACCCGATTTCATGTCGAATTTTGAAAAAATAAAGGCAGAACAGAGTTTTTGGAGTAAATCTTTTTTATTAGGTATAGGATACCTAATCCATTTTAAAGCTTTATTCAAAGGTTTGTAGTTTATAACTAGTCTTGGAGTGCCTCTTTCAATTTCGGAGTTTTTGTTAACATAAAAAGCAGCACAAGACCAAGGAGACCTGGATTTTACAATGAGTCCTTTAGACTCCAAGTCTTTGATTTCATATTTACAATGTTTTTCTAAATCCATATTCATTTGAATTGGACGAGCTTTGGTCGGAATCTGTTTTTCATCAAAAGAATTTTCATAAGGCAGATCTACTAAATGTTGTTTTCTATTCCAAAAAGCAGAAGGTAGATCAGCACAAATTTCTTTTTCAATAAGAGTTTTGAAATCAGAAATTTTTCTTTTAATGAAATCACTTTGTAATTGGCTTTCAACTCTTTGTAAGTTCAAATCTTTTTGTAAAAACATTAGATCACACTGTTTTGATTTAAGTAAATTGTTTATTCTATTTTGATAAATAGAACAGGCTTTAACAATATTCAAATTTCTTGTTTTAGGCTTTTCAATAAAAGGGAAAACAAGTTTCTTGTTTTTTGCTTTGAAAGATATACTATCATAATTGACAGTATACGGAGTTATGAGATTTATAAAAGGAGTTCCCAAAATTATGGCATGATGAATATCATTTGTGAGAACAAAGGAAGTTTTAAAATCAAAACCATCATTATAGATTGAGGCTTCAACCTTGGAACTGACATTCAATTTTGAATTATTGGCGGCAGAAAGCCTTTCTTTTGTTTTTTCATGAAATCTTTTGGGGACGATATCTTCTCTAATGCAATTTAAATCGGCGCCAGTATCAAAAAGGGCAATGGCGTCCATCGCAAAATCATCAGAAAAGATTAGAGTGACTTTAATCAAATACTTTCTTGTGGTGATTTGTTTTAGAACAAATAGAAAATCATTGGGTACAGACTCAATATTTTCTCCTTTAATATCATCACCATCAATATCAGGACTAGATTCATTGTCTGAATTATCCTGTAATTGCCTTTGTAAAAGAAGTTGAATAATATCAGAATCACTTTTTTGTTTTTCTTTTAAATCTCTGATTTCGCTTTTGATTTCTTTTATCTCTTTCTGAAGATCTTGGATATTAGGAATCATTTTTTTTGTTTTCTTCTTATCCAAAATTTGAGTAAGATCATAAGAATTCTTTTTAACAATTGGGACTCTAGAAGTCTCGGCTTTATTAAAATCCAATGTTTTCAAAAGTTTATCAAGGTATTCTTTTTGAAGATTTGGATCAGAAATATGTTTTACAAGTTCAAGAAAAGTTTCTTGGTCTTTAGTTAAAACATTGATTTTCTTTAAAAATGAATCAGATTCAGATTCACTACTGCTAGATGCAGAGTCATCTGAGTCAAAAAGCTCATCAACTTGGTAAGGGTCACTGTCTCCCGACATGGAAGACTCAGAATCAGAAGATTCGACAAGAAGAGGGGCTATTTTAGAAAGGATGTCCTCATTGAGGTCAAGTTCTTGGAGTCTTTTGTTCATTCTGCAAAATTTTGCAGTATGACCTTTCATACCACATTTGAAACATGTGGCCTCCTTGAAGTTGAAAGGGGTATTAGGTTTGGCTTTGAAATCTTTCTTTTTAGAGAAACTATGTTTCTTATAAGGCTTCGAAGGTTTCTTATAAGGAAGTTTTCTAAAATCACGAAAGGGTTTTCTAAAATGTTTAGATTTGTAATGTTTCTTACGAGGTTTTGTAGAACACTCTCCATTACAATCTTTGGAAGTTTTAAAGGGGTCATAATTGAATTGCTTACAGAAACCGCCTAATTCCTGTTTAGACTTCTTAAGCTCCCACTTAAGACGTTTCTGTAATTTCAAATCTTGACAAATCTTTAAACCTTCTTTGTTGACAAAACTGACAAGTTCACCATAGGTGAGCTCGTCATAAGGAATACGGTTATCGTAAAGGGCTTTGATGGAATTTCTTACCTTTTCACCTAAAAGGGTAGGTAATCCAGCAAGAAATTTTTCTTTCCAAGTAATATGATTTGCATCATCCCTTAGAAATAGTCTGGTAAGGAAAGAGGTTTTGTAACTCTGAAATTCACTAAGTTTTCTACATCTCAAATTATGTAGTAACTCAGCGTTTTTATCACGAAGGTGAGAAGGGTCACCGATGAAATGGAGGGAAATGGTTAGAATAAGAGTAGCAACAGCATCCTGGATAGGGTTGTTGAACTCATCAAGAATAGAGGCTCCATTTTCATCTTTTTGGACGGAATTTAGAATGTCAAATTGTTGCTGATTAGTGAGAAGATGATCCCACCAACCTTTTAGTTGACCAGTAAAACCAGCAATTAGGATTTCCGATATGGCACGATCAGAAGTTCCTGCTTGGGTTTTATAAGCATTAGCTGCCATTGTCATTTGTTGCAACAATCCAAGGATATTGTACTCAGACATGCCGTCAATATTCCACTCATAGACTGAAGATGCATTATATCGGGATTGATTTAATGCACTAGGTCTATTATCTATTGCTAGATCTGGTGGGGTCTTGACAGTGGGAAGGGCTAATTCCCAGTGGATTTTGTTGGCTTTAGGAGTAGAAGGTTCTTCTTTGAAAGCTTCTAAGTCAGAAGAGGCTATAGAACTTTGGTCATCTAGATCCAATACTCCAATCTTGCTAGATTGGGGGGTATCGGGGGCTATCTGGAGTTTGCTAGACGAGGAAGAAGCAGCTTCTATCCTATCTAATTGTTCTCTAATGGCTTTAGCAAAATCTGATTTTGACTCTTGAACAAGCTTTTGGCTAGTTTTCGAGACCTGAAAAGGTTTGAAAATAGGTTCCTTAAGCTTTTTGTCAGAATCCGATTTTGAAGGAATAGACATTGGACTAGGAGAAACAGATATAGTAGATTTTTGAAATTGGTTTTCTATACGAGCCAATTGCTTTCCAATTGTATTTAAGTTAGTATTACAGAAATTATTCTGTTGTATAATACTACTTAAATTCGCATCAGAATCATTTGGTCTTGGGATTTTGTAAGGGGATGCTTTAATCTCAATAGGAGGTTCACCATGATCTATGGTTATACTCCTAAGAGGTGGATGATCAGACTCTATGATCCTATCATTATCAGAAAGTTTCCATTCAGGAATTTTCTTTCTAATAGTTATAGGGTTTGACTCTTTAAAAGGATAATCAATATTGTTTTCAGAAGAATATATTTCGAACCAATCAAAAAACAATATATGAACTTTATGAAAATTCACAAATTCATAATAAGTTTGTTGGATTTCTTTTCTTTGGTTTAAAAAATGTTTAAAAAACCAAGTTCTTTTTTCTTTATTTATTTCTGAATAAAAATCGTTATGCAGAAAGGCTTTATCTAAATCAAATTCTTTTTCAATGACATTAATGACATTTTCTGTGACAGCAGAAAACGTAGGAGATGTTGGAGGAGAAGGTTCCTTCTCTTCCTGTCTTTGCACATGTTGACTACTAGTATATATAGGATGAGGAACACTTGTGGCATAGTCAACAGAACGGATGGAGGAGCTAGGTATATCCGAAGTGGAAAACCTAGGTTGACTCTGATATGGGAGATTTATAACAGAAGGTACTTTTGTAAACTTCCTTTCTAGTGAAGGAATGCTTGAGCTCGATTCTTTATCAGAAAATCTATGTGAGGTAGACCTTCTGAATGATAGTTTGACTTTACCATCGGAATACTGGGTCACATTTTGTAACTCTGTATTTGGCTCAAGTTGTTTCGGGATCGCCGGTGGGGCGGCTCCTTCAAGGATCCATTCATCTGGAAGATGGATATCTTTCCATTGGATCGATTTTGGAATGACCATGTTGGCTTTAGACAAATCAGTCTGCAAGAGAAGGGTCTCATCTCTCTTTGACTGATATTTATGCTGTGTGCTAAATGCAGAAATCATGGCTTTATAGGAAATTTTAAAAATTAATGCAACTGGGATGGATCCCTTAATCATGTGATAATTATGGGTTTGGATTTGTAAAATCATGCTCTTTAAAATATTTTTGTCTTTAAGAGAAATTGTTATATTTGGATAACAATCAAAAGATATGGGACCTTTACATAGACTAGATTCGATACTACTTAGTAAAGAATCATCAAAAGAGATGAATCGCCCATCTCTAAGGACAGCAAGGATAGAAGTATCCAAGCCTTCTTTGGTCAAAGGTTTTATTCCTACTTGGATTAAACCAATGTGAATATATTTGAAATTCTTTTCTTTTAATTTCTTTAAAGATTTTTCTGAAAACAAATAAATTGTTTCAAAAGGCTCTGAAAGAGTTATATCACGTTCTTCAGTCTTTATAATATAATCATGTTTTAAAAGATCAAGCATTTTTGTTTTGTAAATCTTTTCTTTGGAAATTTTTGGAAGTTCCCAACAATCAATTGCTTTATCAAAGTTCTCAATAATGAATTCTTCTGAACTCACAACATGCTTTGACTCACTAGTCTTCCCGGAAGAAGAGCTAGAAAAGGACGATGTTCTACAGTGTAGAGGATTCATGGGTAAAAACCCGTGATCTATTAATGGTTTTGAAGGAATGGCTACAGGTATGGTTTTACAGCCCTAAACGGAAAACTTATCCTTGGACGGGACTTACTACCAGTAAAAATTCACCACAAAAACAAAACTTCAAAATAAAACACAAGTTTTCAAAACACAAAACTCTAAACTGCTTTACACAATCCTCCCCTTGGCTCTGATACCAGAAGGAAATAGGCGGTTTCTGTAAACAATTCAATTATGACCCCTTTAAAACTTCCAAAGATTGTAATGGAGAGTGTTCTACAAAACCTCGTAAG
The DNA here is from genome assembly GCA_039657385.1 of Citrus x changshan-huyou. NCBI lineage: Eukaryota > Viridiplantae > Streptophyta > Magnoliopsida > Sapindales > Rutaceae > Citrus > Citrus x changshan-huyou. Next base: position 7,313,509 of record CM077555.1, on the reverse strand, counting down.
AAACATTACAAATCTAAACATTTTAGAAAACCCTTTCGTGATTTTAGAAAACTTCCTTATAAGAAACCTTCGAAGCCTTATAAGAAACATAGTTTCTCTAAAAAGAAAGATTTCAAAGCCAAACCTAATACCCCTTTCAACTTCAAGGAGGCCACATGTTTCAAATGTGGTATGAAAGGTCATACTGCAAAATTTTACAGAATGAACAAAAGACTCAAAGAACTTGACCTCAATGAGGACATCCTTTCTAAAATAGCCCCTCTTCTTGTCGAATCTTCTGATTCTGAGTCTTCCATGTCGGGAGACAGTGACCCTTACCAAGTTGATGAGCTTTTTGACTCAGATGACTCTGCATCTAGCAGTAGTGAATCTGAATCTGATTCATTTTTAAAGAAAATCAATGTTTTGACTAAAGACCAAGAAACTTTTCTTGAACTTGTAAAACATATTTCTGATCCAAATCTTCAAAAAGAATACCTTGATAAACTTTTGAAAACATTGGATTTTAATAAAGCCGAGACTTCTAGAGTCCCAATTGTTAAAAAGAATTCTTATGATCTTACTCAAATTTTGGATAAGAAGAAAACAAAAAAAATGATTCCTAATATCCAAGATCTTCAGAAAGAGATAAAAGAAATCAAAAGCGAAATCAGAGATTTAAAAGAAAAACAAAAAAGTGATTCTGATATTATTCAACTTCTTTTACAAAGGCAATTACAGGATAATTCAGACAATGAATCTAGTCCTGATATTGATGGTGATGATATTAAAGGAGAAAATATTGAGTCTGTACCCAATGATTTTCTATTTGTTCTAAAACAAATCACCACAAGAAAGTATTTGATTAAAGTCACTCTAATCTTTTCTGATGATTTTGCGATGGACGCCATTGCCCTTTTTGATACTGGCGCCGATTTAAATTGCATTAGAGAAGATATCGTCCCCAAAAGATTTCATGAAAAAACAAAAGAAAGGCTTTCTGCCGCCAATAATTCAAAATTGAATGTCAGTTCCAAGGTTGAAGCCTCAATCTATAATGATGGTTTTGATTTTAAAACTTCCTTTGTTCTCACAAATGATATTCATCATGCCATAATTTTGGGAACTCCTTTTATAAATCTCATAACTCCGTATACTGTCAATTATGATAGTATATCTTTCAAAGCAAAAAACAAGAAACTTGTTTTCCCTTTTATTGAAAAGCCTAAAACAAGAAATTTGAATATTGTTAAAGCCTGTTCTATTTATCAAAATAGAATAAACAATTTACTTAAATCAAAACAGTGTGATCTAATGTTTTTACAAAAAGATTTGAACTTACAAAGAGTTGAAAGCCAATTACAAAGTGATTTCATTAAAAGAAAAATTTCTGATTTCAAAACTCTTATTGAAAAAGAAATTTGTGCTGATCTACCTTCTGCTTTTTGGAATAGAAAACAACATTTAGTAGATCTGCCTTATGAAAATTCTTTTGATGAAAAACAGATTCCGACCAAAGCTCGTCCAATTCAAATGAATATGGATTTAGAAAAACATTGTAAATATGAAATCAAAGACTTGGAGTCTAAAGGACTCATTGTAAAATCCAGGTCTCCTTGGTCTTGTGCTGCTTTTTATGTTAACAAAAACTCCGAAATTGAAAGAGGCACTCCAAGACTAGTTATAAACTACAAACCTTTGAATAAAGCTTTAAAATGGATTAGGTATCCTATACCTAATAAAAAAGATTTACTCCAAAAACTCTGTTCTGCCTTTATTTTTTCAAAATTCGACATGAAATCGGGTTTTTGGCAAATTCAAATCCATCCAAATGACCGTTACAAAACCGCTTTCACTGTTCCATTTGGACAATACGAATGGACTGTTATGCCCTTTGGTTTAAAGAATGCACCCTCAGAATTTCAAAGAATTATGAATGATATTTATAATCCTTATTCTGATTTTTGCATTGTTTATATTGATGATGTTTTGATATTTTCAAATTCAATCGATCAACATTTCAAACATTTAAAGACTTTTTATTTTGCTACAAAAAAGGCTGGACTAGCCCTTTCTAGTTCAAAGATTTCATTATTTCAAACGAAAATCAGATTTCTTGGTCACTATATTTCAAAAGGAACAATCACCCCTATTGAAAGATCACTTTTATTTGCTGATAAATTCCCTGATAAAATTCTTGACAAAACTCAATTACAAAGATTTCTTGGTAGCCTAAATTATGTTCTTGATTTCTGTCCCAATATCAATAGGTTGTCTAAACCTTTGCATGATCGTTTAAAGAAAAAACCTGCTCCATGGACAGATGAACATACTAAAGCTGTTAAATTAATAAAGAGTTCTGTTAAAAGCATCCCATGTCTATATCTTGCAAATCCTGCATTCCCTAAAATTGTTGAAACTGATGCATCTGATTTAGGATATGGAGGTATATTAAAACAAAAAGAAAATGATAGAGAACAGATAGTTCAATATGTTTCTGCACATTGGAATGATTGTCAGAAAAATTATTCTACTATTAAAAAAGAAATTCTTTCCATTGTTTTATGCATTACAAAATTTCAAAGTGATTTATTAAATCAAAAATTTTTACTTAGAATTGATTGCAAAGCTGCAAAACATGTTTTAGAAAAGGATGTTCAAAACATTGCATCAAAACAGATTTTTGCACGTTGGCAAGCTATTTTGAGTGTTTTTGATTTTGATATAGAATTCATTAAAGGTGATAAAAATTCTGTTCCTGATTTTCTAACCAGAGAATTTCTTCAAAACAGATAATGCCGTTAAAGAAAGACAAAGGTAAAGCTGTTCTCAAAAGTTCCGGATCTCAAGAACCTTCCAAAGAACCCCAGTCAACCCCTTCTAAAGAAAAATTACTTTCTTCTGCCCTACCCATCAAATCATGGATTGAATTGGTTGAAGAACATGAAGCCCAATACAAACCCATCTCTTCTGATGATCAAGTAAAGCATTGGATGAGTTCCATCACAAAATCTCCCGAGCTCATGCTCGCTTTACAAAACCTTTCCCAGAGCCAAAATTCTCCTAAAAAAGAGATTGAGAGCATATCCATATGTAAAGAAATTACAAAACCTTCCTCTCAAAATGTTGTTGTCTCTGCCGAAAGCTCATCTTCCCAAATTGTGCTTTCTCAGCCAACACCTTCAAAGAAAACCTCCGATTGGTTTGATAAAACCCATTTTCAAAATATTCTTTCTATGGAAGATGGATTTTACCATACTGATCCTTTTCAAAGCATTTCAAAGTTTTTTCCCAAAGGCTGGTTTTTCAAACCATGGGATTTGACAAAACCCCAGTCTTATTATCAAAGCATTTTAGAAATAACTGAATCAGTTAAATTCAAACATTTCTTTCTTGATAAAACCCACTCTGAACCGGCCTATTCCACGGCCACGATTCTAAAAGTTTTGAGCCCGAACCAGTGGGGCGACCTACTCCACAATTTCAAAACCTTTCCTTTAAACTTTGAAACCCGTTTACCACATTGTCGGACTTTCTCCTACTGGGATTACCAACAAGCATGGTATAACACCTTTTTTATTCAAAACCCTAAAAAATCCCATTCTTGGTTATTTTTCTTTAATCCTAAAATAACCGTCCAAAGCCTTCCAAACTGGTTCCATCATTGGTGGAATTTCTTTGGCCCAATACCTCAAATCCTCACTCCAAATGCCATAAATTGCCTAAATCTCTTTAAAGCCCACTATATGCCCTCTGACTCAGAGAAAAGATTTCCCCCATTTCTCTGTTTTTGTACAAACTTCTTCCTACCATGGGTCTGGATGTGGAACCTCCGTTTTCATACTCAAGATTCCCAAGTCATCCTTCAAAGAACCTTTAAAGTCAAATGGTGGTCAAAATTTGATGAACAGTCCAAACTAACTGTTAACATGATCAAAGATTGGCTCTCCTCTAAAAACCTTCTCCAACCAACCCTAGAAGCCTCTAAAGCCCAACAGACCTTCTTAACCCAAAAATCCAAAGCCCAGTCTCTTTTGGCAAGTGCCAAGACAGAAGAAGAATACTTCAAAGCAATGGAACAGCTCCTCGCCTCCCGTTCAAAGTCATCAGTAGCTGACACCTCTGAAGACGAAGACGATGATGAAGATGAAGAGCCCTTCATTTCTCTTGGAGACGAAAATGAAGATGATTGTTTCGGCATTTTTTCTCCTATAAAGCATTGTAAATAATTATTTGGTTATTTACTTAAAAAAAAAAAAAAAAAAAAAAAAAAAGAGTAATTTTCTCGGGTGGTCCCTTGGACACAAGTGAGAGCGCACATGTCTCTTCACCCGTGTTGTATTTCATTATGTATTTCAATTTTTGTACAAAGTAGTCTACTGTTCAAAGCTACGGTCAGCCTACTATTCAAAGCTACGATCCAAAGATTACTGTGCACTCAAAACTCCGCTACAGTGAACAGTGCAAAGTTCCAAAGATTACTGTGCACTCAAAGCTCCGCTACAGTGAACAGTTTACAAAGTTTTGTATATAAACCAAGAGGAAGACTCAGACTCCTCAGGTTTTTCATTTTTCTCTTCTTCTCCTCCTTCTCTCTAGATCTCTCTCTCTCTCTCTCTCTCTCTCTCTCTTGGGAAGTCTGGATCAAGACATCAAGGAAACCATTCCTGTCTTGTAATCTTCCCGTCTTTCAATCTTCCCTTCAGGAAAGATTTGAAAATTGTAAAGACCAAGACTATCAAAGCAAAGATGTATGTTTAAATTTCAGTTATTTAATTTCGATGTAATTTAAATTTTCGCAATTTACTTTAAAGCAATTTACTTTTCTGCAATTTAATTTCATGCACATTTACATTAAAGCAATTTATTTTTAAAGCAATTTTCTTTTCAAAGCATGCAAAGCAGACTGGTCTTTATCAGATCTGCCATAAAATTTGTACGTTCCTCTGAGGCAAAGAGACCGGATCTCGATCCTCAGTTGTAAATCTTCTCTTCTTCCTCCATTCCTTCAGAGCACCATTTCCGGGATCCGGATCTGGTACTGTGTATGTACCCAAGCCCCTTAAAGAATCTAATTTAAATCTGGAATTAGCCCAATAAAAAGAAACAACCACGTTTAAAGCAACTTAATTTTATCTGGTAAATATATTAAAGTATATAGGCTGGAAACCCGAACGTGCGGACTATTGATCTGTTCTAAGTCAGATCTGGGTCCAAAGGCAGATTAACTTCTGCGATCGATCTGGTCTAACAACGCCACGTACTTTAAATATTCTAAAAATTTGACCAACCGCGTTCAAATTTGTTTGATCATTGTATGCTCTAAAACAAATCTACTTAATCTAAAGCTGGTAATCTTATATAAAATTGGAACAACCGCGATCCAATTATTTTATTAAAGCAATCAATAAAGAAGCATTTTGAAAACACACCCATCCTTCGATCTTATTTCTTAAGTGCGGACGCCCGCATTTCTTTTAATGCAGATACATTTTTAAACCATGAGATTTTAAAGTGTATCCGCATGAAAAATAAATGAGGGCGTCCGCACTAGAGAATGATTATATATATAGTAGTTTTCAGGGTCAGGTATTTTAAAGTACATGAAAGTCCGGAAAAGCTTTAAAACCGCACGACTTTAAAGGCTTACAATTTAAGCCTTTAAAAACATGCAGTTTTAAAGGTTTCCCGCACTTTAAAATTCCGGACTGGAACATTTATATATATATATATATATATATATATATATATATATATATATATATATGTGTATGTATGTATGTATGTATGTATATTACTTGCTAAAACTCTTCTTTTTATTCTCATGGAATAAGGCAGATGCATGCCATGGGCCGAGTCAGCTGAAAAAATAACACAGAAGCCATGGGATAAATGGACTGCTAAAACTTAAGAAAGATGCCATGGGGCAAATGGGCAGCTGAAACTCTACCTCTCAACCAAATCCCTAAAAATGGAAAAAAGAAAAGTTCTACGTGAAAACCTTAAAGAGTGGGTTAGAAAAGTTCAAGAGCTGATCATGAGAGTTAAATATGTGATTTGAAGTGAGGATGGCAATCAGCCAATCAAGCCCTAGTACGTACTACTTTGACTGCATGACTCTTTGCCCTAATTAAACTAAAATAAAATCCCCATAAATAAACAACAGAACAGAAACAGATGAAAATTAATTGATAAAAGTAGCAAGCGCATGCAATACTACTTACTTCTGCAGGCGATGAACAAGATGGCACTGAGGACAGCTTTGAGTTATTGGTTTCTTCTTCTTATTCACAGATGACTCACGTTTTGCAGCTATAAGTACTCTGCTAACTCTGAATTGGCGAGTCGATCTTTTAAGGTTCCCATGTTCTCTAAGCTCATGTTTTGTCTCAGCCAGCCTCATTTTCAGGGAACAGAGATTATTCTCTCTATAATATCATTCGTTATTGTTTGTTTTCGGATTCTATGAATCAATGCAACACTAGACATGCTCTTGTGACTTTTTTATATATAGTTCTGAGTGGTAGTTTAATTATCATAACTTTTGTTATAATTTAATTATTATGTGGACTGTTGATTCCATATTTAATTAATTCTTGGGTGGGAGTCGATCTTGATCCTAGTCAAAAACTGCTGCGAGGATTTTCCATACCCAGCGAGGAAGTTTCGTCCCTCGGGGTCGGCGAGGTATAAATTTCCTACTTGAGCACTTTATCTCTTGGGGCCGGCGAGGTTTCTGTTCGTCCTTTTTAAAAAAAATTACTCATGAGCGATGCTATCGGCATCCTTTCATTATCCTTAAAAAACTAAACTTCACATGAATTACAGTAAATTAAATTTACATAGAATTTTTTTTTTGTTTTCATTATCCTCTTTTTTAGTTTTCTACCTGTTACTTCCTATCTAACTTAAATAAATTTAGATTAGTCTATTATTCTTTTCATATTTCTTATTGATTAAATATTTTTGTACTTAAAATTGCTTTTAAATTATAATTTAAAATATTTATAATTTAAGTCAATGATTAACATTTAAAAATTTATCATCCAATTTTTTTTTATTTTATATGTAAGGCAAAAATAAGATTGCAAAAGAAATAAAAAAAATAGCACAATGCTACTTTGAGTTTTAACAATAAAAAAAATTAAATGAAAAATAAAAAGTGTATTTAAAAAAAATGACATTTTCGAAAATAAAATAAATATAACTGAAAATGGGGTTTCATAAGGAGATTGAAGGGGTGCCAATATATATATCTACTATATAGAAAATGGGGTTTCATTATAGTATAGCCCAAATTTTTTATTTCTTTATTAATATATATCTACTCTCTAATTTGAGGAGGATGTATCTGCTCTATCCATATTTTGTCCATAAAATCATAAATGTATCATCCAGTGATTAAACTTGCATTAAATCGTAGCTTCATGCTTATATTATTATTATTGACAAGCTGAATTTCCTTGATGTGAGATTTGGCCGTTGATTTCAGAATTGGAGCAGCTACCTAGGCATCCAGACAAAGATATACATAGATATATTGAAAACTTTTAAGAAACGATATTCATTTATGGGCAAAAAGACTCAATATATACAAGTATTTTAAACATAAAAAATATATATAATTAAAATAATTTGAGGATCATGATTAATTAATAAAAATTGAGGAAATCAATTTTTATATTAATCGACAATTAATCATCAATAATAAAAATGGACACAATCCATCATTTGATTGTGTCATTGGTATCAAACATGTCATATTCTTCTCTCAAGCCGCAGCTGTCACCTTTTCCTTTGACAAATTATTTGGCCGCAATGTATGAAAATTTTGCTAAATTACATAGGATCGATGCTTACGATTCTCTCCTTACGCGGAGTATTTCCTTAAGTGAGATCATAATTAATTTATTGGGGGAGTGAATTTTTTTCAACTAATAATTAAGGTTCTTAGAGCTTTCGTATAAATTTCTTAAAACAATCGCCGTGCGTCAACGTCAACGTCAACCATTCTAATTGATACAACAAATTAAAGGGTCCACTAACTTGTGAGTTCCCTTGGATTTTGTTTTAGTTACGGTTTGGAGTTGGTAAATCATAAAAATAATCATTAAAAATAATAATAATAACAATAATAATGATACTTCTTCATTGTAAAAAGTTTATATTTGAGATGACATGTTACCAATTAATAAATGTTATAGTTTATTTTTATTTTATTATTAATGTGATAATATTACAGTACTAATAAATAAATAACACATCAATCACCATGTAACATATACTTTAGAATACAAATTTTATATCCCAAATTTATAAGCATACACATATACTAGTCAAATCACAATTAATAGTTGGTTTTCTCTCAGTTAAGAGTAATTTTAATTTTGCTATTTTATGTTTTTAAAACGAAGATATCCTTTATGGCAAATTCTTTCTTATTAATTAGATTAATTCTCGATGTAAAGTCATTCAAGGAAATTGAAGCATATATGTCCCAGCGACATCTAATATTGGATAAATGTTTGACTGTTGGTTTTATTCCTTTTTATTTTTTCACACATGGATATGGATATATTTAGATTTACTTTTGAGTTGAGAATAATACGAAATTAACTGTTTAATGTTATGGATGTATTTGTGAGTTGAGATTATAAAAAAATTAGCACTGGTTAGCTCAACAATTTTCTTTTAAAAAGAATTTATGTCGAATAGCTCTATGAAAATTTAAATATGTCCTTGTAGTTGCACGAATCTAGGTAGCAAATATACTAGTGGACATGAGTAATATAATGAAAAATAGCATATTATTACAGAACAATTATTTATTTTATTACCCGCTAAAATTATTGTAACTCTAATTTTTTGTACAATCAATTATAGACAATTGAAATGGAAAATTAAAAAAAAAAAGCAAATAGATCCTAATTGAACATGTAAATTAAAACAGAAATCAGCGACAAATTTTAGAGATTAAAATAACTGACTTCACCATAACTTATATAATTTAATTCTATTATGTATATTATTGAAGATTATTACTCATATTGACAGTTGAATATCCCCAACTCTTTTAATACTCTTTCTCAAACAATATCAAATATATTAGTTTATAACAAAATTAAGGTGATTTTATTGACATGATTGAGACTATTCAAGCAAAACAAAAAGATAAATTCAGGAATGTTGTGATGTCTTCTACTCCAATTGTGCTGCGGCGCTTGATTATGCGTCTCTCATTTGCTTATTTCGCAAGTTGCCTATGCCTATCATAATCGTAAAGCCTATATATATATATATATATAAATATCATAAAGCCGAAACCTACATTGAATTTCGATAGCTCTGGCCACCGACTTGTTCACTTGATAAGCGAAATTTCCTTTACAAATGTACTTCCATTTAAATTCTAAAGCAAAATGAGACTCGCTTTGTGTTTCCCTCTCCCCATGCAAAGTGAATTGGAGTCAATTTATGCAAACTAAGTCAAGATTGCTTAACAACTTAGAATATTACTAATATGACTTATTTTAATTACAGGTCTTAACATACAAAAACATATATATAATTTTTTGTAACGGTCAGGAAGTTGCTGGCAATACATAGCTAATTATCCTGCTTCTTATTGCAAAGTAAAATGAATCAACTAATGCGAAGACGTTAAGCAAGTTGCTAGTACTACTAGATTCAATGAAAAAAAAAAAACTAAGAATGAAATCGTTTGGCTTTTTGTTTTTTCGAATTCCTGTATTTGTAAATTGAATAATTGATTATAGGTCGACTGTAGACTATGCGATCATAACTAACAAGCGCTTAGCTTTTTGAAGAATAAAAGAACTATTTTAAAATAGAAAAATTAATTTTATACACACATATATATAGTCTCTCTCGTATAGGCGTCCTCTTTTCTTTTTTTTAGTGCCATATAATTTAATATAATTAGTTTCAATTCACTAATAAATCAAGTGGTTTAACAGAGTCATTATTCAATTAACTATAGGACCATATAATTTATTAGTGTATCAACATTTAAAAAGAAAAAAAATCAAGACATTTGCACCTGATAATTTATATATGTATATGTATAAGAAGTGAATTTTTTTTAATATCTTACTCTTTTTTTTTCGATGTTGATATATCTCACCAAGTTGGTGCGATATTTACTCAATAATAAGGAGGAGAAGAAGTCTTAGCACGAGTCTAGGACTCAAACTTGTGCGCTGGTTGGTGCCAAGGGACTGGGCATACACTGGCTTATTTCTTACTAATTATATTTTTTAAAATACTAATATTAGAATAAGTATACTACGGTAAAACCTCGATATAGTCATATTGTTGGGACTGAAGAAATTTATTCTTATAAAGAGGTAATAACTCAATAGAAGTGTAGTACAAAAATTATTGTCTTTACTTAATTATCCCTAATGCAAGTGATATACAAGGTAAATTATGTCATGTATTAATAAATTAATAAGTGAGTGAAATTCAATGGATGTATATTAATAAAAAAAATAGTTTCAAAAACCTAATACAAAAAGTTTGATGCTAGGAAGCTACAAACATACTTGAGAAGGTAGAAATATTTTGGTTTCAACAAGAAGATGCCTAGGCTGACCAATTATACATACTCGCAAGTTGAAAGATGTGGTTACAATTTTAAAGAACAAATCATTGTCATAAGCAACTTTAAAATGATATTTTGTTCCATCTTAATTAATTAATGAAACATGGCATATATTTTTTAAATATTATTACTATATGGAGGTAAGTTTATTAACATTGGATCTACAAAAAATATAACTTATTACAATATAAAATTTATTTCTAATTATAATTGGTCTCAAGTTGGGATTACAATTTTTTATTACTATGAAGAGGTTATTTCTATATAAAATATTTTTATTTAGAAGTTCTACTATATAAAACATTTACAAGTTTGGAATTTGTTGAAACTAACTTATATTATCTTTATTATGGCGCCACTCAAAATTTTGTTTTATATGAAGTTGTCCCACTAATATTGAATGAATATATTTAATCTGTTGATAGTTGTAGGATAAATTATTGGAAAAAAGACAAACACACCCCCAACGTTTAGGTAAAGGGACAAAAACCCCCCTAATATTTTAAAAAATATATTTACACCCTAATTTATTTTAATTTTACCATTATACCCCTCTAGCATATTAAAAATATATTAGATTATCCAATTTGTCTATATATTGTTAATAAAATTATAAATAGACAAATTAGATATTATAAAAAAAAAATTATAAATATATCCTCATTGCCCAATTCCTCTATTTAATTTTTTATCAACAACTAATTTTTTAAAAAGACATCTATACACCTAAAAAAATTGTAAATAAATTATAATTTAAAAAATAAAATTGGTTATTAATAACCAATTTTATTTAAACTTTAAACTTGTATATTTAACAATTCTCCACATGTCAATCATTTAAACTTGTACATTTATAACCAATTTTCTATGTTATTTATTATGGTATTCATAACCAATTTTTTATAAATTATAATTTATTTACAATTTTTTTAAGTGTGTAGATGTCTCTCTTTAAAATTGGTTATTGATAAAAATTTAAATAGAGGAATGAGGCAATGAGGGTATATTTATAATTTTATTAACAATATATAGACAAATTGGATAATCTAATAATTTTTTTATATGCTAGAAGGATATAATGATAAAATTATAATAAATTAGAGTGTAAATATCTTTTTTGAAACATTAGGGAGATTTTTGTTCTTTTACCTAAACGTTGGGGGTGTGTTTATCATTTTTCCTAAATTATTTGCTTCGCCCACAACGGGGGCCACTCCGGGCAGAATCATCGTCATTCGTCAATGGGCTTAGCCCATTGATACCTTACCACATACTTGATTTGCAATCAAGATAGAGTAGATTCAACCCGTTAATTTATTTCACTTGCACCATTTTTCAATAAAATAGATATTAATTTTAAAATTAATATTTAGTGAAAAATAAAAATAATAAATAATAAATAATATTTTTTCATTCTTACTCATGCTCTCAATAGATTAACTTCGTCATCTCTCTCATTTTTTAATTAATTCACAATTTGAATCAAATAGTAACTCCTACTCAAATTTCAAATTAAAATTAACCAAAATTTTAGATGATCATGTAAAATTAAAATCAATGTCATTAATAATAATAAAATCCAACACTTGTTTATTTCGAAAATTGAAACTCATCACATATTAGCGGTAGTGCTGATGATGGTAATAAAACCAGCCCATAGGTAAAGGTAATTGTCGAATTGGGCTGGTTTTGTGAATAAAAGCGCCATAGGGCAAAAACACCACCTCTGTCGCACTCCCAAACTAATCTTTCATATATCATGGGAATGGGAAAATGTCGGTTGGAGTTTGGTAAAGCTTGAGTCTGGTCCCCGCATGTGTGTTTGTTGGGTTGGGCTTTTACCCGGCCGAGCTGAAAAATTCAAGTTTTACATTTTACATTTCTTTAAATTTTTTTATTATGTTCTACAATTTGATAATTTATAATTTTTTTTTATCAAATTATGCATTAATCGTTGGGTTTATAGGATTTAAAACTATAAATATACGTCATGGGTGGGTTAAATATATGAAAAAAGTGTGTTTTGATTAAAATAATATATATCTTTTAAATTTTTAAAACATTTCTCAAGGATTTGGGTCAAACTCAAGCTTTTTAAGGTGAAACCCGAGCCTAGCTTGAGTATTTATAAAACATGATTGAACCACTCTACGTCAGGTTGGCAAGCTTTCTTTGCCATCTCTATTATATCTAAAAGTTAGGCCAAGTTTCGTGTTGAAGTAATGTAGTTTTAAGCCATATATGTAATTATGAAATAAAAGTTGATGAAGTGTAGTAAATATGACTTAAAATAATAATATTGACAAAAATAGTAAAGATCTTATATGTTTTTCATCATAAAAAGATATGACTAAATCAATTTAGCTTATAACCCACAATAACAAGTATTTATTAAAAATTTCAATGTTATAATTTAAAAAATATAACTATCTAATCTCAATACTAAGTAAGTTCTTAAATTTAGCTTGATGCATGTAGTTCTCTTCTCAACGACCATGATTTCGATTATATTTTATTAAGTATTAGATTTCTTGTTATTACTTGCTTTTCGGAGTACATTAATTTTGAAAAGTTAGCTTTATATGTTGGCGAGGGGAGTAACTATAACCGCTAAGAGGAGCCGTTGTCACCCTTATGAGCTCATTAGCACGACGAGGCGAAGCACAACACAAGGCATGTGTTGAGACTTGAAATTGTTTTGTTTGTCTTATATATGTATATTGTTGATGCTAAAATCTGGTCGTCCTTTGCCTGATCAGATCGTTCCACCAACGTTCGTATTGTCCACGAAGAAAAGGTTGCACTCTCCCTGCTTTAGCAATTGCCCGAGCTCCTTGGACCCAAATCACTCATTCTTTCCTTTCCAAGCTTGTGTTCACAGATACAAGTCAGAGACACCGGTGGTTTTGCCGGCGTAAACCCTCCGATACTTAAGTCAGTACAAAGTGTTTACGGGAAAACTGTCTGATTTAAGTTAAGTAAAATGATTGTAATGCCCTAAGCACTATGTGTATCAAAGATATGTATAGAATTAATCCTGGTTTCAATTTGGCAGAGTTTTCCCTTCTCTCTCAATTTTTGTCCCCTTTCTTCATCGGTCTCTTGGCTTTTTATAGGCAATCATCCCACGTTTTCTCAGTATTCTTTATACCCCCCATTTTCGGGTGATGACAGACCTTCATGGGTCTCCAACTATTGAATCGTGGGTAAACGTGGGACGTCATGTTCTCCCCAGCGGTTCGAGGCGTGGCGAAACTGTCGTGAGTTCATAAGATCGTGTCCTCTTTCTTTGGGTGATGAGTACCTGATCGGTATGTACCTTTGGTCGGTGCTCGTTTCTAGTTGGCACATGCCCGTACACGATGTATTACCAGAACCCTGCTCGTGCCATTCATCCCGGGGGATCTGCCCCAGGGAGAGGGATGAGGGAATAGCTGAGCTGGTACTTTTCGTTACTCAACATATATCTAATAGTGTTTTTTAATATTAATTCTGAGCCTGAAAACCGCGTAAAATCAATTCAAAAAGGTTCGGGAGAAGAAGAAACAGAAGCTAACGGGAAAAAAAAAAAATTTACGAACCTGAAAAATGCGGTCTCTATCGAGGAGCAGCTCGCGATCGAATTACAGCCGCACGTATGAATTACCAGATGACTGAGAAGACCCGCAGTCGCGACGGACAAGTGACTACGGCGTGGGCAGAGCAATGTTGCCGATTTTTCTCAACGATTTGAGCAGGAACAGCCAGCAGGAGCAAGCGCAGGACTTAGTCGAACTCACGATTGAGCTCGAAGACGACGCCGTCGTGTTGTGCAGTGTGGGCACTCCAACTGCTGCGCGCGAGTGTCGAGGTCGAGCCACGGCAGCCGGCAGAAGTTCGGATGGCTAAGATCGGGATCGTCGCCGGATATTGAGGAACGGACGATGTCCGGGCGCGACGAGAGGAGGATCAAAGCGAAACTTCAACGGACGAGATCGGGCGCTAAGAGAGCGCTTAACGGTCTGAGATTCATTAGCAAAGCGGCAGGCGCCTCTGACGCAGAGGAGCTCCGGAGACTAGTTGAGTCTACGTTCGAATCGCTATCTGAGGACGGGTTGCTTGCGAGGGAAGATTTCGGTGAATGCACTGGTACGTTACGTAGTAATTAAAACTGATCCATAATCAGATTCATTTTCTTCTCTGTACTGATTTGTTCGTTATCATTTCATTTTTCCTATTCTAAATTGTAATTAAATAATTCATAGTAAAGCAGGGATGGTGGATTCGAAGGAGTTTGCGGTGGGGATATTTGATGCGTTAGCGAGGCGGAGAGGCCAAAAGATAGGCAAAATTACGAAAGAGGAGCTCCGTGAATTCTGGTTGCAAATTTCGGACCAGAGCTTTGACGCCCGTCTTCAGATTTTCTTTGACATGTACGTACGCTTCTGGCTTCTTCTCTTTTTGTTTGGGTATCGTCGGTTAACGAGTCAACGGTGATGGAAGTCGTTCAGTTGATCACGTGATTTCTGCCAGTCTTGATTGGCTAGAATCATCTGCTTCAGGTGATACGGTTAATACCACCTGATTTTAACCCACTTTTATCGCGGGAACTGGAGCCGTTACCTACTACAACACAAATTTGATTTCGTTGCCCGAATTCGCCTTATTCATTATTTTTCTTGATTTTTACTAATTAATGATTTAATTAGTAATAGAAAATCAACTCAACAACACGTAAAACATAGCAATGTAACTACAAGAGAAGTATTATCTAGTAATTGTAGCAATTAATCTATTATTATTCATAGTTACAACATTTGAGAAATTTACATGGGCAAGTTTTTGTTCTTCAAGGTAGCACAATTACGCCAGAATCGATTAAATCTGTTGTAGACTTGGGAAACTAATTTCAAAATTCCATATTTGAGCCATTGGTACATTGGTTTGATTAAGCGCCTGCCTAACGTAATAGGCACAAGTGTCCATAAGGCCAAACAAATCCACCCAAGCAAGCGTGGGAAGAAAACTGATGCTAGCGAGGCCGAAGCAAGAGCACCTGAGCTGAGAATTACATGGCTCGTGATTTGGGAATAACTTGCTTGGTGTTCTTTTGATTCCACATTAATGGCTAGTCCCAAACAATAAATGAAAGCTGCTCCAAAGGAAATCCACATATTTACAGGATGCGTATCAAAAGGAGATACACTTTTGTTCTGATAATCCACTTGAAGTAGCCCAATCAGCAATGATATTATGAGTAGGAAGATGATATGCCGAGGGGAAGAGGAAACAAATGGCTGCTCAGTTGAATTACTGCCAATATGAAGAGAAGAACGTTCAAACCCAGACAATTTATATAACTGTGCTTGTTTGTCATATCAAATTTATGATACGGCATCTTCATTTTTTGTCAAATAAACTTGATTTTATTTATAGAAGTTTTCAATGCACCCATTTCTCTTACTCCAAAGTAGACATATCTATTGAACACCACATCAAATATAAAATTATGCTCAGGTGCGCAAGACTTTTGTGGAAACTTACTATTTGAAAACATTACAAATCACTTTTACAGCATTGTAAAAAGATTTATAGCGTTCATGGAATAAGGCAGATGCATGAGATGGGGCGAGTAAAAAATAACACAGAAGCCATAGGACAAATGGGCAGCTGAAACTCTTAACTCTCAACCAGATCCCTAAAAATAGAAAAAAGCGAAGCTCACGGGAGAAAAGCGTACGTGCAAACCTTAAAGAGTGGGTCAGAAAAGCCCATGAGCTAATCATGAGAGTTAGATATGTGATTTGAAGTGAGGATGGCAATCAATCCCTAGTACGTACTACTTCGAGTGCATGACTCTTTGCCCTAATTAAACTAAAATTAAATCCCCGTAAATAAACAACAAAACAGAAACAGATGAAAATTAATAGATAAAAGTAGCAAGCGCATGCAATACTACTTACTACTTCTCCAGGTGATGAATAAGATGGCACAGCCGACAGCACTGCGCTATTGGTTTCTTCTTCTTGTTCACAGACGACACACGTTTTGCAGCTATAAGTACTCTGCTAACTCTGAATTGGCGAGTCGATCTTTTAAGGTTCCCATGTCCTCTAAGCTCATGTTTTGTCTCAGCCAGCCTCATTTTCAGGGAACAGAGATTATTCTCTCTATAATATCTTTCGTTATTGTTTGTTTTCGGATTCTATGAATCAATGCAACACTAGACATGCTCTTGTGACTTTTTTATATATAGTTCTGAGTGGTAGTTTAATTATCATAACTTTTGTTATTAACTTAATTATTATGTGGACTGTTGATTCTATATTTAATTAATTCTTGGGTGGGAGTCAAGTCTTGATCCTAGTCAAAAACTGCTGCGAGGATTTTCCATACCCAGCGAGGAAGTTTCGCTATTTTTAATTCGTCTCTCGGGGTCGGCGAGGTATAAATTTCCTACTTGAGCACTGTATCTCTCGGGGTTGGCGAGGTTTCTGTTCGTCCTTTTTAAAAAAATTACTCATGAGTGATGCTATCGGCATCCTTTCATTATCCTTACAAAACTAAACTTCACATGAATTACAGGAGATTAAATTTACCTTGAACTTTTTCAACAAATTACTTATATTCATAATCAATCCTCTTTTTTTTTTTAGTTTTCTACATATTACTTCCTATCTAACTAAAATAAATTATATAAATTTAGATTAGTCTATTATTCTTTTCTTATTGATTAAATATTTTTGTACTTAAAATTGCTTTTAAATTATAATTTAAAATATTTATAATTTAAGTCAATGATTAACATTTAAAAATTCATCATCCAAAAATTTTTGATTTTATGTGTAAGGTAAAAATAAGATTTCAAAAGAAATAAAAAAAATAGTACAATGCTACTTTGAGTTTTAACAATAAAAAAATTAAATGAAAAATTAAAAATATATTTTAAAAAATGACATTTTCAAAAATAAAATAAATATAACTGAAAATAGGGTTTCATAAGGAGATTAAAGGGGTGCCAATAATCCAACACAATACTTATATGTTTCCTAATTACAATCATAAATCTACTTAATTACATTAACTGTAAAATTAACTTAAATCAATTTCATTATAGTATAGCCCAAATTTTTTATTTCTTTATTAATATATATCTACTCTCTAATTTGAGGAGGATGTATCTGCTCTATCCATATTTTGTCCATAAAATCATAAATGTATCATCCAGTGATTAAACTTGCATTAAATCGTAGCTTCATGCTTATATTATTATTATTGACAAGCTGAATTTCCTTGATGTGAGATTTGGCCGTTGATTTCAGAATTGGAGCAGCTACCTAGGCATCCAGACAAAGATATACATAGATATATTGAAAACTTTTAAGAAACGATATTCATTTATGGGCAAAAAGACTCAATATATACAAGTATTTTAAACATAAAAAAATAATATAATTAAAATAATTTGAAGATCATGATTAATTAATAAAAATTGAGGAAATCAATTTTTATATGAATTGACAATTAATCATCAATAATAAAAATGGACACAATCCATCATTTGATTGTGTCATTGCATCAGACATGCCATATTCTTCTCTCAAGCCGCAGCTGTCACCTTTTCCTTTGACAAATTATTTGGCCGCAATGTATGAAAATTTTGCTAAATTACATAGGATCGATGCTTACGATTCTCTCCTTACGCGGAGTATTTCCTTAAGCGAGGTCATAATTAATTTATTGGGGGAGTGAATTTTTTTCAACTATAATTAAGGTTCTTAGAGCTTTCGTATAAATTTTTTGAAACAATCGCTGTGCGTCAACGTCAACGTCAACCATTCTAATTGATACATCAAATTAAATGGTCCACTAACTTGTGAGTTCCCTTGGATTTTTTTTTTGAATACTGGATACGCACTAAATTACCGCATTACATAGATATTTACAACTATTTTTATAGCAGATATTACACTGATATTTACAATTAAATATACATTACTAGGACTTACATTATTACATTAAATTTTATGAAGTGCATGCTCAGATGAAATAACCCTCACAATTGAGGGATGTCTCTGCTCCACTTGCATTTCGTAAGGGAGAAGAGTTTTTTTTTTATAAATGTTTAGTAGGGGTGGGCAATTTCATATTCGGATCGAATTTGGATGAATCCGATCGGATTTCGGATAATTCAGATTGAAAAAAATATCATCCGAATTCAATCCGACTTTAAATCCGATCCGAATTATTCGGATCGGATTTGGATCAGATGAAAATTTCAGATTACTTGGATTCGGATTGAATCGGATGAGTTTGGATTTCAGATTATATTTCGGATTCAGATTATATTTTGGATTCAGATTAAATCGGATTGAAATCGGATTTGGACCTTTTTAACAATTCTCACAAAAAAATTATGAAATCTATAATTAATGAAAACTTACTAACCATTAAAAAAAAATGAAAACAAGTTGACAAATGACAATGTATTGTTTCCTTGACAATATGGCATTGACATATACCAAGAAAACAAGCCGATACAAAGTTTCCATTCACAAAAATAAAAAAATTTAAACCATTAAAATGAAAACATTTAAATAATCAAATCTAATAATCTATAATCAACGGCCCATTTATATTCTCATATGCATTCATTTTGTACAAACACTCCCATTTCATTTAATTAGTAATGCTCTTACAAGCTAGGTGCATAAACATTACTCCAAGTCCAAGCCTCCAAATAAGCAACACAAAATAAACATTGCTCCAACTCTCCAAAGTCCAAATGAATAACACAAAATAAACTTTGCTCCAACTCCAAGTCTCCAAGTAAACAACACAAAATAAACATTACTCCAAGTCTCCAAACAAACAACACAAAATAAACAATTAAACATTACTCCAAGTCTCCAAAAAAATAAACAACACAAACTTACAAAATAAATATTATCATTATATCATCCAACAAATAAAATAAACTAAAATAAAAATTATCATCCAAAAACATTTAGATAGACTACAAGTTCTTCAAACCAAAAGTACAATAACACCAAATTAAACTCACAACACACTTTGATGAGTCCTTAACTTTTGCTTTCCAACTACCAACTTCAACTTTCCTAACATAAGATCACAAACAATTATCATGTTACAATTGACTTAAAACCAAAAGTAAAACAATTATAAATATAATACCTTGAAACCAAAAGATCTATTAAATTTAAGAGTTACCTATTCAAATATCATGACGAGTACTAGCACCCATCATTGTAATTGTTGAAGCTTGTGATTGTACATACTCTTTAAAATGAAAAAAACCTAATAACTTATAATTAGTGCATGAGTAATATAAAAAATGTGTTATAATAAATTTAAAAGGTATTATATATAAAATGTAATATAAAAAAGTTACCTTCTTGTAACTCCATTTGATATATATGATCTTTCAACTCTTGATTAAGGTCATAGATGGGAGTGGCAAAAAGTTTAGACTGCAACCAATTTTCAGTGCAAATCAATGCTTCAATCATAGTGGGAGTTAAAGAACTCCTATATTCGTCAATGATACGACCCCCAGTGCTAAAGGCGGACTCTGAAGCCACAGTGGATATTGGAATTGCAAGGATATCCTTTGCTATTTTCTGCAATATCGGATACTTCGACCCATTCACCTTCAACCATAATAAAACATTTAGTTTATCATTACTAGGATCTTCAATCGGGTCAAGTAAGTATCTTTCCACCTCGATTGTCACAAGCTTGCCCTCATTTTGAATTAAAACATTCTTAGCATATCCAAGAAAAGGGCGAGCAACTCGTAAAGTATCATCACCATGTTCCATTATGTACCCTTGTTGCCGATCCGTGTCATCTACAAGGTGCGGAGAAGGACTAGAACAGCCACCACCACCACTGGCACTGCCACTAGGAAAACTCTTACTAGGCAATGGTGGTGAGGAGTTCCATCCACTATATGCATCAAAAAGTGAATTCAATAAGCCTTTCATCACCGCGACCATTTCTTCAATCTTCGCACTATAATCGGAAAATCATACCAAAAATATGTTTAGTAAAATCCATTTTGCAGTGCAGATCAAATATTGAGGCAATAATCAAGATTTTGTTGATTTTCTCCTTGCACTCCCAATATTTGTCATATGTTTCCCTCATACTAAAAGCCATCAAATGCACATAAATATCTTTGTTTTTTTCTAATGCACTCAATGAATTCTTGATTATGCCAATTGTATCGTAACAAAGATTAGAAGTGACACTCAAAGAGACTGAAAAAGTCAATGTAGCATCATAAAAGATCTTTAAAAACCTCATAATTCTTTCGGCATGTTCCCAATCTTCAAGCTTAGGTGGCTCCACCCTTTTTTTTTTTTTTTCGTTTTCTTCCTCTTTAAAGTATGCTTCATGCGGTTTATCCACTTCTGCCATCCTCTCAAATGCCTCCCGAAATTTCAAAGCAGTCATCA
This sequence comes from Citrus x changshan-huyou, assembly GCA_039657385.1. Lineage (NCBI taxonomy): Eukaryota > Viridiplantae > Streptophyta > Magnoliopsida > Sapindales > Rutaceae > Citrus > Citrus x changshan-huyou. The sequence goes on along the minus strand of CM077555.1, from coordinate 7,292,446 downwards.
ACATCAAATAGGTGGAATTCCACCTAGTGATACAATCCAAAACCACAGTTCCATTAGAGCCTTTCAAATGATCTACACACTGTTTAAATGCTTTCAACCTCGAAGTGGATGATCTCACATACTTCACAGCATTCCGAATACCGGCAACTGAGGCATGTAACTCTTTCAACCCCCCAATGACAATCAAATTTAAGATATGTGCACAACAACGCACATGCATGTAATCACCCTACAACACAAGTGCATCAACATTCTTCCACATAAGCATTTGGTTCTTCACATAATCAATAGCAACATCATTACCTGACACATTATCATTATCAACAGTTATTGCACACACTCTCTCTATTCCTCATTCAAGCAAACAAGCCTCAATCTTTTTGCCAATCGACTTCCCTTTATGGTCTTCAATCACGCTGAAATTGATAATCTTCCTATGTAAACACCAATCACTATTAATAAAGTGAGCTATGATTACCATGTAACTCATGTTCTGAACTGAAGTCCATATGTCAATTGTAAGAGACACTCTCTGGTTATTCTTACATATCAAACTCTTCAAAATTCCCTTTTATTCCCAGAACATATCCATAACATCTCTACTCATAGTTCTCCGAGATGGCATAATAAATTGAGGAACAACTATATTGCAAAAATGCCTAAACCCTTTGTTGTCAACGAAATCAAGCGGCAACTCACCCAAGATAATCATTTTACTGACTGCCCTTCTACAAGCTTCTTGACTCCATCCTTTGGCCAAAACCACATTACTTGCATTTCCTTCACCACTCTCGGCTGCCAACTTTTGTTGTCTTTCATCTTGCTCTCGCTTCACTTTCAAGTATGCTTCACATACTTTTAAATGAGTTCCCATATTGCTAATCCCATCAAACCTGGGATGGCACTGATATATTTTGCCACAATGGTTGCACTTTGCTTTATATTGATTGTCCTCAAGTACAGTGAAATGATTCCATGTCTCAGATCTTTTCTTCATTGGGCATCTCTGATTTGGCTTCTTGCGCTTTGTATTTGTCTTTTCTGTGGGTACTTGTACACTTTCAACTTCATCATCATCATTGGAATTTGATTTTGAATGTCCAATAATCTAAAAATACAAAAACCATATCAATCATCATTGGTCTATAACTTCCATTTATGAATTTTCAACTAAAAAATTAATATGACTTTTGATTATATATAATCTCTTCAGCCTAGCTTATTACCTATACAAATTCATTCATCAAATTATTATTTGGAAATAAAGCAATTAATGACATTAACTTATCAAAAAATAATTCTACTACCACAACGTACGATATGAAGTTGAATTTTTAGTATTAAAGAATTGATATTGTTCCTTAGTTTATTAATAATTAATAAACTAATGTTACAAATGAATAATCATACATTAAATAATGATGATTATTTAATAATTAATAAATTTGAATTTTTCATTTTGATGAAACGATATTGTTTCTTAATTTATTAATAATTAATAAAATTCAGCTAAACTCCTTAAATAATGAATTATTAGACAATGAAAATGAAATAATGAAAAAATTAAAAGAAAAAATTTTCAACTGTGGAGAGAATGGAAATATGAACAAATCGTATATTTCAAAGTTTCAATACATGAACAATAAATTCATCTTTTGCTGTCTTTCCTAGTGCAATTTATATTTTATAGTTATACATCAATACATATTCATGTCTTTCTCAACTAATGTTACAAATGAATAATCATACATTAGAAAAAATAAAGGAAAAAAAAACAGAACAATTGAAGAATAGTAAATTTTTTTATTTCCAAGTTTCAAACAAATCGCATAGACATAGATATGTTAGGCCTTAAGAGAGAATGGAGAAAGGTTGAAGAAAGCAAGAGAAAGGGGAAGAAAAACCCTTAAACCCGTGACCAAGCGGCTAGTCGCTTGCTCTCGGGTTTGGGGGCAAGAAGCATTAAATTCTATGTTTCAATTGTCATGGGTCGGGTTTAATTGCTTACCACGGACAAAGTTGCTAGCTGCTCGGGAATAGTGGAAGTGGACTATCGGAGTCTGGCGTGGCAACTGGCCAGTTGGAAGTGATCAGTGGTTGAATAGGCAGCTGGGTTTGGGTCGATTAACTAGGTTCCGTTGGCCTGGGTTTCGCTTGAAATTAGCTAGCTTCTAGTCAATTGGTGTCAGCGGGCCAGCGGCAACTGAGTTTCAAGATGAATGAGGCTGTGCTGACAGTGGCGTGGTCGTTGGACTCGCGGGTTGCCAGTGGATTAATGGGTTCAAGATGGATGACGGGATGAGGCTGGTTTTGGCGTTTTGCTTTTGCTCGACTGCTCGTGCTCGCTGTGTCGTTTGTTTGACAGTTTGAGTTGGCTGTGAGCCTGTGAGTCTGTGACTAAGAGACAGTGAGAGATTGAGAGTGAGTGAATTAGGTTAGTACTTAGTTCGTTAGTCATTTAGCTTATTCTTTAATTTTCAGTTTTTTTTTACAGTTCAAATCCGATCGGATGATTCAGATTGATCCGAATAAAATCCAATCAGATCACACAAATTTCATCCAATCGGATTTGCCTTTAAATCTGAATTTGATCCGATGGCTACCCCTAATGTTTAGCCCCCACAATGCTTTTGTGGGGGCTTGAATCATTGCCCTTATGCTTGTGAGGGTAGCAGCCCAACCACTTCAGCCAAGGGCCTAGTGGCCCTTGGATTTTGTTTTAGTTACAGTTTGGAGTTGGTAATTCATAAAAATAATCATTAAAAATAATAATAATGATACTTCTTCCATGTAAAAAGTTTGTATTTGAGATGACATGTTACTGATTAATAAATGTTATAGTTTATTTTTATTTTATTATTAATGTGATAATATAACAGTACTAATAAATAAATAACACATCAATCACCATGTACCATATAATTTAGAATACAAATTTTATATCCCAAATTTATAAGCATATACATATACTAGTCAAATCACAATTAATAGTTGGTTTTCTCTCAGTTAAGAGTAATTTTAATTTTGCTATTTTATGTTTTTAAAACGAAGATATCCTTTATGGCAAATTCTTTCTTATTAATTAGATTAATTCTCGATGTAAAGTCATTCAAGGAAATTGAACCATATATGTCCCAGCGACATCTAATATTGGATAAATGTTTGACTGTTGGTTTTATTCCTTTTTATTTTTTCACACATGGATATGGATAGATTTAGATTTACTTTTGAGTTGAGAATAATACGAAATTAATTGTATAATGTTATAGATGTATTGTTGAGTTGAGATTATAAAAAATTTAGCACTGGTTTGCTCAACATTTTTCTTTTAAAAAGAATTTATGTCGAATAGTTCTATGAAAATTTAAATATGTCCTTATAGTTGCACGAATCTAGGTAGCAAATATACTAATGCACATAAGTAATATAATGAAAAGTAGCATATTATTACAGAACAATTATTTATCTTATTAACTGCTAAAATTATTCTAACTCTAATTTTTTGTACAATCAATTATCGACAATTGAAATGGAAAATTAAAAAAAATAAAGCAAATAGATCGTAATTGAACATGTAAATTAAAACAGAAACCACCGACAAATTTTAGAGATTAAAATAACCGACTTCACCATAACTTATATAATTTAATTCTATTATGTATATTATTGAAGATTATAACTCATATTGACAGTTGAATATCCCCAACTCTTTTGATATAGCTACAAACTCTTGTACAAATTTATTTTGTACAAACTGATGTGGCATGCTAAGATTGGTTGAATTAAATATCATTTGACCCACATGTTTTGTTTTTATTATTTTATATTTTCATTTAACCAATAAATTAATGCCATATCAATTTCTACAAAATAAGTTTGTACAAGAGTTTGTGACTGTATCATCACTCTTAAAAAATTTATCGTCCAAAAACTTTTTAATTTATGTATAAGGTAATAATAAGATTGTAAAAGAAATGAAAAATAGCACAATAATACTTTGAGTTTTAATAATAAAAATAAAAGTGTATTTAAAAAAAAAAGACATTTTCGAAAATAAAATAAATAAAACTGAAAATGGGGTTTCATGAGGAGATTAACGGGGTGCCAATCATAAATCTACTTAATTACATTAACTGTAAAATTAACTTAGATCAATTTTATTATAGTACAACCCAAATTTCTTATTTCTTTATTAATATATATCCACTCTCTAATTTGGGGAGGATGTATCTGCTCTATCTATATTTTGTCCATAAAATCATAAAAATATCAGCCAGCGATCAAACTTGCATCAAATGATAGCTTCATGCTTATATATATATATATATATATATATATATATATATATATATATATATATATATATTTTGATAAGCTTCATGCTTATATTATTCATGACAAGGCAAGCTGAATTTTCCTTGATGTGACATTTGGCCGTCGATTTCAGAATTGGAGCAGCTAGCTAGGCATCGTGAGAAACATGCATATAGATATATTGAAAACATTTTAGAAACGATATTCATTTATGCTGCAAAGACCCAATTTAATATAAGTGTTTTAAATATAAAAAACAGTAATGCTACACATCCCAAATTTCTTATCCCAAAAAGTTATCCCAAATGATGTGTCATTAATTGAGTGGTTGATAATTATTTACAATATCCCAATGAATTAATTGTATTATCTCACCAACCAATTGATAAATGCCACATCATTTGGGATAACTTTTTAGGATAAAAAATTTGGGATGTGTAGCATTATTGTATAAAAAATATAATTAAAATAATTAGAGGATCATAATTAATTAACAAAAATTGAGTTAATTAATTTTTTTATTAATTGACAATTAATCTTTTATGATCAATAATTAAAACGGACACAATCCATTATTTGTTTGTTGGATTGGTATCATGCATGTCATATTCTTCTCTCAACCCACAGCTGTCACCTTGTTCTTTGACAAATTATTTGGCCGCAATTTGTGAAAATTCTGCTCCGCTAGATGCGATCGATGCTTAAGATTCACTCATTACGCGGAATATTTCCTTACGTGATTAAGAAGGTGAAATTTTCTCCGTCAACTCAACGTCAACCATTCTAATTTGATACCACAAATTATGGGTTCACTAACTTGTGAGTTCCCTTGGATTTTGCTTTAATTTCAGTTTGGAGTTGCTAAATCATAAAAATAATCATTAAAAAAATAATAATAACGATACTTCCATGCAAAAAGCTTGTTTTTTAGATTACATATTACCAACTAATAACTGTTATGGTTTATTTTTATTTTATTATTAATGTGTTAATTTCACAGTACCAATAAACTAATAACACGTCATGTACCATATAATTTAGAATACAAATTTTACGTCGTAAATTTATAAGCATCCACTATCCAAATAAAAAATAATGGTTGGTTTTCTCTCAGTTAGGAGTAATTCTAGTTTTGCTATTTTATGTTTTTAAAATGAAGATAGGATCCAGCTATGTTGCGTCATGGGTTTGATACCCCACTCCGTTGTCTTATAGCGAATGAGCCTTTAGATTGGGAAGGAAGATATTTAACGGCCGAGATTTAATATTTAGAAAACCGGTAACCGGCTGAAGACGTAACACCTGTAAATCGAAAACAAAAAATAACACCCACGTGTAAGCATCATCTGCAATTCTTCCTACGGATGAAGTTTTGCGGGCGATGGTCGTCGGCATTGTTGTCTTGAAACTATTTTCGGAAAGCTGTGATGGAGTATTGAATATTTATTAGTTAGGTTTTATTATAGTAAAACAAGGTATTCACTTATAGGGTCAGTATTTGCAAAGAAGATATGGTTTTTATCTGCAGAATTGAGGATTTGTTTGCTGATTAAGTTAGGTTGTGGGATTAACCATTGTCGTCAGTTCTAGGCAATTGGGTTGGTATCCAACGGTGGAATACAACCATTTGAGTCGTGGCGAAGTAAACTGAGCAAAGATATACTGTGCAAAGTTCGTGTATATCATATAGTTGCAATTTGGTATCAATTAGCGCTTACCGAGTGCTTTCCTGCGGCGTTGATGTATGTGTCGATGATGGAAATTCATATTTCGCTATAAATTTGTGTCCATGTGCATAATTATTTGATTGTGGTTGACTAGGTAGGCATGAAGAAGTGTAAATGGGCATAGGACGTTAGGCTTGGTTGCAAAATAGAAATTGGCAGAAAGAAGTAGAAAATGGCAACATATTACGTGTTGAATTCAATTGACCATGTTTTGCAACCAATGAAAAGTTAGAGTAGCTCCACTTGTCTTGAGGAATCAAATCATCACCCCAAGATAATACCCAACCATTAATCCTTTCCTAGGAGGTTTACAAATACGATAGATTATCTTGTATTTTACAAAGTGCACTGACATTCATACTCCACTTTTCCTTTGCTGCAAGTAATCATTGTTCTGTCGCAGGCATAGGCACCTCTGTTCGATTACCTGAACGCCCCTACTAGGAGCAGCAGCAACATTGGGGATACAATCAGTAAGATGTCGTTGTTAATTTCATCATCCTCTCTATGGAAAATAGTAAATGACCTTTCTCTTTGTAGGCCTTTAAATGTGGATTCGCCAGTTCAAGGTTTGTGAAAAGACATGTTCTAACTTGCGCTATATATAAGTCCCACTCACAACTCAATGGCATATATAAGTCCCACTCACAACTCAATGTATGGACGCCATGAAGTTGTTTGCAGAGTTCATGGGGAGTTTTTACAGTTCATTGAGTTCGACACAGCTGTTGATAGTTTTCAAATCTTTAAACATCGGTTCTAATTTTGTACTATTACTGGTATCGAATATTGGATGGAATCATTTTGTGTCTGTTTTTGGATGATACTTTATGCAATTCACTACTTATTGCCTTTATGTCCTTATACCCCAATCCTGGTCCTATCTTCACGTTCATAGACATTTTACTGCTTCGATATTTATCAATTCCTCCCCAATTACAAATACAGAAGGTTTGTTTGTTTTTGATCGTGTGGTTGTTCAATATATTTTTTTCCTTTACAATTTCACTCTCAATTTTTTCATACCAATCATTTATCAAATTCACATTTGTTTCCTGTCTCTTATTGGTCTACTTGTTCTCCATTTTCTAACTACTTTCCTATGGCAGCATGCTCCACTTATCTGCAACACCTATACTAACTATTATCCAACATCGGCAGCGTTTTGTTATCCCCTCCCACAATGCATAATTCCAAATTCATTGAGCCTTTCAACTTCATCCACAATCTCTTTTTTTTTTTTTACTTCTATTGTTGCTTTTAAATTTTGGCTTTTCAATCACACTGCATTCTGTTCCTATGGCATTCCTGTTACCACAACTGTACAATCGGGATTACTTGTTTCCATGGCCTTCTGTTTCTTAGCCTAGTCCTCTATATGAAACCATGAACACTCATGTAAAAGTGATAAGTACATGCACAAACGAGTATCAAACTTATTAAATGAAGATGACCAGCACCCAAATTCTCCCCCCCTCCCCCCCAAAACAAAAATATACACATATTCTAATCCTTTTTCACACCTACAACAACATTAATGAATGAGATTATTCATGTTTTCTATTTTTAGTAATACTAAAACTCAAATAATAAGTCCGCTCTTAATATATCATCAAATTATAGTTATTTTGTTTTTATCCTATTTCGTCTCCTTATATTAATAACGTTTGGATTCATAAGACATATTACGTACGCTGATTATCTCTTAATTTGAAACATTAACCTATCTTCTTAATTGGATTGGATTACGTGTAAAACTTATATGAACTTACTTAGTTTTTTCAACCATACAATTTACATTACATGTGTTCACATAAACAGTTATACAAACTTTCATGTTGATTATGACTTACACGTTTGAAGGGTAACCTCGAAAATAAATCCCAATTAATATGATAACTTCTTGACCGACTTAAATCATCCATGTCAGATTAACTTCTTTTCTTTTACTGATATCAATATGCACAACTTACCTTGATCATATTGTTTTCTAGACTAATAAATAGAACCACGGACACAATAATTTCAACCAAAAGATGGGTAAATAGGTTATTTGCTTGTTATTTTTCTCTATAATATATTATATATATTTTTTTATATTATTTACGTATTTCATACAATAAAAATTAATACCGCTAAACTAACTTATATTTCTTACTTTACTATTCCATTTCTTTCCTTTGGATATGTAATACAAAGGCCTCAGTGTGTATTCCATAGTAAACGCACAACAGTAAAGTTCACGTACCAAGAGGGTTATTGTCTCTTCTATAAAATTACAATGGAATTAAGCTGGCTATGTTCATCTTAGTACGAACAACTCACTATCTCCATTTATAACTTTGCAAAGTATATCTGTATGTTAGACTACATTCACATGACAAATCCCTCTATAATTAAATTCATTTTTCCCACAATTATCTACGCTGAAGAAACGCATCACCTGATTATTTTGCAAAAGTTGCCAACATAATTATGGCAAATTTTGTGTCAATCTTACTCCGACCAGTACTTCCATATATCGGTTTGTTATTGGATTAAACGCATAAGTTGTAAAAATACGCAAAGGAACTTATTATATATGCTCCTTTACCAGTCCTGCTGACCGACCCATTACTTGCTTCTCCGGTTACTCTATTTCTCTACGTGTCTTTTTCCTAACCGTCCGATTAAATCCAACGCTGACTTAAGTAAATGACAAACAAGTGGGGTATGATACCAGTGATGTGAAGTAGTTTTGGCCAATGAAGTGAAGATATGTACTATATATGGCCAATTCGTTGCTATTAATTAGATTAATTCTCGACGTACAGTTATTCAAGGAAATTGTACTATTTATGTCTCAGCGACACGTCATATTGTATACATGTTTGACTGTTGGTTTTACTCTTTTATTTTCTCACACATAGATATGGATATATTTAGACTTAGTTTTGAGTTGAGAATACTATGTAATTAAGTATTAACTGTTACTATTATACATGTACTTGTGTGTTAAGATTATAAAAAATTTAGCACTTGCTAGCTCAAAATTTTAATTTTTTTTTCCTTTCAAAAAGAATTCATGTCGATTAGCTCTATGAAAATTTGAGTATGTCCTTATAGTAGCATATTACTGCACAACAATTATTTATCTTATTAACTGTTAAAATTATTTTAACTCTAATTTTTTGTACAATCAATTATAGACAAGTGAAATGGAAAATTAAAAGAAAATAAAGCAACTAAATCTTAATTGAACATGTAAATTAGAACAGAAATCAGCAACAGATTTTAGAGACCAGAATAATTGACTTCACCATAACTTATTATTATTATTATTTTCTTGAAAAGGTCAAAAATTTCAATTTTTTTCTTGGAAAGACTAATAAGGAATGAATTAATGGTTAAACAATATTATTAAGTATATCTCTTTAACATTAAGGTTACAAAATATTGTTTTTCTATAAAGAAAAAAATAATTCTTAGTTGTAGTATAATTGTTAATTATAAAGACGTCTAAAAGATTTTTCTATAATACATAATTTAAAAAAAAAAGATATTTACTAATTAGAGAATTATTAAGAAAATACTCAAAAGAAATGAGGCCTTGAAAAAATATAGGGCCTTAGGGGACCACCTTATTTACCTATACTTAAAGCCACCTCTACTTATTAATTAAATTTATATTGACAGTTGAATAATCCTAACCCTAACCCTAATTTTATAGAGCTGGTTGGGAATATTCAAGCAAAACAAAAAGAAAAATTCAGGAATATTGTGGTATATCTTCTTCTCCAATTGTGTTTGCTGCGCTTAATTATGCGTCTCTCATTTGCTTATTTTTGAAAGTGGCCTATGCCTATTTATTTATATATCTATATAAAGTTGGGACTTGAGGAGGTGATGTGGCATCACCATTTCTCTTCTTTGTATATTCTCTATTATCTAATAAATAGAGAATTTTTCTTTTAGATTTGACTTTTTATCTTCTCATAATTAATTTGATTGTTATTATACAATAACAATTATGTAAAGATTTTAATGAGGCATATTCTTTGTAATGAATATCCAAGGGGGAGTGTTATGAATTTATTAAAATAAATATAAATGTTCATAACATATATCTCTTAGTCTCCCCACTATCTCTCATTAGCAACATTTACATTCCCTATAACTCCCACTATCTCACAAGAAATTATGATCCATAATTTTTCATTAATTTCATGGAGTGATTATGTAACTATAAAAGGAGAGCTCATCTTTTTGTTTTGTACACACACAATTGGAATGAATAAAATCACTTTATAATATATTCTCTCATTTTATTCTTTATCTTGTGTTGCTTCTTTATTTGTATTGCTAGCTAATAGCTTTTTTTATTTTTTATAAGGCTGCCTCATCTTAAAAAAAAATAAATTCTTATTTTTTATCAGTTTCATCAAGTGTAAAATAAAAAAAAAAAATAATACTAAATTCTTTATTCAAAGCCGCGTGAAACGCGGGTCTATTTTCTAGTTACAATCATAAAGCCGAAACCTAAATTGAATGTTGCTAGCTCATGGCCACCGACTTGAAAAGCCAAATTTCCTTGACAGATATGCTTCCATTTAAATTCTAAAGCAAAATGAGATTCGCTCTGTGTTTCTCTCTCCCCATGCAAAGTAAATTGGAGTCAATTTATGCAAACTAAGTCAAGATTGACGTTTTTTTTTTTTTTTGATTACATGAGACTATTGCTCAAATTACAACTCATATTACATGAGAATATAACTGATATTTACAAATCAGACTATAACTGGGACCAACATACATCAATACTAATGGAGCGCTGCCCAGATTTTAACCCTCTCAAATATTCGAGGGATGTCTACTCCTCACACTTGGGTAAGAAAGCAGACTGCCTTCACTCAAATTTACTTGAGGAAGGAAGACCCCCACAATGCATTGTGGGGGTTCGAACTGCTGCTCTCCAAGTTGGAGAGCAGCAGCTCTCACCACTCGGCCAAAGGCCGAGTGGCTAGTCAAGATTGACGTTGAAGTTGAGTATTACCGACTTAATTATCTTTCTATCTAGGTTATTTTCGTCTTTTGCTATCTCATCAGAGTCTATTTATATATAACATAACTTGTTGGGTATATTGTTAGTATTTTTAAAAGATAGGGTTATATTTAAAATAGAAAAAAAGACCAAATTGCTCCTACGAAGAAGATTCACTTTTCACATATATTTTGGAAGGGGAGACAACATGGGGGACAAATTGTTATGGCGCTCTCCTCTAAAGATTAAAACTCCTCTTTCTCAGATTAGCATGAAATTATAGACTTTTCTCCAACTAATAAAGAATTATTCACTTTGAGTAAGTTCTCCTGAATTTGTTTTCAAGACACCTATACATCTTAAAACGTCTCTTACCAATTAAAGCATGGGTCACATTTTTTATAGTATTAAACTTCTCTTATACTTAAGTGATGTGAAATATTACAATGTGTTTTGATGGACGTTGCTTTTTCTTAATGTCCATTGATGCTAAATTAGGTTTGGTAAGAATGGCTTTGCGCTTCACTAAACAAGGAAAAATATTTCAGTAGGTTTTTGTGTCAATCTTTCAATAGAAATGTAACGAGATTAAATATGGAGACTAAATAAAACTTTTATAATTTTGAATTTGAGTTTTCCATAGTCAATCTTCCAATTTCCCATAGAGTAATTATATTTGACCCCTTAAATTTTATTAATCAACCTTTACTTTTTAATTACTCAAAATTGTTTTCAGGATAATTGTTATTTAGAAATAAAATTATAATTGAAAAAATAACTATAAAACCTAACCATCTTTCACCATCACTGTAACTACCTTAAGCGGTGGAAGGTGGGTAAGGTTAATCGTCTACACTTTAATTAATTTATTAAATATTGTATATTTTTGCTTTAATCTAGCATGTATTTTATCATGAAAATTGTGGACTCAATTTGATCTTCAACAAACTTTCTTTATCCATCGGACTCCACTCAATAATATAGTTATTAAGTATATTATTTTGTCTTTATACAATTCTATTTCACTCAAAAGTAATTAAATTTATACAATATCTTGCAATTGTGTGTTATTAATTTTTAGAACTGTTTTCATTTTTTTTGTTTAATTATATTTTTGTTATTTATTTAAGATATTTTATAAAAAAAAAAGACGGGATTTATGAAAAGTTGGGGGGGGTTAATGGGAGAAATTGAGGGGGTAAAATAACAGCGTGCCCATCAATACGTGCGTGTTGCTGCCACGAGTTTCCTCCTCTCTCTCTCTCTCTCTCTCTCTCTGTCTCTCAGAGTAGTGTGATTTTTTTTGTTTGTGATCAAACTTTCTCTCAGCCGCCGCCGCCACTTTCTTAGGAAACAAACTAAATTTAGACACTCTTAAATCTTAATCCCTACAAAACAAACCAAACCAAAAAAAAAAAGGCCTCTTGTAGCAAATAAACATGGCTTCCTCTGTCATTTCCCCAGCTCCAACATCTTCTTTCATCAACAACAAGGTCAAAAATCAAATGGCTTTTACTCATTTCACTCATCTTTTGTACCCGATGTTTCCAAATAATTTTTTTTTTGCTCTGTTACAACTCATCATTTTTTTTAATTTTTATTTAATTTTCTTTTTGGTTTTATTGCAGAAGGATTTGGGTAGCTTTTGTTTTTCGTGGACATCACAATTTTCAGTCAACAAATGCAAGAAATCGGCAGTCTCCAAGAAAATTGTATCGGTTATGGCACCTCAGCAATCAGAACGCCGGCCTGCCACCACTGGCTCGGTTAAGTTTCCATCTTTTGATCTTAATTTGATTATTTTGATTGATTTGCTCCATAATTCTGATCATTTTGATTATTATGTGGTTTCAAGGAGTTGGCTTGATGTCTTTGCTTTTTTTGTTGGTATTTTTAGGTAAAAAATGCGATGACGTTGACGGAGAAGATATTTTCCAGGGCTTCAGAGAAACCCCAGTTGAGCCCGGGAGACAATGTGTGGGTTAATGTTGATATCTTGATGACCCACGATGTTTGTGGCCCTGGCTCCTTTGGTATCTTTAAAAAAGAGTTTGGCGAAAATGCTAAGGTACGGTATTGACGTTTTCATAGCTCAGGCTGCTATCTGTATGTTTTAGTAATTAGATTGCACAACTGAAACCAGAGCACTGAGGAAATGAAATTATTTAGGATCGTTTGTGCTGTCCAAGTTATCTATTTGTGTAAATTCGTTAGTGCTTGTTAGTGCAGATAATTGTAGGTTAATTGCTTTATCAGCTTGGTTTATTTGTTTTATTTGCTGTATGCTTAACTGAAATTTTGTTGCTTTTGCTAATGTTTAATTTGACATGCTAAATGCTAAATGGGGTTAGGGTATGGTTTTTGTTTCGGTTAAACATTTGCTTCTTATTGTCTTGCATAATGTTTGTATGAGTTAATAGTTAGTGAAATGAGATAACAATGGCTAGATTACCTAGAATGTGTAGGGAGAGACGTGTCTATCCCGAGGTGGCTCTTTTTGGCTACCAAGATTTTGCTTCTGAATTATGTGGGAGATCCAATTTTGTTCCTGTGTGATGTCTGAAAACCATATTAATTGAGCTATGCCATTGATGCTTCATTATTATTTTTTGCTTTGCAAAATAGTGTAGTTTTCTATGAGCTCCCATTTTTCTTTATTATTGTCTTCCGATTAAGCCTGAGTTCAAAAATTTATTTATTTCAGTATTACCATATATCTTTTTTGTACATGAGTATGTTTTTACTTTCTGCCATATGCTATGTCAACATTAATCTTTTACTTTTGAAGGTTTGGGACCGTGAAAAGATTGTCATTATACCTGATCATTATATTTTCACAAGTGATGAACGTGCAAATCGTAATGTGGATATCCTGAGGGATTTCTGCATGGAGCAGAATATCAAGTACTTTTATGATATTAAAGATCTTGGTAACTTTAAGGTATGACTATTTCATTCTTTTCACTTGAGCTTCCCTTCAGCACCCCCCCCTCCCCCCCCACCCCTCCCCAATTTTCTTGAAGAGCTTGTATTCTATTACTGTTTGGATGAATGAAAAGTTTACTTCATGACTTTGCAGGCTAACCCGGATTATAAAGGCGTATGTCATATTGCACTTGCCCAAGAAGGCCATTGCAGGCCTGGAGAGGTGCAATTTTGTTACTAAGACCTTGCATTGTTTACGTTATTAATTTTATGCTGTTTCTCATAACTTCATTATACCTTTACAACTGCTTTCAGGTCTTGTTAGGTACAGACTCCCACACATGTACTGCTGGAGCATTTGGCCAATTTGCCACTGGCATTGGCAACACTGATGCAGGTTTTGTATTGGGCACAGGGAAAGTCTTGCTCAAGGTTTGTTCATGTTATCTTTTCTGCAATAGCAAAACTAATAATGTTTGAAAATCCAGAAATAAATGTTGAGTAAATATTTATTAATAACATCTTTTCCAGAACTCTAGCACAAAATGTTAAAAAGTTTATATATATGATTGTCCTTTTTATTTCTGTTCCTGATAACTTATGTGCTAAGTGCAGTTTGTGTAGTCACAATAATGATAAATGTCTAAGGCACTTAGAGCAGGTGTAAAATATCTTCTTAATAATTCATTGTGCTTTATCTTATTTTACTTCTGTTTTCTTTGTTTATAATTATTCTTATTCTTATTCTTATTATTACTTTGGTCCGTGGTATGGACTATGTACTTGGTCACTTGGAGTGGGAATCTCTCCTCCCTTTGATGCTTCTCTCCTGTCCAAAAAATTGTAGTTTCAGGCATAATTGAGCTGTTCGTAGTATGTCATTAGAACATAGTACTCTTTTTCAATCTCACCATGGATAATAAGTTATTTGTACCATAGTGTAAAGAAGGGTGCTAGTAATGAGTTGACCTCCTTAATATCAGAATGCAGTTTTACAACCAACCCCAATTGTTTTAGTCTAATCAATCAGCAGGATGTATCGCTGTTTTGATTAAATGCATAAGCAGATTTACTTCTTGAATGTTATCGCTGTTTTTTGCTTGAATTTTAAGCATTTTAGAACTTTGAAGGTGAAGATAATAAGAATTGGTAGTTGCTTCATATGATTCAATGGATCTGCGTCTTAGACTCCCTTGCTTTTGGTCCTCAAGAGTAGCTTAAAAGTCCCTTAGATGACTGATTATTTGTCGCTGTATGCCATATAACAATTGTAGTGATACATTTTCCAATCTTATCTGGTTTAAGTTCAAAAGGTTAACATAATTTTCTAGTGTGATACATATTCTCTCTTTGTTTCCAAAGAACAGAACTAGCACCATAACAAACTTATAAAGAAAAGAAGTTAGGAGTTTAATTTTAGTTTATTTTCATTCTGCTTTTTTCCTTTTCTACATAATAAATTCTGAGAGCTTAAATATCTCTGCGATTTTTTTCTTTCGTGTACTTGGTTTCTTTGGTTATTTGTAATACCGTGACTCTATATTTTGCAGGTGCCCCCAACTCTGAGATTTGTATTGGATGGTGAAATGCCTGATTATTTGCTTGCGAAGGATTTGATTTTACAAGTAAGTTTCCTTGGCTCTTCAGGAATTTTTTTTTCCCCTTGTCAATTGAGTCATATACACCCTGAAAGGATGTGGATTTGAATTTATAAGTTATTATAGAATGATAAGTGCTTCCCTTTTGTTGTGTTGTAAATTATTGTTATGTTGCAGATAATTGGTGAAATCTCTGTGGCTGGTGCAACATATAAATCTATGGAGTTTGTTGGCACAACTGTTGAACGTTTAAGTGTAAGTAAATTTCAGTTGATCACTGATTCCCAGGATATTAGGTTTTTCTGAATTACAAACTTCTCCTTTTTATTTTATGCTTAAATAGTTGTGAATTTCATCATTTTGTGGGTACTTGTACTGTAAAGATGGAAGAGCGCATGACATTATGCAACATGGTTGTCGAAGCTGGGGGAAAGAACGGTGTAGTCCCTGCTGATGGTACAACATTTAAATATCTTGAGGTAAGTGTAACAGGTAATCGTATGCATTTTGTTCATATTTCACTGCTTGGACAATTGCTTATTCTTTGTGGAAAATGTTTTATTTTGTTTTCTGTTTCTTCTTCACCTAGTCTTATAAAGTATTTATTGGAATTTGTTTTCTTTTGTTTTCCATTTCTTCCCTACCTACACTTATCAAGAGTTTTCTTTTGTTAGCATGGACTTATAGTATTATCTTTCGTTTTATGCAGGATAAGACATCTTTGCCCTATGAACCAGTTTATAGTGATGAGAAAGCAAGGTAGTCTTTTGTGATTGAATGGTTATTAAAGACCATTTCTTAATATATTAGAGTTGCGTTCGTGATTCTCATCAAGATCTGCTATTTTCAGATTTCTCTGAAATTTCACAAACACACAAATTGGAATTGATATGGAAATTTGCTGTAGTTGTATGTAGTAGACATTCTTACTGGTTTTCTTTTTTCTGCTCAATCACTGTGTAACTTTCACTGCTAAATGAACAGAAAAAATAATATTCAACATGAAGAGATTTAAAAGTGTATTATCCAACTTCATATGGTGACCAAAAGGGAGCGAGATACTGGATCAATACTTAACACCAGTTAAAAATCCTCTCTCTTGTGACAAAATTATATTATGTCAATGTCTTTGAATGGTAGTTAGTGTTCTGAAATCACTTGCTGAAATCTTACTAGGAAGAAATTAAGTAGACAAAAGTGGAACTTGTGCCAACAAAATTATTTGGATCCATAGTTATTGACTTAGTTTTCTGTGATCATGCCATTCTACATTTTCTTTTTTACCCCTTTCTGAAACAAAAGATGTACTACTTATATTCTCATCTCTAGACTGTGCTCACTTAGGAGTTGTCTAATTTCTAATTTCTTCTTGGAAACTTGTTTTAGATTATGAGTCTGTAATTAAACTGTGTAATTTTGTAATTTTAGTTGTGTTCTGTTCAGACGACTTATACGTTTAATTCATGATGAGGAAATTTTCATATTTTATGTTCTCTTTTTATCTTCTGTGATTATATCCAACCTCTTCATGCTATTAGAATTCACCGGACTTGATTGTATTTCTTTTTGTTGGCTCGTAGTTTCCTGTCCGAATACAGATTTGATATCTCGAAGCTGGAGCCACTGGTGGCAAAGGTGTGTGATTTTATGTAGTCCTTAAGTGAAATATTTCTCACTCTCTGTTCTTTTATTTTTATTTTTTTTGAATTTCGAATTTCCTTTAGTGAATCTCAGTTCTTGGTTGTTTGTTATCTTTTGATTGCCATGAGTAATGTTGTCTATCTACTTTTGCAGCCTCATTCTCCTGACAATCGTGCTTTAGCAAGAGAGTGCAAAGATGTAAAAATTGACAGAGTATACATTGGATCTTGCACTGGTGGAAAAACAGAAGACTTTCTTGCTGCAGCGAAAGTCTTCTTAGCTTCAGTACGAGCTATATCCATTATCACTTTTTTTAGACAACCCATTGAGTCATACAAAAACCTGCTGCATCCTAGCTTGAATGAAATGGAAGACAATAAACACCTTTATCACATTGTTGTCACTGACTGGTTTTCATGACCTTATTTGTTTATTAAGAAAATATGAAAATTTGTCCTCCGCCTCGAGTTCCTGGGAGAGACCAAATTTATTCATTATTGTATAACAATGGTTTTGTGTTTGGATTATTCTTTCACATGCAACCTTTAACCTTTAAAATTAAATTGTTTGTCTTCAGGGCAAAAAGGTCAAAGTTCCAACATTTCTTGTCCCTGCTACCCAAAAGGTTTGTTATGCTGCACTATTTTGCACTTAAATTTCATTAGAGTTGCTGTTTGTAGTTTAAAATGTCATTTTTTTTTTGGGTGAAATTGACAGGTATGGATGGACGTATACACTCTACCAGTACCAGGATCTGGTGGCAAGACTTGCTCTCAGATATTTGAAGAAGCTGGTTGCGACACACCTGCGAGTCCTAGTTGCGGTGCTTGTTTGGGTGGCCCTAAAGACACTTATGCACGCATGAATGAACCTATGGCAAGTTTTTCCCCTTATTGACCTTTGAATGCATAGAGTTTCATAATTGAATATATATATCCTCTCAATTCACTCTTTGATATTATATTGGGTATGTTGGTCTTAATGTGAGCATTGAGTACTACAGTGCTGTTGCTGCCATGTAAGTTTTAAATGACGTATCAAATGGGGTATAATATACGTTGTAGAAATGAAGAAATCTTCGTGAGGATGTTTAACTTTTCCTTTCACATGTTCTTGCACATAC
This sequence comes from Citrus x changshan-huyou, assembly GCA_039657385.1. Classification (NCBI taxonomy): domain Eukaryota; kingdom Viridiplantae; phylum Streptophyta; class Magnoliopsida; order Sapindales; family Rutaceae; genus Citrus; species Citrus x changshan-huyou. The sequence goes on along the minus strand of CM077555.1, from coordinate 7,274,098 downwards.
ACATAGAATGACGACAATAACCAAAAATGAAAGGGAAAACAAGAAAGAAGTCCATCTAATTTGTAAAGTGCTTTTTCAGCCGAGCAATCAACCTATTTTGACTTACAACTGCAGTGTTCTATAGGCTGCTTTCTCATACTTCTATTGTGCAACATTTCAACCTATCCTCTTTATCACAACACAACCAAGGTTTTGTAGATGCATGGGATGCAGCATAAGTAAATCTAACACATAATTTGGAAGGAGAATTGGTTTTAATGAGTTCAGATATACCATCTTCATGATCAATGTGGTTGATTTATCCCAGTTATTTGTTAACATCATTACTAAAATATTTGAGTAACTCTTTGAAGGCTGTTTATCATTGCAGGTCTGTGTCTCCACGACAAATAGGAACTTCCCTGGACGGATGGGACACAAGGAAGGTCAAATATATCTTGCTTCTCCATACACAGCTGCAGCATCTGCTTTGACTGGTTATGTCACTGATCCAAGGGAGTTCTTGGAGTAGACTGATCAAATGCTGAATCGATCACGTATGTACACTATGTGATATCATATTCTTCTTGCCGAGGGACAATGGCTATGTGGATGTGACTTAGATCTGAAGAACTGTTTTCCCTTGCTTCTTCAAGCATATTTTGTATGTTATGGCACATTGTGAGTGTTAATTTTGTACTAATAAAAAGGAATAATGACGTATACAATAATTAGTACAATAAATAGCATAAAATTTATAAGAGAAGAAATTTAAAAAGTATCTTGCAGTATTTTTTATTATTAATTATTATTATTATTATTATTATTATTTGTGTAGTGAAATTTTTTGGTTCTCTGTGTACTAGGTGTAATACTAAGCTAAAATGTGTGGTAATTTCCGTAAAGAGTTTTGGGTGAGGATCGATTATTACTATTTTTGAACAAAGTCTAGATGGTAATTACTAAGCAATCTGCGGGATCGCAAGTTGGATACTAACCAAGCGACCTTATAATGATTGACAATAATATGAGCAAATAGGACATGACAATATAATATGAGCAAATCATTTAAAACTTATACTATTAGGCTGCAAATTGCCTGCACAAGTTTTTAGGAGTCAGCAAATTGCCTGTAATAGGTTTTCGGAGTCGAGGGGAGCATGCACGTGCAAACGTAAGTCCATTTTGGTTCTTGATGCCAACTTCACGAACTAAAAATACAACTGACTTGAGAACGAAAAGTTTTTATTATTGCAAAGTGGATGCCAAAAACAACTATAGGAAACAAGTACGATTTGAAAACCGTATGATATAATTTTCACTAACGTATACAGAGATTAACATCACTAGTAGCTATACATCATAACTCAGTAACTGAAACTCAACTCATCATCTACCACGGACTAGGATTCACCCAACAAGGTGGTGGCAGAATCTTGAGCTGATGAGTATGTAAAAATGACTCAACATTTCTGTTCTCCAAGCTAAAAACTCCCATGTCGTGTTCGCCGTACAAATAATCTTCATCCATTCGATCCCAATAATCATCTGTAAAGTAAATCGAATTCTGTTTGTATATAGTAGAAGATGAAGATATTGAGACTGATGTGGATTGATTTGCACCCAAAAACAGCGATTCGTCGCCCAAAGAACCTACCTCCACCCAACTCTTCTGACCCAAATCCAGCTTATAGACATGAAAGACTAGAGTTTTGTATGGACAAACCAAAGGGTGCGTGTCTTCTTCAGTCAACAAATCATGCTCATGAACAGGCTCATCATCTGCATTTACTAGCTCTCCTACAAATCTCGCTGCAAGCATAGTATCTCCCTTTGTTGACTGCACCAAGTACAATCTAGCATTATAAAGATCTCCGAATTCACCCCAAAACTGCCCTGATTTCTCTGGATAACTCACCTCAACCTCCATTGTTTTAATTGGCTTATTCAATCCATCAAAATCCCAACATTCGACTGAAGCGTTGCTGCCAATTGCATAAAGCTGATTTCTGCTGCATATGATGTCTTCATAAGGCTGATGCTTGCCATCAAGGTCAGTCCAGGAATTATCTCCATTCTGGCAGTAAGCAATCTTCTTTTCATGGCCACAAATGACCACTGCTCCAAAGTTGTTGATGTTGAGACACGGGTCGGATGAAAGAATTGCTTTGTGGATGAGACTTTCACGCAAATTATTCATGTAACGAATTGGGTTCTTCTGATAATCATAAGTGATGTAGTATCCGTTTTCTTGAGATTTCTCAATGTCGAGTACACCAAGAAGAGGACCAATGCAAGGAAGCTGTGCATGACGAATCCGCAGAGAAGGATTAAAGAGAAAAGGAAAAGCTCTTTCATCCAAGAAAATCAGCCAACCGTGCGAAGAACCAATGCAACAATTCTCAGTAAACTCCTCAGGCACAATCTCCGAAGCACCGTTACCATCCGTTCCGTCCTCTTGAGGAAAAAGCTTCAGCGCCGGAGCTTGAGGAGGCTGATTCTGAGACTTGAAGCTTATGAAAGATTTTGCTGTCTGAAACCAGTGCGAGCAAACGGATTCGGAGACCAGAACATCCGGGAAAGACAAGTGCTCAAAGATTGAATCCAGAATTTCACTCGGAATCTCTGCCCACTTCGATGATGTAAAGTTACATCTTTTTCTCTTGAAGCAAGCCATAACTAGAGTGTTTGCCGTGTATAGAGAGTTTCTTTTCTAGAGTGATGAATATAATAGTGAAACGAGCAAATGGGTGACTAGTATGTTTTATAGATCAGTTGAAGCATGTTACCTTGTTCATAAAGGAAAGAGGCTTCCAAAATAGTTTTAGGAACTAACTTGGATTAGGAATTCACAATGCCCTTTTGGGTAAGGAAATGGAAATTAAATAATGAAGAGGCTTTAAAATTAGAAACGGTGAAGGATTTTGTTAGTATACTTTTCCTTTTACGACTGGGATATGCAATTGACTGGTTTTTGGTTTGGTAAGTGCATATGGGTCAAATTGCTCGGAGTTATTGGCGTGCAGCGGACGCTTTTTGCCCTTGGAGTTAACGTAACAGTTATGTGGTTACCTTAAGAAGCAAGAAACATTTTCTTCTATTTCAGGATACTGGGAACAAAAAATATTCAGGTTTCCAATAGATAAATGTTCTTGTACTTGTGATACGCGTTCTAATCCTTTCCAAATAAATATATAATGAATTTTGCAATTTGCTTCGGTCCTTGCTACGTAATTTATGGTCTTATTACCTCCAGTTTTTAAGATAAGATAATTATTCATTCCACTTATCAATTTTGAACAATGCTACTTACTATAGATAAACATTCTAGAATTACATAACAAACAGGGGAGATGTAGGAGTGAAATTTTGATTGAATAGGTTTCTTAACACGTTCTCATTATGGACATAAAGGCAATAATTAATCGTAAACTTTAACTTATTTAAGGTAAAACTAAGAACAGCGGAGTAGGTCTCGCCTTTATTTTGTAGATTTTCGAGCTTAGCTCTTTAGAGCCGGCCTATTGCCGTGATTGTAGAAACTTAAACAGTTTGGTTTCCTTGATTGTAATATAATAAGAGAGGCAACATATTAGAGCCTCGAGTATTGCGGTTTGCTGATGATTTAGAATAGCTGGAAATGACCCTCAAGTAAAAGCAAGAAGTATGTGTGTAATTGAACAAAGAGAGGCTGTAATCGTATAGATTCTGTTCAATTGCTGTTATTATATAAAGTAATACGCCTTTTTGGAAACTTGGGAAATATTTATCAAGTAATCAAGTTCTCTATATTTCGGGAATCAAAATTGTCAATATTTCAGAAACATGACAATGCAATAAAATTCCAAATAATTCTGAAAAACAAGTAACTAATAGTAGTATTATAACGCACATGCAAAAGCTAGATTTAATAATTTTTTTTTTTTCAAATGAAACCATCCAGCACTAGTACAATAGCAGCAGTATCAGTTCTGGCCACTCTATACAACCTTCACACAGCAGGCAAGAAATACATTCATTTTTTCCATTTTTACAATTGATAACCCAGCAAGCACCACCAAGCTACTTGTATTTGGCATGATTACATAAAGACAGTGGATTAATAATCTAGAAAAAACAAAAAACCAAAGTCTCAAACCTATAGTTAGCTTGAGCAAAAGATGATACATCATCTCAAAAGCCTTGCCTTTCCAAAAGGTGTTGTATAATCTAATCCCTCAAAAGAATTAGTTAACGGGATTAGGTAAGTCTGCCTTCCTTTATCATTACACCATTAATTGATCTGCCATATGCTGGATGCTCTAACTGTTTCAGTTTCATTCTTGAGTGAGTTGTCCTAAATGATTAAAAGAACAAACATAAAGAGTTAATATTAGTTATAAAAGTAGTTAAGTAATCAAATTAAAAGATGAAACCAAAATTTAAAGGAAACCGAGTTCACCATTGTCAAAGACAGTGGACTGTGATGTAGCCACTTCAGTCGTAGTTTGTTGGGGCCTTAGACTTCCTTCTCCATTCTTCCTCTGAATCAGACAATGACAAAAAATTAGGCATTTTATGCTGCAATTATATAAGAAATCATTAGTAAATAGCTTAAATTTGACTAACCTTTTTGCTTGATTGCTTTTCACTTTGGTAGGTCCTTTTATTGTGTCCCCAGTGGTTGCATCTGGAGCACCTTAGACTGCAGCTTCTCTTGAATGCAGCAGGTTCATCAGCCTCCCTCTTTCTCTTGTTCTGTGGCCTCCCAGCAGATTTGGTTACAAGTGGTGGCTGTAGATTGTCAGTCAGCACCAATGGCCATTTAGTCTCATCTGGCACATGCTTGAATTGGTGCTGGTAAGTGCCTAAAAAAGCAGTCTTCTTCAAGTAATTGTGCACATAATCCTCAACTTTCAACCTTTTCGCATCAATAGAACATATCGCGTGTTTACAAGGTAGCCCCGAGATTTGCCACTCCCCACAATCGCACTTCTTATTACCAATGTCAACAACAAATGCTTTAGATGCATCTTCCAATACTTCAAATGTGTTTTCATGCCCAAAAATAACAGACAACCCTCTTGCCTCCATCCTTGCCTCAACCATTTTTCTCCTCACCAATGGTGGCAGCTCCTCATTCCATCTTTTAGCAGCTTCATGCCTTGTATGAATCAACCTCATAATCTTCCTCCTTATTTCTTCTAACATCCTCACAACAGGCATCGCTCTGTAGCCATTAATCTAATTATTGAAAGATTCGGTCATGTTATTAGTCACATGTGTGCATTTTGTGAAGGGTGGGAATGTATGCTTGGCCCAATGCTGGATAGGTATCTCCATTAGCCATTTATGGCCGACACTACTAATTGCTTTCAACTTCTCCATTTGCTCACTGAACTCAGTACAATTTGGGCTTCTACAAGCCCTCCAGAATGTCTTCTTCAATAATAAACCAGGAAACTTCGTTTTGAAGTTGGCATAGATATGCCTGCAGCAGTACCTCTTTAATGCAAGTGGGAAAACTTGTTCAAGTGCATTAAGAACCCCTTTCTGCCTGTCACTCATAAAACACAACCCTTCTCCTTGATTACACCCAATTTGCTCATATAATTTTTCCATAAAATACACCCAAGAGTTAGTATTTTCATTTTCGACAATGCACATTGCAAGGGGGTATATCCCAAAATTAGCATCAATGCTGACAGCAGTTAATAATACTCCTTTGTAAGGACCTTTGAGGTGACAGCCATCGACTCCTACAAACTGTCTACATCCCTCGAAAAAACCTCGTCTACTACCATCAATGAACATGAAGAACCTCTTAAAAACTGGATTTGCAGCACCACCAAGCCAATCCCTTTCTAAAGAGACAGTAGATCCAAGATTGGTTTCCAACAGAGCATGCATATATCGAAAGAGTTTGCTGTAACTCTTCTTATGGTCCTGCCCCAGCAGCTCCATTGCCTTGTTTTTAGCTCTGTACAGCATGTGCACACTACATTCAATCCCATATTTTTTAAACATATCAGCAGCAATCACCTTCACACTAATATCAGGAGTTGCTTTGAATACATGTAAGTACTGGGCTGCAATCCAAGCTGCACTTGCTTCACGGTTATCAACATCATCTCTTGCACATGTATGCTCAGGACAGTAGGTCTTCAACTGAAATGAGTTACTATTCCAGTTAGGGCTTGCATGAATTCTCCAAGTACATCTTGGTTTTGCACACCTTGCAGTCGCCCTTGCCTTCTCATTCTTAATCATCTTAAGCCTAAAGCCATTTCTAATTGCAAAAACCCTTATCACTTTCCTAAACTCATACACATCTATGAATAACTGTCCAGGCCTAAGAATTATGTTCTCCCCATCACCAGTGAATTCGAATCCACCAGAGCTTGTTTCGTATCTCGCCCAAGCAGCCTCATCATTTTCATTATCAGATTCTTCGCCACATTCATCACCAGATTGGTAATCGTCAAGACCATGGTCGCTTTCATCATCACCTGACCCATCACTCTCATCATCACTAGGTTTTGGTACTACATTACCAAGATACTTTGCTACATTTTCTGTATCATCAGTACTTGAAGGTGAAATCTTATTCTCTAGCACTGATACTGAATTTTCAGGATGCATATTTGAATTAAGAGCAGAAAATTTGGCCAAGATTTCTTCATCAGCAAAACCAGACCAATCCATGTCAGGTTCAAGGTTTAAGTTAACAGAAACTTGATTTGCAGGAGTGCAAAAATCTATGGAATTATCATTGCTACTGATTGGATGTTCAAATGATTTATAAGTTGGTTTTAGACCAATAGAAGTATTCACAATAAACCTAGCCCAACGATATTCTTTTTCCCTCAACTTTTGAAATGCATCTTGCATGTCATTATCATTAAACAGGTTCTGGTACTCAGAAGACCAAGGGAGCATCACTTTGTACTCCCTTGTAGATGCATACCTGATAGGTGTATCCCAACATATGTCAATGATGTCTGCCCACAACTTAGTTAGGGTGTACTTATCAGGTAGAACACTACCAATCTCAATTACTGAGCCATCAACTACAGCTCTAACATAAAAGAAAACACAGCTGCAAGTGGTCATCAACATATGCATTAGAGACAATGATAGCAAATAGGTAAAAATTCCATCGTTTGACAACAAAAACAGTGTCCCATAAACCAAGTGCAGTTCAAGTTATACCAAGTGCAGTTCAAGTTCTTACATTAATCAAGTGAGCAGAATTTCTGTGCAGAAGGGGCGTCTTTGGGAATTCAACTGTACTGGAGATCGAATTAATTTTCAAGCCATACATCATTGGAAAGATATTTCTGTTAGCTTTCCAATGAATTTTACTAATCTAAATTTCTAATTTCAATTTTGATTTTACCTAAGCCATGTATATAAATTACAATATCTTTTTGAGTTATCTATAAATAAAAAGTAGATAAGAGTGTGTTTTCAAACAACTCACCTATATTTTGCTTCGACATAGATGTTCGTGCTTGTGGGTCTCCGGCGAAACTCACTGCGATACATCGTGGACCAGTGGTTCATGCTTGTGGTTTGTGCTTCAATACGGTCCTTTGCAGAGACAAGAAGTAAAGTAGCTTCTGGAATGTTTCACAATAAACAAATGGACTTGAACTAAGCTCTGAAATGATCTTCAACGACAGATGAGATGAGCATTATCATACAAATCAGCCACATCCTCAAATCGAAACCACCGCTGCAGGTGCTGCTACTCGTTGCCACTGTAAGCTACTGCTCGTCAATTCGGTAATCCTCTGTGATGATCAGAAATCGTCTTTGTATCCAGGGTTTTATACAATGATGGTGGTGGTCATATTTGTTTTTGCTTTCATTTTTTGTTTTTAGTTTTTAAGATTATTAAAAAAAATGATAGCAAAGAGATGCATTGTTTGAAACGAAACCAAACTTCTTTTTGCAAGTTTGGTTTTTATTTGTGTTAGAACATCAGTAACTGAAATGACTAGCTACTATTCTCAAGGCAACGAAAGTTGCAAAAGATTTGTTTTATTGCGAAATGTCAACAATGCCCACAACTACCCAAACGGCAACCAAACGGAGCAAAAACGTAGGGGGTCTTTTACAAATAAACGGATTCTCGCCATCTACTTGCAACAAGCCCAAACCTCAGGGGAGGTTTTTAAAAATTACCCTATATATATATATATATATATAACAATTTTCAGGTGCAGATGCTCACATCTTTTAAAGAATGGATTTGTTGTATACACCATATGGTATTATTAGTTAATTGAACAAAAAATAATTAAAAACACTAATTCACTATATAGTGTATTCTTAGATGTGGGTGCCCTAATTTGTTCTAATCGAACACGCTGTTAAGCCATGTAGTTTAATAGAGTTATTTTAATGTATTATAAAATTGTGTAGTTTAATAACATTAAAATTTGACTTTATTAAATTGCATGGCTTGAAAGTATGTTTATATTAAAAAAATGAGAGCACTAACACTAAAGAAAGAATATATATAAACTTTCTTTGGATGGCTGAAATTGCAAGCATAAACTTTCTTTAATGGATTTTCAATGTTCTCACATGTTTAGAGAGAATAACTGTGCTATAATTATATTGCTAATTTGGGTCTCCTACGTGATAATTTATTTTGGTGGCAAATGCCTCTGTTAAAATTTATTAGTTTTTATCTCCAGAAGGAAATGGTCTCCTATTGGAGAATTTCTTTTCAAGGTATATTCAACTATTGCTTTACTTAAGGTAAGACTCAATATGTACCTTCAGTAACTGATATTGTTCGTTCTTTTTATTTATTTTAATAAACTTGATCGCTTAGTAGAGGTTCATTTCAGAAATAAAAATAAAAATAAAATAAACACACCGATCATAATAGAAAGAAGAAAAACAAGTACTTGAAGCCCGCAATTACCCCACGGCAGACAAATATTATATGATAGTGATGGCTTTAGGTAGATTAATGAAGTGCTCTTCCATCATCCTCTAGGATTGTATCTTTAAAAGATTTATCATAAGGAATCATAGGCACAACATGCTCTTGATAGGAAACCATCACATCCAGTAAGTACGGTCCTGGAGTTTCTAGCATTAACTGAATAGCAGCTCTAACATCTTTCTTTTTTGTTACTCGAGCTGCAGGAATCCCACAGGCTTCCGCAAATTTCAACATATCTGGAAATATTTCAGACTTTCTTAATGGATCTCCCAGAAATGAGTTAGCTCTATTTGCTTCAAAATACCGATCCTCGTATTCCACATTCATGCCCAAGTATTGATTATTTATCAGCAATATCTTAACAGGGATATTCTCAGCCTTGATGGCAGCCAATTCTTGTAGATTCATAATGAAACTTCCATCACCATCGATGTCTACAACGATTGCTCCTGGGTTAGCAACAGCAGCTCCCATAGCAGCAGGCAGTCCAAAGCCCATGGATCCAAATCCTGAGGACGTTAACAGTTGGCGAGCCCTCTTATACATGTAAAACTGAATAGCCCACATTTGATGTTGTCCTACTCCTGTACTTATAATTGTTTCTTCATCATCAGTCAACTCATTAAGAATTTGAATCGCGTACTGAGGTGGAATCTCTTCCCCAAATGTCTTATAACTGAATGGATATTTCTTTTTTTGCTCATGAAGCTCCTCCCTCCAAGCTGAAAAATCAAACATAAATCCAACTCCTTTACTTTCCAATATCATATTCATCCTATTAAACACCAACTTTGCATCCGCACAAATGGACACGTCAGGCAGCTTAACCTTCCCAATCTCATTGGAATCAATATCAATATGAACAATCTTAGCTCGGGTTGCAAAATCCTCAAGCTTTGATGTCATACGTTCATTAAACCTAACCCCAGCAGCAAGGAGCAAGTCACATTCATTCACAGCATAGTTAGCATAAACAGTTCCGAACATTCCTACCATCCGCAAACATAACTCATCTGTACAAGGAAACAACCCTAGACCCATCGTTGTGCATGTTACTGGTATACCCGTCAGCCCAACAAACTTCCTTAACTCCTCACTAGAGTTCAAACAGCCACCACCTACACATAACACAGGATTCTTCGACTCCACAATTAACTTTAAAGTCTGCCGCAAGGCTAACTCATCCGGCTCTTTAGGTAAACTAGAAATGCAACTAGGTAACTTACATGGCTGGTTCCAATTCGGAACAGCTAGCTCTAGTTGTACATCCACTGGTATATCGATTAAGACAGGGCCTGGCCGGCCTGATGTTGCTAAGAAGAATGCCTCCTTGATGATCCTAGGAATGTCATCGACATCAAGGACAAGATAATTGTGTTTTGTCATATAGCGGGTCACCTCCACTACAGGGGTTTCTTGAAATGCGTCAGTACCCAAGAGTTTTTGGGAAACCTGACCAGTGATGGCCAAAATGGGGATACTGTCAGAATAGGCATCCATGAGGCCAGTCATTATATTGGTGACGCCAGGTCCAGACGAAACAAGACAGACGCCAGGTGTTCCGGAGGAGCGGGCATAGCCTTCTGCAGCGAAGATACCACCTTGTTCATGGCGAGGGAGAATGCTCCGGATGTTGGAGCGCGTGAGAGATTGGTGGATCTCAATGGACGCGCCACCAGGATAAGCAAAGACTGTGGTGACACCTTGGCGTTCCAGGGCTTCCACGATAATGTCAGCACCTTTTCGAGGCTTGTCTGGAGCAAATCTGGAAGCAAAATCTGTTTGTTGGAATGGCGCGGTACTGGTTGGTATATTGAGAGTATTGTTCGTGACGTGGAGGCTGGGCTTTTTGATCCGATTATAAGAATAAGGAAGCGGCATAAGCGGTCGGGATATTGTCGGTGGAGATTTGGGGGTGTTGAAGATGAACGGAGGGGATAAGGTGGTTGCCATTAATGCAAGTGCTGCAAGGAACTTGGAGAAGCTATAGTTGCTGCTAAAGATACATAGTTACTATGTCCGCAATGCTATATATAAAAAAATGTTTCACGTGGTTCGCTCTTCTTTTGAAAATACAACACGTTTTTTTATTACTTTTTAAAATGAATTCTCAACATTTTCTTCCAACGGATTAGGATTCCACCTGTTTCTGCTTAGTAAAATTATTGATGGATCTGATTGATAGTTAATAGATAAAAATATGAGATTAGTTTAATACTAGTCATATACTCGGGGCGTGCTCATTAAAATTTTATTACTTAGGAAAATTTTCAAAATTAGGCCATTTTATTTAACATAAAATCCATGATATTGATTGAAACTTTTGTGATAAATATGTACTTTAAGATGTAGTTTTCAGGTACAAAATCCTTATTAGATTTTGTACAAATATCAATTTTGAACTTTTTCTCTTGGTTATACTCAAATTCAAGTATGTCTAATTTTTAGATATTATAAAGAACAAGAGATTGTGTTTTCTTTCAAGTGGATAAGCTGTTAAGCAAATAAGTTATCTGGGAATTTCACTTTCCAAATCGAGAATAATTTTTCACAAAATCTTAGTGGAGCCTAAATTTGAGTAAGATTAAATGATAAATAATAGACAAATATTGAAATTCCATTTTTTAAACAAGAAAAAAATGCAAACAAATTTAGAAAAGAAAAACTTTTTTTTTCTTTCAAAAAGATAGTGTGATATAGAGGGAAAGGCGATTAAACAACATGAAATATCTTGTCGAAATTAATACGTTCAAATCTCCAATGCCTTGACCTTTCATGATATTATGAGAATTAAATGAGAACCTCTCTTGAATAACTGTTGATGTGAGTTATCTTAACAAAGCCTTTAAAAATTTTGTGTCATATGCCTATTATTAAAGAGAATAAACTCCTACGCCCATTCCGATGATGAGAATCCTCCACTTGATGTAAATGAAGCATGTTCCAACTAACCCAATCAAAAGCCTGTTGGCAATAGTGTATCAGGAGTAGCTTTAGAACTGGCAAAATTTGACACGACCCGATTACCCGACACGAACACGATATAAATAAATAGGTATGGGTCGTCAAATTTAACATGATTATTAAATGGGTCGGGTCCGGGTCAACACGATTTTTTTCCGTGTCGGGTTAGGGTTAAAATTCTTGACCCATTTACCCGATCAATGACCCGATTATATTTTCTATTTTAAAATAATTTACATATTCTTATCATTAAAACTCAAATATTAGAAATGATTTTCTTTTTTTTATTCTTTAAAAGGGTGAATATAAATACAATGTTTTATTTATAAAATTTTAAATACATTTAGAGCTTCAATAGTGTAAATGTGTAAAAATTGATAGACATGTATATTTTATAATATTGATATATAATTATATATATATATAATTAAAACCTCAATAGTGTAAATGTGTAATATATTGGTAGATATGTATATTTTATAATATCGATAAATTATGTATGTATGTATGTATGTATGTATGTACATACGTATGTATGATAGTGTGTAAATATTTTATGTAACTTTTGTTCAATATATAGATATTAAATGGGGTTATTGGGTAACCCGATTATTTTTCCGTGTCGGATTTGGGTCTCAATATTTTGACACGATTATTAAATGGGTCGGGTTTGGGTCGACCTAAATTTGACACGACACGAAGCTGACACGACACGAACACGACCCGATGACCCGTTTTGCCAGCTCTAAGTAGCTTAACCCTTAATACAATTTCGGCAACCGCTAGGGTCTCTCTTAAAATTAAGGCCCCAACCCCATCTTAGCACATATTCTCAATAATAAAAGATTATTTTACAATTATTTTATTGTTTAAAAATTGAATTATTATATTTGTGAACCCATGTTTAAGTGTGAAGTCCATATGAAATTTTTATCCGAAAGAAACTAAAATACTCAAAAAAATACGAACTCCAATACACTAAAAGTCGAAAATTTTATTTTCTTGTTTAAAACATCAAATTTCAATATTTGTCCATCATTTACAATAAAATATTATTTGAATTTAGGCCCCACCAAGATTTTATTTGTTTAATGACTTCTCTACCTGAAAAAGAATTGTTCAAGGCAATACTTGTTTCCTTCAAACTAAAACACAAGCTCTTATTCTTTATAATCGCTGAAAATTACACATACGTGAACATAACCAAGAAAAAAACTTCGAAATTAACATCTTGTAAAAAATCTGATAAGGATTTTATATCTAAAAAATAAATCTTAAATACATATTTATCACAATCAGTATCATTAATTTTAAGGACTTGACTAGCTTACAGAATCTGTAAGCTACAGACTGCAGCATCAGCCGTTGGATGTGGTTGGAAGTGGAGTGAGAAACTAAACAATAGAAGATCGGATGGTGGGATGACGGGAGATGTTTGCTACAGAATCTGTACCGTAGACAGGTCCTAATTTTAATGTAAATAAAATTGCCTAATTTTGAAATTTTCCCGAAGGCCTAAATTTTATTGAGCCGCCCCAACCTGTTATGAATCCTGTGATATATTGTGTGGTTTAAAAAAAAAAAAAAGAGAGAAAACAAAAGAAAGTCAACAAGCCCCAGCAAGCTGATAGTCGAGGAATTTAAATTAGAGTAATTATTTCAGTGCCCCGGTGACTTTCACTTGACTGTGACATATATAATTCAGGATAATAATTATTTCCAAAGATGTGAATTTAAAACTCAAAAAAGAAAAAGTATTTTTTGACAGTAACGGAGTAAATGCAGAAGTGTTTTGAAGTATTCTAAAAAAATTATAAGGACAAAGAGACAATTGGAGCAAACTTAAGGGGTGAAAAGGAAATTTATCCTTATATAAACCAAACCCTTCTTGCCTTTTCTAAACCAAACCTTTCTTGCCTTTTCTTCTGAATCATTGCCAAAACGACAATCAGCTATCCGTTTTTGCCACTCTTCTTCTTATTCTGTCTCACTGTCGCGGCAGCAAATACAGCTTAACCGACGATACCTGGAACCGAACCCACCAATGGCTGCATGCAACCCATGGAACGGAGGCCGGTCCGGCGAGAGGTGTACGGAAGGATCTATGACATCACCCACCGTATCACAAACTGCATGCCGGTATATGCAGATCAGGTTGATGGAGTCGGGGTACTCTTATGGCTTACTGACTGTACGAAGAACGGCTCGTTGAGTAATATTTCGGAGCTGAGATTCACGTCACATACGGGAACACATACTGATGCCCTTGCCATGTTTTTGATCATATATAGAGCTCTAAATTTTTAATAAGGGATATTAAGACCCCTTTTAACTATTATACCCTTTAAAAATAGTAACTAAGAAAATTAACTTTAAATTGTTTTATAAACAAACATATAATTTAAATAGTTTAATTTGTCTAGTAAACTAATAATATTAGAATGTTTTTAATATATTTATAATGGATATTATTATATTTATTTTAATAATGTATTTTTATATATTATAAATATTTTAAGTAAATCTTTGGGTTAAATATATTTTACAATTAATAAAATATATCTCATATATTAATAATATTAAAATTAGTTTATACAATATTGAAATAATTTAAATTTTAATATTACGTTTCTATTTATTATAAAATTTAGTTTAAAATAATATAAGATTCTAAAGCATTAAAATATTTTTTTAAAGATTGAAATTATTTTAAAATTTATATATTATTATATTTACTTTAATATTATATTTCTATTTATTATAAGGCGTTGGAGTCAACTTTTATAAGTTAATAAAGTTAAAGGGTATTACAGTTAAAAGAGAGTGTTGGTATCTCTTATTGAAAACATTAGAGTTTAAAAGATTATTTCCTCAAACCTTAGGACATAAGTGTTCTTTTCCCTAAGATTTGTAATAAATTTGTTTTAAATTCAATGTTTTATTATTTGCGGGACCTACAAAACCCCTGCTGATGAATTACTTATTTGCAGCCAACTGTACATTAATTATATGTAGATTGTGCTCAATTTTGACCCAAAATCCTTCTAATAATTCATAGAAAAAAAATAACACTACACATACAATCATTTTGACACACCAAGACATACATATGTGCCACAGATTTTGTTGCGAATTGTTTTCCAGTGAAATTAATTGTTCAATTTTTTTTGAATGTCGACGGTAATTGCTAATTGCTGGGTGACATATATATAGGCCCTGGCCTATTATTAGTTGATGTTCCAAGAGATAAAAACATATCAGGTGCGTAGTCTGATCATTTTCATTCAATTTCTGGTTATAAATTATAATTTTACTTTAATCCGTTGAATAATTTTTTCAAATTTAGTGATCATATTGATTGATTAGTTAATTTGATGAAAAAATTATTCTTTGTCGTCTCACCAACTGGTCACTGATTTCTTTAACTATTAATCGGTATATTAATTTTTGTATTGTATACACACACACATAGAGTCCTGCTCAGGTACGGTTGTGTAAATATTTACACAAATGTCGTGCAGTCCTTTTATGGCTTACAACATTTTACTAGTCGTAAAAGTGTTCATTTGCATGAAAATTTGTGCAGTCATCTATATATATATATATATATTATTGAGGGGCTTGGCTTAAGATTTATAGGGTATCCAATAAAAAAAAATTACCCAATAAAATTACCCTATTGGGTGAAGTGATTTATTCTCCTTATAAACCTAAATATATTTTTTTAACTGAAAAATATGATTATAGTTATAGGTATCCAACTCGAAAGACTAACCAATTGGGTGGAGTGACTTATTCTCTTTATAAACCTAAGTATCTCCCCTTTACTAACCAATGTGGACACAACTCAACAATTCATTTATTAGTCATGAGCTTCGCACGTGATACTTCTGTTTTTCATTCAGCTCTAAAACGACATCAATTCTAGCCGTCCTGAGCAAAGAATAAGTGATTCATGGGAAGAAGCACGTGACTTGAGAATCTAAGCCGTTAGAAGTCGTTACACACGTGTCATAAACTCGTGCAATCTGGGTTTCTACATCAGAGGTATAAAAGGCTGATTGTTAAGGCAGTTTGAGAGAGGTTTTGTGACCATTCCAGAGAGATTTAAGGGAGAGAGAAAGTATCTTCTTGTTCCCTGTAATCTCATCTAAATAAGCCCTGTAAATCTGATCTTTAATCATCAATAAAGCTTTTTCTGTGGCTTCTCCCGTGGATGTAGATTGTGCATTCATGCACAACTGAACCACGTTAAATCTGTTTCTTTGTGTGAGTGTGTTTTGCTTCCAATTCAGTTTAATCTCTTGATTTTAATCTCCATTAACCTAGAGCTAAGATTTGAGTCGGCATTGAAGCGTCAGATTGGTTGATTGATTTAATTGCAACTTGTATAGATCTTGACAAGGTTCTTGGGCAGTGGTTTAATGCTAACAAGGAAGTAAAGCAATCAAATCACTCTCTCTCTCTCTCTCTATATATATATATATGTGTGTGTGGTTTACTTAAAAGCTGTTGAAAATTAAATGTAATTAAATTTGACAAAGAAATAGCATATAATATTTTGATAATAACGTCTGTTTCATACAGCTGAAGTTTTGAAATCCTTGAACATTGCCAATGGAGTAAGTCGTGTGCCACAGGTGAAATCAAATTGAATATTTCTTTGATTTCTTCAATAGTTATATGATTCAATTATTAGGAAACACCATTGTGAGCTAAAAATATAGATGATTGAATTTCAGACGGCTTCTGCATAAAACGGAATTTGACAAAAGCAATGTGGGATTTACCGAAGACGGGGCAAGATGGTTGGTGGAAAATACTGAAATTACCTATCAATTTCTATGTGTTTTATGATCCAGTGGTTTCTGTCATACAGTAGTAGAGAGTCCCATTTGACATGCAAGCTCTGTTATTGACTTCATTATCAAATTCTTAGCCCATTTTTCGGCTTGTCTCTCGAAACACCACCACTTAATAACGCACTGGTTTCTTTTTTATTCGTCTTTTAAATCCAGTGGTGGAGCCACTTTTAATATTTACAATTGCCATCGAGTTGCAGGCCTACGTGAAGGCTCTGATTAAAAGACAAAGATTATATAGTTTGTATTTATTTTCTTGCTAAAAAATTTAATTCCAATATTTGTCTATCATTTACAATAAAATCTTACTTGAATTTGGCCCCACTAAAATTTTATTGAGGATTATTCTCTATTTTGAAAGTGAAATTTCCCAGACAACTTGTTTGCTTAATGACTTCTCCACAGAATTGTTCAATGCAATATTTGTTTCTTTCGAACTAAAGCACACTTATATCTTTGAAAATTAAATATACTTCAATATAAAAAAAAATCAAAATTAATATGCGTACAAAATCTGCTAAGGATTTTATATCTACAAAATTAATTTTAAATACATATTTATCACAAAAGTTTCAACAAATATCATTAGTTTTAATGTAAATAAAATAGCCTAATTTTGAAATTTTTCCGAAGGCATAAAATTTTATTGAGCCCGCCCTAAATGGCGAGGCAACTTGGTATGAATCGTGTGATATGTGGTGTGAAAAAAATATTAAAAACAAAATCAGCCCCAGCAACTTGATAGTGGAGGCATCTAAATTATTTCAGTACTCCAATGTTCTTTACCTGACTAAGACATGTATACTTCACGATAATCATTTTTGCTTTTCCAAAATAATTGAGTGTTACAGATTAAAAAAAAAATTGAGTACAATTTATTTTTTCGGATGTATATGTGGTTAAGTTTTGAGAGTCGTTATATGGCTGAGGTGTAAGATTGCGATGAATCTGGAGAATGTAGAAGGTAATCAATAATGGGGCAAAGATTTAATGCCACATTGGTTCAATGCACGTATACAAGATAAAGTTCAAATTGAGTCTACATATCCGTCCTCAGGTGTGTTAGTTGGACGGGAAACCTTCGCCCCTGATGAACTCATAAAGTTGGTAACCCTTTGTCTTCGATCTTTTCAGACTTACGATCAGAAGAATTTTTCCAAAGGAAATTATTATTCATATACCCTATAGTTGGTATGTTATAAAAAATACTACAATACTTTGAGGGTGTATCAATTGTCCACCCTAACTTGACAAAATGTATCTGCCATCCACCAAACCGTTACTTGCCGTTTAAATAAGATGACTCCAGAGGGATAATTTGGTCTTCTCATATGATGCAAATGATAATTTAAGGGTATACAAGTGATAATAAAAGAATTTAAGGATATACAAGTGATAATTTTTCTTTACTTTAATTTAAGTTTCAAGGGTAAAATCGTCAATTCGTTATAATTCCGTTAACTTTCAAATGACAGCTAACGGTTTGGTGGTCGGCAGATAGGTTTTCTCAATTTAGGGTAGACGATTGATACACCCTCAAAGTGTTGTAGTATTTTTGATAATAGAGCAACTATAAGGTATACGATTGATAATTTTCCTTTTTTCCAAACTGAAGGAATTTATTGATATTTTGCAAGAAACACTACACAAAAATCACGGCTCACACTTCTTATTTTTCTTTTATTCTTCACTCTTCACTTGATGCACAACCAAATTATACAAAGGGGTATTTATAGCATATGAGAATAAATTTAAACCATTTAAATAGAAAATTACAAAAAATTAATAACCATTCATTTCCACTTACCACACCTACCACTAATAATTTCACCTACCACACCTATCACCAATAATTCAAAATCACCAACAATACTTATGGAACCTTCCATGGGTTGGGCTTATTAATTTGGGCTTAATGAAAGGTGGTGTCAGGTTTATTTATAACACTTCCCCTTAACACCCAACTTTCATCCTTCAAACCATATTGAGTTGCTGGCAGAACTCTTCAAATTTCTCAATACTAAGACCCATTATAAACAAATCCGCAACTTGATCATCCATCTTGACGTATTGCATTTCAATTTCATCTTGCAAGCCCTTTTCCCTCATAAGTGATAGTGCACCTCCATGTGCCTATTTCTTATATGGAAAACTGGATTTTCCACTAAACTAATCGCTGATTGATTATCGCAATACAATGGTACTGCGTAATCTATTGGTTGATATAGATCTTTCATCAATTGCATCAACCAAGTACTTTCTAGAGCTGTCAATGCTGCTGCTTTATACTCTGCTTCTGTGGTTGATAATGATACAGTTGGTTGTCTCTTACTACGCCAAGAAGCTACTCTAAACCTAATTATGAAAATGTACCAAGTAGTTGATCTTCTTGTATCATGATCTCCAGCGTAATCAGCGTCACAATAGCCAGTCAGCTTGTAACTTTCACCTTTATTGTACAATAGACCATAATCAGTTGTACTTTTCACATACCTTAGTATTTGCCAAACCGCTTCCATGTGAGGCTTATTTGGATTTTTCATGTACCGACTGATTACCCCTATTGCATATGAAATGTCCAGTCGAGTTAATGTTAAGTAGACTAAACTTCCTACCAATCATCGATATATCATTCCATCTTGTAAATTTTTACCTTCATGTGTGCATTGACTTCCATTGAAGTTGAGATTGGCTTGCATTCCAACATTCCAAACTTTTTCAGCAAGTCTTTGGCATATTTTTGTTGGTAAACAAATATCCGTTCTTCTGTTCGAACAACCTCTAAACCAAGGAAGTACTTAAGCTAACTAAGCTCTTTCATTTGGAAACGAATTGAAAAATTCTCTCTTGTTCGCTAAATCTCTTCATCATCATCACCAGTAAAAATCAAATCATCCATGTACACCAATATAATTGCTAAGTTTCCTTTACTAGTTTTGATGAACAAGCTAGAATTTACATGTGCCACTGAATAACCACTATGAGTTAAGAACTCAACAATCTTGCCATACCATGCCCTTGATGCTTGTTCTAAACTATAAAGTGCTTTTCTCAGCTTGCATACATACTCTGAATGAGCTTTATTCTCAAATCCTATTGGTTGGTTCATGTAGATCTTTTGATCTAATTCTCCGTGTAAGAAGACATTTTTTACATCTATCTGCCATAATTTCCATTCCTTACTAGCTGCTAGTGCAAGTAGAAGTCTTACTATTGTGAGGTTTGCCACCAGACTAAACATTTCATCATAGTCTAGCTCGTATTGTTTTTAAAATCCTCGAGCTTCCATTTAAGCCTTGTACATTTCAATTGAACCATCTAGACGCCTCTTAATCTTGTACACCCATTTGCAAGATATTAGTTTTGCATCCTTTCATTTTGGAACCAGATCCCAAGTTTGATTATGTTTTAGTGCAACAATTGCTTCTTTCATCACCTTCATCCGATAAGAATTCTTTTCGGCTTCTTCAAATGTCTCAGTTTTTTTATTTTTCTTCTTCTGTAATAATTGTGGTAGCAGACATGAGATTCAATTTTCAAACTCTTTTGGATCTTTAATGTTGAGGTTTTGGAGTTCTTGGTTCCAGTTTACTTGGTTCCTCGTCTTCAATAGGGTTATTGTGAATATATGTCTTCTGAAGACTTTGCGCTTTATCGTGCTCGATATTATCATCCCTTGGATCATCAAAATCTTCATATAATTCTTAGCTTGATCAAATTTTGGCAATTTATTCCCTTATTTAATCTTTAATTTCTTTTGAATCTGGTAGCTCTTCTTTTTTTAAAGACCACCACGAAGATGCTTCGTCAAACACCATGTTTTGTGTTGTATAACATTGTCCACTGGTAGGATTACAACACCTCCATCATTTCTTCTAGTTGTCATACCCGACAAAGATACAATGAAGATATAACATATACAACTAAATACATTATGGTGGCTGACTGTAGGCCTCACATTCTAACAACTTCTAGTAAGTTGATATGAACCTTAGTTTCGGTTAAGGAAATCTATTGATCACATAAGCTATAGTCTTTATGGGTTCAGCCTAAAAACTTCCTAGTACATTCTTTGCATGTATCATGCTCTGACAGATCTCCGCTAGATGCTGCTTATTTTATTCTATTACACCATTCTGTTGTGGTGCATTGGCACAAGTGAACTGATGGCGTATCTTATAGTCTTATAGATACTGAGAGATCTCATGTGTTGTCTACTTTATTCCATTGTCTTGTTCGTAGGTAGCAAACTTTCTTCCTTACTTATCCTTTTAGTTATGTCTCTGAATTCCTTAAACTTTGAAAAAGTATTAAATTTTTCTTTTATAAAGAACACCCAGGCATATCTAGAGAAATTATCGATGAATGTGACCATGTATCGTATGCCATTAATAGAAGGTTGCTTGGCAAACCCAAATATGTCAGAGTGTATCAGCTTTAATGGTTCTTTTCCTCTGAAATTCACTCTTCATTTAAGCATTGGTGAGTCTTGCCATATTGACACCCTACACACACTGTGTCTATTCTCCTTGTCAAGTTGAGGTTGACCTCTGAGCATTGAGTTGTTCGTCATCACCTTCAATTTGTGATTACTAACATGTCCCATCCAAGCATGCCATAAATATACTGTCTCATTCCTTTGAGTCTTGTCTACATAAGTAGACTTTGTTGACAATACATAAACTAACTCTAGTCTTCGCCTTTTCATAATGGGTGTCTATGAGATCTTTAGATTTTGATATACCTTGATATCTTGAGGACCGAATAGAAAATAATGGCCTGAAGATGTTAGTTGTGATACTGATAGTATATTTTTCTTCATATTAGAAACATAGTACACATCTTAAAGTGCCACATTTTAAGGGTTATATTAAGGTGCTAGAACTGTGCTGCTAATATGAGCTATTGGTAATCGTGATTTATTTGTTGTTACTACTATACGACCTTCCTTATACTTGGTCATATCATGCAGCTTCTCTCTATCACTAGTCATTTGGTTTGAGAACCCTGAGTTAATGATCCAATCATTATCATAGTTAATCTGGTCAGGTATCGTAACTGTAAGGGCTAGCTCCTCTTCCTCGATGGTGACTGATGCTTCAGCTTTTCATTCTTTGTCATTATCCTTCTTCTAATTGAAAGTCCTAGCATTACTCTCCTCGAACTTTTTCTTTGACCAACAATCTTTCGTCATGTGGTTTTTCTTTCCACAGTTGTAGCAACTCCCTTCAAACTTTTTCTTTAACTTGTATTGACCACCATTGCTGCGATTTCTTTATGGTCCCCTTATCTGTTAGCTACCTTTTTGTTGATGTGCTTGTGACTTGTCCACATCCCCTTCACCTTAATCAATGTTGCTTCTTATCAATGAAGAAAGCTTCCTCGTCATTCTTTAATAAGACTCCACTCATTTACTTGTCAATAACTTCTTGATCAATAAGTAAGTTTTCATATTCCTCAATGGTTGGTTGAATTAGCTAACCTTGGATAGTTGTAACAAAGCTCTTAAACTCGAGTCTTAAACCATGAACAATAATTCTCTTCATTCTAAATTTAGAACTTATAGTAGTAGAATCTAACTCAGAAATTTCATGGTACATGGTCTTTACCTTGTCTAAAGTACTTGTCAACTGTCATGTTTCATTGTGAAATTGACAGTGGCTCATTCCCTAGAAATCGTAGCCGCATGTTGTTCTTCTTCCAAAAAATCGTTACAAAAGTGTCCCAATCTTCTTTAGGCATTTTAGCATTTTTTTTATGTGTTGCAGCATCACTTCTTCAATTATACTCTTAATTGCGAACATGGCTTTTCCAGCTTTGATGTTCTACTTCTTCAAAGCACCATTCTTAGTTGATGGTTTACATAATTACCATAGACGATCTCCCAGAGGTCTTGTCCTTATAAATAGAACTTCATTAATGTTGCTCACATATTGTAATTTTTGTTCTTGAGCTTCTTAACTCCTCTAACTACTTGTAGGTCACCCATTGTGTTGACAGACTCTGACAATGCCAAGCGAACTCAATCTTCACCAATGAACTAGCAGAGTTTCAAACTCCTCACGATTCAATGATGCTCCATCAAACAATCCTCGATCGTCCTTGCTATATTCTTACAGCTTTCCCATGACAGTCGTTGAGTGTTATGAACTTTCGGCAACATTACTATAATGGTCCCCGGCCAACTTGGCTCTGATAGTTGAAAAACTAAGGAGGACAATTGCTCAAAACTGAAACTATTTGGGCAACATAAGAATTTTACTAAACTAAAGACCTTTATTGATATTTTACAAGAAACACTACATGCAACTCACGACTCACACTTCTTATTTCTCTATTATTCTTTACTCTTCACTTGATGCGTAAAAAAATGATACAAGAGGGTATTTATATTACATAAGAACAAGTCTAAACCATTCAAATAAAAAATTACAAGAAATTAATAACCATTCATTTTCACCTACAACACCTACCACTAATAATTTCATGTGCCACACCTATCACCAATAATTCAAACCTCACTACCATACTTACTCATGGAACCTTGCAAGGGTTGGGCTTATTAATTTGGGTTTAATGAAATGTGGTGTTTGTCTTACCTTTAACATTGATGCTGTTGACTTGGAAGTTTTGAATGGTGATTATGTTTTATCCTCAGCATATATAACTGAGAAGTCATATTTAAAGAGAAAATTTTGATGCTAATCAATGACAAATCAATGTTGATTTTCTCACTTAATATCACATGTTCATGTGAAGGATATATAGTGGAAGGTCGTCGTTCTTTAGTAGTTTTCCTCAATTTTGGCTCAACTGGTAGTACAAGTGGTTCTGGAGGTACTTGCTTAATTGATTTGTTAGACTATCACTATTATCCTTCTCAGCTCCCCCATAATCATCATGAACTACATGTGGCAAAAATGAAGTTGGAATAATAGGAATTTTTGGAGATGAATAAGACTCATTACTCTTTTTTTCATCACCAACTATTTGATCTTCAATAAGCACAATACTTCTGATTAGTTTTCTTGCCATTGTACCCCATAATCTGTACCCAATTTCTTCATGCCCACAGCCTAAGAGAATGCATTCCTTGAGTTTATCATCAAGCTTCGATCTCTCATCTTTAAGGATGTGAACATATGCTCTACAACCAAACACTCTCAAATGTTTCTAAGAAACTTTTTCCCAGTCCAAATGCTCTTAGGTACATCACCATCTAATAGAGCTAAAGGAGAAATTTTAATCAAATCAACTGCAGTACGCATAGCCTTTGGCCAAAATGATTTAAGAAGTTTGGCATCAACAAGTATACACGTGATCATTTATTTAATTATTCTATTCATCCTTTCTATAAACCATTCTACCGAGGGGTTTTTAGTGCAGTCTTCTTAAGTCCAATTCCATTGGACCTATGATATCACTCAAATGATCCTTTATATTCACCACCATTTTCTACCCCTAACACATTTTAGTTTTTTTCTGTCATTCTCTTAATATAAGCATGAAAGAACTTAAATATATTAAGCACCTGGTCATTAGATGGAGAAAAGCTTTTAAAAGCTACTCTGTGTCTTTTCAGCTAAGCAATAAATACAAGTCTTGAGAGATACCTATAAAACTTTGTAGAAATCTCCACATTTTCTCATCAATGTGACCCAACCTTTTATACCATGTCTTAATGTCAAAATCTTTTACAGCTACATTTACCTCTTCTTTCTTAACCTTGGCTTGTAACACATAAAGAGTGTTCACTTTCCTCCACTTAGTTGACACTAGAGAGCCTTTGGAGAGCTTGCATTTTCGTTCACCAAATTGGTTAATATAACTATCAGCTTTAAGTTTGCCTGTAGAAATCAAATTAAGATGAATATCTTGTACATGTTTGACATCTTTAAGTAAAAACTTGCAGTCAGTGCTATTTTTTAAAGAAATATCTCTTATACCCACAATCTTAGATGCCCCTTTATTTCCCATCCGAACATGACCATAGTCACTATTAACATAGGATATGAAGTAATGACAATGTGCAGTAACATGAAATAAAGTACCTAAATCAATCACCCAATCACTGGTATGGCAAGTGAGATTTATAGAGCTCTCATCATGAACAATATCTATATCACCATCAATTATGGCTGTAGTGTTTTCTTTGTCATTTTCCTAAGCATCGCCCTTCTCTTTTGTTTGTTCTCTTTTCCACAATCTACACTTTTTTTTCACATGACCCATTTTCTAACAATAAAAGCAGTTGAAGTTTCTCCACTGAGACTTAGATCTTCCTCTAGGGTTATCATTATTCTATTGATGGGAATTTTTTCCATGACTTTGCCCTATCTTTCTTGTTTTTCTGAAATAAGTGCATCTGACTTAGGGAGAACTGCTTAGATGCTCTTTCTTCTAGATTTTCCATTACGCAACCTATATGTAACCATATCCAAAGCTAATTCCCATTCGGTGCTAAATTATTCACTGACAACATTAACATCTCCCAACTGTCAGGCAAATAACTAAGTAACAACAATGCTTGTAACTCGTTATCTAAAACAATCTTCATAGTAGTTGATAACTCTATGAAATAAGAGTTATCATAGCACTTTGAGACTTAAATCAATAATACTTAGAGAGTAAATAATGTGTTTTTATTGCATTTTTATTATATTTTGCATAAACATTCATCTTAGTTTATTCATAATAAATTTTGTTTGATTTAGAATAATTTATGTGCTAAATCATATGCATAATTGTAGGTGTTCGGAAGCCCAAATTTCAAGGAAGGAATGTTAACGTAATAAGCTTACAAAAGATGGAAAAGAACTTAGCTACAAAAGAATTGAAACAAATTTGGAACAGTTTAGTTGTTGTAGCCGTTGCTGTGGCAATCCTAGAACAACGACAGAGAAAATTCCACGCGGGATACTTGTAGAATTGCGATATGCAGTTTCCTAATCAGACTTATGTGCGCCCTAGGCTTCCGTTTACCCTAATTTTCAGCTATAAAAGAAGCACACATCATAAGAAATAAAGGGGGCCGTCACCCAAGGAGAAAAACCACAAAGAAATAAAAGAAAAACAAGATTCAAGAGAGAGATTAAAGGCTGCACAAGAGGAGAAATTGCAGAGATCAATTCGGAGCTTAGTCCTTATTCTTCTCTTGTTTTCTTGTTTTCTATTTATTCATAGGGATGTGTTTCATGGCCGAAACCTTGTTCTTTATTTTTCTTTTGCAAATTATGAACTAAATTTATTTGTAGTTGAGTGATAAATAATCTTGATGGTTTATTGACTGATTATATGTGTTCTGCATGTTTGCTGTAGCATTTTGTTTTGATATAATTTATTTTTATTCATTATTTCGGCTGATCACCCATTTAATGATATTAGCTAAGGAAGAGCCACAAAATGGTCTATCTTAGTGGAACATATCAAAGCAATACTTGATCCTAAATTAAGTTTCCCGGATTGAGTTTTACTTGAGTCCCAAAAGGGCCATGCTTGATTTAAGATCAATGATGAACTAAACATATGGATTCACCTTGTAGGGTAAATAGAACCTAAGCGTGTAATGTTATATCTTATGTTGGCATAACAACTTATCACTGTTAGGTTGCATATAGATATAAGATATCCAACATGCGACGGCTGATGATGCATAAGTATTATGCCCAGTGCTGTAGCAGATACTGCAGCAACCGAGCCAACCATTAGAAAATAATCAAGATCATTAGGAGAGTTTATTCACTTAACTACTCTATATTCCCATTGGTTTTATCCTTGAGTTTGACGTGATAATTCACTTTGTTGCATTTTATTTATTGCGTTTTTATTTTTATTAGTATATTAGTTTTATTAATTGTTTTATTTTAATTTAGAACAAAATCTGCACTGTTAAAATTGATGTAGCAAGTCTGATAACATCAATCCCTGTGGAGACGATCTTGAATACTTAACATTATATTACTTGTTTTGTACACTTGCATGTTGACATCAATAGCAATTGAGTTAAAATAACCAACATATACATTTTTAGTAAAGGTAGAGGAATCTTTACTGACTTTACCAATACCAATAATATGCTTTTTGGAATTTTTTCCAAAGAATACTTCTCCACCATTTTCGACATTGGTAAAACTCAAAAACCATGAGGAATTGCCTGTCATATGTCTCGAGCATCCGCTGTCTAAGTACCATTTGTTCTTTCTCTTTTTTATCCATACAAAAGAAATCTCAAGTTTTAGGTATCTAAAGCTTTTTAGGTCCTTGAGTGTTAGCATTGTTCCTTTTGGAACCCGAATACATTTGATTCCATAGTATGCATTTCTCTTAACTGAACATCTATAACTCATGTGACCATTTCTATTGTAATAATGGCATGCATTTTGATCATTAATGGAGGTACCCTTAACAAAGTAATATTTGCAATACCTTTGTTTTAAATTTGGCTTATAGACAATATCTCCTTAGTTAAAAACACATTTTTTTTAGTCAAGAAAATTATCTAAAATCTTTTGCCCATTTATAAATTTTAAGGCAATATCACTAAGCTCATCACTCTTTTTCCTAAGCTTCATTTTCCTTTTTCAAATCATTTACAAGTGAACCTTCATTCTTAGATGAAACATCTTGTTTTTCTTTAAAGAATGCAATATCTTCGTGCAAACTTTTTTTTTTTCTACTTTTAGGCACTTCATCTTTCTATTTAAAGTATCATTCTCATTTGAAAATTCTATATTTTTATTTTTAAAAGAAGCATTTTTCATTCTTATCTTCTTTAAGTCATTATGTAATTCAGTAAATGCTTCAAACAACTCATCATAAGAGGGAAGATCATTTACCTCATCACGTTCTTTTCCTATTACCATAAGAGCCAGGTTAGACACTTCATGTGATTTCTCCTCATCTGAGGTCTCCTCATTGCTATCATTGCACGTCGCTACCATTCCTTTCTTTTTTGCCTTGCTAGGAAGAGGACATTTTGATTTTATGTGTCCAGACTTCTTGCATTCAAAGCAAATAATCGTCTCTTTCTTCTCTTTCTGGTTTTTAAAATTCCTAGACTTCCTTCACTCATTGGATTTCTTGGAAAACTTCCTGAATTTTCTGGCTATCATAGCCATATCTTCATTCTCAAATTTGCTTTCTTTGTCATTTTCTGATCTTGAAGCTTTCAGGGCAATGCTCTTCTTCTTTTTATCTTTGTCGCCTCTTTCAATCGCCAAATCCTCTTTATAGCGAATAAGTGAGCCAATTAAATCATCAATAGAAAAAGTATTTAAATCATTGGCTTCATTAATGGCGGTTCTCTTAAGTCTCCATTCTTTTGGTAAAGACCTAATGATTTTCTTTACTTTTTTGCTATTTGAAAAAGTTTTCCCTAGGGTTTCTAGAGTATTTACTATATCCGTAAATCTACTATACATGGAATGCACACTTTCATTTTATTCCATTTGAAATAATTTATATTGCATGGTGTATATACTAATTTTAGACTCTTTAACTTGGTTTGTTCCTTTATAAACAACTTCTAAATTTCTCCAAATTTTATATTCATTAAAACAACCTAAAACCTAATGGAACTCCTTCTTATCTAATGCATA
The DNA here is from genome assembly GCA_039657385.1 of Citrus x changshan-huyou. Classification (NCBI taxonomy): domain Eukaryota; kingdom Viridiplantae; phylum Streptophyta; class Magnoliopsida; order Sapindales; family Rutaceae; genus Citrus; species Citrus x changshan-huyou. The sequence continues at coordinate 7,245,752 of CM077555.1, read as the reverse complement.
AAACCAGACATTCATAGCTTTGGAGTTTAAAGAGGCCTTTTTTCTTTTCCACCTCACTCCATTCATGTGAAGGTTTTGAAATTTCTTCTTCTTCCTCATTTTCAGTAGTTGGCATGAATGGACCATCACTAACAATTTCTCATATTTCATAATCTAAAGCTTTTAAGTAAATTCTCATTCAAGTTTTCCAATATGGATAATCATTTCTATCAAAAAATGGTGGTCTATGGTGGATTGTCTTTCCCTAAAGGTAGAATCATTTTAGGTTGCCATAGATCTTACACTATAGACGATTAAGTTTAACAAGAGAACCTTGCTATGATACTAAATGAAATTCTAGTTAAGCAACCCAAGAGGGTGGGATAAATTGGGTTTTTTAAAAATTAAGCAAATGAAAGTATTCAGCAATAAATAAATTTAAAAAGATAAGGGAGAAGAGAGCAAACAAGATATTTTTACGTGGTTCGATAAATTTTGCCTACATCCACGCCTCAAGCTAACCGAGCTTGAGTATTCCACTATCCAAACCTTTACAATCCAAGGCTTCAAGATGCTTACAATTGACTTCTAATTTGTCAATAAAACCTTTACCATATAAGATGATCTCTCATTCTTTTTCCAAAGTGTTTCCTAGAGATGACTAATGGGCCGAGCCGGCAGAGTAAGGCCCATGCGTGCTTATATCTGTGCTATGTTGTGCCTAATTATTTTTTCCTTAGGCCTGGCACAGCACGCCCATACGTGCCGTGGGGCATGCCGTGTCGTGCCTAAGAAAACAAGCCCAATAAGCTTTTTTCTTATTTTTCAAAATTTTTTAAGAGCTCATGACAAGTCGTTGGTGTACTTTTTTCAAGTCTACGTACTTTTTTTAGATCTATACGTTTATTCATCTATACCTTTATTCAAATTTAATAGAATCGAAAATTAAAAACTCAAGTAAGAGAACGTAATATTAATTACTTAGTTTGACCTTATAGTATTAGAATTTTTTTAATACTTAACAACAACAATAATAATAAATTTTTCTTAAGGGTTAACTTAATTGTTAACTTGGACTTACATAGAGTCATAGATCATAGTTCACAATAATATTAATGCATATTTATAAAATCATGATATTTATAATTTTATTCATTAAAATCATGATATCAATTATTTATTTAATAAATTATAAATATAAATCAATTATAGTATTTTTTTAAACTAAGAATTAAATGAATTTAAAAAATTCAATTTCAAGTTATTTGTAAAATCATAAAATTTTAAGTTTACTTTCATTAAAAAATAAAATGTGCTTATTGCGGGCTTTTTCATCGTGCCATGCTTAGCTCATCTTTAATCGTGTCGTGCTTTTAAGGCCCGCATATATAAAATTCTAAGCCTAGCCCAGCCCACGTGCGTGCTGTTCCGTGCCGCATGCCCCACCGAAACATGCTCGTGTCGTGTCGTGCTGTATGGACACGTGCCATCTGGCCCATTGGCCATCTCTAGTGTTTCCGACACTTACGATCACTCAATTTTGATGTTGAAATGAAGATTACACAAATTTTCCCACATACAATGTATTTGTTTACAAATGAAAGCCCAAAGCATGATTTGATATAGGAATAAACAAATTTTATCTCATAACAAATTGAATATGCAATGATAAGCTTAAGGATAACCATTGAACACACTTGTAAATTGTATTTTATGGAGGCGTTTATAATTGGAGAAGAAAACTAGTCGTTCTTGATTAGACATTATCGGATCTCTGTTAACCTCAGTCGGTTTGCCGTTCTAACCGTTATACTAAAGTTTGAATTGTCAGATCACCATTTGAAATTTTCGATTTACCGTTTAATTCCAAAGAGTTCACTCATTGAAGTCGGCTTGCCGTTTTCGCATTGGTTTACCATTTAATTCCAGAAATTCACTTGTTTGAAGTCAGCTTACCGTTTGCGAATATTGGTTTTCCATTTTTAGATAAATTCCTTTCTAGAATTTTACGATCAATTGTTAATTTCCAGAAGCTGTCAATAACTCAACCATATAGTATCGGCTTGCTATTTTAAACTTAACGGTTATCCGTTTGTTTCCAGAACATTAATCTTGTCCAAAACATTCTACAGCCTAAGAATTCTGATCAATTTGAAGACTCCATCATTTTTAATCTTATTTATTATCATCAAAATCAATATTATGGATACATTTATGTCAACACACAACACATTTTTTTTTTAATTATTCTCCACTTTTTCTTCAAATGGATTATGATTTTCTTTTTCTTTTTTTGTAAAATTATAGGTGGACCTGATTTGCAACTAATTGTTAAAAATATGAGAATCGTTTAATACTAATCATATACTAAGGGCTTGCTCAATAAAATTTTAAAAATTAGGCAAAATTTCAAAATTATCAAAATTTTAGAAATTAGGCAAAATTTTAGGAATTAGGCCATTTTATTTAAAATAAAATTAATGATATTGATTGAAACTTTTGTGATAAACATGTATTTTAAGATTAATTTTTCATATATAAAATCCTTATCGGATTTTGTAAGATACTAATTTTAAAGTTTTTTTTCTTGATTATATTCAAATTCAAGCATGTCTGATTTTGAGAGAGTATAAATAATAAGAGATTGTGTTTTCTTTCAGGTAGAGAAGTTATTAAGTAAATAAGTTACATATTTAATTTTGTATGTTTCGATGGATCAAGAATTTAAAATTAGAACTTTCTTTCTATAACTACGTGGGTGATTTCACTTAGATATTTAGAAATTTGTTGTAGATGGTTGTTAACGATCCAGATTGTGTAATTTGGCCGGAAGACTTCCGCAAGTATTATTGATGTTTGCTTCTAACCTATGAAATTTCATAACAGAACATGTTACTTGGAACCATTTATTGCATAAATTATGCTTAGGAACCTTTATCTGCATTGAAGCATTTGTTGCATTTATTATACAATACTTGTTAGAAGCCTTTACTTTGTGTAACCATTTATTGCATAAATTCATTCGGCAATTACTACAGTAGTTCGGTACCTGTCACTGGTTCGTTGTAAGTTTTAGTTTAAGAGTTGTTTGATAGCAAATGACTTGTCATTACCGACTTATCAGGTAACTTAGAAACTAAAAAAAAAAAAAAAACACTTGTTGAATAACATCCAATGGTTGCTTCAGTAGAAGACAAAAAAGGGGTCTGTTACCCCCATGTTCAAGGTAGTCGTGGCCTATATTGAAATTCAAGTATGTCTAATTTCGAGAGATTATAAAGAATAAGAGATTGTGTTTCCTTTCAAATAGAGAAGTTATTCAGCAAATATCTTATCTAGGAAGCTTCATTTTCAAACTAGATAATCCTTAACAAAATATTAATGGGGCCTAAATTTGAGTAATTTAATTATAAATAATAGACAAATGTTGAACCTCGATTTTTTAAACAAAAAAAGAAATACAAACAAATTTTTTTTTAAAAAAATGTGTTGTTTTTTTTTTTCCAAAAAAGAGTGTGATACAACGAGTGAGGCGATCAAACAACAAGAATTATCTTGTAGAAATTAGTGGGTTCAAGTCTCCAATACCTTAATACTTTCATACTATAGTTGAGGAAAAATTATTAGAATTGAATTAAAATCTCTCCTAAATCTCTCTTGTGAGTTCATTTGAGAACTACTTTAAAGATTTTGCGTCATGTGCCTATTATGAAAGAAAAAATCTTATGCCATGTGCTTATTACTAAAGAAAATAAAATCCTTAAGCAACTAGGAAGATCCAAATCCTCCACTTGATGTAAAAGAAGAAGGTGTCGACTAACTCAATCAAAAGGTTGTTGGCAATAGTGTATTAATTGGGAGCGGCTCAACCCTCATACAATTTAGGCAATTGCCTAAGGCCACCCAAAAATTGAGATCCCAACCCCATTCTAATATATTTTCTCAATAGCAATAAACTATTTTATATTTACTTTATTATTTAAAAATTGAATTATTGTATTTGTGGAGTCATGCTAATGTGCAGACGTCCAAATGAAATATTTCTTTCAAAAGAAGCTAAGAGACCCAAAAAGCAAAAAAGCTCCAATACACTAAAAGATAAAAATTATATAGTTTGTTTTTATTTTCTTGTTTAAAAATTTGATTTCAAAATTTGTCTATCATTTACAATAAAATCTTACATGAATTTGGCCCCACTAAAGATTTTATCGAGGATTATTCTCTATGTTGAAAGTGAAATTTCCCAGATAACTTATTTGCTTCATGACTTCTCCACAGAATTGTTCAATGCAATATTTGTTTCATTCGAACTAAAGCACAATTGTTATTCTTTATATCTCTGAAAATTAAACATACTTGAATATAAACAAGGAAAAAAACTTTAAAATTAATATGTGTACAAAATCTGCTAAGGATTTTATATCTAAAAAATAATCTTAAATACATAATTATCGCAAAAGTTTCAATAAATTAAATGTCCTTAATTTTAATGTAAATAAAATGGCCTAATTTTGAAAATTTTCCGAAGGCCTAAAATGTTATTGAGCCGGCCCTAAACAGCGGGGCAACTTGCTGTGAATCGTGTGATATATGGTGTGAAAATTTTTTTAAAACAAATCAGCCCGAGCAAGTTGATAGTCGAGGCATCTAAATTATTTCAGTACTCAATGATTTTCACCTGACTGAAACATGTATACTTCACGATAATCATTATTTCTTTTGTCAAATAATTGAGTGTTACAGATAATTAAAAAAAAAAGATTGAGTACAATTTATTTTTTCGGTTGTATATGTGGTTAAGATTTGAGAGTCATTTTATGGCCGAGTTTTTAGATTGTGATGAATCTGGAGAATGTAGAATGGTAATCAATAATGGGGCAAAGATTTAATGCCACATTGGTTCAATGCACGTATATAAGATATAGTACTAGAAACTTTCGCCCAGTGTATATTCTTACACATTGGTTCTATATATCCTTACTCAGGTGTGTTAGTTTGGACGAGAAACCTTCGCCCATGATGAACTCATAAAGCTGGTAACCCTTTGCCTTCGATCTCTTCAGACTTACGAAGAAAGATGTGTACAGCTGATGAGTTAAAGAAAGTGCGCTACTGATTTCCTAAATGTTAATTGTAAAACAAGTTCGTTTTATCGTGTAAATTGAATACTAATTATAGTTATTTTTATCAGCATTTTGTCAGATATTTTTTTCTAAATATCATTGTTTCATAGCTTCATTATTACTCTTAATAAAAATGGTTATCTTCAAATAATATCATTACTTTGGCTATTTTTTAATTTTAATTTGTATTTTTAACATTTTTTCTCCCTATATATATATAATTATTCTCAGGTGCAGATGTTTTTTTTTTTTAATTGCAGATATGTTATTAAACCATGCTGTTTAATGAGTCAGTTTTCAATGCACTAAACATGCTATTCTATGTATAAGTTTTTTGGGTGTGTATATATATATTATAATTACTCTTGCAAAAGTGGACTATCTAAGGGTGTGAATGTAAAACTCGTGTGTGTGTGTATATATATATATATATTTTTTTTTTTTAACAGTAGCAGAAGTAACCATAGAAGTATTTTGAAGTATTTCAAAAAAAGTTATAGGGACAAATGAGACAGTTAGATCAAACTTTAGAGATGACAAGGGAATCTATCCTTATATAAACCAACCTTCTTGCCTTTTCTTCTGAACCGAAAAAACTCATTAGAACCAAACCAAAACCAGCGGGCTGCAGCATGGCCAAAACGACAATCATCTATCTGTTTTTACCACTCTTCTTCTTCTTCTTCTTCTTCTCTCTCACTGTCGCGGCAGCAAATACAGCTTATCCGACGATACCTGGGACCGAACCCACCAATGGTTGCATCCCACCTGTCGAACGGAGGCCGATCCGGCGAGAGGTGCACGGCAATGGGCGGATATACGACGTCACCCACCGTATCACAAACAGCATGCCTACGTATGTAGATCACGTTGATGGAGTTGGGGAATTCTTGAGGCTTACTGACAGTATAAAGAACGGCTCTTTGAGTAATCTCTCGGAGCTGAGATTCTCGGTGCATACAGGAACGCATATTGATGCCCCTGGACATGTTTTTGATTATTATTATGATGCTGGCTTTGATGTTGATGCCGTTGACTTGGAAGTTTTGAACGGTAATTATGTTTTATCCTCAGCATATATAACTGAGCAATCATATTTAAAAAGAAAATGTTGCTAATCGGTGACAAATCGATTGTTGATTTTCTCACTTAATAGAAAAATAAAGTAAAATCGATGCAATTTATAGCTATTTCTATCAGTGCTTTATCAATACTATACTCTTTATTATTTTGCCATATAATATTAATATTATTATAAGCTCTCAGCTCAGATCAAGAAAGCATCTTTATTCATATTCTAATTTTACAATACCCCATATATATAGTACTAGAAATGTTTCAATTCAAGTTCCGAGACTTTGTTATAGCTTAATAGTTTTGTTTGGACTTAACAAAATCAAAGATCTTGGATCAAATTAGTATTTTATGTACATAGTATCACTGAAATATACTTAATTTTATTCTCTTAATTTTTTATTGAAATATACTTAATTTTTATTCACTTTTAATTTTTTTTGTTGGAGTTTAATTATATTGAATGAAGTTAAAATTATGGGCGGACACAAATTAACGCGTTAGATTAGAAAGAAAATCTAGCGCATAATCACAGAATCACGAATTAATGAAATCATATTCATTTTAAGTGGTAAACTTTTTTGTCGACTGTAGTTAACAAAATAGGTTAATTAGCTATGTAATAAGGAAAATGTTAAGATATATTTATTTTTATTTTTAAAGATATATAAGAGAGGTAAAATCTAAATTAATTTTTTAACCCATATCTCTAAAAAAATCGAACTCCAATAGAGAGGGAAAAAAAAAATCATTGAGGACAAATTATATATATGTTTTTATGATATATAATATAAAATTTGAAATAAATTAGTTTGCGGGACCTTACAGAACCCCTGCTGATGAATTATTTATTTGCAACCAACTCTGTACACTAATTATATAAAAGTTGTGCCCAATTTTGACCCAAAATCGTTCTAATAGTTTATAGAAAAATAAAATAATACTACACATACAAACATTTTGACACACACAGAAATAAATATATGCCATAGATTTTGTTGCGAATTGTTTGCCGGTGAAATTCAATTGTTCAATATTGTTTTTCGTGCATTAAATGTTGACGGTAATTGGTAATTTCTGGGTAACATATATATAGGCCCTGGGCTATTAGTTGATGTTCCAAGAGATAAAAACATTTCAGGTACGCAGTCAGATCTTTTTCTTTCAATTTATGATTATAAATTCTTATTTTACTTTAATCTGTTGAATACCTTTTTTTTTTTTTTAATTTAGTGATTATATTGATTGATTAATTAATTTGATGAACAAATTATTCTTTGCCATTTCACCAACTGGTCACTGATACTATTAATTAGTTTTTGTACTCTATATTTATACACACATGGAGACATGCTTAGGAAGGGTTGTGCGAATATCGACAAGAAATTTTGTGCAGAACTTATATAACTTAAAACATTCTACTAATCCGTAAAAGTGCTCATCCAGAGAGAAATTTGTGCGGTCATCTACCTGAGAATATATATAATTTAAAAGCTGTTAAAAATGAAATGTAATTAAATTTGACGAAGAAATAGAATATAATATTTTGATAATAAAGTCTATTTCATACAGCTGAAGTTTTGAAATCCTTGAACATTGCCAAGGGAGTACGTCGTGTGCTATTCAGAACATTAAATACGGACAGGTAAGATCATATTGAATATTTGGCTGATTTCTTCAATAGCTATATATATGATTCAATTATTAGGAAACACTATTATGAACTAAAAATTTAGATGATTGAATTTCAGACGGCTTATGTATAAAACGGAATTTGACACAAGCTATGTGGGATTTACAGAAGACGGGGCAAGATGGTTGGTGGAAAATACTGAAATTAAACTTGTTGGTAAGATACAGATTCTCTTAAACCATTAATGTCAATGCTAGGATTATGTTATTATTGCCAATCCATTTCCATTTTATGATCATTTAACATGCAAGCTCGGTTACTAATTTCATCGTCAAATTCTTAGCCCACTTTTTGGGCTTGTCTCTCGAACCACAACCTCTCAACGCATCGGTCTCTTTTTTGCTCGTCTCTTAAATCTAGTGGTGGAGTGGAGCCACTTTCAACATTTACAATTACCCTCCAGTGGCAGACCCACGTTAAAGGCCTTGTCCAATATTGAGATTTAAAGTTATAATTACTGTGAAATAAATTATAATTATAAAATAAAAATTAATAACGTGTGATAAATATAATTTTTAAATAATAATTTTGATAAAAATAATAATGATATTATATTTTTCTTTTTCATACAAGTGAAAGAAAGTAAATTTAGTGTCCAAACCACAGAAACAAATATACAAGCGAGATAAAATTAATTTAACTTCTAAACTCCAATAAAAAAAATTTACTAAACCTTTTAAAACAAAAAAAGACAAGGCCTAAGACCCTACTCCTGCAGGTCACATAAAAAATATTAATTCATATAAGACCTTGTTAAGTTACATGTAATAATGTAACTAACATTATGTAACTAAGCCACACCCTTCGTACAATTTATATTCGTATTTGAGTGTGTAGTTTATATTTATATTTTGAACCCAATCAAGTTAAATGTTACACATTTACCCCCAAGTTTCTCTACTGTTTTTAAAATTTGGCTCCTTAACTTCACTACTTTGACATTATGGTCCCCTTTGAATCCTTATTCTAGTACCCTCTACGTAAATGTACATTTCAAATGAGAACACATGTTAATTAAGCACTTTTTTGTACTTCTATGATCACTACTTATCAAGTTAAGAAAGTGTTATGAAAATATCTCCTTTATAATATGGACATGTATCCTAATTTTATTAGTTGGGCAGGCCACTATAAACGTGTGTAAGATTTTATATGGAAAACAAACAATAAAATTAGAATCTTTTTACAATAAGATTTAATTGATTTATTCAATTTTTTTCATTTAGTAAAAAAAAATGGCTTATATCTAAAAAATCTCTTCTTATTTGAAAAATCTCTTCTAAGTCATAAAAATAAATACAATAAATCTTTCTATAGTCACATGTTGGGACCAAACTATTTTTACTACTACAAAGAGCTTATAATCTAAAAGGGGAAATTCTATAATATATCAAAAGTAATACAACTAACTAGTATATAAATGACATGTGTAATTGGATTTAATACAACCACCACTTGCAAAGTGGTTTTTTAAAATAAATGCACATATATCATAACATCATTTGTTTGTCGTATGGATGACATGGTATCTCAGATATACTGTAGAATTTCTTACCTAATAGAGGTGTGATTATAAAATTGTTGATTTGATTTAGTAATCCTTAGTTTAAGTGATACAAAAGTAAAGTATGCACTACATTAATCTTATATAATTGGGAATATGTAAAGTCATGTGAAAAGTTTAAATATTTGCATTCTCTTTAATGTATTTCTCTAAATATTATACAATAACTTGGTAACAACTCTAAAGAATAAATAAATTTTCCGACCAATTTTTTTTAAAAAAAAAAATTTCATCTTGAACCTCTAATGTAACAAAACATATATATATTTTTGCAATACATAAATAATTATTATCATATGTAGGCAAGTTTCTTAAGACGATATCTAGAAAAAATTATAACTTATCAAAATATAGAATTTTTTTTCTTATTTATAACTATTTTTTATGACTATATGAAAGTGATTCCTATATAAAATATCTTCATAGATAAATTTTATTGTAACTCAAATTGACTTAACTAAGTCAAGTCACTTCTAAGTGTGGAGTTGCTGTTATACTAGGCATGGAAATAGTACATTGTTCGGGATCATTGTTAGAAAATTTTGTGAATGGATAAGAAAAATATTATTTTGGTCGTTATTTACATTTTCTGGATTTTCATTTATTTTTATCTGACAAAAATGATTGCCTTTTGTCGGTTTTGAAATGTAGGAACTGATTACTTGCCAATCGCTGCCTTCGATGACGTGTTGAAGGGTCATTACGCTTTGCTGGAAAGCACGGTAAGCCAAACATTTTTGACACATTAGGCATCTTTTTTAGAACAAAGGAACAATTAATTACTGAAGATTTAAGTATTATTGCCAACTGTTTTGATATATGATTAATTATTTATTTATTTTATTAAGAAATTAATGAAAGATTATCATCTGCCTCAGGAGATCGTTGTTGTGGAAGCGCTTAAACTCGATGACGTGCCAGCAGGAATATATTCAATCCATTGCTTACCTCTTAGGGTGCCTGGAGCTGAGGGAGCACCAACTAGATGCATTCTCATTAAGTGATACTTTTCCCATGTGAGTTTTCAGTAATTGCCAAGTTTTTACAACACTTTTTGATCAATAACTCCCAGGTTATTCGGAATCGATTCTCCTAGCAATTTGATGAGAAATTAACCAATTTCGGAAATACAAGTGATCAAAGTTGAATCTATGATTTCACATGGGAATGTCTGCATTCTAGTGGTGTTTGTTTTGCAAATGCATATATATGTGAGAATTTGCGAGTGCTCGTTAATTAAAAATGAATAACTAAAGAGTCATAAACACTTGTATAAATGATATTGTAAAAATTGATGTAGCAAGATATCACTGTTTGATAAAAATATAAAAAAATATTAACAAAATTTTATACGAATTGATGTGGCGTGATTAAATTAATTAGATTAAATATTTCTTGACTCGAATGATTTGTTTTTACAATAAATTATGCCACATCAGTTTGTATAAAAGTTTGTAACTCTATCATCACTATTTCAGTTAATGATATTATGTCAAATTAATTTGTACAATACAAAAATGTTTGTAGCTACATCATTATTTATTCAAAGTTGAATGGTTTTGGCTTTGGAAAGTGCATATGGGTCAAATTGCTCAGTGAATGAATGCTAGGAACCCAATGTGAGCATTGATTATTATCTAATGGTAACATAATATTGCGAATCAATCATTTTAAGATTGATCATTATTTTTAAGAACCAGTAACTAATTTTGCTACTTTTGTTTGAACATTTACTTTTTATCATAATTTCGTAGCTCTAATGTGAGGTGTTGGCTGGCAGGAAAAAGGGGTGGATATATTACTGGGAACATAGCAATATCAGGATACCTTAAGAAGGAAGAAATATTTGCTTGTATTCCAAGATACTATGAATAAAATAACATCCACCCTCATTTTGTTGAAGTCCTTGCCAGCTTCGTTTAGCTCCTTCGAGGAATTGATTATTGAGGGAGAATTCTATGAATATTATTCTGGAGACTTTTCTTTTAATCAACTTAAGCCTTGTATTTGAATGTTTTAATTTGGTTCCGAATTTTCTTTATATTTACGTAACTCCTTTTTGATAAATTTGGATGAGCTTCATATTATTATCTGCGGAAGGCAATTTTTGGACTCTCATTTTGGTGTTCGTTCAATTGACATCTTCAAAGTCGTAAGTTCCTTAAATTAAGTTTCGATTTTAAGAACAGAATTGGATAAAACACATTTATAAAAATGTCATGTATTTGTGCAAATTGCTTTATACCTCCAGTTTTCGGGATAAAAGAATTATTCATATTTTTAACTTTTGACATATATTTGTTAGTTCACAGCCTTGTAAAATAAGAGATGTAATCAAATCAAGAAACCAAAACAAACAATCTGTGCAAGATCATCAAGATTAAGAGTTATGATGAAATCAATGGACACACAGAGCACAAGACACCAAAAGAATGAAGGAAAATATAGGCCAAGCCACATTGTATTTATTCGATCAGGTACAAGGTTACAGAGGAAAATACTCTTTACAATTGAACAAGAATCACTTATTTGCTCGATTCACCAAAACCCTTCCATATTTCACAGGATAAGGGAGGGAGATACTGCATTACTTCTTAACAACTTTTGAAAATGCTTTCTCTTGTGAGAAAATTATATTCTGTCAATGTCTTTGGGTCTCTAATTAAAATACGTAATGTTGTAGTTTTAGTTATGTTCTATTCAGACAACTTATACTGTTAGTTCTTGATGCGGAATTTCATATTTTTTGTTCTTATTTGATCTTCTGTATTTGTGTCCTACCTCTTCATGCTTTTAGAATTCGTTTGACTTGATTCTTTTCTTTGTCGTTGGTTTTTAGTTTCCTCTCCGAGAAAAGATTCGATATCTCTTGGCTGGAGCCACTGGTGGCAAAGGTGTGAGTTTATGTAGTTCTTAAGTGATATATTTCTCACTCTCTGTTCTCACTAGTTGAAAAACATGAGGACTTTCTTGCTGCAGCCATAGTCTTTTTAGCTTCGGTATGAGCTATATCCACTGTCTATTTCTATTGTTAAAAGGCAGTCCACTGAATGATATAAAAACCAGCTGAATCCTAGTTTTAGTGAAATGGAAGACAAGTAAACATCTCGCTCTCATTGTTGCTTTGATTGTCATTGACTGGTTTGCATGACCTTATTTCCATTCACAATGCTGCATGCTTTTGCACGTAAATTTCTTTAGATTTTTTGCTTGTAGTCTTGTAGTTTAAAATGTCATCTATTTGTGAAATCAACAGGTTTGGATGGACGTATATACTCGTCCTGTACCAGATATTTTAAGAAGCTGGTTGCGACACAGCTACTAGTCCTAGTTGCATGTCGTGCTTGTTTGGGTGGCCCGAAGTACACATATGCATTCGCTGGCTTAAAACTATAGTGTCATATTGATTGCTTTCCCATACTTCTACTCATGAAACATTCCCAATTTGCAAGGAGAACTGGTTTTAATGAGTTTCAGATTTACCATATTCCTGATCAATGTGGTTGATGTTTTATAATCTTTTGATAACTCGTTCGAGGCTGTTTATCCTTGCATGGTCTGTGTATCCACGATAAATAGAATGCCAAAAATATCTTGCTTCACCAGACACTGCTGCAGCACCTGCTTTGACTGGGTGTGTCACTGATCCAACCAAGTTCTTGTAGTAGACTGATCAAATACTAAATCGATCGCTGTGTATGTACACTATATGATCCCTGTAGTGACAATGAAAGTAGGTGATTTATATCAGTTATATTAGGAGTTTTCATATTAATAATCATATTATTTATCTTGCAATTATTACTGCATTGTAGAACAGGGGTTCTGCTCTTGCATATTACTCAGAACCGAACCTATCCCTTTTCTGAAAACTAATTAAAGAAATAAATTTCATTCAACGTAAATAGACCTCAAGAGAGAGACAAGTAGGGCAGGTAAAGTGAGCAAGATAACACTGAGAAAAGAAAACAACAGAGAAAAGACTTCAACAGCTGCTCAACTTCTTGCAGTATTGCACAAACACATCAGGCTCCTCTGCATCTCTAGGCACCTCACTCACTCATCAAGCTAACCTCAACATCAAGATTATACCAAGACATCACAAGTCACTGCTAAGAAATCAAGAAACTCAAGCATCCAGCACGATTTGATATCGCTACAATATCATATTCTTATTGACAAGGGGCAAGGGCTCTATTGATGCCACTTAGATTTGAAGTACTGTTTTTGCTTCTTCAAGCAGATTTTGTGTGTTACGAGGACATTGTGACTGTTAATTGAATACTAATAAAATAGTTATAGTAATTTTCGTAAAGATTATTTGCAAAAGGATCGATTATGACTCTTTTTGAACAAGTGTAGATGGTAATTATTAAGCATTCTGCAGGATCGCAAGTCGGATACTAACCAAGCTATTACAATGATTCACAATAATGAGCAATCTAAACCAACAAATAAGAAGCAAATAGGACATGACAATATCATATGATCATATTATTTAAAACTTGTACTTTTGGAGTCGAAGGAAGGATGCACACGTAGAAATATTTGGAAAGTAGTCAAGGCCCGCTTTAATGAGAATGAAAGCTAACAATCATCGTCGATATTCTGCAATTACTCCATAATATTTGTCAAATCAATCGCTCCTTGATTTCCTCTTCCCCACCAACACAAATGTTAGACGAAAATGACGACTTTGGGTAGATCAATGAAGTGTTCTTCCATCACATGCTCTTGAAAGGAAACCATCACATCCAAAACGTACGGTCTAAGAGTTTCCAGCATTAACTAAATTGCAGCCCTTACATCTATTTTTTGGTTTGTCACTCGAGCTGCAGGAATCCCACAAGCTTCCACAAACTTTAACATATCCAGAAATATTTCAGACTTTCTTAATGGATCTCCCAAATATAAATCAGCTCTATTTGCTTTAAAATACTGATCCTCCAATTCCACAATCATGCCTAAGTATTGATTTACCTTAACAGAGAGATTCTCAGCCTTGATAGTGGCCAAATCCTGTACATTCATGATGAAACTTCCATCGCCATCCATGTTTACAATGATAGCTCGAAAGAAATTAATAATTGTAATGACCTTTTAATCATTATCAATAACTTTGTACAAAACCATATATATATATATATATATATATAGACGGGGTGATGACATAAAAAGTAGTGCCTTAAAGAAAGTTTGAAAAATAATGATATTACAATGCAATTATAGCTAAGACTTTTGACTTGTAATTGATGTCTTGGATTCTTTGAATCCCCTTGATAATGCCTTGCAAACAGCAAGATTGTCTCCTTGAATATTTTGATAATCATTACTTTGACTATCCTCATAATCCGTACTTTGAAAATTGATTCTTTCCTTATCATCCCCCCTCAATGTGAAGTGTGGTCTGCTTACTACACCCAAATTGCTACGAAACTTAATGAAAGGATATTTGTCGAGAGCCTTTGTAAAGATATCAGCCACTTGTATAGTTGTAGGCATATAACGTGTAATCAGAGCCCCAACTGCTACTTTCTCCTTTACAAAGTCATAGTCCATCTCAATATGTTTTGAGTGAGCATGAAATACATGATTAACTAACATATGTAGAGGGTTGATGTTGTCTGAGAATAATTGAGGTGGTTGTTGGAGAGAGATGCCAATATCACGAAAAAGAAAAGTCAGCAAAGTAATCTCAGTAGCAGTGGAGGCTAGGGAGCGATACTCTGCTTCAAAACTTGATCGTGATATAGGCTGCCTTTAGAAGACCAAGAGATGCAATTTGCACCTAAATATATACACTAGGCCGTCGTACTTCAATGAGTAATTGGACAGCCCCCCAATCAACATCGTAAAAATCCATTAAGAGTTAAAGTGCTTTGATGAAGAAGGCAAACTCCATAATCTATTTTGCCTTTGAGATATTGAAGTATCCACCTAACAGCACGAAAATGTCTTTCTGTAGGTTCTTGAAAGTGCTAACAAACTTTATTAATTGCATGTTGAATGTCTGGACGTGATAAAGTCAAGTATTGTAAGCCACCAACTATCTTTCTGTATTCAGTTGGATTTGTGGTCGTATGGTCAAGTTCATTGGGTAGCGGCTTTATGGCCATGGGTGTAGCAAATGAGAAGCAATCAATCATCTTTGCCCGAGAAAAAGGTCTCGAGTGTATTTTGTTTGTGAGATAAAAGTTCCAGCATCAAAGTACTTGATTTTTACCCACGAAAATAGTGTAATTTGCTGAGGTCCTTTAAGGCAAATTCCATGCTCAAATTTTGAACAAGATTGCCAACAAATTTATCATCATTCCCTGTAATCACAACATCATCAACATAAACCAACATCAAAATACTTAATGTGCCATTTTTAAAGATGAATAATGATGGATCAGCTTTGCTGCAGACGAACCCCAGGTGAAGAAGAAACTGTGATAGATGCTCAAACCATGCTCGAGGCGCTTGTTTAAGCCTATAGAGAGATCAATTCAATTTGCAAACACCGTTAGGAAAATTTAGGTCTTTTAATTCCGAAGGCTACTCCATATACATTGTTTCCTTCAGAAAACAATGAACGAAAGCATTTTTTATGTCCAATTGTCGCAAAGACCACTTCAATGTAACTGCCAATGCTAAGATCAAGCGTATTGTTGTAGGCTTCACGACTAGACTAAATGTCTCCTCATAATATAAACCATGCACTTAACTGTATACTTGAGCTACAAGGTGAGCTTTGAACCTATCAATAGTCCCATTTTCATGCAATTTTTATTTTGAAAATCCATTTTGAGCCAAGCACATTGACGCTTTTAGTTCTGGTAACCAAGGACCATGTATCATTATTTTTTAAAGCCTTAATTTCATCTTCTATCGCCTCTAGCTAGCAAGGAATTTTCATGGCCGTCCTGTATGATTTTGGCTCAGTAATTGACATATTTTCTCAGTTGCCAACGCCATGATCTGCCAGTGACGGGTCATTACAAAGCTTCCTTCTAGTTATCATCCGATGTTAGTTTGAGAGTTTCGTTTTTGTTGAAGAGTTGTCTTCAAGCTCCTGAGGAATATCTAAGTCAACAAATAAATCAATGCCATTTGGATCACTAATATGGACTTGTTGATTTTCTTTATTTGTTGCTTCCTGATTTGGTTCTGTCTGGATGAGTTGGATGCAAATTTGACATTTGAGCCATGTTGAATGTCTGCTTGGATAGTTTTTGATGAGCTTGTATTACAATTAGCAACTTCCTTATCACAACATGTCAAAGTAGGTGGGGTTGATTCTGTCGTGTTGCGATCAGTGGCTGATTCACAATTAATTTCCTCCGTTAAGGCTCTATTGACGTAATTTATTGTTGGTGAAGCTGGATCATAATCAACTGCTGCCTTTTTTGTCTCGCAATTAAATGTTGGTCGAACTAAATTTTGTACCTCTTCTGGATCTCCAACATTTGCCAGTTTGTTGGTCCATGCTTCAGCTTCAGGAAAGGTAATTAATTCGAGGATTTCTCCAATTGTAGTTTCCTATTTGGGATCAATAACAAAGGGAAGGTTAAATTCTTCAAATACTACATGGCGAGATATACACACCCAGTTGGTTTTAGGATCAAGGCATTTGTATCCTTTGTGATTTGGGCTGTGTCCAACAAAAATGCATGGATATGTTTTCTTCTCAAATTTGTTGTGATTGTGCTTCATTAGATAAGGAAAACAACGACATCCAAATAACCTCAAGCTATTGTAATCTAGATTCCTTTTCTATAGGCTATAGAACGGAGTTTCCATTTTGAGTGTAGAGGAAGGCATTCTATTAATTAAATGTGTTGCTATCATCCCCAAAGCTTTTACGGCAAATTTGCTTGGAATAATAATGTTGACCCCATTTCCACCAAGTGCCTATCCCTTCCTTTCTGCAATTCCATTCTGTTTAAGAGTGTGAGGACAAGAAAACATATGAAGAATCCCACATTGATTTAAATGATTTTCAAAAGCCCGTGATTTAAATTCACACCCATCATCACTTTGGAAAGTTTTAATTTTCCTTTCAAAGTGATTTTCAACAAACCTTTGAAATTTAAGAAAGCACTCATAGAATTCAGATTTTTTCTTTAATCGATATAAATAAGTGTATCTTGAACTATCATCAATGAAAATCACATAATATTTGAAACATTGATTTGATAGTATAGGAGCTGGACCCCACAAATCATAGTGAATAATTTCTAAAAGCAACTTGGAGATTTTATTTGATGAATTAAAAGATAGCTTACAACTTTTACCCATTTGATAATTTATACTAATGGAATTTGATTTTACCCAACTAGATACGTTAATGAATTCCTTGGCTTGCAAGTGTTTCAAAAATTTCTTATGTAGGTGGCCCATCCGTTGATGTCAAATAGAAAAAGAAGCTTTATTTGTCTTGAATACGGCCAGTGCTTGCTGTTCTGCTTCTCCAAGTGCATAAAGTCCTCTATTCTTATGTCCTTTGACTAGTATCTTGCCCTGACGATCCTTAATCACAAAATCATGAGATAAGAATTCAATTGAGCAAGGATACTCTGACGTAAGTTGGCCAACAGACAATAAATTTTTCTTAAGTTCAAGATCCACCAAAACATTTTTAAGCCTAATTCTCCATTATCAGTATTAATCTTAGCCTCTCCAACATGTGTGATTTTTAATCTTTCCCTATTACCAACATATATAGAATCGTTACCGCTACCTTTGTAAGGCACAATGTGGAACATTTTACCTGCATCATTGGCCATATGAGATATAGCGCCTAAATCGGCATAGAATGTCGGGTCATGATTCTCTTCATTCAAATTGATAGTAGCCAATACTTTTGGGATTTGTGATGAGCATAATTTATATACATATTTTACCCTTTATTATATATTTACTAGTTATTTTTATTTCTTATTTTTAATTAATTGTATTGTTTTATTGAATAGGGAATTAATTGGAGATTATGAATAAAAAGTGCATAAAAAATAACAAATTTGAGAAAGAATCAATCAAAGCCGTGACACAATTAAGAGCTTATAGCATGTGAAGCCAAGAGTAATTTGCACTAAAAAAGAATTTCAATTTTTCAAGTGACCTGGGCGTGCATAGCATTGTAATGCATGGAAAGCAACTTAAAGGGGCCCACACTTGGCTTTTACAATTAGAAAAGGAATCCTAGTGCAAGCTTAATTGGTGAGCACGTGAGTGAGAGCAAAGAAATTAAAAGGCCAAGCCTTTTGACTTAAGGAAATAACAAGGTCGGTGGGGCCCATTTTAAAGAGTAATATAAAAGCAAGCTTTTGGCTTTTGGAGAGAAAAGCCGCGAGAGGAAGAAAGGAGCAGCCGCGGGACGAAGAGCAGTAGCAGTAGTTCGGTTTCCATGGCTGGTTTTATTTATTTTGTTGCTCTCAATTCAAGTATGTCTAACTAATTTTCTTATACTGAGGTTAAGGATGAAACCTTATTCAATGAAATAATTATCTTTTTATTTAATTAATTTCCTATATATGTTCTTTGATGATTATGGTTTTTATTTCACATGATTAATTGGATGTTGATAAAATCTTTTCATCAATTGTCATGCATTATTGATTGTTAGGATTAATATTCGATTAAATCTATGCTTGAATTTATAAAATTTATACATGATTATCTTTGATTCTATGTCTTTCATTAAATTGTTTACATGGAGTGCTTAGGAAACTTTGACTCTTTGTTATTCAATATGTTTACATGGGATGCTTAGATGTCATATTATTAAGCAGAAAAAGAACCTACATTAGATTTAATTACTTAGACTTAATTGTTATATCCATGAGATAACATAGATTGATTTCGAGTTGTCACTCTAAAATTGGGGATTAATTAATAATTAGATAATTACTAGTTGAATAGTGGTGGATTCTGAAACCTTGGTAATTCTTATCTTATTGAATTCTCCTTTATTTTAATTGCTTCCTTAGTTTAATTGGTTTAATTTTCTTAGAAACTCAATTTGGTCAACTAGGTTAGAATTAATATTAATTTTAGATTTAAATTAGACTTTTCAATTTATAACAATCCATGTGGGATCGACCTCGTTACCACTATTTTATCTCTAGATTCGTGCGCTTGCGAGTACATTAAAATTTTCACAACAAGTTTTTGGCGCCGTTGCCGGGGATTGTGCTAGAAAGTCAGTTTAATCTAGGTTGATTTGATTCTTCCACTAGTTATAATTTAGGTTGTCTTTTATTTTTTTTATTAAAAAAAACACAAAAAAAAACTTTTATTTGTCTTTAAATTCATTGTTTGGTTGTTTGATTTCTTTTATTTTTAAATTTCGTTTATTCTCATTATTGTTGGTTTATTTTATTTTATTTTTCTTTCTTTTCTTGTCTAGTTAGTTTATGAGTGTTTGGGAACGTGATTCAACAAATCGTTTGGTTAAAAGAGAGTCGAAAATTGATAGTAATCAAGCTAGTTCTTTAGAAGTAATGGATGACCCAAATAGACTGTTGCCAATACTCCCACCAGTGCAAGCAGAGAAAACCCTTAGAGAATATTTTTCACCACTTGCAGCCAACCAACCATCTTGTATTGTGTTGCCACAAACTACAGCAACACACTTTGAACTTAAGCCCTCAGTCATTCAACTTTTACCATCTTTCCATGGGTTAGAGAGAGAGGATCCATATTTGCACATTAAGGAATCTCTTGACATATGCTCTACATTTCGTTTTCAAAATTTTAATGATGAGTTAATTAGGCTTCGTATGTTCCCTTTCTCATTAAAAGACAAAGCGAAAGCTTGGTTGAATTCACTTCCTGCTGGGTCTATTAGTACATGGGATGAATTAAGTAATAAGTTTCTCACCAAGTTTTTCACTATGTCTAAAACAAATGCCCTTAGGAGAGAGATAAGTGATTTTTATCAAAGAGAGGGTGAGCAATTTTACGAGTGTTGGGAAAGATTCAATGATTTACTCCTCAAGTGTCCCCACCATGGTTTTGAGAAATGGAGACTTATACAATGCTTTTATAACGGTTTAACCATTTCAAATCATCATATGGTAGACTCTATGAATGATGGGAGATTTTTGAACTTACATGAAGGGGCCGCATGGGATTTCTTTAATTCACTTTTTGAAAATTCTCAACAGTTGGATTTTTCAAATCAAAGGGAAAAATCATCTCAAGTTTCTAGAAAGGGGTTATATGAAGTTAAGGATAATTTAGATATGAAATCCACTCTAGCTACACTTTCTAGGAAAGTAGATGTCTTAGTTATGAACCAATCCATAAATCATCATCCTAGTGTCGCTAATGAGGTTTGTGCTATTTGTTCTAACTTGTCTCATACAGCACAAAATTGTCCATCATTACCAGTCTATCCAGATGCGTATTCTGAGCAGGTACATGCCTTACAATCATATGAGAAAACCTCCAATAGTCCATATTCATCCACATATAATCCTAATTGGAGGAATCACCCTAATTTTGCTTGGAAACAAAATTAACCTTTGTCAAACCAAGGAGGGCAACAATTTAACATGCCCAATCAACAATTTGTCCCTCCTAACCAAGTATATCCTCCTGCCCAACAACCTATGTCTCAATTTGTTGCACCCCAACAAAGAAAGCCTTCTTTAGAGGATACACTTCAAAGTTTCATTCAGTCAACCCAACAAGCTTTTCAGGCAAACACTCAAGCTATTCTAAAGCTTGAACATCAATTGGGCCAATTAGCAACTACTGTAGCGGAGAGAGAAAAAGGAAAATTTCCAAGTCAACCAGTTCCTAATCCTAAAAGAGTGCACGAAGTTGGATCGAGTTCAAGTCATCAGCATGAACAAGCAAAATCTGTTATGACCTTGAGAAGAGGAAAATTATTTGACAACAAGGTGGAGGTTCAAACAAGAAAGACATCTGAGCATACTTCTTCAGATCCAGTTCCATCACAAGACTTATCAACAAATGATCCAGAAGAAAGTGGCCCACCAGCTTACATTCCTAAGGCTCATTTTCTTCAAAGGTTAACAAAGGTAAAGAAATGGACTTTAACATGTGAGATTATGAAAATCTTCAAACAGGTAAGTATAAACATCCCTTTACTCGATGCTATTAAGCAAGTTCCTTCCTATGCTAAGTTTTTGAAAGATTTATGCACTAAAAAGAGAAATTTACATGTCACTAAAAAGGCATTTTTAACTGAACAAACTAGCAATTTACTTCAATGTAAAATGCCACCAAAATTTAAGGATCCTGGTTCTCCTACTATCTCATGTGTTATAGGGAACCAATTGTTTGATAAAGCATTATTGGATTTAGGTGATAGTGTTAATCTCTTGCCTTATTCTGTTTACATACGGCTTGGACTAGGTGAGTTAAAATCAACCCCTATTATTTTGCAACTTGCTGATAGGTCAATGAAAATACCTCGTGGTATTATAGAGGATGTGTTGATATAGATTGATAAATTTTATTATCCTGTTGATTTTATCGTTATTGATACTCAGCATGTACAGGATCCTAAGAAACACACTCCAGTTATTCTAGGTCGTCATTTCTTAACTACAACTGATGCTCTTATTAATTGTAGGAATGGAAACATGCAGCTATCTTTTGGTAATATGACCATGGAATTAAATATTTTTAATGTTACCAAGCAGCCACAAGAAGAAGATGAATTTGTTAAAGTAAATATGATAAAGGAATTAGTAGAAGATTCTTTCATGTCTAACCATACTGATGATCCATTAGAGGCATGTCTAACTCATTCTTATTTATCTTTTAATGATGACAGTGCAATTGCATAAGTCAACGCTTTACTTGATGCACCTCTAATTACGGACATAACTAAATGGAAGACAAAGTCAGAACTACTGCCGCATTCTGAGAAGAAAATTAGCCCATCTACGGAGGCACCACCAAAATTGAAACTCAAAGCACTGCCCAACACTCTGGAATATGCATTCTTGGGAGAATCTGACACTTTACCTGTTATTATTTCTTCTTCCCTCGATCTTGAGCAAAAAGGTAAGTTGTTAGGTATTCTAAAAGAGCATAAGGAGGCAATAGGATGGACCATCGCTGATATTAAATGTATTAATCCAGTAGATTACATGCATCGTATTCATCTTGAAGAAAATGCTAAACCTATTAGGGAGATGCAACGTAGGCTAAATCCTAACATGAAAGTAGTAAGAGCTGAAGTAATCAAATTATTAGATGCAAGAATTATTTATCCTATTTCAGATAGCTCTTGGGTTAGCCCTGTGCAAGTTGTTCCTAAGAAATCTGGTGTTACAGTAGTTACTAATGCTAATAATGAATTAATACCCACTAGAGTAACTACAGGTTGGCGTGTTTGCATTGATTATAGAAAATTGAATTCATTCACAAGAAAAGATCATTTTCCTCTTCCATTTATTGATAAAATACTTGGTAGACTTGCAGGTCATGATTTTTATTGTTTTCTAGATGGATATTCAGGTTATAATCAGATCCCTATAGCTCCAGAGGACCAGGAGAAAACTACTTTTACTTGTCCATTTGGAACTTTTGCATATAGGAGAATGCCATTTGGTTTATGCAATGCACCTGCTACTTTTCAAAGATGCATGCTTAGCATTTTTTCTGATATGATTGAGAGATTTCTTGAAGTATTCATGGATGATTTTTCTGTTTATGGAGATTCTTTTGATGAATGTTTGCAGCATCTAACATTAGTTTTGCAGAGATGTAAAGAAAAGAACTTGGTTCTAAATTGGGAAAAGTGTCACTTCATGGTAAAACAAGGTATTGTTCTTGGTCATATAATTTCCAGCAAAGGTATAGAAGTCGACAAAGCTAAGGTGGATTTAATTTCTAATCTTCCACATCCCAAATCTGTAAAAGAAGTAAGATCTTTCCTTGGACATGCTGGTTTTTATAGAAGATTCATTAAAGATTTTAGTAAAATTTCTAGACCTTTATGCAATTTACTTGTTAAGGATGCACCTTTTATCTTTGATGAATCTTGTCTTGATGGTTTTGCAAAGCTTAAGAAATTGTTGACTTCTTCACCTATCATTCAGCCACCTAATTGGGATTTGCCTTTTGAAATTATGTGTGATGCATCTGATTATGCTGTAGGAGCAGTTTTAGGACAAAGATTAGATCGTGTGCCTTATGTGATTTATTATGCTAGTATGACACTCAATGATGCACAGTTGAACTATTCAACTACAGAAAAAGAAATGCTAGCTGTGGTATTTGCACTTGATAAATTCAGATCTTATCTTATAGGTTGTAAAGTGATTATTTTTACTGATCATGCTGCTTTAAAATATTTGTTTACTAAGAAAGATGCCAAGGCAAGATTGATTCGTTGGGTGTTGCTTTTACAAGAATTTGACATTGAATTTAGAGATAAAAAAGGTTCTGAAAATGTTGTGGCAGATCATTTATCTCGCCTTGATCTTAAATTTATTCCAGAATCTTTACCTTTGAATGAGTCTTTCCCAGATGAGCAACTTATGAGTGTAAATGTTGTACCATGGTTTGCTGATATAGTTAATTATCTTGCTACAGGTCAAATCCCAGAGCACTGGACTAAGCAAGATAGAACAAAGTTCTTATCTAAAGTGAAATACTTCTTTTGGGATGATCCCTATTTATTTAAATATTGTGCTGATCAGATTATTAGGCGATGTGTTCCCGATAATGAAATTCAAAGTGTTATCTCATTTTGCCATGAACAAGCTTATGGAGGCCACTTTAATGCTAAAAAGACAGCAACAAACATTTTACAATGTGGTTTTTATTGGCCTACTCTTTTTCATGACGCTTATGTTTTCTGTTCTTCGTGTGATAGGTGCCAATGTATGGGTAGCATTTCAAAGAGGAACATGATGCCACTCAATCCTATTCTTGTGGTTGAGATCTTCGATGTATGAGATATTGATTTCATGGGACCTTTTCCTCTATCTTTTGGTTATCAGTATATATTGGTTGCAGTGGACTATGTGTCGAAGTGGGTTGAAGCTACTCCATGCAAAACCAATGATCATAGGGTTGTAGTGAAATTCTTAAAGAGTAATATTCTGTCTCGTTTTGGTTTTCCTAGAACAATCATTAGTGATGGTGGTACCCATTTTTGCAATAAACCTTTCAAAAATCTTTTGAACAAATATTCCATTACACATAAGGTTGCCACCCCATACCATCCTCAAACCAGTGGCCAAGTAGAGATTTCTAATAGAGAGATCAAGCAGATTCTAGAGAAAACAGTTAGGCCAGATAGAAAGGATTGGTCTTTGAGACTTGATGATGCATTGTGGGCATATAGGACTGCTTTTAAAACACCAATTGGGATGTCACCTTATAGACTTGTATATGGAAAAGCATGTCATCTGCCAGTAGAGTTGGAGCACCGTGCATATTGGGCTATCAAGAAATTCAATTTTGACATGCAGCAGGCTGGTTCCAAGAGAATATTACAACTAGCAGAACTTGAAGAGATCAGGAATGATGCATATGATAATGCCAAGATTTACAAGCAACGTATGAAAGTCTTTCATGACAAGCACATTTTGAGAAAATCCTTTACACCAGGTCAGAAAGTACTTTTGTATAATTCTCGATTGCATCTCTTTCCAGGTAAGTTACGTTCTCGATGGTCTGGTCCTTTTATAATTCGTACTGTCTTCCCTTATGGAGCAATTGAGATTGAAAATCCTAAAAATGGTGATTTATTTAAGGTCAATGGTCAAAGATTAAAACCATTTTTAGAGTTAAGAACACCAGAAGTTGAGGAGATACTTTTAGATGATCCTGTTTATCAGGATTAATTAAGTCCATCTTTGCACTCTTGTTTTATTTTAATAGTAGGTTTTTTCTTTGTTTTTTTTTCTTTTCTAATGTTTTCTTTTCATTTGGCATTTTCTTTTAAGCTTTCCCAGCCCATCCAGGTGTGTTCTCTCCAACTTTCTTTTTATTATTTATGTTTTTATTATTATTAATTTTTTTTCTTTCATTTGTTTGCATGCATATCTTTTGTTTGTGAAACATTGAGGACAATGTTTCGAATAAGTTTGGGGGTGGGAATAGTGTGTGCTTTGTTTGTTATTAAAAAAATAAAAAAATAAAAAAAATTCAAAAATTCA
This sequence comes from Citrus x changshan-huyou, assembly GCA_039657385.1. Taxonomy (NCBI): domain Eukaryota; kingdom Viridiplantae; phylum Streptophyta; class Magnoliopsida; order Sapindales; family Rutaceae; genus Citrus; species Citrus x changshan-huyou. The sequence continues at coordinate 7,220,183 of CM077555.1, read as the reverse complement.
AAAAACAAATTCTGTTGTTTTTTTGTTTTTATGTGAAAAGCCAATGATAAGAACTTGATTGACAATGAATATGGTTCTTAAAAAGGGTTGAATATTGTCTTAGTTTATACTTGATTCTTGTGTTATTTCCTCTTGATTGAGATTCTTTAAACTATGAGCACTAATATCAGTTCTTTTGTAATTTTGACTTGAAATTTGATATTGACGCAGTTTGAGTTGAGAATTTTAGATAGAGTAAATGACTGTTTGTCTTGATTCTTATCTCCACAATACAAATTAGTATACACAGGCGTCAAAGTCAAAAATAGCTACCTATAACCCTTAAGAGTAAAGCTATCCTTGAGTAATTTGGGCATATGCACCATAAGTATGTAGAGGATAATCTACCATGAGAAGAAGGCTACCTTAAGGGGTAGAGTGAAAGCTCCTGACTATGGTTAAAAAAATAAAAAGAAAAAAAAGAGAAAAAGAAAAATCAAATCAAGTGCATGTGCTAAAAAAAATCAAAAGAAAATGCACATAAAAGCTTGTGAAAAAAAAAAAAATTGGAGATCAAGATGATAAGATTAGTTTGACCTACTATTTTCTTTGTTTGAGGCGAAGGTTGTTGATGTTGAAGATTTTGGGAATGGATTTGATTGAATTGATTTCACACACACACTACAAGAATCGAAAGAGAGATGGGATTGATTATTGAATTAAAGTTAGAACTTTGCCAATATTTGAAATTTTCTTTGAGCTATATAATTTTTGCAATCTTTGAGGCTATTTTTCATGTTTTATTTAAAGTTTTTTGTTCTTTTAATTTAATTTAATTTTTTTTAAATGATGTTTGTGGGTATCATCACTGAAGCCCTCACGAGACTATAATTCGTCCACTAGGGCCGCCTAGGGGTTTAAAGGCTTGTTGCATACGCTAAATGCAATCGCAATTACCTGCGAAAGTGGTTTAGTTAGGATTTACTTTTTGTTTTGTTATTTTTATTTTTGTTTTAAGTTTTAGTTTTGCTCGAGGACTAGCAAAATCTAAGTTTGGGGGTATTTGATGAGCATAATTTATATACATATTTTACCCTTTATTATATATTTGCTAGTTATTTTTATTTCTTATTTTTAATTAATTGTATTGTTTTATTGAATAGAGAATTAATTGGAGATTATGAATAAAAAGTGCATAAAGAATAACAAATTTGAGAAAGAATCAATCAAAGCCGTGACACAATTAAGAGCTTATAGCATGTGAAGCCAAGAGTAATTTGCACTAAAAAAGAATTTCAATTTTTCAAGTGACCTGGGCGTGCATAGCATTGTAATGCATGGAAAGCAACTTAAAGGGGCCCACACTTGGCTTTTACAATTAGAAAAAGGAATCCTAGTGCAAGCTTAATTGGTGAGCACGTGAGTGAGAGCAAAGAAATTAAAAGGCCAAGCCTTTTGACTTAAGGAAATAACAAGGTCGGTGGGGCCCATTTTAAAGAGTAATATAAAAGCACGCTTTTTGCTTTTGGAGAGAAAAGTCGCGAGAGGAAGAAAGGAGCAGCTGCGGGACGAAGAGCAGTAGCAGTAGTTCGGTTTCCATGGCTGGTTTTATTTATTTTGTTGCTCTCAATTCAAGTGTGTCTAACTAATTTTCTTATACTGAAGTTAAGGATGAAACCCTATTCAATGAAATAATTATCTTTTTATTTAATTAATTTCCTATATATGTTCTTTGATGATTATGGTTTTTATTTCACATGATTAATTGGATGTTGATAAAATCTTTTCATCAATTCTGTCATGCATTATTGATTGTTAGGATTAATATTCGATTAAATCTATGCTTGAATTTATAAAATTTATACATGATTATCTTTGATTCTATGTCTTTCATTAAATTGTTTACATGGAGTGCTTAGGAAACTTTGACTCTTTGTTATTCAATATGTTTACATGGGATGCTTAGATGTCATATTATTAAGCAGAAAAAGAACCTACATTAGATTTAATTACTTGGGCTTAATTGTTATATCCATGAGATAACATAGATTGATTTCGAGTTGTCACTGTAAAATTGGGGATTAATTAATAATTAGATAATTACTAGTTGAATAGTGGTGGATTTTGAAACCTTGGTAATTCTTATCTTATTGAATTCTCCTTTATTTTAATTGCTTCCTTAGTTTAATTGGTTTAATTTTCTTAGAAACTCAATTTGGTCAACTAGGTTAGAATTAATATTAATTTTAGATTTAAATTAGACTTTTCAATTTATAACAATCCTTGTGGGATCGACCTCGTTACCACTATTTTATCTCTAGATTCGTGCGCTTGCGAGTACATTAAAATTTTCACAACAATTTGCTTTGTCTGATAAGAGCAATCAAACTTATGCCAACAATCTAGTGTAGTGTGATTAGCTTTGAAGCAAACTTTACATATCACTTTTTCTTCCTCTGATGGATCTTGCGACTTCGTCTACTGAGATGGTTTAGTGTCCTTCCACTTGTTATTTTTGTTACCAAATTGCTGGTTTGTATTGCCATTGTGACCAGTATGGCTGGCAGAAGGAAATCCACCTCATCCCTTAGGATTAAACCTGCCTTTATTTCCTCGACCTCTCCTTTTTTGGCCAAAAAAGGTCTGCTCATGGTTGATGTGCTGTTTCTTCTCCCTAACCTCATCAAGTAACAATTGTTCATGTCCTTGAAGGGCTGACACAATTTGAGTGAAAGAAGAATAAAGAGGCTTAGCGAGCATGTCTATTATTCTAAAATCACGATATTTAAGTCCCAAACCTCTTCCCAGTTGAAAATTTTTGTCTAATTCATTAATGGGCTTTTTAATAAATGCAAGACTATCACATAGCATCCTGAATCACTGTAAATATTCATCAACTGAATTGGAACCTTTCTTCAAAGACAATAGTCAGTCAGTCAGATGTACTTCTTTTCTTTGGTCATGGGAAGTTGTTGTTCTTTAAGGGAACTCCACACTTGTGAAGTCGTTTCTACTCCAACGATCATGCTAAGAACTTCTTTTATGATTGTAACCCGCAAAAAAGAGGTTAGCAAGTTATCTTTGTCATCCCATACTCCAACCTTTGATGAGATTGGCATTTTTTCTACATTATCTATTTCACATGGTAGTTTGTTTGATTTTTCAAGGTGATGAAGTATTCCCATACCTTTTATAAGTGGGAGCACTTGGGACCGCCACAACAGGTAATTGGTGGTATTGAGTTTGATGGACACAAACAAAGAACTTTGGTGAAAGGTTTGGATGCCAAGAACAGGTTCTGTATGGCTTTTGATTTTTCAAGCTCTGATACCATAAAGAGATTAATAATTGTAATGACCTTTTAATCATTATCAACAACTTGTACAAACCTATATATATAGACAAACATGTGATGACATAAAAAGTAGTGCTTTAAACAAAAAAGTTTGAAAAATAATGATATTACAATGCAATTACAGCTAACTTTTGATTTGTAATTGATGTCTTGGATTCTTTGGATCCCCTTAATAATGTCTTACTAACAGCTGAAATACTAGTTATGCAACCTAAGAAGGGGGTGAATTAGGATTTTAAAACTTAAGCTAAACAAACCACACAACAATTCAATCTATTGTCTTAATGAAATCAAAAACAATAAATTTAATAAAACACAATAATAAAAGAGTAAGGGAAAAGAGAGCAAACACAATGATTTTTATGTGGTTCGGCAATCTCCGCATATGTCCACGCCTCCAAGCAAACCAAACTTGAGGATTTCACTATCGAAGCCTCCCAAGGCTTTCAAATGCTTACAATTGGCTTCCAATGTGTCAATGGACCTTTACAACAAGAGATTATCCCCAATCTATTAACCCAAGTGTATCCCAACACTTACAATCACTCAAAAACAAAGATTACAAATGAATTTTCTCTCACACAATGTAAATGATTACATATGAATGCTCAAAGTGTGAATAAATGAAACAAGAACAAGTTAAGGCTCCATAAAGGTTGTATTCTCAATTGCAAGCTCAATAATCACTCTTGGATATGCTTATATATGAATTTGATTGAGTCATTTTACAGTTTGAGCTGCAAACTAGTCGTTACTGACTTTCTGAGAGAAATCGGATCGCTGCTAACTGCTATCGGTTAACCATTTTGATTAGTCCAAATGACCATTGGGCTGAATTTCAAGTAATCAGTTAACCGTTTGAAATTATCGGTTTGTCGTTAATTTTAAGAATCCTGTAAAACAAATTTGGCTTGATTGTTCTTGCTAAACAGTTCAAGGTTAGCATGTAATTCCATTCTGGAAATTATCAGTTAACCGTTTTTCATTAATAGTTCGCCGCTTATTTCCAGAAACCTACAAAATAAGTTATGCTTATTTGTTCTTGCTAAACGGTTCAAGATTACCTCTCTGGAAGTTATCGGTTAATCGTTTGCAGTAAATAGTTCACCGTTATTTTTTAGAATCAGTATTTTTACAAATTTTCGCAGAGAATGATTTTCCGATTTAAGTTAACGATTATCCAAATTTCATGAGCATATCTAGAAATATTATACGGCTTTTAAGAATTTGTTTATTGATGAAAGCTCCAACATTTTTAATCAATAACATGTAAAGCTTGTTATCATCAAAATCAATATTATAGACATATACATGTTAACATTCTCCTTTTTTTTATGATGACAAACCTTACAAGATAAATGGAAAAGAAAATGTAGATTTACTCCCCCTAAATATATGCCCCCTTAAGTATATGGCCAATCAAAAAAATAATTTTTTTTAAAATCCAAAGTATGTTTATCCAACAATAGCATATATCTCCCCCTTTATCATAAAAAAGAAGGAAAAAAAAATATAGGTGCATATATTACCTATTTTGTGTGAGCAAAAATTTTGACAGAATTTTCTCTTAAAAATGAGCATATCCTCAAATACAAAAATAGTTTTAAAAAAAAGGCACTTCCATACCAAACAAACTCCACTCCAACAACCAAATCAAAGGACTAAACTTCATCAATCCAACAACTAAAAGACAATATCCAAAGCAAAAATCAACATGCATATAACCATTAATCATCACATTAAAATCATCCATGCAATCCAAATACCATCATAAAAACTAGATTAGTACATATGTTATAATCATCCAAAATATGAAATGAGAGGAGAAATGTATGTGAGAAAAATATATGCAAAAACTAAGACGGGGGTTGCAAAGAGGAACCACCGGGATGGGAACCAAGAATATGACGCTATCCATCAAGAATTTCTTGCTACTTATCAAGAAGTTGCTGCTGTTGAAGCTGAAAAATAGCAAACTGGGACTGAAGCTGCTGCTGCTGCTGCTCGAAAAGATTTTGAACATCACTAACCAATTTCTTCATGAGGTCATCTAAAGTTAGTGGATGCTCTGGAGCTGAAGGCTTATCAGTATCCATCTCATGCTCCTTAGAGTCAGAATCTGCTGGAGGCTATAATACGGAGCCACGACGAGGGGGTGGAGGTCTAGCTCCTAACCTAAAATCGACTAACTGATCAGGAGGGTAGATATCATTAAGCATGCGATTGTCTTCCGGAGCAACAAGGGTGTCTAGGTTCTTAGAAGTTGATGTCTTAACCCACTTCCTGTTCTTCTAAGAAAATCTGATACTAGTCATAACTTCCTTACCAATCCTCTTAGTCTCCTTATAGACCAATTCTCAAATAGGTACTTAAAAATGTCGTAGTATCTTAGAAATAATACTACTATATGGGAGCAATCGATGGTTAACCCCAGGAGTACTCAACATATGTCTAAAAATAACATAACCAAGGTTAATAGGTCGCTTCTCAATAAGACTCTCTAATAACCTGACATTCATCCTCGTTACCTCATCCGAAAGCCCCTTCCTAGGAGTAACAATATGCTATAATATAGTGTGGAGGATCCTAACTTGTAGAAACAATAATTGCAACTGAAAAGGAAGAGCACAAACATCACTTGTAATATCCTGACGGCGACAAATGTTTCTAACACCACTATTATGAGCAAAATCGACAAACGATAAGACTTTCCTAGAGGTATAAATCTCATGTCCAGCATTTGAAATTCCTAAGATGTTGTTCAAATCCTCAACATTGAATATGGAGACACCCTCGACATGAGTAATCATCTTATGTAGTCTATTTGCAGAAATTTCTATATTCGAGTAAAAGACACGGACTAGATTAGGATAAACTCGTTCATCAAGATCTAAAGCCGACTCCTAAGATAATAATATGTCTTTAACACTTCCACCACACACAATCAACTCAGTAAAGTCCTCCAAATCCACATAATAAGAATCAATTACCTTTCGTCTCATAAAATGGGATTCGAATCGTTTAGCCATTAGTCCTGCAGGAAAGTGGATCCTTTCAAATTCGCAAGTTTCCCATGGTGGTATTGGATTCCTACTGGGACACATTTTCTCTTGCAAGCAACCCTTGTGGATTCGGCCATGGATACACTAAGGAAATTTGGGATTTTTGGAAAAAGATGAAAATGAAAGAAATGGAACCGGTTAAAAAGATAATAGAGGATAGAGGAAGTGATTATGGTGCTCAATTTGGCCAAAAAATGACAACTCTGTCCAAAATTAAAGAGAATCGTTCGGCTGCCCTTAGGGTTTTGATTTGGCAATTTTTTATTTGAAGCTTGATTTGGTGTTTGAGTTAATAAAACAAGTCTAAAGATGTTTAGAAAGGTTTCTATCAGATTAATTTTGCAAGAAATTGCAAGAAAAATGAAGGATTTTAGAGAGAGAGAGCTTAGGTAACGCGGGTATGGAGAAAACGGTGAAGGGGTAAGTGAAAGTGAATAAGAAAACCTGTGAACATTTTATATCGTAGAAAAACGGCTCGCTTTTTCTGTAATCAGTGATCCGATAATTTCTAGAGAGCTCCAAATGAAAAACAGTTGATCCGGTTGCCAATAACGACGAAAGGTTAATAAAGGTTAACTCTCTGTTTTTAATCAGTTAACCGTTTGTGACAAATGGTTTGCCAATAATTTGCAGATATCATTTCCTAATTTTTGTATTTAAACGGTAAACCGTTTATTGTCAAACGAGTAGCCGTTTATTTCAACTATGATTTCACACATTTGTTTTAATTTTTGGCCAACAATTAATCCATTCCAAGATCATTTCATTGATTCGAAATGTTTTAAGGACCAATTTAATGCATGATTTATGAATGCACACAACTTAAAAAACCAATAAGCAATCATATAATAAAATAGACTTGATATCATAGAAAGCTATACTATTGTGCAATATTAATCATTCCAAGCTCATGCCTAATTTTAGTAAATTGTTCTAAATTAAGGGTTTTTTGAAAATATCAGTGAGTTGTTTTCGGTTGAAACAAAATTTAATGAAATATCCCTTTTTTTAACATCTCAAAAAATGATGTTTAATCTCTATATGCTTGGTTCTTGAGTGTTGGATATGATTCTTTGAAAGATTTATGGCACTAATATTATCACACATGATTTTATCAAGGTAAATGTCATAATCTCTAAGAGTTTGTTTCATCCATAAGGCTTGAACACAACAACTTCCAACTGCAATATACTCAGCCTCGGTAGTTGATAGTGAAACCGAATTTTGTTTCTTCCTAAACCAAGAGACTAGAGAGTGACCTAAAAAGTGGCATGTTCCACTAGTGCTTTTCTTATCAGCCTTATACCCGGCAAAATCGGCATCCAAATAACATATTAAGTCTATATGCGTTCCCCTAGGATACTAAAGGCCAAGATCCATAGTACCACTCAAATAACGAAAAATTCATTTTACTGCAAGCAAATGAGATTCTTTAGGACATGACTGAAATCTTGCACACAAGCATACACTAAACATAATGTCAGGCCTACTAGTAGTTAAGTAAAGTAAGGATCCGATCATAGCTCGATAAGTTTTTATATCAACTTCTTTGTCTTTTTCATCCTTATCAAGCTTGATTATTGAGCTCATTGCAGTGCTTTTAATCTTTCCTCCTTCAAGTCCAAATCTCTTGAGTAAGTCCCTTAAATATTTGGCTAATGATGAAGATTCCTTCTACAATTTGTTTTATTTGAAGTCCAAGAAAGTACTTCAATTCTCTCATCATGTCCATCTCAAATTCTTTGCTCATATAAGATGAAATTTCCTTACACAAAAACTCATTAATAGAATCGAAAATAATATCATCAACATAAATTTGGACAATGAGAATATCTTGATTTTTATGCTTAATGAAAAGAGCTATATCAGCCTTACTAATTGAAAAACCATTATCCAACAAGAAATTTTTAAACCTATTATACCAAGCTCTAGGTACTTGTTTTAAACCATACAATGCTTTTGTTAACTTATAAATATAATTTGGAAATTTCTCATTTTCAAAACCAGGGGGTTGTTTCACATAAACTTCCTCCATAATATAACTATTTAATAAAGCACTCTTGACATCCATTTGAAATAAAATGAAATCTTTGTGACATGCAAATGCTAAAAGCATCCTAATGGATTCTAATATAGTTACAGGTGCAAATGTTTCATCAAAATCAATTCTTTCTTCTTGGTTGTAACCTTGAGCCACTAATCTAACTTTATTCCTTACAACCACATCAGATTCATCTATTTTATTCCTAAATACCCATTTAGTACCTCTAATGGATTGATGTTCCGGTTTAGGAACTAATTCCCATACATTGTTTCTCTCAAATTGATTTAACTTCTCTTGTATTGCCATAATTCAAGATTCATTGTTTTTTGCATCCGCAAAGGATTTTGGTTCAATTTGAGATATGAATGCTACATGTTCACAAGTATGTTTAAATGATTATCTAGTGGTAACACCTCTTGAAGGATCACCTAAAATTAAATTCTTTGGATGAGAGAAAACATACCTTTACTCCTTATGGAGTGTTTGAGAAGTACATTCTTTTGGCTCCACAGTTGTTTCTTCATATTGTTCCTCTTGATTTCCAGGTGGTGTATCCTTTTGGATATCCTTTGATGAATCTTCTTGTAATTCTTCATATGCATAATCATCAACAACAACTTTCTCCGCAGATGAGGAGTTAGATTCATCAAACATAACATGCATAGATTCTTCCACAACTAAAGTTTTTTTGTTATAAACTCTATAAGCTTTGCTTGAGTTTGAATACCCAAGAAAGATGCCAACATCAGATTTTGGTTCAAATTTTCCAAGATTATCTTTTATGTTCAAAATAAAACATTTGCATCTAAAAACTTTGAAATAACCAATGTTGTGTTATATATCTTTCCAAAGCTAATAGGAAGTTTTATTGAGATAAAGTCCAATCAACATACGATTTAAAACATAACAAGCGGTGTTAACGGCTTCGGCCCAAAAATACTTGGGCAAAATATTTTCATTCAACATGGTCCTAGTCATTTCTTGAATAGACATATTCTTTCTCTTAACAACTCCATTTTGTTGTGGAGTCCTAGGTGATGAAAATTGATGCTCAATGCCATAACCATTACAAAAATTTTAAATTCTCCACCATGATCACTTTTAATACAAGAAATAGCATATCCCTTTTCATTTTAAATCTTTTTATAGAAAACCCTAAATGCATCAAAAGCATCATCCTTATTAGTTAAGAACAATACCTATGTGAATCTAGAATAATCATCCACAATCACAAATGCATAATATTACCACTTAAACTAGCATATCTAGAAGGTCCAAACAAATCCATGTGAAGTAATTGAAGTGATTTTGAAGTGGAGACATGGTTCTTGTTTTTTAAAGAAGTTTTGATTTGTTTTCCAAATTGGCAGGCTTCACAAATTCTATCTTTTTGAAAACCGATGTTTGGAAGACCTTTAACCAAATCATTTTTCGAAATTTTTTAAATCAAATCCATGCTTTCATGACCTAGTCTTCTATGTCATAACCAACCATCATCATGTCATACGGAGAAACATTTATCATTAGTAGATGCACAATCTATATCAATGGTATAAACATTAACACATATATTTCCTACAAACAAAGTCTTGCCATCACATGCATTTTCAATAATACATTTCGATTTATCAAAGATAACTTTGGGAGAATTGACTTACTTTTTGGGTTTGTTATTGATCACTTTGCGAAGTACCTTGAGGATCGTGGATCAAGAGGAGTAGCAATTATTAAAGATAACCAAATTCAATCTAAAGTTGAGTAAACTGTATGGTGATAAACTATAAGTGAGAGTCTTAAATTTGGTAAATTCATAGATTGTAACATCTCAACTTAGTGAATTGATTTTCATTTGACCGCATTCTCGTGGATGTAGGATTGATTAATCTGAACCACGTAAAAATCTCTATGTCATTTAATTATGCAATTTATTGTGTTTTTTGGAAAATTAATATTTTTTATGCTGATGAACAGTAACCGTAAACGGTAACGGTGCACAGTATTTTCAAAAATTAATTAAGCTATTAATTTTAGGGTTTTAATTGCCTTCATCTATTTACAATAGATCTAAATTCCTTTCAATTTTGAAGAACAGGTAACTAATTCTACTTTTGTTTGAACATTTTTTATTATAATTTGTACCTCTAATGTGAGGTGTTGGCTGGCAGGAAAAAGGGGCGGACATATTACTCGGAACATAGCAAAATCAGGATACCTTAAGAAGCAAGAAGTATTTGCTTGTATTCTAAGATGCCGTGAACGAAATAACGCCCACTCTCCTTTTGTTAACTTACATACATCCTCCCTTGGAGATTTTTCTTTTAATCAACTTAAGCCTTGTGTTTGAACGTTTTTATTTCGAATTTTTCTTTATTTTTACATAACCCGTTTTCAATAAATTTGGATGAGTTTCATATTTTTTTTATCTGCAAGGTAATTTTTGGACTCTCATTTTGGTGTTCGTTCAAATGACATCTTCAAGCTCAAGTTTACAACTTCTTTAAATTAAGTTTCGGCTTTAAGAACAGAATTGGAGAAAACACATTTATAAAAATGTCATGTATTTGTGCAAATTGCTTTATACCTCCAGTTTTCGGGATAAAGAACTACATATATTTTAACATATATTTGTTATGGTCTAATTAGTTAACAACATTGTCAAATGAGAGATATAATCAACTTAAGAAACCAAAACAAACACAATCTGCGCAAGATCATCAAGATTAAGTTTGATAATGAAATCGATGGACGCAGAGATCACAAGACATCAAAGAATGAAGGAAAATATGGGCATAGGCATTATGTGTTTATTCACTCATGCATAGAATCACTTAATTACTCGATTCACCAAAACCGTTCCATATTTCGTAGGGTAAGTAAGGTAGATACTTTCAATTCTTAACACCATATGAAAATCCTTTCTCTTGGGCGAAAATTATGATATGTCAATGTCTTTTGAGTCTCTAATTAAAATATGTGATGTTGTAATTTTAGTTATGTTCTGTTCAGACAACTTATACTATTAGTTCTTGAAGAGGAAATTTATATGTTCTTTTTTTATCCTCTGTATTTGTATCGTACCTACTACTTATTTCTATTTAGTAGACAACCCATTGAATCATATAAAAACCAACTGAATCATAGTTTTAATGAAATGGAATACAAGTAAACACCTTTCTCTCAGTGTCATTTGGACCGCTTTCTTACACTTCTACTCATCAAACATTCCAATTTTGAAGGAGAATTGGTTTTAATGAGTTCAGATTTACCATCTTCATGATCAATGTGGTTGATGTTTATAATCTTTGGATAACTCTTTTGAGGTTGTTTATCCTTGCATGGTCTGCGTCTCCACGACAAATAGGAACTTCCCTGGACTGATAGGTCACAAGGAAGGCCAAATATATCTTACCTCGCCATACACATCTACAGCATCTACTTTGACTAGTTGTGTCATTAATTTAAGAGAGTTCTTTCTGTAGACTGATCAAATGCTGAATCGATCACTATGTAATACACTACATGATATCATTTTGCAAAATTAATATGCAATCTGCAGGATCACAATTTGGATACTAACAAAGCTGCATTACAATAATTCACAATAATGTGCCATCTGAACCAACAAATAAGAAAGCAAATAGGACAGGGCAATATAATATGAGCATAATATCTTAAACTTATACTACTTGGTAGCAAATTGCCTTTACAAAGTTTTTGGAGTTGAAAGGAAGCATGCACATATATCAGTATTTGGAAAGTAGTAAAAGGTCTACTTCACCGCCGATCTCCAATTACTCCGTAATATTTGGCAGGTCAATCACTCTTTAAATTCCCCTTCCACACCAACACAAATATTAGACGAAAATGACAACTTTGGGTAGATTAATGAAGTGTTCTCTCATCACTTTCCATGATTGTATCTTTAAAAGATTTACCATGAGGAATTATAGGCACAACGTGCTCTTAAGAGGAAACCATCACATCCAGTAAGGACGGTCGTGGAGTTTCCAGCATTAACTAAATTGCAGCTCTAATAACATCCTTACTTTTTGTCACTCGAGCTGCGGGAATCCTATAGGCGACTTTCTTAATGGATCTCCCAAATATGAATCAGCTCTATTTGCCTTAAAATACCTTTCCTCCAATTCCATAATCATGCCTAAGTATTGATTATTTATCAGCAATACCTTAACATGGAGATTCTCAGCCTTGATAGTGGCCAATTCTTGTACATTCATAATGAAACTTCCATCGCCATCGCTGTCTACAACGATATCTCCAAGGTTAGCAACAACATCTCCGATAGCAGCAGGCAATCGAAAGCCCAAGGATCCATACCCTGAGGGTGTTAACAGTTGGGCCCTCTTAAACTTGTAAACCAAATGGCCCACATTTGATGTTGTCGTACTTCAGTACCTATAATTGTTTTTTCATCATCAGTCAACTCATTTAGAATTTGAATTGCATACTGAGGAGGAATCTCATCCTCAAACATCTTGTAACTAAGTGGATATTCCTTCTTTTGCTCATCAAGCTCTTTCCTCCTAGCCGAAAAATCAAACTTAAATCTAACTTCTTTACTTTCCAATATCTTATTCATCCATTAAACACCAGCTTTGCATTCGCAGAAATGGACAAGTAAGGCAGCATAAGCTTTCCATTCTCATTGGAACCAATATTGACATAAAAAATCTTAGCTCGACTTGCAAAATCCTCAAGCTTTGTTTTCAGACGGTCAAGAAATCTAACCCTAACAGGAAGAAACAAGTCGCATTCATTCACAGCATAATTACCATATATAGTTCTAAATTCATGGCAAAATAAAATAGAATAGCACTATCTAAAAAATCTCTTTTTTGTGACAAATTTGAGTAAGATTATTTAATGGGTCATTTTATGATGTGTTACTTTTTTTACGACATCAACAATGTAACAAATGTGTGCCACTAGATTTGATCAACAGTGTAAAATAATTGATTAAGAAAAACATAAAAGGTGTATAAATATATTGTAATTGATTAACAAACTAGTTTTAAGGATTATTTAAAAAAAAGAACTATGATTAAAATTATGATATTAATATTGTAATTAATTGTAAATGATGTAAATAAAATATAAAATATATAAATTTAACATACAACTTGTAAATCAATATAGGATATATTTAATTTAATATAAAACTTGTAAATCTACATTAACTGTAAAATAAACATTATGTAAATAAAATGTAAAACTTGTAAACGTAAGATAAAACAAGTAAATTAACATAAGATTAGTAAGTTGTATTATTATTAGTAAATAAAACAAAAGCTTCCTGATATGACATCAAACTTTTAGACCAACATTAAGTATAAAATAAAACATAAAATATGTAAATGAAATATAAAACTTGTAAGTGAAAGATAAAACAAGTAATCAACATAGGCGTGGAAAATTGATGTATGACTAATAAACAAGACAAAACTTATAGATAAAACATAAAAATTGTAAATATGTGTGTTGTGTAAAATAAAACATAAATTATGTAAATGGAAAATAAGACTTGTAAATGGAGGTAAATTTATTAAATTTACATAGAAGTGGTAAATTGATATATAAATAGTAAACAAAATAAAAACTTAAAAATACAATTTAAAACTAATAAACCACATTAAGTATAAAATATAAAAATAAAATATAAAACTTGTTAATGAAAGGTATAATAAATTATGCAAACAAACTGTCCAATGAGGCCACCAATAGAAAATATTTGAAAATTAGGTACTTGAAGAAGCAAACAATGTAGGATTTACACCATAAAAAACACTAGAATTCAGCGTACTTGACAAAGCAAATGTAGCAAAACAATCACCATCGACATTGAAAAATGATAGATTGAAAGGTATTTGTAATTATGCCAACATGCAACGTGCTGCTCATGAAGTTGATTACTATAAACATGAAACAGAGGACAACAAACCAAGGATAAGTAAATCGTGTGCCATTATTCCCTACGATAAGATAAGTTCTTATTGTATGCCCAACCTCACAATATTTCCCACACTTTCGAGAGCTTTTTTATGTACAATTGGCTTTGGAGATAGCATCTTTGGTCTTGATAACTGTTGGATTATATAGCTTTGGTCCACTCTGCACCTTTTTATTTAGGAGCCCGTCTCATTGAGGTAGTTGTTGAAAAGTTAATGTTATCCGGTTAATCTCAACTAATGCCTTTTCATAGGCTTTGGTATATTTGGCTACATTGTAGCACATTTTATTACAAGCTATAGACAGTGCACTAAATTTAGCAAGCTCAGAAACTTCGGTGTGGTATCGCAGCGTACAAGTATTGTGATCTTTTCGTCTTGACATCTTTTGAAATTATTGTACTTTTAATATATGAAACATGTGTTGACACGGAAGCACGAATCCATCATTTGACAAGAGCATTTTATACTATTCTCCTTTATTTCATGGACCGCATTCCACTGCATCGTTGGTGTCCCAAATTCAGTGAATATGTACAAATGAGCATCGACATTTTTTACATTTTATACCTTGATTACTGCACCTTCTTACAGCGTCTCATCTCTAACCTTTATAAAAACTCTCAATGGGAACATTTCTACAATATGATTTTCTAGGCTACGTAAATGAATTCTCCAGACAGGAGCACTTTGTTTGAGTTTGAATTGATTGGTTGTTTAAGTGGCATAAATATTACGAAGAGCACGATTGATTTGTCAAACAAACTCATACAACTTTAATTTATGTTCGACAGACCAGCTCGGATAAGCTTCGGCCTAGTTGCATGCATTGAATGTGTTCTCTATACCAATGCATTCTATTGAAGCGTAAATTCAGCAACTACAGATGACCACTAAACTTCAAATTTATCTTATGTCATAAGGGTCAACATCAAATCATAAAATTTCTCGTAAAGTCTTCATTTTTCAGATTTGCTGGTACATTCCTCTTGAGCTGCCAACAACAAAGCCAATGGATACACCCCGTTAATACTATTTTTATCGCCTTTAATATTGCTTTGTCACCATTAGTAATTACAGATACGAGCATCTGGTTTCCCATAGTGGACAAGCAAGTTTGCAGCAACCTATTTGTGAGCAAAGCAAAATCGAAGACCATAGTTCTATGATGATGGCTTGTGCCGATGAGTATAATGAGGAGTTTCTAATATGCATTAGTCATGTAAGCTGCATAGAATGTCAAAACATCACCAAAACATTAATAGTCATAATGTGCCATGCAATCAATCCAAAACAAATTTAGTTCATATTCTCATCGTCAAGTATATACTTAAAGCAGAGTCCACGGGTATATTCAGTTTGTGTGGTAAAATATGCTACTAAAGTATACTATAATTGTGTCTGAGTCAAGATCTCCAACCTCAGCATGAGTGGAAGCATCTAGCGTGTTTTGGATATCTTTACGAGTGAACTTTAGTTTTTATAGTCCCTCTACCTTATCAATGAATTGACAGGTCTTTACATTAACATTTCTTCATACTTTTGCTTGCGCAAGGTCTGCATTACTAATTTTTTGATGTGAACAAATGAGATGGACTTCTTGTAAAAAACCAAAGAATAGTTGTGCTCAAGCCTGAATTCTTTGATGATATATTTACTAAAAAATTCACTATAATTCACTCAAAATGATGCCCGACACCTAGTACGCGTAATTGGTCATGGTTCTCGCACCCTTATGCAGTTTTGAGATTTTTTTTCTTCTCTAAGCGCTTCAAAATGACAAACTCAGTGCTGAATTGCCACTCATCCAAACTTTTTTTTACGTCGCATGTCATCTTTCCTCTCACTGAAACCAACCATCTAGGCATTATTGTTATTCCACAATTTTGCATCATTCATTGAGTCAAAATGACTACCAAGTATGTTTGATGCCAATAAAAGCTCATTCTTTGTTGTTTGCATTGGTTGATCATATGATGATGACAGTCCACAGGTATTTGGGGCAATGGATGTTTATAAGTTGCTATTATTATATAGAGTTATTATTATATAGAGAACTCATATTTAACGCCTGTATAATAATAATGTCATATGAGTTATTAATATGATTTGACATACTTAAACTCCATAATTGATCATAAATTAATATAGATTAATAACATAATATATGAATTATGGGTATGTAGGATTCACACATAAATAACTAATAATTTAATATTATCAAAAATATTAATGGCTGAAATGCTCGACATTCATATCACTAATAATAAATCTAGTACTTTATTTAACACATACCTTAGTTGGAGTGAAACCAGAGTTATGAAAATTTAGCCTTCGAGATGAAGAATACCTCTCAAGTATGGAAATCTTTAAAGAGATTTGAGAACAATTTGTTATTGTTGTTGAATGAATAGGTGTTGTTGAGACACTCTCCAGTAGGTGAGCTATTATATAACCATCATTAATGAATGGAAGGTATGTTTTGTTTGTTCCCACATTGAATACAAACCTAACACTCCAGTACAATTTTAAATGGGGTTGTACTAGTTAACTGCTTCATTCATGATTAAATAGTTGGTTAACCATTTGCTTGTTGGTTGTCTCTCAAGTGGAAGCGGTTAACCACTTAATTGTTCATTAAATCAGCCAGCTTAGATTTTTTAACGTCTCTAGAGTGGAAGCGGTTAACCACTTCATTTGTTGTTAAATTAGCCGGCTAATTGTTTGCTTATTAAGTGTCTCTAGAGTGGAAGCATTTAAATGCTAAATTGTTCATTAAATCAGCCAGCTAACCATTTGATTGTTGAGTGTCTCTAGAATGGAAACTGTTAAACATATAATTGTTCATTGAATCAGCTAGTTAACCATTTGATTATAGAGTGCCTCTAAAGTGGAAGCGGTTAACTACTTAATTGTTCACTAAATCAACCAACTAACTACTTGCTTGTTGGGTGTCTCTGGAGTGAAAGCAGTTAATCACTTAATTTTTCGTCAACTCAGCCTGCTAACCATTTGCTTGTTGGGTCTCTAGAGTGGAAGTGATTAACTACTAGATTTAGTGTTAAATAAGCCGGCTAGCCAAATTCGCGATTATATGCACTCTTCTTTCGTCTTCGTTACCCATTCTCTCTCACTCTCTCTCTCACACACACAAACACAACTGCTCTCTCTTTCTCTTTCGCTCTAAAAATCTTCACTTTCAACAATTTTCTTGCTTTTTATAATATCTTCCAATCATTTCTCATCGACCTTACTTTGGTTTTCATTATAAACTCACGATTTCATCACTGTTTTTAGAAATACCCAAACCATAAACCATTATTTTGTCAAAGCAAAGATTCTCTAAATTGACCCATCTTTCGATCTTTATTTAACAAATTTCACTCACACATTTCCCTAAAAGACTTAACCTTCAATCTACTCAGTTCAAAATCATTGGTTTAAGACTAAATTTTACTAAATTGATTCAGGGTATGGGGTGATTTCGTAAATATCAATGGCTAATGGAGATAGATCAACGGGTGGTTAGAAACGCAAGCATTTGGCTTCGAGGCAACGGGAACAACCTAAAGACATCCTTGAATTCATTGCCACTTATTTTGCTCCACCCTTAAGTAAATAATTTTACGACTAGTTTATGTCTAAGTCCATACTCAATTCTTAGGACTTTGCTAGAAAACATGGGTTGGACTAATGCACCAATTATTAGGGAAAATGTATATCTAAATCTTGTGAGGGTGTTTTACTCCAATATAGATATATCTGCGGGTAGTGAAAGTTGAGTAATAACCAATGTCTCTAGAATTCCTAGTGAACTCGATAGGATGAACCTCAATGAGATACTAGGCATTAGGGATGGTAGGTATAATGTATATACATCTAGGAGCAAACTTGATTTTCTATGATATTCACACACAAGAGTTGTAATGAATATTTATATGGATTTTGACTTTTTCGATAAGGATTGTAATGGCACCATAAAATCGCAAGCCCTGTGTCTCCGAATTTGGATCTTTTATAATGCACTCTAGCATGTCATAAGCCCTAAAAAGAGACATGCTGATATAGTAACCCAGTTAGACCTAGCTTTGTTGGATAGCATTCTAAAGGGAAGAAGGGTTAATGTTGGTTTTGTTATCTTTCAGCTTATGCTCAGCACTACAAGGGTATGGAACAGAACTTTGCTTTTCAATAGTATCATTACCCAAACCCTTGAACATTTTTAGGTCCCCGTTGTTAACCCGACATTTCAAAAGCCTCGGGAATTAAGGGATAATGATATTGCCAGCTTGGGTTTTGTATAGTAGAATGACAATTGGGATAGCAATCCCATAGCTAAGAATAGGTCTATTTTGATTGCTCCAACCGACTCTCACCTATTGAATGATGTGTTTCCCCTTATCAACTTCCAGATATATGTGTTATGGTGCGCCCTCGAGCTGACTTTCCCATTGCGGAAGCTCATGAAGATCTGGTTTGCTAGTTGTTGGGTGAAGTTCCTAGTATGTCCAAGAAGCAAAACCAACTTCAAAAGCAGTTTAAAGCATTTCAGCAGCATGCATTTGATGACCATTAATTACTCTTTGTCGAGTAGCGACACCTCTATGATCAACAACAACAGCTTCTTTATAGCCAACAAACTCTTCTTAACAGTCAGCAGAGACTCTTTACGGCTCTTAGGTTTCCTCCATTGCCCTCCCCATCACAACCACCCCAATAAAGATGTGGAAGGTACTCATCTCATGAACTTTTATTATTATTCCTTTTCTTTTGTTGGTTTAAGTGTGGTTTGTTAGCCTTGCTATTGGTATAAAAGATGAAGTTGCAATCCATGTAAAGATTGATGATTGAAAATAGCTAATTGCATATTTTGGGCTATAAAGTTCCAATCTATAAGTTTGTTTGGGCTCATATTTGTTCAAGGATGTTCTCTATCATTCTTATTAGCATTCAAGAGATAAAAAAACTTATATTTATATCTATAACACCTAGTTATTTGGGAGATTCAATAGTTGCCAACTGACATTTAGGGTTTTTTGTCAAAATTTGATGATGCATGTTATGTTAATTAGCTATCGAAATCATTCTTAGAATATTTTCTGAACAAAGATTACAGTTGATGGGTGCCAAAAAAAGCATAAAGAATTACTGTGTTTTTCTTTCAATTCATGTATGTTTCTTTTATTTTTCACTATAAAGTTGCGGAATGCAAATTGTAAGTATTTTCATGCTTGTTCTATATGAGTTGCTTGGCATTGTGTTTCAAAAACTTGGCTGAAATATGATTGTAGGCTATAGGGGTACAGGCGATGGCATTTTCTAAAACATAAGTATGGTTTCTAAAGGTAGTGAAAAATCTACCATGTTATCTTTTTTAATCTCTATTGTGTAGCTAGGAGAATGCGAACATAATGTATATTATTGCTTGGGAGTCATGGTCTTCATTTCTTTGTTTTCAGTAAACTACTTCAATTGATGATCTATATTCTTTTCACATGTGATTGCAGATATTTCCAGGGTATTCCTGAGGCAACCTTAGAGAATGAACAAAGAGGTGATTGTGCATACTAAGCTCAAGGTAATACTGTGTTTTAGCAATCATGATTCATTGCCTTTTTCTCTTGTAAAAATTGTACCTTTCAAATCAACACTTAAGGCTTGCTTAATTACTAAAACTGATTTTGGGAATGGTGGTCTTCTGAATTTTCTAAAAAAAAATTAAAACTATAGCCATAGAGTATCGCATTGGAATTTAACTCGAGAGTTGTAGTCTAGTGCTTTTATTCGTGAATTGAATGTTTGTATTTATTTTAATCATCTTAATGCCATTGGTGGCTACATTTTCTCCTCCGACCAACTTCGAAGGAGGTATATAATATTTCATGGGTCATATACACAATCAACAATTAAGATTAACTTATGAGTGGTAATTAATGTATGTTTGAATAATTTATCTAACTTTGAGCCAATTCTACGATTTTGTGCCATAAAGTTATTCTACTTGTACACATTTGACATCAAATGCCTAGAAGTACATTAATACTAATCAGACTGGGTAAAATTTTTCTTGAGCCCTCCAAAGTGAAGATTGTATACCTTGCGACTTTATTTGATGAATACAGTTATTCAATACCCTATTTGACAGATTATTGATGCTATGTGTCATATTCTTTTTGTGAAAAAAATTTTAGTGGATGAAGGGTGCATATTGTGTGTTTATATCCCAAAGATGACCTTTTATATTTTGCAAATCCAACTAAACTATACTTTGGTAACACCAAAATCACTTGTACACTAACTTCCAAGATCAAGTTAGTCGGTGAATTTGATTTTGGCTCACTCACATAAATATAAATTTGTGTGTGTATAAACTTGCTATTAATTAAGCAATATATATAGACGAAAGATTACATTATATATAATTTTTAATATTGGTAGTTTAATATTAAGGCAAAAGATAAATTTGTCCAACCAAAAAAATTGTAATTTTTTTCCCTATAAAATTTTATGTTAAACCAAACAATGCGATTTAATTTCATCATTCTCCTCATCTCCTTTCCCTTCTATTTCACTCCTCTCCTTCCTTCCCTTCCTTCAAACAAAACATCACCTAAGAGTCATTGCATGTGTCCGGTTAACTTGGTGCATATATTAAGGGTTAAATGTGAGCACGACAAAACATGCAATAGGTCACATAAAACATGAAATAACTCAGGTCAAACATGCAGCAACTGAGGTTAAGTATGCGAATCACATAAACATGCAATAGTTCACATGAAAGATGCAGTAATTGAGGTCAAAAATGCAACACGGACATCAAACATGAAACAGGCAAGAAAATTTTTATTTTTTGACTTTATTCAAGACATGCAATAATTCAAGTGAAACATGTAATAAGGGAAGTTAAACATGCAACAAGAAATTTACGTGTAAAAAAATTCACATAAAACATTTAATAGTTTAGGTCAAAACATGCAACAGCTGAGATTAAATATGAGAACAACGTAAACATGTAACAATTCACATGAAACATGCAACACGGACGTCAAACATGATACGAGTTAGAAAATTTTTACTTTTTGATTTTATTCAAGACATGCAACAATTCAAGTGAAACATGCAACAAGTGAGGTTAAACATGCAACATGAAATTTATATGTAAAAAATTGAAATGAAACATGCAACAGGTTAAATATGAGTACGACATAAATATGCAACAGAGCACGTAATATACATGACAAAAGATATTGAACATGCAATTTGGAGGTCAAACATGAAACGGTCGCGGAAAAAAAATTTTGGGGCATTTAGAATAACAAAGTTTAGACAAGTAACAATATACATGAAAATCTTAATATTAAATATGAGATATCACATATAAAAAAAAAATTTTAACATACTATTAATGACATTTTTTCTATCATACTATTAATGACATTTTTTCACAATTTCTTAATTAATATATTATTTTAATTTATTTTTTAAGTAATTTAAAAAAAAGGGGCAACCGGTTAAGAAACCGGTTGCAAACAGCCGGGCTAGCATACCGGTTACAATGCGCATTAGATGAATATATAGTCGCATACAGTTGTGCCCTAATCAAGTAAAAGAAAGTGATTATAGTGATGGACTACTGGGGTCACCACTATCAATCAATCAATTGGTATTAAGGGTAATTTTTAAAAACCTCCCTTGAGGTTTGGGCTTGTTGCAAGTAGATGGCGAGAATTTATTTATTTGTAAAAAATTCTTTACCGTCAGTTAACTTTAACATTGACCGTTAGTTGACTGTGCAAAGACAATATTACCCTTAACAACAGTTTGTAGACGGAAATAACTAAAAAAAAATTAAAATTGTTGGCTATTTTACCCTCTTTAAATTATTGATATTTTCTTAAAGTTCCTACAAGAAAGATAAAATTAAAAATTTTAAAAATCCTCTTTAAATTATTGATATTTTCTTAAAGTTCCTACAAAAAAGATAAAATTAAAAACTTGAAAATGAAATAGTTATAATCTTTACCTATGATATTGTAAATCTTTGGAATTGACAAGGATAAAATTGTCAAAAAATAGGGTTTGTGCTTTTCGCGCCAACAATTTTAATTTTTTTTTTGTTATTTCCGTCTACAAACTGTTGTTAAGGGTAATATTGTCTTTGCACAGTCAACTAACGGTCAATGTTAAAGTTAACTGACGGTAGGGGGTTTTTTACAAATAAACAAATTCTCGCCATCTACTTGCAACAAGTCCAAACCTCAGGGGAGGTTTTTAAAAATTACCCTTGGTATTAATCTGTAGTGAAAATCAAAATGATTGCATAATCTTACCATATAGCGTGTCCCTTTTTCTTAAGCAGTATCTATTAAAACATATTACACTCATTGCATAAAGTTCATCGAACTCTTTTGTTTCCCTTTTTTTAATTATCATAAATAAATAAAATATTTTTTTAATAACATTTATACAAATTTATTGATATTTATATTAGATGTCTATTAGAACCATCTAAATCAAATAGCCCAAATTTTTACTTTCGTAAATATTAGAAAAATATCTATTCCATCCACAAAACTATAAAGAAAATGTCTATCTCTATTCAATTATTTAATTGGGAGAGGAGATTAGTGAGAAGAATATTTATTCCATCCACAAACTATAAAAAAAAATTTTACCTCTATCTAATTATTTAATTGGGAGAGAATATGAGTGAGTCTCCATTAGAAACTCGAACTATTGCTCTCATAATTGTGAGAGCCAGCAACCTACTAGTCGGCTATGGGACAAATGAAAAATAAAAAAAAATATTCTCAAAATTTACTAAATTATAATGTAATTGAGATTTTTCTTTTAATCATGTAAGCTATCACATTTGTAACATTTATAAACATTTTCATCAATATTATTTATTTTTTTAAGAAATAAATTAAATATTCTCAAACTTACTGGATAATAATGTCATTCAGATTTTTTTTTTAATATTTATAACGTTTATAAACATTTTCAATAGTATATTAAACAAATGTGTTATAAATATTTTTAAAAAAAATATAGCCATTAAGAGGGCCCAACCGGGTTCGAACTGGTGGCCTCTTGATCTGCAGTCAAATGCTCTACCACTGAGCTATGGACCCCGATGCGGACATTTGGCCGTCTTCAATTAAACTTAAATAAAAGAAAAAGATATGGTCTCAGAGCGAAGCACAGCATCATTTGATCCCAGTTTTATTTTTTGTGAAAAATATTAGATTTTGTATGGAAGAAATGATGATATGAACAACATGTCTGAGCAAAAAAATACAAAAGATTCAATTAATTTAGGCATCCCAAGCTGAAAACAAAATAACATTTTCAAGCCCTTGGCTCAACTCAAGCATCTCATATTCGAAACATGACCGGCCAACACAAATCATCAAAAGTAAAAACCACACAAAGCTTTTCTTCTTTAACAGAGAGAAAACAGACTCCACTGCATTGCGGCAAACTGAAAACACTCTAGATATCAAGTGCTCCAATATTTACAGTATGCGAAGATAGCATTCGGTCATCAAAGTAGTAAGCAGGCCTGTATCGTAGCACTATATAAGAGAGAAAAACGAAAATGAATATGGCCTACCAAAACCCCAAAAAAAAAAAAAAAAATGGACCAGCAAGGACCAGATAACAGCTGAGAGTAATGCTAAAAGGAAGACAGAGGGCGAAAAAAGGTAAGAGAAAAACATTGGGCAAAATGCTCAAAGTTGACAACTTGTCTACTATTCTTTAGCTTCAGTTTGCAAATGTTGGTTTCTTCATCTTTCAGGAACTTTGAATGACAGGACAGCACTAAACAGGCTTGGCTCTTTGTCTATCATTCCTAGGTTGGAATCTTGGGCCTGCAATCAGATGATTTAGCTGGAGTTAGAACTTGAGGAGTAGCAAACAGAGCGATGCAAAAATAATAGCACAAATGAATACCAAGTCCATTAGCCTCGGAGGTCCTCATGATTCGAAGCCTTTTTATTGAGCTGATAAACATCCTGATCACGAGCAGAAAACATTAACAGTAGGCATTTGATGAAAGGAAAAAAAAATTGTTGATTCCTCTTATCATTTGCTTATTTGATTTAGTGATAAGAATCAGATAGTATAAACAAGCACAGCAATCTGTGGACCATCCTGTTAAGGAAACCTCATGAGGTACAAGATTCAACCGCAAGTCTCGCAGTCTCAGATTAATTCACAAAATTTTGCAGTTGCACTTCACAATAAACCATATTTAACACTCCAAGGTGCAAAATGATAGTTGCATACCTCCAAGGTACATCTCCGACAAGCATCCAATCTCCTTCTTTATCTTCATAAGTGAGCACAAACTCGGACAATCCATCCAAAAGCTTAAAGGCCTTTGTTGCAAGATCCTTCCCTCCACCTTCAAGAGAAACCAAAAGGAAAATCATACAGCTAGCAAAGAACCTTTAATTAACCACGCTGCCCTTGTTGCTTAGTAAACATTGAGCACCAGACATGCATCAGCCAATCGAACCTTTGCTAGACTATATTAGAACTAATCATGTTTCGTTTTCATTTTATTTGAAGAAAATTAGCCAAGAATTTGACCGTGAATAAGAACGAAAGAATAAAAGGAACAGAACTTACCTATGGAATTGATAGCTGGGGTGGATGCTAAAAACATCTCCTCCAAAGTTTGAGCTAAAGACTCATACGAGGCATGAGCATTCAAATCCACTTTCCTCCCTATTGGAACTCCATCCATATTCACCTTAACAAACCCAAGATGAGCTTTCTCATTGAAAATATTATTGGTTTTGTTACCATTGCAAATTTTCTTCTTCGAAGCATCTTTTGATTTGTCTTTTTCATCGGCCACTTTTTCTTCTTCAGATATTGGAGCTTTTGCTTGGTTAACCAAACTGTTCATCCTGTAAGCTCCTATAGGAGGCCATCCCACAACCTGACTGTTTTCACAAACAATTCAGGGTAATGAATAACTAAATATTTGAAAAAAAAATTAATAAAGAAAGAAAGAAAAGAAAAGGTCGAGGCATGCTTCATCATAATTCAACTCTCTACCAAGAAGTTCTTTGTAATAAAAAATAAAATTAAAAAAAAAAAAAACTCATTCAGCATCAAACATCAGAGATTAACAGGAAATTGAAAGGATACAGTCTTAGGCCGTTTTAAACTCGTTAACAACTTATCAACAGAAAAGTGAGAAATTTAAAATTTGAAAAGGAAAAAGAATTACAAGTTAACAACAATTAAACATAACGATAAGCGTAAGAGCAAATTTAATAAAAAGGTATTGTCACAGTGGTTTTTTTTTAAAAAAAAAAAAGTCCCGTTTTTATCTCAGAATCAGTATAATAGATCATACACTCTGTGAAGAGAATACAGAGCCAGAATAAAGTAGGCACATAGCCTAAAGCTAAACAAGTACAAGCATACCAGAACAAGCCACTAGAAGAAAAAATAAAAAATAAAAAATTTTCCAAGTTCTTAGTGAGAGCAGAGGATCAAGATTGCCAGTTAAAAAAACTATGGCTTATATATAAAGTTGGTTTATTGCTAAAAGGCCAAAAGGAAAAAAAAAAAAAAGAGAGAGAAGTCAAGAACTTGATTCCCATTGGCTTAATATTGATAACCAAAATAAAGTTTTCCTCTCAATCAGGCCTAGACCTTCTCCACTCATTTAAATAAGACAGTTCATCTTTTACCATCCTGAAGCAACATAAACCCAAAATATTCATATAAACATGTTATCAAGCGCATACAATATATATATATATATATATATATATATATATATATATATTTTTTTTTTTTTTTTTTTTTTTTTTTTTTTTTTTTTTTTTGCCGATATAAAAAGACTAACCTGGCACTAGGAGGGGACGATTCACCCTCACGAGGAACAGAGTTAGCAGCTCTCTTAGTGCCAGAAACAGCAACAGGAGGAGAAGAAGAAGAAGCATTACTAGGTCTCTTCCCAGCAGAAGGAAAGTCCTTAGCAGTCAAGATTCTTCCACACTCACCCCATGAACTTACCACTTTCCCCTTCCCACCTCCTCCAACACCACCAAGACTCAAGCCCAGTCCCAGCTCCAGCTCATCATCATCGCTCTCAACAACTTTTGACACCCCAGACTCATTTCCATTACACCCACCACCACCACCAACGCCAAGTAAACCAATACCACCTTGCATGGCAACAACAGCAACTAGAACAACAAGTCAACAGGGAGAAGAAACAAAGAGGGTATTTTCTTTTCTTTTTTTTTCCCCTTTTTAGTTCAAGATTTGACAGTCAAATAAGAAATGGGCAACAAAGAGTTCCAAGAGTGAAAGAGAGGATTTTGGGGTTTTGGGTGGAGACACAGAGAGAGAGAGAGGAGGTGATAGGAGATTAGGAGTGGTGGATGAAGTGATGATGATGGGGCCCATATGTCTGCTAGTGCGCCTAGCACTCTAACCATTCTTTACTTCATTTTCCTGGACATGATCATGACTCTTTAGAATCTTTATTTTCCCATTTCTATAATTCTATCTGTTGTTTATAATATAGAAAATAATTCCAAAAAATAAACTAAAAACAAAAATAAAAGATTGAATTCCCCAAGAAACCTGTAACCAGTGTTTACAGAAGCAACTGGCTTGAGCTCCAGGTTGTTGGTTGCCATATTATATTTTTGATTTGCCATAGCATTTTTTTTTCACTGTGCTTTGATTTACTAGCCGTTTGGTGGACAAAAGGCTGCAATTTTTATTTTTTATTTTTCACATGGGAATTTATTGCCATTATGGTTTTGCATTCTGAAAAAGACCGAGTAATAGATGTCTTTTTTATTATGATGGCTAATGATCATTTTTACTTATGTACATGAATTATGATGGTTTGGAGAACTTTTGCCGTAGGAAAATTACTCTCTTGCAAACTTTTCAAATGTCAATTTCGGAAGTTATTCATTTTTTATTGTATTTGAAATTAAGAATTCATTATAAACACTAAACTTGAAAAATTAATCCAATGTGAAACCCCTGAAATCTATAGCGAGTCTAAGTTTTTAAATTGTGATGTAATTTATAAGAAAAACTGCATAATTTACAAAATTTAAAAATAATTTATGAGAATTACTTAGTTCAACCAATAAAATTTCTTATAGCTGTATAAGAGTTTATGGTTCAAAGCTACTAAAGTTGGTGAGTATAAGATTTAGCTGCTGTTAAACAATCTTTTTTTTCTAAAAAAGGTAAACTTCAGTGTAGAATGTTTTTAAATAATAATAGATTAATTTGAAAAAAACAATTTTGTAGCCAAACCCTAAATTTATACATATAAGGGTTTTTTAGTGTAAAGTTAGAAGATTACAGATTAGGGCAACTCATGGTTAAAAATCTGTGGTAGGACAAAATTACCCATTTGAACATGTATATCACAAAATTCTAAATGTAGATGGTAATTACACTACTCAATTAAAGAATATTAAACAAATCTTTCATTAGAGGTTAGGTGTCTCTTAACTTTAACAAAAAAGCATAGGTTAAAGTCTAAAGATTGAGTCTTTTTACAAGCCATAAATACCTAAAAGCATATTCTAATCTGATCTTTACTTCTCAATGCCCCTCTTTCTTTCTTCCTATGTGCTGTCCACGATTTTAAGGACAAAAGGCACAAAACCTTGTTTTAGAAAGTTGGGGCCTAAAGAATAAGAGTTGCAATTGCGATGAATGTGGGGGCTAACCATAAAAAGATAAGCAGAACAAAATAAGAAATCAAGACAATTTTAAGTTAATTCAATTTTTACATATTTAACTATTTATGTGCCGTCCCATATTAGGACCACATTTTTCAATATAATTTATTTTTGCGGGAGTAACCAATTAATTAATTTTTTTTTCAAAGGAAGAGTCATCAGTAACCTTAGGGATTTTAAAATGTCAATGGTAATAGTACTCAAGCATGTTAACCCCATGAAAAAGAATTTTAATGTAACTTTTAATAATGATATGATAAAGGTGTTTATTAATTCAAAATTATTCAATTTTACAAAACCTCAATCTAAATTGAATTTGATTGATTCCACAAAATCTTTAATCCAATTAAATTTTATTTTAAATTATCTCATTTTGTATTGAAGTACTGTAACTTTTAAATTACAGTTGTAGTGAAAAAAAATATAGTTATGAAGCAAAAATTATATTATGTAGTAAAAATAAGTTTTGAATTATAATTTTAACAAAATTAATAAAGATATAATAGATTTCTTGTCTCATAAGTATAAACTCAAAACAACTTATTTTCTAAATTACCGCAACTAGTGCTTATCAAGACTTAAGTGTTGTAGTTTAAATTATGTAGCTGCCTTAAAACTCACCCTTTAAGTATATGATCTTTATATATATTTATCGAAATAATCAAAATAAAAAAATGATCAACTTCAATTTGACTTTTGATCCTATAGACTATATACAATTATATCTTAAATAATCCATAATTTTGTAAATAAATGGAGACAGCTTTTATATATATATATATATTTTTTTGTTTTGGTTTTTGTTTTGATATATGGTACTTTATACACATGAAGCGGGTTGAGTGTTTTAATGTATGAATACATGCAGAAAAGGGATAAAAATAAACAAAAACTTTGAAAGGGTACAAAGGTAAAAGGATGTCGCTTTGGAGAAAAGGGATAAAAATAAACAAAAACTTTGAAAGGGTACAAAGGTAAAAGGATGTCGCTTTGGAGGGACAAAGCGACAAAAACGGCATGCCTCGAACCTGCAGTTGAGGGCCACGTCAGCCGACAAGGTGCGCGGCTTGACCGGGGGACCAAACCTTTTCTCACGTTTATAGTCCGAGACAGCTCGACACTTTTTCATTCACTGAGAAAATCCCGATTTTACTCCACGCGCATACTCACTCCGTTCTCCGCTTCAAATCTAGCAAACCAATTCGACGCCAACATGACATACATTTAGCAAGTTTCTGTCTGATCTAAAATGACATAATTTTTTACTTTTTTTCTTATTTATTTTTGTTACTTATTTATAATTATGTCAATTTTGATTTTAAACTTGGACATGACAATTGAGAACTTATGTATTACCAAATTTAATATTCTTGACTTAGTTTCTTATCCAATAAAATAATATCATATTTTCGAACCACATATTTGAGCATCGTAAAATAATAAAAAAATCAACTCAATTTGATCATTTGGCATGATCCATATTACTAGATATGATGCATAGAATAACCTGTATATTTTAAAAGAGTCGAGAGGAAACGCGTTGGTACGCGTAGCGTGTGTATTCGCTTTAACCTTTTAAGCACAACAATTATCATAGGGATTAATGAGGATTGGTACGGAAGGTTTCCCCGAAGGGGACCCATTAATTAGAACGGTGGGGACATTCTTTTCACATTTGTACACATCCTGTTGGCTGGTATCATTTTTTTTGTGTCTCCACGCGCCGCACACTTTTGGGAAGCACTTTCTACTTCTGCATGCTTTCTTTGGGTTGACAAACCCTATTCTTTCATTTTAAAGGCTTTAATATTCTTGTATTAATATTCTGCATTAGTTTAACAAAAACAAACTTGATTTACCAACAATATATATATATATATATAAAATATAATATAATTGATTGATACGATTTTAGAAATATCAGGTCGTTTTTTAGTATTATTGTTAGACTTTATCTAATAATTTAAGCTTTTGAGGAAAACGTATTTTGAGCAAATTTGTTTGTTTGAACCCAAAACATGCTTACTTTATTTGCATAATTCAATAATTTTTCTAACTTAGCTTCATCTGCTTTCTTAATGGATTCTCTAATAAGAAATACCATCAATAACATAAATATAAGAAGATTGCAGGTTCTTACTGAAATTAATATAGATCACTTGCCGTCCTACTATTTTTATAATAGTCAATAACTCCTGACAACATAATTTTATCGTATTATTTTTAAGAGTGATAATACAGTCACAAACTCTTGTACAAACTGATGTGGCATTAATTCATTGGTTGAATAAAAATATAAAATAATAGAAATAAATCATGTGGGCCAAGAGATATTTAATTCAACCAATGAATTAAAGCCACATCAATTTGTACAAAATAAGTTTGTACAAGAGTTTGTGGTTATATCATTACTTTAAATACAATTTTATTCATATTTATTATAATTTAAATGAATCTTATAATAGAAATTAAAATTAAAATTTAGTATTAAAAAAAGAAACATATGTTTCAGTGTGATTAAAAAATTAATAAAAAATATTTTTCTTATACCTTTTGGTATTTTTTAAATATTTTTCTTAAAATAACACTTTTCCTTAAAAAAATTTGTGCCAGTGGAATTTTTTTCATTATAAAAATAGTAAGAGTAACTAGCATATATTAATTTCAATAAGGAAAACTGGCAATCTTCTTGAAAGAATTTGAACCTATAAAACTGGCAATCTTCTCGTAAAAATATTAGGTAAATCCAAATAAAAGATGAGATGAGAAAAAGTAAATACAATGCAAATTACAATTCCACTTAAGATAGTATAAATAATTCTTGAAAGAATTTGAACCTAATGAACCAGTGATTTTTTTTAATTAATTGTTATCTTAAAAATGCTTTACCTCTTTTAAATAATTAACTGCTCCATAGCCAAATTTTCTTTTAAGGTAAGACAAAGTTCAAATTGTTGTTGTTGCTGCTGCTATTGCTTCTATCTTTTCTTAAAACTTGAACTCGATTAGTCAGCTCCATAAAATTGGTTGAAAACCACTTAACTAGACCTAAGAGATAGCGAAAAGTAGCTTGAATTTATTCATTTAAGTTATTATCTCTCCTTGGACCTCCATTAGAGTCAAGAGGCTTAAAGGTTATAAAATAGAATGCATCAATAAACTTTTTCATCAAAGAATATTATGAACACATGAGATTGCTGCTTTCGCCTATTAAAATTAATATATACAGCTTATTCCTATACTAAATTCATATATTTAATAAATCCCCTAGCAAAAAAAATAAATAGATAAATGAAGGAAAATAGGGTAAATAAATCATTTGGTTGATTTTGATCTTGAAAATATAAAATATATATTTATTATAAGAAAAATAACTAAAAAATAACAAAAAGTACATGAAAAATATCTTATTAGTTTTTTTTTACTCACACGAAAACCTGTATTTCTTATTTTTAGTATTTAATTTTTTTATTCTAATTAATTTATATGATTTATTTAACTTACAATAAATATAAATAAAAGTGCATTTCAAAATAAGACTACTAGCATAAAATTATGGGGCCGGGAGATTATTGGCTATCAAAAAATTAGTACGGCATCAAGTGATACGTTTATTGATTTTAGTAGGGGAAAAACTAACAATCTTCTTTATCAACGCGTGTCTCTATATATTGAGAATAAAATCCATTAAAATCAATTTTTGTGGATATCATTCTTCTGAAAGAGAAAAAAGAAAAAAGAGAGAATATGGAGATGATTCAATTTTGAGATGGAATAGGATCAACTTAAAAACTCAAAATTATTCGTTGAGCACAATATCAAGCTATGTATGGACCAAAATATAATCTTTTTAATTTTTTTTTCTATGACTTTTGAGGCTTCATTATATACACTTATCTTGAAGAATCTCATTATATTAATTCCTCTAATTAATTAGGAGCCAACTTGTTATTCGTTGTGCTGATCAATATCAAGCTATCTTGAAGCCCTACTCGCTCAATATATTTTTCCTTTTTGATATTTTTTTAACGAGGTTTTGTCAAAAATAAAAATGATACCAGTAAGCCACAAAAACATGAATGTGAATAAATTTTAATCATATATTCATGACAATAATCTACGCATAGTAACAAATCTTTAAAAGTTCATAAATAAATTAAAACTAAGATCATGAAAGGACTTTTAATCCTGTCACTCAAAAGAAAAGAGAAGACACCATAATAGATTGATACATTAGTTCATACATGACTGAGGCTTTTATCTGGATTTGTCTTGAATTAATCTTACTATATTGTATTAATCCTCTATGTGATACGGGACAACTCGAATGTCTGAAATTATCATAGATCATCAATGCATCTAAAATTTATTATCATTGAAAGGAGAGGTCCCACATGCATGGAAGCTTGACAGGTGGCAAATTTCATGAGAACAAACCATGAATCTAGCTATGCGGCTAACTCCTCGAGGGCAAAATGGAACTAGGCTAGCTAATTATATACAAAAATTAGATATCTAGTAAGGGGAAAGTTTATTTTATGTAACACTCCACTTTTATAAGTCAAAATAAGGTGATTAATTTTAAAAATATTTACATTACTTTTTTAATATAAATATAGATTTTAAAAAAATTACATAGCAAGTAAAATTTCGTACAAAATGTAGGAGACACGCATGAATTCCTTAGTACATATCTCAAATTTTTTATTATTACTTAAACTTAAGATTTTTTTTTTCATAGAAACACAGCAGAGCCCATCATAAAACCCAAGGTTTGAAATGCCCATATGTACTTCATCTCGAATGGGACTTGGCGCCAACTTATCTTACTCATCATTACTTGCAATATAAGGACTACATGAGTTAATACCCAGTAAGATAATAACACTTTGATGCATGCATCAATTGTTATGCACATAGATGACCTAATGAACATTAAGTCTTTAAAAGAAACTTAGAAATATAAAACAACTTTATTAGGGCCTTAGGTGTATTGTACTACAAGGCTAACACTTCTCATTCTCGAAAACAACATGCCCGTGGGCCTAATTTAATAGTTGATCTTTTAAGCATTACGTATTGCCATCTCCAAAAGATTACTCTTTGCTTAGCTTTGAGAGCTTGCCCTCTTGAGAAACTTTGCCACCCTAGTAGTACAACAACCCATTTTTCAAAGCACATTTTTAAAACGTCTTCTTTATAAAGTAACCTTAACATATTAACTTGGAATGCATGCTTTTTAATGCAACCTCTGTCATAATGTATAAAGTTCCTAGATATACAAAAAAAGCCAACATACAAATCTTTTTAAAGACAACAATCTTTAATATAAGCGGCAGTGTCGTTCATATAAAGATTTACTAAAACATGATTATAATATAGGCGGCAAAGCTAACCATATCATAATTAAATAAAAGCATCATGCTATAGGTAACATAGCCGACTATATAAAGATTAACTAAGAAAATATCACAACATAGGCAGTACAACCAACTATATCATAATTAAATACAAGCATCACAGTATAGTGGCATAGCTGACCGTATAAAGATTAACTAAGAAAATATCACAATATAGGCAGCGTAACTTATCATATAAAGATTAAATAAAAAATATCATATTATAGGCGGCATAGCCGACCATATGAAGATTAAATAATAAATAATCACATCATATTAGTCATCACAAGATAATGAAATAACTAAAGATATATTTAAGTATAAAAAAAATATTGTCCCCACAATGCAATTGAAGTGTTATTTACCTGTTAACGTTGATTTCTTTAGACCCTTCTAATTTGAGGATTTCTCTACTTTTGATGTTATGACTTAAAATAGAATAGGATAGAATTTCTAAGGCGATATGGAAAATGAAAGGGTTATAGGTATTTATTGTTAGCCTAAAGGACTACACATAATGTAATTTTGATGATAACAAACATATGTCTTAAGTGATTTGAAAAATATTGTATTTCACATTTCACTAGTTCTTGAAGGATAATATTTATGCAAGTGAAATCAAGTTCAAGACACTCAACGGACAACGGTTCGATCAAGAATAAAGTTTAGAGCTCAACGGACTCATTATTATGACAATTCTTGTAAAGCCGGTGAGGTTTAATATATGTATGGTTTAACATTTGAGAAGCTCAAGATTTTGTTTAATAAATCATCATTTTTCAAAACCCAAAGGTTTTACAATTATAAGCCAAGTATCTTAGGAAATTAGTTGTTTTTCAAGATGTGGACTAAAATGAAAAAATTTTGCAACCTTTGATTTTAATAAGTATTATTTTGAGTTCTGGACTTGGATCTATTTGTAAATATTTGAAACGGTTTGAGCCGTACTATAATTTATGAACATTTGAGGACCCAAGTGTAAATATCCTAAATGGACAAAGAGTTAGCGGCTAACCGCCTGAGGACTAGCGGCTAGCGGCCTGAGGAAATTTTCATATTTTCAAGTTTTAGACTAAATTGAAAAAGTTTTGAAAACTTTGAAATTTATAAGTATTATGTTAAATGTTGAAAAGGACTTATTTGAAAAATATTATTATATTTTGGGGTTGTATCATAAGTTCATAAAGTTTTGGAAATAAAAAGTATTATTTATAAATTCTGAAATGAGACTTATTTGTAAAGTTTGATGACGTTTTGGGCCATAATCTAATTCGAGAAAGTTTTGGGCAAAATGTAATTTTGTGAACTGTGTTACTGTAGCAAAATTTAAATTTTAACAGTAACTTTCACTGTACTGAAGCAGGGAGCCAGCTAATTAAGCGGCTATCGCTTACGTGCTGGAATTTACCTATAACGGCTAGTTTTTGGGCTAAATCTATATAAACTCAAATCCAACTTTAATTTTAACACTTTTGCAAGTATAAACATGTGTAAACAACATATTTTGAGCTTCTAATTTGTAAATCATCATAGATTAAATCTTTATTTTTGTATATCCATTCTAAAAGAGAGTTGTTTGTTGTAATCTTCATTTCTTTATCAAATTTGTGAGAGTTTGAGTAGTGTGAGAAATACTTGGGTTAAGAGATTGTTGAATAATCTCTTATTGTAAAGGTCCATTGACACCTTGGAAGTCAATTGTAAACATTTAAAGTCTTGGGAGGCTTGGATAGTGAAATCCTCAAGCTTAATTTGATTGGAGGCATGGACTTAGGCGGGGATTGCCGAATTATATAAAAATTTTTGTATTTGCTCTCTCTTCCCTTACTCTTTTATTTTTTAGTATTTTTAAATTTATTATTTTTTATTTCATTAAGGCAATAGATTGAATTGTTGTGTAGTTTGTTTTGCTTAAGTTTTAAAATCTCAATTCCTCTTGAGTTGCATAACTAGCATTTCATTTATAAGATTTCCGAAGCTAATAAATGGTTAGGATTTTACCACCACAACTCTTGATTAATGGCTAAGATATATCCTTCCATAGAAATCTTAGTAAATTCTAAAATTCCTAAATATTTTTATAAACAACTCTTATTGCGTCATCGCTCATGTCATCATTACTCTAGAATTTACTATCATAAATATTTTTATTATTTTTTTAATACTTAAGGAGATTTTTTTAGTTTAAAATTAATTTTATTATATTCAAGTGAGAAAGTTGTACCTCACATATTATGATAAAAAATTTTATAAATATAAAACACACTAAAGTTCCTGGGCCAGGAAAGCATAGAATTTGAAATTTCTAGCTAAGGCATAATATAGACTCAAATGAAAGCTTAGACTTTGAAATATATATCTATGAAAAAAAGGGAAAATAAATCCAGGAAAGATTGGGGGCTTCACTTTTGTTAATCTATATCATTCGATTGACTCCTCAAATGTAGGGGAGTTTTGACTCAAACGATAAGACTAGAAAATTAAAGAAATTGAACTCTTTGATCTAAAGATAATTATTAATTAATCAACTTGATGTAGAGAGTTATCTAGTGACAAAGACAATAATCAAAGAGTTTTTTAAATAAAAGTTGATAAATTGATCAAGTGATCCAGGTTATTTATTTCTTGATTTTACAAAACTAAATGCATAAAGTGAACTAGGTCAAACTAAATATGAGGAAAAGGTTTGAAAATACTTTTAGTGCATATTCCATTATATGTAGGGATAACAATAAAGTAAGGTGGGGTGGGGTGGGGGTGGGAGGCCTACCCCATTCCCCACCCCATTAAAAATTGTCTCAATTCATCACCCCATCCCCCACTAAATTTAGTGGGGGGTGGGGATGAGGAATCTCTATGTAAGGAATAATTTTCTCATCCCCAGACTATTTTCCATTTATTTATTTTATAGTAGTAATCGATATACGGTTTTCAGTAAACCAAAAATTAGCGACTTAAATAAAATCATTATCATATTATAAAGTATTTAAATTATTTAAAAAACTCCAAAAGGTTGAAACAATATATTGAAATAATATCAAAACTAAAAAATATTTGAAAAGAGTAGCACCTTCAAAGATAAATGAAAATATAACAACGTTTTAGTGTTGAAAAAGAAATATAATGTACCATTTTCTTTTAGTTATAACCTATTTATATTAGGTAAAAATAA
Organism: Citrus x changshan-huyou; assembly: GCA_039657385.1. NCBI lineage: Eukaryota > Viridiplantae > Streptophyta > Magnoliopsida > Sapindales > Rutaceae > Citrus > Citrus x changshan-huyou. The sequence continues at coordinate 7,183,455 of CM077555.1, read as the reverse complement.
AAAATTTATTAACCAACATTGTAATTGATAAAACAAAAATTATTGAACAAAAATTAAAAAATATTTATATATAATGGGGATTGGGGTAGGGGTGAGGTGGAGAGTACAAAACCAAACTCCATCCCATTAGAAATTGGAGATTATTTTTTCCCTATTCCCCACCCCATTCCCCAAAAATTATTCAAAATTCATCACATTTTGAGTGGGGTTCCAAATCCATAGAGGATTTTGTCATCCCTAATTATTTGTTGACTCTTAATCAATTATGTATAAGTAAATGCATATCTAATAAGAATCTAATAGATAAGAGAATATACATCAAGAGCATCCTAAATTTTTCTTTAAATAGTATGATTGAGTTCCTGAGCATAAACAAACATAAAATCTTACGGAATGAACTGTAATCATTCATATAACAACGAGTATACAAACTTTTAATATACAAACTCACTTAAATCAACCAAAAAAAAAAAATCCTAATCCCATAAAACAATCTTGTTATTTTTAAAACATTATAAAGAATAAGATTCTACGTACAAACCACCAACCATTTAGGCGGGAAGAGTATAATACTTAATTTCCTTTTTTTTTTTTCGGTTTGGGGGTTGGTTATATGAGAATGATATAAGTTCACCAAAGAAGAAAAGACAGGAAAAAAAAATTTAATAAAAAGAAAACGAAGGTTGAGGAATGGCCTAACCGATGTCACTTCGCTAACATCCACCCCTCGCGTGCACGTCGTTATCCTGCGCACACACGCGCCCTTGATGTTATATAAAAAGCAGCCAGTTATTTCCACAATTCGGGTCAACGACGACGTTTAAAATAAGCACTTTGTTCAGTTAAAAGAAGCTCGAATCATTATTTATCGACGGACTCCGAATCAAACGCCCGCTGCTGCCTGATTTCTTCTTATTCGTTTTACTCGAACTACTCGATCCACAAACAATGGAGCACTCACAACCACAAATATTACTAAAACACGAGAACAAACCGGGCCCACTTCCACCGTCGGTGTGTCTCCTGCTGTGCCTGGCAGTCGTACCGCCACCACCTCCGCCGCCGGCGCTGCTCGACGGAAAACTTGAGTCGTACAACGGCGGAAGCTCGGCCCTCCAGCGCTCCAATTTCGATTGCAATCCCTCTACGCTGCTGTCCATATCCCACGCCATCATAACGGAGCTCTCTTCGTCATTCGTTTGCTTCAGAAGCTTCTCCTTCGCCTTCGCCGCCGCCACCTCCGAAGGCGACGGACCGAGCTCCGATTCGGTTATCACCGGCTGCACGTTTTTGTACAGTTTCAATTTATTCGGGTGCACAAACTCGTACCCTTGGTCACGTGCGAACGGCTTCCGCGGCGATATCGCTTTCGGTGATGGGTTCACTTTCCTGGGCGGGTCCGAACCGTCCGACCCGCTATTCATCGAACCTGGGTTTCCAATTTTACCCTTGGTTGGCGAGCCCACCTGATTTACAGTCTCAATACCGTTAACCAACGAACGAACTTTTCCCGCGCCCTCCTTACCGGGCTGATCTTTCCTTAGATCCGACCCGCTAAAAGCGCTTAAAGCGGAATTAGCAACCTTGTTGTTCGGTTTCTTGAAAATATCCGATCCGCTGAAAACGGAGCTACCTTTTGAGCTTCCTTTATTGTTCCCCTTCCCGCTGAGTTCCGAACCGCCGACCACCGAACTAGCTTTCCCATTGCCATTTTCTCTTCGGATCCTGGATTTTCGGGCGATTTCCGACCCGATCATAGAACTCGAATCACTTTTGGTACGGCGAAGGTCAGGTTTCCCGAGGAGTATTGAAATATTGTGTTGATTAGTACTAGCAACGGTGCTAGTGTTCTTGGTAAAAATATCCTCTTCGCCCATCAAATGGCGATATCCAAGTGCTGAGCTGAGCTGTGTGTACAAGGGCATGCTACGCATGGAGCTATCGAGAAGCGCGACGCCGATGTTCAAGATCCCTTGAGGTCTTCCCGACGGACGGCGAACTTGAAGTGCAACAAATCTCATACCGAAACTCCTGTGGGAGTGGTGGAGGGATCTTGTCGGGGGAGGGATTAAATTGCCCACTAAAACACGTACCGTCCCAACGTGCATGTCACGGAACCAATGCAAAGCAAATATCTCAATCATCACAGCCGAGGTATCATTGTGAAGGAAATCTTCGTCAACACGGAATACAAACTTATCATTCCAAGTGGGGTTGTTGCGGCCGTGCGCGTCGACCCGCGTCGAGAGTTTCCGGTTCGGGTGGACCCAGGCGACGGCGTAGGTCCGCATCGAGCGGGACACTGGGGCGAGGTCTTGCGCGGAGATGATGTTCAGCTCCAAGAGCTGAAAGGGTGCAAGAATTGTGGAAGACATAGTTTGGAATGGTAATGAATGATGATTTGACAATTAACAACTACGATTGAGATGACGAGATTTTTTTTTCTTTTTTCTTTTTTTTTAGGGATTTGTTTTGCAGTTGGTGCTGAAAGGAGGAGCCGCTCGCCGTCCAAGGAAAGGACGACGAGGGATCGAATAACATCAAAAGAGGGAAAGGAACTAAACAAAATGAGGAGGAAAGAGAAAGAGAGAAGAAGAGAAATTGATGGCTAGGGTTTCAGTTTTGCTGATGAGGGACAGCGCAACCAATGGGGATGTCATTTGGTTTGTTTTTGGTTGTTTGACCAGGGTTTCATTTGTTTTTAATTTCTTTGTTATTATTAACATTAATTTAATATTAGGCAGGTGCTTTTTCTTTTTTTTTTTGGGGGATTTTCTTAGTTTTGAGAATTTTCAGGCGAAGTAAATGGGTAATGACTCATGAGTTTCTTTGTGATTATTAATTAATGGAAAAATGTGATTATAGGTTGTTGTAAATTGTTAAATTGTTGGGATTTATTATTAGTCTCTCAGGTTTCCTGAGAAAAACAATTTGACAGAAATAGGGTACCTGAGTGGTGGGATCAAACAACAACAGGGGGGCCAACTGTTATTGATTGTTATATTAACGTTTTTAATTCTCAAGGTGAAGGAAGTTACGTGGTTAACTAGAATTTGGATTAATCTAGATCTAGTGTTTTTTTTTTTTTATTGCTCTGTTTGGTTTTGTTGGGTGGGTGGGCATCAATCCACCCAACCCGTAAAACCAACCCGCGTGATTTTTTACGGTTTGGGTTGGGTTGGTAAAATAAACGGATTGAATTGAGTTTTTAAATTCCCAACCCGCCAACCCATATAAATAAAAATTTGTATATTTTATATAAAAATAAAAAATATAAATATGAAACGGTAATAAAACCCTCTTAATTAATCAAATTCCTACTAATTAACTGTTGTTGTTTAGACTTTAGTGTTTTATGTTAAACAAGATTTTGAATTTCTGAACTTTTTTTTTCATTAACTATGAAATAATAACTTACGTGCTAGACTTTGAAATGTTGGATTGGTTGCAATGATTTTAATATTTATATTTTTTATATTTTTAATTAATTTATTTATTTTTATACAGGAAATGTTGGATTGGTTGCAATGATTTTAATATTTTTATTTTTTATTTTTTTAATTAATTTATTTATTTTTATACAGGATTAAATTGGACTATGAAAATAAGTCTTGTTCAAAAGTCCACCCCTAATCGACTCATGAAACTAATTATAAATTAGAAAGCATTTCATGCTTTAACAAATTCTGTTAAGGGTTAAAAATAAAACAGGTTTGGTAAAGTTTTTTAATAATTATTTTATAATTTTTTTCTATTTTAACAGTAGCATGTAAGAGTCGTTGTTCAAAGGAAAGTTCTAAAATAATCCAGCCGGGCAATTAATTACACTTTTAGAATCCATTTTAAAACCTCATTAATTAAACAAAAAGATTATTTTACTTTTTTTATTGTAAATTGGGTGTGGACTGTATTAATTTTGCAGTCGAACAGAAAAAATATGCATCATTCATAGATTTCTTGTTGTGCTAGTACTAGGATTAATTTTTAGTAAAGAAGGCCTGGCAGGGCCCATTGGCCCATTGTTATTCGCTATTTAGGGCATTGTAAATAAAATAATTTAGGGGTTCCAACTAACTGTTACTTGATGATATAAACGAATGAGCCTCCAAACCCGAGGATAGACATTCGATAACACGTCCTAATTTAAATATGATAAAGTAACATAAGACCTAATCTCACCAAACTCAAATTCTATAAAATAGGAAATGATTTTTTCTTAACTTTTGATTATTTCTCTTATATAAAAAAGCCACCACTGAAAAGTATGACAATAAGAAAATGGATTGGAGAAAGGGGCTACAATATCCTCAAAGCATTTTGTCTTACTTTCTCTTTTATTATTATTCATTATTGTGCCACTCTTGATCTTTGACTTGAGTATTGGATGATTTTCGCTGATATCACCTATGTGATCCTTAATAGGTTATTATTTTGTATGATTTTGACCGCCAAGCTCTTCACTTTCAACCATACCAATCCTGAAAACATCAAGTCCTATCATAGTCTATTCCACAAGTAAAACAATTGTTTTTAAACTCTTACTCTATTCCACAAGTAAAACAACTGTTTTTAAACTCTTACTGTATGACTAAATTTTTTGTATCAACATATGTTAATTTTCTTCAAATCTCACACGACTCAAAGATGAACATTAATAACTAATCTGATTTGGCAGATACGTATTTGTTGCTATAGTAATTGAGACTTAAATATTGAGTTAATAGTTAATAAGTAAATATTTATATATTTTTGAATAATTTTAAAATATTTAATTAAAAAAAAACTTCATCTTTTGTTGCCCCATTGGACTTTCATACCTAAAATGTGGAATGGAGCTATTGGCACCCCTCTATTAGTCTATTAAAACCCCTTGTTTAAACATACCCCATGAAATAATTTAAAATATGTTATTGCTTCTATTAATACCTGACCAGTTTTCACAATTAACCTTATTCATTTTTGCCTAAAAGCCCATCTATATGAAGTAACATTGGACGCTGAAAGGGGCAAATGATAAAATTGGGGTTCATCATATATTGAGCCCAACAAGTCAAGATCATCATTAATTGCCTTCTCTTCTCAATAGATCTTTGCCCAATGGGTATGGGTAAAACCTGAAAGGGTGTGCTTATGTGAAAATGCGAAAAACTTGTGATGTTTCTAATTTGTAAAAGTAAACAACTTAATATTTATATTCAAATGTATTCAGAGGTTAGATAAGAAAAAAGTAAACTATTATTTATATTCCATGTTAAAAAAAAAATTAATTCTATGTTAAAAATATTTTAATTTGATTTTTTATTCAGCGGTTGTCTTTGAGAAAAATCTTAGGTGCACTCGAGAATACTTTCTTATTTGTTTGTTGAATTTAGACAGCTAAACAAATCAGAATTGAGATCTATAAGTGACAAAAATCTAATATGTGAAACAATACACAGAGAAACTATCTAACACTTTCCTAATTCATTGATTTTGTCCTCTATAACTTCGTTGACTTGATCAACTTATGATCTAACTTGAGGACTTAGAAATTAAGTAACGGTAGTAATCAGCTTAACGACACCACTAGCCAAAATAAGAAGACAACGGAGGAAATATGAATGTCCCCCTTTTTATCACTTTCCTTATCATTGTTTTGTACATTTAAAAAACACGTACGTTCTCTCTTGTAAAGAAGTCAAGAAAACGATTTCAGTTTTCATATCAGTAGAAGAAATCCAAAATCTTCACAGCTTGCTTCTCCTTTGGACACTTGAAAAACTTTCTTACTTGGCCGAAACTGTGAAAATTGTTTAAACTTATTGATTGATAACTTTCAGACACAGTAATATATGTGAACACAACATTTAGAAATGATATAAAATTGATAATATTCGATAAATAGAATTTTAAAATAATAATTTTGATAAAAATTAATAGTAAAATGAATTGAAGGTTTAGTCAGAAGAACATTTGTCAATTATTGAATAAACTCTAAAATCATTATGATTAAAAGAATAGGCTTATGGTGACAGAAGGCCTGGCTTAACGCATGGGGGTCTTTTTCTCTTCTATTTTCTTAGAAATTTCGGTTTCATTATAAATACTTAGTAGCACAATTTACGAGTGTTCTTGCATTACTACCAATCAAAGCACACACCTACAGTAATCTACATACTCTCATCTCATGAAAATAATTATTTCTCTCAATAGGATGATCAGATTTCCCTTCATCAATTGTTTGATTCTTATTTTCTTAATTGTTGCAGCATTAGCCAACACTAGTATAAAGTATTACCACAGACCAAGATGCTCTTCTTGCCCTGAAAGCTCATATTACTCATGATCCAACCAATTTCTTTGCCAAGAATTGGAATACAAGTACCCCTATCTGTAATTGGACGGGTGTTGCTTGTGATGCCCGTAGCCATAGAGTCACAGCCTTGGATATTTCTCCTTAAATCTTACTGGCACCATTCCTTCTCAACTTGGGAATCTATCTTCATTGCAAACACTTTATTTGTTGGGGGAAAAATTCAGGTTTTTAAATTTTTATAAAATCTTTTAAGGACCGCTCTCATATAATATATAGGAATACGTAATCCAGAAATCGTACCTTGAAAATCCAATTTGGCTTTTTCCGATGAAGTGATTTAGGCTCTTAGATCACGATCCGCCACCACCACTCCTGTTAGATCACGATCCGTCACCACCACGCTTGTTAGATCACGAACTGTCACCAATGATCTTCCAGGTTATGACTCAAGTTCGATCTGCACTTGACGTATGGGCGCCTTTATCACTACCAAAGCAACTAGCACGAGAAAATTTTTCTCTCAATAATAGAGAGAAAAATCTTTTTTTCTGATATATATAAAGTGGCTGCTCTCTTTTTTTTTAGAGAAAATAAGCCTTTTATATCTCCCTTTAGTGAAAACCCTAGGCTCCAAATAATCAAAAAACAAAACTTACATTACTTGCTTTTTCTATAAGGGACCCACCTTGTAAAATAACATAAGGCCCCTTACATACAAGCTAATTAAATGGAGCCTCCCACTAAATGATATATTTAGGCTTTAGACCCAAATAGATAGTTATCTTGCTTATTAGTCCAGTAGTGGTACAGTCAATTAAATGAGCTAACCCGGGGATCATTTGGGAACATACAATAGTGGCTATAACAATTAGGCCTGTAATTAAACTAGTCTAATTATTTAATTCCAAATCTACTCCACTAAAAGATTGGAACTGACTTCTATAATTGTATGCTCGAATAATAATTCGTCCCAAACCACATTGATTTCTTTACTGCACAATCCTTTGTACCACATCGTTAATTAAATTGATATCCCAACTGTCCAATCAATTTAATAATATCTTATTCCTTGATACTTACTGGTTTTCTCTAATGATCATTTTCAACATACTAAATATGTTGACACACTCTGGCCAGAGAATTCTATGATCAAGTGCCAAAAACCCATCAAGAGATGTGTTGTACAAATTCTATATTGTTAATCCATAACTTCAATACTCATAATTGCTCCCACCAAGATACCGGGTAATCTTGCCACAATTATGTGTCGTGCCCATTGGTAACTCAAATGGAATAACAATTACAATCATGAAATCATAACTAACTCAAGATTAAGATTACAGTAAAATCAATGCCTATGAGATTTAATAAGTCTGACAGTCATTTCAAGGTTAATTAAATCTCATATGTGATCCTGTTCAATGTAGTCGTACTACATCAATAAATTCATACATGATTAAGACAAATCATTCAATGAATTCATTACAGTCTATACATAAATAAAGTGCACAACTTTATTTATCAACTGCGAACTAAATTTATTTAATCATAAGATAACTTGTATTTATGTCTTCTGTGAATCCACATGGTGATCACATAAATAAATATAATATGATTAAATGGACTTTAATATAATATTAATACAATTAAGATATTTGAATAAAATATCTCATTAATTTTATTAATCAGAAAAAATATTTATTACAATTAAATAAACACATATGCTTTTAAAGAGCATATTTTCCCAACATTATTTTCATGACAACCGGCTCTCCGGTTCATTCCCTTCTTTAATTTCCAATATGTCTTCTTTACAATATCTTGATTTTAGTTTCAATAGATTGTCCGGTGAAATTCCTCCATATATTTGCAGTAATCTTCCTTTTCTGGAATACCTCTCTTTGTCCGGAAACATGTTTCATGGCGGAATACCATCGACTCTATTAAATTGCACATATTTGCAAATCTTGGGTTTGTCATACAATGATTTTTCGGGAGCCATACCAAGAGAAATCGAAAACTTGACCAAGCTTAAGGAGTTATATCTCGGCATTAACAGACTCCATGGTGTTATGACAACTATCCAACATTATCTTTTTATGTATTAGAAATCTATGAGATGATGCACAGGTTTGTCAATTTTACTGTATTAAAAAAATTGAAAACACTTAGAAATTTTGTATAGGCACTAACAAATAATTTTCTAACCGGTACCATTCCTTCTCACCTTGGAAATCTGTCATCACTACAAATACGTACTTGATCTCAGTGATAACCAGCTCACTGGTTCTTTCTCTGCTTTCATTTTTTAAGATTTCTTCATTACGAGTTCTTGATTTCAGTGTTAATAGACTATCTAGTGCACTTCTTGCAAATTTTTACAATAATAATCTTCATTATTATTGAAAAAAAACAATGAAGAAATCTAATACCTTGTTGCTTCTAGATTATTTAAATAATAATAATCTTCATTATTATTATTTAAATTTTTGGAATATCCATTTTAGTAAGGAGAATTTTGAAAAAAAAATAGTTTATTGAATTTTCTTTATCTTGCTGTAATGGTACTGCTGACATGAGTTGATGGTTGTTTGTACTTTGTTGTTAAAGAGATATATATATGATTTAGTTTATCTTGTGTGTTAGTACTTGTCATAATTGTGTAGTATATAAAAGCCTCTTTATTGAAAAATTAATGAGTTCTTTTTAATGTATTATCTATTATTTAAAACAAATCTAAGTATCATTCTTTCAAAATACAGGTGAGATACCACATGAAATCGGTAATCTCCGAAATTTGGATGGTTTAGTCAGAATAAATTAGTTGGTATTGTCCCAATTACAATATTCAATCTGTTAACACTCAAAGTATTTGATGTTGACAATAATTATGTCTTGGGAAGACTTTCATCAATTGTAGATGTTCGATTTCCTAATCTTGAGGAGCTTTATTTGTGGGGTAATAATTTTAGTGGCACAATTCCTCATTTCATCTTCAATGCTTCTAAGCTCTCTATTCTAACTTTGGCAACCAACTCCTCCGGTTTTATTCCCAGCACATTTGGTAACTTAAAAAACCTTAAGGAACTTAGTTTATCTTATAATTATTTGACATCTTCAACTCCAGAATTGAGTTTTCTATCCTCCTTGTCAAACTGCAAGTGTTTAAAAAAACTTGATGTATCACGTAATCCACTAGATGGCTTTCTTCCAAGGGTTGTAGGCAATTTTTCTCAATCTTTGGAATTCATTTGGATGTCTGATTGCAACATTAGTGGAGGCATTTCTAAAGAGATTGGCAACTTGACCGACTTAATAAGCATTGATTTAGGAGGCAATAAATTGAATGGATCAATTTCTATTACTCTAGGCAAATTACAAAAGCTTCAATTTTTGAGTTTTCGGGGTAATGAATTAGAAGGATCAATCCCAAACGTTCTTTGTCATTTGGCTGCATTGTTTCAATTGCACTTGCGCGGCAATAAGCTTTCTGGATCCATCCCTACATGCTTTAAGGACATCTTGTACCTTGACTTTTGATCGAATTTGTTTGTTGGACCTCTTCCATCCGAGATTGGAAATTTGAAGGTGTTGACAAGAATAGATTTTTCGAGGAATAATTTATAGGTGATATTCCAACTACAATTCAAGGGCTAAAAAGTCTACAATTTCTCTCCTTAGGTCATAATAGATTGCAAGGCTCAATTCCTAATTCATTTGATGACTGGGTAAGTTTGGAATCCTTAGATTTATCTAATAATAATCTTTCGGAGATTATTCCTCTATCTTTAGAAAAACTCTTGTACCTCAAGTATCTAAATCTCTCTTTCAATAGATTAGAAGGAGAGATTCCAAGACGAGGACCTTTTACAAAATTCTCGAGCAAATCATTTATAAGAAATGATCTATTATGTGGCTCACCAAATCTACAAGTCCCGCCATGCAAAAGCAGCAAACCTAGCACTCATGGGAAATCAAGAAAAAGGCTCTTCTACTACGGATGTTTTTGCCACTGAGTATTTTACTCATAGTAGTAGTCATATTAGCTCTCAAATTTGGGTTGATCTCAAGATGTCAAAAAAGAGCAACGAAGCTACCAAATGTTGATAATATGCAACCTCAAGCATCAAGAAGAAGATTTTCATACCTAGAACTTCTGCGAGCAACAGATGGATTTAGTGCAAATAATCTAATTGGTAGAGGAAGTTTTGGTTCAGTTTACAAAGCAAGACTTCAAGATGGGATGGAGTTTGCAATAAAGGTTTTTCACTTGTAATTTGAAAAAGCATGGAAGAGTTTCGATGTTGAGTGTGAAGTAATGAAAAGCATTCATCATTGAAACCTTGTCAAAATTATCAGCAGTTGTTCAAATGAAGATTTTAGAGCATTGGTATTAGAATACACGACAAATGGAAGTTTGGAGAAGGTTTTGTATTTGAGCAACTGCATTTTGGATATTCTTCAAAGATTGAACATAATGATAGATGTTACATCAGCATTGGAATATCTGCACTTTGGTTATTCAACTCCAATAATTCATTGTGACTTAAAGCCCCATAATAAATTGTTAGACGATAATATTGTTGCTCATTTGAGTGATTTTGGCATCGCAAAGCTCTTAACTGGAGAAGATCAATCTATGACTCAAACACAAACACTTGCCATAATAGGCTATATGGCACCAGGTTTGTTATGTGTTAAAATTTTTTTATTCCTTTAAACTTTCTAAGTTATATATTTATTAATTCTCACGACCTACAACAACCCACACAAGCAGAGTTTGGTACCTCCTGAAGCTACCCAGTAGTTTAGACATCCACCACCTTTTCCACAGAGATTCCAGAAGCAAAAACAAGACAAGCAGTTTAGCAAATTCCTAGAAGTGCTGAAGCAATTACACATAAACATACCTTTTGTGGAAGCTTCGGAGAAAATGCCTAATTATGTGAAATTTTTAAAAGACATCTTGGCACGAAAGAGAAGGTTGGGAGAATTTAAAACTGTTGCTTTCATACAGGAAATCAGTCATATGCTGCAAAGGAAGATTCCTACAAAAGTGAAGGATCCATGAAGTTTTACAATACCCTGCTCTATAGGAACTAGGTACACTGGCAGAGCACTTTGTGACTTGGGAGCCAGTATTAATCTGATGCCATTGTCTGTATTTAAGCAGCTGGGAGTAGGGAATGCAGACCAACAACAGTCACTCTGCAATTAGCTGACAGATCTCATGCATATCCTGAAGGAAAAATTGAGGATGTACTGGTGAAGGTTGACAAATTCATCTTCCCAGTAGACTTCATTGTACTAGACTTTGAAGCTGATAAAGAGGTACCCATTATACTTGGAAGACCTTTCCTAGCAACTGGGAAGACTCTGATAGATGTGCAGAAAGGAGAGCTCACCATGAGAGTGAATGATCAGCAAGTCACATTTAATGTACTAGAGGCTATGAAGAACCCTGATGAAGTAGAAGATTGTAATTTCCTAAGTGTTGTGGATTTTGTTGTAGCAGACAGAATCGACAGATGCTGCAGTAATGAGATCAACAAAGTCACCACCTTTGAAGATTTAGAAGAGGAAGATGTTGCAGCAAATCAGATAGATTGGATGGAAGAAAAGCAATCTGATAGGCATAACAAGTTTATTGAGCATCTGAATCTTTCAGACAAGGAAGTAAAAACAACTTTACCATCTATTGAATCACCTCCTAGTCTTGAATTAAAATTGTTACCTTCACATTTGAAATATGTTTATCTTGGTCAAAACAACACACTCCCTGTAATCATTTCCTCTACCTTGAATGCAGGTCAAGAACAGAGTCTAGTAGATTTGCTTGGAAGATACAGAAGAGCAATTGGATGGACCATAGCATACATAAAAGGGATAAGCCCATCAATATACATGCATAAAATTCTGTTAGATGACTGTTACAGCAATTCAATGGAGCAACAGAGAAGGTTGAACCCTATTATGAAAGAAGTGGTAAAAAAGGAAATCATCAAATGGTTGGATGCTGAAATCATATATCCAATATCAGACAATTCGTGGGTGAGCCAAGTTCAATGTGTTCCAAAGAAGGGAGGGATAACAGTGATAGCTAATGAGAGGGATGAACTTATTCCTACAAGGACAGTGACTGGATAGAGAGTATGTATGGATTACAGGAAGCTCAACAAAGCCACAAGGAAAGATCACTTCCCACTCCCATTCATAGATCAGATGTTGGACAGACTTGCTGGAAAACAGTATTATTGTTTCCTATATGGGTATTCAGGCTACAACCAAATTGCTATAGCTCTAGAGGATCAGGAGAAGACTACATTTACCTGTCCTTATGGAACATTTGCCTTCAGAAGAATGCCCTTTGGTTTGTGCAATGCTCCAGCAACTTTTCAGAGATGCATGATGTCTATTTTTTCTGATATGGTAGAACAAACTTTAGAAGTTTTCATGGATGACTTCTTAGTTTTTAGGGAGACATACAACGATTGTTTACACAACTTGGAAGAAGTTCTTAAAAGATGTGAGATGACTAACTTAGTACTCAATTGGGAAAAGTGTCATTTCATGGTGCAAGAAGGAATAGTGTTGGGTCATAAGGTGTCCAAGAAAGGCATTGAGGTAGACAAAGCCAAGATAGAGGTAATAGATAAACTGCCACCCCCCACTTCAATAAAGGGTATTAGGAGTTTTTTGGGTCATGCTGGATTTTACAGAAGATTCATTAAGGATTTTTCCAAGGTAGCTAAACCATTATGCTCATTGCTGGAACATGACAAGCCTTTTCACTTTGACAAAGATTGTCTTCAAGCATTTGGAGAATTAAAGAAAGCTCTGATCACTGCACCAGTGGTTATATCTCCAGACTGGACTCTACCATTTGAACTGATGTGTGATGCTAGTGATCATTCTGTGGGAGCAGTATTAGGGCAAAGAAAGGATAAGGTTTTTCACTCCATATACTATGCAAGCAAAACTCTTACTCAAACTCAAATCAATTACACCACTACAGAGAAAGAGTTGCTAGCAGTAGTATTTACTTTTGATAAATTCAGAGCTTACTTGGTGGGTACTAAAGTGACTGTATACACAGACCATGCAGCCATCAAATACTTAATTTCAAATAAGGATGCCAAACCAAGATTAATCAGATGGATCTTATTGCTTCAGGAATTTGATCTGGAAATTAAAGATAGAAAGGGGACTGAGAATCAAGTAGCAGACCACCTGTCGCGGCTGGAAGCAGACACAAGTACATTGACAAGGAGGGACATCACTGAAACTTTTCCTGATGAACAGCTGTTGGTAGTACAACAAGCACAGATGCTGCAGCAGTCAGGATCTCCATGGTATGCAGATTTTGCTAACTACTTAGTAAGTGGGTTGCTACCACCTGAGCTGAAGTTTCAGGAGAAAAAGAAATTTCTTCATGATGTTAGAAGTTATCAGTGGGATGACCCACATTTATATAAGTTATGCTCAGATCAAGTAATACGAAGATGTGCTTCAGAAGGAGAAATTCCCCACATACTAGAGTCATGCCATGCTGCAGCATATGGAGGACATTTTGGTGGTCACAGAACAACTGCTAAAGTTCTGCAATCAGGTTATTACTGGCCTACTATTTTTAAAGATGCTTATGAATTATTAAATGTTGTGACATGTGTCAAAGGACAGGGAATATAACTAAAAGACATGAAATGCCATTGACCAACATTCTGGAAGTGGAAGTCTTTGATGTCTGGGGAATAGATTTCATGGGACCTTTTCCACCATCCTTTGAGAACTTATATATCCTTGTTGCTGTGGATTATGTCTCCAAGTGGGTAGAAGCTGCAGTATTACCTACCAATGATGCTAAAACAGTGGTGGCTTTTCTGCAGAAAAATATTTTTTCCAAGTTTGGCACTCCTAGAGCAATTATTAGTGATGAGAGTACTCATTTTTGCAACAAAGTCTTTGCTGCAGCTATGGTAAAATATAGAGTCAGACACAAGGTAGCAACAACATATCACCCACAATCTAATGGTCAGGCTGAAGTGTCCAACAGAGAAATTAAAAAGATCTTAGAAAAAGTGGTGAACCCAACAAGGAATGATTGGTCTTTCCAGTTACATGACTCCCTATGGGCCTACAGAACAATATACAAAACTCCATTTAGCATGTCTCCTTACCAAATTGTTTATGGAAAGGCTTGTCACTTGCCACTAGGCTAGAGCATAAAGCACACTAGGCATTGAAGCAATTAAATTGGGATATTCATGCTGCAGCAGAGCAAAGGAAGCTTCAACTTTATGAGCTTGATGAATTACAACCATTATCATATGAAAATGTAAGAATCTATTAAGAGAGGACAAAACACTGGCATGACAAGCATATTCAAAACAGGCAATTCAGCCCTAGTCAACTAGTGCTACTCCACAATACAAGACTAAGATTATTTCCAAGGAAGCTAAAATCAAGATGGTCTGAACCTTTTAGGCTGTTAAAATTTTATCCTCATGGAACTGTTGATCTTCTAGATGAACAAACAGGTCACGAATTTAAAGTTAATGGACACAGGGTTAAGCATTACATACACCCAGCGACAGATTGTTTAAAGGAGGTTTTACTCCTTAAAGAACCCAGCTACTGAGCAGTGAAAGAAGGTCAGGCTGAAGGACCTTAAATCAAGCGCTCAATGGGAGGCAACCCATTGTGGAGACAGCCACCTCAAACCAAGCTTGATCCTCTTTGGTTTTGTTGACGGCTCTCCCTCTCTTCCATTTTATTTAATTTTGTTCTTCAATTCTAGCTATTTAGTTTTATCCTTTCACATTATTGACCTCGTTATTTTTGCTATCATTTGATCTCTTTATTTTTAATTATTTTTAGAATTGGTTTAGTTTTTGTGGGAAGTATGTGTGGCAATTGAATTCCATTTTGACAAGTGAGGTTGTATGGTGACAGAGTGCAGAGGCAAGCCACGTGTCAGAGGGTATTGGAGTGGAGTATGTAACCGTTGCTAGAGCAAGCAAATGGGTGCTGCAGCAACCAATATTACCGTTACAGTAAATTAAAAATTGGAGCGTCTCACTTACCGTTGGAGATAAATCATGACAGATGGATGCATGGATTTGGATAGCAATTGAAAAGAAAATCTCCGAAATTAATGCATTAATTTCGCTGGCCTATGTTTTTGGGATATACTCATTATATTCAAAATATTTTCTTCCCTAATTTATCTTTATTTACCAGATTTATCTTCATTTAAATTCAACTATAAAAGGGAATCACTGTGCGTAGTGACCTACGACACTATTCCCTCTCTCCTTCACAAGCACAACTCTAATAATTCTTACCCTCATCTTCTCATTTTACTCTCAGGGACATTACCTTTAAATTGTTATTGCTATAGTAATGCCAAGGTATAAGAAAATAGCTAGTCGCCTCAAAGATCCTTCACGCTTCCAGAGTTACCACGTCGAAGAAAAATATGAAGAATTCATTGAGTTGCGTAAGATTCTGGAAGAAAAGGGGTTTCAATTTCCAAAACAACTCACCGGAATTGTGCAAACAATATACAATGCTGCAGTAAAGCGTGGATGGTTAGAGTTTTACAACCACCCTCAAGATCTTGTGCTACCAGTAGTCAATGAATTTTACGCCAATTTGGTAAGCTCTGATCAGCACAATATTTGGGTAAGAAACACACTTGTTCCTTTAGACTCTCGAGTTATAAATGCTTTCTATTATTTACCCGCTGAAATTAATTGTGAGTATGCAAAGTTGCTTGATAAATTGACCCCGAAAAAATAGACCACCATCTTCACAACTCTTACAATAGAAGGGGCATCATGGACTAATGAGAAAGGGCGTGTAGTTAATAGGATAGATTTGAAACATATTGCTAAGGTGTGGGTGAAATTTCTGAAATCTAGGCTTATGCCAACCACTCACACTACTACGGTTTCACAAGAAAGGTTGGTGTTGTTATATGCCATTGTTCGAGGGCTTCCCATAGATGTGGGCAGCATCATCGAAAAAGAAATCAGAGATTGTGCCGTAAAGAATCACAAAACTGCTGCCTTGCTATTCCCTTCACTCATCACCAGCATCTGTGTAGTATCCGGTGTTCGTCTTGACGCAAAAGATGAACATGTCAAGAATGATGGTGCCCTTACTGCACGTACCATTGAGAGAATTGCTGGTGAGAGTGCTGGAACGACAACTGAACCAACTGTTGTAATAGGAGCAAGACGAGCTATTGGTTTAGAACAGACAATCTAGGCGCTAAGCACCAGTATAACTCAATGTGCTGAGGCTCAGCAGAGGGAAAACGATCGGTTTTGGAGCTATCTACAACACCTGGACAACCAACTACACCAATTTGCTCTTTACATGAAAAGCACTCATCGGAACTTCCCTGATTCATTGCTCCAGCAGTACAATTTTGACACCAACACCACAGGTGCTCCAGCAGAAGCCAGTGAAGAAGCCACTGCCACAGATGAACCAGAAGAAGAAGCTGCAGCCGAACCACAAGTAGAGGTAGAATCAGAAGATGCTGAACCATCTGATCAACCTGAGGAAGAAGGTGACGAGTCTGCGACTGAACGTGAGGAACCCTCCATCAAGACCCCTTCCAAAACCAGGAAAAGGCACATTATCCAAGAAGAGGAAGAGGAGGACCCTGAAGAGGAGCCACTCATTCCAGTCCTTTCGGGCAAGGGCAAGGGCAAGAAAAAAATAGCAACCCCTCCAGCCTCGGAAGATGAAATTGAGCGAGTCGATGTAGAGCTGGCTGCTTCAGCAGCCAGAGTTACGAATACACCCGCAGAAGCCAAGCAGCTACTTGATATCATTGCCGCCATCACAGCTGAGGGACAGGTAGCTGATGCATCAACCCCAACTCCTCCACAGCAAACTCTTGGCCAACCTGTTCGTACCAGTCCATGACAATCTAGTAAAAGAAAGGGCAGTACATCTAGAGGCACTGCTACAGCAGCCTCGCCACAACCAAAATGGACCAGATCGGTGGCAACCACGCAAGCTACCCCAGCCGCAACTCCTCTCACCAGCCCAGTGAAGAAAAAGACAAAGACGTTGTCAGCTACTTCCCCACAAGTTTCACCAAATGGTAAGCTGCGCAGTGCATCCAAGAAGCGCTGATGTCATCCCGTCATGTTGCAGCAATACCAACCACATGGAAGTATCCCCTTCTTGCTAGTCAATTTATTTCGTTCTAAAAAAAAAAACTTTTCTTTCATTATGTTTTTCAATTTGTGTGGTATTTTCTAATGTCTTCCATGTCCTTGTCAAATTGTGTGACTTCGTTGTGTATGCTTGTGAGGACACAACACCTCTCAAGTTTGGGGGGGTTGTGTTTCTGAGTGCAGGTGTTTATGCTTGTGTTGTGTGTTGTGTGAAGCTCTGTTATCTAATATTTGTGTATGGATTTGAAAACCTAATGAAGATAAATTGAGTGTATTCAATATTTGTGAGAATGCCAAGTAGAGACAGTTATAGATGGAGGTTGAAATTATGTCCCGACACTTAGACTTTGGTTGAGTTGTATGAGACTGCTAGAGCAGAGCCAAAAGAATAGAAAAGATCTTAAGTTTGGGGGGGAAAAGCAAGTTTGATTGACTGTGATATCTATGAAATAAACTCTGTTCCAATGGCTCCAGTTGCTGAGTAACCAGATCTGAGTATGTACCCCATATGCAGAGTTGTGTTCAAAGGTAACAAGAGTTATGAGCAATGCTGTAGCATTTTATGAAAAAAAGAAAAAAAAAGACAATAATACAAGAAAGTCCTCTGTCTAAGGCATTGAGTAGCCAGGTCTGTTCATGAGCCCCATGTTCAGCCTTGAGTAAAAGATATCTCTAGATAAGATTATATTACAGATATTGCTACAGCAACTCTGATCTGTGCATGGTTTGAGTAATTGGGTGTCATCATTACAATTGATTGACATTCACATGAAAAATAAATGTTGTAGTGAGGAGGTTGAATACTCTCAAGTTTTCAATCTTAAAATCAGCACAGTTTGAGTATGTGAAATTTATGCTACCCCATATATAAATGAAATTTTGTTACTGCTGAATTACATGCAATCTCTTGGTGATGTTATAGCATCTCTGGAATTCAATCAAAGTAGCACACACACACTGTGGACAGAAGGAAGCTTAAGTCTAGAACTGATTTACTATGGTTACTTTGCATGATTGGGATTGTGATATGAAGGTGGAAGAATCCTTGCAAATTTGATAAAAGAGCTAAAGTTGTGTTGCATGATTGTTTGCGTGAAGTGTTAGTATGTTGTCATTACTTGAGGACAAGTAAAGGTTTAAGTTTGGGGGTGTGATAACTCTATGAAATGAGAGTTATTACATCAATTCTAGACTTAAATTAAGATCGTGAGAGTTATTACATCAATTCTAGACTTAAATCAAGATCACTTAGAGAGCAAATAAGGTGTTTTTATTACATTTTGGTTATATTTTGCATAAACATTCATTTTAGTTGAGTCTTAATAAGTTTTGCTTGAATCAAAGTAATTTGTGCTCAAAACAGGTGCATAATTGTAGGTTTTCAGAAATTCTTAATTCATGAAGGGATGCTGAGACATTAGACTAGCAAGAGGAGGAAAGAAGATGGCCGCAAAAGAAGTAAAGCACAATCGGGAACAGTGCAGTGTTGTAGCTGTTGTTAGAGCAACCAGTGCTGTAGCAATCTGGGAGCACGGAGGGAGAAAACTTAAGCGCGGGTCAGCTGCAGATTTGCGATCTGCATGTTTCCTAATTTAACTCATGCACGTCCACAGACTTTTATTTACCCTAGTTTGCAGTATAAAAGGAGGGCGCGCACCACATAAAACGGCGGCAAGGAATTAACATTGGAGAAATCGAGAGGAAAAGAAGAAAACAATCAGAATTCAAGAGAACCAAGTCTGCATCAGTGAAGAATCCAGCAGAGTTATTTGGATTCAATCTTCATCATTCTTTACTTGTTCTTTTCTTTACTCTTTGATTGAACCGATGTATTTCGTGACCAATATATTGCTGTTTGTTTTTCTCATTCAGAATATGAACTAGATTTGCTTGTAGTTGAGTGACAAACAATCTAATGGGTTCTTGACTGTTCTTATGTGTTGTTATGTCATTGCTGTAGCATTTTACTCTAGTAGTTATTATTAATATAACTGTTATTTCGGTTGACCACCCATTTAATAGTTCAAGTTAAGATAGAGCCGCAAAAGGGCATGTCTTAGCGGATATTATTAGAGTATTACTTGATCTTAATTTAAGTTTCCTGGATTAAGTTATCTTGAATCCCATAAGGGCTATACTTGAAGTTAAGATTTGTGACACACTAGACATAGGTGCTCACCTTGTAGGGTGGAGAGACTAAAGGGTCATAAGGCCATATCATAAGTAGATTAGCAACTGGTCATTGCTAATATATTTAAGGGTATGAGAGTTCCAATATGCGACAGCTGAGGATGCAGATTAATTCTGCCCAGTGCTGCAGCACTTGCCGTAACAACTGGTGTTAACTTGATGAAAAACAGTCAGCCCATAAGGAGAGTTTGATCATTCAACTACCATAGTCTCAATTGAATCTTAGACACATTTAATTTAGTTTATTTCATTACGGTATTGTTTTACTTTATTCTCTCACAATCATCAATTACGATAGAACCCACTTTACGTTTGTTAACTTCGGACTTAAGTTAGTTTGCACTATTGTGATTGCTATAGCATTTCAAGTAACATCAATCCCTGTGGAGACGATCTTGAATATTCATCACTTTATTACTTGTTGTGTATACTTGCACATTGGCATTAGTAGCATTTGATTATAAAATTAACCAACACTTGCCATTTTCAAAGAAAAAATCTTAAGCTCCTTTCAAATCTTCAAGGTTCGGTGCCAACTTTTTAAGGCCCACATGCATATGCCAAATTTCCAAGCTTTGGTGCCAATTTTTCAACATATTTTGCCCATTTGTCCAAGCTTGCATGCCAGCCACATGTTTATTGAAAGGTTGGCTTTGGTTGCTTTTCAACAATTGTGCAGACTTTTCAGTTGAGCCCAGCATGGCCCACGGCACGAGCCCGCTCGTGCCGTGCCGTGGGCCGTGCCCAAAAAAAGCCCACCAACTTGTTTTTTTTTTTAGCGTGCTTAAAAAAGTCCACGTGCCTGGCGTGCTTTATTCAAGTCCACGTGCCTGACGTGCTTTTTTAAGCCCACCAACATAATAATAATAATATTCATAATCATAATCATATTAATTTTTATTAAGAGAGCAATTAACATTTTATTATTAGTTTATCACAATTTCACAACTATATATTTTATTTCACAATAATCAATCATAATTCATAACACAACAATACATAAATTTAATTAAATTTAATTCCATAGATCATAATAATAATTAATTAAAATTAAAAATACAATCCTCGAATAATCATTACAATAAGTCATAACTACGAAATATTAATATAACAAATCATAGGTCACAACTTACAAGTTATGATTTAATATTAATATGAAAAATATTTTATTATTAATTTTGTAAAAAAAATTATTTTTTATTTATAATTTATAAATTTATGATATTTATAATTTTATTTATTAAAATCATGATATTTACTTATTTACTTATTCATTTAATAAATTATAAACATAAATAAATAATTAAATAAATATCATAAATAAAATTAAATATCATAAATAACATTATTCATTTAATAATATCATAAATAAAATTATGATATTTATAATTTTATTTATTAAAATCATGATATTTACTTATTCATTTAATAAATTATAAACACAAAAAATTAGAATATTTATTTAAACTAAGATTTAATGATTTAAATTAATTTTTAAAAGTCTATGCTAAAAAATATATTAAAACATTTAATTTCAAGATATTTTACTTTAATTTCATAACATTTTATATTTACTTTTTGTTAAAAAAATTTACTTAGATATATTTTGGCCCACGTGCTATTAATGGCTCATGGGCCGCGTGCTAGCCTACCAATGAACCGTGCTTATTACGTGCTTTTTCGCGTGCCGTGTTTTGTCCCATCTCTAATCGTGCCGTGCTTTAAGGCCTGCGTGCCTAAAATTCTAGGCCCGGCACGGCCCACGTGCGTGCCGTGCCGTGCCTCTTACCTCACTGAAACGTGCTCGTGCCGTGCCGTGCCGTGCGGACACATGTCATGCCTGTGCCGTGCCACGTGCCGCCCGGCCCATTGGCCATCTTTATATCCAGCTAACGTAGACAAGCTTTTTTTTTTTTTAGTTTTGGAAGAGGTAAATTTATATTGATTAAAATGAGTCCACAAATTTGCATAATAAATTGCATAGTCTCAAAAGTATAAAAATATCAACATTCTATTTTTATTAATCTACTTTTCAGGATTTTCAATTGATTGAATTGTAAGACGTCTTAAACATATGAAAATATTTTTAAAAAATCAAGTAAATTGTATGTTGCACTGAAGAAAGTAATTAATCTTCAAAAAGTATGTACTTGAATCAAATACTTTTACAAATAGAGAAATAGCCAAAACATTTCTAGTATTTTATGCCAAAATATAAATTGAATGGAAGAGAAAATGAGTAATTTGTAAGGTTTAAAATTGAGGAAAATAGAATACGAAGTAGAGGCTGTTTCTGCAAGCTGTTGCGAAGGGTTGGATCACGTCTTTGTTCATTGTAACTTGTAAGTTTTTTTCTACTCTTTGCCAGCGGCTGTTTGATAAGTGCCTTATGGTTTTTCCTATGGTCGGTTCGGTGGTTGAGCTGTGGCACTTTATGTATATGATCAATGTGAACTTTAATCCTCAATCATTGCATATTTGGATTCTTCGTTGTTATTACATGTTTTATCTAATCTGGAAGTCTCATAACAAGGTCCCCGGTTTGATAGCATAGCCCTTTCTGTTCATCGAGCCCAAGCTAATTATAAGGCTGATCTTGTTCATTTTGCTATTACATGTTTTTTGTGGTCGAGATAGATCGAGATACAATAACCTCCCTTAGTTTGCCTTTCTCTGTTGGTCAGCTCCAAAAGTTTTTATCCTTAACTGGAAACCTCCTAGTTTGGATAGCGTAAAAATTAATTTCAATGGTTTATTATATATATATATATATATAAAGAGTAATGTTGCAGCAGATGGGATTTTTTTAGATTCTAGTAGAGCTTGTGTCATTCAATTTAATGATTATTTCTCCACATGTTTGAATCATTGATTAGATCAAAAACTTGAAATCTTTCCATTAGAGGTTTTGGTAATTTATTCATTATACAATCTTTTTAATAATTCATTAAATTTATAAGATATTTATCACATATAATATCTCTTATAATTTAGGATACTAAATTTAGATTACAAAATCTATGTGACAACATTGATGGTATGTATTTAGGATGGAAAATAGATTGAATGTGTGTGTGTGTGTTAGAAGAAAATTTTAGTTTATGTCTCAAGAGAGACAAGAAATTATAAATGTAAGTGCAAAAATATATTCAAAATTTGTGGATCTTTATGAATATAATAATCATTTAAATCTTTATAAAAATATTGTAAAAACTTTATAAAGTTTTAAAAATAAATGTAGAAAAGATGGATGACAAAACTATTTAATTATAAAAAATCAATGAGGACTTATTTGAAAAAATAAGTAAACATATGATTAAAAATAAAATTTTCTGTAAATATCTATTACACATGTACTTTGTTTTATGTTAAAATTATTTTTAGGGAAAATGATAAACACACCCCCAACGTTTAGATAAATGGATAGAAACCCCTCTAAAGTTTCAAAAAAGACATTTACACCCTCATTCACTAACGGAAACAGTTACTTTTAACAGAAATAGTAATTTTAATATATAATTACCGTTATACCCTTCTAGCACATAAAAAAATAATTGTTAATTATCCAATTTATCCATATATTATTAATAAAATTACAAATATACCTTTATTGCCCAATTCCTCTATTTAAATTTTTATCAAATTCTCTCTTCAAGCCAAATAAATTTAATCCATTACTCAAGAATAAAAATAAATAAAATTAGTTATTAATGCCATAAGAATAACAATTCTCTACATGTCAATCATTTAAACTTGTATAATCAACAAAATTAAAAAAAAGGTTGCTTACAACAATAATTACAAAAATCTTATCTTAATTGTATTAAATAACATATCCAATAGACATAAAAATAAATAAAAATTAGTTATTAATGCCATAAGAATAACAATTCTCAACATGTCAATCATTTAAACTTGTATAATCAACAAAATAAAAAAAAGGTTGGTTACAACAATAATTACAAAAATCTTATCTTAATTGTATTAAATAACATATCCAATAGACATAAAAATTGATAATGGATTAAATTTATTTGGCTTGAAGAGAGAATTTGATAAAAATTTAAATAGAGGAATTGGGCAATGAGGGTATATTTGTAATTTTATTAACAATATATGGACAAATTGGACAATTAACAATTATTTTTTTATGTGCTAGAAGGGTATAACGGTAATTATATATTAAAATTACTATTTCCGTTAAAAGTAACTGTTTCTGTTAGTGAATGGGGGTGTAAATGTCTTTTTCAAAACGTTAGGGGTGTTTCTGTCCCTTTGTCTAAACGTTAGGGGTATGTTTGTCATTTTTCCTTATTTTTATCCATTGGATTTAAGGAATATCAAAATTAATTGCCTATATTCATTGGTTGTTTGTTACATTATTTGTAACATAAGCTTTGCCGTTATTGTAATCCTCTTGAGTTAATAATATAGTACAAAATTGGTATTTTCTTAGAATAGATTATTTATTATTATTAAGTACTAACATTAAATAAATATAATCCTATTAAAATTAAATGAATATGTAGTAATATTATTAATTATCTATGAATATAACAATATTATATTTAAAAAGTTTAATATAATTATTTTTAATAAATGTAACATTATTTTATCTTAATAAATATAATTATATTATATTTAATAAAGTAAGGGTAAAAAGCAAGTGGTGGAAGTTGATTCTCCTTATGGGAGTGAGAATCCTACTGCACACTCCAAAAATGAGTAGGAGGAATTCACACTCTTCTTTATCACTCTAACAAGTAAACACAACAATAGTATACTCTTAAATATACAAAACAATGTAAAAGTGTTTTAATTTATTTAGTTAATAATTCTTTTTAGTAGCAAACATAGTAACCTTAATTATAAAATAAGCCAATAAAGAATTAATAATCCTTTTGTTATTCATGTTAAGAAAAATGACATTTACACCACCAAGATTTGGAGAAAGGTCATACAGACCCTCGTATTTTTAATAAGAGATATTAAGACTCTTTTTTAACTAAAACATTCTTTGTCTCTATTAACTCAAAACAATATTTTATAATAAATAGAAATATAATATTAAAATAAATGTAACAATATATACCTTTTAAAATAATTTCAGTATTTAAAAAATATTTTAATACTTTACAATCTTACATTATATTAAACAAAATTCTATGATAAATAGAAACTTAATATTAAAATAAATATATAAAAATTTAAATTGTTTCCAATATTATATAAAATAATTTTAATATTATTAATACATGAGATATATTTTATTAATTGTAAAATCTATTTAACACAAAGATTTATTTAAAATTCTTATAATAAATACAAATATATTATTAAAATAAATTTAATAAATTACATTTTAAAGATCAATTTATATTTTAAAAAAATAATCTAATATTATTCGTCTGCTAGACAAATTAAACTATTTAAATTATTTTATGTTTATTAAAAAAAATTACAGTCAATTTTTTTTAGTTACTATCTAATAAGAATATTATAGTCGAAAGGAGATCTTATTATCCTTTATTGAAAACTTAAGTGTTTACATAACCAATTGACTATTACCCAAACTTCAGTGGTGTAAGTGACATTTTCCCTTCCTAATATAAGCTTCTTATTTTGAAGGGCTAAAAAGGGAATTCAAAAAATTTAATTACAAGTGCTTTGGCAAGCGTGCAATGAGGTCACCATAAACATGAGTTGCTTAAAACGTCGAATGAAATGGAGGCTGGGTTTTCTTGATTAATTTTCTAAATTAACTTGATTTCACGTAAAATTAAAAATAAATATAATCAAGCTTCATTTTTTATATCTTTACATGTACATCTATTCTTTCATGAACATTCACAAGTAAATTAGTCATAGTCATACAAGTTCATCCAAATAAACGTCAATGTTGTTTTAATTATTTGACTTCTCATGTTTTATTCTTCCAACTCATGAAAATTTTCACACTTTTCTTTAGATTTTTGTGGAAATTAAAAAGTGATCAGGGGAATTTTGCATGCATGGTTGTTAAAGGTGAAATCGTCTCCTGTAAATAATGAAAACATCTACCCCTATCCTTATTTTCATTTAATATTTGTTGTGAAGAAATTCGATAAAAAATTAAAAATTTATATATTTTGCTGAACAACTAACTAATGGTGTTGTTTAATACATGGTTTTTATTATACATGTTTAGAGATATCCAATGGGCCAGGCGAGGCATAGCACACGTCACTACAACATGGCATGGCACGAGCACGTTTCAACAGATCACACAGCACGATACAACATGCACGTGAGCCCATGTGCGGTATGCTCGACTAAACTTAAATTTTTAGGCACGTAGGCCATAAAAGCATAGCATGTGAAAAAAGTTGCAAAAGCATACTTTCAATTTTATATCTTAATTTTTAATTAAATTATAGAACTATATATTATTTAAATAAATGAATTTAAAATGAACAAAATTAAGTCTAAGAATGTTTTGCTTTATTTTTTAAATGAATTTTTATTATTAATTAATATTATGTTATTTTAAATTACAAATGAATTGTGAGTTATTTATCAAATTTGAATTGAATTGAATTGGTAGTATCATTTAGTGCAACGTTATTTGTTAAGTTTTCTTATTATTATTAGTGTTATGTCATGCAAATGTAATAAAGTTTTTAATATACTTCAATTCAGTGAATTAATGTAATTTTAAAAAAATTTGTTAAGATAATGTAATTTGTCTTATTTTATTTTATCATAATAAATTTTATAAAAATTTTGGATATCTGAAGGTTTAATAACATTGAAATTTATGTTTACACTATATATTAAAAAATATTTAACTTGCTGGTTAAATATTTAAAATAGAGAGATGATTACAAATGTGAAGGCTGGGGTGGATGTCAAAATTCTAATTCATTTTAGGAGTTGGACTATTGGCATCTGTCTATAATCTTTTTCATAAAACTCTTCCCGTACCGCAATTATATTGAAGGACATAATAAATCTAATTAAACCCTACATTTTTTCTCTCTCTAACTCTTTATATCCACATAACCAAGCTACTAGTTTCATATTCATGTTTCCAAACAAATACTTTATATTCTAATCAATGCGGTTCTATTGATTAATCCTCACTCTTGTCAATCTCCTCATCTATTGTCAATTTCATGTATAAACTTAAACAATAATTTTTTTTCTCATTTTTTCCTTTTTGTGATGTATCAAAACAATTAAAATTTACTATTTGAGTCCGCTTTCAATTAATAGGAGCCAGGCTAACACGACCCAGACCCAGGGCACGACTTGTTGATGGAATAAATACAACTATACAAGATTAGCCAAGTCTTGCTTTCGACTTTTGTATAGTAAATTTGTCAGATTATAATTTATAAATATTGTGTGCCAACGTGGCCATATTAATCAAAGTGTACGTACAGTCTAGTGCACAAAAAGTGTACGTTACTAGGTTGTTTTTTTTATACAAATTAAATTATCTTTCTTGTTACACGTAATTTAAGGTTAATATAATAATTTAAAACAATAATAATACAAAATATACAAAGTGAAACAAAAATTAGGGCATAGCCGGCCCTAATTTTTGTTCTTGAGGGTTTCCAATTTCCAACTCCACTCTTCTTTTCCTTCTCTCGGCCGTCTCTTCCCTTCGCCAGTTTGTCTCCACCGTTCACAGCCGACCACAGCCATTTCGTTTCGTCAATCGATCTTCGCGTCCTCTCAAAAACAAGGGACCATCTCAGCCGTTCTTCCCTTCTCATCTTGTTTTGTTTAATTAACGAAACAAAGCTTTGGCCTCCACCATCTAACTTTCATCAGCCATTTCGTTTCGCCAATCGATCTTCGCGTCCTCTCAAAAACAAGGGACCATCTCAGCCGTTCTTCCCTTCTCATCTTGTTTTGTTTAATTAACGAAACAAAGCTTTGGCCTCCACCATCTCACTTTCATCTAACGCACAGTAAGCTCCTATTCCCTTCCCATCTCGTTTTTTTTCTTTTTAAATTTTTAAGCTATTGAGTTTCCCTTTTTTTTTTTCGTTGGTGATTATAAATTCCAATACTTAATTATCGGTTCCAGATTAGTAACTATGATAATATCCTCAATCAAATTTGTTGGTATGAGATGTATATTGCACCGATTTGCCGTGTTAATATGTTATTACAATAGTTGATCGCCAATTTTGTTGACTTAAAAGGGAAGGTTTAAGGACCTTTCCCATCACTGCCATTTAGGGATGGCAATAGGGAGGTGAGGGGAGGGGACCAATCTCCCTGTATCCATCCCCGATATTTTGCGTATGTCCACGTCCCCTCCCCATCCCCGTCAAATTTATTTAAGAGAATCTCCATCCCCTCCCTGAAGAATAACGGGGGATCCCCGAGGATCCCCGATCCCCGAATAATTAATACATTTTTTTTTATTTACGATTTTGAGTTAATTATATTAAAATAAAAAATTCAAATAAAAATAAAGTTCAAAATATATCTTACATTAATATCCATTACAAAAGTCACATACATTAAATTAGTAAGTAACGTAGCATGCAAGAGATACAAACTATCATGAACAAATTAATAGCCTAATACAAAATTGTTACAAATAAAATCAAATTTAGATTCAAAATTAACTTTTCAATGGTGGCGTGGGTATTTTATAATGTGGACTATTCTATTTACAACACAATAGTTAAGTCGAATCAAATCAAGAGCAAATATTAGATTAGATTAGATATTAAAATTATGATTTGTTGTGGGCAATTATAACATCTAAAAATATATAAAAAATAGATTTAAGTTTAAAATATTTAATGAATATTAAAATTAAAACAAAATTTTTGGGCTAATAGAATCTGTCCGGCCTTTTTAATGTCCTAAATAAAAATTTAGGGCTTTAATTAGTTAATTAGGCCTAAAAGTTTAATAATATAAATATTTTGATAATATTTTATTTTTACCAATACTTATAATTTTATAATTTAAATTTTATTATTTATTTACTAGTAATTTAAAAAAATAAAAATTAAATTAAAAATTAAAGATGGGGAAATGGGTAGGGGATGGGGATTCCACCTCATCCCCGTCCCCTCCCCGAATAAGAAATTGGGTAAAAAAAATTTCCCGCCCCTTCCCCGAATAAGAAATTGGGTATGAAATTATCCCTATACCCTCCCCGAATAGGGAAAATCCCCGAGGGTACCCGTCCCCGTGGGGATTTTGGCCATCCCTACTGCCATTCCTTTTCATACAACTAATTAATATGAATAAACCAACTTGACAATGTATTAATTTTATTTACTTTTTATGTGCAGGATTCCTATTGAACAAAATGAAGAGAACTAAAGAAAGCACTTGGCTTTTGTAATTTGGATTCTAATTACTGTTATTTGTATTATTAAGATTTTTAAATTTGGTGTTTGGATGTTTATGTATTTTAGGCTCAGAATATGGTTTGATTAATTTGTGTTTTGTAAGATGTTAAATATGTGGGATTTTTACATTTTGTTTTGTTTAATTTTTATTTATTAATTATATTTTTATAAACGAATAATAAACGAATCTAGATTCGATAAGGATTCGTTATAGGATAAACGAATAATAAACGAATTCAGATTCGGTTCGATTCGTTTATTAATTTTCTTAAACGAATCGAATCGAATATTCGTTTAATAAACGAATCGAATCCGAATCCTGAGATTTCAATTCGTTTATTAAACGAATCGAATCCGAATCAATAGAATTTCAACCCAATTCGTTTACGATTCGATTCGAATTCGATTCGTTTATTCGTTTTGCCACCCCTAGTGTTTTGTACCCCTATTTTGTCATTTAGTGATTTAACCATTAAATCTAACCAAAGAGTTGCATAGCCGTGCAGATGGGTTTGTATGGTTATTAACATTGTCATCCCTGATGTTTTTTGAAAAATTAGAAAAGGCAAAAGTTTCTAAATGTTGACATATATGTCCAGATTGTTTCAAATTTTTTTACAATTAAATCTATTGACCTAGTTTGACTATTAGCATGAGTATAGTGTATGGACAATAATGTAATCTCATGTAAAAATTTTAAAATGCATAAAAAATTAACACGCCTTAATAAATATTTTGTTAACATAATATCTATTTAATATACAATAATTATTTGAATATGTCAATTAAAAAGAATACATGATAAAAATATATTAATTTGTTAACAATAATAATATATGACCATAACGAACATGCATATGCCTAAATTAAATGTTTCCAATAATATTATTAATGAACAAGTTGCGTAATTCGTAAGGTATATTTAATTAAATATTTTTTATTTTGATATTATTATCTTCTTTGGGTACGATAACTAAATTTCATTTATGTACTTTCTTTATTCCTAATTAGCAGTTTAGCACCCATGAACTCTATCCTCTATTTTTGTTTCCTTCTTTTCATAAACTCCAACCTAATAAAATAGTTTTAATTAAAACCATCATATTTTAGAGGTAGATTTTTTGATCGACAAAAATCCTACAATTGATTCTTTGGTCTATGCAGTAGTGTGATTTAAAAGAAGGGTCCAGCTACCGTGCACTTGGTGCATGGTACCCCACATTTTGTCCATATATGAGTTGCCCATTAGATCTAACGCAAAACTTGTTTCAACGGCATGGATGTATTCTATTTGGTTTTTAACATTGACATCTCTATTGTTTTTAAAAAAAGCAAAATAATCAAAAGTTTGACAAATAATTTTGGATAATTTTTAAATTTTATATTTTGATCAATTGATCTAATTTACTATTAAAATTAATGACAGTATAAGGCCAATAACTTGAAAAAAAAATTAATACATAAAATCTTTTTTTATTTTTTGAAAATAATATAATATTAATTTAATCTGTAATAAATAATTTAAATATATAATAAAATATATTAATTTATCAATAATATTAAACAATTTTTAGAAACAATATAAAATCTATTTAATCAATAATAAATAATTTAAATATATAATTAAATTTTAATTTATCAATAATAATATGACTAAATGACAATGTTAAAAAATTTCATAATAATCAATTATGGCTTAGTATTCAAATATAAATAATAGAAATATACTCTTAAGTGTAAATAGTAGAAATATTTTGGACTTATATATTAAAATTTCAAAACTTCTAATTTGTTCACTTTTCAACAAATAAGAGGGACTCCAAAGTAATTTACCAAAAACAAGGGGTACCATGCACCCGGGGCACCATAGCTTCGTCCAAAGACAAACGAGAACATTTATTGAAATTGTTTTGTCTTGCTTAATTACACTTTCAACATCTTTATTTCTCACATGTCTCCCTATTGTGAACATAAAAATATAATTACAATAAGTTTTAATGGATTTTATTGGACTCATCAATTTCGACAATAATAAATTGTAAGTTCTTACCATTATCGTATTGATAGAAATAAAACTAATTATAATGCTAGTTGAGTTTGATTTTAGATAATTTAATTTTCTTTATAATTAGTACAAAAACAATAATATAAAGGTAGTTTATTTAAATAAAAAAT
Organism: Citrus x changshan-huyou; assembly: GCA_039657385.1. Lineage (NCBI taxonomy): Eukaryota > Viridiplantae > Streptophyta > Magnoliopsida > Sapindales > Rutaceae > Citrus > Citrus x changshan-huyou. The sequence goes on along the minus strand of CM077555.1, from coordinate 7,152,226 downwards.
CAAATAATATTTTTCTACAAAAAAAAATCTTAAAAAAGAAATCAAAGATACAATTATGATTAATTCAGTACTTGTTTTAGAGTATGAGGTTAAGATTAATAAGTTTGTGTACACTAGAGCAATTAACTTGGTTTAATGGGTAAATAAGGTTTGGAAGATTACTATTGTACCCTTCCGCCCTAAAAAAATTAACAGCTAATCACAAACAATAGATCTTGGTGTAAAATATTCACACAAACAAGGCTTGTCCTTTAAAAATGGACAAACTCTTGCTTTTTAGAAAAATTATAAAACAACAGGGACTCCTGTGTCAATAAGTCTTACTTATTATAGGTCACAATTGAAGTACTTGTCTACACTTTTTTTTTTTCATCTTCATTTGAACATTTTACATCAACCGTCAGATTTTTTACTAAACGAAATCTGAACGTTGATGCCATTGTTATTATATCACATCAGTCAACAACAATACCGAGAAAAGGAGACTGCATAATCAAGCCGTTGGGGACGGCTTGCTTATTACTTCATAGCTGAGCATTTTGGTGTTGTTTCTGTATCAAGTACGTGTTATATATACATATCCATATGGTATCTACAATCTGTTTTAACATCATGGCTAGCTTTTCTAGCACTTCCACTTTTTAACTTTAATATTGTTTTCCCCAATCTGTTTGCAGCAACATATCGTGTTTAAGTGTGTCGACACATATTATATACTGGTAAAGTTTGAGAGTACTAATGGCCTAATCTTCTCGTTATATGATGACATTAATTGTTGATACCATATTGATGTTTTAGCTAAGAAGTTGAAAAATGGTAGACATTTATCTCATACTAAAAGAATAATTTTATTTAAAAAGAAAATATTTTGCCAGAGGTTTAAGGGTAGTCTATAAAGATATTTTTAATTTGAGGGTTGTTTTTTTATTTTTTTTAATTACTATAATGCACAGATATTTACAATATGAAAATTTTTAGAACTTAAGACACATGTATTAGAAGAGTCTATTGAGCATTAAATTGAAAAAATCTACTCCATTTATATTCAGAGAGAAATCGATTTTATCTAAAGAAAATTAGCTAATGGAGTTAGAACACATTCTCTCAGTATAAGTTGAGAAACAAGTGCATTGGGCCACACCGCTACAAGCCGAAACAACATTTGAGGGTGAGGTCCGTCGTTCAGAGAGTTGGAAAAAGATAAATAAAAAAGTATATGTGAGAGAGAGAATGGTGCTTTTGGCAAACCCTAAAAAATCACAATAGAATTACTTTTAGATTTAGTAATTGTATTGTTTTTATTTTTTGACCAATTCTATTGGTATTATTCATATTAAATTCAACATATCAGTGACCATGCATAAATGTATATTTTACTGTTCATAACTTTAGCAGCAACAATAAATATTGCTATAATGTAGTACAATTATATACATATAGCAAATATGTTCTAAAGGGTACATAAGCATGTGCAAAAAAGATACCAATATAAAGATCTTTCCTGGAATGTGGGGTACAGATCGAATACCAAGAGTAGGAAATTGATTAATGTAAGCTAGGGGTGTTATATATTGGAATAAAAAAATGTGCGTTCATTTCTTGCTAACATAACTGATGACTTCATTTCTTTTTTCAGTGTGTTCTCAATTGAAATAATTTGTTAAATCACCTCTGAAGGACCACAAAAGCTAATTAGAGAAAGTTTGATTCGTTCATCTCCAAACTAACGCGTCGCGACACAGTTCATGAAAATTCACACTTTTTATTAGACTTCTGTGGAAATTGAAAAGTGACCTTTGCATTACAGATTATGAGCTATTAGCAGCTATAACCTTACAACCTATTTGCTCACAAAGGTCTTGACTTTCCCCTTTTGTGTAAGAAAATCAAGTTTATTTGACTCTATTTACACAATATTCTAGACAATCTTAATTGAGTGTTGCATTAACTTGGTTATCCAACTTTTCAGCCAACGTGTGTTTGACTTTCTGCTTTTTTCATCTCTTTGATTATTTAACTGAAAGACAATTGCATATTTGTTCAATATTGTGTGTGTGTATATATATATGCATTTGCCTTTTAGGACCTCGATCGCCTAGTTAGGGGATGTGGAAGAGCGTAAGCAATTAACAAGGTCAGGGCAGATGGTTTTGTTACCTTTACGCTAACGAACATCCTCAGACTGAGAGCTCAGAGCTATATATGTCACCGAAATAGGAACCCTTTCATTTGCAGCAGTGATCAGTTTCATTTGCTTAGGCAAACATGGCAATAACATATTGCATCTAGCTGCACACAATTTTTATGTAACCCAAAGGCCAGTCAAAAATTTTAAAACCATGTGGTACCAGCTACACTAGGAAGTAGCTAGAACTTTATAGTTATTTTATATATATGAGAAAAATTTTACAAATAAGAAAAAGGAGAGAGGAAATACTAAAATACTTATTTTATTCATATATATATATATATATGAAAATTTTTATAAATAAGAAAATTGAGAGAGAAAATATAAGTTAAGAATCAAAGCAATACTTAATTAAACCCCAAGTATCTTCTAAAAGTTCTTCCGAATAAAAACTAGTGGATAATCCCACTAAATGAAAGAATTACAAGATAATTCTAAATTTGCTAAAGAATCAGCACCAAAATTTTCTTCTCTGAAAATATGATAACACCTAAATTATATATTGTTTAGTAAATGAAGACAATTAATCCATTTATTTTATTCATATTTTAAATTCACGTAAAAGGATAAAAGACAAATTTAAAGACATCATATGAACTCCACAAAAGCTAATTAGAGAAAGTTTGATTAATTTTTGAAGCACAATTAGTTCACATAAAATTCAAAATATATAAATTAAACTCCATTATTATGTCCTTACACATCTATTTAAAAAAAAAAATCCGTATTATTTTATTAAATTAGATTTTTTTTTTAACTTTTCATTCTTAAGGCTTCTAAAAATTCACACTTTAAGTGTGGGCAACTCATCATTAGTGTGGTATATTAATACGACAATACTTGGCTTAACCTCTACTTTAGAGCTTGCATCATCTTATTTGGTTTTTTTTTCCATTCTTGTTGCCTTTGTGATGATTGTTCATTTATAACATATAATTAGAATCTACTATCACAATTTTCTATTGAATTACAATATTTAGATTCTCATCTCTATGTGATCTAATGAACAAGAATTATCTTTATAAGTAATTAATCAGTGTATCAGTATTTTGCTACCACAAACTTTTGCATCATTACTTGAGATAAATAATATCATTTTAACACATATGCTTCAAGTGCACATTAACACGTATACTTTAAGTGCACATTAACACGTGGACATCAAACACGTATACTTATATTAACATGTGTTTCAATAAAAAGAAGTTTCAAAATTTCAACGCTTTGTTTACTCTTATGATTTGGTTCTCCTCATTGTAATTATGTTCGCTTGTTTAAGTAGGAGAAAAGCATTTCTTTAATTAGCATTTTATCTTTAAGATACGATATGCTTTTATTGCTCTGCACTTTTTTATTTACTGTTTATAATAATTTTTTTCTATATTCTTGGATCGTGATGCAGGTTGTGATGATAATGATGAAGAGCAAATTTCACGAGAGGTATGGGATGCAAATGCAAGATAAACTAGTAGTTTTTGTTTGGTTTTCAGCCTTTAGAAAGATTATGAAGAATACATACATGTTTATGCTTATTGTTGTATTTATAATATGACAATACAATAAATATTTTGTTACATTGTAAAAGATACAGTATACTTACTTTTGTTTATCAATAGAATATGTTAAAGATGAATTCAAATTATCAATTTAATTGCATTATGATATGTCTTCAATTCTACTTGCAAAGTGGCGTAGCATGATCTTTTCCAAGATACTCAATAAGTCCCCGTTTTTTGACAGCATCTTCACCACTGCTTCCATGCTTCCCATAATAACAGCAATGAGAAAACTATGTTTGCTTGGTGGTCTCTTACTGCCAAGTCTTCTACTTCTATTATGTTCGCCACTTTTCTATGAAAACAAGGTGTTTTCCAACAGCTACCAAGTGAAGAATTGTCTCTCCATGGTCAGTGATGGTAGCACGTATCAAGTCCAGATTTGCTGAAGTTTAGTCCGAAAAGCTACCCAATCCCCATCACAAGCAACCTTTTGTAGTTCTCTTCTAACTGATAATATTGTTTAACAAGCCGTATTTTCACAATCACTCTGAAAAGCTGCTTGTAATTTCTTTATATTCTTTTTCTTGGCTCTAAACTTGAGTAGATCATCATGATCAGGATAGGTCAAGTATCCCAACTTATTCTGCAATAAGGCGATATGATAATATATGATCAAACTAAATCAACATTTCAAAAAAACACAATTTTCTGCAATTGAAAGGTGAGTAAAAAGAGCGCACTTTATAATATACTATGTAATCCGACTAAACAAAAATACACCATCATGAGATTACAGAAGGCTCAGAAGAAGCAAACAACCGCATAGGGCACATCAATGGCTGAAGGTCAATTCTAAACTTCCGCTTTTGTTTTTGTGGTCATGTTGTGCTATTCTTGCACATTTAAAACAAATTCTTTTTTAAAAAGCTGATTGAGTTTCTTTCATATATGTTTTTCCTTTGATCTATTTACAGTCTTTTGCTGAATTGAGTTTCTTTGTGTGTTTGCTTAATTGCCTCCGAAAATATAACTTAAGATCTTGGTGTACATATTTTGAAGGTTAAATCCTTAACACACTCACATTGCAAAATCTATTGCTTAACTATTTTTTCTTAGATTGTTGGAAAGTTAAAAATTACAACAAATTCGTAAAACTACCGCCATGCAAACAAAAGATAGAAACCCCTGCAATCATCATCTTCTTCCAGCTTCTTCTTTGAGACTTTCTTCTCTGCAATTTTCTCCACTGGCCTAACCTCTATTGAATCTGGTTCTCTGCAACAAGTGAGTGAAGTTAGACTCGGTGCATATGTTATCTCCTTACGGAAGGTGAATTGTTCCATGCTCTCAATCTGAAGCTTTCTGAAAGTCCACTCTTTCGGAGTGTATAAAAAGAATAGTTTTTTGCCACAATTGTAAAAAATATCTTTCAAATGTAAGAGGACTTCACCGCTCTCGTGAAAAAGGACAGGTGCCAAGTATAATCTCGGGTCTAGTTTCTTCATGCGTGGAATGCACATTATTCGAATCCAATTTGTTCTTTTCTTGTCCAGATATCAATATGAGCTTTTCTCTTGTCATGATAATGAACCATGCAAAGGCATCCGCCAAATCACAAAGATTGAATTGAACAATAGTAATCGTATTGACTACATCATTGGGTGGTAGAATGAGGCTAAATTTATCGTCTACTAGATCAAAACGAAGGATTACTTGTGAACCGTCGAATAATATCTTCTCATAAGGGCCTTTTGTGTCTACTGTACGATCTATCCGCCAATACAGAGCTGCATTAACGAAAGTCCCTGAATACTTGCAAGAATGAAATGCGGAAATATGCCAGGGGAGTGTTCCCCTTTCCCAGGAATTAGTGTTTAATGAATAGATCTCAAAACAAGTTCTACTATCATCCTCTATAAGTCTTACAATCTTGTAATCATTAGTGGAGTGGTAATAACCAAATCCAAAAGTATTTTCATAGCCAAATCCAAACATATTTTCAAATAACCCAACTGGCGATATTGATATCGTCATGTACATCTCCGTCAACAGATTCCATAACACCAAATCTACCAATCTCGTTCGTCTTTCCTTTTCAACAAGAATACATAGCAAGTCGTTGCAAGAACTAATCAACTTGTGGAGTGCTTCTCCAAAGGGAAAATTAAACTTTACGGATTTCAACTGATTATTAGTTGCTTCTGGATGAAGATTGACGAAATGAAGAGAGTGAACAGTGGAAAATACAAGCTCGTGATTATAATATTTAAGTGCGCTAATAAAAGAAGACCATGACTTGCAAACGCATTTGAATCTCGCCAGCGATTTTGCGGGGAGTCTCGGCAAGATATTGAACACGACATGTTCAGGGATATGTCTTTCCTTCTCGCTATCCATAGTGCTCTTCTCTCTAATTAATTAATTTTGCCTGCACTCTTAATTTTTAATTTTTTTATTTTTTTTAGTGACATCGCGACTGTCTTGAGTCCTAGTTATTAATTAACCTTTCCTTTCCACTCAAGGAAAGGAAATCTTATAGCTATGAAAATTTAAATTATGGATTTAGTAAATAAATAATATGACTTATCTAATAATCATAAGTGTTAGAAAATTTTATAGTTAAAGGAATAGTTAAAATTCTAGATTTATTGTATGAGCTGAGTTTTGCTCAACTCTTCATAATATTTATCAAGCGTGCATGTATAGTAATATACTGTTAAGATTTGATTAGTTTTGTATTTTTATCTAATATCTTTCTAAAAGGTTAGCAAAATGCTCAGCGCAGCACTGAATCTAAATCTGTTTGGTATAACTTATCTAATAGTCACAAGTACTTATTTAATTTCAAAAACTCTTTTTATAATTTTTGTTGCCGCTTGGTTATATTTTAAGTATAACTTTTTGTGATTAAATAAGTTATTTTATATCTACTGAAAAAAACTCAAATTTTGGGCTTTTTGAAAGTAGAGGTTGGAGAATTTTTTTTAAAAGTTAAATTATCTTAAATGTGCCATTATTTATTTCACAATCTTATAATATCCCTTCCATGCCATAACTTTTAAAACTTGTCTATTTAAAGTAATTGTACAATTTTTAATAAAAGCTCTCTTCGATAATCAAACAAGTAATTTTTATTTTTTTGTGAAAACCCTACTTATAAAAGTTATATTAATATAAGCTCTACTTGAATTAGTTTTATTTAAAAAGTTGTACCAAGTCGGCCTTACTAGATTTTGAAATTAATTTCTTATCAAACTTTTGTGCCGAATGACACGGCAGGAATCCAAAGAGTAATAACATAGTGTGTACTAATTAAAGCCTCGTTTACGATTTCTGATGACCATATGTAATTAGGATTATATTTGGAGTATCGGTAGTGTAACGAGTAACTAAAATTTTTTGTAATATAATTACGTAATTAAATAGCCAAAACATTTCTAGTATTTTATGCCAAAATATAAATTGAATGGAAGAGAAAATGAGTAATTTGTAAGGTTTAAAATAGAGGAAAATAAAATACGAAGTAGAGGCTGTTTCTGCAAGTTGTTGCGAAGGGTTGGATCACGTCTTTGTTCATTGTAACTTGTAAGTTTTTTTCTACTCTTTGCCAGCGGCTGTTTGATAAGTGCCTTGTGGTTTTTCCCATGGTCGGTTCGGTGGTTGAGCTGTAGCACTTTATGTATATGATCAATGTGAACTTTAATCCTCAATCATTGCATATTTGGATTCTTCGCTGTTATTACATGTTTTATCTAATCTGGAAGTCTCATAACAAGGTCCCCGGTTTGATAGCATAGCCCTTTCTGTTCATCGAGCCCAAGCTAATTATAAGGCTTATCTTGTTCATTTTGCGAATCTTAGTCTAGGATATGTTTTTTGTGGTCGAGATAGATCGAGATACAATAACCTCCCTTCGTTTGCCTTTCTCTGTTGGTCAGCTTCAAAAGTTTTTATCCTTAACTGGAAACCTCCTAGTTTGGATAGCGTAAAAATTAATTTCAATGGTTTATTATATATATATATATATATAAAGTAATGTTGCAGCAGATGGGATTTTTTTAGATTCTAGCAGAGCTTGTGTCATTCAATTTAATGATTATTTCTCCACATGTTTGAATCATTGATCAGATCAAAAACTTGAAATCTTTCCATTAGAGGTTTTGGTAATTTATTCATTATACAATCTTTTTAATAATTCATTAAATTTATAAGATATTTATCACATATAATATCTCTTATAATTCAGGATACTAAATTTAGATTTACAAAATCTATGTGACAACATTGATGGTATGTATTTAGGATGGAAATAGATTGAATGTGTGTGTCTATGTTAGAAGAAAATTCTAGTTTATGTCTCAAGAGAGATAAGAAATTATAAATGCAAGTGCAAAAATATATTCAAAATTTGTGGATCTTTATGAATATAATAATCATTTAAATCTTTATAAAAATATTGTAAAAACTTTATAAAGTTTTAAAAATAAATGTAGAAAAGATGGATGAAAAAATCATTTAATTATAAAAAATCAATGAGGACTTATTTGAAAAAATAAGTAAATATATGATTAGAAATAAAATTTTCTGTAAATATCTATTTCACCTGTACTTTGTTTTATATTAAAATTATTTTTATCCATTGGATTTAAGGAATATCAAAATCAATGGTCTATATTCATTGGTTGTTTGTTACATTATTTGTAAAATAAGCTTTGCCGTTATTGTAATCCTCTTGAGTTAATAATATAGTACAAAATTGACGTTTTTTTGGAATAGATTATTTATTATTATTAAGTACTAACATTAAATAAATATAATACTATTAAAATTAAATGAATATGTAGTAATATTATTAATTATCTATGAATATAATAATATTATATTTAAAAAGTATAATATAATTATTTTTAAAAAATGTTACATTATTTATCTTAATAAATATAATTATATTATATTTAATAAAGTAAGGGTAAAAAGGCAAGTGGTGGAAGTTGATTCTCTTCATGGGAGTGAGATTCCTACTGCACACTCCAAAAATGAGTAGAAGGAATTCACACTCTTCTTTATCACTCTAACAAGTAAACACAACAATAATATACTCTTAAATATACAAAACAGCGTAAAAGTGTTTTCATTTATTTAGTTAATAATTATTTTTAGTAGCAAACATAGTAACCTTAATTATAAAATAAGCCAATAAAGAATTAATAATCCTTTTGTTATTCTTGTTAAGGAAAATGACATCTACACCACCAAGATTTGGAGAAAGGTCATACAGACCCTTGTATTTTTAATAAAAGATAGGGAAATTATCATTCGTATACCCTAAATTTGTGCTTTTATCACAAATACTACAACACTTTAAGGGTGTATCAATCGCCCACCCTAAATTGACAAAAGTTATATGTCGTCCACTAAACCGTTAGCTGTCGTTTGAAAGTTAACGGAACAGTAACGAATTGACGATTTTATCTTTGAAAATTATCACTTGTATACCCTTAAAATGTCTTATTATCACTTATATACCCTTAAATTATCACTTGTATCATATGAAAAGACTAGATTACCCCTCTGACATCATCATATTTAAATGACAACTAATAGTTTGGTGGATGACAGATATATTTTGTCAACTAAGAGTGGATGACTGATATACCCTGAAAGTGTTGTAGTAAATTTGATAACGGAGTAAACTAAGGGTATACGATTGATAATTTTCCTAAAAGATATTAAGACTCTCTTTTAACTAAAACACTCTTTGTCTCTATTAACTCAAAAGAATGTTTTATAATAAATAGAAATATAATATTAAAATAAATGTAACAATATATACCTTTTAAAATAATTTCAGTATTTAAAAAATATTTTAATACTTTACAATCTTACATTATATTAAACTAAATTCTATGATAAATAGAAACATAATATTAAAATAAATATATAAAAATTTAAATTGTTTCCAATATTATATAAAATAATTTTAATATTATTAATACATGAGATATATTTTATTAATTGTAAAATCTATTTAACACAAAGATTTATTTAAAATTCTTATAATAAATACAAATATATTATTAAAATAAATTTAATAAATTACATTTTAAAGATCAATTTATATTTTAAAAAATATTCTAATATTATTAGTCTGCTAGACAAATTAAACTATTTAAATTATTTTATGTCTATTAAAAAAATTTATAGTCAAATTTTTTTAGTTCCTATCTAATAAGAATATTATAGTCGAAAGGAGATCTTATTATCCTTTATTGAAAACTTAAGTGTTTACATAACCAATTGACTATTACCCAAACTTCAGTGGTGTAAGTAACATTTTCCCTTCCTAATATAAGCTTCTTATTTTGAAGGGCTAAAAAGGGAATTCGAAAAATTTAATTACGAGTGCTTTGGCAAGCGTGCAATGAGGTCACCATAAACATGAGTTGCTTAAAACGTCGAATGAAATGGAGGCTGGGTTTTCTTGGTTAATTTTCTAAATTAACTTGATTTCACGTAAAATTAAAAATAAATATAATCAAGCTTCATTTTTTATATCTTTACATGTACATCTATTCTTTCATGAACATTCACAAGTAAATTAGTCATAGTCATACAAGTTCATCCAAATAAACGTCAATGTTGTTTTAATTATTTGACTTCTCATGTTTTATTCTTCCAACTCATGAAAATTTTCACACTTTTCTTTGGATTTTTGTGGAAATTAAAAAGTGATCAGGGGAATTTTGCATGCATGGATGTTAAAGGTGAAATCGTCTCCTGTAAATAATGAAAACATCTACCCCTATCCTTATTTTCATTTAATATTTGTTGCGAAGAAATTCGATAAAAGAATTAAAACTTTATATATTTTGCTGAACAACTAATTAATGGTGTCGTTTAATACATGGTTTTTATTATACATGTTTAGAGATATCCAATGGGCTAGGCGAGGCATAGCACACGTCACTACAACATGGCATGGCACGAGCACGTTTCAACAGATCACATGGCACGAGACAACATGCACGTGAGCCCATGTGTGGTATGCTCGACTAAACTTAAATTTTTAGGCACGCAGGCCATAAAAGCATAGCATATGAAAAAACTTAAATTTATATCTTAATTTTTAATTAAATTATAGAACTATATATTATTTAAATAAATGAATTTAAAATGAACAAAATTAAGTCTAAGAATGTTTTGCTTTATTTTTTAAATGAATTTTTATTATTAATTAATATTATGTTATTTTAAATTACAAATGAATTGTGAGTTATTTATCAAATTTGAATTGAATTGGTAGTATCATTTAGTGCAACGTTATTTGTTAAGTTTTCTTATTATTATTAGTGTTATGTCATGCAAATGTAATAAAGTTTTTAATATACTTCAATTCAGTGAATTAATGTAATTTTAAAAAAAATTGTCAAGATAATATAATTTTTCTTATTTTATTTTATCATAATAAATTTTATAAAATTTTTGGATATCTGAAGGTTTAATAACATTGAAATTTATGTTTACACTATATATTAAAAAACATTTAACTTGCTGGTTAAATATTTAAAATAGAGAGATGATTACAAATGTGAAGGCTGGGGTGGATGTCAAAATTCTAATTCATTTTAGGAGTTGGACTATTGGCACCTGTCTATAATCTTTTTCATAAAACTCTTCCCGTACCGCAATTATATTGAAGGACATAATAAATCGAATTAAACCCTACATATTTTCTCTCTCTAACTCTTTACATCCACATAACCAAGCTACTAGTTTCATATTCATATTTCCAAACAAATACTTTATATTCTAATCAATGTGGTTCTATTGATTAATCCTCACTCTTGTCAATCTCCTCATCTATTGTCAATTTCATGTATAAACTTAAACAATAATTTTTTTTTCTCATTTTTTCCCTTTTGTGATGTATCAAAACAATTAAAATTTACTATTTGAGTCTGCTTTCAATTAATAGGAGCCAGGCTAGCACGGCCTAGACCCAGGGCATGGCTTGTTGATGGAATAAATACAACTATACAAGATTAGCCAAGTCTTGCTTTCGACTATTGTATAGTAAATTTGTCAGATTATAATTTATAAATATTGTGTGCCAACGTGGCCATATTAATCAAAGTGTACGTACAGTCTAGTGCACAAAAAGTGTACGTTACTAGGTTTTTTTTTTATACAAATTAAATTAACTTTCTTGTTATACGTATTCCGATTGGATGTTATGCTAAAAAACAAAGTTATTAATATTCCAATCCTTATTGTTGATGCAAAGTCAAGAAAAATAAGAAGTTTTGAATTTTTCTCCCATAAGTTCTCGAGAGTTCAAATTTGGGTTAAAAGGACAAAGGGTCCTGCTACTTTGCAACTGGTGTTTTGTACCTCTATTTTATCATTTAGTGATTTAACCATTAAATCTAACCAAAGAGTTGCATAGTCGTGCAGATGGGTTTGTATGGTTATTATCATTGTCATCCCTGATGTTTTTTAAAAAATTAAAAAAGGCAAAAGTTTCTAAATGTTGACATGTATGTCCAGATTGTTTCAAATTTTTTTACAATTAAATCTATTGACCTAGTTTGACTATTAGCATGAGTATAGTGTATGGACAATAATGTAATCTCATATAAAAATTTTAAAATGCATAAAAAATTAACACGCCTTAATAAATATTTTGTTAACATAATATCTATTTAATATACAATAATTATTTGAATATGTCAATTAAAAAGAATACATGATAAAAATATATTAATTTGTTAACAATAATAATATATGACCATAACGAACATGCATATGCCTAAATTAAATGTTTCCAATAATATTATTAATGAACAAGTTGCGTAATTCGTAAGGTATATTTAATTAAATATTTTTTTATTTTGATATTATTATCTTCTTTGTGTACGATAACTAAATTTCATTTATGTTCTTTCTTTATTCCTAATTAGCAGTTTAGCACCCATGAACTCTATCCTCTATTTTTGTTTCCTTCTTTTCATAAACTCTAACCTAATAAAATAGTTTTAATTAAAACCATCATATTTTAGAAGTAGATTTTTTGATCGACAAAAATCCTACTATTGATTCTTTGGTCTATGCAGTAGTGTGATTTAAAAGAAGGGTCCAGCTACCGTGCACTTGGTGCATGGTACCCCACATTTTGTCCATATACGAGTTGCCCTTTAGATCTAACGCAAAACTTGTTTCAACGACATGAATGTATTCTATTTGGTTTTTAACATTGACATCTCTATTGTTTTTTAAAAAAGCAAAATAATCAAAAGTTTGACAAATAATTTTGGATAATTTTTAAATTTTATATTTTGATCAATTGATCTAATTTACTATTAAAATTAATTACAGTATAAGGCCAATAACTTGAAAAAAAATTAATACATAAAATCCTTTTTTTATTTTTTGAAAATAATATAATATTAATTTAATCTGTAATAAATAATTTAAATATATAATAAAATATATTAATTTATCAATAATATTAATCAATTTTTAGAAACAATATAAAATCTATTTAATCAATAATAAATAATTTAAATATATAATTAAATTTTAATTTATCAATAATAATATGACCAAATGACAATGTTAAAAAATTTCATAATAATCAACTATGGTTTAGTATTCAAATATAAATAATAGAAATATACTCTTAAGTGTAAATAGTAGAAATATTTTGGACTTATATATTAAAATTTCAAAACTTCTAAGCAACCTTTTGTAGTTTAGTCCGAAAAGCTACCCAATCCCCATCACAAGCAACCTTTTGTAGTTCCCTTCTAACTGATAATACTGTTTAACAAGCCGTATTTTCACAATCACTCTGAAAAGCTGCTTGTAATTTCTTTATATTCTTTTTCTTGGCTCTAAACTTGAGTAGATCATCATGATCAGGATAGGTCAAGTATCCCAACTTATTCTGCAATAAGGCGATCTGATAATATATGATTAAACTAAATCAACATTTCAAAAAAACACAATTTTTTGCAATTGAAAGGTGAGTAAAAAGAGCGCACTTTATCATATACTATGTAATCCGACTAAACAAAAATACACCATCATGAGATTACAGAAGGCTCAGAAGAAGCAAACAACCGCATAGGGCACATCAATGGCTGGAGGTCAATTCTAAACTTCTGCTTTTGTTTTTGTGGTCATGTTGTGCTATTCTTGCACATTTAAAACAATTTCTTTTTTAAAAAGCTGAATGAGTTTCTTTCATATATGTTTTTCCTTTGATCTATTTCTAGTCTTTTGCTGAATTGAGTTTCTTTGTGTGTTTGCTTAATTGCCTCCGAAAATATAACTTAAGATCTTGGTGTACATATTTTGAAGGTTAAATCCTTAACACACTCACATTGCAAAATCTATTGCTTAACTGTTTTTTCTTAGATTATTGGCAAGTCAAAAATTACAACAAATTCGTAAAACTACCGACATGCAAACAAAAGATAGAAACCCCTACAATCATCATCTTCTTCCAGCTTCTTCTTTGAGACTTTCTTCTCTGCAATTTTCTCCACTGGCCTAACCTCTATTGAATTTGGTTCTCTGCGACGAGTGAGTGAAGTTAGACTCGGTGTATATGTTATCTCCTTACGGAAGGTGAATTGTTCCATGCTCTCAATCTGAAGCTTTCTAAAAGTCCTCTCTTTCGGAGAGTATAAAAAGAATAGTTTTTTGCCACAATTGTAAAAAATATCTTTCAAATGCAAGAGGACTTCACTGCTCTTGTGAAAAAGGACAGGTGCCAAGTATAATCTCGGGTCTAGTTTCTTCATGCGTGGAATGTGCATTATTCGAATCCAATTTGTTCTTTTCTTGTCCATATATCAATATGAGCTTTTCTCTTGTCATGATAATGAACCACGCAAAGGCATCCGCCAAATCACAAAGATTGAATTGAACAATAGTAATCGTACTGACTACATCATTGGGTGGTAGAATGAGGCTAAATTTATCGTCTACTAGATCAAAACGAAGGATTACTTGTGAACCGTCGAATAATAGCTTCTCATAAGGGCCTTTTGTGTCTACCGTACGATCTATCCGCCAATACAGAGCTGCATTAACGAAAGTCCCTGAATACTTGCAAGAATGCAATGCGGAAATATGCCAGGGGAGTGTTCCCTTTTCCCAAGAATTAGTGTTTAATGAATAGATCTCAAAATGAGTTCTACTATCATCCTCTATAAGTCTTACAATCTTGTAATCATTAGTGGAGTGGTAATAACCAAATCCAAAAGTATTTTCATAGCCAAATCCAAACATATTTTTAGATAACCCAACTGGCGATATTGATATCGTCCTGTACATCTCCGTCAACGGATTCCATAACACCAAATCTACCAATCTCGTTCGTCTTTCCTTTTCAACAAGAATACATAGCAAGCCGTTGCAAGAACTAATCAACTTGTGGAGTGCTTCTCCAAAGGGAAAATTAAACTTTACGGATTTCAACTGATTATTAGTTGCTTTTGGATGAAGATTGACGAAATGAAGAGAGTGAACAGTGGAAAATGCAAGCTCGTGATTATCAGATTTAAGTGCACTAATAAAAGAAGACCATGACTTGCAAACGCATTTGAATCTCACCAGCGATTTTGCGGGGAGTCTCAGCAAGATATTGAACACGACATGTTCAGGGATATGTCTTTCCTTCTCGCTATCCATAGTGCTCTTCTCTCTAATTAATTAATTTTGCCTGCACTCTTAATTTTTAATTTTTTTATTTTTTTTAGTGACATCGCGACTGTCTTGAGTCCTAGTTATTAATTAACCTTTCCTTTCCACTCAAGGAAAGGAAATCTTACAGCTATGAAAATTTAAATTATGGATTTAGTATATAAATAATATGACTTATCTAATAATCATAAGTGTTAGAAAATTTTATAGTTAAAGGAATAGTTAAAATTCTAGATTTATTGTATGAGCTGAGTTTTGCTCAACTCTTCACAATATTTATCAAGCGTGCATGTATAGTAATATACTGTTAAGATTTGATTAGTTTTGTATTTTTATCTAATATCTTTCTAAAAGGTTAGCAAAATGCTCAGCGCAGCACTGAATCTAAATCTGTTTGGTATAACTTATCTAATAGCCACAAGTACTTATTTAATTTCAAAAACTCTTTTTAAAATTTTTGTTGCCGCTTGGTTATATTTTAAGTATAACTTTTTGTGATTAAATAAGTTATTTTATATCTACTGAAAAAAACTCAAATTTTGGGCTTTTTGAAAGTAGAGGTTGGAGAATTTTTTTTAAAAGTTAAATTATCTTAAATGTGCCATTATTTATTTCACAATCTTATAATATCCCTTCCATGCCATAACTTTTAAAACTTGTCTATTTAAAGTAATTGTACAATTTTTAATAAAAGCTCTCTTCGATAATCAAACAAGTAATTTTTATTTTTTTGTGAAAACCCTACTTATAAAAGTTATATTAATATAAGCTCTACTTGAATTAGTTTTATTTAAAAAGTTGTACCAAGTCGGCCTTACTAGATTTTGAAATTAATTTCTTATCAAACTTTTGTGCCGAATGACACGGCAGGAATCCAAAGAGTAATAACATAGTGTGTACTAATTAAAGCCTCGTTTACGATTTCTGATGACCATATGTAATTAGGATTATATTTGGAGTATCGGTAGTGTAACGAGTAACTGAAATTTTTTTTAATATAATTACGTAATTAAAAAGCAATAAAGGCGTTACCTTTTTAAAGCAGTTTATAAATAATCCATCAGATAATTAATAAAAGGGAAATTATCATTCGTATACTCTATATTTGCTCTGTTATCAAAAATACTACAACACTTTGAGGGTCTATCAATCGTCCACCCTAAGTTGACGAAATGTATCAGCCGACCACCAAACCATTAATTTATTTATTTATTAATAAGCATTAATGCCATATTTATAAGTTTTATTTTTAATTAAATAAATATTTTTTATTTTTTTATAGATTCACGAATTTTTACAAATTTACAGAAGTAGATTTGTATCAATCTATTGATTGCGGATTATCAAATTTTTAGTCCAATCTAATTCACTAATTTATAAATTAAATTTTTACATATTAAATTTTTATAAATCAGACAGATTGAATTGATTTCTGAACACCCCGGTCTATCCTTTGTCCATGCTTCATAAGATAAATGAATGTCCAATCACCCATACGTGTACAAAAAATAACACACTGCAAAAAATAAAAAATAAATAAATAATTACAGGAAAAATAGTTTACATGACATTATTGCTCAATTACTCACAATTCACAAAGTCACCATCACTTTTAAGAGGATCACGTTGAACTGACACCTATTCATGGAAAATCACACGCGTCACTTTCTTCTTCTTCTTCAGAAGCAAATTGAAGCATAAATATCAACAAATGACACCTAAAGAAAAATAATAAATTCCCTTCAATCCAGAAACCAAAAAAACCAGATCTCTCTGCAAAAGTCTCACCGCACAACTCACTCATCTGTCATAATTCTAAACTCAGGGAGACGCCGGCCTTCAATTTTTATGAATTTGCACTTCTGAAGGCCTAGACGTAAGTATATTTTATTAGGTTTTTTTTTTTATTATTCAAATGATTAATTATAGCATAAAACGTTACCCTTGTAACGCACGCAAAATTACATTATTTATTAAAAGTTATGTCTGATTACTTACAAATGACATTTTGGTGACCTCATAGATGGTTACCAAGATAACTGGATATAAAGAAACTTTGCTCATCATGGTATCATGTGATATGATAATTTATAATCAAATGTTGCCAACTTTTGCTTTCTGGTTTCTGATATAGAAAGCACCCAAAACAAAACTAATTTTCACGGGGATTAAGAGAGAACCTCCCTTTACTTAGAATGGAATCACGTGCATCCTGTTATATCTTATTTATCGACTCACGACATTCAAGCAAATTATAATTTTAATCCCACCTCCATTTGGTAAAGGCATCTTGGAGCTTAATTAATGGAAGAAAGAATCAGTTTACTTGATAATAATAAAATAGTTACTTTCCTAGTTTCTTTCTTGCCCCATTTGCAATTCATTGTGTTGTTGCAGCATCAAGCATTTCTAGTTGTAAATCATCATGTGAAAATATTTTTATTTTCGAATTCACATACAAGAGCGTGGGCATGGCAGAGAAATATAACGGTACGTGTTGTATTATGATTATTAATATTTGACTTGAGGAGATTAGATTTAGATATATTTTTTGCTCGTCATTTACAGCTCATACGTGCAGAATTTTTTACAATCTGAAGCAAAGTACAAAAACAGATCACTTTAAATAGCATCAAACAACATGCTTCTAAGAAGCTCATCGACCCCAGTTAATATTGGATCCCTCGTGTCTCCGAGCCTCTCAGACAGTCCTAACAAGGATGTAGAAGAAGACACCAACAGGCTCAACTCAACTACACTGTCATGCAGCTCACCTCCAACCTCCCAAGAAAATTGCAGTTCAAGCCTTAAAGGCCTTCGAAGAGCTTCTTCGGATGGAAACTTGAAAGGGTTGGCACATAGTCATAGTTCTTGCGACATAGAAGATCAGATTCGTTACTTGTGTGCGCAGAAGAAGTCTTCGTGTTTACATAACAAAGCCAACAAAACCATGTTGAGGTCTGCTCCATCTTTCGAGATTTATAGTTCTGTTGAGGGAGTAGAAAGTGAAGAAGTATCCTTGACTAGGACTGTTACGATTGGAGAGGATCTGGATGGTTCAGGTATTAGCAGTGGTGACTTCAGTTTTGGGAGTAAAAAGAATATGGGGCTGATTGAAGAGGAGGGAGAGTATGAAGAAGAAGGATTGAATGGGATTGGAGAAGAAATTGAACGGCCGGTTAGTCCTCCTATGTATCTGGCCATGGGACTCGGGATTAGTGTTCCTGGTTTTGATGATGCCGGTGAAGTTGTTGATTTAATTATGCCGAATTTTGATGATAGTGCAGAGGCTGAGGAGTATTATAAGAGAATGATTGATGAATACCCATGCCATCCTTTGCTTCTACGAAATTACGCTCAGCTCTTACAGGTGAGCGGATAATTCATTCTCTGCTTTTCTGATTTTGGTTTAATTTAGACATACTGATTTTAACTTGTTTAAGCAGGATTCAATTTTATCTGTATATGAAGGAAAATTCTACTTTGTATATTAGATGAGGGATAATATATCCAAGGACTATTTGGGTGCTGAAGCTTGTTTTGAAGTGTATAGATTTCAGGGTGTTTCGAAATGGCTTGATTTGTAGTACAAAAAGTTTATAATTGAGATTTGTGGGAGATCATATATCTGCAAAGCAACAAATATTTTTTTTTTACGTTCTTTGAATAAGGCAACCAACTGAAAAATAAGGATGATTTGCAGATCTCCATATTGTACTATGTATCCATCTGTTTAAGAGTAGAACCATCATTTGGTCTATGCTTTTTAGTTTTCTGATTGTAATTTAGTGGTTACTGGTAAATTCTACATAAAAATTAATTAGCTTTAATCTGCATAGAAGTTTGTATTTGTTGAGCTTTAGTTTCATGGAATTCTCATACTTTGCACCTGAAAACAAAGCAGGGATTGTAACTGTTTAAAACCAAGTTTTGTCTTATTTTCCTAACAGAAAAAGGGAGACCTTTACAGAGCTGAGGACTACTATAATCATGCAACAATGGCAGATCCTGGAGATGGTGAAAGTTGGATGCAGTATGCTAAACTGGTTTGGGAGCTCCATCGTGACCAGCATAGAGCCTTGACATACTTTGAACGAGCTGCTCTAGCTGCTCCTCAAGATAGGTGAGTACTCACATAATCCGGCTGCCTCAACAGAAATGCCTCTTTAATTTTACTTTTTGAACAGCTGAGTGACTCTGAATTTGGCTGCTTCAACTTCTAGGGGGTGTTATTGTTTTCACTTGTCCAAAATTTAACCTTCTGCATCTTGTCTTCAGCAACATTCTTGCGGCTTATGCCTGTTTCCTCTGGGAAATGGAGGATGATGGGGAAGATGATAAAGCACAAGAAGAGCACATTCAAGTTCTACCTATTCAAGTAAGGACCTTGGTTTATGAATTGTGATTGCTTAACAGTGAGTCCTTGTTTTTTCCTCCTTGTAACTAATGGTTGACAGGCTGTAATGCTTCTATGATATTTTTCTCAGATAGAAAGAAACAATTTGAATAAACTTGAAAACTCAATTTCTAATAAAGAAATTGAGCCAGTTAGCCCATCCTTGCGCATTGCAGCAGGGCTCAGCATTGACGAGAGAAATTTTACGGCAGCTGATACCAACAGCAGTGGCGATCTTGAGGAGTATCTCAAAAGGATGGTTGACGAAAATCCTTGCAACCCTTTGGTCCTTAGGAATTATGCTCAGTTTTTGTATCAGGTGAGATGCATGTTCTCTTTTCAAGAATAACTCATGGACTTCAGCCGCATCACTCTTACCTATATGTATGTTCCCACAGACATCCAGCTAGTGTACTTTGTTGGATTGGTTAAAATGTAGCACTTAATATCGTGTTTTGAGGATATTAGAAATAGAATCCATGCTCTAGGCCTAAAGAATGTTGATGCTTGAGTGAGGCATCTGTTAGAAGGATCTTCAGCTTTCACTACAAAGACATGCAATATTTGATAAAACCTGCATTTCTGTGAAAATGCAATCAATTGTTATAGCATGTGCAGTTGTACACTCAGGTCTGGTACTTGGTGATCAGAATATATATGGGTAGAATTTATAGCGGGCTCTCGCAAACCAGGCAATTTCTTCTGGGCCTTTATCCTTTTTTTAGGCTCATTAGGATTCAAGATGAAGCTATCTCCCGTAAATCATCATCATGTAGGATTTCACGCTACCAAAATCATATTCTCTGAGAAACAGAATGACTAAGTATTTGCAGGATACATTTTGTTTCATAGAGGGATTCAGAGTTTCACACATGTTCAATACAGATCCTAGCGCTGCCCTGTGTTATATCATAATATTCGTCTCTGAACTATTTCTTATATGTTGATTCTTTTATGCTTAGACCTATTAATTATTGTGCATGTTCAGATTGATACCTCTTGATTATTTCGATTCTCTTATTTGGTTCTGATTGACAGTCAAAAGGAGACCTTGAAGGAGCAGAGGAGTATTTCTCGCGTGCCATACTAGCTAACCCAGGTGATGGTGAAATCATGTCACAATATGCCAAATTGGTGTGGGAACTTCACCACGATCATGACAAAGCGTTGTGCTATTTTGAGCGAGCGGTTCAAGCCTCTCCTGCAGATAGGTAAAAAATTCTTGCAGAATCACCATCCCATTATTAAATGCGTGTTTGTATGACCTTGATATTCACTTTGCACGCCTTGGTTCTGCGGTGTGTCCATTTTCTTTTTCAGGAATTGCAGAAGGTCCCTTTCTGTGACAGGAATCAAAATATATGCTTGTGGAGACCTAGATTCTAGTGTTAATTAGAAAAGATTTGTTTCATTATTTAATTTGACCGACTCTCGGCCTGTTGCTTCTTTGTTTGCAGCCATGTTCTTGCAGCATATGCTTGCTTCCTCTGGGAAACAGAAGAAGATGAAGATGATAGCAAAAGCAGTGATCAGTTTCAGCAGGTTGCTCCCATCCGTCAAGGAGCAGTAACAACAGCAAATGTTTATGCCTAACAAAAAATTAGTAGCTCAGCAATCTGATTCTCAAGGCATCTTCAGTGGCATGTGATGACATTTTGGGGATCAAAACCCAAGCAAACAGCTATAAGTATATTAAAATAAAGTTGGTATCCGTCTTTCTTGCTTAGTACCAACAAAGAGAAAAAGATATCATTAACAGAAAAATGCTTATTGAAGGTCATTCAAAGGATCATTCTAGTTACCAGAGTTGGTTGCTTGTGTTGTATTAATACAAAACAAATAAAGAAAGCGGGATAACATTTATGATAATTGTTTAAGCAAAACCTCTGATATGAGTTTGTTGAAACTCAAGGAAGTTACATATAATGAATAAACAAATGAAAGAAATAGGAAAGACAATGCTTAGATTTCACTTGGAACAGAGAGCCACAATGGAAGAACACATTTTGCTATTAAAATATAAAAAAATTTATCAAACAAGGTAAAATATTGAAAAACTTCCATGACAATAAAACCGACATACAAAAATCAATGTTACTTTATGAAATTATCGATATATGATGGCCCCTGAAACCAACAAAGGTGAACGCGTCAGAGTTGAATGGTTGGACCCAAAATTTTGATCTATTCCCTTTGTTTAAGAGCATCTAGAAATTTCTACTCTGATGAATTCTATCAACTTCTTGATACTTGGTGACTGAGTATCCTCTATCTTGGCGCGGAGACGGCCTATAGAAACCATTTCCTCTCGGTCTATTGTAGTCTCTGTCACCCCCGTCATAGCCACCTCCTCTACCATAACTTCTTGAGCCAAAACGCCCCCGTGGAGCATCCGTTAGGTAGCTGCCTCGGCCTCTCCCCCTTCCTGCTACAGTTTCAATCATTAGAAAAACAAAAGAACAAGCAACAAGGAGCAAAGTTCAAACTCAAATGCCATAGAACATGGGCAGGAATTCATTTTAAATAAACAGTCTGGTCTATTCAGCCCTGCGTAGCATTTTCCAGGTGCATTATATGGCAATAGTATACCAAAAAAGACCAAAACACATACTTCCTCCTCGAGATGGAATATTGCTGTTTGGTCTACGCTCCTCAATATACACCTGTCGCCCTGCAACTTGTGCAGAACCCGCCTACATAATATAAAAGGGATGCAAAAGAAGTCAATATACAAAATCCAGTATTCAGGGTCCTGTCGAAACAAAGTTCCTAGTTGAACAAACTAATATCAATTTTAAAATGAACCACAAAACAACAGAAAGTGAAAAAAAAAGGATGCCTTGTCATTAAAATCATGGGAGGCCAACTGTGTATAGTATAGTTGTTAAAAAACACCCAGGTTTCTTCCAATTTTAGTTGTTAAAAACCCACCCCAGGTTTCTTCCTTAGACAGAGAGAGGGAGAATGGAAAAGAAAAAATAGTAGTAAAATCAATGCCACATTAAAATGCAAACCTCGACTGCATTGCGAACACCAGTCATATCTTCAAACTCCACAAAAGCATAGCAAATACCAACATCCTACGAATATGAAAAGAATTTTAGAGTGTTAAGTTCATAAAAAAGGATGTTCCAATACAGCCCAAACACAAGGCAAGTAAACGAACCTTGCGACTCCGGATTACCACACCCTCCGAACTGAGATCACCAAATTTTTTAAACTCCTCCGCAATTTCAGATTCAGATACATTAGGAGGCAAGTTTCTCACATAAACCGACTTTATTTCTTCTGAAATCATGCATGGACCCAACATCAAAGATAAAGAATAATACCTTTAATAAATAAATTCAAACACTTAGACACATATTCACGCTGTAAAAGCAATTAAACGAAAATTCCTTTATTTGGTTTTTTATGGGTTCAGTAGAGGGATTTAGATTTCAATTTGTTCTGTAAGGTTTTGTCATACTATGATTCCCTAGAGCATAAAGTAGATACATAATTATAGCAGTTAAAAGATGACCTTCATCTTCAACAGCTGAAATTTCCTCCCCCGTGTCAGCCCAAGACTTTTCATATGCATATGACGAAACAGTTTCTTGCTGAGTAGTTGGCTGAGGCACATGATTCCAGTCTGAAACAGGTGATATGTTCTTGCTAACACTAGGCTGGGGAGTAACCGAAGGGGTAGATTGTCCTTTAGCAACCCGTAACTGCCAATAGTTAAGTGGGAAAGTGAAAAAAGTTAGTACTTCTGTATCAAGGAATTCTCATTCAATAGGCTACGGATACATACACACGCAAGTGCGCACACAACCACAATAAAAAGTAAACAAACAAAAGAAATCAAGAAAATATGACTACTATGTGTATTAGTGATTACAATTGAAGCATAAGTATGTTTTTGAGGCTCTCCAACAGGTTCCTCAACAGAAGCAGGCAGGTAATCTTGTGCAGCATTAACTGCATTTTGAAGTGAACCATTCAACTCTTCAGCAGGACTGTCCTCCAAAATATTCTCAGACTCAGGGACTTGCTGTAACCTTTGCTCTGGAAAACTGTAGTCGTCAATTAGACCATTTTGTTTGACATCAACAGGAGACACATATTCCCTTGCCTGGATTTCACCACCCATCAAATGGTTCGGTACTGTCAACAAAAAAGGGGTTTCATTTTTATAAAACATTTCACTAATTCACAATATCAGAAATTTCTACCTGAATATTTTAATATGAATCAGCACTTAGGCATAAGCAGGTCACAATATCAGAATTTAGTAAGACAAAAACTATTTTTTTCCAACTATTTTTCCAAGGACACCAGGCACATATTCTGATAACCCCAGACAATAATAAAGTGCATACATAATTCACATACATAGCATGCAGAACATTCTTGCTGATAAACAAGAATAACAAAAATGAATGCAAAACATATAATCATTAAGATTCCATAAAATTATATGATAATATAATTCAATAGTCGGTATCCCTTCTTTGTAACAGCACAAAAATCCCCTTATTCTGCCATGCGATGCCATGACAAAAACCCTAAAACTGCACAACTCATGATATACAGGTACCTGGTTCTGGAATAGTCGCAGAGGCACAAAGCTTGGAATTGAAATTGCTATGGGCTAATAAGACTGCTGGATGGTGATGAAATTGTTCCTCACCAATGAAGTGAAAAATATCATTAAGAACAAAGTAACCTTTCTCCTGAGGTGCAAGGAAAAAAGTTTGAACAAATTTCCTCCTCGCACTGAAATCTTTTACTTGCACAGAACCAGAAACCATCACAAGAACACCTCCATTCCAAGATTCCAGGGAATGAGCCGTCTTGATTTCAATTCCCGAATAATTGAGTGACATGATGAGTGAGTGGATTTGCTGCCAAAGAGAAAAGAAAAAGAAAAAGAAAAAATTAACGAAAACAAATCCACAACGTTTGCCTCTACTGCACACATAAAAGTTTTCAATTACGTGTATTTAAAAAAAAAAAAAAATCAATGAATGGACACTCTGGGTGAAACCACCTCATATTAACTGGACAGCTAAACAATTAAAAAAAAAATTCTGTACAGTCCCAAAATATAAATTCACAATGATTTTCCAATGTATTCACGTAATGAAGCAATTCATACAAACAATACCTAAATGTCTAGCCATTAAAAATAAAATGAGCCCAACATTATCATTTGTATAATTCCCTCTCTGTTTCAAATTAAGATGCTTGAGGGTCTCGCATCAGAATGAGCACCCCATTTGTTATCAGCTACCTATATCTAATAATAGTACTTGCATTCCAATTATAGACTTAATCCTAAATTTTCAAAATAAAGTACAGCAGAAGAGCCATTGCCCAACCATTAAACCTGAAACAACAACAATGCACTGAAAAGCTACAGCAATCAAGAGCATCCAGCAGCAACCCAATTGACCAGTCAACATTTCAATCAAGCAACCCAAAATTTAAACAAAAACGAAGGAAAAAAAAAACAACATACCAGCATAGCAGTAGCAGTCTCTCTAGTGTCGCCATCAATTCGAAGCATGGTACTGGCATCACTGTAAAATTGGTGAACAAAATCCGGCTGTTGCTGTAGTACCTGATAATACTGCCCCACGAAGTAAGTGCCCACCTGAACCAATCACACAAAAGAATTAAATCCAAAAAAGAAAAACCAATTGGAAAAAAAAAAAAAAAACAAAAACCCAAATAGACAAAGTGGAAGCAAAAAAGCGGAAACCTGAGCAGCGGTGACTGGAATAGGAAATGGAGAGGCCATTTTCGGAAGCAAAACGTTAAACCCTACAAAACCCTAGATCCAAACCAAGATCTGTAACCAAAAAACAAAAAATTCAACAACAAAAGTTCTTATTAAGCATACACAGATTGTACTTCAAATATAACCATAACCACAAGCAACTGGGAAGGGAAAAAATATATATATATCATTGGTGTGGGGTTTTGTCAGACTCTCAGATAGATAAAGTAAAACAAGATACCTAGAGGGATAGAATTTGAGAGAAAATCTTCTCCACTGAATTTTTTTTTTTTTTTTTTGGTTTTATGTCTTTCTTTGGGCTTTTTGTTTTGAGTTTTTATTGCTTCTGCTTCATCTGTTTTCATTTCTTTCTCACTTTTTTATTATTCATTTTCTGTGTGTGTATCTGGGTTTTGGTTTCCCTTTTTTTTTTCTTTTCTCAGTTTTTGTTTTTAATATTTTTCGACCAATAAGAATTAGGCATTTAGGCTCATCTTGAGTAGTGGCAGCCACAATTGGTGCAAAAAGTGTGCCCAAATGAGACTTTCGCACACTTCGGCTCGCCTGCTGCTGTGTGAGTTTTCCGCTGGCCGCTCTCTCTCGGCCTAATTTAATAATGTATTTGGGATTTTTGTTAATTTTATTGAAAAAGATTTGTACTTCAAAAGTGTTTTAATTTTTTTATTTTTTTAAGTTTTTGGGTTCGACTACGGTATCCCATCACCGTCAGCGTATGATCAAATGATCAAAAAATTAACAAAGCCAAAAAAAATCTGATTATGTAACCATTTATATGATATTGTAAAGTGTCGTCAAAGCACGTAATCATTATGTTTTTATAATATTTAATTAAAGTAAAAATATCTAAAAAGGCAATTAAGGGAGGAGTTGCCTTTTTATGGTGGATTTTGATTTTTTTTTAAAAAAATCGGTGCAAGTTGATTGAGTAGTGGTTCATTACATGGGATGATTGGACATTTAGTTTTGCATGATTTCTCAACGAAAGGATGAAATTGAATTACGTAAACATATTGACGTCTCTAGCTCTTTCATGGATAGTGATAGATGATGTAATTGAGAATAATACAGTAAAATTTTCATATAATCATATTATTATGGTTAGAGATCTTTATTCTTATAAAGATGTTATAATTCAATAGAGGTATAGTATAAATATTATTATCTTTACTTAATTATCTCTAATGTAAGTGATACAAAGGTAAATTATGTCATGTATTAATAAATTAATAAGTGAGTCAAATTCAATGTAAAGACATTAATAAATTAATTATTTTGTTGACCACTTATTAAGTGCCTATACTAACCAATTAATACATACTCGCAAGTTGAAAGATGTGGTTGCAACTTTAATGAATAAATTATTGTCACAAACAACTTTAGAAAAATATTTTGTTCCATCTTAATTATTTAATGTAACATGGCATATATTTTTGAAATATTATTATTATGTGGAGGTAAGTTTATTAAGAAGGGATCTATAAAAAATATAATTTATTACAATGTAGAGTTTATTTTTAATTATGACCGATCTCAAGTTGTGACCATAATTTTTTATTACTATAAAGAGGTTATTCCTATATAGAGTTGTTAGACCAAAATATGAAAGGCCCAAACCCACGAAAAATATAGGCCCAATGAAATTATTTTATATAAAATAACTCAGGCATGTTCTCTATAAGAACGACCAAGATACTAACAATTCTAACTAAAGTGTCTAAATGCAAGACACGACAAAAAAAATCAAAAGCGTGATTCAACAAAGAATGACCTAGGTCCATTCTTTACAAAGAATGACCTAGGTCCATTCCTCACAAAGAATGACCTAGGTCCATTCCTCACAAAGAACGACGTAGGTCCATTCCTCACAAAGAACGACCTAGGTCCATTCCTCGCAAAGAACGACCTAGGTCCATTCCTCGCAAAGAACGACCTAGGTCCATTCCTCGCAAAGAACGACCTAGGTCCATTCCTCACAAAAAACGACATAGGCACTTAGAAAATATTTCTAAGTAAAACGCTCAAAGGGCGAGTCTTCGACAAAGTGCCAAAGACATGATTTAACAAAGAATGACCTAGGTCTATTCTTTACAAAGAACGACCTAGGTCCATTCCTCGCAAAAAACGACCTAGGCACTTAGAAAATATTTCTTAATACGCCTAAAGGGCAAGGCTTTGGCAAAATGTCAAAGGCATGATTTAACAAAGAACGACCTAGGTCCATTCATCACAAAAAATGACCTAGATACTTCGAAAATATTTCTAAATAAGAGCACACGAGCTACTTGAAATGGGCCTACGGGCAAATACACATTCTACGGAATGGGCTTACGGGCAAATACACATTCTACAGAATGCGCCTCCGGACAAATACACATTCTACGGAATGCGTCTACGGGCAAATACACATTCTACGGAATGCGCCTACAAGCAAATACACATTCTACGGAATGCGCCTACGGGCAAATACACATTCTACGGAATGGGCCTACGGGCAAATACACATTCTACGGAATGCGCCTACGGGCAAATATACATTCTACGAAATGCGCATATGGGCAAATATATGCATTTTACGGAATGCGCCTACGGGCAGAATGCACTTACGGGCAAAATGTTGCAAAATCAATCCTCTTTGTAAGGAACCAATATAAGTGCCGAATTTAAGTTAAAGTCCATTAAAGGTTAACAGCCCAAAAACATGACAAATGTCCAAAGATTACTTGTCATGAACAAGCTTGACACATAATGACATGTGTCTTTATGCATGAGTTTTGCAGACACTTGTCACTAAGACAATGCCACGTGTCATGATGGCACCTCCACCTCATGGATCAAATTGCCTATATAAAGACCAAGACTCCCCATTTGAAGGTAAGAGAAAAAAGAGTAAGGAAATGTTGTCATTCTCTCTCTAAATTCTCTCTTTACAATCAAATTTAAAAGGCTGACTTGAGCGTCGGAGGGTTATTGCCGGCAACCCCGGCACCCTTTGATAATTGTTTCTTTTTGCAGAATAATTAACGATAAGGAGACACGTAATTTGAGACACTCGGCTCAAAAAAAAAAAGAAGCCACAGAACTCGATTTAGAAGAAAGTCCAAAACACAAATCAATCGCTGTACATTGAGCAAAAATTTTGCATCAACAAGAGTATTTATATTTAGAGGTTCTACTGTAATAACAAGATTGGACTAATTACTTTTGAGAAAAACAAATATTTAATCTGTATTTTAATAATAGAATTTAGGATATTTGCGATTAGTTTGAGGAATATTTCCAAATAGTTTTGTTTTATTAGAAAGCGGCAGTGCATACTTTTATAAAAGCATTTTTATTAAAAGGAAAATAAAACGCTTCCCATGGTCAAAAGCTCTCCACCAATACCCACTTAAAACTTGAAACCTAGTCACCCTCACCCCACTTAAAATTGAAACCATAGACACTATAATTTTTCTCTCTTTCATAAAGGAACAGTCACTAAAATTTTCCTCTCTTTTATAAAGAGGGAAAAAAAAGTGAGTAATAGTCCTCCTTTTCCAACAAACTGTGTACCACATAATGCTTGCAAGATGCTTTTGTAAATTTTCTAAAGAGCAAAGCATAGCATTATGTCTCCTTCATGGCTTCATATGCTACAAAATCAAACACTAATTGCCACTAATCTGTGCCAAATACCTTTTTTCTATCTTTTTTTTTTATTAATAAAAGATATTTTTTGGGGGTAAAAAAAAAAGGAAAAAAAAAAAGTAACCTCACTTACTAGCTGCCTTAGTGTGCAAGTATTACAACTCATTAAATTTTCTCAAGTTCCACTTTGGTAAATACTCAAGTGGAATCTGAATGGAATACATGAAATGAAAGGGAAGAAATTTCAGGTCACTGACCAAGACACCAAGTGACTGCACTTGTAACATGCAGATAATGTGGTATCATTCCGATTCTTCAATGCAATTGATAACAATCTCCCAATTTTCCCGAGTTAATACTTAAGTAGGCTTATGATCTTCTTCCTTGTGCCAAACTCACGCGCATTGCCCGTCCTTCTAATTCCTAAGGTAGCATAAAGAACAAGAGATGATTAGTAATCTTCTGAAAGTTCGAATTTATATGTGCCTTAGAATGAGCACGAAGAATAAAAAAGAGAGAATCAATACCACTCCATTAAGAGATTCTAGGGCAGTTTCCATCTCTGCTTTTGTTGAATAGCATACGAAACCATAACCACGAGATCTTCCAGATTCTCCATCATAAAGAACCCTTGTTCCAACCACGTTTCCATATTCTTGAAAAGCTTGAGTTAAGCTTTCAGTTGTTACCGACCAGGATAAGTTCCCAACAAAAAGCTTGAAATCAGTTTCTGCATATAAAGGTACTTTAGGCTTAGGTTTGTCGGAAAAGTTCACCCTCAAAATCCGCCCCAAATATTCCTGGAAAAGCACAATTCTTTTAAGCTGAAGCTCAATGATAAGGATTTATGTATGCTTTAACATTTTAGATGATTATTGAAATATATTCTGTAATAACTTCATCAAATTTGTTTGCCCTTACTTCAAGATTCAACGAATTGAAATGAATATACGCACATAAATGCATGTTTATGCACACGCATCCATGCCTAGATGAAATAACAGGTGTATTTGGATATAAAGAGATTCTTACTCTTCCATCAAGGTTTTCAATGACCGCATTACAATCTTCAACTGTGCTCATTGTCACAAATGCAAAACCTCTGCTTCTTCCAGTTTCTCTATCATAAAGAACCTGTAACAATTAGCAGAAATTAAGTTAAAGGAAAAAAAATTGAAAAACAGAGAAATTAAATATCAGTTAGAATGACAAGATTGATGGGAAACAATTAAAGTATGTTGTATGTAAATATGAGATGAAAAGTTCGAAAATTGCTTATATACTGCTCAGCAGGTTTATGATATCCATAATGAGAAACAAAAGCCATGTACTTTATCAATAAGCCTAGAACCTAATGAATATATTCTCCTAAGTGAATACAGCATGTCAGCATCCTTTATTAATTCTGAAATTGGCTGATTAAAAGCAACCAATCTTCACTTAGATATAATTGTTTACACATATTTTTATAGATTCTTCCAATCCTAGATTTAATAGAAACATTCCAAAATCCTAGAGCTGTAAGTTATGGGATGGAAGATTCAGAAAAAACCAAAAAAAAAAATACGGTCATTCAATGCAAAAAAATGTTCATGCCACCGCACTAAATTAAAATTTTGAGTCATAATTAGGATGTAAAAGTTCACATTCACGCACAGAGGAACTCCACATCTCTCCTCCTCTGTTTATTTGATCCGGGAAGTCTGAGTGAATGGAGGAATTCTAAAAATCAAACAGAAGTTTTGAAAAGAATAGCTCAAATCCATTACAGTTGGATGGAGACTGAGCTGTTTATTGATCTCAAGTTGTCTTGTTCATGCTTTCATTACTTGGAACTGACCATGGATTACCAAAATTCACCATTTTCAACAGGCACTTAAATGTTCAGTCTACTTTAAACTGGTTTCAGATGAGTGCAACATAAAGTACTGTTTGGCCATACAAATTAAATTTACTTGATTCCCATCACAACTTAACAGCCTTACGGCACATTTGGAACTCAATCTTTTGAAAAAAAATTCTGAAATTAATACTGTCACATGTAGCACTTTATATATTAATATCAGTTGTCCCAATGCTTGGGTTACTAATTAGCAATCAAACTCTACAAACAAACAGTGAAACTCGAGTTCAACCTGATTGAGCAAGTAGACCAGATTGAACAAGCTTAGCCAGTGCACACTTAACTGTTAACTTGGATAGCATTTCCTTGTATCAGACCTCTACCACTATTTGAGTCATGCATTGGAAGTAGCTTTACTATGATTCGCTGACCAGTAGATAATTTATCACAGCTCGATACAAGATCCCCAATTTTCCAGGAAGACATGGCAAGAGAAAGAAGAACCTGACCTCATCACGCGGCCTAATCTCCTGAAACCCTCATCTAGAAATCATCCACTAATAATCGTACAGTCTAAGTTATCAATTCCTCTCTCCACAAATCATAAGTCAAACAAAATTATAACTACTAGCAAGTAGCACTCCACTAGTAAAAATAAATGAATAAAACTATTAAACAAACTGTTACTCTAAATTGATAATTAGATATTACTATAATCACAAATTGACTCGTTCTCATTTTTATATTGAATATGTAACAAACCTCAACAAGCTCTGGGCTGCCATAGTCCTGAATTATCCCTGCAAGCTGAGCACTATCAACATTATAAGGCAAGTTCCCAAAATAAAGCTTTGTATTCACACCCAGAGGAGGCGGTGCCAGGGCCTTGGCTTTAGGCTCTGCCTCAGCCTCAGCTCTAGCCTCTCCATCTTCTTGCACTTCTTCCGTTTCCTCCTCTACCAACCCAGAAGCTTCTTCCTCAGCAGTGGCTGCGGCCTCTTCTTGCTCTACAGCAGCAGACATCTTCAGCACACGCCATTTGCTCTGTTGTGGGATAGCTCCGATTATGTTAAGAGGCTCAATAGTGCAAGGCTGTGAAATGGAGGCCAGTAACACTCGAGGTGCTGAAAGTTTCATCATTGGAACAACAACATTGTTGTTATGATCAAGAGATACTGGACATTGCTTTGCACGCATGCATTTGGGTGTGTGCATGGATGAGGAGAAAGATGAGCCTATGGCCGCAGCAGCTGTAGCAGCCATGATGATGGTGGTGGTGGTGGTGGTGGTGGTGGTGGTGGTTATTTCAGTTAAGCTAAAAGTTGGTTAGATTAGGGACAGAATGAGAAACAATTGTAATTGGTGGCTAAAGCTGATGTGGGCAGATTTGTGTCCAGTAAGACTGGATAAGGTGAGTTCAGTGATCGCTGTGGATCAGAGTCGTGCTGGGCTATTTTATTCGCTTCTTACTCTGATTTGGGATATTTTTTGCTTTTACAATTTTAGGTGAGTTGGGATAAATTTATACAATCATACTGCATAGCTTGTCCATATAAATTGATACAATTTATTCGTGGCTCTATCATTCCCATGATTAGTTCAAAATTTATTTTTCTTTAAATATGTATTTGGCAGTAAATATGGCCATTTCTAACTCATATATTGGGATTGCTACATAGAATAACTATCAAAACAAGATCCCAATAAATTTTTTTATTTTTAAATCAATAGACTATAATATAATATTTTATAAGAATAAGATATACTCAATTAATTAGATGGTAATTATACATTAACATCTTTTACTAATTTTATTAGTCTAATATTATTGTGAATTTTCAATTGACCCAGTCAACCTTACATAATGCTAATGGAGCTCAATTTGAATTTAAAAAAAAATATATTTGGAATCTAATTGCTATAAAGAATTATAAGGCCCAAGCTAAAATCAAAGTTCTTTGTCATATAAAAGAAAAGAGTGAGGAGAGAGGTAAAAATGTAAAATTCATTCTAATAATTTTTTTTTTATGTTTTCTGAATGGATAGGGACTGTTTGAATCCACCAAACAACTCACTAAACTCATTTACTAAATAAACTCGCTCTCAAATTCTAAAATTTTAAATTTTATTCGATAAATCCACTTAAATATCCAGTATACCCTTAGTAAACCCAATTTTTATAATAATAATATTTTTACTCATTAAACTCATGAAATTCATTTATAAATCCTTAATAAATCTTTCATTGAATTTTCTTTTTTTTTTAAGAAAGTTTTTACCTTTTGCATTCATTAAAAGATTATCACAATAAGTTATAGAATCCAAGCTACCAGATAGAATAGTTCCCAGATAAGTTAATTAGAATGGCCAAAAAAATTTTGCAACCTAAGGCTGAGACTTGTTTATGATAGAGCAAAGTACTCGCAATCGTATTGCAAGGTAATAAACATTTTCAAGACTTGTATGATAAATGGTAATCTTAAATTCATTAATTTCTAAAATAAGATCAAACCTCAAAGGCAATGACCCATTGTAGACATCAAATACTGATGTCAACACGTACACGTTGCGATAAAAAATGGTGACTCAACTTCAACTTCATTCAAAGTTGATATAGTCACAGTCCCAGACAAGATAACACCGAAAGAACTCGAATTCTTGGTAATTTTGTAAGATATGATTGGAGTTTAACGAAAATGTGATTGGAGTTTAACAAAATTATATTAGATGTAAAGATGAGTTCAAAGAGTAAAAATTTTGTTTTTTAATATTTTAATGTATAAAATTATAATTTAATTTAAGATATTTTAATCATAAAAATTATTCTTAAAAATAGATTTAGTGAGTAATTTGGTGAGTTCAAATAGTATGGCAAATAGCGGGCTTGGGCCGGACTTTTTCAAGCTCATAAGCTCGCTTTAAGTTAAGCATGAGGGTTTGGGCTGGGCTTGAGTTTTATTTATTTTTAAAA
Organism: Citrus x changshan-huyou; assembly: GCA_039657385.1. Classification (NCBI taxonomy): domain Eukaryota; kingdom Viridiplantae; phylum Streptophyta; class Magnoliopsida; order Sapindales; family Rutaceae; genus Citrus; species Citrus x changshan-huyou. The sequence continues at coordinate 7,118,202 of CM077555.1, read as the reverse complement.
ATTTTTTAAATTATTATAAATTTGAAATAAATTAGTGATTAATAAGTTATTATAATCATAAATAAATTTAAAAAAATGAGTATTTCAAAGTAAAATAATAAATAAAGTAAATAAAAGTTTATAAATTTAATTTTCTTTAATATTAGATTCTCTAATTCAAATATTTTTTTAATTAATTAACATAAAAGAGACAGTTTAGTATCATATTTTTAATTTTTTTTGAATCATCATTAATTTATAAATTAAGAATTTCAATTTTATTTTTTTATTTTTAAGTTTCTTTTCAATTTTAATTATATTATTATAATTTATAAATTTATTTTTTAAAAAATAGTAAACTTGGATCTGACTCGAATTTTTTTTCTTGATCCCTTGTCTAGGTTCTCACGTGTGAAGGCTGAGGCAGGCCACCTTTCTGAATTTATAAATGATATTGCAATTTATATATTTACCCTTTTTTTAAATAAAAAAAATCCACATACCCACACATATAGAAGGTCTCCTCATCTTTCCCCCCAATTGGGTCTTCAAACTAGATGGAACCTCATGTTGTCTTCTCGTTCGTTCCTCAAACTCACCAAAACCCTCTGTTTAACTCTCACCAGACGACTATCTCACACGGTCCCACAAATCTCTACAACCAACCAAAGGCTCATAACCCCTCTGAACCTAAAACGCATCAACGCAGAAATCTCTAGCCTCATGAGAAATGCCCGTATACAGGAAGCCCAGAACCTGTTCGATAAAATGCCCCAAAGAGACACCGTCACGTGGAATGTGATGATACGGGGTTACTTTAAAAATGGGTTTTTAGATAACGCTATGTGTTTATTCAATCAAATGCCTGAACGTGATATGTTTACTTATAATACGGTGATTGCAGGGTTGATGCAGAGTGATAATGTTCAAGGTGCTAAGGAGGTTTTTGATGGGATGGAGGTTAGAGATGTTGTAACATGGAATTCGATGATTTCTGGGTATGTGTGTAATGGTTTGATTGATGAAGCTTTGAGGGTTTTTCATGGTATGCCTTTAAAGGATGTGGTTTCATGGAATCTGGTGATAGGAGCACTGGTGAATTGTCAAAGGATGGATTTGGCGGAAAGTTACTTTAAAGAAATGGGTGCTAGAGATGTTGCTTCTTGGACAATTATGGTGAATGGACTTGTGAGAGAAGGACGGATAGTTGAAGCTCGTAAACTCTTTGATAAGATGCCTGCAAAGGATATTCAAGCTTGGAATCTGATGATAGCTGGTTACTTGGATAATGGATGTGTTGGTGTAGCTGAAGATTTGTTTCAAAAAATGCATGACCGTGATTTGACTTCGTGGAAGCAGTTAATTAATGGTTTGGTTAATAGCCGAAGAATTGATGCTGCAATTAGCTATTTTAAGCAAATGCCTGAAACATGTGAAAAGACTTGGAACTCAATTATTTCGGTATTAATAAGAAATGGACTTGTCAAGGAAGCTCATGCATATCTTGAGAAATACCCGTACAGCAACATAGCATCATGGACAAATGTGATTGTTGGTTATTTTGAAATGGGTGACGTTGGAAGTGCAATTAAGGTTTTTGAATTGATGACAACCCGAGATGTAACTGTGTGGAATGTTATGATATTTGGACTAGGAGAAAATGATCTTGGGGAGGAAGGTCTGAAGTTTTTTGTCCAAATGAAAGAGTCAGGTCCATCCCCTGATAATGCAACATTTACTAGTGTTTTAACAATCTGTTCAGATCTTCCAACCTTAGATCTCGGAAGACAAATCCACGCACAGGCAATTAAAATAGCCAGGAATCAGTTTACTACTGTTTCTAATGCAATGATAACCATGTATGCAAGATGTGGAAACATACAATCAGCCTTGCTAGAATTCTCTTCCATGCCAATCCATGATATCATATCTTGGAATTCTATTATATGTGGTTTGGCTTACCATGGATATGCTGAAAAAGCTCTAGAGATGTTTGAAAGAATGAGGTTAACTGATTTTAAGCCCGATGACATAACCTTTGTGGGAGTTCTATCCGCTTGTAGTTATGCAGGACTGGTTGATCAGGGTAGATACTACTTCGATTGTATGAAAAACAAGTACTTTCTTCAGCCAAGAAGTGCGCATTATACTTGTGTTGTTGATTTGCTTGGGAGATTCGGGCTTATAGATGAGGCAATGAATCTTTTAAGTGAAATAAGAGTAGATGGAATTGAAGTTTCTCCAACTGTTTGGGGAGCTTTGCTGGGAGCCTGTAGAATCCACAACAACATCAAGGTGGGTGAGATTGCTGGTGAGAGGGTTATGGAACTAGAACCTAATAACTCTGGCGTATATCTAATTTTGACAGAAATGTATCTGAGCTGTGGTAGAAGAGAAGATGCTAAGAGGATATTTGCTCAAATGAAAGAGAACGGTGTTAAGAAGGAACCAGGTTGTAGTTGGATTCAAATCAACGATGGTGGGCATGTATTTCTTTCAGGAGACAGTTCACACCCCAAGTTCCATAGGCTCCGTTATCTTTTGAACTTACTTCATACAGAGATGGAGAGAGAAATTCTTTTTGATGCATATTACTAGTGAGACTACATTGGTCACTTACTCTTTAACATCCTATGGCTGTCCCAAAATTGGGAACAGTCGAGTACGTAAGCTGATCGAAGGCTGAGGACCCGATGGATTTGAGGTAGGAACTGAAGCTGACTTTCTGAAGGACCGAGGCCGACTTTGCGAATTAGAGGCCGACTTTGCGAATTAGAGTTGCTGATTAAGATCTAAGCAGAAATTGACAATAATCGGAAGCAAATACTATCATTCTTTGTTAACCTGTTAAAAGATGGACGTCACATATTTCTCAGGTTTATGAGGCCTCAAGGAAGCAGTGAGGTGGATCTTCAAATGGGACAGTGATTTAAAAAATTCAAGGGAGTTTTCCAACTTAAACTCCCAGTCTGTAATTTAATAAGCATGACTAAAATCATTTCAACCTTCTCTTCTTCCTATATTCAAGAGAGAGAAATTTTACTCCAAGAAATACAAGGATTGTGTAAACAGTGTTTCTTATGTGATTTGTAACATATGCACAATTGCTTTTCCAATTTTCCTATGGGGAAAAAGGAAAAGAAAAGAAATCAAACACTCCATATCTGTTAATACACTCATGTCTGTATAATGTTTGAATGACAATCGATCAAAATTTCCAAGTTCTGAGATATCTTCTTTGACTGGGATCTGCTGTTGCTGAGCCCTTCTTGCCTTTATTATCACTCTTATTTTCATGCACATTATTGGAGGATGTTGTGTTTAGTTGACTTTTGATGTGAGTCGGGCTAGCCTTACATTTTGCCTTTGCATGTCTATTTGAAACCATATCATGATTCCTCAAAGCTGCTGGTCGCTCTCCTTTCAATCTGTTTTTATTTCCTATTACAGCATCATTATCTGAATACAAAATTTATCAACTACTGCGTATTAGTAGCCTTAGAGATAAATCAATTGATTGGAGAATTAAACATTCACAAAATCACATACAATGAGTGTGATGCTGTGTTGGATGAACACAATGATCAATCATAGTGAAAGCTCTGAGAATCATATACAACCTATTTATGCTGCAGATTTGATTACTGCATTTCATATTCAAGTTACTAATCATCAGTTTCTTTCTCTGTGGACTAATAACAGAATGTAATCTCAAACTAATGTCAACATAATTAAGCAAAGTTATCTTACCAGGACTAGATAAGACAGCACGTGGACGCAGGATTGAACCGGCTCTTATATTTGGTTTTTCCATCTCATCATTCTTCCCGTCATCCGACAATGAAGTAGAGTCCATTGTCGGAGATGTGACTCTTATATTTGGTTTTTCCTTCTCATCAATCTTTACATCATTCTTCCCGTCATCCGACAATGAAGTAGAGTCCAGTGTCGGAGATGTGACTCTTATATTTGGTTTTTCCTTCTCATCAATCTTTACATCATTCTTCCCGTCATCCGACAATGAAGTAGAGTCCATTGTCGGAGATGTGACTCTTATATTTGGTTTTTCCTTCTCATCAATCTTTACATCATTCTTCCCGTCATCCGACAATGAAGTAGAGTCCATTGTCGGAGATGTGACTCTTATATTTGGTTTTTCCTTCTCATCAATCTTTGTATAGTTGTTCTGCTCTGCTTCTGTCAATGAAGTATAGTCATATATCAGAACTTGAACGTTACTCTATAAGAAACAAATGGAATTTTGTATCAGAAGCTACAATATAATAAAACTTAACCTTTGTGCGTAGAATTTGTGGACGTCACTACATTTCGCAGAGGAGATTTTGGAATTCTTGCAATGAATGCTCGAGATTCATCCCGATGCTCTATCTCTGGAAAAACAAACAGGTCATTACATACTCAATACATCAACTCCAATCAAGACTGACTTAGAGTTATTAATACTAAATCAAAGCATCAGAAATCCTTAAAAATGAAGAAGCCTCTACTGCTGGGGTCAACTTCTCAATCTTCAAAACCATCTATCATAATAACTCATGGCTTAATTAACCACGAAAATTTCCTATGCTTCAGGTTCAAGATGAGATGATCAAATATCTAGCAGAGCTATTTGTTTCCAAGTTCCCCATGTCATAAAAAAAATCAAGCTATTGCAATTGCTTTTGTATTTTTAAGTTTACTGTAAAACATGAAAGGGAGTTCAGCCTATTTGAAATTGATATCATGCTGATTATTAAAAAAATAAATATTGATAGTAGACACAACAAAATTCCAAATTACCCAAAAAAAGAAATATGATATTGAAAAGGAAATATCTGGATAAAAGAAAAAAAAATACCGGGAGAAGAAGGAACATGTAAGGAGAGAGACTCAAGAAGCTGAAGACCAACTGCAACATGTTCATCATATTGGTATTTCTCTTCTCTCACCTTCACCTTCGGATACACTACCGAAAAAACATAATAAATAAAAATAAATAAATAAGTAATAAACGTCTCATGATCAATAAACGAAAAACCCAGATCAAAAAGACTTACTTGGGTTTGTTTCTCTGCTTTGACTTCTTGGAGAGCTTTTGCTTATTCAGCTATTAATGCAAGGGCAAGGGCCTGCGAATAAAAGAAGTTCCGTAGCTAAAGCAAAGCAAAGACAAAGAAAACACGTGAAGCACGTGGGAAATGAAAGTGGAGTTTCACGTTTTTTGAGATGAGAAGCCAGGAACAGAACAGAAAGCACACAACGGAGATCGCTTTGCTCTGCTTTGCTCGTTGTGTCTGGTTGTTTTGTTTTGACCTGAGAGTTGCCTTAAGAATGAGAAAGAAGATGGCAAATGGCGACTTCCGTCTTATGGCACTACAAGGAATCATCGTCATGGTCGGTCGAGTCAGAGAGCCTAAGGGAAATTAATGGTCGCGATTGCCACTTGGCTAGTGGTGGGTCCTACTGACTTAAACTTTTTGGCAGTCATTTGATTTCAGAATCTAGAACCCGATACGACTCTGTGTAGATGGTACTTTTCGGTTGATCTTTTTTCAGTTCATTTAATTGTTGTCTCTTTTCGGTCCTGACCTCTCCCATAGTTAGGGATGGCTAGGGATGGCAATGGGGAGAGGAGGAGAGGGATCAATCTTTTTATATTTATTTTTGATATATTGCGTATGTCCTCGATTCTTTTCTGTCTCCATCAAAATTGCTTGAGAGAATTCTCATTCTCTCCTCGAATAATAACAGGGGATTCCCGAGGATCTTCGGTCCCCGAATAATTAATAATCTAATATATTTTTTTATTTTTGATTTTAAATTAATCATATTAAAATAAAAAAATTCAGATAAAAATAAAGTTTAAAATATATCTTACATTAATATTGATCCATTACAAAGTCACATTCAAAATATAAATTATTAAAATAATTATCTTTGTCAATGTCTCAATCTTCATAATCCGACAATAAAAAGAAAAAAAAATTATTTTTTATATCGACAATAAAATAAATGAAATAAATGTAGATACTTAATTAATATTTTTAATAAAACTATTTACCTCCTGCTCATCCTGTTCTTCCTCGAGAAATGTGACAAATTGAGAGATAGCCTCCGATTTTAAACTTAAAATAATGAAAATGATATAAGTAACGTAACTTATAAGTGCAAATATTAATAAACTGTATAATATAATTACAATGTAAAATAAACTCATACTGCTATTGTAAGCTCGTAACCAATTTTGACAGCACATTAAGGCCTCCAATGTGCTTGGATGAAGTTTGTTACAGTGTGGGCTCACAACTCTACCACCGGTGCTAAAAGCTGATTCAGAAGCAACTGTTGTAATTGGAATTGCCAAAATATCTCTAGCATTTGTCTTCCACCAACTCAAAATATTAAAATCTTTCATCCGGGGTATAACTTTTTCATCCAAATATGAATCTAATTCATCTGCAACAACTGCACAATCTCCATTGTTTACATAATCATCAAAACCTGTCATCCATTTGGTTGCTTTCTTATAAGAATCCCCTGTAGATCTAGTAGAAGAACTACTACCAGTATAATCAAAGCAATAAACAGTTGGTGAAAACTTCAATTGATACTCTTCCACTAATTCCCGGCAAAGGGTGACCACTTTCCCAACATACAACTCTTTAACACCACCATAAACCATAGAAAAGTAATATTCAATGAACTTCTTTTTATACCTTGGATCAAAGATACATGCCACACCCAAAATTCCACTCATATTTTGCCAATATTTATAATTTTGTTATTTATTTATTAGTAATTTTAAAAATAAAAATAAAATAAAAAATTAAAATGGGGAAATGGGTAGGGGATAGGGATTCCACCTCATCCTCGTTCCCTCCCCGAATAAAAAATTGGGTAAAAAATTTTTCCCATCCCCTCCCCGAATAAAAAATTGGGTATAAAATAATCCCCGTACCCTCCCCGAATGGGGAAAATCCCCGAGAGTACCCGTCCCCGTAGGGATTTTTGCCATCCCTACCCATAGTCCCATTTATGTTCTTGAAATTCTTTTTTAACTCTTATCAAGTGTCAATTCTAGAAAATACTGGATTTTCTAATTCACTATATTTTTCTGCCCTCTATTTTTATCTTCTATATTTTTATTAAAAAAAAGACAATAATTATTTTGAACAGAATAAGAATCATATTTACATAAGTAATGAATAATAATAAAAATATGTTATAATTTTAATCATTTGATGACGAAGAAGTATTCTACCGTAGAGCATTTCTAATATAATCAAATAAAAAAAGGAAAAGGACACAGAGACCCCTAACGTTTGAATAAGGGACACAAAACCCCCTAATGTTTCAAAAAAGACACTCAGACCCCCATTTCTTAATAGTAAATTATAATTTTACCATTATACCCTTATAGCATATTAAAAAATAATTGTTCATTATCCAATTTATTTCTATATTATTAATAAAATTACGAATATAACTTCATTACCCAATTTTTCCATTTAATTTTTATCAAATTTTATCTTCAAACTAAATAAATTTAATCCATTGCTCAAAAATAAAAATAAATTAAATTGATTATTAATATAATAAAAATAACAATTCTCCATATGTTATTTCTTATAATTTCTTATATATAAATTAAATTGATAATTTCTTAAAAATAACAATTCTCCATATATAAATTAAATTTATTTTAATTTAATATATGTTATTTTTATATTAAATATATGTTATTTTTATTATATTAATAATCAATTTAATTTATTTTTATTTTTGAGCAATGGATTAAATTTATTTAGTTTGAAGATAAAATTTGATAAAAATTAAATGAAAAAATTGGGTAATGAAGTTATATTTATAATTTTATTAATAATATAGAAATAAATTAGATAATGAACAATTATTTTTTAATATGCTATAAGGGTATAATGGTAAAATTATAATTTACTATTAAAAAATAGGGGTCTGAGTGTCTTTTTTGAAACATTAGGGAGTTTTGTGTCCCTTATTCAAACGTTAGGGGTTTCTGTGTCCTTTACCCTAAAAAAAATTATAATAAGAATGTGGTTAGTGTAATTTAGATTATTGGTGATAATTTAATTATTTTATAGTGATAAAAATTTTGGGAGTCTTTTTTTTTTTAAATATTACAAGATTATTTTATTTTTTATTTTTTTATTTTCATTCAACTACTACTACTCCATAATACATAGTTAGGCGCTTCAATAGATTCCCAGTCTCGAATAATTAGCGTAATGATATTTAACTTAAAAAATATAATAAAATATTAATAAAAATTAAAAATAAAAATTTAACAAAGATTTATTACTGTTTCTTTATTTTTTTCATTAATTAAATGAATTTAAATTTGTGTTGATCGTATAATATAATTCGGGAAAAAAAAAAAACTCTCTTTACCCCTTTCCCACCAAAAACAAGTGGGGTTATTTCTTCTCTAAAAAAGTACTAAAATAGAAAGCAAAAGACGGTTTGGGGTTTTAAGAGCCGTTAGTTCTTAATAATAATGAAGTAGAAAAACTTGCTAGGGTTTAAGCTTGAGTGGAATTTTAGTGAGATTAGAGTCAGTCGTGATGTGGCAAAGACCTGGGGGGAGCTGGAGATGGAACATCCGGCGGCTTTGCACGGCCGCACGACGTCGTATTGAGGACGAGGGTGACTGGATTTACTCGTCGGAGTGGTGGGGAACTGGCTCCGGCGGCTACACCGTTCTCCGCTCGACTTCTGATAAAGGAAACGGCATCGTTTCTGTTCTTGCTTACCCTTCTTCTAGACCCGTCAGTCCCTCCCTCTCTCTCTCTCTGTATTAGTAATTATTGTTTGGTTAGTTCAATTTTTGTACAAAATTTTAATTGAATCTCTAAAAAGACTGCTCTTCTAATAAGCACTTTACTGGTTTGTTATGCGACAACTTGAAATGCATTGTGCAGAAGTACTTACTAGTAAGTACTTTTGTGGTTTCTACGAAAGCACTTTTCAGAAGCACCTATACGACTCGGTTATTTTCTTACTTTAAATGTAACTACCCTTTTTTTAGAGTAAAGAGAGGTGGCAAGAAATGGAGAGATGGCTGCAGCAAAGGTGTGCAGAGATATATCCAAGTTATGGAGGTAATACGCGTTTTAAAGTGCTTGGATATCAATGGCGCACACTTCGCTTTAATGAGGATACTCGCCAGAGCACTGTTAAAGTTATGGCTGCTTGTCGGGAATCAGAGCCGGGCTCTGTGTGCTATATGCAGCAGGCTCATTGTCTGGCTGTTCCATGTAAATTCCAGTTCCTTACTTTATAATGATGAATTGGCTGTTTAACATCGCTTTTAAGCGGCTCAAATATTTGTCCATATTTCAAGTCCGCTGATTTAATGGTAGAGTAGCAGCTGCTTAATCTCATCTAATCTGCCCTAGTATTTCTTGTCATGTTCATTTTACTTTCAGCAATCAGCATCATCCTTCACTCATATTTATTATCAGACTTCTTTAGTCTTCAACAATCTTTACGTGATGGATATTCTTATGAATATGCGAATCAGCCTTCAGTTGAAGTTAAGATGGGCCACCTACGATCATAAGATTGATTATTGCCAGCATTTGGAGCTGGTTGATCTGTGGGTTGGGCAAGGGCTGACCCCTATCATATAGCCTGCTGCTACTGATGGAGAAGAAAATACATATCAACTTCCACATCATTGTTCTTTATTGCTTTTGTGAATCAGTGGCACTAAATAGAGCTTCTACACTCACAGCACTTGTAAATTCGCAAAAAAAATTTACTGAGGAATAGGACAATGCTATATGGTGATTACTTGAGTCGGAAGAGGTTCTTGCCAAGTATAACAAAGAGGCATATCATTTGAGTTACCTTAACCGATGTGACTCTTGTGAATTAGAACTCACAGTAGTTAATTGAAGAATTTCATGCTTTCTCACCGTGAATGTTTATGATGATATAAGTTGGGTGATTTTTTGGACACTAGATTTGATGTCGTGTGTTATTATATGATTGACATGGTGTTTCATCTTCAGTCACTTGTTTTCTGTTATTCTTCTAAATAAAATTTTGCAGCAATCATATAAAAAAGAAAAAGTTTTCTGTTATTCTTATCGATATTCTTTTGTAACAGAATAATATAATGCTAGCAATATGAGTTGTTCGTTGCCCCTACCTTCAATCTGAAGCCTTTTGTACTGGTCCCAGCCTCTGTAGATTATATTTTGATGTCTTTTTCATAGAAGTCACAGCTAACTTTTGATGGTTTATTGCCTTAGTGTAGATCTGAAGAGTATGGTATCAACTGGGTTGGCTACTATTGCTTCTTCTAACTATGATCTTGTGAGTGCCGCACACGGGAAGAAAACAATGAATATATTATGCATTGGTCACGGAGGTGGAAGCTTGCCATTATTTTTGGCCAGCAAAATTCAAGGTTAGGGATGTTCACGATTCCTTTTCTGTATGTGCTTTCTCCGAAGAGTTATTGATGCTCACATTACCTCTTCTGCATATGCTTTTTCTTAAGAGTCATTGAGTACACCCAAAATATTGCATTACGCAAGAATTTCTGTAAACAAATCCTTGCTTTCAGATTAAGTATTCTATGCTTGTCTCAGGTGCTATTGTCCACATAGTTGAGATCGACCCCATTGTTATCTCAGCCTCAGTTCAAGCAATGGGCTTTCCATGTTTCTCAGTGATGACTCCATCTGGTGAGCGTGTCATGTCGAAACCGAATACTATTGACGAAGTACTGTGGAAAGGCACCCATGAGAGGTTAAACCTCTATGAATCTGACGCCGAGAAGTTTATCCTCGAGAGCACCAATCTGTACGATTTGGTCTTTATCGATGCCTATGATGGTGACGACATCTTCCCCCGTAAACTTTGGGACCCAGATTCCCCGTTTGTCAAAGCCCTCAGTGATCAGCTCCACCCCAAACATGGGACGGTTGTGGTGAACCTGCATTCAGATTCTGATATTCTCAATGCTACAGAATCAGGTTCCTATATTAATCAGCAGCTTCTGCAGATGGGAAAGTATGTTTCTAGCATTGGTCGTGCGTATAAAGATGCTCTTCTGGGAAATGGAAGTTCTGGTTTGGCGTACATTGTTTCGGCTCCATGGGTTTGTAATTCAACCCTCGTTGTAAGCAGGGGTCTGTGGTGCCGCAAGGGATATTATTATAACAGGGATTTAGTTGTGAAGACTCTAATATCCAAATCCCTTGAAGTGGAACTTGTTTTAAACTTACCTTTCCCATGTTTTCAGTATATAGAGAGAGATTTTACACTCGTTGATTAACCTTTGAATGGTTGAGTCTTCAATGTGTGCTCATCATTATTAAAATTATAATAAACCGTTTTGGACCTAAATCCAATAACTCAAATATGGGCTTTAAATTCTCCGAAAAAAGCCCAAAAGCAACCCATTATAAGGTCTCAATAAGAGTCTCTGCGTCGGGGACCAAAAACCCTAAGCCCTTTCTCTCTCTTTCACATTGCTCCCTATTCCACCGTCTCCGCCCATACGATGTCGTCCGGTCAAGGCAAAAAGCGACTTACCAACAACAGCGGCGAGGTTGGCTTCTTGGCTAAGGTGACCCGTCGCGTATCGGATACTCCGATTGTCGCCTACACGAAACAGAAGGCGTCGGACGCGGCGTACGTCTCCCATAAGCTCCTCAAAAGCACGGGAAAAGCGGCGTGGATCGCGGGGACCACTTTCCTCATCCTGGTGGTCCCGCTAATCATCGAGATGGACCGCGAGCAGCAGTTCAACGAGCTCGAAATGCAGCAGCAGAGCCTCCTCGGCGCTCCCCCGCTCGCGCCTGCTCAAAAGTGAATTCAACTTTAATCGGGCCGGGTCGGGTCAGGTTTGAGGAGGTGTTGCGTTTTGCTAATGTGCTATCATTTTTATGTATTAGGGTTTTGGAAATATTTTAAGAATGTTGGATAAGTTTTGGATCTATGATATAAAAATGTCAACTTTCTTTTGTTTAGCGTGTATTATTATGTCAAACTTGTTTGGTTTTGATTGCTTGTGGATTGCAGTAGTGTTAATTATTTATATTGTTTAATTGCAGCGATATTTGAGAGAAAAGTTATGTAATTAGTTGTTAGTGCTTAAATAGAGAGCCTAAGTTCCGTCTTAGGCTACAGTAGCTTAATGTATTGGTGTTGATATGGATTCATTTAATTCGAAGGTCGATCTACCTTGAATAGCTTAGCATTAAAATTGGAGCTTATTACATGTTATACATATTGACAAAAACCTTTGGTTAGTTATCTTGTCGCTACAGAAGCAACTTCTTGTTTATCTTACTCGAGCAAGATTCAGGGAGCCTCCTATTTCGAACTCCTTTACTTTTATCACTAGGATTTCATGACTTTGAACAGACTAAGATTAATAATATATCTGCAGATTCTTTTCTAGTGAGTCTAGCCATCACTAATATGCTCTGTGTTATTCAATAGAGTTTGTGTTGCATTAATTACAACATTAGACACTAATCTAAATGAATCTTTAGCAGTAATGGGGTTTAATAAGTAATAATGTGTTCACAGCTAGAGGAATGTTGAACAGATTGTCTTTATAGCGGAGGACAGCATTAGTTATGGTCTTATGGATATCAAGTTAGCGGAGGACAGCATTAGTTATGGTCTTATGGATATCAAGTTTTTAAGTGAGACTATAGGATTGAAGTGGGTATTAAATGGTTTGTGAATCAGTGTTTCCAGCTAGCATTAGTTATGGTCTTATGGATATCAAGTTTTTAAGTGAGACTATAGGATTGAAGTGGGTATTAAATGGTTTGTGAATCAGTGTTTCCAGCTTTCTTAGTTCTCTGCTATGATGCTGCAATTATTATGAGCAAGTGCCTAGCCATAAAAATTAGGAGCAGGTTGCAAATAAATACTCAACTCCTTTGTAGTCATGCAATCAAGTTACGCGCTTTGTGCTTACCAGAATATTTTAGTGTACAGAAATCTTGTTTCTTTCTTGCATTTGCAGATTGATGGCACATACTGTTTGTAGGCCTGATGTTCCTTAGGTTAAGACTGAAATCAAGTTAATGGCCATCGCATGCCTTCTTGTTTGATTGAATTTTCTCAAGAGCCGGTGGCTGACTGACCTGTGCTGCGGCGCTGGTTTAAAAGCACTCAAAATCATCTTAAAGTTTTGGCGAAGGTTGTTTCCTGGCTGCATTTTCTTCGACATCGTGAATGTAAAAGTCGTTCAATCTTATCAAGCACTTAGCTTTGTCAAGTCTTCCTCATTTAGCAATCCAAACGTCTGTTCTCTCTTATTGATGTAGTTTCTCAGTATCTTTAATCAAGAATATTTTATTCACGGGGACATCTTAAATTGAGCTTCCCAGGTTAACATAACTTTCCCCCGACTACACTTGGCAAGTGCCATTATGAGGTTCATCGTGAAAGTACAAGAAAACATTCACGCTGATGGTTGTGCACCCACTTATGCACTGCCAAAGCCGGTGGAGAGAACATGATTTTTGCAATGGTTAATTTCAATTCATCCCCTAATAAATTGAGTATAGTAAAAATAATTTTTTAATCAAGGTGCCCTCATGTCTCATTTGCGGATTTGCCCTAATTTTTGAAAGAGAAAAAGGAATAAATCTAAGTATACAATAATTTGAGAATATTTTGAAAATAAATTAATTTAGTGGGGTTTAAATTTTCGTCTCATCGAATGCATAAAAGAAAGCAAGCATGAACCACAACAAATCAGTTCAGTTGCATGGCGCTTTGTGAACCATACTTGAGGAGCAGACCAAACATTAACGAAACAAACTCACTTTCAGTTGCATGGCGCTTGACTTGAACCAGCAGCCACAGCCACAAAACACGAGCACAGACCCACGAATCGTACACGCAAGAGCCCTAAAATCATCACAAGCAGACCGTTCCATCTACAACAACTTAATCACCAACTACTCCAAATCAAACCTCCTCTCCTACTCCCTCCGCCTCTTCAACCATATCCCATCACCCAACATCGTCTCATGGACGGCCCTGATCTCCGCTCACTCCAACTCCCCTCTCTCCCTGAACATCTTCCTCTCCATGCTCCGCCACCCCACCCTATCATTTCTCCCCAACCAGCGCACCTTAGCCTCCCTCTTCAAAACCTGCGCCTCCCTCTCGCACGCCTTCCTTTTCGGCCTCTCCCTCCACTCCCTCTCCCTCAAGCTCTCCTTGCACGACAAGCCCTTCTGCGGCTCCGCTCTCGTCCACTTCTATTCTCGGTTTCGCTCACCCGACAATGCCAAGAAAGTGTTCGATGAAATTCGCGAGAGAGACGTCGTGTGCTACGGGGCGATGATCGTGGGATTCGCGCAGAATTCGCGGTTGGTGGACTCATTGTCGATGTTTGCTGACATGAGAAGTTCCGACGTGGGGTCCACGATGTACTGCGTGTCGGGGGCGTTGCGTGCGGCTGCTGAGCTGGCGGCGATGGAGCAATGCAGGGTCATTCATGGACATGCTGTTGTTTCTGGTTTAGATAGGAATGTGATTGTCGGGACTGGATTGATCGATGGGTATGGGAAAGCTGGGATTGTTTCTGATGCTAGAAGGGTGTTTGATGAGAATCTAAGTGTGTTAAATTCCATTGCTTGGAATGCTATGATGGCTGGTTATGCACAACAAGGAGATCAAAGTACGGTGCTTGAGCTTTTCCATTTACTGGAAATGAGAGGTTTTGCACCTGATGAATATAGTTTTTTGGCCGTTTTAACGGCTCTATGTAACGCGGGTTTGGCTGGTGAAAGTGAGAAGTGGATAGAGAGAATGAAAGTACGTTATAAGTTGGAACCAGGATTAGAGCATTATACGTGTTTGATCAGTGCAATGGGAAGAGCTGGAAGATTGGAGGATGCAGAGAGGATTGCAATGGCAATGCCATTTGAGCCAGATGCAGCTGTGTGGAGGGCATTGTTATCGTTTTCTGCAATACATGGAAAAGCAGATATGGCCAGTAAAATGGGTAAGAGGTTAATAGATATAAACCCATATGATGACTCGGCATATGTGATAGTTGCTAATGTATTATCCGGAGTAGGAAGGTGGGATGAAGTAGCGGAAGTGAGGAAGGTGATGAAAGATAGGAGAGTGAGGAAAGAAGGCGGGAGGAGTTGGATTGAAGTGAAAGGAAAAGTTCATGTGTTCTTGGCGGGTGATAGGATGCACGAGAGAACAGAGGATATTTACACTAAGTTGGCAGAGTTGATGGAAGAGTGTGAGAGGTTAGGGTATGTGCCGGTTTGGGATGAGATGTTGCATAATGTGGGAGATAGGGAGAAAAGGGAAGCGCTTTGGTATCACAGCGAGAAGCTGGCATTGGCATTTGGTTTAGTTAGTGGAGCTCCAAGAGGGAAAACTTTGAGAATTGTTAAGAATTTGAGGATTTGTAGAGATTGTCACGAGTCTTTTAAGTACATTAGTAGAGTGGTAGAGAGGGAGATTGTTGTGAGGGATGTTAACAGATACCATAGATTTTTGAACGGTAGTTGTACCTGTGGAGATTTATGGTAATTTATTTAAAGTTAAATATTTTCAAAGCTTTTCTTGCTTTGAATTTTATTTTTTCGTTATAGGACCCACTGACCCATTAAATTCTTTTGAAAAAATTCTATATTGTTATTGTAAATGCTTTATATCTTTATAAGAACTTTGACAGTAACATCATAACATGAACTGGGAAATTTTCCAGCCATATACACTGGTTTTCGACATCTAAAGCTTTCTTTGCTACAGAATGAGCAGCTACATTACAGCCCCTTGGAGCAAATTGGATTGATGCTTGGCTCTGGATCCTAAGCTTTGTCTGGATTTCTGCAATAATCCATTCTATTTCTGTCTTGCTTTCCTTTCTATTTAATGAAAGATCCACCACCTCCTTTGAATCTGACTCAATGATCATTGGCACACAATCCACCTGTTGTGCAGTTTGAATTCCAAACAAAACAGCTTCAGCTTCCATACCAGCTGCAGTGCCTCGAAATGGAAAGCTTTACTTCCTTATCAAAAAAAAAAAAAAATGCTTTATATCTTTATTCGTTCATTGAAATATTATTTGTGAAGTTCATGAATGTTTCACGGAATATTAAGATGTGTTTGGTAATTGGTATTGTTTTTCATTTTATAAAATAAAAATGAGAGTGAAAATACAATTTTCAAAATTTAAAATGTGTTGAGTATTATTTTTAAAAATAACTTTGAAAATAAAAAAATGATGATGATGATGATGTTGTCATTTGTTATTTTGAGATATGATAAAAGGAGCTTAATACTATATTGAAGGAAAAAAAAATTTTTGTTAAAAAAATTGAATGAATTTTACACTTTTAAAAATGAACTAACGAATACATACTTGGTTTTTTTCTTGAGTTTACAAATAGAAAATAGAATTTAAAAGTAATACTAAACGCACCCATAGTTTTCCTCAAACTTAATGTCTATTGCATGACTATCAAGTTATGTTTGACAAGTTATTTTAGTGTCTATTGAGAGGTCAAGAATTCTATAATTTATAAATTATATTTGTGATTCATTCTTTGTATCACCTGCTTGTAATATTTGCAAATAGATTTGGAAGATTCTATCTAAACCCTACTTAGGCATTAATTGGCATTTGAGCTAATTACATTTTAACATAATTGAGGATAGCATTCATTCAAGATACGATGGATAGTCACAAAATATCACTTTTTCTTAGAGCATACAATAATAATGACTACATCAGTTTTAAAAAACATATATATTTTCTGAAGATTTACAATCTTAATATGTTCACTGCATTTTTTAGGTACATTCTATGTACTCTTTTCAAAATTATTTGATTTCAATAATAAAATACGTATCTAATATATAATATTGGAGGAAACTAATATATAAATTTTCTTTTTGGAAGATGTATGCATCCATCTTCGCCTGACATATAATGCGACTTGTCGGATATATTGTGTGATATAGGATTCTCCCTCCCCATTGAGATATTGTCTATTTGGCTCAAAGAATTAGCTGAACTATCAAAAGTTTGTAGCGTGAAATGCAATTAAGTGCAATTAAATTATTTCATGAGGAAGCAATCCAACAATGAAATGGCTCCTACTACAAATTTTTCGGGTTGTAAAGCGCATTGAAATTCACTAAATCTCCAAAATGCACAAAAAAAAAAAAATTCCACAAATGTTTGTGGAAGGGGTCAAACTTATAGAACTAGAATGATAAATAAACAATAAAATTTTATTATTTAAAATTCTATTATTAGATACAACGAAAAATTATGTTATTATAAAAATAAAATTAAAATAATAATAATAATAATCAAAATTAGAAGTACATCAAGTATGTCATGTAGATCATGTATTAACCAAAAAAAAAAAAAATGAAGAAGCACAATCACATATGAGTTATTAAAGTTGAAAAAGATATGAGCAGCATTGTTGTACACATTTGAATTAATGTGTTGATTGTGAGTGATTTTGAGAGATAGGTTTACAGGTGTTAGTAGGGAAAAAAAAAGGTATACTCACATGAAATTATTTCTTGATATCTTCAAAGAAAAGTATTTTGGACCTTTTTACACCGTCCTTGAATTATCCAAGTAGATAACTAATTGTAGGGTATATCCACATAATTGTTGAACTATGTATTAGAGGATATTTAATTAAAAATATTTCATCTAGAACCAGATGTGGTAGTTGTCGGTGGATTTTGTTCTTTTCATATGTTTGTTAAAATTTTCTTATAATTTGAAGCCTCTATACTGAACACATGAAAAATGTTAACCCCTACTAGATGGTTGTTCTTTGCAGAAAATTCGTTACTTTATCAAAATTCATTTTTTTTTTTTTTATAATAGGCGTTACGCTATTAAAGGAGAAGATTTTTTTTTTTTTAAAAAAAAAGGTATGTCGACACAATTTGCAATTATTGTTCTTTCATCAAATGCCAGAAGTCTATATTCCATTGCACACAGAATACGCAATGCGTGGCATGGGCATCTCCTTTTTTATGCTGAGGCAATTATTGTACGAAATTTAATTAATTAAATGTTCTCTATGTAGTTAATTTTTTTTTGTTGGAAACATAAGATTTATTTAATATATTATCAATTATTTTATTATGTAGTAAAAATATGTTAATTTACTAATAATAATAAAGTGTTAGTTTATAAATTTGTAAAATAATTTTTGTTTGTTTGAACAATGAGTTTGTATTTTTGGTTGAGTTTTTGTCCTTAAATAAAAGAATAAATTTAATTACACACTTAAATAAATTAATATTTGTTACTCCACCCCAACAGTTTAAATAGTTATTAGTACACGTCCATATGGTTGAGATCTTTCATTAACTTAACTAAGAGAAGGGTAAAAAAATTCTAAATAATTACTTTATTTAAAAATAATTTAAATATTTCCTTAGTTTTTTTATTTAAAATAATTCAAAAAACTTTTCTTTTAATTTACTAGTGTTTGTGTGTATAAAGAGAATAAGCGCTTGAATTCTAAACAAATCATGGCTTTTAGAAGCATTAATGCAATTAAAAATCTTTAGGTGCAGGACTAACGTGTGAAAATTTAAAAAAAAAATTTTTTAATTTTTATAACTAATAACAGGACTTTATTATAATTAACCTTGAAAAAGACAAAAGAAAGGGGTATCAAACCCATGTTGCAAAGTAGTTTTGCCCCTTAAATATGATATACTATTTATTGTTAATAGGGACTTGTTAATCTGTAAGCTACAGACTGCAGCATCAGCCGTTGGATGTGGAGTGAGAAACTAAACAATAGAGAATCGGATGGTGGGATGACGGGAGATGTTTGTTACAGAACCTGTGCCATAGACAGGTCCTTGTCAATAGTATTTCAAAATGAAACTTTTTATGAGAGAGACTGATTTTAGGGTCAGTATAGTGTAATTGTAGTACTGTATTACAGTTACATCAACTATTAAATCCGTTCAAATGAGTGGGATTCACTTAAATAAATAGAAATTCAACTGTTGGGTCCCTGATTTTAACTGGTGAAAAGCCATCGATGATTGATGTATATTCATTGCAATTTTTAATTTATTTGTCCAAGTGTGTGTTGGCAAATTTGAATACGATTTTATTTCCATTATTCATTATATTTTGAACTACTAGTAAAAAACAATATATATTTTTTTGGTTATTGCGAAATACGTTTCGCTTTCGTATGTGATGGAGATTTAACAATCTCTTGCTCACAACTGTAAAAGCCAAAAGAAACGGACACAACAACAGCTGTAGGCCTGAAACTGCGAGAGTCGGACCCACGTATTGCCTGGCAGCGTACTATTGGTCGTTCACTTTTGAATTGATAGTTATTTGACCAAAATCATTCGATCCCCTGGTTGCTGCTGTACACAACCGTCAGGCTCCCATTGATTGATTAACAGTTCATCAAAATCTTCAAATAAAATAAAATATCAAAATCATCATTTATGACTGCGTAAACGTCCACGTCAAAGGCTCCGTGTACATAATTTATTGGATTCTGTAATTGCTTCAAATGATGGACTTAGCAAAAGCAATCTCTCATTTTGTCCTCTTTTTTCTTTTTTCTTTTTTCTTTTTTCTTTTTTCTTTTTGGCCTGCTAAATTTGGTCAATGACAGAACACATGAAGGAATCTCAGTTTTATTAATACTAAGAAACTTATTATCTTACATGATAACGTAAGAAATATGACTCTTTCACGATTATTTAATAAAAATTTAACGATTGTAGAAATATAAGTTAATAAAATTATATTATTTTCACAATCATTAAATTTTTATTAAACCGCTATAAAAGAGTCATGTTTCTTACATCATCATATAAAATAACTAAAGTCTTAATACTATTATGTGTTGCCATAACAGAAACGATTTAAGAACCGTAGACTTGTTACTAATGATAATATTAATATAGACTAGAGAATTCTCATGTGCATTGTAGAGACTGAATTTTTCTCCAAAAAAAAAAAATTAGAAGCAAAATTGATATATTCTAATCTAAATTTTCGAACCAAGCCATCACAGAAATGATTTGAGAACCGTAGACTTGTTACTAATAATATTAATATATCGTAATATATAATGCTACAGGCTACACCTTCGATCGCATGCATATGTGATATGTCCTCAAGATTGGAATAACGTCCAAAACAATGGCAGCTTAATACCGCCCCCAATTTCTCAACTTCGGAAGGCACAATTATGAAATGCAAGAATTTTTTAGGGATCATAAGAAAAATTATATTTAAAAAGTGAGAATTTCTCTTATCACATGGCACATGTTATGCCAGCACCATCTGTCGCTTTGGCGTAAGCATCAAACAAAAGACAAATAGCAAATGGACAGGACAGGTAGTGGCTCTGCATCTGTGAGCCCACAAATGGTACATGAATACGATGGTCTCATTCAAACAAGCTTAACTTGGCGTTCCAATACCATATGTCAAATTTGAGCAACTACTGACATAGACTTGGGTTTGCTTGTTTAATGAGTTTGGGAATCACTTTTTGCACCAATTTCTAGTTGCTTGGCACAAGCACTTTTTTGAGAGTTGCTTTTGTGATCAAGATGGAAAACGGAGACACGTTGATACAATCACTTACATACCATCTTAGTTAATATTTTTGCAATTAAAATTACACTAATTTCCCCTTAGATGCAAAGTATAAGTAGCTTAGATACACCACCCGAGCCATAGGTCACTTATCCCGTGTTAAAACACTTTTCTTCTGCCGTCTTACAGGGCAGATGGCGGGAAGAGTTGGAAAAATTCTAGAATACTTCTAATATATTGCAATCAATTGATGCACGCATGACATGTGTAATTAAATTTAATATAACTGTTACATATATGATGATTTTTCAAACTAAAAATACACATGTCATAATATCATTTACTTGTTATATGACTAACATGATACCTCTAATACATTCTAAAATTTCTTGGCACAAAATTGCCAAAGTATGCTCGGTAGACCTGAGTTGTAATATCACCTAGTCTAACTATCATTAACGCGTATATTAATGAAAACATAAGCGGAAAATAAAAGGAACATATAAGTCCAAGCAATCGGGTCCCATAAAGTTTGTGAAAGGAAGCAACGTATCATCAGCTTCTATAGGCATTGCCAGAGACAACAAAATTTGCTCGCATCCAATTACTGTTGATTGCAGCTTAGCTGTCTACCATATTCCCCAGAGAACATGAGCTGACTTAATTATAATAAAGTGGGAAAGAGAGGAGAATTTGCAGCCTACTCTTACTGATTCTGCTAATAATTTTGAAACAAATCTTGTGATTCAAGATCGACAAGGTAAAAGTGGTTGTGATAAAGAAGTAAAGTAAAAGTCACTCGGTCTTTAAGGTTACTATCCTGAAAAAGCATATAAAGGTTTGGAGTCTATCTATGCTTACCTTTTGTGTTATGTTAACTCTCCCAATGAACTGCATCAAATCAAAAGCCCATAATGCCATAATGGTCATCAAAACTGAGTGAATAGTTTAATGGACACCGTAAAACATTCTATTTTTGCTTAAAATAAAGGCATCTACCATTGGTAAAACCAACCATGAATTACATAAATAATATAGTCAACATCTATGTGTGTGCTTGTGGAAAGAGAAAGAGAGGTGCAACTTTCTAAAAAGCATAAAGCAGTGAAGAAAATGGGGAAGCATTAGTATGGAGAAGGGGGGAAAAGACACAAACACCCACATGGCAATGAAGCAAAAAATAAACAAAATGCCAACCAAGACTCCTTGAGCATTACTCCACCCCTTCTCTATAATGCACGACGAAGATTCAATTTCAATTTCACATCCTCTTTTCACCTTTGTGAAAAATTTTCATGTAATTTACTTCTCATTCCCAACAAAAATATGGACCAGCTGTAACATCAAAACCCCCACATTTACTCTCCCTTTCATTCACCGACTCTCCTATTCATTAGTCATTACAAAACCCAATTCTAAAGAAGAAACAAATTGTTGGATTGAAAAAAAATATTTATATCCACCTCGAAAAAGAGCACTGCCTCTCTAGAATCCACTGCCTGGTCTCTCTCAATAATCTGCACAAGATAGCACATTCACAGGTGTAAGCAATAGCAAACATAACAGATTCTAATATCAATTCAAAGCAGAATAATGAGATTCATCTGATGTTCTAAATTAGCATACCATCATGTTTCTTCACCAAATTTCTTGCAAACAACAAGCAAATAACTACAAATCCAACTCCTGCTGCTCCTCCTAGAATTATGGCCACTGTTTTTCCTGTATTTGGTCCTGGTCCTACACCAATCAATGAAACACACAGATCCCCAATTTAACATTTAGAATATATTTCCAACAAAATATATCCATTCAAATAAGAGGGGGAGGAAAGTGTTCAAAGTGAAATTAGCAACTAGTCGGTCAAATTAGATCCACAAATCAGAAAAAGGAGATTAGATAATCTTTTTACCTGATGAATCTGGAGAAGACGATGAAGAAGATGATGACTGTCTCCTTGGGACCCCATTTGGATAATAACTATAACTAATAAAGCACTTGTGGAGATAAACTTGGCCGGAAATAGAGCTTCCACATTCAACCTGAGCTCTTTGAACAGCACCCTTAACACAATCACCACAATCCGAATCACCCAAATCACCCTCACATTGAGCCAACAGGTAGACAGATTGATAGCTTGTTGTGTAGAAACCATGGCCACTGACCACACCATTTTCCATCGCTTGAAGTGCAGCATCCCTCCTCTCTTCAAACCCACTACCAGCCACATTAGTGGACCCACAAGTCTTGAACAGCATCTCCAAGCCCGAAACTTGAGGAAAGCCTGAAACTTCATACAACATGTAGCAACCAAGTAGCTGAACTCTAGCAGAGATGGTCTTGCCACACTGTTTGTCTGATAAAGTCGGCAACTTGCTCACACAGTTGTAGCAATCACTGTTGCTAAGGTCTCCTCTGCATTGAAACAGACCACTAATTGAAGCCTGGCCGGTTCCCGATGAGGTTTTGAAAAATTTGGTCTTTGTGGACTGTGAAACCAAGGACCCAAACAGAGCAGACAGAGCTTGAGAGGAAACTGGATCTTGAAAAAACTGCTTGGCACAGCCCTTGTACACCAAAGTGGTGTAATCAGTATCAGATTCAGCAAGATTTGTGAAGAAGCAAAGTAAAGAAAGAGCAAGTAAAAACTGGGGTTTTGAGCTAAAACCCATTTGAGGCAAGGCCTAAACAGGATCAAATCATGGCAGTTTTATGAGTGTGCAGGAATGATTTTTAGTAATTTTTGGACGATTTTCAGAGGTGGGTTTTGGCTAAAAACCGAAAGTAAAAGATTGTAGGGTTGTAGTTTGATGCTTAGGCTTCAGCTTCAGAGTTTATCAATTTTTCCTTTTCCTCTTTATAAGCACAAAGAAAGTGTTCTTGATTTGTGGTGATTTGGGAAATAACTTTCCCTTTGGATGGCCTAGTTGTGCAAAAATGAGAGGGCATCTTTTGCGCTGCACAAGAGCAGCAGAGTACAATGTCGATCTGATAAACTAGAGATAAAATATTATTTTTATTGAAATTCTGAACTGTTTTTTATCATTATTTAATGGGTATATTTGTTTTTTGATTTTATAATAATATATATTAATATTTGAAGAGAATGAGAACAAAATGGTTAAAGTAGAATACTTTTTAATAATAAAAATCAAAATTATTTTCTCTCTTAAAACAAGGTGTGGAGCAGTGAGGAATCTTTATTTTTTCTGGGAGAGAAGAGTATGAAGTTTGACTGAAAATTTAATAATGCAGGAGCTAGGGTTTGAATTGGGTAGTTTCTGTTTGAATCCTTTGAATCTCATTTAATTTTCAATTTGATTCTAAGGGCACATGAGGCAGCCCTCAAGAGACAAGAAATATTTGATTCTCATAAATATGTAAGCCTGCCATCTTTTGAACTTGAGACATGAAGAAAAGTCAGGATAGAACTCTTGAATCATTTATGAATGATCTAGAATCAATGCACAGATCCAATGTGATCCTTCTGATCTAAAATACCTACTTTGATCATATTAACTCCAAAAAAAAAAAAATTCCATTCCCATTTAAGTCTCTTTTATATATATATATGTGTGTGTGTATATGTAATGTATGTATGTATAAAAGGATTGTTTACATCTAACAAAATGTAAAGGATCATTTTTAAACTTCGATTTAAAATTGAAGAAGTTTGTTCTTAGCCTGACGGTCCAAATCCAAGACAAAGTTAATTTTTTAATCAAATTTTTTCTTTTTTATGTAATGTTTGTCACATGCTTGAATTAGATAAAGTCTTTTATATTGTTCGTTTTATTCTAGGTGATTATTAAATTAATTGTGGAATTAACAAAAGTAACCACAGCAATTGAGCTAAATTCACCATTGACATTGATGCTTCAATATAACAAATGAATGTGAACATGCCATATTTGAATCATCGTTCTCAACTAATGTTTATAAAAGAAAGAACATCAAAACAACAATGACCCATAATATAAATGTGATGGTGTATATATATTATTGAAAAAATGACAAACACACCCCCAACATTTAGGCAAAGGGATAAAAACTCTCCTAACGTTTTAAAAAAGACATTTACACCGTAATTTATTATAATTTTACTATTATACCCTTCTAGCATATAAAAAAAATTATTAGATTATACAATTTGTCTATATATTGTTAATAAAATTATAAATAGACAAGTTGGATATTATAAAAAAATTATAAATATACCCTCATTACCCAATTCCTCTATTTAAATTTTTATCAATAACCAATTTTCAAAAAAAATCTATACACCTAAAAAAATTGTAAATAAATTATAATTTTATTAAAACTTTAAACTTATATATTTAACAATTCTCCACATGTCAATAATTTAAACTTGTATATTTATAACTAATTTTCTATGTTATTTATTATGGTATTAATAACCAATTTTATTTTTAAAATTATAATTTATTTACAATTTTTTTTAAGTGTGTAGATGTCTTTTTTGAAAATTGGTTATTGATAAAAATTTAAATAAAAGAATGAAGCAATGATGGTATATTTATAATTTTATTAACAATATATAGACAAATTGGATAATTTAATAATTTTTTTTATATGCTAGAAGGGTATAATAATAAAATTATAATAAATTAGAGTGTAAATATCTTTTTTAAAACGTTAAGGGGGTTTTAATCCATTTGCCTAAACATTGGGGGTGTATTTATCCTTTTCCCTATATTATTATAAAATATTTTGACAAAATTAGTATAAAAATATGCTTGTATTATCAGCACCACCAAATCACAACATTGACAATAGTTCATCAATTATAATTGAACAATAATAAATAAAAGTATAAAATGATTATGTTGGCATTGCTTTTTGGAAATTTTCACCACATAACAGGCCATTTATGACAGATTTATAGTTAATCAATGATGAAAAAATGCCCACAAATTATTGCATATTAGTTTAGGAACAATTTTAACTTTTTTTATTATTATTTTAGAATGACCTCACCTTCATTATGAAAAAGTAAATCATTTAGTTCTTGACATCCTTTAATGAAGATACAAGATACTGTGAACTATTTGAATGTGCAAACATAGCCCAATGCTTTTGGTCAATCATAATAATTAAATGTATGTTTATGCGTTAAAATTTTAGTGAATGTCTTTCCTTTAATATTTAATGTTAAATGTGCTTTACGGAGAAAAGAATCAAAAGTGATAATCAAAGGACTTGTTAGTAATTTTTTTTTCATTAATGTTAAGATGTATGTGGGTTAATTTTTGTTTTTTTAATTAAAATAAGAAAAAATGAAACGATATATTTCAAAATTATTTAAAAAAAATAGCTTACTGTGTTTGTATGAAAATGTGATTAATAAATAAATACTTTTTTCCAAATCCGTTTTCATCTCCCAAACGAGTCCTAGCACCTCAAATTGGACATTAGGCTTTTACTCTTATTTGCACCTTTAACATTCACTGAAGAGTAACAAAAGCTTTTCCTAGAAGCTGATTTGAGAATTACTTTTCCTAGAAGTTGCTTTTGGATGATGGCAACCAGTGAGAGAAACAAAAGCTTTCTCGACATTTTTGTGTATTAAATTCAGCTGTAAAAGTCATTCAACAATTGCACTGTAATAAATCGTAGCTGATAAGCATGACTTAATGTTATTAAAAATAATAGATGTGTTATCATATGCTTGTGGTTATCCACCATAATAGAATCAAGTTGGCTCATCCTTAAGATTTGATTAGCAGATATCTAATGAAACCGTCGCTGGAATTGAGATCTCATTCAAAGAGAAAGATCTCAAATATCTTGTCAGTATATTAAATAAGACAACTAATAAAAGATTTTTATTGGGGTCCGACTATGTTGTAATTGTGGTATCGTGCCACAGTTGCAACCAGCCAATAAATCCACTTGAATAAGGGGTGTAATAGTAAATCTAAATGAATTTAATGACTGATTGTAACTATGATACGGTACCACAATTACAACATAACTAAGTCACTTTATTTAATAATAAAATAAAATAACTAGTAAAAGATCTTTATTTGATGATATTAAATTAGCGAAAGCCAATATAGATTTGGAAGGTATTAAATTGAAGTTGATTCAGAGCTTACTCCACTTGTGATAGAGTCAGATTCAGTTAATGTTATTAGTATCATATCAGGAAAAATTAGTAGCAATTTGGAGATTAGTGGGGTTATTATTTGTAATAATAGTTTTTTTTTTTTAACATGAACCTAAGCCCTTGTAACTCAGTGGCTCACTAAGCTGACTCGATCGACCACATGGGAGATAATTACAATTCTGGGTGGCGCACTTAAAATTCTTCATTAGTTGACCTACGAAGTTGCATTTTTTTTAGACATAAAAAAATGGTTTTTTTTTTTTTTTTTTCAAATTCCAATCATAGTTTTTGGATTTAAGTAAACATAGTTATTTCTAGCGAATTGAATTTTTTTTAGGCAAATCTAGTATATCAATTATCAAATGAATAGAACTGAAAATTTAGATCAAAACGATGAGATTCACGCACTAGAAAATAGTTTTTTCCTATTATTGGCACTGGCTACAACGGCGGATAAGAGATTTTTATTTTTGCTATTTTAAATAAAAAATTTAAATTAAAGTGATAATAAATTTGTTAAAATAAACATTTTGTGTTAAACAATATAGTTTATTTGAAAACAAATTTAAAATAAATATAATTAGTTAAATATTAAAAATTAGTGACAAGTATTAAAAGCCAAAGGTTAAAATTGTCCAAATAAAAAATTTGTAATTCATTTCTCTCAAGATTTTTTTTAGCATACTGATCAATGTTCTCCTATTCATTTCAGATAAAAATTATCTTCTGATCTGATCTCTCATAAACTTTTAAAGATCTTGTGTCATGTGTTTTTAAGTAATAGTGTATGGGTAGATTTTAATTTTTTTTTTTTCTTTATTTATTGACTACCAATCACTTACATATATTTTTACACCTGAGAAGATCAGATCATGAGAAAATCTTAACATTCTTCTTCTTCTCCTTCTTCTCTTTTCATTAACTTTCAAAAGTAAAAAAATAAAAAATAATTAAAAAATAAATAAGCGGCAACAGCATAAAAAATAATGATAATAATAATAATAAATAAACGGTAACAAACAATGGCATCCCAAATTGTGTTTCATTTCCAAATTTCAAGCTAATTCTTGTTACCCTAATCTAACCGAATTGTGTCTCTGTTCCACCCTTGTTTCACCGGTTTCACAATCC
Source organism: Citrus x changshan-huyou (assembly GCA_039657385.1). Taxonomy (NCBI): domain Eukaryota; kingdom Viridiplantae; phylum Streptophyta; class Magnoliopsida; order Sapindales; family Rutaceae; genus Citrus; species Citrus x changshan-huyou. The sequence goes on along the minus strand of CM077555.1, from coordinate 7,090,333 downwards.
GATCATTTTTATTCCGCGTGTAGCAATGCTATTGGTCTTAATCAAACCCAACATAAAATCTGAGCCGTTGCCCATAAAATAACGATCCAAGGGCCCCCCAAGCTCTCGTAAAATAATATGAATTCAGTTTTGGTATCACATCTAATATCTCCTGAATCGTCCCAAACCTCCCCTTCTTACAAGACCGTTGTCGGTCTTTTGTCCCACTACTTCCGTTCCGTTCCGTTCCGTTTCCACCGACTCAAAATTTTCTCTTTTTCGTTTTTACTTTTCTTCTCTCTCTCTCTCTCTCTCTCTCCTTAAAACACTCACACATTACGCTTCTATACACATTAACGAAAACAAACATTGAAGCTGACGCTTCCGTCGTTTCTAATCATTGTCTTATTTATTTATTTTCTCAAAAACTAGAAAAATTTAAAAAAAAAATTAAAATGTATTCGATTAAAGAAAAAGTAACGGAGAAGCTATCTCGTCTCTTCGCTGATTCCCCCAATAATTCCGTTTCTTCTCCCTACGACGATCCTCAGGTACTCTTTTTTTTTTTTTTTATAAATAATTGAGCTGCTTTTATTTTATTTTTGTCGGTGTATAATGTAAGATCTGATTGAATTTAAACAATGTGGATGAGAAGCTGACTTTACTGTTGATTGACATGTGCCTAGGAATGCTTTTTTTAAGTTGGTATTGATAATATAAATTGAATTTGGAAAAATAAAAAATTAAAGCTTCAATTTTATGTCAAAATTATGGATAAACTTCTTTTCATTTGCCTTTTGAAATTAGTTTCATGATTATACAGTTAGGAATTTAGTTTCAAGGCCTGAATGTGATTCGATTTTCGTACCATTTTGTGATTCTGATGATATCTGTTTATTATTGTTTTAAAATAATATGGAAAAGGAAAAAATATATATATATATATATATGTATTTGTCACAATCCAATTTACAGTTTCTTACATTACAACATTTTGTGTATGATTGATTTTTGTTGGTCGCTAAATTTGGAAATTCTTGTGATGTGTGCGAATATCATTTAACTAATAAAGCGTACTTACACTCAAAATTGTCATGCATGATGTTAAAAGTGGAAGTAAGGAGATCCATTTGTTTCTTGGGAATGTAATTTCAAAGTCCTTAGCTTGTAACAAAAGATGCAGAGACTTTAGTCTGTTTAATGGCAGTTGGTCCTTAATCACAGCAGTGGGGTTACTAATCTTAAACGTGTCATTTTTGTATGTAGCAAACAACATAGTTCAAGTTTACTAGATACAAATGAAACTCATATATGTACATGCTTATGCATTTTTTTCTCTCTATGAATGTATATGCACATTTGTACATATGCAAGTACATAAGAATATGTATACAAATGGCATAGAGAAAACCAAACTTACCAAGTTATGGAAGTATGCCATCCATTTTAGTTAAGAGGGCCTTTTCTTTTCCTTTTGGGATTATAAACATTAAAAAATTTATTGTCTTACTTTTGTTTCATTGTTTTTTCTTGTTTTCACGGATTGTAATGGAAGAGATGTTGTATATTTGACTGGTAGTAATTTGTGTTGTTATGATTTTCAAATGTCTAGGCCAGGTCATACTCTAAAGGGGGGAAATCCTTGACGTCATTTTTTTCCTTCATCAGCCCTTTGGCTAGTTCTGATGGATCTAAAACAAGCCAACAGCACCGTGAACTTAAAAAACTTCGATCAATTCCTTGCAGACAAATTAGTGACGATTTTGATCAGAAAATTGAACCCGCGGATATCTTTGAAGAATGCAGGACCGCATGTAGCCCAGGTATACAGAATAATGAAAATAGTCCATTAAGCATGAACGAGCAAGGTAGTGTTAGTGTTGATGATGATGACAAGGACTGTGCATGCGGAAGTACTAGTAGTGATTCTGATGCATATGCCGAAGCAACTGACCTACCTAGTCCGACAAAGCTTTTATCTAATCTAAGGGAAGACTCTGTTTTTATTACCTCAGAATTATATGAATTCTTGCAGTCATCCATCCCTAATCTTGTCAAAGGCTGCCAGTGGGTTTTATTGTATAGGTAAGTCTTGCTAAAATTCAGCTTTTTGTGAAATTGGCCTTTTGTTCTATTATCTGGACTTTGATTCAGTATTAATTCTTTCGAATGAAGGGCAGTACTTTGAAACATGGTATATCACTCCGTACTCTTATTCGCAAGAGTGCTGACCTTTCTGGTCCTTGCTTGTTGGTATGTTAGTGTCTCTTTCTACTGAGTTCTCGTAACACAAAGTTAATGATGTGGTCATCTGAAAGTATTCAGTAATTAGATATGCGCATTTTGCTTTGATATTTCTAGGTCGTTGGAGATAGGCAAGGTGCTGTATTTGGTGGGTTGCTAGAATGCCCTTTGAAACCCACCCCGAAGAGAAAGTATCAAGTAAGTTAATATGTTTTCACTGTTACAAACCTAATTTACATTGCATGTGCTCTTGAGGTTTACTTTGCTCTTTTGCATGCCTGGCGTGTTTCTGTGCACTGTTATCTTCCTTAATTACAATTTTGTGAAATCTCTTTACCAAATTTTTCTCTGTTTTGGTGATAGGGGACAAACCAAACATTTGTATTCACAACAATATATGGGGAACCAAGGCTCTTTAGACCAACTGGTAAGCATTTTCATCTACTTTTTGCTTAGTGCATAATCTTTTCCCAAAGCTCCTCAGAAGTACATGTTGAATTAATGAAAAACATATGGATGAGTAGATGCCATTTATCACCTTAGACAGCAACATTTTGGTAGGCTGTGGAGCATAACATTAAAACTTTTCTTCAGGAATGTTATAGTCAGTTCTCTTGTATAAAGCACTAGGATGCCAATAATATCCATTGCCATCTTAGTCACTTTTTCAGAACTTCATTTCGCAGAGGTGTTCTTTTTGTACCTACTCTTTGCATTGGCCTTGTAATGAATGAGTATCCTATCATGCCATGTATGGTAAGGTAAAATTAATACATTTGTGGAAGCTTGAGAAATTATATCATGTTAAACTGATGGTTAAAAAGCAGGGAACAGCATGTGTTTTCTGTCCATCCATGTGATCAGCCATTGAAAATGTTTTTAACATGACAATCGAAGAGTAGGATTGTTCTTAAAAAAGACTCTTAACCAGAGTTATGCTTTCTTTGTAAGTCAACACCCCCATATATAAAATTTTAACTAACCCTTTTCAGTGATGGCCAAAGTTCGATCTTACTATTGTAATTTAAAAGAATTGATCAAGTGAATAAATCTAGGACAATAATGCCCTTAAATGCAAGGATAGCAAATTGTACAAATGTTAGGATGAACTTTGAAACTGGTTTTGGAGCACTGTTGGTCATGGTGTGGCCTCTTGTATGTCTGCTTCATATGAGCTGAAAGGCATGAGAGCTCTGTAAGATGTTATGCAACAATTCTGATCCAGGATTACTGTGCATTAGGAGTCTGTGCTGCTAGCATCCATGTTAAAACTCTGCGGATACTTCTTTTCCATTTTTCACTTTAACATTTGAGCATTATATGTGATCCATCTTTAATATCAGAATACTATTTGACTATTATATGTTGTATCTTACAACCTCAACTGAAAGATCATTTCCCTAGAAAAGATAAAATGAAGCTTTCATTCGTGATATTTTACTTAATGTCATCTTGATATGGTATCTTGGTGGTTGAATACAGTTTTAGGATTTATGTACTTGCAGTTTATTGAAAGATTATTTCTCAAGAAGAGATTAAATGAAGGTTTTGCTACATGCTATAAAGCTAATATTGTCTGTTATTTGTGGAAATAGGTGCCAACCGATATTACTACATGTGTTTGAATGACTTACTAGCATTTGGTGGAGGTGGCAACTTTGCTTTGTGCTTGGATGGCGATCTGTAAGTTTAATTTTGTAAAAGTTCCCATTTTGAAGTTTGCTCCACTTCTTCAAGGTTGTTAAGTTTTTATAGTTTCCTGTTGTCTGAATTCCTGTCTTTGTTGTGAAAAGGTTAAGTGGAACTAGTGGAGCTTGTGACACTTTTGGGAACTTATGCTTGGCTCATAATGAAGATTTTGAGTTAAAGAATGTTGAGGTAAGTCATATTATAAGCTATCAAAGCGAGGAAATAGGGAACTGGCTCACGTATAGTGTTTGAAGTGGGGAAATCCAATGCATGTTCTAGCTCATGACGTTCATTGACTTAGGCCTTTAACTACATAAACGTCCTACTTAGGGAGTTTTTTTTTTTTTTTTGAGACTTCGATTTTTTTATCTACAACTAAAACTTGAATCATAGGGGCCGCTGCCAATACTTCAAGAAACCCTCCCTTAATGGGTTATTAAATCCTAGGTATTATACCCTTTTCCAAGATAACTTGAATCATAGGGGCCGCTGCCAATACTTCAAGAAACCCTCCCTTAATGGGTTATTAAATCCTAGGTATTATACCCTTTTCCAAGATTGGATGAATCGGTACTGGAATTTCATGACCTACGCCCATCATTTTGGTGTTGAAACTTGGAGTGGATGACCAAACACCGTTTTAGATACAGAGAGTGGCTGAATACAATTTCATTAAGATGCGAAAAATTGAACTATGAACACCGTTTTAGATACAGAGAGTGGCTGAATACAATTTCATGAAGATGCGAAAAATTGAACTATGTTCTGAACGGAACATTTTAAGTTGTAAAATTACTTGGACTTTTGCCGCATATATTTTAACATTGTTTTTCATTAATCTTGTGCAGCTCTGGGGTTTTTCACACGTATCTCAGCACCTTACCTGATGCAAGGTTGAGAAATGCTTCAATCATCTGTATTTTTCAAGAACATTAGCATCATAGTCTTCATTTTGTATTTATCATCTCGCCCCTTTTGCCCCCTCCTTTTCACTCAAGGGGGCACTTTTATTAGATGTAGTGCTCAGTTGCCCATTTTCCAAGTTGTTGGGTTTTTAATTGTAATGCTCATAATAATATAATCGTATAATTTGTAGTAATTTTGTATGTCCGTGAGGATCCGAGATTCGATCTAAACCTTTTCATTTGATTCACGTTATGTGCAATTTAAATATTATATAAATTATAGACAAGAAACGAGCAGAGCCATTATCTGTTTACACAGTTTTATCGAATTTTATAAAAAGCCAATTAAAAAAAAACCGTTCAGCCTTTAAGGAAAATAAAAACCGAACCGGAGTTGATAGTCTAGTTCAGTATTGGTTTTTTGATTTGATTTCTTGATTTGATTTCAGGTTTTCGGTGACGGTCGCTTAACGGTTTAGATTAACAAATCGGTTTTTCAGATCAGTTTAACCAGCACTTACTATGGTCAATGTATAATAAAAAATAAAATAAAATAGTTTACAAATTTATATTGGAAAAAGAAATTGCAAGAATTTTGGATTAAAATGAAGAATCTTCAAAATTATTGTCACTATTTTTAATAACTAAATTTTTTTTAGCTTAGAATGTAGATCAAATAAAAAGTCAATTTAAAAAAACCGAACAGAAATTTTTTCTGATTTCAATTCGGTGTTGCCTACCCCTAAATAAAATCTTGTTGAACTCCTCACATATAATTCTCTTTTGTTACAAGTTCTAACAGCATAGTTGAATAGTTTTCAAATAATTTTATTTAGCTCATAATCTGTGTTCAAATCTTATAAAGAATAAAAAGTTAAAAAAATAAATTTACATTTTACCCATCCTCTATCTTTTGTTACAGGCATTTGACTCATATACTATAATTACGATTTCTTTTTGTCATAAAAATGTTTATTTTCATTCCCCACCTCTTTTCTGTATTCTCAAATCCCCACTTCTTGCTTTTCAATCATTATGAACTTTAATTTTTTTTTTCCCCTTAAAATAGGGGTATTAGGGAAATTGACGTAGACATTATCAGAGAAAAATACGTTCTTAAATTTTTAATTGGGATATATATAGATAAGGGTCTGTAACTTGTGAGTGGACTATTGAGATCACGTGTGTATTTTGATATCATTTTGGTATCCGATTGTTTCAAAAAAAATCCAAAAAAATCCACAAATCTGATTTGGTTTTCTTGCTGAACCAAAAATCAAACAAAAAAGATGAGGGTAATTATATAATTTTCAATTTTTTACACTTATCTTAATTAGATTGGCGAGCTTAATCTTTATCATAGACTTGCACACGCGCAATTAGTTAAAGAAAAAGATATCAAAATGGGGGGTTTGTGATGATGTTTTCAATTAAGATTTTGCAAAATTACAACCTATGTAACTTATAATCCTTTCAAAACATGTAAAGAAACTAGTAACATGATAGTGGAGTCCATTGCCATATTACATGGACAGTAAGTTATATTGGTTTTAATTTAACAAAACCCTTTCAATTATAGTAGGATATGGATTGAAAAAAATATATATAGTAGGATAAATTAAAACATAAGATGAGTATTTTGCGCAGCAATCCGTGTATCACTTAGACAATTTCTATCATAAAAGTTGTTAAATAAGCCTATTGAATTTCTCAAGTTAGGCAAATAAGATGTTTGTGAAAAGGTTACAGAGAAGAAAGAACAATGTGGCCATATATAATTTTATTACTCACTAAAGAGAAAATACAATAGAGTTGTTTACAAGAGTGGTCGAGTTACTTGTGTGTTGTATGTGTGTGTGTGCTGGTGTGGTGTTGTGTATTATGCAAAATGGCAAGGGTGATGACCTATTTATAGTGTTGTTAGCCTAGTTTTAGAGCTCAACGTGTAAGTTGGCAACTTGCCTAAAAATCTAGATAAAGACTAAAGTGTAAAAGTGTAGAAATTTTCAAAGAATTTTAGAATTCGGGTTGAGCTTGTTCACTTGTTGAGCGTACCACGACTGGCTAGCTATGTGAGGCAGCCCTTCTACTGACTGCTAAGCGCACTCTATTTATGGACATACTTTTACTAAACGTACCTGTGCGTACGCGTCAATTTAACCTCCATTTGCGGGTGATTTGAGCGGCTTATAACAATAAGGTAACTTGTGGGTTACAGTCAAATTCCCCTTCTATCATGCAATTTCACAAACCCTACATACTACAGAAGTTTGCAAACCTAACAGCTTCAATTTCCAAGTTCAATCAACGTTGCTGTCAAAATGATGGAGGAGCAAGCGCTGGTGCCGAGTATGAATACTTGTGCGCCGGTGGAGTTAGATGAATGCATTCTGCGGATCATCCTCCGACTAAAGTCACATCTTCAAGGTATCATTTTTTTTTTTATAAATAATTTGGTTTTTAATTAATACTTTAAATAAATGCATGAATTTTATTTTTATTTATATTTTAAATAAAATCTGCTTCTGAATAACAGCTGCACTGCTAGGTTCAACGTCTCCCAGTCCCAGTTCAAGATTGCTGGAATGATTGATTGCAGTTTTTCATTTTTGAAAAGGGAGAAAGTGGAAGATTCTTCGCTTTTTAACTCAAATTTTCAAGTCTTATGATGACAAACTTCGCCTTCAATGACTCCATATCAAAAAATAAAAAATATACGTACAGTACTCTATTTAATTATAAGAAAATTCTTTTTTAAATTCAGAAAGCTACCGCATGAGGTTATGAATGGGCTATTTTCTTTACTTATGTGATGATGACGACAACTCACATAAAATCAATTAATTAGTTAGTTAAAGACGCACAGCAAAAACATTTTGAACTAAATGTTGACTTCGAGACTTAACAGTCGACCGTTGCAATCAAGGCCGATGTAAGTTATTAATTAGTTATAGATTAGAACGATCATTAACTTAATGATAAACAGTAAACGAAGAATTTGGCAAATCGATCCTCAAAAACCTTTGACCGTGCCTGCGCAATGCCCGTAAGCTCATTTATTAAAAGCAACCACCCCAAGAACATATCCAATCTCCAATGGTGTTAGTAAACAATTTTGATAAAAGTAAATGTTGAATTAAAAGATAAGGAAGATAAAATGATACAACCTTCCACATTCAGTCGGAACAACCGGATTGCTTACAAGAAGGGCAGCCCACTAACGAGTCCAATTATGAACAGCCCATGAAGGAAGCCACATCACAGGTTGAGGAAGAATCAGCTCATGAGGAACGGTACGCAAGCACACGAGTTAGAAGAGCCCCTGGGTGGTTTAAGGATTATGTCGTGTAGTGAAATTGCTAGTACCTTATGATTGTTGGTTTGTTTTTGCTGTCATATTTTCTGTTAGAAGTTGCTGAGCTGTAATATTTTTGCTAACGTCTTGGACAGAGGAATATATGTAGAGCAGAACAAATTCGTGTGGGGGTATCAGGAAATAAAATACCTCTTTCTATTTCTCTTGGCTCTTCTCTTTGTCTCAACCTCTCTTTCCATTCTTAATATTCATCTCTGATCTTTCTATTTTTGGAGTCAACACTCACTCGAAGAGTGCAAATTTAATCAGATACATCCTTGGTTGCGTAGAGGTGTATCAATTGGTGCTTTCATTGCTATCATAATGACGGACTCTGAAATGTTAAAAACAATTCAAGAACAGTTCGAGAGCCAAACATTGTCGTTGCATCAAACGCTACAACAATATATGGCAACGGTAGATTCCCGCCTTGACGATTTGCGTTCACAGATCCAGGGGTCTTCAAATAACATGGGTCGAGCTCCTACTCAACCACACTCAATGTCTTCTTCTACTGAGGCAAATTCCAGTGGTGTTGAGATGTCCCCAGTGCTCCGTTCTATGAAGATGGAGGTTCCTAAGTTTGATGGATCTGACCCAAACGGGTGGGTTTTCCGAATTGAGGAGTTCTTTGATTTTCACGGTACACCAGAAACTCTTCGCTTGCGGATTGTTTCTTTTCATATGGAAGGACGAGCGGCAGCGTGGTATCAATGGATGAAGATGAATAGTTTGCTTACAACCTGGAAAGCATTTTTGCAGAATCTTAAACATCGTTTTGGTGCCTCTCTCTATGAAGATCCTCAAGGAAATTTATCCAAGCTATCCCAAACTACAACGGTAGCTGAATTTCAGACCGCCTTTGAAGATTTAATGAATTGAGTGACTGGAATCTCAGAGCCACTGCTGATAAGTTTTTTTATTACGGGATTGAAACCTGATATTCGTCGTGAGCTACTTTTTGCTCGGCCCTCGTCTCTGATGGAAGCATTTGCATTAGCTCGAGCCTATGAAGCACGTGCTGAAGAGGCCAAACAAGGGCACCGTTTTTTGACAAAATGGAACAACACAGCACCCGCACCTACCACAAACTCCCCGTCACACAAATTTCAACCTCAACCATATCCTCTGGTTTCAACACAACCCCACCATTCAGCTGGTATGGTCCACGTACCATCCCATTCACAAAATACTTCTCCACCCCCTAAACTAAACACATTACCACCACTTCTTCCCACACCCAACTTACCGATTCGTCGCCTCACTCCAGCGGAGCTCCGTGACAAGCGTGAAAAAGGCTTGTGTTATAACTGTGATAAGAAATATAGCGCTAATCATCGCTGTCGCAGTAAGTTTTTGCTCCTTATGGGCACGGATGATAATGAACCTGCTTCGTTTGAGCAAGAGTTGCCACCAGAGTCGGTTGAAGAGGTCATCACAGGAGATATTTCCAGTCTGAATGCTTTGGCGGGTCAGATCAATCCCCGCTCACTCCGTTTGATTGGTGAAGTTGGTTCTCACAGTTTTCAAGTGTTGATCGATAGTGGGAGTACCCACAACTTTATCAAACCAACAGTGGCAGAGCGTATGGGTTTACCGATACAACCAACAGCACCCTTCCGTGTGTATATTGGCAATGGGGATTTTCTATTGTGCAAATACTTTTGCCCTCAAGTTGCTCTCATGTTGCAGAGGACAGTTTTCACCTTAGATATCTTTGTTTTGCTGATTAAAGGGCCTGATGTGGTGTTGGGAATCCAATGGTGCAACTCTTGGGCCGCGTCTCGCATGATTACTCTGCCCTATCTATGGAATTTTGTTGGAATGGGACACCAGTGACTCTTCAAGGCGATTTAGCCACTACTCCCTCCCTAATCACCTTTAATCAGTTGCAATCTCTAGTCCACCATGCTGATATTTATAGCGTGTTTGCTCTGCAACAGGTACCTGCATTTGGGGAGGAATCGGCAAGTAATCCAGATAATTCTTCCTTTGAATTACCTGTAAATTTAAACCAACCCTTCATCAACCTCCTACACAGCTACCGCAACTTATTTCTTCAACCTACTACACTGCCGCCGCATCGCACAATTGATCATAAAATTCATCTCCTCCCAAATACCACTCCAATAAATGTCCGCCCTTATCGCTACCCTCATTTCCAAAAAAACGAGATGGAAAAGCTTATCCGTGAAATGTTAGAACAAGGCATCATTCAACCGAGTCAAAGTCCATTTTCGTCACCGGTCTTGTTGGTTAAAAAAAAAAATGGAACTTATCGTTTTTGTATTGATTACAGGGCTTTGAATGCCGTGACAGTCAAAGATAAATTTCCCATTCCGACTATCGACGAATTATTTGATGAGTTAGGCGGAGCAGCAGTTTTCAGCAAGTTGGATTTGCGGGCTGGTTACCATCAAATTCGCGTGCACCACCGCGACATTTATAAAACGGCTTTTCGCACTCATGAGGGCCACTACGAGTTCCTTGTCATGCCATTTGGTTTAACAAACGCACCTTCTACCTTCCAAGCTACTATGAACCAGATTTTCGCTTCTTTTTTGCGTAAATTCGTGATTGTTTTTGTTATGACATTTTGGTTTACAGTGCTACAGCAGAGGAACATTTGCGGCATCTTCAGTAAGTATTGGAGTGCCTTCATTTTTACCAGTTCTTTGTCAAGCTCTCCAAATGCTTGTTTTGCCAAGAAAATATTGATTACTTGGGCCACATTGTTTCGGCCTTCGGTGTGCGGGCAGACCCTCAGAAAATTGACGCTATGATTCATTGGCCGACTCCTCAGACTACAAAACAACTTCGAGGTTTTTTGGGTTTAACGGGTTATTACCGGCGGTTTATTCGTGGATATGCGTCGTTAGCAGCCCCACTTACTGATTTACTTTGTAAAGATGCCTTCAAGTGGACACCAACAGCAGCTGCAGCGTTTGACGCTCTTAAGAAGGCAATGGTGGAAGCCCTTGTGCTGCGGCTACCAGACTTTGAAGCGGACTTTATCCTTGAAACTGACGCATCTAATGTGGGTATAGGAGCTGTGCTTATGCAATCCGGGCATCCCATATCTTACTTCAGTAAGAAATTAGGCCCTCGGCTTCGTGCTTCTTCTACCTACATCAAGGAATTAACTGCTATTGTTGAGGTGGTGCACAAGTGGCGACAATACTTGTTGGGCAGATTTTTTGTCATACGAACTGACCATAAGAGCATTAAAGAACTTCTACAGCAGGTAGTTCAAACTCCGGATAAGCAAATCTACATCAGAAAATTATTAGGCTATCACTTCCGCATTGAGTATAAACCGGGTTGTACCAATCTTGCAGCCGATGCTTTATCGCGAGTTCATGAGGAGGCTGGTGCGGACACATCAACCGTGACTGCTTCTTGTTTGCCTCTTCTTAGTCGCCCTTCATTTGAGTTGTTAGCAACTCTAAACTTAGAAAATTCCACTCTCTCAGATATGATTGCCCTTCATCATTAATTTGCTACAGGAACTCGTTTAAGGGATTATTCGCTACATAATGGATTTCTTTTTTACCGCAATCGCTATTATATCAGCCCATCATCATCTTTGAAAGAAGTTCTATTGGCTGAATTCCACTCTACTCCACTTGCGGGGCATGTAGGCATCAAACGCACGCTGGTCCGCTTAGCATCTACTTTTTTCTGGCCTAAAATGCGTATGGATGTTGAGCGGTTTGTGGCCGAATGTCTTGTGTGTCAACAGACCAAATACTCTACTCAAGCACCTGCAGGTCCACTGCAACCTCTTCTTATCCCTACTTTAGTTTGGGACGAACTCACTATGGACTTCATTACTGGCCTTCCCGTTTCGCGGGGTTTTTCGGTGCTATTGGTAGTTGTTGATCGCCTTACTAAATCGGCACACTTCGGATCCCTTCCCACTCAATTTACTGCTGTGAAGACAGCCGACTTATTCGTGGATATGGTTATAAAAATTCATAGGTTTCTTACCTCTATTATTTCTGATCGCGACCCTGTGTTCTTAAGCAATTTTTGGAAGAAGTTATTTGAGTTAAGTGGCACTACCCTTCGTCACAGTACAGCCTATCACCCACAAACAGATGGGCAATCAGAGGTAGTCAATCGTGGCTTGGAGCAGTATCTTCGCGCTTTCACTCAAGAAAAACCAAGCTCATGGGTATCTCTACTTGGGTGGGCTGAATTTTCTTACAATTCTTCCTATCACAGCAGCATCAAGATGTCTCCTTTTCAGGCTCTTTTCAGGCGACCACCTCCTTCCATCCCTCCTTACTTAAAGGGCTCTACTTCAATCCAAGCTCTTGATGAAGCATTAAGTGAACGGGATGCATTACTCCGTTCTTTAAAAGAGAATTTATGTCAAGCTCAACATCGCATGATTCAAAAAGCTAATGCTCATAGACGTGAAGCTCAGTTTGCTGTTGGGGACCAAGTTCTAGTGAAGCTTCAGCCATACCGCCAAACTACAGTGGCAACTCGTTCTTGTCAAAAGCTAGCTAAACGGTATTATGGCCCTTTCCATGTGATAGCTCGAGTCGGTCCAGTAGCTTATAAACTTGACTTGCCCAACGGTTCTAAGATCCATCCAGTGTTTCATATTTCACTTCTCAAACCCTTCATTGGTTCTCAAAACCCTGCTCCACATTCCTTGCCATCAACAAGTATGCACAATCAGCCATTATATTTACCTGCTGCAGTTTGCGCTATTCGAACCGTGCTTAAACAAGGAAAGCAATGCCGTCAAGTTCTGGTGCAGTGGCAAGACAATTCCCCTGAGAATTCTACTTGGGAAGAGTTTGAAACATTCTGTAAACTTTATCCCGATTTTCACCTTGAGGACAAGGTGAGTTTTGAAGATGGAAGGAATAATGCAACCTTCCACATTCAGTCGGAACAACCGGATTGCTTACAAGAAGGGCAGCCCACCAACGAGTCCAATTATGAACAACCCATGAAGGAAGTCACATCACAGGTTGAGGAAGAATCAGCTCATGAGGAACAGTACGCAAGCACACGAGTTAGAAGAGCCCCTGGGTGGTTTAAGGATTATGTCGTGTAGTGAAATTGCTAGTACCTTATGATTGTTGGTTTGTTTTTGCTGTCATATTTTCTGTTAGAAGTTGCTGAGCTGTAATATTTTTGCTAACGTCTTGGACAGAGGAATATATGTAGAGCAGAACAAATTCGTGTGGGGGTATCAGGAAATAAAATATCTCTTTCTATTTCTCTTGGCTCTTCTCTCTGTCTCAACCTCTCTTTTCATTCTTAATATTCATCTCTGATCTTTCTATTTTTGGAGTCAACACTCACTCAAAGAGTGCAAATTTAATCAGATACATCCTTGGTTGCGTAGAGGTGTATCATAAAACACTTTAATACAATGTATTTTGTTATGTACATTAAAATTTAATTTTTTTTAATTTTTAACTTAATCTTTACTAATTACTATATTACAATAAGGGGTCTTTTACTAAATAAAGACTCAAAAATAAAGTATGTGTCTTAATTTATTATTGAGTTTCAATGGAGATACGAGTAAACTTGCTCGCTCCTTAGTAAACTTATTCTATAAAAGCAAAAACACATAGGTGAGAAGCTAACTCTCTTTAATTTCACAAACCCATAATACTATCACGGCTGTCAATCTCTTCGTCGCCATTACTCCAGCACCCTCGTACTCACTCTTCAATATGATATTGTGGTGCTGCATTTGATATTCTGTTTTTGGTGTTTTTGTTTTCTAGAATAATGAAAACGTAAATCAAGTTCCTATTCTCAGTTCCCTATATAGTATATAGGATTCGTAGAATTCCTTGGTGATCCTGGCCCATTCAAAACAAAATTCGGCATAAAATTTAGTCTTGATTTACTGTTTGGGACAGAAATTGAGACGTTTGAAAATCCCGATTGAAATCTCGAATAGTCTGAAATTTGATTTTCTAGAAGCGAATGACAAGTTGCTTTGATGAATCATTTAAATCTGATATGTCTGTCATATGATATTGAATCGTAGGAATATCATCAATAGGAGTACCCAATGATTACTTTATGAGTAGAACCATAGCGGTTAAATCGACACCACAATTTGCCTGGCGGATACTATAAGTTATACCGCTCACCCAAACTTACTTTTACTTAAAAGGGTATGTTAAATCAAAGAAAAAAAGTTCAAGAAAGATCGAAACGTGATGATACTTGAAATTAAGGCTAACCGAATGATAAGACTGTTGTGCGCGAAATGCAAAATCAAGCGCACCAAATAATTACAGAAAAATAATGGACACAATTATTTAACGTGGTTCGATAATTAAACCTACATCCACGGAGGTAAGAAAGAATAATTGTTTATTTAACAATTAATAGAGTACAAATATTTGAGTAACGAATCTCACTTCCCAAAAACCCAAATATATTAAGTACTCTCACACTCTACAGGAAAGATAAATTCCTCATACACACTTTTCTCAAAAGCTTAGAAACTTATAAGCTTAATAAATTTTTGGAATAAATGAAATGAATGAAATCCTTAACTATTTATAGGAGAAATGAGTTACTATGCAAAGAATAAAATAATTGAAAATATAATTTTTAATTATTATTATTTTTCAAACATTTTGGCTTCATCCCCTTTGTCCATTCTTTCTTTTCGGCTGCAAAATCAAATTCAATTTGATTTTGCTTCTTTACAATTGTTGGCTGCAACCAACAATTTGTTTGACTTCAACAAATCTCCACATCGGCGAAAATTTGTCCAAATCTGAGCCGACTACTAACGAACCATCATCCCCAATGTAATCCTTCAATAAGGTCCATAATGGCTGTGTCGTTTCGACTGCTTACGTACCCAAAATTTGGGATCAAGCCAACCGTAGTTCATAATTCTCCAAACTCAACGCATTCGAAGAATTAATTTCAATCCGTATAAAGATTTACTCAATCTGCACACACGATTCTCCTTTCCAGTAACTTTGAAACCACAAGGCTGAGTCATATAGATTTCCTCCTCCAAATCTCCATGCAAGAATGTCGTCTTGACATCCAATCGAGCCAACTCTAACTCATATTCAACTACCAAGGCAAGTAGGATACGAACGAAAGTATACTTTACAACTGGAGAGAACACTTTATTATAATCAATACCTTCCTTTTGAGCAAAACCTTTTGCTACAAGCTTTGCCTTGTACCGAAAAGTTGTTTGATTTGGAGATCCTTGCTTCTTGGTGTAGACCCATTTATTGCCAATAGCCCTTTTCCCCTTTAGTAACTCCACAAGTTCCCAAGTCTGGTTTTGATGGAGAGATTTCATTTCTTCTTCCATGGCTAACTTCCATTGATCACCTTTACTGCTGCGTAATGCTTGGGGATGTCATCATCAATAACTGGAAGTACATAGACTACCACCATATCTTTAGTAAGTCATTCGGGTTTCTTTATTTCTCTTCTTGGCCTCCTTGTTACTATAAAATTATCATTATTTACATCATCAATTGTTTCTTCATTTTGTGGGATATGAGAAGAAACAACATCTTCTTCAACTCTAGGTGTCACCTTCATAGTTGAACCCTTTTCTGATGTAGAACTAACTGGTACATATGAAGTTGCATCAAACTCCACCCACTGCAATATCTCTGTGGCTTGTTCTCCACCTGTTGGGAAATTGAAGCTTTCATCATTGAAGCTTCATCAAACTTGACATCTCTATTATACAAAAAAACATTTATCTTCGAGATCCCAAAGTTTGAAGCCCTTTACTCCACCTTTGAATCTCACAAAGATAGTTTTTCTAGCACGAGGATTCAGTTTACCATCTTTGACATGATAATAAGCTGGACACCCGAATATACGAAGGGAATCATAGTCTTGTGCATGCTTTCCAGACCACATTTTCATAGGAGTTTTACCTCCAATTGCAGCAGAATGCAACCGGTTTATCAAGTGACTTGCGTAGCTCACAATTTCAGCCCAATTTTTTTTATCTAAACCAGCATTAGATAACATACACCGTACTTTCTCCTACAAAGTACGATTCATACGCTCAGCCACACCGTTCTGTTGCGGAGTATATCTCACCGTGAAATGTCTTTTAATACCCTCGTTCTGGCATACTTGCAAGAATGGATAAGAAGTATATTCACCCTCATTGTCAGAACGCAATACTTTGATCTTTCTGTCAGTTTGAGTCTCCACCAATTTTTTTCATTTCACGAAAATCTCTAAAACCTCATCCTTTGCTCGCATGGTGTACACCCATACACGTCTAGAGAAATCATAAACAAATGTAACAAAATAATGGCTTCCACCAATTGATGCAGTCTTGGTTGGTCTCCATACATCACTGTAAACATATTCAAGGATCTCACGAGTATCGTGATTAGCTGTAACAAACTTGACCATTATTTTCTTGCCTACTACACAATGCTCACAGAAGTTTAATTTACAGGTATTGGTACCTTTTAAGAGTCCGTGCCTCATCAGAGTTTGCAAAGACTTTTCTCCAGTATGTCCTAATCGTACATGTCATAGCTTGGTGGTGTCACTGTGTGCCTCAGCAACATTTGCTTCATCAGTTATACCTCCCTTCAAATAGTACAGATTGTGACGCCGAACCCCTTGAAGAATCACCATAGCCCCATGTGTAAACTTCATTGTGCCATTTTCAATGGTAATCTTGTAGCCTTTAGCTTCCAAAGCACCCACAGAAATTAGATTTTTCTTTAAAGTTGGAACAAATCTAACCTCTTTGAGTTCTCTGACCATTCCATCGAATAACTTGAGTCGAACTGTGCTTATCCCCATCGTGCGACAAGGTCGATCATTCCCCATCACAACTTCACCAGATTCCAATTCGCTGAAATCTGTAAACCATTCCCTAACATGACACAAATGGTAGGTCTCTCCGGTATCAAGTATCTATTCGCTTGAACTTGCAACATACACCGTAGATGTAATAGACAGTGAGTAGTCTGAGTCTCCTTCCTCACGTGCCATGTTTGCTACTACTGATTTCTTCTTATCTCTATTTTGAGCTTTTGGGCAATCTTTCCTCCAATAACCCTTTTTCATAACAAAAAAACACACTCGTCTCAAGCTATATTTTTACTTCTCGATTTAGATCGAGAATTCTTTCCACCATGCTTCTTCTTTTTCTCCATCGCCCAATCTCTGCTCACAAAAGCTTCAGACGATGCTCGTTCAAAATTTTTATCATTATTTTGAATCTCCAAGTTAGTCAATGTTGTACAAACATCTTTGAAGACGATCACACTCTTCCCATATATCAAGGTAGTCACAAAATGACAATATTCCTCTGGTAGTAAGTGTAACAGAATCATAACTTTGACTTCATCCTTAATATTTTCATCAAGATTCTTCAAATCAACAAGTAACTTTTCAAATCTTGAGACATGATCGTGCATTGACACCCAGACTTCATTCGAAAGCCATATACTTGGCTCATTGCATGAAAACGATTTTCAGAACTTTTCAGCAGATACTTCTCCTCCAATGTACGCCACAAAGTCATCGCACATTCTTCATCTTTCACCAAGTATTTCACCTCTTTGGTTAAACAAGATCTGATCTAACCACAGGCTTTCTCGTTCATACGATCCCAAATTTCTTCATCATACAAGTGTCTTTTATTTTTCAGAACAACATGGAGATTGATTTGAATAAGGGCATCCATAACTTCGCACCTCCACATGCCGAAGTTGATTTTCCCATCAAACTTTTCAACATTGATTTTCTGGCCTCCTATAGCAGGTGTTGAATAGCGATTTGACAAATCTCGCCTCCCACCTGAAATGTCTCCTAAAATAGTCTCGGTAGATCTCTCCCCAATTCTGGAAGTTTCATATTCTACAATTTTCTCAACGAACTATTTCCACTTGAAAAACAGCCTCTATGATGTTAATTTTGGGTGAATAAATGCACCAAGAAAGTTCTCAGGAGATTGGATGGGAACTCGGTCCCAATTAAAAACCATAATCCTTAGACTCTTATCGCCTTGTTGACAGAACTTTCCTAAACATGCAAAAATATACACTACTTACAATAGACTGTCTCTCAAGTATAAATGGTCGTCTTCACTGTATTTGTAAATAGTACCGTATACGTGAACAATACCGTATCCCCCAAGTACGAACCGTCGGCTCTGATACCACTTGTGCGCGAAATGCGGAATCAAGCGCACCAAATAATTATAGAAAAATAAATGACACAATTATTTAACGTGGTTCAGTAATTAAACCTACATCCATGGAGGCAAGAAAGAATAATTGTTTATTTAACAATTAATAAAGTACAAATATTTGAGTAACAAATCTCACTTCCCAGAAACCCAAATATATCAAGTACTCTCACACTCTGCAGAAAAGATAAATTCTTCAAACACACTTCTCTCACTTCTCTAAAAAACTTAAAAAATTATAAGCTTAACAAATTTTTGAGATAAATGAAATGAATGAAATCTTTAGTTATTTATAGTTGAAATGAGTTATTATGCAAAGAATAAAATAATTAAAAATATAATTTTTAATTATTATTATTTTTCAAACATTTTGGCTTCATCCCTTTCTCCATTCAAACATTTTGACTTCATCCCCCTTGTCCATTCTTTCTTTTCCGCTGGCTTCCTTACAATTGTTGGCTCCAACCAACAATTTGTTTGACTTCAACAAAGACGGCTAAAATATGGAGCAGGTTTTTAGTGATTGCCATAATCCAGCTCTTGTTTGCTTTTATCAGTTCATTGAGAGACCAAATAAAGCCACCGTTTTTATCATTTTATTTTCGGGATTGTATGCTTGAAATTCAGGAAAGTAAGCTCATCAGTGTGCCCTTCTAGTCTTTCATTTCGTTGGCTGCGTATTCGTCTTTCGGGCAAATGCTATTTCCATGTCTATATGCTTAATTCCAATTATAGTCCTCTAAGCAACTGATTGCCGTGACTTATGACTGAAAATTCTTGGACATTGTGTTTTTGACAAATCCAAGCACTCACGCAGTCACGACCTTTCACGGATTCATGTGGAAACAATTTAGCAAGATTGACTTGATTGCATCCCAAAATGAATACACCATTTAAAATAGGCTAACATGTACAATATTCTATGAGAACAATAAAAAACAAACATAACAGGTAAAATTATGTAGAAAATCTGGCAGAATCTCCTTTCTAGTTTTGACATTTCTCCCCTGCAAGTGTTATAAAATAAACACTTTTCAGAACGATTCAACATTCAACCTCATACGGTAACATCCACACATCATTGTGATCAATTATTGTTCAACATCATTATCGACAATGCTTTAAAGGCGGTTATGGGTCTCTGCTTTCCGGGTTTTGGTTACCATCTCTTTGCTGGCTATTTTCCAGCCCATTAATTTGACAAAATGCATTTTGATATATGTATAAAAATTAGTATGAAAAATAGCTTATTATATGAAATAATTCTATTTAAGAAAAACGTTTCACTACAAAATAATTTTTTTTCATTGTCTCTTATAATTTTTGTGCTAATTTTTGTTTTTTTTTCCTAGGGTATAAAAACATCATTATTCTTGCAAGGAATATTGCAAGCAGATCCCCTTTTTACCATTTCAGGAACAAAAAGTTGTGGCAGACTGATAGTTGGGCAGACTCATCTATTCATTAATCAAATATACACACACACACAAACACACACACACACACACACACACACACACACACACACACGTATATAGTTCTTTTCTAATCCGAACACTCTTATTTTTTTATTATGCGATTATGTTGTTAAACCGTGCGGTTTAATAAAGTCAATGTAGACATGCTATTAAACAACATGGTTTAATAATGTGTTCGCATTAAAAAAAAATAAGAACGATCATATATATATATATATACACACACACACACACACTTTTAAGTTGTATGGTTTAATAGAGTCAGATTTAATGTTATTAAATTGCACGACTTTATAGTGCATTTAAAATGACACAACCTGACCTAACCCATCTGCCGGATCTAAGGCGAATCGTGTAAAAACTCATTGTATTACTTATCTCATGCTCATACTTAACTCATATCATAAATTTAATCCATGAATATATAAAACTAGCCTCGACCCTCTACTATAACATCTATGCCTCATCCAAAATGTATTCAAAACTTCTACACTTCACATCTCACTCTATGCACATATATTTAAATTATATACATATAAATATAAACTTACTCAAAATGCAAGTCATGCGGCAATGCATGTAGTGGCGTGTTGGATATATATAACATAATATGTAAACAACAGTTCAATAACGGTGGTGCGGGTGCATGAGTGATAGAGGTGAGGGAACATCTTTAGAGTCATTTCTGCAGCCGATATCATTAAGGTAAACTTGATGTTCTAAATTGGTAACCTATGCATTTTGCTGCTACAAGGATCTTATGGCTAAACGTCATGCAATGACAGATATGAAATATATGAAATGTGGCATTATTTGATTAAGAATAATAATAAATATGCCCACAAATATCTCCATCGATCTACTTGATAAGATAAGATGCTGGCTTTTGCAGCTTCTTTAATTGTTAAGCGAGACAATATATGTATCAGAATATCGTCAGGATACCATTTTTTTCCCCTCTTGGAATAGCACTCGCCCCCCGTGACTGTAATTCCTTTGATACTGGTTGTTTTCGTTTGATATATATACATTTGTTTACTTTGAAGCCTCATAGAGTTCGGATTTTGCAATTAGCTTTTGGCTACATGACCACAGAAAAGCATGATTTTTTTTCCTTTAATTGGAAAATAAATCCCATCTACTACACCCTTTAACTCAAAAGTTATTATAATTTTTCTTGAAAACAAAGAAATGAAACAA
The DNA here is from genome assembly GCA_039657385.1 of Citrus x changshan-huyou. NCBI lineage: Eukaryota > Viridiplantae > Streptophyta > Magnoliopsida > Sapindales > Rutaceae > Citrus > Citrus x changshan-huyou. The sequence continues at coordinate 7,069,276 of CM077555.1, read as the reverse complement.
CAAAAATTAACAAAAAAAAAACCTAACGATTCATTCTTCATACTCCATGTAGGATTGAGATTCAATACTGAGCTTATTCGTATTGAACTCTTCATAATCTTATCTCACACGTACACGTATAGTAATATATGGTTAAAGATTTGATCAATTTTATATTCTTATCAAATAATTACTAATTGTATATTTCTAAAAAGTTAACAAAAATGTCATCTCAACATTGGATCCAAAGATACTTCTCAATAATTGCAACATTCAACAGTTTCAAGCAAGTCCGTTAGAAATTCAACAAGAGCTGTTGTACGCTATCTGAACCCAATCAATTCGGCAAGCCTAAAACTTAGATGTGGATTATGCTTCTTAATTATAGTATCTTTGTTAAAATTATTATTTAAAAATTATAGTTATCCAATATTATCAATTTGTATTTAGTTCGCAATAAGAGCTTTTATTACCAACAACTTTGGTTATAAAACTACAGCACCTCACTCCAAACGGAGCTATAGCCCACCACTAAGGAAACTTGGCAAGAACCTTAAACAAAATACAATGCAAAACATTGGCGGAGCTGTATCCGCTTATTGTATTTTAGTTTTTTTTTTAATTGGATTTCCATATCCGCATATATGGAACTTGGAAGCTATCAAAAGCTTACGCCATCCAGCTCATTTTAAACTCTTATGGCGTCGACATATGATTTTCCACGCAGTTCACGTCCAAAATATCCCTTCAAGTATTCTGCAACACCTATCCTCCTAAACAATGCTGGAGTTTCCGGGGTGAGAAGGCTTGGCGCCGGACCCAAATCACCCTCTATTTTAGGGGTGTGGAATGTCGCAATAGAGAGTCTTTCTTTCTTCGTGTTTACAGTTCCTCGATGCTCGATGCTACGATAAATTCCATTGGTTATTATCTGCAGAATCATAGCAAAGAACACCAATAATCAATAAAAACAGCCGTAAAGGGGAAAAAAAAAACTATTGAAAAGGTCATAAGCATTATGAGTTACCTCTAAAACGTCGCCAATGTTGATTATAAAAGCATCTGGGAGTGGTTTAATAGGAACCCACATCCCATCTTTCTTGATTTGGAGGCCATCCACCTCATTGATTTGGAGGAGAATAGAGAGTCCGGCAGCATCTGAGTGAGAGTTGAGGCCAATAACAAGCTCTGGTTGGGGACATGGAGGACAGTAGTTCATCCGCATTGACTGCAGCCCTCCCTCAAATAACTCTTTCATGTCATTTGGATCCATTCTTAAAGCTTTTGCCATTTGGTTAAGAACTTTTTGGGCCAGATTATTCATTTCTTTAGAGTGGGCTTCCAAGGTGTCTCTACAAGAACATATAAAATAAAACTAATTTAACCTTCCAGCACATTAACTGGGAACAAATTAATAGGCAGACTCGGAGGGGGAGAAGGAGAAACCTGAGTGGGAGAGGAAGCTTGGGAAACAGATGGGGTTTCCTCAGATAAGTGGGGAGGGTGGACATATAAAACATGTCTGACCAGTCAAGCTTCGTTTCCTCAGACATGACAAAGGCCTGTCCGTATCCTTCGACATCTCCCGGTTGTTGCCAATACTTCTTCTTCTCTTCCATTGGAAGCTTAAAGAACTCTGGAATCTCTTGCTTCAATTTCTCTATCAATGAACTGCTCACTCCATGATTTATTAACTGCATTGATTAACGTTAGGAAAATTTCTTGACCCAAAATTTAAGCTGATCGATAAGGGCTCGATAATTGTATTTGACTTATAAATCTTAACGGGTTCACACACATGCTGAGGTGGAATGCCCCGTAAGACTCTTAAGAAAATTACATAAACATAAATGTTGTGTTTATTTATAATTTTATCTTTTAAAATAGAGTTTTTATAATTTGGCCCCTGCAAGTTCAAGACTTAGTAACTTAACTCAATAATTAAATATATTCTTACCTAAAAATTTGCTTTTATAAAATGTTGGCCCCCTCTAAAATTTTAGTCTAGCTCGGCCCCTGCTCTTACATGAAATTTGACTAGGTTTGAGACTTTGGCTATGATAGTATGATACTATGTGTTAGAGAAACATTTGACCCAAAAATGTAAACTGATAGGTAAAGGACCATTAAGGGGAAGAGTAGCGTGCAAAGTACCTGGAAGAAACCCCAGTCTCTGCATGCCATGTGAAGATTCTCCAGCTCTGAGTGCGTGGAATCCCCAGAGTCAGAGAGCAACTTGCCCATGTCGATGATGGGAAGTTGTTGTGACAAATTGGTGTTGCATGCGAACGGAGGGTCTTGATCGGGGCGAAGGTATCGCGGTGGAATTGCAGTCAGCGGCTCTTTCACCAGCTCTTGAACGTAAGGAACCGCCAGAGAACTCCCCAGCGTTGTTGGTTTTGGCTCCATTGACGAGATGATTGATCTTTCTTAATTTCTAGCTATTTTTTACTTCTGTTTCTTGTTGCTTGTCTTGCCACCAGCATGGATGGGGTGGTATAAATAGGGAGTAATGATCCTTACTTCGAAGCTAGGTATACGAAGTGACTAACATGGCCCGCATTTTGTCCCATTCATGAGACCGCATTTTTATAAACATTCATTAAAATTGAAAATGAAAAATAAGAAAAACTGTTACCTACTTTGAAGGAGAAAAACTTTGCTGTGGTCAGTCGGTCTCACTCAAGTTTTTCTCCTCCTTCGGATGAAAAAAAAAAATTATCAAATGGTATATCACTTGAGTAATCCTTCTTAATTCAGTAAATGGATTTTATTGAAAAATTAGTGTGTTTTAATGTGTAATCTATCAGATATGGCCAAATAACAATTTTTTATTGATCAAGCGCACGTTAAGGTGTTGCACCCGATTTATGTAAATATTTTTTTCCCTTTCGAGAGACATTTTTAAGGTAAATATGTTTTTTTTTTTTTAAAAAAAAAAGGTGATCCTATGATAATTAAAGGTACAGTCACAAATTATTTTGTACAAGTTTGTATATAACACTGTTAATCCAATGAAAATATTATGTGAGCAAGTGATATGATTTCATCCAAGTTAGTTATATTGCGTTATTTTGTACAAAAAAAATTTGTATAAAGAATTTGTGATTTTATCATTACATGTCCCGATATAAAATATCAATACTATTCCTAATCCTTAGATAAAATTAAATGTTTTAAAATATCAATGCTGTTACTATTGAGATGGATCATAATCCTAAGATAAAATTAAATGTTTCTGAATTAGTAAAATAAATTTGATGAAAAAATATTAGAAAAACTAGCTAGAGGATAAATTACATGTTACTTAAAAGTCCACTAAAATTAAACTAAGGGTGGTTGGCATACAACCACCCCATTTTTGACGACATCGTTCTCGATTTTGCTATGAGTAGTGGCAAAATTAGATTAGGTGAGTTTTGTCATTCGTCAACATTAGAAGATTTTTTTTTTGACAATTGAAGATTTTTTTAAGATTAGGCGAGTTTTGACAACATTGTTAGATTATGTGAGTAATGACAACATTCGAATTGGTGACCTTAACGGATAGCTAGATTTTCGGAAGGTCGATCATTTCATCTCATGCCTGTCGAAACTAATAATAATATAATAAAAAAAATTCTGCAAAGAAATAAAAAAATACGTTGAACAATTTATGATTAATCCTGCCTCGAGGTCTAAAGGTTGAGGACTAATTAAAGAATCCTTATACCTTCCTCTTATATCAATTTAAAATTTCATTTTGTTATTACAAGTTATATTTGTTACATTCTGTACGCATTAATAAGTTGACCTATTCACTACAAAATAAGATGGAACTCTAGATTAGAGATTGATGTAATATTTGTCTCATAATTTAAAAACAAACTAAAGCACTGATGTAATTATGGAGTAAAAAGTTGAAAGCTGTAGATTTTAAAATATGAGGGAGAAATGATTAATTATATGAAATAAGATCGAGACTTCAGCCATTTTATTTAGCAGTGGAAAAATGAATAAATGAATCGAATTTGAATCGAATCGTTAACGAATTTGGTTAAAATTCTATTGATTCGAATTCGATTCATTTATTAAACGAATTGAAATTTCAGGATTCGAATTCGATTCATCTATTAAACGAATATTCGGTTTGATTCGTTTAATTCGTTTAGTAGAATTCATAAACGAATCGAACTAAATCTGGATTCGTTTATTATTCGTTTATCCTATAACAAATTCATAACAAATTTTGATTCGTTTATTATTCATGTACAAAATATAATTCATAAATAAAAATTAAGCAAAATAAATTATAAAAACTCCACACATTTAATAGCCTACAAAATACAAATAATCCAAACCATATTTTAAGATTAAAAATACAGTCATCCAAACACTAAATTACAAATTCTTAAGTAATTTCTTCAATTCTCTTCATCTTGTCTTTGTCATCTTGAAAACAAGAATCCTACACATAAAAAGTGAAAAAAAAAATTAGTTAGCAAGATAAATTAAAAATTTAACTTAAATAATTGAAAAAAAAATTACTTAGTTCCATTTAGAAAATTAAAATGCAGCAATGGATGTCAATTGCTCATGAACAATCATATGCCACAAAATACAATCTCACTTCTTCAACATCCAATATGTATGTCATGAGTCTTAACAAATGTGTATCTATTTTTATGTATCTTAATTAATACATAGATTCCACAAAACTTAAATAGAACACAATATTTATTTTTATATATGAATATGGAAATTAGAGATTGGAATTTCGCAAATGTAAAGAGTTTAGAAGAGGGATTATGGATAGGGATGGCAATTTAAGCGCCTAGGCCTGACTTTTTTAAACCCATGCCCAGACCCAAATTATTGACAGTAGGCTCAAGCCCTCCAAAAACATGTCCATACTTAGAGGGGTTGGACTTGGACCTGAAGCCCACAAGCCCGAGCCTAAGCTTAGATAAATTTTTTAAAATGAATTTTTAATAGAGTTTAAAATAGGAAAACATAGAGGAACACTTAAATTATAACACCTCAAATCTAAGGAGCTTACTTACAAATCAAAATCCTTACACAAAAATCTCAAACTGAAATACTTCAAAATTTTAATCAACTAAAACCACAAATCCATGTGTCTAACACTAAATAATATCTCCCAAAAGTATAAATATAACAAAAGTCTCAAAACTCCCAAATTACAAGTTGAGTTTATCCATTCTCTTATTCAACTAGCAAAAAAAAAAAAAAAAAATGAATCTCTAACTCCAATAATAAGCACATCTCTCAACAAGGTACTTAATCTGCAAAAAGTAATGACGAGGGGTGAGCCGTCAACTCGATAAGTAAAATCATTCCCAACATACTAGACTTATCGATACCAAAAATATGGCAATCCCTCTTTTTATTTAAAACATATATAATAATTCATAAATTTTATAAATGACATATCACGATAAAATGACATAAAACCATAGTGATCCAAAACATCAAAAGCATAGTTAATTATGAAAGCAAATCGTATAAGACATACACAGAAAACAAAATGTTAGCTCATGTCACATAGTGTCACCTATAATCTCAGTGACCCATCCAGAAAAAGAATCAGAATATCGTGTGCACACTCAATATATATATATATATATATATATCGTATTATACGATCAGGATCAAAATAAAAATAACTATGGACAATGAGCCAAAACATTCAAATTAGCTTTTCATATGTAACGACTTATACATGAAACTTTGCACTATATGAGGTATTTTACGGCGCTCTAGCTCTCAAGAGGTGGCCCCCATATAATCATAAATAATTTAAATCGTATATAGACACAAAACATTTATATCAGATTCATAAATGTCTATAACAATAATTTAGGGTTGCAAAATATTTTACAGACAAAATCATAAAATGTAATCATGTAACGAAATAAATTACATATTTAAAAGCTTATAATATTCTATTAAAACTATAAAAATAACATAATTTTTAGATTTGAAAACATAAACACAAATTAATTTTTTTATAAAAAAACAATTGATTTTCAAAAAACTATAAAAACACATGTACATATATTTGTATCAAAATAACAATACTTATCCAGTACATTAAAAGTGAAGTTACTTATCTCGATAAAAGAATTTGATCTAACCCGCCTCTAAGAGCCTCAAGTACCTCCAACACCTTCGACAAATACAAGATATAACTATTAAGAACATATTCCAAGAATCTGATTTTCTAATTCATACCCATACTAGTCTAATTCTCATAATTTTAACTCTTAATCTAAAAATCAAAATGACACAATATTCTGCAGAACTATTCTGAACATCCATGGGTATCTCATGTAAAATTTTTAAGAAGATCTGATATCAAAAATATTTTCAAAACTATTTGTTTCTTGAAAAATTCGAAACTTTTTCACAATACCTTAACTGAACAAAACAGATTCTAAGATTTTTATAAACTCAGATACGAATCAGAAAATTATGAAATTAAGACTGTGAATACTAGACATATATATCAATCTCTGTTTAAAATTTCAGAATTTTTCGAACTTGTTTGGTACTGCAAATAATTTTGTGAATTTTATTATTCTGCTGAAGTCGCAGTTTTACAGTGCAGCAGTGTCTGTTTCGAAAATACATATAAAATTGAAAACGAAGTCAAATCTCATGAAACAAAATTTATTCAATAAGCCCTACATGTCTAGTTTTCAGAAAGATAAGGTTCTTAAGAAGAATCGTTCAGAAAATATATGTTTAATTTCGAGATACTCATGCTGTCCAAAATTGTCCAGTGTGCTTAATGCATTAAGAATTGATTAACAAGACTCAACAATAAATCAGAGCCCTAAACAGAACTTAAACACATCCTAAATCATGCATTATGATCAGTAACAATCTAAAATCATGCCAATTAAAACCCTAAATAGGAAAATTTGTGGAGAATAGGGTGAGTAAACTTACCAACCGTTATAATTCTCTCTTAAACAAAGGTTTGAATCCTTGAGTATAAGTAAGGGCAAGATGAGTAGTAGAGAAAAAGAAGAAAATGTCATGGACTCAGGGTTATGGAAGGGAGAAAAAAATGAATTTATAGGGAGTCTTAAAAAACCCTATTAAATTTAAAAAAATAAACTTTTTCCAAAATTTACCCCATGAATAACCCTATTTATAATTTTAATATCCTTATTAATAAGTGTTATAGCCATATATGTTTTCTAATAAAAGTCGAATTTTCATAATTTAAAATTATGGAATTTGACGTTACATAAATTAAGTATGATTAGTTGATTATACAATATATAACAGATTAATAATCAAATATACAAAGTATAAAATATATATATTAAAATAAAAAGCTTATAATATATAAAAAAAATATTTATAAAATATAAAGCTTGGACCAAGACCGGGCTTATGAACCAATATCCAAGTCCATCTACAGTGGGCTTTTAAATTTTCAGATCATTCGCTGCTGGACAAGGTTGGACAAGCCCTTTACGACCCAGGCCAGGCCTGGATTTTTTTGCCGTCTCTAATTATGGAGCAATTTGAGATATATATACCAAAGCAATTAATTATCAAAAAGGGTAAATTGAAAACATCCTAATTATTTTAAAATCAATTGCAAAATGCTTCAAAGCACTGGTGGTGCATGCGGGTGCCACAAATAATGGGTCAAATCATGTGTAGAAGCAGAACATGCATGCTTGAGAATTTTAGATCACCGCACATTTCAATGCAAGAGATATAAAAAGGCACATCATTCGATCGTAAAAAATAAACGCAAGCTATCCTAAACTAAACATAGTAAAAGATTGAAAGCCTTCTGTATCTAGTCACTCTCTCTGACTAATGCAAATGAGACAACAAATTAAATAAGAAACATCAAAAAAGAGCAAAAATAACAATTCTCAATTATGGTGATGATAACTAAACTCACTTGGCATGATTGACTTGCGAGACTCAGTACATACTAAAAAAAAAACCCTTACTGTGCCTAGCCCATGCCCATTCATTTTCATAAAAGCAACCCCAAGAACATGGCCAATCACCAAGGTGTGCTCATAAAAGCAATTTTGATATTAAGTTTCCAATGGAAGTTAGCATCCGTAAAACAGTAGATTCTCTGAAAAATAATAACAGAAGTAGAAGTACAAAATAAACAGGGTAATTATTTTGAAAGTTTAACAGTGAAGGTGATACAAAAGATTGGCTGTAAAGAAACAGTTTCCCCATTTTTTTCGCCCTTGAATCCCAGACCCGGTCTACAACACTATGCCACAATTTAGGAACAGAGACATGTAAGGAACCAGAACTAGCAGCACTCCACCAATCACGTCATCTCCAACGGTACAAAAACACTAATGGAGGCTGCAAAAAATGGCAGTGCCCACCTCTCAAATTGGTTAAGTTTTAGAATGCTCTATGATTCTGATGGAGCATCATTGCCAGGCAGACCAAATACACGTAGATTGCGGTCCATTGATCCCACAGCAATGTATTTCGCATCTGGACCAAATTTCACACAAGTTGCCTTACCTGCAAACAGAACAGATTTCATAGTATCAATCAAATGCAGCGACTCGTTAACTACAGGTCTGGCCAAGCACAAATAGAAACAAGAAAGAAGCAGCACCTGTGCCTGATAAATCAGGAAAAGTTTTGATACAATTCCAATCAGCTTTAACACTGGCCACTTGGTAGACTCTGCAGAAGCATGTAACTTATCAATATGATACGAAGACTAGGCTACAAATTAGTTGAGACTTCAAAATACTCAAGTCATTTGTTCGTGCAACTTCACCAATTATATGATATAAATTTATAATCTTCGGGCTCATTTTTATAGAATGCATACACACGACCAGTGCTCCTACTCCAACCACAAAATATCCAATTATAATCTTCAGGCTCATTTTTATAGAATGCATACACACGACCAGTGCTTCTACTCCAACCACAAAATATCCAATTATAATCTTCAGGCTCATTTTTATAGAATGCATACACACGACTAGTGGTCCTACTCCAATCACAAAATATCCAAACACGATAGTCCCTTCAAGGTCCATAAGAAAAACTTACCTTATATCTGCACTTGCAACTGCGAGGTAAGATCCACTATGGTCGAAATCCACTGCAAGAACCAGAAATCAAGCCCCATTATACAAAGCTATGACATATATTTCAGAGGTAAAAATTGAAGTGACAGAAGTAAAGAATTTTGAGCTCTTTCCAACATGGAAAAAAGATCACATAAACCACATTTAGTTTCTTGAACAAAAGGAGATGAAAAGTAATAGTAAACTACTACTTGCAAAAGCAAGCTCCACAACCTTCCAATGAGCTCATACAATGAATTAATAAGATTTAGAATGAGTTGTACACAGAGAGCATATAAATAATTCCATGGCAAAGAAAGAGGACAGCTATAAAGCAAGAAAAATCAAGCTAACACATACCTGAGTTGGTAGGTGTCTCAGAATCAGAAGATTCAAATGACCGGAAGTTCTTCAATTTCCGCAGGTCCCACAGCTTCACACCATCATGGGCTGCCGTCTGTCCAGTTCAAACATTTCAGTCAGATCATGACATATAAGATCCTACATCCACTACTTACTCTTAACAGTTAAAAACCTACCGCAAGGTAGTAACCATTTTCGGAAAAGGATATGGCTGTAACTGCTCCAACATGTCCATCAAATTTCGCCACATTTGCCTGCAAACCATTAAAAGAAATTAAAGAAAGTAAAGAAGAATAAATTTAACCACAAGAGGATGCATCAGATAATTTCACAACCTGACTTTTCACATCCCAAATCTTAACAAGAGCTTCTGAGGTGCCCGTTCCAAGGATGAGACCATCAGGATGAAAAGCTGCAGATGTATAACCTTCAGGTCTACCGTCGGTTCCAGCATCTGAAACCTGCAGAAATAAATGTTATTCCACTTGTCCAGAGGTGGAGGACAAAAAATTTTTCGTTACAACATGTTAATTTCTTTTGTTATTTTTTCAATGAGTTGAGTAGGGAAAAAAAAGTTCATATGTTGAATTTGACCACAGGACATTTTTGAAAATATCATTAATTTACATTTTCACTGATATAAATAGATTCCCCTCTAAGGACTTTATTCCCTCCAATATGGAATCATCAAGTTTTGTGGGCTTGGACCGATGGCACTATAACCCCATTTTCCTGCCCTCTAATTTCTTTACAACTGAAAAAGCGAAAAGAATAAATCCACCCTGTTTTGCTCTTCACCACCACCAAACAAGTATAAAAAAATATTTCATACAACACATATCACTCTTCTTAATAGCATCATGGATTCTGTGACTTGACTCCATCAATGGAACATAATAAGTACAATCAGTTTGGCATTTCAAGTCTATTAAATGAACAAAAACAAAATACAACGCACTTTTTCACAACTCCCAAACTGGAAGGAGGGGAAGAAGAGAGAGATCAGACCTGTGTCAGGCATATACCAGAAGAAAGATCGTAAAAGCACCATGTATTATCCAGAGAAGCAGTCACAAAGTATTTGTTCGTGGCATGGACCGTGACAGCTTGCACCTGAGGCATATCATTTTACATTAAAATATAGCACAATAAAGTAATGAAGAGCAAATGTAGGGTATGCACTCACAGACAAGAATAAAATAGAAAGAACAAAAAAACTTTAAAGTAGGCTAATCTGACAAAATTTGTGTCATGTCACGATGTCCACAACACATAGGAACTTGGTCATCAAGAAATCAAGGATATCAAATATTTTACAGTGTATCAACAATAATTCACTCCATAACAAATTCAAGTACACAGTATCCACCATTTTGCAACTGTAATTCATACATGATGCTACAAGATTCACTGGTTATAAAACAAATACATGCTTGAAAGAACATATTTACCTCAGCAGTATGATCCTTCAAAGTGTGCTTACAATCATAATTTCCATCTTCAGATCCTTGCCACACACGAACAGTCTGCAACATAAAGAAACATATCAAGATTGAAAGAGATGCTAAAACCAAAGTGGAAAATGAAGTAGTTCACACATATGAATTAAAATCACAATCAAGTAGGCTAACATTCTAAGTGGCTAAGGAGTGGCACAACATCCCGTTTAAAAATAAATCCATACAGAAAGAATGATATAAACACCAACACTGAGAAATATACGAGCATTGAACATACTTTTCTAGACAAAAGTTATATGGTATTCTAGACACGGAACAGCCATCAAACCAGTCCTTAATATATCATGTTTTGTTTAATGCTGTAAGAGAAACATCTATCCCAACATAACTACATGTTTATCATTCACCCCAATTTATAGGATAATTTGGTTTTCCACTCATTCATTGCTGCTATAGAAGAACAATTGGCATATCGTATTTTGTTTAATGCCGTAAGAGAAACATCTATCCTGAATTGACTAGATGTTCATCATTTGTCCTAATTTATAGGATAATTTAGTTTTCCTCTCATGCATTGCTGCTACAGAAGAACAATTGGCATCTCAACTAAGTATGCACTGTCAAGCTGAAGTTCTCAGTAATGACATGTTCACAACCTACAATCCAGCATATCACAGTGCTGAAAGGTGTACGGCCATAGTTCCCCGATCCAAAAGTAGAAGCACAAAGTAAATGAACCCCAATTCCTCAAAAGTCTCACGGATCAATTATTGAAAGAAAAATAGATAATCAAATCTTCCACTTTATAACAAATGATTCAGAACCATCAAATGTAATGCTTGTATAATATCAAATTGAGAAGACCACAAACAAACCAGACTAGAAATCTGAGGCAGAAAAAGTTGAGAATGACCTACCTTATCAGCTGAGCCTGTTAAGAATAGATCACCTTCTGTGACAAATTTAACGCTAGTAACCTAGCAAGGTAACAATGTCTCAGACAATAAAATTTAAATGAAAACGCCGGGGAGGGGGGGGGGGTGCTGGGGTATGAAGGGAGAAAGGAAAAAGAAGGTAAAAAAAAAAGAAACCTTCTTTGAGTGACCACTCAGGGTAGTGACGATCTGTCCTGATGGTCGATCAAAAAGTACAGCATTGGTATCAACTCCTCCGGTTGCAATGACATCCTGATAATAAAAACAAAAAAAGAAGTCAAAAGCTTTAACCAAGGCATTAGAATCATAAATGAGTCGTAATTAAATAAAATTTAACTAATATTAAAGTGTCAAGAAAGCATATCAATATCCAGAACAATAAACTTGTATTGAAACTCCTAGCTGAAGTTGTGAGTCCATGTGCAAGATTAGGCTTACAACCCTTTTGTGCGTCAATATTCAAAATTTCCAGAAATAAATCTTCAATTTCCATGGCAAGCCAAGTGGAATCATCTTTACAAATTTTTAATAAGAATCCATCACTTTCTCAACTATTTTAAAGTTAAACATCAAAATTTCCCCCACTTCATAGCCCACCAACATGACAAATTCATTCTGCATATACAAAGTTCATATAATACCTATTAAACAGAAGTATCACTTAAGCCAGCTTCTGAGAAAAAAATGAAAAATCTACAATTTGACCTTTACATCTCAGCATCTTCTCCCACCTCATTTTATCCATGTACATTGTGTAGGCACATTTCTGGTAAAATTACAGAGGATTTAAGTTTCAAATCTATTCTTCAAGAGGCAGATATAGAAGAACAACAATTTATACAGCAGCATTGAAGGAGCAACTGCCTATACCAGTATACCTTGAAGCGAAAACCTAATGCTAGAGTTAGGGGTAATTACCATAGGCATCTAACAAAAATAAATTGAAAGATTCATAAATGACAATAACCACAGTTCAACAACAGGAAATGTGGTATTTGAACCAAGTGTTGGGACAGTTGTTACCAAATGAAAGGTTGTAGATAAGGAGAGGATTTTAAGAAACCAAGAGCATGAGAATGCAACACAAGAGCTGTGGACTGAAGACCTGCCTCAACCTTGGTATGAAAATTAATACATCATTCACATAACAAATCAGAAGCTGCCTTCACTGCATGCACACTAAACTATAACAAATCGGAATCTGCCTTCTGCATGCCCGCTAAACTATAACAAATCAGAATATGCCTTCACTGCACGCACGCTAAACTACTACGACCCCCTAAATGTGGTTTCAAATAATGCAGAGATTTCATTAATTAAATTAAACTGACAGGATAACATACCTTGGAGTAATGGATATCGAGAGAAACAATGCCAGGTTTGCTAGTTTTGTGAAGAGGATGACTAGCAAGCTGAGTATACCTCTCCAAAGCATCAATGGGAGCCAAAGCTGGAGGAACCTGAAAAGAGAAGACATTAAGAAGGAGAGATGAAAAAGAATGAAAAAGAAAAAGAAGTACTAATAAACAGAAATTAAAGATCATTGAACAATATTGTGCAAAATGTCTGATTAAATGTCTAAAACATAACAAAGAGGCAAAGAGGAAAAATAGATGAGATATTACAAATCAAACAAAGAGAAAGTCACAGATGAAACTTGTGTTAGTATAATCATCCCCATCTATAAGAGTACCTGCCGCTTTTTCCGCTGCTGTGAAAGAGCCGCATTACAGTCTGTCAGCTCAGCAATAATGGCAGGAGTAATTCCAGCATGTATTTTCTATCCAGCAGGGCCCAAATCCTCATCCTTAGGGGCTAAGATATCGAATGAGATAATAAATAAGTAAAAGGTAAATCTGAGGGATACTGAAACAAAAGTAAACCTAAAACTGCACAAGAGAAAGAACCTCTTTTCCCATTACTAAGAGTAGCATTAGATGTAACTGCAATTGATGCTGCAGGCATTATCTGTCTTTCAGATTGCGCAAGTAATGACCATGCTTCATCCCTTTCCTTTTTAAGTCTAGCAATTACACGACAAGCAGCATCATGCTGAGGACAAATCAATATGCTAAGGTCAGTGAGCTGCTCAAGTGATGATTTAATTACAATTTGTATAGGCTATGGTCAAACAAAAGAAGACATAAAGTGTAAATGTGTATTTCTTTTTTTTTTTTAAGGGAAAAAATGATAAGGCTCAATGCTTATTTTCTGGATAAATACATTTTATAGAGATAACAGCAAGCCTATAAACTAATTATCTATAAAATCAAATTATTTAGCAGCAACCTCATATTTCCATTAACTTCAGCTAGCACAATACAGTACGTACATCAATACCATCAAACAGATGATACGTATCATATACAATAAATGCCCCATGTAAGGAGACAACATGAGAGTTAAACTTTAGCAGGCATAACCTAACATGCTATCACCTGGTACAATGCATGACTTAGCTCTTGCCTTGCTGTATGATGTTGTTGCTCCAAAGCAAAATTAGATAGCATCAGACCATCCCATTCCTACAATTAGACAAACAATGTAACTGTCAGGAAATATAATAAAGAATCATATATTAAAATGTAAAATTCAGTATCAATTAAAATTATGAATTTGAAGAAGTGTCGCCAAGAAATCAGCAATATTACAGTAAAAAAATTGTAAATGCATTAAATAATGTACAATTACCATTATTTATAAAAGATGTATCACTTTTCAAAATTAAAAATTAAAAAAATTAAAAGAGCACAGAACAAGGGATCTCAAAACAAAAATCTTACAATAGCTCTATCTTGTAAAGTATACTGGATAAATCTAGCATAAAAATAATTGGCAAGAAAACTCTAAGACAAAATATCTATGTCATACATTCTAAATTATTATGGAATGAAGAGACCTAATGATAAAGAAACAATACAATAATATGGATGAAAAACACAGGCTAAAAGCTGGGAGACTGCATGTTACATGGAAAGAAAAAGATCTCCATAAGAATCAGAGCTTATTACAAGCTGATAACTTGGCAGCAAATTGGTAATATGCTAAAAAAGACGTTTATGGAAAAACATATGAAGTCAAAAGTCAAATTCTTTTTAAGTACTAACTAAAACCTCCTTCCAAACAAACTTAAACATTTAACACAGAAGGCACAGGGCAATAAATCAGAAACACATACATTCTGGAACATTCCAAGCATCCCAGGAATGCTAGCAGCTGTCAATGGTCTGGGCTTCACAATCTGCTTGGCAAGCCATTAAGTAAAAGAAAAAAATTATCACACAAGAGCACATTAAATAATGATGACGAGAACTTCCAACTAACCAAAAAAAGCAACAAGAAGAATTGATGCCAAGCATACCTTGCCTGTTTTGATTGGAACAATGTCATCCATAGTAAGTGGTTCCCCTGTAACCGGACATTTTCCATAATCCTAATGCACAAAAATAAATAAATAAATAGATAAATAACTTGTCAAATTGTGATACAGATATATAAATTAAACCATTAATTCTAAACCTGCATAACGAGTGGGAATTCATAAGTAAAATCAAATTCAAACATTGTAAGTAACTAAACAATAAACAACACGAAGCCCTAAACTCAATTTACAAGAAAATTAAATTATATAGCTTATATGTTTAACTAAAGAATGTGAAACAGAAACCGGAACCCTAGAATTTAAGTTTTAAAAAATAAAAGAAAAGTAAAAAAAATAAAAAAAAGCATACCAATATGTGTCTCTCGATTAAGCGCTTCTCGAAGAGTAAACCTGAGTTCTTCGAAACGACAGGCTCTTCCGGCACCTCGCCGGAGACTGTACGGACGAACAAAAGAAATCAAGGAATTAGTTCATAAAATGGTGCCTTTAACCGGGGAAAATGAAAGTGAAAAAGAGAGAGAGAGAGAGAGTTACTTGAGCAATTCATTGTGGCAGTGAGAATGCACTGGTTGCTTCAGTTGACTTGCGGAGGAGCGAAACGACGCTGCTTTAGTTTTTCTACTTGATTTGCGATTGCGAGTAGAATGGACGGAGCAGCAGGGGTAAAGAGAAAAGAGGAGAGCGAGAGAAAGCGAGGGAGAAGGGAGCGTGTTGATATTTAGGGATACGTAAATAGAACCAAAGCGACTGAGTTGGGTCTCCTGGGATTACTCACGAAACACTTTCATGTTGAGATTTTGGGCGTGGGCCTCTACGTTCAAAATGCAATGATCATGTTCAGTTTGCTCAATAGACCCCATTAAATTCTAATTTTGCTCTACCCTTCATCCCATATTCAGCATCCATTTGGGGCAGCTACTCCCCAGTCCCCACCCTAAATTCAAGGGGAATATCCCCTATAATATAGGCAAACGCACACTCAATTTTCTTAATCTATTATATCCGAGTAATGCTTTTCACTCTTTAATATCCACCTATAATCCCATTTTTTTTTTAACCATAATTCTATTACTACAAGAAATTACATAAAAGGATTATTATGAATTTAACTAAATTATTATATTTTCACAAAATATTGAACCCTAATTATCTTTAAATTCTAATATGTGATATAATTAATTTTTTTTAATAAAAATCAAAATAATTTTGAATCAATAAAGAAATATATTACCTAATAATAATAATTTTGTTATGAAAAAATATGTTTACAATTTATTAAATTTAATCGAGATGATAGTAATATTTAATTGAGTAATTTTTTGTCTTTTTTTTAATTTTATGAAGAAAGAGCTACAAATATAAAATATTGGGGCACCTATATTTACAATAACAAATCTACTAAGACTATCTTCGTTAACTCTACTCACATTGGTTAGGGATATGCCTACGACTACCCTCTTATATATAAACTAGAAAATAGAACCGCGCTTCGCGCGTCTTTGAAAAAAGAATTTAATATTATCATTTTTTTTATTTTGCACTTGATGAAACTGATAAAAAATGTGAATTGATTTTTTTTAAAAAAAAAAGATAAGGTGGCCTTATAAAACTAATGATATTTATTAAAGTTAATTATTTTTTTTGTTAACTTTAAAAATATATATTAATGTGTATAGTGCAAGTGTATAGACCTTATACCTTTTGTAGTTGTTGATAAATTCCAAATTATATTCAATTTGCTAATCTATTATAACTTTTATATCTCTTTTTTTCCAACCAGCTCCAACGATTTCAATATCACCCACACCACATAAACTTCCGACAACATCTGTAATATTATGGAAAAATAACATAAACATGTTAAAACATAAGGATCAATAATTTCTAATATACACTTAAAGATTAACAAATAATAATAATTAAAAAAAATACATGAGAGGATTGTGTTATCATTCATATGTATATCAATCAAATTCGGAGATATGAATTGGAATCCATTGATCGGAATCTTAACAATTCATTCTTCTAACCTCTTAAGCGAAGTTATAACCAAGAAAATAATCTTATACTAATTTGAAAGTAGTATGTACTTGCATGTAGTTGAAACAACTTTCAAATTTTTGACACTGTACAAAGAACCCTCACTCAATATGTGCCTAAACATTGTCACTAAATTTTTCCTGATTGTTGCATGCATTAGATTTTCCTATGAACAAAAAAACATGCTACATTAAGTGTAAAATAATTGGGAACAAAATAGAGAGAACAGTGGGAGAAGAAATTTTTTATACAACATTTTCATCAATAAAAATCATGTTCACACTTATCAATTCTCCATTTTTCTTGGTATTAACAGCTCCCAAATCCTATAAAGCCTAACCCTTATTATCTAACTATCTTTATCATTATTCAACTCATAAAGAAAAAAGTACTCCATGAGCACATAATACTAAAAATTTAAATAAGTCAAAAAATAAAAGCACAAGAATATTTCTAAAGAGGATATTGGTTAAATAATTAAAAAAAAAAACCCAAACATAACAAATCTTAAATATTTAATGTTTATAGAGTTTGAAGAAGTTAAAAGACACTAAACAAAAGGTTGCATAATTAAATATAAGATTATGACATTAAAATTAGGCCCTAGTGCCATTGGTGAGGGAATATGAAGGACCCTTCATTCCTATATTAATTAGTTGATGTATTTTAAGCCACTAAAATTTAGTTGTTGGCTTAATAAAATAAATGAATGTTTCAAGACTTATAATTAATTATTATTAATGGTTATATATTGTTGAATTTAAATAGAAAGAGGAAGAGATGTGTAATCTTTTGTAATCTAAAATACTTAATGTTTATAGAGTTTGAAGAAGCCTAAATGTACTAAACAAAAGGTTGCATAATTAAATATGAGATTATGACATTAAAATTAGGCTCTAATGACATTATTGGGGGAAGATGAATGAACATTCTTTCCTATATTGATTAATTGATGTATTTTAAGCCACTAAAGTTTAATTGTTGGCATAATAAAATAAATGAATGTTTCAAGACTTATAATTAATTATTATTAATGGTTATATATTGTTGAATTTAAATAGAAAGAGGAAGAGACATGTAATCTTTTGTAATCTAATAATTATTTTCTATTTTTAATATTTTGTAATGTAATTATTTTTTAATCTCAACCAATATATTAGATAATAGAGAATATAAGAAGATGAGAAATAGTGATGTCACGTCACCTCTTGTAGTCCCAGCTTTATATAGATATATAAATAGATAGATAGGAAGAAATTGAGCCTCAACATAATGTTATGAATTGAATGGTGGCCTTCAAACGGTTGCCACCGGGCTGCTAGATACATGGTAAATCAACGACACGATTACTTTGAACTATAACATAATATAAATGATGAGTTTAAAGTAAAAATTAATTTGGGATTTGCCCATTTGCCAACCTATTTTTTTTTTTAAGTTTAAAGCAAAATCTTACAAGATCAATATATTATTAACTTAGTATACTATTTATAGGAGATTAACATAGTATATTGTTAAGATGAACAATTATATTTTTATCACCATGAGTATTGGTTTGCGTGCGACTAAAATTCTTCGAATTGATGTAAGCTAAAGTGATAAACCAAAAATAAAGAATATGCTCCCTTGAAATTGAAGGATTAGGTTCGAGTCCCTTGGAGCAATATAAGGACCTTCTCTCTCCTCCCACAATTGTGAGTAGGGGTATGGATGGTAAAAAAGTCAGGACCGGCCCAATTTATTTCCACAAGCTTTGGACTAGACTCTGCACATAAGGGGCTGGACAATGGTTTAGGAAAAAAAGTTTAGGCCAGGCTCAAGTCCTCTATTTTTTTAAAGAAATAAATTTATAAATTCATTATTAATTATAATAACTTGATAATTATTAACTCATTTTAAGTTTATAACAATTTTTGAAAAAATAAGTAAAAGTCTGGGCCCGACCTAGTCCCAGCCCTTTCACTTCTTATCTAAAGGGCTTGGGCCTGAGTTTAAAAAAACCCGGCCAAAACCCTTAATTTGCCAACCCTAAGTAGAGGTAAGTAAGTTTTTCTCCTCCAATTATGGATCAGCTTGGATATGTTTATCCAAATATTAATACGTTAGGTAGGTCTTATAATAGGATAGAAATTTCCGGTTGTGTCATGATAAAAATGATCTAAATTAGTTTTTTTTTTTTAAAAGAATCCAAATACAAAAGGATTTAAAAGACACCACTGATATTTACTAAAATTAAAATGCTCTTCGTACTTTAGAATGATTCTACTTTTTTCAAAACTTATTCCAAAATTTTTTATTCTAAGTATTGATAAATGAGTATGTAGCATTTAAGTTGCAAAACCTCAATATTTAGAAGAAATTCTTTTATCATTAATGTCTATTTACAAATAGAAATTTGTTTAGAGTTTCTAAATAAATTGTGTTATGATATAACTAAAATGTCCAAACCTAATTTAAGCCAAATCTACTTCCATATATTTAGATTAAAAAAGAAAAAGAAAATCATCTTATGCACACAGAGGACTCAAATACTACTTTTAAATAAAACAAGCTAATCTTGTTCAGAAAGAGATGTAATGTCACCATCTGAAAGATCACCCATGGTGAAAATAATTAGCGTTCGCTGCAAAAGTACGCAGAGAAGAACATACACCACTCGATAGAAATCTTTGAAGATACATAAAATCAACTATTTCATTTTCTTCTCACAAAATAAAGCATTCTTTGAAACAACAAAGCACCACTAAGAGGCACCAATAATAACTTTGTGATTGTGGAGAGAAGAACGATTCTCTTCAAACGTGCCAGCCTGCCTGGACATGGCTTTCTCATTTCTTTAATTGAATGGTGTCCATGCGTGTAGGCCAATTTTTTAAAAAGTCTAGGGCTTTAACCAT
Organism: Citrus x changshan-huyou; assembly: GCA_039657385.1. Lineage (NCBI taxonomy): Eukaryota > Viridiplantae > Streptophyta > Magnoliopsida > Sapindales > Rutaceae > Citrus > Citrus x changshan-huyou. The sequence goes on along the minus strand of CM077555.1, from coordinate 7,049,125 downwards.
TTAAGGCAGAACACAAAGGGGACATGGACATGAACATATATGGTAAAATGTTTAAATGCTAAGTTATATGTCTCCTTGCATGCGAGATTGTCTCAATTTTACTTGTGCATTGCTTTAAATCTGCATTAATTCTCCCAACAACTTGCTTCTCAGATCAAATTTCATATCAATCCTAAGCATATAGGTCTATATATTGCATCAATTCTATGATCTTGATCAACTTTAAGTACAATCTTATTTCGTAAAGAACATACAAAATTAGTAATCAGGAGACAATGGAGACATATGCCTATACTTTGCTTACAAGTTTTAAGCTCCTTCCTCAAACAAAATCTTGTGAACTTGAAAGAAAGAGTGAAGTTATTGGCACTCCTTCATTATTCTTATAAAACTTCACTTCAAATAAAATTACAGTTAAGGATAAATAAGAATTAAACACACGTAAATTTTTTTTTCCTAACAAATTATTTACATTCATAATAATTCATTTTTTCCTTTTTAATTTTCTAGCTATATCACCTCTTATCTAACTAAAATACATTAAACAAAATTATAATAAGCTATTATTATTTTCATATTTCTTCAGATTGCGTTCAAATTATAATGTAAGCTATGTGTAATTGAAGCCAATGATTAACATTCAAAAATTCATCTGCCAAAAAGTTTTTTAATTTGTGTATAGGGTAATAATGTAAAGAAATAAAAAATAACATATTATTATTTTGAGTTTTAACAATAACAAATTAAATGAAAAATTAGAAGTGCATTTGAGGAAAAAAAAAAGGAAATTTTTGACAATAAAATAAATATAATTGAAAAAGGATTTTCATGAGGAGATTAGAGGAGTGCCAATAATCCAACTCTTATAGAAATGGATTTGGTTAGGGATGTAGCCAAGAATTTTGTCCATCTAAGAAAAGTTTATAGTAAAATATAATTTGCCTCAGCGGACCTATCTGAATAGTTTTCAACCAGCTTTATTTTATAGGCCGAGTCCAAATCGTGGTGGAGTAAAGGGATAAAAAATCATTGTAGAAGGTCAAAATCATAATCACACGACACAAGATCTCTTTAATTAATGATCCATCGTTCGTCGTTGCAAAGAATATCTATGTAGAATCCGCAAGGCCGGATAAATACGGCATCCATGTGACTAGGTTTAATCAGTGAGCCATTGCCACACTTGTGATTGATCCTTACGTCCTCTCGTTGCTAGGAATATGTTTCATACATATATATCTTCAATGACAAAAAAGAGAGTTGTATTTTAGTTTAACATAATTCTTTATTCGAAATTAGACTATTTTATTTTTTCAAAAATAAATTAATTACTATCTAACAAAAGAAACCCACCTGTCTACATAACATCTGCACTCGAATATTTGCCGAAACAGGCAAAGCGGAAGGTCTCTAGAAGGGTATCTGAATTGCCAAAATAGGCGTAAAATTTGGCATAAATGAAAGTAATAATATAACTAGAATAGCATATGTCGATCGAGATTCTTGGTAAGGTGGGTGAGGAAACACGCGAACACAAGGCATATGTTGATGATAAGTTGATTAGGATGATGCAAGTCCGTCAAAGTTGGTGCCAATTTTGCATTTTGGTTTTGAGATTTATTCTGCTTGATCTTATGGTGCTCTCATGCTAGCTTTTGATTAAATTCTGTTGGAGAAAGCATTTAGGCCGTACTCCAAATAAAAGAGACATTTGGTGCTATAGTTGTCATCATTTGTTTGGATGTTAGAATTTAGAAAAGTTCATGTCATGAGAAAATTTTGATCCTAAATAACTATGTCTAGTTAATTATAATTAATTAACACAATATATTCCTATTAAGTTAACGAGTCAATTACATATTTTAAATTTACAGTTTAAAACATGCGGATCTTCGTATTGAAATAAAAGGTCTATTTTTATTATCTAAAAAAGAAAATCAACTTATTTTTAGTATGGAATAGTTGGCTACCCTCTCATGGGAAGATTGTCTAATGCTTCAACCAACTATATCTTACTTAATTCTAGTTTCTTCTAGTTAGGGTTCTACTAAATCACATTTCCTTTACCCATTTTGTCGTACCTATTTTGTTGTTTGAATTTAAGTGTTATGCTCTATTCTAAAAAAAAAAAAAAAAAAGTGTTATGCTCTAACATGGATGTCCCCATTTTATCTTTTTAAGGCTTCATAAATGACAAGTCAGTTCTTTAACATTTTAAAGAACCGCTAAATAACTTAGCGTAAAATCACTTGTTGAACTTACATGAAGGAGAGTTCTACTTCTACCATAATCATTTGTGAAGAATTAAATTTGTTTAAAAAAAATACTGATAATCTTTTTAATAATGTGACAGGGTACTCTACATATGTTTATGGGATTGAGTTCAATTGCAATTAATTTGCACGTGGGATCAAGCTAGCAAAAGAAATTCTGCAGCTAAGGCTATGAAATTAATGTAAACCGGTATTAGTGTTAATTTGTTCTTCGTTCTATATATGATCCATGAAGATTGATCAAGTGCGCACAATCGCGTACCTAATTAATATAAATATCTATTAGAATTTACTCTTTGTATCATATATAATCTATGAAAATTGATCAAGCGAGTGTAGTCGCGCAATTTATGATGGGCGATCATACGCACCTGATCATATATGTATGATTCGTATAGACGATTGATGCTCCACTGCGTAGAACAAAAAAAAGAACCTATATTTTCATTTACGCATGCACAATTTAACCATACAGATTCAAAAATTTATTGGGAAAAAGCATGCTTTTGAAAATTCATCTTTTTTTACCTTAATAAAAAATGAGAAATTATCCACTGTCCACCTGTTTTTTCCAACTTTTTTAAAAATACATAATTTTTTTTCTTTTTTTTTTTGCTGGAATCCACCTGAAGTTACATTTCTTTTTATTTTTCCACTTCCGTTTGGAGACCGTTAGGAAATTAACGGAATATTATGTAAATGACTTTTTTACCCTCAAATGTAAAAGATAAATTATTCACCCAACACCTTTTTTTTCGTATTTTTTTAAAAATACACAATTCTTATTATTATTATTTTTTTTGCTGAACTCCACTTGAAGTTATATTGTTTTGCACCTTTCCACCACTGTGTCGTTGTGAAATGACAATTTTACCCTTATGATGTCAGCAAAGTTCTAACGGTATTATAACGAGTGGACCAATGAAAAAAATGTTAAATTCTGGTGGAGCGTTGCAACAAAAAATGGTGAAAAAAATGGGTGGATTGTGGATAATTTTCCATAAAAAAATTTTAGTTAATACATTGAAGAAATCGTTTGTCCACTGCATATTGAACCATGGGTTGGTTAATTGAATGTAACTATATATCTTTTTTAATGTTCTTTGTGATAAGTTGAGCCACTGCGCTATTGCACGTCGCATAAAGGATATGTTCACAATGAAATGCTAATCAAAGAACCAAAATTACCCGGTTGCGGAAACGAACAAGGTCATTCTCATCTTTTTCTTTTCTTATTGGATAAAACAAGGTCATTTTCATCTTACTTTTACACCAAAAGAACAATTAATTAATGCATATAGGTCCAATAATATCAACTCAAAAGTCCAATTGATTCTCTTCGTGTATTCTTTCAACGAAAATTAGGTCCTGTTCAAAACAATGACTGAATAAAATAAACATTTAATATGAATTTATGATAAATTTTGAAGTACTAAAGGAGAATATGATAAAAAAAAGGCACGACATAAAAGTTAATTTTGGATTCCGAAAATGTGGCAATCACTTTTAATGAATTGCACTCACTTGATGTTATGGCATTTTCAACCTTCCATTTGAAGAACAACTGTACAAGTGACTCTGTTCAGACATTTTCTTTTGTTGAGAATGCCCCCATTTAAACTTTGATGTGGACATAACATTAAAAGAAAAATGTCAATTTCTTGATTGAAAAGTATAACAGTAAGCTTCAATTTCAAGCTTCTTCTGCCTCTCCACTTCGTTATCCCTCCAATTCATCATTCTAATATTTTGAACTTCTAAAACTTAATCATGTGATGTTAGATTGAACTCCACTCACTTTAGGTTTTTATTTTCTCTTAATGGAAGTAAATTTTTTTAAGGAGATATTATCAACTTCTAGATATAATATCTCACATTACTAATGAGTCGGTGATTTTTAACTTATTTAATTATAAGATATGGATTCTATTCTTTAGTGAAATTATTTTACTGTAAAGTTCAATAACAAAATTATGATGAATTATCCACGTAAAGTGGACCATTATTCTTAGATATAAGATGTTGCAGTAAATATTTGCGAGTTTCAAAACGCATATTTAAGACTAATCTATCAATTTCTTTTTCTCAAAAGTTAAAAAAGAATCGTGTGTCAAAATTATTGATCTTTCACGATCAAAAAATGCGGATAGCATGAAAGTAATCGAGACGAAATGCATAACTTCTAATCGAGAACAGAAGCAGTGAGAATTGGCATTGATAGCCACAACTCATATAGTTGCAAAAGGAGGATTTTTCCAAGTTGAAATTAAAAGCATATATTTCAAAGTTTGGTCTTGCTAGATCAATCATGATCATGTCACTTTAGGAATCATATGTTGCATGTGTGATGTAACTTCTTCATATTTATCCTAGCTCTATCAAATTATATATCTGGTCTAAAGTTAACAACTATTCCACATATGCAATATTCTATGGGGTAATGATTGTTATGGTAACAAACTCTTCTTTTATTCTCATCACTTGTTCAATCCAAATCACCCTATTCAAATTTCAAATGGTTTTCCTGAGCTGTAAGTTAAAGTTAATTATTTTGCCATGACCCAACAGTGTGATTAATTAATAATTCCACCAAAATCTTCTCATAAAATTGTTACAACAACATAGCTTTAGCATTAGAAAGTTTCAACCATCTAAAATATTTCTCGAGTCGTGTATTATGTATATACTATTAATAAAAATTATGAAAAGATAACCTGATTAATTTTTAGAAATGATCACGTAAAATTCTTTGGGATAATTACGTTTAGATGAAATACAGTTGGGTCACTATATTGAAAAGCTACAATCGCCTTAAAAAAGGCATGCCATATTTTTTTTTTTAAAAATAAATAAAGAGGTTTATGTGATTATTTTACTAAATTATGGGGCGTTAATCCTTATCCTTTCTTTGAGACATAATATTCTTCATTTTTATTAGCGAGACAAGTGAGAGAAAATTAGTGTTATTCAATAAGGCAAAAGGCTATATTTGGAACTCCACTTAGGGGGAGTGCAAAAGGGACCGCGATCAAAATTGAAACCGTACGGGAGGCTTGGTCAACCCGAATTCTGGTTTGACCGGTGCCACAGCCACGTCACCACTCACGCCACGTCACCGCGGTGGACGCGTGTCGGACGCCACGCCGTTTTCTGGGGAACCATCGGCAGTCCGTGAGTGTCGGGTTGACGCTAAGACAGGCGCCAGCCTGGCAAAGACCAGTACGGACAACCTTAAAATAAAATAAAAATAAATAAATAAACGATTAATTAATTAATTAATTAAAATGAAACAACGGCTATTTATAACTAACTTTTGACACCCCATTTGTCCCATTTTATCAGCTAAGATTTTAATACTTGTCCGAAATATAAAACAAAGAAGAAAATCAAGAACCCAAAAGAACCAAAAAAGAAAAAAGAAAAACACACACTATTACCTCTTCATTTTTCTCTGAAACTAATAAGAGAGCTTGAGCTTCTTCTTCTTCTTCTTCTTCTTGTTCTGTGTCATGTGTTCTGTCTTCGTGTGCATATGATCACGTGTCTTGTTATTGCGTGACGGAGTCCGTACTCTTGCATTTTGAAGCTTAGGAGATTATTATTATTATTATTGTTGCAGGTAATTTTAATTGTTATTTTTGCGTCGAAGGGTGACAAGAGGAACGATGTTGCAAGACGTATTTGATCATCATCAGCAGCAGCAGCTCCGGATTGTAATTTTCTAAATTTTGACAAGTTATTTATTTATTTATTTTTTCAGTTATCATGGAGGTAAATTAATATGCATGCAAATTAATTAATTATGGGTTCATTTTCTTTTCTTTTGGTTTAGTTTAGGTCTTGTATTTGTATGCATGAGAATTGAATTCTGTTCTTTGTTTTCTATTTGAAAGCCAAGGGTTTGTTTCAATTACAAATATAATATTCCTTGATTTTTTTTTTTAATGAAAAGTGTTTGAATAAGATGTTTCTGGAAATGGGTCTTGAGATATAATTTTTAAAAACAATAAAAAGAAAATTTGTTTCTACATTCTTTTCTGGGATTTTTTTTTTTAATATACAATCTTTTATGAGATCATCTTGAATATTATTAATCCCAACTGTAGTTCTTGAAACCGTTTTTCACATCGCAAATCATTAATCCTAAACCAAGTATTTCTTTTTGTTTTTTTTTTCCCAATAATTGATCCTCTCTTTTGGGGTCTTTTAATGGTGTCATTTTCTTCAATTGGTTCCATTCTCATAAAAATAAATAAAAATTATAATTCAGTGTTGACTTGATTGAAACAGAAAAAATAAAACTCACACGCTCAGCGGAAGAAGCTTGTTTGACAAATATTCACTCCCATACAATTTTTCTATCTTTGTGTATTCTAAACTCAAATGTATAATATGCCCACCAAAAAAATGTGTCACTTTCAAAAAGGCCACCGTCTCCATCTTCAAAGTAGTAATCAATATCAAATCCTGCAACGTTTTCCCCTCAATTCTTTCTTCCTTCCTTTATCTCCTTTTGATCATTTTGGAATATATATGACTTTTTATGCTTCTCGTTTAAGCTTTTTCTTAATTGTGATTCTTGTGATCACTTAGATTAGAACAATTGGAGGGAGGCTCTAACCTAATTAACTAAAAGTAAAAGAAAAGAAAAAAAAGCACTTCACATGCATAACATTAATGGGTTCTTTAAGTGCTTTTTAATTCCATTTGTTTGTTCTAATGTGGCTATTTCTATAAATTGAACTCAAATAACACACTCTGATTTTCCACTTGTGAAAATGTTTTTAATCTTTTGCTTGTTTTGGGTACATTTTACTTTATACATGTCACATGTAGCACAGATACACATCTTTCTACTTAACGTAAAATTCCCAGTATTATATTATCTTCTTTTACCAGAGCTGATGTGTTTTTTACATCAATTATAGATATAAGATTGGTGCTTGGCAACTACACCCAATGAACTTAGTAGGATTTTTTTGTTCTTATTGATTAAATTCCATATTCATACTTCAAAAGAAAAAGAAAAAAAATAATAGATAATATTTTTAGCCTTTTAACCTTGATTTTCTTTTTCAAATCACGATGATCACTGTATGAGAATCGGATTTCAGAAACCATAATGAAAAATTTCAAGAATCGTGTTCCTGGTATGGCTAACGTAAAGGTGAATGAATGGATAAAGTTAATGCATAGTGCTTATTAATTGCATAGATATATATTGTTTGATGATCTTCATTAATTGACATTATTGGTTTTTTATTTGTGTTGTTACAGGATGATATTTCGAGCCCGATTAGTGCTCAAATATTTGATTTCTGTGATCCTGACTTATTCTCAGAAACTCTTCAGAATTCTGAGGTTACATCTTGCTCAAATGGTTGCTATGAAGAGAATTCTTCTTATAACCCCAATAACAACAATCCCAGCTCTTTGCCTTCAGAAATACACAATTTTAACAGCAACAATGCTAATAATAATAACAACAACACACCCACCTCAGCAACCACCACCACCACCACCACCACTAGCACCACCACCACCGCCGCCACCACCGCCGCCACAACTAACAACAATAGCAACAACCTGTCAATAATCTTTGATTCATCACAAGAAGAGATTGACAATGACATCTCTGCTTCCATAGACTTTTCCTCATCACCTTCATTCCATCAAGTCCCTCAATTCATCTCATCACAAGAATTCCAATTTGACTTCACCTCCTCCTCAATGCAGCCTAATCAAATCCTAATTTCAGATGCTGTTACTATTGATAGTGGCCTCTCGGTGTCACACTACCCTAATGATCCTGTTAATAATAATCCTCTCCTGGGCCATCATCCTCCCCTGCCCTCCGTTTTCGAAGAAGATTGCCTCTCCTCTGTCCCTTCTTATGTGCCCTTAAACCCTTCATCCCCCGCATGCTCTTTCCTTGGCCCTGCTATGCCCACTTACATGCCTGTCTCTGGTACCATGACCGCTGCATTATCCACTGACGGGGCCGGTTTTTTCACCGGAAGCATCCTCAGAGGCTCTGAGCTGCAATTTCAAGAACTTGATTTCCAAGGTGATAATGGGGGAATTTTCTGTCCGGATTCTCTTCAGCGTGTGTTCAATCCTGGTGACTTGCAGGTGCATATAACATATTGCCACACTCCCCATGATGTTACTAAATGTTACAAATTTTTTACTTTAACTATGTAACAAAAAGACAATATGGGTACATGCATTTAAAGGCCTAAATTAATTTATGCATTTTGTAGCACAAGTCCTACACAAAATTAATTTCTGGTTCTTATTAGAAGGCACTTAGTGGTGAGAGCCAACAAATGGTGGGAGGGGCTGCAAGCTCGACTCCTATAGCATCAGAAATCTCTAGCTTGGAAGATTCAACTTTTAAGGTGGGAAAGTTATCTGTTGAGCAAAGGAAAGAGAAGATTCACAGGTACATGAAGAAAAGAAATGAGAGGAATTTCAGCAAAAAAATCAAGGTACATAATACCCCATCAATTTTCTTTTCTAATTCATATCATTAGTACACAAATTTTTACTTAGATCGAGTACACGAAAATTGATTTGCAGTACGCTTGCCGGAAAACGCTCGCCGATAGCCGGCCTAGAGTCAGAGGAAGGTTTGCCAAGAATGATGATTTTGGAGAAACCACCAGAACAACCAGTAGCACTCATGAAGAGGATGATGATGAAGAAGTAAGCAAAGAAAAAAATACCCATATGATTTTTTTTAAAAATAATGTTTGTTACAATATGTTATTGTAGCCTAAATTAAATTTCTGTGTTACAGGTAGTAGTTAAAGAAGAAGATGACATGGTTGATCCAGATATATTTGCACACATCAGCAGTGTGACTACATTCAACCAATGCAACAGCTATTCAAATCCATTGCAATCCTGGATATGATTGAGAATCCTATTATATGTCTAAATATATGAGTGGTTTCATCACAAAGCAACCCAGAAAAAAAAATCTACAATTTTGCAGGGACCCTGTTGCAGCCAGGATTTTACTTTGATCCAGGTTTATTTTAAAACATTGAATAATTGGGTCATTATATATATATATAAGTATTATGAATAATAACTGAGTCAGGATTATATAGAAAATTGAAGGGGGGAAAAAACACAATGTAATTTTTTGTAGATATTTTAACGGATTGCTCTTCTTCCCCCCTTTTTTTTTAATGTTCAATATGTCCACGTACTACTAGCTGAGCAACTTAACTGGCCTGCCGAAGGGCTAGTTTCCAGAAAATTAATGTAATTTTAATGCATAGGGTTTCCTCCATTGTAATTAAATAAGATAGAAGCTTTATTTCGGTGACTCCAATTCACGTTCTATTTAGTTTGCTCATGAAGATGAACACTTGCTCTAATTCCATTTGTTTAAAGGAGCTCTTCTTCTGTTGCATAAAAAATCAGCAATGTTAATTGCTCAGTCAAAATTGTCCCATCTTGTAAAGGCAAGACAAAAAAATTGATTTGTTCGAAGTTGGTGCTCGAGTTAGATGTCTGAACAAGCAGCATCTGGAACGATGTCGTTTTTATTTATTTTTATTTTTTTTTGTGGCATCAAAATTCGGGCAAACTCATCTAAGCAAATTTTATTTTAATGAAAAAAAAAAAATTCCGAGACAGGCTCGAATTACGGGAGCCCAATTGACTTGAGAAACATGAGATGTGGCCCGCATGCAAACAAGCGGACACCCCATGACCGATTTCACACTCTATCTGCATGTGAGTAGCTGAACTTTTGTTCAGATTTCAGTCATGTGATTATGTAGGCCATGATTTTGATTTTTTACAGTGCCCTTTGCCATCGCCAAGAGTATAAACCCAAAAAAAAAAAAAATAATAATAATAATAAATAAAATAAAAATAAAATTGCTCGAAGCCTTTATAAGTAAAAGGCTTTAAAAGAATTGCCCAACCAATGCTTTAAATAAAGACATGAAATGAGTATGGAGCCCTTATGTTACTAATACTGTCTTGACTGTGCTTCCTTGAGCATGCGTGGCCCAATAATCATATATTTAAAGGAAAACTTGAAAAAAAAAAAGAAGAATTGTTTTTTGCTATTTTATTTTGAACTAAAAGTATATTAGTCATAATATCATTATTTTTATATAATTTTGAAATGATGTCTATGATCAGATTATAAATCTGCATTTTCTTTCTTATATGTAAGCATAAAAATTAATCAATTATAACTTTTCCATCCAATTTTATCTAGAAAAGGAGCAAAATTTGACTACAAATTTCTATTTGTATCAATAAAAGTAAATCTAATTCAAAAGTATGTCTAATTCAAAGATGTCATGTTAACAAAGATAAAATTAGATTTATTAGTGATGACGGATATTCTAATTTTTTTTTTTTATCTCAAATGATATTTTATTGAGTGATTGATAATTTTTGAAAGATTTAAGTAAATTAATTATATTATCTTATCAACAAATGGATGAATGTCAACATTTTTTGCAAGAAAAAAATTAAGATATATAGCACTAAATAAATAATAAGGCAGTGGGCAATGTTGACCCTCACATTGAAATTTATTTATTAATGGCAGTCTATATTCCCGGTAATCAAATCAAATCACATTCAAACGAGGGCAAGTGAAATAAGTCTTGATCGCAGGTGACAAATTTAAATATCAAAATCAAGTGTTTACTATTTATATAGTTTGAAATGCCAAAATTCAAGCACTTAATCTCCAAAACTTTGACAAATGAATCCTACAAAAAAGTTAGGTAACATGTAGATTAGAATGTAGAATGTAGACTTTTCGACCCCCAAAACAACAAAAAGGATTTCATTTTTTTCAATGAGGTGGTTGCTTAAAGCTTTCATATAAAAACAAATCTTGTCAATCAAAATTTGAAACTAGGCTAAGATTATATTATTCTGTGGGTATATTATTTTATGGGTACTGTATCTCAAAATTAAAATATCGTCACATAGTCAAATTTTATTGATTTATATTGGCTATCTAATCTGACGATATTCAATCATAGGGGCAGAAGTTCGGTAGTTGCTTAGAAACTATATTTAACTACATCTAGTAAATAACTACCATTATTTTTATTTTTTATTTTTTTGAATAAAAGATTCAGTCGGTCTCGGTCCCACTTTTGTTTATAAATTTTGAATATTACCGGGAATTTTGGGATTTAAGAGTGAATTATACGACAAGGGTTACCATTTGAGTTAGCAGCCGAAAGTAAGTTATAATCTAAAGTCTAAACAAATGACAATTTCAAAGTAGCGAAATAGGCTTTGAATGTGTTGTGTTGGAGAAAATTAAAGGATGTTTTTATTATTTTGCATGTGCAATTGGGTATCTCAGCAAAATTTTTTAAAAAATAGTTGTTATGAAATTTTGTTTTCAAATCAAATCAAATAAAATTGTGTGAGAAGCATAGAAGAAATAGATTGGCTTGGTGGTGTAAAAACAAAAAAAAGAAAAAGAAAAAAGAAAAAAGTTTTAATTCATCATTAAAACGTAACAAAAAATGATAGAAGCAAATAATTTGAGTAAAAATATATATTTCGGAATGTGTCTTCATATTAATTTTTTTCGTTTTAAATGTTTGAAAGCAAAATCAATTTATACTATTCACATAAGAAAAAAAACTGATTTACAATTCGATTACTATAAGGTTCTCATTATTATTATTATTATTATTTTAGTGATCCTATACTAAATTTAAAATAAAATGATTTACAATTAGACTATTATAAGGTTCTCATTATCAATTTTTTTTTTAGCAATCCTATATTGAATTTTAAATAAAATGATGTACACATAAACGCAATTTTTTTTTTTTTTTTTGTAATAATAAGATAGATTTCTCATTACTCAAAGCAATAACGAAAGTTGATCACATGCAATTTATTCACGTTTCACTATCTTATTGATGTAACTTGAAGATTGAGAGAATTCAATGCAGTACCCTAACACAAAGGTCAGTTCTTGAGTTTATTAATTTTAGACCAAATTAATGAAGCATTCATAATTGAAGCCTTTTGTCATGCAAATGGACCCTCATTCGTCCAGCGACTCAACACCTAACATACTTCAACTAGTGGAAGTTCCATTCTCAGTCCACAAACTGCACGCAAAATCATGATTGAATCCTTTGAATTTAATGCCTCGAGACCATCACCCACCACCTTTCTCCACTTCAAGGATCTTCAACTCGAAGATGTGGACAGTAAAGTGATTTCACTTAAGTTCTTTCTATGCCTAGGGTTAATTATTATGAAACTCAGCGGTGACTATATTTAATTATATTTGGGAAGTTTTTGTACAGAACGTTGATTAGTGTTGAATCTTAATCGTTGTAAAATTTATCAAAATAGAAGTTTGTTAAAGCTTTAAGCTTTAGGGTGTGTTTAGGAGGGATGTGCTGTGGAGTAAAAATTATAGTTGTGAAATAAAAATTGACAAAAAAAATTATTAAACTGTCAAAGCCTAACTACAAGTGATATTAAACACCTTAGTAACTAGACTTTGACAGTCTAACTACTACACCACACTCCTAAACAAACTATTAATTAGTTATCGTCCGAAAATAACGAGTTACGAAAGTTGAAACTTTTAACAATGATTTTACAACAAATGGAAACTCCATATATTGCTAGTGATATTTGATAATGCTTTATTGAAAGTAAAATCTCTTTTTGAGTGAGATTAGGAAACACTAATGCATGCTAGAATGGCATATACTCTAATGAAAGGATTGTGCACTTTCTTCCTCTTTTTCATTTTTGTATTTAAATTTAAAAATAATAAATAATCCCCTTGAGTTATTATTATTTTTTTTTGAAAAATGTTTGTTAAGAATTAAGATAATGTCGCTTTAAGAAAATTAAATTTTGAAAGTGACTTTATATAATACAACAATAATTATATCTATTCAACGCCGCCCAGTTGACAACTAGAATATGAGAACATTCAAAAACCAGGACCATGAGACCAAACATCCAATAGAGCAACAATAAATAAACTAAACAAATAACAAACTTAGGAGGAGAAACGGGACCAGAAGACATGGGTTCTAGATTTGCACCTGTACTTGACCAATTACTCCATCACATGTTCACATTATCTCCTCTCTCTCTCTCTCTCTCTCTCTTCACATGTCACCCAAAAATCTGACGAAAATCCAAAATTTCAAAAACAATGGAAAATGGAAAAAAATAAAAATAAAAATAAAAACAGTGAGAAAAAGGATTAACTTGGAATTATTCCAAAGTTACAATCTTTAAAATATTTTCAAATTATTTATAAATTTATCAAGCAAATGTCTGTCGATTTCAGCTGATGCGCTCTCCTCTATTTCTGCAACCAGTGGCCCCTTTTGTTCTGGCCTTAGTGGTGGAGGCCTATTTCTATCGTGCGTCCCAGCTCATTTGCCTATCAATGGCTTTGGCATCTCCCAGATTAAATTGACAAAAAACAGTGGAAAATAAATTTAAATTTAAAAATAAAAAAACGACCCCACAAGCCAAAATTCCACAAACAAACGTGGCTGACGCCCCCACGCTTTGTTGCTTGAGTTTTTCATTCTTTTTCCTTCACTTTTTTCTCTCTTTTGTTGTGACCAAAAATCTAGAAACTGTTGTCTAAAACAGAACAGTTGCCATTTTTTTTTACTAAAGCACATTGTTGGTTTTGTGCATTAAGAGTTGGTTAGTGGGTAAGCTCAGAATTGAATTTGAAGTATAACTAGCCAAAGGGCTGCTGCCTCTCTTATAGCTTGACCTTGTATTTGATGTGGGTTGTAGTTGGTTTTGTGGTTTCTTGGATCCATTTCTTCTGGTAAGCAAAAAGTTGGTTCTTTGTTATTTATTTAATTCATCAAAAGTTTGCAACTTTTATTGTTACTGATGCATTTAGGTACTTTTATGACTTGATTTGTATTAATTAATTATGTTTTAGTTCGTGGTTGTGGGGTTGTGTTAATAAAAAGGTGGTACTGGAGGAAAAAAAAAAATTGCATCTTTCTGCTTTGGCCTCATCCCTTTTGATTCATTATTCATCTTATCTTTTGGACATTCGAGGGCTGAGGATATTTTGTTTTGTTTTGTTTTGCTGAGTTGAGCTTCGGCTGGGTTATTTTGAGCTGAATAGAAAAAGAAATAAAAACAAAAACAAAAAAAAACCAAATTTGTTTTGATTTGCTGCAGTCCTACGGTTTTCTTGAACACGTATGTAATATTTTTTGTAATCTTCTCTCTCTCTCTCTCTCACTATCTATGAATATCCTCTCTGTGCTTGATGTGGATGATAGATTGAGTTGAATTGATTAACGTCCAATTATTTTGTTTGTCGTTTGAGATATGGTGTGTTTTATATCTCCCATAAATCAGTGTTATTTTATTAGGGAAAGTACTTATGGCAGTTGGTACTCAGAGTGTCATGACTGGATTTGTGTTATCATATTTATACTGAGAATTTATTTTGAGCCTGTAAGTCATCTTCGTTGTAAACACTGAGATTGATTGGAAATCTATTTGTAATTAGTGTCTTTTAATTTTCAATGCTTTTTTTTTTCCTTTTTAGATGCTAATCATTCATGTTATTTTCAGATTCCCAGTGAAATAAGAAATTTGAGCTCACAGCTGTCTGCTATCTTGTTGATTAATCTGAGGTAGAGGATGGAGATAAACTTTCACTGAAATTAATAGGCATTATTGGGGCTGAAGATGGAGAATAAGTTGGGCAATACTCGAAATGATGGCCAGGGAAAAGAAGATTCACTTGACAGCTTGGGTAAGGAACCGGAAGTATCTGGAGACAACGGTTTGGATTCTTCTGAATTAAAGTCTAGAAGGTTGGTGAAACGGGTAAATTCACAGCATACTCTGATATTAAATGTTAAGCAATTGTTCAGTAGTAGAAGTAGCATAAAGAACTTTTTCTGTAGAAGTACTCATGGCTTAGATACGAAGATTCCAAAGCATATGGTTACCCTAGATGAGAGATATCTTCGCCGTTGCCTGGAATTGATACATAAGAGTGCATCAAAAGCAGCTCAATGCAATATCTCTGTGGACTTGGGATCTGCGAAGATGGGCTTTATGTGGGATGACATGAATGTAGCTAAATGTAGAACCGAAAATGCATGTGATTCGGCTAGGTTCATTTTTGAATGTCCAATGATCACTGGGAGTGAGAGTGTGGTTATTAGCCCTGCAGGACAGTGGATTGTGGGTTCAATTATGGGTAGCAAGAGTATGATAAATATTTTGAAGAGCCCTCTGCTGAGCAAACTTGGTAAATTAGATGGTGATGGTAATTTCAGAAGGACAAGTGTAAATGATGTTAAAGGGTCGATAAGCTATGATTTTATGAAATCTCCTGGAGGATTTAGTGGCTATTCACCACAGAAGATAGAAAAACAAACATGGATGCTGGGAAACCATAAACATGGATCTGAGACTGCGCATAAGAGACTTGCTTCTGCTTCAAGCACGAATTCTACATGTTCTGATCAGTCTTCTTCATCTGCTTCTACCTCTACTTCTCTGGGAGTTCTCCAGTGCATGTGGGATGGTGGGAATCCACATTTTGTTTTCTCCATTGATGATCGGAAGGAGGTCTTTGTGGCCAATTTGTCAAACAGTGAGTCTGGGAATAGTAAGTCTATGGACTATATGTACTCATTCCATTGGAGAAAGGGTGGCCAAAAGGAACATGAGATTTGTGATAATGAGTCACTCCTTGTTGGTAAGATGAAGGTGTCAATTTCTTTCAATCTCTGCCCAGACAATTCAAAAATTATGGAAACTCAGTTCACTTTGTTTGGCAGTAATGAGGATTTTGGAGGGGGTATGCAAACATCAAGGCAGGCTGCAAGGAAGAGTAAGGGTTTGTCTAAGAAAGTGGTAGATGCTTTTAGAACTACCCATTCATTCAAGCGGAGAACTTTATCTAAATTTGGTGGGTCAAGTGCCATACTTGAAAATTCTTCTTGGGAGCCATGCCAAAATCTAGGCGGCAATGATGATTCACTTGGTGCGGCTTGTCTCTTGGAAAACCATCTTCCACCAAATCTTGAATTGGCTGCCATCATTGTGAAAGAACATCTCCCTGAAAATCGTCAGGAGGAGGTTGGAGGTTGGGGCATGAAGTTTTTGAAGAAAGTAGGGATCAAGAAAACTGTTGAAACACTGAAAACTTCTGCACCTTCTGCTTCTTTTGCACGGGATACTGGTGGTTGCTCAACAAGTATGGATATTCTAATTCCAGCAGGTTTTCATGGTGGGCCAAGAACCAGAAATGGGGGCCCTTCTGGTATCATTGAGAGATGGAGATCTGGTGGATGCTGTGACTGTGGTGGCTGGGACCTTGGCTGCCCCCTGACTGTACTCGGTACCCGATTAAGCAAAAAAGAGGCCATATATCAAGCAGACATGCATGATGAGTGCAATTCATTTGATTTATTTGTAAACGTGAGTCTTTCTCCTTGTACTTTTCCCTTGTTTTATTTCAAAAAGGTCGAGGCTATTAGTCTTAATAATGGCTTTGAGATCAAAGAACTGATAAATTCGCTCCTTCCAGTTTCCTCACAACAGTTATACCTTTTGTATCCCTAAAAGATAATTCAGTTGGCCCCTAGCTCAAGTGTTCAAATCTAAAGGGATACATTAAATATGGGGTTGGATGGCAGCTTAAAAGAAAATATGGTAGAACGTTTAGCAATTATTTGATTCTCATGGGATTTTAATGAATTTTTTTTATTAAGGTTATATCTCATATGCACATGCATATCATTTTGTGCTTATTTTGTCATATATTAGCTGTAGCGTGGCTGCAAAAGAAACATAACTTGCCTCTAAGTAGTGAGATGGTTACTGAAATTGTTGTTTTGACAGTCAACTAAAAAGTTCAATAGTCTGTCTGATATTTTGTTTAATTTTTATGAAAAAATTCCATAACTAGTTTGTAGGAGTACTTAAATGACCATTGAGATGACCCCTACTAAACTTCCATGTTTCAGGGTTCTAAGCAAGGCGCTCCCATGTTGAGAATGGTGAATGTCCGTGACGATTTATATTTTATTCATTTTCATTCAACTCTGTCAGCTTTGCAGTCTTTCTCAATTGCAGTGGCATCCATTCATTCTCAGAGTCCCACACTCCGACCTAAAAATGTACAGAGTTGAAGTAGCTGTATCAAGGACCAGGATGGAGGTTTTTGTAGTAGTTGTAACACTCCTACTGTACAACAGCAGTGCATAAGTTGAAATTAAAATATTTTATACATCCATAGAGATTATGTTTTATAGTTGCAGTTTGTCTAGTGTACGAATATTGTATCTTAGGTTAGCCTTACTGATTGGGAATTTTTACCCTTCAATTCTTATGGTAAAACATAGCATGTAATTGTAATGTGTTCCTTTTTCAATGAAATTCGGAAGATTTTGTGAAGATGAATGCGTTCGTAATTCCCTTAATGGCCAGTATTATGATATGCCATTGGACTGCCAGGATCTGTTGTGTCGATAACAATTAGAGTTAAAGCATAGAAAATACATGTATTATTTATTTTTTTTTTCAAAGAAAAGCTGCCATTATTATTATGTTAGTCCTCTGTAGCTAGAGTTTTGCCAGAACTACTTATCATTTGTGAAGTAAGATTGGGAATTTGTTTTGGCTGAGTTTGATACAAAAATAAATTGTCTAAAATGCCTCCGAAAGACACTTTATAGCTTCACATTAATCTTGTAGATAGTTGAGCTAGAAGGGGCTTCTAGATAACGGTGGGATCACTGCATCACATTCTTTAGGAAGGGGGTAGTTAAATCACATACTCCCCAAATAGGGCAGTGGATTTGCAGTTGCAGACAAGCTTGCTGGAGGCCAACCAGCGGGATTGTTCATGCAGCTGCTTTCTTATATTATGCACATAGTTATGTCATTTCATAAGATATGGTTTCTTTTAATTCGCTCCTTTCTTTTTTTTTTTTTTTGTCTTAACCACGAGGTATCCTGAGGAGGGCCCCAACTGTGGGAGGCACCTTTAAGCCCGTACCATAATCCAGATCAGAAGTCCCCGCTCGAACCAAGAGGCACAGGTTCTGCCAACAAAGACGACTTCCCTGCGACTCGAACTGGGGAGCAAACCCAATCAAGCTACTTAAGGGAACTTCATTGCCAGTTAAGTCAACACTTTTTTTCTTACTGCTTGTGTTCAGACCAAATGTTCAAAAGTAGGGGTATTAATTATCATAATTTGTTTTTGGCTCAGAAGTTTTACTGCTGGACATGAGATTGCAGATTCAAGAGATTTTCTTCTGTGCAACGAGAAACATACATTAGCCAGATCAATGTACCGAGCATTTCCTGGGGATATTTTCTAATAATAGTGACTAAGAATTATGATGTATAGAATCAAGCATATTTCCACGTACATATGTGCAATTGCTGAAGCTAACTTGTATGTCTTTGTTCTTTCACTTGTTTTCTGCAAAAAATGCAGTCTTGGTAAAGTCTTTTCATTCATCCATCAGGCACACCTAAGAACACAGAAAGCTAAAGATGATGTTTGCGTTTCTGAAACATCAGGACAGGAGCTTGAATATTCTGTTGTCTCCTGTTGATGGTTTCTACTTTCTGCCAAGCTGAAATGCTTCAGTTGCATTGGCAGATGCTTCAGTCGACATTTTCCTACCGGTGTTCATTTCGTTCGTTCCCAGCAATTCTGTTACTGTCAGACATGTTTCTTGGATGCTTGTTGAGAGGCTAATGCTAAGTTAGTAACTTACAATCCTCTCACATGAATAGTAAGTGAGCCCACATCACTCACTATTCATGTGAGAGGGTTGTAAGTTACAGATGATGTTTGAAGTTTATACAAGCTAGCTAGATGCATGAAAGTACTTTGGCAGATTAGTTGGCTTGTTCGAGTTTCTTCAGTGGGTGGTGCAACTAATAAATGTTATGCAGTAAAGCTTCAAGAATACGAAACAGATACCACTTT
Source organism: Citrus x changshan-huyou (assembly GCA_039657385.1). NCBI lineage: Eukaryota > Viridiplantae > Streptophyta > Magnoliopsida > Sapindales > Rutaceae > Citrus > Citrus x changshan-huyou. The sequence goes on along the minus strand of CM077555.1, from coordinate 7,029,844 downwards.
ATCCCGGTTTGTTCAAATGTAAAATAAAATGGCATTCGTATTTGCCAGCATCACAGCATATGAGAAGAGCAATGAAAACAATTGTGAAAAAGTACGAATTCATAGGAAGCTGCGGAGAAAAGCTTATATGGAACGGCGGTCCAATAAGTATATTACACGTGTTTCAAGTTATTTTCCTCTCTATTATAATTGGTGAATCTAAAAAATGAGTGTAGATGTATTTATTTACTGAATGGACAAACGGATGACATGACGAGTCTGTTCACATCATCAAGTATCGTACATTCATGAAAAGTGTAGTAAATTAGTGAAAATAGTTTCACTTTAAATGTTATTTGAATTATATTTATTTCAATCAAACGTGACAAATTAAACAATATCTTTTTTAAGGGAAAAAAATCACTTTATATGAATTAAAAAAATATTATGGTTAATGCCCATTAATAATTTATACCTTTTTTGGGATAAATGTAATAAATTACACTCTTAAAACTTATCCGCATTTTTCTTTTTTTCCCGTAATTTTTAAAAAATAAATTATCAATTAGGGAGTCTAATTACTTCTGGATCATTGAGCCCAGTACTACAGAGAAAGGGGAATTGAATACGAAGGCAAGGGCAAGGCCCATCAGTACCAATATGGTATTAAATAAAAATGTTAGGGTTAATATTGTCATTTACTGAAATTATAACAGAAACCCTAGGCAACCACCGTGTGTATAAATGGAACAAAAACCCTAGCCCCCGATCTCTATTGTTGTTACCTTTAGGTGCGAAAATGTCGAAGCGAGGTCAGTTCTTCTCTCTTCTCTCTTGAAACTGTTGTTACATTTGTTTTCATTATCATTGACTATTCGTATCATCAATTTATGAATTCCGTTTTTTCTCATTTTCTGTTTGCTTCCCGATAAAAAATAAAAATTGAACAAATTCATACGCTTAGATCTCTTGCTGTTTTAAGAACTATCTTAACTGTTTGTTATATAACATCGATAATAAGATTTGATTTTTTTTGTTTGTTTCAGAATAAAATAATGAAATATTTTATTTTATTTTCAGAATTTGTTGTGTCTATAGTGAAAAAAATGAGTGGGTATTTATGCTAGACCCTGTAAAAAAAGCACTAAAATAATATTAATTAAATCAGAATCGATGCTTTTCTTGTTGGTTTTACTAGGAAATCTTTTTTTAGGATGGAAAAAGAAATTCGTTGTCTTTGATATGGGTTTGATGGTCCAGTTATTTTTTTGTAAGATTTTTGTTAATATATGAAAATTTGTGTCTCCTTTTGTTTGTAGGACGCGGAGGATCAGCAGGTAACAAGTTCAGGATGTCACTGGGTTTGCCAGTGGCAGCAACTGTGAACTGTGCTGACAACACTGGGGCAAAGAACCTTTACATCATCTCAGTTAAGGGAATCAAAGGTCGCCTCAACCGTTTGCCGTCTGCCTGTGTTGGAGACATGGTTATGGCTACTGTGAAGAAAGGGAAGCCTGATCTTAGGAAGAAGGTGATGCCCGCCGTCATTGTAAGGCAGCGCAAGCCATGGCGCAGAAAGGATGGTGTCTTCATGTACTTTGAAGGTAATTATTCTTTCTGCATTCTTTTTGGTTCATGGTTAATGTTGATACATTTTGTTTATTGTGTTATTCTTTTACAGTGATATCTGTACAATATTGGTTTTTATGCATTATGTCCTGATTTGCACTAATCATCATTTTGTTAATAGAGGACTGCATTACTCTGTATGTCATTTACACATATGTATATTCTTCTAGTATATTTGTGGTTGCATTTAAATCAATGCTTTTGAAGGTTGAAGGAAACGGGTGGGCATGATCTTTATCTAACAAAACGTGTTGTGTTTCTCATAGTGGTTTATTGATACATTTATGGGGAGCTAACTCAATTTGTTTTTGGGACTCATTATTTACGTTGTTTATTTTATTTATTTTTGTTTAGATAAATGAACTGAGTGTGTTTTCGTTGATTTTTGTTTTCTGTTGCTGTCTTATTACTATTTTTTTTTCAGATATTGATTTTGATAAACAGAAAATAGTTTCATGATTTATGTAGCTGAAGCAAAGAAGCAGGTATTGCTGGTTAAGGGGTGCCTTGATGCGTGCATATCTCACATCATTTTGTGGGATTGCGCGCACTGTGATTGGATGCTTCCTGGAACCAGCAGTATTAACTTAATGGTCAAATATTCTATTGAGTTGGATATCTTCCATGTGGAATCTTGCTTTTCGCAATTCGGCACATTTTTTTTAACCTTTTGTTTTGGCTGCTATTTTACAAGAATTTGTTGGAAATATTTTGAATTTGTATTATCTGGTCAGTTTGCTGGTGATGTGGTGTTGAGGATTTCTTGATCTCAAGGTTTCTTTGCACCTCCCATACCCAGCAATATTGAGATAACCAACCTTACCCCATTCCCGGATGGTAAAGATTGGTTATCATCCCTGTCAAGGTTGGTATACTGCAATTTTGAAGTATGCTTTTTAATTTTGCAAACTCAATTCTAAGGGAAACTCTTCTTTTGTATCCACCAGACATAAGTCAGGTATCCACCTCAATTTTCAACGGTTGATACAGTTACGAGTCTGGAAAATTAACTGTGTCCATCGTTGCAGATATGGCGATGATTTGAAGCTCATTTCTGCTCCATTTGGACTCTACATATTTCTTTAGCAATAATCATTGTTTACTGGACCTAACCTTCATATTTTGCTCAATGTCTGCATTGCTCTTTAAGCCAGGAAGCTACTCTGTTGGTCAATGATTGCTGTTCCTTTTTGGTTTTGCTTTTAAGTTATGGAAGTAGAGGCATGTTTTCTTCCAAATTTCTGACAATGAAAATCGTGTATCTTTGCAGATAATGCAGGTGTTATTGTGAATCCAAAGGGAGAAATGAAGGGTATAGCCAATATTCTCATTTTAATATCATGTGCCTACGTTTGATTTGATTTGAACCCATTCTTCTTTAATATGGTGTGTGTTGATTGTGGTATCGGTTTTGTTGTATTTAGGTTCTGCCATCACCGGTCCAATTGGTAAAGAGTGTGCTGATTTGTGGCCGAGGATTGCAAGTGCAGCCAATGCTATCGTTTAAGACATTCAAGACCGATAACCTATATCATCCTTTTTGTTGCACTAAAAAGAATTCTGGTGAAGTTTCATAGTAGGAAGGAGTAAAGCTTTTCTGTGAACTTTCTGTATGATTTTGTTGTTCTAGTTTTGGAAGTGGTATGAAAGTTTGGAGTTTTGTTGATCTTGATATCATTTTCATGCTGATTGTGTTTTTGAATTCAACTTCCGATGCAATACGGTTGCAATTTTATCAACTTTATCAAGATATGTTTCTAGTATTTTTTGCCCCTTTTTTTTAACCGGAAAGTTAACCTTTGATTAAAGGCCAAAATAGTCATTAACACATAGTCACAAGAATAGGAGATATGCTTAGGGCAACTTAAGACTATTCTGGCCTGCTTTAGATTTTGAGCAGGTCTGCATTTAGACGGAGTAGAACTAAGACAGATTTGGCCTACTATAAGTTTAAACACCAATAAATGTTCTCTCCTTTTCTTGCTCTTTCACTAATTTCACTTTCACATCCAACAAAGTATAACCACTTTGTCTAAAATTTAATAATTTCTGCGTTATGGCATCTAATTTGGCATTTTTGGTTGAAGGAAGTGATTGCTAAGTAGTTTTCAAAATTAAAAAAAAAAAAAGAAATTGATTTATTAAAGAAAATCAACTGAAAATGCTCCTGTCCTGTTTTTTCCCATCATGGTTTAAATTGCTCGTGTCCAATTGCATTAACGAAATTGGGTGTTTGATAGATTGAAGTGCAGCCAATGCTATTGTTTAAGAACTATTACCCATAGGGCATGTTTGGCACGCGGTAATATATAGGATAAGGACTCCGCATTGTATTAGAATTATACAATCTCGTGTTTGGCAGTTACAGCTCATTGCATTAACTAAAATTTATAATGCGGTAACATAGTATAACTAAAAATTAATATAATACAGTGTAATGCCAAACACTGTACAATATTATTATACTACAATACTAATGTAATATAGTATAATACAATATACCTGCATTAAAATAATACAATACAACATAATACAATACAGTGTGCCAAACGCACCCATAAATCATTCTCGGTTGTAGTTTTTAAATAACAATAGCATAGAACAAGAAGTATTTTTTTTTTTTCATATCTTGATCAATTCTCAGAGGTAAGCTTCATTATGTCTCTAAGACTCGATGTAACTTTACCTTTTTAAATAATAATTTTTCTCTCAAAACACATCCAACTTACTCTAAAAACAAAAAAGTAAAATAAAATAAAATTACCAAGTCTTGTGGTAGAAGTAAAGATATTTTGAGAACTTGTTCAGATTTTGTTATTCTGAAATTTGGACATCGTATGAAAGCTTGGGAGTTTTGTTGACCTCAATTTGATTTTCATGCTTTTTATATATTGTGTAGTTTTGAATTCAGATTCAATTGCAACTCAGTTTACAATGCGTTTAATTAATAAATTTTCTATTGAATAATTTTAGCAAGTTAATTAATTCGTTATGTGTACTACTTTCTAATGCCAACTTGACTGTACATGCGCCATGAGTGCTTCTTAAACCAGAAGCAGTATGATTTGAATTACTTCAGTTTTTGGAATGACCCATAAATTTATAACTGAACCAATGGTATATACTATTAGTTAATTAGCGATCTTCAAGTTCTTAATTTTTGTTTCTTTTTGAGAATTGCAATATATTAGTAAACTGCAGTGAAATTGTTATTACCATATAGGTTAAAAAAAAGAAGCATATTTTGCATGTGATTTCACCTCTCACACAAATATATTTCAATATTTTTAACATATGCACGATATGTTGGGGAAGTCTATAAAAATATCTTGTTTTATTTATTTTTGAACTTATTAGTATATAATCTTATTGAGATATTGGAGAAAACTAAATATACAAGCTTTCTCAACTGCCAAACAAAGCCATGTGAGCCATGTGAGGTAATTTCGTAAAAAAAGCTATCTAAAATGTTGAAAAAATCAAAAGCAACCTCATTATCGAGTTGCCCGCTGAGCATTTCATTATCCACTGGTTCCAAGGATGCATTGGACAAATCTTCTCTTTCATCTTCCAAACCCAAGCTAATTAACAATTCATTCATCCACCCAAAGTCTCAAACACACTCAGATTCTTCTCTTTATACTTCTAACCTCGCCAAATAAAGCTCAAATTCGAAGAAGCCCTAGTTTGAAAGAAGAGTGATGAACAACAAAGAAGCTAGATCCTTTTCGTTGATTTGATATTGTGTTTAAAAATGAATTTAATATTGTGTTTGAGTTGTTGAAGAAGCTGTTGCATGTTTTTAGTGTGATTCACACTAGTGATAAGTTAAACAAACCATTGTGCATTAGAAATTATTTATTTTCATGTGATTTCTATGTTAAACAAAAGTGGGTTTTAGTTTTGTAGTCGTAAATATAATTCTATATTTTTATAATAAAATTGAAATAAAAAATTGAGATTTTTTTAATGGAATTAATTTTTGTGATCGTATTTGTGATTACAATTTAACATTTAAGTGAGTTTATTCGCAAATATGATTTAAATTGGCATGGGTAGTGTTATTCGAGACTCAATGGGTGCTTTTGTGGCAGCTAGGTGTCGTTGTGTTCTTGGAAGATTTAGTGCTCGTGATGCTGAAGCCCTTGGTGTTAGAGAGGCCCTTAGTTGGATTAAGCAACTACAACTGTCCAATATTATTATTGAGATGGATTGCTTAAGTGCACACAATGCCTTAGTTGATAACCTCTCGGGTCTAAGTAGTTTTAGTCTTATTATAGAAGACTGTTGCGCTTTGTCTAATTCTATTTGAGATGTTTCTTTCTCTTTTGTTACACGATCTGTGAATTCCGCTGCCCACTCTATAGCTCAGGCATTGAATTCTTTGTCAGGCCATGGAGAGAAAAGATATGTTCCACCTCCGTTCTTATTGGCTGAACTGTTTGGCTCTTCTTCTTAATGAATATCCAGTTTCATAAAAAAAAAAAGTTATATATATAAGATTTCACCTTATGTATCTGCTTGTAACTTGATCATGTGCACTAGTTGTGAATATCCAAATATTGCAAGTCTTTGTCCGTAAACTTGTGTTTGATCTAAATTTTATAAAGTTGAGTCTGCTTTCTCATTTAAACATTGTTATGAAATGATTAAAAATGAAATACAAACTTTGCTATAATGTGTTTAATCAAATATATTTTGCCTAGAAACAAACTTATGGAGCTCTTGATTATCCTTAAATGCATTACTTATTTATGTGTTAATGCCAATTCAACTTTCTTTTTTTTTTGCGCATAATATATGTTCAATTTCAATTGCTTTTGTTTTTAAAAAAATTCCCCACAGCCATAAGTCCTTTGGGTTTGGCATTTTAGTGTGCTTTCTGTTAATCTCACATATTTATAAATAATAAGATTCATCTTCAACATATTAACTAATTGGCAAGAACAATTAGAAAAGGAAGAAGTCAGAATATGCTTAAAAAAATGAAAAATAAGATAGGTTTTATTAAACAAAGAAGCATAAGAGAAAAGGGCAATGATTGAAGTTAGAGATGGACAAGAATTTCTCAAGGCAAAGGAAATGGCTGCAAAATATTGTGCAACTAGTAGCACTCCTAAGAACTAAAGAAGCTCTTCGGTTGGTTATGAAATCATATCGCTTTTTGCACTTGGTATATTTTTGTGTTTGTACCTTCAACTATAAATCTATATAGTTTCTTCTCTAATGTTCTATTGTTTTGTAAATCTCAATGGAACTATAAGAAAAAAAATGTTAAGAATGAAATACAAGTATGCAACCCAAGAGGGGGGGTGAATTGGGATTCTAAAAAATTATTCAATTTATTAAAGAAAATCTTAATGCAATTATAAATCAAATTCAAAGCAATAACAATTAAGAGAATCACAATATAAAAAAGATAAGGGAAGAGGGATTCAAACACCGAGATTTTTACGTGGTTCGGCCAACCTCGCCTACGTCCACGCCTCCAAGCTTTCCGGGCTTGAGGATTCCACTAAGCAAGCCTCCAAGGCTTCAAATGCTTACACTTGACTTCCAAGGTGTCAATGAACCTTTACAACAAGAGATTATCCCCAATCTCTTAACCCAAGTGTATCCCAACACTTACAATCACTCAAAATAAAAGATTATAAATTGTTTTGCCTCTCACAATATATAAGATTACACAATGATGCTTAATATGTGAATAGATGAAGCAAGAATAGGTTCTAAGCTCTATGAAGATTGTATTCTCGAATATTAGCTCAAATGGTCGTGTTGTGATCAATCTTCTTTGAATTTGAATGAGCTTATTTATATTTGGAGCCGAAAATCTAGCCGTTACAAACTGTCGGACAGAAAACGGTTCGCCGTTAACCATAAACGGTTAACCGTTTAGGCTGGTCAAAGTTACCGTTGGGCCAGATTTCAAATAAACGGTTTGCCGTTTAGGTTTGCCCTTTCGCCGTTAACTTCCAGAGACCTGCAAGATGAGTATTTGTTATCCGTTTGTGCTAAACGGTTAAGGACTTGCGTGAAGTGGCTTCTCTGGATATTATCGGTTAACCGGTTGATATAAACGATTCGCCGTTTGTCTCCAGTAACCTGCAAAACATTTTAGCCTTATCAGTTTTCGTTAATCGGTGCCAGAGGAGGACATCCTTCAATTCTGGACATTATCGGTTAACCGTTTAAAGTAAACGGTTCACCGTTAAGTTCCAGTAGCCTTTCCATTCTTGGTGATTTCCGTTTTTCATAAACGGTTAGAGCTTTAGGCATTATGTCGCTCTCTGGTGTTAATCGGTTAACCGTTTAAAATAAACGGTTCACCGTTAAGTTCCAGTAACCTTCCTATCTTTTGTGTTTTCCGTTTTTTATAAACGGTTAGAGGTTTAGAAAATATGTAGCTCTCTGGCTGTTATTGGTTAACCGTTTAAATAAACGGTTCACCGTTTATAACCAGAATTGCATTTTAAACCAGTTTTTGCAGAGAATCTTTTTCTAATTTTAAAGTCCATCTTTTATGAAGCATGAATGGAATGATTACTAAGGCTCTCGTTTATTAAGAAATAGCTCCAATACTTTTATCAAAAATCATTTAAAATTTGTTATCATCAAAATCAATATTATTAACATATTTATGTTAACAATCTCCCCCTTTTTGATGATGACAAATTCTAATCAATGTTTAGCTCCCCCTTAATATGTGCTCCCCCTAAATGTATGGCCAAATTGAGAAATGTGAATAAAAGGATTTTTGCTTTAAATCGCCCCATTTTAAATCCATCTTAAAAAAAATATCTCCCCATTTAAAAACTATCTTAAAAACCATAATTATCTCCCCCTTCATCATCAAAAAGAAAAGAGGAAATAAGAAATACGCAAATCCATGAAAGAAGTTGCCCGGCTTTGGCGAGCGAAAATTTTGGCAGAGTTTCCCCTTAAAAAAGATCAAAACCAATTATACAAAATGAGATAGAACACTTCCAAAGATATATGAACATCAACTTCTTCTTTCAACAAGCCAACAACTCCATAAACACATCAAAAGAACACTTCAAGAACCACAAACATACCAACACTCCAATATCCACAAATAAACCACATTTACAATATCCAACCAATTAGGCAATCACAAAGCATCAATAATCTAATCATCAAGAACATCACACACATATGCATCAAAATCAAAATAATAATAAAAATGCTAGCAACCAAAATGTAAAATGTATGTGCGAAGACAAAGCTCAGAAACTACGGAGGCGGAGAAGATGTGCTCCCCGGATCATAGCCGAAATAGCCGAGAATAGTGCGCTGTCCAGCGATAAGCTCCATCTGCTGATCAAGGCTCTGCCGCTGGAATATCTGAAAGTCAGAACGCAGCTGCTGGTGGTCACGGGAAAGAGTGTCCAACCGATCAAGAATCAGCTGCTGGCGCTCCGAAATCCGCTGAACATCAGTGATCAGCTGCTGCACTGCGTCTGAAGCAGGGGGCTGAACTGGAGCTGGAGGCGGCATAGAGGCAGATGGCTGCTCGGGAACAGCAGAAGGCTCAGGAGCAGGAGGCGGCTCGGAAGAGGAGGGAATGTCAGCATCCATCGCACGCTCCTCAGAGTCTGAGTCAGCTGGAGGCTGAGGAACAAAACGGCGACGCGGAGGATGAGGATGAGCGCCTAGTCTAAAGTCAGGAAGCTGATCGGGACGATAGACATCATTGAGCATCCGATCGTCCTCTGGAGCAATCAAGGTATCCCGGTTTTTGGAGTTGCTTGTCTTTATCCACACTCCATTCTTTCTAGAGAATCCGATACTGGTTACTGCCTCGGAACCAATCCGTCGAGTCTCCATATGTCCAGTATCAAGAAGTGGCACCTCAAAGCGTCGCAGTATTTTAGTGATGATACTGCCGTAGGGAAGCAAGCGGTGGTTGACCACTGGAGTACTCAGCATATGTCGCACAATAATATACCCGAGGTTAATGGGACGGTCTGTAAGAAGGCTATCCAATAAGGCGACGTCTAACCTCGTAACCTCATCCGAGTGACCCTTCCTAGGAGTCACTATGTGCTGTAGAATAGAGTGAAGAATACGAACTTGGAGCGGTAAAAGTTGAGACCGAAATGGAAGCTTACAGATATCATCCGATAAGTCTCGACGACGACATATATTACGGACGCCGTGAGTATGAGAAAAAGTATCAAAGGAGAGGGTTTTCCTAGAGGTGTAGATGTCAATCCCCTCACAAGAGATACCTAGAAAGTCAGCTAAGTCCGCATCATCAAATTCTATGGGTACACGGCCGACTTGAGTGACTATCCTATTTGGGCGAGTATCAGAGATTTCCATGTTCGAATAAAAGACTCGCACTAAGTTTGGATAAACTCGGTCATCAAAATCAATGCCAGACTCCCAAGGCCGAAGCATATCCCGAATACTTCTACCACATACAACCAAATTATGGAATTCATCAATGTCAACAAAGAAGGAGTCAAGTACCTTTCGACCATTGAAGCGTTCTTCGAATCGCTTGGCCAAGGAAGGAGTGGGGAAGTGAATCCTTGCAAATTCCGAGACGTCCCGAGGTGGTATGGGATTCCTTGGAGGCACAGATTTACGTCTGAGATTTCTCCGAGGAGGTTCAGCCATGGAAACACGTAATGAGGAGTAGAAGATGTGAGTAGGATGTTTAATTTGGTTGAAGAAAGGTGGAAATCGGATTAAGGACAAAGAAACCCGACCCGCGACAGTTAGGGTTTAGATTTGGGATTTTTGAATTTTGGGTTCGATTTGAAGTTTTGAATCGGTAGAAATGTTCTAAAGGTGATAAGAAATGATTTTGAGGATTTGATTTGGCACGGAAATCAAGAAAAATGAGGATTTGAGGACAAAGAGACCTTCGGCTGCGCAACAATGGAGGAAACGGTGAGAGGGTAACTGGAGAAGGAGAAGAAAACCTTTAAACAGTTTATATACTTCGCGAAAACGGTTAACCGTTTATTGAAACGGTTAAAGGGTAACGTCCAGAGGCTGAAGAAAGGGAAACGGTGAAAGCCTAAGCGCTTAACGGCTAAGGAGTAACTGTTAGAGGACTCTCTGTTGAAAAACGGTTCACCGATTGTGGCAAACGGTGAAAGGGTAAACGGGCAGACACATAATCTCGTTTCTGGAATTAAACGGTGATCCGTTTATAGGAAACGGCTAACCGTTTATTCAATCTGTAATTTCGCACATTTGATTTAATTTTTGGCCAGCAAATAATATATTCCAAGATCATTTAATTGATCTGAAAATATTTTATGAGCCAATTTAATGCATGATTCATGGACATGTTTTCAACCAATCAATTCATATAATCAAGAGTTATTAATGCAAATTCATCATTTGTCTACCAAGCTCAAGCATTTCATAAATAGTAATCAATCAATTCAGTACACTCAATAGCATGAATAGAGATGTTAATGCAAAAATTTCATCATCCCAAGTTCATGCCGAATTTTTGAAAATTGTTCTTCGCAAAGCGGTTTTGTGAAAATATCGGCAAGTTGTTTTTCCGTGGAAATAAACTCTAATGCAATATCTCCCTTTTGAACATGATCTCTCAAGAAATGATGTCTTATTTCTATATGCTTGGCTCGAGAATGTTGAATGGGATTCTTTGAAAGGTTTATAGCACTAGTATTATCACACTTAATAGGAATTTGTTCAAGATTAATGCCATAATCTCTAAGTGTTTGTTTCATCCAAAGTGCTTGTGCACAACAACTTCCGGCAGCTATATATTCAGCCTCGGTAGTTGAAAGTGCAACAGAATTTTGTTTCTTGCTAAACCATGAAACAAGAGAGTGTCCTAGAATATAGCAAGTTCCACTAGTGCTCTTCCTATCCACTTTATAACCAGCAAAATCCGCATCCGAAAAACATGTTAAATCTATATGAGTTCCCCTAGGATACCAAAGGCCAATATCTATGGTTCCACTCAAATAACGGAAAATTCTTTTAACAGCGAGCAAATGAGATTCCTTGGGACATGACTGAAATCTTGCACACAAACATACACTAAACATGATATCGGGTCTACTTGCAGTCAAATAGAGTAGGGATCCGATCATACCTCGATACATTTTGATATCCACTTCTTTACCTTTTTCATCTTTGTCCAGCTTGGTTGTTGTGCTCATTGGTGTATTCTTGGTCTTTGAATCATCAATGCCGAATCGTTTGAGTAGATCCTTTACGTACTTGGCTTGATTTATGAAAATTCCTTCCTCGCTTTGTTTGATTTGAAGTCCAAGGAAGTATTTCAACTCTCCCATCATACTCATCTCAAATTCTTTGCTCATACACAATGAAAATTCTTTACACAACAACTCATTAGTAGAACCAAAAATGATATCATCAACATAAATTTGAACAATAAGTATGTCTTGGTTCTTATGCTTAACAAAAAGAGTAGTATCCGCTTTACCCATAGAGAAGTCATTTTCTAGCAAGAAATTTTTAAGTCTATCATACCATGCTCTAGGTGCTTGTTTTAATCCATACAAGGCTTTGAGCAACTTATACACATGATTTGGAAATTTTTCATTTTCAAAACCAGGAGGTTGTTTCACATAAACTTCCTCCAAAATATATCCATTTAAGAAAGCACTCTTGACATCCATTTGATATAAAATAAAATCCTTATGACATGCATATGCTAACAACATCCTAATGGATTCTAACCTTGCTACAGGTGCAAAGGTTTCATCAAAATCAATTCCTTCCTCTTGGTTGTAACCTTGAGCCACTAATCTAGCTTTGTTTCTTACAACCACACCGGATTCATCCATCTTATTTCTAAACACCCATTTAGTACCTATTATAGATTGATGTTCAGGTTTAGGAACTAGTTCCCACACATTGTTTCTTTCAAATTGATTTAACTCCTCTTGCATTGCCATAATCCAAGATTCATCATTTTCTGCATCCTCAAAGGATTTTGGTTCAATTTGAGAGATGAATGCATTATGCTCACAAGTATTTCTAAGTGATGATCTAGTTGTTATACCTCGTGAGGGATCTCCTAAAATTACATCTTTAGGGTGAGAAGAGACATACCTCCACTCCTTGGGGAGTGTTTGAGAAGTACCTTCATTTTGCTCCACATTTGGTTCTTCATGATGTTCCTCTTGAATTCCATGTGGTGCATCCTCTTGATTGTCATTTGATGCTTCTTCTTCTTGTTCTTCTTCTCCTGCATCATCATCAACAACGACTTTCTTCGTAGAGGAGGGGTTAGACTCATCAAATGTGACATGCATAGATTCTTCCACAACTAAAGTTCTTTTGTTATAAACTCTATAAGCTTTGCTTGAATTTGAATAACCAAGAAAAATACCAACATCGGATTTTGAATCAAATTTACCAAGATTGTCTTTTGTGTTCAAAACAAAACATTTGCATCCAAAAACTTTAAAATAGCCAATGTTGGGTTTTCTATCTTTCCAAAGCTCATATGGAGTTTTATTAAGATTAGGTCTAATCAACACCCGATTTAAAACATAACAAGCGGTGTTGACGGCTTCGGCCCAAAAATATTTTGGTAATGCATTTTCATTTAACATGGTCCTAGCCATTTCTTGAATAGACCTATTCTTTCTCTCAACAACTCCATTTTGTTGTGGAGTTCTAGGTGAAGAAAATTGATGCTCAATGCCTAGATTATTGCAAAAACTCTCAAATGCATGATTTTCAAATTCTCCTCCATGATCACTCCTAATGCATACAATACCATGCCCTTTTTCATTTTGTAATTTCTTACAAAGCACTTTAAATGCATCAAGAGCATCATCCTTATTGGCTAAGAATAATACCCATGTATATCTAGAATAATCATCCACTATCACAAAAGCATAATATTTGCCATTTAGACTTGCATATCTAGATGGCCCAAAAAGATCTATGTGAAGAAGTTCAAGTGGTTTTGAAGTAGAAATATGGTTTTTATTCTTGAAAGAAGTTTTAATTTGTTTTCCAAATTGACAAGCTTCACAAATCTTATCCTTTTGAAAACCAATTTTCGGAAGACCTTTAACTAAATCATCTTTCAAAATTTTTGAAATCAAATCCATACTTGCATGTCCTAACCTTCTATGCCATAACCAACAATCATCATGCAATGCCGAAAAACATTTATCAAGAGTAGATGCACATTCTATGTCAATGATATAAACATTACCACATCTATTTCCAACAAATAAGGTTTTGCCATCACATGAGTTCTCAATAACACAACTAAATTTATCAAAGATAACTTTATAACCTTTGTCACATAATTGACTAATGCTAATTAAGTTGTGTTTCAAGTTTTCAACCAAACATACATTCTCAATTAGAGTTGAAGAAACTTTACCAACATTTCCAATTCCAAGGATTTTTCCTTTTGAGTTGTCTCCAAAGGATACGTCTCCACCATTTTCAATTTTGGTAAAGCTTGAGAACCATGCATAGTTTCCGGTCATGTGCCTTGAACAACCGCTGTCCAAGTACCATTTATTCTTCTTCTTCTTCAAGCCCTACAAGAAAAAGTCTCAAGTTTTAGGTACCCAAAGCTTTTTGGGTCCTTGAGAGTTAGCAACGGTTCCTTTTGGAACCCAAATGCACTTGACACCATAATATGCATTCCTTTTCACGGGACATCTAAATTTCATGTGACCATTTTGATTACAATAATGACATACAATCTTATGATCATTTGTGGAGGTAGCTTTAACAAAATAATTCTTATAATACTTTTGCTTCAAGTTTGGCTTATATCCAAGTCCTCCTTTATCAAAAACACATTTTTGTGAGTTAAGCATATTATCCAACATCTTTTGCCCATTTGTAAATTTCAAAACAATTTCATTTAATTCATTATTCTTTTTCTTGAGCAATTCGTTCTCATTTTTCAACTCATCTATGTGTGATTTCAAATGCTCATGTAAGATGCTAGGTTTCTCATTTGATAATGCAATTTCATCATGCAATGTTTTGTTTCCTACTTCTAGGCATACAATTCTTGCATTTAGAGATTCATTTTCATTTTTAAGCTTTGCCATTTCCTTTTTAAGACATACATTCTTTTTACCAATTTTCATTAACTCATTATGCAAATCTTGAAAAGCATCATATAATTCATCATAGATAGGATCACTTACCTAATTGAGATCATCATCTCCTCCTATTGCCATGAGTGCTAGGTTTGATACTTCTTGCGATCCTTCTTCATCATTTGATTCTTCCTCACTATCATCCCAAGTTGCAACCATTGCTTTCTTCTTGAGTTTGTTGATAAGTGGGCACTCCGATCTTATATGTCCAGGCTTCTTGCATTCATAGCAAGTGATTGCCTCCTTCTTCTCCCTATAGTTCTTGAAGTTTCTGAAATTTCTTCGCTCTCCGGTTTTCTTGAAGAATTTTCTGAACCTCCTTGCTAGCATGGCTAGTTCTTCATCATCCGGTTCACTCTCCTCATCACTCTCATATTTTGAAGCTTTGAGAGCAATGCTTTTCTTCTTCTCCTCATGTCCTCTTTCTGCAGCTAAATCCTCTTCATACGAAATAAGAGAACCAATTAAATCATCAAGAGGTAAAGTATTTAAATCTTTGGCCTCTTCAATAGCGGTTCTTTTAGGTCTCCATTCTTTTGGAAGAGACCTAATGATTTTCTTAACTTTCTCACTATTTGAGAAGGTTTTCCCTAAGGCACCTAGGGTGTTCACTATGTCCGTGAATCTAGTATACATAGAATACACATTTTCATTTTGTTCTATTTGGAACAACTCATATTGACGAGTGTATCTACTGATTTTAGACTCTTTCACTTGATTTGTCCCTTCATAGACAACTTCAAGTTTGTTCCATATCTCTTGTGCACTTTCACAACTAGATACTCTATGGAATTCTTTCTTATCAAGGGCACAAAACAAAGCATTCATAGCCTTGGAGTTTAAAGACATCTTTCTCTTTTCTAACTCACTCCATTGACTCGATGGTTTAGGAATATCATCTCCTACTTTATCTTTGAACGTAGGCATGAATGGACCATCACAAACAACTTCCCAAATTTCATAATCTAAGGCTTGCAAATAAATTCTCATTCTAGTTTTCCAATAAGCATAGTCATTACCATCGAAAAATGGTGGTCTAGTTGTGGATTGCCCTTCTCTAAAGGTTGAGTCATTTAGGGTTGCCATGGATCTTTTACTCTAGACGATTAAGTCTTAACAAGAGAACGAAGCTCTGATACCAATTGAAATACAAGTATGCAACCCAAGAGGGGGGGTGAATTGAGATTCTAAAAAATTATTAAATTTATTAAAGAAAATCTTAATGCAATTATAAATCAAATTCAAAGCAATAACAATTAAGAGAATCACAATATAAAAAAGATAAGGGAAGAGGGATTCAAACACCGAGATTTTTACGTGGTTCGGCCAACCTCGCCTACGTCCACGCCTCTAAGCTTTCCGGGCTTGAGGATTCCACTAAGCAAGCCTCCAAGGCTTCAAATGCTTACACTTGACTTCCAAGGTGTCAATGAACCTTTACAACAAGAGATTATCCCCAATCTCTTAACCCAAGTGTATCCCAACACTTACAATCACTCAAAATAAAAGATTATAAATTGTTTTGCCTCTCACAATATATATGATTACACAATGATGCTTAATATGTGAATAGATGAAGCAAGAATAGGTTCTAAGCTCTATGAAGATTGTATTCTCGAATATTAGCTCAAATGGTCGTGTTGTGATCAATCTTCTTTGAATTTGAATGAGCTTATTTATATTTGGAGCCGAAAATCTAGCCGTTACAAACTGTCGGACAGAAAACGGTTCGCCGTTAACCATAAACGGTTAACCGTTTAGGCTGGTCAAAGTTACCGTTGGGCCAGATTTCAAATAAACGGTTTGCCGTTTAGGTTTGCCCTTTCGCCGTTAACTTTCAGAGACCTGCAAGATGAGTATTTATTATCCGTTTGTGCTAAACGGTTAAGGACTTGCGTGAAGTGGCTTCTCTGGATATTATCGGTTAACCGGTTGATATAAACGGTTCGCCGTTTGTCTCCAGTAACCTGCAAAACATTTTAGCCTTATCAGTTTTCGTTAATCGGTGCCAGAGGAGGACATCCTTCAATTCTGGACATTATCGGTTAACCGTTTAAAGTAAACGGTTCACCGTTAAGTTCCAGTAGCCTTTCCATTCTTGGTGATTTCCGTTTTTCATAAACGGTTAGAGCTTTAGGCATTATGTCGCTCTCTGGTGTTAATCGGTTAACCGTTTAAAATAAACGGTTCACCGTTAAGTTCCAGTAACCTTCCCATCTTTTGTGTTTTCCGTTTTTCATAAACGGTTAGAGGTTTAGGAAATATGTAGCTCTCTGGCTGTTATCGGTTAACCGTTTAAATAAACGGTTCACCGTTTATAACCAGAATTGCATTTTAAACCAGTTTTTGCAGAGAATCTTTTTCTAATTTTAAAGTCCATCTTTTATGAAGCATGAATGGAATGATTACTAAGAAATAGCTCCAATACTTTTATAAAAAATCATTTAAAATTTGTTATCATCAAAATCAATATTATTAACATATTTATGTTAACAAAGAATGGAGTGTTTTGTGATAGAAATACTATTTTTATTTTTGAACTGCTTGAAACAAATATGATTTGCTTAATTGAAGTCCAAAAATTGTTAAATTCTTCACCAATATTTTTTTTTATTAATGAGTATGTAATGTCAAGTATTTGGTTATTATTGTTTTTTATTTTATTTTATCCGTGTACTGAGAGCAAAACATATTACATTCTATTAATAAACAACACCCTAGTGATTGCTATGAAAGTGTTTTAGGCTTTAGAGGTATTTTATTCATTTCATTGATCTACTAGACTACTACTAACAGTCAATGGATGGAAATACAAATAGTGGAGGAGGTATTTGTAATTACAGTCATACTTTCTATCTAGATGTTAATACACCAAATTTTAGGGAAGATCTCTAAAAATTACCCTTAATTGATATGAAACCAACCAATTATGGCAAATGGAAATGCAGCAAGGTGTTAAAAAAATTGGATACAAGATTTCCTTTTTCTTATGTACTCCAGTATTTTTAAGTTTCAAAATACAATAGACAAGCCATTAATTTTGTATTCTCTCAATTAATTTGTGAATTCATGTTTTTTTCATCTTTCTCAAACTTATTGAAAGGATATTACAATTTTGTCAATAAATATCAATGATCGAGGTGTTTAACAGTTATGGTCCTTATGGAAGTTGTTGGATTATAAGTTACCTTATGTAAATTCAGATAAATGTTGTTGAAAGAAAAAATTATCATATTGTTAATTGTATTGAATCTTGAACTCAACTTCATTATTGCATCATTTTTTTTTAACTTTTTTAAAGTCATTTTTTAATTATACAAGTAAAATCAACTTTTTTTTTGTATCAAATATTATCTCATATAACGAAAAATAGTTATCGAGCTACTAATATAAGCTTGAGACAACTCTCAATTTTTAAATTAGCTTTTAGGTATGAATTAGACTAATTGGCTTCTGAATAATATCTGAGTTAGACTCATGAATAAGTGGGTTCATACTATCTTTTCACATGACAATTGGTCTGATAATATAAACTTAAGAGAAGTCTCCACTCTTGAGCTAACATTTTAATATGAATTAGGCCCACGAACTTTGATATTTTCCATCCATTTTCAATGGGGAAATAGATTTACTAGTATTACAAAAGGTTTACAAAATTGATAAAATTTATACTTCATGACAAAGCTCTAAGTGATTGAATTTTATCACAACTTCAAAAGTATAGATGACCAACAATTTAATTCCAAACTTCAACTTAATTAACTTTTAAAGGTATTTCTTTGTTTTTTTTAACGTATTTGTTTTTACATATATTTATTACTAAATGTGTAAATACGGCCCAGCCAGCTTGCAATAGTAATTTGATACCTCATTTTTTGTCTTTTTGTGATCCAACTATTAAATTCAATCCAAGAATTACAAAAACTATTCCAACGGCAAGGATACAATTACTTGGTTATTAACGCTGCAGCCCCTCTTGTTTCATAAAAAATATGAAAAGATTAAATTTCAAGATTTTGACACATAAGTCCATCAAAATATTTTATGATTTTTATATGGGTCCAAGGGTAATTTAATAAATGAATATATTTAGATATACAAAAATATGGATGGATTATTTTAACTTGCTAAAATACTCCCCACATCCATTTATTTAAAATATCAATTACAAAAAATCCCATTTTTTAGTTTTTTTAAAAATAAAATACCCATTTAATGTTTTACCATTTAAGATAGTGTTACTTATAAGGATAAATAATTATTTTAATTAAATAAATGAAACTTAACTTTTATTTCTATAAATTTGCTCAACATCAAATAACCTTATAATTGTTAGCATAAGATATAAATTTAGTCTAAAAAATTTATTCAAAGGGTCCCCTTAGGGCAAAAAATTAATTATCATATGATAATTTGGTTGGCACAAACTCTATTATTCTTAATTTACTTATTCATGCCAAACACTATATTGGAATTAAATTTTAGTAAAATAAACCTATGTCACCATCTTTAACCGCATTCAACAGACCCTAATTGTTTAGATTTTGTTATAGAGAGCAAGATATAGTTCTTTTCTTATTATAGTAGTAAAAATAAATAAAAATAAACACAATAGATTTCTTTTAAGAGAATGCAAGCATTATTTTTATGAGATTTTGTGTTCAAGAAATTAATCTAATTATGTGGTTAGAAGACTCTCTATTTTTGATATTTTAGAAGAATTATATGTTGGATAAATGAATAAATTAAGATCAAAGCAAAACAAAATGATTGAGAAGAAAACCGAGAGAGAATAATTTTTTAGAATTTTAAAATTTTCATATTTTAATTGGGGTTTATTATGTAAAATTATTGAAATTTATAGTTTTTAATATTACAGAAAACAGTAGAGATTGTTGAAGAAAATGCCAAATAAATTTTTTAGAATTCTAAAATTATTATATTTTAATTAGGGCTTATTGTGTAAAATTTTTAAAATTTATAGTTTTTATTATTTACCAAAAACAATGGGGACTGTTAAAGAAAATGTCAAAATTAGGTGTTTGGTATAACCGGGTCAAGATAGTTATGTCCTGTGCAAACAATACAAAATGTTAACTAACTAGGCGATCATATCAAAAATTTATTTGATTGGGGCCATTTGCACTTTAAACATGATTTAGTTAAATTTAATAATACTAAAATACCCTCAATGTAATTTACGTCATGGACAATATAACTAAATAAAATATTACATATTACTGAACATTAATAAACACGCTAACAATTTTGTATTTGTCAGGAAATAAAAATATATTGTTTATAGGAAGATCGTCAAATTTTCTACTGAAATCGATATATACCACCTATTTTCTACTATTTCACAATAACTAATAATCTTTGACATAAAAAATTTAAAGAAAAAGACGAATTAATGGGTCATTTACTTGATATTTTGTCTTGAGAAATAAAATATATATTTATTATAAGAAAAAATATTTTAAATAATAAAGAGTATAAGAAAAATATCTTATAATTATTACTTTTGTTTTTCACACTGGCTAGAATCTATATTCCTTATTTTTTGTATCTAATTTTTATTTTAATTTCTATTTATATGATTTATTTATTTAATAATAAATATAAATAAAAGTGTATTTCAAAATGAGGATAATACAGTAAAATTATTATGCGAGGGGTTATTGTTTATTATGAAAACAATAAAAGGTTAAATGACATATATTGATTTCAATAAAGAAAAACTGATAATTTTCCCTTATTTATATTACAAAATAATAAAGGATGAACAAAATCAAGAATGTAAAATTACATTGACCAAATTTTATTTCCTATACGTACTCCTCTCCACGTTCAAAACATAATTAGTGATCGAACATTAATTTTGATTTGACTACATTTTGCACCAATTGCAAATCTGAAATTACACAAATAATTAAAAAGAAGCGTTCTATTGTAAACATTTTTATGGTGTCAAGTTACTTAGGTGAGAAAAATGGATGTAAATTACTTAAGTTGACTTTCTTTCCAAAGTTTGTATCAATTACACTCTCTTATCAAATTTTATATCCTATGCTTCGCTATTAAAACTTTGAAATCTGTCATCGTTATTTATGTATATATGTGTTTAAAGCACAAATTTACTAATTTATTTGGGAAAAAAGACACATACATCTTCAAAATTTGGAAAAATGATCACAAAACCCTCAAGTTTTCAATGAGAAATACTAAGACTCCCTTTTATTTTGACTCCATAACCCAAAAAGGGTAAAAGCTCATTTAATTATTGTTTTTTAAGATTAGTGTCCATTTAGTCCCTGTATTTTTTAAAATGTCTTGAAACATCCCTACTGTTAAAATATTGATACCCATGCCGTTACTTTTTATTTCTTTTGGTTTATTTTTAATATATCACCCTTTTATAATGATTTTTTTTGTTTAGACATTAATGAAAAGAAAATAATTAAATTACCAATTTAACCCTAGAAAATAAAAAAATTATATTAATTTTTTTACAAGCACCATTTGCACACTTGGTAGTTTGCATACAATTTTTGACAATTTAATTTTTGACAATTAAAAATTAATATAATTTTTTTTTATTTTTTGGGGTTAAATTGGTAATTTAATTATTTTCTTTTTATTAATGTTCAAACAAAAAAATTATTATAAAAGGGTAATATTGTAAAAGTAAGCCAAAAGAAATAAAAAGTAACGGTAGGGGTATCAATACTTTAATGACAGAGATGTTTCGAGACATTTTTAAAAATATAGGGATTAAATGGATACTAATCTTAAAATACAGGGACTAAATGAGATTTTACCCACCCAAAAAATTGACCTCAAAATTTTATAATAAATAGAAATATGACATTAAAATAAATATAATAATATATAAATTTTAAATGATTTAATATTTAAAAATATTTTTATATTTTACAATCTATTAGACCTATTTTATTATATTAAAATAATATTTAATAATAAATAGAAACATATTATTAAAATAAATAAATTATAATTATAGTTATTTTGAATATCATGTAAAAATAATTTTAATATTATTAATAGGTAGATATTTTGTTAACTGTAAAATTTATTTAACCCAAAGGTTTATTTAAACTCTTTATAATAAATATAAATATATTATTAAAATAAATATAATTACTTAAAATTTTAATATTATTTTAAATGTTAAAAAAATTTAATACTATTAGTCCACTAGATAGATTATATTATTTTTATTAAATTTGTATTAATTAAAAACTTTAAATTCATTTTTTTAATTATTATATTCAAAGGTATTATGGTCAAAAAGGGGTTCTGATATCCCTTTTCAAAAACTTGAGATCTTTGTGACCATTTCCCTACATTTTGTGGGTATAGATGTATTTTTTCCATTTATTTATTGATTTCTTGTATATATTTAAAAGCATTTCAAAGGACAAGCAATTTTTTTAATATTCTAAACGCCAAAGTTATATCCTTCCATTTTTCAAGTATAAGAAAGTATCTTAGGTGCTACATTGCTCTATTTCCATTTATTTCTTGCCATATATATAATGCTCTAGGAGCACTCAAGATTTTTCTTAATGTTGTTGAGTAAGAAATCTTGTTAAGGGAACTATTTGAGGTAATTATTTTTATAAACAATAAGAGAAAAAAGAAAAAAAAGAAATAGACATGGTTTTACCATTCGATAAACTATGAGCGGTACGTACAATAACATTAATTGCAAGTAACTCGGTAATGAATATGATTAAAACTAATGAATAAATATAGATATTCTATCTTACAGTTTTAATTGCGTATCTGATAATAAGATAGTTTTAACGGTATTATCAGATCTTCTCGAAAAGTATGACACCTTAGAGTAATTTTTTTCCATCTCTCAAACTAAATTTTACAGGATACGGAATCTAGTTTAGTAGATTACGATATATTTTCATAATAATGTAAATTGTTAATTTTTGGCAAACTAATAAGCATAATATCTACTAAAAATTGAAAATCCTAAATACATCCTACTTTAGTGAAAGCAAGATAAGGATGTTAACACCTTTTCTTGCTTATATAAACCATAACTAGTTGTGGAAATAAGCATTGTTTGAGTCTTATTTCTTAAGCACTCTATAAGGTATTTCAAACTAACTTAATCAGTAGTTGTTTCTTATTGTTTGATTCATTTGAGCATTTTCTATGGGTTTTCATACTACCATTATCATCATTTTAGCATCAATATAGAGAAGTTCTTACTTGCCAAAAATAGGTTCCTTAACATTTTCATTTTCGTTAGAGGTCACAAACTCAGTGATTTTACTTATAATGTCAAAATAACCATCTATAAAGAGTTATAGTATTTAAAAGATAAATGCTTTTTTTGCTTAAAATTCGTTACTTGTACCACTTCTATTGTGATCAACTTAGTATTAATACAATCTTCAATTTCAATTACTCTTTTACTCTAACTTTTTTTCCCATTAAAGTAATGTAGGAGAACATTACTGATGAATTAAATTGCTGAAAAGATTGTTAATTTTCACTAATCGTAAACAAAACTCTACAATTAATTTACTTAGTTTTCATCTATATAGGAAAATTCAACTGCCGGAATGATGCTTGGAGAAGGTGAATCCAGCTCAAAGAAAGCAAAGATCATGGAAAATCCATCAGCCAAAAATTTGCGTTTGTTTGCCCTTGTGGTTGATGACGATTGTTTCATCCGCACAATCCACTCCATGGCTTTGAAGTCGCTTGGGTTCAAAGTTGAAGTAGCTGAAAATGGAAAAGAAGCTGTTGATCTATTCCGTTCTGGGGCAAAATTTGACATTGTATTCATTGACAAGGAAATGCCGGTCATGAATGGAATTGAGGTATATATATGCATACAATTAATGAATTTCAGAAAATTAAAATATTTTAATTTAAAAGATATATAGCTTTCTATTGCTACATATTAAAGTAACTATCGTGTTTACTATATAGTATAAATAAACAACTATTGCATTGGAGTCTTGTTATTGTTGTTTTAATTTGTATATGACAGGCAACCAGAGAGATACGAAGCATGGGCATCAAAATCAAGATTGTGGGGGTCACTTCACTCAACTCAGAGGCTGAGAGGGAAGCTTTTATGCAGGCTGGTCTTGATTTGTGCCACACAAAACCACTCAGTGTGGACAAGATCCTCCCTCTCATGGAGGATCTCATGAAGAATAATTGATCACCATATTGAAGAAATGGCACTATATCTCATTGTCTCTGGGGGTTAATTTTCTTAATCATTTAGGCCAATGGATTGGTGCTTTTTTTTTTTCACCTTTCAGATGATATAACTATCTTAGTTTTGTCTTGTTTGTTTGAATAAGAGTTAGCCGAATATAGATTTGGCTACCCAAGAATAAAGAGTCATATATTTTAGGTTTGTCTCATGGGTCTCATTAATTTGTTTTCGTTTTAAAACGAATGCAAATTTGCATTTCTTAAGAGTTAAAGTTTGAGTTTTGGTTAAGAGTTTGTTGTAGTTTGTGTCTTGTTAAGTGTCTATGTAAACTTTACCTTTTTCTTAATAAAGTTATAAAGAATAAAGCCTTTTTTAGGCTATATATAAATGTTGCAAGTATAGTTTTAATATTTATATATATACATCTTTTTGGTGGATTCGATAGCTACATGTTCATTGCTATTCGTTAATGTATAATACGAAGAATATATTTCAATATTTTGCATGTGATTTCAACTCTCGTGAGAATATATTTCAATAGTTTTAACTTGCAACATATATTGGAAAAGTCGATAAAAGCTTCTTATTCGGTTTATTTTTACAAATATTGGGTAATATTGAAATATTGGTGACAATTAAAGATACAGTTTTCACTGACTGTGGATGGTGTATTACCTTGAAAATTATGTATGAACTAATCCATTCACTAATTTACCATCGGCTATCCACGAGGTAAACATCTATGGAATGCATGATATTGTCCACTGTGGTCTCAACATCCCACTCGAGCATGTCAATTCTCCACGGTACCTTTGATGTCCCATTCTTTTGCATGTCATTGTTTACAGCAGTCTCAACAGCCTATACTAAGTGGTTGCCTTCTACTTTGCCGGTGACTTGTTCAATCTTGTAATTGTAAACTTAGTTTCAATATTGTAAACTGGTATTAAGTTAATATATAACTATCTGGTTGTCTAATTTTAATTCATGCCTTAGTATTGTATACAGAATATGCTTTTAAATTCCAGTATACTTTTATTTATTTATTGTTATCGTGCATACTACTATATCATTAAGTATAATAGTGAGAACCATTTAGTTAGGATTTCAAGCTTTCAACCAGGAAATTGGTTTAGAAGTTGTTCATGTTACCAACTGATCGGATTATATTATTTTTGTTCATGCTACCAACTGATACAATAGAAGTTAACATTCAAATATTTTGTTGATTCTTGAAAATATTGGAATAAAGGAACTATTTAAATTCATGTTGATTAAAGAGAATACCGTGAACCAAGGCGTTAAGACTCATTGATTTTACAAAATGTCGAGAATTAACTAAACTCGAAAGCTCACACAGAGCTTTGGAAATTGAGAATATTATTGAACTTAAATCTGCCTCCAAAGGCCATAAGAGAGGGCTATTTATATTAGTAGTGATTATCCTAAACCATGAAGCAAAACGAAAAAAAAGTTGCTCCATTGGTCTGATCCAATAAGTCATCTAATCGAGGGATTAGAAAGTGATACCAAACTATAATTTTATTAATGACTCGACTGTCCACACACATTATCCAAGAACCATCTTTCTTTAGAGTCAACAAAGCAGGGACTGCATAAGACTGAGACTTTCGCAAATAAATGCCTTTCCTAGCAACTCTTCCACTTGATGCCTTAATTCTTCATGTTCCATAGGGCTCATAAGATAATAAGATCAATCTGGTCATGTAGAACATGGTACTAAATCAATTTGGTGTTGTATATCCTAAGTAGAGCTGGCAAAACAGGTCATCGGGTCGTGTTCGTGTCGTGTCAGCTTCGTGTCGTGTCAAATTTAGGTCGACCCAAACCCGACCCATTTAATAATCGTGTCAAAATATTGAGACCCAAACCCGACACGGAAAAATAATCGGGTTACCCAATAACCCGCTTAATATCTATATATTAAATAAAAGTTACATCAAATATTTATACTTTGTCATACATATGTATGCACATCCATACATACATCCACACATACATACATAATTTATCAATATTATAAAATATACATATCTACTAAAATATTACACACACTATTGAGGTTTTAATTATATATATGTAAATAATATTATATATCAATATTATAAAATATACATGTCTACCAATATTTTATACATTTACACTATTAAAGCTCTAAATGTATTTAAAATTTTATAAATAAAATATTGTGTCTATATTCATCCTTTTAAAGAATAAAAAAAATCATCTCTAATATTTGAGTTTTGATGACAAGAATCTGTAAATTATTTTAAAATAAAAAATATAATCGGGTCATTAATCGAGTAAATGGGTCAAGAATTTTAACCCTAACCCGACACGGAAAAAAATCGTGTTGACCCGGACCCGACCCATTTAATAATCGTGTTAAATTCGACGACCCATACCCATTTATTGGTGTCGTGTTCGTGTCGGGTAATCGAGTCGTGTCAAATTTTGCCAGCTCTAATCCTAAGAGGCGGTAAACCTTTTGGTAGCTCATCAGGGAACAAATCTTGAAATTCCTCAATTATAAGTTTCACAACTTTCGGTATCCTAGAATTACCGCGGCTCTGCTTTCATAATAAAATATAGGCCATCTTAGTCTTTGTTACAACATATATAAATTACTTCTTACCTAACAAATAATTACCCAAGTTTTGTTTGAGAGTGAACTTCTTGCTAGATAGAAGAACAATCCTCGTGTTGTCAAGCATAAAACTATATGTGCTTCTTTTCCCATCGTGCACTAAATTTCGATCAGCCAAGGTTTGCCCAATAATAGATAACAAATATCCATAGCCACAACATCACACCAAACTTGGCTTTGTAAATTGATCTAATAGATAACAAAACTAAACAATGTTTAGATACTATTACTTGATTTCCTTTCTTCAGCCATTGAGCTTGCACAGAGTTTCATGAGGTTCTGTCTTTAAGTTTAGTTTCGATATAACTTTCTTTGAAATAATATTCTTGTAGCTGCCTGAGTTTATGACCGTACAATATATTTTCCCCCCAAATTATGCAAGTAGTCTGAAAAATATTTTGACGTAATCACTTGTCCTTGTCTTGTCTTTTAAAAGTGAAGAATGCTCGATTTACTATCAACATTCGCCCGCTATCACCATGTTCTTTAATGGATTGTGCACTGTCACTAGTATCAAAAGCTGGCTCTTTAGCAAACTCTTCGATTTCTTCCTGTTAGTGCTCTTCACTTTTCTCGATGCCCACCGATAAGCCTTTACTATACTTTCCACCCTTTTTATACTCTGTCATTCAGTGTCCATTTTTCTTATACTTGAAATAATATAATCCTGAGCCCAAGGATTGGGTCTTGGTACTTTGACCACTTTCATTAGATTTTTTATTTATTTGGAGGAGTGAAATTGCGAATTTCGCAAGTTGGACATGAATTATTATGAACAACACTTTGAGAACCCCGAAACTTTGAGTCATTAGTATCCTGATTAAATTATTTCTCCAATTGTAAAGTCTGTTGATGCGCCTCAAAGTTTGAGAATGGATCAACTAAATTCAACTAGTCTTGAAACTGTGATTGTAGGCTTCCACTGTAGTAAGAAACTTATTGTTCTTTTGTCTCTGTTAAGTGATTGCGTACTACCAATCAATAGAATTATATGGTGTAATCATCTACTGATTGATTATCTTGCCAAAATTTTGTAACTGTTAGTATAACAATTTGGCGTAATTGTGAGGTAAGAATAATCCACACAAGTGCTTTTTCAACTTTTCTCAAGAGTCAATCTTCTTTTTGCCTTACCTCATACTTGTAAGTTTGTTTGTTGCCATCAAGCTGCTGCCCTACAGTGAAACCGAGTTGCAGTAAGTGAGACTAGTTTATTATCAAGAAATTCCTAAATGGGATTAATCCAATCTAATAATTCTTTTGGTTGTCTATTTCTTTGAAATTTAGGAATGTCAATCAACCCAAATTTCCATCTTCAATGATCGGTAGACTCAATTCTATGTCGACACATAGAGAATGGGTCAGCAAAGTTTTCACTTGATTTGTCTTCGCATTCTAATATGCAATGACGATCGACGAGTAACTCTGCCATTTGTGCTGCTAACATGTCAATCCTGACTATCATGCTAGCCATAGATTCATTTATCGAAACATCATCTTGGTCGTAATTTGCTACCTCAAGGGCATAATGCCTATGGGCTTATCTTAAAGGCATGATATCAACATGATAAAGTTAAGTGAAAATGGTAAGAAAGACGGAAGCCTTAAAGAACTGGGGGTAAACTGAAAATTAAACAAAATTTTTGGGTAAAATAGTAATTAAACAAAATTTTAAGTTTCCGGTGACAGTTGTCGGAAATCGGCTAGAATGGATGGATCTGAAAAATTTATGGTCGGTAAGTATGATGGCAGTGGTGTCTAAAAAAATGGTGTTTTGGCTGGAAATTGGAGATAACAGCGGTGGTTTGGTGTTGGTTTCAATTTTCTGCAATTGGTTCGTCAGTTGACAATGAGGAATAGTGAGAAAGGTCGAGTTGATTGATGGTGGAGGAGCTGGCTAAACTATGGCGAAAGTTGATGATTTGTCGGCGGCTGTGTTGCAGGGATTTTGGCAGATTTGGATGATTTCAGCAGCGGAATGGTGCATGGAATGCATGTTGGGTTTTGGTGGCTGGCTTCCTTGGAATTTGATGGCAGTGACTGGTCGTTAAAATGACAATAGGAAAGAACGTCGGCAGTTGTAGACGGCTCCTGCTATGATGGCTTCTGGTTTTGTTGTTGTTTTTTTTTTGGTTTTTTAAATTTATTGGTTCTTGATTTTTTTTTAAAAAAGGGAAACAAAAAAAAGTAAAAGGGTAGGTGGTTTAGGACAAGGAAAATGATGTTTGCCCCGGGTCAAACCCCGAAAATGATGTAAACGGCGTTGTTTTGATTATTATTATTTTTCTTTTGGAAAACTCTAAAACGACGACGTTTTGTGATGATATTTTGAGAAGAATAAAATCTATCTTCCTCTTCGTTTTTGTTTCTTCGTTTCACCTGTGAAAGCAACAGAGCAACAGAGATCCCAACTTGGTCTTGTTCCGTTATCTCTTCATCTCTTCATTTCTTCGTTTCTTCGTTTCTTCGTTTCTTCGTTTCTTCGTTTCTTCGTTTCTTTACTTTCCTTCCTCTCCCGAGGTCCAGGCATTCGGGATCCACGACGACCGACTGACAGCCACGATCATCGTCAACGCTGGTAACGCTGGTACTCGAAGCTTGTTCGGGAAATTGAACTCACGAAGCGGCAAAGTTCACAGCCCGAGGTAATGCTTCGTTTTTTCCTCTTTAGGTTATGGAAAAATGGGGACGATTTGGTTGATCTAGGTTAGGCTGCCCTGGTAATGCTTCATTTTTTCCTCTTTAGGTTATGGCAAAATGGGGACGATTTGCTTGATTTAGGTTAGGCTGCCCTGTTGAATTTAATTTCATTGCTCAGCAAGTGCTAAATTTTGTTCCTCTTTGATTTAATTTCATTGCCCTGTTGAATTATTGAATTTTGTTCCACTTGAAAGCTCTATTTGCTAAATTTTGTTTCTCTTTAATTTAATTTAATTTTTGAAGACCACACTTTTAATTTTTGAGTTCTAATTAGTTAGGCATCCGACCCACAATCATGGAATCAGGGTCTCTGATTTAATTTTTGTAACAACAATTACAAAACTATGAGTTAATCTCTTTGAATTATTATTGTTGCTAAAGTGTACACTCAATGGAATAAGTTGGTCTTGGTGGGAATTTTTCTAATTACAGTGGTTAATTGTTAAGCACAAGAAGGGTTTGTGATGGAACAAATCGATAGAAGCGGGAATTGTAAAGCGAAACAGCAAAACTTAGCCATGACAGAGAGTATTAAGTAGGGCAAATCCAAATCAGATATTCCTTATTTGAATCAATTGCAGCTGTTCTCTTTCTGTATTTTATGTTATTTTTTGAATTAATGTAACCGAGTGATGAGGATTAATATTATTGATGGAGGGTTGTATTTTATCTCCAGTTGTGTGTGTATAGATTGTGTGCATTTTGGCTTGGGTTCTTTGATAGCCTTTCTGGCATGTTGCTTCTAGTTTTCATAGCTACTGGGTGGTTGCTGGGTGGTATTTTGGTATTAGCTGGGTGGTATTTTCTGGCATGTTGCTTCTAGTTTGGATATTAGCCGTTGGGTTTCTGGCATTTTGGTATTAGTTGCTGGCATGTGGCTTGGGTTGTTGGTGGTATTTTTTGGCATGTTGCTGCTAGTTTGTTTTTGGCATTTTGGTATTAGCTGCTGGCATGTGGCTTGGGTTCTGGGTGGTATTTTCTGGCATGTTGCTTCTAGTTTGGAGATTAGCTGCTGGGTTTCTGGCATTTTGGTATTAGTTGCTGGCATGTGACTTGGGTTGTTGGTGGTATTTTTTGGCATGTTGCTGCTAGTTTGTTTTTGGCATTTTGGTATTAGCTGCTGGCATGTGGCTTGGGTTCTGGGTGGTATTTTCTGGCATGTTGCTGGGTGGTTCAGGCAGTAATCATGTTGTTCATATGTTCCAGTTTTCTTTTCTTTTAAGTCTAACTAACTGTAATTGCAATTAAAATTTGATTTGGGTAATTTCTTTGGCATTATTAACTGTAATTGTTTCCGTTTTTGGGCAGTTTATTCCCAAGGGACTATTAACCACAAACAATGTCATCCGAGCTAAGTGAGAATCGAAGCTCATTGCAAATGTGTAATAGATGCGGTAATCATATGGAGTTGTTAACGTCACGCACAACAAAAAATCCAAATCGGAAATTTTGGATTTGTAGAGGATGTAAGAACTTTCAATGGGCAGAAGATCGTAAACCTACCGAAGAGAAAATAGACTTGTTAGCGGATGAAATTACGAAGTTAGGCTTAGAGATCGAGTGTTTGTCCGTTAAATTTCAATTATTGCATAAAGAACTTGAGCATATGCGAGAACGTGAAGTGCAGAGGCGATTATTGGACGACGAACTTCGAAAGAGAGAGGCACCACGATATGATTTTATTAAAATACTCATGATTGTTGTATTATGTTTTCTCTTAAAGTATTATTTTTAAGTTGTTTCAAGTTAAAGACTTGTAGACATATGTAATAGCATTTTCATGTTAAATATAAGTTTCCGAGTAGTTTGACTCTCTGGATTTAATTCACAGTATTATGAAATTATAATTTGGCCCTAAAAATTATTCTCAAAATTATACTATGGCCCAAATCATTCTAATATTTTCCAAATTAATCCAATTCTAAACTTTTGAAAATAAACTTATTAATTCATAGTATTATGAAATTATAATTTGGCCCCAAAAATTATTCTCAAAATTATACTATGGCCCAAATCATTCTAATATTTTCCAAATTAATCCATTTCTAGAATTTTGAAAATAGACTTAAGAACTCCAGAATTTAAAAAATGTCGAAATACACATACACCAAATTACATTAGTTCATTAGTTGAATAATACATAAAACATAAGCATAAGCTAACTTTGATTACATGCTTGGTTCATTAGTTGAAAACTCCCCTTGATTGGCCTCCTCGAAATTTTGTTGCGGTGCATGTTGCAAGTGCACATGATGAGCTGGACCGTAATTCATCCAATACTGATAGTAAGGGGGGAAAAATGCATGTTGTGGGGGTGCTTGTTGTGGTTGCTGTTGTACCAAAAAAAAAAAAGTTAAACACAAATTATCAAACATATGACAATGAAAGGAAATAACAAATAAAAAAATATTACCATAGCCATATTGCTCTCTTGTGTTGGGATTGTAGTAGCCACCTGAGAAGATAAATCATGTATCTCCGCGTCCTAGGAATGCAGTCAACACACATTTAAAGTATATATTAAATTAATTTAAAATGAATGTATTAAAGTATTAAATTAATCTAAAGTATATACAATTACCTCTATAGTTGTGTTTATCGAAACGTTGTTCGATTTCTGTTTTGGCCGCTTAAATTGCTTTTGCTTTCTTTGACTAGGTGGACGACCTTTACGCCGACTTACCACTGGATCTTGTATGTTACTACTGGATCCACCATCAATGGTTGTATCGTCGCCGTCACATCGAACATTTAGAGATACATCCTTCATAGCTTTCTCAATCCAACCCATAATGTTTTTATGGCTTTCTTCATTTTTTGAAGCTACCTCAGCAACATCATAAAAAGCAGTGCACTCCTCTCTATATCGCTGATGTTCAATGCTCGAACTCCGTGCATCATAACTGACTTTGACTTTACTAGAGAATCTCCGCACATCTTTCCTCCATCTTCGTAGGATATACTTTTCAGGCAGTAATTGCACACGGTTACGTGACAACACTGCGATAGCGTGTTTGCAAAGAATGCCCTTATATTCAAACATTGAGCACACACAACGAATTTCACCTTCATCTTTTTCAAAAATGACTCTAAAAGTCTTTTCTCTACTCTTTTCATCGTTTTCAATAACTTCATATTCTGACCCCCCACAACTGAAAACCTCACAATATATCTTATTCACCAGCTCTTGCTGAAATTCCTGAAACTTGGAAATAGTGTACACTTCTTCAACTTGCTTTTCCATTGCAAAACTGGTACGACATGGCAACCGTTGGCTAAAACTTCGTGCATCTGCTTGCCATTCTTTCTCAATTTTACTTTCCATTGCTTTCTCATATTTCTCCACAAATTGCTTCAAAGTTGTTTTCGAGTTAACATACCCATCAAAGAAAGCATTCATACTCTCACTACGCTGAGTGGTTGACATTCCAGCCCAAAAAGTAGTTTTCACGAATGCTGGAACCCAACGATTTCTTTCCTCATACAAATCATTCAACCACTGATTATTTCTAAGATCATATTTATCTAACATGTCATGCCAAGCTTCCTCGAATTCAACAGGAGTATGTAAATCATAAACAACAGAAAGTAATGAAACTCTAATGGCATGATATTCTGCATACCTTCCCAACTTCTCAGGCACCTTTTTCAATATATGCCACAAACACCATCGATGCCTAGTGTCTGGAAAAACAATCTGAATTGCATTTTTCATCGCTTTATCTTGATCTGTAATGATTCCAAGGGGAGGACACCCAGACATACATGATAGCCATGTGTCAAATAACCACGTAAATGTTTCCGTGTCCTCATGCGAAATCAACCCACATCCTAACAAAATTGATTGACCATGATGATTAACTCCTACAAAAGGAGCAAATGGCATGTCATACTTGTTTGTTAGGTATGTGGTATCAAATGTGACAACATCCCCAAAGTCCTTATAGGCTGCCCTGCTCCTTGGATCTGCCCAAAATACATTTTTTAACCGACCCTCCTCATCTAGGTCAATACTGAAGTAAAACCCATCATTTTCTGTTTGCATTTTCTGAAAATACCTCTGAATTGCAATAGCATCCCCTTCTCCGAGTCTTAATCGCCTCACCTTGTCAACATGATTTCTAGCATCTCTTTCTAAAAATGACACATTTTCAAAGCCACCAGCCTCGACAACAATCGACTTAAAACTTTGAGCCATTTTAATTCCAGCTTCTTCATTTATTTCAAGCTGCTTTTTAACAAAAGGACTAATGGAACGGTTGCATCGATAATACCTACTCTTGCTCGGACTCACGGCATGGTTGTGTTCAAGGATCAAATTTCCAATTACCCATTTTCCACTAACAATATCCAAACGTCCTCCAATTTTAGCATTGCATCCAATTTTTTGGTTTGGTTGAAGCCGCAAAACATTAGTGGCTTTGGCTTTTGACTTGCCGTTTCTCCCACAAGTAAATGTCACATATCTCAAACTCCCATCATCCCCTTTTCTACAAGATCTCCGCATCACTGGAAACCCCTCTTGTAGGCCATAAGTTTTATAATATTCAAACATTTCATCAGGACTATCAAAAGACATCCCAACCGTAGGCTCAACAACATTTTCCACCACCAATTCCTCATTGTTTTCTTCCAAATCAGCCCCCTGTAAATCCTGCAATTCCCCAACTTCATCAACCTCCTCCACTTGTTCGAAATTATCCATTAACTGCTGCAAATTAAAATAATTCAATATCTTATTAGTTATTTATCGCAAATTCATTAAATTTAAAAACAAAATTTCAAAAGCAAAATGAAACAACTCAGATGGTAATTACATATTCTCACATTGCTTTTTCTGTAGCCCCTGTATTAATTGCAGATGAAGAAACACAATAATATGATCAACTAGTCTTGAAATAAATTGAGCCATGTATGTAGAAACTCAAATCGATTGATACTGATCATAATTCCTTTCTTCAGAATAATAATATTAATTCTCTTGCCTTTAAAAAAACAATTCCATTATACCCAATTTAATTACAAACATAATTATAAAAAAACAGAGCCCAGGTCATTACTCTACCTCCCTTCGTTCACAATTTTTTAAATTGATTTTGAATCCTACGAAGCTACAAGCCAATTTCATAAACAACATCATTTCTACATTAAAAATAGATTAACATCACCATCAATTTAGCTTCAAACAACTCTGTTTTTTTTTTCGTAGTGATGCTAACAGCTAATGTATGGAAACTGTTACAATGTTACTGAAGAAATAAATTCAAGAACATGAGAACTGAAGAAATAAATTCACAGGGAAAAATTTAAAATTAAATTAAAAAACAAAATGCTACAAAGAAGACAGTACCGAAAAAAAAATTCAAGCTTCCAAAATTCAATCTTTCAAGCACAATGTTATCTTCCTCTGCCGAAACTAATCTTGCCGAAACTCAGCCGAAACCAATCTTGCTGCTGTTGGTCTTGTTCTTCACTAAATGCAAGGGCTGTGGATCTCGTTCAGCTTAATTAGTAGATGCCGAAACTAATCATGCCGAAACCAATCTTGCTCGCAGCCGAAACTCAACCGAAACTCAGCTGCTGTTGGTCTTGTTCTTCACTAAATGCAAGGGCTGTAGATCTCGTTCAGCTTAAGATGAAAAGGATGGAGCAAGGGCTGTGCAAGGGCTTTGGTCTTGTTCTTCACTAAATGCAAGGGCTGTGGATCTCGTTCAGCTGCTGTTACAAGGGCTGTGGATCTCGTTCAGCTGCTGTTGCAAGGGCTGTGGATCTCGTTCAGCTTAAGACGAAGAAACGAAAAAGAAATGAAGAAAGGATGGAAGAAACGAAAGAAATGAAGAAAGCCTGGAAGAAACGAAAAAAAAAAAAATAAAGAAAACGACGCAAATAAGAAGCCGCGAAGTAAAAAAAAATTTAAAAACAAAACGACGCCGTTTTGTATTTTTCGGGGTTTGACCCGGGGCAAACATCAGCACTCTTAGGACAATTAAGAATCAGGCTTTCAGCTTTGATATCAAACTAATGCAGAGGAAGCTTAACATTCAAATATTCAATATTCTTGAAAATATTGGAATAAAAGAGTTATTTAAATTTTTGTTAACTCAAGAGAATACCGAAATTAAGACTCATTGATTTTGTAAAATGTCGAGAATTAACTAAATTAAAAAATTCACATAAAATTTTGGAAACTGAGAATATTATTGAACTTTGTCTTAAAAGCCTATAAAGGAAGACTATTTATATTAGTAATAATTATTCTAAATCATAAATTAAAAAAAAATTAAACTAAAAAGGAAACAAAGTAATAAACTTTACTTAGTAAGAAAACTAATCATAAGATAATAAGGATTTCTAGTCTGCATAAGGTCTCAATATCCCACTCAAGCATGTCATTCTCAATCAACGGTGGCCTTGATGCCCCACTCGTCTGTATGTCATTGTTTACAGCAATCTCAATAGCGTGTACTGAGTGTTTGCCTTCTACTTTTGCCCTCGACTTGTTCAATCTTGTAATTGTAAATTTGGTTTCAATATTGCAAACTAGTATTAAATATGTAGTTGTCTAAATTTAATTCATGCCTCAGTATTGTATAGAGAATAATATGCTTTGAAATTCCAGTAGCCACTTATTTATTTATTTTTATCGTGCATACTACTACTATATCATAGAGTATAATAAATCGAGAGAGCCATTTAGTTACTATTTCAAGTTTTCAACTAGGAAATTGGTTTAGAGGTTGTTCATGCTACCAACTGATTTGGATCATATTATTGTTGACTTCTAGTGAAGATTCTTAAGAGTTTGGACTGTCAATTAAGCCATACAGGGAAAAAGTATATTGTAAGTAGGAAATGAAATTATTTCATATAATGTTTAGTGAAACTGCTTCATGGTTTCATCTCTAACATATGAGAATTGTTGTCTGTTCTGAAAATAATAATTTCAGTTTTCTTTATAATTGTGATCAGGAAAATATAATGTGACACCGACACATATTTTTAATTAGGTGTGCAAGTTGCCGGAATTCGTTTTTTGTGTCACTTCTAATTAATGCCAACTTAACATTAGTACATGTGACATAAGTACTTCTAAAACCCGAGGCAGTGTGATTAACTTGTACTACTTTAATTTTAGTAACGGACCATAAGTTCATAACCGAAACAACGCTACTTAATGTTTACGATATATACGGCTAGTTAATTAGCGATCTTCAAGTCATTAATTTTTGTTTCCTTTTGAAAATTAAACATTTCTTAAAGTTGATTAATATTAAACATTGCTTAAAATAATGATTAATAAGATTGTTGTAATGGCTCAAAAAATACTCGTTATTTTAGATTGATATTTATTGGCCAAATGCTAATAAATAATTATTAGTTTATTTGCTAATTAATAGTATAACATATTTAAGATCGAGGTATTTTGAGATATTTTTTAAAATATTTAAATTAAACGAAACACTTAAATTAAAATATAAGAACTAAACGAATATTTATCTTAATTTATAAAGCCACTTAAGTGAAAAATAAGCATATTTTGCATGTGATTTTACACAAATACATTTCAATAATTTTGACATGCATGATATGTTGGAGAAGTCAATAGAAGTATCTTGTTTTATTTATTTTTTCTAGCATTTATAATAAGCAATATTATTGAAATATTGTAGAAAATTAAATATTCCCAATGGAAAATTTCTTTAATATCTAATGTGAAATTACTACCATCCAATTATGGTAAATGAAAACATGGTGGTGCATATTAAAAAATTAATGTTGCCGTGCAAGTTTGATTCTCATTAATTAATTTATGCGACATTTATTTTCAGTCAAAGAGGAAAAATGAGCGGAATTGGCCAGCAATTAGTTTCATTTTTACTTCAAGAACTATCGAGATGAAATTATATTCACTGCGGAATTTGCTATTAATGGACTTATTTTCATTGCATTAAACAATAAGTAATTTCGTTTCCGAATAATAATATTCTTATAGAATTGATATAAAATTATATTTCGAGCATTGCTAGCGTCAGTCAGTCGCCTTTGGAGCAATTGACGAAGTCGCTGCTTCTTGCTTTTTGTGGTTGATTAAACGCTTTTATTTTAGTTTCAATTTTTGCCATTTGTATGGATTATCAATAATACCCTTTGTAATGTAATCACCCTTTATATATTTGATTAACTTATTTCCAGAGACAAACAATTAACCACAAAACAAAAGAGGTTTATGAATAAAAATATGGAGTCATTACTGCATTAAATTTATTAAAAAATTATACAAATAGAAATGACTTTTTGTTATAAGTCACTAAATTACTTGACAAAAAAATTGATATTTATAATGAACATTTTTTATTTGAATCTCTCAAATCAATCATATGAAGTTGTTTGAATATTTAAATTAAAACTGAACCTCAAAATGAGCTGAATCTACTATATTAACGTAATTAAGAGAACCTATTAACTTTACAAAAAAATCAAGTTACTTGTAAATATCACAATAAAAGAGAGAGGTTAGCTAAGAAGTGGAAAAAAAAAATTGGAGCATTAATGTTTCTTTTTTTTATAAGAAATATTTATGTAAGGGTGTTACTGTCATGTTAACTAATATGTTAATTTATGCTGCGTTTACTTTTTGGACTGGAGTGGAAATCCTGGGATTAGGAGCGTGGAGTGGGAGTATGGTGTTTACTTAGACTAAAATGAAAGTATGGATTGTCAATCAGAATCCCAATTATTTGTTTACTTTGTCTTGGATTGGGAGTAAATTGTTTCAAATTACAATTTTATCCTTATGTAAAGAATTTGTAGTTTTTTTTAAAAAATGAATAAAAAATATATTTGTACAATAACCTATTTATTTTATTATTAATTTTAATTATATAAAATAATAATTATTTTTAATATTTTTAATGATGTAAAATAAAAAAATTTATGAATTTTATTTTAATTTTAAAACTAAAAATTATTGGTAATATTTATCTGTATAAACAAAAGACAATTTAAAATGTTGGATTATACTATTACATTGTGCCATCGTCAAGAAAATTATTTTTCACAACTTTGATTTTTCCATCCTGTTGATTTTTTATTTATTTATTTTTTCAAATTTTATGTGCATACACAACTTGTTCTAAATATGAACATATCAAGGCATAGGGCAGCCATCAGTTTTGATGCCTGGAGCTATAGGCCATTTTGCCAATAGGTAATACTTGGTGGAATGAAGTCCCCACCACTATGGTCCAAAAATATCATTAGACTGCAGCATAAAGTAAATCAATATAGCCATGAAAACAAAATTAAATATAGTTCATTAGTTCGATATAATTTCGAAGGCCAAAATATATTACATAGCACCTCAAGTCCAAGGTTCCAAAATAATATTATATAAGAACACATCTCTAAAGTTCCAAAATAGTGTGTTCATTTGACAAAACACAATCCAAATTTCCAAAGTAATAGAAGGACTGCATCTCACAAACCACGACCAATCTTTCGAAGGATATACCCCTTTTTCAGCTCATTGGGCAAGTTGAAGAACACACGTAGCATATCATGTTTGGTTGCCAAAATATCAATCGCATCTAATATTTCTTGCTCACCTAAGCCTTCAATCTTACATATTTCACCATACAACTTAGCTTGTAAATCAGATAATTCTTTGTCAGCAGTAGAAAGTACGCTAATCAACCCATCAAGCTTGGGTACCATGGCTGAAATGGACTCTGCCATTGCCCCCATATTTGAAGACATATTTTCAAATGTCTTGTCCTTGGTTCTTCTTTTATTCTTGGGATGGCTGGAATTACTTGGAACACTTTCATTTTCATTAGCAGGTGCATGTAATTGTGGAGCGTGTGACATATCACCAAGAATATTTTGCCAAAATAATAATAAGTCTAACTATTTTTCAACTTGTCATTGATCAAGTGTTTTCTCAATAGTCACAGCAAGAGGAAATGATAGCTTAAATAAGAGAACAAGGATAAAGTAGACTATGTGATTATCATGACTTATCTTTCCCAGCATCATAAGTCAAACATGTGCATTAAAGAGTCAATATCTAATCATTATGTCCAAATAAAAATTGCAAAAAGTTTACATTCCAATATAAATATAAACTAATTATATTGCAAAAAGTTTACACTTGTTGAGTTCCCTTCGAATACGTTTACATACTGTAACCATAAATAGTTGTAAATTATGGACCCTAATCTTACACATGGCAAAATCTTAAACTGGCATGCATTAGACTAATTATGCACCTGCATGTACACGATCATTGCTCTCTTGAAAATGGGAGAAAAAAACCAAATCCATGCATTAAATTTTCACAACCCAGAATAGAGAAATTTTAAACAAAAAAAACCAAAGAGCATCCACATGACCACTAAACTGGCACCACATCTTGTCTCTATACGCAGTAGGAGCAGAAGCAGAGAAAAAGCACTTTCAACACGCAAAAGAACTTCCTCTTTTATTTTCACTTATTGACAAAAAAAAAAAAAGCAAATCGGTTCGATCAAACAATTAATAAGCAACACAGGTAACACAGAGATAAATTAATGACAGATCGTTGCATGTATGACTCAACAAAAACTAGATCAGCGGCATGAATGTTATTAGAAAACATTACCTTGGATGATTCGAAATCGACAAAAGAGAATTTTTAGCAGCGTGGGTAGTGATTCCAAAGTCGTGATTGAGGCTAGTTCATGTATTCTCTTTTCGCCGGCACCGGTGACCTTTTCCACGTGAAGAAATCGAGCAATGATTTTGGGATTTCACGAGTTAGATTTTGGGATTTCACTGCTTAGGGTTTGATGAACTTGGAATTCGATACCATTAAGCCCCTTTTATATATGGTACAATTGTAAAATTTTATATTGTTTAAGGGCGTTTTTGGTATTCAAATGAGGGGTCCACCTACCTTGCAACTGTTGCAAGGTACCACCGATTTTAACTTTTACTAACTTCAATCTCTCACCATCGGATCTACTAAAAAAATAGTTTAAACGGCTGAGATGCGTTAGTTTAAATTTTAACATTATAGTCCCTACTGTTTATGAAAATTCTTAAAAGTTAAAGAGATAAATTTATAAGTTCGGATTATTTAAAATTATAAATAATTAGACAATTAAAAATCATTAATTTACTTTTTTTTTTAATCTTATTCGATTAGAGATAATCAAACACGCCGGCACCATTAGAAAGTCATTATTACCAACCACATCGACGGGCGGCTAGCCACTAGATTGCAAAACCATGCCGCACGCGCACCTGCTGCTACAGTGTCAAACCACGCTGCAAAGGCAGCTGTTTCAGAGCTGCCATGAAGCGGGACGACCATTGCTTCTCCAAATTATTGTTGCTGCAGCTCTTAAAATGATGATGTTAGTGTTTGGATATTTGAAACCAATTCGGTCTTGGGTTAGGGTTTGGTAGATTGAGGTCAATTTGGGTTAGGTTTGGGAAATTAATGTTCATTAGGTTAGGGCTTAATAATTTGATGATTTTTTTTAATTGCAATTTGATGTTAAGTTTCTCCCAAAATTTTAGTTTCTATCTTATTGGAAGGGTTATTTGATGTTGTGACAATGGCAAAGGGCATTGGAAATGGCATTCCCCTTGGTGCGCAGTAGTAACTACTCCAAAGATTGCAGAGGCCTTGAGTCACGGCAGTTACCTCAATACTTTTGGTGGGAATCTCGTATGTACAGCTGCAGGGCACGCTGTTTTGAAAGGTAAGCTTCAACATAATGCACATGTTGGATCCTTTTTGAAAGAAAGACTCACTGTACTTAAGGATAAATATGGAACTATTAGAGATGCGAGGGGAAGCAGATTTATGCTTGGAGTTGGATTTGTCACTTATCGCCAATTGAAAACACTTGCTAAGGCTGAAACTCTAGATATCATCTACTGTACAATGTGAAAACAAAGTACTAAAATAGATTTATTCAGGAAAAATAGTCTTGTAATGGCAAGTTTAAGTAAGGGTTTATTTGGTATCAAAATATGTTTGTAAAGTAAAATATGAATTTTCAAGTTGTTGCCGTGAATTTTTTAAGTTAATGAGTTTAATAAGTATTTTAGTGGATTTAAATAATCTCATTTTTTATTATTCACTAATATTATTGTATTTTTTAATTTCTATTTATGAAATTACATTTTCATACCAATGACAATGATATAATCTGAAATTTTTAAGAAGAAATAGGAAAATAAAATTATGGTAATACTTATAAATGACTTGTAAATATAAAATGAAGTAAGGGGCCAAGTGAAATTTAATATTGCAAAAGACAAAAATATGTGGTAACTTACCACGGTGGTAACGTAGTTGCGTCCTCAAATGAGTGGGAGTGAGACTCCCACCTCTCCCCACGGGAGTGGGAATCCCACTTCCCACTCTAAAATTGAGTGGGTCATATGGAATGAGAATCCTACTCCTCCTTCAAAGCTTGTAAGTAAACACTGGGAGGAATCCACACTCCTCACTCCCACTCCAGAAAATAAACACAATATTAAACTCTTAAATAAATGATATTTCTTGAGAAAACTGAAAGAAATGGTATTATAGTAACTAAGCATAAAGAATAAGGGCTTTTTTAATCACAAATTGTATGGGTTAAAAAGGAAAAAAAGAGTCACGTGTCCCCCTTTAAAGTAGCAACTGCGTCAATCGCTTCCAAAGGCTGATTGACGCTAGCACGACTCTTACATTTTGTATGTTGCGTAGCAACTTAGTAATTATCATAATAATTAATTTTTTATAAGTTCTTATGATGTTGAAATCATCTTAAGGTAAAGTATTATTTCATAATTATACGATCAAAGTTATAATGAGTTTTTTTACTATTTATCACTTTACGTGTGTGCCCATAATTCGTACTCTATCTTAAAGCAGATCCAAAATAGCCATAACCTTTTTTTTATATTATCACTAATAACATTAATTTTACAATATAAATAAATGATTATATGCCGCATCATTTCATTATAATTCCCATCTGTGGTTTGCAAATGAGAGTAAATTGGTAATTATGTCATCAATTTTGCATTGATTACATAAAATTATGCACGCGTTTACATGCATCTTCTTTATATTTTGTAAGGATTTAAACACTTAATAACATTATAATGAAAACAAGTACACATAACCAACAATTTATCTCCAAACTTCAACTTAATTAACTTTTAGAGCTACTTCTTCTTCTTCTTTTTTTTAAAGCGAAGCTGTTTTTACTTGTACATATGTTTAATGCAAACAATGCATATAATACAAAATGTTAACTGGGGCGATTGGATCAAAAATTTATTTGGGTGGGATTACTTGCACCTTAACTTATACTTTGAACAAGATTTAATTAGGATAGGTTATTTGAACCCACCATAACTCTCAATAAACTCATGTACTTAATAAATTCATTATGAAAATTTTAAAATTTATCTTTTATTGTATAAACCCACTAATATACCCAATATACCCATATCATTTTTATAATTATTAGCAATTCTAGTAGTGATTTCTA
Source organism: Citrus x changshan-huyou (assembly GCA_039657385.1). Taxonomy (NCBI): domain Eukaryota; kingdom Viridiplantae; phylum Streptophyta; class Magnoliopsida; order Sapindales; family Rutaceae; genus Citrus; species Citrus x changshan-huyou. The sequence continues at coordinate 6,986,980 of CM077555.1, read as the reverse complement.
CTTTGTCTTCTGTAATGGTCTTAAAATCAAATCCTCCATTATTGACTTGTTGCAGTGGATTTTTTTTTTCTTTTTATTCCCTAAATAAAACTCTTTCCCATTTAATACTCCATTTTTTTTTGTGAAGTCATTTGCATTGTTGTTTAGTTTATGTCAATGACAATAAGTCCTATAAATCTTAGTACCGATAAAACTCAAAATAAATTTCTAATTTTTGATCTTTCTGAAAATACTTTTTTCAAATTAAATAATTTTTTTTTGGGTTATGGAATCTTAATTGTTGAAGTTTCATAAAATGCATTGCATCATATGTATTATACTTAATAAAAACTAAGGAGATTGTCAATTTCTCTCCTACTGAAGTTAATATATAGCACTTATCTCCTACTATCTTTGTAATAACCAAAGACATGCTTGACAATATAATTTTACAGTATTACTTTTATTTTCAAATACACTTTCACGCATGTTTATTATAAATTAACTAAATCATACGAAAAGAAATTAAAGTTAAAAAAATAAGCATTAAAAACAAGAAATAGATGTTTTAACATGAATAAAAAATATTAAATTTTTAATCACATCAAAACAATGCTTCTTATTTTTAGTACTTAATTTTTTTATTTTATTTTTCATTTATATGATCTATTTAATTTATAATAAATAGAATGAAAGTGTATTTAAAAATAAGGGTAATCTTGTAAAATTATACTACCAGTAGTTTATTAGCTATATGAAAATAATAGGAGGATAAATTATATTGATTTTAGTAAGGGGAAAAATTGACAATCTCCCTAAAAACTAAGAAACTTAGCTAATTAGTTGAAAGAAAACTTAAATTAAGAGAAATTTTGCTAAATCTAAGAATGAGTACCAAAAATTTAAAACCTAACATTAAGGTGAAAAACAATTAGAGACAAAAGCATGTAAACTTAAAAATGTTAGAAAGAGAAACACGTTAAAATTTATAATGTTGGGTTATAATAGTGTTGTAACTTAAAGGCATTTATGTAATAAAAATATTTATTAAAATGGGGTGCAGAGACTATTTGATGAGTTAAAATAACCCCACCTAAAATTTAATATTACAAAAATTGCCCCATGTAATTTATGTTACGTACACTCAAGCTAACTGGATAAAGGTAAAATCTTATATATTATTTATTGAATGTCCATGAGCAAGCTAACAATAGTATATTAGTCGGGGAAAATATACTTGTTATATCACAAAATAATAAAGAATGAACAAAATCAAGAATGTAAAATTACATTTACTTGAAATCTAACAGTAATTTCAATTTGATTACTTGAAATTTATCACCATCATCTATGTATATGTGTTTTGTATATATATGTGTCTGTAAAGAACAAATTTACTGAATTACTTATTGATTTTTTGTATATTTTTAAAAGCATTTCAAAGGACAAGCCATTGTTTTTACATTCTGAACCAGGTTAATTCAACTTTGAACCCGAGGGACTTCAAAGCCATTGAGTGGATTGTACAGATTAAAGGATCATCATCAACCACGAGTACATGAAAAAGCAAATTTTTGGCTAAGGGATTTCCCATGGTCTTTGCTTTCTTTGAGCTGGATTCACCTTCTCCAAGCATCATTTTGGCAGTTGAATTTTCCTACATATATGAAAATTAAATAGACTAATTGTAGAGTTTTATCTATGATTAGTGCAAATTAGCAATCTTTTCAGCAAGTTAATTCATCAGTAATGTTCTCCTACATTACTTAATGGGAAAATGTTAAAGTAAAAGAGTAACTGAAATTGAAAAAAGTCCTAACATTAAGTTGATCACAATAGAAGCGGTTCAAATAATGAATTTAAAGCAAAAAACCATCTATCTTTTAAGTACTATAACTACTCTTTATAAATGATTATTTTAACACTAATTAAAATCATTGAGTTTGTGATCTCTAATGAAAATGAAAATGTTAAGGAACCTGTATTTGGCAAGTAAAAATTTCCCTAAATTGATGCTAAAAAAATAATAATTGTAGCATGAAAACCTACAAAAATGCTTAAATGAATCAAACAATAAGATACAACTACTGATTAAGTTAGTTTGAAGTACCTTATAGAGTCTTAAGAAATAAGACATAAACAATGTTTATTTCCACAACTACTTATGGTTTTATAAGCAAGAAAATGTGTTAACATCCTTATCTTGCTTTCACTAAAGTAGGATGTGTTTAGGATTTTCAATTTTTAGTAGATATTATGCTTATTATTTTGCCAAAAACTAACAATTTACATTATTATGAAAATATATTGTAATCTACTAAATTGGATTTCGTATTCTGTAAAATTTAATTTGAGAGATGAAAAAAAAAAATTACTTAAAAAGGTGTCATATTTTTCTAAAAGATCTGACAATACCGTTAAAACTATTTTATCATCAGATACACAATTAAAACTATCAGATAGGATATCTATATTTATACATAATTTATCCATTAGATTTAATCATATTCATGATAGAGTTACTTGCAATTAATGTTATTGTACGTACCGCTCATTGTTTATCGAATGGTAAAACCACGTTTATTTCTTTTCTTTTCTTTTTTTCTCTTATTCTTTATAAAAATAATTACCTCAAATAGTTTCCTTTATTGGATTTCTTACTCAATAGCATTAAAGAAAAATCTTGAGTGCTCTTGCAGTATCACACAAATGAAAAAATAAAATGAACAAAAATAGAGCAAATGAGGACTAAGATTCTTCTTAAACTTGGACGTTGAAAGTATATAATTATGGGGTTCAAAAGGGTTATTTCCACCCAGCCCCCAAATGTTTTGACATTTTCCATTGTGCCCCTAAAATGTTCTAACAATTTTTACCCCACACCCAAATCTATGAATTTGACTGTTATTTTTAACGGAACTATTTGAAATTTAATTAAATGTCCAAAATAGTGAAAATACTCCTTATCTTGAATTAGAGAAGAATTAAATGACATAAAAAGCTAATACAATAATTGATATTTACATTAAAAATTCTTAATTAAAGGTAATTAAATAATAATCCCATCAATTAACTTATCAAATAAATTTAATTTATCATCATTAAATAATATATAGGGCATGAACTTCCAAATTTCGCTTTTGACCATTAGAATAAACAGTCAAATTAATGAATTTAGGTGTGGGGTAGAAATTGTTGAAACATTTGGGGGCGCAGTGAAAAATATTAAAACATTTGAGGGCAAGGCGAAATAAAATTTCAAATAGTTCCGTTAAAAATAACAGTCAAATTCACAGATTTGGTGTGGGGTAAAAATTGTTAACATTTTGGGGGCACAATGGAAAATGTCAAAACATATGGGGGCTGGGTGGAAATAACCCTTTTGAACTCCATAATTATATACTTTCAACGTCCAAGTTTAAGAAGAATCTTAGTCCTCATTTGCTCTATTTTTGTTCATTTTATTTTTTCATTTGTGTGATACTGCAAGAGCACTCAAGATTTTTCTTTAATGTTATTGAGTAAGAAATCCAATAAAGGAAACTATTTGAGGTAATTATTTTTATAAAGAAAAAGAGAAAAAAAGAAAAGAAATAAACGTGGTTTTACCATTCGATAAACTATGAGTGGTACGTACAATAACATTAATTGCAAGTAACTCTATCATGAATATGATTAAATCTGATGGATAAATTATGTATAAATATAGATATCCTATCTGACAGTCTTAATTGTGTATCTGATGATAAGATAGTTTTAACAGTATTGTCAGATCTTTTAGAAAAATATGACACCCTTTTAAGTAATTTTTTTTCATCTCTCAAATTAAATTTTACAGAATACGAAATCTAGTTTAGTAGATTACACTATATTTTCACAATAATGTAAATTGTTAGTTTTTGGCAAAATAATAAGCATGATATCTACTAAAAATTGAAAATCCTAAACACATCCTACTTTAGTGAAAGCAAGATAAGGATGTCAACACTTTTTCTTGCTTATATAAACCATAAGTAGTTGTGGAAATAATCTTTGTTTATGTCTTATTTCTTAAGCACTCTATAAGGTACTTCAAACTAACTTAATCAGTAGTTGTATCTTATTGTTTGATTCATTTAAGCATTTTTGTAGGTTTTCATGCTACAATTAATTATTATTTTAGCATCAATTTTGGGAAGTTTTTACTTGCCAAATACAGGTTCCTTAACATTTTCATTTTCATTAGAGATCACAAACTCAATGATTTTAATTAGTGTTAAAATAATCATTTATAAAGAGTAGTTATAGTACTTAAAAAATAGATGGTTTTTTGCTTTAAATTCGTTATTTGAACCGCTTCTATTGTGATCAACTTAATATTAGAACAATTTTCAATTTCAGTTACTCTTTTACTTTAACATTTTCCCATTAAGTAATGCAGGAGAACATTACTGATGAATTAACTTGCTGAAAAGATTGCTAATTTGCACTAATCATCAACAAAACTCTACAATTAGTTTATTTAATTTTCATATATGCAGGAAAATTCAACTGCCAAAATGATGCTTGGAGAAGGTGAATCCAGCTCAAAGAAAGCAAAGACCATGGGAAATCCCTTAGCCAAAAATTTGCATTTTCATGCGCTCGTGGTTGATGATGATCCTTTCATCCGTACAATCCACTCAATGGCTTTGAAGTCCCTTGGGTTCAAAGTTGAAGTAACTGAAAATGGAAAAGAAGCTGTTGATCTATTCCGTGCTGGGGGAAAATTTGATATTGTATTCATTGACAAGGAAATGCCTGTCATGAATGGAATTGAGGTATTTATAGAATAATTAATTTTTTCTAAAATGGAATATTTAACTTAAAAGATATAATCATATATAATTTTCGATTGCTACATATTAAGACTCTGGTTAGTATTAAGGTTAGATAATTATACTAAAAAGTCTAGCACTAAAATGTTTGGTAAACACTAATTACTGTATCTTGAGAGTTAAGTTAATTCGATACAACACTTGTATAACTGTAAACCTATAATATCTTCATTATTTTGCTCAAAATTATTATTAAAAAGTCATATTTAGTAAATACCATCGACTTTTATTTCTTAATTACAATTTTTTTTTACAATAACTGCGACTTAAAAAGTACAACACCTCAATACAAAACAATGTCCAAAGCAATTACTGTGTTTATTTATATAGTATATACACACACTATTGTATGTGTTCGAGCTCATTAAGAGGGAATATGGTGAAATCTAGTGATTTTTTTTTTTTTTTTTTGTACAAAGCAGGCAACTAGGGAGATACGAAGCTTGGGTATTGAAACCAAGATTGTGGGGGTCACTTCACTCAATTCAGAGACTGAAAAGGAAGCTTTTATGCAGGCTGGTCTTGATTTGTGCCACACAAAACCGCTCAATGTGTGCAAGATCATCCCTCTCATGGAGGATCTCATGAAGAATAATTGATCACCATCAAAATCGTTGAAGGAATGGCATTATGTTTCATTGTCTCAAGGGTTAATGAACTTCATATTATATCTTTATAATTTTCTTGATCATTTATTTCAATGGATTGGTGCTTTTCTTTTTCTTTTTTTTTTTCCCCCAACATGATATGGCTACCTTAGGTTTGTCTTCTTTGTTTAAATAAGAGTTAGCTGAAAGAAGCTTTGGCTAGCCAAGAATAAAGAGTTATTTTAGGTTTGCCTAATGGGTCTCTTTAATTTGTTTTCTGTTTAAAACAACTGCAAATATGCATTTGCTAAGAGTCAAAGTTTGTGTTTGGTTAGAGTCTATTTTAGTTTAATAGTTTGTCCCTTTAAGAGTCTATGTAAGCTTTAACCTTTACAATATAAAGAATAAAGCCTTTCTTTAGGCTACGTAGATGTTGCGAGTAGTCTTAATACTCGTCTTTATACATCTTTTTGGTGGATTCAAATGCTCTATATTCCTTGTTAATGCATAATTAGTGGATTCGATATACTAGTCGGAAATGCTTCCAGTAATGTTTGATTGAAAGAAATAAAGCTAATTTGAACTGATGCTTATATTAAAAGCCATCTCACAAGATACTTACAATTAATTTTAAGAAATGCTTTCAAAAATCAAAATCCACATCACCTATCTCTTCATTTTAGTAGTTAATCATGGTAGAGAAATCAATTGATCAACGAACTTGAGTCTTTAACTCAGATATCATATTAGAAAAACAGCTAACTTCACCTAAAAGTTTAAATTGATATGTAAGAGATTGACAATATTTGACACAAATCATAATAAATCGAAATGTACGTATAAAAAAATTCAGATTTTTTTTAGCCGTAGCTTTGATAGTGATGGAACACGGAAAACGAAAAAATCTTCTAAAATTATCAATAATTAAAAATATATAATGGTGTATTTTCTAATCAATAATCCGAAGAAATTGAAATAAAATAAAAAATAAGAATCAAAATAAATTATTTATTTTAATTATAAGAATTAAAATTAAAATGAGTTAGATTATTTTCAATTACTAATAAATCCTCAATAAATCCATACTTCTTATTTTATATTATAATTATTATCATTCAAAGATTATTACAATTAATATTTAATTATTCTACTTTTTATGATTAATAATAATAATAATCGTCATCATCAAACCAAAATCGGTGGCTTTCATGACGGCTAGTACTGCTGCTGGTTCGATGTGGCCACTGCGGGTGGTGGCTCAACGCCGTTAACTGTTATCGGTTCAAATTAGATAACCTGAGAGATGCATCTACTTTTATTTGATTTTTATTTTTTTGATTTTTTAATTATTATTTAAACAAAGAAATAAAACGGTTATTAAGAGATTTAATTAGAACTAAAAAAGACATTTCAACGGTTAGAATTTTGATTCCGGGAATCAAAACTCTGGAAATGACTCCTAAATTTGTGAATCCCACACAATTTTCCCTCCGATTCTAAACATTCTAAACATTCATCTTGTGAGTAAACGCCTCATTAAATTCCAATTTCAAAATTTCCATTTCCATTCTTATTACTGGTAAGTAAATTTCCATTCTGATTACTGATTACTGGTAAGTAAATAAATGCTCCATAACTGTTTTTTTATTACCATCTAATATTTCCCACAACTTCTTTTTAAGACGAAGGATCTTCTCCTAATATCTTTTTCTCTCCTAATGAAATAAGCGGTTATAATTGAATTTTAAATAAGCTAATTTTTTTCACTAGATATAAAACAATAAGAGAGACTTAAAAAAAAAAACACGAGGAGAAAATCCTACCTATATTTAGATAGCTTCTATTTGAAATCTAAATAAATCTAATTTTTTTAAAAATCTGAATACGCCTAAATACCAATATGATATATTTATTTTTTAATATTTAAATATAAATACTATCTGATTTACTTTTATAAATAAAAAATATCTTAGATATAACTATTTGACACTTATGTCATTATACAAAAATAAATAAATTTGACATTCATGTCCTTATAAAAAAATAAAAAAATAAATTTTATAATTTAAAAAATAAATATACTTTATATAAATATTATAAATATTTTTATAATATAATATTTATTTCTCATTTAAAAGTTTTTTCTTTTTCTCGTAGGGATAAAAATCACAAAATCTCACTTTTTCTTTTTAATAAAAATCACAAAATCTCACTTTGTCCATATATGAATATTCGAAAAACAAGTAAACAAGTTCTATAAAAAAAACTCTAAAATTAACAAATTTTTTAGACTTTCGATGATTAACAGACAACCAGTAGTGTAAGTTAAAACACTAAAAGCCAATGGCCTCACTTGACCCACGTATTTAGCATTCATCGTTACTTCATTTTCACTGTTTTAGTGAAATTTTTGAACAGTAAAAATAAAAACTTGCCCCATTTAACCCACTCGTTTTTAGTAATTATTTTTACCATATTTTTAGTAATTGTATAACTTCAGGATTTGCCATTTCATATTAGCCATTATCACTGTTTGATAAAACACACACACGAAAAAAAAACAAAAACAAAAACAAAAGCACTTTCCGTGTTACGATAAAAAAACCAAAAGTCAAAAAAAAAAAAATGCTCTTTGAGTATTGACATATATGTGAATGTTTTTTTTTTTATTACACGAGATTATTGCTTAAACTACAATTCATATTACATGAAATTATAACTGATATTTACAAATCAGACTATTACTGAGACCAACTTACATCAATGCTAATAGAACTCTGCTCAGATTTTAGCCCTCACAAATATTCGAGGAATGTCTACTCCTCACTCTTAGTTAAAGAAAATTGAAATTTGAGTTAATTAAAAGAATGATTTGATTAGACCGACCTATATTTCAAATAAAAAATTGAAATTGTATTCACGCCCAAAGTAGAAAAAACGAGGTTACAATTAAAGAAAAGATTTCTGCATTTTACAAGAAGATTTCGACTTACTCGGGACAAACCACAAATAGACAAACCAAATGTAGACTACAATTGTGTTTTTGAAAACAGAAACAAAAATAGAGAAGAAGATCACACGCTGATGAACAACAAACAGAGTATGCTTAAAACAAAAGATCCATTTTATCATCATGCCAATATTGCTTTAGCTTTTATTACAAGACCATACCAATTACACAAAACTAAACATCATTTTAAACAAGCTAATTGCAGAGAGACCAGCAGCATTACCTTCTATCCCATCTTATCCTCACCAACCAGGTTAATCTTGGCGCAGTACTCGAACAGACTTCCATCGAAACATCGCCTCACCGCTTCTTTTGACAGGAGGCCTTCTTCATCCCTCGCCAGAATGTACAAAAGAATCCATTCCAGTTTAGCAGCAACCCTGCAAGCAATTGTACATAATCAGAGTGCAACAATGCAAAGCAATTAATAGTCCGTTGTGATATACAGATGATATATATGATTGTATCAAGGGTCCTGAAACAAACCAGCCGAACAAGTCGAATGCTAAACGATTTCCCTCAGTCAGGTTCCACACCTCTCCCAGCGTCAACTTATCAGGAACCGTTCGAGCATATTTGCTGAACATGTTTTCGAGATTCACTGGCGTGTACCTGATGAGATTCCATTGGATGCACATATGCATACACATATCAGAAGGATGAACGCGAGTAGTTCTATTTAACCTCTTAATACATCTTTATATATATATGCGTGACTCTTGGTGTCTAACCTTCCCTCGGTGTCGTATGTTCCCGAGTCGCTCCCATGCTTGCTCCTGTGTATGTTGTGTATGTAGATGGGTAACAAAGGAGAAGGGAACCACCCCTGTAAAACAGAAATAATCCAATATATATCTAATATGTGACAAACTGGCAACGTTCATTGCCGTAAACTAGATGCGACACATATGTAAGTAACCTCCAAATGCTTTATCACTAGGCCTGTGAGATATATAAGGTCAGTTAAAAACAGGACATCTCACGAGAAGGTTATTAATTCATCGACTCACCGGGAGAGTAGGATAAGTCAATCCAAGGTTGATGACAAAGGCAAGAACAAGAGAGGCTATGATGTTGAATCCAATTTGTCGCAACCCTGATCATATATATAAATGTATAGTTAGTATGAAAAAGGAACATGAATTAGACAATCAAGATTGAATAATCTATCGTGTTATTATATAACATTAACCGGCACATTCTTAATTAATTAACCTGAATAAGTCTCCCAAGGGTAGATGATTCCATTGTCGTCTTGGTCGAAAAAGGCTACATGTTGCTGAAGAACACTGAGGCCGTGATGCATGTGCCCTGGCGTTCCATTTGGGTGGTATGTATCTGGAGCTTCCAATGCTCTTGGCATGTCTAAGTATGCAATTTCATGCATAAAACAATTGAGTAAAAGATTAATGTAATGAGAAAATAAAAGGCTAGATCTAGTGTTCGAGGAAAGAATTTATCAATTCGAGCAAACAAGCTTACAGGGCTTTGGTAGTCTATCTTCCAAGTCAGTACTCACTCTTCTTTCATAAGTAACAGGGGCATAAGGAGCTTCAGTTGCCATCGAATCCTTATCCATTTCTCCCAACAACTCTCTCTCCATGTCTCTTACTCTTTGCTTCAAAGACATGCGCACACACAGATCACTCTTAGAGACAGCTGATTTCACTGAAAGAAAAAGTTCTGGAAATTAAGCCGCTTAGAGTTGCATGTAATAAAGAGAGAGCTATGGCTGTGCTGCTTGTTTTATTATGGGGATTGGGGAAATAAGTAATCATGTAGAAGCACCATTTGCAAAAGTGAAACGGTCAAACAAACCTTTAGCGTGGCATGCATGCAAACCACATACAGCATTGCTGTATCATTGTGTCGAGGATTGAGGATATTTGCATGCAAGTTGTCAGCAACTTATGTCTCAATGTGCTGACACCTGTTCTAAAATAAATATTTTACAGATACAATAATTGTAACATACATTCTTCATGTGAACCACACAAAATTATAGGACCCACAATTTATGTGGTTCACATAAAAAATGTATGTTACAATTATTATAACTTAGCATTTGCCTTTTACAGAAGGTGAAGCGTTGTCTGACGCCTACTGCTTCATCGCACAAGCACGCAGCTAAGGAATCTGATGATACGATTATGGACCTTATTGCTTTCTTAATTGGTGGTATAAACAAATTTGTACGCGTGGTTTTATAAAGTTCCTTTTTTTTTTTTTTTTCTGTTTGCGGCGGCATAAATTAAATTTTGAACTTAAGGACAATTTCATCAGCATTTTTTTTTTCGAGTATCCAACATTTATTTTTGCATTTGAGTGATAAACGAACAGCCCCTAATTTTGGTTTGTTAAGTTACGGAATCTTTTGATTTACAAACAAAGCAAAGACCAGAAACAATGTTCCTCACAAAAGAAGCTGTTCGGTTTCCATGGTAGGATAGATTGAAAGTGATTATCACTTACCGGTAAGATTTTCAAACTGCCGTTGGACTCGTCTCCACAGTAATAGACAAGCAAACGAACCCAGTTTCGTCCTTCACATCCAATGCTTTCAGAAACAAATATTAAACGATCACAAAACCAAGATGAATACGCTAAAACTTGCACAAAATAAACACAATGGGCAAAAGATCAAATATAAATTTTCCATTAGATCATCGACAGCCACGTAAGGAAAGGGAAAAGAATAAATGAGACAGTTGTATCCATTCGCGTGAGCTAAAGACCATTAGCAAAATCAACCTTCTTCTCTGAGTTAGAATTTGGAAAAGTAAAATAAAAAATCCTCCAGCACAAACATAGTGCGAGTTGTTACTTTATTCAAAAACTTCAGAAAACATATACTAAGCATTTTTTTTTTTTTGAGGGGGAATCTAACATCTCGAATCAAACATTATGATCGACTCCAATGAATTAGGAAGCATCCTAAACAATCATGTCCCAATGACATTCTGAAAAGAGACAGCTAACAGCTAATAGCTAAAGCAGCATATATCTTAGGCTGTTCACTTCAAAAATTCCATCAGCTCATGACAAACCTGCACCAAGATCAGGAAAATGAAATGCCAAGAATCTGCAATATTTGAAAGCATTGGCATCACCAAGCTGGGGAATGGCCTTTCTCAGGTTAGTTCACAAGTTCAACTGAATATGCCCTCTTCCAATCCCATTCCACGTTGAACACAACCCCCACATTGCACAACAACCCAAATAACGAAGCTCGGTTTCAGCCATGAGTGGACACTTGACTCCACCACAGAACACGAGCATCTCCTCCTGTACAACACAAGCGCAAATACAGGGGGAAAATGATTATGCCATCCTCAAAGTGTCAACTACCACTAAGATTATCGCTACCCACTACCAAGTGTCAACTACCGCTAGGATTACTGCTACCCTCTATGAAAACATCAACCCAAGTGACCCATAGCTCCACCGCTATTGCTTAATGTTGCTTAAAAGCCTTGAATACATCTCTTACCCTAATCATATGCAAATCAAATCAAACATGGCTACAATCAGCGAATTTCTAGTGGCATATAATTCTTCGTAAGAAAGATGAGACATAAAAGTTATGCTGCAATCAAACCAGCGTAAGAAATATCAAGCCACTATAGCTTAAAATACTACGACAGAAAAAGAAAGCTGTAGAAGTAGACAATTATAAGCACGCCAAATTTAAACTACACTCAATAGCAAATAAAGTATAATAAGGGCATCTAGCAACGCCTTGAAACTACTCTTATTACTAGCAAAATAGAAAAAGCAAACTACTAGGATTCAAGCAATCCAACCGGTCCCAAAGTGCAACGGCATCAGCTTGAGCCGTGCCCCATGCTGCGGGAAAAAGGAGACCACGACAACCTCCTCTCCAAAAAGAAGGGACTATCACAGTGATACAGTCCAGTTGGCTACAAGGGAGCAAATCACTGTTGTTGGGCTTGTCGGGATGCACCACTGTATCCACCGTAACCATTTCCTTGAGTCCCATAATTACCAGAGGCTTGTGACGGATCAGATCTCCATGCTGCGTTTCCATACCCTGGATTGCCATTGGCATCACCATAGCCACTTCCCATGTAACCGCCACCACTCCCTTGTAATTCTCCCCCACCCTGGTTACCAGCATTACTATTCGGGACACTCCCAGAACGCCCTCCTACTGCCCCATAACCAGAGGGATTGCCATAAGATCCATCACTTCCACCATACCCACCATAGCCATAACCTTGATTCCCATACCCAGTAGCTCCACTAGGAGATTGACCAGCATGCGCTGAACCAGGACCACCGCTGCTGCCACCAGCACCCCATGCTGCAGCATTCCCATAGCCCATGGCACCATAACCAGTGGGAGTTTGTGTGCCCCATGAACTTCTAGGTGCACCCGGTGGACCACTTGCATAGCCAGCATTAGGTACATTTGGGTTCCCATAGGGGGTACCAGCAGGGCCACCATACCCAGCGTTTGTACCACCATAACTTCCATAACCACCATAACCAACACTGTTGCTGGATGGACCATAACCATAACCAGATGCGCCATACCCAGAAGAACCATAAGGTGTAAAGCCACTTCCAGGATTCTGAGGCTGCATGTATCTATTAGATTCCATACGACCTTCAAATGCACTTGCATTGCCACCAGAAGCACCATAACCCTGATAACCACCAAAACCGCCACCACCACCGCCACCACCCATGCTACGACTACCTCCACCAGGATTGGCATCTTTAGGAAGAGCCCGTTTTACTTCCACCTGCTTACCATTCAAATCATGAAAGGTCTTCTGTAAAACCCTGTCAACTGCATCTTCAGTGTCAAAGGAGATAAAGCCAAATCCACGAGGTCGTTGAGTATTCTGGTCGTACATGATTACAACATCAGTAACATGACCATAAGCTTCAAAATACTGACGAAATCCATCTTCAGTCAGGGTGGGGGGCAACCCTCCAACAAATATCTTCTTAGTCCTGATAGTTCCACCACCCCCATTGCTTCTGCCAGAATTAGTATTTCCAGACCTGGCAGAGAATTGCTGCTCCTCCCTTGACATAGCTCTCTTTGCCTCAACCTGAAGAAAAACACAATATATACTGAAGCAAAGGTTCAGAGATTCAAAGTTCACATACATTTTAGATATGCAAACATCTATCAAAAACCTTGCTTGAATAAGCTAAACTTAAAACTATATTTCCCAGATTAGTAAAATAAAATTACTTTGATAAGGACATGAAAAGCTGTAAGCAAAAGGTGGGTGGGCATGGGGGCATGGTAAAGACCACTAGTACCCACTTTAACTAATACTTCATCTTGAAAATCAACGAAACTAGTTCATCTTAAAACTCCTATGAAAAGATGTTCCAATGAACAAAAATCTAATTTCGTACTTGTGAATTCACAAAATTACACTAATCAACTTATCGAGGTCTCAAACTTACTAATCGTGCAAGCTAGGAGTGGCTGGGGCCGACAAAAATTAATAACTCATTAGGCTCATCCAAAACCAATGTAACATAGACTTGGCCATCTTTGCACTCAAAAGGTTAAACAATATTACATCTCACACAAGCATGAAATTTATTGCCATAGTTAATTTTCAAATGAAGAATCAAATGTTCAGCTAGACTTCATAGAGGTTGTTTGGCAGAGCACCTGGGCCACAGTTTACTTTCATTCCATTCACACACACCAACAATCATGACAAATAAATATAAATAAACAAAAGAAGGAAGCTGAATTACTCGGTTCTTCGCCACAATATTACTATCTCCTTAGCCAATTAAGTGATTTACAAGCAAATAATAGTCGAATGAACAAGAATATAGAAAAGGAAGCTATCAAAGTAGACAAAAAGTCCATCAAGTTCGAGAAATAATAAAAAATAAACAGCATATACATAACTAGAAGCTTAATACTAATACCCAAAAGCCAAATAGAAAGATAAAAAAATGAAACTTTTAAGTTCACAGATTAATAACTATCAATACCAACCAAGTAAAATCAGAATTAGCAAAACCCAGAAACCCTAAACCAATAAGCACCAAAACCCACAAATAACAGACCAAAATATCACTGTAATGAACACAAAAACAAGTCAAGAATCAAAACTTTTTCACACTGTCAATAAAAATCGAACCGTTCTTCCATCGAGGCTGTGTTTATCTTGAAGAACACGATCGAGAATCGAAGGATCTGCGAAAACAACAAACCCAAAACCTCGGGGTCTACCGGTGGTCTTCTCTCTCATAACGACGGTCTGTAAAACGTCGCCGTATTGGCTGAAGTACTCCCTCAGCCGTTCCTCGCTTGTCTCCCATGAAATCCCACCAATGAATAGCTTCCCCTGATCTGAGTCCATTTCTAGGGTTTCTGATTTTGTGGGCGATTAAGGGTAAGAGGGAGAGGGGGGGAGGAGGAGGAGGAAGCGGAGGGGGAAAGGGAGTAATTATTGTGATGTGTGCATATAATTCGAGGGAATGGAATTGAGATTTGGACGGCGGTGATTTACTTGGGGGTTCCGATGGACGGCTATGATTTGATTTGAGGGTTGGTTCGGAAGATTTCGGATTTTTCAAAGTTGAAACCCTGGTCTTGGATGAGACAGTCTTGCCAGAGAAAATGAATCAATCAGACAGTAGAAATTTTTTTTGTCATGTGATATGCACGTGATGGGAACCATACACATTTAACCTAGTACAAAATTAATTTTTACAAATTACAACCACAGTTCAAATATCTGCTGGGATCAGTCTCGAAAGTTAAAAGTTTAATTCAAAGAATCTGATTTCAAAAAATTAAAAAATATATCTGTTTTTTTTTTTTATATACAACAATAAGAGCTCAATTCATATTAATATTTACAATAAAAATCACTCTGGAACTTTTTTGAATAATCATATTATAGTGCAGCTTGAATATCAACTCTCATTTTAAATTGGAGGGAGATCAATTCTACCCTAACGTGGGGAGCCAACAACGTTGAGGGCATGGGCGCAAAAAAAAAAAAAAAAGTTTATTTACACATTTGGGAAAACTTGAACCTTCAACTTTAAGTGTGATAAAAATTGAATTTTATTTAAAAATTTAAAGGGAAAAATAATGCAAGAAATGATAGTTCTCACTCAAAGAATATAGTTTGTTCTTATTGTAAATGTGTCCTTTTATATATATAAATGAAACGAATTTAAAAAATTTATTATTTCTAAAATTAGATTCTACAAGAGCTGGGAGCATTTTGCATCCGTGTTCAATAATGTATATGGGACCTCGTGAACTTTAAAAAAAAAGTAAGCTATCAATTTGATGACGACACTTTTGATTAATTTATCTAATTATTAGCATAATAGTTATACATTAAATTCCTATCTGTAAGTGTATAATTTCATAGTTTGAAATCAATACATTGTATGAAAATCACCCATTAGAACTGTTTTTGGTTTGATCTAATATGATTTTGAATTAAACAATTACGTTTTAAAGAATGAAAATAACAATTTGAATTTCAGTATTTGTTCACAAAAGGGTTACTATACTACCATAGAATTGACTTGTTCATTAATCTGAGAACATTCCTTTTCATCCTAATTTTTTAACTACTACAGTCTAAAGTTTTTGAACACATCAAACAGATTTCATTTTAATTAAATCGAGCAAACTATTAGGGTTTATTGACAAATGAGAGGAAATCAGTGCACCAAAATATCTGCAAAAGATATTTTCGCTCAATGTGCATTAAAAAACATTAATACTTTGACTAAAACATCTTTTATCCTCTATAATTAGTTTTACCTCTTCTTACGAGAGATCTCATGTAGGAATCAAAAGATTCAGCATAGACCTAGACGTACAGGGACGACTGGCTTTGCATAACAAGGAAAGGAAGCTGTAAAATCTAAGGTTTTTTTTTTTTTTTTTGAAACTGATTAAGCATCATATTACTGTATTACACAAAGATATATACAACTGCTATGACAGCAGGTCATTACACTGATATTTACAATCAGATATATATACATGAGACTTATATTATTACATTTTTATTCTATGAAGTACATGCCCATCCAAATACCCCTCACGGAGGAGAGATGTCTCTACTCCACTCGCATTTCGTAAGGGAGAAATACGTATGTCTCTACTCCACTCGCATTTCGTAAGGGAGAAAAACGTTATAAGAAATCTCCACACAATTATATTTAATTGAAGGAGGTTGAGTTCGTGGGGACTCGAACCATTGCCCTCATAGTCATGCTTAACTTTGACAAGCCCAAGTGGCTGTAAAATCTAAGGTTAAAAAGTAAATTTTAACTCTTACCACATTTTTGCTGTTGAAGAGATCAAAGAGACAAAGTTGAAAGCTGTTGTGTCCCCATCCCCACCCTTAAATAAAAAATTAAATGAACTCGTGCTCCCCCTCACTTTCCCTTTCCGCTTATCATTAAACTCCAACGTTCCTATTTTCAAAAACCGTTGGAGCCCAAATTGCATTTTTTAAAGTTTGCCTCTTGTGTCGCACTCTGTGTCTATTTCAGTCCATTTGGTACCTTCCTTATCATGAACTCACCACCACCCTGATCAAGCCAACAAAAAACATTTCCTACAAAGATTTTGTCTCTTTGAACTTAGCAGACAGAGGCTTGTAATGGGGTGTTTTCTGGGTTGTTTTGGTTTTTCCGGCAAACGGAGACGTCGAAAACCGGCCAATAAAGTATTGCCCGGTGACCATGTAAGCCTGTGTTTCAACTTCTTTTGATTTGTTTTATAGTACATATCAACTTCTTTAGTTTGCTTTCTCATTGCTTATACATGGTTTTGTGCAGAGACTTGGGAGTTATGAGCCTTTGGATTCTTCAGTCTCTCAGCTCAGGTCAGCGTTGATTTTCTTGGTTTCTTTTTTTTTTTAAAAAAAAAAAAACTTTTAAATGTAGTTCAAAATAATTTTTTTTTGTACTTCATAATGTTAGTTGCAGTGACAAGAAGATTAAGGAGATATCAAGCATCAAAATTGGGAAGAAAGTGAGCTTTAATCTGAATGTTCAAAACTATGAGCCATTACAAGATGATGAAACTGCATATCGATTGTCGGAGAGTGATGAGGATGAGATGAGGGAAAAGAATGGTGAGAGATTTGCAAACAGAAGCCTATCTACCACTGTGTCCGAAGAGAAATCTACCGTGTTGAAAAGGGGGCCATTTCCCAGCAACCATAGATACCAAAATTGCAGAGATAGCTATGATGATGAGGAGGACGAGGATGATATGGCCTACATTGGGAGTGACTTGGATGAGGATGATGATGCGGATGATGAATTTGAGTATGATTATGACGATGAGAATGATATTGATGATCAAAGAATAAGCCAAAGTGAGTTCTTGAAGCAACCAAACAATCAGTCAGTGGAATCACCCGAAAGAAACATAACCAACAACCATATGCACAAGCAACTTCCTGCCTCAACAGATGGAGACCCGAAAAGAAATGCCCGGGATAGGAGCCAATATGTAAATTCTGTGTTGAATCCTGTAGAGAATCTCACTCAATGGAAAGCAGTCAAGGCAAGAACAGCTGCGGCACCTCAGCTTCTAAGAAAGGAGAATAATGGGTTACAGCAAGAAGCACAAGTACCCTCTTATTTGACGACAAGTTCCAATTTGTATCCTTTCAATTTAGCACCAAATCACAACCAATCGAAGCCTCTACTGCACGAGATTGCAGTCGATGCCAGCCTTTCAAACTGGTTAGCTTCATCAAACCGTAATGAGTCCAAGACCAGCATCATCAACAACAGCAGATCATGCTCGCGGCAAAGCAGAGAAGATATACCAATTATAGCTATCACCAACTTGAAGGCATCAACGACATAATGAAACATCGTCAAATGCAAGAACTTCAGTTCTGGGAACATAAATTGCAACTGTTTGATTCATAGTCTATTCAAGCGTGAAATTTGTTGCTTGTTGGGTTTTCGTTTCTGATTCTTTTATTTTTTTTCGACTATAATTCATGACTGATGTTTTTGGAAAATAGTGTTGCCGAATGCTATGAGAATGTGGCTTTTGGCTCTTTGTTGGAACCATTAAGTTTCTGAAATGTTCTCTTTTCCTTCAGGAGAGAAGCTTTACTAAAATCAAATGCAACCAGAGAGCTTAACTGCAACAGATAACCATTTCAAACTTCATCCGACTATTGAGATAAAAAAAGGAATTGAATCCACATGGTATAAACTTGCAAACTCAACTTAATGATGGAATTTGCATCTTACTGTAACATACAATCAACGGATATTTCTTTTAACAAATCATGAAGGATGTAATGAAAAGACATTCTTAGTAATTGGGTAGATGGAATATATGCCTGATAAAGGAAAATTGCACCATGCACCCCTTAATTTCAAACAGCTCTCTACTCTAGAGCAACCAAAGATTCGGGAATCATTACTGCACAAACTTTAAGAAAGTTTAGACCAAAACGTCATCGACTAAAAAATCCATCAGCACGCAAGAACTTAATCTAAGTGCTAGAGATTCCTCAATTTTTTCCAAGGAAAAAGAGATGAACAGAATGAAATTACTTTGTTAACATTATAGTCATGTCTCCTCAGTGGTTCAACTTGTAACAAATCAAAGTACGTGGAAAAAGGCATAAAAATCTGAATTGCACTCGATAATTACATATCATGGAAGCAAGGGTGCCATTGTCGTCATTATCTGACTCAATCTGTGGGAAAAAAATACATGCAGTTTTCTGCTGCTTGTGGAAACTCGCGGCAAATCCTTTTAAAGGAATGGTACAAAAAGTCACCCTTGATGAATTGTTCCAAACGTAAAGGAATGGTACAAAAAGTCACCCTTGATGAATTGTTCCAAACGTCACTGACCACGAGAGACAGCCTAGCTTCTTTTCGGACCTTTAGTCCATCCTTACAACAGTGATATTCGAGAATGGTCAATTTTCACCAAAATGATGTTTTCAAGAGAAAACCTTAATTTCCAGCAAAGTCTACAGATAGACAGTTTACTAAAAAACATCTACATTATGGTACAGATGCAAGATTCTGAATCCTCATCTTCAGAGTCACTTGCTTCACTGCATTCAAAACAGGAGAGTTGGTAGTGAGAGAGAAACAGTAACTTGTTTATACATAAGAAAGAGAATTGCAATGTCTACGCAAATCGTATGTAGATATTGTTCGCATGCATAATGATTGTAAAATGAATGAAGCATAGCCTACCCATTATGGTCGAGGTATTTATACAGGTGAAATAAAAAATGGAGGTTGAAGAGTTTCAAAAGATTTAATGCATCTGATTAAATAATTATAGATTGTTAGTTAAGCATTACACTAATTTCTTTGCACTACATCATAACATGTAAAGAGACAAGAAAGTATTATGTTAAGATATGTACTGAAGGCAAAGAAATACATAAAGAAGAAAGGAAAAACAGAGGAGCTTTCACTGATTTCTTCATGACACAATCATTGTGTTGAAGAAACGCACAGACAAACTTAGCCATCCAGGAAGTTTGGTAGTAAGCATTAAGTAACAGCAAATGATTGATTCCATAACACTGACAAGGTATAGCCACCAATAGAATCTAGAACATGTGAAAACCGAAAGTAGATGTACTGTTAGTCCTGAGCATAGATTGAATGGCTATCTAAGGAGAATGACCAACAAAAAGCTAGCAACAGGGTCCAGAAGGTCAAAAATAGAGCAAGTGTAAACTAGTCGAAAAAATAAGTCCTACGTTTGGCATCTATAAGAACCATACTATACAAAAGTTGCAGTAATTTTTAACTGTAATGATAAACGTAAGCATTCTTTGTGGTTTGAGACTAATCATTCAGAAGTTAGAAGATTACTTGATGTAGCTGACAATTAATCCACTAGTGTTTCATTTAAGCGCTACCTAACCATTACACAACTGAAAAATGCTAATCTGTAAAAATCACGGAGAAGAACTGTTGTGAGGTGAGGTCATTAAGCCTCTAATTATAACAGAAATCAATCTACAAATTATATCAACCTATATTCTCTAAGTCTGCTTGCCTAGTTACTATCGCAACAATGGCAAGATTTTTCTGTGAATAGAAAAGCCTAGAAAACAGAACTTATTTACTCAACTAGGTCAAGCTCAGCTCATGCCATAACTGCTCCACCCACTTTAACAAAATCACCCATAGGCTACTAATAAGAAGCAGCAATAGGCAACTTAACATAAACAAAAATAGCAAGGCGTTCTCTCAACCGCTAGTCACAAGATAGAAGTGCTGAGTAAAAGCAACTTTAAAGACCACAGATTCAAGAAAGCAACACGCTGAATAAGTTACAATGATTTCATCTAAAAGTCAACCCTGCTACAAAATCTCAACTTTCACCCATTGTTCCTTCTTTAAGTAACCATTTAGCTAGATTGAGTATGCATAATTAGGCTATTGAGAAACAGAAACTCAAAACTCAAGCAAACAGTCAAACGACCCAACAGCATAAACAAAACCGAAAACTACACCGTATAAACAATATATTACCTCGGTTCAAATTCTACCACCTCCGCAAGTTTCTTCCCATTCTTATCATTCCACTGCACTTTTCGCCGCGTTTTATCAGACATCCTTGCTGTTCCACCTCTCCTAGAAGACAACAAAGCTTTTGTTTCACTATACTCCTCTCCATGAGTTTCATTCTCAAAATTTTCACTCTCTTTGGTATTTAAAGGCTTTCTTTGGCAGCCATTAACATCTTTAGCATCCACAAGATCCGTTGCCATAGACAATCAATCAAGTTTAAAAGATAACTGATTAAAATATTTGTAGTTAGTACAAAATACAGGGACCTTTTCTGATTAATAAAAATCCCATTTGCCGTTTTACTAAAAAACACCGATTCATAAACACTTACCCTAAAGTTCAAATTTTCTCATCAACCCACAACCCAAAATAACCTAAATCTATCAATCAACTTAATGTAAACTCAAAATTCCCGTTTGCCCAGATAGCAGAAAAATCAAGAATTCACAAATCCTATCTCCAAAAATCGAAATTTTGATATAAAATTAGCTACCGAATGCAGTGTTTTATAAGGTCAACGCTCATTCGTTGACACGATCAAACTTCAAAAACGCAATTCAGCCTCCCCAACTGATGACAAAAGTATACAAAATTTACAAGCAACAGAAAGTAACAAGATTTTTCTAAAATTAATTTTCCAAAAAAAAAAGAAATTCGCTGAGAAAATGAACGGAAAAAGGGAATTTTTCTTGCAACTTACAAGAAAATAAAATTTAAATTGGGAAATGCTACTGTTAATTGTGTCAAAATATTAGAAGTTAAAAACCCAATATTTGAGGGATTAATAAAAGGAAGAGAAAAATATTACGCGACAGAGAAAAGGAGGCATTTGGCAAATTTGTGAAGTGTGCTCAGAGACTCAGAGTCAGCTTAGAGATCATCAGAGAGAAATCAAATATTTATTTTTTTATTTATTTATGGTGATCAACGGTCAAGATATTGTGGGAAGATTTGATCTGTGGGCTGTCAGTAGAGCCAGTTGGTGTGCGGTTAGTTAATGTCGTTATAATAACAGGGTGTCAACGTGGAAGATTCTGATTAGTTGGTGATGCAATGAGGGTTTTGGTACGTTTAATGGGTTGATAACATGTCAGTTTTGGAGTCAGTAGGACAGAACTTTGGTGTTACCACCGATGTGATTTCCATTCTCGGGAGCTGTGAGTAGTTTCATGCACTTGGCTGGATTTGTTTTCCGCAGTAGTCTTTTAATGATTTGATAATAGCTTTTTCACAAAGTCAATGATGAGGATTTTTCCTTCTCAAAAAAATGACAAAAATAATTTTTTTTAGTAATTTTCTTTTAGTTCAAGGGTTGTATTTGTAAAGTGGAGGTGCTAATTGTATAACATTTTAGTATATTATTGATTTGTATTGCTTCAATCTCATCTTGTTTAACCATTTGAGTTCTGAAGTAGTTTATTATTATTTTTTTTTTCTTGAACCTCTATTTAAGTGTTGTGGCAAGTTTAAGGAGCTTCACAGTGCTTACATGATACATTAACCAATAGGATTTTCAAGACTCAAGAATGAATATCATGTCAGTTGGAGTGTCAAAAATATCCGCCCAATTCAATTCTAGATCCGGATAATGGGAACTAGGTAATACTTGACCAGGAATGAAGCCGAGCTAAACCAAGCTTCACTTGATAAACCGCAACCTAAATTTTATAAAAATATATATTACTTTAAATAATTATATTTATTTGGTCCACCTACTACATATATTTAAAATTTTAAATATCTAAAGTTTGTATTTTTAAGCTCAATTTCATTAAGATGAAATTTTAAAATCATAAAACTATAAAATAAAAATATTATAAAATATAAAATCGTATTTTTTAGATCTGGATAATAAATCTAACAGAATACCAAACTTTTTAAGATCGACCTAAATTTTTGCCATCCCCAGTCACATGTGACTTTCATACCGGTCGTGATAAAAAAAAAAGGACTCTTAGATATGGGATTTTCATTTCAAATACAAATCTAGTAAAGATTTTTGCTTTCACCAGTGAATCATTGGATGAAATTACAAAATATGTAATATAATATACTAAAGTGGAAAAAAAAGTTTAGAGCTCTCTCATCGAGTCAACATTGACAATTTTGAATATTTTTGTGTCTGCTACATTCGAATGCTTGAATTTTTTCAGTTAAGAACACAAGTGTTCTGTTTTGTTTTTGTTTATTGTATTTTTTATTCCCCAACATTTAAAACAAAAAGTTAGATCTATTACTTTAATTTCTATCATACTAATTATTTCTAATAATTTAATTTTTTTTTGTCTTTCTATCATACTAATTATTTCTAATAATTTAATTTTTTTTTGTCTTTAAATTGAGGCAAGCAAATAAAAAGAA
Source organism: Citrus x changshan-huyou (assembly GCA_039657385.1). Classification (NCBI taxonomy): domain Eukaryota; kingdom Viridiplantae; phylum Streptophyta; class Magnoliopsida; order Sapindales; family Rutaceae; genus Citrus; species Citrus x changshan-huyou. Next base: position 6,963,608 of record CM077555.1, on the reverse strand, counting down.
AGAAAAATATTAATATGAGGGAAATTACAAAATTTGGAAATGTTATTGAAATATGAGGTTAGGCATTCCTTAGTTTAAAAAATAATAATAATATTGATAATGAAAAAGGAGAGATCAAGAACATGTTTTGCTTAACAAACTAAATTGTCACACACCTTCCAATTGCCACTTAAAACAAATGAATGAATCCAAAAACAGAATTTAAGAGGATGTGGACAAGTGATCTGTGGACAAGTGATCAATTTTGCTTAGCTTACAAACAAGACGGTGACAAAGCTGAAATAAAGAGAAAAAGACAGTTTGGTATTTGCTTCGAAGCAAAGTTAGCCAGACTAGATATGATAGCAACAGAAAATTACACTTGCATTTTACTCCAAAATTCCTTATCTTCACAACAAATTTAAGGTGCAACAACTGAGTGTTTCAGTTCATTTTCTAACCCATTATCATGGCATGTTTTGAGAGAGCCTCTCCATCTCTGAAAAAGATCCTGCTCCAATTGTACCGGTAAGCACATTTATTTTGTCTAAGGAAAATTCCCAGGTACCCTTATTGAACTTATGGAAAATCATAAAATATTTTACTTTTGCTTCTGCTTGCATACATTTTCATACCTTGATACTCCATGCATGGTGATGAGTAGTTCAGTTTAAAAGATGAACATGGCAAGACTGCACTCCTGAAATAAAAAGGTGAATTAGTAGTGTGTGTGCATGTGTGTTTGTCATTAGTATAATTCTGAATGTAACTGAAAACCATACCAAATGACAATCCTTATTATCTTATACACTTGATAGTTACAGAAACCCAAGTCAAGATTCCCTTCTATGGCTAGATATCAGTCACCTTGTCATCATAAAAATCAGAATACATGAATCAATGATTACACCCTCAAATGTCAAAGCTAGAAATCATATAGGAAGTTGTAACACAACCAAATGGAGCAGCTGCAGATAATGTTTCTCATAAATGACAGCCACACCGTCTCTAGTATAGTTATAGACAGGAACTTTTGATTTACAGGCAGACAAAACAATGATGTGTCCAGAAATAATGTATGTAGATGGTGGGACAAAGCTTAACAGAAGAATTCTTAGCATATTTGATAATAAATCCAATCCCACCACAAAAGCAAGGAACACTTTTGTTTCCATAATTTTCTTAGGGACAGCCTCAAATTCAGCAAGTGAAACACACGATCAAACAGCATCTTGACAGGTTCTATCATTTGGTTCAGTTAAATCTTGACATCATATCACTCAACAACACAAATGCAGCATAAGAACTATAAGCTATAACTGTAGATCTGCAAATCATACTTGTTAACTGACCAGTGATCCTTTTTTTAAAGTAAATTAGGCCTACAAGAGCATATTATCACTTGGGAAAAAGTAGTAGTTTATTGTTGATGACTGCAAAATTATGCTAATGATAACTATTGTTCCTTTCATGACAGTGCTGATAAACCAATTGAGATTGATCATCACTTGCATGAATTTGGGTCAGTGGAATACCATGTTCAGGTGAACTTTCCACAATCTTCTTGTATTTTGAAATTTAGACATCCAGTCAATTCATGCGACCAATCGAGAAAATAGTCCATATGTACATGGTCAGAAAATCACAATTCAAGAGCCAATCTGCATTTGGGAATTAAAAAAAAAAAAAAAGCAAATACTCGACTTAGTTGGAAAGATTACTGAAGCATATCTTTAGCAAAGAATAGTGGAATCTGCTAGACTCAGATTAAACCAATTCTCATATCAGAATAAGTAAATTTTTAGGGATAAAGTACTAGTTATAAGAGTGTGCATATACTGTGATGACATAAAACATATAAATAGGCTTTCAAGAAAGAATTTGAGACTTACTGTAAATGGCCTCTTATTGTTGAACAGTCTTCACTGTCAGATCCGCAGCATGCCTACTTGTCAATATCAACCCCACTACTGTCCCAAGGAGACTTGCTATCATATGGGCTTTCACATTACAGTATGGAGATGGTAAAGGCCATTTCTTTAGATGTTGTGGAGATTGTTCAACCTGCTAAAGAGGGATACCAGCTTACTCTAAGACTCAACTTATCTAAGATTCCACGTGGTAAAGGTCTGTTTATCCTTCACCCAATCTCAATAATAGTAGGCACTTTGCCACAATATATAGTAGTAATTTGTGTCCCATAAGAATGACTACATGTTTGAATCAAAGGTAAGGTTTGTTCATTTTTAATAAAATAATAATGGTGAATTGGCTGACTAAAATGTTAAATTTGAATGTCAAGAAAAAAGATGAGAAGAAAGTAAAATTTTCAAGAACAAAAATAAGTTGATGTTCACAATGTAAAGATACCTAAGATTTCACTAACAATTCTTTGCTCCTCTCTCAAGGAAGCTCAGTCCTTTTTTCCCTTTTCTTTAAAACACAACTACCAGAAAAGCATGACTATAGCATTAGCATCCAACACAGAGAGAGAGAGAGACAATGCATTATTACACAAACCAATGAAATGTCCATAGTTCCTAATATAGCTAGATTGATTCCATATTCTTTTTCCAGACTCTATGAAGGTAATCTCAGAAATTTCTACGGTGCAAGCAACAATACTAAGTTCTCAGCTGAAAGAAATGTTGTGGACTGTCAACTCTGAGGATACTTTTCAAGGGATGTGCAAACCAATCAAGCTAGTCTATCACCCGAGAGAGACATTTTATGTCATCAAACAGGTAAGCTCCAAGTCTAAAAATAATGGAATCGTGAGGAGTAGTATTACAATGGACACCATAACCTTAATTCCATTATGTAACAAACCTCAATTTGCCTTAAAAGGCTTCAAATGCAGTAACTACATATCCACAAGACATTTGCAACTCATTTGCGTTATATCTTCCAACCTCATGCAGAATACCCTAATCACTCCATATGCCAAAAACTTATAGTTGTTGATAACTCATAAGGTAGAAACATAAAAAATTGCCTTATTCTTTGGCCTTTCTCAAAATGTGGTTAGCATTCGAAATAGTTTGATGGTTCATTCCAAATTTAAGTCATTCAAAAGTTTAAATAACTTAAATCTTCAGTTTACTTTAAACTTCAGGCATACAGAAAATTCCCACAATACTTGGCTAAACCTTTCTATTCAGATTTTGACCAAAAGTAGTACTTTACTCTTACCATATCAGATTCAGGTTTAGAACTTTCACAATGTATTTTCTTACTATTTCCGGATTGGAAGCCACTAAAAATCGCTGCAGTATTCCCAATGCGTTTCAAAGAACATTCAGATGTGATTATTGCAACAGCTTTTTTGCAGGTTTGTACTGCCTATGTGATTTTTCTATTAAAAAACCTACATACAGCACTGAAATCAAATCTTTTTTCTGTTCCTTATATGGACTTAATTACCATGTGATAGGAGGTTATGGATGTGGGCAGCTCAAAAAAATGGGCCAAAGTACCTCCATGCTGCTGGGCACCAATTCCTCCTCCAGAATTGAGAGGGGAACCATTCGAAGATTTGAGCACGAATGGAGGATTTGTCACTTTTGGTATCATCTTTTCTTCCAAAATTTGACCAAGTTGCAAAGAGCGGCTATAAACTATATCCTGATCATCTTACACAGGAAAAAGCATAAAAATATAGCTATTCATCAATAATAATCTAGAGTTAATTAATCAAAGCCTTGGAGATGATAACAACATTTTAGCAACATGCAACAATATGTAACAACAGTATTCTTTCTTCCATTTCAAATCCAAGTACGTTATCCTTGTACCAAAAGAAGATTAAATATGCTCCTACTAAGACAGATTTGCATGATATATTTTCAGACATTTACCCGCGACACATTGAAGGAAAAAGACTAGACAAGACTGTATGGAGTCTACTAAACTTCTACGCCTATGTAAAATACCACGTAAAGGTAATATTTCTGATTGTTATCCTAATTCTGCAGGTGTGAAAATTTTTCTTGTCATTACTTTAACTATAAGCAATGGCCTTCTCACATTTTTGACTGACAAAATTGTCCAAAAAGTGCACGAAAGGTTTCATACAGAGAAGAATGAGAAAGCGATTGGAAAGTTTGGTTGAGGTACTGAATCACACCTTAGACATCAAAGTAAAAGGGTATACACCATGCAAGAAGTTTTATTAAGAACTTAGAAACATAGTTCTTCTTTTCATTTCTTCTCATATCAATATGTCATCTTCGGAGTAAACATAGTCAATCAAAATAGTAAAAACCAAGTTAAGTCTAATGAAATCACTCTTACGCCTCAAGATTGCATCTAGACTTGAACAGCATGGAAACTAATATCATCTACTCAATTTGCAGACTCTGCAGGGGCCGAACTTAGGAGAAGATGAACAAACTGAAAAGGTTCAAGGTATGCTCCTAGCTAATCAGTGGCAAATTTAGACATTATGTGCGAAGGTGTCAAGTAATAAAATACAATAATTTTAATTGATTACAATAAGCATTTAAACGACTCAAAAGTATCGGGAAATAAGAAATATACTATAACAACGAGAAGACTAATTAAATCTAAAGAAATGTATTTGGTTTATTTGTTTACTGAAATGAAGGACCACATAAGCCAAGAAGCAAAACATATATGGAGTATATAAGCATCAAATGAAAATAATTGTTTTTCTTCCCCAAAAATAAAGCAATTAATCGTTGAGTCCTCTTTTAATGAGGAAGCCCTCATCTTAATAATGTCAGGACCAAAACTTCAATGTGTTAAAGGACAAAAGACACCGCATTAGAATATGTTTTTTTCTTGTCTTTTATCGTAGTCCTGACTTTAATAAAATAAGGGATTTCCTCATTAGAAATAACTCAATAACGGTTATTTCAAGTATTAACATATTTCTTAACACATCTTGCTAAATCTAAAACTTAATATTTAAACTGTATTTTGATACTAAAAGTTGGAGATTTGAGCATAAGTAAATAGCCATGTTCCAATATTCATAGAAAATGCATATACAACATAACTAAGTTTTACGGGCCAGGATGTGCTGACAGCTCCCTCCAACCTCAAAAGACGTCAGCTATAAAGCCAATATTTGCCAACAAAGAACAGAAAGAATAGCAAAAATGATATAGAAACTATGAAATTTCCTCTGAATGAACTAGCATTTTAGGTTTTGATGGATGCGATGTTGTAAATGAAATAAGGTAAATCCATCACTCAGACCATGTCATCTAAGGTAAGTCTGGTATTTAAGAAACCTTAGAGGGGACAAAAAGAACATTGTAAATTGAAGTGATTCCCTTCTTTTCCGAATTAATCAGGGGTATGAAGCAAAATCATAGTAGGATAAACACAAACAAGTTTTGCTTTAGGATTTTGTGATCACACTAATGTTATTGTCTTTCAGGGAATGCACGATGCAGTTGTGTGGGAAAATCAGTCCGGTTACCTAAATTTAAAATGCTGAAACGAAAATATGGTGATTTTACTAGGAAGATCAAGAAACTCCGCTTCCGAATTAAAATCCATGGATTTAGGCGTTTCCGTCAAAGATGGTTGACAATACCAAAGTTCTCTTCTTCAATGGGATATACCAAATTGGATTGACGTAAATTCAATTTATCCATTACCATATTCACAGCTAGGACATCAGTAACATAAGTCAATCTTTGTTGCTAATTAACTTTAATAAAGTAGAATCTGTATGCTTGATAGCTTCAACATCAATTGAATAATGTAGATCTTTAAGTTTTCTTAAAGTTCAACATACTGAAGAACAGTTTTCTAAACCACCTTTCAGGGTTCTGTAAAATATACTCTTGAATAAACTCGCTTTGCAAAAGCAAAAAGGAAAGCTAAAAAATACTAATTAAACTTTGTAAAGCAATTTTTTGACATGCAACCATTCTCCAGAACACATTCCAACTGACGTTTAATCTAAATGCACTTTTACCTATTTCATCAAAAATAATAAAATAAACACAAAATAACAAAATAAATATAAAAGTATTTTTGGTTATTTATAAGGGACTTTGATGATGTCAATAGCACCACAAAATGCACCATAAATCTATCACAGCCTGTCATTACTTCGGACATAAAAAATGTTAGCCACACTGGTCTTCATAACAGCAGAGTATCCTGAAGTGTAGGCATGTATATGTTAGAGATTAAATATTATTCTTCGACCCTAAAACGTGATCTTGAGGTTTTAAATCATGCAGTTACTCATAGTCTAAATTTAATTAAATCATGCAATACTATTCATTATACATTCATTTCATACAAATAACAGCTGAGACGATACAGGAAGCATTCATAACAAAAGCTATACTAAAATATGTTTTACGGAAAGAAGTCTGAACAGCATACTTCATTAATTCAATATTTATAAGTTCATTTTTCAGCCTACGATTCCCAAAAACAAAAGCAGTTAGGTTAAGAAAATATATTCTGTCAAAATAGCGCATTTGGACCTTCACTCTATTTCAATGTGGTAAGATTGCAACGATGACCATACATCAATTAGAACCATCAAGCCCATTATATTAGCATATGACAAGAATAATATGGAAGCCTAAATATGGAAAAAATTATTTGCATCTTTACTCTGTTTACGTCCCAAAAAATGAGAAAAATAAGAAGTTGAACTGGTCTAGTACCTTGTGTGATAACCGTAGCCATTTCCGAACAGAACTTCATAAAACTAAACTAGAACTACATAATAAAGTAGTGTTAGAATGTCCAGAAGAAACATACCAGAGTTCTTATCTACTACTAGTAAACTGCCGGAAATTTCCGAACTGAATCCCTCGCCTCTACCTTGCTGGCTGTTAAAAAAAGAATAAAGCTATGAATATTTCTGGTTCTACCAGTGATATATTAATGGAGCTACAGGAACCAGAGGGACATCACCTCCCCAGCCAAGCTTTCAGTTCTCATTCCCAATTTCCTGCCTTTGGAAGGATGGCCCCAACTAATACTGAAACTTCAAGGGAGAACAACCACATTTTTGATAAATAATTATCTATACGCAGGTAAGCTGATTTATCAATAGACATATGTCAAATTGTAACTTGTGAGGCAGTGAAGCTATGAATTGGCAATAGATAAGAAGACATGGATGGCGAAAGTTACGATCTGGGTACTGCTTCCCCAACAATCTAGCATGAAAATATTTATCTCACAAATGGCACCAAAAAACAAATGAAGCCACTTGCCAGCTGGCTTCATAAAGAATAAGGATACCAATCAGGAACTCCCATTCCCACGAAGTTTTGCAGTATTATCTGCCTCTAAAAGGTGCTGTTGCTTAAGTATGCTCACAATGACATGCTCTGACTGAAGGTGCAATTTACAGTTACTTTTGGCTTCACATGACGTTGTTGTGCTCTGACAAATCTATTACTTGATATACAAACCACGGAGTGATAGGTTAAGCCAAGCAATAAAGAATGAACCAATAAAATATGATTTCAGATATATCTTATGCAATGATTGCAAAAAGGCAATACAAAGGAAACATAAGGGTTGTTCTAAAAAATTTTACAATTTCCTGTGAACTTTCACAGGAGAAGGACCAGTCATCAGTAGTGCCCACCTTTTTCTCTTCTTTCTTTCTCTAAAATGAACAAGCCATAGGAGCAGAAAAATAAAGCTGATGATTGGGGAATATGGACCTTCAATATCCAGGCAGAAGCTGACAATTTAAACTGGAAGTTCCAGTCAAGAAACATAACATTTTGACCAAAACTGATCAACTTCTTCCAACACTATAATATGAATAAGTGACATGTTCTCTGCCCAGATTAGGATATCAGTTGTTCATGATTCTTGGCTACTCTACTTCGGGGCTATAAACTAAACTTCAGACAACAAAACAAAGCAATGATGAAAGTTAGAGTAATTTACATACCATATGAAGCAAAAAGTTCCGAAGTTTAAAACATGTCGATTTGTCATTCAGTTGTTACGTTACCCCAGAGGTGTACTTTGTCAATTAGTTCACTAGCATCAACTTTTCAAGATATTCGGAATTTATTAAAGCTCTCATCTTTTTCTTTCCTGTAGTAAAGCATTGCGTACACATGAGATGAATCAAGGCATCAATACAACTTCCAAAGAGCACTTGAAGAAAGACACAAATTACATCCTCTACATCATTTTGAACTCTCTTATCCTCCCACTAAACCATCAAACAACTTCTTAAACTTTGCTTTCTTCTCTTGTGCAGTAATTCACACATCTATAGTGTATCATGCATATCAGAGTACAGAAGACCAAAGATTACACAAAAGTTCATGAAAACCGGCCTTCTTCTCGTCTATTTAGTAAAAGCTTTACATATCTTTAAAAATAATTAATCATATCTTAGAAAAAGCACAAAGACTGGGAATCACTGTTTGTTGTTGGGTCTATTCTATGACAAAGCAGCCAAAACTGCAGTACCGCTATCCATGAAGTTACTAAATGATAACTTCTAACTTGTTCGTGTTAACACCATCTTCATAAAATTCTCAAGTGTGCATATGCACGCAAACGCGTTAAAGGAAACCATTAATAGAATCATACACAAAATTACATCAGACAAGAAAGACATACTGCATTTTTATCCTGAACTTTCTAGCAGAATTGGATAAGCACAAACCCACTGAAATATAGGCATATATAAGCAACTCAGTCCACATGAATTAGTTCCAAAAAACAAATTACAATATCAGCATTGGTCAGTTATTTTAATTAATGATCAACAATATGCATCCATTGATGGAAAATAGTTAATGAGAAGTCAGTAAACACGGTCTTCTTTTCTTACTCTATGCAGTAACAGCAGTCATCATATTTTAGAGAAAGCAGAAAACCATTGTTTGTCGTTGGGTCTATTCTTTGACAAAGCAAGCGAAACTGCAGCAGCATTAACTAGGAGCTCCTAAATTGTTCATGTTATCAGTTATCACCATCTTTATATAATTCTCACGTGTACAATAAGCATCAGTGGATGGAAAATACTTAATCAGAGGACTGTAAAAAGAACTAACTCTTCACGCCTACAAAAAACTGCCTACTTTTGAGAAAGAACGAACAACTATTTTTCATTAACTCAATTCTTTGTACAAACACAATGAAAAATAAATACACATCATTCCAGTTCAAATTCAGGAACAGGGCGCGTCATCGTGCTATCAGATTCAAGCTGTGCTAGCAACGGGCCACTTGCCTCACTATACCTGGAATTCCTATTTCTTGACAAGAATGCAAATAACACAAAGCTCCCAAAAAGCACCCCCATTGCGTGAACAACAAACAACAGATTGATCAATGAAATTCCCCTAAAACCATCCTCCTGAAGATCACACTTAACATCAACATTTCCTTTGGCCACAGATAAAGAAATCTTATGACACCCTTTAAATGCAAAAGCATCAGTGTACAAAGAAAACCCAGCTTGCAACAACCAAGAACCTTTAAAGATCAACCCACAAGACAAGAAAAACTCAGCAAAGAAAGCAGTAGGCCTAATTGCCAAAACCAAGCAAGCAAAAGCACAGACAAGGGTCAAATCACATAAAAGATCATAAACCACTCCACCAAGACCCACAACCCCTTTACCAATCACTGTATATTCAATGAGAAAGGAAAACCCAGCAAGAACGTAAACAAAACTCTCGTTAACAAGGAAAGTGTCATAACATTCACGGAAAATAATGACAAGAATGAGTGCCCAGAAGATGAAAAGGGAAAATGACTGTGAAAAGAATGAATATTTGTAAGTTGGGTGGCCGGAGAAGGTCAGGAAGAAGAAGAACTCGCTGAAAGAGGCAATGGGGAGAGAGATGATGAGGAAATAAAGATCAAGATTTTTGAAGCGTTGGTCGGAGAAAAACCAAGGTTTTGATCGGTAAAGAGAAGGGTTTTTGAGATAGAGAGAGGAGGAGAAAAGGAGACGGCGTAGGCCTACTGGGAAGAGGAAGAGGAATGCTGTGAAATTTGTTGCCAGTGATGCCATTTTTTTGTTGTTGTTTTTATTTTTTGTGTTTTTGATTGTAAAAGGTGAAAAATGAGCAACGGGAAAGAGACGACCAAGAAGATATTGAAATTGAAATCTAAACTGTTTAGATTACAAAGAACATAGTGAAACTTTTTTGAAGAGAGCCGATGGAAATCTTTGACACTTTCAACTTTGCATTCCCCTCCTGTTTGTTTTGTTGCCAGAAAATGTTTTCATTGGAATTGGGTTTTTTCTGAAAATGAAAACGAAAACGAAAACGAAAATGTTATTTTTAAATTTTAAAAATTGTATTCGGTAAGAAAAGATAAAATGTGATGGATTATGAATATTTCAAAGAATTAATATTAATTGAATGATTCTTATTAACCAAATATTAAATAATAGTTCCTTTCAAAAAATATATATATTAAGTAATAGTTAATGATTTTAGTTATTAGCTTGATATTGTTAATTTAGTTGTTTAAAGTAAAATGATAAATTATACATATTTAATTTAATTAATATATATAAAATATAGCTATTATAATGTATAGAAAAATAAAAAGAAATTGTTATTGTGAGAGAGACACATATAATTTATAACAATATTATTATTTGTTATGAAATAATCATAATTATGTGGATGTTCATCAAAGTAACTCTTCATCTCTCCACCAAACAACTCTTTATTACTTACATCTTTCACTATCTCATAAGAGGTTATGACTAATAATGTACTTATTTACTAATCATTCACTTCATTTATATGGTTATAAGACTATATAAGGAGGGCTTATCTCCTTATACTTGAGATTGAATAAAATTCATCTCTAAACATTGTGTCTTTTATTTGCTTTTTCTCTTTCTCTTGCTATATTATTGTGCTCTTAATTGATAAATAATTTAACACATTATCAACAAGAGACTCTAACTATATGAGGAAGTATTCTATCTTTCTTTACAAGGCATTATTTGCATATTTATATGTTTTATTTTAATATCTTCATTACTGATCTTGTATTTGTTTTAACTAGTTATGGCATGCAAAATGATTTTTCATGGTGATAATTGAATGTTAGAAAATATTATATCGTGGCCGCATCTTTACTAGAGGCTTGATACATCTTCACTAGAGGCAATAGAGAACCGTCGAATAAACTGAAGGCTCCAGTACCCCTAGAGATGGCCAATGGGCCGGACGGCACGTGGTACAGCACGAGCACGGCACGTGTCTGTACAACACAGAATGACACGGGCGTGTTTCGGTGGGGCACGCGGGACGGCACGGGCTGAGGTTAGAATTTTAGGCACGCGGGTCTTAAAAGCACTGCACGATGAAAAAGCCTGCAATGAGCACATTTTATTTTTTAATGAAAGTAAATTTAAAATTTTATGATTTTACAAATAAATTGAAAATTGATTTTTTAAAAATCATTTAATTTTTAGTTTAAAAAACTATAATTGATTTATATTTATAATTTATTAATATAAATAATTGATATCATGATTTTAATGAATAAAATTATAAATATCATGATTTTATAAATATACGTTAATATTATTGTGAACTATGATCTATGACTCTATGTAAATCCAAGTTAACAATTAAGTTAATTCTTTAGAAAAGTTTATTATCATTATTGTTGTTGTTCAGTATTAAAAAAATCATAATACTATAAAGTTAAATTTAGTAATTGATATTACGTTCTCTTACTATTATTAGTTTATTATTATTGAATATGGACTTTAGTTTTGAATTTTCGATTCTATTGAATTTGAATAAAGGTATAGATATAAAAAAAGTATATAGATTTGAAAAAACAATACGTGAACAACTTGGCATGCGCTCTTAACAAATTTTAAAAAAGAAAAGAAAAAAGCTTATTAGGTTTTTTTTCTTAGGCACGACACACGCACTCAGGCCTAAGCAAAAATAATTAGGCACGGCACGACACGGCACGAAACACATAGTGGGCACGGCACGACACTGGCACAAACACGCATGAGCCTTACTTTGATGGGCGGCATGGCCCATTGGCCATCTCTAAGTGCTCCATATATCTAGTTTGAACAAAATCACATCCGTCGTTCAATACTAGATTTTTTTTTTCAGAGTATAATTTTACAAACCTAATTTACTTTGAATTATATATGTTTAATTTTCACAAATTGTATTCTTCAATTAAAAATTTTCACCTTGAAGTGTAAATATTAAAATTCCTAGAGGTTGGATGTTAAAATATACAATGAAAGAAAATTGAGAATATAGCCCTAAAGGATTGCATTGAATATAAAATGAAAATTTTCTTTTGGTATATATTCTTGAAGAACTATTCTAAAATTATGATATTATTCAACATCTTGTCCATAAAAGACTTAAAATTATTTAGTAAACACTAACTGCTATAGCTTGGAAGTTATATTAATATGAATTTTTATTTGTATAATAAAAAATCTATTATATTTTTAATAATTTATATTTACTATATATTATTAACTTTTGTTTCATAGTTATAATTTTTTTCTACAGCAGGTATAGCTTAAAAGGTACAACACCTCCATCTCAAACAAGACCTAAATGAAGAAAGGTTTTTCATTAAACTTTTGCTTTTTTTTGTCCTCAGCCATAAAATTCTTAACTCTCTCCAAGGGAAGAGAAGAGAGGAGGGGAGAGAGAGAAAGCACATCACAAGAATGAAGAGAAAAAATAAAAGAGGGAGAAAGATTTGAGGTAGGGTCTATGTGGAGAGAAAAGATATTAAAAAATCTTGAATATTTAATTTTAATAAATCTCATCCATTGATTTAATTAAAATCTAATGGATATTAATTAGTGTAAAATTGAGAATATTTGTAGGGAACTGCTGATCCATCCTTATATATATGTGTGTGTTTTACGTATATATCATTATTTGTATTGCTTATTCTTTTCTTCTCTTTAAATAAATAAAACAATAATGTCAAGAATATTAATATTTGAATCTTAATTTAATTCAGAATTGATGTGACATTTATTTATTAATGCTATAATAGAATAATAACTAATTTTGTTTTCATCATTTAATAATAAGTGACATTTAATATTGGACTATTGGACTCGGTACTCAAGCTTTTATTCTAAGTAAATTAAAATGGTTGGTTTGATCTTTCAACGTATTTCTAAAAGCGTAATCAATTTGGTAGACTAAAATATCATTGGTTGGCACTCATGATCTATCGACTAAAAAAATAAGTGGTTGGTTTGATTTTCGACATATTTTTAGAAACGTAGTTGATTCGGAAGAATCTTGAAAATTGAACTCCATCCCAATCAATGAGGAGCATCAATCCAATTTTAATTCATTTAATTGGTCCAAAAGTTGAAATCAACAATAGTGCTTATCTAGAAAAAAATTCATTGTACTATATATAAGAGGTACGTAGCACGGATCATGTAAATCATTAAATATTAAAATAAATTACTTTAAAAACTATGAAAGATTTGTCATCGCTTGACGAGTACCACACCTTATTTTGAAATGACTATTGTAGTGGAAGTTTTGGGATGTTTAGTAGTATTTTTTTCCCTTTAAAATAAAATGAAAATGCTTATTATGTGATGTAATCTACATTGATATGAAAATAAAATATTCAAATAGTGAATGTGACCAATTTTTATAAAATTTTAAACGTGATTAAATTACATCACACCATCATTTGTGACACAAATGCCACATCTCATAATATATGATAAACATAGATTGATTTTATTTTTTGGGATAAAAAAGTGTAGGTTGATTCTATTTTTTTGATATAAAAAAGTGCTTTATGTTCACATATGGATGTGATCTCTTTATTAGCACTTTTTCAATCTAAAATCTAGAAAAAGTATTCATAAAAAAACTAAAAAATCTATCATAAATTAAATATAAAAATTATAAATAATCAGTTTGAACCTCTTATCTCTATTTAAAAGATTTTATCATTTGAATTAACGAGCATTCACAACAATTTTAAATAGTTGATGTTAGAATGCTTTTACAAATTATGTATGCATTCACTTTTTAAGGACTAAATAATGCAGCCAGTTGGTACAATCAAAATATATTTATATCATAATACTTAAAATGCCCCGTTTTGAATTTTGATAATTCTGTTCTACAGTGTTATTCTCTCCCGCATTTTCAACGTTGAAAATGTATCATCAAATTTCTAGAAGAGTGAAAGAACCAACAAAGTGTTGGCTCTATTGGTAATGGAGTCCCCTTAAGTGGCTTGATTGGGTTTGCTCCCTAGTTCGAGTCGCAGGAAAGTCGCATTTGTTGGGAGAACCTGTGTCTCCCGGTTCGAGCGGGGACTTTTAGTCTGGGTTGTGGTACGGACTTAAAAGTGTCTCTCACAGTTGGGGCCCTCCCCAGAATACCTCGTGGATAAGACCAAAAAAAAAAAAAAAAAAAGAGTGAAAGAGTCGTGGAAAATCAAGGCGACGCACACGATCATTCAAGAGTCAAAGATTCTGTGACATTAGATAATCCTCATTCATATGGTTCAATGTAGAGATTAAATAACAAACACGATAATGAAAATAATTTTTATTTTGGTTATAGATAACATTATACAAATTTTCGGTACTCATGGTGGTTGGTGTAGAAATAATCTAATCGACACCAACCACCACCTGGTTTCATAATTTTGAAAATTCGGCGAATATTTGAAACAGTCGAATGACTTGAGCGTTGGTCAATCACGCATTTATTTATGATGACGTTGGCAAGAGGAAGCTGGCTTAATTTGTCTTAATTATAATCACCAGTTGTGAGGTCATCGATTGATTTAATTTGCAAAATTTATTCCACAAAGAATTTTTGGGCCATGCTGCTCATATGTCCCCTACGCCAGAAGAAAATTATTAAACTAAGTTTGACCCATGCGTTGACTCTAGGTTTCTAAGTCTCTACTGGAAACTGTTTCTGCACGAGTTAAACGAGAGATATCAGTAATTGACGAACCCAATGATGATGATCTTGTAAAACAAGCCTTGGATATACAGTTTAATCGTATCCTAGCTGATGTCGTGAATAATGTTACATTATCTTATAAAATCATACGATAATTAGTTTTGAATCTTATTGGCTCAGAAATGTTAGCTTTATATAGAGTTTGCTTAAGGTGTTAATGCTCAAGGCAGGTCACCTAACACGCAGACTCTTCTGCCTGCATGGCATTTGAGCGTTGCAATAAGTTAAAAGGAATATTAATCTTGACTGAGTAATCAAGATTATAAAGTAATAATTACACCTAACAAAAGTGTGAGTGAGAACACGTCTTTTTGGCTTTGAAAATTTGAGCTACAAAGACTTACAATTGTCGCAAGTTATATATACTCAAACTTGCCAAGCTTCTATTGTGCTGGTAGCAATTTTGTCAAGACTTGGGGGTCCCAAATAGCCACCCAAAATCTAAATCTTTATAATTTGGTGAAGATAATAGAGACATAAAGATATGAAAAGGCTGACTTTTCAACTTATTCTCTTGGGGGGATAAAAAAATGCCTTCAGATTTTTAGTTGAAATATCTGTAGAAACATTGCCATTTGTTAGTCACTCTACACGGTTTTTACTATTTAATTACCTGTTGCGCATGCAAGCCACAAGTCTTTATGTTTAAGATAACAAACCACCCACAATCATTTTTTAGGATAACAACAAATTTAGTCAAAATTGATTATTATTATGTTTCATTTTTATACTTTTATTTGTCAGCATCGTATTTGATTAGTTTAATTTGTCAGTTTATATATTTTATTATTAACCTAAAGATTGAAAACTAATTTACCTTCTTTAGAAGTCATACATAGTAATTAATTAAATTCTCTTATTACCTATAGTATCTATATCTTTTATGCTTCTGGAACATTTTAGTTCTTAGTGCGTATTAATTAACAATAATCTAACAAAAAATAATTATTTTTGCTTTAAAAACATATTGAAAGTAAAACAAAACGTAATTAACTTTGATTTTCATTTCCACAAG
Source organism: Citrus x changshan-huyou (assembly GCA_039657385.1). Lineage (NCBI taxonomy): Eukaryota > Viridiplantae > Streptophyta > Magnoliopsida > Sapindales > Rutaceae > Citrus > Citrus x changshan-huyou. The sequence goes on along the minus strand of CM077555.1, from coordinate 6,947,630 downwards.
ATTGAATGGCTGAAAATTTTGTTTGGCTATTATTTTCGAAAACACATTTTGCATGGTTTTCTCACTTCTATAACATCAACGTTGAAAGCATCTTTTTTTTTTTGTAAAGTCTTGGATATAAAGTTTAATCGTATCCTAGCTGATGTCGTGAATAATGTTACGTTATCTTATAAAATCATACGATAATTAGTTTTGAATCTTATTGGCTTAGAAATGTTAGCTTTATATATATAGAGTTAATTTGCTCAAGGTGTTAATGCTCAAGGCAGGTCACCTAACACGTAGACTCTTCTGCCTGCATGGCATTTGAACGTTAAAAGGAATATTAATCTTGACTGAGTAATCAAGATTATAAAGTAATAATTACACTTAACAAAAAAGTGAGTGAGAACACGTCTTTTTGGCTTTGAAAAGTTGAGCTACAAAGACTTACTATTGTCGCAAGTTACATTTACTCAAACTTGCCCGCGGTTACCATTCTCATTCAACTAGAACTAGAAGCCCCTGCTAGCTGTTTCTTACGACTTATATTACTAGTCAAAAGAAGAGTGAAAGAGTCGTGGAAAATCAAGGCGACGCACAATTTTGTTTATCTTTCAACATGCATGTTGCAAATTTTGTTTATCATATAATTCGTGACATATACAACAACTAACAAGCAATATATCCAATAAAATTGGGTTGTGTGACACGTTTGTAACTTACTTGCTACTACTTAACTTTCAAAAGCACGACACACAAATATTTGATAAACACTTTTTTTTTTTTTTGGTTCTTTAACTTGACATTTATTTTGAGATGCTATTTAAAATCAAATTTTCTTGTATATTATTGTCTGCCTCACTGTGACATCTTTCTATAATGATAATTATCTAAATAAATTTAATAAATAAATAAAAAGGATTGTGTGGTACAATCATGAGAAGAACCCACCGCTTTCGATTGTTAGCTTTAGAAAAATGGCGGGATACTGAATACAAGTCAAAGGAAGAATTCTTATCCCAAAAAAAGAAAAAAAAAAGAAAAAAAGAGTCAAAGCAAGAATCGTGATGGCATATGGGTAAATTTACTACTAATTATCCTTCCCGGCGAAGAGAAATTGAGTGTCTATAAATTTGACGATATCATACATCTATGGACACTCTAAACTTAAACTGACGAACAAGAAGAAAAGAGGAGCAGCAGCAAATAATTAAATAAAAATATGAGTGGTGAAGAAGGAAATATAGACGACTATACACAAGATGGCACTGTGGACCTCAAAGGCAACCCTGTTCGCAGATCCAAGCGTGGTGGATGGAGAGCTTGCTCCTTTGTTGTTGGTACAATATTTGAACTTCTCTCTGTTTAATCCTATATAATTGTATGAGTTGTTATTATTTCTGTTCGTGGCATGGCCGTTCAGGATTCAGCCAGCCGTTTTGCTAGCTCATTTCTCTTATGACACTTTTGTCTCACCTTGCAATCGCATATGCCTTTGTTCCATCTTCCATGTTTCTTTGGAACCCTTTTTCGTTTTCCTCCTCCCCGTATGATCTCTTTGTGTACATCTGCTAAATCTATAGCTACACTTGTATTTATCTTCTTTAAACTTTTATAAAGTGATTCTTTAAACAGTAAAAATTAAGCCTTAATCCAAAACTTCGGAGTTGTCAAAGAACCCATGAGTGGTCACCAAAAAGCGGTCCTTTCCCATCCATCTCTCCAAATCAAATCACGACTTGTAGTCACGTTTCTTTTTGCTGTCATTATTTGCAGTATACGAGGTGTTTGAACGTATGGCCTTTCATGGGATATCGTCAAATTTGGTGATGTATTTGACAGACAAGCTGCATCACGGCACTGTGAAGTCAGCTAACAATGTCACCAACTGGGGTGGCACCATTTGGGTCACTCCAATTTTGGGCGCTGGGCTTGCGGAGGGCCATCTGGGGCGCTACTGGACCTTCGTCATTGCTTCTTTTTTTTACCTCATGGTATGTATGTTTATTTATTATGGTCACGATTATTTAATTAATTTATAAGATAATTTAGGTTTTTTTTTTTCTAACATGCGATCATCTGATGATATTTAATCAGTAAGCAATACGATGTCGGATTGTCGGTGTCTGATATAAATTAATGATAATACCAAGATACATGACAAAATTTCACCCTAATTTTAAAGATCGAAGCACATGGTTTAATTGCTCTTTGTTGACTTGTTAAAGATAGAAAGATCAGACCATCAGAACAAGCGGGCGCATTATATATAAAGACATATATATATATATATATATAAATTTAGTATGTATTCTTTTTAATGATATTTTTATTTTATATTTTCTTTTTTCTGGTTACAGGGGATGATTGTACTAACACTATCAGTGTCACTGGCTGGATTGAAACCTCCTCCATGCAAAGATATTAATAGTCAAGACTGCAGGAAGGCTTCAACATTACAATTAGGTGCCTTCTTTGCTGCACTCTACACGCTGGCTGTGGGAACCGGAGGAACCAAGCCCAACATCTTGACGATCGCCGCGGACCAATTCGATGATTTTGAGCCCAGGGAGAAGGCCCATAAGCTCTCCTTCTTCAACTGGTGGATGTTCAGTATCTTCTTTGGGACACTCTTAGGCAATACAGCGCTTGTCTACATACAAGATGATGTGGGCTGGGGCTTGGGTTATGGGCTTCCGACACTCGGTCTTGCCATATCCATTGTGATTTTCTTGGTGGGCACACCCTTCTACAGGCATAAGAAGCCCACTGGAAGCCCATTCACAAGGATGGCAAAGGTCATTGTTGCTACCATAAGAAAATGGAATGTGCCTCTCCCTAGTGACCCCAGAGAACTTTATGAACTTGACTTGGAAGCTTATGCACAGAAAGGGAAGTACAAGATTGGTTCCACCCAAAATTTGAGGTTAGTGTTTTAGTTGAATATCTTTATTTACTTTTTGGTCCCATTGAATGTGTGGCAGACTCACGGGCACCTTTTGTTTAATTGTATCTTCATGTTTGTTCTTGCATGCAGGTTCTTTAACAAAGCTGCAGTCAAAACAGGTTCAACAAATCCATGGATGCTATGCTCAGTGACTCAAGTAGAGGAAACCAAGCAAATGTTAGCAATGATCCCAATCTTGGTTGCCATGTTTGTTCCCGGCACAATGGTTGCTCAAATCAACACCCTTTTTGTAAAGCAAGGCACTACCCTTGATAGAGCTATTGGTAGCAGCTTCAAGATCCCCCCTGCAAGTTTAACAGGATTTGTAACCTTATCAATGCTTGTTTGTGTCGTCTTATATGACCGATACTTTGTCAGGATTATGCGAAGGTGGACTAAGAATCCGAGAGGGATCACTCTTCTTCAAAGAATGGGAATTGGCCTAGTCATTCATATTATAATTATGGTTATTGCTTCTTTTACAGAGAGATATAGACTAAGTGTGGCCAAGGACTATGGTATAGTTGAAAAAGGACAGCAGGTTCCTTTAACGATATTCTTTTTGGTTCCTCAATTTGTGCTTATGGGAACATCTGATGCATTCTTGGAGGTAGCTAAGATTGAGTTCTTTTACGATCAGGCACCAGAGAGCATGAAGAGTCTTGGAACTTCTTATTCAATGACTACTTTAGGAGTTGGAAATTTCCTAAGTAGCTTTTTGCTTTCAACGGTTTCTGACCAAACTAAAAGGCACGGCCGCAAAGGGTGGATTCTGAACAACCTTAATGTTTCTCATTTGGACTATTACTATGCCTTTTTCGCAATATTGAATGTCTTGAACTTCATTTTCTTCTTGGTTGTGGCAAAATTCTATGTGTACAAGACTGAAGTTTCGGACTCAATGGAGGTGCTTACTGAAGAATTGAAGGTGATGAGATTGAGGGCATCTGCACAGGAAGCAACTGTGGCTGGCTGATTAGGTAGTTGATTCACACGAGAATCAGAATTGAAGCTCGTTTTCAGGCCAGGCTGCAATTATAACTAATAACTGACCTGATGCTTCAACACTCATTTCTAGCTTAGTTCTAGGTTAATGGAGATTGAACAGAGAATTAAACTTGTTAAGAATGATGCAGCATAAAACATGAGGGCCTAAATAGTAGATTACAGTTGGTGTGATGAGTGTTATTAGTGGATTACAGTTGGTGTGTTTTATTGAGTGTTATTAATGGATTACAGCTGGTGTGTTGAGTGTTATTAGTGGATTAGAGTGGAATGTAGTAGGTGGAGCTGAGTACGAGTACTATAAATATATGCTAAATCCATTGTAAAAATCATCCGATCTTCAATCAAAATTTGAATTTTCTCGTTTCAAATACTAATTCAAAATTTGTTATACCTTTTTTCTCTTCGTGAGAACGCAAGTTAGAGCGACATCTAGCAAACAATTGACGTGTTTTATTGAGTGGAATGTAGTAGGTGGAGCTGAGTACGAGGACTATAAATATATGCTAAATCCATTGTAAAAATCATCCGATCTTCAATCAAAATTTGAATTTTCTCGTTTCAAATACTAATTCAGAATTTGTTATACCATTTTTCTCTTCGTGAGAACGCAAGTTAGAGCGACATCTAGCAAACCGCTGCGTCAATTAGTATCATAACCTTCCTCTGTATCAGGCGGAGTTTTCATGGTAACCATATGTATCCATTCTCCATCACCATTTTCCATTAAATAAAAAAAATCAAATTGAAATCCTAGACCTAGCGGCTGCCACTGTACTTACCACCACTTCGCAAATATCCAAACCACCTATCTCCACTACTATCCATCTCTATTTCAAAAAAAAAAACGAAAAAAAAACAAAAAAAATTCATTTCCGTTCATCAACCAAAATCACCACCACAACACATCAAACCAACATCATCTTCTAGTCGATTTTGCCTACAAACCGCCAAGACTCTTTCAAGTCACAGCCACTGACACGTTCTTCGTATCTCCAGCCACCATATTCCATCAACTCTGATCCCATTTCCAGTCTCCAGTCACCAAATCAAGTAAGTTCTTTGTAGGTTTTGGGAAAAAAAAAAAGAAAGAAAGAAAGAAAGAAAGAAGTTAGCAGAAGAGGACGAACTGAAGGAGGAAAAGAAAAAAGCCTAGTGAAGAATTAAGAAGCCGTGAGGTGAGAGCAGGAAGAAGTGAGTGAGTGTGTTGAGCATGAGTGTGTTGAGCAGGGTACATAGTATTTTAAAAAAAAAGTGAGTGTATGTATTTTGTGAAGTTTGCATTGAAAAAAAAAAAGGTGTGAGTGTTTAAAAAAAAGAAAGAAAAGAAAGGTTGGCGTGAGTGTGTTGTGCTTTGTGAAGGGAATATTAAAAAAAAGAAAGAAAGAGGAGAGACGTGATGAGAAGTGAGTTTGAGGCTTGTGTCTTGTGCCTTGAAGAAAAAAAAAAGTGTGTTGAAAAATTAAAAAAAAAAAAGGTTGTTTTGTGCTCCGTGAAGGGAGTATTAAAAAAAAACGGAGAAAAGAGAGACGTGAGTGAGAGAAAAGTAAGGAGAAAATATTTAAAAAAAAGGTGAGTGGGTATTAAAAAAAAGAGAGTAGGAGTTAAAAAGAAAAAAAAAAAGAGGTGTAAGTGTGTTGTACTTTGTGCTAGGGAATATAAAAAAAAGGTGGGAGTGTTTAAAAAAAAAAACAAAGAGAGAGGGTCGTGAGTTTTGTAAAAAAAAAAAAAGGGTGTTGTGCATGTGCGGGGAATTCAAAAAAAAAAACAAACGTGGGTATGTGCATCTTGTAGGGTGTGCATGTGCAGGGAATTAAAAGAAAAAAAAAAGGGGTAGTGAGTTTTGAAAAAAAAATAAATAAGTGCGTTGTGTATTTTGTTGTTACACGAACCAAAAAAAAAAAAAGTGAGAGGTGTGAATCTTAAAAAAAAAGTGTGAATTTTTTTGTCAATTTTGAGTAAAAAAAAAAAAGGAGGGTTTAGATTTTTTTTTTTCCAGAAAAGGGATAGAATTTAGGAGGAATAATTGCGAGTGAAAAAAAATTAATTAACAAAAAGAGAGGTTTTTTTGGGTAGTTTATTCTATAATTAAAAAAAATCAGAATTGTGTTAGTTTTGTTTTGTATGTATATTTGTTTATTTACTTGAATTGTGAAAAAAAAGAAGCAAAAAAAAAAGAAGCAAAGAAAAAAAAGAAAAAAAGAAAAATGTCAGACGAAGAATCCAACCAAGCTATGGGTACATTCGCAACAAAAGAATCAGTTGTTGCACTTGAAACTAGATTACAAAATTTAGAAGTCATGCTTACGAATTTGACTCAACACTTCCTTGGTGGGCAAAACAATAATTTCCAACAACAAAGTCGAGTTGAAGTTGGAGCAGAACCAAGACAGCCCAATATTCCTCAAGGAAATTTCAGACTTCACCAATCAACTTTTCAACGAAGATTCTAGTGAAGATGATAAAGGACCAGTGCCACCAGAAAATAACCAAGGGCCTCGGCAAATTGACTACCAAATGAAAATTGAAATTCCACAATTTAATGGCATATTCATGATCGATGAATTTCTTGATTGGCTAGTTGAAGTTGAAAAATTCTTTGACTATTGGGGGACTAAGGAGCACATGAAAGTCAAATTGGTGGCCTATCGACTCAAAGGAGGTGCGCTTACTTGGTGGGATTAATTACAAACAACACGAATTCGACAAGGAAAGCACAAAGTTTGAACTTGGCAACGCATGAGAAAATTAATGATTGAACATTTTCTTCCTCCATATTATGAGAAGACACTTTTCAGTCAGTATCAACATTGTCGGCAAGCCAACCGAACAGTACATGAGTATGTTACAGAATTTCACAAACTTGCTGCACGTGTGGATGTTCGCGAGACTGAAAATCAAAAGATTTTGAGGTTCATTGATGGACTTCACACCAATATTCAAGATGAAGTATTCAAGCAGTCACATCACACTCTGTCTAGTGCAATACAACTGGCCTTGAAGATTGAAGCACAACCCAACAAAAGAGGCACATGTATTCAAGTTTCTTCACAATCTTCTGTACCACCACAAAAGCCTGACTGGAATAAAGGAAAGACAATAGCCAGACCATGAGAAGAAGTACCTAGGCCAAATTTCTCCCAGAACCAACTGGCAGGACGATTACAAAATGACCCAGTGAACAAATCCAAATCCACCAATCCCTATGCAGTCCCAAGGGGAAACAAATGTTATCGTTGTGGTCAGATGAGTCATTACTCTAATTAGTGTCGACAAAGTAAACCGATTAACTTGGCCGCACATGATGATGACATTGAAGAAGAGGAGTATCCAGAAGATGATGAATATGAAAAAGAAGACGAATTAGAGGAGTTCACCTATGAAGATTAAGAAGTATCATTAGTAATAAGACGATTAATGTATACCCCGAAGAAGGATGAAAGTATTCAACGACATAACATCTTCAAAACACAGTACACGGTCAACCAACGGGTATATGATCTTATCATTGATAGCGGAAGCAACGAGAACATAGTATCCAAGACCATGGTAGATAAATTGCAATTACCAACTCAACCACACCCAATTCCATACCGCATTGGGTGGATTAAAGATGTCGGCGAGACAAAGGTGACCGAACAGTGTCGTGTTCCTTTCTCTATTGGTAAGTATAAAGACGAGGTAATGTATGATGTTGTTGATATGGATGCTTGTCATATGTTATTTTGTCGTCCTTGGCAATTTGATTTAAATATAGTGCATAATGGCAAAAATAACACTTATACATTTTATAAAGACAACATGAAGTTTATTCTTGCCCCAATGAAGTAGTCTAACACTCCAACATGCTCAAAGATCAGGAACAACCTTCTTTTGGTGCCCAAAGATGTTCTTATCTCACAAAGCGTACCAGACTCAATCCAAACTTTATTGGTAGAATTCACTGATGTTGTTCCCGATGAATTACCAATCAGATTACCTCCACTTAGAGATATCCAACACCACATTGATCTTATTCCTAGAGCAAGCTTACCAAATTTACCACACTACCGCATGAGCCCTAAAGAATATGAGATTCTGCATGAACAAGTTGAAGATCTTCTCAAGAAAGGCCTGGTTCGAGAAAGTATGAGCCTTGTAGCTATACCCACACTCCTAATTTGTCAAGGATGTGCATAGATAGTCGAGCCATCAACAAGATTACGGTACGATATCATTTTCCTATTCCTCAATTAGATGACATGCTTGACAAATTAGGAGGGTCAAAATTATTTTCTAAGATTTTTTTAGCGGAGTAGGTACCATAAAATTCGGATTCGCCCTGGTGATGAGTGGAAAACAATATTTAAAACTCATGAGGGTCTGTATGAGTGACTAGTTATGCCCTTTGGTCTATCGAATGCTCCAAGCACTTTCATGAGGTTAATGAATCAAGTATTTCAACATTTCATTGGAAAATTTATTATTGTTTATTTTGATGACATATTAATTTACAGCCATAGCGAGGAAGATCATATTCAACATTTGAAGGAAGTATTTGAGATTTTACGAAAGAACAAGTTGTATGCCAATCTTAAAAAATGTAGCTTTATGAAAAAGAACTTAATTTTTTTGGGCTTTGTTGTAAGTTCAGACAGAATTAAAGTCGATCAAGAAAATGTGAAAGCTATTTGAGAATGGCCGACACCGAAGATAATTTCAGATGTTCGAAGTTTTCATGGCCTCGCAACCTTTTACAGACGATTTGTGAAGGACTTCAGCACCATAGCTACACCACTTACAGACTGTTTGAAGCAAAAATAATTTGTTTGGACAAAAACAGCAGAACAAAGCTTTACGGTCTTGAAGGAGAAGCTTACAAATGCACTTGTGCTTACACTTCCTGACTTTAACAATATTTTTGAAGTCGATTGTGATGCTTCTGGAGTGGGAATTGGAGCTGTTCTATCTTAAGAAATGAAGCCAATTGCCTTTTTCAGTGAGAAGCTCAGCGAAGCCAGAAAGAAATGGTCAACATATGAGCAAGAATTATATGCAATTGTTCGCACTTTGCAACAATGGGAGCCATATCTAATTCAAAAAGAATTCATCATAAACACGGATCATCAAGCTCTCAAGTATCTCAACAGTTCCTCTAAAGCCAATCAAATGCATGCGAGATGGATTGCCTACATTCAGAAGTTCACTTTCTCTCTCAAACACAAGTCAGGCCAATTGAACAAAGTCGCTGATGCACTAAGTCGTCGAGTTATGTTATTGACTAGTGTTCATAATGAAATAATTGGTTTTGATTATTTGAAAAATTTGTATGCAGATGACGAGAACTTTCATGAAGAATGGCAAAAGTGCATTAGCGGAGTTGCAGGTAAACACTAATTACATGATGGATTTTTATTTCTTTAAAGATTGTCTATGTATTCCACGAGGATCACTAAGAGAACACATCATTCAAGAGCTACACGCTGGAGGTTTAGGAGATCACATGGGACGTGACAAAACCATTTCATTGGTAGAAGCTCGATATTTCTGGCCTCATCTCAAACGTGATATTGAGAAATTTGTCAAATGTTGTTATACATGCTAGACTGCAAAAGGACAAGCTCAGAATACTGGGTTATACATGCCACTTCCTATTCCAAATGCACCTTAGGAAGACTTGTCCATGGATTTCATTTTAGGATTACCACGAACACAGAAAGGTTCAGATTCTATCTTTGTTGTGGTAGATCATTTTTCTAAAATGGCTCATTTTATTCCATGCAGGAAAACTTCGGATGCTACCTACATTGCCCAACTATTCTTTCGAGAAATTGTTCGTCTACATGGATTGCCAAAGACAATAGTTTCTGATCGAGATAGCAAATTTCTTAGTCATTTTTGGCGTACTTTGTGGAAAAGACTTGATACAACTTTACAATTTAGTAGCACTTGTCATCTGTTGAGTGTTAGAAAATATATATTTATAAAAGAGAAAATCGTTATTTTACACTTCAAGTTTTACTAACACCTTTACTTTTATGTATTTAAACTTCTTGTCATTTAATTATGTGTGTTGTATTATAATTAAGTATTTTATGTATTTTAGGGGCATCATAGTCATTTCACAATGAACGAGAGATTAGACGGCAAAACAGATATAACTTTTGAACTCAGGACGGTCGAAAACTTTAGGAGGAGCATAAAATGAAAAATGACATTGTTCACATGTACGGTACTATTCACATGTACGGTACTGTCTACGTTACTGTTAACGACACTGTTCACATAGACGGATCGATGACGTGGCATTGATCGATGATATGACATTGACTGATGAGGTGTCACGATCCTGTTGGACTAAAATTCTTATGCACTGTTGATCGATGACGTGGCAGCATATCAGTGGACCAAAAATCTCGCGTACGGTACATGCATTACACAGGATTATTTTCAATCAAATCACGTCACTGTTCAACCCGGGTCAAACCGTGTTACTGTTCAAACCGCGTGGTCAAACCGCGTACTGTTGACTAATGACATGGCGTAATCATGAACGTTCGAAATGTTTTTGATCCGATGGCCATGATTTACTCAATGTATTTATAAAAAGGGGGCTCTCCCCCCCTAATTTGATATCTCTGAATCCATTTTTAGACTCTATTTTCTGTAATTCCTTTTCCATCTTGTATTTTCTACATATTTTAATAAATTTTCATTTTGCCCCTAGTTCAATTATGAGTAGCTAATTTTCTTTCAAGCTTGGGTTGAAGGTGAAGTCTCAACATGTGTCATGAGCTTTATTTGATAAATTTATTTTCTCTTCCCCTCTAGTTTTTGTGGATGTTTTGACTTCTCGTCGACAAATAATAATAAGCTTGTCTAGATACCACCCTGGTTTCACCGGCTCCCTAGTACAAGGTTATTATTATTTGGCACGATAAGCCCTTAGCACCATATTGATTAGAGTGTGGTTCATGAGGTATGGATTCCCCCCTCATGATTTAATTAGTATTAATAAGGAATATTTAGCCCATGGTGCATGTTGATACGGATCAAGATACCCAAGTACGTCATTTCAATAAATTTCTATTCAATTTATTCTCGCCATTTAAAATCTAATTTTAGGATAATCTAAACTCAATTTCATCACAAATCCAACCACCCTCATACAAAATTAATTCTATATATAATTAAAATCCACTTCCTCGTGGGATTGACACTCGTCACCATTAATATATTCTACAATAGATTCGTGCACTTGCGAGTTCAATAAAATTTACACAACATCATCCACAAACAGATAGGCAGACTGAAGTCACTAATCGCACACTAGGTAATATCTTGCGATGCTTGGTTAAAGAAAACCCAAGACAATGGGAGAATGTTTTACCACAAGCTGAATTTGCTTACAATAATGTGCCTAATCGTTCTAGTGGTAAACCTCCATTTGAAGTTTTTTATATTCGTCCTCCATTGCACACTTTAGACTTGGTTCCTTTACCAAAGCTTCCTAAAATGAGCGTCATTGCTGATCATCTAATCGATAAAGTAATCGACGTACATGGAGAGGTAAAAAAGAAGTTGGAAGAATCTACCGCAAAATACAAGGCCATTGCTGACAAGCACAGAAGATTCAAGTCATATAAAGTGGGTGATTATGTCATGGTACATCTGCGCAAAGAACGAGTTCCCGCAGGAGAATACAGTAAGCTCAAGCAGAAGAAAATTGGTCCTTTTCGCATCCTTCAAAAGATTAATGATAATGCCTATATCATCGATCTCCCCGAACACTATGCCATTTCTAACACTTTCAATGTTCAAGATTTGTATGAGTATCATGGTCCAGAACAAATTCCTTGACTAACTCGAGGACGAGTTGTCTTTAAGAGGGGGAGAAACTGATGCAGCATAAAACATGAGGGCCCAAATAGTGGATTACAGTTGGTGTGATGAGTGTTATTAGTGGATTACAGTTGGTGTGTTTTATTGAGTGTTATTAGTGGATTACAACTAGTGTGTTTTATTGAGTGGAATGTAGTAGATGGAGTTGAGTATGAGTACTATAAATATGTGCTAAATCCATTGTAAAAATCATCCAATCTTCAATCAAAATTTGAGTTTTCTCGTTTCAAATTCTAATTCAGAATTTGTTATACCTTTTTTTCTCTTCGTGAGAACGCAAGTTAGATCAACATCTAGCAAACCGTTGCGTCAAAGAAGCAAACACACTCACAAAGAATAGAATTTTAAACGTGGATCGATTGTGCATAAGATGCACAATCTACATCCACGGGAGAAGCCACAGAACACTCTTTATTGATGATTCAAGATGAATTTTACAGACCTAATACAGAGAAAGATACAAGGAACAAGATGACTCTTTCTCACTTTCTTGGAACTCTCTGAAAGGCACACTAACTCACACAGAATCTGCTTCAACAACCAGCCTTTATATACCCTGTTGTGAAAACCCAGATTGCACAGCCTTCTGACACGTGTGTAACGGCTTCATAACGACTTTGAGTCCTTCCTCACATGCTATCTCACGTGTTTTACTTAAGTTTGCCCAAAACGACAGAAAGCAACGCCGTTTTTCCCTTAAATTAAGTGACACGTGACTGCACGTGAATTATGAGTAAAAGCAATTAATCAAAACGCTACCGTTTTGGAGCTTTGAGTTTTGAATTCATAACACTCTAGTCTACAGGTATAGAGTTGTACGAAGGATTTTAACTATTTGTTTCAATAATGACTTTATTGGAGAGTTGAAATTTGAGGAAAAATATTGAAAATGTATTTTTCAAAATAAAAACCATTAAACCCGCACTGCTTTGAACAAAACTATGAATGGCAGATTAAAAACGATTGACTAATATAAATGGATTTTGCTGTAAGTTCTTTTCTAATCCCAGAGTAATAGCTCAATAGACAACAATGTCAGTTTTTGTTTCTGAAAACATTCAATGTGAGTTTTAGATTATGAAAATATTCATCCTATAGACAGGATAAACAACGATTAAAAATAAAAAGAAAAAAGTTATCAGCGAAGATATATTATGCACACTCTCTGTGATAAAATACTCCAAGAATATTCACACTAAGATCAAACAGTGCCCAGTGCTAGGGAAAAAAAAAATTGAAGTCCAAAAAGACTACAATACTCTCTCAGCCCTCGGCAACATCTTCATATAGAATTTGAGTGAATACAATTTGAGTGAATAGAATTTAGATACAAGAACCCCCTATGGTATCTCCAAGTTCCATTTTCAGCTACATGGCTAGAAGTGATCAATACTATTATGAAACACAAATTTACTCTCTCTGCTTCAAATGTACAAGACAAGATTTACATTCATCTCTTTGCTAACTGAAAAGATTTCTTCATAAACTGGTTTGCAGTTTGGTCGTTCATGTGACACAACACCCTCAGTATAGTGCTATGATCTGCTCTGTTCCACCTTCATGTTGTTGGTGGCATTGGTAACTTTTGACATGTGCCTCCAACTCCGATACCACTTGTTTCACATAAAAGAATTGTGAAATCTTCTATTAGTTTTTCAATTTGTTGCCCCATCAAACCTATCACCCCTTCAACGGTCTCAGCCTCCCGATCCATCACATCTTTGACTATCAGTCCTTCTTCAAGCCGTCAAAATCCTCCTCAATCATCTGATGATCGGAATGATAAAAGACTGGGGAGCTTCCCCCAACAAGCAAAACCATAAGGAATGCTTTGAAAGATGCCTTCATAACCTCTTTTATAACTAAAGCCTGAGCTTTATCCGTAAGAATGACACTCAAAAGAATGAGGTTCTGTCTAACAGTTCGCAATACAGGCCTGACTCTTGCATTTGCAACATCACCGACATAAAAGACTTTCGTACAATACGAAGTTTGAATCAAGGAAGATTAGACGGTAGGCAGCAGCTTCTGATACATGTTGGCAGGCAAATTGAATGGCATTTGTTGCATGCTCAAAATAGAAATTGGAATTAGTATGACACCGTTAAACCTAGCGGTCGGTGACCTGGACCCGGTACTACAACCTCCTCCTTCTCCCTCGTCACCACCACCGTTATTATTATTATTGTCATGTGAGGAATAAAAGCTTATAGCATTGTGTCCACCAAACCCTGGAGAAGACCTGCATGAAGTGAAAAAGACCTCGTAAGCAGTCTCACAGATGTCATCAGAATCAATCCCTTTAAGCTTTTGCCAAAGGGCCAAGCGAGGTCATTGAATTAACACGACGATTTATTTTATCTCCTTGAAGGAGTGAAAGTTAAATATCATAATAGGTAATTTGTTTCGCTAAAATAATTTAAAAGAAATATGTGACCATCAAAATATCGACAAAAGTTCATATATGATTTTCTTGCTTTTATATGCATATGAGGAGAAAATCATCAAGATTATATATAAAGAAAACATGTGTAGATATTTTATAGCTCATTTATGCTCCTGCAGTAGCAAATTGAGATTGTTATCATGTATATTGAAGCCATTGTTTCTCTTTATATATGAACAAAATATTAAGTTTTTGATGTAAATAACTGATCTCATCTAACTGATGATATATTTTCATTCCTTAAAGCAAATGTTTCTTTGATAATTGTGAGATTAGTGCTAGATATGCCATGACTAAAGTTATCAACATTACAATAATCACCATTTAAGCATTAATGATTGCAATATATAGATTGCACTAGCCGAAGTGGAACAATTTAAAAATTGAAATAATTTGTGATGAATTAGAAGTTCAATAGGTCTAGAAATTGAAAAATAATTCACAAAAAGAATATGATTGAGGGTTGATATATATGATGTCAATGAAGGATGAAATGGTGAGAGAAATAAATGTATGAACGCCTGAAGCATGTGATAGATCCATTGATTCAAAAATTTAATTCCTAGGAGGTTAAAGTGAAATAATTTCGTGATTCTAAAGAGATCATGTTTGCATATGTAGCAAAATATTTTACCTAGATTAAATTATTGAATATATGGTCCCTAAGAAGACATAATGTATCAACTAGTAAATGAATTCCAAAAACACTTGAAAAGGTCGATAATAAGAAATAAAGAGATTCAACTTGCCCTATAAAAGTCAATCATGCACATTAAGAAAGAGCGATCTTTAGCCTTTGTAAAGGCATATATATTAGAAGGTTTGAAAGATCTCAATTGGGCATGTCTATTGAAAATGAGAAATATTTAATTAATGTTGGTACTTAGGGTTGATTTGGGAATGTTGTCGCCTTTAAAATAATTATTGTTAGTTGTGCTGTAAAAATAATCAACTGTGAAGATAACTAGTTAAGCGTTTGGTAAATTTTATTTTCAGAAGTACTATGAGTTTTGAAAGCAGTTATATGTGTTTAGTAAAATTTTACTGTTAAACTGCTATGAGAAAATAAATGACTAAAATGTACATAATGCATAATATATTTTACTTACACACACAAACATGTACATACAATATTTTTAATTGTGTGTTATAATAATTTTAGCTAAAAATAAAATTTATACTATATTGATTTTATTTCTTTTTTTTTTGTTTAATCTTAAAACAATTGATAATTAAAAAATCAATTATAGTTTCATTAAAATAACATCAATCGAAGTATAATGAGGTACTCCAATAAATAAACATAAAAAAAAGTAATGAGCTACAAAAAATAAAAAAGAAAACAAACAATAGAAGAAGAAATAGGGTAAAAAGGAATATATGAATTATAATAAACAATTACTAAATTATTGATTTTGTTTCCAATTTGAATAAGGATAATTTTGGGTTTATATAATAATTGTAAGGATAATTATGAAATTATATTAAAAGATAAAATTGATTTTCAAAATCAGAATCTAAAATAGACTCTTTTGCTGCCTTTTAAAATAAACTATACGGGGAATGGGCTGATTTTGATAAAAGTGATTTTGATTTTTTTTACCAAACACTAAAATTATCTTTTAAATTTTCAAAATCACTTTTAAGCCTCCTAAAAACAATACCAAATGGGCCTTTAGTATAAGAGAAAAAATTGAAATTGACATAAGATTTTTGTGAAAAAAATTTGGTTATAATAAAAATGTTTGGATCACAAATAAAAAAATATGAAGATTATCAAATTATATGATTGACCAAAATTATAAAATATTTGAACTTATAGTCCATACGCTAGAGGACGTAAAATTGATTAGTAAATTTTGAGGGATTTTCAACTTGCAGTCCTTATGTCCGAAGTTGTAAAATTTATTAATAAAATATAAACTTGAACTATAGTGTGTCCAAAGTAAATTGAAAATTCTATGTACTTATTCTTGAAGGATAAAATGCTTGAAACAAATACCTGAATTACTAAATCAAAAAGCTTGCATCTTATATATTCTTGACAATTCTATAATCATACTTATGTATATTATAACAATCTAGACTTATACAGTATAATATTTTGAGTGAAAAATTATTATAAGTGGATATGTCATTATCCACTCTACTATGTGATTTTATTAAAAATTAAATTTGTAATCTTTGCAAAATGTATTGATGATGTCATCATGAAAAGACTCCTAAAGAGCTTATGAACCTATTTCTTACAAAAATAAAATTTAAGATGAAGATCTTGAAATGAAAGAACTTCTTTCAATTTATGGATTGAAATTTATCAAGTGGAATACTAATATTATAGAAAATATTTATATTAAAAAATTGTTCTATTTTAAAATATAATATATATGGTTTGGTTCTGAATTACCATATTTCGTTCCAACTTGTGCATATAAAGGCAATGGAAAAATTGTATCATTGCAAAATAATTTTTTTTTTCAACATAAATTTGAAAATGTCAAAATAGTGTGAAAATTATATCATACTTTTTCCTTAATATGAATGTTAAAGCTTAGTTTTATTTGAGAAGATTAACAAAATTATGAAGATATATGCATGGCGATATTCTTCAAATTCAAGATGATGATATCTCCAATTTATTAAATGTTTTCAAACTTTCAAAGAATGGTGTTGATCCTGCACATTGTTTCACCAAATTGTTGTTAATTATAACAAATTATGATTGATCTTTAAAGCACCCATGTCATTTTGAGAGGGAACGTATTTAAAAAGGAGAGTTATTAATGTGGAGAACTATATACACGCACTGCACTCTTTTTCCTTCACTAGGCTTTTGTCCTATCAAAATTTTATAGTAAGGTTTGAATGAGGTAGTTCGAACTTGCATAAGATATAAATGAATAATGTACTTTTTTTCCTTAATTAATCTTTTTTCTAACAAGTTCTTATTAGGATTTTAATAAGGTATATTTTTTGTAAAATGAACAGTCACGAGAAAGTGTTTTTAAATAATTATAATGATATGAGTGTTCATCAAAGTAACTATTTATCTCTCTACTAAACAACTCTTCAATACTTATGACTCCACTATCTCATAAGAAGTTATGACTAATTATATATTTATTTATTAATCATTTATTTCACTTGTATAGTTATAAGACTATAAAAGGAGAGCTCATCTCCTTGTTAGTATACACTTGAAATTTAATAAAATTTCTCTCTAAACGTCATATCTCTTATTTGCTTTTTCTCTTTCTCTTACTCTATTATTTTACTCCTAATTGATAAATAATTCATATTATTATTATTGTTATTAATGATGATAATATGACGTTGATGTTGTTGTTATTTTGAGAAATAGAAAAAAGAAAAAAAAAATTAGAAAAGAGTTGATGGAAGAAAGTAGTTTAGACTCTTTACAAACTTATCTAAACTAATTGCTTAACAAATTATACAAGTCCAAGAAATTCAATGGGCTTCTAAAAGAAATGGGCCACCCAAACTGGGTCCATAAAAATTCTCCATATTAAAAGAGACATAGAAACGACTCTCTGTTCTTTCATCAATAATATAAATATATAATTAATAGATCTATCAGGGGGGAAAAAATATAATTAATAGAAACAAAGAAGAGAGGGATATGGCAACAAGTGAGGAGGCAAGCGCGACGGCGGCGGCGGAGGTGCCGCCGCAATCACAGCCGCACAAGCTCGAGAGAAAATGGACGTTTTGGTTCGACAACATATCAAAGCCCAAACAGGGCGCCGCGTGGGGCTCCTCTATGCGCAAAGTCTACACCTTCGACACTGTCGAAGAATTTTGGTGGTACGCTACTAACATACATACCCTCGATATGGCTCTGTTATATGTTATTTTCAACTGGGTTTGTTTCTTTCTGCTTTAATATCTTTTTTCTGATCAATATTTGTAAATGTTTGGATTTTCTTTTCTTTGTGTTGTTAGGTTTATTGATCTAATTAATGAGATGGGTTCGCATTGAATTAACTGAGCTTTATGATTGATTCTTCTCGCTTGGTTGATAAGAAAGTTAAAGCAAAGTAATGTGAACTTTTGAATCCTGGAGAATCTTGTGTCTGGAGATCTAGTGAAATTTTATTAACATCTTTATAATAGTTATTATTGTGCTCTTCATGAATTTGTTTGATCCAGCTTTTAGACACACATTTGTTTTGTTTTTTGTTTTTAACCCAAATCAATTGGTTTGATAGTTGGATCCTATACGTTTTCCAAAAAAGAAATAGGTAGTTGAGTTTGATTCATTTTAATGTTTAATCTAGTTATATGTTCTTGATCATTTGGTTGATTTTTTTCCTTTTTCAGTTTGTATGAACAGATATTCAAGCCAAGCCGGTTGCCAATGAATGCGGATTTCCATTTGTTCAAAACTGGGATAGAACCAAAGTGGGAAGATCCTGAGTGTGCGAATGGAGGAAAGTGGTCGGTCACTAGCAACAGGAAGGCTAACCTTGATACCATGTGGCTTGAAACAGTATAGTTCTTACATGCTCGCTTGATTTCTGTTTGTAGAAGTTTTGATTTGAAAACATGTGTGCAGTTGGTTTTTGTTGCTTATGGATTCCATAGCATTTTTGGCAATCAATTCAACTGTTGTTTGTTGTGCAGATGATGGCCCTGATTGGAGAGCAATTTGATGAGGTGGATGAGATTTGTGGAGTTGTTGCTAGTGTACGCCAGAGGCAGGACAAACTTGCCTTATGGACCAAGACAGCAGCAAATGAAGCTGCTCAGGTATGATTTCTTTCTATATTGGCACTTAATATTCCTTTTTTTTTTATTGAATGTGATTCATTTACAGTTCTGTGGATGCATAAATCATATTTTTAGTCCCTCGAAGTATGCATTAATTGTTATCTGTTCTGATTTGTTTTTATATACTGTACTACAATCTCTTTTCAGTGCTTGAGCTTAGGTGTCAATTTTAAAATCTTTTCCGCTTTTTGCTTAACTGAACCAAGTTTTCGATTTTGGAACAAATTTTAAGCCTCATGGATGCAAGAATTCTGAAAGAGTTCACCATCTGATTAGCTACTGTTTAAGTTATGAATAGGATAACCATGGAGTTTTCATTGTAGATTTACAACATACTGAAGATGCAATGACACACCAATATTTGGAGCTTTACATACAATGTAAAAAGGAGAAGAATGCATTAGAGGAAGTTGAGAAGGGATACTTTCTAGGTGGAGAGAAAATAAAACATAATAATAAGTTCTTTCTATGATTCAATGCCAAATAAAACTTAGGTCATGGGTAAATTCCTTATCCTCACTATTTCTGAAATTCTCTATTCCTAGCTCAAGGCAAGATAGTTCTCATTTGCTCTTTCTACTGCCTGTTCTAAATTAAGTTGCCTAGATGGCTGCCCAACACTTGAAGGCCCAGATTACCTTTTTTTGGTACATAATACTCAAATTATAAAAGTAAAACCTCCTATAAAATCCTACAATATATTGGAGGTTAATATTTTCCAACTCTCAAGTATCACAAGTTTGACGTTGATGAATTCGTATATGTTGAAATTGCGGGTGTTAGGGGAGTTCTTTTTTGGTGTTCTGTGGGAACGGTTCTTGTGCCACCAGGAAATGGTGGTAGCCTTCATTTGAAGGATTTTATCATTATTTGCCATGTTGTGAGTTATATAGCATGAGTACAATGTCTTAAAGTTCCTCAAATGACTTTTCTTGGATGGCATATATTGTTGTGAACCGAGATTGAGTTACACTGAGTTCTTTCCTATGTGGCATCAAAAGACTTTACATAATTTTGTGAGTTTGTGATGTGCTGTCGATTACAGATTGTATTGATGTGACAAGCTTAACGTTATTTCTTAATTGCTGTTACTCGAAACCTGGTGTAGATGGGCATTGGAAAGAAGTGGAAGGAGATCCTTGATGTCACTGATAGGATCACTTACAGCTTCCACGTAAAATTCCTTTTCATTTTCCCCACCTTTTTCTGATTTTGAATGCATGCTTTCTTGCTGGATCTCTCATTGCTTCCATTATTGCAGGATGACTCTAGAAGGGATCGATCAGTGAAAAGTCGATACAGTGTGTGAACTCAAAAGTGACCATTTTGTCGCAGTAGCCTGTACTTGTAGTTGCCAAATTGTGGCTTAGACCGTTGAATCTGTTTCTGTATTTTTTGTGCTCTATTTACCATAAACAATTAAACATTAGATACTTCAAATGTGTTGCCATATGCCTTTAGACATGTAATACAATGACTTCTATTGTTTTGATAGAGGAGATATTGAGAAATTTTTTTGCGACCCAGTTTGTTTGTAGTTTTGTACTACTCTGATTTGTTCAGATAGAACTCTATCTTGAATTGTTCATTCAGATCGACTCTGGTTGTATTGCCTCTTGAGATTTATTTGCTAAATCAAGGCAAATTGTAGTTCTACTTCTGCAAGTTACACCCTTTATTCATTACTGTAAAGTTGCTTTATAACTTTGGATCTTTCGATTGCTGCTGATTTTCACCATAGTGAGAAAAATCTGACAAAGAACTGCAGCTAAACTGAAGAATGATAAGTGTAGAAGAGGATGGATTAATCTTAGGTTACATTCTATTTCTGGGACACACCCAGCTGAAGAAAAGTATGTTTACATTAGAAAGCACTTGAAAAAACTATAAACTTAAAACATCTCATGGTGATAACAACACAAAACAATAAATGTTTTTCTTATCATGCAAGGAAGCCAAGTCTTTCTCCATTCTTCTTAGCCAAACGGATGAGGCCTTGCCTTTGCTTTGCATCAGCTCCTATTGATTTGCAGAATTCAGTAATTACCTGTCAAGATTAACATTATAACAGATTAGCAGTTACACAAACCAGAAAAATGCTTTCTGCTTGTGAAGTGAAATCACCAAAAAATTTATACCTATTAGGATATGCTTTTCCTGAATAATAATCTTTCAGTGACTTCTTTGATGAGTTAAGCTCAACTTTGATCAAAGCCCTCTCGTGTACTCATAACGGTTGTGACTCTGTTACCTCTATTCCATAATTCGAGCACCATTAGATGGTCCAATTTTACTAATTTCTGTTAATTTTTTGACTATTTAACAGTATATATAGTGCTGTGAGATATCTCCTGAATACTGTTGGATGGGTAAATTTTACTAATTTTTATTAGCTTTTTACCATATGACAATGCGGGCCCACTTATAAATCCATATGCTTAAGATTTAATAATTATTTCTAACATTCTTATCCGGCAATCAACAATCTCACAAGAGGATCTATCCATTTGATTGGCCATACTATATGACTCTAATTAATTGTTCTCCTAAACAATTATTTTTAAAAATAAAAATAAAACTAATTTAAAAATTATAAACAAAGTAGAAAAAGAAGAGCCACATAATGAAGAAATAATCAATATTTAAAAAAAAAAAAAACTATTAGAAAGTGAAAAAAAAAATAAGAGAGAGAGAGAGATACCTGAGAATGCAAGGCAATAGCTTTGCCTCTAAACTGATTGAACCTCTTCTTGCCAATGATATTACGAGTGAGAACAACAACAGGAGCAAAAATGCCTTTGCCTTCATTAATGTTCCCCATCATCGGTTGCATTCTAATGGGTCTTGCCACTCTAACATTCGGCACTGATCTTGCCAACATCCTGTATTCTTCACCACCATTAGCAAACGAAGCTCCCCAGCTTCCATGAAACGAAGATGATAACCCAGCTGCACATACTGATGTAGCAGCCATAATTGAAACGCTCAACACGCACGCACGCGCACACACACACACAAATAGCTTGTGCTTTCAGTGAAGGAGGCTCAGAGGGTTTGCTAGCTTGTTTGTGGTTTCTGGGGTTGTGCTGCTGATGAAATGAGAGGATATTTTGTTTGTGAAAATTGAGAGCCTCTGGTTTTTTAATGGAAGTCTGTGAGGAAGAGAGTTGTTTGAAGCGTTAACAGCCACAGAATCTGGTGGCTTGAATTTAGTTCAATTTTTTCTTGAACACGTATTGCTTCTTGTAATAGACTTCTGCGCCTTTCTTTCATTTTTTCTGTATTTTCAAATTAGAACATAACTTGTCGATTTATTTCAAATAGGTCCCAGACCTGTGACTTACTGATACCTCCTCATTACACGACATGTGCGAATGTGTTTCCTCAAAATTAGAATTTGAAGTTTATTGAGAATCTAAATACATATGCTAATAGCATATTATAGAGGTGTGTTGCGACTAATTTCGAAATCTGTTTTAAATATTAAGAAAGAAATTAAATATTTGAGTTTTTATAAAATTTGAACTTACTATCTCTATTGTTAATTAAAATTAAAGAGACAAATTAACTGATAAGTTAAAAGACGACATTGTTAATTTATCATTATACGATAAAAATTAGATATTAAGAAATCAATTCTTGTTCGCATCAATTTTGAAAGAGATAATTCTTCAATTTGCGTTTGTTCATGGGATGGGACGAGACTAGAGGAGTGTGGAAGAAAATTGGAACTAAGGATATTTCAATCATTTTAGTGGGAACATGGACTTATTTGATACATATGGAAAAGTTATTTCCTCAGTTGAGAATTATACGAAATAGGAATCCGGATGTTATTATTCCTCAGTTGGTATTCATGGTCCCCGTTGTGCGGTGAGAAATCTTGATCTGGGATTTTACTGGACGTTTGTTCGAGATGGTCCCATGATTTGCCAACTTTTGATGATGTAGAGGCGTTTGATCATATGAACACGACCGTTTGATTTAGGAACTTGGTGGGAACTGGAATTTTTCATCAAGAGAATGAGAAACAGGACAAAATACTAGTATAAATATTGGACGGTCCAGAGAAACAGAGAAGATTCTAATCTTTTGACCTCTGGAGGCAGGCTTGTTCAAAATAAGGCTTGCCTTTGAACAAGTTGTATCGTATCTTGCATTCATATATTGAATCTTTTTTTTTTGTTATTTGGAATAAAACCCATTTTTTTATATATAGGAATAAAACTTTTTTAGGTAAATTTATTTTCTACTTTTAAAAAGAATTTATTAAGTTTTTTAATAAAAAAATTCATAGAATTTTATGTTGAATTCAAAAGGGTTTGAAAATGTTTTTAATTTGTAAGTCAAAAGCTTTTTTTTTTTTGGGAAAATCAATTAGCCACCACAAAAAGAACACATTGTTTGGACTAAACGCATCTTCAATTCATTTAACTTTGTAAAAAAATTAGAGTTCCTTGCCAGGAAAAAAAAAATATAACATACAACATTTTTGAAAAATTAAATTAAAAATGAACGATCGAAAATGAATTAGGAGTCTGCTATTTTGACATTACACTATTGAAAATGAGGGAAGCAATTCAACGAATTGTATCTTCCATTAATTCTAACGTTGTTTTCAAACCAGCATCACTGTCTGCAACAAAACATCCATTGGAGAAATCAAATATGAATTTGCAGTTCTTTGATGTTGGCGTTTGCTAATGTGTCACATAAAATTTTTATTTAGTAACGTGATTTGTGATTTAGGATGAGAAACTTGTAGGTTGATAGCTATAGTTAGGGTTCGCATTCAGTTCAATTCAGTTTAGTTAATTAGAATCGAATAGTAAAGAAAATGTGAATCGATTGCTTTTTAATTTTTGAATCAGATCGAACCAAAAATCGATCGGTTCAGTGTTAAAAAATTAATAAAAAAATAATATATATAATATTTTTGTATAAAATATTAATGATTAATTATTATAATTAAATTAGAGTTAAAAAATAATCAAATTAGGTTAGAAATATGGGAAATTGGATTTAGGAACTCGGTTTTAATTTAATATATTTGGAATCATGGGAAATTGGTTGGAAACTTTACGCATTGAACAGGGAAATCATGACACGGTAGTAGTACTGGACGGTCCAGAAAAACATAGGAAATTACAATATTTTGATTTTGACGTTCGAGACTATTGAAAATGAGGCAAATGGAAGTGGAGCTTTCATTACCTACATTTCACAACTCAAAATAACTGCCGTCTAATATCAAAACACTTAAAAAAAAAAAAAGATTTTGAGGATGAGAAAAATAAGGGTACTGATCTTTTATTACTCGTACAAAATCTGAAAAAAAAAATGTCATAAAACAATTCAAGATCAATTTTTGGAACCAGAGCCAATGGATACATATATAAGATCTTTCATGTAACAATAAAATCCTCAAACTCAATTAGTTTAGAGATATGGACGATAAGATGTGGGCGAGATTGTCAAATTATCTCATTATTTTGTAAGACTTGATTGAGTGTTTTCAAGCTGCCGCCGGTGACTTGAGCTCAAATCCCGAAGAAATAAATGTTAAAAATTTGATTTTCGCTATTTACACTTCCTACCTTTTGTAATTTTAAGAAAATCAAATCAAATTCTCCTGTCGTTTATTATTTATATCAATTGTTAATTAATTACTGTATAATTGTTAGATTCAATTGTTCATATTCTTTGCTTGTGTTGCATGTGAAACTTAGAAATTTTTAAGTACCCACTTCATCTTCTCTCATGAGTTCCATAATCTCAAAAATCTAACACGTAAATTTTAGTACAAAATAATAATTTTCTCTTTCAAACCAAAATACGTACTGTTCTTGGTAAAATTCTAATGTTTTGAACACTGTAAGCAAAAAAAAAACGTAATGGATATTAACTATTTCAATTCAAAGTATTGTCCTAAAAAACAAGAAAAAAAAAAAAGGCATATATCATCCGATTTGCACCCATGTCCCAGGACTAGGTACTTGGCGATATACAACAAAAAGAAGATAGAAACTCGGAGGAGCGATCTTAGCCGTTGGCGGTGCCGTAACGCTGACTTGGAAAATTCCTGACCCTACGTCAATAAGCTCTTTTGAGGCTAGTACTAAAAGCCTTTGCCCCATTGAAACTCCATGCGTCGTAAATGGTGGTGCATACATCGTCACTTTCAAATCATTCAAGCTTACCTCTAATTCGTCCAATTTAAATTGAATAACAAAATTTTGTCCGTATTTTACCATTTTACCCTTAAATTTTGATACAATGGATGGGCGATACGAGGCGAATGATTCGTCGAAGTATGGCGGATAAAATTTCTCAATTCGAAGTTCTGTTGGGTATTTTGACCCGCTCGTTAAATTATAACGAGAGTGCGGGTTGCTTCCCGCGACTAAAATTTTTCCATCTGGCAATACCACTGACGTGGAATGACACATTCGCGGTTTACTTGTTGGGGTTAGCTCCGAGAACCGTTCGTTTATCGGGTCATCGGGTTCATAAAGTACCGGAGTCGTATTTGGGTCAGTCGCAAAGTTCCATCCTGCGGTGCCCTTTTTGGCGCCATTGATGATGAGAACATCTCCTGTGGGCAGGAGCAACATTTCACCCATGACCCTCGGACTTGGCATCATCTCCCTCTGCCAAGTGGCACTTTTATTCGTTATCTCAATTCTCCCACAATCTTGCAATGCATTCATGAACTCACCCTTGCCCGCTAACACGCCTGCCTCAGGCTTTG
This sequence comes from Citrus x changshan-huyou, assembly GCA_039657385.1. Classification (NCBI taxonomy): domain Eukaryota; kingdom Viridiplantae; phylum Streptophyta; class Magnoliopsida; order Sapindales; family Rutaceae; genus Citrus; species Citrus x changshan-huyou. Next base: position 6,921,827 of record CM077555.1, on the reverse strand, counting down.
CGCCCCCACATATAAGCACTTCGGCTCGGATCGCATTCGAGTTCGGATCTTGGAGCTTTATAGGCAACAGTGCTGACGTGGCAGACGCCGGGTAATTTCGTGACCCACCGCGTAAGATAGGGAATACGTGGAGGATCTCATTGGTTTCTGGATTGAGCAGAATCGAACGGTCATTAGCAAAGATGAAGAGATTTCCATCGGTTGACAGGAAAACAAACGGGTATAAATTATTTTCTGATGGGTTAGTGGTCTCGTTAAGAATCGGTAGGTCATAGATTATTCTTTTTCCCTCCTTGAGGATATATTCGTAACTAAACTCTCTTCTCCCTCCAACCACTATGAAACTGCCATCTGGTAAAATATGTTGCGTGGAAAACCTGTATAAATAATAATACATGAGTAACATTATACATACAAAGTTAGAATTGAACGTGTTAATAACTTAATACCAATTTATAAATATTAATTTGAGATGTGCTGAGCTATTAAAGATCTTCTGCTGACGGCTTGCGATCGTACATAAAGAAAACTAAATGTTATATATATAATAAATTTGGCAAAATATATGTACCATCTTTTGGCAGAAAGTTCCCAATGGTGCTCTTTCCAATAACATGCATGGTAGCATCCGGAAAGGTATCTAACAGATCTCCCTCTGCTGCTCCATCCGCCGGAGATCACGATGGTCCCGTTAGCCGATAATCCACCCGATGAGCTCCACGTGTCTGTCAGGATCTGTGATTATCTAAACATATGCATGAATGATATTGAAAATGCAACAATTAACACAAAATATTAAATAAAAAAAAAAAGAAAACACATAACAAAAAATTACGATAAATGCACGTACCTTGAGTGGCCTTATAGCTGCAGATTCGGCGTCATATTCAACAGCAAGAGCCCGATAATCGACATATTTTTGCCAAGCGCCAGGATTAAGACGATAGATTCCAACGGGCAACCGAACGTTTGATGGGCCTAATGAAACGGCATCGAGCATAATTGCCTTGTTGGTATTAGGAAACAAGATGATATGCATAGCTGATATGCCAGAATTTTCAGAAGCCAGCTCCCATTTGCCTTTAAATTCATCTTCATAATCCGGATTTTCCAGGATGTCTCTGCTTTTAAAGCAGCTGCCATCGTCACAGTCTTGATTGGCATTGGAATCATCATCAAAAGGGTATTTGAGTAATGGCCTTGAATGAGGATAATATTGCCTATGCCAAAGTTGTGAAGTGATATAGAAAATACATAATGTAAGAGGGAGAAAAACAAGAGATTTGGGGTAAGAGGCCATTGGAGAATTAAATTAGAAATTAAGCTTTTGACATTTCTTTTCTTAATCATGTCTCCTTAAATTTCCTGTTTTTTCTCCTACATTTGAGGAGTCAATATTGGATCTTTCTTGGGTAGTTTTTTTTTTTTTTAAATAAATCAAAAGGCTTTTGAATGGTTGAAGTGGCACACTCTTTGTTTGCTATTTAAAATTGGTGATATAAACCCGGACCCCAAATCTTCCCCTCCAAAAAACCAACAGTATGTATGGTCAGTACACGTACTATAATTGTTTGAATAGTTGCACTCTGTTCAATGCTAAGTCGATCAATGTGACCTCTATTTGACCATTATGTGATTAATTGAAGCTTAATTAATTTTTTAATTTTTCAAGTTATTTTTGATACGTGTACATAATTAACCACATTTATGCTATATTATTATTCTCTTCTGACTAATTTCCAATCACATGCCCTTATTAATTAGCTAGAGTGAAGGCTAAGATCCCGAAAGAATCTGATCCACTTTATTCCTATATAAGAACAACACTAATGATCTCATCTGATCCACAAATTCAAAACATTCTCATTGATAAAGAAATCTACTGGAAACAGCGCTCAAGAACGGATTGGCTAAAGGAAGGCGACAAGAACACAAAATTTTTTCATTATAAGGTCTCATCCAAAAAGAAGAAGAATAGAATATGGGGAATTGAAACTGATGCGGGGAAATGGGTTGCGAAGGCCGAAGAAGTGGGGCATGAGTTCTGTAACTATTTCACAAAACTCTTTACAACCTCCAAGCCAAGTCATGATTAGATGTCAGCAACACTTATAGGAATCAGCTCGAGAGTCTCTGAAGACATGAATGAGCTACTAGAGAAGTTGTTTTCAGCAGAGGAAGTGGTTGAAGCCTTAAATCAGATGTGTCCAACCAAGGCTTCGGGACCGGATGGCCTGCCAGCAGTGTTCTATAAAAAAACATTGGCATCAAGTTAAAGAGGGAGTTACCACTACTTGCCTTCACATCCTAAATAAGCAAGGTACAATAACTCCTCTCAACCACACCTACATTGCTTTAGTGCCAAAAATTGGGAAGCTTAGAAAAGTCACAGAATTTAGGCCTATTAGCCTTTGTAACGTTATCTATAGAATTGTGGCTAAGTCAATTGCTAATAGGTTTAAACAAATCCTGCACAAAATAATCTCCCCAATGCAAAGTGCTTTCATTCCCAATAGGTTGATTACAGACAATATCATAGTTGGCTATGAATGCCTTCATAAAATTAGGCACTGCAAAGGAAAAAGAAATGGCTTGGTAGCCTTGAAACTTGATGTTAGCAAAGCTTATGACAGATTAGAATGGAGCTTCCTTGAGCAAACCATGAAATGCCTAGGCTTCTCCCAAAAATGGATTAGCTTGATCATGAGATGTATAAGTTCTGTCTCGTTTTCTATAATGATAAATGGTTCGGTTAGAGGGTTAATCAAACCTCAAAGAGGCCTAAGGCAAGGTTGCCCTCTATCCCCATACTTGTTTATCACATGTGCGGAGGCCTTCTCCTCGTTGCTGTTGCAGGCAGAACAACAAAAGCGTATTCATGGGCTGTCATTTGGGAGAGACTTGAGAATTTCCTACCTATTATTTGCCGATGACAGCCTCATATTCAGTAGAGCCTCAACTGCCGATTGCCAAAACTTGAAAAAGATCCTTGATTGTTACTCTACAGCTTCTGGACAAATTTTTAATTTTGAGAAATCTTCTCTATTCCTAAGCGGCAACATCCAAAGTGATCAAGCTACTGCAATTGGGAACATATTTCGGCTCAACATCGTTTCAAGGCACGAGAAGTACCTAGGCCTGCCATCTATGGTTGGGAGAAAAAGAAGCAGCTTTTTCAACGACATTAAGCTAAGGCTTTACAACAAGAAATCAAGCTGGCAGCATAAGTTCTTCTCATGCGGAAATTTTGATCAAAGCTGCAGCGTAAGCCATTCCAGCTTATGCAATGAGTGTCTTCGAGATCCTTATGGGAGTGTGTAATGATATTCAGCGAAGCAGTTGCTAATTTCTGGTGGGGATCAAAGAATGATAGAAGGAATATTCATTGGTCGAAGTGGGAGAAGCTGAGTCAAGCTAAATGGAATGGAGGAATGGGGTTCTGAGATTTTTCCAGCTTCAACCAGGCATTATTAGCAAAACAAAGCTGGCGGATTTTGAAATTTCCAGATTCTTTGGTGGCGAGAGTCTTGAAGACCAGGTATTTCGAGAATAAAGACTTCTTAAATGCAAAGCTTGGCTCCAACCCTTCCTTCATTTGGAGAAGCATTTTGTGGGGGCAGTAGATTATACATGTTGGTTCTAGATGGAGGATTGGAAATGGGCAGCATATTGAGATTCATAAGGCCAATTGGATCCCCAAGCCACTAACCTTTAAACTTGTGTTCAAGCCAAATATGCCAACTGATGCACTGGTTTCTGAACTGATAAACGAGGAGAATCATTAAGACGAGAAGCTGATATACAATCATTTTGATAGGTTGGATGCTGATAGCATAGTCAGAATTCCTTTGCCGAGAAGGCCGCACGGGAAGATGAAATCATTTGGCGCTATGAGAAGAGAGGGCAGTACACTGTAAGGAGTGGGTATCAAACATCACTCAAGCTGAAATTTCCAGCCATGCCATCAAGTTTATAGGCTGTGAAAAACCAATGGAATATAATCTGGAACCTAGCCTTGCCGGAGAAGATCAAAATTTTTGTATGGAGGGCTACCAAGAATCTCCTTCTATCACCTGAGAACTTGTGGAAGAGGAAAATAATTCAGGAGCCCACCTGCCAGGCGTGCAAAACTGGGCTGGAGAATGTCCTTCATGTGTTTGTGGAGTGTAAGGTTGTCAGGAAAATTTGGAAGGTTATCAAGAAAATTTGGAAGCTTACTCACATGGAAGATGATATCAGAGGAAGGCCTGGGCAAGATATTCTGACTATGATGCATGACATGAACAGAAGAAGAGGAAAAGCTGACTTAGAAATGATGGTAACAATCTTTTGGGTGGCATGGAACGCAAGAAACAAAATGCTTTTCCAAGGGAAAAGAGAAAACCCCCAGGTGCTTATTGCCAAAGCTGAAGCCGTTACTGAAGCTTACACAAGAGTTGAACAACCAAGTGATGCACGCAAGGAAAATCAGTAGGTGATGCTTACTCAGACGTGGAGTCCCCCCCAAAATGGATATGCCAAAGTTAATATGGATGCAGCTACCAACTCAGAATCAAACCTTGCAGGGCTGGGAGCTATTATTAGAGATGAGAACGGGAAGGTGATAGCAGCTGCAATTAAAGTCTCAAAATTCTTTGGAGATGTTTCTTTTGCTGAGGCAGAAGCCATAGAATGGGACATACAGATTGCTAGAGATGCACATGTACGCGCTTTGATTGTGGAATCAGACACTCAAGGAATAGTTAACTTAGTAAACAACAGGTAGGGTAGTAGAACCGAGATTTATTGGGTACTTTTAGAAATCCAAAGCTTAATGAAACAGTTTGAACAAATTAACACCAAATATACCCATAGATCTTGCAATGCCATTGCCCATTCTTTAGCTAAACTAGCTTTAGAAAAATTTGAAAATGTTGTATGGATGGGTTCATACCCTTCACATTTAATGTACCTTTTTTCTTCCTTAAATTAATAGAATTTTCCTTTTCAAAAAAAAAAAAAAATAACAACACTAATGGATTCTCATGCCGTAATGATGCATAAGCCAATCTACATATGAGTATTGCCTTTATCTTACATAAATCTAATGAGTTTGAGCTTCACTAGAATTAATAATGTAAACTCTAAGTAAGCATTTGCCCCAAATTTTACTTAAACCTAGAAAAAAAATAGTGAGATAAATCTGCATTCTAAATTCCCTAAATGTAATTGAAGATTTAAAATAAATGAATATTCAAAGTAACAAACTCAAAAGTAATAAAAACAGAATATTGTGGATGAGCAAAGACTAAAAGCTAATAGGTAGAGTAAAAGGCAAAGACATTTGTTTCTGTGCAAAATTTCTTCACATACTTACATTATGTCTACAAAGAAACTTTCAAACTAAGTATTAAAAAAACAAAAAAAAGTTTACTTGTATAAAAAGATCACCTAAATAAGCATGCAACACATGCTATCTGGTAAAACAACTAAGTTTTGGAACTGTCAAGGCAACTTATTAAAATCAACAGACCTGGAGTGGACAGGACAAACAAGAAAGTTATAACTTATTTTTATAACAAGTGGATTAGAAAGAAATATCTTATTTTTGTGACAGTTCGAGCTTAACAATCAAGTAGATATTGTTACTCTGTACACATAACCTGCCACGCGTTTTGGGTGTTGTTGGGCTTTATTACCCAACTTCCGTAATTCCTTCTAGCATCCGCTCCACTTTTCCCATAATTGGCCTCTGAGATGGTTGCTAGTGTATGCACCAAAAGCTCACTTGAATTGCCCTCCACATCTCGTCTACATCTCGTCTAGTTAACCTTTTGTTAACCATTGCGTCAATGTTATCCTTCCAGGCACAGACACAGAAACTTTTTCCGATTATTAGTTTCTTTGTCAGATTTTGGAATTAGTCTTTTAACTCATATAGGCAAAAGTCTTATCCAAGATAGAGTAACGATACATTTATCCAAAATAGAGCAATGATGCATTTATAAAGTTGAGATACAAACTTTTTTCGATTAGATTCATGATATAAATCTTATATCTGATGTTTGATGATATTGTCTATGTCATTATATCTTATGTATAAGTTTATCCTAATATATTGTTTCTCTAAATTAATTTGTCAGAAATCACTCATAAACTTCTATCATTTCATAGGCAAGAATACTGCTTTAATGACAGATGCATGGCCCCAGCCGAATACCAAGAGAATACTGCAAATTAATTGGTGTACATTCTGCTAATTATCTGATTATCGGATATAAGTAATAAGAATTTTATATGTTAAAAAAAAAAAAGAAAAACGATGTTAAATCGTACATCAAGTAACTAACATTATTGCTATAAAAAATCCTAAAACAAATCCTACCTAGCATCTGAACTCCTTGTAAACATCTTGAATTGTTTGCGGCAACTGATAATCATTCTGGCAATCCTTGGGAGAATAAAATCATACAATGCCTTTATTGCTTTGGTAGGGTTTGCTATTCATAGAGAGCGGCTGCCATTTAGGTGAATATTGCTTATACACGTCTCAGATCCCATGGCTTATGCTTTTTTTACCAACCGCACAAGATTTGAACACCTACCCAAATTGAAGTTCCTCGTAGAAGTTTGAAAACTGAAAAGAAGCAACACAGTTGTATTTGAACACCTACCCAAATTGAAGTTCCTCGTAGAAGTTTGAAAACTGAGAAGAAGCAACACATTTGTTGGCTTACCACTAGACAAACGGAACAATGTGAGTTGGTTTATCACTAGATGCACTTTATCTACAAATCCTTCATCAACATCAAACTACTTTCTTAATTGATTGAAGATAACAATAGGATAATACTGGAACAAGCACAAGCAGCCCTAAATTTACTCTTCAGTTTCCTCTAATATCCAAAATATTAGTTTTTACAGGCTTCCAGATACATAAAAATCATTTCAACTTCACAAATTCAATAAAACAAAATGGCATAAACAGAGAGTCTTGATTAAAGTTTTGAACAATATTGGAACAAAGTTTTTAAGTTAACATGATAAATTTATGTTTTACAGTCATAAAGTAGAGACATAATTAGGCCGGTTAAACATAGCTAGTTGCTGTTATTGTTAAAATATGTATAGCGGCAAGTTTTGCATGAATCCTTATTAATAGAAGGTGAGAAAACAAGGTAACGCGAATCTTGATAAATCTCCCGTTGGCAAAAAAAAAGTAATAAAATCATGCATAACGAAATAAATATAATAAAATCAATCAAGTATTTCAGCAATTGTTCTGGTAATTGGGCCGTTTGCAAAAGGAAATCATCACTTAAAAATTTGGCACATGGTATTATTTAGCCGGGAAAATGACACTTTTGTCTCACTTAGAAATTGTTTTAATTTACCACATTTGATTTCTGGTGCTAAAACATTAACAAAAGCAACTGATTGTTGAAGGGTACATGTTACTTTTGAACATATAAATTGATTATTTGACACATGCACAAAATAAATTTATTTAATTTATAAGTTACAAGGTAACTTCTACTTTTTTTAACCTTATGTTTTTCTATTATAATTTAATGTGAGGGATAAATGAAATATTAAAATTTTATAAAAAAAACCCTCTTAGGACCCGTTTAAGATTGTTTTTGGAAAGTTTAAAAGTGATTTTAAAAATTAAATGTTAATTTTTTTTTGATAAATTTGTTTAAAAGTTACTTTTGATAAAATTACTATATCCTACCACAGATTTTGAAAAGTAAGGAAAAAATATCTTTTCAGATTCTTATTTTCAATATAATTTTTATACATAATATAATACCATATATGTTCTCATATATATATATATATATATATATTTAAGAAAGCTTATCTTGTAAGATTGCTGAAGCATTGTACTCTCTTATATCCTTTAGCTTTTACAGTCCATGGTAGTCATCATTCATTTTGTTACTTACTATTTAGTAATCATACTGTAATGTTATAGATTCCAATATGTGGTTCAATATGGTCCTGCCCTTCAGAAGGTGTTATGAGCTTTTCCACTTTCTCTGCTCTGTCATTTTGTCTCAACCATCATCCGCTTCAGGTACTTGTTCCTTCCAGGAGTAATATGTTGTCCGAAGTTAAATTTCCAAGTATTTTATTGTTTCCTGATTTGATTTGATTGTTTATGCAGCTTTTTGGCTGCCCACAATGGCTTACTGTCAGAGGGCGTTCACATTCCTATGTTAATAAGGTGATCTTCTGCTACTTTTACCACTACAAATTATTTCCACTTGCAAGATGCTGAGTGACCCTGACATAAAAAGTAATCATATCAGACAATAAAATAACAACTGCCACTAAAATCATGCATGAAATCCACTGAAATTTTAGAATTATGAGGACAGACACCAAAGAAAGAAACCTTAATATAAGCTCAAAAACATTGCCAATGGTGGTAGACATTCCATTACATGCTTGTGAAGAATGAAGCGCAAGAACACCCCAGGGACTGATCAAGACTCTTAGTCTCAGTATACTGTAATTTAAGCACAAGCATTTATATAAAAACATTAGCCAAGATCATTTGGTTAAGATTTAATCTTAAAGGCCGTAAAGGACAACGTTTATATTTTTCCATTTAAATACCCAAAAAAATCATTATATTGCATTCACCAAGACAACAATAATGATACCACAGGTACACAACTCCATATAGATTTAAGGCAAACATACTAGATGTTGTCAATCACCCACAAATATAGCAGAAAAACAGAAATATATTGGACCACAATCATAGAACATCTGCAACTATAATTGAAAGGACAAAAATCTCAAGTCATCCCCCATTTGCCATTTTAATAGGGGAACGCCTTTTAAGATTAAAAAAGAAACCTTGTATCCAAAGCATTTGTTTTGTCCATTGAAATCAAGCTTTTTCAACAAACCAAATATCCTCTCACCTAAAACACATACCTCTGGTGTAAGGAAACAACATTTTGGTAGTTGCAAAATTACTGGTGTTTGGGGAATAAAATTGGGCGACCACGATAAGGTGTTTGCTCAAACGTTATCATACTCTCTTCAAAGTAAAAAGAGAGCAAATAGTTGATAAGCTATCAGGAGAAAATTTTGGTGCCTTGGGCAGATCACCTCGACCAGGAGGTAATTCTAGTGACCTTTAGCAGGCCTTCCTGAAGATAATTCTAGTGACCTCGAGCAGATGGGTTTGAGGAGACAAGAACCAGGTTGGTCCAAAGACCCCAATTGAGTTCAACTGACGAGTTCCTTCTGAAAAGTCGAGCATAACATCCACGCACACCCAGCTGCTATAATTGCAGCTCAATAATTACTCTGTAACGGGTGCACTAAGTCATGATTCAAGCGATGCTTTCAACCCAGTAATGCCAACGCATTGAAGATGGTGTGATAATTCCATATGCTTATAAAAGTCCTGAAAAATCCAAAGCAAGGGGGGTTCAACTCTCCTTCTCAATTTTGATTATTTGATTATATTTATCTGAAATTATTTCTTCATTAAAAAAAATCAAAAATTATTTTTTCATTTTTCCCGAAAAGGCCTGATTATTGACTCAAGCGTTGGAGGGCTCAAGCTAGAAAAAATTTCGATGCCTCTTAATGTCCTTTGTGATTTTAGGTATTCACATATTATTCACTAGCGACCACAGGGCATCCTTAATGATTGATAAGTTGTTTCACCACCAAATAAATTTAATACTGATGCGGGGATCTGGAATCGAGTCAGTAACTAACTCAACCAGATTTTGACATCAACAACTGGACTTAATACAAATGAAATAAACAAGCCAGACTTACAATTCTAACATTTTACAGAACAGATTCGATTTTGAATTATTATAAAATAGAAACATAAGATCTGATATAGACACTTGATCAAATAGAAAATATTCGAGACTTCAATTTACTAAAAAATCTTACAAATAAAATAAAATGAAATTTTATACGTATAGTTGTTGAATAGATAAAATATATATTACTTGTTGTTGAAGGAAAAAAAGAAAGTGAGTGAATATAAATCCCTCTAGTAGTAGAATGCTCAATTTGGTAGAAACAAGCCGGGGACGATGGAACGGAGACAGACAGCGGCTGCTCGGCTTGTGTCTGGTGAAAGTTTAGTGTGCGTGGGCTTCAAGTGACCTGGTACATATGCTTGGACCGATGACAATTGCTCGGCTAATGGTAGATGAGGATTTGAGACAGAGGGCTAAGCAATTGTTAAAAGCAATTAGGGTTTTCAAAGAAAAAGTAAAAATATGTAGAATTTATATTTTTTAGTATAAAAATTAACAAAATTTAATTTTAAATGGATTAAAAATAAAAATAAGACTTTTTTATGCAACACATGATCCTAACAAATAGATCCTAATATTTGGAACCTAATTAAAAAATATATAGGGAAATTATCAGCCATATACCCTTAAATGACACCAGTATTAAACGTGCTACAATATTTTTCAAGTGTATCACTCGTATACCCTAAGTTGACAAAACACTTATGCCGTCCACCAATCCGTTAACTGCCGTTTGCGAGTGCTGACATCATAAGGGTAATCTAGTCTTTTTTTTAAAAACGTCATGTCATCCCATTTACCTAGTAAAAAATGACATGTCATATGATATATTTTGATAAAAATAACATGTCATCCCATTTATCAGATAATTGTTAATAATTGCTATAAAAAAAAAGGTACTTTACAACTGAATATATTCCTCTAAAATTTAACCTAAATTATTGAAGATCTACTCCTCCAAGCTCCAACTTGAATTTTTTATGATATAATATGTATAATTATAAATAATATGTTGTTAATAATTTTTTATGGTATAAGATGGATATTTTTTATGGATAATAGTTAATAATATGCACCATTAATAATTCATATTTTTTTAATAAAAAATGCATTGTTAATAACAAAATAAAATTGTGTATTGAAAATTTACATTAATTTTCAAGAAAAAATTATCTTTTTACCTCATTTTGAGTTTAAAGGGTAAAATAGTCATTTTGCTCAAATTATGTTAAGTTCTTAATGGTAGTAAACGAAAAGGTGGACGCCAGAACTCTTTTGTCAACTTAGGGTATACGAGTGATATAAGCGAAAAGTGTTGTAGCACGTTTGATACTAGTGTCATTTAAGGGTATATGACTGATAATTTCCCTATATAGTATATGTATATATAGTGTCACTCATATATTTTTTACAACATAGATCTTTTCTTCTAAAAATCATTTGAGGATGAAAAACACTTATGTTACTATAATTAAGTGACATTATTGTCTAAAAAGAGGTATATGTGATCATTTATGAAAATAGTAAAGCGTTTTGTAATTGTTTCGCCAAACTAAATGTGATTTTCTCCTCATTTCTCCTGTTATTTACAGTACAATGGGAATAAAAATTGTAATTATAACTAGCCGAGTCAAACTCATGTGAGAGATAAGAACTAAAAATTATATTTGGCTCTTCCACACCCTACATTTGTTATTATTAAAGGTAGGGTGTGGAAGAGCATATATACACTCCAATAATATAATGCCTAATACTATGAGTATTATAATTGAGTTCATATTAATATTGGCTAACAGTTATGGTTATTAACAAAATAAAAAATAAAGTTTAATGTTATCGTATCATTAATCATAAGTTTTTATGGCAATTGTTGTGACTTGAAAATAATGAATAAATGTAATTATAGAAATAATATTGCATGAAAGGATAAATAAAGTAATTAATTTCACAAAAGTTTGTAAGAATTAATTTGTATAAGAAATTGTTGCTGAGTATTATTTAAAAATCCCAAACATTAGGTACTTTATATTTATATAATATACAAATATTATTGGTCTGATATTTAGACTGCACTGCACTATTAAAAAATGAATAAAATATTCCAATAATTTTTTATGCAAAATATCATCAATGTTATAATCTAATATTAAAAGATAATTTATAATCAATTTTATTAGCTTATGTTCAAATATTATTCGCATTATTATAGAATTCTCGTTTATTTTACGTACATTTTCATGTTCTTAAAAAAAATGTATTTTCAATTTTAATTGATGGGGTCTTTGGGTAGTGTTCTAGTTTGAATGGTAATTACTAAAACCTGAGGGAGCTCAATGATAATTACCTTTAACAATTGCCTGTTTCGGACTTTCGGTTATGTCCGTAGAATAAAAAAATAATAACAAGCGGCTGCACCAGATACAACATTTACAGGGGGACCCCCTCAAGAACCGCGTGTCAAAACTTCCAGCAAATGATACTATGCGTAGGCGGTGTGTGCCTTGGTGGAGAGTTAATTTGCAGTGATCTGGAGGTGGTGCGCTGTAAATGAACTTCACTAATCAAAGTAGCAATTTATTGCAGTAGAATTGGCAGTAGCGGATTCAGAGGGAGAGAGCTGATTCGAATTGTGGAGAATGGGACATACTCGTCAGGATGCGTTGGGGTAAGGCTACCCGTAATAAGCATAGCAATGGGTCGCGTCGGGCTCGGGTTTGGGCCCGATAATACAGATAACGAACGCAACCCGATGAAAAACTGGATTTTTTCACCTTAATCACGTTAAGAAAGTCCGAGCCCAACCAATTTTTTTTTTTTAATTTTTCAATATTAATAATTTAAATCTATCTCCCCTAATATATTAAAATTTAAAAACTTTAAAACTTAATTAAAATAACATAAACATAAAAATTACTCTAATTAATATTTCAGCCATAAAATCATATAAATAACTAAACATAAACAAAAACATGTCTCATACAAATAAAAACACAAAATCCAAACAAAAACACACATTTTTTTTTTAATTATTAAGTGATTAATTGGGGTCGGGCAAGGCATGGACCTTGACCTAGATTTGATATGGCTTAGCTTTTTAAACTCAAAGCCAAATTTTGACCCTTCAATTTTGACCATTCCAGTGTTTAGTAATATTTTTTATTAAATTCAATGTAATTATATTTAATAAAATAAAATATATAACATATTTATTTAATTAATATATTATTTTATTTTATAAATTACATTTATTAAAATTAATTATATTAAACTTATTTAAATATAATATTATTATATTTAGTTTAAAATAATAACTTACGTTGATTCTAATTTAAAATTACTTTAAAATAATAATATTATATTTATAGAGAATTAATAATATTATTATATTATAGAGAAAATTAATAATATTACTATATACTAACTTTATTTGAAAATATAATATTATTTTATTTATTTAACATTAATAATTAATAATAATAAATAGTTTAATCTAAGAAAATATTAATTTTGTACTATATTATTAATAATAATGTTTCAATTATGTTTTTATTATCAATAATTTTTAATTTACATAATGAAAATTAAAATTAATAAAAATTGTGATTTTCATAATTAAGAATATTAATAATTATTATTAATTTACAAATATAATAAAATAAATATTTTATTTTTCAAATATTTTTATTATATTTTAATTAAAAACTACAATTATTTAAATAAGAGTAAAATTGTCATTTCAAACTATTTACTCTCAATTCAAGACAAAGTAAACAATAAAATTGGCTGATTTTGATTTCATACTCTTATTTCAGTGTTTCCCACTCCACACTCTCAATCCCAAGATTCTCACTTTAATATAAAATGTAAACGATGCCTCACGATTAATTGAAAAATCAGACCCTAGAACAGACAACATTTTTAAGCTTAGAATAGTTAAAAACCTTAAGAATAGTATAAAGGGCAAAATTATAATTTTACTCATGTTCGAGGTCTCAGATGGTGCTATCGACATCATGAACAGATCCAAAAGCCCTTAAAACCAAGGAATGACAGAAACTGGGAATAAACAGACTCCAATTGTATAAAACAATATTTATAGATATTCAAATTTGGTGCGGTAGAATGCATGCTCATTTTGTGAAGCCTAGTTGACCTTTCATTGATTAATGATGTGTCGACATCCTATTCGACCAAACTATGAGCTTATCATAAACCTACACACACTGAAACAATGTCCACTGACCTCGTGTTGATTGGTGACTTGGCGGCATATTATTGGAATGAAAACCACACATACGATACATGCACATATACGAAATGATAGCCCTGATGTCGTGTTCCATCCAATTAAAGCGTGTCACGTGATGCAATTTTATGCATTCGAATTGTTTTCATCTAATAACCATTATTTATCTATTGTATCTATAAATAGAGGACCCCCTCAGCCTAATTTGATAGCTTTGAATTCAAATTTTAACTCTATTTTGGGTAACTCTTTCTACATATTTTAATATAAAATTACCATTTTACCCCTTTTTTCTACTCCTTTCTTTACTTCTTTCTATCCAAATTCTTCCCCTCATCTCCCCTAAATAATCTTTTTTAAGATTTTTAAATTATTTTCATCATTAAATTTAGTTTTATTTTCAATTTTAGATATTTTATTTCTAATTATGTGTAATTTAATTTTAACAATAATCTTTATTTCAATTATGTTTAACTAAATAATATAGTTAGGGTGAGATAAAACTCTTAGTGAAAAAATATGATTTAATCAATTTTTTAAAAAAAATTTATAAATTAAATTATTTTTATTTAATTTTTTCATATTTTATATTTTGAAAATTTGATTTATTGTAGACACATAAAAGAGTTTGGCACAATAAATTCTTAATATCTTAGTATTAGGTATGGTAAAATGGTATTTTAAATTATTGTAGACAAATTGAATTTTGATACACTATGCACATAATCCATAATACGATTGATTGGAAAACAATGATAATTATGTGATTAATCTTTTTGGCCAAAAAATAATAAAAAGAATTTTTTAAATTATACTCACTACTAAAAGTGGATCCATAATCCTAACTAATTTATTTCCTCAATCTCATTTAAACTAAATAAATTGTATTTAAATTATTTTTAGTTTTAGATAATTTAAGGAAACTAAAAAATTAAATCTTTTTCTTTGTGTATTGATCTCGAACTCACTGAGTTATATTATGACAAGACACTCTTATACATAGAAGCTATAAATAACGTTTGAGTCGTGTCAGTAATAATTCCAATAGAATTAATAATTCATGTTATACTAAATGACAAGGATAATTTAGTGAAAAAATTGGCTTAACTACAAATAGAGTTTGAAAACAATACAAAACTCCATCTTAACCAAGGGGAAAAGGACGTGTGAAAAATATATTAAAAAAAAATGAACTTTTTCTAACATCATTCAAGAACAAAATACTTCGAAAGAAGAAAATATATTAATATGTTCATCTATCAATAAATTTACTCATATTTTATGAAAGCATCTAGTCAAATAAAAATTAGATATAAACTCGAAAAAGTGAATGAACAAAAAATAAGAACCTCTTAAACTTTGGTCTAATGTCCTTTCAAGGAATAAAAATTATTCATTATTGAAAGGATAAAATAGGGGAAATTTACGAAAATAACCATTATTATTTTATTATTTTTGCAATTAACCCTCTGAACTTTTTTCTATCAACATTAGCCAAACACAAGCCTTTTTTCCCAAATTACCCTTCTTTGCGTAACAAAACCAACATCGTTCTCCCATATCGCCAAACCAAAAGCAGCTTTTCGCTCTTGATTCATCAGTCAACGGTGACCGCAAAGGACAACGATAAAAGTGATATCCGATCATAATTTATCCGGATCCAACACAAATCGACATCCGAATCCCGAATCCAACACAAATCGACATCAGTTACTGGTATGAGTTATTTTCTAAACAACTGGGCTAAATCTGGATCTGGCGACAGGCTGCCTGTCGCAGCAAAACTTGGTGCGACAGGCAACCTGTCGCACCAAGCAAGGTGCGACGGGCACCCGTCGCACCAACTCTTGGTGCGACAGGTGCCTGTCGCACCAAGCAAGGTGCGACGGGCACCCGTCGCACCAAGCAAGGTGCGACGGGCATCCGTCGCACCAAACCTTGGTGCGACGGGCACCCTGTCGCACCAAACCTTGGTGCGACGGGCACCCTGTCGCACCAAACCTTGGTGCGACGGGCATCCTGTCGCACCAAGATTCGGGCGACAGGTTGCCTGTCGCACCCACTATGAAATACATCATTAAAACTGTATTATTTTAATATGGCTGAAATAATTTTTTTTTATAATTTCAGGCTTAATGGATTCAGTTGTACTTGAATTGTGTTACGATGGTTGGTGGGAGACATTAGAGAATAGCCGTATGGAGTACGTGAATGGTAAAAATCGAGCATTTTTTGTTGGAAAAAATTATCTGTTTGATCAGTTATTGGCAAGAGTATACGAGGTGTTACAAATTAACCCTAATGACTATAGTATCACCATGAAGACAACTTTGAGGTCTAGTAACACATTATATCGTATATGTGCAATGCCCATGGATATATGCGATGATGAAATGGTGAGGGTTGTGTTGCATATGGCATCGGACGTAGCTAATTTTGGATGCATTCCTATATTCGTGACCACATCACCTCGAGTTCCGAGCGAAGGTATTGAGCCACATGTGGATACAGAAACTTCGTTTAGAGCAAATATGTCTGGCCCCGATAATGATGAAGAGGTGTTGCCAAGGACAATATCGTTGCAGCAATATTACTCTCCAATCCACGATAATTATGACAACATTGATGATAATGGCGTTACGTTACAGGATGTTGGAGCAACAGTATTTCCAATAACAACGTCGTTGGAGCAACGATATTCTCCGTATCACAACAATGTTTTTCGGGACAATGATGATTTTCATAATGAGACAGAGGGGGATAATGTTTGTGCAGAACCTTCTAATACTACAAGGGGGGGCACGCGTTTCAATAATGATGGTGATGATGGAGGAGCCGGTCCTTCAAATGTTCCGTCGTTTCAGCATGAGGATGAGTGTGAAGACAATACTCCTGTGAATAACAGAGGCAATAGACCTATTCCTTCTATGGTTCGATCGAGAAGGCGAATTGACCCCCTTACAAGTGTTGCTCCAACTTTGCCTTCGAATATGGTTGCTCCAAGCTTTGTTAGCAGTTGTGATTCAGATGATATCAGTGTGGGTAAGCTATTTGCTGAGAAAAATGAGTTTATATTACAACTACGCAAGGTTGCCTTTAGAGACAAGTTTGATTTCAAGATTGCACGGTCTACTACGACACGTTTCGAGGCTCACTGTTGTTCAGAATCATGTAAATGGCGTATTCGAGCAACTAGATGTTCGAACGAGCAAAATATTCCGTGGGTGGTGAAGAGAATTGACAATGTACACACTTGTCATAATGAGGTATTGGTTGATGGACGTCATCAAGTCAGGAGCCAGGTTGTCGGTCATATTATCGCAGAAAAATATATTCAAGACAAGAGGATTTATACTCCGAATGACATAAGAGCAGATATGCAACAGGAATACGGTGTTCAGTTAACATACCAGCAGGCATATCGGGCGAGAGAAGTTGGTCTTGAAATAGTTCGAGGCAACCCTGCAGAGTCATACAACTTGCTCCCTAAATACTCTCACGTACTAACTACAGCGAATGAGGGTACAGTCACTCACCTCGAGCAGGATGGAGATGGTAATTTCTTGTACTATTTTGTAGCACTCGGATCTTCCATCAAGGGTTTTATGCAGTACATTCGGCCTGTCATTGCTGTAGATGGTACTCATCTGAAGGGATTATATCGTGGAAGCATGTTCGTGGCAACATGTCTTGATGGTAACAATCAATTGTATCCGTTAGCCATTGGGATCATGGATTCAGAAAACAACGATGCTTGGGAATGGTTTATGATGAAGTTACACGGAGTGATTGGCGATAGACCTGAGTTGGTAATTATCTCTGATCGATGCACTGCCATAAGGAGAGCCGTTCTTAAAGTTTTTCACAATGCAACTCATGGCGTTTGTTTTTACCACGTCAAAGGTAACATTAAGTCTCAGTTTAGAATGTCCAAAGCTCTTTGGGATCAATTTGAGCCTGCCTTTATTAATGCAGCAAAAGCATATGGCCACGAGGAATTTAAGAGACAACTTGAAGGGTTGTGGATGATTTACTCGGGTGCGGCTGATTACCTAGAAAATAATGTCGGTACGTGTAATTGGGCAAGGTCGCAGTTTGAAGGTAGGAGGTACAGCATTCTTACCACGAACATCGCGGAGAGTGTTAATGCGTTCATGAGGGAACCTCGAAAATTTCCTGTGACTCATCTTGTTGATCACTTTAGGAAAACATTGCAGCAATGGTTTTATGATAGGAAAATTGTGGCTGAATCAATGACTACTCGGCTAACAACATGGGCGGATGAAATAGTCACTGAGAGGAGAACTATAGCTGAAAGAATGATAGTTCGGCCGGTGTCTCCGCATCGCTTTCAAGTTATAGGCGGTGGGCTTAAGGAAGGGTTAGTTGACTTGCAAAAGAGAACTTGCTCCTGCAGAGTGTTCCAGCTTGATCAGCTTGTGTGTGCTCATGCAATCGCGGCGTGTCTAACACACCGGGTGGATTTTATTAACCTTTGCTCGGACTTTTACACTACAGAATCGTTGGCGATGGCTTATGCACAACCAGTAGAGCCAGTTGGTGATGTGGCTGATTGGGAAATTCCAGATGAAATTCAGGAAATGCATGTATACCCACCAGTTGAGGCACCACCACCTGGCCGTCGTAAAGAGCTCAGAATACCCTCGGCTGGCGAGGACGTTGACCGGCGGACTGTTAGATGCGGTCGGTGTCATGAACTAGGCCATAATCGTAAGAGATGTAAGAATCCCATTGCGTCGACTCGAAGTTAGTTGTATTTTGTGTGTTATGAGTTTGTTAAAACTATTATTGTTTTTGTGTTCGTTGGTTAAAACTGTTACTGTTTGTTTTGTATTGTACACTTATATTTCATAAAACTTTATTTAAAGTTTAAAATGTGAGGCATTAAAATTATATAAACTTAAGTGTGCGAAGTAAAAAAAAATTCAAATTTCAACATTTGAATTACTACATAGGTTTACAATTGAATATCGTCATTAAATATATCAACCGCAATCTTCTTTCTAAAGTACTCGACATGACTAGCGTTAAACTCCAATTTAATCCCGAACATTAAATACATCGTAACCATCAATACAAAAACACCGCAATCGCCAGTTCCGGGCTCTTGTTGTGGCGCGCTCTTAACTGCGATAACTTTCCACGGGTCTTCACTCTGCAACTCCGGTCGGATATTGTAGAAGCCAACGTATTCCAACCATCGAGGGAATATAACTTCAAGTGGCTTGAATTTCAACTTGTACCTTTTGTCGTCGCGATTTGTGAGTAATGAGTCATAAATCCAGACTTTGTTTTTCCGAAAGTCAACTCGTGCTAGTACCCAATGCGCGCCGTCGAAGTTAACAGGGATGAGTAGCTGCATATAACAATTGAAAAACATGTTCGTTATGTATGAAATTAAAATACAATACAACAAAGAAAAAGCAACAACTTGAATATTTTCATTAGATAGCATGTGAAATGTAATAAAATACATACCATATCGACATCCGTCATTGATTTAGACATTGTGTGCTGGCGGCCACAAAGATAACTATTCACGCGGTCGTCGAATACCATTGAATCGACTGCACAATTCCCGTTATTCCATAACTGATTCAAGAACACCTAATACATAGATAACCAAGAAATGCATAAATTAATAAAACTTAAATTTTTACATCCACATAAGATTTATAAGTTTTGTCGGCACGTTACCCAAAAAAATGTGTCAGTATGTGTGACACGTTGGAGTAAGGCATTTGGATACTGCCGTTGCTTCTCGCTAATCAAGCGGAGATACTCGTGAATATGCTGTAGAGAAACAGAAATATTACGAGTTTTTAAAAACAAATTTATACACAAATCCACAACAGTATACACCACGAGGAAATTATAAATACCTCATCGCCTAACCATCCCATCGAAGCTGTCCCCAAAATTATTTGAAAGAATGACCGCGGGTGCTGGACTCTCCGGCGGACTCTGCTATCACCAGTAAACCATTGATCAAACTCAGCAAACAGACTAGAGTCCTCCAATCCTCTCAGTGGATTTACATCCACACTCGTACTCATGTCAATCGCATGCTCCATGATTTGGGGTCGAGGTAAAGGCCGGACGTTCTGTCCTCGCCTGACCGGAGGAATCATGTACGGACTGTTATAAACATACGACGGTATGTACGCGCGGCCGAACTTACTAACGCCCGGAGGCACCTCTGTGAACACCTGCACGCTCTCCCCACTTACATCCCCGTAGAAACTATACAATGATGTGGGCGTAGACAAATTTTCATTGCCCACGTCAGTATACACTCCAACGTCATCCGGGGCCTGTACATTCGCCAAAAAGAACATATTAAATAACTATCAAATTAAAAGTTAAACGAACATTATTATCAAATTTAAATTAGCTTACCGCATACGAGCGTGCAGTGGGAGAATCCTTATTTGGACGTTTAGAAAATGTGTCGATGAAACCAACAACGGTTTCTTTAAAATCTTTTAATTCTGACTTTATTTCATACACGTTACGATCAATCTTATCCAGCCGTCGTCGTACGTAATCATTAAACTGCTTTGTCCTCGACTATTACAAAAGAAAAAAATAAAACTTTAGAATAACAATAAAAAATTAATAATTTATAAAAAAAAATATCGTATATTATTTCTAACCTCAGAATCCCGTGCGTCATCAGAGTTGTCTGTTTGCTGCTGGTGGTCATCAACACCCACCTCATCCTCAAAAGTGTCATGCCCCACCTCATCCGCAAAAGTGTCATGACACTGCTCTGGTATTGGGTTTGGTATGTCGTCATGATCGTCATGCTCGTCATTCGGCCTTGTAACCGACGGCATCGCGTTGATTGAGGGTTGGTGCTGTATAAAGTATCATTTAAAATTAGTAAATGAAAAGTCAAAAATTTCGATTAACAAATTTTTAGTGCTTAGAGTATACCGACCTTATGAACCCAGTCTGGAATGCTTGGCAAGTAATCCTTCACAGAGAGCCAATAATTTTTGCTACTCTCCTTTGAATTTGGCTCAAGGGTTTGTAAAACGTCCCCCTTCCATAAATTCAATTGAAAATTTTAAGTAAGTATACATAACTTAAATTTAGTAAAGTTTAAAAAATAAGTAATACATATTACTTACAAGACGAGATTCGTCGTTGAAGAACGAATAAACCTCCGCAAAGTTGATTCTCGACGACGCCATGGGCTTCCATTGCAGAATGCGGGGAATCTTATTCTTCGTTTTGACGACCCATGTTGATGGCAACCCTCCGATTGCTTCGTAAATCCAAGCCTACAACAACCAAAGTGAAAAATCAAATAAAACAACTATCAAATATTTAATACAATAAAACTTATTAATAAACAAAAAAAAATAGCACCTGAACCCCACACGTAAAGCCGTAAAGATTGTATTTTTCAATATTATGATCTGAATTTTTCAACCGAGTCTTCTTAAATTTCTCGTCTTTCTCGAACAGTGCATTGTCAAGACTCTCGTAAATAATTTCCCACGACAATAGACCCCATGGACGCTTTCGGAAGTACTGTATATCATCAACTTGGTCAAGCCAATCGAAATTAATTTGACAGTGATTTTTTCTTGCATTTAGTACTCTGTCCGCAAAATAAAACAGTGCAATCTTTAATGCGTCCATATCGTTCATTTCCTCGAATTTCAACTCCTTAAATACTGCATCGAATTGCTTCACATTAATCTTACGATGCACACCACCAAAATACGTATTCCGTAGCCTCTGCTCCATTTCATCATTTTTTTTATTGGTATCCACACCAAATGAAAGTCCAGTAACCAAGCACCATTCGACAATTGACAAGCGAATCACATGCTTACCAATTTGAAACCATAACTGATCCTCACGGCTATCTTCTTCATGGGCCACTTGCCGCAGTAGAAGATTGTGCAAAATTACCCCACTAAATGGAAAACTTCGACACTCCAAGAAATGTCCAAATATATCCTTTTTGAACATACGCAACTGCCGGTTTGTTAATTTTTCCTCGATGACTTTAACGACCGAAGATAACATACACATGCTCGAAATTCGACCAGGAAAATGATCAGCATAACGAAAATACATCTTGCCTACTTCAATATCCGGTGATTCTGATTTCGCCATGTATCTGTAATATTTATAAAATTATTACATTACATTTACAGAAAAAAAAAATTAAGAAAATTTAATTTTTGGTGCGACGGGCAAGCCTGTCGCACCAACAATTGGTGCGACGGGCAAGCCTGTCGCACCAACAATTGGTGCGACAGGGCCTGTCGCACCAACAATTGGTGCGACAGGGCCTGTCGCACCAACAATTGGTGCGACGGGCAAGCCTGTCGCACCAAAAATTGGTGCGACGGGCAAGCCTGTCGCACCAAAAATTGGTGCGACGGGCAAGCCTGTCGCACCAAAAATTGGTGCGACAGGGCCAGTCGCACCAGCTTTGGTGCGACAGGCGCGCGCCTGTCGCACCACAGCTTGTGCGACGGGCGCGCGCCTGTCGCACCCGAGCTTGTGCGACAGGCGCGCGCCTGTCGCACCAGATCTGGTGCGACAGCGTGCCGCGCATGGCCGCGCGCTGCTGCCCAGCGATGGGCGCGCGCGCGCCCTGCTCCCCTCCCTCCCCACCCGCAAAATTAAGCACAATCACTCCAAAATCGAAAACAATACTCCCAAACACCACCAACCACCACAAACATCATCACCACCACTATTAATCTCAAGCTATAACTATTATTATTCTAAAATCTCATTTTAAATTAATGAAAATAAGAAAAATGACTAACCTAGATTTTGTTGAAGGTTGTAGATCGTAGATCGGATGCCGGTGAGAGATGGAGCCGCCGCCGACGAGGGTTGATGTCGCCGCCGATGATGGGAGTTGGATCGGTTTGGGAGAGATGAGTGAAATGGAGTGTTGGGGGAGAGATGAGGGAGGGGTATTTTGGTCTCAAATGTTGTTTAATGGCTAATGTTGATAGAAATATTTTTTGGGGGTTAAAATGAAAAAAAGGGAATTTTTTTTGGTTATTACTGTAAATTTCCCATAAAATAGAGTATTACTTGTCCATTGAGTGTAGCTTAGTTAACCGTGAATGCATATTATTAGGGATGTCGAAGACACTTGCTCAGCTAGTATCAGGCCCAGGAATGAGGTCGGACAGATCCCAAACATCACTTGATAAGCATGAGGTTCGGTTCCAGAATTGGATTTTATAAAATATATATTATTTTAAATAATTATATTTATTTGACCCATCTTTTACATATATTTAAATTTTTAAATATATAAAATCCATATTTTTCATGTCAAGTTTCATTAAAATGAATTTAAAATTTATAAAATTATAAAATAAATTTAAAGTACATATATAGTATTTTAAAATATAAAATCCTAGCTTAAAAATGTGCCCCAAATGTCTAAGAACAAGTCTAAATTAAATACGGACATCACCGTACCTAAAACCAAGGCCGAATTTTGCCATCCTTATTAAGTTCAAATTATAATATTGTGTAAATATTGGTAAGGCAGGTAAAAAACGGATTCTCAGAAGAAATCGGACCGATGATTCGATTTAGTTTCTCGGTTTATAAAATTGCAAGAACCCAACCAGTGAAATCTAGTAAATAAACCGGATTTGCAGTTCATGTTATTACCAAACACATTCACACGCAATAGTATAAGACTAACATTCATCGCTTTCTATCTAAAGCCCAATCCGAAAATCAAAATCAAACCTTCACATTCCGTTTTCAGTTAAAAATCCACAATCGGAACGAACCGATGGTATTTTTGTAATTTCCAAAAGGGTCCGCCTATGTTGCCACAATGATACCACATTTTCTTTTTTTATTTTAACTAGGAAAATGCTAAGGAGCGAGAGGGACGAGAGAAGGACGACAGAAACGGCATTCTCTCCTGCCGTTTCTCCTCTCGTTTCCTCTCACTCATTAAACATAAAAAAAATAAAAAAAATGAATAAACAAATGGCGTTGGAATGTAAGCTTTCCTCTCTCTTTCACTTTTTCACTTCCCCCCATGTTTCACTTTCCTCTCTCTTTCACTTTTTCACTTTCCCCCACGTGAAACTTTCCTCTCTCTTTCACTTTCATTTTCCTCCATTTTCCTCAGTTCTCACGCAGCTTCACTTTCAGGCTTCTTCTCACGCAGCTTCACTTTCAGGCGTCACTTTCGTCTTCCTCAGCTTTCACTTTCCTCTCTCACGCAAATCACGGCCTCCCTCTCCAGCCAGCAACCGATCACGACCTCCTCCCTCTTCCCCTCTCTCGGCAAAGATTAAGTGAGCAGTGGCTTTTTTCAGCTTGTTCTTTTTGTTTTAATTTTTTGTTATGTGAAAGATCTGGCGTGGAATTTAAGTGTATTGTGGAAGTTAAGTTTGTTTTTTTTTTTGTGTTGTTGCTGGATCTCGTTGTAATTTAAGCTTCTGGAATTTAAACAATGTAAATTTTGTTGCGGGTTATGTTATGAATTTTGTTTTATTTCAACTTTGGTGTTTATGTTGTGAATTTTGTTGCGGGTTATGTTATGGTATGCAGAATTTATTTCAATACTATTTGTTTTAGAAATTTTGGTGGGTCTCCTCGGAATGTAAGCTTCTGGAATTTAAGCAATGTAAATTTTGTTGCGGGTTATGTTATGAATTTTATTTTATTTGGTGTTTATGTTGTGAATTGCCGTCATATGTTGTGGGTTATATTATGAATTTTATTTTATTTCAATACTATTTGTTTTAGAAATTTTGTAAATTTAATTTTTATGAAACTGAATATAAATGTTAATTATTTTGTAGGAATGAAAAATTTTGAAACTGAGCATGTAGTTGAAGATGTGCCACTGGAAAAATTTGAGCCAACTCTTGGCATGTTATTCGATGGTTATGAGGAAATGTTTGAGTTTTACAAAGCATATGGTAGACAAGAAGGGTTTCCCGTGAAGAAGCTAACAAGTAAGAAAGGGAGCGACGGGACTGTAAAATATGCGACATTTGCATGTGGCCGTAGCGGCAAAGCAGATAGTAGATCTAGTAATATGCTGAAGTTGAAGCCTGTTGTGAAAACTGGTTGTGAAGCTAAAATCGGAGGTTGTGTAAATGAAGAGGGAAAATGGATTCTTCGAACTTTAAACTTTCAGCATAATCATGGATTAAGTCCAGACAAAACAAGATATTTCCCTTGTAACCGTAGAATTAGTGCAAGTGTAAAAAAGCGAATTGAAATGAATGATTCTGCGGGAATTAATATTGCCCAAAATTTTAATTCTATTGTTGTCGAAGCTGGTGGGCATGAAAATGTGTCATTTTTAGAAAAAAGATTGTAGAAATTTTGTTGATAAAGCAAGACGATTACAACTTGGAGAAGGAGATGCTATGGCAATTTTAAAGTACTTCGAGACAAAACAAGCTAAATGCGATGATTTTTTTTTTTTTAGCATTGATTTGGATGAGCAGGATCAATTGAAGAATGTATTTTGGGCAGATAAGAGGAGTAGGGTAGTTTATAAATATTTTGGAGACGTTGTAACATTTAACACCACGTATCTTACGAACAAGTATGATATGCCGTTTGCCCCTTTTGTTGGAGTTAATCATCATAGACAGTCTATTTTGTTAGGATGCGAATTGATTTCTCATGAGGATACGGAGACTTTTACGTGGCTATTTGAGGCATGGCTATCATGCATGTCCGATTCTCCTCCCATTGGTATTATTACTGACCAAGATAAAGCAATGCAAAAGGCAATTGAGCATGTTTTTCCTACGACTAGGCATCGATGGTGTTTGTGGCATATAATGAAGAAGGTGCCTGAGAAGTTAGGGGCTTTTAAAGAACGTTAAGGTATTATTTCTTCGTTACTTTCTGCTGTTTATGATTCGTTGAGCCCTGCTGCATTTGAGGAAGATTGGCATGACCTGATTACAACATATGATTTATGGAATAATGCTTGGTTAAATGGTTTATATAATGAGAGGTATCGTTAGGTTCTATGCTATTTGAAAGACAATTTTTGGGAGGGAATGTCAATAACTCAGCGAAGTGAAAGTATGAATGCATTTTTTGATGGGTTTGTTAACTCAAAAACAAATTTAAAGCAGTTTGTGAAGCAATATGAAAATGCATTACGAAGGAAAGCTAAATTGGAATGGCAAGCAGATGCCAAGTGTTTCAGTAAAAACACTCCGTGTGTAACAAGATATGAGATGGAGAAACAAGTTGAGAAGATGTACACAATTGCTAAGTTCAAAGAATTCCAGCAAGAATTAACTGCACTGATGTATTGTGATATAGTGGATTCTGTTGGGTTAATCTATGAAATCAGTGAATCACTTGGACAAGGAAAGAAAAAAAAACTTTGAGGTTGTGTTTGATGAAACTGAATGTGAAGTTAGTTGTATTTGCTCAAAGTTTCAGTTTAGGGGAATTCTTTGTAGACATGTCATTTCAGTGCTGATAGGCCATGGTATTGAAATACTTCCAGAGATGTCCATTTTATCAAGGTGGAGAAAAGATGTGAAGAGATGTTATAGTAAGGTGAAAGTTAGTTATGGTATGCAGAATTTATCCATTCAGCAAGAGAGATATGACAAAATGTGTACTGATTTCACTGAGGTTGCAAACATAGCTGATGATGATGAGAGTAATTATAAATTTGTGTTGGATTGGATTAATAAAACAATAAAGGATCTGCCCAAGCAAATTCAGTGTGCAAGTGTGGAAACAACTGCTATTGGTGAAGTAAGTTGTAGCAGCAACAACATCGAACATGTAATTAATGATCCAGTAGCGGCACGTCGTAAAGGGCATCCTCCTTGTTTGAGGAAACAATCTTCACTCCGAAAAAAACCTGCCCAAAAGAACAAAACAGCCGAAAAAAAATAAGGTTTGTTTGAATGCATATATATGTTTTATAATTTCATTTTATCTTTTATCTTAATTTTTTCTTAATTATATTGTATATTATAATTTTACAGGATTTGCAAGAAAATACTTTAGCATCTTTTGAAATGGCTAATGAAGTCTCCACACAGCAGAGCAGCATACAGCAGAGCAACTATTTTTAACATATGTAACTAAGTATGTTGTTGAGTATATGTATACGTTTCACGAAGGAAGCAATGTAAATGCAAATCTCAATCAGCACGGGAATTTAGGCTATTATAATGTAAGAAACAAATTCACAAGTAAATTTTAATTTTACAATTTTAATATGAATTTAACAATTTTTTTTTTAGGTACCTGTATACCCATTTCAAGTTGGTGGAAATAATATTTACCAGCCAATTCCTTATAGCTGGCACACAGTAAGTATACTTATATTTATAAATTTCTTAATGCATACTTATATTTTACGTTGTCAAATTTTTACAATGTATAATGATATTTTAATTTCTTGTGTATTATAGCAACCAGTCCCACCGTATGCTTTGCAGTCGCATTATTCTTCTCCTTCGATGACGTATGAAGGATCTGCAAGTGAAAATTTTCAACAATTGTTACATCAACAATGTAATGAAGACAACAATTGCCGCAATTGATGTTTGACTTATATTTGTTTCGATTATTTTCATTATCATTTCAGTTAGATTTGGCTTGAGACGACAAATTTATGTTTGACTTTAACTTGTTTTGATTATTTTCACTTACATTTGTGTTAATGTTTACGAGTATTTTCACTACAGAATGAATTTCCTTTCACTACAGATAATTCCTTATAGGTGACCCAAAATGTTTAGCTTGTCCATAAATAATGATGACCCAAAAAGTTTCCTTTCAATTTTCTTTGCTTCACTAGCCAACAACGGAAGTGTAATTAATGATTTCTTTTTTTTCTTTGTTGGTTATTGTGTTGGCATTTGCATGGAATGATGAAACTGTCTGAATTGGGATTCAAGTTCGAAAAAGAGGCAAATTAAAATCTTTTCAAATGTTCGGTTATTGTGTTGATTTTGTTTCTTGGCATTTGCATTTTTTTTCATTTTCCAATATATATGTTTTATTATTGGGTCCGTTAGCAATTGTTGCATTTTTTTAGATATGAATTATAATTACAATAGTAAATTAAGTTCATAGTACAAATTAAAAGAACTTAAAAAAAATTCTTGAGTATAAAACATTGTAAAATAATTACAAGTATTCTAATAAAATCATAACATGGTGTTTGTCATCTTTGAAGTTCATCATTAAACAATCCCCTCTGCGCTTCACATAATTGAAACTTAGCAGACAAGCATTCAATCTCCAATGCCAACTTTTTAACTTCCTCCACTAACAAATCAATTTTCTCTTCACTGCATTTACGGTCTTCTGCCCATTCAAATTTCTTACATCCTCTACATTTCCAAAATTTGCGATTTGGATTCTTTGTAGTACGTGACATGAACAACTCCATTTGTTCACTGCATTCGTTACATATTTGCAATGAATCCCGAGTTTCATTTGTACTAGATGACATCCTCATTCATAAACTATTTAAACTGCCAAAATATAAAAAAACAACAGGCATACAATCCTGGAAGTTAAAAACATAGCAAAACAAAAATTATAGCAACCATGCAATTAATCAATTGTTAAAAACAGAGCAAAAATTACACCAAGCATGCAATTAATCCACTATAAATTGCCGTCATATCCAAAGATATCTGATTCCACATATTCTTTTACCAAACAATTACATTTTTCCACTTCATATGACAAGAACAAACAAACCATTATATCCCAATTGACAGGAACCAGAAATTTCAAACAAATGTTCAATAAACCATCATGCCCGCAAAGATGACTTCCTTCTGAAAAAAATATATATATATATACAGGTACAAGTTTCAATTTCAACCACTTCCATCAACAATGATACTGCCAGTAAATTATCTAATGAACAAAAATGAAAAAATCAGCCCTTGCAAATACATACAATTGACATAAACCTCAAAACTGTTGCAATAACCAAAAAATCATTAATCGCAGAATAACCAAAAAATATTAAACCAAATAGAACAAAACCGAGAAAATAAAAGTGTCAAAAAAAAATAAATGAAACAAGAGCAACAAATAGTGAGAGCAAAGACATTGTTCCCCAAAAGCAACAAAAAATTAAAAGACAAATGAGATACCTCGGAGGAGGAACAACTAGCCAGCAGCCTCTTCGTTAAAGAACTTTAGCCCAGAAAAAAACTTGCCATTGACTTGTGTTCTCTGCCTCTGGGAATAATAGAAAACATGTAAAAGTTTAAGCTTTAGATCAATTTCATGCGTGTTGAAAAAAGAGATTTCGGTGAACAAATAGATTCCTAAATTTTATACCCAATCTGCAGGGTCTACAGAGTTCCCGTTCAAGAGCTTGTGATTCTCTTCTTTGGTCCTAGCCTCCTTGTCTTTGCTGCTTACTGGCAACAACAGAGGTAAAAAGTCAGTACTATATAGCTCAGGGTTCCAACCGTAAAGAAGAAAAAAATTGAACAAATATAAAATATTTGTGTACAGTAAAATGAAGAACACTGCTTTATAAAGAACACCACTAGATTAACAGTATACCTGCAAAGATTCATAGTGAAAACATAAATAAAAAATACTGCACAGAAATAATTAAAACCAAACATTGAATGAACAAATAAGTTTTCCTACCAAGCAACAACTACGTCAACTGTGTAATGTTTGCGAGATGCTATAATCAAGAGGCTCTGGATAACCGCACGCAACCAACCACACTGCTTTATAAATCTGCAAGTTTGCATAAAGATGGGCAAGAAAAAAGGAAAAGAATCAACTCTACATATCCAATAAGATGCAAAAATGTCATGCAGCATTATGCAGTTAAATTTGCATCTGAGTACAACAAGTCCAGCCGTGAGGGATCTGGAAGCGTGAGGGAGAGAGAAGCTTGTGAGGCAAGTCGGAACCGTCAGGGAGAGAAGTTGGTGAGGAGTGGAGGCACGCCGGAAGCCGTGAGGGAGAGAGGAAAGTGAGGGCTGGACTTGTTCTCGATAAGATTTTCCTTTGCACGAAGTGATATTTCAGTCTTTCTTTATTCATTTTTTATTCGTTCTTTTATTATTTTAATGCTTAATGTAGCGAGAGGAACGAGAAGCAAAACAGCAGGAGAGAATGATGTTTCTCTCGTTCCTCTCGCTACCTAGCAGCACTCTTCTAACTATTGGATCCAAGGAAGAATGGCAAAAGTAAATGCAACGGCAGGATGGACTTACTTGGGCTATTGCCATTTCAATCCCTCGTGTTTCCTGAAATGTTAGGAAAAAATATAATCATTATTATTTTATTTATTGACTAAGTTGTTAAATGACATGAATAAAAATGAAGTAGGAAATTTTGAGAGAACTTTTATTATTGTTATTAAGTAATTACAATGCATGTTTCAATATTTGTTTATGAGAGTCACAATCTCTTAAATATAAAATAAAGTTTATGTTTGCTCTCTATCTTAAGAAAGATAAATCCTTTGATTTATTCCACAAATTCTTAAATATTTCATAATTCTTCAATTATTGCTATCATTTCCAGATTTACTCTCGTTATTTAAATTTATTATTAATTATTATTTTTATATTAATTATTAATATATAAATATAATATGATATAATAAGATAATACTATAATATAATGTATTTTTATTATAATTATTATAATAAAAATAAAATTTTAAATATATTTAGTGTTTCAATTAAGGAAAAAGTTGGCGCATTGTAATGAATTATATGATGGACCACAATCTAGCTTTCAAAACGTCCAAACATAGGTAAGCAATAAATTAATGCGAACAATATTATAATACTAGACAATACTATGTTCCAAACACACTCTAATGGTGCGTTTACTAAACATAAATCAAAATGAACTTAAATCGTAAGAAGAATAAATTGTTTTACTTGAAGTGTAGGAATTGAAATCGCAATGAATAGAATTCCCTTTATTTTAGATTAGAATAGACTAAAATACTCTTTGTCAATTATGTCCCGAATATTATTTGTATATATTATAATTAAAAATAATAATAATAATAAAGACAAAAAATTAATTAAATTTAATAATGATAATAATAACAACAACAACAACAATTAATTAAATTTAATAATGATAATAATAATAACAACAACAACAATTAAATTAACGGCAATAATAATATTAATAATGATAATAATTAAAGTAATAAATTTAAATATATTTTAATAACAACAATAATATTAATAATAATAATAATAATGATTTAATTCCAGTATAATAATAATTAAAATAATAAATTTAAATATATTTTAATTATAACAATAATAATAATAATAATAATGATTTAATTCCAGTATAATAACAATTAAAATAATAAAAGTAATAAATTTTAATAATAATAATATTATTATTATTATCATTAATGACATTAATGATAGTAATAATAATAAATAATGATAATTAAAATAAATAAAAATAATAAAATTTAATAACAATAATATTATATAATAATAATGATATTAATGATAATAATAACAATAATTAAAATTCTTTTCAAATACTATTTTATCTAAAAAAAAGGGACTTATATGTAAACATTTGTAATTTATAGTAATTATTTAATTTATAAAAAATAAAAGGTAATGTGATGCAATCAAAGTATAAAAGGACAAAAGTAACGGTATGTTGCAACGGCGGCGAATCCTTTGGAAAAAAATATATATACACAGTTACACACATAGAACTTCTTCGAACCCTAATTTTTAGTTTCTACCCAACAATCAGCCGAATTGCTTTGCTGCCGCTGCTGCCGCCGCCGCCGCTTGCGTTTTTGCTGCCGCTGCCGGCGCTTCCGTCTTTGCTGCCGCTGCCGGCGCTTCCGTCTTTGCTGCCGCTGCCGGCGCTTCCGTCTTTGCTGCCGCTGCCGGCGCTTCCGTCTTTGCTGCCGCTGTCGCTTCCTTCTGGCCTCACGATCGGCAATCGCTGCTTCCTTCAAATCCACTGCCGCTGCCGCTTCCTTGACTGAAAATTTTGGTTTTCTCCAATACCGAACTGAACTGACACCTACCCTAGAAGGAACTCTCTAAAACCCTAAACTCTCAATTTAGGCATTATAATATATATCAGACTTTCTTAAGATATCTCAAAATCAAGATATCTCAAAATCAATATACAGATTCATTCTCAATGGTTGCCATGAGGATTAGTATCGCAACAAACACTGAACTATCATCACGTTTTTTTGCGAGCAAGCTAAATCCTACCAACAATGTCTTACTCAATTGTGCATATGAATGTAAACTTCCTTTTCTTTCGATGGCCTCCAGAAGAGTTAGTGTCAATAGCTGTGTTCTTTCGATGTCCGGAAGTGGCAGTAGTACTAGTGGGGGGCTAACATATAAGGATTCTGGAGTGGATATAGATGCTGGGTCTGAGCTTGTTCGAAGAATTGCTAAGATGGCTCCTGGGATTGGAGGCTTTGGCGGTCTTTTCCCTCTTGGTAATAATATAATTCTTTTTATTTATCCGATTATCTAGGATTTTTCTTAAAATGGGTTGCTTGTCTTTTGATTGAAAAATTAATATTTAGTAATTTCTTATGACTTGAATAAGCTGTTGAAATCCTTTTTTTGGGTTATTGTGTTAATTTGCTAATGAATTTCTTTTGAGCAGGTGATTCTTACCTTGTTGCTGGCACTGATGGCGTGGGAACTAAACTTAAGCTGGCATTTGAAACTGGAATCCATGATACCATTGGGATTGATTTGGTGAATATTTTTTTGGAAAAAAAATAAAGTCTTGTTACTGTTAGTAGTAATTAGTTTCTAATGTAACTCTGTTTTAGGTTGCATTAGTTTCTAATGTAACTCTCTTTTAGGTTGCAATGAGCGTCAATGATATTGTTACTTCCGGGGCTAAGCCATTGTTTTTCCTAGATTACTTTGCGACAAGCCACCTAGAAGTTGATCTTGCTGAAAAGGTATATGTGTCAGTCATAATTGTTGGGATTATGAACCATGTCAATTATTTTGCTGCGGCAAAGTTGTGTTGATCCTCTTTATTTGTTCTTCAGGTCATAAAAGGTATTGTTGATGGTTGCCAACAATCTGATTGTGTTCTTCTAGGAGGGGAGGTGTGTATTTTTTTGCATGCATTCGATTAGTTATATTTGTTATTAAGTGTTTAGTTCCTATTTTTCCATGCAAATGTCATTTTAGTACTGCATTTGAAGATAGACAAAATCTAAATTAGAATATACTTATCTAGTAATGACAGGTTCATCCAGTCTTGAAATGCTCAGGGAGCTACCACAAATGTTGGCTCCCACCTAAAGGCCTGTTCTTATTATTAGGAAAGAAGAGATCATAAGAGTCCAACAGAGTCACATCTTATCAATTGTCCTTGCTGTTGTCTGGTGGCCAAATAACATATCTGTTCAATATGTAATTTTTTATTAATTTTAACTGTTACAATCATTCTGGAATATTAGCATTGTGGGATATGGATATTAGTTTATTTGTTGCTCTCATAATTAGATTGACTATTGTTTATTCAACTTGTTTAGTTAAGCTTGCTGAATCTGCTGTGCTTTTCAGACTGCAGAGATGCCTGATTTTTATGCGGCGGGTGAGTATGATCTCAGTGGTTTTGCAGTTGGCATTGTTAAAAAGGATTCAGTTATTGACGGGAAAAACATTGTGCCTGGAGATGTACTCATTGGCCTACCATCTAGTGGAGTCCATTCCAATGGTTTCTCTCTTGTAAGAAGGTCATAATTGCTATCTCATGTTGAAATTTACCTAAAGGCTTGATTGACCACATAAAGTATATTTGTTGCAGTAGCTTTCTTCCAAATGAAGATCGATGTATACCAAAATCAAATACTGAGGTTTGAACTTGTGCCTCTTAACAGGGTTTTGGCCCAAAGTGACCTTTCTCTGAAGGACCAACTTCCTAGTGAAAATACTACATTGGGTGAAGCTTTGATGGCTCCAACTGTTATCTATGTCAAGCAGGTTTTCTCATTAACCTCTATTTAACCTAGGTGGCTGCACATTGCCATGCTAACTAATGCTAAAACATAAATCTTTTGGTTAATAGGTGCTGGACATAATTAGTGAGGGAGGAGTAAAAGGAATAGCACACATCACTGGTGGTGGTTTTACAGACAATATACCACGAGTGTTCCCGAAAGGCCTGGGTGCTGTCATCTATGAGGACTCTTGGAAAGTTCCAGCTGTATTCAAGTGGATCCAACAGGTGAAAATCAATTTTCTGTTATGTGCTACTGGATTCTATATCTGTGTTTAATGATTTTTCCGAGATTGATCATCATGTTCAAGTTTTGAGGGTTATGAAGTGGGTTTTTATAGGCTTGATTTTTATAAATGCATTATTTGATTATGTTGCATCTCTGTTGTTCAGTAGTTACATGCATCTTTCACTTAATTTTGGCTATTGACTTTCTGTTTAGGCTGGAAGAATAGAAGATAGTGAGATGAGGCGAACTTTTAACATGGGCATTGGGATGGTTCTTGTTGTAAGCAAAGAGACCTCCCACACAATACTTGAGGGAGGACGTGGAACATACGAAGCCTATCACATTGGTGAGGTTGTGAATGGTGAAGGAGTGAGCTATAGCTAAATTGTATATTGCCTTTAAATTATTTCATTGATGAGGTAAAAAGAACGTGCCCAGATTATTGTTTTCGTACTCTCAACCTTCACAGCTGCAATAGATTTTGTCAGTATATTATAATATTCTTAGTGTTTGGCTGCTTAAGTGTCAATGGATTTTTGAATTGCGTGTATATTTATATGTTTATATATATATATATATATATATATATAATGTCATAGCATTCCCTTTGTGCAGTAAATTATTAAATTTTATTGTCCTCCAGCTTCCAGTTATATAATTGTATTCGTTCAGTTAAAAGATCATATGAGGAACGAATTTTTGTATATCATGTAGAATAATAAGAATTGTTGACGAAGGTATCTTTGAAATGAAGTTCTAAGCATCTGTTTTTCATACCCCGGTTAAAGTCAGAGCTGGATAGCTAAACCCAGGCGTGGAGTTCAATTGTGAATTGGAAAATGGTTGGTGACATATTATTTGTCAAGGGAGTTATTAACCTAATAACAGTATTAGTTGAAATGTTCAATATCAGGCTTCTGATTTTTATGCCGAGTGCCTGCGGTACATTTTTCATGTTATAAATTTTATATGGATGACACGGTCTTTGAATTTGCTGAACAGCTTTGATGCATTTTGATCTCACATCAGTGTGTTTGCATGCCGAATGAAACTGAAATTTGTGCACAGTTAGCAATAATAATGTGTGGATGCTATCTAAGTTCTTAATCTGGCTTGGAAGCATCATGCTACTAGATTATGTGAATGTTTGGGAAGCTGTGGCTTGTTTCAACGCACAGATGTTATGGGATGTAATCCCAATGTTAGAAACAAATGTTTGATTGACGGTAAACATTGCCTCAAAACAAATGTTTGATTGACAGTAAACATTGCCTCAAAAAGTAAAAGTTAACGTTTACTAAGCATTTAACCTAAAGCACAATATTTTTAGATATATTCGATATCATCTTGATGGAAAGGGGTATATTTGAGATATAAGTGCTGCAGTTTTTTTAATTATAATATGATAATTAATAATCAATAATTATTAGCTGTTTAGTATAATAAGTGGATGGATTGTTGAGCAGTTATGAACATGTCTATGAGCATGCGTTTTTGGAGTTAATGTTATGTAAGATCTCGATTCCCTCTTTTTTATCCTTTGTAATAAAATTATGTAAACCAAATGATCACATAATTTCAACTATGTTTTGCCTTTGGAAATGGCATTTACTACCCTCGGAAACATTACTATTCCAACCATACTCTACCCTAAAAAATTACAAGATACTTCTTTTTTCTTCAATGGCCCACATAATTTATTTAATATTTTTATTCCATAACCCTTTTTTTTTGAAATATTTGTATTACCAATGCAACATAATCAACAAAATAGTGATAGTGATACACAAAATATATTAAGGTAACGTTTACTTTTGGATTGGAGTGGGAATCCTGAGGAGTAGGAATCATAAGATTGGGAGTGTGGAATGGGAGTGTGAGTAGGTTGTTTACTTACACTGGAATGGAAACATGGAATGGAAACATGGAATGGAAATTAGAATCTAATTTATATGTTTACTTTGTCTTGGATTTGTGAATAAATAATTTTAAATTATAATTTTATCCTTATTTAAAGAATTATAATTTTTAATTACAAATCTAATAAAAAATATATTTAATGAATAAATATTTATTTTATTATATTTGTAAATTTATAATAATTATTAATATTCTTAATTATGAACATCACAATTTTTTATTAATTTTAATTTTAATATAAAATGAAACATTATTTTATTTAATATAATTATATTAAATTTATTATTATATAAAATAATAATATAATATTATTTAGTACAAAATTAATATTTTCTTAGAATAAACTATTTATTATTATTAATTATTAATATTAAATAAATATAGTACTATTATTTTTAAAATAAATATAATAATATTATATTTATTAATTCTCTATTAATATAATAATATTATTTTTAAATAATTTTAACTTAGAATCAATGCAAATTATTATTTAGTTAAATATAATAATATTATTCAAATAAATATAATATTATTTATTTTATTTTATTAATTATAAAATATTAAATTGAATTAAATTAAAAAAAAAAAAAAGATAGAAAAGGGAGAGGTGGGAGTGGGTTCCCCAATGGGAGTCCCACTCCCCACTCCCCACTCCAAAAATAGGGAGTAGGATTCCCAATCCCTCCCCAGTCCCCAATTTAGTGAAGTAAACACTGAAGTAGGAGGAATCCGCACTCCTCACTCCTATTCTAGAAAATAAACACAGCATTAAATGTACCTTCTTTAATTTCAAAAATTGATAGAAATCACATCCACCAATCAGAAGTACAACAACAGATCAATTTTAATATTTTTTTGTTTGGTGTTGGGGGCGGGGTTGGTTGAAGAATCCCATATGTATACACAAAATGATCTCGTATCTTGAATTTTACAAGCATCTTCCGCTTAACTTTTTCTTATTCTCTGAAATGTTTTGCCTCAACCTCATCTTCTCTACCCCAATCATCAAATTCATCCTACGAGACAGTATCCTATATGAACGAAAAACTTTTTAACCATTAAATTATCAAATCAGTAACAGGTATAACAAATGCTATATTTGAACAATCACTTTGTATAAAACTAAGCTTAAGTACTATAACCAATATCTGCTTAAGAAGCCAAACAAAAAATGAGACTTCAGCAATGGATAATAATCATAAGTGCAGTATTCTGTATACATAAGCAAATATGCTATATTTGGAGCCACCAGCAAGACTTAAGACTCTAAATTAGCAAATATTTACTAACCTATAATTTGGACATAAGTCCCCCATACAAGTCGTCAAAAAATGCAACAGCACCATCAGAAGATTTACGCTCTTGCAATAAATCTGATCTATCAGATACAAAACCCTATTATGGTCAGTTTCTATAGATTTTCAACTTCTTCACTTCCTTCTTCAAAAACTATAACACAATGATGAATATAAACAATCAGTATGCAACGATTGCATCTACTCAACCCATCTTCTTTCTCAAAGTTATTACCTGAATCACATACTCTTTAGATTCAAGGGACTGACATGTACACTTACAGGAGGCAGCAAACAATTTTCAAGCAGATGCATATTGCTATACGAGCCACTTCACATCCCAAATAGAAGCAATTTGAATAGCAAGAAAGAAATAGAGCACTGTCTTCCACCACCATCGGCTGCCTAAATGGGTTTCATTGAATCTACAAGTCATAGGCTTTCAATTAAGATATGATCAATGAATAAATCAGAAAATGAATCCTATCAACAGAAAATAAGTCATGAGAAATTCAAGATGTAAAATAATGCAGATATTAGATTTCCAAGATGATATAATAATTCAAGAATAAATGCCAAGAATTAGGAATCCTAATGTCAGTGGTCTCAATATAAAAAACAAACCAAGCCGCCCAAAAACAAGAGAGAGGATGAAGGAGTGAATGAGTACTAATTTTTCATTTCTCCTTCTACGAACAAAGTTTTGTTTTGTTTGAAGGCATAAGTATTTTGAATCTTTGAAACTTTAAAAATAATTTTTCTTATGCAAACTCGCTGCCAGCTGAAGAGCAAGTGATATAATGATTCAATAATACATGCAAAGATTATCCATTAAATATCAACATCGTCAATTATCATAACTAACAAATTTGTTTTGACTAATACCACTTGATATTCAAGAGTAATAAGCATAAGAAGCCCCATATATGACTACAACTTTATTAGAAGGTGGCACCTGCAAAGCTTGTATTGAGAAAGCTTGGAAGCATCAGCCCCAAGTTCCAGAGATCCTAAAACCTGATTCGAATATACTGTTCAAATACCTGCAACTCTATTAGGAGGTGCTTTCACAATATTCCCATTTTCCAAAACTTTGGCATCCTAAACACAACCAGGAAACACAGATGACGAAATGAGAATAACTGAAGATAAGATATGGTTAAAGAAACTCGGATAGATAAAAAAATCCAATTGCAAGATGCAAAGTACAGTAGTTCAATTACATCTTGCTGTACTCTTTTCCCCACTTTTGAAATATCTAATCAAGCCACGATATAATACTCCTGGATTTCCTTTGAATGTTCCTAAACATTATCTTCAATACCTAATGAAACTTGACTTTCTAAAATAGTGTTTTCCAATCTTATTAAGATGTTTTAATCAAATAAAGCAAATAGGTGAAAACTCAATTAACCAAACAAGCAATGGTTGTGCACTCTATGCTCCTAAACTAAGAAAAATACTGATGCTATTATATTAGGCTAATTGAGAAAAAAATAACTCTTTGTAAAACTTAAAGACTTTAGTCTGAATGCTAAATCCTTGCTTAATACACACATTAATCCTAAATTAATTACACATTAACTGCACCAGAATTATCACAAAAACAACTTAACTACAGATTCATGTTAACGAATCAAGTAATTACCAACTAAATTTTAAGGGACTTATTGAAGTTCAAGTCATTAAAGCCCATAAAGTAAGACTTTAATAAAATTGAAATGCATGAAACGAAAGCAAAAAAATCGAAAGAAGAACGAAAATTACAGGTATCGAATCTAGATCAAGAGATTCCTACAAAGAATTGATGAGTTGACTCGGAAAGAAACGGAAGATGCACAAAATTGTGAATCTACAACTCTAAAACCATAGAAAATTTATGAAACTAAAGCAAAATCATGAAGACAAAGATCGAATGGAGAAATTGTAGGAAAAGCCAAAAGGAATTAAAAAATTTACAAGCTAAAAATTCTGAGAAGTAAATTTACCTCGAGGTGCTTCTACGCGAACGAGACACAGAGAGTGAAGGAGCGGCAGATGCCAAGATGAATAGAGGCGTCTACATTTGTTCGTTTGAATTTTCTTTTAATTAATTTGTATAAATTAAAATGTCCTATTTTGTTTATGGGCTCTGTTTACCAGGAAAGGATTGGGCTTTAGTTTAATTGGGTTTGTTGCTTTTGTTTAAACTAATAATATCTTATCTTTTATATTTTTTTAAATATTTATAGGATTTATTTTAAAACCAAAAGGACCTGGTAAATACAACAAACAAGGCTGTAAGTAAGAATTTAAAGATGATCTTTTTTAGGAGGTTTAAAAATTTTATTTTAATTTAGCATTATATTTCCTACCTCAATTTTTGTATTTATTTATACAGTTGAATGAATGAAAGTAATATTTTTTTTCAAAAAAAAAAGAAAAAAATTAGTGTACCATGTCTCTTTTTTGTCTTTTAATTTACAGTTTATTTGTAAGTATTATGATAATTTCACTTTCTCTTTTTACCCCTCTCGTCCATATTCTAGTCTATTTTCTCCATTTAATCATTAATCAACTAGTCATGAACCCCTTTCGCAAAAAGCAATCATTAATCAACTAATTATAAATCGCATAAGAGCCTGATTACTAAAGTTTATATAATTTGAAAGGAAAATGTCTTTCTCAATAAGAATAGAAAAATGCATCAATGCCTTGTTTTAATCTATTGATAGAAAAATACTTCCCTAATTTATTATTGAAAAAACTCAATCAAAATAGTCAATGTCTTATATGTTGATTTCAACCTATTTAAATAGAAAAAATACTTCTTAATTGATTGTATTAACTTTCCTTGATTTTTTGAATTACAGAGAAGCATACATCTAATTTCATTATTATTTGCGTAGGGTTATTTGTACTTTAACTATTACTTTAAACACTTTATTATTCTGAACACTCAAACTCTAATTATAAAAAATTAAGTTTTACTTTGTACGCTCATTAAAATTTTAAAAATATCATAATTTAAATTATTTAAGTTACTTGACTTTGGACTTGTTTGTTAAATATCTGAAGTCTAAAATTTTATTAATTTCAAATCTTTTTTAAAATTTACTTATTTGTTTTCTATAACTTATGTATAATTTTTAGACATTTACATCTGAATAGAAAAAATAAATTCTTATGACTTTAACTAAATGAAAAATGTCTTAATGAAAAGTAAATATTATATTTTAAAAATATCTCTATAAAATATACTTATTTCCTCAATTATAAACCTAATCTCTTTTTTATTTTAATTTAAAAGGACATAAATGTCAAATAACAATATCTATGATAATTTTTTATTTATAAAATCAAATAAGATGCTACTTATATTCATATATTTTAAAAAAAAAGATAACAAACCTATCGTTCAAATATTTGTGTTCAGACCTATTCAGACTTTATAAAAATTCAAATCCATTCAGATTACAGAAAAAAAAAAAAAAAAAACAAACGCTACCTTTGTTGATTTAAAACACTAGTAAAAATATTTAGCACACTAAATTTATGAGATTTAACATATACTTACAACAATATAATTAGTTAAGTTGTAACAAAATTATTTAACATAATTTTAGTTATTAAGTTTTTGCTTATTTATGTTCAATATTAAATTTTACACCCAAAATAATTTGCAATAAGAATATAATAATAATAAAAATTCCATAGATACTACCCAAAAGAAAAAGCGAAAAGAAGAAGAAGAAGACGAAGAGATGAAGAATATAAAGAAGAAGGGCCAAAGCTCGGAAAAAAAATTCTTTTATATTATTTTTGTTTCATTTTATTTTTTCAAAAATAAAAAGTATCACACATACTTCTTGTCAAAACTTTTCTTATAATTGATTTATTCATTGTTCATATAAATATTAATTAAGCTATTAAAAATAAAAAGTTTTAAGGTTTAAGTTATGAGAATCATAAATTGAATAATGAGTGTATGATATGGGTATTCAAAACAATTATATAATATTGACTTATAATAAATTATCCTTATTAGTAAATTTACATAATGATGTTTTTGTAATACATACTTTAATTAAAATTAAAGTGTTCAAAATAATTTTTAAAGTGGTAATAGCCCCACCCTTGTCATTTATATATAATGAAACTTGACAACTAATTTAAGTGTCATTTAGATATATGAAACTTTGACATACAAGTTCATTTTTTCTCTCTGTATTTTGTTAAGCAGAAGCGAGTTTGATGTGAAGTAAATGACTGGCATTCAACAAAACTTGCGAGAAATCAAACTTTCCAATGACTGATGTCTGATGCTAAAGATCCATCCATATGGAAGTTGAGACTTAAGAGAAAAATAATTTGTTTTACGAATATTGGCTTTAGCCCATGTTTGGCATGCCACATTGCGTAGGATAATCGGTGGGCCCTGTATTCATTGAAACAAATCTCATGTTTGATAATTCAAATGACGCGCATTACGCCTCTCCAATTAAAGACTTAATGCACCAATGAGCTTTTGGTCCAATGTGAGAGATCTTGCACTTTAAATATTGAGTGCAAGTATTCGAGCCTCCATAAGAGTTTTATGGGAGTTAATTTCAGAATTCCCTCAATTATCAACATAATTGAGTGGAGACAGTCTCTTCCTTACGAAATGTGAGTGGAGTAGGTACCCCTCGAATATTAGAGAGGGTTTAAAATATATAGACAAATACTTTAGTGTGTTAATGTACGGCGGTGGTCCCAGTTATATAATATGATTGTAAATATTAATTATAATGTCTGATGTAATATCAGTAATATCTCTGTATAACAAACTTAAAAAAAAAAATTAAAGACTTAATGCTGCATTTGCCGCAATATGAGAGCCCAGCAGTCAGCACTCCCTTGGAATTATAGTGCATGGCATAAATATGTAAGCATAAAATTTATTTAACGAAGAAAAAGGACACTTATACTCCTAGATTTAGAGAAACGTCATATAGATTTCCATGTTTTTAATAAGGGACACCAAATTTCATTTTTGACTAAAATAGTGTTTGACTCTATTAACTCAAAAAAATTGACTCTAATATTTTATAATAAATAGAAGTATAATATTAAAATAAATGTAACAAATAGAAAACATAATATTAAAATAGATATATAAAAATTTCAATTATTTTTTTACATTATATAAAATAATATTAATATTATTAATACATGAGATATATTTTATTAATTTTAAAATCTATATTTATTAATTTTTTATAATAATGCAGATATATTATTAAAATAAATATAATAATTTACATTTTAAAATTACTATATATATATATTAAATAATATTCTAATATGATTATTGTAGTAGACAAATTAAACTATTTAAATTATAGATTAATTTAAATAATTTAGTAATACAATATAATTAAAAATTAATATAGTACAGTATAACATTAAACATTATATAACATTAGTATAATAAAATGTTAATATAATACAGTGTGTTGAACGCACCCTAATATGCCCAATGGATAATCTTTTATTTCTGAAGAATTTATGATTTATATCCTTTTGTTTTGACATCATATG
Organism: Citrus x changshan-huyou; assembly: GCA_039657385.1. Lineage (NCBI taxonomy): Eukaryota > Viridiplantae > Streptophyta > Magnoliopsida > Sapindales > Rutaceae > Citrus > Citrus x changshan-huyou. Next base: position 6,878,744 of record CM077555.1, on the reverse strand, counting down.
GCCAATATATTAATCATATACTTTATGAATAAGGATTAAGTATGTATGGTCAAATAAATAATGAATAAATAAGCTCTATTAAAATTTCTAGATTGTTATTTTATTGCACCTCTCTTTTATGAGAAATATATTTCAAGCATGAATGGCCAACATTTAATTTATTTCAAGCCCGAGTACATAGCAGGAGAGATGCGAAAATGAAATCAGCACTTGTATTTACAAATGCATGTATGGTGCGCATAGATTGCCGTAGCATATTTGCAGTGTCCTTCTCCCTTGTACATAATTGAGCAGTCGATTCTGCATTGATCATCCCCGTTGCAGGGCCAAGTTTTTAGGCAATAAGGGCCAGGATTTTGTTCTGCTCCTGCCACATGCATAATGTTCCCTCCTGTTTTTCAAGCATAATATATTAGTTGATATACAGGCATCTTGGGAAAATTTCATTATATTTATACACTTGAAATGAACGCATTTATTTGCATTTCTATGAAAAAATACAAAGAAAATGAAAAAAGGAAGAAAAACATACCAGAGACAAGGAGAAGGAGGACAAACAAGAAGCAAACAACAGTGAGTTTTGCCATCTTTTAATAAGAAACTAATTTTGATTGATTTGTTATATTAGCACAAGAAGATGAATTTATAGCATGATATGAGTCAAACACTAATTCATTATCTTCTAAACAAGAATGCAAATCTGGGCATGTAAACATTTTAAATGAAATAGTTATTGCAATTTCTTAGTTTTAGTTAATAATCAGAAATTTCAAATATCAATATAATTAAAGAGATTTTACTCATAATTGAGTAATAAATTCTTGATATGGCAATTTATATGGCATAGTTGTGTTGAAGTGTACGATAAAATGTAAGGAGAATGAATGAATGATACCCTAGTTTTTACTGTTTCGACTCCTTGTAAATGTTTTTGTGAATAATTAATATAATGAGCCCTACATTATTTTATGAGCACTGATATTTGGCGATCATGCATGGCGAGACACTACGGCAACAGAAACAATAGATTGGTGTCTTTACGCTGCCGTTTCTATTGTTTCTCTCTCTTTTTTTTTTTTGAAAAAAATAAAATAATAAGTAAAACGATAGTATGAAGACATTATTTCTGATTTTCTGTCAACATTATGGTGGGTACGGCTTGGTTCGATCCAATTTTTTAATCGAACTGAATTAACTAAATAAAATTTTAATATAATAATGAATGGTTTTGTTCAACTTTTTAGTTTTTTAACTTTTAAAATCATAATTTTATCTGATTATTTGAATTTTCAATTTAATTTCTATTTATTCAATTAAACCGTTTAGTTAATTTTCTATTAATTTTTAATCAAATCGAACTGTCGGTCCAATTTCTCGATTGAAATGCCCACCCCTTCACCTGTGGTATCTCTATCGAGGCTGTGAATTTGCTCTTCTATTATTATCATTTTCTCTTTCTCTCCTTCTAATGTTGTTCTGTACTATCCAATAATTATTATGTTTTTGATTTTCTCGGAGACTTGCAAGCTACAAATTCTTTCTTGTGACTACATTCATTAGCGCAACAAGACAATTTCTTTTAGGTAGCTTTAATGTAAATGCCCTTCTATTTTCGTGTCAAAATAAAACTTTGATGCCTTGAATATTGCATAAATTGGTGGGTTATCAAGTAGTTAAAGAATCAAAGCAATTATTATTCATCGTCCATTTTTTTTTTTTTTTGCACATTTAACTTGCTTCGATCACTGACTTCTTCTGAATATTATTTACACGCTTCCTTTGAAAGAAATGTAAGTTATGTAACTTGGTTCAATCGCCGACTTCTGAATATTATTCCCTGGGTTTAATTATCGGAGAGAAAATGTATAATCAAAAGAATTTTTTATTCGACAAAAAAATAGAAGGAGAGAGGAAGAAAATATAATTATAGTATATTGAGGGCCTTTGTTTAGAATTAAAGTTGAAATTCAATGAGTTGTTTATTTTATAAATTTTTAATTAAAAAATAACGTTTGATAAATTTTGTAAAACCTACTTATTTCATAATTTTTTATATTTTGACAGCACCTTTTTAAACCTATAAGCAGTTTATTAAATAAGTCATCTTACATTTCTAAAGTTCATATTATAACCTTAATATTTAAAAAAAGAAGACAATTATGTCTTATATTTTCATAAATCCTAATAAATATAAACTATTACATATCATATTACTATAATAACTAATGTATGTTCTCTTTTGTATTAAAATTTTAATTCAGTAAGTTCAAATATTTTGTATTTCCCTTTTATTTTCTATTATTAGAATCATTAAGACTTGCATATGATTATGTAAATTTTTTTTGAACAATGACTAATTTCACATGAAAGATAATCATGACTGTATGTAATTTTACGTGTTAAAAAAAGGCATTTCTAAACAATTTATTAGTCATACTCTAAAAAATAGAAGACAAGTTAAACTTATGTCTATTTTACTCGTTATATAATAAAAAAAAATACTTTCATAATCAAGTTTACTAAATACATGTACTCTACTTGTCAATCTCATTGCGTTAATCTAACACCAAGCTGCTTTTGTAATCAATAACTTATTTTATTCACACGATAAAGTAATTTATTTAATTAGCCATTGCAATCCCAAATTAGCAATCTCATTCATTAATCTCATTGTTGATTAATCTCATTGTTAAGAAAAGACTCAAATGCTCGGATTTCATTTATAATTTTGTGTAAAGGAGGTGTACTGAACCAATCCCTAGTTCCCTACACAAATTGCTGTTTGAAGGTTGCTATGAAATTTTCAAATGATAATAAGAAATCAACTGATCTTCCATTAGGATTTATTTATTGTTGACCAATTTCAATTTATAAAATATTTGTTAATATTCTGTATTTACTTTAATTTTTTTGTCGGGATAATAGCTCATTAATCAGACAAATTTGGAGTTACAAATAAACACATAATCTCGCCGATCAGAGATGGGCTCCAAAAGGATATGATCATTTTTTTTTAAGTGCATATTGACATGATATTGATACATATATAATTAAATTAAATTAAAGTTTATTCTTGGTAAAAAGTTTTCAAATCTCCATCTAAGTACTCAAATAAGCAGATGAAGCAAAGAACCTTCGGATGAAAGAAAATGCTTAGTAATTGAAGATGTTAATAAATATAGAGAAATATGCATGTTTCATCCTAGTGAATCCATCAAATTTCATGTTTGGTTCTCTTTTATGCCAGTGAATCTATCATGCTTCATGCTTTTTTTTTGGTTTTATTTTATTAATATTATAAGTTTCATGCTGTTTGGCTATAAAGAAAATCGTGAGCAAATAATAAGAGTAATTGAGAGAATTTTTATTTAAAAAATTGTGTTTAAAAAATTGAGAGGGAGTTTGCTTCTTTTTTCTTTTTTTCAAATGCGTCCACTCCAAAATGTGGGCTATATGTAAGGTAAGCCCAGATCTTAAAGCCCATTAAAATGTGTTTTTCAAATTACAATTTTACCATTTTCCAATTATAGCCTCCATGACCATGATGTAATCTTGGAATACGTGTCGTCCTTTTTTTAAAATTTTTTTTCTGTGGTCCAGTGACATGTATTTACAATTATACCCTTTTCCAATTGAAGCCTCATTATTATCAAGAAATTGTCGACATTTTTCGTTGCGAATTTGATATGTATATATGCAGGCAGGTGGCAGTAGGTATCCGTGAGTATTTTCAAATATATTAATATATTTTTATGATTAAGATTGGTAAAATTAATAATTAAATTTGAGGGCATGAGTTTGAGCCCAACGAAATTTATTTTTATCTTCTATTTTAAAAATATAGATTAGGTGCATATTTCTCCCTAGTTATATTACAAGAGTCAATTTATAAGATTGTAATATACCAGTAAATTGTGACAAGTTCAAAGAAATAAAAAAGAAGACTAATACTTTAACTTGGATGAAAATTTTTTCTAGGGATTTGCCCTGTTCTTTCCATATTTCATGCATGAGCATTTGTGAGTTTTTATTTTTTTATTTGTTTTTAATGTTTATGTTGAGTCCATATTAACTATGAAGTATGATTCATACTGATCAATATTGCTGGCTCTGGTTGAGGAGAGGTTAATTGACAACCTTTAATATAGTGGTCAATCTTCTAATTTTTATCAGAGGAAATAATTGTTGCTTTTGTTTAGGGTTTGAGCTTCCATACCCATCAATTTTAGCTACCATTTCCGTGGATACGTTACACGATTCACTGACTATTTTCACTTGAGGTTGTTTCCGGATAGTTGCCTTTCTTGGATCATGTGCAATCTCTGATTTCATAATTTCCGAGCATTGAGTAAACATATGATTAGTTTGTAGAAGTAGAAACCCAAAATCCAATACAGTACAAATCAATTACATGTAGAACTGAATATTGCTGAACAATTAGCATTAAATTAATACATTATTGATCTGATACATCATATGAAAAAAAAAAGCACTTAAAAATTTCAAACAAGGCAATAATGCAACTACATACATGCACGATAGAATCTTGTGGGAATAAGATTGTCGACAATAAAATAGAAACAAGACGTCATCCAGTTTTCAATAAGATAAAACCATCTACGACGCCAGTGAGGATTCACATACAAGACTCCAATGATTGCCAAGATCACAATTGCGTAAGATGATGTAAAAGTGATATAGAAACTGCCCATGTCAATTAAACTATTACCATCTTCTTCATTTGAAGCTTCTGGCACAGCTGCAACATCACAATCAGGCAATGGTTTCCCGCAAAGAAGAGGATTCCCTTCATAGCTATCCTCTTTAAAGGTTGTAAATTGTGCAGTCCACTCAGGGATCTTACCTGATAAGTTATTGTGAGCCACACTGAAAACAGCCAATGCATTTAACTCAACTAGCTGCGGAGGGATTTTCCCGTTCAAGTTGTTGTACGAAACATCCAAGCTTTCAACTTGGTTCAAGTTTGAAAAACTCACTGGGATTACTCCTGTCAAATTATTGTGGGAAAAGTTTAGTGCACGGATGCTGGTCAATTTGCCAATTTGAGGACGAATCTCACCTGTCAATTTATTGCAAGAAAGATCAACCCCATACATTTTGTTAAGAGGTTTTCCCTTGTACGAGAAAGATATCTCCTTGGTTGTGAACATTATACTTTCCTCCTTTTCCAGTATTGAAGGCCCAACAAAATAAGTAGTTCTACGATTAGGATTAAAAGTTGGAGCTGATGAACCATCATTATCGCCGTTATTATGAAGCGAAGTGTTATCTAAGCAACCAGGAATTTGACCAAAAAGATTGTTATTAGAAAGATCTATCAACCGCAGCTACTTCAACCCGCACAATTGATTTGGCACTTCACCTTCAAGATTATTATTAGCCAAGATAAGGTACCTCAAACGAGTAAGCCTTTCAATCCAATATGGAATGTTACCACTAAAGCTATTATAGCTAAGATCTAATGTCACAATAGAAGATCTATTGAAGAATGTGCCATACTTTAGTGGTCCATATAACATGTTTTTGGACAGGTGAACTTGCTGGATAGTGGAATGACTAGAACAAGATGGTAAACTCCCAGATATATTGTTCTTTGAAAGGTCCAAAATTTCAAGATAATTAAGCTGACAAAACTCTAATGGAATTGGACCTTGAAGATGATTGCTCGCCATCATAATATCATTTAATGATGAAAGATTACCCAACCATGCTGGAATGTTACCATAGAGATTGTTATCACTCATATACAACCCTTCTAAATGGGAGCAATTAGACAAACTTTTTGGGATCTCTCCGGTGAAGTAATTGGCGTCCAAGTGTTACCTTGCCAACTTTCTCAAATAATTTTTTTTAGAGAATAACTGACCGTGCAGACTATTTTCTGACAACACAAGATATTCCAAATTGAAGCAACCCATGGCCAAGTGCTCGGGGATTTCAACAGTCAATTGGTTGTGAGATAAGTCCAGAAATTTTAACGAGTTCATATCCCCAATCGAAGAGGGAATGCTACCGTTAAAATCATTTCTAGACAAATTTAAATACACTTGGGAAATATACTCCAATTTCCAATGGAATGTTTCCTTGGAAGAAGTTTTTGGAGACATGTAATGCATCTAAATGCCAGTGCGGTTGAATTGGCGTCTGAAAAGGTCCTGACAGAGAATTATTGCGTAGAACAAGAGTGCTCAAATTTGGGTTGTTTTTTAACAACCAATTTGGAAATTCTCCCTTCAAGTTACTGTCAGAGAAATCAACAAGCTCCAAGTCATGTTGATTGTAAAGGAATTTGGGAAATGTGGCATGGATATCAGAACCAGATAATGAAACGGACTCTAATTGAAATTTTGGGGTCGTAGAATGTGATGATTCGGGTTCTACATATATTTCATTGAATTCACCACTGAAAACTTTGAGTTTTGAGAGATTAAAAAAGGGTTCAAGTGAAAATGGTATTTGAAACTGATTATATGAAAGAAAGAGACGTTCGATGGATGTTAGATGTATGAGGGGAGATGAGGAGATATTTCCAGTAAGCTGATTGAGATAGAGACTTCATACCCTAAGGGATGTCATATTTGCCAAGCACCAAGGCAATGTGCCTCTTAAATCATTTCCCCCCATATGTAACTCTTGTAGATGCCCCAATCTGCACAGGCCTGAAATAGAATTCATTTATTCTTCAGTATATAACAAAAATAAAAAATAAAAAATTAAATACACAATTATTATCAACATATTAAATAACAACACCGTAATGTACTGAACAGTGCATTATTTTTTTATTTAAAGAAAAAATTAACTAATTATTAAAAGAAAAGATTTGAAGTCGAACTAATATCACAAAAACCTCCAACACTCTAAAATTTACCTTCTTCATCATCACCTAGAGCACCATCGACTCTACCATTCTGGATGCTCAAACGTTTTAGCGAAGTGAAAGCTGCAATGCTTTTTAGGATGCTAATATGGAGAGATGAATAGTCCAATGTCAAATCCTCCAAGTTGGTGAAATTGTCCAACGTTTCTATTGAAAAAAGAAAAAAAATTTATATATATAGTCCTTTTTCTAAATGAGGTTCACTCATTTTAATCAAATAACAAATTAAAAAATAAAAAATAATATTCTAATGTACTAAAGGACAAAACACATTATATTATTAGATAGGATGCGAGTGTGTGTGTTTTTCTTTATCTTTTATTTTAATCCTTGTAACCTCCGCACCTTGACTATTCACAGTTCCTGTGAAATTACTGAACTGAAGGGAAAGAGTCTTGAGGGATGGGAATGATCCCATTGCCTGAAAAAACTTGCTTCCATCTCTAATTGTGACATCATCTAGAACAAGGGCATGCAACCTCCTCAAGCTACTGTAATCTGTTTAGAAACATTGTTAATTAAAATCTAGAACTGAATTCAAACACGAGAATATTACATAACGTCTTTAGCGAACTGGTACCAAAGCAATTTTACTAACTGTTTTATGTTGCAATTTTACTAACTGTTTTATGTTACAATTTACATATTATTCTCAAAAAACACAACCAAATTAACCATTCCTGGCTCTGAGTTTTTAGCCTTCCCTCACAAATGATGAATTAAATGTTCTCCAAATGTAGTTGAATCTTTCATTTAATTACCTTTAGGACGAACACTAAAATCTTCGATTTCATTCATGCCCATGTCCAACACATTTAAGTTGCTCAAGGAATCCAATTCTGCGTATGTGATATATGCCAAGACTTAAATAGAGTTAATCAAGGAAGCAGTAGGGCATTACAAATATCTGATTGCAGCGACAGACTAATAAATGAAGCTTATTTTTGCGTCTAGTAGACCTTAGAAGATATGAAGCTTAATTACCTTTAACATCAATACTTCCTTTCAATCTATTGTAACCCAGTGACAATGTTCTTAGTGATGAAAGACCAGCTAGAGATGAGAAGATGCTATTGTTAAACAGGTTTCTGCCCAAATTGAGAAGCTTCAAGTTGCTCAACCCTGATAACCTCTCTAGACCTCGCAAAACAGATCATATAGAGTTGTGTTAATTAATTATTTCAAAATTAAACTTTTTAAAAAATTTTCGAAACCTTGGAACTGATAAAACTGATTAAGTACCTCCGTTCTCAACAAAACCGGCTATGTTGTTGCTATCTAAGTGAAGAGTCTCAAGTTGTTGAAAGGGGGTAAGCAAGGAAGCATTCAGCTGCCCCGCTGTCGAATACAAAAATTGCCTTTTACTACTAAGATATAGTGCTTTCACTCTGCCTGTTGAGGTGTTGCACTCAACTCCTTCCCACTTGCAACAATCTGAATGATTCTCATCATCCACCCAGTTTTCAAGATTGAAAGGATCATTAAAGAAATCATGTTTGAGTCGCAAGAGAGCAGATCTCTCCTGCTCCAAACATCCCTCAGTACCCCAACACCCTTCTAATATTATTGTTAATAAGAAGAAAACTAACATCATCGCCTTTTTTTAACCGCCCATTCTCTTTATTAATCAAATACACGTACTCACTCTCTTTCTCTGCAACCAATAAAGGAGGGCTCTATGCTATTTATAACATAACTACGAATTTTTACTCTCAGCTTTCGGCTTTTAATTGACTTTGTAAGTCTTTAATCTTTTTTTCTCTTCCTTTCTTTTCATTTTTGCTATTTACTAGTTATTAATAGATTTTATTTTTAATTTTTGACCTATGATTTTAAGAACTTAATCAATGGAAATGAGATGTAACATAAATGAAGATCCCAATAAGTAACATAATATTGCTCTATAAAAAAAAAATTATATATACAATACGATTAGCTAGTAATTAAGATGAAGGGTTTTTACTTTTCCTTTTCTCCAAGATTCTACTTAGGAAAATAATTAACATAGGTTCTATGATATTTTATTCAATCAATCTAATTATGTCATACAAGCTACTAACTCAATTTGTACAAATACTTGTGACAGTATCATTTATGTTGTTTTATTTTGTGACTTTGAATCAAGCTCAGTCTAGAAACAACCACTTCTCATCTCTCTTATTTTTTTGTGGCAATTTTTTTTTCCCACTTCTTTTATCTTTCTTTTTTTTTTTTTTCAGATCAATAAGTAATGACACTTGTATGTCAAAATTTTAATATCTTAATAGTTAAAAACTATTAAGCTTGTCTCAACATTAAGGAATTACGTACAAAGAGCTACATTACTTAAAACTTTTCCTGAAAAGTAATTAATTTGGATTTGATCAAATTAACCGCACTAATTAACATTATCTTGATAATAAAAACTCTCAATTTCTAAAAGTTCGAAGTTTACAATTGATAAGGGGAATATTTGATAATAATATTGTTTGTGCCTTAACATGTTAATCTTTATGAATGCTATTGAGTGACATAAATAATTAACATAATTAATAACAATTAACTTAACGCCAATGTACATCCTTATGGCTTTCTATTACTTGTGGTCTTTAGTTATGCCCCGTGGAAGCTGTAGTTTTATGGTCATTGTCAAGGGCACCGCCCATTTTGCTCTCCATGAGTCTTGTATCTTGACTTTCTATCGTAATAATTTTGCCTCTTCTTTTGTTACCAACATCAATAATAATAATAATAATAATAATAATAATAATAATAATAATAATAATAATAATAATAATAATAATAATAATAATAATAATAATAATAATAATAATAATAATAATAATAATAATAATAATAATAATAATAATAATAATAATAATAATAATAATAATAATAATAATAATAATAATAATAATAATAATAATAATAATAATAATAATAATAATAATAATAATAATAATAATAATAATAATAATAATAATAATAATAATAATAATAATAATAATAATAATAATAATAATAATAATAATAATAATAATAATAATAATAATAATAATAATAATAATAATAATAATAATAATAATAATAATAATAATAATAATAATAATAATAATAATAATAATAATAATAATAATAATAATAATAATAATAATAATAATAATAATAATAATAATAATAATAATAATAATAATAATAATAATAATAATAATAATAATAATAATAATAATAATAATAATAATAATAATAATAATAATAATAATAATAATAATAATAATAATAATAATAATAATAATAATAATAATAATAATAATAATAATAATAATAATAATAATAATAATAATAATAATAATAATAATAATAATAATAATAATAATAATAATAATAATAATAATAATAATAATAATAATAATAATAATAATAATAATAATAATAATAATAATAATAATAATAATAATAATAATAATAATAATAATAATAATAATAATAATAATAATAATAATAATAATAATAATAATAATAATAATAATAATAATAATAATAATAATAATAATAATAATAATAATAATAATAATAATAATAATAATAATAATAATAATAATAATAATAATAATAATAATAATAATAATAATAATAATAATAATAATAATAATAATAATAATAATAATAATAATAATAATAATAATAATAATAATAATAATAATAATAATAATAATAATAATAATAATAATAATAATAATAATAATAATAATAATAATAATAATAATAATAATAATAATAATAATAATAATAATAATAATAATAATAATAATAATAATAATAATAATAATAATAATAATAATAATAATAATAATAATAATAATAATAATAATAATAATAATAATAATAATAATAATAATAATAATAATAATAATAATAATAATAATAATAATAATAATAATAATAATAATAATAATAATAATAATAATAATAATAATAATAATAATAATAATAATAATAATAATAATAATAATAATAATAATAATAATAATAATAATAATAATAATAATAATAATAATAATAATAATAATAATAATAATAATAATAATAATAATAATAATAATAATAATAATAATAATAATAATAATAATAATAATAATAATAATAATAATAATAATAATAATAATAATAATAATAATAATAATAATAATAATAATAATAATAATAATAATAATAATAATAATAATAATAATAATAATAATAATAATAATAATAATAATAATAATAATAATAATAATAATAATAATAATAATAATAATAATAATAATAATAATAATAATAATAATAATAATAATAATAATAATAATAATAATAATAATAATAATAATAATAATAATAATAATAATAATAATAATAATAATAATAATAATAATAATAATAATAATAATAATAATAATAATAATAATAATAATAATAATAATAATAATAATAATAATAATAATAATAATAATAATAATAATAATAATAATTATTATTATTATTATTATTATTATTATTATTATTATTATTATTATTATTATTATTATTATTATTATTATTATTAAAGTTCTTGTGGATGTCGATTAGGTCGACAAGTCAAGTATATATAATGTGGATAGAAAATAATTTCCTGAAAGAAGATAACGTGGCTTGACCAACTCTTAACTAATGCTAATTTTTTCATCCAAAAACATCAAATTTTTCCATCCAAAAAGTCGCGGAGCGCAATTTACGCGATCGTGTTATTGACTGGCAAACCAATCAATTGAAAGGAATTACTGAAGTTAAAGGTAATTAAGCTTCATTTTTATCTCCATTCTTTATTTTATGGATTCAAAAGTTAGTTTAAGAGTTGGATTGTCTAAACTTTATATGGATCAATATGTCCTTGAGATTAGAGTTGGCAACAATACCCGCGGGGCTCCAAACCCGCGGGGCCCTGATTAATTTGGGGTGGGTATGGGGCCCCGAAAAGTTTGAAAAAAAAATTCGGGTCTATTTGGGTATGGGTCTAAAACCCCAAAATTTTTCGGGTTCGGGTTTGGGGATTTTCCGGATCCCCTAACTCAACCCAAAAAAAAAAAAAATCTAATATTTTAAACTTTGAAATTAGAAATTGTAATGCCATCGAATCAATTTTTTTTCCCCAAAAGAAACCCTAACAGTTCGTGAGCTGCCGTCGTCACTAACAGCCGGTCAGCCGCCACCGTTCGTCGTCACCGACCAACACTCAGCTGCACCTGTTGGTTCTCCTGCAGCAAGGTTTTTGCCTTTTCTACTTTTCTTTCTTTGTTTATTTATTTCGAATTGCATCTGGTTTCATTGATTTGGGTGTCTCTGTGCATGTGTTTGTTTGTCAGTAATGAGTCATTGAGTTGATGGAGATGGCTATTTACAATGTTTGCTGAAATGCGCTCCAGCTTCAAAGTTGATGGAGTCGAAAGAGGCTCTTTGACTTTGCAGCTATTTGTCAGCTTCGAAAGGTTTACATTTAGTCCATTGTCTCTTTAACAATCAGTGGAATTCATATGCAGTAGATGCCCTTGCTCTAGGATTATCTTTGTTCGGTATCTCTGGAATGGTAATTGCCAATTTTAGAATTCTTAATGAGTTGATAGGGCCGGTATTGTTCATCATATCTAGCATTACATTGCACATCTGGGTCTCAAAAATACCAAATCACGTCCCAAAACAACAACCAAACCATGTACTTGCTTGCCTAGTCGAAATGTTTTCAACAGGGCACAAGCTTTAAGTACAGAAGATAAGGGGGCGAAGGAGGATGAAGAGAGTAAATTCATATGCATTGTAGGGTTAGGTGTCTAGCGAAGTAGTCTTTTTTTTTTTTTTTTTTTGGCATTGCATGGGCCAAGAATTAATTGATAGAAGAAATTGTTGTCCTGTAAGTAATTCTTGAATTAATTGAATTGTGAAGGACATAAACGTGGGAAGCAATAAGAGAGCAACATATCACGTTTAATGGAAGCCACATGCTATGTCTCATCTTCCTTACTAAATGGAAATGAAATTGACACCCAAAATGAAACTTCATAGGTGAATAATCAAAGTCTTTAACTTATAAAATAAGATACAGTAATATTTATAAATTAAAATATCATATTTAAATCCAGTACATGGTAAAATCAGATTTAATGTTTTGTATCTGCATAGTTTTTAATTGTTTGCTTCTAGTAAAATGCTAGTTTTATTTTTATTTTTAGTTTGTGCCAAGATTCTTGATGAGGAGCCAGAGATTGAAACAGATGTAGAGGCTGTAGAGGTATATAGTTTTAGTTTATATTATCTTGTCAAGTATTTATTAAGTTGAATTGTTAAAACATGTTTTTATTAATTTTTTTTTTGTTTATGTTGTTATAGGTTTATGAAGAATCTTAGAATGTGCATCAATGGTGATGGCTACAAGTTTATGTTGAAGACTTAAAATTATTTTGATTTGTCGTATAAAATTTAATCATTTGTAATTATGTTGAAGGCTTAAAATTATTATGTTTTTATTTATGTGGAGGTTGTTAAAATTTGATCACTTGTAATTTTATTTCTAATATGAAATTTGATTATTTGTAATTTTATTTCTAAATATGGAGGTTGTTAGAATTATTATTATTTAAAAAAAAAGGAAAATTGAAATATTTAGAAATTATTATTTAAAAAATGGGGATCGGGTCCCCGTTTTAATCCCCGCTCAATTCGGGGATTTTCGGGGATATACCCAAACAATCCCCATTACAATTTTTCGGGTATGGGGCGGGTTCGGGGGATTGCTTCTAAATCGGGTTCGGGTTCGGGGATCATGATCCCCACCCGAACCCGCCCCATTGACATCCCTACTTGAGATTCTATATAAATCTGAATGATACTTATTCGAGATGTGACGATTACTCTATCTATCATAGAATTAATTTATATACATATAAATACATACATAGGCGGACCTAGTAAGGCCTAGGAGGGACTTCAGCTCCTTCGATGTTTTTTTTTTTGGTTAAACGTACCCCAAACCCCTTTTAAAAGAGTTAAATAAAAAAAAAATTGGGCACATTTTCTATATAACAAAATACTTTTCGTTTAGTAGTAAAAATATCATTTATTAGTTTTGGAGACTTGGTTCATATCCCAATAATCATATAATTGTTTTAGATATTTTGTGGAGATTACTTACAAAAAATATACTTTCACAAATATGGCCACAATGAGCTCCAACATTTAAAATAAATAATTTATTACTGTTATTTTTAAAATTTAAAAGAAAATAATAGAATTTAAGCTTTTAAGATTTTAAATATGTTTAAATGAACAGTTAAAAAAGTTAAGTACCGTAAAATAAACTAAAATTTTATGGATATTATTTACAAAAAAGGATAATTTCACAAATGTAGCCATAGTGAGCTCCAGCACCTAAAGTAAATAATTTTTTTGTTATTATTATTATTATTTCAAATTTAAAAAATTATAGAATTTAAGTTTTTGAGAATTTAAATGCATTTAAGTGAACAGTAAAAAAAGCATTCTAAAATAAATAAATTTTTTTTTGAATTAAACCCCCTAATTTAAGAGTCTGAAATATTCCCATCATATCTTACTTAGTAGCTTAGTATTATTTAATGCAAGGAGAAATAACACCAGTCATAACCACCTCAAGACTTCGTAGTCTGTTGGAAGTCAGCCCTCTCAACTTGTGTTTATAATTATGATATGTGTTTTTCTAAGTTACATTTATTGTAACTTATAGGTAAAATAAGTAATGGAGCAGCGAGGTTAAGTAAGTTGGTGGATACGTTTTACCAAGCTATAAGTTATCAAGCTACAGCTTATAGGTAAATTTGTTAAGTTACATTAGCCAAGCCATGATATTGGTATAATTTTCCACGATTGAAGGTCTTAATAAAAGTACCTTTGCGAACAATCTGTGGACAAAAGACTGTTGCCTCATGGAAAAAGAAGATGGTGGGCTTCTTCTTTTTCATTTTTTAGTACTTATGAGAAGTGTTTACCAAATTGTAAGATATGAAACCGCTACTTTATAATTTTAGTTGAGACTTAAATATTAAAATTCTTAACATTATTCAATTTTTTTTTAAATTTTAAAAAAGTATTGGATGAGAATGAAAAATATTAGAGTCCTTAGGATAACTAATAAAAAAGTAATAAAAACTGGAAATCTAGTAGATGTCGACTAGGCTAAAAAATCAAGTATGATGTTTACAAGCATGAAAGAAAATAACGCGGTTTGGCCCCAATGTATTTCATGATTTAGTTTGAATTCAAGATATTTAAGTTCTTGAAAGTCACGGAGAAATTAATTCGGCCGGTTTTCAATAGAAAAGCCTTTTCCTTGGTCTTTTATTAGTGATGGTAGAATTCTCTACTGGGATGATTTTATATCAAATTTCTTATTCGATGAAAGGACGAGAATAAGTTGAAATCCCTATCCCATTCCCATTTCTCTTATTTTGATTTTTATTTTATTTTTCCAGAATTATTAGTGAATAAATAATAAATTTTAAATTGTAAAATATTAAATATTGGTGTAAATAACAAGTATCAAAATATTTATACAAATAATATAAATATTAGTTAATATAAAAGACTTTAATGTAATTTAGACTTAACCACAACTCAAAGCCCAAAATCTCGCAAGCTCATAATCCACAAATCAAAACCTAAGCCACTCTCTTATTGTTTCACTTATCTTTTCTAAATTATCTGCATTGCAACCAGCACCCAGTTAGTCCTTATCTCATCATAGCTAAGTAGTATGTTGCATCGTCGATGGCCGAACAACCTAGCTCATTGCGTTGTTAGCTAGTTTAGTTATTCGAGGATTAAAGACCCTTGGGATCCCTTAATATTATTCGAGGAACCTCATCCCCTCCTTTTAAGCAATTCTGACAAGGACGAAGAGGGGACAACGACATATATAAAATATTAAGGATGGGTATGGGGAGGAGAGTGTCCCTGTCTTTTTTGTGTTATAATTCAAAATAATATGAAAAAATGTACAGATGATTGAGGAAGAAGAGAAATAGAGGTCGGCTAAAGCTGTAGAAAACCGACTAAATATAAACATATCCCTTTATTTGTTTTTCTTTTTAATCTGATTTTTCAGGGCATTTTTTTTATTTTCAAATAACAAATATTGTTATGAACCTACAAGTTCATCCGCAAAGAAAGTATTTTAAAGTCCTTTCACAACAAATGATGCAGCAACATCGCTATGCTGAAGGAAAGCTTTCGTGTTGGTTCCTGAAAGCAGCAACGTTGCTGGGACGTGAAAATACAATCTGCGTTAAGAGGAAATTTTTTTTTTTTTTTTTTCTTGAGTTAGAATTCCGTTTATTAGCTGAAAATCATAAAACAATAATATACACCAAGTCTAGAGTACATATAAAAACTCACCTGATAATCTCCAAGTGTACGAGACTTGAAACCGGCAGCACAGTAATCAAAATAATACTCCCATGTCCGAATGAACTTTTCGCTGAACCCCAGAGCACGGATTTTGCTAAGAAAGAATTTTGGTAACATTAGATTATAGAGTAAATTGAAAAATTTTCAATCCCGTAATTTCCGATTGTATTAAAGTGCGGAATGAGTTTATAATGTCGTAAATAATAGAAAAGGTAACTTTCAATATTATAGACTTTTCCCAAATTTTAATAAAGTTGAGGATTTTTATATTGCTAGCTGTGTCTTTATAGTTAATTATATTATGTCCTACAAAGTTATTTACTGCAAAAAGCTCGACAAGTCAAATACAACTATAGAATTTTTTTTATTACCTCTGTTTTTCCAAGAAATTTTTTCTCCAACATCTAAGTGTTTGGAAGTAATGAATTCCTATATTTTCCAGATCCTCCACACTGTTTCAAACAAAGTTCAATTAGTTTCGTAGAATAGTTTAGTATAAAAGAAATATGAGACCAAATCTTAAACTGTGCAAACTGATAACTATAGCTTATACCATAATCTGGATGAAGAAGTCATGGCCGATGTTATTCTATTTAATGACGGCAAGCATCCTCCAGGGAAAATATATTCCTTTATAAAACCTGGACTCAGCCTGTGCTCATCGTAACACTGATCTGGTACTGATATGAACTGAAAAGAATCAACCACCAATTTCACCATTAGTAACTTATGAAATGTTAAACTACAATATGAGTCATCTCGGCCAAATGCTTAACAAACTGGCCAAAAGGCTACAGTTTCTAAATTTCTCATTTCTGGTTTGCACATACCTGTAGAAGAAGAAGTCCATGTTCAGCCAGTAGAGATTCGCAGCAGCCAAAAAATTCCTCCATGTAATCATGACCAACGGCTTCTATCATTTCGCTAAAAAAGGCCGTAGAGAAGCTTGTCATGTGAGCATGTACATTGTGGTTATATCAAATGCACAATTTGGTGTGGTAAAAGAACTTACCAAGAAATAATTCTATCATATTTGTTGGCTTTAGGCAGTTGACGGTAATCACAAAGATATAATCTTATGTGGTCCTGATAGCAGAGGTGGTTAAGGTGATGAATGATTTGATTACATGAGTAATCAATTTCAACTAGTTTTGCTGTATCAGATGATTGTTACCTGAAGGCCGGCTTCCTTCACTTTCATTTCTGCATATTTCAGTTGCTCCTCAGACAAGGTTATGCCTGTGTACTTGCATCCAGTTTGCTTAACTATTTCAATAGCTAGGGTTCCCCACCCACATCCAATCTCAAGAACTTCATGCCCCTTACTGACTCTCGCCTAGAGGAGTAAAAAGTAAAGAGAGAATCAAGCATTTCGCATTGAAATTTCTGAATGAATTTAAATAGACTCACTTTCTGAATCAGAAGAGAAACTTTTCTCATTTGTGCAACTTCCAAGTCTTCATGTTCGCTCTATAAACAAATGAATGCAAGCATCAGTATTCAATACGCTGTCAATTTCTCTTTGAAAGTGAGAACATAAAATAAATAAAGCTTGCGGTACACCACCAAAGAAGATCACTTCCGTTTTTGATGTAAAATTTGATGTATAATCATGAAAGAAAGGGATCCTAACCTTAAATATCGCACACGAGTACAGCATTGACTTGTCTAAGAACAGAGAAAAAAGTTCATTGCTCTGTCAACACAAAACAGAAAGGAGTAATAAGTCTCATGAAGTATAAACACCAATTTTATATTATTAGAACTCCATTAATGAATTTCAGCAAGTAATGCAGAATTAGGAAAAACAATTTTGAAAAGCTGAATAGATGATTGTTGCAAAATTTTATCAGCTTTATTTGCCCGTCCACTTGGAATTTCTCAAGTGTTATTCAAATTTATCAGAACCTCATGCTTCTACATACTATTAAGGAGGATGAAACTTGAAGACAGAATCTACTAATTTCACCAAGCTTTCATATCTGCATATAAAGTTATACTTGCATTATGAAAAACTAACACAACGCTACATAATCTGTCAGCAGGTATATGTTTATTTGCTTCCTTTCTGCGATGGCTCTCCAGGCTTGCCAGGTGAAATTGATAGTAAAAGAAATTTACCAGATCATAATGACGAGAGATATTCCTACGAGCTTGTGTCAGAGTATTTTTCCTTGAAATATGCCGAAAGAAATATTTTGCAGATGCAATACTAGCTGTGAAGAACATTGGTGACCACCAACCCCTGGAGCCAACAGGCGTGAATATTTAAATGTAAAATGATTCAGGAAAAAACTGCTACTAATATCGTATTCCCCGAAACCACGATTCACAAGTACCTCTTCTGTTTCAATTTTGAAGTGGAAGAATCCAAATCTTGGTTCGCAAGCACAATCTGAAATGTATATATCAGCAAAGAGAGATCTAGTTCGCTCATAATCAGTTTGGTTTTTAATTCAAATCTATCCTCTTACCAGGAAGAGATTCAGAAGACCTTCATCTTTATCAACAAAAGAAAAATCACCATTGATATAGGAATCTGCAAGGCCTAAATCAGCCTCTGTCATAACCTGACAACAATGACTAAGGCTCATCAGAAGTGAGAATTTTGTGCATTAAAATGAATGATCTGATTGTAGAAATTCCACTTATAACATACTGCCAGTCTTAAATGATGCCAATGTCAAATGTAAATACAGATGAATTACCTTCCAGTAAAACTGGGGATTGTGAATTCTCAAAACAGTTTTCAGAGGGCAGTTTTTCTGGGCTCCCTCAAAAGTAAAAATTGTGCCACCTTCCTCCAGGAAACTGTGAAGCCAAAAAGCACATTCTGTAAACATCTCTGCATTATTTCACTATTTACTTAACAGATATTCCAGACACTGAAGCCTTGATTCTCTTTCAGTTTTAATCCTTAAGGCATACTACCTACTATCCAACCCAGAAAGCCCCTAAAGCGCATAAATATGGAGATGAGTGTTACTGAGTAGACTGCTTTCTTAGATAGAAAATAGAAATGGCAAGTCATAGCAACTATTCTATTATAAGGCAATGCGAGGTTCGCACAAAAAAGCTTTTCCAATCCTTGATAGCGAAGTCAATCCCACGGAGGAAGCGGTAATCTACCAAGAAGAAGGGGGCAAGGGGCTGAAAGACTACTCTCGGGAGCACCTACGATACCTTAGTACGCTGGAAAGCTAATGAAAGCATATGTATGTGTGGAAGAAAGAATAGGCAAAATGATATGGGAATCACTCACATTAAACAGCCGGTAGAGATAAATTGTCTAAGAAATCTAGCAACGAAAATCCGTGCCCCTTTTTCCATCAGAGACGGTTCCATGTGCTTCGGATTGGCCAAAATAGCACAACTTTTTCCAAGCATACCATGCGCAGCAATCATGCCCGCCTGCAAAGGGGCAAAGTTACACTTGTAAGCAAATAAGGACCATCTTACACCTACATTGTAGATTGTGCAAGCAAGTTATGGACCACAACAGAGAGAATATTTTAATTAAAAGTTTGAAATACCACCTTACATACAAAGAAATTATTGTTATTATGATGTTCAATGTAAAGTGTTAGACTTCACTGAAGAAAATATATCTGAGTAATAAATTTAAGAGGAACTAACTGGTACCTTTAGTCCATCCTCATGGAAGCCATAACCTGAAATATTAGGAAGAAAAATAAAAATGCTGACGTTATTAACTTTGAATCTAATCTGATTATTCCAAGACATAAGAGCTCTGAACATTGAAGAGTAAACAGATGTTGCAATTTAACATACTGAAACACAAATTCTGCTATATAAAAATTATCCAAAAAAAATTGAGCTGGAAGCAAATTCTTCTTTTTCTTCTTCTTCTTCCATGAACTAAATTGCTCACCCTGATAGGCTCCACAAAACCAAATTCCTCTCTTGCCTTGGATATGGTCAAGCTCAAGTGAAGCTTTTGATGCGGCAACAGATGGGACTGGATGGCTAGTTGACCACTTGAACAAGGTATGCTCTGGTGTATGATCTGGATTGAGTGTTACAAGAAAAGGTAATCTCGTTTCCTCGATATTCTGCAAGGTCAAGCATTCCAGTGAATAACTAGCGCATTGCCACATTCAACAAAGGGGTAATTGCAGAAGACTGCCTATTCATTTAGAACGTTACAAAAGCTAACAATAGTTAAAATTTCAGCATACACAGCGCAAGCTGTCACTAAATTCTTTTTCTTATTGTAGTGTCATGTATAATGATAGTGTAGTTCTTGTTTTAAACATACAGTCTTATTTCTGATTTTTAAATTACAAGTTCTACGCTTTAGAAATAAATAGGAGGACTCTACTAAAAGCGATGGTAAATAAAAAGCGGAGTGTGAGGATAGCAGAGTTGATAAATACAAATCCATATCACTCAAAAGGAAATATGTTACAAACCTGAACCACATTGAGCCAGTATGTCAGGCATACTTTACCATCTGTACTTCCTAGAAAGTTCCACGCACTCCATGCTGCTGGGTTGCGAGGCATAAAGTTTTTGTCACGGTGAAGAAAAATATCACTGCCAATAGAATGTTAGTGATTGACTGTGCATTTACATTGAAGAAACTAGTCGAGAAAATATGATATCAACTTCCTTTATTTAACCAACAGAACTGATGAACCATGGGGCAGAGTAAAGATGCTTAATGCCTAATGTTCTATTTGGTATTGAGGTGCTATAAATTTTAAGCTACGGTTATCATGAAAAAAAAAAGTATCTATGAAATAGAAGTTAATAATATGTAGTAAATACAATTTTTAAATAATAATTTTGATAAAATTATTAAAGATATAATAAATTTTTCATCATACAAGTGTAAAAATCAGATCTTCCAAACTACAATAGTTAGTGTTTACCAAACATTTTAAAAACTTTAGCTTTTATGCTATAACTATCTAATCTCAATCCCAAGTAGGGCCTAAATCAATTAACTATGATGATAATGGAAGACAATACCTATAGACATACTGAAAAGCACCAAGTACCCTCTTTTCCTCAAATGTTGCTTGATTTCCTAGCATTCTTAGAGCATCCGGGGCATGAACAGCCATTATGCAGCCATCATAAACTCTTTGGAAATCATCTCCACGGATTTCAATACGACCTGCAACAGTACATTAACAATGTTTGTTTCAGTTGTTCATGTATTTTCAGCAGTTATTCATCTGCCATTTCTTGGCTATCCAGGAGTTTCATTCATCAAGGAGTCTGATCATTAAAAACACCAGCTAGCTATGTAATACATAAATTATGGAATTTGAGCTTATAGGTTAAGGGCCAGCAAATACCATTCAGGCTCAACTAAGACTGTTACATTTCACATGCCCATACGCCAAAAAACAGAAATGCAGATACTAACATAAATACAAACAATTGGAGGAATAAATGAGGGAGTTTGCAATAGTTTGGACCATTTCATAATTACCTTCACCATATTGCAGAACAGAACGCACCTCGCAACCAGTTTTTATTTGACAACCCAAGCTTTCAAGTAGTTCTATGACCTGATTTCAATTGAATCCAAATAAAAATAACATGAAAGGTAACTTAACTTAGTTCATGGAACCTTAAAACAATATTTAAACAGCCATGCCTTAAAAAAATAATAATAAAAAATAAAAGCTACCTTATCGACATAAGAACGAGAACGACTTCTAACAGTAAGCCATTGTGGGCGGCCAAAGATCTGCACAGGCAATCATGCCAAAAAAATCAACAATACTTTATTAGAGCACATTTGAACAACACTTTTCTTCTTGCTAAGAAATGTACCTGAAGCGCATGATGGTTGCGACAAAATGACAGCACAGAGAAAGCAGAACAGCTCATAACTTTTTCTGAAGAACAGGACCATATTGAACCACACACTGGAACCTATAGAATCAAATAGTTATTACTGGTAGTAAATAACAAAAAGAATGATCTTCAGTATGAAGGGTAAAAGCTAAAGGATATGACTAAATTTAATGCTCCAGCAGCAGCCTCACAAGATAAGCCTTCTGAAATAATTCGGAGTAACCCCGTGACTCTACGAACTGTCCCAATGTTTCATTGCGATCAATATCTGCGTTGTTTTCAAGGTCTTCAAGATAACTGCAATTCGAAAAATGGAGCCAAATTAATTGTCAGAAAGTCTAGATACCTCAGTGGTATGGTGGACTAAAAATAACCAAACACAAGTGGGTCTATTTTTATCAGCTATTTTTCTTTCGGAATTAAGCAGAAGCACGACGGTTACAAGCATGCTACCAATGGACACTTGTTATTACAGAAGCAAAATTTATTGAAGGTAAAAAGAGGAAAGAGCTTGCCTGAGGACATCATCATTGAAATTGATAATTTCTCGAAGCATTTGCCAAAAGTAAGGATTGAGCAGATTCTTCTTCTGTGCAAACAAACCAGACATGCCATTTCTGCTGCTCCATTCACAGCCTTGACCTTTGTCTAAGCTCACTGAGAATGACATATCGGATATCTCCATATCAACCCCAAGACTCTCAAAGAACTCCATCATGTTTGGATATGTTACCTTCAAATCATCCAACACTTTAACTGAGTTTTAAATTTCCTAAGACACATTATTTAATACCAAGGAAAAATACCCTCGAAAAAACTTATCATATTTTTGAAGATTTTCCGACAGTTCTTTCATGTCTTTATCAAAAGTGCTTATTGCTGAAGCTATATACAGCCCTCAGAAGTATCCAATCGATAATATGGCTTTTGTGGTAGTGCCAAATGGGTTATATGTCAAGAATTTATTAATTATTATTACTCTTGCAACAATTATATACAAGAACGAAAAAATAGCATCTTCCCCTTACTATAACATATGCAAGAAAGATAAGCCCTTGTTCATCAAGACAGATGTTGAAGAACAGTCTTTCAGATTATGAAATATGTTCATATTATTTGCTCAGTGGTCAGTTCCATGGTAACAATCTGCCGCATCACCCTTAAAAAATTGTAATTCTATAACTAAGCTGAAAAAGATAAACCCATTTGTATAGTTCGGTGACAATTAATGTCTTTTGTCACATTAT
The DNA here is from genome assembly GCA_039657385.1 of Citrus x changshan-huyou. NCBI lineage: Eukaryota > Viridiplantae > Streptophyta > Magnoliopsida > Sapindales > Rutaceae > Citrus > Citrus x changshan-huyou. Next base: position 6,855,335 of record CM077555.1, on the reverse strand, counting down.
TACATTTGATTATTTTATATGATGTTGCTAAACGAAAAAATAACTAGGTGATAATTCCAGATACTTAGATGGAGTTGGATACATTTTAATAGGCTGGTGTTTCTAATTAAATATTCGATAAAAGTTGGTGTTAGTGTTTTAATTGTTGTAATATTGTCATTTATTTAATCTTTGTATTAGTAACCTGTCCAGTCTTGGGTATTTATTATATTAGATTACGTGAAATATTGAAGAATGTTTTAGAGGCATAAAGAAGTAAATTGGCGTATATATCGGATTATTTATCAAAGAGTTCTAAATAAAGGTATTACTACATTGATAAGTATATCAAGTATTTTTGGAATATTTTACATCTTAAAGAAGTATATCCTAATACTCTTCTACTAGAACTTGGGTGAAATATTATACCTATATAAAAAAAGTATTTCACATATAGAAGAGATTGAAGACATCTTGTGTTTTATATCAGAGAAGCAACTAATGTAGAGAATAAGGCTTATTTGGCCGCATATGGTGTTTCATAATTCATATCTCTATGGAGTTTTAGTTTTTGAGTCTTCTTCATATCAAGTCTTTCATTAGACTTTCTTTGATGATTACTTTGGTCTATTCGGGATGAAGGTGTTGTTTGTTGTGTTGAGGGGATCTCAAGAAAACAAGAAACACAATTAAAGACAAGTGGTGCTCGTTAAGTAAGGGTAACTAAGTTAGATTATAGAAGGTGGTGGTAAGAGTAAGGAGTCCCATATTATTTAAGATTTCAATAGGTTGTAATATTTTCTTTATTTAGTAAATTGCTTAATGTTTGGGCGTGGTCTCGTGGATATAGAATTGTGAATCCAAACCATGTAAAAATCTTTTGTGTGCTTTACTTTCTATAATGTACTATTTCTAGCATATTTGATGGATTTTATGAGAATGAAAAGCAATGGAAACATGCTAAGAATAGTAATGATGAGTACTAACTATAAATAGTGACTCAAGAATAGTGACTCAAGAATAGTAACTCATGAACAATATCTATTACACTGGTTAAAATAGATGTAAATTCTTAATAGTTGGAAAATTAAGTAATAATTTTTCCGGCAATATTTTTCTTTTTTTCAAATTTTTAGTTTAATTTGTAGCATTTTGAGCTTGATTTATGGTTATCGTAGTTCATGGGTGTTTATTTGATCGTAATATTAGTTTTTTGGGTGGCGACATTTCCCCCATTTTTTGTATAATAACATTCATATAAATTCTTAAAATTATATTATTTTGTAAATAAACCTCGCTTATTACCAATATATATTGTCCTTCCAGTAGTTATTTTTCTTTATTTTGTTTGATCTCTTCAGGCATCTTTCTAAGTATAAAAGAAAGCCAAGCACACAAGAAAACCCAAAATTGGAGAAACCAATTGCCATTCTTAGTTCATCATGAAGATCATTTTGCTTGGGGCATTGTTTGTTTAAAATTTTTCTACTTCAAAATCTATAAATGTTAATTAAATTTCGGACAATTAATAAACCATCAAAGATAACCACCGCCACATTAGTTAATCAATCAATGAATCAATCGATCAATTATCATGTACCGAAATTCCGGAAACAAATGAAGATTTTGCAAGCTTGGCAACAATAACAAGGCTGGCATGCTAGGCATGGGGTAATTGAATATAATGAAGAACAAGGGAAAATACACATCTTATGTGAGGGTTAAAATTGTACTACAAAAAATTTAGAGTCCTTTTTGTATTATTTTTCACTTGATATTTTCATAATACAAAGGTAAGAATGAAAATGATGTTTCGAGGTTGTTGTATTTTGAAATTGACTACATGTTTGGTATAATTTTTTGTATTTTGTATTTAAAAAATGAACAGTAATACACGTTCTATAATCAATTGGAAATAATAAAAATATTCAAGTACGTATTTAGTAGTACTATCTTTAAAATTAATTTTTACTAAACATACAACTCATACTTATTGTTAAAAAGTTAAAATAATAAAAAATAATAAAAGATTGATATATTTAATCTCCATAACTAAAATTATATTTTTAAATTTTAAACAAATATAGATTTACCATAAATAAATTAGAAATGAAATTTTAAAATGGATAATATCACCATAATCATACTCTATCTTCTCCAATTATTTTCTTGTTATGTCTTCTCCATAACAAGCAAATAAAAGTACATTAAAAATTTTATTTTCTTGTAATTCATATATTAAAATTTCATTTGCTTGTAATTCATATATTTTCTATTATTCAAAAACAAGTGCAGCAACACAATATGGCCAGCCATACTCTCAAATGCAAGAACCCCGGCCCCCAACTCTCATCCACATGTTTTTAAGGGGGGAAAAAATACTAAGAATATATAGGGATGGACATGCGATGGTGGAGAGAATTTAAGGGAATAAAATATGTTAAAATCAATATATATTTATGGGATTTGCCTACCTTACGTTAAAAGCTCCCGTATTTATGCATATATATCTGCATGCAGTGATTTCAAAACTTTTTTTTAAGATTAAAAAATAAAGATAGGAGGTGACAGGAAATGTTTAGATAAAAAAAAAAAAAAAATTGAAAATTTGGTTATGAACGATGAAGAAAGTAGCTAGAGATCAATATTGGAAAGATGAAGGAGAATCTAAGCTGATAAATGAGGAAGGAAAAATATAAGTGAGATAAGATAAAAGAGCATTTATTTTGTGTTGGAAAATGTGCAGAATGAGTTTTATAATGTATTTTATAGTTTGTTTTTGTAGAATAGCCATTTAAGTTGTTCTTTATTTATTACTATCACATGGTTTCTAATCTATGTGTTTCATAATTTATTCTTTAATCTGTTCGAGGAAAAATGACCACCGAACGTTTATCACATTTGAATTAAGGAATTAAAAACAAAAATAGTTGTTACAAAATGATACCAACAGATCCTAGTTCATTAAGAAGTAAAAATGATAAAATGATAAAGCACTAATAAAATACTCATGATAATATATCTATTAGGTTTGGTTAAAATTGACCCGAACACGAGTGGTTACGTTAGTTAGTTAAAGAAAACTACTTAAAAATGATATTCTTTATAACACTTACACGATTGAAGACCATGAAACAAAGGTCTAAATCAACACCGTCGATGGTGACAGTCTTTGCATGGCCGCCCAGGGAATCCTCCTTCTCGTATAACACAACCTCAACTCCTGCTTTTGCAAGAACATAAGCGGAAACAAGTCCACTGATCCCACCCCCAATCACTGCTGCTCTCATTTTTTTTTTCTTAATTCAGAATGATCTTAAATTAAGCTTCAGAATCTTAATTGTAACGTATCCAATATTTATCAGGCCCTCTCACCACAAGAATGGAAGTAACGACGAAGTACATGCATATATATAGAGAGCTAGCAAACAGCAACTGGGTCTGGCATTGTCTTCAATTAAGCTAGCTAGCAAGAAGTAATAAATTAATGGAACGCGGAATGCGTACAGTGCAAAGTTTGAAAATTTTTTAATATTAATTTCTTAAGGGTTGTGCGTCTGACAGGAACATGCGTGTGCGAATGTGAGTTTGAAACCGTAATATATTAAAATAGTATATCTTAAGTAACGTAACATTCAAATAAATAATTATATGAAAATTTACTATATATATATATAGTATGATATTGTTTTATTGAATGAGACTAGAATGAATTATAACCTCAACTTCTGCTTTTGCAACAACATTAGCTGATTGTATGTACGTTCATTGTTTTCGATATCGATTTGGTTCCTTACTAATTCAAGAATTAGGATTCAGTACTTCTGAACTTTGAATTAATGGTCATTATTTGTACATACAAGACAGACGAAATTAAAAAATTAAATGATTATTAGCTAGTGCTGTATCACAAATCGATTTTAATTATATTGAAAAAGAGGTCAAATGCAGAAAACATTTCTTCTTATGGAAAAATCTTATAACGCTAGTCGCTAGAACAATTTCCATCCAAAAGCTCATAATATAACGTTCCAAATTCATGCAAATTGATGAAAATATGTATTTTATAGAATCTTGAATTTTACGTGTCTGAAGTAGTCCAGCCGCCGTCCCCACCATCCTCAATTCAAAAGTAGGTTTGGGCGATTACTTTTCGCCCGTTCGCGTGGCCAAGAAATCAAACCAATGGGAGAAAAATTATAAATATCAAAATTTTACTATAATATATATAAGTAAATCCTTGTGTGGTCTTCAAAGTAAAATTTAAGCCTGAGTTTTTTTAATACGTTTTGAGCCTAAATTTAATGTATTTAATTAGTTTAAACGGGGGCAAATTTATAATTAAATAAGTTAGAAGGAGAACGTCTTCAGGAATTTTTGACTTGCTTGGGGCAGCTGCCCCAACTTGTCACTAAAGGCTTCGCCAATGCCAACGGTGATTACCTTTTTGTCTTCTATAATTTTTTTTTTTGAGTAATGATATAGTTTTGTATAAAAAAAATTATACATACTGACTTATTTAATTATATTATTGACTGAATTAAAAATTACAGGACTCAAATATATAATTTATATTTAATTTTTATAATTTTAATCAACCAATGATATCTTGCACCAATTTGTACATAAATACTACTTGTAAAGTGTTTGTGACTCTAAAGTAAGAGTTAATTTGCATTGATATTGTATTGTGAAGGTAGACTTTTTCTTTCTTTAAAAGTAGAATTTCGAAGTAAACATGGCGAGTCCTGATTATTATTATTATTATTATTATTATTTTAATATCAGTAAAATTGTAATGTATTATGTAATTAAATATTAATAAATTAAAAATAGCAGGAACTTCAAAATTAATATGTAATTAAAATTTATTTATGTTTCATCTTTTCAAAAGCCGTGGTCTTTGCGATCGATTTGGGGAAAAGAAAAAACTTACAAAATCTTCTTTTTGAAAAATCAAGAAAAGAAATTCCACTCCAAGACAATTAATCCAACCCGAACCCCACGCTACCCCACATCCCGCTTTCTTAGACAAAATCATATGACGCCATTAGTTGGGTCTTTTTTTGAAAGTCAAAGTAAGCTCAGTAATTGAATGATCAATATGGAGGAAATTTCTTCTAAAACAAAACCCATTTGTTTAGTGTGAGTGGTTCGGTACTCTTACTCTTTAAGAGAGGTCAGTGGTTTAAGCTCCGTTCTCGTATGAAGTCACCACTTTGGTCAGCACTTTACCCCTTACGGGCTGACCCGGTGCGAGCGGAGATTAGTCTGAATTGTGGTACGGGCTTCAAGGTGCCTCCCACAGTTGGGGCTCACCCAGGACCATCTCATGGTTCAGACAAAAAAAAAAAACCATTTGACAAACCCGTTGACACACATTCAAATTGTCAGAAAATAGGACGGTGAATTGTTATCTTGAGGTATATTATCTTGAGTGAGACATATTCAAGTTCTCATCTATGAGTATTTTGAAATAATATATTTATATATTCAAAATGATGATCGGATAAATGAGAAATAGACATTCAAAGTACACCCCGCGACTACACTGAACAAACGAATATCAAAATGACTATTTTTTTGAATTAATTATGTAATTAATTCCAGTATTTATTTTAATAATGGCTAATGAAATTCAAAATTTATTATGAGATTGCATCAAACAATTAAACTCAGATTTGAATATGTAGCTCAAAATTTAATATGTAATTAAAGGGGCAGCAGTTACACTTTGATTTTAATTCAAGAATTAAATGAAAGTTTATTTGTTACCAGTTACGACTCTTATTGCAGTTAGTGTTTTTCCGACCCAAACGCCATGCACCTTCTTACTTCAAATAGCGAATGTACCCCATAACACACAAAAACAACAACAACAACAACAACAAATTCTCTCAAATGTTGTGTTATAGTTTCGATAAAATTATGACACGATGGAAGTTCACCAAAAATAACTTGACGACGTGTCATCTGTTGAGCACATACTGGTAAACCTACTCACACACATTCAAGCTTCATATAAACCTAAAGTCTCACTTTTACATTTAGACAAAGGAAATGCATTATTTTCTTTGAAAAGAAAATTACACAAAAACATCGTAAAATAAGTGCTAATTAAAAAGAATAAAATATTTAAAGGCCTAATATTGAGTACTGGCTAGGGCTGTTTGTATAAAAAAAAGTAGTTCTTAAATGTATGTTAATGGGATTAAATAGCCATACCCCATTGATTTAGGTTAACGTAATAAATAGATTGGCATCAACTATTGAATTTGTAATAAAAATTGTCAACTACTGTGATTGGCCGCGGTGGCCTTTGAGAATTTATTGGTGAATTATTTTGTCTTTAATTCGTTCATGAATTTTCATTATTTTCACATTCTTCGAGAGGGCCATACAGCAGCGGATACTTTTTATATAATTTTCCTAGAAAAATATATATTTAAAAATTTTTGTACAAGTTATAAAAAAATATACAAATAATAAATACGATTATGTTTGCATATCTTAGAGGATTGCGGAATAAAACCTTGCGGATTATGGAATCATATCATAGGGCCGGTTTGGGATTTACAGCTCATAGAGATTATAGAAATCTAATTGCTTGCTAACACGTTCACGTTGAATATACTAAGTATTTACAATGAAAGTGCCTTCATATGCCAAAAATGGACCTATATATGATCGGAAGTCAAATACACAAATAATAATCACAAATCTTATGAATTGAATAATGATATCTTGGCGACTTACCGAATCGGAGAAATTATAAAAATCTAATTGCTTGCTTAGCGCATGGAATATAATAAGGTACTCAAGTCAAACAATTAGGATTGCATTGTATCCCAAGTAATGTGATGATATTAACATAATCACTTTAATAATGAAAATAAAGTCAATGAATACGGGGCAAAAATTAGATACATATATATATATATATATATATATATATCACTTGGGAAACAGTGTATCTTAGATACATAACATTATTGATTCAGAAGGTCAAGCTCCATTCTCACAATACTTCAAAATTAAAGCAGCTCATAAAATACTAGAAAACAGTAAAAAGAAAAAAATAATAACAACTCTCATCTGTCATTGCCAAAGAAGAAGCTAAAAGTTGCTTGGCTTGCACTGAAGGTAACAACTTACAAGAGTTTTGCTTAATAACTAAAGATGAAACATCCCTCTTTTTATTTGGCAAATAACAAATATTATTATGAAATTACCAGTTTGCCCGTGAAGAAAGTACTTTAAAGTCTACTTATAACATATATATATATATAATGCGGCAGCATTGCTATACTGAAGGAAAGCTTTCGTGTGGATTGCTGAATGCAGCAACGTTGCTGGGACGTGAAAATACAATCTGCAGTACGTGGAATTTTTTTTTCTTTAGTTATAATTCCGTGCATTACCTGAAAATCATAAATTTAACTGCAGGAAAAAACTCCACAACTCTTCTAAATTTTTAATGGTACATTTGAAAGAGCTTAAAGAATATAAAGATTAAACCAATTATATAAACCAAGTCTAGAGCATAAGAACTCACCTGATAATTTCCAAGTGTACGAGACTTGAATCCGGCAGCACAATAATCAAAATAATACTCCCATGTCCGAATGAACTTTTCGTTGAATCCCAGAGCAAGAATTTCACTAAGAAAGAAATTTGTTACATTAAGATGTAGATTTAATTATATTAAGTTCTACAAAATTATTTATTGCGAAAAACACAAATATCTAGAAACAACGACAAATACAAGTATCATATTTTTATTACCTCTGTTTTTCCATTAAGTTTGTTCTCCAACATCTAAGTGTTTGGTAGAAATGAATTCCTATATTTTCCAGATGCTCCACACTGTTTCAACAGAAGTTCAATTAATTAAGTGGAATAATTTAGTAGAAAAAAGAAACATTAGACCAAATCTTAAACTGTGCTAACTGCTAACTACAGCATCTACCATAATCTGGATGAAGAAGTCATGGCCGATGTTATTCTATTTAACGATGGCAAGCATCCTCCAGGGAAAACATATTCTGTTATAAAACCAGGACTTAGCCTGTGCCCATCATAACACTGATCCGGTACTGATGAGAACTGAAAAGAGTCAAGTATGAAGCAGAAATTCACCATTAGTAACTTGAGAAATGTTAAACCAAAATAGAAATCAGCTCAGCCAAATGCCAAACTATTAGGCACTTGAGCCTTACAATTTTAACCACAAAGTTCTGATGATCAAACAGCCAAAAGGCTAGAGTTTCTACATTTCTCCTTTCTGTTTTACATATACCTGTAGAAGAAGAAGTCCATGCTCAGCCAGTAGAGATTCGCAGCAACCAAAAAACTCCTCGATGTATTCATGACCAACATTTTCTATCATCTCGCTAAAAAAGACAATACAAAAGCTTGTCATGCCGGTAGGTACATTGGGGTCATATGCATTATTAGCTGTGTTAAAAGAACCTACCAAGAAATAATTCTGTCATATTTTTTCACTTCAGGCATTTGACGATAATCACAAAGATACAATCTGATGTGGTCCTGACAGCACAGATAAGGTTATGAATAATAATTATTTCAACTAGTTTTTGGTTTATCGAATGGTTAACTGCTCTTCGTTTTTCAATACTTTGATCTCATTCCTCAAATAGTTACCTGAAGGCCAGCTTCCTTCACTTTCATTTCTGTATATTTCAGTTGCTCCTCAGACAAGGTTATGCCTGTGTACTTGCATCCAGTTTGCTTGACTATTTCAATAGCTAAGGTTCCCCACCCACATCCAATCTCAAGAACATCAAGCCCCTTATTAACTCTTGCCTGCAGTAGTTAAAAGTAAAGAATGAATAAAGCATCTTCCATCAATATTTTTCAATGAATTTGTATATACTCACTTTCTCAATCAGAAGAGAAACTTTTCTCATTTGTGCAACATCCAAGTCTTCATATTCACTCTGTAAACAAATGGATGCAAGAATCAATATTCAAAACATTGTCAATTTTCCCTTGAAAGTGAAAACATAAAATGAATTAAAGCTGTAGTACACAACCAAAGAAGATCACTTCTGTTTTTGAAGTAAAGTTGGATCCTAACCTTAAATATTGCACATGAGTACATCATTGACTTGCCCAAGAACAGAGAAAAAAGTTCATTGCTCTGTCAACACAAAACGGAAAGGAACCATAAGGACTCTTTTGTTATATGAGTAGTTAAAATAAAAAACTTAAAAGTCCATACAGCAGAAACCCCCTATGGCCTCAACCTTAGCTCACTATACTGTATTAGCACTACCCTACAATAGGTGTCATGAAGTATAAACACCAATTTTATACAACTCCATTAATGAATTTCAGTGCTAATTTCCTTCAAATATAGCAAGTGATGCAGAATTTCTTAAAACAGTTTGGAAAGCTGAATAGAACCTGATGCTTTCATGTCTGCATATAAACTTATACTTGCATTAAGAAAACATGAATATTCTCATTAACAGAAAAACTACATATTCTAACAGCAGGTTATCTTTATTTTCTTCCTTTCTGTGAAATTTATCAAGGCTTGCAAGAGAAATTGATAGTATAAGAAATTACCACATCATAATGATGAGAGATATTCCTGCGAGCTTGTGCCAGAGTATTTTTCCTTGAAATATGCCGAAAGTAATATTTTGCCGATGCAATACTAGCCGTGTAGAACATTGGTGACCACCAACCCCTAAAGCCAACAGTGGTGAAAATATTTAAATGTAAAATGATTTGAGGAACGAAATACTAGTTATATCATAATCCCAGAGTCCACCAGTCACAAATACCTCCTCAGGTTCAATTTTGAGGTGGAAGAATCCAAACCTTGGTTGGCAATCACAATCTGAAATATATATCAGCAAAGAGAAATCTCCAAGTAGATATTGAATAATCAGTTTGCTTTTAAATTCAAATCTATCATCCTACCAGGAAGAGATTTAGAAGTCCTTCATCTTTATCAATGAAAGACAAATCTCCATTTATATAAGAATTAGCAAGGCCTAAATCAGCCTGTGTCATAACCTGACAACAATAACTAGGGCTCATCAGTCATTAGAATTTTGAGCATTAGAATAAATGACATGATTGTAAAATTCCACTTATAATATACTGCATGCTATATGATTTAAATTCATAATTTTCCTGCATGTGATCCCTCTCAAATGATCCCAAAGTCAAATGTAAAAAAAGATTAATTACCTTCCAGTAAAACTGTGGATTCTGAATTCTCAAAGCACTTTTCAGTGGGCAGTTTGTCCGGGGTCCCTCAAAAGTAAAAGTCTTGCCTCCTTCCTCCAGCAAACTATAAAGCCAAAAAGCACACTGTATAGATATCTCTGTATTTATTAAATAAAAATTAGATCTGGTAATATATATATATATATAAGGTAACAGAAACAATAAATTGATTTTGGTTCTTAAAGCATAAGTTTGCATATTCAGTGTTCCACAAAAACGCTCTGAGCATTTTTCCAAAAGTTTTCAGTTTAAAACAAGCATTCCAAACTCTCAAGCCTAGAAGGCTCTTTCGGTTTTAATCCCATTAAGGCAAATTACCAAGTTCCAACTGAGATTCCGGGCATAAATATGGAATTGTCTGATACTGGAAGAATAAAATTAAAAGCAAATATATGTGCAGAAGAAAAAAAACAGGCCGAATGATATGGAAATAAGAATGCACTCACATGAAGCAGCCGGTAGAAATAAATTGTCTAAGAAATCTAGCAACAAAAAGCCGCGCCCCTTTTTCCATCAATGATGGTACCATTTGCTTTGGGTTGCCCAAAATAGCACAACTTTTTCCAAGCACACCATGTGCGGCAATCATGCCTACCTGCAAAGAAGCATGTTTACACTTTTAAGAAAATAAGGACCATCTTACACCTAAATTATAGATTGTGCAAGCAAATTATGGACCACGACAGAGAGAACATTTTAACTAAAAATTTGAAAAAACCTTTTTAAAAAGAAACTATTGTTTTGATTATTATGATGGTTAAGTAAAGTGTAAAGCTTCAATGCATTTTTATATAAAATAAATTTGTCAGAAATGTCAGAAAATATCTCGCGTATGAATAATAAATTTAAGAGGAAACTAATAGGTACCTTTAGTCCATCCTCAGGGAAGCCATAACCTGAAATATTAGGAAGAAAAATGAAATTACTGAGATGATCTGTAACTATGAATCTAATCTGATTATTCTAAGACCTAAGAGCTCTGAACAATGACAAGTAAACTGATGTTGCAATTGAACATATGCAACCACAACATCTGCCGTAGATAATGATAATCTGTAACTGTGAATCCAATCTGATTATTCCAGGACATAAGAACTCTGAAAAATGACCAGTAAACTTATGTTGCAATTTAACATATTGAACCACAACATCTGCTTTAGAAATTTTCGTACTCTTCATCTGCTTCCATGAAGTAAATGCTCACCCTGATAGACTCCACTATACCAAATTCCTCTCTTCCCTTGAATACGATGAAGCTCAAGTGAAGCTTTTGATGCAGCAACAGAAGGGACTGAATGGCCAGTTGACCATTTGAGCAAGGTATTTTGAGGAGTACGATCTGGATTAAGTGTTGCAAGAAAAGGCATACTCGTTTCACCAATTTTCTGCAATGTCAAGCATTCCAATGGCTATTTTGAGAAAGTAAACAGCAGAAGAATAAATCATTTCCCCAGAGTCAGCTCATTTATTGGCAACATTGCAAAAGCAGATATTGTATTTCATTGTTCATTTGAGAAATGATGTATGATAATAGATTTCATTATTTGTTTCAGGAATGATTTATTGCTGCCATTGTAAACAAAAATCAATAATTTTCTTGTTTTTTCATTTATTTCTTTAATTATTTTTGAAAAAGTGGAGGGTTGGACCCGCTAAAACTACTTGAAGCCTACTCGGCTAGGCCCTTGGTAAGTTTCTTGTTTGATCAACTAAAGCAGAGGCTAAATCGGGAGAGAACAACATCCACATATTCTGAAACAGTATCAAGTCGTTAATACGAGTTCACTTTAACTAGAGCAACAAATTCGCTTTACCCAAACTAAACATGTTACATACCTGAAGCACATTGAGGCAATATGTCAAACATATTTTACCATTTGTACTCCCCACGAAGTTCCAAGCACTCCATGCTGCTGGGTTTTGGGGCATGAAATTTTTGTCACGATGAAGGAAAACATCTCTGCCAATAGCAAATTAATAATGATTGAGCATTTTAGTATAATAGATGACAAAATTCCATCATTCATTCAAGTTAAGAAGTTAATGGTGAACCAAGAGTTGACAATACTTGGTGGATCATGAGCACCAGCCCACTGTCAAAATTGATTGTTTTCGAAATACTTGGAACTTGGGACATTTTTACAATATCTTTGAGAATCATAGATCCAGTTGTAAGAGAAAATCATTCTTTAATTGAATAGCACCTAATCGATGAACAATGACGGATGGTAGTAGAAGACATTACCTGTACACATAGCGGAAAGCGCCAAGTATTCTCGTTTCATCAAATGTTGCTTGGTTCCCTAGTATTCTTAAAGCATCTGGGGCATGAACAGCCATTACACAGCCATTGTAAAATTCTTGGGAACCATTCTCACAGACTATAGAGCAACCTGCAAGAATTTATTAACAATGCCTTCAATGATTTAAATTTCTTCTTCTGCAACTTTTATATCTAGCATTCCATGGCTAGAAATTTCAGTCATAAAGAAGCTTTCAAGCTTTCAAAATACTAAAGCCTCTATATCTTGTGATAGGCTCGCCTATTAGCAGCCAATACTTATATATCAGACTGCCACAAATTTTAGTTCAGTATTGTCTCAACTTCATTATTATAAATCTAAATAAAAAATTTAACTGCTAACCTTCATCAGCTGGAAAAACAGAATACACCTCACAACTCGTTCTTATTTGAATGCCCCAGCTCTTAAGTTGTTCGCTGACCTTTTTTTAAAATTAATATTTTGAAAAAAAAATTAAAAAAATTCCCAGAAACACGTAATTTAACTTGCATTCACATAAGGTAGATAATTTGTGGTGCCAAAAATAAAAAGAAACCTTATCGATCTGAGAATGAGAGTGCCTTCTAACAGTAACACATTGTGGGTGGCCAAAGAGCTGCAGAGACAATCAAGCCAAAATCAGGAAAACAGTTATTATATCCAACACTTATCTCCTTTCAAAGAAAATGTACCTGAAACAGACGGCAAAACGACAGAACAGCGAATGCAGAAAATCTCATAGCTCCATCTGAAGGGCAGGACCATACTGAACTACAAATTGGAATCTACAAACAACATTATGATTTCTGCTAGTAAGGAAAAAATAAGGGAATGATCTCCACGATGGAGTGTAAAAAGCTCAATTAAATGACAATATATAATGCTTTAGCAACCTACAAGATAAGCCTTTAGAAATAGTTCGGAGTAGCCGCGTGACTTTATAAAATGCCCCAAGGTCTCATTGCGATCAATGTCTGGGTTGTTTTCAAGCTCTTCAACATAACTGTAATGCAAAAAAGAAGATGGTAAGTAGCTCCTAGGAAAGTCAAGTTTCAGAAATGAATTGCCATTACGCATTTATCCAAGTATTAGAGATAAATATAAACACTGCAGTAGTTAAACAATCATGTCAACATGCTTATTATTGTTTCATCGGAACATAAAGGGCAGTAGTACCCACAACCACAAGAGCAGTTTTGACTGTATATCAGTGTAATGATTCTCCTTAATTAACAGTCACACATTCAGCACACAAGCTTTGATTGCAAGGCTAAGCATAAAGGTGTCCATGTTCATTTTGAGGCTCAATCCACATTCAGCAAAACTTTGCCAAAGCTTCAGTGGAGTCCATGGCCTTAGAATCACTGTGGTCGAAGAAATCTTGTCCGGGTGAGGCATTTTATCGAGCATGTAGCGAACATCATGTAGTGGACGGATTTGTCAAATCGGTGCTGTAAATTGACCTCAAGCATGTTCGGTAAATTTACTGGAGATGGCTGCGCTTGTATATGAGCCTCCTGCTGATACAAGGAGCCATATGGAAGGCGTTTGCAATTGGCACCCCACTGAAGAGATACGATGTACGTTTTGTGAAGTTCATTTTCATGAAACAGAGAGGACCTAATTGAGACGTTTTGGCAACTAATAGTATTTTTCACAAAACAACAGGAGCCGTACTGTCAATTTTCAAAGGGTGCGTTGGGCAGAAAGAATTATTGCGTCAGAGTAAACAAAACACCCACACCTCCAACCCTAGGGCTGTCAAAGGCAATAATTTTGCGGTTCTTCTTCTTCCTCTTATTATTCAGGTTCAGAATCCTGTAATTATTTTTAATGGGAATACGCACTCAAACCCACTGGTTTAAAAGAATATAAATATTAACTTTATTAAATCTCACGGTTTAAAATTTGTGTCCGTATGTGTATATATATAGTTTTCTCTAGTGTGATGCACTCATTTTTCTTTTTTCACACGGACACATTCTCAAACAATAAGATTTAATAGAGTTAAAATTTATACTTTTTTAAATTGTACGGTTTTATAGTTTATTAAAAAATAAATTTATTAAATTTTATAATTTAATAGTGTGTCTGCATTAAAAAAAATGAGGATATTTATACCTATCAATTACATTTTATATATACACACACATAATATTTTTTTCTAATGAGTAAATCTTCATTTTAACAAAATGAGAATATCACAGATAAAAAATATAACTTTAAACTTTAAATTATAATAAAAAATTCACTTCTTTTTATAAGATGGAATACCTTAAAATAAGTAGTATTTAAAAAAAATCCATAAAATCTATGAGCATCTTAAAATAAGTCATATTTAGAGCTTAGACAGAGTAAATAAATAAATAAACAATCCAAATAAAAAAGGAGAAGAGCTGACCTGAGTACATCATCTTTGAACTTCATCATTTCCCTAAGCATTTGCCAAAAGTAAGGATTGAGCACATTCTTCTTCTGTGCAAACAAACTGGACAAACCATTTCTTGTACCCCATTCATAGCCTTGGCCTTTGTCTAAGCTCACTGAAAATGACATATCCGATGTCCCCATATCAACTCCTAAACTCTCTAGAAACTCCATCATATTTGGATACTCTACCTGTCATATCACACGGAATCTTAATTCAACAACTCAACTTGAAAAAAAAAAGAAAAAAGGAGGTGGACAAAGTCTAAATTATTATTATTTTTTTTTCATCTCCACTTTCCATTAAGACAAGGACAGATCAAGTTCATGATTAGTGTGGGGGCTTAAGCTCCACTAAAGAAAATAATTTTGAAAAAATAAAGAGAAAATTAATTGAGTTACTAATTAGCCTAAGTTAAATTGATAAAAATAACTTCATAGACTCACAAAATTTAAATTTTAACTTTGAAAATTATAAAAACTCACACTTTAATTAAAAAAAAACCTCATAGTAAAGCATATGGTTGATTTTATTGTTATTATTTAATTTTTAGCCCCCATTAAATGTATTAAAATAACATTTATAAATTTGTTAACCCCTAAAATTTTAGTTTTTACGTCTTGTCATTTTATAATTTAGCACATGGTGAATCGTTTTTCTAGATCCGCAACCACATTTGGGATGAAATAAGGGTAGATAACTAAAAGATATTTTCAAAAACCACTTAACTAATCGTACTGTCACGGGATGAATATTTTATGCAGCAGACCCCGTGCAGCACTTAAATAACTCTTACCCGAAAGTTGCTAACTAAGCCTTAAACTTCTTTACTAACTAAGCTAAAATGCTTGCAGAAAAGTTAGAGAGAAGAGAGAGCAGTATAACCAAAGAGAAAATATATTATTCACAAGAGTGTATATATGAGAGCTTTAGAGCTTACACTAGTTACACTTTACATGGAAGAAAAATGCATCACATTAATTATTGAATTAATGGTTGTCTATAGATTCAAACTTTTGATTCTACCAATAACATCAATGTAAAGAGAGGCAAATTAAGGAAGTTAGAGTAACACTTACATGATTGAAGAGCATGAAACCAATGTCTAAATCAACACCATCGATGGTGACAGTTTTTGCATGGCCGCCGAGGGAATCCTCCTTCTCGTATAACACGACTTCAACTCCTGCTTTTGCAAGAACATAAGCTGAAACAAGCCCACTCATTCCCCCACCGATCACTGCTACTCTCATTTTGCTCGACATATCGATCAATTAATATTTGTTTGTTCACACTAATTAATTTAGAAGCAAAAAGCTTCAGAATCTTATAGTCAGGCTTTCACCACAAAAATGGAAGAAAGAGGAGAGAGATCCACACGACAGAATACCTCAAACAATATCTGGGTCTGGCATTGTCTTAAATAGATAATTCGAAATTTACGTAGTTTATTTTAATTTAACTCTATTATTTTTCAATTAATATCTTTAAGCTAGCTTGATAATTGAATGTTGAATACGTCAAGGTACATTATATGTATAATGAATAATCGATGTGTGACAACTTTTAATAATATCGAAGTTTATATCAAAGTTTATGCGTGTGAACAATAAACATGAGAAAAGGCGATTAAAAAAAAGATAAAAATAATTGAACAAATCATGCCGATGACAGAAAAGGGAGAAGAAATAGTTTTCTTATTATGAGCTAACCTTTGTTAGTTTTAAAATTTTAGTTAGCCACTTATAAAACGGTGTATTTTAGTGTTTAATAAGCTCAAAGTAAATTAAATCATACTCTTAGAAAAAATTAAATCATACTCTTAGAAAAAATTAAATGACATCTGTCATAATTTCATGCAAAGTTTTGGAGAGATTATATTAAAAGAGAATTTAAATCTGATTAACACCAAAAAGTGTACGTGTAATAAAGATAAAATTATTAGTTTTACACTTATTGTGTCGATTAATGCGCTCATTATTTCTAAATTATCTTAATACTCCCCAAATATATTTTTATATTAAATTAATTCGCAATATGTTAATTTTTATCTTGTAAATATTTTTCAGAAATAAAGATGGAATTGGAATTGAAAGCGGGAATAAAGAAGGACTGCTGGAGCAATTTGGAAGCATTATTAAGGACATGTAATCAAAAAATAAATAAAAATAAAAAAGAACAAAAGGCAACCACTTTGGTTGCTCGTGATGGTCAGGAGACCATTATGCCTCCTGACCATTACACATTTCAATGTACATATATATATATATAATAATAATAATAATAAAATAAATAAAGATAATGCATTCCTGCAAGGAAATGCAGGGAGTGAGGAAGGGAGAAGTTAGAGAGCTGAGTAGAGAGAGCTTAAGCCGAAAGAGAATAGAGTGCAGCTGATGAATTGTGTCTTTTTCTTCTTTTTTTCTTCTTTTGTTGTGTCAACTTTCTTGTAACGTATTTCAAAAGTTTATTAAATAAATGGAGTGTTGTGTTTTCTTTTAATATGAGTGGCTAATTTTATTAAGCTGTGGTGAAGGGTGAAACTCAATGTTTCAAACTATTAAATTTATTATTTTCTCAAATGAGTTTTAAAGTTTTTTTTATTCTTTTCAAGTATTTTTTATGTCATGTTAATTTATAAATTTCTTTAGGATCTGTATGATATTTTGACACAATGTCGACACATTAATATAGTGTGACACATTAGGTACTTTACTCCATATTTATCCACACACATAGAATTAAATGATATAATAATTAACTGGTAAAAGTGAGGAAAAATATAAATGAGAGAGTATTAAAATTATAGTTTGAAAATAGAGAGTGAATCCCGAACCTTAGCATATTTTTAAATTGATTTCAAATAATTTCTTTTCCCCACAATTAATTTCTTAGTTTCAAATTGACTATTAGATTTAAAATTCTCTGTGGTTCGACCCCGGACTCACCGGGTTGTATTATAACTAGACACTCATATACTTGGGAGTAATACACTTTTGAGCGTGTCAGAATCCTAAACTTAATAGTGGAAGAAATTCTAAAATACTTTAAAAGTAATACAACTAATTAATATATATATGACATGTGAAGTAGAGATTAAAAAAAAAAGTAACATTAAGTGCTGCCAACTCATTCACTTTTTCTACCATTAGATTTGATGAGGTCAATAATTATGGATTTGTGTCAAAGTTTTGTACACTATCAAAGTTAAATAAGGACATTTGATCAAACCTAAAAATATATATTATATAATACAAACCACAAAATGTTTAGCAATTTAAATTATAAATTTCTTTATATTTTATGATTTTTTTTCAGTTTTAAGTTTTTTTCTCATATAAAGTGATCGATTTTTTTTCTAATTTTAAAACATTTATTTCGGTATTTCAGGGGTAACCATTTTTTTCCCGCCGGAATTATATCAACAAGCAGCCACTAAACAGTATACGTATATGTACAAGTTTAGGTGACCTTGAACACTTTAAAGTCAACGCCAAACAAACTCTAACTAAATGGTTCAATCCAACACCTTAAAGTGACTAGATTTTCGAAAATGACTAGATAACAACTATAAAAGGCAAACATATTTAATAAGCTTATATCAAGTTTTGGCAAAAGGATTACAAAAAAAAATTGAGAAAGACAAATTTGAATGTCTAGATTCTTAAGAGATTCACGATCTGTTTTTTTTTTTTTTAACAAAATATTTATGTTTAATTTATAGTTACGATTATGTCTCTGTCACATAGAAGCCAACGTATTATTTACCTTGGACATGTCATCAATGAAGTGTACAATAGTAGGGTTGGTAATGGGTCAGATCTGACTCAAGATGCACGTGATCAAAATCCAATCAAACCAGATTTGAGTCGGTTTAAAATGAATTTGGATAGCGATGCATGGATCTAAGGCGGATTTGCAGTAGGTCTAGATCTATCTTAATATTTAAATTTAAATCCATATCCATTTTCCTTTTTAATTTATTTTAAAAATTTCCCAACAATTGTGTAATTTTAAATAATAATAAATTTTATTCATAGCATATTAGTGGTATTTAGTGTGTATTTAAAAATCTTAAAACTTAAAGGTAAGTTTTGTAAATTTAAATGATAATAAGACAAACATAATTAGTGTAAAGTAAAACGAGGGCAGCTAGCCCTAAATTTTTTTAAGTCTTTTACTCTTCAGTTTAGCCTCTTTCTTTCTCTTCAATCTATTCTTGCTTCTTCACTCTGTTTGAATGCTTGAATCAATCCTTTAATTGCCAAGTAAATCTCTAGACTTCAATTTCCTTTTCTGTTATTTTCTCATAACTTTATTCATGTTGTGTAATCACTAATCAATAGTGGGTATCTACCATAAAATAACTATGTTATTAATATATTTAGTTAAATATGGTCATAATAAAAATAATAAAGCACTAAATATAAATCATAGTTAACTTATATGTCGTTATTTAATGTTATAAGAATGATGACGGGTGCGCCATAGATATTATGATGATGAAGGAGACATAGAATATTACACTGATCTTACTTCTGTAATTACTTTTAATGGATATTTGATTATTTTTCTTATTTGTTCGTTCCGGTGTAAAGGCATAAGCTACAATATTTATTAGATTTTTTAGATAAATTATATAATTTAATTGTTATCAATACATTTTAGTCTTTAATTTTTTTCTAAAAATTTATTGCACTTTTATTATTGAGCTTTAAAATTTATAATTGATCTAAAACAAATTTGGATTTTTTATTCTTTATTTTTGAATTTGAAGTAGATATAGATCTTTAATTTTTTTTTATCCAAATATAAAGCGAAAAAAATGGATTCATGATGGATCTGAAGTAGATATGAATCTCAATTTTTATTATATATCTAGATCTAGAGTAGAGTAGATCCAACCCATATCTACCCATTGCCATTCCTATACAGTAGTCTACAAAATTCATATTTTAGCATCTAAAATTTGAATTTGGAAAATTATTACTGTTTGCCCAAATTGCTCATATAGTATTAACAAAATTATGAATATACCCTTATTTTTAAGGGTTGTAGTTTTGACATTGGGTACACTATAAATTGATCGCGGACATGTCATTGACGACATATATAATGAAGTGCATAAATTTATATTTTGGCATTTAAAATTAAAAAATATTACTGTTTGCCGATTTATCTATAGGTTGTTAACAAAATTATGAAGATTCCTTAGTTATAAGGTGAATTTTGACATAAGGGAGTTTTGTTGTAGAATGGTTATGTAGGATGAGTAGGATACCTTTATGATAGTATAACTTGAGTTATGAGTGTTCGTTTGAGGCACATAATATACCACTTCGAAACTTGTGATGAGATGAAACTGTTGAGTGTTAGAAAATGTATATTTATAAAGGAGAAAAATCGTCATTTTACACTTCAAGTTTTACTAACACCCTTACTTTTATGTACTTAAACTTCTTGTCATTTAATTATGTGTGTTGTATTATAATTAAGTATTTTATTTATTTTTGGGGCATCATAGTCATTTCATAATGAACGAGAGATCAGACGGCAAAACGGACATCACTTTTGAACTTAGGACGGTCGAAAACCTTAGGAGGAGCATAAAAGGAAAAATGACACTGTTCACATGTACGGTACTATTCACATATACGGTACTGTCTACGTTACTGTTCACGACACTGTTCACATAGACGGATCGATGACGTGGCATTGACCGATGATGTGGCATTGACTGATGAGGTGTCACGATCCTGTTGGACTAAAATTCTTATGCACTGTTGATCGATGACGTGGCAGCATATCAGTGGACCAAAAATCTCGCGTACGGTACATGCATTACACAGGATTATTTTCAACCAAACCGCATCACTGTTCAACCCGGGTCAAACAGTGTTACTGTTCACCCTCATGGTCAAACCGCGTACTGTTGACTGATGACGTGGCACAATCCTGAGCGTCCAAACTGTTTTTAATCTGATGGCCACGATTTACTCAATGTATCTATAAAAAAAGGGGCCTCCCCCCCCTAATTTGATATCTCTGAATCCATTTTTGGACTCCATTTTCTGTAATTCCTTCTCCATCTTGTATTTTCTACGTATTTTAATAAATTTCTATTTTACCCCTAGTTCAATTATGAGTAGTTAATTTTCTTTCAAGCTTGAGTTGAAGGTGAAGTCTCAACATGTGTCATGGGCTTTATTTGGTAAATTTATTTTCTCTTCCCCTCTAGTTTTTGTGGATGTTTTGACTTCTCATCGACAAATAATAATAATCTTGTCTAGATACCGCATTGGTTTCACCGGCTCTCTAGTACAAGGTTATTATTATTTGGCACGATAAGCCCTTAGCACCATATTGATTAGAGTGTGGTTCATGAGGTGTGGATTCCCCCCTCATGATTTAATTGGTATTAATAAGGAATATTTAGCCCATGATGCATGTTGATACGGATCCAGATACCCAAGTACGTCATTTTAATAGATTTCTATTCAATTTATTCTCGCCATTTAAATTCCAATTTTAGGATAATCCAAATCATTTTCACCACAAATCCAACCACCCTCATACAAAATTAATTCTATATATAATTAAAATCCACCTCCTTGTGGGATCGACACTCGTCACTATTGATCTATTCTACAATAGATTCGTGCACTTGCGAGTTCAATAAAATTTCCACAACAGAAATGTGGAAGCTAGAAATTGCCTTTCTTTCACAGTCATTTTATGAGATTTTAGATTTTTTTTTAATTTTTCCTATTGCTTTCAAGATTTTTATTTTTATTTTTTAGATATCGGATTTAAATCTTGTTTTTTTTGTTTTTCTTATTTCAGTTAGAAGAATTTTATTATGTAATGATATTTTAGGTCTGCCTATTTTAATAAATTGATAATATTTAGGATTAGTATAAAATGGTGTCCAACATCCTGGTTTTGTGATTCAGACATTTCATTAATAAAATTTCACACAATTTAGAAACTTATGTTTCTCAATCTTTTTAATCTTAACATTTCCATTTCATCAAGTCCACTGGGCCATTGACATTTCATCAATGACTTGTTCAATAAAGTTTATTAATTTATATTATTGCATTTAAAATATAACACTAAAAGATAATTGTTGTTTGCCCAATTCGTCAATTAGACTATTAACAGAATCGTGAAGATACCCTTATCTATATTGGGGAATTTTGACATTGGGGAAGTCAATATATCGACTATATATATGTTATTGATGAGGTGTACAATAATACAAAAGTTTATATGTTTTAATTCAAAATTTGGAATGAAAAACAATTGTTGTTTTCCCAATTTGCCGAAATTACAAAGATACCTTATTTATTTATTAGTGTTATGAATTTTGACATTGAGGACTCAATATTATATTAACCATGTGCATGTCCGCAATGACGGGTACGATAAAGTCTTCAAGTTAGACTTTTGCAGTTAACAATTTGCCGGCAGACTACTAACGAAATTTACAGGATACCCCTTGCTTATAAATTGATTGTGAGGGTTGGAGTGGTTGGAAATTCGATATCAGGAGCTAGTTTAATAAGCCAATTTGCTAGCGGAAGCGACTGAAAATTAAAAAGATGGAACCCAGGTTAAGATAGACTTCAATTTTGTATAGAGTAATGAAATCTTTGGTTAAAAGTATGAAACACATAAAATAAACAACTTTAAAAAAATAAAGTAATGACGAAAGAAGCATTAACCATATGTTTGGAAACAAAACTAAATAACCTAAAAGGATGTGTGAAACACTGAATTAAGAAATAATAATTTGTTTTAGCTTAAAAAATTAATTAAGCGGGTTATTATTATTCATTATTATGTTAAAAAAATTAAATTGAATTATAAAAGGAGTACTTAGTTTAAACTGGATAGTACCTTTTTCATATTTTAAGGATAAATTTTTATTATAATGACATATACCCATCTTAATAATTTTAAAAATACCTGATATTTAAATTTTAAGTTCATAGATGTCATCTAGTTGAAATAATAAAATCTCTCATGTTGAAAAGAAGAAGTTTAATTTTGAAATTGAGAGAGTTTATAAAAATTATTGGGTGGAAATGTTCCCACCTTTAATTAAATAAGAGCTTATAATTATCTAAACATATATATCCTCATTTTTCAGGGGCCTTTTTAATTGTCAAATAACAAAAAAACATTCATTATCTAATTACAAAGTTAACAAGCAGAAAACGTATTTGAAGTCCGCAATTACAACAAACGATAAAACAACAAATTGAGCAGAATTAATTGAAAGAGAACAGAATCAATATTGCTGATATGCTGAAGGAAAGCCTTTGTATGGATTGCTGAATACAGAGACGTTGCCTGGACGTGAAAGTACAATCTACAATATAATTATGTGAGAATTTTATTAATTTTTTATCTTCGGATGAAAATCGTAGCTTAATTAGATGCAGACGATTGGCACACCACTAAATAGCAAAGATTTTAAACACAATTAATTATATACAGCAAATCAATGTCCGCAGAGTAGGAGATTACCTGATAATTTCCAAGAGTACGAGGCTTGAAACCAGCAGCACTATAATCAAAATAATACTCCCATGTCCGAATGAACTTTTCATTGAATCCGAGAGCAAGAATTTTGCTATAACATCAAGATATAGAATTTTAAACTTTCTACAAGCCAAATACAGCTACATAAGCGCGCGCACACATACACACACATATATATTATTTGTACTACCTCTGATTCTCCATGAAATTCTTTCTCCAACATCTAAGCGTTTTGTAGTAATGCATTCCTATATTTTCCACTTGCTCCACACTGCAGGATTAATAAAGTTGAGGTATTTCTTGGGAAAAGGAAACATACAAGCCCAGATGTTAATACCTGAGACTAGATGCAGCAGCCATGGCGGATGTTATCCTACTTAATGAAGGCAAGCATCCTCCAGGGAAAATATATTCCTTTATAAAATCTGAACTTAGCCTGTTGTTGCGGACCGCCCAATTCGCTAGCCCAATTGCCCACAATTTCGGGCTAGAGAGCCAACACAAGGCCAAGAGTGCTAGCTT
The DNA here is from genome assembly GCA_039657385.1 of Citrus x changshan-huyou. Taxonomy (NCBI): domain Eukaryota; kingdom Viridiplantae; phylum Streptophyta; class Magnoliopsida; order Sapindales; family Rutaceae; genus Citrus; species Citrus x changshan-huyou. The sequence goes on along the minus strand of CM077555.1, from coordinate 6,831,308 downwards.
GGCCCAATTCCGGAAGGTTCTAGGCAACTCTAGCACATGTGAATATGTAAATATTCTAGAATACTTTATACAATTCTAGCACATGTAAATAGCTAGGAAATTGTATAATATTCTAGAGTTTGACCAAGTTTGTCAAAGTTAGGCAAAGTTAGGCAAAGTTAGGTAAAGCCTCCCCTATAAATATGGGATGGCATTTGGCATTTGTATCCAACAAGCATTGTAATCTCTCTTTGTGTAATACAAGTTTCTTTGGCTCAATTGCTCTCTTCTCTTGTTCGAGAATCTCTAGGCTTACTTAGCAACATTCGGCAAAGTTGTCTAAGTGCCGCACGGGTTAGCTGCGCAAAACACTCATCCCGTGACAAGTGGTATCAGAGCTAAGGTTTGCACGCACGCAAATTAGCTCACGAAGCAATGGCCAACCCTTCGAACGTAGCACAAGAGGGTGTTGTTGGTGTGGATGTTCCACCGGAACCAAGCCGCGGCCGAGAGGGAGAACGCGCCCAAGGCAAGACTCGCGGCAAGTCCAAGGCCCTATCCGTGGATGCGTTGGAGCCTCGTGTAGGCACTCTCGAAATAGCATTGTCCGCCGCTCAAGATAGCCTCGTGGGATTGGAGGAAAGAGTGGATGGTCTCGAGGGAGAATACGCCGAGTTCACGGTGGCCACAAAAGCTCTCATCCATGAGCAAGCGAACATTCTCCGAGGTGAGTTTCGTTCTTTCCATGATGAGTTGTTCAAACTTCGTAGTTTTGTTCAGGACGAACTACGTACTGTCCGTGCGGAAGTGGATGAAGTCCGCTCGGATTGGGCATGGCACAAGCGCACACTCTCCACAAGTCCAGCTTCCGCAAACTCGAGTGATGCGCGCCGCATTGACGTGCCAAAGCCCGACACCTACGATGGCACACGCAATGCCACCATCGTGGACAATTTCCTCTTTGGGCTGGATCAATACTTCGATGCCATGGGTGTCCGAGATGAGGCATCGAAAGTGGGCACTGCACCCACCTATCTTAGAGGCGCTGCACAACTATGGTGGCGTCGCAAGCATGGCGAGATGGGCAAGGGCATTTGCACCATCGACACTTGGGCCGACTTCAAGCAAGAACTCCGAAAGCAGTTCGCCCCAAGCAATGCGGAGAAAGAAGCGCGAGTGCGCTTACGTCGCCTCAAGCAATCGGGTAGCATTCGGGACTACATCAACGAGTTCACTACCCTCATGTTGGAGATAAGCGACATGTCCGACAAGGATTCACTCTTCTACTTCCAAGATGGCCTCAAGGATTGGGCCAAGACCGAGCTTGATAGGCGTGGTGTTCAAACACTTGACGACACCATTGCCGTTGCGGAGTCGCTCACTGAATACTCTACCCAATCCAAGGACAAAAAGGCCAACCAAGGCAAAGGTGGGGGAGAGAGTCGCAAGGACAAGGGCAACAACCGCAAAGATTGGGGGCAGAAAAAGTCACCTAGCAACAAGAGTTGGCAAGGAAAATCGGAGGGCAAGAAGGAGGCGCCAAAGCCGCGAAGCCCATGCTTCATATGCAATGGTCCTCATTGGGTGCGCGACTGTCCGGAGAAGAGGTCGCTTAACGCTCTTGCTGCCCAACTCAAGAGCAACCCCACAATGTCCACGGAGGAACCCCAACTCAGCATGGGTTCTCTCCAACGCCTCGGCGCACTCAATCGCCAACAGCCCGCACTCGTCAAGAAAGGGCTCATGTATGTTAGCACAAAGGTAAACGGCCAGTCCGTTCGCGCCCTGCTAGACACGGGAGCAACACACAATTTCGTGTCCGTAGATGAGGCCAAGCGTTTAGGCCTCAAGGCCACCAAGGAAGGAGGCACAATGAAGGCAGTAAACTCACCCGCCAAGCCAATTGCGGGAATCGCACAAGGCGTGCACATCACACTTGGTACGTGGAGCGGAAAGCTTGACTTCTCCATCGTGCCCATGGACGACTTCAAGATGGTCCTCGGCATGGAATTCTTCGACCAAGTCCATGCCTTCCCACTGCCCGCTACAAACTCCCTAAGTATCCTCGACGGGAGTAAGGCATGCATGGTTCCCACGGAACGAGGCAAGTCCGAGGAGAAGACACTCTCCGCCATGCAATTCAAGAAGGCTTTCAAGAAGGACCCAAGCTTCTTAGTCTCCATTCGGGAACTAAATGAGGAAGGAAATAGCGGAACTTCGCCAAGCCAAGTCCCTCCGCAAATTCAAGCCGTCCTCAATAAGTACAAGGACGTGATGCCTCCAGAACTTCCGAAGAAGCTCCCACCTCTGCGAGAGGTAGATCATGCGATCGAGCTGGAACAAGGCGCGAAGCCACCAGCCTTGGCGCCCTACCGCATGGCGCCACCCGAATTAGAGGAGTTGCGGAGACAACTCAAAGACTTGCTGGACGCAGGCTATATTCGCCCCTCAAAGGCCCCATTCGGTGCACTGGTCCTCTTCCAAAAGAAAAAGGATGGATCGCTGCGGATGTGCATCGATTATAGAGCGCTCAACAAGATCACCATCAAGAACAAGTATCCAATTCCCTTGATCGCGGACTTGTTCGACCAGCTTGGCAAAGCATGGTACTTCACCAAACTCGACTTGCGCTCCGAGTACTACCAAGTGCGCATCGCCAAGGGAGACGAACCGAAGACAGCGTGCACAACAAGGTACGGGTCTTTCGAATTCCTTGTGATGCCTTTTGGCCTTACTAATGCACCCGCCACATTTTGCACACTCATGAACAAGGTGCTCCAACCATTCCTCGACCGCTTCGTGGTCGTGTACTTGGATGACATAGTGGTGTATAGCACCACGCTCGAGGAGCATGCCCAACACTTGCAACAAGTCCTCCAAGTACTTCGAGACAATGAGCTCTTCCTCAAACTAGAGAAGTGCTCGTTTGCCCAACAAGAGGTGGAGTTCCTTGGCCACAAGATTGCGGGCGGGAAGATCATGATGGAGAATGACAAAGTAAAGGCCATCCTCGAATGGGAGCCTCCCTCGAAAGTGCCCGAGCTTCGCTCATTCCTTGGGCTGGTGAACTACTACCGCCGCTTCATCAAGGGCTATTCAGCCAAGGCGGCACCCTTGACGGATATGCTCAAGAAAAACAGAACATGGCATTGGTCCGAAGAGTGCCAACGGGCATTCGAGGAGTTAAAGAAGGCAATTTCGGAGGAACCAGTCCTCGCTCTTCCGGACCACACCAAGCCCTTTGAAGTTCAAACGGATGCCTCGGATTTCGCCATAGGTGGAGTCCTTATGCAAGAAGGCCACCCAATAGCGTTCGAGAGTCGAAAGCTAAATGACACGGAACGCCGCTACACGGTGCAAGAGAAGGAGATGACCGCAATCATACATTGCTTGCGGGTGTGGCGACATTACTTGCTTGGCTCGCACTTCACGATTATGACAGATAACGTGGCGACAAGCTACTTTCAAACTCAGAAGAAGTTGAGTCCGAAGCAAGCACGGTGGCAAGATTTCCTTGCGGAATTCGACTATCGGCTAGAGTACAAACCGGGGAAAGCCAATGTTGTTGCGGACGCTCTAAGCCGCAAGGCGGAATTGGCAACACTTAGCATGAGCCAACCGAAGTCCGACCTTGTCTCACGCATCAAGGAAGGCCTCCAACAAGATCCGCTAGCAAAGGATTTGCTGGAGAAGGTGCTCGAGGGAAAGACAAGGCGGTTTTGGCAAGAGGAAGGCATCCTCCTCACCAAGGGAGATCGGCTGTTTGTGCCAAGGTGGGGAAATTTACGGAAGGAAGTAATCAAGGAGTGCCACGACTCCAAGTGGGCTGGTCACCCAGGAATTGAGCGCACCACCGCACTAGTCCAAGCCTCGTATTTTTGGCCGCACATGAGGGACGACATCGAGGCATATGTGCGAACTTGTTTTGTGTGCCAACAAGACAAGGTGGATCATCAACTTCCAGCGGGATTGTTAGAGCCGCTACCACTAGCAACAAGGCCATGGGAGAGTGTCTCCATGGACTTCATCACATCGCTGCCCAAGTCCGAAGGTTGCGGTAGCATCATGGTCGTTGTCGACCGATACAGCAAGTATGCTACATTCATTGCCGCACCCGTCGATTGCAAAGCGGATGAGGCAGCCCGCCTATTCGTCAAGCACATTGTGAAGCTTTGGGGAGTTCCGAAGAGCATTGTGAGCGACCGAGACCCTCGGTTCACTGGGCGTTTTTGGACGGAGCTCTTCAAGATGTTGGGGACCGATCTCAAGTTCTCGACAAGCTTCCACCCACAAACGGATGGGCAGACCGAGCGCATCAATGGCCTTCTCGAGATGTACTTGAGGCATTATGTGAGCGCTCACCAGCGGGATTGGGCAAAGCTACTTGACATTGCCCAATTTTCTTATAACTTGCAGCGAAGCGAGGCTACGGGCAAGAGTCCATTCGAGATCATCATGGGATTCCAGCCCATGACCCCCAATGCCATAGCCTCGACTTACGGAGGGAAAAGCCCCGCGGCACACAAGCTCGCCCGCGAATGGCATGAGGAAGCGGACATCACGCGAGCCTACCTCGACAAAGCCGCGAGGAAAATGAAGAAATGGGCGGATACAAGGAGACGGCATGTTGAGTACAAGGAAGGTGATCAAGTCATGATCAAGCTCCTACCCCAACAATTCAAGACTTTGCGGAAAGTTCACAAGGGGTTAGTGAGGCGCTACGAGGGACCCTTCCGAGTTGTTCGACGTGTAGGCAACGTCTCGTATCAACTCCAACTTCCGCCAAGACTCAAGATCCATCCGGTCTTCCATGTGAGCCTTCTCAAGCCATATCACGAAGACATGGGAGAACCAAGTCGCGGAGAATCGAGGCGCGCGCCAACTGCCGTTGTCACCGCATTCGACAAAGATGTGGACTACATCATTGCGGACTGAACGGTTTCGAGGAGGGGCGTGCCAGCACATAGCGAGTACTTGGTGAAGTAGAAAAACCTCCCCGAGAGCGAAGCCACTTGGGAACGGGAAGATGATTTGTGGCAATTCGCTGAGCACATCCAACACTTCATGCACGAGAGCGCGACGAGGACGCCGTGAGCTTAAGTGGGGGAGGATGTTGCGGACCGCCCAATTCGCTAGCCCAATTGCCCACAATTTCGGGTTAGAGAGCCAACACAAGGCCAAGAGTGCTAGCTTGGCCCAATTCCGGAAGGTTCTAGGCAACTCTAGCACATGTGAACATGTAAATATTCTAGAATACTTTATACAATTCCAGCACATGTAAATAGCTAGGAAATTGTATAATATTCTAGAGTTTGACCAAGTTTGTCAAAGTTAGGCAAAGTTAGGCAAAGTTAGGTAAAGCCTCCCCTATAAATATGGGATGGCATTTGGCATTTGTATCCAACAAGCATTGTAATCTCTCTTTGTGTAATACAAGTTTCTTTGGCTCAATTGCTCTCTTCTCTTGTTCGAGAATCTCTAGGCTTACTTAGCAACATTCGGCAAAGTTGTCAAAGTGCCGCACGGGTTAGCTGCGCAAAACACTCATCCCGTGACACTGTACTCATTATAACGCGCATCCGGTGTTGATGAGAACTGAAAATTAAAGATCAACCACCAATTCATGCCTTTGGCAATTGTGAAATGTCAGACAAAAATTAAGACTCTTTGGCCAAATGTAAAATATGCACTGTATTCAAGCAATGTACATTACCTGAAGCACTAGAAGTCCATCTTTAGCCAGCAAAGACTCACAGCAACCAAAATACTCCTCCATGTACTCATGACCAACAGCTTCCATCATCTCGCTAAATATAGCCATAGAAAAACTAGCTTGTCATGTCACCGTGAACATTGTGGTCGTATGCATATCTTGATGTGGCAATGAACTTACCAAGAGATAATTCTGTCATATTTCTTGGCTTTAGGCAGTTGACGATAATCGCAGAGATATAATCGGATATGGTCCTGATACCACAGATGGTCATGAATAATGTGATTACATGAGTAATCAATTTATACTAGTTTTGGTTTATCAAATGATTTGACTGTTCTTCAAATCTTAGTACTTGAAATTCATTCCTCAAGATAGTTAATTAGTTACCTGAAGGCCAGCTTCATTCACTTTCATTTCCGCATATTTCAGTTGCTCTGCGGAGAGATTTATGCCAGTGTAGTTGCATCCAGTTTGTCTGACTACTTCAATAGCAAAGGTTCCCCACCCACATCCAATCTCAAGAACTTCATGCCCTTTACTAACTCTTGCCTACATGAGTTGAAAGTAATAAGGTCATAAAGCATTAAGTACATCAAAATTTCTTAGGAAATAATGAATCTGAATATTGGACTCACTTTCTCGATTAGAAGAGAATGTTTTCTCATCTGTGCAACTTTCAAGTCTTCATCTTCATCCTATAAAACATTTTGACAGACGAAAAAATAGAACATTTGGTCAGTTTGAACTTGTACGCAACAAATTTAGCTGTCGTCTAGTACCCAAGTAGATCACGATATAATCATCTGACCTTAAATATCGGACATGAGTACGTCATTGATTCATCCATGAACAGAGCAAAAAGTTCATTGCTCTGGAAACACAAACCAAAAAATAGTTATATCAATTTCCCCCAGGTGTCAGTGAGTAATTGAAAGAAAACGAAACCGAAAGATCCAATAAGTTAGAAAACCTATTGGTTCAACCTAGGATTAGTTCAACTTATTAACACTGCCATATCGTTAAATTTCATCAATGTTGACCATTTTTCCATATAGATAAACATAACATAAATGGTAACTAATGTCTACTTTGTCATACTGATTAATTAATGACGGAAGATATTTCTATTTATCAGATTCCTGTTTGTGATTTCTTTCTAGGTTTGCGTGGAGGCTGAAACAAATTTACCAAATCATAGTGATAAGAGATGTTCCTGCGAGCTTGTGCCAGAGAATTTTTCCTTGAAATATGTCGAAGGAAATAACGTGCAGATGCAATCCCAGAAGTGAATAACAATGGTGTCCACCAACCCCTAAAGCCGATTGAGGAAAGTGCTTAATGTAATAAGATTCAGGAAATAAACACTAGTCATGTCAAATTTCCAAGTGGCCACCAGTCACAATATACCTCTTTTGGTTCACTTTTGAGACTGAAGCATCCAAATCTCTGTTTGCAATCAGGATCTGGAATATATGTCAGCAATGAAAAATCCCCCAGAGTAGATATTGACAAAACAAAAGTTTGTCATCTTACCATAATAAGGTTTAGAAGACCTTCCTCTTTATCTGCAAAAGAAAAATCTCCATCGATATATGAATCCGCAAGGCCTAAATCAGCATGTGTCATAACCTGACAACAATTTCTGGGGCTGATTAATTAGTTGTGAGAACTTTGTGTATTACAGCTAAATGATTGTATAATTCGACTTATAATATTACTACATGGCCTATGCTTTAAAGTTAGAATTAATCAATTCTTCCTGCATGTTGTTTCTGTTTAAAAGATGTCAAAAGAGTACATTACCTTCCAGTAAAACTGGGGATTGTGAATTCCCCATACTGTTCTCAGATTACAGTATCTTCGAGTTCCCTCAAAAGTAAAAGTCATGCCTCCTTCCTCCAGCAAACTGTAAAACAAAAAAGCAACAGTATCAATATTTCCTCATTGTTTTAATTCTGGTTCTACAGATAAAGTTCATGGAAGTAGTATACATGGCATGTGTCTGGAAGAAAAAACAGGAAAAGCAATACAGAAATGGTTATGAACTCACATCAAACAGCCAGCACAGACAAATTGTTTAAGAAAACGGGCAACAAAAAGTCGTGCCCCTCGTTCCATCAGAGATGGTACCATGTGTCTTGGGTTGCACAAAGAAGCACATCTTTTTCTAAGCACACCATGCGCGGCAATCATGCCAGCCTGGAAAGAATCACTCTTCGCTTGTAAGTCATTTGCAACCTAATTGGACCACAACGGGTATCTGCATGCATGAGTGCATTATAATTTTAAAGGGCACTTATCATTACCTTTAGTCCATCCTCATGGAAGCCATAACCTGACATTTAAAAAGAAACAATTACTAATGTGATCATTAGCTGTCTGAAGCTAATCTGATTCTAAGACTAGATAAAAATAACACCTATGAATAACAGAGAGAGAACTGATGCTGCTATTTAGCATAATTGTCCAGAAAGTACGTGCTTCAACAGCATTCAGCTATGCATCGCTTATTTCAAATAGTAACATCTGATTTGCAGTTTACGCCTCACAGGAATGTTTTAATATGTAGCAGTTAGAGATAGGTTTATCTTGCTTATTTCTAGTACCATATTGCTCTGCTCTGAAATTTGCAGGGTTGTTACTGCAATTAAATGAAAATGATCAACATTTGTAAATTGTGTAATATTGCTCACCCTGATAGGCTCCACAAAACCAAATTCCTCTCTTCCCTTGAATATGGTCAAGCTCAAGTGAAGCTTTTGATGCAGCAACAGATGGGACTGGATGGCCAGTTGACCACTTGAGCAAGGTATTGTATGGTGTATGATCCGGATTGAGTGTTACAAGAAATGGTAAATCCGTTTCACCGATATTCTGCAAGGTCAGATTTTCCACTGAAGAACTAGCGTATAGCGGATAAAAATCCATATATACTGAAAATAACAGAGTTCTAAATACAAGTTCACTGCACTCAAAGAAAATATGTTACAAACCTGAAGCACATTCAGCCAGTATGTCAGGCATACTTTACCGTCTGGACCTCCTAGAAAGTTCCATGCACTCCATGCTGCTGGGTTCCGCGGCATAAAGTTTTTGTCACGGTGAAAAAAAAAATCACTGCCAATAGAAAGCTAGTGAATGATTAATTGTGCATTTACATACCAGAAGCTACTAGAGAAAATATGATATCAATTTCAGCAGCTTCCATTTTATAAACCACAAGAACTGATGAACCTTGAGCACCGGTCAATGCATAATGAAAGCTTTATGGAAAAAACATACATGTAGTAATTCTGGATGCCTAATGATATTAATTTCTGAACCAAAATAAAAGAAAGAAATTAAAATCATATCAGTGACATATAGATCAAAGAACAATATTTTCGCAAGTATACATTTGTTCTATAGCATACAGAATATCCCCTAGTAGTTCTTTATGAGGTATAGCCACAATATCAAGGACGATAGTAGTTCTTCTATAGATAAATGATCAAATCAATGAACAATGATGATAATGGAATACAGTACCTATAGACATACTGAAAAGCACCAAGTAACCTCTTTTCTTCAAATGTTGATTGATTTCCTAGTATTCTCAGAGCATCCGGGGCATGAACAGCCATTATGCAGCCATCATAAAATCCTTGGAAGCCATCTCCACGGACTTCAGTACGACCTGCAACAGTACATTAATACTGCTTGTTTCAGTGGTTCATGTTTCTTCATTTGAGGTTATAGGTAAGGACCAGAAGCAGGGGCGGAGACAGCATAGTGATTCACTGGGGGCTTTAGAAAAAATCATAGTGATTCACTGGGGGCTTTAGAAAAAATTATTGAGAATTTTAAGAAAACTAAATTAATTATTAAAAAAAAAATTTTTCCAGTGGGGGCTTAAGTCCCCACTGGTCCTAAGGTGAATCCGCCCCTGACCAGAAGTACCATTCAGGCTCAAACAAGACCTATCACATCTCACATGCCCAAACACCAAAAAAAACAGAAAGCAGGTACTAATACAAATACAAGCACGTGGAGGAATAAATGAGGGAGTTTGCATTGCTTTGCACCATATCATAATTAAAATGCTAATTACCTTCATCATATTGGAGAACGGAACACACCTCGCAACCAGTTTTTATTTGACAACCCAAGCTTTCAAGTAGTGCTATGACCTGATTTTAATTGAATCCAAATAGTAATCGCATGAAATGTAACTTAAGTTAATTCATGGAACCTTTGGCATGGACAACTTTAGACATCTATGCTTAAAATAAAACAAAAAGTACCTTGTTGACGTAAGAATGAGAACGACTTCTAACTGTAAGCCATTGTGGGCGGCCGAAGAGCTGCAGAGTCAATCAAGCCAAATTCAGGAAATAATCAACAATAGTTTATATAATCATTTTTTGTACAAGGCTTTTCTCATTGCTAACAAATATACCTGAAGCAGATGATGGTTACGGTAAAATGACAGAATAGAGAAAGCAGAAAAACTCATAACCCCTTCTGAAGGGCAGGACCATATTGAACCACATATTGGAACCTATAGAATCACATTGTTATTACTGCTGATAAGTAACAAACTGAATGATCTCTAGTTTGAAGCGGGAAATACGAAGTGTATAATAACAAAATTCAATGCTTCAGCAGCAGCCTTACAAGATAAGCCTTCTGAAATAATTCAGAGTAACCCCGTGATTTTATAAACTGCCCCAAGGTTTCATCGCGATCAATGTCTGGATTGTTTTCGAGCTCTTCAAGATAACTGCAATCCAAACAAAGAATTTAATAAAATGCAAACAACATTTTTTGCTACCAATATAAAGTTAAGAGAGAAGAGCTTATGTGGTATCAATATTAACAAATTTACCAGAGGACATCATCTTTAAACTTCATTATCTCTCGGAGCATTTGCCAAAAGTAGGGACTGAGCACATTCTTCTTCTGTGCAAACAAACTGGACAAGCCATTTCAGCTACCCCATTCTCCATATCAGCCCCAAGACTCTCCAAAAACTCCATCATGTTTGGATATGTAACCTGTCAAGTCACCCAAAATCCATAATCAAGAGCTCAATATTACTTGCGTCAATTATATACAAGAATGAAAAATTGTATTGTTGAGTAATGAAAAGTAACAGCTCAGCTATGTCCTCATCTCTCACCCTGAGGCGAATCTCCCCAATTGAATGGCACGAGCAGAGTCTTAGTAAAACATCGTGTACGGGCATGTGCCAACTAGAAACGAGCACCGACCAGAGATATGTACCGACCAGATGCTCATCACCCAAAGAAAGAGCACACGATCTCACGAAATCGCGACAGTTTCGCTATGCCCCGAACCGTTGGGAAGAACATGACATCCCACGTTTACCCACGATTCGGTGGTTGGAGACCCATGAGGGTCTGCCATCACCCGAAAATGGGGGGCATGAAGAATACGCAGAAAACGTGGGATGATGGCTATAAGAAGCCAAGAGACCTATGAAGAAGGGGATGAAAAATTTGAGAGAAAAGGGAAAACTCTGCCAAATTGAAATCCTGACTCATTTTTGCACAGATCTTCGATACAAATTGTGCTAAGAATACTGTATTCAATTTACTCGTTTAAATCATACACTTTACCCATAAACACCTTGTTCTAACTTAAGCATCGGAGGGTTTACGCCGGTAAAACCACCGGCGTCTCTGACTTGTTTCTGTGAGCACATGCTTGGAAATGAGAGAAAGGGTGATTCGGGTTCCAGGAATACGGGCAGTTGCTGGAGCAAAGAGAGTACAACCTTCCCTTCCTGGGCAACACGAACGTTGGTGGAACAATCAGGTCGGGTAAAGGACGACCAGATTTCAGCATCAACATTTTGGCGCCGTCTGTGGGGAGCTGGATAAAAAGCTACCACCAAGTTAGTAATCATTAGAGGAGCAGCGAACGATTGGTTATGGAGGTGACAAGAAAAGATGCCTTAGGGGGCGACAATGAAACTGGTGAAACGATCCGAGAGATCGCAATGAGGCTAGAGAGAGGATGATGCAAGATCGAATGGAATGGATGAAGAAGCAAATGGAGACTCTCACAGCTATATTGCATGAGCTGATGGATGAGCAGAGAAGGGATTGTGAGAGCACCGCGGTGAGAGACGAAGCTGTGGCAGAACCCAGCCTACGGAGGCGTAGAATCGAGGAGATCCCTCCGCTGGTGGACCAACCCTATGGGGTGCATCCCCATAGAAGTGCAGGTCGGATCCCAGGAGAGCGCGTGGATGAAGGGAGAGACCAATCTCGCTCTGGGCGAGTTCTGGGAATTGATAGCCGAGGAGCGAATATTGATGAAAGTGAGCTCAGACAGCGGCTGCATAATGCCAAACAGGAGCGAGATCAGGTAGCTGCGCGCGATCCTGACCGTGCTTTAGAATTGGAGGGTGAAGTACGAAGGTTGGCGCAGGTGATGGATGAGATCTAGGGCAAGAGAAAGCCTCCGAGCTGGAGGATAATGCTAGATGAAAAATCTTCGCTATCAGCCGAGATCATGGGTACTGTAATCCTAAGAGATTTATACTTTACCGACCTCAAATACTCCGGGAGAAGCGACCCGCTAGTGGATATTGAGCGTTTCAATGACATGATGGGTGTGCAGGGGCTAACACCAGCTTATAGGTGCAGGGTGTTCCCATTGACACTAGAGGGACGAGCTCGAGAGTGGTACCGTAAGCTGCCACGTGGAAGTATAAGGGGATATGAGCAGATGTCCCAAGAGTTGGCTGAACAGTTCCGAGGAGCGGTAGCTCCAGAGGACGATATGATGGAATTGATGGGGATGAAGTAGGAGGAACACGAATCCCTTCGCGATTTTGTGAAGAGATATCATCGGGTCGTGCTTGATCTGAGGGCTTTCAATCACCCGCAGGCATTGAGAGGATTAAAAGAAGGTGTGAGGATAGGGCGATTGTGGTACAACTTGAGAAATCTCATCATTTAGAATTATTCGGCAAGGTATGAGTAGGCGAGGAGAGACATAGAAATTGAAGAGGAAAAAATGGTAAGGATAAAGAGTGAACAACTAGAGGAGCTGAGGCGAAAGGGAAAAAGAACACTGAGTGGGAGCGGGTCGGGAAAGCGAACTGGGGAATCTTCAGTAATGGGGGAAATATCAGCTCGGTTCCGCCCTTATCCCGTAACTCAAAGACCACAACAGTTCCAACACAGCCAAGCTTAGCCTCAACGCCTCCCATTCCCGGAGCGGCAACGTGAATTCCGGCAGATGGCTGCCCATCTTTATCACAACCAGGGCGCTGCATGTAGTTAACTCCAGGGCTGGTCGACCAAACCAGCTACCTATAATACCAACCCGAGACGACATCCACGATAGCCGAGTAGTCCAACTGATTGATCAGAGCTTGGTGTATCAATAGTACACTCCAGTGAAAGTCTTTATGGAGGAGTTGTATGAGAGAATCGAGAGACGAGGCCTACTGTACCCTCATGCCAGCTCACAAACGGGATAAAAGTAGATTCTGCAAATTCCACGATACTCATGGTCACACAATTAGCCAATGTCGTGATCTGAAAAATCAGGTGGAGGATTTAGTGAGAAACTGGTACTTGGATGAGTATGTAGATGGGGCGTTCCCTATCATTGAATCACAATATATGCTGGGGGATGGAGTCGAGAGGAGTTTGGAGCATGAGCAGCCAACTATCCGGGTGATAGTAGGAGGGTCGACGTTGGCCGGAGATTCGAACAGGGCACGAAAGAATTATGGGAGATATGCTCTAACCAGCTGTTGGTTAATTTTATAAGCAATTATTATCAATGCCAATGTGCAAGTATATACAACAAGTAATAAAGTGATAAGTATTCAAGATCGTCTCCACAGTAATTGATGTTACTCAAAATGCTATAGCACTCACAATAACGCAACTCAACTTGCAACCAAAACAAACAATTGTCAAATAATTTCTATCGTAATTAATAATTGAAAGAAGAACTAAGTAAGATAATACTTTAATGAAATAAACTAAGTTAAATGTGTCTAAGATTCAATTGAGAATATAGTAGTTGAATGATCAAACTCTCTTAATGGGGTGACTGTTATTTGCCAAATTAGCACCAGTTGTTACAATAAGTGTTGCAGCACTGGGCAGAATAAATCTGCATCTTCAGTTATCGCATGTTGGAAGTCTCATACCTTTAAATCTACTAATAATGACCAGTTGCTCATATATTTATGGTACGACATTATAACCTTTAATCTCTATACCCTACAAGGTGAACACCTATGTCTAGAGTGTCACAAATCTTAACTTCAAGTATTGCCCTTATGGGATTCAAGATAACCTAATCCAGGAAACTCGACTTAAGAACAAGTAATACTCTAATAATATCCACTAAGACATGCCATTTTGCTGCTCTATCTTAACTGAAACTATTAAATGAGTAGTCAATCGAAATAACAGTTATATTCATAAAAACTACTAGAGTATAATGCTACAGCAATACTATAACAACATATAAGAACAGTCAAGAACCCATTGGATTATTTGTCACTCAACTACAAGTAAATTTAGTTCATAATCTGAATGAGAAAAGTAAACATAAATATACTGATCACGGAATACATCCAAACAATTAAAGGAAGAAAGATAATATAAGTTGAGCACGGTGAAAGACTAATGATCCTGCACGGTTCTTCAATGATGCCGAACAGCACTCCTCAATCTTGATCTTCTTCTCATTCTTCTTGCCTTTGTAATTATTTTGATGATAATTCCTTGCCGCCTTTCTATGTGGTGCACGCCTCCTTTTTATATTGCAAATTAGGTTAAACCAAAACCCATGAGCGTGCATGTGTTTGAATTAGGAAACATGCAGAACACGACTTTATGGCTAACCCGCGCCTAAGTTCTCTCCCGCATTGCTCCCCGATTGCTACAACACTGGTTGCTCTAACATCCGCAACAGCACTGCATTGCTCCCGATTGTGCTTTTCTTCTTTTATGGCCGTCTTCTTTCCTCCTCTTGCTCATCTAATGTCTCAACATCCCCTCATGAATTAAGACTTTCCAAGAACCTACAATTATGCATCTGTTTTTAGCACAAATTACTATGATTCAAGCAAAACTTATTAATACTCAACTAAAATGAATGTTTAAGCAAAATGTAATCAAAATGTAATAAAAACACCTTATTTGTTCTCTAAATGATCTTGATTCAAGTCTAGAATTGATGTAATAACTCTCATTTCCTAGAGTTATCACCAGAAAGAGGTGCTTTTCAATTTGCCAACAGCCAAGAAGGCGAAAGTGAGGCAAGTTCCCATTATGTGGACAGATGATGATGAATAGGGTGTTTTATACCCTCATGAGGATGCACTGGTGATTAAGGCGATGGTGGCAGGTAAAGAATTCCGGCGAATACTGGTGGATACGGGCAGCTCGGTCGACATACTATTTAAGTCGACCCTAGATGATATGAGAATTGCGGACTTGAAATTGGAACGGACGAACACATCGTTGAAGGGATTCGGAGGAGGAAGGTTAACACCCATGGGGGTTGTCGAGCTGCCAGTTACTGTGGGATCAAAGTCGTTTGAAAAGACGGTGATGCTAGATTTTGTCGTGGTGGAAGAAATGAGCCCCTACCAGATAATACTTGGGCGGCCATTTATGAGAGTGAGCCAATGTGTTATATCCACGCATTACTTAGCTTTGAAGTACAGAGTAAACGAGGTTGTGGACGTAGTAAAGGGTGACCAAAGGATGGCGAGGAGTTGCTATGCTACAGCCGCCAAGGAAACCTTACAAGTTACGGTGCTTGACAATGGAAGAGACTCCAAGAAGGGTCGCCAGGAACCAGTTGAGAAGTTAGAAGAGGTTTTGGTGAGCAAGGATGACCCGAGCAGAGTAATAAGGATCGGGTCGGGATTGGGCGAGGCAATAAAAGGCGAGCTGGTAAAGTGCCTACAGTCCCACGGAGATATGTTTGCCTGGTCGCATGAGGATATGCCAGGAATAGATCCCGGGGTAGCTTGTCATAAGTTGGCAATAAAGAAAGGTGCAAGGCCGGTGAGGTAGAAAAGAAGATGTTTTAACCAAGAGAGGTACGAGGCCATAAATGTTGAAGTAGAGAAGCTGTTGCGAGCAGGATTCATAAGGGAGGCTAAGTACCCAGAGTGGATTTCTAATGTGGTGTTGGTAAAGAAGGCCAATGGGAAATAGAGAATGTGTGTGGATTTTACGGATCTTAACAAGGCATGCCCGAAAGATGGCTTCCCCCTACCTAAGATAGATCAATTGGTTGATTCAACGGCGGGTCACAGTCTGCTCAGCTTTATGGATGCTTTTTCGGGATACAACCAGATACCCATGGACAAACAGGATGAGGAGAGTACTACATTTATAACTAACATGAGTTTGTTTTGCTACAGGGTGATGTCTTTTGGCCTGAAAAATACAGGGGCTACCTATCAAAGGTTGGTGAATAAAATTTTCAAGCCATTGATTGGTCACACTATGGAAGTATACGTGGATGATATGATCACGAAGTCTAGAGAGCCAATAGACCATGTAAAGCACTTGGAAGAGACCTTTGAACTGCTGAATAAATACCAAATGAAGTTGAATCCGGAGAAGTGTGCATTTGGAGTTAGCTCGGGTAAATTCTTGGGGTTCCTGGTGAGCCACCGAGGGATAGAGGCCAACCCAGAAAAAATACGGGCAGTAATAGAAATGAAGTTCCCTCGAACAGTTAAGGAGGTGCAGAGCCTTACAGGGAAGTTGGCGGCATTGAACCGGTTCATCTCACGGGCCACGGATAAATGTCACCCTTTCTTCCAAACCATAAAGAAATGGAGGAAAATGGAGTGGACAGCAGAATGTGAGGAGGCATTTGGGCAGCTGAAGGAATATCTTGCCAGTGCCCCATTACTATCAACTCCGAGAGAGGGTGACGAGTTGTATTTGTACTTAGCTGTCTCCAAATGGGCTACCAGCTCGGTATTAGTCAGAGAAGATGAGGGAAAGCAACACCCCGTATACTACACCAGCAAGGCCTTGGTGGACGCAGAAACTAGATATCCTCTGATGGAGAAATGGGCGCTGGCTTTAGTGACGGCAGCACGCAAGCTCAGACCATATTTTCAGGCCCACCCGATAGTAGTGATGACTGACCAACCTCTTCGGCAAACGCTCCTAAAACCATATGCATCTGGTCGGTTAGTGAAATGGTCTGTAGAGCTGAGTGAATTCGACCTAACCTACAGACCTCGAGGAGCAATCAAAGCCTAAGCCTTGACCGATTTTATGGTTGACCGTACGGAACCAGGGGAAGGGGCTCAGGAGGAACAATCGGTTGAGCCGGAGAAACCAGAGGGGGTGTGGCTGGTAATGGTTGATGGGTCACGTAGTGAACAAGGGTCCGGAGCATGAGTAGTAATACGAAGCCCAGAAGGGGCCGAGGTGTCCTATGCAGTGAAGTTCGAATTCCAGCTCACGAATAATCAAGCAGAATATGAAGCCTTCATCACTTGGCTCGGGTTGGCACATGCATTACGAGCAGAAAGGGTAAAAATCCGAGCAGACTCCCAATTAGTCTGTAATCAGCTCAGTGAACAATTCCAAGCAAGGGAAGAGAAGATGAAGCTTTATTTGAATAAGGCAAAGAAGATGATTGGGCTCTTCCAAGAAGTAGAAATAAAGCAGATATCCCGAACTAAAAATTACTGAGCAGATATGTTGGCCAGAATGGCCACAATTGCGGATCCAAAGTTACCTAAGTTGGTTCCATTGGAAGTAAGGACCTCGCCAAGCATAGGGGAGGAGGTAGAAGTAATGCAGGTGAACACCGAAAGATCTTGGATGGACCCAATTCTCTCATACATCCGCAACGACATTTTGCCAGAGGATAGGAAGCAAGCAAGGAAGTTGAAATGTCGGGCAGCAAGGTATACGCTACTTGATGGAGTACTTTACCACCGAGGATTCACGTTACCCCTCTTGAGATGTTTGGATGACGAGGAAGCAAATTATGTGCTAAGGGAGATTCATGAAGGAATATGCAGCAACCACTTGGGGGCAAGGACTTTGGCCTTCAAGGCACTTCAGCAAAGGTACTTTTAGCCGACTATGCACCAGGATGCGCAGGGGATGGCAAAAAATTGTAGAGTCTGCCAAAGCTTCTTGGATGTTCTTGCTCAGCCCCTAGAAAGGTTAACCGCTATGTCATCCCCATGGACTTTTGCACAGTAGGGGATTGACCTGATTGGCCCATTACCCAAAGGCCAAGGAGCCACAACACATGCAATTGTGGCTATAGATTACTTCACTAAATGGGTAGAAGTGGAAGCCTTTAGCCAAATCACGGAGAGAAAGACAACTGATTTTTATCAGGAAGAATATCATCTGCAGATACGGGATCCCCTATGCCATCATAACGGACAATGAGAGGCAATTTGACAACCACAATTTCAGAGAATTTTGCCAAAACTTGGGCGTATATTTGAAGTTTTGTACCCCGGCACACCCTTAGGCAAACAGGCAGGTAGAAGCAGCCAACAGAGTAATAAAGAAGCTCCTGAAAACCAGACTGGGAGAGAAGAAGAGAGCTTAAGTCGACGAGCTACCAGGAGTGTTATGGGCCTACCGGACAACCCACAAAACTGCAACGGGAGAAACCCCGTTTGCCTTAACTTTCGGTCATGAGGCATAATCCCAGCAGAAATTGG
This sequence comes from Citrus x changshan-huyou, assembly GCA_039657385.1. NCBI lineage: Eukaryota > Viridiplantae > Streptophyta > Magnoliopsida > Sapindales > Rutaceae > Citrus > Citrus x changshan-huyou. The sequence goes on along the minus strand of CM077555.1, from coordinate 6,812,898 downwards.
GGTGGGAATGCATCAGACAGAGTATTTCGACGAGGAACAGAATGGCGAGCAAATCTGCATAAGCCTAAACCCGTTGGAGGAAAAAAGAGAAGGGGACTCGCAGAAAGTGGCCCAATGCCAACAAAGAATCATGCGCTACTACAACAAGAATGTGGCACATGCATGTATTTCGCCTTTTGTAATCCATGCAAAGTTCAATAAAGATGAATTCAGCACAAAATTCCCTTATTAGACAAATTTTACTAAGGCAAATATGCGCCTATTCTTGGTCGGTCGCCTAAAGACCAGCAGACAAATTCAACAAAATTTGTTAAGGCAAGCAAGTGCTTATTCCTGCTTGGTCGTCTAAAGGACCAGCAGGCAAAGTCTACTAAATTTGTTAAGACAAGCAAGTGTCTATTCCTACTCGGTCGCCTAAAGGACCAGCAGGTAAATTCTACAAAATTTTACTAAGGCAAACATGTGTCTATTCCTGCTCGGTCGCCTAAAGGACCAGTATGCAAATTCTATAAAATTTTACTAAGGCAAACAAGTGCTTATTCTTGCTCGATTGCCTAAAGACCAGCAGGCAAATTCAATAAAATTTTGTTAAGGCAAGCAAGTGCCTATCCCTGCTTGGTAGTCTAAAGGACCAGCAGGTAAATTCAACAAAAGTTTACTAAGGCAAACAAGTGCCTATTCCTGCTCGGTCATCTAAAGGACCAGCAGGCAAATTCAACAAAATTTTACTAAAGCAAACAAGTGCCTATTCCTGCTAGGTCGCCTAAAGGACCAGCAGGCAAATTCAACAAAACCAGCATGCAAATTCAACAAAATTTTACTAAGGCAAGGAATTGCCTATTTCTCCTCGGTCACTCAAAGACAAGCATGCATATTTTTCAAGGTAATTTGCAGAAACAACCCATAAGCATAACCATGGCAAAAAAGCAGCTGGAAAGCATCAAAGGTTTATAAACACTCAAACGTTTGCAAACAAACAAAAATTCAGAATTTACATAGAAAGCAAGTTTAAGGATTGTGGGGCTCAGCAGCCTCAGTAGAAGAAGGATCAGCAATCTCGGAAGGAGAAGGACCAGCAACTTCTGGAGGAGCAGATGTTGACCCCTGACCTGCTCCCAAAGCATGATCCCTTGCTTCCTTCTCCTGCTCCCCACCTGAAGGAACCTTGACCTGATCCTGGTCCCCCTGGTCCTTATCCCCCTGATCTGACTCGGCCATATACTTCTGCACTCCCGCCTCCAGCTTGCTCATGTTGAGCTCTGGATATTCTTCCTTGAGCACAAACATGATGCACTTATAGCAAAAGGCGAGCCCAGAGTTATACTCTGCATCCAGCTGGTCGTCCACCTCAGCAGATTTGCCCTTCAGCTCGGCTATCTGCTCGTTCAAGGACTTGATTTGCTCCTCGTAGGCCGTCTTCAAAGTGTCTCGCTCACTTTGTGCAGCCTGGAGATCAGACTTCAAGTCACCCAACTCGCTCTCGAGCTTGGAAGAGCTAGACTCAGCAATGGCCACTTTCTCCTCCAGGTCTATGATCTGCTTATGCAGATCGAGCAGCTTCTCCCTCGAGCGATCAGCGGACTCAGCCTTTTTCTTCAGGTCTTGATTCTCCGCTTGAAGCTTCCTCTCATGGCGCGTAGACCTGTTCTTGTAGCAAGAAACCAAAGTGGCCAGCTTAAAAGAGACCCTCTGAACAGAACCAGCCAATTCATTAAGACTCATGCTCTCAATGTCCTTGACCATTTTGGGTCCCACTGATTTGCCATAGTCCCTCTGGTACGGGGTCAAGTAGTCACCCTGATCCCGAGGCAGAAGATGAGAGGATCGATCTCCAGATTGAAGGCTGACCTCAGGACTCTTGTCGCAAACCTTCTTCCGCGGTGGATGAGGGGGCAGAGCAGGAGCAGGAGCAGGAGCTTTAAAAGAACCAACATTGGTTTTCTTCAGGGGAGGGGGGGATTGCTGGAGTCACCTGACCCCCGAGTACGTTTCTTTGACATAGCGCTAAGGATCTTGTTATCCATCCCGGCAGCTACGTCCACTAGGCGAGACCCAACAAGATTTGTTGACGACAGGAGATCGTAGCAGGTAGATGCGTTCACCAGAGCAGTTTCCACCTTGAGCAGCGGATCGTCGTCGAGTCTCTTGATCAGGCCCCACGAGTCTGAAAGAATAAACAAGGTTAAAGAACCAAATAAGTGACAACCAGAGATGTAAAGTGTACAGAAAAATAAATGACCTGGGGTGACAAAACGCGTTGGAAGGTGAATATCACCACCAAGCGAATGGCTCGCTGGACACCAATTTCCCCCAGCAAAGAAAAATTTGTTCTTCTAGTTTTTACATGAGGAGGGAAAGCCGGTGATAGGTTTCCTCTTCGCAGAGCTTGACATGAAGTAGTACCAGCCTGCTTCCTTTGGGCTGCTCCTTAGCTGGTACAAATGTTTTACTTCCACGAGGGAAGGCTCCCCGAGCCCACACATTTCCCATAGCACAAACAAGGCCGAAAGAACCCTCCACCCGTTCGGGTGAAGCTGACCTGGAGCTAGATGCATGCCACCCAATATCCTGGCAAAATAAAGTTGAAGGGGCAACCGAGCCCCTAACTTGAAGCTCTCTAGATGCAGCGTCACATACCCCTTAGGAGGCCGACTGGGAACATCACCTTTCCCAGGGATAGCAAGGAGGACGTCCTCAGGGATGTTATAAAGGTTCCTAAGCTTTAACAGGTCAGTGTGGGTAGTGGCACAAGTAATATAGTCAATGGGGTAAGCATCTGCCTCCATCCTATGACCGAGGTTTCTCTTCTTAGAGGGTCTACTCGGCTCGGAACTGCTCTCCTCACCATCACCCTCTTCCTCAGGGACCCCAGCCCCCTCAGAACTGTGGTTTTCACCAGAACCCGATGCTTGCCCCCCACGGTTTCCCATAGGCTCAAAATCAGGGGAAGGCAAAATGACCTTGGGACGAGGGTACTCAGGGGTATCCCTATTATAAGAGGGGCCTACACTACTAGAAGGGTATGGAGGACCAGTGGGTCTTAACAGGTTGGGGTACGAATCCTCTACCTCTTCGTCACTCTCATCTACAATTAATTTTCCTCTTCGGTTTGACATAGCGAAATCTTAAAAGGAAAAGCACAATAAATCCAAGTATATTGGTACAAAAGGGACAATACAGAATCCAAGCAACAACAACCAGAGAAGAAGTTAAAGGCGATACCTGGAATAGATCGACACTGGTGGCGTTGCCGTGACGGAGAAAGAGCCCAACAAAAGGAAGTCTCCGGTGCGGAAAGTACGATTAAGGGCCAAAGAAGGAGTTGGCTTACGGCGGAACGATAGATAACGAAACGCAATGGCAGTTCCAATTTAGGGATTTAAGACGAAAGGGGGAACGGAGGCGTTTAAGTTACGCGGATGTCAGCTCAATCGCCGCGTATCGAGGACAGATAAGCCGCCGTTTCAAATTTCAAATACAAAAGGCCAAAAAGCGACACGTCACTGGCCATTAAAAAGGCATGATGAGATGTCAGCCCAGCTACATATTGGACCCGCTCACGAAGGCCCATAGTTGGGCCGAAAACTCTTTAAACAAGAGACATCACCTCGAGTCCATCACAATAAAACAAGGACCAGAGGAATGTTGCCCGAGGTTTGCCAGATCCAATTTTTAGTTTCTAATCTCAACTCGCTTCACTCGCAAGACCAGAAACTAGGGGACTGGTGTTGAGTAATGAAAAGTACCAGCTCAGCTATGTCCTTATCTCTCACCCTAAGGCGAATCTCCCCAGCTGAATGGCACGAGCAGAGTCTTGGTACAACATTGTGTACGGGCATGTGCCAACTAAAAACGAGCATCGACCAGATATATGTACCGACCAGATGCTCATCACCCAAAGAAAGAGCACACGATCTCACGAAATCGCGACAGTTTCGTTATGCCCCGAACCGCTGGGAAGAACATGACATCCCACGTTTACCCACGATTCGGTGGTTGGAGACCCATGAGGGTCTACCACCACCCGAAAATGGGGGGCATGAAGAATACTCAGAAAACGTGGGATGATGGCTATAAGAAGCCAAGAGACCGATGAAGAAAGGGATGAAAAAATTGAGAGAAAAGGGAAAACTCTGCCAAATTGAAATCCTGACTCATTTTTGCACTGATCTTCGATATAGATTGTGCCGAGAATATTGTATTCAATTTACTTATTTAAATCATACACTTTACCCGTAAACACCTTGTTCTAACTTAAGCATCAGAGGGTTTACGCCGATAAAACCACCGGCGTCTCTGACTTGTTTCTGTGAGCATAGGCTTGGAAATGAGAGAAAGGGTAATCCGGGTCCCAGGAATACGGGCAGTTGCTGGAGCAAGGAGAATACAACCTTCCCTTCGTGGACAACACGAACGTTGGTGGAACAATCAGGTCGGGCAAAGGACGACCAGATTTCAGCATCAACAAGTATCTTGCTCTTATTAAACATATGCAAGAAAGTTAAGCTCTTATTCATCAGAACAGAAGTTGAAGAACAACCATTCAGATTATTAAACAAGTTCATATTATTTGCTTATTGGTCATGTAGAATCAAATTAGTTCTATTCGGTTATACAAGCTGAGGTGGCAAGTTGAGTCAGCAAGGGTGGGTCTCCAGGTGGTTTAAATCAGTTGTTATAACCAACTATAGTAACTGATAGCTATATAAGCTATAGAGAGAGCTGATAAGAGGAGTTCTACATAGCTTGATCAATTGTGTGGGTTTTCTAATGAGGAGAATATCTATGTGTGAGTGAAATCAGTTTCTTGCTCTTGGAAGAATCCATTGTAATCTTGTTCATCTTCTAATAAAGCTTTAGCTCTGTTGTTCCTGATCGTGGATGTAGGTACCTTGGTACCAAACCACGTTAACTCTGTCTTGAGTCTTTAAGTTTCTTTTCCTGTTCTGGAATGTTTCATTGTGTCCTCTGGTTCTGGGTTCTTGCTTGTTTGTGATTGGTTTCTACTTCAGAAGGGGTTACGAATTTGGTCTATTGCATTAACAAACTGGTATAAAAGCTTAGTCTATCTATCCTTAAATTCTTCAAATGGCATCTGCAAGATTCGATCTTGAAAAGTTTAATGGTGAAAATGACTTCTATTTGTGGAGTCTTAAAATGAGGGCAATTCTGATTCAATAAGGGCTCGATGCTGCTCTTGAAGATGATGAAGATCCAAAGGCCAAGAAAGGGAAGGAAGAAGGGTCGTCTAGTTCTGGTGCAGATATGAAGACTATCAATAACAAAGCTCACAACACTATCATCTTGCACCTATCAGATGAAGTGCTGAGAGAGGTGGCTAAAGAAAAGACTGCTTCTGGTCTATGGGCTAAGCTGGAAGAATTATTCTTAAAGAAATCACTAGCCAAGAGACTGTACATGAAAAGAAAGCTGTACACATTTTCAATGAAGGATGGAACAACTTTGAAGGACCATTTGGATGAGTTTAACAAGCTGATTCTGGATCTTGAAAATGTGAATATAGATCTTGAGGATGAAGACAGAGCCCTAATCCTATTAAGCTCACTTCCAGATTCCTATGAGCATTTTGTTGATACATTGCTTTATGGAAGACAAACACTCACATTAAAGGATGTAAAGAATGCCCTGGAATCAAAAGACTTAAAGAGAAGAATAGATGGAAATGATCAAAACCCTGCAGAAAGCTTAGTTGCCAAAGCAAAACCAGATAAGAAAGTCAACAAAGATAAGAAGAACAGCAACCAGAAAGATAAAGCAGACAAGAAGAAAAAGAAAAGAAAGTGTTATTTTTGCCACAAAGAAGGACATTACATCAAAGATTGTTTTGAGAAGAAGAAGCTTGAGAAATTGCAAAAAGAATCTGATGGAAAGGCTGTTGTAGCCTCTGAAGATGAAGGAATGTCAGATGATGCAGATGTTCTCATTGCTGCAGAAAAACAATCTTCAGGTGAGTGGATTCTCGACTCAGGTTGCTCCTTCCATATGTGTCCAAATATAGATTTCTTTAAGACTTGAAAACATTGATGGTGGGAAAGTCTTGCTTGTAAAGTAGCTGGAATTGGAACATTATGAATTAGAACTAAAACAGGTTAGATATGTTCCAAAATTAAAAAGAAATCTCATATCTTTAGGGATAATAGATCATGCAGGCTGTAGTATAAAATCAGAGAATGGTAATCTTCAGATTAAAGAAAATGGCCTGATCATAATGAAGGGCATAAGAAGAAATGGTTTATATGTACTTGTTGGCTCAATAACTATGCCAGCAATCACAGCTAGTGTAAGCAGTGATAGAACCAAACTTTGGCACATGAGGTTAGCACACATGAGTGAGAGGGGGTTGAAAGAATTAAGTAAGCAAGGGCTGCTAGGAAATGATCAAATCACCTCTTTACAGTTTTGTGAAAAATGTGTGTTTGGTAAAGCAACAAGGCATAAGTTCAACTCTGGTAGACAGGAAACAAAACATACCTTAGACTATGTTCATTCAGACCTTTGGGGTCCATCCCAAGTTCCTTCTCATGGTGGAGCTAGATACTTCATCACCTTCATAGATGATTACTCCAGAAGAGTGTGGGTCTATGTGCTGAAGCATAAGAGTGAAGCCTTTGAAAGGTTTAAGGAGTGGACTGCACTTATGGAAAATCAAACAGAAAAAAGGCTTAAAAGGCTGAGAACTGACAATGGCTTGGAATTCTGTAGCAGTGACTTTGAAAATTTCTGTAAGTCAAAGGGCATTGCAAGACATAGGACAGTGAGAAACACTCCCCAGCAAAATGGCTTGGCTGAAAGAATGAATAGGACCTTAATTGAAAAGGTCAGATGCATGTTGTTTAATGCAAATCTGTCAAAGCATTTTTGGGCTGAGGCAGTTAATACAGCTGCATATCTGATAAATAGGAGCCCCTCATCAGCTTTGGATTTCAAAACACCACAAGAAGTATGGTCAAGGAAGCCACCAAATCTTAGTAATCTCAGGGTGTTTGGCTGCCCAGCTTATGCTCATATAAGTCAGGGCAAGCTAGAACCAAGGGCTGTGAAAGGATACTTCATTGGGTATCCAGAAGGCATAAAAGGGTACAAAATCTGGTGCATTGATGGCAAGCCATCAAGAACCCTGATCAGCAGAGATGTAGTGTTTGATGAAGAGGCTATGTTGCAGCAAAAGGTTGGAACAGAAATTGAAATCTCTGAACCTTTAAATAAATCTAAGTTGAAGGTGGAGTCCAGAGACATTTTGAAAGAAAGTGAAAAGATTACAGAGCCCCATCAAGAAATTAACAAAGCATCAGAACTTGATAACTATCAGCTTGCAAGAGATAGAGAAAGGAGGGTAGTTAAACTGCCAAAAAGATATGGGATTGCTGACTTGATATCTTATGCACTGATGGTTGCTGATGAGATGACTGGAGAAGAACCTGAAAATTTCAAACAGGCTATGAATAGCAGAGACAAGTTAAAATGGCTGAGTGCTATGGAAGATGAAATGACATCACTCAAGAAAAACAATACTTGGGTTCTAGTTCAGAGACCTGCTGGAAAAAGGTTAGTGGGATGCAAATGGATCTTTAAGCTCAAGGAGGGAGTTTCTGGAGGTGAATCAGTGAGGTACAAGGCTAGGCTTGTGGCAAAGGGGTTCACACAAAAGGAATGGATAGACTTCAATGAAGTCTTCTCACTTGTAGTTAAACACTCCTCTATAAGGGTCCTATTAGCCATCACAATTTTCTTTGATTTAGAATTGGACCAGATGGATGTGAAGACTGCATTCTTACATGGAAACTTAGAAGAATAAATTCTGATGGCACAGCCAGAGGGTTTTGTTGAAGAAGGAACTGAAGACATGGTTTGCTTACTCAAGAAAAACTTGTATGGGTTGAAGCAGTCTCCTCGGCAATGGTACTTAAAGTTTGATGAGTTTATGCTGAATCACAACTTCAGCAGAAGTGAATATGACAATTGTGTTTACTTCAGGAAGCTGAACTCAGGTGATCAAATCAGTCTACTCCTCTATGTTGATGACATGCTTTTAGCATGTAAACATAGAGCAAAAGTTGAGAAGCTCAAGACTGAACTAATGGCAGTATTTGAAATGAAGGATTTGGGTCCTGCTGCTAAGATACTGGGAATGCAAATAAAAAGGGACAGACATGCCAAGACTCTATTTCTCACACAATCTGGATATTTGAAAAGGGTTGTCAGTAGATTTGGGATGGTGAACTCAAAGCTTGTCACTACCCCAGTAGCAGCACACTTCAAACTCTCTAAACAACAGGAACCAGAAGAAGAAGCAGACATTGATCACATGAGGAGAATTCCCTACTCCAGTGCAGTTGGTAGCATTATGTATGCTATGGTCTGCACTAGACCAGATGTTGCATATGGGATTGGCCTTGTTAGCAGGTTCATGGGGAATCCAGGCAAAGAGCATTGGGAGGCTGTTAAGTGGCTACTAAGGTATCTTAGAGGTACAGAAGGACATGGAGTGATGTTTGGACAGGTCAGCAATGCCTCAAGCAAGGTTTTGGGGTATGTTGATTCTGATTTTGCAGGAGATTTAGACAAGAGAAGATCTGTCACTAGTCTTGTATTTACCCTCTGTGGTGGAGCTGTGAGCTGGAAGTCAACACTACAATCAGTAGTTGCCCTTTCAACAACAGAGGCAGAGTATATTGCTTTAACAGAGGCTGTGAAAGAAGCATTATGGTTGAAGGGGTTAGTCACAGAACTGGGTTTGGAACAAGAATCAGTCACTGTCAATTGTGATAGCTCAAGTGCTATACAGTTGAGCAAAAACCCCAAATACCATGAAAGAACTAAGCATGTGGATGTGAGGATGCACTTTATTAGGGATGAAATTCGAAGTGGTGTGATTAATGTCATTAAAATTCCTACTGAAGTGAATCCAGCAGACATGTTAACAAAACCTTTGCCAACAGTTAAGTTCAGGAACTCCTTGGACTTGATTGGGGTTATTAACTTGTAAGTCAAGTTAACTGGTATTCTGGAGCAGTGATGAGTAGAGCTATAACCGAGTAAACTAAGGTGGAGATTTGTGGAATCAAATTAGTTATATTCGGTTATACAAGCTGAGGTGGAAAGCTGAGTCAGCAAGGGTGGGTCCCCAGGTGGTTTAAATTAGTTGTTATAACCAGCTGTACTAACTGATAGCTATATAAGCTACAATGAGAGCTGATCAGATTAGTTCTAAGGAGTGAGATCGATTGTGTGGGTTTTCTAGTGAGGAGAATATCTCTGTGTGAGTGAAATCAGTTTCTTGCTCTTGGAAGAATCCATTGTAATCTTGTTCATCTTCTAATAAAGCTTTAGCTCTGCTGTTCCTGATCGTGGATGTAGGTACCTTGGTACCGAACCACGTTAACTCTGTCTTGAGTCTTTAAGTTTCTTTTCATGTTCTGGAATGTTTCATTGTGTCCTCTGGTTTTGGGTTCTTGCTTGTTTGTGATTGGTTTCTACTTCAGAAGGGGTTACGAATTTGGTCTATTGCATTAACAGGTCAATTCCATGGTAACAAATAACTATCGCTGTCATTCTAGCTTAACAAAGGGTGGGCTCACTTGAACCCACCAGTTTCCTCTTTACATATTCTTTTTAGTTAAGTTATTTAATTAATTCTTTTCTTCTCCTTCTTTTCTCAATTTCGCAAATTCTCATTAATTCATTGAACTATATTCTTTTTGCTGTAAATAATTGGTATCATTAATTTAAAGGAATAAAATCTGCCATTTAAAAATGAATATCAACAAATTTTTTGTTAGTTATGGAAGTTAATAAATATCAAGAAATTAATTTTTACCCAACACCAAAGCTAATGGATATAAAAAAAAAATTCTTATATATAGAAATTATAAAATATAAACCCATGACATACTATGAAAGGCAAAAAAATTTCATTCAAAAGAAAGCAAAATTGAGTATCTAGTTTGCATAGTGTGAGAGTAGAGAGAGAATTAGCTATTGTAAGGTTGAGAGAGAAAGGATAATTTTGAAATTTTAAAATTTAAAATTTTTAATAATTAATTTACATTTTTAAAGAGGAATTTAGTCGGTTCAAATAACCCCACCTCTTCAAAAATTGTAATTCTAGAAATATGATAAATTCCAAAAAGTTTGGGTAGTTTGGTGATAATGTCTTTTCTCAAATTATTAAATAAGTGTAACTTATTTAATCATTTTACAGAGATAGGTGATAAATGATAAATTAAGTGATTATTTCAGTATTTGATGGTTTTTGGGATACATTTAGATACTTCATTTACCTAATTAAATACTTGTCAAAAGTTAAATAACTAAGGCATTGTTCTCTTTAAAAAAAAAAAAAAACTAAGGCATTGTTAAATAGTGAGGATGAGTAGCTTACAGTACTAAAATATTTAGTAAACACGTACTGTGACTTAGAAGCTAAGATGAATTAATTTCGCACTTGTATGATGAGAAATTATTAAAAGCCAACAACCAATTTCATGAGCCCAAATAATAAGCCGAACAAAGGAAGAAAATTCTCTTAATTTATCTAGAATTATCTTTGGTAAACTTATCCTTAATAATTGGGTGGTTTAGTAAGTTGAGAATGTGATATTATTAAGAGTTGGGAGGTAAGTTTTGAATGTGATTATTAGTTTTTTTTTTTGTAATATTTTGCTTGTGTAGTTTTTATTTACTCTCACTTGCTGCAATTGCTGCAAATACCATAAGATCATAGGGTTTAGGTGCCAAACGGTGAGCAAAGAATAAGAAGAAAGAAGAGTGAGCTGTCAGTACTATAGTGTCTTGTGCGTAAGATCCTCTATTTTTAGTAAAATTCTTTGTTATCCAAATAATTTCTATTTTGAGTAGATGAATCCTCTTTAGTTTTCAACAAACATTTATAATATCTTTATTATTTTTGTTAAAATATTATTTAAATGTAATATTTATTATATATTATTAATTTTTATTTTATAGTTACAACTTTTTACACAACAGGTATGAGGTATCCACTGCTTTAGGGATAAACTAAAAAAATAAGAAAAACACATACTCCAATACAATGTATTCTATCCCATAATATATTGAAATTTATATTTTTTTTGTCTTTTAATTTGTCCCTTATCATATTAAAGTAAGGAACCACTACTAAATAATGACTAAATAATAATATTTTGGCTATATTTTATGTTTAATTTTAAAATTTTTGTTTAATTTGTAGGATTAAAGCTTAATTTATCATTATGGTTGTTCCTGAGAATTTATAGCGACTCAACAGCAACTAACGATGTTGGGGTAGAAGTGTACCATTACGGAGACTTTGGGGGCGCTAAGAAGCTTTGGTAATAAATAAAGAAGGCAAATGAAATTAACTATATTTATGAGTCAATAGTAAATTTCGCCTCCAACTCCACCTCAACCTCAACCACACGTAAAAGTAAAATAAAAGTTAAAAAATTTTAACGCGTTATCCTTAAAAATTAAATTAATGACAAAACTATTCAAACAATTTACCTTATTAACACTGAGATGGGGTGTATATAATTTTTTAAAGAAATAAATAGGAAAGGTTAGATGCTTGGATAGACACCAAATTAACTCAGATCAAATATCTCCAAATTGATTTTTAAGCTTCCAAATACAGAGGTTAAAGAAAGTAACTCGAAAACGATTTGATCAAGCCTTCAGGTGGCTATGTAATCATATGATGATCATTGAAAAATAAAAATGATAAGGAGAGTACACTTACACGATTGAAGACCATGAAATCGAGGTGTAAATCAAGACCGTCGATAGTGACAGACTTTGCATGACCGCACAGGGAACCCTCCTTCTCGTATAAGACAACCTCAACTCCTGCTTTTGCAAGAACATAAGCATAAGCTGATACAAGCCCACTGATCCCACCACCAATCACTGCTACTCTCATTTTTTTTTTTCTTGATGATTTCAGAATCCTATGTATCCAATATTTATCAGGCTCTCCCCGAAAAAAAATGGAAGAAAGAAGAGTGAAGAGAGAGATCCAAACGACGGAATACGCAATTAACAAACAGCAACTGGACCTGGCATTTGCATTATTTGTCTAAAATTAACAAATAATAATGCACAAACAATTCTGACGGACATCTTATCTAGTTTATTTTTACTTCATTTTTTTTTTTTTTTTTTGGCTTGTGAACATCCCCAAAGCCACCAAGCCAGCTCGATAATTTAATGCTACGTACATGCGCAAATGTGCAACGAATAATCCAGGTTTGGCAATTTTAATATTAATTTCTAAGGTCAAGTGGCGAAACTACGGGAACATGTAAGAGAGACCTGCATATCCAGGTCGTGATCCAAAACCATCACCTATAGGGGCCCGTTCCCTTTCCATATCCAGTTGCAGTTGAGCAGCGAAATGAATGGCACAGTCTCGGAGCAAGGCCCCTAAGGCTCTTTATTATTTTTGGTAACGTGATTAGGCAACCGTTGTTTAAAAGTTAGCTATAATCCTAAAGACTAAAGCTATGATAGTGGGCCTCAATGCCCGGCATTGTGCCGGTTTTTAAATGCAATCATTAGATTCAAGTAAAATGAATCCAACAGTTGACATTGAGGGTAAATTTTTTAAAAAAATAATCGGTAACTTATTAAACTAGTTTCTTAAATTTGAAATCCCTAATTTTCTCTCTCACCCACTGAAATTGAATCTCTCTCATCTCTCTCTCAAATCAGTAATTTCTCTCTTGGATTTATTTACTAATTACATTAAATCGAAGCCATCATCTCACTCCCAACAAAGAACAAGTTGAATCCGTCAACCGGCTGCTGTCATCTTGAATCATTGAAGTTGAACGCATCTTTCTCTCATTCTCTTTTATTTTTGAGTTAAGGACAAAGTAAGGAAGTAATTTCTTTCTTGGATTTGTATAGTAGCTTTTTGTAGTGACTACTAAAAATGCTATGTCAAATAGTTAGGGTTTATATGATATATCAAATGTTTTTGTACTATGTGAAACAATTAGGGATTTATGAATTTTCAGTGGAAAAAAGGTGTTTAGATGATGAAAAATTGTTGTCCAATGGATGATTAATGGTTTTGAGGCATGAAATTGGGAAGAAAAGCATAAGAAGATGCTAGGTTGTAATGAGAGAGAGGTGCGGGTTTTCAGATTTTAGAGAGAGAGGATGAAGATAATGAAAGTCAGAGGAACCAGCTAGTCATATTAAATGTAGCAGCTAACCACTTAGTTTTTGCCTTCGAAGAGGTTAGTCGCTTAGATCAAGCGACTAATCACTTGGAAGGCATAAACCAAGCGATTAGCCACTACATTTAATTTGGCTAGCATGTTCCCTTGACTTTTGCAAACAATTTTCCTTTTTTTTATTTGCTCTTTCTACTTTTATTGATTATACTAACACTACACTTATGTGTTGCCTATTATAGGATTTGAACAATATAATCCACTTATATCATGTATACTACATATGATAAAAGTGCAAGACCTGATCAGAGAGCATGGATACACTTTTTGTAAGTATAAATTAATTAATTTCTTTAAAGTTGTTATGTTAACAATTAGTTTTGTTTGTGTTATTGACGTAATATTGAAGGTTGTGTAAAATTAATGAAGAGCAAAAAAAAATGAGGATAAGCATGACCAATTTATTTTATCTCATTGTCGTGTGAGTGCATTCACTAAAGTTATTTCCGCATTCTCAATTGAGCAACAAACTGTAATTAAAGAAATTGCCTTTAGAAGCATCCTAGACCTAAGATGTAGTCGGCAACAGTATGATACAAAGAGGCTTCATATAGTTTTGCATGACAAAGAGTTTTGCTTAAATATCACTAACTTTAGCATCATAATGAAGATCAAAGAAGGAGGTGAACTTGTAGAAATAGGGAAAAAAATAGGTGATATTACTGAACTATGTGCTAATTATAGAGCCAATCAAAGAGGAATCGAAGTAGTCACAGGTAATGATAGATTGATAGCTAATGAGAGCTCCATTGATGATTTTAAAATCCACTTCTTTGTGTTTCTTTTAGGAACTGTATTATGTCCCACAAGTGGATTGTTTGTAAAAAAAAAAGGAAAATACAGTTCCTAATCAATAGTTCCTAACTGTATTATGTCCCACAATCTAATGTATTTTCATGCCCTCAAAGATGTACAGTCAATCAGAAAAATGAATTGGGTTTGATGTGCTTCAACTTTCTTTAGGAGGCTACAACGAAGTATAAAAAAGACCACGTGAAGTCGGTTAACAGTTGTCTTGTATTTTTAAAGAAAAATTTAACAAACTTTGACATATTGCTATGAAAATAATGTGACATAAATATTGATGTTGTTATGAATAGTTCTTCTTCTTCTTCACTATTGTTCTATAAGATCGTTGTTCTATTGATAGAGCGGTATGCCCCGTTAGTGTATGGACCAAGGAAGAGATTCACTGTTCTTGAAATGGTAGAAAAGTTTGGGGACATCATACATAGTAAGGTTTGTATTATTCCCTTTCTTGTTCATGCATTTATACAATTTTAGGAACTAAATTGCATTTGCTTCCATTGTCATTATTTATGATTGCTGTTCTTATTTATTTTAGGTTTTGATGCATGAAGCAGGTTTTTTTCAACTCCAAAGTCATTTCTTTAATTATCATCATACCCAAGATGCTGGCTAAGTGCTGCTAATATAGAGGCAACTTTTAAGGTGCTTACAGAGTCAATCTAGAGAATTGAACACAAAATGAATTCATTCAATGTGAGAATAGAAATGATTAAGAAGATTTTGGACAAATTGATTTGTTTGCAGCTATTAAAGGAAAAAAAAATTATCCATAGGAGATAAAGTTCAAGCAACTCAATGAACAAACAAACAAACCATACAACATTTAAACATGAGTTATGCATAAGCCTCTATTATACCATTTCATTTTAAAGAATTTTAAAATATTTAGTGGCATTCTTCATGGCTTGAAACACCAAACAACAATTTAACATGAGTACAATTTAAACTTGCAACATGTCATTTTATGTATGTGATAGACGATGTTGTACATGAATCATAACCCTCAAAATAAAATGGATAGGAATAAAAAAAAAATTGCTGCTAATTTTGTGACATGCAACACCACACTTCAAAGATGCAACACATGATGTAAACATATAACATGAAATTTACATGTAAAAAGTAATATAAGACATGCAATGATTGGTGTTAAACATGCAACGATGGACATTAAACATGAGTATGACGTAAACATACAACAGAACACACGATACATGTGACAAACGATGTGAAACATGCAACATGAACGTCAAACATGAAACAGGCAAGAAAATTCTCATTTTCTGGCTCCTATTTAAAATATGCAACAATTGAAGTCAAGCATACAACATGTGATGTAAATATAAAATACGAAATTTACGTGTAAAAAAATAACATTAAACATGCAATGATTGAAGTTAAACATATAATGACTAAAGTTGTCATGCCCCAAACTCCTAAAGGTCTAGGGATGATTTTTCTATCAATCAATATCTCAAAAGTACAAAAAACATATTGATAACGAGACCTCCTAAAACATTTGTGAAGTTGTTAAAATTAGAGTTCAACAAATAAATCCCAAAAATAAAATGGATATTACACTTAATAGGTCCCAAAAAAGTCTTATAATAGAATTTCACATATAAAAAAGTCTTCTATGACTAAATGAACTAATGAGTGTGAGCAGTTTTGCCAAATCCGTTAAACACTAGATCCATCAGTCATCTAGGAACTTTAATAAACTATAGTGAGTATAAAACTCAATAAGCAAATTAGGTTTCCATATAGCAAAACTAAATATATACCATATACAATGTATATGTATGAAATAGCATGAGTGCAAGCTTACTTTCATTCATAGGTTTCAGATTCCACCAATCACTAATAAAGACTCAGTCTTATTCTAGGGAATACCAACACTTCGCTACTGCTTAGTAAGACTTTGCATATCTTCTATCATATAATGAGCTTAAATCACTAGTCGATAACTTACCGTACATATCACATATACCAATCCCAAAAGAAAGGCCACACATATCAAAATGTTCCACATAAACATATAAGTGCCTACTAAGCAAGTAACACATCACAACTTCACTTGTCACTTTCAGAAAATTCACATCTTGCATGTGGTATTTTGCACTATGTGTGGCACATTGACCCTTGAGAAGTGGCTCCCGCATAGTCTCAAGAGGTGGTCCCACACAACTTTAGGAGGTGGCCCCCAATACAAACTCTTATAAAACTCAAAATAATAACAAACTCCACATATTTATAAATCATAAATTGCAAATACAATTTATTAACATTTTTTTTTTCACATAGTGACTTATAACAAACATCATGTGTTCATGCTTATGTTGATGTATATTTCAAGCAAATTTTCAAATATCCTTGCCAAAAACATCCATAATGCATATATTAAAATAATCTTTTTGAAATCCACACAAATGTATATGCTCATTGTGATCCCAGTTTAAAGTCTAGTTTACTTATCTCTCAGTGATCACAACGATAAGTTTAACCTCAATCTTAATCTAACCACCATAACCTAACATTAAAGATTGAGTTCCCATGAACATCATACTTGCATAAGAATTTAGTAATAATCTATTCTCCTCAAGAAACTATTTCCTATAACTTCATGAATCAAAAGGTTTCATTTTCACAATGCAGAAACATAATGACTAGTCCTCAATCTCTAATTTTTATAAAATAAAATACTAATTCAAAAATCATGAATTTTTATAGGACTTAAAATAGACATATCAATATATAAGCATTAAAAATTTCAAAGCAAGTTCAATCAAAATATGCTCCAAATAAATTTTATCGCATGACTATTATGTCCTAAAATCTAGAACCTAGAATTGATTATCCTTTAATAATTAATTCACAACAATTAAAATGCAAGGAAATAGGGCTCTAATTTTGGATATGATAAACTAGACATATAGAAGAGTAGACCTCGAGAATTTCATATTTTTTTTTTAGCAATTTTGGTCTATCTAATCATTTTTTTTCTGTCTTATATCACAACAAATAAGTTAATTTTCTAGAATCATAGGGCATCATTCGAGAATTCATTAAAAATAAAATACAAGACATTTTTGGATGAAACAAAATTCTATATAATTGTAGGACGTCTATTTGCAACAAATATGAACAAGTTTTCTTACTCAAAATGCAAAATTTTAAATAATTTTTTAAGTAAGTCACAATCATAAAAATCCAGCATAATATTTCCTTAATTCTCAAGGTTATCATTTAATTAATAATTCCCTAACACATAATACCCATAAAATCATGCAATAACCTAAAGAATCATAACCCACAAAACTTATAGAGACGAAACCCAATAGATCTAAGATTATACAAGAAATAAAGTATTTAAATGTTAAAAAAAGGAAAATTATCTCTAGACTACCTTTGTTTTGTCATATGTACATCTAACCACTACAAAATTTTAACATGTTCTTTATACCATCTTTATCTCTAAATTTGTATCAATCAACCACTTTGACACTGAGAACTAAAAAATTACTATTTTACCCCTAAATGAATTAGAAGACTATTTTATCTTACAAATTTTTTTAAAAAAAATTATAATAACCATTTAACTAATTGATAGATATTATCAAAAAATTGGGTGTGTGAGTACCATTTAATTAATTCATAATAATATTATTATTTGATTTTTAATCCTTTTGACCTAAAAAACATGTAATAATCATCTCAAATATTTTTTATTTTTTTTTATCAATTATACAATCACAATCATCAAACAATTTTTATTGTTTAAATTAATCACCAAAAAATAATAATCTATACCTACTTTGAATAAAACAATTATACTTAAAAAAATTATCATTTAAAAATTATAACTATAAAATTAATATCTTGGATTTTGAGATTTATTTGTTTTATTAAATTCAAAGTATTTTTGTAATTATAATTTTTTATTTTAAAAAAATTTGTAGGATAAAATGGTCTTTTATTTCATTTAGGGGTAAAATAGTCATTTTATTTAAATTCTTAGTATTATAGTGGTTGATTGATATTAGTTTAGAAACAAAGATGGTGCAAAGAACATGTAAAAATTTTGTAGTGGTTGACATACAAATGACAAAATAGAGGTGATGCAAAGATAATTACCCTAAAAAAAATGTATACCTTCGTCACCTCCATAATTATCCAACAATTTTTTTTACTCCAATGATATAAGCCACCCAAAAATCTTTATTCACCTTTCAAACCTTGTCAATGGCCAACCAAGAAAGAAGAGAAGGGCCTAGCTCTCATTTTCTCTTCCAAGGCCATCTATTTATGGATAGGGTTTTTGGCTACTGGGCTTGGATCTATTTATACCTAACTTTTTTTTTTAAGCTAATGAGGTTAGGCTAAAATTTGGCCCAATTACAAATAAGTCTAAGTACCAATGCCATGTTCATACTAATACTAATATTAATAATAGAAAAATAAAAATAACAATAATGATGACGTAATAAAATAAAAGAAACAATTTAACAATCAAATAAAAAAATAAATCAATAATCATAACAATGCAATCAAAATATTACTAATAGTTATTTAATTTTAAGGTATTATAGAAGTTAACATAAGTATGACGTAAACATGCAACAGAACACATGATACGTCTTATATACAATGTTAAACATACAACATCAACGTCAAACATATAATGGGCGGGAAAATTTTCATTTTTTGGCTCTACTTCAAACATGCAACAATTAAACATGCAACTTGTGATGCAAACATGAAAAATGAAACTTATGTGTAAAATAAATAATATGAAACATGCGACGATTAAAGTTAAACATAAGTACAACGTAAACATGCAACAGAACACATGATACATGTGACATACGATGTTAAACATGTAACATGAACATCAAACATGAAACAGGAGGAAACATTCTCATTTGTAGCCTCTATTTAAAACATGCAACAATTGAAGTCAAACATGCAACATGTGATATAAAAATGAAACATGAAATTTCTGTGTAAAAGAAATTAAATGAAAAATGCAATGATTAAAGTTAAACAAGTAACGATTGGAGTTAAATATGAGTATAGCATAAACTTACAACAGAGCACGTGAGACATGTGACTGACTATGTTAAACATGCAAAATGGATGTCAAACATTAAATGGGTGGGAAAATTCTCATTTTTTGGAGTTTATTTAAAACAAACAACAATTGAATTTAAACTTTAACAAAGTAAAGTCTTTATGCCATGAAATTTTTGAGTTAGATCCTACCGCTACAATTTATAAGTCTAGAATAAAGAGAATTAATCTATGGTTTGAGGCCTGAGTTTAGGAGCTTTGTTATAGCTCTCCAAGGAGTTTAAGAGCTTTGAAAACTTGCTTGTTGATCAAGAAGCGATTGACAAGTAAATGAATGGGGCCTTAGTAAAGAATGATGAGGAATCACTCTTCATCAATAAGAAGAGATATCAATTTAGATGACATAATGGTGGATGATCTAAAGGAGATGTTGACAAGTCACAAGGTCATCAACAAGAAGGTAGGTCGTAGATAAGGGAAACACAAAGAAATCGTGGCAATGGCGGCCAATACAAGCCAAAGAAGAAAATCGAAAAGAGTTACTAAAACTACAGGAAAAAGGGTCATATGATAAAAGATTGTTGACTTACGAAAAAGTCTGCAAAGAGTAACGATGCTACCTCCAATCAAAAGAAAGATAGTGATAAAGAATAGGCAGTTGAAGCATCAATTGCCATCAAATAAGAGGAGTTGGCCCTTACAGTCGCAATACCTGGCCAAGTTAACTATATAAGTGATTGGATCGTTGACTCAAGGTGTTCAAATCACATGACTAGTAATGAGAGAGAAGCTACAAGACATGACTAAGTACAAAGGAAGCCGCGTGGTAATAACAATAAATAACTCACAATTACTAATAGCTTATATTGGCTATATAGTTCTTACACCTCAATATAGTCCACACAAAGTCTCACTTTAAGATTTGTACTATGTTCCTAGTATGAAGAAAACTCTACCCTCAGTACCACAACTAACATCATTAGGCAACTATGTCTTGTTCAGTCCTTAGAATGTCAAAGTGTATTAAGACCTAAAGATCTTGGGGACACCTATTATAGAAAGACAAATGTTAGAGTCAGGCTATATATTGTCAGCAGAGTATGTCTATATGGACAAGACTTGAAGGAATGAGATAGTAGATTTATGGCATGCTCGATTGGGACATGTTAATTATCACAAGATAAAAGTGATAATGAACAAGTCAATGCTCAGAGGTCTACCTTAACTTATTGCGTGAGGAGATGTGGTGTGTGCAGGGTGTCAATATGGTAGGCTCATTAACTCCTATATGAAGAGTTGAAGTTCAGAGTGAAAAAATGATTAGAGCTAGTACACTCTGACGTGTTTGGGCTTGTCAAGTAACCTTCTATTAGCTGCATGCGATACATGGTTATATTTATCGATGATTTCTCGAAGTATGTTTAGGTCTTCTTTATGAAAGAAAAAATTGATATCATTTTAAAGTTTAAGGAATTCAAAGATATAGGCGAAGGAGAAGTAGAAAAGAAGGTTTGTTGCCTACGAACAGACAATGAAAAAAGTCTACATCATATGAGTTCTCCTAGTATCTTCGAGACTATAAGACACACCATCAGTTCACTTATGCCAATGCACCATAACGAAACAACATAGCAGAATGAAAGAACTGGCATCTAATAGAGATCTGTCGAAGTATGTACATACGAAGAATGTATCGGGAAAGTTTTGGGCCGAAGCCATTAAGATAACAGCTCATCTGATTATTAGACTTTCTCAACCAAAACTAGGGTTCATCTCACCTTATGAGAAGTTGTGGATTGTGAAGCCTATAATCAGCCACTTTCGTGTATTTAGCTGCGTGTGTTATGTCTTCATGCCAAACCACTTACGAAGCAAATTTGACAAGAAGGCGATTTGTTGTATCTTTGTCAAGCATGATAGCAAGAGAAAAAGATAGAGGCGTTGTAATCCTACTAGTGGACAATGCTACACAACATGAAGCATAGTGTTTGACAAAACATCTTCGTGATGGTCTTCAGAAAAAGAAGAGTTATCAAATTCAAAAGAAATTGAAGATCAAATGAAAGAAAGAATTGTTGAAATTCGCCTGAGCCAGAAAGAAGCTGAAGATTCTGATTATCCAAAGGATGATAATATCGAGCATCATGAGATGTAAAGTTCTTAGAAGACAGATGTTCACAAGAGCCCTATTAGAGACGAGGAGCTAAGTGAACCAGAACCAAGAATTCTTGAATTTCAGCTTAAAATATCTAAAAGACTTGGAAAGCTGAATCTCAAGTATGCTAATGAAGTGGTTGTAGAATAAGAAAAAAAAAAGAACTTGAGACATTTGAAAAAGCAATAGAGCATTCTCATTAGATGAAGGCGATGGAAGAAGAAATCGCTGCACTGAAGCAAAATCAGACATTTGAAAAAGCACCCAGATGGTTCAATTGAAAGGTACAAAACTCGATTGGTAGCTCGAGGTTTTTCATAACAACACGGGCTAGACTATAATTAAACGTTTAGTCTGATGGCATTGCTCACAACAGTAAGACTTTTACTTGTACTTGCAACTAGTAAAGAATTAAAATTATGACAGACGGATGATAAAAATGCCTTCTTATATAGAGAATTATGATCAAGAGATCTACATGAACCAATCGAGAGGATTTTAGAATAAAGCTCATCTAGAGTATGTATGCAAGCTAAGAAAGCCACTTTACGACTTAAATCAATCACCAAGGGCATGGTATGATAAGATTAATGAATTTCTAACTCAAAGTGGCTATTCCATAGCATATGCAGATTCTAGTTTGTTTGTTAAAGCTAGAGTGGCTATTCCATAGCATATGCAGATTCTAGTTTGTTTGTTAAAGCTAGAGTGGCTATTCCATAGCATATGCAGATTCTAGTTTGTTTGTTAAAGCTAGTGAAGGAAAATTAGCAACTATACTGGTGCACGGGGATGATTTGATTATCACTGGTGATGATGAAGAAGAGATTTAGCGGACAAGAGAGAACTTATTAGTTCATTTTTAGATGAAATAGCTTGGTCAGCTTAAGCACTTTCTTGGTCTAGAGGTTGATCGAACAGAAGAGGAGATATTTATTTACTAGCAGAAAATATGCGGAAGACTTGCTGAAGAAGTTTGGAATGTTGGAATGCAAGCCAATTTCAACTCCAATGGAGGTCAATGCAAAATTTTGCACACACGAAGGCAAATATTTATAAAATAGAAGTATGTATCGATAATTAGTAGGTATTTTAATCTATCTAACGCTGACCCAACTAGACATTTTGTATGTAGTAGGCGTAATGAGTTGATACATGCAAAATCCAAAGAAACCTCACTTGGAAGTGGTTTGACGAATACTAAGATTTATGAAAAATACATTCAACTACGATTTATTGTACAAGAAAGGTGAAAGTTGCAAGCCAACTGGCTATTGTGACGTTAACTACACTGAAAATCATAATACAAGAAGATCAACTATTAGGTATGTTTTCATAATTGAATATGGAGTAGTTTCTTGGTGCAGTTAGATGACCAATTATATCACTATCAACCACAGAAATAGAGTATAGAGCAGCAGCGATGACAGCTCAAGAAAACACTTGGTTAATACAATTGATAAAGGATCTACACCAACTAGTAGATTACGTAGTACCATTGTATCAATCGACAATCAGCTTGGCGGAATTTTCCATGCAAGAACTAAGCATGTGTAGGACTATTATCACTTCATCAGGAAAAAGGTATTATAAGATTAAGTTGAGATGCGGTATGTCAAGACAAACGATCACGTTGCGGATTTGTTTACAAAAGGTTTTAGCACTACAAAGTTTGAAGAGTTCCGCCAACCCAACAACTTAATATGCATCAAAGGATGAAAGCTAGTGTTGAGGCAGAGTGTTAAAGGTCCAACACCAATTTCATGTTCCAATCCAATTATATTTGTCTAGACCTAAGATCAAAGCCCAATCCATAGAAGATTTAAGAATTGTGTATAGCATGAGAGATATTTCTAATATTAAAATATCTAATAGAGGTAAAAAAATCTAAGTCTAAATTTTTTTTGAATATCTTGAAATATTTTAAAAATATGGTTGTTAAATTTTTGTAATTTAATATTTAAGTGGTTTGTATTAGTTTTAAGATACTATAAATCCTCCCCCTATGTCATTTGGTTATGCATCAAGTGAGGAATGAAGAATTAGAATAGAGAAAGAAGAGTGAGAAGTGAGTATTGTAGCGTCTCTCTTATAAAATATTAATAAAATCTTTCAGTTTAGTGAAATTCTACTATTGCCAAATAGTTCCAATTTTGTGTAGTTAAGTCCTCTTCTGTTTTCAACACTGTCATGAGATTTTCAAGAATATTTGAAAAGTACAAGGAGGATCTACAAACAGAGATCAAAACAGAGATGGAAGATTTTTTAATTTCAAAGATTCAGTGGTTTCAGCTCGTTTATAACGTTCGATTCCAGTCATTAACATTTCAGTTTTTAGGGATTTGAGGTAGTGAAAGGAAATTTCATCAAATTTATTTACTATTTCATGAAATTTCGGCATGAAATTATGTTCTATGAGAATTATCTAATTACAACTGAACCAGCGAAAAAAGTACTTGAAGTCCTCTTACAACAAACGATAGAGGAATAAATTGAGCAGAATTAATTAAAAGAACATAATCAATATTGATATGCTGAAGGAAAGCCTTCGTAAGGATCGCTGAATGCAGCAACGTTGCCGGGACGTGAAAATACTATCTACAATATTATGTGAGAATTTTCAATCAAAATTCTGTTAAATCCAATGAAGCATAAAATGCTTCACGTAACCTTTAGAGCTAAAAGCATTTATACACTGAAGTAATTTTTCAAGAACTTACCTGATAATCTCCGATTATCCGAGACTTGAAACTGGCTGCACAATAATCAAAGTAATATTCCCATGTCCGAATGAACTTTTCATTGAATCCCAGAGCAAGAATTTCACTAAGAAAGAATTTTATAACATCAAGATTTAGAATTATGGTAATGCTGTATTCAAGTAGCTAGAAACAACTATATTACAAGTCAAGTACAAATTAACTACGCTGACAACTATAGTATTTTAATTTCTTACCTTTGTTTTCCCATGAAATTTTTTCTCCAGCATCTGAGTGTTTGGTAGTAATGGATTCCTATATTTTCCAGATGTTCCACACTGTTACAACAGAAGTTCAATTAATTTAGTGCAATAATTTAGTGGAAAAAGGAACTTGAGACCAAATCCTAAACTGTACCAACAGATAACTATATCTTATACCATAATCCGGATGAAGAAGTCATCGCTGATGTTATTCTACCTAACGACGGCAAGCATCCACCAGGGAAAATATATTCCTTTATAAAACCTGGACTTAGCCTGTATTCATCGTAACACTGATCTGGCACTGATATGAACTGAAAAGTATCAACCAACAATTCAGCATTAGCAACTTATCAAATGTCCCAAAAAAATGAAATAAACTCTGATCAAACTGGCAAACAGGCTATAGTTTCTTCATTTATCCCTCCTATTTCACCAGTACCTGTAGAACAAGAAGTCCATGTGTAGCCAATAGAGATTCGCAGCAACCGAAAAACTCCTCCATGTAATCATGGCCAACATGTTCTATCATTCCGCTAAAAGAGACAGTAGAAAAGCTTGTCGTGCCAGCATGTAGATTGTAGTCATATGCATAATTTGATGTGGTAAAAGAACTTACCAAGAAATAATTCTGTCATATTTATTAGCTTTAGGCAATTGACGATAATCACAAAGATAGAATCTGATGTGGTCCTGATGGCAGAGATGGTTAAGAAGTTATGAATATGAATAATGTGATCATTTGAGCAATGAATTTTAACTAGTATTGTGTATCAAATGGTTAAGTGTTCTTTATATCTCAATACTTAGATCACATTCCTCAAAATAGTTACCTGGAGGCCGGCTTCTCTGACTTTGATTTCTGCATATTTCAGTTGCTCCTCAGACAAAGTTATGCCTGTATACTTGCATCCAGTTTGCTTGACTATTTCAATGGCTAAGGTTCCCCACCCAGATCCAATATCAAGAACTTCTTGCCCCTTACTAACTCTTGCCTAGAGGAGTTAAGAGTAAAGAAAGAATAAGCATCTTGCATTGAAATTTCCGAATGAATTTAAGTGGACTCACTTTCTCAATCAGAACAGAAACTTTTCTCATTTGTCCAACTTCCAAGTCTTCATGTTCGCTCTATAAACAAAAGAATGCAAGCTTCAATATTCAATACATTTTCAACTTTTCCTTGAAGGTGAAACATAAAATAAACTAAAGCTATAGTACGCCACCAACGAAAATCACTTCTGCTTTTGAAGTAAAAGCGTGAAAGAATGGGATCCCAACCTTAAATATCGCACATGAGTATGTCATTGACTTGTCCAAGAACAGAGAAAAAAGTTCATTGCTCTGTGAACACAAAATGGAAAGGAGTTATCAGGACCCTTACTGAGTAGTTAAAATAAAGCAGAAATTCTATAGCCTCAACTTAGCTCACTATAACTTATTCACACCAATTTTATAATTTAAAACTTCATTAATGAATTTCAGCACTGTTTTCCTTCAAAATAGCTAGAATATAGCAAGAAGCAATGCAGAATTTGGAACAACAGTTTTGAGAAGCTGAATAGATAGTTGTTATAAAATTTTATCAGCTTTATTTGCCTGTCCACTAGAATTTTTTAAGTGTTATTCAAATTTATGAGAACCTGACGCTTCTAAACTTTTATTAATTTGCTTCCTTTCTGCTATATATTTCTAGGCTTGCCTGCAGAAATTGCTCGTAAAATCAATTTACCAGATCATAATGACGAGAGACATTCCTGCGAGCTTGTGTGAGAGTATTCTTCCTTGAAATATGCCGAAAGAAATATTTTGCAGATGCAATACTAGCTGTGAAGAACATTGGTGACCACCAACCCCTAAAGCCAACAGGCGTGAATATTTAAATGTAAAATGATTCAGGAAAAAACTGGTACTAATATCGTATTCCCAGAAACCACGATTCACAAGTACCTCTTCTGTTTCAATTTTGAAGCGGAAGAATCCAAATCTTGGTTCGCAAGCACAATCTGAAATGTATATATCAGCAAAGAGAGATCTAATTAGCTCATAATCAGTTTGGTTTTTAATTCAAATCTATCATCTTACCAGGAAGAGATTCAGAAGACCTTCATCTTTATCAACAAAAGAAAAATCACCATTGATATAGGAATCTGCAAGGCCTAAATCAGCCTCTGTCATAACCTGACAACAATGACTAAGGCTCATCAGAAGTGAGAATTTTGTGCATTAAAATGAATGATCTGATTGTAGAAATTCCACTTATAACATACTGCCAGTCTTAAATAATGCCAATGCCAAATGTAAACAAAGATGAATTACCTTCCAGTAAAACTGGGGATTGTGAATTCTCAAAACAGTTTTCAGAGGGTAGTTTTTCTGGGCTCCCTCAAAAGTAAAAATTGTGCCACCTTCCTCCAGGAAACTGTGAAGCCAAAATGCACATTCTGTAAACATCTCTGCATTATTTCACTATTTACTTAACAGATATTCCAGACACTGAAGCCTTGATTCTCTTTCAGTTTTAATCCTTAAGGCATACTACCTACTATCCAACCCAGAAAGCCCCTAAAGCGCATAAATATGGAGTTGAGTGTTACTGAGTAGACTGCTTTCTTAGAAAATAGAAATGGCAAGTCATAGCAACTATTCTATTATAAGGCAATGCGAGGTTCGCACAAAAAAGCTTTTCCAATCCTTGATAGCGAAGTCAATCCCACGGAGGAAGCGGTAATCTACCAAGAAGAAGGGGGCAAGGGGCTGAAAGACGACTCTCGGGAGCACCTACGATACCTTAGTACGCTGGAAAGCTAATGAAAGCATATGTATGTGTGGAAGAAAGAATAGGCAAAATGATATGGAAATCACTCACATTAAACAGCCGGTAGAGATAAATTGTCTAAGAAATCTAGCAACGAAAATCCGTGCCCCTTTTTCCATCAGAGACGGTACCATGTGCTTCGGATTGGCCAAAATAGCACAACTTTTTCCAATTACACCATGCGCAGCAATCATGCCCGCCTGCAAAGAGTCAGAGTTACACTTGTAAGCAAATAAGGACCATCTTACACCTACATTGTAGATTGTGCAAGCAAGTTATGGACCACAACAGAGAGAATATTTTCATAAAAAATTTGAAATACCACCGTACGTGCAAAGAAATTATTGTTATTATGATGTTCAATGTAAAGTGTTAAACTTCACTGAAGAAAATATATCTGAGTAATAAATTTAAGAGGAACTAACTGTTACCTTTAGTCCATCCTCATGGAAGCCATAACCTGAAATATTAGGAAAATGAAATTACGAAGATGATCTGTAACCGTGAATCTAAACTGATTATTCCAAGACCTAAGAAGACACAAGAGCCGTGGACAATGATGCGTCGACAGATGTTGCAATTTAACATATTGAACCACAACATCTGCTTTAGAAAATTATCTAAAAAAGTTTGAGCTTGAACCGTGTTCTTCATCTTCTTCCAAGAAGAAAAATGCTCACCCCGATAAGAGCCACAAAACCAAATTCCTCTCTTCCCTTGCATAAGATCAAGCTCAAGTGAGGCTTTTGATGCAGCAACAGAAGGGACTTGATTGCTAGTTGACCATTTGAGCACGGTGTTTTCAGGTGTATGATCTGGATTAAGTGTTGCAAGAAAAGGAACACTCGTTTCACCGACATTCTGCAAGGTCAAGCATTCCAGTGATTATCTTGAGAAATTAAGCAGGATGAAGAAAATTGGTGCCTGACTTGTTTGATAAAGTGTTTCAAAATTTGTTTCGGGGATGCTGTATTACCGTCAGTGTAAATAGAAATTAATAAGTTTCTTGTTTGATCAACTAAAGAGAGGCCAAATGGGGAGAGAACAAAATCCACATATTCTGAAAGAATATATTATAAATTCATTATTACGAGGTCACTTTAATCAAAAGTTACCTGAAGCACATTGAGCCAATAAGTCAGACATATTTTACCATCAGTACTCCCCAGAAAGTTCCACGCACTCCATGCTGCTGTGTTTTGGGGCATGAAATTTTTGTCACGATGCAAAAAAACATCACTGCACGCCAATAGCGAGTTAATTATTGATTGTGCATTTTAATATAATAGATTACAAACGTTCATCATTCAAATTTCAATCAATTTCAGCAGCTAATAGTGAACCGAAAGTTGACAAAAAGTGGTGAACCATGAGCTCCAGTCCATTGGCAGAATTGATTGTTTTCGCAAATACTTGGAACTTGAGACATTTTACAATGATCTTTGGGAATCATAGATCCAGTTGTAAGTGAAAATTATTCTTTAATGAAATAGCATCTATTTGATGAAAATGAAGGATAGCTGCGGAAGACATTACCTGTGAACGTAGCGGAAAGCGCCAAGTATTCTCGTTTCATCCAAAGTTGCTTGATTCCCTAGTATTCTTAAAGCATCTGGGGCATGAACAGCCATTACACAGCAACTGAAGTTTTCCTGGGAACCATCTGAAGAGACTACAGTGCAACCTGCAAGAATTAATATATTAACAATTACTTCAATGATTCATATTTCTTCTTCTGTTACATTTCACAATTTCATTGATTAAGAAGCTTTCAAGCTCTCAAAATAACAAGTGGCTGTATATCTTGTGATAGGTTCTTCTATTACCAGCCGATATTTACATGTAGGACTACCGTAAATTGGTTCATTATTGTCTTAAATTGATCATTATAAATCCTCCATAAAGTACTTGATCAGAAGCATTTTACAAAAAATTCAAATAACCAATTTAAACACTAACCTTCGTCAGCTGGATAAACAGAATAAACCTCACAACTGGTTCTTATTTGACAACCCCAGCTCTGAAGTTGTCCAGTGACCTTTTTTCCGAAGAAAAAAACAAAAATTGGAACAACCGAATCAAAATCAATTGGAAGAATTAATATTATAACTTACATTCGTATAAACTAGATAATCTGTAAACGCAAAGAAACCTTGTTGACGTAAGAATGAGAGCGGTTTCGAAAAGTAAGCCATTGTGGGTGGCCAAAAAGCTGCAGAGGCAATCAAGCCAAAATCAGGAAACAATTGAAAATACTTGATAAATCAGTTATATCAACACTTTTCTTCTTGCAACGAAAATGTACCTCAAGCAAATGATGGTTGCGGCAGAATGAAAGGACAGAGAACGCAGAGAAGCTCATAGCTAGCTCAGAGGGACAAGACCATACTGAATCACATAGTGGAATCTACAATATGATATTACAACCAGTTTGTATCAAATGGAATGATCTTAACGTTGGAACGTTAAAGCTCAATTATATGACAGAATAGAAGGTATCAATGGTCTCACAAGATAAGACTTTTGAAATAATTCGGAGTAGCCGCGTGACTTTAAAAACTGCCCCAACGTTTCATTACGATTAATGTCTGGATTGTTTTCCAGCTCTTCAATATATCTGCAATGCATAAAAGAGAGGAACAGAGAGTCTTAATTTCAGTAGCGAGTTGTGTCAAATGCATTCAAGGGTGAGTTGACGAAAATTCCAAAAAACCATTAGCTTCCAATTTATGTTAACTTAGTTATTCTTGTCCTCTGCTGTAGTTAACCGTTCGCAAAACCTTAATCAAATAATACTCGAACATGTCATTTTCACCATTGAGCTCATAAAGCTTGAGTGCAAGGCTAAGTCTAAGCGATTAAAAACTTAAAGGGGACGTGGTGAACATCAATGTAAGGGCAAGGTCCAATTCAATTTGTAAACCTCCTATCTCTCTAGGATTCAAAATCTGATGATCTGAAAGAGAAAGTGGCTTGAAAATCATTCGGCCAAATTCAGCCAAACCCCTTGGACCTGGATTTTACTGATTGGTTTAGTTAAAATTGACCTTTTAAGTATGTTGGGTTTCTGGAGAGAATTGGTTTGGTAAGAGATGGCTGAGTTGTAAATGGACCTCATGATACAAGAAGTGCATGATAGAAGCATGTTTGCTGTCGACAAGCAGCCATCGGCACCCAACTGAAAGGGATTTAACCGAGACTTTTTGACAACTAACAATGTACGTGTCAATTTTACCTTAACTGAAGAGACTACACTGTTGCAAAACAGCACTCCGGATCCCATTGTCAATTGCTCTTACATAAGAACGTTTTGAAATTCGGGTGGGATATTTCCACCCCGACTATGTTTTTAAATCCACTCCACTTCCGTAAAATAACTATAGTGAATTCACAATACTTTTAAAAATATAAATTAACAAAAGTTTTGCATCATTAATCAATTAAATTCTTATATTATTATTATTTTTTTTAAGGTTTCTTTGATCATATTTGATCACAAACTTTAATACAAGTTTTATTTTACGATTTTGTTATTATGATATAAAATGACCAAATTGTCTCAATAAACATGAGTTATTGTATCTAATAATTTATGTATTTAATTATGTGACCTATAATCTGATATTTTTAAATGAAATCTTATTATTATTTTCACCACCTTTGCATGTAAATGAGTTAACTTTGATAACCCAATAATTTACATGAGTATTGTGCCATAAAGACCCTATGTTAGTTTAATTAAAGTTTAATAACTATAATAATAAAGTAGCATTAGAAACAATAAGTTTGATATAAAATTAGAAAACTATTGAAGTTAAAGTAAATTCTTGGTAGTTTATCTTATAAGGGCAAAATAGTCAATTTAAACTTATGTTAAAGCAATTTTTGTAATTAAATATAATAAAAAATCAAAGTCACAAAAAGGTAAATTAAGATAAATTTAATTAAATAATTCTCCAAAGTTCTTCTTTATTTAAAATTTTTAAAAAATAATATGCACTTTTTGTAATTATTTTTTGAAAATGGGGTGGGTTTACAAAAATTTTATGGTGAGATGTCATCACCCTCAAAATTCCTAACAACTAGGCATTCTTTCTTTGTTTCTTTCTTTTCTTTTTCTTTTTTCAATGATAAACACTTATTATTGGATTCGGATATCTAAACTAGGATAAACACTTAAGAAATCAAAGAAAACTAACTATTGCAATTCATAAAATACCATGAAATTTTA
Organism: Citrus x changshan-huyou; assembly: GCA_039657385.1. Lineage (NCBI taxonomy): Eukaryota > Viridiplantae > Streptophyta > Magnoliopsida > Sapindales > Rutaceae > Citrus > Citrus x changshan-huyou. The sequence continues at coordinate 6,781,596 of CM077555.1, read as the reverse complement.
TATCAACTAATACATGTTGGGATATTACCTCGAAATTATTTTTAGAAAAGATAAAGGACTTAAAACTGAAATTTTGCCACTTTAATGTTAGACTTACATTTGTACCCTCACCTTTATACTGTTTTATTTTATATTTAGTGTTTCTTCATTTTGGGCCCCTTGATGATCTGATCAAAAACCTATGCTTGCCACAAGAGTCCTCACACATATAAGTAGGTCACTCGGTATCATGCCCAAGATAAGTTAATTATGATATTGTGGGACCTAATAATGTGACCTAACCACAAGTCTGCTAGAAGCCATGCATCTTAGGAAGAAGGCTTATGGAGCTCTATCGAAAGCACATTTGAGTAGGCTGAGGCAGAAAACAGTATAAGCAAACTATCTGCATCTAATACCAGTTAAGGGTAGGAGAAAAAGTCCACTCAGTCCGAATTTGGGTGTTTTAGGCCGAATTTGACCTGACTAGGCCTTATTTTCTAAACACTCACAGTCAGGCTCAAGCTTCATTTAAAAAGCCCGAGTTCATTCGAATAAATGTTTTTAAAAAATAAAATAATTAAAATACTCATTTTAATACATAACATATATTTAAAATTTTAAAACCGTTTAGCCCAAAGATTAAAGCCTAAATCTAATAAAAAATAAAATTTTATATACTATAAATTTGTTAAATTTAATGAAAAAAGTCTCTAAAAAGTGCAAACGCATAAATTCAAGCTTTTAAGTGCAACCGAGGCTTGAATTTTTGCGAACCCTTTTATAAGTGGTATAGAGATGAGTAAGAATGAAATAACACGTATAATTTCATCCAAATCCTACAAGATATGGATAATCAAGGAGAGTCGAAAGTCTCTTGTCATCTCTATTATAAATAGAGTATCTTTACTAACTAAACGATATAGCTAGCACATTTACACACAATAAGCAAGCAAAGAGGTCTTGCCTTTTGTAATTGTTCTCTCAAAATAGTGTAATTACTTTCATATTTCTCTTGTAGACGTAGGTTAATGTTGAACCACATAAATTCTCGGTGTTATGTTTACTTTCATATCGTCTACACCTTTAGTAGAGCACAAATGTATTTTTATGAAATATCTATTAATCACAATCCTCGTAAAAAGATGTGCACAAAATCATATCAACAATAAATTTAAGTCCACATGAAATATATATACTATGAATTGTCAAAAGTATTCCCAAACCTACCCTAAATAAATCGCCGCACATACATTTGGTAGATATTTTTATTATAAGTAATAAACATGATCTAAGCTCTCCTAAATTAATTACTTTTAAATCTCTTTAGCCACATGTTTAATATGTTTAATACAGCGTGTAGTTAGAATTTAATTAACGAGAGAAAAATGGTCTCATTCCTCTTAGATTCATCTTTTACCATTTACACCTTTACTAGATTTATAATTATATGTTTCATCCCTACCACCAAAGTTAACAGGAAACGCAAATATCTTTTGTCCATTTATTATTGTTGCCCTCTTCCTAGAATGATGTGAAACAAGTTATTGAATTTTTTTAAATTAAATCCATTCTAATTTTATTTGAAAAAAAAAATGAAGATTCTATAACAACTCCCATTTGATCATTTCATTCTTCAGAATCTCTGTGGCCTTAAATAAGTAAAGCTTTCAACGTTATTTTATATTTAAAAAAAAAATAAAATTCATCTTGTTTTAACTTGCGGATATAATTCCTTTTCCAACGTTTGTCCAAAAAATAAAAAACCCACAAAATTTTATGATAGAAAATATCGATAAATCAACGAAAAATAACCTTGAAGGGTTTTGGAGCCATTTATTGCCTCTTATCGATTTTGATTCGATCAAAATGTTGTGCTGGACACCGAACAAAAACCTCAAACCGCAGAAGGTATGGATGGTTAATAGCTATGAAATAATTGTGATTTTTGGGTTCAATTTAGTCTATGAAGGAGAGTTTCATGAGCGACAAAGGATTTCAAGAGTATATGAAGAAACTGTGCAAAAGAGAAGACGAGCAGCAGGTTCATGTTTAATTACCAAAACTATTGTTTCAGTTAACTTTTAACCGTAGGGATGAAATGAATAATTAAAAATCTATTAAGAATGTAAATTATAAAAATTAGATGTACGAGGGATGAAACTGCTAGTCTCCTTTCAATTCGGTTATTTGAACCCATTAATTTCTTCTCTACACCCTCCTTTTTTATTAAGAATTTTATTATTTAAATAATTTTTGATAAAATTACTCAATTAACTATTTTTTTCATCCTCAATTCCTTCATATATTTTCTTTTAACTACAAACTTTAAATAATTAGTTTCGTTATAGGCTATCATAAACTAAATGGATCAAAGCCCATGATTAAAAAATGAACATCACCAGATTTTTTCAGCTGTGAAGGTTAATGAATTTTAAGAAATCAATTCTTATCAAAACCACAAAAACTAGTGAATATAAGAAAAAAAGTTCTTATATACAGAAAGCACGAAATAGAGATTATGGTTTATTCATAGACCAAAAAAAAAAAAAAAACAATCCAAAAGAGAGTAAAATTGAGAACTTAGTTTGTAGAATGTGAGAAGAGAAATACTATGCGATCATGATGTAGAGAGAGAAAGAGATTAGTGAAAGATAATTTTGAGATTTTGAGATTTTAACTTTTAAATAATGACTTTTTTCCTAAAAATACATATAGAGATTAGTTTAGTGAGTTTAAATAACCCCACCTTTTTTAGAAAATCATATATATATATATAGAGCGTCCATATATTTTTTTTGTACGGACACGCTAGCTTTTAAACTGTGTGGTTTAATAAAGATAGATTTTAATGCTATTAAACCGTATAATACAATAAAAAATAACTCTATTATACCGCGTGACTTAATAGCTAATCCGCATTAAAAAAAAAAAAAAAAGTAATGGCGCCCGCACCTATATATATATATCACGGATTTATTTTAGATAATGATCCAATATTCTTACGTTAACATTAACTATATGCTATGAAAATTATTTTTGTTAGAGCTAAAAGCAAAGTAATAACAGCTCACCTTAGGGCATCATCCTTGAATTTATTTATTTCCCGAAGCATTTGCCAAAAATATGGATTGAGCAAATTCTTCTTTTGAGCAAACAAACTGGAAAAACCATTTCTGGTACCCCATTCAAAACCTTGGCCTTTGTCTAAGCTCACTGAAAATGACATGTCTGATGACTTCATATCAACCCCTAAGCTATCGAAAAACTCCATCGTATTCGGAGATGTCGCCTGTCAAATCACCGGAATCTTTGCTCAATAACTCAGCATTTAAAAAAAATAATAATAATAATAGTATGTTTGGCGCATAGTAAAAAATGATTTTGAAGTTTTTTACGGCCTACTCAGGACTCAAACATGGACAGCTAAAACTGAAAAATAAAATTGTCGAAAACTCGCCCAACCAAACCCTGGTGATACTAAAAAACTCAGCTTCATTTACTTGCAAGTTTTATTTACAAGAATGAAAAAATGCATCACATTATTGAATTAATAGTTTTCAGATTCAAACTTTTCTTTTTGCCAACAAATTAAAGCAATGTAAAATGAAGAGGCAAAAGGAATAAGTTAGAGTAACACTTACATGATTGAAGAGCGTGAAACCAAGGTCTAGATCAACACCGTCGATGGTGATAGTCTTTGCATGGCCGCCGAGGGAATCCTCCTTCTCATACAGCACAACATCAACTCCTACTTTTGCAAGAACAAAAGCTGAAGCCAATCCACTAATCCCACCACCAATCACAGCAACTTGCATTTTTGTCGACATCAGTTAGTTCCCCGCTAACTTGGGACTAAAAAATTGCTTCCAAATCTTATTTATCCTGCTAAAGAGACAACAATAAAAAAAGAATTAAAGCTTTGTTTAATTTTGAATTTGAAGTTGGACAGCTGCAACTCGAAACTACAACACTAAAATATTTAGCAAATGCTACATACTGCGGCTTGAAAATTAAGTTGTTTTTATCAATCACTTGTATAACGAAAAATTTATAATATTTTTATTATTTTTGTAAAAATTATTATTTAAAAATCATATTTATTATATACTATTAATTTTTGTTTCATAAATACATTTTTTTATAGTAGTTAAATCTTTAAATTACAATACTACAATACCAAATAAGGCTTAAGTGTTCATTCAAATTAACGTACATTTATGAGACTGAATAATCTAGCTTATTAGCTAATGCAGTTACAAGTTAATAGTCATTCTCTATACAATTAATGTGTATTAGTGACTAGTGAGTAGTGAACACTTCATCCTCTTAATTATTTTGGCCACTATTTACCTCTATTTCTAAATTAATATGTAATTAAAAATTTGTTAACATTTTGTAGAGAAATAGTGTGTTGCAGCGGCATTAATGCACCGGAAAATATACTTGGGCTTGAGCGAGAGTAGTGTGTTGCAGCTGATCTCTCTTTATTTTTTCATTTAATTAAAAAAGGAAGAGTCAAATTTATTTTAATAAAATTTCTTCTTAAACAAATCTCAAAAAGTATATTTAAGGCATGGATTTCGATACATAGTTATATTTACATAAATTAAGCATATTTTCTTGATAGATGATTTGAGATTAAGAAAAGTCAACTTTTGACAAAGATAATATATGAGAATGAGAGTAATAATATTGTCTTTATTAGTTACATCAAATTGTCTTTAGTAATTCAAAGATGCTGTACCGAAACCAATTCTTCCACCAGTGTACAACTTTTATTTCCTAATTGAGCAAAAAGATAATTTTGAAATTTTATAATATATCTGAGGATGGGAAATTCATCTGGACATCGATGTTTACAGCACTTAAATATATATTTGTAGAGTAGTTACAATGTTGTAAATTATTCGTCCATATAGAATTCATGTAGACATCTATATCTGAGCACGATCAATGTGAGGATAATGGTGAAAAAAAAAACAAAAAATGAATGGATTGTAGAAGGTAAAGTCAAAAAGAGTAAACGGAATCATGAATAAGTCACAAAAAAGATGGTAGAAACATGAATCCTACATCTAGACCATGAATAAGTCAAAAAACGACGGTGGAAATCCTACCTCAAGACTATGAATAAGTCAAAGAAAAAAAACGATGGAACTATGTGTTGAGTTGTATTCTACATTGATTAGTAAATGAGAGATAATTGGGTTTATAAGTATAATAGGCTACTTCACTCAATAGACTAGTCTTTTTCATTAGATATTTAGAAATCCTAGGCCAAGCCCCTCACCCCCAACAATTGATACTAGAGCTAGACCTTAGTAACCAGAATGTAGTGGTGGACAAATTAGGTGTGTCTGACGAAAAGACTGGAGTTCGGTAGTGGTTTTGTCTGAGGGGCAGATTGTTGACTTATATCTCATATTGGTTTGTGAAGGAGAGATACTTAAATTTATAAATAGGATAAGTCACTCTACTTAATAAGCTAGTCTCTGGATTAGATACCCAAAAATCCTAGACTAACCCTCCCAAAACTATAAATCCTACGTCTGAACCATGGTCCAAGAATCATGTGTCAGAACTACAAATAGTCAAAAAGGATGGTGCTTGGAATCTTGAATCCTGCATCAGAACCGTGAGACCATGGAGACATGGAATCACTGACCACAAGTCCAAGAAACCATTGATCACATAAAATCTATTTCCCCAGATAATAATTTTAACAAACAAATATTAATGATGCCCCTTTATAAAGTATTTTGTTAATCAAGACCTGATTAAGACTAGATTTTGAATAAATAAGACTGAAATTGATGAGAAATGATAAAACAAGAACAACACAAAGCACTCAGAATTGAAGAAAATTTCATCAAATTTATTACACCAAATCACTTGGAAATTGATAAAAAAAAAAAAAAATACAAAGAGGGTCAAGAGCTTTCAATCAAAACTAAAATTACAAGGATATGTTATAAAACCAATTCACACAACCCACTGAATTGAGCACAGTGCTTAGCCTTTTTTTTTTTTTAATAATTTTGGGTTTTGTTGTAACGACCCTAACAGACTTCTGTTTTGTCTTTTGTCAACATCAACCTAGGCAAAAATCACAAAGACCCATTAATGGATGTTATTGTTCACTCGTGCCTACTAATGTTTAGATGTTAGCAAAAGGTCTAAACTATTTTCTGAAACAGCCAAAATTTGTCTTATAATTTTTGTCCTTTCAGTCTTTGTGAAGCTAGATCACCTCAGAGACTTTGTTTTGTCCATTGAAGATTCTTTTCTCCTCAAATTTTGCAGTATTGGATTTTGATGGCGTGGTGGAGTATTTTGTGGGTCTGCTAAGGGATAGGAGTGAGTTAGGTGAGTCAACTTAGGAAAGTTGTGTGTCAGATTTGTGTCCACTGTGTCATGAGGAAGTGAGCCCCACTATGTGTGAAGAAGCAAAAAGCATATACTAGTCAATCGCAGGAAGATTTGAGTGTTGGAAGATTTGTTGATATGGAGATTTAGTGGTTTCAACACATTTTCAGGTTCGATTCTAGTCACTAGCAGTGCAGTTTTACTTTTTATGGTCGTTTGAGGTTGTCAAAGTAAATTTTATCAAATTTATTTACTATTTGTGAAATTCCTTTATGAAATTATGTTTTATAAGATTTATCTAATTTCAAGTGAACTAGCAAAGAAAGTATATCAAGTCCTCTAATTAAAACCAACAATACAGGAATACGTTGAGTAGAATTAACTAAAAGAGAACAGATTCAATATTGATATGCTAAAGGAAAGCTTCGTACCGATTGCTGAATACAACAACGTTGCCAAGACGTGAAAATACAATCTACAATATTATGAAGGAATTTTCAATCAAAATACTATTAAATCCAATGAAGCATAAAAAGCTCCATGCAGTCTATAAAGTTAAAAGCATTTATACACTGGAGTAATTTTTTAAGAACTTATATGATAATCTCCAAGTGTCCAAGACTTGAAACACACAACACAATAATCAAGATAATACTCTCATGTCCGAACGAACTTTTCATTGAATCCTAAAGCAAGAATTTCACTAAGAAAGAATTTTGTAGCATCAACATTTAAAATTATGGTAATGCTATGTTCAAGTAGCTAGAAACGACCATATGACAAGTCAAATACAAATTAACTACAATGACAAATAAAAGAAAGTTTTATTCGAGACTTTATTGAAACTGTACAAAAGAGGTGTCTATGTATATATAGGCTCTATAACCTAACTAGACTAGAAAAATAAGTATGAATAAGTTAACCTTATACTATTTTTATTGCCTATGTTTCTCTCCGAACTTCTGCCTCCAACGTCTAAGTTTTTGGTAGTAATGGGTTTCTATATTTTCCAGATGCTCCACGCTGTATCAGAAGAAGTGCAATTAATTTTGTGAAACAATTAAGCTGGAAAACAAAAATAACACCAAATGTTAAACTAAGCCAACTACTTATTAGACAGCTTACAACATAATCTGGATGCAAAAGCCATGGATGATGTTACTCTACTTAAACACTTAATGATGGAATGTAACCTCCGAGGAAAATATATTCCTTTCTGAAATCTAAATTCAACTTGCACTCATTGTAGCACTTATTTGGTTTTGATATGAACTAAAACAGATCAAACAACAATTCATCATTAGCAACATATGAAATGTCAAGGGAAGAAAAATCAGATCAAATCGGCTCATTAATGCCTGTAAAACAAGAATTCCATGCTCAGCCACTAGTGACTTGCAGCAACCAATAATTCCTCCATATATTCACGACCAACTCCTTCTATCATCCTACTGGAAATGCCATAGAAAATCATAAATATTATTAGCATCTTGTGTTAGTATATAGATATTGCTGAAATGTGAACCAAAATCTGCGTTCTAATCCAACCGACCTTGGTATGGGGACTAGTGTTGGGATTGCTGGACCCAACGGTGTTTGGAAAATCTACTCTGCTTCCAGCTGGTGATTCGGCTCCAGTGGAGGGTGAAGTGCGAAGGAGCCAGAAACTAAGGATTGGGAGATTGAATCAAACACGACCCTAGCTTTCTACCCTCCCGATAATTTGTACTTAGAGTAAAGGTGTGTTTGGGATTGAGATTGAGCAGCTGTAGCTCAAAAGTTACAACACTAAAGTATTCGGTAAACACTAGTTGCTGTAGTTTAAAAGATATGTTAATATAATTTTTCACTTGTATGATAGAAAATCTATTATATTTTTAATAATTTTGTCAAACATATTATTTAAAATTTATATTTACTACATATTATTAATTTTTGTTTTATAGTTACAATTTTTTTTCAGAGCAACTATAATTTAAAAGTTACGGCACCTCAATTCCAAGAAAGACCTAAGAAGACTATGACTACGGATTCCAATTTTCCCAATTTTAGCACAAAATTCGGGAGGGATTGTTCTGGTCAGTCATGATTCAAGACTCATCTCACATGTCTGCCAGGACGAAGAAAAAAGTGAAATTTGGGTTGTAGAAAATGGAACCGTCATGAATTTCCAAGAACATTTCAAGAGTACGAGGATCTACACACAGAGATCAAAACAGAGATCGAAGATTTTGTTAATTTGAAGACTCAGTGGATTCAGTACGTTTATAAGGTCCCTTTCCAGTCATTAACGTTTCAGTTTTTAAGGATTTGAGGTTATCAAAGTAAAATGAAATTATGTTTTATGAGATTTATCTAATTGCAATTGAAACAGCGAAAAAAGGATTTGACGCCCTCCTACAACAAACGATACAGGAATAAATTGAGCAGAATTAATTAAAAGAGAACGTAATCGATACTGGTATGCTGAAGGAAAGCCATCCCATGGATTGCTGAATGCAACAACGTTGCCGGGACGTGAAAATACAATCTTCAATATTATGCGGGAATTCTCCATCAAAATACTGTTAAATCCAATGAAGCATAAAATGTTCCTCGCAATCTATAAAGTTAAAAGAATTTACACACTGAAGCAACTTTTTAAGAACTTACCTATTAATCTCCAAGTGTCCGAGACTTGAAACCGGCTGCATAAAAATCAAAATAATATTCTCATATCCGAATGAACTTTTCATTGAATCCTAGAGCAAGAATTTCACTAAAAAAGAAATTTTATAACATCAAGATTTAGAATTATGGTAATGCTATATTCAAGTAGCCAGAAATAACTATATTAAAGTCAAATGCAAATTAACTATGCTCACAATTATAGTATTTTAATTTATTACCTTTGTTTTCCCATCGAAAATTTTCTCCAACATCTGAGTGTCTGTTAGTAATGGATTCCTCGATTTTCCAGATGTTCAATTCATTTAGTGGAATAATTTAGTAGAAAAAGAAAATTAAGACGAAATCTTAAACTGTACCAATGGACAACTATAGCTTATACCATAATCTGGATGAAGAAGTCATGGCTGATGTTACTCTCCTTAAAGACGGCAAGCATCCACTGGGGAAAATATATTCCTTTATAAAACCTGGACTTCTCAATCAAATACCAGTATTCTTCAAACATATAATGTCAAGAATACAATAATTTATCCTTAATCACAAATAAGTAATAAATTCTACAATTCAAAACATCCCAGCAAAACATCTATGATTCCTAACACCATCATATGGCCATAATTTCAAATCTAACTATCGTTTCTGGGTCGACTGATGTACCTGCAACTCTCCTGTGGGAGGGAAAAATATAATAAAAACATGGTGAGTATAAAACTCAGTGAGCTCAGTGAGTGGATAATAGTTTTTGAAAAATAAATTTACTTAAAAATAATTTAATTCTTCTCTAAACAATCTCATCAAAATTTCATAAGACTTTAAATAAACTTATTTAATTTAAATCATACATTGGAATAACAATATTTCATAAATCTGCATAAAATTAACAAATCATAACACTTATAATATCAAACACTGAATACCGAAGACTATCACCAAACAAGTACCCACAGGAATAATCTCGTCATACCCGGACCTCGACGAACAGGCAATCAGGGAACCATCATGCCCCGGAGCTACAACGGGTAGATAGTGAAATGTCATCTCATATGCCTCATATCTCATATCCGGACCTCGACGGACATGCAATGACGTACTACCTAAGTACCACCATGCCTCGGAGCTACACTAAAATGACCCATCCCGCACCCCTAGTGCGAGTCTATCTAAACTCGTATAATCGAATCGATAATAATTATGATATCTAAGAATTCTATAAAAAATTTGACAGAATTTTCCCTATAAATAAAACATCTCCAAGCCTGCAATTTACAAAACAATACTCCCAAAATAATTCAATATCCATCCATCCTTCATAACCAACTTCTCAAGTTAACATACCAAATATCACCCAAATCATTCTAATATTAAAATACAATAGTTATCCTTAATTACAAAATATAACAAATAAATACAATTCGCAATATCCCAAATACCAAAATATTAAATCTACGACTCTTAGCACCATCACGTGGCCACAATTTCAAATCTAACTATCGTTGCTGGGTCGACTGATGTACTTGCAAATCTTCTGTGGGTGGGAGAAATAAAATAAAAACGGGGTGAGTATAAAACTCAGTGAGCTCAGTGAGTGAATAGTAGTTTTTGAAAAATAAATTTATTTAAAATGATTTAATATTTCTCAAATCAATTTCATCAAAATATCATAAGAAATTATATAAACATATTCAATTCAAATCAGTCACTTAAATAACTATATTACATAAATCTGCATAAAATCAATGAAATCATAATACTTATAATATCAAATACTGAATACCAAAAACTATCATCAAACTAGTACCCAGAGGAATGATCTTATCATATCCGGACCTCGACGGACGAGCAATCAGGGAACCATCATGCCCTGGAGCTACAACGGATAGATGGGGAAATCTCATCTCATATCTCATGTATCTCAACATCTGTATCTCTGTAATCATCATATTGCATGCATAAGCCCCCAAAAGGCAAAATCGCCTAAACACACGGCCCAAAGCCTCTATGTGTATTCAGACGGGCCCCAAAGGCCTCTATCTCATCTCGTCTCATCTGCATCTCTGTATTCATCTCGTATTATCTGTATCTCTGTATCTGGAGGGGAAGGGTACTGTCCAATGATTTTCCAAACAACATTTATATACATGTACATAAACATATAATCACATCTGAAATCTCATTTTCTTTTTATTCAACATATCTCAAATCCACTCAATTCTAATATCATGCATTTACTCAAAAACAATAATAAAATCATTAATCAAACTCATTCTTAATAACAATAAATATCAACACATAGATAAAAATCAATTTTTCTAGAAAATCAATAAATCAAAGCATTAAATATTCATTTATCAAAACAAGCTGTACTGCACTGTAAAATTAGAATATACTATGAAAATAAGTTTTGTATATTCCACTCACAGTGACGAAGTCCAGACTCGGTATCAACAACGTCCGCGGGTTGATTCTCGTTCGCAGATCCTCCTAATCAAGGAAACGACATAATCATTCTCCGTAAATTTGAAATACAACTAATTTTACATAATAATTCTCGAAACGAATATCTATCAACAATAAACTATTCCCGCATGCACAAAATTATCAAAATACCCCTACACGCCAAAATTACCAAAATGCCCCCAGCATCATTATTTTACCAAAATTATCCTCATAATCTTCAATTACTAAATTGTCCTCAATTCAGATCACGAAATTACCACAATGTCAGAAATTATGAAATTGCCCTCGGCACGTAAAATTACCAAAATGTCCTTAACGACTTAAAATACCGAATTACCCTCGAAATCTCAAATTAACCTAAAATTACCAAATTATCCACTGATTCCATAAATTACAAATTCACCCTAAAGTTTTATGAATTTACCGAATTGCCCCTACCGGTCAACGATTACCGAACTTCAGTCAACGACGACGGGAAGCTTAGGTCTAATAGTTTAGACCTCGGTGAGTCCGATGGTGGTGGCCGTAGGTTCCAACGTGCGGTGACGGCGGTGGATCGAGCTTCCCAACCCGTGAGTTCGCAAGTAGCCGATCAACGACAATCCGGCCGTTTTAGGTGACGAGGTTGGTCGGAAAATAATGCTGGTGACGTGAGGAGTAGACCCAGCTGGAGGCGTGCCCAAACTCTGGCGAAATAGACGGCGATGGTGATGGGTTTTTGCCGCGTCTTTTCGAGCTTCGATCGTCGGTGTTCTTGCCGTTTTCTGACGACGATGACAGTGGAAATATGACCGGCGTCGCTCAAGCTTCAGATCGGTACTAAGCTCGGCCAGTGAGGTGGCTGGAATCGGCGGCTGGAGCAGGGTCAAGGTCGCGGGTTTCCGAGTCGGATCTGGGTAAAAAATCGGGTCAACTCTCTTTCTCTCTCTCTCTCACATGTGCCCATCTCTCTTTCCTTTTTTGGAAACCAGCTTCCCACTTTCCAATTATAGAAACTGGCTTTTTTTTTGTACTTATAGTTAATACAAATTAAGCTAATACCAGACCCGTGACGAAAATAAAATTCGACTACCTGAGATTTTAATCACGTTCAATTTGTCTCGATTTAATGGTTGTGAAAAATTTTAAAATTAATATCGAAGAGGAAAAATTAATCATACACTTAATTAGGAAAAATCAAAGTGCATATGTTACAATCCTCCCCCCTTATAAAAATTTCGTCCTCGAAATTTACACATCTGATGAGAACAGGTGAGGGTATTGGGCTCGCATTAAGTCTTCGCGTTCCCAAGTAGCTTCTTCTCTTGTGTGATTCCTCCACAGCACTTTTACTAATGGAATGGTTTTTGAACGCAAAACTTGGTGCTTCTGTTCTAATATTTCCACGAGCTCCTCTTCATAAGTCAAGTCTTCTTTCAGCTCAATTGGTTGTCTCGATAACACATGACTAGGATCATACACGTACTTCCGGAGCATCGAGACATGAAATACATCGTGGATTCTGGATAACTCAGGTGGTAGAGCTAATCGGTATGCCAACGGACCAATACGCTCTACGATCTCATATGGTCCAATGTAATGTGGACTTAGCTTCCCGCGCTTTCCAAATCGAAGTACCCCTTTCTAAGGAGATATTCATATGAAAACGTTATCACCCACTTCAAATTCAAGTTCCCGCCTATGCTTATCTGCATAGCTCTTTTGTCTGTTTTGGGCTGCCTTTAATCTTTCCCGAATAAGTTGTATCTTCTCATTAGTATTCTGAACCAATTCGGGACCAAAAAGCTTCCGCTCGCCAACCTCATCCCAACATACGGGAGTTCTACATTTCCTACCATACAAAGCCTCATAAGGTGCCATCTCGATGCTAGCTTGATAACTGTTATTATAAGCAAACTCCATCAAGGGTAAATAAATGTCCCAACTACCCTTAAACTCCAAAACACAAGCTCGTAACATATCCTCCAGGGTTTGAATAGTACGCTCTGACTGACCATCAGTCTGTGGATGAAAAGCTGTATTAAAATTCAACTTGGTGCCTAAAGCCTTTTGCAAGCTTGTCCTGAACTTAGAAGTGAATCGAGAATCTCTATCTGAAACAATAGACACAGGTGCTCCGTGAAGTCGAATTATCTCAGCCATAAAAATATTCTCTAACTTGTCCATCGAATAGTTGGTCTTGAATGGTAAAAAGTGAGCAGATTTTGTAAGTCGATCAACAACTACCCAAACAATATCATGACCACTCTGGGTACGTGGAAGTCCCGCTATAAAATCCATGGTGATGTGCTCCCACTTCCACTCAGGGATATGAAGTGGCTGTGAAAACACTGCAGGTCTCTGATGTTCAGTCTTAATCTGCTGACAAACTAAACACCGAGATACAAATTCTGCTATCTCTCTCTTCATACCTTGCCACCAATAATGATCTCTCAAGGTACAATACATCTTCGTACTACCAGGATGCATTGCATAAGCTGAACAATGAGCTTCTTCCATGATCTCCTTTTTCAACTCCTTAATGTCGGGTACGCAAAGTCGATTACCCATAACTAAAACTCCATCATCTTTCACTGCAAAATCAGTTCATAAGCTTTTTTGCCCATCCTCTTTCAACTTCAGTAACTGCAAATCCCGATCTTGCATCTGATGAACTTTGTCAATCAAAGTCGGCCTAACTCGAAAATTAGCTATCAAAGCTCTGCAATTTTCAACTTTCAATTCAACTCCCAAAGATCTCAGCTCGATCAATAAAGGCATATATGTCACTCGCAAGTGAGCTATAGAGCTGGAAGACTTCCTACTTAGCGCATCAGCTACCACATTCGCTTTGCCCGGATGATAATCAATAGTGCAATCGTAGTCCTTAATCAGCTCAATCCATCTCCTCTATCTCAAATTTAACTCTTTTTTAGTAAACAAATACTTCAAGCTCTTGTGATAAGTGAAAATCTGGTATGTTGCTCCGTATAAATAATGCCTCCATATTTTGAGTGCAAATACCATTGTTGTTAACTAATCATGAGTTAGGTAGTTTTGTTCATGCTTTTTAAGTTGTCTAGAAGCATAAGCCACTACTTGCCCATGTTGCATTAGCACACAACTCAATCCTTGCCTGGATGCATCACTGTATACTACAAACCCTTCATTACCCGATGGAAGTGTAAGAACTGGTGCTGAAGTAAGACATACCTTGAGTTCTTGAAAGCTCTTTTCATAGTCATCATCCCACTGGAAGTGGATATTTATTACGCACTGTAACTTTATTCAACTGCCTATAGTCAATGCAGAGTCTAAGAGTACCATCTTTTTTCTTAACAAACAAAACCAGAGCTCCTCACAGAGATACACTAGGTCTAATAAACCCTTTATCCACAAATTCTTGCAGTTGAATTTTAAGTTCCTTTAGTTCAGCTGGAGCCATCCTATACAGTGCTATAGATATAGGAGCCGTTCCATAGACTAAATCAATAGAAAACTCAATCTCTCTATTAGGTGGCATCCCTGGAAGTTCATCTGGAAATACATCTGGAAACTCCTGGACTACTGGAATATCCTCCAATCTCAACTCCCGAACTTCAGTGTCTATTACGTGTACAAGATAAGTTGAGCAACCTTTTCTTAGTAAGCGTCTTGCATCAATGGCCGATATGACACATGAGGGTAAAACTCTACGCTCACCACAAAATTTCACCTCAGTTTCTCCTGGCTTATTGAACACAACTTCTTTTTTGAAATAATCCACAGTAGCATGGTGAGATGCAAGCCAATCCATGCCCAAAATGGCATCGAAATCTCGAATGTCTAAAATAATCAAATTCGCCCTAAATTCATGCTCACCCAATCGAATCATGCAATCTCGATACACCCTCTCGGCAAGTAGTGACCCTCTGGTAGGTGTACTAACAACTAAACCATAATCCAACAATTCAGGCTCTCTCTCTATATGCATAACAAATGTACGAGAAACAAAAGAATGCGTGGATCTATGATCAATAAGAATATGAGCATCATGGCCAAAGATAGATAATGTGCCCATAATAACTTGTGGTGTAGCATGAGCCTCCTGCTGTGTCAAGGCAAAGACACGAGCCTGAGTACGAGGTCGACCGGGTTGACCTCTCTGACTTGGAATAGTGGCCTGACTCCTAGATATAGAACCCCCTGTCTGCATACCCCTTTGACCCTGAGTTGGTCCAGAGTGAGATTGATATTGTGGGGCTGTCCCTCGAGCAGAACTGTCACCCTGAGATAAAGTGGGGCAGAATCTCTTAATATGTCCAGGTTGTCCACATAAATAACACACATTGTCTCCAATACGGCATTGGCCCTGATGGTTCCTATCACACGAAGGGCAAGAGGTATGCTGTATAATCCTACGGTGTCTTCTGTTATTCCTATCATACTGATGCTGAGTCCTAACATTACTCCCCACTGATGGCTGTGCCGAACTGTAACTGACGGGCTGTCTCTGATCTCCCCTACTACTTATACTCTTATTCTTTTGCACGCCAGCAGAGTAATTTGTATGTGAGCCTCTCTTCGGCAGTCTACTACTCGAGCCACCCTCTGTCCAACTCTGGCTACGTTGTTGTTTCAGAGCCTGAACTCTACGTCCCTAAGAGATTTTATGCTCTACTCTCATAGCTGCCTCAACTACCTCAGCAAACTCAGTGTACCGTGATGCTGTCACAGTTGTACGAATCTCAAATCGGAGACCCTCCTCAAAACGCCTGCATCTCTCTCTCTCATCACCAACTGCTGAAGTGGCAAATCTAGAAAGATCCAAAAATTTCTTCTCATACTCTTCTACTGACATAGATCCTTGAACCAACCGAAGGAATTCACTCCGCTTAATATCCTGATACACAGCTGGAAAATAATGATCGTAGAATTCCTTACGAAAAATAGCCCATGTAAGCGCAGCATGCCCTTGGTATCTACGCTCTACTGTTTGCCACCAATGATAAGCCCTATCCTCGAGTAGAAAAGTGGCAAATGAAAGTCTATCCTCCTCTGAGCATCTCATCACATCAAAAATACGTTCTAATTTAATAAGCCACGACTCTGCCTCAGGTGGATCACCAGAACCATTAAAACTCTTTGCCCCTAAACTTCGTACACGCTCGATAGTATTTACATGACCGACATGCGGATGAGTCTGATTCTGTACCACTGTAGTCACAATCTGAGCTAATCTATCAATTGACTGCTCAATGTTCGGAGCATTTCCTGGTGCCTGTTGCACAACCTCATGCGTTGAAGACTCAACTATTCCCTCGTTTACGGGATCATTTTCCCCCGCAGGTACATCTCCTGGAGTCAACCCAGCTACTAGCCTAGTACGGCCACGGCCACGACCACGTCTACTGCTACGACGAATCATGATGGTGCCTACAAAATATCAATTCCGACTTTAATAACAATAAAACTTATTCTATTTATGACAGTAAAGTCTACAGAATCTAAAACCATGCTCTGATACCAACTTGAAACGACCCGTCCCGCACCCCCAGGGCGAGTCTATCTAAACTCGTATAATCGAATCGATAACAATTATGATATCTAAGAATTCTATCAAAAATTTGACAGAATTTTCCCTATAAATAAAACATCCCCAAGCCTGCAATTTACAAAACAATACTCCCAAAATAATTCAATATCCATTCATCCTTCATAACCAACTTCTCAAGTTAACATACCAAATATCACCTAAATCATTCTAATATTAAAATACAATAGAGATGTCCGTTTTGCCGTTTGATCTCTCGTTTATTGTGAAATGACTATGATGCCCCTAAAATACACAAAATACTTAATTAAAATAAAACACACATAATTAAATTACAAGAACCTTAAATACATAAAAGTAAGGGTTGTTAGTAAGACTTGAAATGTAAAATGATGATTTTCTCCTTTATAAATATACATTTTCTAACACTCAACACAATGAATTGTCAAAAGTATTTCCAAACTTACCCCAAATATAATCACCACCCAAAACATGCATTTGGTATAAATTTTTGCTATAATAAAGCATATAATCAGAATTTAATTATCGGAAGAAAACTAGTTTCATCCCTCTTAGATATATCTTTTACCAGTTACATCTTTACTAGATTTGTAATTATATGCTTGATCACTGCCATTAAATTTAATAGGAAAAGCAAATTTTTTTTGTTCAATTACTATTGTAACCGCTTGATGGAATGATGTGAAACAAGTTGTCGAATTTCTTTTGAATTAAACCCATTCTAGTTTGATTAAAAAAAAAATCAATTCTATGTCAATTCCCATTTGACCATTTCATTCTGCAGAATCTCTATGGCCTTAAACAATAAAGCTTTCAACTTTATTTTATATATAAACAAACATTTAGAATTCATGTAGTTTTTGTTGGCTCATAAACTTGATCCAAGATGAATAAATTCAAGCCCAACTCATGGAAGGTTCCATGAGTAGGTATGATTGGTGATTTTTGAATTATTTGTGTTAGGTGTGGTTGATGAAGTAGGTGAGTGGTAGGTTTTAATGGATGGTGAGGATTTGTGTATTAGTTTAGTAAATGAATGGTTGTGATTAGTTTGCTTCATGTATAAATACCCCCTCTCCCCCTTGGTTTAAGCATCAAGTGAAGTAACAAAATCTCTAAGGTGTAGAAAGTGAAAAATAAGAGTTGTAATTGGTGAGGAGTGTTGTTAAAGAAATAAAATAGTGTGTTTTTTGTGTGTTTTATTTGTTAATTCTCTAACAAAGTGGTATCAGAGCTAGTGCTTAATGCTATATATAGTCATATAGCATATCAAATTGACAATCTCGACGAGAGGAATGTGACGCCGTAAAAATCATCCCGATCCGAGACCGGACATGGCCACACTTACTGCCTGAAGCTTTTTGTCCTGAAGCTGAGTCGACTCACCGAGTTGAACCAAGCTGAGCGGAACCGAACCAAGCCGAGCTGAGCTGAACCGAATCAAGTCGAATCGAGCCAACTCGAGCCGAACCAATCCAGACCAAACCAAGACTACTAAGCTGACGCTAATCGTTGACCGTTGACTGAAAGTTGACTCAAGTCCTTCCCAAGGTTTTTGACGTGCCGGATCCATCTGTGCTTTCAGAATCTCCAAATTCTAACTCAATTTGTGAGTTATGGCAAACGGTAGTATGATGTCATTTCAAGTTCCACAATTGAAAGGAAGTAAGTTTGACAATTGAAGTATTAAAATGAAGGCTCTATTGGGTGCACATGACGTATGGGATGTCATGAAAAAAAGCTTTATTGTGCTAGAAAATGAAGCCACTTTAACTGTGGCGCAGAAGGAGAATTTAAAAGACTTGAAGAATAAGAAAAATGAGAATAAAGCAAAGTATCTCATCTTTCAATCATTAGATGAAGATGCTTTTGAAAAGATTACTGGTACAACCTCCTCAAAAGAAGCATGGGAGAAACTAGAGACCTCTTACAAAGGAGCGGAGCAAGTTAAGAAGGTTCGTCTCCAAACATTACGAGGATAATTTGAGTCCTTACACATGAAGGTGTCGGAGTCAATTTCTTACTACTTTACTCGGGTTGTGACTGTTTATGAATTAAAAAGAAATGACGAGGAGTTAAAAGAGATAAGGATCATTGAAAAGATACTTCAATCAATAGACTCGAAGTTTGACCATTTTGTTGTGACAATTGAAGAAACAAGAGATCTAGAGGATATGACGATCGAGTAACTTCAAGGAAGGTTGTAAACCTACGAAGAAACACTAAAAAAGAAGCAAGGAATCAAAGAACAACTTCTTAATATGGAGGTCAATCCAAAGAAAATAGAAGAAAGCTCCGACAACGAGAGAAGGCACTATGTCTGAGGTAGAGGACGATGACGAATTAGAGGTCGTGGTCATGGATGAGGTTGAAATTTCAACAACAACAACTCCAATTATGCCAAAGGAGAAAACTCAACCAGAGGACGAGGCAGAGGCAATCCAAGATCGAGGTATGACAAATCCTAAGTACAGTGCTATAATTGTCAAAAGTTTGGGCATTATGCTTTATAATGCAGAGCTCCAAGCACCAGAATTGAGGAAATAGTGAATTATGTTGAAGAGAAAAATGGTGAAGATGGCACACTTTTACTAGCACCAATGACACAAGTGGAGGTCAAGAAAATATATGGTATCTTGACACAGGTGCTAGCAATCATATGAGTGGAAACAAAAGCATGTTCGTGCAACTAAGTGAATCTATGAATGGCAGTGTCGCTTTTGGAGATGATTCAAAAGTACCAGTGAAGGGTAGAGGTAACATTCTTTTTCGTGCAAAAGATGGTAGCCACCAAATAATTTCGAATGTTTACTATGTGCCCAATATGAAAAGCAACATCCTTAGTTTGGGTCAACTTTTAGAAAAAATGCTATGATATTCACTTAAAAGATTGTAGTCTTTTCCTAAGAGATGACAAAGGAAATCTAATTACAAAGGTGAAAATGTCGAAGAATAGAATGTTTCCTTTAAATATTCAAATTGATGTTGCAAAATGTCTCAAAGCTTGTCACAAAAATCCATCCTGGACTTGGCATCTTCGATATGGGCATCTCAACTTTGGAGGATTTGAGCTACTATTCAAGAAGAACATGATGAAAGGCTTTCCATACATCAATCACCCTAATCAACTTTGTGAAAGATGTTTACTTGGCAAGCAGTTTAGAAAGAGCTTTCCAAATGAGTCAAACTCAAGAGCTCAGAAGCCACTCGAGCTCATTCATATTGATGTGTGCGGTCCATTCAAGCCAAGCTCCCTTGGTAAAAGTAACTACTTCCTTCTCTTCATAAATGATTTTTTAAGAAAAACTTGGGTGTATTTTTTGAAGCAAAAATCAGAAGTCTTTAAAGCTTTCAAGAAGTTTAAAGTTGCAGTGGAAAAAGAAAGTGGATACCATATTAAAGCCATGAGATCTTATCGAGGTGGAGAGTTCACTTCCAAAGAGTTCGTAGAGTTTTGTGAAACAAATGGAATTCGACGACCTTTGACAGTTCCAAGATCTCCCCAACAAAATGGTGTTGCAGAAAGAAAGAACAAAACCATCATCGACATGGCAAGAAGCATGCTCAAGAGTACGAGGCTACCTAAAGAATTTTGGGTTGAAGCTGTTGCATGTGCAGTCTACTTATCCAATCGATCTCCAACAAGAAGTGTGTAGGGCAAGACACCACAAGAAGCTTGGAGTGGAAGAAAGCCCGGCATCACTCATCTAAGAGTTTTTCGGAAGTATTGCCTATGTACATGTACCGGACGAAAGCAGAACCAAGTTAGATGACAAAAGTGAGAAGTTCATCTTCATCGGCTATGACAACAACTCTAAATGATACAAGCTTTACAATCCAAACAACGGGAAGATCGTGATCAGTCGAGATGTAGTTTTTGATGAAGAATGAGAATGGAATTTTGGCTTTGGTGTGGATGACTTCAACTTCTTTCCCATTGAAGAAGATGATCATACACAGATAAAACAAGTAGAAGAACAACAAGAGCCAGCTACTCCACCTATCTCACCAGCATCAACCACATATTGAGATTCACCGCCATCTTTCTTAAATGAAAGAATCGAAAAACGTACAAGGAGTCTTCAAGATCTCTATGAGGTAACTGAGAGACATGATAATCTCACTCTCTTTTGCCTCTTTGCTGATTGTGAGCCAGTCAACTTCCAAGAAGCTGCATTAGATAAGAAGTGGAGAATTGCAATGGATGAAGAAATCAAAGCCATTGTGAAGAATAATACTTGGGAGCTTACTACTCTTCCCAAAGGGCATAAGGCGATCGGTATCAAATGGGTGTATAAAACAAAAAGAAATGCAAAGGGAGAAATTGAAAGGCACAAGGCGAGACTAGTTGCAAAAGACTATAGTCAAAAGGCTGGCATAGACTACGACGAGGTATTTGCTCCTGTAGCTCGACTTGAAACTATTATTTCTTTGGCTGCTCAGAACAAATGGAAGATTTTTCAATGGATGTCAAGTCTGCTTTCTTGAATGGATTCCTTGAAGAAGAAGTTTACATCGAACAACCATTGGGCTATGTAGTGAAAGGACATGAAGACAAAGTTTTGAGATTGAAGAAAGCTCTTTACAAGTTAAGGCAAGCACCAAGGGCATGGAATAGCAGAATTGACAAGTATTTTCAAGAGAAATGCTTCACCAAATGCCCATATGAACATGCTCTCTACGTCAAAGAAAAAGATGGAGATATTTTGATTGTGTGCCTATATGTGGATGATCTCATCTTCACTAGAAGTAATCCAAGCTTGTTTGAAGAGTTCAAGAGAGTGATGATCAAAGAGTTCGAGATGACTAATATCGGACTGATGGCATATTATCTCTGCATTGAAGTCAAACAAAAAGAAGAAAACATATTTATCTCCCAAGAAAGCTATGCAAAGGAGATTCTCAAGAAGTTTAAGATGAATGATTGTAAGCCTATAAGCACGCTAGTGGAATGCGGAGCCAAGTTATCCAAACATGATGAAGGTGAAGATATAAATTCAAAATTCTTTAAAAGTTTAGTCGGAAGCCTACGTTATTTGACATGCACGAGACTAGATATCCTTTATGTTGTTGGACTTGTGAGTCGATACATGGAGAATCCAAAGACCACCCATTTTAAAGCTGTAAAAAGAATCCTTCGCTACATCAAAGGTACAACTAATTTCGGCTTGTTATACTCATTTTCTAATGACTACAAGCTTGTTGGATATAGCGATAGCGATTGGGGTGGAGATGTAGATGATCGAAAGAGCACCACATGATTTGTGTTCTTCATGGGAGATACTGCTTTCACATGGATGTCAAAGAAGCAACCAATTGTCACGCTATCCACCTGTGAAGCTAAGTATGTAGCTGCCACATCAAGTGTTTGTCATGCAATTTGGCTCAGAAATTTGCTGAAGGAGTAGGGTTTTCCACAAGAAGAGCCAACCGAGATTTGTGTTGATAACAAATCAGCAATTGCCCTATCCAAGAATCCAGCCTTTCATGATCGAAGCAAACACATAGACACTCGCTATCATTTCATAAGAGAGTGTATTGCAAGAAAAGAAGTGCAAATCAAGTATGTAAAATCACAAGATCAAGCAGCTGATATCTTCACTAAGCCACTCAAGCAAGAAGACTTCGTAAAATTCAGAAGTTTGCTTGGTGTCACAGGATCAAGTTTAAGGGGGGGGTGTTGGATCATAAACTTGATCCAAGATGAATAAATTCAAGCCCAACTCATGGAAGGTTCCATGAGTAGGTATGGTTGGTGAGGTTTGAATTATTTGTGTTAGGTGTGGTTGGTGTGGTTGGTGAAGTTGGTGAGTGATAGATTTTAATGGATAGTGAGGATTTGTGTATTAGTTGAATAAATGAATGGTTGTGATTAGTTTGTTTCATGTATAAATACCCCCTCTCCCCTTTGGTTTAAGCATCAAGTGAAGTAACAAAATCTCTAAGGTGTAGAGAGTGAAAAATAAGAGTTGTAATTAGTGAGGAGTGTTGTTGAAGAAATAAAATAGTGTGTTTTTTGTGTGTTTTATTTGTTAATTCTCCAACAGTTTTAACTTGCAGATTTAATTCCTTCTGCAACGTTTGTCCAAAAAATACAAAACCCATAAAATTTTAAATAGAAAATATCGATAAATCAAAGAAAAATAACCTTGAAGAATTTAGAGGCATGTCCATTGCCTCTTATCGATTTCGATCAATCAAAATGTTGTGCTGAACACCGAACAAAAATCTCCAACCGCAGAATGTATGGATGGTTAATAGTTATGAAATAAGTGTGTGATTTTTGGGTCCAATTTAGGCTATGAAAGAGCGTTTCATGAGTGACAGAGCATTTCAAGAGTATGTGAAGAAACTGAGCTAAGAGAAGATGAACAGCAGGTCAAGTTTAAACTATTATTTTGGTTAACTTTTAACTGTAGGGATGAAATGAATAATTAAAAATCTACTAAGCATGTAAATGGTAATAGTTAGATGTATGAGGGACGAAATTGTCACTCTTTGTTCAATTAAGTTTTTTGAACCCATCAATTTCTTCTCTACACTCTTTTTAATTAAGAATTCTATTATTAAAATTATTTTTATTATAAAATTACTTAATAACTATTTTTTCTCTTTTCATTCTCAATTGCTTCATATATTTTCTTTTACCCACAAACTATAAATAATTGGTTTCATTTCATTATAGCTACCATAAACTAAAAGTATCAAAGCCCATCATTCAAAAATGAACTTCAACAAATTTTTTCAGCCATGAAATTTAATGAATATTAAGAAATTAATTTTTACCGATGAAAAAACTAGGGAATATTAAGGGAAAAAAATCTTTTATGCAGAAAGTATAAAATATAGATTATAGTTTACTTAGAAAGACAAAAATGGTACCTTGGAGATACTCTAAAATCTCTTGGCTTTAAGGAATTTAGCAAGTAGCCGCGGCTAGCATTAATATGTATATAAAAGGAGGAATTGGAGAGAAGAAAGGAAACTAAAGACGGTAATCAGATATACATGAATTTGGTTACTTGATTGATTATCAGTTATGTGCTTTGCTCTTTATGTTTTGTCTGGAAATTTTACGGCCAGAAATAAGTCGGTACATGATACGCTCTAAGAGAAGACTTTACAAAGTTCAGGAGGCTGATTACAATATTGTAAACTTATGAACTATGGAAATGAAAGAAGGCAGTTTATAAATTTTGTAAATCGTCAAAAAGAGTAGTTTATAACGTTGTAAATTGTCTTAGACTTTATAAAGTGTGGGATTCCCAAACTGGAAGCTGACTTTGCTATCATTGTAACACCCCAATTCCACTAACAAGGCCTACGGTGGAATTAAAGTGAAATTGCATTTTATAAATCTCATTTCTAAAACTACCAAAATAATATCCAATGATAAATGTTCCAAAACCTCCAAAAGAAAATAAATTCTGGAATAACATATCATCACATAAAAATCATCCCAAAAGAAACTAAATTATTATTAGATTATCAACGTAACATTAATCCCCAAAAGAAACTGAGCTCTTATTCTTCCTCCTAAGACCATGAGCTCACATCATCTAACTCTATCTGCAAAAATGTGATAACGAGGGGTGAGCCGTCAACTCGGTAAGTAAATTCATGCACAATACTAAAAACTATTAAAATATAATTTAATAAAATTTCTTAGATATACATAATAATAAGAGAAATTACCTTTGTAAATCATCATTTAGCAAAAATAAATCACATCATCATAAAGCCATTTAAATCCTTTAAACATAACAAAAACATTTTAAACACATAAAACGTAATTAGCTCATGTCACATAGTATCACCTATAGACCCGGTGACCCGGCCATATAACATCATTCAGGATATTGTACCCCGCGGGAATCATTAACATGGACATCATATGTGCACAAAATTCGGCTAGCCTTCCATAACATTACTACAGACAATGAGCCAAAACATATAAAATCATCCTTAAACTTTTAATCATTTGTAAGCTTCTTTAAATTACATTTAAATAATTATCAAAGTATTTGACCTAAAACAATTAAATAAAAGTTTTCATTTTTAAGACAATTTATGAAACAAGTTTTAAATAAATAAAAATTTTTTTAAAAACATTTAAAAAATAATTTTACTTAAAAAAATATTGTAATAGACTAAACAAATCAGTTTCATATACTTTTCTTTCAACATAATACATACCTTGAATTAAAAGTAATTTAATAGTAAAATACATGTACTATGCATGAATTTACTTATCTCAATCCTCAGCAATAAAAAGAACAATAACCTCAACCACGAGCTCACTCTCATCCTAAAACATCAAGATACATTCTTATCAATATTATTGCTCATTCTGACCTTGATATAAATCCAACATAATCAAGCCTAGTTATAAGTACTAAACTATGAAATCTAGTCTAAACCTGACTATCCTATACAAGCTAATTTTTACCAAGATAATCATATGTCAGAAAATTGTAACAATTACAAAACAATCCATGAACATGTGTACATTTCATATAAAAATTCAAAAAAATGAATGAAGGTCAGAAACATATTGCAAAAAGAATTTTTCATACACATATCCACACTGTTCAGCGGTGATAAAAACAGAGGTCACTTAATTAGAAAATTTGTAAAATATTTAATAAAACTCGTAAAAATTAGAAAAACTTAACTTTACAACAGTAGAAACATCAAGAAACAATATATCAAATTTCTAGAAACTTTCATGTTTGTGTTTAGCACTTCAAAAATTCATAACTAAATGCTCACTCAAATACTCAATGAAAATAGTCAAATAAATTTTAAATCATTAGAAGATTCACAATTTTATACAATATAATTTTTATAGGTCATTCTAAAGTCTTTTAATAGTCTAAACTAATTTTACCATCAGCAATCACAATTCTGGAAAGCAGTTTCCAGAACTGCAGCAGCCCAACATAATGATTTTTAATAATTTTTATACTCAACCAAAAATTATGAAATTAAACATACAGTAAGTATACATAATGAAGATTAAACAGGAAAATCAACATAATTTTCAGAGATCATTTGGATAGACAGAAAAATCACGAAATCATACATGCTGCTGAAAATCGGAATTTTCCAGCACCACTGTTCCAAATTCGAAAATTCACAACAAATTGATTACTTGAAATCTCTTTGCACAAAATATATCATTGAAAACCTTAGGATGTCTAGTTTAATTTTGTGAAACTCTCGTGCAGAAATTGAATAAAAAATAAAAGAAAAACAGTAATAAAATCACAACACTCATGCCTCATAATGCCTAGCTAGTCATTCATGATAAAGAAAACAATGCATGCATTCATTATCAAACACATAAGATTAGAGAAAGATAATTACCTCAAAACTTGTTTCAAACGTGCATAAAAGAAAACGCTAGAATTCTTTACTTTTATATGGTGATGAGGTTAAAGAATTTTAACCGTAGGGAGAAAGGAATAGTTTAAGTTTTATTAAAACACTTGTTTTTTTTAAAATATATATATATATTATACGGTAAAGATGGTAATCCTTTATATTTTATTTTAGAAAAAAATTAATAAAAAATAGAAAAATGAAGAGAATTATGCCTTTTTCTTAATTAATGCTAATTAAAATCGATTAACACAAACAAACGACAAACAATTAAATAGGTAATCATAAACAACAAACAAGACCAACAAGCACGTAGATCAGCTGACATGGGGCTATTCTAGTTTAACCAAGGTCCTCGGTTCGAGACTTGAGAATGCAGCTGCGTTAAATACTTGTTGAGAGAGTTTTGCCGCCCTAGTGATCCTACCCGGCTCGAGTCTATATGAGTCGGGGCCCAATGTGGTATATTGTTGGGAGAGCTTTGCCACCCTAGTAGTCCTACCCGGCTTGAGTCTGTATTAGTCGGGGCCCAATCTGGTCTTCGGATACCAGATGATTTAATACACAAAAAGAAATAACAAATAAGGAATGGGTGTTACAGTCATATTCTCTTATCCATTACTATTGCGGAATTTGGATGATTTTGTAAGTGGGTATGTCCGCGTCGCAAAGAAATGGACAAGAAGTTCGAGAGTCATGAGAAGCAAGTCAAAGCTGCAAAGGGGTCAGGGAACAGTGTGCAGCTGGAGAAGATGAAAGATCGAGCTAAGATTGCGGCAGCCAAGGAAGCATCGAAGAAGAAGAAGGCTAAAGGAAAGTTTCATGAGGGTGAGACCCTGCAGCGGCCCCACAGAAGTGGTGGGATTTACACTGTGGAGTTCCACTTCCCCGAACCTATTGAGCTGACACCACCACTGCTGCAGCTAATAGAGGTCAACTTCGGTTATCCTAATCGTCAGGATTTCAGGTTGTCTAAAGTTGATATGGGCATTGATATGGGGACTCGTGTTGGGATTGTTGGACCCAACGGTACTGGAAAATCTACTCTGCGTCTAGCTGGTGATTTGGGGAAGTGCGAAGAAGCCAGAAACTGATGATTGGGAGATTGAAGTAAACACGACCCTAGCTTTTTGCCTCCAGATAATTTTGCAATTGGAGTAAGAAGATTATGACTACGGATTCCAAATTTCCCAATTTTCGCACAAAATTATCTGCAGGGATTGTTCTGGTCAGTCATGATTTAAGACTCATCTCACGTGTCTGCCAGGACAAAGGAAAAAGTGAAATTTGGGTTGTAGAGAATAGAACTGTCATGAGATTTCCAAGAAAATTTGAAGAGTAGAAGGAGGATATACAAACAGAGATCAAAACAAAGATTGAAGATTTTGTTAATTCGAAGATTCAGAGGTTTCAGCACGTTTATAAGGTTCGATTCTAGTCATTAACATTTCATTTTTTAGGGATTTGAGGTTGTCAACGTAAATTTCACCAAATTTATTTACTATTTCATGAAATTTCCCCATGAAATTATGTTTTATGAGAATTATCTAATTACAACTGAACCAGCGAAGAAAGTATTTGAAGTCCTCTTACAACGAACGATACAGGAATAAATTGAGCAGAATTAATTAAAAGAACATGATCAATATTGATATGCTGAAGGAAGCCCTTCATATGGATTGCTGAATGCAGCGACGTTGCCGGGACGTGAAAATACAATCTACGAGAATTTTCAATCAAATACTGTTAAATCCAATGAAGCATAAAATATTCCACGCAATCTTTAGAGCTAAAAGCATTTGTACGCAATTTTTCAAGAACTTACCTGATAATTTCCGATTATCCGAGACTTGAAACTGGCTGCACAATAATCAAAGTAATATTCCCATGTCCGAATGAACTTTTCATTGAATCCCAGAGCAAGAATTTCACTGAGAAAGAATTTTATAACATCGAGATTTAGAATAATGGTAACGCTATATTCAAGTAGCTAGAAATAACTATATTACAAGTCAATACAAATTAACTACGCTGACAACTATAGTATTTTAATTTATGACCTTTGTTTTTCCATGAAATTTTTTCTCCAACATCTGAGTGTTTGGTAATAATGGATTCCTATATTTTCCACATGCTCCATACTGTTTCAACAGAAGTTCAATTAATTTCGTGGAATAATTTAGTAGAAACATAAACATGAGACCAAATGTTAAACTGTACCAATGGACAACTATAGCTTATACCATAATCTGGATGAAGAAGTCATGGCTGCTGTCACTCTACTTAATGAAGGCACGCATCCACCAGGGAAAATATATTCATTCAAAAAACCTGGACTTAGCCTGTACTCATCGTAACTCTGATCTGGTGCTGATGTGAACTGAAAAGGATCAAGAATCAACCAACAATTCACTATTACCTACTTATTAAATGTCCCAAAAAAATAAAATAAACTCTGATCAAACTGGCCAACAGGCTGTAGTTTCTTCATTTGTCCCTCCTATTTCACCAGTACCTGTAGAACAAGAAGTCCATGTTTAGCCAAGAGAGACTCGCAGCAATCGAAAAACTCCTCCATGTAATCATGACCAACATGTTCTATCATCTCGCTACAAAAGACCGTAGAAAAGCTTGTCATGTCAGCATATAGATTGTAGTCAGATGCATAATTTGATGCGGTAAAAGAACTTACCAAGAAATAATTCTGTCATATTTATTGGCTTTAGGCAGTTGACGATAATCACAAAGATAGAATCTGATGTGGTCCTGATAGCAGAGATGGTTAAGAAGTTACGAATATGAATAATGTGGTCATTTGAGCAATGAATTTTAACTAGTATTGTGTATCAAGTGATTAACTCTTCTTTATATCTCAATACTTAGATCGCATTCCTCAAAATAGTTACCTGGAGGCCTGCTTCTCTCACTTTGATTTGTGCATATTTCAGTTGCTCCTTAGACAAGGTTATGCCTGTATACTTGCATCCAGTTTGCTTGACTATTTCAATGGCTAAGGTTCCCCACCCACATCCAATATCAAGAACTTCTTGCCCCTTGCTAACTCTTGCCTAGAGAAATTAAGAAAGAATAAGCATCTTGCATTGAAATTTCTGAATGAATTTGAATACTCACTTTCTCAATCAGAACAGAAATTTTTCTCATTTGTCCAACTTCCAAGTCTTCATGTTCGCTCTATAAACAAATGGATGCAAGCATCAATATCCAACACATTTTCAACTTTTCCTTGAAGGTGAAAACATAAAATACACTAAAGCTGTAGTACGCCACCAATGAAAATCATTTCTGCTTTTGAAGTAAAAGCGTGAAGAATGGGATCTTAACCTTAAATATCGCACATGAGTATGTCATCGACTTGTCCAAGAACAGAGAAAAAAGTTCATTGCTCTGTCAACACAAATTGGAAAGGAGTTATAAGGACCCTTTTGTTATATCTGAGTACGTAGTTAAAATAAAGCGGAAATTCTACAGCCTCAACCTTAGCTCCCTATAACCTGTTAACACTACCCTATAGTCTCATGAAGTATAAACACCAATTTTATATAATTTAGAACTTCATTAATGAATTTCAGCACTGTTTTCCTTCAAAATAGCAAGAATATGGCAAGAAGTAATGCAGAATTTGGAAAAACAGTTTTGAGAAGCTGAATAGATAATTGTTATAAAATTTTATCAGCTTTATTTGCCCCTGTCCACTTGAATTTTTAAGTGTTATTCAAATTTATCAGAACCTGACGCTCCTAAACTTGAAAAACAAATCTAATTATTTAATCTCGCTTTCATATACGCATATAAACTTATACTTGCATTATAAAAACATGAATATTCTCGTTAACATATAAAACTACAATATTCCGACAGCAGGTATATGTTTATTAATTTGCTTCCTTTCTGCTAGATTTCTCTAGGCTTGCCTGGAGAAAACGATGGCAAAATCAATTTACCAGATCATAATGACGAGAGACGTTCCTGCGAGCTTGTGTGAGTGTATTTTTCCTTGAATTATGCCGAAAGAAACATTTTGCAGATGCAATACTAGCTGTGAAGAACATTGGTGACCACCAACCCCTACACCCAACAGACGTGAATATTTTAACGTAAAATGATATTCATTAAACAACTACTAGTAATATCATATTCCCTCATTCCACCAGTCACAAGTACCTCTTCTGTTTCAATTTTGATGCGGAAGAATTCAAATCTTGGTTCGCAATCAAAATCTGATATACATTTATCAGCAAAGAAAAATCTCCGAAAGTAGAAATTGAATAATCAGTTTGGTTTTAGATTCAAATCTATCATCTTACCAGGAAGAGATTTAGAAGACCTTCATCTTTATCAACAAAAGAAAAATCACCGTTGATATAGGAATCTGCGAGGCCTAAATCAGCCTCTGTCATAACCTGACAGCAATATATGTCAGCCTCTATGCATTGCGATGATATGATTGTTAAATTCAACTTATGTAACACACTGCACGCCATATGATTTAGATTCATAATTTTTCCAGCATATGTGATCTCTCTTAGATGATGCCAATATCAAACCTAAATATAGATTGATTACCTTCCAGTAAAATTGGGGATTATGAATTCTCAAAACAGTTTTCAGAGGACTGTTTCTGAGGGCTCCCTCGAAAGTGAAAATGGTGCCCCCTTCCTCCAGCAAACTGCGAAGCCAAAATGCACACTCTATAAGTATTTCTTCATTATTTCAAAATTTAGTTCTAGAAATAGAAAATAAAAAGTAAAAAATAAAAAATTGTGAGGGAAACAATATATTGATTTTGGCTATTAAAGTTTCAATGAAGCAAATTTAGTGCTTCATAAAGAGACTCCCAAGTATTTTTCCAAAATCTTCAGTTTAAAACAAACATTTCAAACTCTAAATCCTTGAATGCTCCTCCAGTCATAATCCCCAAAATGCAAACTACCAAGTGTCTATCCCAGATTGCTCCCTAAAATGCATAAAAATGAAATTGTTTGTGACTGGAAGAATGAATGCAGACTGTATGTGCGCAGGAAAAAGATAGACCAAACTAAATGGAAATAAGAATGCACTCACATTAAACAGCCAGTAGAGATATATCGTCTAAAAAATCCAGCAACAAAAAGTCGCGCCCCTTTTTCAAGCAGAGACGGTACCATGTGCTTTGGTTTGCTCAAAACAGCACAATTCTTTCCAAGCACACCATGTGCGGTAATCATGCCAGCCTGCAAAGAAACAGACTTGTAAGCAAATAAGGACCGTTTTACCCCTAAGTTGTAGATTGATCAAGCAAAACTATGAGCAATAAATTTGAACCAAAAATTTTAAAAACCGTCTTCAAAGAAGCTATTCTTTTTAAATTGTGATGATCAATTAAAGTGTAAAACTTCATCGTACTTTTATATCAAATAAATTCGATACAACTTTATTGCAGAGAATATCTCTGTGTATGAGTAATAAATTTAAGAGGAACTAACTGGTACCTTTAGTCCATCCTCCTGGAAGCCATAACCTGAAATATTAGGAAAATGAAATTACTAAGATGATCTGTAACCGTGAATCTAAACTGATTACTCCAAGACCTAAGAAGACACAAGAGCCGTGGATAATGATGCGTAGACAGATGTTGCAATTTAACATATTGAACCACAACATCCGCTTTAGAAAATTATCCAAAAAATTTTGAGCTTGAACCGTGTTCTCATCTTCTTCCAAGAAGAAAAATGCTCACCCTGATAAGCGCCACAAAACCAAATTCCTCTCTTCCCTTGAATAAGATCAACCTCAAGTGAGGCTTTTGATGCAGCAACAGAAGGGGCTTGATTGCTAGTTGACCATTTGAGCAAGGTGTTTTCAGGTGTATGATCTGGATTAAGTGTTGCAAGAAAAGGCACACCGGTTTCACCGTTATTCTGCAAGGTCAAGCATTCCAGTGACTATCTTGAGAAATTAAGCAGCATGAAGAAAACTGGTGCCTGACTTATTTGATTAAGTGTTTCAAAATTTGTTTCAGGGACGCTGTATTACCGTCGTTGTAAATAGAAATTAATAAGTTTCTTGTTTGATCAACTAAAGAGAGGCTAAATGGGGAGAGAAAAAAATTCACATATTCTGAAAGAATATATTATCATTATTACAATGTTACTTTAATCAAAAGTTACCTGAAGCACATTGAGCCAATAAGTCAGACATATTTTACCATCAGTACTCCCCAGAAAGTTCCACGCACTCCATGCTGCTGTGTTTTGGGGCATGAAATTTTTGTCACGATGCAAAAAAATATCACTGCACGCCAATAGCGAGTTAATTATTTATTGTGCATTTTAATATAATAGATTACAAACGTTCATCATTCAAATTTCAATCAATTTCAGCAGCAAATAGTGAACCGAAAGTTGACAAAAAGTGGTGAACCATGAGCTCCAGTCCATTGGCAGAATTGATTGTTTCCGCAAATACTTGGAACTTGAGACATTTTACAATGATCTTTGGGAATCATAGATCCAGTTGTAAGTGAAAATTATTCTTTAATGAAATAGCATCTATTTGATGAAAAATGAAGGATAGCTGCGGAAGACATTACCTGTAAACATAGCGGAAAGCGCCAAGTATTCTCGTTTCATCCAAAGTTGCTTGATTCCCTAGTATTCTTAAAGCATCTGGGGCATGGACAGCCATTACACAGCAACTGTAGTTTTCCTGGGAACCATCTGAAGAGACTACAGTGCAACCTGCAAGAATTAATATATTCTCAAAATAACAAGTGGCTGTATATCTTGTGAAAGGTTCTTCTATTACCAGCCGATAATTACATATAGGACTACCGTAAATTGGTTCATTATTGTCTTAAATTCATCATTATAAATCCTCCATAAAGTACTTGATCAGAAGCATTTTACTAAAAATTCAAAGAACCAATTTAAACACTAACCTTCGTCAGCTGGATAAACAGAATAAACCTCACAACTGGTTCTTATTTGACAACCCCAGCTCTGAAGTTGTCCAGTGACCTTTATTCCGAAGAAAAAAATAAAAATTGGAACAACCGAATCAAATCAATTGCAAGAATTAATATTATAACTTACATTCTTATAAACTAGATAATCTGTAAACGCAAAGAAACCTTGTTGACGTAAGAATGAGAGCGGTTTCGAAAAGTAAGCCATTGTGGGTGGCCAAAAAGCTGCAGAGGCAATCAAGCCAAAATCAGGAAACAATTGAAAATACTTGATAAATCGGTTATATCAACACTTTTCTTCTTGCAACGAAAATGTACCTCAAGCAAATGATGGCTGCGGCAAAATGAAAGGACAGAGAACGCAGAGAAGCTCATAGCTCGCTCAGAGGGACAAGACCATACTGAATCACATAGTGGAATCTACAATATGATATTACAGCCAGTTTGTATCAAATGGAATGATCTTAACGTTGGAACGTTAAAGCTCAATTATATGACAGAGAAGGTATCAGTGGCCTCACAAGATAAGACTTTTGAAATAATTCGGAGTAGCCGCGTAACTTTAAAAACTGCCCCAACGTTTCATTACGATTAATGTCTGGATTGTTTTCCAGCTCTTGAATATATCTGCAATGCATAAAAGAAGACAATAACAAGTCGCTCAGAGGAACAGAGAGTCTTAATTTCAGTAGAGAGTTGTGTCAAATGCATTCAAGGGTGAGTTGCGAAAATTCCAAAAAACCATTAGCTTCCAATTTATGTTAACTTAGTTATTCTTGTCCTCTGCTGTAGTTAACCGTTTGCAAAACCTTAATCAAATAATACTCGAACATGTCATTTTCACCATTGAGCTCATAAAGCTTGAGTGCAAGGCTAAGTCTAAGCGATTAAAAACTTAAAGGGGACGTGGTGAACATCAATGTAAGGGCAAGGTCCAATTCAATTTGTAAACCTCCAATCTCTCTAGGATTCAAAATCTGTTGATCAGAAAGAGAAAGTGGCTTGAAAATCATTCGGCCAAATTGACCTTTTAAGTATGTTGGGTTTCTGGAGGGAATTGGTTTGGTAAGAGATGGCTGAGTTGTAAATGGACCTCATGATACAAGAAGTGCATGATAGAAGCATGTTTGCTGTCGACAAGCAGCCATCGGCACCCAACTGAAAGGGATTTAACCGAGACTTTTTGACAACTAACAATATACGTGTCAATTTTACCTTAACTGAAGAGACTACACTGTTGCAAAACAGCACTCCGGATCCCATTGTCAATTGCTCTTACATAAGAACGTTTTGAAATTCGGGTGGGATATTTCCACCCCGACTTTGTTTTTAAATCCACTCCACTTCCGTAAAATAACTATAGTGAATTCACAATACTTTTAAAAATATAAATTAACAAAAGTTTTGCATCATTAATCAATTAAATTCTTATATTATTATTATTATTTTTAAGGTTTATTTGATCATATTTGATCATAAACTTTAATACAAGTTTTATTTTACGATTTTGTTATTATGATATAAAATGACCAAATTGTCTCAATAAACATGAGTTATTGTATCTAATAATTTATGTATTTAATTATGTGACCTATATGATATTTTAAAATGAAATCTTATTATTATTTTCACCACCTTTGCATGTAAATGAGTTAACTTTGATAACCCAATAATTTACATGAGTATTGTGCCATAAAGACCCTATGTTAGTTTAATTAAAGTTTAATAACTATAATAATAAAGTAGCATTAGAAACAATAAGTTTGATATAAAATTAGAAAACTATTGAAGTTAAAGTAAATTCTTGATAGTTTATCTTATAAGGGCAAAATAGTCAATTTAAACTTATGTTAAAGCAATTTTTGTAATTAAATATAATAAAAAATCAAAGTCACAAAAAGGTAAATTAAGATAAATTTAATTAATTAATTCTCCAAAGTTCTTCTTTATTTAAAATTTTAAAAAAATAATATGCACTTTTTGTAATTATTTTTTTGAAAATGGGGTGGATTTACAAAAATTTTAGGGTGAGATGTCATCACCCTCAAAATTCCTAACAACTAGGCATTCTTTCTTTGTTTCTTTCTTTTCTTTTTCTTTTTTTTTTCAATGATAAACACTTATTATTGGATTCGGATATCTAAACTAGGATAAACACTTAAGAAATCAAAGAAAACTAACTATTGCAATTCATAAAATACCATGAAATTTTATATCAACTAATACATGTTGGGATATTACCTCGAAATTATTTTTAGAAAAGATAAAGGACTTAAAACTGAAATTTTGCCACTTTGATGTTAGACTTACATTTGTACCCTCACCTTTATTCTGTTTTATTTTATATTTAGTGTTTCTTCATTTTGGGCCCCTTGATGACCTGATCAAAAACCTATGCTTGCCACAAGAGTCCTCACACATATAAGTAGGTCACTGGGTATCCTGCCCAAGATAAGTTAATTATGATATTGTTGGACCTAATAATGTGACCTAACCACAAGCCTGGTAGAAACCATGCATCTTAGGAAGAAGGCTGATGGAGCTCTATCGAAAGCACATTAGAGTAGGCCGAGGCAGAAAATAGTATAAGCAAACTATCCGCATCTAATACCAGTTAAGGGTAGGAGAAAAAGTCCGCTCGGTCCGAATTTGGGTGTTTTGGGCCGAATTTGACCTGACTAGGCCTTATTTTCTAAACACTCATAGTCAAGCTCAGGCTTCATTTAAAAAGCTCGAGTTCATTCCAATAAATGTTCTAAAAAAATAAAATAATTAAAATACTCATTTTAATACATAACATATATTTAAAATTTTAAAACCGTTTAGCCCAAAGATTAAAGCCTAAATCTAATAAAAAATAAAAATTTATATACTATAAATTTGTTAAATTTAATGAAAAAATGTCTCTAAAAAGTGCAAACGCATAAATTCAAGCTTTTAAGTGCGACCGAGGCTTGAATTTTTGCGAACCCTTTTATAAGTGGTATAGAGATGAGTAAGAATGAAATAACACGTATAATTTCATCCAAATCCTACAAGATATGGATAATCAAGGAGAGTCCAAAGTCTCTTGTCATCTCTATTATAAATAGAGTATCTTTACTAACTAAAAGATATAGCTAGCACATGTACACACAATAAGCAAGCAAAGAGGTCTTACCTTTTGTAATTGTTCTCTCAAAATAGTGTAATTACTTTCATATTTCTCTTGTGGACGTAGGTTAATGTTGAACCACATAAATTCTCGGTGTTATGTTTACTTTCATATCGTCTACACCTTTAGTAGAGCACAAATGTATTTTTATGAAATAACTATTAATCACAATCCTCGTAAAAAGATGTGCACAAAATCATATCAACAATAAATTAAGTCCACTTGAAAGATATATACTATGAATTGTCAAAAGTATTCCCAAACCTACCCTAAATAAATCGCCGCACATACATTTGGTAGATATTTTTATTTTAAGTAATAAACATGATCTAAGCTCTCCTAAATTAATTACTTTTAAATCTCTTTAGCCACATGTTTAATACAGCGTGTAGTTAGAATTTAATTAACGAGAGAAAAATGGTCTCATTCCTCTTAGATTCATCTTTTACCATTTACACCTTTACTAGATTTATAATTATATGTTTCATCCCTACCACCAAAGTTAACAGGAAACGCAAATATCTTTTGTCCATTTATTATTGTTGCCCTCTTCCTAGAATGATGTGAAACAAGTTATTGAATTTTTTTAAATTAAATCCATTCTAATTTCATTTGAAAAAAAAAATGAAGATTCTATAACAATTCCCATTTGATCATTTCATTCTTCAGAATCTCTGTGGCCTTAAATAAGTAAAGCTTTCAACGTTATTTTATATTTTAAAAAAATTTAAAATTCATCTTGTTTTAACTTGCGGATATAATTCCTTTTCCAACGTTTGTCCAAAAAATAAAAAACCCACAAAATTTTATGATAGAAAATATCGATAAATCAACGAAAAATGTTGTGCTGGACACCATTTATTCCCTCTTATCGATTTTGATTCGATCAAAATGTTGTGCTGGACACCGAACAAAAACCTCAAACCGCAGAAGGTATGGATGGTTAATAGCTATGAAATAATTGTGATTTTTGGGTTCAATTTAGTCTATGAAGGAGAGTTTCATGAGCGACAAAGGATTTCAATAGCATATGAAGAAACTGTGCGAAAGAGAAGACGAGCAGCAGGTTCATGTTTAATTACCAAAACTATTGTTTCAGTTAACTTTTAACCGTAGGGATGAAATGAATAATTAAAAATCTATTAAGAATGTAAATTATAAAAATTAGATGTACGAGGGATGAAACTGCTAGTCTCCTTTCAATTCGGTTATTTGAACCCATTAATTTCTTCTCTACACCCTCCTTTTTTATTAAGAATTTTATTATTTAAATAATTTTTGATAAAATTACTCAATTAACTATTTTTTTCATCCTCAATTCCTTCATATATTTTCTTTTAACTACAAACTTTAAATAATTAGTTTCGTTATATGCTATCATAAACTAAATGGATCAAAGGCCATGATTAAAAAATGAACATCACCAGATTTTTTCAGCTGTGAAGGTTAATGAATATTAAGAAATCAATTCTTATCAAAACCACAAAAACTAGTGAATATCAAGAAAAAAAGTTCTTATATACAGAAAGCACGAAATAGAGATTATGGTTTATTCATAGACAAAAAAAAAAATCCAAAAGAGAGTAAAATTGAGAACTTAGTTTGTAGAATGTGAGAAGAGAAATACTATGCGATCATGATGTAGAGAGATAAAGAGATTAGTGAAAGATAATTTTGAGATTTTTAAATTTTAACTTTTAAATAATGACTTTTTTTCCTAAAAATACATTTAGAGATTAATTTAGTGAGTTTAAATAACCCCACCTTTTTTAGAAAATCATATATATATATAGCGTCCATATTTTTTTTTTTTATACGGACACACTAGCTTTTAAACCGTGTGGTTTAATAAAGATAGCTTTTAATGCTATTAAATCGTATAATACAATAAAAAATAACTCTGTTATACCGCATGACTTAATAGCTAATCCGCATTAAAAAAAAAAGAGTAATGGCGCCCGCACCTATATATATATCACGGATTTATTTTAGATAATGATCCAATATTCTTACGTTAACATTAACTATATGCTATGAAAATTATTTTTGTTAGAGCTAAAAGCAAAGTAATAACAGCTCACCTTAGGGCATCATCCTTGAATTTATTTATTTCCCAAAGCATTTGCCAAAAATATGGATTGAGCAAATTCTTCTTTTGAGCAAACAAACTGGAAAAACCATTTCTGGTACCCCATTCAAAACCTTGGCCTTTGTCTAAGCTCACTGAAAATGACATGTCTGATGACTTCATATCAACCCCTAAGCTATCGAAAAACTCCATCGTATTCGGAGATGTCGCCTGTCAAATCACCGGAATCTTTGCTCAATAACTCAGCATTTAAAAATAATAATAATAATAATAATAAAAATAGTATGTTTGGCGCATAGTAAAAAATGATTTTGAAGTTTTTTACGGCCTACTCAGGACTCAAACATGGACAGCTAAAACTGAAAAATAAAATTGTCGAAAACTCGCCCAACCAAACCCTGGTGATACTAAAAAACTCAGCTTCATTTACTTGCAAGTTTTATTTACATGAATGAAAAAATGCATCACATTATTGAATTAATAGTTTTCAGATTCAAACTTTTCTTTTTGCCAACAAATTAAAGCAATGTAAAATGAAGAGGCAAAAGGAATAAGTTAGAGTAACACTTACATGATTGAAGAGCGTGAAACCAAGGTCTAGATCAACACCGTCGATGGTGATAGTCTTTGCATGGCCGCCGAGGGAATCCTCCTTCTCATACAGCACAACATCAACTCCTGCTTTTGCAAGAACAAAAGCTGAAGCCAATCCACTAATCCCACCACCAATCACAGCAACTTGCATTTTTGTCGACATCAGTTAGTTCCCCGCTAACTTGGGACTAAAAAATTGCTTCAAAATCTTATTTATCCTGCTAAAGAGACAACAATAAAAAAAGAATTAAAGCTTTGTTTAATTTTGAATTTGAAGTTGGACAGCTGCAACTTGAAACTAAAACACTAAAATATTTAGTAAATGCTACATACTGCGGCTTGAAAACTAAGTTGTTTTGATCAATAACTTGTATAACGAAAAATTTATAATATTTTTATTATTTTTGTAAAAATTATTATTTAAAAATCATATTTACTATATACTATTAATTTTTGTTTCATAAATACATTTTTTTATAGTAGTTAAATCTTTAAATTACAATACTACAATACCAAATAAGGCTTAAGTGTTCATTCAAATTAACGTACATTTATGAGACTGAATAATCTAGCTTATTAGCTAATGCAGTTACAAGTTAATAGTCATTCTCTATACAATTAATGTGTATTAGTGACTAGTGAGTAGTGAACACTTCATCCTCTTAATTATTTTGGCCACAATTTACCTCTATTTCTAAATTAATATGTAATTAAAAATTTGTTAACATTTTGTAGAGAAATAGTGTGTTGCAGCGGCATTAATGCACCGGAAAATATACTTGGGCTTGAGCGAGAGTAGTGTGTTGTAGCCGATCTCTCTTTGTTTTTTCATTTAATTAAAAAAGGAAAAGTCAAATTTATTTTAATAAAATTTCTTCTTAAACAAATCTCAAAAAGTATATTTTAGGCATGAATTTCGATACATAGTTATATTTACATAAATTAAGCATATTTTCTTGATAGATGATTTGAGATTAAGAAAAGTCAACTTTTGACAAAGATAATATATGAGAATGAGAGTAATAATATTGTCTTTATTAGTTACATCAAATTGTCTTTAGTAATTCAAAGATGCTGTACCGAAACCAATTCTTCCACCAGTGTACAACTTTTATTTCCTAATTGAGCAAAAAGATAATTTTGAAATTTTATAATATATGTGAGGATGGGAAATTCATCTGGACATCGATGTTTACAGCACTTAAATATATATTTGTAGAGTAGTTACAATGTTATAAATTATTCGTCCATATAGAATTCATGTAGACATCTATATCTGAGCACGATCAATGTGAGGATAATGGTGAAAAAAAAAAAATGAATGGATTGTAGAAGGTAAAGTCAAAAAGAGTAAACGGAATCATGAATAAGTCACAAAAAAGATGGTAGACACATGAATCCTACATCTAGACCATGAATAAGTCAAAAAACGACGGTGGAAATCCTACATCAAGACTATGAATAAGTCAAAGAAAAAAAACGATGGAACTATGTGTTGAGTTGTATTCTACATTGATTAGTAAATGAGAGATAATTGGGTTTATAAGTATAATAGACTACTTCACTCAATAGACTAGTCTTTTTCATTAGATATTTAGAAATCATAGGCCAAGCCCCTCACTCCCAACAATTGATACTAGAGCTAGACCTTAGTAACCAGAATGTAGTAGTGGACAAATTAGGTGTGTCAGACGACAAGACTGGAGTCCGGTAGTGGTTTTGTCTGAGGGGCAGATTGTTGACTTATATCTCATATTGGTTTGGAAAGGAGAGATACTTGAATTTATAAATAGGATAAGTCACTCTACTTAATAAGTTAGTCTCTGGATTAGATACCCAAAAATCCTAGACTAACCCTCCCAAAACTATAAATCCTACGTCAGAACCATGGTCCAAGAATCATGTGTCAGAACTACAAATAGTAAAAAAGGATGGTGCTTGGAATCTTGAATCCTGCATCAGAACCGTGAGACCATGGAGACATGGAATCACTGACCACAAGTCCAAGAAACCATTGATCACATAAAATCTATTTCCCCAGATAATAATTTTAACAAACAAATATTAATGCTACCCCTTTATAAAGTATTTTGTTAATCAAGACCTGATTAAGACTAGATTTTGAATAAATAAGACTGAAATTGATGAGAAATGATAAAACAAGAATAACACAAAGCACTCAGAATTGAAGAAAATTTCATCAAATTTATTTCACCAAATCACTTGGAAATTGATAAAAATAAAATAAAATACAAAGAGGGTCAAGAGCTTTCAATCAAAACTAAAATTACAAGGATAGGTTATAAAACCAATTCACACAACCCACTGAATTGAGCAGTGCTTAGCCTTTTTTTTTTTTTAATAATTTTGGGTTTTGTTGTAACGACCCTAACAGACTTCTGTTTTGTCTTTTGTCAACATCAACCTAGGCAAAAATCACAAAGACCCATTAATGGATGTTATTGTTCACTCGTGCCTACTAATGTTTAGATGTTAGCAAAAGGTCTAAACTAATTTCCGAAACAGCCAAAATTTGTCTTATAATTTTTGTCCTTTCAGTCTTTGTGAAGCTAGATCACCTCAGAGACTTTGTTTTGTCCATTGAAGATTCTTTTCTCCTCAAATTTTGCAGTATTGGATTTTGATGGCGTGGTGGAGTATTTTGTGGGTCTGCTAAGGGATAGGAGTGAGTTATGTGAGTCAACTTAGGAAAGTTGTGTGTCAGATTTGTGTGCACTGTGTCATGAGGAAGTGAGCCCCACTATGTGCGAAGAAGCAAAAAGCATACACTAGTCAATCGCAGGAAGATTTGAGTGTTGGAAGATTTGTTGATATGAAGATTTAGTGGTTTCAACACATTTTCAGGTTCGATTCTAGTCACTAGCAGTGCAGTTTTACTTTTTATGGTCGTTTGAGGTTGTCAAAGTAAATTTTATCAAATTTATTTACTATTTGTGAGATTCCTTTATGAAATTATGTTTTATAAGATTTATCTAATTTCAAGTGAACTAGCAAAGAAAGTATATCAAGTCCTCTAATTAAACCAACAATACAGGAATACGTTGAGTAGAATTAACTAAAAGAGAACAGATTCAGTATTGATATGCTAAAGGAAAGCTTCATACCGATTGCTGAATACAACAACGTTGCCAAGACATGAAAATACAATCTACAATATTATGAGGGAATTTTCAATCAAAATACTATTAAATCCAATGAAGCATAAAAAGCTCCATGCAGTCTATAAAGCTAAAAGCATTTATACACTAAAGTAATTTTTTAAGAACTTACATGATAATCTCCAAGTGTCCAAGACTTGAAACACAACACAATAATTAAAGAAATAATATGCAAGACAATTGCAAAAGAAATATGTTATTTGCTTACCACTTAGTGATGATTACAATTCTAATTTATATACAAAGAGAAGGTATCAACTAGGAAAGAACATAATTACGTCAGTTTAGGAACCTTCTATTAAAATGATTAAATTATAGGATATTGTGATCGTTTGAGAGCTTGTCAAGGAGTCCTTGATATAAGCAACTTTGATGAGATGATTTTGCTGATTGAAGATATGATTGATAATTTGTTGGCTGATCTTTGGGCATTAACGAAGGAATCTTATTAGCCGCCCTCAAGTTTGGAATGTTCATGAGATGGACTCCTAACTTGTTGCGGCAGTTTTGGAATTGGTATTTGCTTAATGGTTTTGTGAACACATCTGCAATTTGCCGTGATGAAGGTACATGCCTTGTGAAGATGGATCCTTGCGCGACCTTTTCTCGAACAAAGTGGAAGTCGAGCTCGATATGCTTTGTCCTCGCGTGAAAAACTGGATTTTTGGTCATGTAGAGAGCACTTATATTGTCGCACAATAGAAGTGTTTTCTTGTTCATTGTGAGACCAATTTTACGAAGAAGAAATTGAATCCATGTGATCTCAGCTGCAGTGGTGGCCATTGATCAATATTCTGCTTCGGCACTTGATCTTGCTACGGCGGTTTGCTTCTTTGAGCTCCAAGAAATGCAATTTGCTCCTAAGTAGACACAATAGCCTGTGGTGCTTCGTCATGCCTCAGGACAACCTGCCCAATCAGAGTCAGAAAAAGAGTATAGTGTTAATGCACTTTGAGACAAAAAACGAATGCCATAGTTTAATGATCCTTTGAGATATCGAAGGATCCTTTTTACTGCTTTGAGATCTGCCTTGGTTGGATCATTGAAGCGCTGACCTACTTTATTTACAGCGTATGTTATATCCGGCCTTGTAAAGGTCAAATATTGTAAGCTACTAACTAGGCCTCGATATTTTGTAGCATTCACAGGTTCACTGTCCTCAAGATTTGTAGTTGTTTTTATAGCCATGGGTGTTGCCACAGGAGTACAATCAAGCATCTTTGCCTTTGATAGTAAATCTTGTGTATACTTAATTTGAGATAAAAATACCCCATTTTGGAAATATTTGATTTCTATCCCAAGAAAATACCGAAGTGTCCCAAGGTCTTTCAGTGCAAGATTGGTACTTAATGTTGAGATGATCGATTGAATAACAGAAGAGTTATTTCCTGTTATTATAACATCATCTACATATATCAAAAGCAAAATGAGTACTCCCTTGTCCTGTAAAATAAACAAAGATGAATCAGCTTTACTATTAACAAAGCCTAGTTTAAATAATGCTTTAGAAAGATATTCAAACCAGGTGCATGGAGCTTGCTTGAGCCCATAAATGGACTTGTTTAGTTTACAGACAAATGATCGAAGATTAGGATTTTTGAAACCCGGGGGCTGCTCCATGTACACTGTTTCTTTTAATTTGCCATGAAGAAAAGCATTCTTGGCGTCTAATTGCTTCATTGGCCATTTTGAACTCACTGCAATTGCCATAACCAGTCGAATAGTGGTTGGTTTTATGACGGGACTGAAGGTCTCATCAAAGTCCACTCCTGAGATTTGTGTGAATCCCTTGGCAACGAGACGTGTCTTGTACCTATCAATCGTCCCATCTTCTTTGTATTTGATCCGGTAAACCCATTTTGATCCTATGACATTATTGTGAATAGGACGAGGAACAAGATGCCAAGTATTATTGTCATGCAAAGCCTTAATTTCTTCTTCCATTGCCGTAACCCATATGGGATTCTTGAGAGCCGATTTTAAAGTTTTTGGCTCAGTTGGTTGGTTTTGAGAGGCTTGTAATGCTAGGTTAGGATTGTTTTTGGCTTTTTGTCGGGTTACCATGGAATGAGTATTTTGAAATGATGATGGATTTGTTTGTAATTGTTGTGGTCCCGTGAGATCAACGACTGGATTACCTGATATGTCAGATAAGGTGGTTGGTTGATTTTTAGTGTAACTCGAAAAATCAACTAATAACTTTCCAGAGATATCACGATAATTTTTCTGATTTGTTGAAAATGGATCCTCAGTCTGGGTTCTATCTGAGCTGGTCAAGTTAGTGGATAAGGAGTTCTCGGTTTGAATTTTATCTGAGTTGGTTACTTTGGTAGATGAAGTGGCAGTGTTGTTGCAGTTTTGCTCTTCTGAAATTGATTC
This sequence comes from Citrus x changshan-huyou, assembly GCA_039657385.1. Taxonomy (NCBI): domain Eukaryota; kingdom Viridiplantae; phylum Streptophyta; class Magnoliopsida; order Sapindales; family Rutaceae; genus Citrus; species Citrus x changshan-huyou. The sequence goes on along the minus strand of CM077555.1, from coordinate 6,736,845 downwards.
ATTTAATGAGGCAGTCGAATTGTTGTCGCTTTGTTCTTCTGCAACAATAATATCTTTCGGCTTTTCCTGTAATGTAGCTACTGTGGGAATAACATGGCTATCATAGTTGGTCAAAGGGGTTTGCATTTGAGTGGGCGTCATGTGCTTTTCTTGAAAAGATGGAAGTGGCTTTTGACTAAGAGCAGGATTCACAACATCATGGATTTTAATTGAGTTAGGACAATTTAGCCATTCATCATAAAATGGAAACGTTGTAAGTTGACTTGGTTCCTGCATGCATTCAACAAACTTATTTTTGTTAGAAAACGGAAAAATCGTTTCATTAAAAATGACATGCCGAGAAATATAGACTCTTTAAGTCATGGGATTTAAGCATCTATATCCTTTATGTAAGGTACTATATCCTATAAAAACACATGGGAAAGTTTTTCCATCAAATTTTGTCTTGTTATAGTTCCTTAAATAAGGAAAACATCTGCACGCAATAACTTTAATTCCAGCATAATCAGGAGTCCTTTTAAAGATTTTTTCATATGGACATTTCATTTCAAGTGTAGACAACGACATCCTATTTATCAAATAAGTTGCGGCTAAAAAAATATCTTCCCAAAGTTTGAGAGGAAGTGAGGCATGAAACATGAGAGTTAAGGTTATTTCGGCAATATGCCTATGTTTTCTCTCAGCAACTCTATTCTGCTATGGAGTGTATGGGCATGATATTTGTCGTATGATGCCACAATCATCAAGATGCTTTATAAAAGCATTAGAAGAAAATTATCCCCCTCCATCACATTGAAACACTTTAATCTTTCTTTCAAATTGTGTTTCCACCTGTTTCTGAAATCGTATGAAACAATCAAAGAAGTCAGCTTTTCGTTGTAGTGGAAATAGCCAAGAAAATCTTATATGGTCATCTATAAATAATGCATAAAATTTAAAATTTTGATTAGAGTTAATTGGAGCTGGACCCCATAAATCACAGTGTATCTTATGCAAAGGAACAACCGAGATTTTATTAGAAGGAGAAAAAGGAATTTTACAACTCTTTCCTAATTGAAAAGATACACAAATTTTGGGTATCTTTGTCCCTTTGGAAATATTGATTTTCCTATTATTATGGAGATTTTGTAGGACTTTAATACTTGGATGCCCAAGTCTCATATGCCACAAATTTGATTCTGCGGTATTCCCTCTTATTGCGCTTAGAGCTGCTTCATTTACTTCATCCAGTGCATATAGGTTGCCTTTCTTATGCCTCCTTGATACCACTTGGTTCTGTTTGTTCTTGACAAAAAAACCATCAGAATTAAACACAAAAGAACATTGAGAATCATTAGCAAGTTGTCCACCTGACAGGAGATTTTTTTAAATTTTTGGAACCACAAGATCGTTTTTCAAATGTAAATCTCCATAATCAGTTTTTAAAGAGGCATTACCAATATGAGATATTTGAAGACCTTGTCCATTCCCTACAAAGATTTTATCATGGCCTTTGTAAGGAACGATTGTCTTTAATTTACCTGGATTGTTGATTATGTGAGAGGTTGCCCTTGAGTCAGCGTAAATTTGATCGTCAGTTTGGTTCAAGTTGACAGTCGCAAGCGCTTGTGGAGCCTCATCCTCATAATATTCATACCTGTCCCAACAAACAGCGGCTGAGTGACTTTTCTTACCACATATTTGACAATAAATCACATCTTGCTGATTTGTTTTGTTGGTTTCAATATTATTTTTTTGTCGTGGTTGGTGCTGCTGGTTGCTTTGAGCGTTGCTTTGAGCATTTTTCGATCCATTATTTTGTTGTGAACCTCTGCCACGACCTCCATGTGTGCCTCCCCTTTGATTTCGGCCTCTCCCTCTTTGTCCAAAGAAGGCTTGATTATGATCCAGAATGGATTTTTCTTCCTCCTTGTGAACAACAACAGTTTGCTCGTGATTTTGAAGAGCAAGGATGAATTGCTTAAAGGTGGGCAGTGGTGGTTTAGCAAGCATTGCCGTTTTGAAATCGGCATATATATTTTGGACCAAGAGCTCTAGCAATATGGAAGACCTTGTCATCGTCTGGGATTGGTTTTCCTATGGCAGCAAGGTTATCACAAAGGTTCTTGAATTTCCTTAGAAATTCATCAATGGGTATGTTGCCTTTTTTTATTGAGTACAGGTTATTTTTAAGCCATGATTCTTGCTCTTTGGTAGCTGGCAAAATTTGCTCTTCAATAGATAACCAAACTTCACGAGAAGTTTCTCCTCCAACAATTAAACTTAGAACATCTTCACACATCATCCCTCTCAACCATGTCATAAGTAATCCGTCATTATTTTTCCAAGACAAAAATTCAGGATTACTAGCCTCTTTTCCATCTATATTTATCATCTTCGGTGGAGTTGCCTCATCATGAATATGATGTTCTAGGCCAAGGCTTCTTATAAGAGGAAGCACTTGTGACCTCCAGAGAAGAAAATTATTCATCGAAAACTTGATAGATATTAGGCTAGAGCATTGGTGGAAGGATTGGATGGTGAGTTTGGGCTCAATTTGAAAGGTGTTAGCCATAGCTAGCTCTGATACTATAAAGAAATAATATGCAAGACAATTGCCAAAGAAATATGTTATTTTCTTACCACTTAGTGATGATTACAATTCTGATTTATATACAAAGAGAAGGTATCAACTAGGAAAGATCATAATTACGTCAGTTTAGAAACCTTCTATTAAAATGATTAAATTATGGGATATTGTGACCGTTTGAGAGCTTGTCAAGGAGTCCTTGATATAAGCAACTTTGATGAGATGATTTTGATGATTGAAGATATGATTGATAATCTGTTGGCTGATCTTTTGGCATTAACGAAGGAATCTTATCAATAATCAAGATAATACTCTCATGTCCAAACGAACTTTTCATTGAATCCTAGAGCAAGAATTTCACTAACAAAGAATTTTGTAACATCAAGATTTAAAATTATGGTAATGCTATATTCAAGTCGCTAGAAACGACTATATGACAAGTCAAATACAAATTAACTACAATGACAAATAAAAGAAAGTTTTATTCATGACTTTAATGAAACTGTAAAAAATAGGTGACTATGTATATATAGGCTCTATAACCTAACTAGACTAGAAAAATAAGTATGAATAAGTTAACCTTATACTATTTTTATTGCTTATGTTTCTCTCTGAACTTCTGCCTCCAATGTTTAAGTTTTTGGTAGTAATGGGTTTCTATATTTTCTAGATGCTCCACGCTGTATCAGAAGAAGTGCAATTAATTTTGTGAAACAATTAAGTTGGAAAAAAAAAATAACACCAAATGTTAAACTAAGCCAACTACTTATTAGACAGCTTACAACATAATCTGGATGCAAAAGCCATGGATGATGTTACTCTACTTAAATACTTAATGATGGAATGTAACCTTCGAGGAAAATATATTCCTTTCTGAAATCTAAATTCAACTTGTACTCATTGTAGCACTTATTTGGTTTTGATATGAACTAAAACATATCAAACAACAATTCATCATTAGCAACATATGAAATGTTGAGGGAAGAAAAATCAGATCAAATCGGCTAATAGGCTATAGTTTTTTCATATATCCCTCATTAATTGACGCAGTGGTTTGTTAGATTCCGTTCTAACTTACGCTCTCACAGAGAGAAAAAGATATTACAAATTCACAATGAGAATTTGTATTGAAGAAAACTCAAATTTGATTGAAGATTGGTTGATTTTTACAATGGATTTAGCACATATTTATAGTACTCGTATTTAGCTATACCTACTCCATTCTTTTCACTAGACACACCAACTACAATCCATTAACAAAACACACCTACTATATTCAATTATTTGGGTCCTCATGTTTTATGCTGCATCAGTTTCTCCCCCTCTTAAAAACAACTCGTCTTCAAGTTAGTCAAGGAATTCATTTTGGGCCATGATACTCGTACAAATCTTGAACATTAAAAGTATTAAAAATGGCATAGTGTTTGGGGAGATCGATGATATAGGCATTATCATTAATCTTTTGAAGGATGTGAAAATGACCAATTTTCTTCTGCTTGAGCTTACTGTATTCTCCTGCGGAAACTTGTTCTTTGTGCAAATGTACCATGACATAATCACCCGCTTTATATGACTTGAGTCTTCTGTGCTTGTCAGCAATAGCCTTGTATTTTGTGGTAAATTCTTCCAACTTATTTTTTTACCTCTCCATGTACATTGATCACTTTATCGATTAGATGATCAGCAATGACGCTCATTCCAGGAAGCTTTGGTAAAGGAACTAAGTCTAAAGCGTGCAATGGAGGACGAATATAAACAACTTCAAATGGAGATTTACCACTAGAACGATTAGGCACATTGTTGTAAGCAAATTCAGCTTGTGATAAAACATTCTCCCATTGTCTTGGGTTTTCTTTAACCAAGCATCGCAAGATATTACCCATTGTGCGATTGGTGACTTCAGTCTGCCCATCTGTTTGTGGATAACAAGTGCTACTAAATTGTAAAATTGTATCAAGTCTTTTCCACAAAGTACACCAAAAATGGCTAAGAAATTTGCTATCTCGATCAGAAACTATTGTTTTTAACAATCCATGTAGACGACGGTAGCATTTGAAGTTTTCCTGCGTGGAATAAAATGAGCTATTTTAGAAAACTGATCTACCACAACAAAGATATAATCTGAACATTTCTGTGTTCGTGGTAATCCTAAAATGAAATCCATGGATAAGTCTTCCCAAGGTGCATTTGGAATAGGAAGTGGCATGTATAACCCAATATTTTGAGCTTGTCATTTTGCAATCTGGCATGTACAACAACATTTGACAAATTTCTCAACATCATATTTGAGATGAGGCCAAAAATATCAAGCTTCTACTAATGAAATGGTTTTGTCTCGTCCCATGTGACCTCATAAACCTCCAGCGTGTAGCTCTCGAATGATGTGTTCGCTTAGTGATCCTCGTAGAATACATAGATGATCTTTAAAGAATAAAAATTCATCATGTAATTGGTGTTTACTTGCAACTCCGCTAGTGCACTTTTGCCATTCTTCATGAAAATCCTCGTCATCTGCATACAAATCTTTCAAATAATCAAAACCAATTGTTTCATTATGAACACTAGTTAATAATATAACTCGACGACTTAGTGCATCAGTGACTTTGTTCTATTGGCCTGGCTTGTGTTTGAGAGAGAAAGTGAACTTCTGAATGTAGGCAATCCATCTCGCATGCATTCAATTGGCTTTAGAGGAACTGTTGAGATACTTGAGAGCTTGATGATCCGTGTTTATGATGAATTCTTTTTTAATTAGGTATGGCTTCCATTGTTGCAAAGTGCGAACAATTGCATATAATTCTTGCTCATATATTGACCATTTCTTTCTAGTTTCGCTAAGCTTCTCACTAAAAAAGGCGATTGGCTTCATTTCTTGAGATAGAAAAGCTCCAATTCCCATTCTAGAAGCATTACAGTCGACTTCAAAAATCTTGTTAAAGTTAGGAAGTGTAAGCATAGGTGCATTTGTAAGCTTCTCCTTCAAGACCGTAAAGATTTTTTCTGCTATTTCTGTCCACACAAATTGTTTTTACTTCAAACAGTCTGTAAGTGGTGCAGCTATGGTACTGAAGTCTTTTACAAATCGTCTATAAAAAGTTGCGAGGCCATGAAAATTTCGAACATCTGAAATTGTCTTCGGTGTCGACCATTCTTGAATAGCTTTCACTTTTTCTTGATAAACTTTGATTCCGTTTGAACTCACAACAAAGCCCAAAAAAATTAAGTTGTCTTTCATAAAGTTACATTTTTTTAGATTGGCATACAACTTATTCTTTTGTAACGCCTCAAATACTTCCCTCAAATGTTGAATATGATCTTCTTCATTATGGTTGTAAATTAAGATGTCATCAAAATAAACAACAACAAATTTTCTAATGAAATGTTGAAACACCTGATTCATTAACCTCATGAAAGTGCTTGGAGCATTCGATAGACCAAAAGACATAACTAGCCACTCGTACAGTCCTTCATGAGTTTTAAACGTGGTTTTCCACTCATCCCTAGAGCGAATCCGAATTTAATAATACCCACTCCGCAGATCAATCTTAGAAAATAATTTTGAACCTCCAAATCTGTCAAGCATATCATCCAATCGAGGAACAAGAAATCGATATCGTACCGTAAGCTTGTTGATAGCTCAATTATCTACGCATATCCTCTAGCTTCCATATTTCTTTGGAGTTAGGAGTGTGGCTACAGCTACAGGACTCATACTTTCTCGAACCAGACCTTCTTGAGAAGATCTTTAACATGTTCATGCAGAATCTCATATTATTTAGGACTCATGAGGTAGTATGGTAAGTTTGGTAAGCTTGCTCCAGAAATAAGATCAATGTGGTGCTGGATATCTCTGAGCAGAGGTAATCCAATTGGTAATTCATCGGGAACAACATCAGTGAATTCTGCTAATAAAGGTTAGATTGAATCTGGTACACTTTCTGAGATAGAAACATTTTTGGACACCAAAAGAAGGTTATTCTTGGTCTTTGAGCATGTTGGAGTGTTAGACTGCTTCATTGGGGCAAGAACAAACTTTATGTTGTCTTTATAAAATGTATAAGTATTATTTTTAGCATACGCACTGTATTTAAATCAAATTGCCAAGGACGACCTAACCCGAGAGAACATTCGCATATCCAAGGACTTTGATAAGGTTAAGGCTAGGCATGATGAGTTGTTATCTCGCCAGAAGGACATGCTTGACAAAGCTTTTACTCATATCATGATGGAGGTTTGGAGTGTAGATACGGAGCTAGTGGTACCTCGTGTAGAGAAACGGGTGGACAAGTCAGTTGTTCTGAAAGTGATCGAAGATAGGAGGGTGATCCAGGCTCCTCCATCTCTCAGCCCACAGCGGTCTTTTGAAGTACCTCGGGTATCCCAGGCAGATCTCATGTCCGATGGCGCAGTCTATAAAAGTTGTACCTCTTTGACCTTGTCAGTCCCTACTGATCTCCATGTTGAAAGGAGTAGCGGAGACGAGGTTCCCCCTTCTACGTGATCCTGCTTATAGTCATTCATCATTGGATGTTTCAATAGCTTTCTTTTTTCCTTTTGTACTTGTTATGGTACGGTATCCCTTTTTGCTGTATTAGGATAATTGTCTTTTACAAGGTTGTCTCGACAACCTTGTTGTTGTTTACATTAAGCTTCCGTAATAGACTTGATTTAGCGTGCCATTAAATTCTTCACTTATATTTGAACAATTGATTATGAAGATTTGTGGAGATCCTTCGGGTACCCCAGGTACCTCTCGATATATTTTTTATGCTTGTGGTGATTCCTGCAGTCCTGCTTACTGCACATCTTAACAGAGATTATGGCATACCTCAAATAATTAAATAATTCAAACATTATCATGATATTTTAACTAAAAATGAAATTCATAATTGGGTCTTGCTTTTTCCAAAGCATCTTTTCTGGGGACATTCTTAGCTCCCTCTTTCTGCAAAAATTGCCAAAAAACTGTTTATTTTGCCATTTGCTTCCAACCAACGTTTAGTAAGATAATTCAAATGAAGGAGACTGCTAGCCTACTTAATTTCTTTTAGGCATTCAACCCTTGCAATTGTCGTTTGCTTTGGGTTATATATTCTTTACTTAGCTCAAGTAAAATAATGGCGATGTGGGCATATACATACCTTAACGGAAGCTCATAGCGCTAAGGTACGCTGGTTTACTTTGCCCTTGAGCCTTCTTCGACCCTCTCTCTTTAAATTTGTTGTATTCTTTTATGCTAACTCTGACCTCGAATAGATCTTCATGATCAGGACATGTCAGATACCCCAGATACCTCATATTATCTTGTATGGAGGTTAATATAGCTGAAGGGTGCATACACATATGGCATAACGATAAAAGATGGGGACACATTAATGGCAAAAATTTAACCACAACCGCATTCCGTAATTGAAAAGAAGAACACACGTTATCCCATTTTGAAAGTAAAAAACATACTCATGAGTAATAGAAGTAATGATCATTACATAACACTGACTCATTGTCCCAATAAAAATGGGAAACCATGTGAACACACACTCTTTGGGATTTAGGGAATTAAAAAGTTTTTATTGCATATGTAAGGTACCCGTGGTACTTTTCATTACTTTACCACATTACATACATAGGAAGGAAAATAAGAAATAGATAAAGTGAACAGTAGGGTTTAAGACACTGGCTTCATGCTAGTAGTACTTCCTCAGTATTACAGCATTCCAGGGATGCTTGAAAATTGTTCAATCCATGTGGATAGCCTGTATGGCCCATATCCTACCAACTTGTCTATGTGATACGGGCCTTCCCAATTTGCCCCGAACGAGCCCTCCGAGGGTACCCGGGTGTTCTGAGTTACCTTTCGTATGACTAAATCCCCTTTCTTGAATGAGCTGGGGCATACCCTATTTTCATATAGATTTGAAATACAGATATATTGCAACCCTCAATTTTGTTTTAGCCCTTTTTTCTTCAACAAGATGAAGGCTAGATGTAATCAAAAGGTATTCCCGGCTTCATCGAAGTACGCGATTTTATAAGAGGGTAACCCGATTTTTGCTGGAATAACCACATCAATCCCGAATGCCAGAAAAAAAGGGGTTTCTCCAGTTAAAGTATTCTGAGTTGTTCGATAAGCCCAGAGAACACCGGGTAGCTCATCCACCCAAGCTTTCTTTCTTTTCTCCAACTTTTTCTTTAGGATATCCTTGATGATTTTGTTGATGGCTTTAACCTGTCCATTAGATTGTGGGTGAGCCGGTGAAGCAAACAGATTAGTTATCTCAATCTCTGAGCAAAAACTCTGAAATTTTTCGTTAATTGTTTCTCGTTGTCGCTGACAACGACATTAGGGGTATCATACCTGTATATGAGGTTCCTCTGAATGAAATCAATGGTTTTCCTTTCCATAATACTTGCCAACAGCTCCGCCTCTACCAACTTTGTGAAATAGTCAATGGCCACAATTGCATATTTGGCCTGCTCTTTCTCGGTCAGCAGTGAGCCAATGAGATCTACGCGCCAAACGGTAAAAGGCCATGGAGAAGACATAACAGTTAACTTTTCTGATAGAAGGTGGGGTACCATGAAAAATCTCTGGCACTTATCACAACTCTTAACCACGTTTTTAGCGTTCTCCCGCATCGTAGGCCAATAAAATCCTTGGCAAAGAGCCTTCTGTGCTAATGATTGTGCTCCATAATGATTGCCACAAACTCCGTCGTGAATCTCCCTTTATGACATATTCAGCCTGCTCACTTTCCAAGTATTTTAAATAAGGAAGGGTGAACCTTCTTTTGTATAGGGTATCCTCGATGAGGCAGTACCGTGCAACTTTATACCTCAGCCTTCTCGGTTCATATTTGTCCTAGGGCAGATCCCCGTTCCTGAGGTACCTTACGATTAGTTCCATCCAAGGTACCCCAGCAGTCATTGACCTAACTTTTTTTTGGCTCAGATATATTAATACTAGGAGTGGGTATATACTCAGTAGTGATGGGGCCAGCCGATTGAGTTGCACCATTTTGGCAAGATTATCAACTTCACAATTTTCAATTCGTGGTACCCTTTCACTTTAACCTCGGTAAATTGGGACATCAGTTCTCTATTTCTCCCGAGGTACCCTTTCATATTTTCTTCCTTAGCTTGATACTCCGAGTAGGGGTGGGCGCGGTTCGGTTCGGTTCGGTTTTTTACTAAATTTTTCATAATCGTTCGAATACGATTATTTTAAAATCATAATCGCGATTAATCAAATTACCGAAATAATCAAATACTCGATTAATTGAAATAATTCGATTCGATTCGGTTCGATTCGATTATGGGCCTATTTTGGGCTTTTTTAAATTTAAAACCTTAAATTAATAAATCTACCACAAACATAAAAAATTAACAAATAAAAAATCAAAATATGTCTCAAAGTATGTTCAATAACACATAACATGTTCAAATAACAAGTTCAAATAAAAAAAAATCATAATCCAAATTACTCATCAGCTGCTTGTTCTTGTTGAGCTTCTATTGGCCTACCAAATTCTACATTAACAAATTAAACAAAAAATTTAGGTGTTCAAAAAAATAAAAATATAGAAATCAAATCAAATATACCTTGAAAGAGTTATATCACGTTTTAGAATCATTCATACATGAATGTGATCAAGATCTATTTTTTTATTGTATTATCAATCAATCATTTGAGATTTTTATCACAAACCATCTCATTATATTTTATGAGCTAACAAGGTGGTGTAACAAGGATTTTGGACTTTGGTTTGACAGTTTACAAACCTTTCTACATAGAAGTTTGGGAAATGACTTTATGATCTGTTCTTGAAATGACATTGATACCCTAATTTATTTGAAAAATGGCTGGATGAGATAACATAATCCAACATCCTTATCTTCTGAAAGTGCAAACTGCAAACTGCTCGTAACCTCTGAAAATTCCCACCAAAATCACCAGAAAACACAGAAAAAGAAAACAAAAACACAAAAAAGAAAAATGGCAACACAGTTTCTCTCAACTGCAAACAACTTCCTCTCCTCAACTCTACCCTCTTCATCTTCATTATCATCTTCTTCTTCTTCATTATCAAATCCAACATTAATTCAAATTCACAAGCACAACTCCAAGAGACAACAACAAGCTATTTCCAAGAGACAACAACATTAATTCGGTTTTCAGCTGAAGAGTAAAGTTTGTGAAGATCAGAAGATGAGAAGAATATGTTAAATTAGGGATTGTTTATTTTTTTTGGCGTTTGGTTTTTTTGTGGTCGGTTTTGTTTTTTTTTTAAAAACCAAAAACCGAACCGACTGATTTTACTACTTATGTTAGATTACTATTTCGGTTTTTTAGATGTAAAAAAACCGCATAAAAACCGAACCGAATTGAACGAACGGTTCGGTTCGGTTTTTAATTAATCAACTTTTTTTGCCCACCCCTAACTCCGAGGTGTTCTAGCCAACCACCAATTGAGAGTCACTTTTGATATGGACTTTTTTTGCCCCCAAGACCTTCGACATCCTCAGTCCCGCTATTATAGCTTCATATTCAGCCTTGAATCCGAATTGCAAGGTTAGCATAACTTCATTTTACCTGGATCAAAGATTATTATTCTCGCACCACTTCCATAAGAGTTGGAGGAACCATCCACGTAAATCTCCCTAACATGTTCCTCTTCAACAGCCAGTGTTGTTTCGCTCGGACACCCTGGGATCCCGTCACCCCCGAAGTCATTGGCGAATTCTGTAATGAAGTCAGCAATGGCTTGGGCTTTAACAGTTGAGCGTAGCTTAGAGATGATATCAAACTCACTCAATTCAAGAGACCAGCGAAGAAGTCTTCCGGACATGTCCAATTTTTAGAGGATTTGTCGAAGGGGAAGATTTATAACAATGACAATGGTGTGGACTTGAAAATACGGTCAGAGCTTCCTTGCAGGGATAATTAAGGCTAAAACCAACTTTTCTATAGCGGAGTACCTCTTTTCCGCATCAAACATTACCCGACTAGTGTAATATATAGGTCGTTGTACCCTGTCATCATCCTTTCTTAGTGTTGAGTGTTAGAAAATGCATATTTATAAAGGAGAAAACCGTCATTTTACATTTTAAGTCTTATTAACAACCCTTACTTTTATGTATTTAACCTTCTTGTGATTTAATTACATGTGTTTTATTTTAATTAAGTATTTTATGTATTTTAGGGGTATTATAGTCATTTCAATATAAAGGAGAGATCAGATGGCAAAACGGACATCACTTTTGAACTCAGGACGGTCGAAAACCTTAGAAGGGGCATAAAAGGAAAAATGGCACTATTCACATTTACGGTACTATTCATGTATACGGTACTGTATATGTTACTGTTCACGGCACTGTTCACATAGACGGATCGATGACGTGGCATTGACCGATGATGTGGCATTGACTGATGAGGTGTCACGATCCTGTTGGATTAAAATTCTTATGTACTGTTGATGGTGACGTGGTAGCATATCAGTGGACGAAAAATCTCGCATACGGTGCATGCATCACACAAGATTATTTTCAACCAAACCGCGTTACTGTTCATCCGGGTCAAACCGTGTTACTGTTCATCCATGTGGTCAAACCGTGGACTGTTGACTGATGACGTGGCGCAATCCTGAGCGTCCAAACTGTTTTTAATCCGGTGGCCATGATTTACTCAATGTATCTATAAAAAGGGGACCTCTCCCCCCTAATTTGATATCTCTAAATCCATTTTTGGGATCCATTTTCTGTAATTCCTTCTCCATCTTGTATTTTCTTTGTATTTTAATAAATTTTCATTTTGCCCCTAGTTCAATTATGAGTAGCTAATTTCCTTTTAAGCTTGGGTTGAAGGTGAAGTCTCAACATGTGTCATGGGCTTTATTTGGTAAATTTATTTTCTTTTCCCCTCTAGTTTTTGTGGATGATTTGACTTATCGTCGACAAATAATACTGATCTTGTCTAGATACCGCCTTGGTTACACCGGCTCTCTAGTATAAGGCTATTATTATTTGGCACAATAAGCCCTTAGCACCATATTGATTAGAGCGTGGTTCATGAGGTGTGGATTCCCCCCTCATGATTTAATTGGCATTAATAAGGATTATTTAGCCCATGATGCATGTTGATACGGATCCAGATACCCAAGTACGTCACTTCAATAGAATTCTCTTCAATTTATTCTCGCCATTTCAATTCTAATTTTAGAATTTATTCTCGCCATTTTAATTTAAGTTTTAGCATATTCCAAATCATTTCCACCACAAATCCAATCACCCATTTACAAAATTAATTCTACATATAATTAAAATCCACCTCCTCGTGGGATCGACACTCGTCACCATTGAACTATACTACAATAGATTCGTGCGCTTGCGAGTTCATTAAAATTTGCACAACACTTAGTAAAACAGAGCTAGTGGCGAGCTCGAAGACAGAGAGGTACAACAAAAGTACTTCGCCTAGCTTGGGTTTGGTGAGTACGGGCGAATTGACGAGGTACTCTTTTAATTTTTGAAAAGCCTTTTTGCATTTAACGGTCCATTGAAGTTTCTTCTCCGCTTTCAGAGAATTAAAAAAGGGCTTACAATAATCGGTGGCCTTAGAATAAAGCGACTCAAGGTGGCTACCCGGCCGGCCAAACTCTAAACTTCTTTAATGGTACTAGGTGACTTCATATCAAGAACCGCACGGATTTTGTCAGGGTTAGCCTCAATTCCTCGTTGTTGCACCATGAAACCAATGAATTTACCCGAAGTTACCCAAAATGCATATTTTTCAAGATTTAGGTGCACCTGATGTTTTCCCAAAACATCGAAAGTGTCGCTGAGGTGCCTTGCATGATCACCAGCATACACCGATTTTGTAATCATGTCATCAATGTACACCCCTATAGTGAGTTCGATCTGCTCCTTGAAAATCTTATTCACCAAACGTAACACTACCCACGGTTGGTAATTAAGGCCGTTTTATATTGGTCGGGCTCATACATTGCAATTTAGTTGTATCCAAAAAAGATGTCCAAGAAATTAAGCATTTCATGTCCCGCTGTGGCTTCAACTAGCTGATCTGCCCAAGAAAGCAAAAAGCTATCCTTTGAACAAGACTTGTTCAGGTCTGTGAAATCCACACACATGCTTCATTTCCCATTCGACTTCGTCACTGGGACGACATTGGACACCCAGTCGGGGTACACCGCTTTCCTAATGAATATGGCTGCTAGTAAGCGATCCACTTCTTGTTCAATCGTATCATAACGTTCCTCATTAAAAGTTCGACGTTTTTGCTTGACGGGTTTATGATGTGGATTGACATTGAGCTTGTGAGAGAAAGTAAAAGGCGGAGTACCCGACATAACCACGTGAGACCAGGTGAACACATCAAGGTTCTCCTTTAAAAGGTCAATAAGTTGCTTCTGATATTGGTCAGGGAGGTAGGAGCCGATTTTGACCATCTTGGTTGGGTCATTATTGTAGATCGACACAGACACAACATCCTCGGTTGGTGTTTCTTGCTTTTCTTCCTTCGGCACCCGGGAATCCAGAGGTACTTCTACATCTTTGACTGAGCCTAAAGTATGGCTATGTGATACCTCAGGTGCACCAGGAGCTACTACATCCACCTCCACTGGCTCGACTTTTTTTTGCTGTTGAGAATTGGTGGACCGTTGAGTTATCTTGCGTGCAACCCTTTATCTTCTAGTAAATACTCACTTGGAGAGACTAATTGGTGGCTTTATACCAATGGGGTACCCCTTTAAGGGCACATTAGTGGCAATTTGATAACTCGCTTTTGAGAAAACATAATAGCATCCCCCAGCTAACCGTTGATCCCTTTTGATGGTGATAACTTCCCCAACAGTTGGAATCTCCATGGCAAGGTAATGCATAGAGATTGCCTTTTTAGTTCTTGCTAAAAACGGTCTTCCCAAGATGATATTGCAGGTGCCCCGATGATCTACAATAAAGAAGTCAATCATATGGCCGACCCGATGAGGCACCATACCAAGGGTAACAAGCAAAGTGATGATGCCCTTAAGGATAACCATGTCGCCCGTAAAACCGATGAATGGCATGTCTTATAGAGTAATCCTTGGCGATTCAATCAGCAGATCAAGAGCGCTTTTGAAGATAATGCCCACAGAGCTGTCGGTGCCCACCAGGGTCCTCGCTACTTTACTGGTTGCAACTTTTAGCGTTATGACCAAAGCATCATCATAAGGGTACGAGATACCTTCCGTATCTTTCTCTGTAAAAAGAATAAGGATGAGATGGTTAAGCATCTGAGGTACCCCATAATCATTTTGACTAACAAAGTTAACTTCCTTACTGGGCCGATCCATGATCAGTGACTTATTATAATGCTTGATGGCCCGTCTGAATTCTCCTATAAGGGTAGGACCTCTGGCTATCATTCGAACATAAACTCATTTCTTGGACCCCCGAGGTACCTTTACATCAGTATTAGGGTTAGCAATTTATTTACCTTTATCTTCCTCCAAAAACTTCCTAGCCTCGCACATATCAACCACAAACTCCTTAAGGTACTCGCTTAGGATTAAGGACTTGATTTCCTCTCGCAAATGAAAACACTTGGCAGTACTATGACCGAAATCCTTATGGAACTCACAATATTTCAAACTACGCTTCAGATTAAGGTATTTTCGGATTGGCTTAGGCGGACGAAGTATGCCCGTCTCTCTGATATGGTAAAAAATCTGCTCTAGAGACCGATTCAAAAGATGAAAAGAATCATATCAGGGTTTATGTGGTACTTCCAGTTGTTTTGGAAGTGGCGATTTAATATTCTATGGCACCCGAGGTACACCAGAGATATTAAATCCTCTTCCTCGTGAGGTTGGACGAGATGGGCTATGTACCTGGGGTGTTAGTGAGGGTACCTGCGCTGCATCAGACTTCTTTGGTTTCTCCTTGCTTTTTGCAGCTTTTGCTTTGTCTTCCTCCTATTTGAAGTGACATTTCTCATCCATCTCTATTTGTTGTAAAGCTCGAGAGCGAGCTGCCCCATAAGAAATGGGGCAATGCTTTTGAAATGATCGTCACAACTTCCCCAAACGTAAATTCTTTTTAAAATGAGTGAAAGTGTGTTGGTGGCCAAATGTACCGATGCACAACACCTCTTGGTGGAAACGAGTTTCGTACTCGGCTAAGGACTCTGATTCTCCTTGCTTGATAAAAGTAAGCTTGGAAGATGCTATATCTTGGGATGAGGCATAACCAAACTCATGAACAAAATCTTTTAACAATTGGTCCTAGAATGATACACTACCTACCTTGAGTGATCAGAACCACGATTTGGCTAGTCCAGTGAGGGTATGCGGGAACATCCGACATATAACATTGTTGCCCATGCCTTTAATCAGTATCTGATCACGATACAATTCAGCATGTTCTACATGATTCGAGGTACCCGAGTATTGCGGTATATGAGGCATGACGAACGCTTCTGGGAGAACCGTTGTTCGAATCTCCGTGGTGAATGGTGAGTTATACGTTGCTAGTGCTGGAGCACTAGTGGGGTTTTTTTTTTTTAGAAAAGAGCTTCACTTGAGATTCAAGGTACTCTATTTTTTCCATAAACTCACGGGGAACCCCAGGTGCTCCTAAGGATGCCGCAGTCGTTTGGGAAGCTCTTTTGGCGTTCAACTTTTGTCAGAGATCTTTTTGGATATTTTTTTTTTATGTTAGGTACCTTGGCTACTACGGGAATAACAAGAGGCGATGGAGCGTTCTTTCCGAGAACTGCCGGTTTGAAATTTTGAACAGGTACCTGATGGTCCGTGCTTTGGTCTACTACTCTCACGTATTTCAGATCTAGGTATGATTTGTTTATCTCTACGCAGAGGAGGAACATCTTGAATCACCGAGGAAACGGCTAGCTCAGGTACCCGGGATCCTACTACTCTGAGAATCGTGTGGGCTAAATCCTCAAACTGTTTATAAGTAACGGGCTCTTCGTCGGGGTGAATACCAGTTGATTGCTTAACAAATTTTCCTTTGTTAAGGCGGAGTGCCCTCCTTATCGAGTCGTCCCTCTCATTACTGATGTGGTCCTCCAATCCATCATGACCTAGCAATGTGTTATCAGCAGGTACATCGGGTGCCGTGGTTGCGCAAGCACACGTACTAACAAGCTTAGCACCAGGTGGAGGCTTTTTGTGCGATCCCAACAGACAGCGCCAATTGTTTTTAGTAGATTTTGAATGCGTATATGATCGCCACAAAACCAAGATGAGAACAATAAATTTATTTTTATCGGGGAGTGGGGTGCCTCGCTTGTCTAAGGTGTATGGGCTATTTCGGCTTTTTGTGGAGTGAATGAGGATTAAAATGGTGGGAGGTTCGGCTTCAGGTGTGGAGAGCTACCAATAGTCAACTTAAACCTACAAAACAACAAGAAAATGTTCAGAGGTGGAGCCGGGGGTGGCAGGCGACCACACTCCGACGTTCAAGTCAGAGTTGAGTTTTCTCAGGTTAAAGAGCTTGCAAGCTCTCAGTAATGGAGCCTTGAGGTGGAAGAAACCTCAAGTCTTGTGATGTGTTGTTCGATCCTTTGATAAAAATTAAACATGAGTATTTATAAGGTCTACCCAGGTTGTCGTACCACCTGGCGTTATTTTATTGGCGTTCCTTGCTGTCATGTCAAGAATATTCTTATTTTTCATACGTGTGGCGACTTGGACGCTTTAAAAACATGCATGGAGAGCAAGCTTGAAGAGTATATACGTGTAAGGCGTAGTGGGGTGGTCCCGTGTACTTCTCTTAAAAATTTTCAGGCATGGCAGGGGAAAGCTGGTGGTCCCAACTGTCATAGCATCAACCCTTTTTGGTTTATTTGCTGGTGTGACAAGCGGTTGTCCCCTCTTTTGTAGCACGAAATTTTCTTATTGATTCTTTATTTTTTTGACAAAAATCAACTGATCTTTTTGAGATTTTGGCCTACCTATCTCTTGATATTTTTATGAATATTTTTTTGACCTTTTATACCTCAACAAGGCGTACCTGAGATACCCTCTGGAGCACCTAGGGTACTCGGCATAAACTAATTTCTTAATATCGACACGTAACGTTTTTTTCATTGGGCATTATATTTCCTTCCCAAACACCTTCTAATATAAAATCTTATATACTTCAAACTATAACTGAAAACAATGACAATCAGGAACATGCAAAAATTTTATCAAGAAAAATTTTGCTGTGAATTGTCAGCTCACACTATTATTCCTCAACCTCTCTTCAAATCTGTCTTCGTAGATCTTCCTTGTACTCTTCAACCGTTCCGGAAGATCTCACGACAGTCCATTTTATACAACCCCGGTTTCAAGTTTTTTTATTCGTCCCGGCAAACACGTCAGATGAGTCTGGAATCATGACTCACTAGAACAACTCTACCAGCAAACTCATCTAGTGTAACAGCCACAGCAACAATACTCTGCGTGTCCAAATGATCTGTGGGCTCATCGGATATTAATATGTGAGGCTTTGACACATGGAGACTGAAGTAAACATGACCCGGACTTTCTGCCCTCCAGATAAATTCGCAATTGGAGTAAGATGATTATGGCCAGGGAGTCCAAATTTCCTAAGTTTCGCATGAACAACCTCCTTGATGAGCCCGAAATGTAGAAAAGATTGACAGTTAGGAGAAATTAAGCTTCTGAATAATGAAAATATTGTTGAAAATCTTAATAAACAAAACTAGGTTTCAGTGCCGTTTTATATTTACCGTAAATATTGTAAATTTATTAAATTCAAAATTTTATTTTATAATAAGATTATTATAATCTAAATATGGAAAACAAAAGAAACTGCTTTCAAATTTGATATTTGAAAATAGATAAAAATCCAGAAAACTATGGCAAAAATAGAAAAATAACTTAAAAGAAAGAAGCAGATTTTTCAGCGCAACCATGAGACAGAATGGTATTAGTGTTCTGGATTTTGTTTGTCTCAATAAAAGCTTCTAAGTTATTACCTCCATAGTTAACAAGTCCTCAAGGTGTCGTGAATGTCTCCCAATCCTCAGTTTCTGTCTCCTTCGCACTTCACCCCCGGTTGGAGCCATCACCGGCTAGAAGATTCGGCAGAGGAGATTTTCCAGTATCGTTGGGTCCAACAATAGCAACACAAGTCCCCATATCGATGCCCATGTCAACATTAGACAATCTGATATCCTGAAGATTAGGATAACTGAAGCTGATGACTTCTATTAGCTGCAGCATTGGTGATGTCGACTCAGTAGGTTCATGAAAATACTTAATGCTACAAAAAAAAGAAACCATAGTTAAATTTTTTATTAATCGACTTGGTTGAGAACTTGAGATCAAATTTTTATCACAAGTTTCATGCGAAATCATATCTTATTTATTGAGTGAATAACTCTTCGTAAAATTCAAGTGAATTAATTAGATTATCTTCTCAACCAAATTGATGAATGCCACATCATTTATAATAATTTCTTGAGATAAAAAATTTGAGATATATAGCACTCTTTTTATCCTAATTCTATGCACAAACAAATATAACATAAATAGTATTGGTTGAATTAAAACACAAAATAATGAAAGTAAAATCATATGCTGTTATTTGGTAATTTATAGCCTACCAATATGATTTTGTCACATAGATGAGTAATTTGTACCTTATCGCTCTAACATTTCTTTTATTGCAATCATCCAATAAGACTTGGAAGATACATTAGTTTGTAAAGTTTGAAAAAAAAAAAAAAGTATGTGTCCCTGACTTTAATCTTATAAGATAAAGTGATTATAATTTATTTATTGGAAATTGTTTCTTGTGCCTTTTCTTTGTTTCTTCTTTCATAAAAACACATACAGGTGATTTTCTAGAAACATTCGAAAAAATTTCTAATTGATTCTACAAATTACATCATTTCAAAAAAAATATTCTATTTAACTAGATATAAAAGACAAAATAAAAATATCTTTTAAGCTATTTGAGAAGTACAGCCTTCGCGATATGATGTTGAAACAATCAAGCACATCTAACAGCATTTTTAGCTAATTAATTAATTGAGTAGTTCCGTAACACATCTAACAACATTTTGGGTTTTTTTAAAACAATTTATTTTTTAAAATAGGCTTCTCTTTAACAACCAAAAAAGGAAAAATCTCTCTATTCAACAATCAACAATATTTCCAAGTAATCATTACAGGTCAGCAAACAATTAAATTAATACAACATAATTTCTACTTCTTGACAACAAATTTATACAAATTTTAATCCCGTGAAACACGTACATTATTTGAGGAGTTGCTACCGAAAAAGAAAGAAAAAGAAATCGCTAAAGAATAATTAAATTCAGTAGCAATAAATTAAGGAAAAAAAAAAGAGAGAAATACCCGGAATAGAAATTGGCAACATTTGCTGTTCAATGTCTTATTAATTAATTTGCCACCTTATCTTCCTCGTTTTCTTCGGTAAGCTACAACAGCGTTGCCGTTGTAATAGCCATCAATCCAATCCAATTCCTTAACTCATTAATGCTGTCATTAACCAACAAAATCCACCACATAATTAACATTAATTCACAAATTAAACTCTCTCAAACCTCTCTCTCTTGTTAGAATAATGCACATCTTCTCTCCTCCGCTGTCTATCCCGCCAGGTATCTAACGAAGAAAGATATTTAACCCCAGCTAGACAGTTAGCAGCTGCCCTCCCCACTTTCTTCATTTAATGACCCACCAAGCCCGCCGGGATTCTTTTCCCGGCCAGCTCGCCGGCCCTGCCACTGCGGACTCCGACCTCGCCTGGCCCTTTGGCAAGCTTGAAGGGATTGATTCTGATGACATCCGTGAGACCGCTTACGAGGTCTTTTTCACTTCATGCAGGTCTTCTCCAGGGTTTGGTGGACGTAATGCTATAAGCTTTTATTCCTCACATGACAATAATAATAATAACGGTGGTGGTGACGGGGGAGTCGGAGGAGGCGGTGGTACCGGGTCCGGGTCACCGACCGCTAGGGTTAACGGTGGCGGGGTGGTTCAGATGACGCCAACCAGCCGGGTCAAACGGGCCTTGGGACTCAAAATGTTGAAGAGATCGCCATGCAGGAGAATGTCCAGTGTTGGTGCCTCATCCAATAACCCAACTTCGCCAGGCTCCCATGCACCTAATAATCATTTGCACAATAATAGTAACAATAACTTTGGTCACGGGCATGGACACGGTGGGACTAGCCCCGCCGGGAACACGAATAATTACTCCACCGTGCCACCTCCGTCTAGACCGAGACGTCCGTTGACGTCCGCGGAGATCATGAGGCAACAAATGAAGGTGACAGAGCAGAGTGACAACAGGCTGAGGAAGACCCTCATGAGAACCCTTGTTGGCCAAGTACGTAAACATTTATAATTTGCATATATGCATGTGCATGCATGAGGAGTCAGTCATTTATGTTTCCTCATCTTATTATCTTGCATACCAGAATTAAATTAATTCTTCTATACCACTATTGTACATACAACCAATCAAGAGAGTTAAGCACAAGAATATCCCGCTGAATTGGAGAATATCTATATTCTAATAAATCTATTAAATTTCTCACTATAATTTATAATTTATGTTCTTGTAAGTCAAAAGTCTTTGTCATCTGTCGCTTTAAATGAAATTTCTAGCTCCCTCCGAACCATTGTCATCTTTTCATGTTTAAACAGATGGGACGGCGAGCGGAGACGATAATTCTTCCACTAGAGCTGCTCCGGCATCTAAAACCATCAGAATTCAATGATGGACACGAGTACCATCTATGGCAGAGGCGCCAACTCAAAATCCTCGAAGCCGGTCTCCTCCAACACCCATCAGTCCCAATAGACAAATCCAACAACTTCGCTATACGTCTTCGAGAAATCGTCCGCGCAAGCGAGACAAAACCTATAGACACCGGCAAGAATTCGGACACAATGCGAGCATTATGCAACAGTGTCGTTTCTTTATCTTGGAGAAGCACCAATGGCACTCCCACCGATGTTTGCCACTGGGCTGATGGCTTTCCCCTCAATGTCCACCTGTACATAGCTCTGCTTCAATCCATATTCGATTTCAGAGACGAGACATTAGTCCTTGATGAGGTTGATGAGCTTTTGGAGCTGATGAAGAAGACATGGTCGACCCTGGGGATCAATAGGCCAATACACAATGTCTGTTTCACATGGGTTTTGTTTCAACAATACGTTGTGACTTCTCTGTCAGAGCCTGATCTTTTATGCGCGGCTCATACTATGTTAGCGGAGTTGGCCAATGATGCTAAGAAGCCAGATAGAGAGGCGATTTATGTGAGAATGTTGTCGTCCGTTCTGGCCTCGATGCAAGGGTGGGCGGAGAAAAGGTTGCTTAGGTATCATGATTATTTTCATAGAGGCACCGTTGGACAAATTGAGAACCTTCTTCCTTTAGCTTTATTGGCATCAAAGATTTTGGGTGAAGATGTAAGCATTACTGAAGGTGGGCTTGAGAGAGGAGATACAAAAGTGGTGATGGATTCAACCGGTGATCGTGTTGATCATTATATTCGTTCCTCAGTGAAAAATGCCTTCACTAATGTAACCTAATGCCAATGAGTTCAAGGGGTTATTATTTTTTCTTTTGATTCTTGTTAGAATATGTTCTTTATGTTTGCATTGTTTGTATGTTTGATTGCAACAGATTATTGAGAATGGGAACTTGAGGACTGAAGATAGCGATGGGAACGATTTAGGGGAAACAGGAGCTTTACTTCAACTAGCTAAAGAAGCAGAGGATTTGGCATTGAGAGAGAGGGAATGTTTCAGTCCAATACTTAAGAGATGGCACTCGATTGCAGCTGGGGTTGCGGCTGTCACATTGCACCAATGCTATGGGGCAGTGTTGAAGCAGTATCTGGCTGAGACGGGGACACTTAAAAATGATACCGTTGATGTGCTGCAAAGAGCTGGAAAGCTTGAAAAAGTTTTAGTCCAAATGGTGGTTGAAGACTCTGCTGAGTGCGATGATGGAGGGAAAGGCATTGTCAGAGAAATGATTCCATATGAAGTTGATTCGATCATATTAAGACAATTGAGATTGTGGATTCAAGAGAGAATAAATAGAGGGAAAGAATGTTATCTCAGAGCTAAAGAATCAGAAGTATGTGCTTAATTTTACGCATGAAGAAAGATTCAGAATGAAATTTTGTTTGTTTGTGACGATAGTTAGTTCATTACAATTTGTATTTGCAGACATGGAATCCCAAGTCCAAATCTGAGCCGTACGCGCAGTCAGCTGTGGAGCTAATGAGACATGCCAAGGATACTGTGGATGATTTCTTTGAAATTCCAATAGGAATTACGGATGATTTGGTTCATGATCTTGCTGATGGGTTACAACAACTCTTCAGAGAATATACAACCTTTGTTGCGTCCTGTGGTAAGAAGCAATCTCTAAAATATCAAAGGGGGTTCCTTCAGTTCAGACCGTAAGATTTCTTATGTCTTCATGTTATTTTTCCAGGAGCAAGACAGAGCTATCTTCCAACACTTCCTCCTCTTACAAGATGCAACCGCGATTCAAAGTTCAGCAAACTCTGGAAAAAGGCCAGCCCTTGTACTGTTGCTGTAGAAGATGTGCAGCAGATTAATGGATCGAACGAAGGTCACCATCCTCGTCCGTCAACGAGCCGTGGAACACAACGCCTCTATATCCGCCTCAATACCTTGCATTATCTTGTCTCCCACATCCATTCCCTTGACAAAACTCTGTCCCTCTCACCAAAGATTGTTCCTTCATCACGCAGCCGTTTTGCCAACCACAGGCGTCATACTAATTCCAATTCCTATTTTGAGCATGCAACAAATGCGATTCAATCTGCCTGCCAACATGTATCAGAAGTTGCTGCCTACCGTCTAATCTTCCTTGATTCAAACTCCGTGTTCTACGAAAGCCTTTATGTCGGTGATGTTGCAAATGCAAGAGTCAGGCCTGCATTGCGAACTCTTAAACAGAACCTCACTCTTTTGAGTGCCATTCTTACAGATAAAGCTCAGGCTTTAGCTATAAAAGAAGTTATGAAGGCATCTTTCGAAGCATTCCTCATGGTTTTGCTTGCTGGGGGAAGCTCCCGGGTCTTTTATCGTTCCGATCATGAGATGATTGAGGAGGATTTTGACAGCTTGAAGAGGGTCTTCTGCACATGTGGTGAAGGATTGATAGTTGAAGATGTGGTGGATCGCGAGGCTGAGACCGTCGACGGGGTGATAGGGTTGATGGGGCAACAAACTGAACAACTAATAGAAGATTTCACAATTCTTTCCTGTGAAACAAGTGGCATCGGAGTTGTAGGCACAGGTCAAAAGCTACCAATGCCACCAACAACAGGAAGGTGGAACAGAGCGGACCCTAACACCATACTTAGGGTATTGTGTCATAGGAACGACCGAGCTGCAAACCAGTTTCTGAAGAAATCTTTCCAGCTAGCAAAGAGGAGATGATGATAAACCTTGTCTTGTACATTTGAACCAGAGAGAGTAAATTTGTGATTAATAAGAGTATTGATCACTTCTAGCCATGTAACTGAAAATGGAACTTAGAGATACCACAAGGGGTTCTTGTATCTAAATTCTGTTCACTCA
Organism: Citrus x changshan-huyou; assembly: GCA_039657385.1. Taxonomy (NCBI): domain Eukaryota; kingdom Viridiplantae; phylum Streptophyta; class Magnoliopsida; order Sapindales; family Rutaceae; genus Citrus; species Citrus x changshan-huyou. The sequence goes on along the minus strand of CM077555.1, from coordinate 6,712,641 downwards.
AATTCTATATGAAGATGTTGTTGAGGGTTGAGAGAGCTTTGTAGTCTTTTTGGACTTCAATTTTTTTTCTTTTTTTCCCTAGCACTAGGCACTGTTTGATCTTAGTGTGAATCTTCTTGGAGTATTTTATCATAGAGAGTGTGCATAATATATCTTCACTGATAATTTTTTTCTTTTTATTTTCAATCATTGTTTATCCTGTCTACAGGATGAATATTTTTAGAATCCAAAACTCACATTGAATATTTTAGAATCAAAGACTTGCGTTAAATATTTCCCGAAACAAAAACTGACATTATTGTCTATTGAGCTATTACTCTGTGATTAGAAGAGAACTCACAGTGAAATCCATTTATATTAGTCAATCATTTTTAATCTGCCATTCATAGTTGTGTTCAAAGCAATGCTGGTTTAATGGTTTTTATTTTTATAGATTTTCCCTCAAATTTTAACTCTCCAATAAAGTCACTATTGAAACAAATACTTGAAATCCTTCATACAACTCTATACCAAATCCCATTTCTTTCGAAATTTCAACTGTGTGAACATTACATTTTCTTTACATTCTTTTTCTTCTCTTTCGAGCTAAAACATTCTTGTGACTGATGTGAAGGAAATTTAACACAGACTGTTGTATCAAACAATCAACCCCAAAGTAAAAATTATCAGTTAAATCTCTATATTAGCTTGGCCAGAAACCGAGCTTCAGTTCTGATTCTCGTGTGAAACAACTGCCTAATCAGCCAGCCACAGTCGCTTCTTGTGCAGATGCCCTTAATCTCATCACCTTCAGTTCTTCAGTGAGCACCTCCATTGAATCCGAAACTTCAGCCCTGTAAACATAGAACTTTGCCACAACCAAGAAGAAAACAAAGTTCAAGACATTCAATATAGCGAAAAAGGCATAGTAATAGTCCAAATGAGAAATATTAAGGTTGTTTAGAATCCATCCTTTGTGCCCATGCCTTTTGGTTATGTCAGAAACCGTTGAAAGCAAAAAGGTACTAAGGAAATTTCCAACTCCTAAAGTAGTCATTGAATAAGAAGTTCCAAGACTCTTCATGCTCTCTGGTGCCTGATCATAAAAGAACTCAATCTTCGCTACCTCCAAGAATGCATCAGCTGTTCCCATAAGCACAAATTGAGGAAGCAAAACGAATATTGTTAAAGGAACCTGCTGTCCTTTTTCAACTATACCATGGTCCTTGGCCACACTTAGTCTATATCTCTCTGTAAAAGAAGCAATAACCATAATTATAATATGAATGACTAGACCAATTCCCATTCTTTGAAGAAGAGTGATCCCTCTAGGATTCTTAGTCCACCATCGAGTAATCCTGACAAAGTATCGGTCATATAAGACGACACAAATAAGCATTGATAAGGTTACAAATCCTATTAAACTTGCAGGGGGGATCTTGAAGCTGCTACCAATAGCTCTATCAAGGGTAGTGCCTTGCTTTACAAAAAGGGTGTTGATTTGAGCAAGCATTGTGCTGGGAACAAACGTGGCAACCAAGATTGGGATCATTGCTAACATTTGCTTGGTTTCCTCTACTTGAGTCACTGAGCATAACATCCATGGATTTGTTGAACTTGTTTTGACTGCAGCTTTATTAAAGAACCTGCACGTAAGAATAGACATGAAGATACAATTAAACAAAAATGTGCCTTGAATCTGCCACATATTCAATGGGACCAAATATATATATGCAACTATTACACTAACCTCAAATTTTGGGTGGAGTCGATCTTGTACTTCCCTTTTTGTGCATAATCTTCCAAGTCAAGTTCATAAAGTTCTTTAGGGTCAGTAGGGAGAGGCACATTCCATTTTCTTATGGCAGCAACAATGACCTTTGCCATCCTTGTGAATGGGCTTCCTGTGGGCTTCTTGTGCCTGTAGAAGGGTGTGCCAGTGAAGAAAATCGCAATGGATATAGAAAGACCGAGTGTCGGAAGCCCATAACCCAAGGTCCAACCCACATTGTCTTGAATGTAGACAAGCACTGTATTGGCAAAGAGTGCCCCAAAGAAGATACTAAACATCCACCAGTTGAAGAAGGAGAGCTTATGGGCCTTCTCCTTGGGCTCAAATTCATCGAATTGGTCCGCGCCGATTGTCGAGATGTTGGGCTTGGTTCCTCCGGTTCCCACAGCCAGCGTGTAGAGTGCAGCAAAGAAGATACCTAATTGTAATGTCGAAGCCTTCTTACAGTCTCGACTGTTAATATCTTTGCATGCAGGAGGTTTCAACCCAGGTAATGATACGGATAGTGTTAGTACAATCATCCCCTGTACTAGAAAAAAGAAAATATAGAATTAAAAAATCATTAAAAAGAATACAAAAAAAATTATATGTCTTTATATACAATACGCCCACTTGGCTTGATGGTCTGGTTTTTCGATCTTTAACTAGTCAACAAAGAGCTAACGAAAAGCTGCAAGGAGTAGGAAAGTGCAACAAAGGGGGTTACAGTACATAAGGATGTGGATGTAGGAGCAGGAAATGGGGGGGAAACACAAAAGCGAGGGAAGAATTAATACAAAAAGAAAAATCAGAAATGGCAATGTGCCTTGGTTTAGAAAAAGCGAGAAATTTTGAGCAGAAAAGAATGAAATCAAAACGGCTTTGGAAGATAGAGAGGGCCAACATAAAACAAGCATGGGCCTAGCCCAAATGGAATCGGAAGTTGAAGACACAAAAAATGAGCCGAGAATGGATAAATAAAAACCCAAAAGAAAGAATTGGAAATTCCAAGCCCAAAATATGGAAGGAATCGAAGACAAAATAGAGGGGCCTACAAACTTAGAAAGGCCCATGAGCTTAATGAATTGGGAAAGCCCAAGGGCAAAAAAGAGTAAAACAAGTAGCCTATAGAAGTTTGAATTTTCACAACAGGTACAAAGATATAGTGCAACAACTGCAAAGCTAATCTTTGATAATGAGAATAGTGAGCTAAGGGAGGAGATTCAGAATGCAGTAAATGAAATATCAGCGGTAGGGATGGGCGTTCGGTTTGGGTTAACTGGTGAAACCCGAACAAATTCAAAGTTTCAACCCGTTCGGGTTAAAATTCTCAACCCGTTCGGGTTGAAGCTTTTTTTTTTTTTTAAGATTCAGCAGCTTTCAGCTTTTAAAATTTAAAAATATATATACATTAAACAAAAAATCCCTAAACATTTAATTGTTCCTCAAAGATGTTTGGAATATTTGGAATTGAGAGTTTTAAATTATTGAAATGTTATTAAGGATGATTTGTAGTTGATATTTGTTATTAAGGATGTTTGGAATTGAGATTTTTGGATTTTAAGTGGTTGTTATAATTTTTGGATTAAATTGTTCCTTAAGGGTGTTTGGAATTGAGATTTTTGGATTTTAAGTAGTTGTTATTAGAATTTTTAGATTAAATTGTTCCAACCCATTCTAACCCGAACTAACCCGAATTAACCTGAACTGAAATTTTAACCCAAATTATCAACCCAACCGGATCCGAATTGCCAACCCAATCGGTTCAGTTTAGCTCGGGTTGGCGTTTTCAACTCAAATGGGTTCAATTCTCAAATCCGAATGGGTTGAAACCCAAACCGAACCGAAACTCGATTTGCCCATCCCTAATCAGCTGTGGCTGGAAGACAGCCCCGCTGACAGCCATGAAACTCATAACTTGGAATGTTCGAGGGCTGGGGAAAGATCAAACGTTCCGAGAAGTTCAGCAAATGGTGCAGGAGCAGAGGCCTCAAATTTTGTTTCTCTGTGAAACAAAACTGATGTCAAAGCAAATGCAAGCAAAAGCAAATAAGCTTCATTACCAAAATTATTTTGTAGTCAATAAGGAAAGATTGAGGGGTAGTTTAGCAATGCGGTGGAGCTCAAAGGTAACAGTGGAGATTAAATCATTCAATAAACATCATGTAGATTCAGCAATACAAAGTGGGAGTTACCTAGAGATGTACGAGAATATATGGCCATCGGAATAGACCAAAAAAAACACACTTGGACTTTTTTTAGAAGGTTAACTTCTTTATCCTCTTTACTGTGGTTATGTTTTGGAGATTTCAATGAAGTTTTGAATTTGAATGAGAAAATATGAGGGAAAGATAAAAGAGTTTGCATGGTGAATAATTTTAGAGAAGCTCTGAGGGATTGTGATATAATAGATTTAAGGAATACTAGGTATCCGTTTACATGGTCAAATCGGAGGTTTGGGTCAAACATTATTGAAGAAAAGCTGGATAGATTTTTATGTAATAGTAGTTGGTGGAACTGTTATCAAGAAAAAACAGTTGTGAATCCAACTTCTTAGAATTCAAACCATAGCCCAATCTTGATGGACATAATAGAAAAAAGGAATGGACAAAGGTATTCGAAGAGAACCTATCCTATGATTCATTACGAGGATATGCGGAGTCCTTACGAGAAGTGTAGGGAGATAGTGAAGCATGAATGGAAGGAGGTGAGCTGCTGGAATAGAGGGAACCCGATTCAAAGCTTCAAGCGAAAATCAAGGGAGTCTTTGGTAGAGCTGAAAATATAGAGCAATATGGAATTTAAGGGAAGGGAAAAGAAGCTAAAGCAGCTTATTGATAAGCTTAGAGTTTTAAAAGAGAGGTACAACCATTATAAGCACGTGGATGAGATTAAAAGAATAGAAAATTAGATTGACAGCATTCTGCTCGATGAAGAAATTTATTGGAAGCAAAGATCAAGGGCAGATTGGCTAAAAGTGGGAGACAAAAACACGATGTTTTTTCACTCAAAAGCTTCTGCGATGAAAAAGAATAATAAAATATATGGCCTTGAAGATGGAAATGGAAAGTGGATTAAGGAAGCTAATGAGGTGGAAAAAATGTTATGTGAATACTTCACAAACATTTTCACCACGACAAGTCCTACATCGGATCAAGATCAACCTTTTACAGAAGGGGAAGTAGCATATGCTCTGCCTCAGATGTGTCCCACGAAAGCTCCAGGCTTAGATGGACTCCCGACAGCCTGGGCCTTATTAAGGCCCAAAGCGGATAATATCTTGCAATGTCTGGGTTGGGTCATGACATTATGGTATCAGAGCGGCTCCGAGTGTTTTCTTGAGCAATGGTGGGGCAAACCTCAGCGAGGACGCTAAGTCCCTAAGGGGGTGTATGTAACATCCTAGGCAAATCTCACATCAGCAAAACACGAGAGAGATGTTGGGTTTGTAAGGGGTAATCCACACCTTAATTAGTAAGATGAGTTTTGAGGTGTATGAGCGCTCCAGAAACAAACTCGTGTGGGCCTTGCTAAGGCCCAAAGCAAACAATATCTTGTCAGGTCTAGGTTGGGTCATGACATTATGGTATTAGAGTGGCTCTGCGTGTCCTCTTGAGCGATAGTGGGATAAACATCAATGAGGACGCTAAGTCCCTAAGGAGAGTGTATGTAACTCCCTAGGCAAATCCCATATCGGCAAAGTATGGGAGAGACCTGACAAATGAGATCCTAGAAAAGGTTAAAGTGTTTATGTGGAGGGCTACAAAAAACTTGTTACCAACAACTAAAAATCTTTGGAAGAAAAAAGTGATAATGGATCTTATATGCAAAAGATGTTGCTGTAAAAGCGGAAATGTCTTCCATGCTTTAATGGAATGCAGAGCTACTAGGAAGGTGTGTAAAGTGATAGAGTTTTATGAGGAGGTGAAGCAGATGGCTCATCAAGACATGTTGAGTTTGCTCCAAGAAATGGCTTCGAAGAGAATGAAGAAAGGTGTAGAATTGTTTATTGTAGTTTGCTGGGCAATTTGGTACTCTATGAATTGTTTTATCTTTGATGGCAAAGAAGAAGATTCTCTGATTTCAGTGGCAAGAGCAGTAGCTATTGTAGAGTCTTACAAGAGGATTAAAATCCCGAACGATCAAGCAATCTCAAGGCATAGGAAAATCAGTTAGCTGACATGGATAGCTCCCCCAAATGGCTGTTTTAAGGTGAATGTAGAAGCTGCAATAAAAGTCTCAGAGCAAAAGGAAGGTTTGGGAGTGGTCATCAGAAATTCCAGTGGAAGTGTTGTTACAGTAGCAATTCAGAATGTTCCATACCAAGGAAATGTAGCTTGTATGGAAGGTGAAGCTGCTCTGTTTAGAATTCAAGCTGCTCAACAGGTGGATTGTGTGCCAATGATCATTGAATCATATTCAAAGGAAGTGGTGGATCTTTCATTAAATATAAAGGAAAGCAAGACAGAAATAACATGGATTATTGCAGAAATTCAGACAAAGCTTAAAATTCAGAGCCAAGCATCAATCCAATTTGCTCCAAGGGTCTGTAATGTCATTGCTCATTCCATAGCCAAGAAAGCATTAGCTGTTGAAAATCATTGTATTTGGCTGGAAAATTTTCCAATTTAAATTATGATGTTACTGTCAAAGTTTGTTTAATGGAAAGCTTTACTTCCTCATTAAAATAAAATAAAAAAACTACTAGTCAACAAAGACCAAGTAAACCATGTGCTCCGATCTTGAAAATTAGGATGATATTTTGTCATGTATCCTGGTTTTATCATTAATTTATATCAGACACCGACAATCCGACATCGTATTGCCTTCTGAAAATAGATTTTAGGTACCTAGTCAAAGTGGTCATTCATGCAGGCACTCGTTTGACCTTACAAAATTATTTAATCTTATCTTTCAATATCAGATATTTTCAATATTTGAAATTTTGATATATGATGTTAAACTTGCAAATCATGTGATTGCATTTGCTTACTGATTAAATATCATCAGATGATCGCATGTTAGAAAAAAAAAAAAACCTAAATTATCTTATAAATTAATTAAAAAATCGTTGACCATAATAAATAAACATACATACCATGAGGTAAATACAAGAAGCGATGGCGAAGGTCCAGTAGCGGCCGAGATGGGCATCGGCAACATAAGCGCCCACAATGGGGGTGACCCAAATGGTGCCAACCCAGTTGGTGACGTTGTTAGCCGACTTCACAGTGCCCTGATGCAGCTTGTTTGTCAAATACAGCACCAAATTTGACGATATCCCATGATAGGCCATACGTTCAAACGCCTCGTATGCTGCAAGTAATAACAGCAAGCCAAAAAGTAGCCAACAAAAGATTTAGAAAACAGTCGGGAATTGAACAGTTTTGTTAAATATCTCCTAAAAAGTAACGTGACTACAAGTCGTGATTTGATTTGGAGAGATGGACGGGAAAGGACCGCTTTTTGGTAACCACCCATGGGGTCTTTGACAACTCCAAGTTTTGGAGCTATGTAATGATTAAGGGTTACTTTTACTGTTTAAAGATTCACTAAAATCTCTGGAAGTGGTACAAGAAATCTGAAGTTCGAAGCTCGCTTATGCACACGAGGAGATCATACGAGGATGAGGAAAAAGGAAAAGGGTTCCAAGGAAATATGGAAGAGGGAACAAAGGCATGCATATGCGATTGCAAGGTGAGACAAAAGTGTCAAAAGAGAAATGAGCTAGCAAAACGGCTGGCCGAATCCTGAACAAAGGCATGCATATATGGAAGGAAATATAATAACAACTCTTACACTTATATAGGATTAAACTGAGAGAAGTTCAAATATTGTACCAACAACAAAGGAGCAAGCTCTCCATCCCCCACGCTTGGATCTGCGAACAGGGTTGCCTTTGAGGTCCACAGTGCCATCTTGTGTATAATCGTCTATATTTCCTTCCATATTTTTATTTAATTATTTGCTGCTCCTTCTCTTTTCTTCTTGTTCGTCAGTTTAAGTTTAGAGTGTCCATAGATGTATAATATCGTCAAATTTATAGACACTCAATTTCTCTTCGCCGGGAAAGATAATTAGTAGTAAATTTACCCATATGCCATCACCAATCTTCCTCCGATATTTTTTTTGGGGGGGGTGGGGGCGGGTAGAGGATAAGAATTCTTCCTTGACTAAAAAATACAACGAACGGTACTTGGATCGGAATTATCTGAAATTCTGAATGGGTGACTGATAGAGTGATGGTTAGTAAATTTTATTCAGCCCCCTTATACTCTATATTATTTATAATTTATTCATAACTACTATAAAACTTTCTACATTGTAAACTTTCATTTAGCCTCTTACACTCTATTTTATTTCATTGAAACCCTTATAGTACCAATTCGTCCCCTGTGATTTTAAATTTCCAAAATACCCTCCATTTAATGAAAAAATATAATTATTATTAAATGAATTATAATTATAATAATTATTTTATTATAACTATAAATATAATTATAATGTTTAAATATATTATTATTATTAACAAGAATAAAAAGTATTATAATCAATTAATCTATTAACAATAATTAATAATAATTTTTTGTTAAATTGTTAATAATAATAATAATTAATGATAATTATTATTAATAATTAATTTTTGAATATTAATAATAACAATAATTAAATTACAAAATAATAATTGTGATAAAAATTAATTAAGAATTTTATAGTAATTTATTACAATTTAACTCATTCTAATTTTGATTCATGTTTAGTGAACGCACTATAAAATTGTAAATCATTTTATATTCAATTAGACCACTCTATATTATTTACAATTTATTCATAAATATTATGAATTTTATAGTGCATTCACTAATCGGAATAGTTATAATCAAGATGAGGAATTTGAATCAGAATAATTTATTTACTTGAACTGCAAGAATTGTAATTAGAATGAGCTATATTACCATTTATGTGTTTACTTTGTCTTAAATCAAAATCATAATGAGTTAAATCGTAACAAATTACTATAAAATCCTTCATTAATTTTTATCATAAATATTAATTTATATTTTAATTATTGTTATTATTATTATTCAAAAATTAATTATTAATAGTAATTATCGTTAAATATTATTATTATTAACAATTTAACGAAAAAATTATTATTAATTATTGTTAATAGATTAATTAAATATAATATTTTTTTATTCTTGTTAATAATAATAATAATCTAGTTAAAATTATAATTATATTTATAGTTATAATAAAATAATAATTATTATAATAATTTATTTAATAATTATTATATTTTTTAATTAAATGGATGGTATTTTGGGAATTTAAAATTATAAGGGGTGAATTGATAGTCTAAGGGTTTCAATGAAATAAAACAGAGTGCAAGAAGCTTAACAAAATTTTATAATACAGAAAGTTTTATAATATTTATAAATAAATTATAAACAATATAGAGTATAGGGAGCTGAATGAAATTTTATAGGACAGCAGTTGATGTTAGGCGGACCCGTAAATAATAATATACATGTAACAGTGGTTGAATTTTAAATATACTTCAGCATAAAGTAGAGGTGAGGAACTGTATGTCCAAGACTGTACAAGCTCATGATCATTGGTTCATCAATTACTGATATCTCTCATTTGACGCGTGGAGAAACAGTTTCCGTAGAGACCTGGAAACCTAGAGTCAAAGCATGGGTCAAACTTAATTTAATAATTTTTTTCTGGAGTAGGAAGGTATGAGCAGCATGGCCCAAAAATTCTTTGTGGAAAAAATTTTGCAAATTAAATCAACCGAAGACCCCACAACTGGTGATTAAGACAAATTAAGCCAGCTTCCTCTTGCCAATGTCATCATAAGTGAATGCGTGATTGACAAACGCTCAACTATCTTATGGATTTCTTAGCTTCCAGTAGTTGAACTGTTTTAAATATTCGTCGACTATTCAAAATTATGAGACCAGTTGGTTGGTTTCGATTAGATTATTTCTACACCAATCACCATAAGTACAAAAAATTTGTATAATAGGGTGTGTTTGGAATTGAGGTATTGTAGATTAAAAGTTACAGTTGTTGTGAAAAAAAAACTGTAATTATGAAACAAAAGTTAATAATATATAGTAAATGTAAATTTTAAATAATAATTTTGATAAAATTATTAAAGATATAATAGATTTTGCATTATACAAATGAAAAATTATATCAACGTAACTTTCAAGATACAGCAACTAATATTTATCAAACGCTTTAGTGTTATAACTTTTAAGAGACAGTTGTCCAACCTCAATTTCGAACGCAACTTATCTATAACTAAAATCACATTTATTTTAATCATCTTATTTGTTATTTAATCGCTACATTGAACCATATGAATGAGGATTATTTTATGTCTTTTTTTTTTCTAAATAAACTAATATTAACGCCAAGTATTATGAATGAGGATTAAGTCACGAGTTATATTATCTCGCTTCGCACATATGATAAAAGAAAAATCCGTGATTATTGGCTGTGAAAATTGGGGGACCACTCCAAGACATTACAAGAATCAAATTGCATTTACACATTTGACCACGCATTTGCACGGCTGCAACTTGTTTTCAACCGACCATCCCTATCATGGGATCAGAATTGCTGACTCTTGAATGATCGTGTGCATTGACTTGATTTTCCACGACTCTTTCACTCTTCTTTTGATTAGTAAAGTCGGCAGAAACAGCAACGGCTTCTAGACTTCCTAGTTAAACGAGAATGGTGAAAATGGACCAACGAAGATGCAATTGAAATTGAGATTTTCAATTACAAATAGAAAAAAAAAAAAAAAAAAAGGAAAAAGCGAATACATACATAATTTGTAAAAGTATTAATTCCGAACTCTCGCATCAACTATTTAAAATTGTTGTGAATGGTCGTTAGTTCAAACGATAAAATCTTTTAAATACAAATAAGAGGTTCGAAGTTTGAATCAATTATTTATAATTTTTATATTTAATTTATGATACCATCATAATCTTATATTACCTTGATGTTAAAAGTGATGTTAATTTAGATTTACTTTTTCAATTATTTTGAGATTTATGGTGATCATATTCTATTTGATTTTACCAACTGGCTGCATTACTTAGTTCTTGAAATTTTTGATTTATAATCTTTCAAGTTGTGGTGACCCATGGTGAAAGTGATTTTAGTTTTTTATGAATACTTTTTCTAGATTTTAGAATAAAAAGAGTACTAATAAAGAAACTTATTTGCGATCACATTGAACATAAAGCATTTTTGTATATCAAAAAATAGAATCAGCCTACACTTTTTTATCTCTAAAAATGGAATCAACTTATATTTATCATGGATTATGAGATGTGGCATTTGTGACGCAAATAATGGTGTAATGTAATTAATCACGTTTAAAAATTTATAAAAATTGATCACATTCACTATTTGAATATTTTATTTTCATATCAAATGTAGATTACATCACATAATGAGCATTTTCATTTTATTTTAAAGGGGAAAAAATAATACTAAACATCCCAAAACTTCCACTAGAATATTCATTTCAAAATAAGGTGTGATACTCGTCAAGCGATGACTAATCTTTCATAGTTTTTAAAGTAATTTATTTTAATATTTAATGATTTACATGATCCGTGCTACGCACCTCTTATATATAGTACAATGAATTTTTTTTCTAGATAAGCACTAGTGTTTATTTCAACTTTTGGACCAATTAAATGAATTAAAATCGGACTGATGCCCCTCATTGATTGGGATCGAGTTCAAGTTTCAAAAGTCTTCCGAATCAACTACGTTTCTAGAAATATGTTGAAAATCAAACCAACCACTTTTTTTTTTAGTCGATAGATCATGAGTGCCAACCAATGATACTTTATTCTACCAAATTGATTACGCTTTTAGAAATACGTTGAAAGATCAAACCAACCATTTTACTTAGAATAAAAGCTTGAGTACCAACATTCGAGTCCAATATTAAATGTCACTTATTTATTAAATGATGAATACAAGATTAGTTATTACTCTATTATATCATTAACAAATGAATGTCACATTAATTCTGATTTAAATTAAGACTCAAATATTAATATTCTTGACATTACTAGTTTATTTATTTAAAGAGAAAAAAAAAAGAATAAGCAATACAAATAATGATACATTTGTAAATACACACACATATATAAGGATGGATCAACAACCCCTTAAAAATACTCTCAATTTTACATTAATTAATATTTATTAGATTTGAATTGAATCAATGGATGAGATTTATTGAAATCAAATATTCAAAATTTTTAATATCTTTTCTCTCTATGTAAACCCCACCTCAAATCTTTCTTCTTCTTTTATTTTTTTTCTCTTAATTCACGTGATGTGCTTTCTCTCTCTCTCCGCTCCTCTCTTCTCTTCGCTTGTTCTTTTTAATCTATGACTTTTCATTTGCTTTTTTTTTTTCTCAGCCATAAAAATTCTTAACTCCCTCAAACAAAAATTCTTTACTCTCTTCAATTGTTAACCTCACAACTCTTTGTGAAGATGCCTAAAGATATAGAAGATTTGGTAGACAAGCAAACACAAAATTTTGTAGTAATGTTGTTGTCAATAGACAAGCATAATCACAAGGATTTTTTTGTTAAACTTGTGTTTGATGAATGTTTCGGTGGGGGACCAGTTCTGGTGGTTAAAATTAATAATTTTGTACTTTCTAATAGTATGTGGAGAGAGAAAATGAATGAAATAAAGAGTTGTGAGGTTAACAGTAGGAGAGAGTAAAGAATTTGAAAAATGCTAGGTAAAGAGAAAGTTGAGAGAAATAGTGAAGAAAATGGTAGAGAGAGAGTGGATGGATAGAGAGAGAGGATTAATTTCTCTCAACTTTCTCTCAGCTTTCTCTCTGCTTAGCACCACACCACTTTTAGAATTTTTGTTGGAGAGAGTTAGAATTTTTATGGTTGAGCAAAAAAAAAAAGCAAACGAAAAGTCATAGATTAAAAAGAACAAGAGAAGAGAAGAGAGGAGGGAAGAGAGAGAGAAAGCACATCAGGTGAAGGAAAAGTAAAAATAAAAGGAGGAAAAAGATTTGAGGTGGGGATCACATAGAGAGAAAAGACATTAAAAAATCTTGAATATTTAATTTTAATAAATCACACCCATTGATTCAATTCAAATCTAAAGCATATTAGTTAGTGTAAAATTAAGAGTATTTTTAAGGGATTGTTGATCCATCCCTTATATATAAATAATTCTCTAGTCAAGGCATTCTTACTCTTAGCTAATTAGCTAGCAGTTGCTCTTTATCTCCTCACTTTCTTCATTTAGGTCTTATTTGGGATTAAAGTATTGTAACTTTTAAATTAAATCTGTTGTAGAAAAAAGTTGTAACTATAAAATAAAAATTAATAATATGTAGTAAATATAAATTTTAAATAATAATTATAAATTTTCTATCATACAAGTAAAAAATCAATCAGATTAATACAGCTTCTAAGTTATAACAGTTAGTGTTTACCAAACATTTTAGTGTTATAATTTAAAACTATAGTAATCCAACGTCAATCACAAACACACCCTTAATTACCCACCAAGCCCCCCAGAATTCTTATCTCGGCCAGCTCGCCGGCCCTATCACTGCCGACTCTGACCTCGCCTAGCCCTTTGGCAAGCTTGAAGGGATTGATTCTGATGCCATCCGTGAGACCGCTTACGAGGTACTTTTCACTTCATGCAGGTCTTCTCCAGGGCTTGGTGGAGCCAATGCTACAAGCTTTTATTCTTCAAATGACAATAATAATAATAACGGTGGTGGTGACGAGGGAGTAGGAGGAGGCGGTGGTTCTGAATCCGGGTCACCGACCGCTAGGTTTAATGGCTTCATACTAATTCCAATTCTTATTTTAAGCATGCAACAAATGCCATTCAATCTGCCTGCCAACATGTATCAAAAGTTGCTGCCTACCATCTAATCTTCATTGATTCAAACTTCATGTTCTACGAAAGCCTTTATGTCGGTGATGTTGCAAATGCAAGAGTTAGGCCTGCATTGCGAACTCTTAAGCAGAACCTCACTCTTTTGAGTGCCATTCTTATGGATAAAGCTCAGGCTTTAGCCATAAAAGTAAGTTATGAAGGCATATTTCGAAGCATTCCTTATGATTTTGCTTGTTGGGGGAAGCTCCCGAGTCTTCTATCGTTCCGATCATCAGATGATTGAGGAAGATTTTGACAGCTTGAAGAGGGTATTCTGCACATGTGGTGAAGGACTGATAGTTGAAGATGTGGTGGATCGCGAGGCTGAGACCGTTGAAGGGGTGATAGGTTTGATGGGGCAACAAATTGAACAACTAATAGAAGATTTCATAATTCTTTTATGTGAAACAAGTGGTATCGGAGTTGGAAGCACAAGTCAAAAGCTACCAATGCCACCAACAATAGGAAGGTGGAATAGAGCAGATCCTAACACCATACTGAGGGTGTTGTGTCACATGAACAACCGAACTGCAAACCAGTTTCTGAAGAAATCTTTCCAGTTAGCAAAGAGCAAATGAAGATAAACCTTGTCTTGTACATTTGAAGCAGAGAGAGTAAATTTGTGTTTCACAATAGTATCAATCACTTCTAGCCAAATAACTGAAAATAAAACTTGGAGATACTATAGGGGGTTCTTGTATCTAAATTTTGTTCACTCAAATTCTATATAAAGATGTTGTTGAGGGTTGAGAGAGCATTGTAGTCTTTTTGGACTTCAATTTTTTTTCCTTTTTCTTTTTTTCCTAGCACTAGGTACTGTTTGATCTTAGTGTGAATCTTCTTGGAGTATTTTATCATAGAGAGTGTGCCTAATATATCTTCGCATATAGTTTTTTTCTTTTATTTTTAATCTTTATTTATCTTGTCTACAAGATGAATATTTTCAGAAACAAAAACTCACATGGTTGTCTATTGAGCTATTACTCTGTGATTAGAAGAGAACTCACAGTGAAATCCATCTAATGGTTTTTGCTTTTGTAGATTTTCAAGATTTTTTTTCCCTAAAATTTCAACTTTCTATAGAGTCACCAGGGAAACAAATACTTTACAACATTTTCTTTACATTCTTTTTCTTCTCTTTTGAGCTAAAACATTCTTGTGACTGATGTGAAGGAAATTTAACATAGACTGTTGTATCAAACAATCAACCCCAAAGTAAAATTATCAGTTAAATCTCTATATTAGCCTGGCCAGAAACCGAGCTTCAGTTCTGATTCTCGTGTGAAACAACTGCCTAATCAGCCAGCCACAGTTGCTTCTTGTACAGATGCCCTTAATCTCATCACTTTTAGTTCTTCAGTGAGCACCTCCATTGAATCCGAAACTTCAGCCTTGTACACATAGAACGTTGCCACTACCAAGAAGAAAACAAAGTTCAAGACATTCAATATAGCGAAAAAGGCATAGTAATAGTCCAAATGAGAAACATTAAGGTTGTTTAGAATCCATCCTTTGTGCCCATGCCTTTTGGTTATGTCAGAAACCGTTGAAAGCAAAAAGGTACTAAGGAAATTTCCAACTCCTAAAGTAGTCATTGAATAAGAAGTTCCAAGACTCTTCATGCTCTCTGGTGCCTGATCATAAAAGAACTCAATCTTCGCTACCTCCAAGAATGCATCAGCTGTTCCCATAAGCACAAATTGAGGAAGCAAAACGAATATCGTTAAAGGAACCTGTTGTCCTTTTTCAACTATACCATGGTCCTTGGCCACACTTAGTCTATATCTCTCTGTAAAAGAAGCAATAACCATAATTATAATATGAATGACTAGGCCAATTCCCATTCTTTGAAGAAGAGTGATCCCTCTAGGATTCTTAGTCCACCTTCGCGTAATCCTGACAAAGTATCGGTCATATAAGACGACACAAATAAGCATTGATAAGGTTACAAATCCTGTTAAACTTGCAGGGGGGATCTTGAAGTTGCTACCCATAGCTCTATCAAGGGTAGTGCCTTGCTTTACAAAAAGGGTGTTGATTTGAGCAAGCATTGTGCTGGGAACAAACGTGGCAACCAAGATTGGGATCATTGCTAACATTTGCTTGGTTTCCTCTACTTGAGTCACTGAGCATAACATCCATGGATTTGTTGAACTTGTTTTGACTGCAGCTTTGTTAAAAAACCTGCACACAAGAATAGACATGAAGATACAATTAAATAAAAATGTTCCTCAAGTCTGCCACCTATTCAATGGGACCAATATATATATATATATATATGCAACTATGACACTAACCTCAAATTTTGGGTGGAGTCGATCCTGTACTTCCCTTTTTGTGCATAATCTTCCAAGTTAAGTTCATAAAGTTCTTTAGGGTCAGTAGGCAGAGGCACATTCCATTTTCTTATGGCAGCAACAATGACCTTTGCCATCCTTGTGAATGGGCTTCCTGTGGGCTTCTTGTGCCTGTAGAAGGGTGTGCCAGCAAAGAAAATCGCAATGGATATCGCAAGACCGAGTGTCGGAAGCCCATAACCCAAGGTCCAGCCCACATTGTCTTGTATGTAGACAAGCACTGTATTGGCAAAGAGTGTTCCAAAGAAGATGCTGAACATCCACCAGTTGAAGAAGGAGAGCTTATGGGCCTTCTCCTTGGGCTCAAATTCATCGAATTGGTCCGCGCCTATCGTCGAGATGTTGGGCTTGGTTCCTCCGGTTCCCACAGCCAACGTGTAGAGTGCAGCAAAGAAGATCCCTAATTGTAATGTTGAAGCCTTCTTACAGTCTTGACTGTTAATATCTTTGCACGCAGGAGGTTTCAACCCAGGTAATGACACTGATAGCGTTAGTACAATCATCCCCTGTAATTAGAAAAAAGAAAATATAAAATTAAAAAATCATTAAAAAA
This sequence comes from Citrus x changshan-huyou, assembly GCA_039657385.1. Taxonomy (NCBI): domain Eukaryota; kingdom Viridiplantae; phylum Streptophyta; class Magnoliopsida; order Sapindales; family Rutaceae; genus Citrus; species Citrus x changshan-huyou. The sequence goes on along the minus strand of CM077555.1, from coordinate 6,695,999 downwards.
ATACAGACAAAATTTATATATGTCTTTATATACAACACGCCCACTTGGTCTGATTGTCTGATCTTCCTATCTTTAACAAGTCAACAAAGAGCAAGACATCTAAAAGCATGTGCTCCGATCTTGAAAATTGGGATCAAATTTTGTCATTTATCCTGGTGTTATCATTAATTTATATCAGACACCGACAATGCGACATTGTATTGCCTTCTAAAAACAGATATTAGGTACCTAGTCAAGTGGTCATTCATGCAGGCACTTGTTTGACATTACAAAATTATTTGATCTTATCTTTCAATATCGGATATTTTCAATATTTGAAATTTTGATATATGATGTTGAACTTGCAAATCATGTGATTGCATTTGCTTACTGATTAAATATCATCAGATGATTGCATATAAGAAAAAGAACCTAAATGATCTAATAAATTAATTAGATAATATAATATCACATGACAGTGTGTCGTTGACCATAATAAATAAGTATACATACCATGAGGTAAATACAAGAAGCGATGGCGAAGGTCCAGTAGCGGCCGAGATGGGCATCGGCAACATATGCGCCCACAATGGGAGTGACCCAAATGGTGCCAACCCAGTTGGTGACGTTGTTAGCCGACTTCACAGTGCCCTGATGCAGCTTGTTTGTCAAATACAGCACCAAATTTGACGATATCCCATAATAGGCCATACGTTCAAACACCTCATACACTGCAAATAATGACAACAAGCCAACAAGTAGTCAACAAAAGATTCAGAAAACAGTTGGGAACTGGACACTTTTGTTAAATATCTGCTAAAAAGTAATGTGACTACAAGTCGTGATTTGATTTGGTGGGATGGATGGGAAAGAACCGCTTTTTGGTGACCACTCATGGGGTCTTTGACAACTCCAAGTTATGGAGCTATGTACTGATTAAGGCGTACTTTTCCTGTTTAAACATTCACTTTAAAAAAAGTTTAAAGATGATAAATAGTTAAATACGAGCGTAGCTATAGATTTAGCAAGCTGCATCTTGGTGTTTTCTACTTTGTCTTTTAGGCACGTGTTTTGCCCATGTGTCTCTACTTGGCACCGCAATATCGCGAAACTAGTAAAAATCTCTTGAAGTAGTACAAGAAATCTGAAGTTCGAAGCTCGCTCATGTACACCAGGAGATCATACGAGGAGGAGGAAAAAGGAAAAGGGTTCCAAAGAAACATGGAAGATGGAACAAAGGCATATGCTGTTGCAAGGCGAGACAAAACAGTAATAAAAGAAATGATCTAGCAAAACGGCTAGCTGAATCCTGAACGGCCATGAATAGAAATAATAACAACTCATACACATATAGGATTAAACAGATTGAAGAAATTCAAATATTGTACCAACAACAAAGGAGCAGGCTCTCCATCCACCACGCTGGGATCTGCGAACAGGGTTGCCTTTGAGGTCCACAGTGCCATCTTGTGTATAGTCATCTATATTTCCTTCTTCACCACCCATATTTTTGTTTAATTATTTGCTGCTCCTTTTCTTTTCTTCTCGTTCGACAGTTTACGTTAGAGGGTCCATAAATGTAGAACACTCATTTATAGACACTCAATTCCTCTTCGCTGGGGAAGATAATTAGTAAATTTACCTATATGCCATCACGATTCTTCCTTTGACTTTTTTTTTTTTTTGGGGATAAGGGTTCTTCCTTTGACTTGTATTCAGTATCCCGCCATTTTTCTAAAGCTAAAAAATGCAACGAACAGTTCTTGGATCGGCATTATCTGAAATTCTGAATGGGTGACTGACAGTTAGTAGATAATAATATACATGTAAGAGTGGTTAAATTTTAAATATACTTCAGCATAAATTCAAGAAAACTTTCAGATTAATACAGGATATTGATTCATATTAATCAGATCATTTTAAAAATTAAAAAAAAATGATTATAGGAAAACTTAATTAAAAGAAGACTAGTTTGACATTGTTTTAATATAATCATTTAATAAAATAAGAATTAATTTCAGATTATTCCCCTCATGAATTGATTATTTTTAATTCATCTTCTTTATTTTTTTAAATCTTAATTTATCTCCTTTATTTTGTTAACAGTACAAAATAAATTCATCCACTGCCTCTATTTTTCTTTATCTATTGAACAAAAATTAGAGTGCCTTAAGTTTTTTAAAATGTTTTTGTTATTTTACATAATTATATAACATAATAATACATGATTATGTAGCAGCCATTAACTTCCATCCAACGATTGTAAAAATATAAGATAAAAAATCATATTATTTTCACAATCATTAAATTTTTATTCAACAGTTGTAAAAAAATAAAATAAAATAAAATAAAATCATATTATTTTTACAACCGTTAAATTTTCATTCAAAATTCAACGGTTGTTACATAATTATGTATGTTTCATGATTATATAATATAACAATCTTTTCTTTTGGGTAAAATAAAGAGAATAATCATGTCGGTTCATGGTAAGAATAATATAAAGATTACCCGTAAATTATTTCATTTATTTTAAATGTTTTTGCTCATTGTCATTGTCATGTCACTGTCATGCTTGGGGAAGAAAACTTATACTGGACTATTCAATAAAATCATGTCATGTGTTTTAACTCATTTATTCCACTATCTATCAGCCAGCTGGGCTTGTGTCCCAATCCCATCTCCCTGTTGAAAGACTTTTAAGAATAAGTTTAAAGCAAACTTTGTTTTCTTTAAATCTATGAAAATGCTCTATTGGAATTTTAAAATTACAAAACATTTCCCAATTCATTTGAAAAGTTTCGAAATTGCCCCTAATCTAAATGCTCAATCCTGATGAGTTTAGTTAGTTTATTTTGGATTTTAGTTTAAGCTTCACTTGCTTTATGCATTAAAAAAAATATTTATTTGATTGTATTCTAATCGAAACTATCAAGAATATTATGATTGTGCCATTATTATTATTATTATTATGGGAAAAATTCACCCCACCATAATTGAAAACATCATCTCACCTTCTCATTTGAGTTTTTTTTTTCTTTTTTCTTTTAATTTTAACTTTCTCAAGGATTGTCAAAATATTTCTTGAGCATTCATAAACTTATAATACAAAATTTATATCTTAACTGATGTGACACCAACAAAGTTAAAATATAAAATTTATATCTTAATTGATTTGACACCAACATTCATTTTTTGAATAAGAAATTATAAGACTCAAAAGAAATTATTGCATGATCTTATAAAATCATGCTACTTTATCCACCACATCAGCTAGGATACAATCAAACTTTATATCCAGGACTTTACAAGCTCATTGTCATTAGTTCTTTAATTACCAATATTTCTCATATGACTTGTGCAGAAACAGTTTCCGTAGAGACTTCGAAAACAAGACTCAGTGCATGGGTTAAACTTAATTTTCTTCTGGAGTGGGAACATATGAGCTGCATGGCCCCAAAATTCTTTGCGGAATAAATTTTGCAAATTAAGTCAATCGAAGACCTCACAACTGGTGATTAGAAGACAAATTAAGCCATTTTCCATTTGCTAATGTCATAAATAACTGCGTGATTGACCAGCTATCAGCCATCGTACGAATTACTTTGAAGACTGTCACCAGCTGCTAATCTACCGGTCAAGTCATTGACCTGTTTTAAATATTTGCTGAATTTTCGAAATTATGAAATCAGACGGTTGGTTTCGATTAGGTTATTTCTCCACCAACCATCATAAGTGCGAAAATTTTTTATAATGTTATTTATAACTAAAAATCACAATTATTTTCATTATCTTATTTATTATTTAATCTCTACATTGAACCATATGCATGAGGATTATTTTATGTATTTTTTTCTAAATAAATTATAATTAACGCTCAGTAACAAGAAGAAACCTGTCTGGAAGACTGGAACCAGTTGAGTGGTATTCTATTATTTAAAAAAAAAAATTCAAGTTGTCCACTTGTTTGTAATTTTTTAATTATGCCATCCTTAATTTAATAAAATTGCCTATGTATCAAATAGTTTTACTCCTCCCTGGTACTTCACATCTAGGACAAAATTAAATCATATGTCATTCAAACATGAGATTTGTATTTTAAATTTCTTTTAAATAAAATCAACAAATATTTACAATTAAAAGTTTATGCCTCCTAAGTGAACTATGTACATAATAGCACAATCTAAATATCTGGATCTAGAATGGTTTGGATCGATTTATAAATATTTAAAAGAAAATTAACTTCTATAATACTCACGAAAATACTCAAACCCTCAACTCTAACCTCAAAAATAATATTAGGAAATGTTCATCGCTAATGGTTAGAGAATTTTTTATTTCAATTGATGTAATGTGAATTACAATGACACAATATAACTATTAAGCATGATATTATTATTTTTTTAATTTTACATATTTTTATCCAAAATTTGATTTTCAACTTTCAACTACAGGAGGGGATAATACAGTAGGAAATCACGTGAAACAAATTGTATTAAAATTATGGTATGAACCGAATTATCAAAATTCGAAAGGGGGCAATTTAGGTATGATGAATAAATTCTCGCCCACATTCATGCACGCCCGTCTGATTCGTATCATTTGTTTGCGGCTGTGCAAAGTGGGGACCACTCCTAGAGATGACAAGAATCAAATTGCCGCGCTTACACATTTGAGCACGAATTGCACGATTGCAATTTCACACCACCATCCCTATTATACCCTTCGGCTTTATTTCATATTACGATAGCCGGAATCAGAATCTTGGACTCTTGAATGGTTGTCTGTGGGCATCGCCTTGATCTTCCAAGTCTCTTTCACTCTTCTTTTGACTAATAAGTCGTAAGAAACGGCGAGGGCTTCTAGACTTCTAGTTAAATAAGAATGGTAAACATGGACCCACAATGATGCAATTGAAATTGAGATTTTCCATTAAAAGAAGGAAAAAAAAAAGTGAATACATGCATAATTTGTAAAACTATTAGGAACTCTGTCATCAACTATTTAAAATTGTTGTGAATGTTAGTTCAAATGATAAAATCTTTTAAATAGAGATAAGAGGTTCGAAGTTTGAATCTAATTATTTATAATTTTTTTATTTAATTATGATACAATCATAATCTTATATTAGTTTAATGTTAAAAATGATGTCAATTTAGATTTATTTTTTAGTTATTTTGAGATTTATGGTGATCATATTCTTTTTGGTTGTACCAACTGGCTGGATTAGTTAGTCCTTGAAAATTTTGATTTAAAATCTTTCAAGTTTTGGTGACTCATGGTGAAAGCGATTTTAGTTTTTTATGAACACTTTTTCTAGATTTTAGATTAAAAAAGTACTAGTAATGAAACTTATCTGCGATCACATCCATATGTGAATATAAAACACTTTTTTTATATTAAAAAAAAAAACAAAATCAAACTACACTTTTTTCTCATCTCTAAAAATAGAACCAGTCTACATTTTTTTATCCCTAAAATTAGAATCAACCTATGTTTATCATAGGCTATGAGATGTGGCATTTGTGACGCAAATGATGGTGTAATGTAATTAATCACGTTTAAAAATTTATAAAAATTGATCATATTCACTACATGAATATTTTATTTTCATATCAGATGTAGATTACATCACATAATGAACATTTTCATTTTATTTTAAAGGGAAAAATAATACTAAACATCCCAAAACTTCCACTAGAATATTCATTTCAAAATAAGGTGTGATACTCGTCAAGCGATGACTAATCTTTCATAATTTTTAAAGCAATTTATTTTAATATTTAATTATTTACATGATCAGTGTTACGCACCTCATATATATAATACGATGAATTTTTCCAGATAAGTATTAGTGTTTATTTCAACTTTCGAGACCAATCAAATGAATTAAAAATCGGAATGATGGATTTGGATGGAATTCATTAACTCAAGTTTCAAAATTCTTCCGAATCAGTTACCTTTCTAGAAATATGTTGAAAATCAAACCAAGCACATATTTGTTTAGGTGTTAGATCATGGGTACTAATCAATGATATTTTGTTCTACCAAATTGATTACGTTTCTAGAAATATGATGAAAGATCAAACCGACCATTTTACTTAAAATAAAGCTTCAGTATCAAAATTCCAGTCCAATACTAAATCTCACTTATTTATTGAATAATGAATATCTCATCAATTCGAATTAAACCAAGAGTTAAATATTAAAATCATTAACATTATTATTTTATTTATTTAATAAAAGAAAAGAATTAAGCAGTACAAATACAAAAAAATATAGATTTTAATATATTAATTTTTTTGTTTGTTAGTTAAAATGAGAATATCCTCACTAAAGAATTATTATTAGTGTTTATTTGCACACACACATAGAGTGACATGCCTTCATATATCAAAATTAAAGTCAAATTCAATTCAAAAATCGAACATTATAAGACAACAAATAAATAAACTCTCACATTTACAAGAAGACTCAGACGCTCGATTTATAAGAGACAAGAAGGTGTATACGCAATTCCAAATATAAAGATTTTAACAATAAAGAAGCAGTTAAATATGAATTATTTTAAATTATAAGGGCTTTTTCTCTCTTTTTTTTTTCCTAATTTAAACTTTCCTAAACTTTTAAAGATGTTGAAATCCTGCTTCCCCACAGACGCAGGCATGGAGCACGGAGCCCCCACAATTCATACGATAAGGCCCCTGGTTTTATGGCCATATCCTCTTGATCGAAGAAGTGTCTTTCACCACTAATACCCCTTTCCAAATGAACAATAATGACCACGAAGACTTTTATTTTCTAGAAGGACAGGTTGCTTTCCGCGGGATCATAATTGTATAAATTATTCGCCGTTGTTAATGCATTTCTGGCAAAATAGTATTGGCTCTCCTGGACTAATGAGTGAGACTTCTTGATTTTTAGTTTGTAGTTAGCGTCCTATGCCCATAAATTTATAGCTAGACGTGGTCAATTATTGTCCTATGCCCATAAATATATAGCTATGCACGGTCTCCTTCGTGTTAATGAAACGTACTATTTTCAGCAGGTATTAGCTTCGTCATTTCATTCAACAATTTATTGCACGTAACGTAATTTCCAGTATTTTTCATATATATATATATATATATATATGGGTCCGCCTGCCGTGCAACAGTTACACGGTACCTCACTTTTTGTCTTTTTTCAACTCAGCCAAAGGATCAATGGCTAAAGTGTTTAACGGGCAGGATGTGTTCAATTGGTTATTAACACTTAAATCTCTACTGTTTATTATAAAATCATAAAAATTAAAAGTTTTTAAATATTCACTTACATAATTTTTGTTGTTTTAAATTTTTTAAAGTTTGATCCATTGACTTAATTTGATCATAAAAATGATTGATGGTGTAAATATAATAATGTAATATCACATAAAATTTTTAAACACATGAAAATTTGATAAATGTAAATAATATTTTTTGTTATATAATATATATTTAATGTAAAATAAATAAATTGAATATGTTTTAAGAACATATGTTATTAACCTTGATACTTTAGAAAATTATAAAATAAAAAAGGTGAAATTTCAAAATAAGAAACATGTAAAAAGTCTTAGGTTGTAAAATTTTATTATTTTAATATTACAAAACTTTACTTTTTTATTACATGTTTGTTTTTAGCATTAGTTGACATGTTAGTTTATTTATACATACAATATGTTAATTTACCTATAAAATATTAATATATATATAGCCCAACAAAGTTATAGAAAGATAAATAAAGAATAATATAAAAGGAAGTTAGTTTTTTTTTTTAAGAATATTTCAAAAGCATTTGAGCTTCGTGTTTCTTGATAATTATCATTTTTTTAAGATATTTGAACTTGTGAATCTTACTGTAATGATAATTTATTATTTATTCTTGATTAAAAATAATTGAATAGTAAATTTATTGATTTCCAAATGCTCTTTTAAATATAGGGTAGTTACTTAATTTTTATTGTATTAGCCTAAATTTTGTGATGATAGCTAATCAACCATTGCAAAAGTTCTACCACGATTATCTTTACTTTCTCTACATCCCTCTAGACCATCATCACTCAAAACGTTAAAGGCTCGTTTGATACACTATAATATATTATATTGTATTATATTCTGTAATGCACATGTATTATATTATATTATATTACATTAGCAGTATATTATAATAATTATTATAAAATTATACAACGTTTGGTAATTGGTATTATCCTGTACTGCATTAATTTTGTACTAAAATTATTTAAAATTATTATTAATTATATTAAATTATTATTTTTCATATTAATTATTTTTAAATAAATATAATATGATATAATAAAACAATATTATAGTATAATTTATTTTTATATTTTTATTTATTATAATAAAAATAAAAAATAACTAAAATATATTTAATGCTTAATTAAGGCAAAATAATAATAATGATAATGGTATTACTTAAAAGTCAAAACAAAAAAAAATTATAAAGTTTAATGATGATGATGACGACGACGACATTAATATTTATATAATAATTAGAATAATAAGATTAATAAATTTTATTAATATTAATAAAATAATATTAATAATTATTAATAATAAATTTAATATATTTTAATAATAGTGACAATAATCAAATCAATAAATAATAATAATAACTAATTAAAGCAATCATAACAATTAAAATAATAAATTTTAATAATATTAATATTAATATAATAATAATGACATTAATAAATAATAATAATAATAACAATTAAATTTTTTTTCATAAGTCATTTTATGATTTTATCCAGAGAAAATGACCTATATATAAAAATTTGTAACTTATAGTATTTATTCAGTTTTCTTATAAAATATAGGGTAGTGTAGTGTGATTTTTGAAAAAAGACAAAATTCAGTGGTACCATGCAACTGTTGCACGGTAGGCAGACAATTAGCAAGTCAAGAACATGTGCTAAAAGAGAGTTCACTAAAATTTCAATAAATTTTATATTAAAAACAAAAACAAATCGATGTTGCAAAATTTTTTTATTTTTGAATTTTAATATTAAAAGTTTATCTTAAGTAAGGAATCTCCCTAAATTATTTTGAGGGTAACTTACAACCAACAAAAATAAGGTATTAGTCCCACTTGATTCACTTATTTATTCCTCATTTTTTATTTTTTTTATTGGTTGTAAATTACAATAAATATAATTTACTAATTTAGGGATTCTCCTAAGATTATAGTATGATCATTTACTTATTATAGGAGTAATCTAATAAAAAAAAAAGAGATTAATGATACAAGCCTACAACTTGGAAGAGTTGATACAGTCGTGATTATTTTATTGCAATGAGAAAAAGAGTGACGTATCTTAAATGCATGGAGCTTTCCATTTGCATGGCTGGATTTTGGAAGGGCATGAATATTTTTCTATACCATCTTTAATTTGTAAGTTTAATATAGTTAAAGCTCACTGGGGGCTCGGAAGTGACGAATATGAAAGGGACACCCTAACTTTTGGGGCCAATAATTGAGATTAATAACTAGGATGGAAAGCATGCAAATGGCCGATAGCTGCTTGTTCGGTTCCTATAGTCTGTTTGTCTTTCGAATTATTGGACTATTTGTTTTTTTTCTTTTTCTTTTTTTCCAAAGAGAAACGTTTTAAGTTACCACGATCAAGATCCCAAACTGAAGATAACGTGTGATAACTAATTAATTATAATGTAATGCTTATAGCAAGTAATTATTCTATTAACATGGTAATAATGCACTTTGAAAATATTCTTTGCAACAAATATTAATTTATGATAATATAAAACATTGATGTTAGAGATTTTAATACTTGAGTCCTAATACCATGTATTACTCATCTATTAAATGATAGATTTCATAACTTTTAAAATCACTTAACCACTATTCAATTGATAAATGTCACATTAATTATATCTCTCCTAAAGCTTTTAGTGTTTACCACTTAACTTGTAGCTTTTGTAGTGCTTGTTACACTCAAAACTAATGTTAAAAAAATTAGCAAATATTCATCGAGAGTGTGATTCAATGTTAAGAAATTTGTGTTATGTCACAATGACATGCCATAATTGTCATGGAAGAAAGCATTGATTAAACTAGAAAGGGCATGATCCTTTCTGTCTTTTCTTTCTTTTGTATAATTTTTATTCGCTTGACAAGGATTTCCATGGCCACTGCAATGAAAAGAGGATTTTTATTGAGAACTAAATATCAAAAATTTAAGAAGATAATAAGTAAATAATCATATTTAGATTTGGATTTGGACCCAAATAATTAAAAATTATAATGAATTTGAAATAATTGATTTACTCAAGTCGGTTTTACTTGCTCGACAAGGATTGGCCCCTTAAGTAATTACAAACTGCATCATAAAACGACATGTCGTTTAAGTCACAAAACGGCAGATGGCTAGACAAGCGGGAAGAAAGCCATGAGACGACATGTCACATGCGACAAAAATGACAATTCATAAATAATATGCAACAGCACATACACTGAAGGATATGTCATTTGCTTCTGACCAGGCACAAGACTACGCGTAGAAAGCAGACAGACAACACACTGCATGCCTCAAATACCTAGCTTCATTAAAATTTCATGAATTAAATTCTCTCGTATAAGATAAAAGAAAACTTCGAGATTATTCCAAATTTCATTGGCTGCTTGAAAGGTCATATAATTATTATCAGTTCCAAACTGACAGCTTAACAAAATCAATCAGTTAGTTAAATTAAAACTAGAAGAGGACAATAGATACAAAAGAACCTGAAAGAATCTTGAAAAAACATCAACGGATCATCCTAATATTCAAACGGCATCCAAGAATCAAATAAGCATTAATGTGGTCGCATACCATATAGTTTTGAAGACTCTTAACTTAAAATAAAGGAAACTTAAAGACTGTGTATATGGCTCCATATAAAAGGAAGATTTTTATTGAGAATTAAATATCAAAATATCAAGAGGATAATAGTAAATAATCATATTCCAATCCGGATCCAACCCAAATAATTAAATAAATTCATATTGCTGTAAAGTTGAAATTAGTGATCAACTCAAGTCCATTTTACTGGTTCGACAAGGACCCTTTGAGTAATTGCAAACTGCGTCGATAAATGACATGTTATTTATGTCACGGAATGGTAGACGACTGGATGTGCGGGCAGAAACCATGAGACAACATGTCACTTGCAATAAAAATCCAGACGACAATTCATAAACAGTATACGCCGACACATACTCTATAGGATGTGTCGTTTGCATTCGGACTTGCCGTATGCATAGAAAGCAGTCGGACAATACGCCACATAGCTCAAATACCTAGCTTCATCAAAATTACATGAATTATATTCTCTCATTTATGATAAAAGAAAACTCTGTGATTATTCGAAATTTCATTGGCCACTTGAATGTCATATAATTATTCTACATTGAGGACTAACAACTAGGGGTGGGCAAATTGGATTTTAGTTCGGTTGTTCGGATTTCGATTTAGGTTACAACCCGATCAGGTTGGAGAATTGAACCCAATCAGGTTGAAAAAGCGAACTTGAATCAAACTGGTTCGGTTCGGGTTCATAATTCAGATCAGATTAGGTTGGTAATTCGGGTTAAAATTTCGATTCGGGTTAATTCGAGTTAGAACGGGTTGGAACAATTTAATCCAAAAAATTCTTGCCAACAGCCACCTAAAATCCCAAAATCTCAAATTGAAACATCCTTAACAACAAATATCAACTACCAAGCATCCTTAACAATATTTCAACAAGTCTTTTTAAAGTTAACAAGACATAAAACATGTAGTCAAGTATAATAAAGTTATTGAAATCACAAATCTAAAAAAAAAAATGGCAACCATGATTAATAATTTCATCTCCATTAACACATCTCCACATGACAAACAACATTAATAATCCATCTCTCACACCATCAAGGCATCAACACCAAGACAACACCTCCAAATTAGCAATAATTAACCACCACCAATCGAATCAAGCAACAACGGATAGAAAATGAAGCAAATCAGTCCATTCTACAAAGAGATTAAAAAAAAAATTAATTGACATTTAGAAGAATCACTCAATATGTCTTGATATTGTGTATTTTCAATATTACTAGTACCATATTTGCACTATGACTATACCTTAATTGTGTAATTGATTAATGGCATCGAGTTAAATTAAACAATTAAGTTTATTGTTCTTTACATGCAAATTAATTAATGTCAAAATTAACTATTCTGTTCATCATACAAACATATATATACTAAAACAAATAGCATAGTTATGACTCATTTGTTGCTAATAATAATCATAATAATAATGTTGTAAAATCAACACATGATTAAAAAAAATGGTTTCAATTGAATTGTATTGGCATGCCTGGGGTTACTCACATTTAGTAACAGCTACTTAATTAGTTAATTATACACTTAAATAAAGAAAGCATTTGGAGGAAATTTGCTTAAAAAATAAGCACTATTTACAACTAAATGGTAATTGCTTTGATAATTGATTGATAGCTTAACAAATTGGCAATTGGCAGAATTATAATATGGCATTAGCATGCAAGAGAGCTTAAGATCAAATAATTACTGACCTTGATGTTAATAAGTTGATGGATCGGGTGGACCAAAAGCTAGGCAGAAATGGAAAAGAGTCAAGAGACGAGCTAGTTTGGAAGCAAACGGCATGGGGTGAACCGGTTTAGGCTACGAGCATCGGCGGTGTGTGGCACGTACTGGGGATTGTATCTTTTATTTTTATTGGAACCTATAATGTAGAGAATTGAAACTAAGGATTTAAGGTTAATGGAGGAACCTTGGCCTCAGCAACTCAAGTGAGTTAAATATCAAATAATTGCATAATCCTTATTCATGTATTACATGGCTTATAAATAATAATCAAATACAAACTGCAACTAACTTATTGATCAAATCCCAAAAAAAAAGGAAAAACTAAGTCTTCCCACAAGACTCGGTCCACCCCAACAACCCTTTACTCCCACTTGCCCAACTTTGACTCATAATTAAAAATAAATAAATAAAACATTGAAATGAATAATAAAAGACCCATAACAGTGTGGTCGTGTGGGAGGGTGGCCTGTTGTGTGGCTGTGTCGGAGTGAATCAGCCACGATCGAAAGGTGAATGGTTGCGGGCTATGAGCGTGTTAAGGGCGTGTTGAGAGCGAGCGTGGTGCTGAGGTGAACAACGGCGTTGGGTGTCGACTAGAGCTGGGCTGCCACCAACTGTAGTCTTGGAAAAAAATGACAATTCGTAAATTGCATTCACAGGCGCATATATTGTAGGATATGTCGTTTGCGTCCAACCAGACACACGAATTGTCGTATGCATAGAAAGCAGCCGAACAACATGCCAGACATCACAAATACCTAGATTCATCAAAATTTCACGAATTAAATTCTCTTATATAAGATAAAAGAAAACTTTGAGATTATTCCAAATTTCAGTGTTCGCTTGAACTATCATATTATTATTCTAAATTCAAGACTGACAGCTTAATAAAATCAATTAAATATTTGAATTGAAACTAAAAAAGTAAAATAGGTGAGGGAGAAGCTAACAGAGTCTTGAACTAATTTCAACGGATCATCCTATGAAAAATATTCAAACGATATCCAAGGATCAAATGAGCATTAATGTGGCCACATACCAAATAGCTTAAAGACCCTTAACTTGAAATAGATGAAAGGCCTCTGTATATTGCTCTATGCATATAATAAAAAATAAAAAAAAGGCATTTTTAATGAGATATAATATGAAAATATTAAGAAGATAATAAGTAAATAATCTGGACCTTGTCCCAAATAATTAAATATGTTTAAATTGTAATAAAGTTGAAATAACTGATAAACTCAAGTCGATTTTGCTTGATTGACAAGGGCCCTTTGGGTATTTACAAATTGCATTGACTAACGAATGTCATTTATGTCACAAAATGACTGATGACTAACGAATGTCATTCAAACGACATCTAGGGACCAAATAACCATTAATGTGGTCGTGTGCCAGATAACTTAAAAGACTTTTAACTCGAAATGAAGGGAACATAAAGCCACTATATATTGTTCCATATAAAAAAATAAGATTTTTATTGAGAACTTAATATCAAAATATTAAGAAGATAATAAGTAAATAATCATATTCCAATTCGGATCCGGACCCAAATATTTAAATAAGTTCAAATTGTAATAAAGTCGAAATAATTAATTAACTCGAGTCAGTTTTACTTAGGGTTGGCCAAAAAAACTCTGACTGGCACGACCCGCATGGATTGAGCCTGGATATGAGCCGAAAAAATACAAAGTTCGCATAAATTGGGGCTGATTAAGGGCCTAGGAGGCTTTTTAGTTTATAAATAAAAAAATCAATCAAATTAAAAAAAAAAAAACTCAAAATATTATATTAATATGTTTTTATATTAGCATTTGTGATTTATTATGTTGTGTTACTAATATTTTATGCATTGAATTATTATTCTTTTATGTGTTGGATAATTATTTTGAATTTAGATATTTTTACTTTATTAAAAATTTATTTCAAAATTAATGGAAAGCTAAGGCCTGGCCCAAGCCCAAGGCTGGGCTTTTAAATGGTCTGAGCTTGGAAAAGTCTGACCTAAGCCCGTAATTTGCCAACCCTTTGTCTAAGGATGGCCAACGGGCCGTGCCGTGCCGGCCCAGGCCCATCAAAGGAAGCCCACGCGTGCTCGTGCTCGTGCCGTGCCGTGCTCACTATTCATTTCGTGCCGTGCCGTGCCGTGCCCACACGTGCTCGTGCTCGTGCCCACTCGTGCCGTGCCCACACGTGCCGTGCCATGGGCCGTGCCGTGCCGTGCCGTGCCTAGGAAAAATAGCCCACTAAGTGTTTTTATTTTTTTATTTTTTTAAGAGCGTATGCCAAGTTGTTGTCTTATTTTTTTCAAGCTTATGTATTTTTTATTTTATCCATATGCCTTTATTTTAATTTAATAGAATAAAAAATTCAAAACTCAAGTCCATATTCAATAATAATAAATTAATAATAATAAGAGAATGTAATATTAGTTGCTAAGTTTGACTCTATGGTATTATAATTTTTTTTTAGCACATAACAATAACAATAATAATAATTTTTTTTAAGGGTTAACTTAATTGTTAACTTGGAGTTACGTAGAGTCATATATCATAGTTTATAATAATATTAATACATATTTATAAAATCATTATATTTATAATTTTATTTATTAAAATCATGATATCAGTTATTTATTTAATAAATTATAAACATAAATCAATTATAATTTTTTTGAAACTAAGAATTAAATAAATTTAAAAAACTTGAGCCAATAAAAGATATTAAAAGATTCAATTTCAAGTTATTTATAAAATCATAAAATTTTAAGTTTACTTTCATTAAAAAATGAAACGTGCTTATTGCGTGCTTTTTCGCGTGCCGTGCTTTGGCCCATCTTTAATCGTGCCGTGCTTTTAAGGCCCGCGTGCCTAAAATCTAAGCCCGGCACGGCCCATGTACGTGCCGTGCCGTGCCGCGTGCTCTACCGAGACGTGCTCGTGCCGTGCCGTGCTGTACGGACACGTGCCGTGCCCGTGCCGTGCCTCGTGCCGTCCGGCCCATTGGCCACCTTTACCTTTGTCCGACAATGACCCCTTAGGTAATTGCAAACTGCATCAATGAACGACATGTCAGCACAAAACAATGGACGACTGGATGCACGGGCAGAAAGCCACAAGGCAAGATGCCACCTGCGACAAAAATGCGAACAACAATTTGTAAATAGAATGCACTGACGCATAACCTATAGGTATGTCATTTGCGTCCGACTGGACACATGACTTTTCGAACGCGTCGAAAGTAGCTGCACAACACGCCAAACGCCTCAAATACCTGACTACATCAAAATTTCATGAATTAAATAATCTCTTATAAGATAAAAGAAAACTCCGAGATTATTCCAAATTTCATTGGCCACTTGAAATGTCATATAATTATTATAAATTTGGGATTGGCAGCTTAATAAAATTAGTCAATTATTTCAAGTGAAACTAAAAAAGGAAAATAGGTATGGAAGAAGTTGAGAGAGTCTTGAACAAATTTCAACATATCATCCTGCGAAAAATATTCAAACGACGTCCAAGAATCAAAAGAGCACTAATATGGTTGCACACCAAATGAACATTATTGTCGTTTGGGATGCGTTTTGTGCCAGCTACAATCAAATAGATGTTATTATCCATTGAATTAAATGACACCGTGATTATAAGACAAGCATATCTCATTGAATTAACAACCACAAAGGTTAAAGAAAAGTCAATGAAATGAAAACAAAATAATTTATATTGAGCATTGGAAAAATCCAAATTTCCGAGGACTTTAAATAAATTTAGAATTTTAATATATATGTAAGTAAATTAACTAACGAAAATAAAAATAGGCAATTAAAGAGTTTAGAGATACATATTTAAAAATTTACGAGGTTGAGAATAATCATGCATGAGTTGTAAATCCAACTAGTTGAGGTCAGAGATATTTAAGTTACAACATAACAAAATTGATAGTCTAATCGACTTAGCACTTACCATGGAAACAAGAGGTCACAAATTCATTCTAAGAAAATACATTTAATTTGTGTTGAAGGGAAGGTAGGGGTGTAATAATGTAAATAACCAAAAAAAAAAAATTTAGGTCTTCACAATTTTTTTTTTAATTATTATGAAGCTCAATATACTAATGTAACCCAAAAAGAAAAAATTGAAGTGGCTTCCAATTTGGCCCTCTGGAGTCTTTGAGCTCAATCGAATTACAACCTTAACCTTTGATATTCATGGTACCCACATACAAACAAATGCAACTGTTTAATCTCAGAGGAAATGTATTCAGATTAAATTTGGGGATGTCCATAGTAGAAACCCAGTAAAGAAATAGTTTTGTATGACCCGTAGTTGACCCAGGAAACTGCCATTTACGGGTTTGCCCTTATCTACCTTTGTATCACGTGCGTCACATGTTTATTGATTATTAATTTATCAATTAATTTTTTTAATGCTAAAGGAAGCGGTTATGGATTTGGTTATTACAGTAATGATAATTCACATGATGATGTTATTTATTTACCTTAAAAATATTTCTTTTAATTTTGTTGAATTTTTTTCCTTTGTGTAGGAAGCTAAAATTCACAGCTGTTGCTGCTATGAAATTTTTTATGTGAAATTATAATTTTGAGTTGATTTTTGGAATCCAAGTTTGCTTCCCCAATTTAAGCCCAGGAATTAGTGGAAATAAAATGGGAACTGAACGGTTCGAAATTTTGTTTTACTCCATTTGAGTTCCGGAAAACTTTTGTGCACTCGTGTATCGGAAAGTACAGTAAAACAAGGAATTTTACAGTTTAAGTCATTATACCTCAGCCTTGATGATTGATGTTTAAAAGACTTAGCCAACTGAGCTAAAATTGACACTAGATTGTTTTGCCACATAAATTGAATGTATTGGCATTGAAATATAACTGAAATACGATATTCAATTTGCTCATAAATTTATTTATTTTGTTGGTTATGTATGAATTATTAATCTTAATCGATGGCCATTTCTAGAGCTACCACGGGAGAAAGCCATAAACATAATGTTATTATCAAATCATTATTTTACGGACTGTAAAAGCATTGTCCATACAAATCTGTGTTGGATTATCTTGTGTAGATTAAAACAAACAAGTTTGTTCACAGGTCTGTGCTTCTTCATAAAACCAAGAAGTTTCCAAAACTGTACTTGGCTTTCATCATGTTGAATGTAAAATTCTGTAATGATTATATCCATCTTTCTTAATAAATTCATGAATGTAAGCTCATTGATGGGAAATAATTGTGGTTTGTTTCTCAGAAGTACTTTTCTTTTTTACTGCACTTCTAAATATTACCTTCCTAACCAGTGGCTTCCAGGTAGGGGTGGCGAAATTCGGATTCGAATCATCCCAATCGGATTTTGGGTTGATCAAATTGAAGAAAAACTCATCCGAACCAAATCAGGTCAAGAACAATTTTGAGCTGTTTTTCTTAATTTTGGGATTTTTTTTGTAATTATTTAGTTATTATAATATTACTTCTATTTAATTATTTCGTTTTAGTCCACTTCCACTAATTTTCATTAAAAAGGAGCTTGGAGGACTTCGTGATGGGGCTATCAGCCGCAATTCCAGTGGAACAATCGTGGATGACTTCGTGCAGATCAACCGGTGATCGATGGGTCAAGCGACAGCTGGTTTCAACGATAGCTTCGTGGGTTCCATCAGTGATTGTGGGAAGAGCAGATCCAGTCGAAGTGAAGTGGAGCATTCGTCCATGCAACAGCTAGTAGATTCAGTCGAAGTGGTATGCTGCTGCTGGCCCACTGTTGCGCCGACCTGCTGTTGTTGCTTATTAGTTGCTAGTGTGAGCTGTGAGAAAGAAGAAAAAGAATGAACTTTGAAGTGTGACTGTGAAACTTCATTTTTGTAATTTTTTTTTTTGTGGAGCTATGGTGTTTGTTTGGATCCCAGAGAGTGAGTTGTGTGCTATGGTGTTTGTTGGTAACTTTGTTTTCATTTTTTTTAATGACTAATTAGTGGGATTTTTTAATCGTATTAGGTGTAATTTGATCCAATCACGATCCGATCAGATTGATTATATATCATCTGATCGGGTTAGACAAACAATCTGATCTGACCTTAATATGATTTTTTTTAATTGGATAAGGTTGGATCAGATTGGGTCAGGTTATTTGCCTAAATTTAGGGATGGTAAAATTCTCCACGGGTTTGGAACCCTATAAGATCCCACCCAAAATGGGGTGAATTTTGAATAATTTTTTTAGAAATAAGGTGGGGAATGAGGGAAATATAACACCTAAATTCTGACCGAAGTGGGGTTGATTTTGTACTCCCCCCAATCCCCGTTATATAGGAACATTTTTTAATATTTTGTTCAATAATTTTTGTTTTATCGATTATAATGTTGGTTAATAAATATGTTATAACTAAAAGAAAACCGTACATTGTAATTCTTACTCAACCCTAAAATATTTTTATATTTTTTTCTCTCTTAAGGTGCTGCTCTCTTCAAACACTTTTTAATTTTGATATCATTTTAAGATATTATTTTAACTTTTTGGAGATACTTTTTAAATAATTTAAATATATTTATAATATGGTTATGATTTTATTCAATTATCTAATTTTTAATTTACTAGAATCATTTATTCATATCTATTATAAAATAAGTAAAGGGAGAATGGAGTTGAGATGAAGAAATCATTACCCATGTATCTTGGCAAGACGTATCTGGTTGGTTGCAGAGATGAATTCTTCAAAAGAAAATTTAGTGTCTGTTTGATATGGCTTATTTAATGATCATAAATACTTATTTTCTTACAAGCTCTTATAATAATTTTTGTTGTTGTTTGGTTATTTTTTTAATAGAGCTTTTGAAGTTTAAATAAGCTATTTTGCCTCTCTACTAGTAAAATCTCAAATTTTAAGCTTTTGAAAATAGAAGTTAAAAAGTTTTTTTTAAATATTAAAATACATAAAATCTCTTCTATTTATTTGACAATTTTTTTTATTCTTTTCATAGCATAATTTTAAAAAAACTTGTTTATTAAAGTAATTTCATAAATTTTTAATAAAAATTATTATTGATAACCCATAAACTAAAACTTTTTGGTAAAAAATTTATTTATAAAATCTCAATTTAAATAAGCTCTACTTGAAAAGTTATAACAAACAGAACTTAAAGAAGAAATGAAACTTTTTTTTTTTTTTTGAGAGGAGAGGAAATGAAACTTGAATATGGAATGGACTGCTAAAAGAGAGTCCTACAAATGAAGAATCAGGTTTGTTTCGATGAAAGCCCACAGAAGGGGCCGAAGCACAACAAGCCAACCCATCATCAAAGCAGCCCAAGCCCCCGTAGATAGATATCCCATATAGCCCCTCCTCTATGGGTTCGGGAACGAAAGCTTTCTAATGTGGGTCAGGATCGACCATAACTTCAGGATCCTCTGGTTCGACATTCGTATTTCATTTTCTTTTTCCAAGCCCTTCTTAGAACTTAGAAATAGAAAGCACTCATTGAGTTACTTACGGAATCTCAAATCTCTCTCGACGCCGAGAATTGGATTTTTATTACTCCATCTTTTGAGAGGTAGCCGCATCTCGGCCAATTCCAGATCCTCCTAGAGATATGCGATGGCTGAAAAATCCAAGGGTTAGAATTTCCATCAACAGCAAAAGGGGCAAGGAAGATCCCCTCGATTTTAAGCCAGTAAACCTCTTGACTGATCCTAGTTATCACGACATAAGCCTCTTTACTGATCCTAGTTATCACGACAAGCAATTTCCAGACATGGTTTTTCTTAGAACTTTTGAGGAGATAATGGCAATTATTTGCACTTGAAGCCAGTTGCATTACATCAACTGTTTTGTTGTTGATCCTATTGCTTATACATCTCTTGTTTTGATTTACATCCCAGCGGTAGATTATATCAGTCCACTGATAGGCACTTGAGAAACTTTCAAATGGAAGTCCTTCCAAACTCATATCTACCAAACATATGATTTCATGAGATATGAACGGTTCCTCATACTTGACTATGTAATCAAGGTTCTCTCCTTGTATGCACTGCTGCTAACTTTCAATCTTGATAAGAAAATATCTGCATCTCGTATTCGACATATAGGTCTTGGTAACAATCAATAGAGCCAATTACCATATGAGAAGAAAATTTTCCTTGTTACTTCTGCTATTCACATCATGGGATTTCTTGTCACACATTATCCGAGAAAGGGACGCAGTTGAAATGGTGCCTCAGCCTGACAAGTTGGCATATGAAAGAAGTAAGTTGCTCCAATAGCTAAAAGAGCTGGACAGTTATCTTCTTCAGGTTCCGGATTTCTTTTTGCTTCCACAGGTTATTGCTAACACTTTCTGGCGGAATAAAGGTTAGCCTGTGAGGGAACTCTACTACATTGGCTTGACAGCTTTGAGGGTTTTATTGCATGTTTATGACTACACAAGAGATCCAGATCTTGATCACCACAACTATGGTGACTATATTTATCAGAACACAGACTTGGATTTGTATTCGAAGTTTGGTAACATTGTCGTAGCAGTTATGGTGATTGTACTTGCCATGATATTATACAAACAGCAGAAAAGAAACTGTCGGGAAAAGTTCATCCATGAAGTGAAGGCAGAAGAGCACAAGGATGCTGCTGCTGCCCACAAGCCTGAACTGTATGAGAGTTTGCTCTCTTAATTATATTCTTGTTTTGTTGGCCCATTATATATGTTGGAAATTTCTTTACTGGTGATAACTGATGCTTCTCTTTTCAGCATTTGTAATCAGGAAATTGATATGCCTCTCTCATCTCATAATATATATATATATATATATATATATATATATATATATATATATATATAAATGTTCCAATCCGAAATTTTAAAGTGCGGTAAAGTACGAGAAAACTTTAAAACCGCATGGTTTAAAAGACTTAAAACTGTAAGCCTTTAAAACCGTGCGATTTTAAAGTTTTCTCAAACTTTTTCGTACTTTAAAATCCATGATCAGAAAACTATTATATATATATATAATAGTTTAATCTAACAGGGGTTAAGTCTAAATAATAATATAATTTAAAAAAGATCAAGTAACAAATACAAAAATAAAAATTTATTAATATATTCAATTCAATATATATATTTATAACTAATCTCGACATGTTTTCATATGTTAAAAACGTTGAAAAATAACTTTATCATCAAGAATACAAAATAAATCTTTTTCTATATATACAACAATAATATCACTCAATTATTGATCTCTCATCTGATTTCACAAACGATTTTTTATAAAATTCATAGTTGAAAATGCCTTTTTTTTTTTTTGTAGTTACGACAACTAGTAAAATCAATACTAATGTTATCGATAAATAAATTAATGAATATAATTTATCATTTTTAGTATCAACTATTTTTCTTATTAGCTTATCAATCCCTTTCAATTTTGAAAATTTGTTATTAGAACCCACCTCCATAATGTAAACATCAAGTTGAATTTTAAGTGCCATAAGATTTATTGAAGAAAAATCATTTGGATAAACTCAGTAAGGTGAAGTAATTTCTATTTTTTTGTGTGAGGAGAGTTGGGATCCGACAAATTTCAAAATAACAATGTTCCTTTGTAGGTTGGAAGTGTAAAAATAAATACTTAATATTTTGGTTATTTCTAAAATATTTTAACATGAGCTTTATGATAAATCAAATTAACAATAAGACAAATATCAAATTAAATTTGTAAATTTTTAAAAAGTTAAGGGGGGCTTCAGGCCCTCCTAATCCTAATGTGGCGCCGCCACTGAAATATATACACACACACTCAGGAACTGTTTGAATTAATGAATTTATATTAGGTTATTTATGCAGCTGCCCACACATACCTTAAGAATAAACTTTCAACTATACGATGAACTTTTAAAGATTAGAACCTCTTAATACCTTATGTAAGATTGTGCTTCTAATCCGAGATCTCGGACTTTATCAATTCTGGGATTCTTATTCCTTTTCACCAGTTTATAACGTTTTAAACAGGAATTCCGGAAAATTTTTCTTCCTGAAATTGGGTATCCTTGGTTATGATGTACTCAGAATATATTTGGGTGTCTATAGTAAATCCCAGTAGAATATAACCCAAGCCCAACATTTGTGAGGTGCACGTGTCAGCCAAGATTCCTTTTTCTCCCTCCTTTCAGCTGAAACTTATCGTTAGCAAGCGACCAATAGTGACTGTTGCTAGAGTGTTTTGTGATCGAAATGGAATCAGAAACGAGCAGGAAATCGGGCGTGACGAACCTGCTGCAAGCCGTGAAACGAGAATCCGGCAAGTCATTTAATCAGATTGCAGAAGAGACAGGGCTGACAAACGTCTACGTTGCGCAGCTACTCAGACGCCAAGCGCAGCTCAAGCCCGAAACTGCCCCCAAGCTACGGGCAGCCCTGCCCGAGCTGCCCGATGAGCTTATCCACGAGATGATGAGACCGCCAATGAGATCGTATGACCCGAACTTGATCCAGGAACCCACCGTTTATAGGTTTGGTCTAATCTACTTTTATATCACGTGCTTGAAATGTTTTATTAATTATAATTTATTAGTTAATTATCAGCTGTTGATTATTTAAATTTTAGGTTAAACGAAGCGGTTATGCATTTTGGTGAGAGTATTAAGGAAATTATCAATGAGGAGTTTGGTGATGGCATGTAAGTTCTTAACTTCCACACGGTTTTGGTTTTGTTCATTTATTTATTTATTTATTTTTGTGTGGGAACTTGAAATTTATCAGCTCTTGCTTTTATACAATTGTTATGTGAAATATAATTTTGCCCTTAGGATTATCAAAGTTTGCCACAATGAGCTCATTTTCTGTTTGGATTATGAGTTTCACAAGCTCATAATTAGGAATTAGTGAAAAGAAAAAGGGGAGCTTTACAGTTTTAAACTTTGTTCCAATCCATTAGAGATCTGGAAAACTACTTTGTGGACTTGTACATCCAGCAGAAAATAACGTAAAACAAGGAGTTTTATGTTTACGAGATAAAGCGGCCAGTGATTTGAGTACTGTATTAAGTCAATATGCCTCAGCATTGATGGGTTGATGTTTTGAAAAGTCTTAGTCAACTAAGTTAAATCATGAATATAATGTAATTGCATTGAAACAGTATCTTCAAGAAATATGATCATTCATACACTCATTATTGTTTTGTGTTTGTTCTTTGTTGGGTTAGCATGTCGGCTATAGACTTCTACTGCTCTGTTGACAAAGTTAAAGGTGTGGATGGGAAAGATCGTGTGGTCATTACTTTTGATGGAAAATATTTGCCTTATAGTGAGCAGGTATGTTGCCTTTTAACTTTTTAAAGTTATAATGGTAACATGAAAGGAAGCTCTCTTGATTGTATTTTGTTTCCATATGAAATTAAAAAGTTTTATGTGATAATAAGTCGCTGCATATGGCCTTGAATATTGAATTCTTGATGTTCAGTTTTCTACTTCAATTCCTGATAAGGTTTGTTCCACTGTAAATTGGTACAGCAACACCAATGTAAAGGGAATTTTTGCAAATTAAAATGACCAGCTAAGAAAATAATTGAGCGAATTTTTTGCTTGTGGAGTAAAGAAAAATATTTCAAAGAGTGAGAACCACTGAAACCACCTGACCTTAAATCTTTTTAAGGCGCTTTCATGGTGCCTCGTGCTTACCCAAGCACTCATTTATTGTCATGGAGAGGGAAATTTTGATCCTGTCATGCAATAAGAACCATTTAATCAGCCTCTAGTCTAGTAGAATAGGATTTAAAAAGGCAGGAAGAAAGAAAACAGTCAGTTCTGTACTCAACTGTTGAAAGACTTCCCAATTTTATCTGTTTTTCATTCTACTGAGATTCCCTCAGGCTATAAGATAAGCCGTTTATTGAACTGAACCTAGACAATTTTTTTATACAATCAATTTGCTTGCTTTAAAGTTTTCCACTAGCTAAAGTAAGAAAACATACTTAACATTCTGTTTTATATTTTTCAGAAGTCGGAGCACATGGTTTCAAGACTACAACAGCAGTGAAGTTAATCCATTTCCTACCTGGTGCAGATTCTATACACGCATAATACTTATTGTACGAGTGAACTCCCTGGAGCTACCATAGTTGGATGCTTCATGGCCTGTGCTTTGTAATGTAAAGATAATCATTGCTTGTGCTTTGTAATGTAAAGATAATTGTTTGTGCGAGTGCGCGCAGGGGGTCTTGTGTGATTTTCCCAGCATTAAATGCCATATTCGGGGAGAGCTACTATTGCCATCCGCATATGGCCTATCTGTGTTATTGTTTTTTACCATTTTCACATCTGAATTTTCCTTCAAATTTTGATCCTCTGCTGGAAAATTCTATTGGATAATATAGTGTTGGTGAAGTTTTGTCTTGTAAATTTTTTTTTAATCTTCTTCAATGATGTGTTATTTTTTTAGAGTGATGATACAATCATAAACTCTTGTACAAACTGATGTGTCATTAATTCATTGGCTGAATAAAAATATAAAATAATAAAAATAAATCATGTGGGTCAAGTGATATTTAATTCAACTAATCTTATCATACTACATAAGTTTGTACAAAATAAGTTTGCACAAGAGTTTGTGGTTATATCATTACTCATTTTTTTATGTACCTGTATTAGTGAAATGCAATCTTCCTTTGTGATCATAAATTTTTGTCTTGTAAATTTTTTTATCTTCTATTGATGATGTGTTCTTTTTTATGTACATGTACTAGTGAAATGGCAATCTTCAATTGTGATCAAAATTAATACCAGAAGGATTGGATGCATAATTATGTCAATGGGCAAAATCTTTTGTGGTCACAACTCACAAGTCACAAGTTCTATTATTCTAATACATTTTCCCGGTAATTTTTCTAATATTCCCAAAACAAAAACCAAGGAGAACGAAAGCCCGAACCCTCATTTGCCCCGGCCCGGCCTCTATCGCTAACCCAACCCAGAGCACAAAATATCAATAAATAAATAAATAAACAATGAAATGAAGATAAATACCCACAATGTCCCTGTAAACCCTTTGCTATCTTCATTTCTTATTTCAAAAACCCTCGTTTCTTTCTTCTATCATCTTCTTCTTCGATCTCCCATAAATCCTCGTCAGAAAAAACAATGGCTCAAACCCTAACACGGGCCATTACGGCTCTCTCCATCCGCAGCTCAAGACTGTCCCTCTTCAGCTCAAAGCGCCTGCTTTCCACAAACACCACTACCGTCACCGCCCCATCTCCGCTCCCCTCTCTGCTCTTCAGCCGTCGGGCCGCAGCCCCGCTCTCCCATGCGGTGGGGTTGATTTCCCCCCTACCATCCACTCGCTTCTGCCAAATACGGTGCCGTGCCAACCGCTCCGGAAACTCAGCCTACTCCCCGCTCAACTCCGGGTCCAACTTCAGCGACCGCCCTCCCACCGAGATGGCCCCGCTGTTCCCCGGCTGTGACTACGAGCACTGGCTTATCGTCATGGACAAGCCCGGCGGCGAGGGCGCCACTAAACAGCAGATGATTGATTGTTATATCAAAACCCTTGCTCAGGTGGTCGGCAGGTGATGCTTGTTTATTATTTTAATTGCTCCCTTGTCTTTATAATCTAATTACGGTTTTGAAATTGATGGGTTTTTATTATTTATTATTTATTTTACATATATATACACACACCCACACATTCATATGCATATTTGTGAATTAGTGAGGAAGAGGCAAAGAAGAAAATTTACAATGTTTCGTGTGAGAGGTATTTTGGATTCGGCTGTGAGCTTGATGAGGAGACCTCTAATAAGCTAGAAGGTATATTTTTTATTAATTTAATTGATTTAATTAATTAATTAATATTTGGTTTCGCATTCTAATGGTGTAATATGTTTTTTTTTTTTTTCTTGTTAACAGGCTTGCCGGGTGTTTTGTTTGTGCTTCCAGATTCATATGTTGATCCTGAAAACAAAGACTATGGTGGTAAGCCATTGTTGGCTTCAAGCATTTAGATTTTTAACTTGCTATGATAGAGTTGATGATCATGAGAATAATTGTGTTCATTATTTGTCTGGTAGTGTCATCCCACACAATGTGCTGACTTCTATAGTGAAATATTCTTTTACTGATGAGAGTTTATCATCTGAATTTTAGCTCAAAAAAATTGGTTAAAGTCCATCTTGGCAAAGCTAAATAGTCTTACGAGACAATGTTTAGCTTTGAATGCAAGTGGACTAAAATTAAATGTGTTTCTCTTAGCAGTTCTGCGCTGTAATTTTTCGTGTAGCTGCAGATCAGTGAAGAAGAAACATTATATATTCATCACAATTGGATTATGCATATTTATATCTTGGTATGGGAATGAACCATGTACGTTCCCACTTGGAGGACTGTATGTAGTGTTATTTTTTCTCTAATAAACAGAGATAAAAAAGCAGCAACATTTTTTGTTATCTTGTATTGTTGATTTAATTGAAGGAGTTGGTTTGCAAGCTGCAGGACAGTCTCTTTCTATTCTTTGCCAATTGCCAGTCCATCTTGGCAAAGCTAATAGCCTCATGTGGGCAATGCATGGCTTTGAATGCTAATGGACGTACATGAAAGTTCTCTCACCTGTTCTGTGCCTCTAATTTGTGGAGTTTCAGAATCATTGGAGATGATACATATTTTTTTATAAATATTATTTCTAGTGTACAGCATAACACAGCTGTTAATAAAATTCCTGTTTACATTGAATGAGTGTGCAAGTTTCGTATTGGCTTGTAGTCATGCAGAAGCCCTTGTATGTGTGATTACTGCATTGTTTTTGTCATTTCATCCAGCTTCTAATGTCAAACAATTGCAATAGTCCAAACATTTGTTGAAAGAAGCACTTTTGTTTCAGCTTAATGTCCCTGCTTCCAAATAACACTAGAATATGCTTTGTTCTTATATTTTCATCTTATATGCTGGATGTTTATTTTGCAGCTGAGTTGTTTGTGAATGGAGAGATAGTGCAAAGATCACCTGAAAGACAGAGGAGGGTGGAACCACAGCCCCAGAGAGCTCAAGATAGACCAAGATACAATGACAGGACCCGCTATGTGCGTCGCCGAGAAAACACACGGTGAAACACCAAATTGTGGAGAGCAGGATGTATAAATCTTTGAAGCATGGGGATGAAAGCACGGTTTATGATTTGTAGGAAGTCTTCATACTCGTTACGATATGAACATGCTTAAAAATGTTCTATATAAGCTTGTTGAACTGCAAACTGTTCAGAGAGATTTTATGCCATTAGATGCTGCCTGCTTCTCCTTTCTTGAACTCATTAAGAGTTTTATCTGATGATCATAAACTGTGTCATTCTGATGAGCTTCATTGCTTGCTACTTATTTAAATTCTATGACCAGGTATGATATGTGCCCAGAAGAACTACATTGTCATCAGTGGCTTTAATCATATATGATGCCGAAAGAAAAGCATTATCCATGTAATTTGCTTTAGACCTTTGTGTTTCTTCTTCCGCAAAGCTACTGTAAATAATGAGTTTTACATCTGAAGCATTAGAGACTTAAACGAGAAGGAAATTCAGGTGTTATGATAAAAAATTAACATAATTATTACATATTAAACCGTGATCTATGGATAATTTGTTCTGCTTACGCGCCTCCCTTCATTTGTTGAACAAAAGAAGAGCAAGCATTCACAATTCTCTTCCCCCAGGAAGTTATTCAGTAAAACAACCTTCCATAGCAAAAGTTTCTGGATTAAATTGTTTTGTCTGAAAAGAAAATCCAAATAAATAAAATCTAATAAATAAAAAACAATCTGACGTGTCAATTAGCAGCACTCTCGGTAGAAATATTAGAGAAATCACCTTTGGGCTCACGTTTAAGTTCGCCTTTAGCATGTCTTTTGCCTGAGTCGGGTCAAAAAATCTAAATTTTTCATTTTTTTTAATTTTTTTCATTATGTTTTACAAATTTATAATTTATAAAATTTAGTTTTTTTTTAATATTTTTTTGGTTAGATTGGACTTTAAAAGTTAGGCTTAAATGATTTAAAATTTTAAATAAATGTCATAGGTGGGCTAAATATGTGTTAGATATTGTATTTTGATTAAGATAATATATATTTTTCAAATATTTTAAAATTTTTTTCAAGCTCAAGCTTCACCTAGAAAATCCGGCCCGACCCAAGACACCCAAGTTTAGGCCGGTTTTTCTACCATCCCTAGAATCACCGAGCGTTAGGGGTGGATTAAATTGTATTACTGACGATTTGGTTTTGTATTACTGACGATTCGGTTTAGTTCAATTCACAAAAGCCTAATATTTTCGAAATATTGAACCAATTGGTTTTTGAGTGGTTTTAAAATCAAACTGAACCATCAAATCAAACCATTCACAAATAATAATAATAATTATTATTATTATTATTAAAAAAATGAAAATTAAAAACTCCTAGCATAAATTAGATTAGTGTAGAAGTTCTATAACTCCAAACATGGTTGAAGTATTAATATTGATGAATTAATTGCAGCTTTTTTTTTCTTGAATACAACGACAAACTTTAATTAAGTAGTTCAAGAAAATGAGTTTATGGATCGGTTTGCATAATTTGATTTGTTTAACTTTTCTTTATGTGATTTAACATGAAGAATATTTAAGTAATGAAGTTGATACTTTTATTTGTTAATTATTCATACACTCTTTTTATTTTGTTTAGTTGCTTGTGCATGGTTAATGGCTCATTTTGAGAGATAACGTCGGTTTTGTGGATTTAAAAATTGAAGGATCAAGAGCAATGAGATTTTGAGTTTTTATTTATTTATTTATAGTGGATGTCTACACTTTGTTAAACTTTATTATGTTTGGTTATTTTTTGTAAATTTGTGGACTCAAATTTTTTGTTATAGTAATAACAATTACTATTATGTCGTTTTAATAAAATATACCAGATAAAATTATTTGTATGAAATAAAATAAAATCAATCAAATTATAGAACCAAATTGAACTGAATCAAGTTAAATTAATTTGGTGTAATTCCGTTGATTCTAGTGTTTGGTTGGTTCACAGTTGGTTTAAGTTTGGATCGGTTCACAAAACCATACAGTGCCCACCCTTGCGCGAGCGTGTTAAAAAAAAAAAAAAAAATCGACGAGCGCCACCATTTTTCTCCAAGCAGATAACTTGGCTTGTATTATGTTCTAAAAAGTTCTAGGTTTTCTATTCTACTCGTGTGTATGCGCGCCCGAATTGCAGAGTACAACCCTTCTCTGGCATTTCTTCTGGTCGCAACTCCGTTCCAAGGTCCCCCTAACTTCCACTTTCTTTTATTTATTTACTTATTCAACTTCATATTCTTGAAGTATATGCGTGATTCAAAGTATACTGAGGTGACTTATTTGTGTGTAATCATTTGGGATTTTGCTGGTAGGGTTTTGTATTGAACCTTCTTCTTCTTCTTTTTTCTTTTGTTACCCTTCTTGGACGACTTATCTTTTAATGGAGAATAAGTAAAGAAAAGAGAAATGAAAAGATTTGGGACATTTAAGATAAGTGAAAATTGAGTCTTGCTTAATATTTAGATATGTAGTTGGCTCTTGGTGAGTTACGTGGTTAGCTTATATTGAAATATCGGGATATGTATATTATTGATAATAGATTTCATTGGTGTTGTTACCACATGGCAATGTTGGAAGTGGCATGTAGTTGAAATATGATATCATGAGGATGATTCTTGATTTAATAACTATTCAGAATTTGTTAACTTGTCTGCACCTATAGAAACAGTAGTGTGCTACTTTTTTCTTTTAAGTTTGATTGAGACAAACTGAATTGGTCCTTGTTGCGTCGTGGAAAATGTTACGGTTGTGATTGTCATCTAAGAGTGTAAAGTGCTCGTGATAACTAAGACCCAGAAGTAGACTTTGGGTAATTATGTTACGAGATTATGATATAGTACGGTATCTAAGTCCTTTGAAGATAGTATCACCTGGTGTTGTAAATACATCAATTAACATGTGGATATTATTATCATGGTATTGTAGCTTATTATCTCTTTGCTTCTGTTTTTCTCCTGGTTTTATGATTGGTTAATTGAATTTATTGTCTTGACTATCGTAACCACTTGTATTCGGAGTGGATGCAATTTGTTTGTCATTGGGGATTTGATTGCTAAATTACTTGATGCTTATGGTGAAATGCAGATCTTTTTCACTTGGGTCCTGTAATAGTCGGGCAGGGGCAGTCTGAATACATTCAGGCTTTATTAGCCAATCTGTGTATACAACTACCTGTTTCCACTATGACCTTTGATGCTTTTCATAGGCTGGTATAGATTGTTTGTGCACTAGGCAAGATGGGCAGATCTGGTCGGAAAAAGGAAAAGCATGGGAAAAGAGGTGAGCTTTCCTTGGCTGACAGCAATGAAGGAAGTGCTGCTCGGACAAGGCCTTTCAGCTTTGATGAGATAATGATTAGAAGGAAAACTAAGAACTTGTCTGAAAATATTAAAGAGGACGCTATGGACGTTAGTAATATACCAGGGGATTGTACCATTGAGAATGTATCTGATGATCATAAATCTGGAAGGCATCATGGACACAAAAAATCGCCTGGTGTTGACGTGCATACGTCTGAGGAATATGTGAAGGTTGGTTCTGGGAAGAAGGAAGATAATGCCCTTACCAAGAATGTTGATTCATCCAGACAGAGAGATGGAGAAAATCGTGACTTGGAAACCAAATTAAAGGAAGACTATGTAACTAAATCTAATCATAGAAGAACTCTTAAATCGGAAATCAGATTAAAAGATAGGAGTCCAGGTAACGAAAAAGACAGAGGAAATCGTGGATCAGACACCAAGTTGAAAGCTGACGTTACGAAAGAAACATCCTCTAAACCTAACGTGAAATCTGAGAAACTAATTCCTAGCCAGGGAAGAAGTCATGATCAGTCAATTGTTGATTCAAGGGATGAAGCCACAAAGAAGCATTCAAGAGATTTAACTGGAAAGGACAGACATGCAGACAAAAGTGGAGAGAAATCTGAAAGAGAAAGCAAAAGAAAACATCGAAAACGAGATGATGAGAAAAACAGAGATAAGAGTGCTGCAAAGAAAGTTGATCTAGGTAAAGGGCATGATTTAAAAGTTTCAGAGAGAAAGGAAAAAAAGGAATCTCCAAAATCTCGACATGGGAATTCGAGGCTGAAAAGGAGGAGGTCAAGGAGTCGAGAGCGTGAGGACAGAAATAGAAGGTCTTTGTCATTATCACCTAGAGCGCAGAAACGTACATCATATTATGACCGAGAGCATGAAGGACTGCCCTCACATTCTACTAAAATCAGTTCTGGAAGGCAGCATTCTGATATTGACAGTAGTAGGGTAACTAGTAATGGTTTGAGTGGTCATTATAGACGGCATGATGGATCGACAAGTGGCCTTGGTGGCTATTCACCAAGGAAGAGAAGAACTGAGGCTGCTGCTAAGACTCCTTCCCCTATCAATCGCTCACCTGAGAAGAAAAGTGCTAAGTGGGATGTTGCACCAGTGGAAACATATTCAGTTCCTTCTAATGTCCACACATCAAACCAAGCTGCATCATCAAATGCACATGAGATGGTCAGCTCCGATCCTGTTACTTCGACTACACAGAAGCCTCTTGCCGGGATATCAGTCAGTGCTTCTTTGGCGAAGCTAAATGTTTCCATGGACTCAGTTCAGCTAACTCAATCAAATCGGCCTATGAGAAGACTTTGTGTAGAAAATTTACCTGTCTCAGCCTCTGAGAAAGCTTTGATGGAGTTTCTTAATAATTTTTTGCTCTCTTCGGGTGTTCAACATGTTCATGGATCTCTCCCATGTATTGGATGTGTTGTAAGTCTCCGTTATATTATTAGGTTTTCCATTTTCATCTTTGTCATGCATATTAGTACAAACTGCAGTTTTGGCTTGCTTACTATGTCCTTACTGCAGATACAGAGAGAGAAAGGCCAAGCCTTTGTGGAATTTCTTACAGCTGAGGATGCCTCAGCAGCTCTTTGTTGTGATGGCTGTTCCTTCTCAGGCTCTATTCTCAAAATCAAGCGCCCCAAAGAATTTGTTGAAGTGGCTGTAAGAATTAAAATCTTATTATTTTTTATTAGTTCTTTTTTACTATTTTCCATTGGTTCCATTCTGATAATTCACTCTTATGGGTTTATGGCTCTTTTATGTGTAATTATTTGTATTATATGGGATTTGATTATATTCTTAAAAAGATTTTTAGAAATGGATCTAAGCTTTTTAATATTTGCTTCACTGGTCATTTGCTTATCACTTGTATATGTCACTCGCATATACCTGTTATCTCTTTGCTTTGGAGAGTAATTGTTGATTCTATTTTTATTTATATATCCTTTTAATGAAACAAAATTTGAACAGGTTTTGCTTATTTTAAGATGTTGATCTATATAAAGTTAGTTCTCTGTGTCATGCATAATATCTCTTTGATAATTCACATTATTGCGATCTGGGTACCCTGCTGATGCTTTATCAGAGTGAGCTAGATGCAAGCTTTATTTTCTCCCAAAAAATAAAACATAAAAATAACCTTGGGCCAAGCTAAATGGACTTGTCTGCAGCAGCAAGCCAATAGCATTGCAGTTCAAGTCAAAGCACTTCGGTTCTAGTAAAGTTTGGGTCTGTGCTTTTGTGTATTTCAATGGTTCTTGCATTTCGTGCTTCCTAACAATACTACAAGATGATTTTTCTTTTTTATTTTAAAATTTCTTTTATTTATATAGACATGGATGTAAAAGATTGGCAGCTCAGTCTTACTGCAAGTCAAACTGGGCTAATTACCAAATGGATTTAGTCCTATGACTTCTTCTGAATTCAAGTAGCAGTTGTCTATGCTATGGTTTCGATTGAATCGGTAAATTTCTGAGTTATGAGCTTCAAATGGACTGTTCATAGAACTTTACTAGGAAGCATGTCTAGAAGTTATTTATAATTGATAGAACAAATAAAATTTGTTTCCGCTAAGTTGATTGATGCAATTTTAAAAATAGATATGATATCATAATTGTTGATTGTGTCTATCTCATGTGTTCTCTTCTTGTTCAAGTTTTTAAGCTCCAAAATAAATTGCATATGTGATTTTCATGAGATGCGAACTATTCAGTGCCTAATTTTTAATATGCCATGGAAACTTTGGGATTTGAAAGGTGAAAAAGATTATAGATGCATACATTTGTGTGTTTTTGCTTATTTTGTTTATAGGGATTTAAGGTTTCTATCTTCACTTTGTTTTAGAACACTTTTGTTCCTTGCATAATGTAAGTAAATGCCGGGCTTCCAAGTCTCTGTGCTGCTATCTCTCTCTCTCTCTTTTTTTTTTTTGGGGGGTTTGGTGGGGGGGCAAATAACCCAGCTTTCTTTGAAATTTTGAAAATGGTTTTGCTTATGGATCCACATGTACAGGGGAAGCACGAGTAACTCTTTAGTCTAGCGCGAACATCTAATTTAAAGCTTTTTTTTTTCTTTTCTTCTTCTTCTTTTTTTTTTTTTAAGTTGGGTATAAAGCTTAACAAGCTCTTTACTGCACTTAGAATGATCTGTTTGTCATGTTACATGAGATGTTTTCTGACTGGCATGTTGGAATCTCTTAAATAGGGTGTCTATGTTGGGTGTGTCGTAATTCACATTCAGGATGATGATGGAGCTCTCTACTAACTGAGAAGATTCCCAGGTGTAGTGACAAGTTTTGATGCACTTCAACCTTATTTTGTATCATCGGTATTGGGTCATTGATGTAGGCATTAAGCAGTAACTTCTTAATTAATATGGATATAGTATCTGCTTTATTTGATGTTAAGCTTTTGAATTGCTCTAAGATGTTGTTTTAGGATTTCTGGCACTGCTTATCTGTAGTCTTAATTTTGTCAGCAATGTTGATTTGACTGTCCGATTGTTACTGAACTAATAGACCAATGACCATTTTGCACCCGATGGTTTATCTTGATTAGTAACTTGTCCTTGCCCCCACTTCTATCAAAATATGCATCCTCGCTTAACTCTTTATTTTCTTATTTCTTAGGATGTCCTCTCTGTGAGTGGGTGGAATTCTTTTCATGAGGCAGAACAAATGAAAGGATTCCAGTGTACTGGAGTTCTGCTCCTTGGTAGCATTTATGTAAATTTCTTACCTTATACAAATAAATATAAAGATAAAGGGGGAAATTAGTAATTGAAGGGATTACTAATATCCAGAGGTAGTTTTCTTTTGATTATATTATTGTTGAGAATAATAATTTTTACAAACCAAATTCAAAATAGTTGCTTTTCATTAATGGGCTTAAGATAGATGAACAGAACCTTCCAGAACATGAAATGAAAAAACACTTACCCTAGTCATTGGGCTGGGTAGTGTATGTTTCTGGCATTCAACTCTATATTGGGTTGCTTTTTTCTTGTATTTTATAACGGTATTATTATTAGATCTTTTTGGCATTACCATCAGGTCAATCTATTAATCTACTTAAAAACGAACTCGTTTACTCAGTGGTGCTGAATTTCAGTTTTTGGGAATAATATAACAAGAATCACATGCATGCTAAGTCGATTGGAGAAGTTCTATAAGAAGGAGTTACTAGGTTTTGGAAAATTCTTGTAAAGGAAATATGGTGTATGCATGAATTACTTTCTAAAACTGGTACTTGTGTTGTCAGCTTAGGTCAGATAATGCTTTTATAATAACTTAATTTGATGGTTATTGAGATAGAGGTGTTAGATACAATATCAATTTTCATTTGATGGCAGCTATTCGTGCATTTTTGTTCTAACATTTGATAATGCTTGGCAATGAAAAATGCTTGTAGTGTATAATTTGATGAATTCTTGCAGAACTAGGGAGTGATCCAGAAAGTGATTCTTTGATTTTTATTTTTTTTATCTTTTATTTTTTTATAGGAATTGATTGTTGATTTATTCTAGTGAAAGTATGTATTTTCTAATAAGCCTAATGACATTTTGGGTTTTCTGCATCTGGTGGACACACAAATATAACTAGGAAGAGCATTAACTATTTGTTTGTAATAAGGGTAAGGGTTCAGAGTACACAGCTAAGATATTAGCTACCACACAAGTTCAAAATTATTTGTGGCATTGTTATTGCTGAACAATACAGTTCTACTACTTGTGGAATCTGTACTGTCAGATCAACAGATCACATGTTTGATGTTTCTGAACCTCAATGTAGGATATGCATACTATGCTAACTCCTTCTCCCGTTTTCTTTCTACCTTCACTTAGATCCTCATGATCTTAAATTCTATTTTTATTTTTGAGTTTTCTCATAATAAAAGCATTTCCTTCTGATGCTGCTCTGCAGTTTCTGAGGTATATTGTGGTTACTATCCATGTAGCAGGTTTTCAGACAGTTGCTCTTTTCATGCAGAGTGGTGAAGCAGAGAAATCAGTGGCGTCAGTTGATTCAGTAAGTGGTGTTGTGAAGGATTCACCTCACAAGGTATGCTGTGAACAGCATTAGTGAAACCATCTTTATTTTAAACCTCTCTACAGTGTGGGGCGGCCATATCTACTATTTTATATTGTTAAAATTCCTAAATTTCATCTTATCACTTATTTGGTTTATCTACTTTTCTCGAATTATGCTTAGATTGTCCGTCTTTGTTGGTAAGATTGTATCTTCTTATCTTCTTTTGTGCATCAAGGATAAGCTAAGATTCATTTTACTGTACTGTACTTTTACTCTTTATTTTCGTCTTTATGTTGTTGGGGGTTGTTACTGTTGTGAGTTCTATGTTTGCATATTTCACTATGGATTTGTTTCAATTAGTTTCTGATTGAATAAAACTTATTAGTTACATTGTTTTGCCCTGTCATTTCTAGAAAGGCAATGGATCCAGTGAAATGGTTCTGAGAGCTAACAGCTCATCATTCATACGAGTCTGTACTGTTTGTTAAATATGCTTGACATGATACCTGCTCTAACTTATTTTTGGAATTTATTTATTGATCCTTTTGTTACATATGAATTGTTGGTGCAGATCTTCATCGGTGGAATTTCAAGGACTTTATCGTCTAAAATGGTAATATGATTTCAAAATTTAATTTTCTTTCTAGGCAATACCACCTTCAAGTGCCATCTTGGATCCTTATATTCCCACCCTTCTCTCAGCCCTCATTTCTCTTCAAACCTCTTGCTCTCTCCTTTTCTGCCTCCCTTCCTTCTACATGTGCTACTTATCAATAACTTGCTATAATTAGAGCTCCTATGCTACTTATCCAGGTTATGGAAATTGTTTGTGCCTTTGGACCACTGAAAGCATACCACTTTGAGGTTAACGAGGATCATGAGGAACCATGTGCTTTCATAGAGGTAATAAAGTATTTTTTGCTTCAGTGTTCCATTTTCTTGGAGAATGTCTTCTGATGAGTAAAATCTTGCAATTTTTTTTCTTTTTTTCAATTGGGTTGCTCTTTTTGCTTTGGATGGTAAACCATTGTGATGTTTTTGCAAATGTGTTTGTGCATCTTCATTTTATATTTCATTCCATTCAACAAGCAAGTGAAAACTTGTTTTATAAACTCCAAGCACATTATTAGATCATTTGTGCACCTTCATTTATATCAAAAATATTTTAATCATAAATTTAGTAGCATTAGTGAAAAAAATTCCAATGGTTAATGCATTTGTTTTTATTAATTTAATTGCGAGGTAAATACCTTTTCAGTGATGTTAATGTATTTAATTTTGTGAAAAATTCAAAGCTTGGGTATTATGAAAATGAAATGGAATATACTTTGAGTGGGAACATGGCTTATTTCTTTACTGTTGAGTCTGCATCTTGTTTGTTGCTTTCATGATACAATCTTGAATTGACAGGCCTATCCCTTGTGTGCCATTCAATCTACTATGTGAAATTGCATACATCATATTTTCTTCTTTATATATGTATATTTTTCGTTATTCTTCAACATAATTCAATGTTTGCAATTAATTCCTTTTCTTCTGATGACCTTGAGCATTTGGCAACTTGATGTTGTGTAACTCAGTATGTAGACCAGTTAGTTACACCCAAAGCTATTGCGGGTCTGAATGGCCTGAAGGTGGGAGGGCAAGTACTAACTGCAGTTCAAGCTGTTCTAGATGGATCAATTATGGTACTTCATTAAAATTATTTCTTGTAAATTTTGAGTGTTAACTGCCATGAAACATTTTCATCACATCACATGTTTTATCATGTGTGAAATATGTACTAATAAAAAGAAACAAAACCATGTTAGGACAATAGTGGAAACCCACCATTTCATGGGATCCCCAAGCATGCTCTTCCACTTCTCAAGAAGCCAACTGAGGTCCTAAAGCTTAAAAATGTGGTATGTTATTGGATATATATGTGATGATTTTGGTAGTTATCTTCTGTTCGTCTCCTCAGTGTAGATTTTTTTTTTTTTTAAACTGGTCAATTTGATTAACAATTTCTTGTTGGCATAAATGTGCTCTCCTTTTTCTATGTTAATTAGTTTAATCCAGAAGGCTTTTCATCTTTGTCTGAACTGGAGGTGGAGGAAGTATTAGAAGATGTACGTTTAGAGTGTGCGAGGTCTGTGAAAGAAACTTTCCTCCATGACTTTATCAACCCTTTGCTTGATATAGAAGTTAAATTTGCTATCCATTCTGCAGGTTTGGCACTGTTAAATCTGTTAATGTTGTCAAGTATGGAGACAGTAATATCTCTACCATTCAAGCATGTGAAGGGAATGAGAATACAGCGTCCGCTGGAGTTGGGCAAAACTTGACCAATGACGAAACAAATGAAAAACGAGAGAGGTTAGAAGAAGTCACTGATCACAAGTCCATAAAAAATAATGAATTAGAGATTCTTAACGACTCCAAAGAAGTTATGGAAGCAGGAGAAGTCAACAATGTTAAAGACAACAGGCCTGCAAGTGGCACAATGGGGGATGAGCCAAGTCAACTATGTGAGCTTGACACTGACATGGCTGTTGAATACCAAGCCCATGATAGTACATCAGAAATAGTTTCTCAAGGAGTCCCCACACAGGTGAACACCTTGAAGGATGAGCCATGCGCTCATGATGACAAAGTTACTTGTAACATTCAATTGGAGCACATGGGTGAGGAAAACAAATCATCAGCTAAAGAAGATATGAATCTTGAGGAAGTCAATGGAAATTCAGA
This sequence comes from Citrus x changshan-huyou, assembly GCA_039657385.1. NCBI lineage: Eukaryota > Viridiplantae > Streptophyta > Magnoliopsida > Sapindales > Rutaceae > Citrus > Citrus x changshan-huyou. The sequence continues at coordinate 6,657,172 of CM077555.1, read as the reverse complement.
AGCTTTTACGGGAGCATCCAATGAGATGGGGATGCAATCCAGTGCTGTTGAGAATGGTGACAACGAGAACCAGGATCCTAATCAGGGACACATTTTTGAACCAGGCTGTGTCTTTGTAGAGTACAGGAGAGCAGAAGCCTCTTGCATGGCAGCACAGAGTTTGCACAGACGGTTATTTGATGACCGAATTGTGGCAGTGGAATACATTCCTCTTAATCTTTACCGGGCAAGGTTCTCAAAATGAACCAATTTGGATTATTGAAACTGGAGCTAGGATTGATTGGCACAACCTCATATGAGTCTTGCAGATGCCTCTGTAGTGAATTGTTGAAATTCTGCCTAATTTTGACTCTTTCCCAGATGACCTTCTTAAACACAAGCCACTCCCACTTGATTAGCTTGGATTTGAAATATTGTTCTAAAGGAAGATGGGCTTCAGCTATCTGACTTATTTTGCTTTGGAGTTTCTTTTATGAGGAAATGGGTGTGGGAGCTCTGTGAAACTGCTAGTGAGACTGGTTAATGCAAATTTGGTTTTATATGGTCAGCAGTTCACTGGACATTCCATGTATTTTCTATGCGGACTGCGAAGCCAATATGATGAATATGATGATCTTAATTCGTTTGTACTTTGATACAATTAAAAAGATGCTGTATTAACTAATCTTGGTCAGATTTCATTTCACAAGGTCAGCTAGTTTTATAGTCGTTATCACTGTAGTTTAGGCATCATACTAATTAAAAATCATTCCTTCAGATTTATTTACCGGGGCTTCTTTTTTTTTTGGGGGGGGGGGGGGGGGGGGGGGGGGGTGGTGTGGTGTTTGTGTTGGATGGGAAGAATTTGATCATCCCTAACTCACACTCTCAAACTAATCACTACTATTACAACTTTAGCAAAATAAACCGTATCAAATTTATAACCTGGAAATAATCAGACTATCTATTTAGATTTTAAATTTTAAATATATATATATATAATCTTAATAAATTTATTATCAAGATTAAGAACAAGGGTCTCTCGTAAAAAAAAAAAAAAGGAATTGGTAGCATGGGTTTGAGAACTCTCTCCCCGTATTATACCTCAAATGTCCTTAAAGGTAAAAATATGGACTGTAATATAATAAACTTAGCTCATATTTGGTATTAAAGTGTTATAATTTAAAAAACTACAGTTGTTAAAAAAATTATAATAATGAAATAAAAATTAATAATATTTAATAAATACAATTTTTAAATAATAATTTTGACAAAAATAGTAAGGACATTATATATTTTTTATCGTATAAATGGTAGATCAAATTAATCTAATTTCTAATTCACAATAGTTATTGTGACCAAATACTTTAGCATTGTTGTTCGACCTTAATACCAATTTGGACCTTGATCTATGATTGTCCCAATAAATTTTTCTAACTATAACATACGCATTAGTATATTAAAAAAAGGATATTTTATTTATCAAGAAACTGAAATGGGCTTAGGGATGGCAATGGACAATACCCTCGGTTGGATTTGCCAATACTAAACCCACACCCACTTAAATTTTAATTTATCAAACTCACCCGCAACCTACTATAGGGTTTGACGATTATCAAAGAAGGAATGGTACCTGATAGATTTTTTTGTAGGTTTCCACATTTAAAATTTTAAATATTCAATTTGTAAATTTATAACAATAACCTAAAATAGTAAAATTGCACATAAAATACTTAATTCTAAATTTAATCAATGTAAATAAAAAAATTAAAATTTCAACATCAATCCAACAATTATTCAAATTTAAGTATGAAATACACAAGTCCATCAAAACTCAAAAGTGTTTTCAATTAATTAAAAGAAAAACCAAAAACTAGTATCCAAAAGTAACAACGGCAGAGGCAGCAACGGCTACAGAATCAATGACAGCAGTAGCTATAGAATCAACGGTGGAAGTAGCAACAACAACAATAGTTGTAGAATCAATGGCGGTGGCGACTGCAGAATTAGCGGCCCTTGCGGCAGTTGTAACAACACGACGCAATTGTCAGCAGAGAAGGGAGCTGGGCACTAGTTGTTTGGATTGAGAAGGGAGTTGGGCAATAGGGTAGGTGTGCAACTCATGATCACAACTGAAGGTAGACGAAATATTGATTCTCTTTAGTTTACTTTAGATGAGAGATCGGATGAAGAAGTAGATGGACTTTATGACTTACGCGCTGCAACTACACGCACATTTATACATTTTATACATTTATAGGTCTACATATTTTTTTTAATTAAAAATTTAAAAATATTTGCAAAAAAAGTGTAAGCTTGGCGGATATTCATGCGGGTATCCATAGGATATTTAGCAAATATCAACTCCATCCGTCCACAATCTGCAAAATTATCCTGGTGGGTTTTGGCATCCATAGGATATTTAGCAAATATCAACTCCATCCGTCCACAATCCGCAAAATTATCCTGGTGGGTTTTGGCGGGCAGATTTGGACGAATTTGTAGGTCTTATTGCCATCCTTAAATGGGCTACTAGCCCTTACTTGCTTGTTGGAGTTGACAAAAAGAGGCGAACCATTGGCTAAACCTTATAAAACTTCGTTTCTATTACAATTACATGAAAGGACAATATAGATCTAATTAAATTCACATATTTCTCTCTTTAACTCTTACAGTTACACTTACACAACACCAAAAGTCTTTTACATTTTTTATTTCCTCACGAATACTTTACATTCTAAATTTTTTATTTAAAAAAAATTACATACTAACTATTTGAAAAAAATTACATACTAACTATTTAAAATTACATACTAACTATTTAAAAAAAATTACATACTAACTAAAAAAAATTACATACTTTTCTAAATTTTAGAAAAGTATATTTTGGAAAATAAAATAGGTTTTGTTAAAACAAAGGGAGGGTTGAAGAGAAAATTACAGGAGTGCTAATAGTCCCGCTGACAAAAAATGAAAGAGCCCAACTTGCTTAATTGCTATTGGTACAAAAAACACAAACAAGAGGCAGTGAAGTCTGTGTCTATCCATAAAGAAAACAGATAACAAAATACACAGGGAATCGAAAAGAATGGCAACAATGGCGACACCGGGAGGAGTTTTATTGGGAAACACTTCCAATCTACCCTTTCGCCGCCCACGTCTGTCTCCGAAGTCCATGGTTAAGGCAGTCTCCTCCTCGGAAGAACTGGGTTTCGTTACTTCACAACTCAGTGGCATCAAAATTTCGTACCGCCTACCTGACGTGGCCACACCCATTTCCTCTCGTCCTTTCGCCCCGGGTCTTCAACCTATTGTTGCGCGTAATTCTCTTGTTCTTTTTCTCATTTTATTTTACAATAATTATGCTTTTATATTTTAATTTATTAGTTTTCTTGTGTATGCAACAATGGCATGGTCCTTAGAATGTGTACAAAACATGAATGAAGAAATAATAATTTAAAAAAAAAAAAGATTTTGCAATCTGGGGATTAAAATTAACCTTGTGTTAGAGCATTTTACTTTGTCATATTAGTACTTTATAATTTATATATTAATGAAACAGCTGTTGAGATTAACCCAAGTGTTTGGACTTGGGTTTGTTTGAAATGATGATCGTGTTAGGGGAGATAAGTTTGTCATTTATCAGTTTCTGCTAATCAAACAATGTTGGGAACCTATAGAACCCAATAGCTGAGGTATTGTTCACATGAGTTTCTTGATTACTCAAGGTTGTCGATTCCAACAACAGCCCCCTGTTTAAGACCCAATAGGGATTTTTGGATCCAAAAAAAGTGGGCTCGTCGAATGTGCGTGTATGGGTAAATTAGAGGCCAAGGGGTTATCGTGAAGCTCAGAATGAGCTCTGGTCTACATGATGGTTAACTGGTGCAGTGTAATGTAAGATTGATATTAACACGCTGAGTGATGATGTGCGTTTACTGGGTGTCTTAACATTTGCTTTCACTGTTCTTTCATTGTACTTTTTTGCTGAAAATTTGATTTGTGTAAAAGAATTCTTTTGTATTTGTCATTTAGAAATGGGCTTTCGTTTTCATCCTTGGGTAAAAATAATTTTTAAGAAGTTTTCATGGTGCCTACCGAAAATGATATTTATAAGATAAGCATGAGTTCATTTAGATCTCTTAATAACCATTCACATCCATTTTACTTGAATTTATCAGACCAACCGAAATATGGCTATCTACATATTTTCACTCATAATTTAATATATTTTTTCAGGTAGAGTGTGCCCCTTCACTGGAAAGAAATCAAACAAGGCAAACAAAGTTTCCTTCTCTAACCACAAGACAACTAAGCGGCAGTTTGTTAACCTACAGTATAAGAAGGTTTGGTGGGAGGCCGGCAAGCGTTATGTGAAGCTGCGTTTGTCAACAAAGGCATTAAAGACGATAGAGAAAAATGGATTGGATGCTGTTGCTAAGAAGGCTGGAATAGATCTTCGCAAGGAATGATATAGATGGTCTAACTATTTTTACCTATAGCTGTTGGTAAAGCTTGTATGCTCACTGTTTCTCTCGAAATTTAATTTCATGTTGCACTGTATCTTCTTTTTGCTTGTTCTGTTGAATTCTTCCCAATTAAATGAGAATACTGATCATTAAAGCCTCAAGGTTTTTCTTAGTTCATTTTCGCATGTCGTCATGAGGCTTTGCGTCGATGGCTCTATGAGCATTCAGCGCGGGTTGTATGATCTTCTATCAGAAGAAGAGAAATTGTAAAATACAGAACAGCATTTTTGCTGATGTTTGTTGTCTTTGTAGTTATTTTGAATGTAGTAGCATTTTGAAAGAAAATTTTCAGTGACCAGTCGTGCAAGGGAAACAGTTTATAAAATTAGAAAATTCATGTGAGTCTGATTTTATCGAATGCTTTCAAGGAAAAATGGATAAAGAATCACCATAACAGAGTTTCAAAATGTGAAATTTCCGTTAAGGAATTTAATGGATGTATAATGCCCCAATTCAGGGAAATGAATCTTTAAATGGCACACATCATCAAAACTAGAAGCCCACTGAGTTAACACTGCAGAGAGTTGAGTATTATTTACCATTCAACTCCACGTTTAGGCAAAAGAAATTGAAGTATATATTGATATACTACTAGCTCATCAGTATACAAGATAAAAAATTGATGAACTCTGATCTGGGTAAAAAGGAAAAAAAAATGTTCTAAAGCCAAAGGTTAATTCCTCTTCAAATATTAGTACTGTGTATTTGGTCAGCAAAGACAGAACTTCAAAGTAAGCAGTTTTGCTGTTAACCGGGGCACAAGGTAACCTATGGTCATGATCCTGTTAGCTTAAGCACAAATTTTTTGATGTTTTATACTATCTGCGCCTGCAAAGACAAAGATGGAGGTAAAGAAAAATGAATGTCAAGTAGCACCACCATATGTAACATATAACTTTTTAGTCATTCATCCTGGTTCCTTTTTGCCTTAACATTGATTTATCGTCACTTACAAAGCTATTCATGTGACAAGAATGTGACAAAGAGTACTTCGTACAAGTATTATGTTAATGCCATGGTTTAATGTCAGACGATTATGAGAATTGATATGCATGTTAAGCCTAGAAGGAGAGTACCAATGCTGACCTTCAGAAAGGTTGTTTAAATTCAACTTTTCAACAAAATTCGGTATATTCTAATTAAGTATAGATTGCAGGTTTTAACAACTGTTCCTAGGAAATCTAGACAAAATTATTACAGGTAGCAGTGGACTCCTAAATTAATTTTACACTAAAACTTCTTTTCATTTCAGCACTAGGAAGAGAGCCCAGAACTAAATCAAGGAGAAAGTAGGACGGAGAAAGAATTCAAACTGCTAAAGTTCCAAGCCAAATAGGGCGAAATTTCCATTTCAAGTAAGAATTACAAAGACATGTTCAAAGCCAGCAAACACCAAAAAAGACGATGTGGTATTTTCAATTCATATAATAAGTAAATTAATCCAAGATAAATCATGGTTGAGTAAGAAAACTCACTTTTAGGAAGCAGGCTTCTGTTGTGGAGGCAGATCTTCTGAAGAGTAATAATCAGCAATTAGTCGGTAAATATAGGAGGGGCTATATCCTCCTCTGGCAGAAAAATAAAGGAACTTCAGAACATTTTCCCACCATTATAACACACAATTATATTCAAAGCCAGTTTGCCTCTATAGAAAGAATAGAGAGACTTACATATCAGTAACAAAAAGACTGATTAGCTCCGGAGGAACATAATCAAATGCGGGATTGACTACATGAAGTAGAGAAGAACTGCTTGCAATTCTATAATCTATACAGTCTGAGAATTCTTCAAAATTCAGCAGTTCAGAAGGGCACCTCATTTCATTTAGTAAGACCTCCAGATTATGTGGATACAGTGAACACAACTACCAGAAGTAACACAGCAGTAACAAAAATAAACATTCATTTGGTAGAATCATTAGCATCCACAAAGTTTAAAAACAAAATATGCTTATATATCTATATCATACATGAAAAATTGCATGGATCTTCATTACCATCAATTTAAAGGGAAAAAATATAGAAGACGAATGCAATGTACTCAAGCATATTCAAACAGGAAATACACCAGACTGGTGATCTTATGGTATATTTCTACCATGAGAACATTTTTATTGCTAATGTCCATAAGACAGTGAACTAATTGCAAACAAAGGATCCACAAAGACGAGCTATTGTAATGAAGTGTTGAATAGTTTTTTTTTTTTTTTTTTTTTAATGCCAACATACCTCATGTGTACTAGCGACCACAACAAATGGAACATCATGCTTTTTTGCAGCAAGGGCAAGCACATGCAACCCCACAGGCGCAATTACACCACCATTTGCCATCACAGCATGAACGCCAACTATAACCTTTAGAACAAATTTCAAGTTTAAGCAGCTAATTTTATTCATTATATAAAATAATTGAACAGTTTCATTGCCGAAGTTTGAAATTACCATGTTCACTCGAGAAATCATGGCAAAAACTGCTGAATCAGTGATCACAATAGCTTTTAAACCTTTTTTATCCAATTCCTTTGCAAGAATATGTCCCTCAAATCTAGTCCATGACAAAGGAGCAATGAATTATTAAAAACAAATGGAGAAAGCTTTTACCCGGGCTATAAAATGGGATACTTTGGTTAGCATCAATGACATACTTTGGAGCACCATCAGCAATAAAGACTTCGAAAGAACGCTTTTTCTCCTTGGCCGCACACAAGAATTCCTTCACGAACATTGAATGACCTAAAGTTAATATCACCTCACTGCAAAACAGAGAACAGTGTCAAAGTTACTGAAATGAAAAGCATTATCTAGACTTACTATATGTTTAGGGGACAGGGAATCATGCATGAAAGGCAAAGGAAAGTATAGTTATAGAAGAAACAGTTAGTGTGCTTCCTTTAATTTAAGAATTTACAATTGACCTATTAATTTTACTTTAGTAACAAAGTTTCGGGTGGCATATCTGTAGGATGTATATGAAGTACCAAACCAGTTCACATTGTGTGGCAGTTGATTAAGATTGCATTGATATAAAGAAAATCCAATAAATCTGTTTGCACGTGCAGCGAGCATGTGTCTAGTAGTAATCCAATCTACATACTATTCTCTATGAGTCAGCCACTTGATAAAGTATATAGCTATGGTATATAAACCTTATAAGCAGAATATAATACTGAGTGTTAGTAGAAAAATACTTCTGATGAATAAGCTCCATTGCCTGTTCTGCAATCCCTTCACGGCAAGTATTGATATCTTCAATAAGCTCATTAACTGCCTTTATTAACTCAGACTTTAATTTCTTTGCACTTTTATCAGCTGCAGAGGATAACATTTCAATATTGAAACAAAAATGGAGAAAAAAAGAAAAAAGAAAAAAGAACCATTATAGTATTATATCAAAATAAAACAACTGTGATAGCTTACTTTACCTTTTCCTGCAAAGATATTCTCTGAAGAAAAAGTCTGGCAGGCTGTTGCTGAGTCAGGTAAGTGTTCAAAAACAGCAAGCAACAAAGGGGGCTTCAACAAGCATCCATCAGTGGTAGCAGATGATTTTTGGCTATTTTCATCCTCTGCGATATCTTCAACGTCATCTTCAGCTGATAATTTCAACTCCCCTACAATATCTGTCAATGGTGACAAATCTTCCTCTCTAATGATATGCAAGACATGCCTCACAATGTTCCCGACCGCGAGCTCTGCAATCCCATCCATTCAACATTTCATTAGAATAGAAGGTACAAACTGATTCTTGGTCTTCAAACAAACACAATCAAATATCTCCTAAGTATCCTAATCTATATTCTTAGGTTGACAGGTGTTGTGCTCTCCCCATCAATGGAATATCCAATTCAAAGCTTCAACTCAACACCAATCCCTAATCTAACACTTGAAAGTGAAACCAAGTTCCTTGCGCAACAAGTTACTCTAAGTCCAAGCTCTAATTACTTATATTCACCATTCAGCATCATACTTCAAATACTTGGATGAATTGTCTCACGACAGAAGCAATACCGAAGCAAACTGCACTTGAAAGAAACACTTACCAACGGGATTGGCAGCAATGAGCTGCTCACCAACTCTCCTCACTGCCTCAATGAGAGATGCCGCGCCATTTGTAGTCGGCTCCTTGTGTTGTAATATCACTGCACGTAGTAACTCCGCCGTGAGCCTAGCTGTTTCATATGAACCTTGAACTCTTCTGCCAGAGTGAATTAAATTCGAATAAGGGGTAAAATCTTACATACTAAAATGTAATTAAATTCCATAAACAACACACAGAAATAAATTTCCATGAAAAGTTATTACTCACAATGCTCATATAACACAGACAAAATTGAACGCCCGTTGGTGTTATGTAAAAACTAAAACGCGCTTCAAACTATCAAAATAAGTTTTTAAGAAGCACTTTCACAAAAGAACTTCCAAAAAGCAATAATGTATACAGAAGATACTAAAAACTGACCGTTTTCGAAGCTTGGAGGCTAAGTCACTCACGAGAGCTTGAATGTCTGGCATTTTTGAACCTATTAATATCCCCTAAAAAAAAAAAAAAAAAAACTGACCACAATAATCAATGAGACAATGAGATCGTAAAAAACTGTTAAAAAAATAACGAGAAAATAAACTGAAAAAGAAACAAGAACACGAATAAGAATTTATTTAAATAAATAAATAAAAAGCTTTAGAGCTTACCTTAACAAAGCTCTACTTGTACAGATTGCACTAACAAAGTTGATGGGCGAAAAGAATTTCAAAATTAGATATAAATACTGCACAGGGATTTTTTTTTTTTTTTGAACGAGAAAGGTGTAAAATTAATTAAAATTGGAAATAGAGGCAGTGATTTTAGGGTTTAACGTTTAAGATCCAGGCACTCTTAATTTCTTAATCTCGTTAATTATTTTAATTCCGAATATCTATCTTGTCTTAATTTCATTCTAAGGTTTAGTTTGTTAATATATATATATATCTTGCGTTATACGGAATTGAATTTGAACTTGACTAATTGAATTAATTTAGAAGAAAATTAAATATATTAATAAATTATTATTAATATTAGATATTTAAAAAAATTATCTAAATTTGATTAGAATTAAGTACTGCGTAGAGTTGTTGTTGGGCACCTAATCAATGGTCATGATTTGTTTTTCTATTTTTATATGTTTCATTCAAAATTTCAAATTATCAAACAACTATTAATAAGGAAAAAACTCAGTTAAACATTGAATTTTAACTAAATAAAATTTATATTATCAGTTGTATATTCATACTGTTAACCAATTGAGTTATTCAAATAAATTGATTGAACTTTAATTTTTGACCTTTTTTTTATACGCTATTTGTCACGACCAGTTTGTTCCCTCATTGAATCGCGCTGCCTTAGGCGCCAAATCCTACTCTCTTGGCCCTAAGTCAGCCAGCCTTACACACTCAAAACGTTGCTGGATTTGAAGGTAAGAAAGAGTTCTTACTCAAACTCACTCAAGATGAGAGGAAAAAACTTTAATTGCTCGAAGGAAAACTTACAATATTTTATGTAATGTATCATGTAGGTGCAAGATTTCTTGTGTGTGTCGGCCAAATGAGGCTCTCCTATTTGTAGAGTATAAAGGTAGCTTAGAACTATCACCACTGCCACGTAACTCACTAATTACATGGAATTATTTACAGGCTATCACATGCACTACATGAGTAGTGCAGAGAGCCTCCATGATTTTAGATCCTTCATGGGTGGCGGCACACATCAAGGCTTGATGAAATGCTTGGAGCGTTACACATGGCAGTAACAGATTTTCTGCAGAGTAAACATTAAATGACATCTTTAGAATCTGAACACAAGATGCAACTTATTATCTGCTTGAGAGTAGTGTTAGAATTAGGGATCAAGTACAATATCACATGCCAATATCGCTCACTATGTAAATCACTCACCGGACCATCATCGGAAACAATGGAAAATGACAAACTAAAATACAATTTTTCTTTTCAATTTCAATAATGCTCGGCATCCTATGAATTTACCTCCAACTTGACTCCCAACTGATATATAACTTTCATCTATTAGATGTTTGAATATTAATTTTACAGATTTATAATCCACCAGGTGCTTGACACGTAATAGTTAAGACTCAAATTGAGACTCAACTACTGAAATTTCTTGCGGCTTCAAATTTTTTCTATCAACAACCAAAAAAAAACACTACTAGGTTACATGATAAAGTTACATGCACTTACTCTAAATCCCCGAAAATGATAATAAGACAATAAATAATTTACATTCGCACAAACATCGACAAAGTTATGCAGTAATTCATCTGAAGGGTTCAACTGGTGCAGATTCTTCAAGAAGAGCAGCAGCTTCAAAGCATTCGACAGCTTCCAGTGCGGATGCACCAGCATGAGTCTTGTAGAGCAGCCCGAGGTTGTACCAAGCTGTGGTGTTTGTTCTGTCAAGTCGAAGTGCATCAGTGAGAAAGCATCTTATTGTCGCCATTGATTCACCACCAATCTGTCTGAGGACACGGGCAATGGATACCAAGCTTGGGACATGGTTTGGTTCAGCATCTAATGCTTTCCTGAATGATACCAAAGCTTCCTGCTGAAGGCCTTTTGCTTCATATAGTAAACCTAACAAGTTTGAATAAATTAAGTAATTTGCTTAAATTTCTATTTATGTGTGAGCATTGTAAGAAATAACAGAAGCATAAATTTTTAGGAACTATCATAGTACGATAAAAATGTAAGCTTCCAGATAAACATTAAAGAAAACCATCAGGGATGCGAAGGGCAAAACTGGTAAATGGAACATATTTACTATACCTGTGGAGTGCCATCCCGAAGCAGAATAAGGATTGATAGCCTTCGATTTGGAAAGACAGACTTCAGCATCCCGCCACTGAGACAAGCTGGCATAAACATTAGCTAGATCATGCCATGTTTCCATTTCCAAACTTCTATCATGGTTTTGCCTATTCTGTGAGAGGACAAGGAATCAACGAAGTTATCAGTCAAACAATTGTTTGTCTTGTAAGCTTACAAGAATTAACTGGTATGCAGGATTCAAGTTAAGCCTTAAAGTCCATCCTCCTGAATAAGAAACTTCCATGTCACCCTAAATATTTGTAAATGTAGAAAATAATGAAGGAAATAGAATTTTATATCCCTCCGTTTGTTGGAAATTAGTTGAGTCCATTGCTTAAAATTAACAACTGAATTTTCACGAAGTGTTATATGGTGCAAAGTGACCAGTAAAGAAATGGAATACACAACACAATCCCTCCCTATATCAGTGTTAATTGCATATACTTGATGATGATACTGTGTTAAATAAAATCAAACATATGCTCAATGATATATTCTGCCTCAATGGCTAGTTTCAAACTTTCATCCATACAGCCTGATTTTTATCGAGGCTATAATATGAAGGACCAGCAAGCTGTTGGCACAACTAAATTTTGGCCAGTGAAAAGAATAAAAAAAACATCTTTACAGTAATAGTAACGCTCAGCATTTCACAGATGATTTAACAAATCATTTCTAAAACTATTAGCACATTTCCATTTAGTTCGTAAATTATGGATGTTTTTAAACAACTCAGAAAAGGAAAAGTCTCAAATATAAGAGCTGTCAGCTAGATGGAATCAGCAATATGAAAGATACTGATATGATGCATTCCATCCAATGATCAGATACCATCATAAAAACCAAAACAGATCATAAACGCCATACCTTCACAAGGTTCTTCCCCGCACTAAAGCTTTTTTTCCGAAATTGAAGAACAGCAAGAAGATTTACGTACGTTTCTATGGCATTTTTTAGACGGCCCTGTGCTATCTGGAGTTTAGCTTTAGTTCGCAAAAGTTCTCCTTGGTCCCACTTCCCAGTCTGGTCTAAAGAATCATTAATCACAGACTCTGCATCAGCAAACTGTTTCTGAGCTGACAACACTCTAGCCAAAAGGAGATATCCCTTAACATTAGACCGAGCCTCAAGATTCAGCAGCTGCTTTGCATAATACAGTGCAACATCCAACTTCCTCTGCTCAGCATTTTCCAGGCAAAGATGGTATGTAATATATGGATCTCTTTCTCTCATTGTTTTCTCAGCAGTCTCCAGTGCTACAAGTGCCTCAGACTGTTTCAAAATCCTCTTAGAATCAGAAACAACAGATCTGGATTGAGCTGACAATAAAACACCCAGTAAGCAGTTTGCAATGCTAGCCATCTGCCTACACTTCCCCTGCAACATGGAAAGCGCTTTGCGAGCATAAGTTATCCCTTCTTCAATGCATACCTTGTTTTCAGCACAAATCTTTGAGGCCACCAATAATTCCAGATTGCAGTCTGAATTTTCTCCAGGATCCAACAAGTTCCTAAAAAGATTCAAAGCAACCATGTGCTCACCTTCTCCCAAGTAACAAAGAGCTAGAGTGCAATATCTTTCTTTTTTTTCCATGACCCCTGGGAGCAACTCTTCAACCTGATGGGCCAAAGTCCATAATTCCCCTGAAACAGACAGGGCAAACGAGAGGTGATCTATAATTGATGGGTCCCATTCAATTTTTCCCAGAACAGTTTTTTTCAGTAAAATCAGTAGCAAGAGAACAGCCTCTTCAATATTGTTTCTTGGCACAAAAGACAACTCCATCTGTAAACGTAGATTTGGAGGGCTTGCATCAGTACCGCTGTATAAAAGAAAAACTGCAAATTTCTTTTCTATCCTTGCCGTGGTTTCGATGGCAAGATTCCAATAATAGAGGAGGGCTCGCCGATATGACAAAATAGTTTCGTCTGGATCCCCAGCAAGTTTATATAATTCCGGAAGCAATTCAACAGCTTTGTTTAGAGTCTCTTGTAATTTACAATCTATAGAGTGGTTTCCAGGTAGGCCTTCAGGTAACGCGTGTTCAACAGTGTCCAAAATAACTTTGCATGATTGACAAGCCTCTAGAAAGCAGGCCACGAAGAAATGTTAGGCATGCAGTGTTATAAGTGATATTTTCCATCTAAAGTCTTATAAATTTCGTTCCACTGCGGGTGTCTCCATTTACTGAAGAGAGACAGATGAAAAACAAATGAAAGTCTGTTTCTGAATTCTTGAAATCTAACTCTTGCTTCTTGATGGTTATAAAATGTGTATAAATACCCAACTTGGTAAAAGAAAATAGTATGCAGATTCAGACTCGTCGCATTAATTATACAATTCCAGAAGAATAAAACATTGTTGTCGCATGCATGACAATTCTGTTTCTCACAAAACTTATCCGCTGACTTGAAAACATATATGACAAGGTGAATGAAAGATAAAAGAACTAAAAAAATAATGAAGGATAAACTATGATAGGAAGGGAGAAAACAGATAAATGACGTACCTTCAAACCTTCCAAGACCCTGCAATGACTTTGTTTTGAGAAAAATTGCTTCAAGAAGTAAACTCACAGCATGCATAGACATGGGTGGAGCGGCATCACTTTGTGAACGGCGCCGATTTTGATCACATCTTCTAGAAAGGGAAACTTTCATCCGGGAAGTCACAGCTGCTACATCTATCCCTTCAAATACATGAAGTGCAGCTTCTATGTTTCCTTTTTGAAATTCAAGCCTTCCTAGTAATGCTCTAGCTTCCTAAAATTAAGATGACTGCTTAGTTTCATGACATATTGTGAAAATATCACACTAAATTTAAGCAAATCAAAGGCCACGGTGAAACATTGAACATCACGCCAACCACCCAAATAAGAAAGAAATGCAGTCATTTCCAAATTTTCATAGATGCACTATTACATATGACTTCAATACTATGGACAATCAAGCACTCCCATTGTATTTGCTACTACCATTTTAAAGCAAAATTACAGCAAAACCGTTGTAACACATTAAGCAAAAAGATGACTTCATCATACAACACTTGTTTTCACTACCTGTTGAATTGTAGCCACTATAAAGCAAAAGACATTGCTGTCACTGTCACTGTCACTGTCACCAATATAGAAGCATTCATTCAAAAAACGTCCAAACCATAGAGGGATGCCACCCACCATGTCTGGTATCAGGATGTCATGCATAAGTTCTAACTCGTCATCTAACTATTATTTACTGGTAAAAAAAAATCTCAATCAAACAACGTAAGCAAATGCTTAGATGCAAGCAACCAACCTCATAGTTCAGATAGCCACTCTCACGAAGTGATGACTCTGCTTCTTCAATGTTACTATTGTCAACTTTTGCATCCATTTCCCCAGCTCGAGATGAAAATCCACTTGCAGAATAGTCTCGAGTTGCCAGGGACTCAGATGAAGAAATTAACTCATCTACTCTTAGTTGCTCTCGAGAACAAATGCATTTTATCATCTTCCTAATCTTTGGTCGGATGCCAAATCTCTTACTGATCCAACTCTTGATTCTCATTATGTAGTGTCACACTTGAAATTCTCCTAAAGTAGCATCAACAACAACACATAACAAACTTTTCAATCAATCTACAAACGTAATACAAATGGCTTAAGCAGCGAAGAACAAAAATTGAAAAATGCAATCTTTGTCAATAAGACTTTAAGAACCAAAAGCAAAATAAAAATCCCACCTGAAGAAAGTTCGGAATCAGTGAAACACAAAACTTACACTCTAGAATAGTTCACTCTAAGAAAGAGAAGACAAAAGATAAACAAAAACCTCAAGAGGCAAAAAGAACAGCAATACCCAGATAAATTCAGTGAATTTCACACCAGAAAACAGCAAAAACACAATCATTGGAGGCTAAAAAGGCGACAGTAAAATGAACTCATTAGAAGCATTATGAAGAAAAAGACTAATGGCCCAACAAGATCAAAAATTTGCTCTAAGAAAAACAAAAAAAATGGAAAAAGCACCTTTTCATGGTAAAAATGCATTGACTGAGCCCACAATACATTCACTGAACTGTCCATTTTTCAAACTTTTACAACAATTTTACTAAGTAAAAAAACTCTTGATTTTCTCTCTTCTTAAGCAAGAATCCGAAGCCCCATCATCATCATCGACTTGTGTCCTTTCTCCCCTTCTTGTAGACTTTGTGTTGGTTTTTGTTTTTATTTTTACTTTGTTATGTTGTATATTATTTTTTTTTAATTTATTTTAAAGATTTTTTCAAGTATGAAACTGTTGAAGCTCAGTGAGAGAATGAATGCGCATTAAATTATGAAATCTAACTCTGGTGAGTTCTGTCTGAAAAGTGTGAACACAGACAAGATTTCGTCATAAATAATTTTTTTGTTTTTTGTTTTATATTTTTCCTTTTATTAAACAGTTAATTTCATTTAATTATTAAAAAAAATTATCCGAGTATGTGCTGGGCCCACTTTGAAGCTAACTCGATTTTCAGTCAACGGTCGGGCCCGTTACAATTGGAAAGTGCTTTCTCTCGACGTAAAGACGCGTTTGGCTAATGATGCTATCATGCAAAAGTGTTTTTTTTGTGCAACTATTGAAAGAAGAGTAGTGCTAGAGACTAGAGAGAGAGAAGCACAAGAGAAAAGATGAGTTCTCTCTCTCTACCCACTCACTCTCGCTTAAAGGTGGCCAATGGGTCGGGCGGCATGTGGCACGACACGGGCACAGCACGTGTCCGTACGGCACGGCACGGCACGAGCACGTTTTGGTGAGGCACGAGGCACGGCACGGCACGCACGTGGGCCGTGCCGGGCCTAGAATTTTAGGCACGCGGGCTTTAAAGCACGGCACGATTAGAGATGGGCCAAAGCACGACACGCGAAAAAGCACGTAATAAGCACGGTTCATTAGTGGGCTAGCACGCGGCCCGTGAGCCATTAATAGCACGTGGGCCAAAATATATCTAAGTAAATTTTTTTAACAAAAAGTAAATATAAAATGTTATGAAATTAAATGTTTTAATATATTTTTTAGCATAGACTTTTAAAAATTAATTTAAATCATTAAATCTTAGTTTAAATAAATGATTTGTTATATTAATATTTCGTAGTTATGACTTATTGTAATGATTATTCGAGGATTGTATTTTTAATTTTAATTAATTATTATTATGATCTATGGAATTAAATTAAATTAAATTTATGTATTGTTGTGTTATGAATTATGATTGATTATTGTGAAATAAAATATATAGTTGTGAAATTGTGATAAACTAATAATAAAATGTTAATTGCTCTCTTAATAAAAATTAATATGATTATGATTGTGAATATTATTATTATTATTATTATTATTGTTATTATTATGTTGGTGGGCTTAAAAAAGCACGTCAGGCACGTGGGCTTGAATAAAGCACGCTAGGCACGTGGGCTTAAATAAAGCACGCTAGGCACGTGGACTTTTTTAAGCACGCAAAAAAAAAAAAAATTGGTGGGCTTTTTTTGGGCACGGCCCACGGCACGGCACGAGCCCGCTCGTGCCGTGGGCCGTGCCGGGCTCAATTGAAAAAAATGTAGGCACGGCACGGCCCACCAATTTAGTGGGTCGTGCCGTGCCGGCCCACGAACCCTTGTGGGCCGATAGTTGGTGGGCCGTGCCGTGCCGGCACGGCCCATTGGCCATAGTTACTCTCGCTCTATTTTTTTCTTCATTGTTCTCTCTCTTTATCCACTCACTCTCTTTTTCTATCCATTTCTTCATTCTTCTCTCTCTACCCACTCACTCTCTCTCTATCTTTTTTTTATTGTTTCTCTCGTCTTTCTCTCGTGCTTCTCTACACCATACATTTTCCTTGAAAGAAACAATAGGAAACAAAACAAAAACTTGTTCAAGTCATTTTCATTTGTTAATGTCCTAAAAAGTGTTCGATTTATAAATTATGAAGTATGCTACATATAAAAGCTTTTACAAAAGAAAAGGAAAAAACTGAAAATATTTAAGAGTTTAAAAACGTTTCTTAAAAACATTATTCATGTTTTCCGAAATGTGGGGTTGATTTTAAGTCGTGCGCGCATGTTTTTAACCTTTTATTTTATTTTATTTTGTTTTACATTTTGGAATTGTCCTTTTTATCTCTGTTTCATCTAAAATATTAAAAATCCATTATTCAAAGGTAAATTAAAGGTGCGCCCAGTTGTTATATAGCTGGCTATGGAGCGCGGGAAGTCGGTGGAGGCGTGGAGCTAGTAACATAGATTTCACATAATGGGCCGGTTTTTAGCCCATCAATAGTGGCCCGTAATTCGCAATATTTAGTGCAAAAATAACAACTATTATTCCACCGTTTATTTTAGGATCAAACTTGTAAGATATAATAGTTGTAAATCAAACAATTTTTTTGTATAATATATTATTTATTTTAGAATTACTTTTTGTACAATTATTTTATAGCAACTTATATGAATTTAGATTTCTAATGTATATGTGATGACAATAGATTTTTATGGTCAAAACATTCGGTTTTTTTTTTTCTTTTTCCTTCAAGTAATCTATATGTATTTGTAGCGAAACTAAATTTGTCAAGAACCGAAGTTCCCACAAAATGATATCAATTATTTTCTGTTATTCTCTTTCCAAAAAAGAGCATTTAGCATTCAAGTGGAAAAATATGACCAAGATTTTACTTGTAATAAATATGACTTTGTATTGCAATAAGTTAGAAAGAAAGAGCGTACATTTTGTTATTTGTAAGGGCATTATTACTAACATGAAATCTTTAATAAAGTCCAAATCTTTTTGAACTAGTAAATAAGAATTCAAAACACTGATATCGCTTAGCAAGTAGACTCGTTTTTTTTAATTACCAAGCATGTTGTGCTTGTATGCATGCATGCATGCAAGGTACGTGAAGCTCAATGGCGTCCAATACCACCACCTCCGCCGCCACCGAACCCACCACCACCTCCTGCTCCACCTCCACCTCCAAAGCCACCACCAAACCCTCCTCCAGAACCACCGCCAATGCCTCCTCCAACTCCACCACCTTTGCCAAATCCACCTCCAATGCCTCCACCTTTTCCAAAGCCGCCACCACCACCGATGCCTCCTCCACCGCCAGCACCACCTCCAAATCCACCTCCCTTGCCGATACCACCACCAAGTCCACCGCCTTTGCCAATGCCGCCACCAACACCGCCTCCCTTGCCAATTCCTCCACCAAGTCCACCTCCTTTCCCAATCCCACCGCCAAGCCCACCACCTTTGCCATTACCGCCTCCAAGTCCACCGCCTTTTCCAATCCCACCACCAAGCCCGCCGCCTTTGCCAATCCCACCTCCAAGTCCACCTCCTTTGCCAATACCGCCTCCTAGTCCACCGCCTTTGCCAATTCCTCCACCAAATCCACCGCCTTTTCCAATCCCACCACCGAGCCCGCCACCTTTGCCAATACCTCCTCCCTTACCTATTCCCCCACCAAATCCACCACCGTTGCCAATGCCGCCACCAAGTCCCCCGCCTTTGCCAATTCCGCCGCCAAGCCCACCACCTTTACCAAGTCCTCCACCTTTGCCAATGCCGCCACCAACTCCCCCGCCTTTGCCAATGCCTCCACCAAGCCCACCACCTTTACCAATGCCCCCACCAACACCACCACCCTTGCCAAAACCACCTCCAGCACCCCCACCAACACCATGACCACCTCCTAATCCACCGCCGCCGCCACCTCCAAACCCGCCACCGCCACCAACTCCACCCCCAGCTCCTACACCACCACCAAATCCACTTCCAAAACCACCTCCTCCACCAACACCTCCACCGCCACCTCCGCCCCCGCCTCCTCCAAACCCACCACCGAATCCACCTTCCTTCCCAGCACCTACGAATGTTTTCTCGTCATTCTTATTACTTACATCCCTGGCAACCACACTCGCTACGAGAATATGAAAGCAAAACAAAGATAACAAAGTAACTCTTCTAATGCCACGAACCATTTTTCGCTTGTACTTCAAGAGAGTGAGCTCTCGTTGATGAGAACATCAAGGCCACAATGGTTTTTATAAGCCATTTTATTTGCATTAAATTGTCACAACCACTAACTGCTCTTATTGGTAATATCATAAATGCTCCTACGATAATAGGCTAATGGCCCCTCTCTACTTCTTTTTTGTCCCTTGGATTCACGTAAAAGAGTAAAAGACTCCAATAATTCGCAACTAGTTTGTACACGGCAAGGCCAGTCTGACACATGCAACTGCTTATTGCATGTCTTCGTAAAAGCGACTTCTTTGTACTCAAACATTGATTTGAAAGCACAGTTGTTTGTTTCTGTATTTGTGTAAGGTTATGGTGCTGAACTAGCTGGGCTCTGATTAATAATTGACTCAAAAACTTGATTCCTATTCGCAATCTTATTTGCTTTAAAAACCAAAACCAGGGCAGCCGTAAATAAGGACCTAAAAGTCTAAAACTGATAAATAGAATTATAGAAGCGTTACCTAAATATTCAAATAATTTATAGGATTTTGAATCCAAAGTAGGTTCTCTTGCTTACCCATGCATGGACGAACGCATGTGCTTGGTAGATGAAGAAGTTATTGCATTTTAAATAAAAATCCTCCATTTTCAAACACATTATTAATGGCTCTTATCAAACAAGCAGAAAACGAGTTAGTAGCTGAGCCCCTTCATTTTGTCTGTAAATACCAACATGTCACGTTCCTAGATTTGAGTTGATATTAAAATTGATCATTTTATTTTCGCGTTTTAAAATAAATAAATTGTGGTGTCCACTTACAGTTGCTAGCAAATAAATTTTGTGTCCACGTACAGTTACCAGAGCTTAATGATGATATATACAATGCCTGGTCTTAATCTAAACCTAAATGCTGAGTCTATAGAAGCCAACCCAAGGAGAGAATTAAATTTAGAAAAAAAAAATCAGTAAAGACTCCTTTAAAGAACTCATCGAGAAGCAATGGGAATGCGGAATCCATGAATAACAAATTTAAGAACTAAAATTGTCATTTAGAGCTTAATCGAGTGATTTTCAAGCAGTTTATTTAGCTGACCATCTAAATTTGAATCCTCACAAGATAAGAGATTACAAATTAATTTAGTTTTGCCCACTCTTCTACCTTTTCTCTTTAAAAAAAAAAAAATCTAAGAACCAAACTAGTCTTTTATTCAAGGAGGTATCATACTTAAAAGTATGTTCATGAGTTGTTGGTTGTCTATGTTTTATTTACATAATGTGTGTGACCCACTTATGGATAATTTGACTTTTATTACCGTATAAGAACTTAACTCATGATCAAAAGCTAGTTCAAAAAAATTATTATTTTTTTTTGGTTTTGACCACGAGGTATCCTAGGGAGGGCCCCAACTGTGGGAGGCACCTTTAAGCCCGTACCACAACCCAGACTAGAAGTCCCCGCTCGAACCGAGAGGCACAGGTTCTCCCAACAAATGCGACTTCCCTGCGACTCGAACTGGGGAGCAAACTCAGTCAAGCCACTTAAAGGGACTCCATTGCCAGTGGAGCCAACATTTTGTTGGTTAGTTCAAAAAAATTATAGTTGCTCAGAGTTCATACACTTGTCCCAAGATTCTTTCTCTTCAATGTGAAAGAGTCTCCCTAGCATACCAAAACTCTCTGTTAACTCATTAGTAAATGAATTGATGAACTATTATCAAAAATTCTATATTAAGCATAAGTTTTAACAGTTCCTCTCACATGAAACATAGATTGGGATGAGAAGTCAAAACTGAACTGCTCAAGAAATTGAAATAAAACTTTCACATGAAAATCGAACACAATATATATACAGTGTCTTCTGTAGATGTTGCAAAATGAAAGTGTTCATTTCTGAACTTGCATTACGAGCCTAACTACAGCGATGGGAATGATCTCGTAAAATGGAACTTGTTCAGTCCCGTTATAAAACCGACTACTGTCCGAATCGTTCTCAGTATAGCTGTCAGTCGTGGCTGGTCCTTAAGGCAACTTGATGTAAACAATGCCTTTCTTCAAGGACATCTATCCAAGAATGTATACATGTCACAACCACCGGGATTTGTTGATAAAGACAACCCCTCTTATGTCTGCAAACTCAACAAAGCAATTTATGGCCTGAAACAAGCCCCTCGGGCGTGGTATCATGAACTCAGAACATTCCTTCTCCAGTTTGGTTTTCAAAATTCATATGCTGATACATCACTCTTTGTCTTTCATGCTGATGGCCACACCATGTATCTTCTTGTTTATGTTGATGATTTAATTCTCACAGGAGACAATGATACCACGGTTAATCGCTTCATTTCCATTCTTGCTCAGCGATTTTCCATCAAAGATCTTGGTTTCCTCACTTACTTTCTGGGTGTAGAAGTTATCCCAAACAAACATGGCTTGTTACTCTCACAAAGGAGATATATCATGGATCTTCTCACTCAAACCAAGATGCAAGAAGCAAAGACTGTTCTCACTCCCATACCAACCAGCCCCACTCTCACGCTCACCTCCGGTTCTTCTCTTTCTGATCCCACTGAGTATCGCCAGGTAGTGGGGAGCCTTCAATATTTGCTAATAACAAGACCTGACATTGCCTTTGCTGTCAACAAATTGTCTCAATATATGCACTGCCCCACAACTGAACATTGGTCCTTTGTCAACACAACTCTGTTCAAATCCAATTTTTCATTCCCGCATGAAGCATGTTGCCATAGATTTTCATTTTATCAGGGATCAAGTTCAAAATGGAGCTCTTCGTGTAGCTCATGTCTCTTCTGAAGATCAGCTAGCAGATGCTCTTACCAAGCCACTTCCACGCCAACGTTTCCTTACCCTTAAACACAAGATTGGACTTCTCTCCCGAGCTCCATCTTGAGGGGGCATAATAGAGATAATCAGTTACTTGATTTAGTCTTTCTCATCAGTTTGTATTATTCAAATATATTCAAATGTATTTAGCTGTCATTAGCAGATATAGGATTCAGTTGTAAACTTCCTGGTTTGTAGGATCTTCAATCACTCTTGGTTTTGTATTTATACAGTTGTTTATTCAATGAGAATTAATTCAGTTTTGAAATCTGTTACTCCATTGCCAGTGGAGCCAACACTTTGTTGGTTAGTTAAAAAAAATTATAGTTGCTCAGAGTTCATACACTTGTCCCAAGATTCTTTCTCTTCAATGTGAAAGAGTCTCCTTAGCATACCAAAACTCTCTGTTAACTCATTAGTAAATGAATTGATGAACTATTATCGAAAACTCTATATTGAGCATAAGTTTTAACAGTTCCTCTCACATGAAACATAGATTGGGATGAGAAGTCAAAATTGAACTGCTCAAGAAATTGAAATAAAACTTTCACATGAAAATCGAACACAATATATATACAGTGTCTTCTGTAGATGTTGCAAAATGAAAGTGTTCATTTCTGAACTTGCATTACGAGCCTAACTACAGCGATGGGAATGATCGCGTAAAATGGAACTTGTTCAAAACCTGACCAGGCCAGTCAAATAGGAATACTTGATCGAAGATTGCATATTAATGAGAGTAGTTAGCATATTAACTGATTATTTGGTTGCGGCAAATTAACAAACCAATTTGTAACGAAACCTGCAAAGTTAGTAATGCGAATTGAAAGATCGTCCAGGTTTTAATACAGCTGAAGTCAGGAGGAGAAGCAACTTCTTTTCCTTTTTTTTTCTTTTTTTCTTTTTTTTTAGTGTCAAAATAATAGGATTCATTTCAATTATTCCTTAAAATGGACTGATATATCATATTCATTTTGAGTAGAGCTTTTAACATCTCTCTAAAATTCCTCCCTTTTGAATGTTATTTCTTAAAATTTTCTCTGTTTAATTGATAAAATAAAAATTCATAAATTAAAATTAACCATCTTCCCATAATTTTACCCAAAAATATTTTTTAAAATTGTATTCAAATTTTAAAAATATTAAATTTATTTTAAAAAATTTTTCTTCTTATTATATAAGTTATATATATATTCATAATTCTAAATTGTAATAATTTTCTTAAATAAATTTATTTTTCAATTCAATTTTAAAATATAAATATAAATTATGATATTTGGTGTAAAAATTTTATTAAAAATTTATTTATTTTAGTATTCAATTGAATTTCCTTTCAAAACAAAAAAAAATGAATTAATTCTTGTTAAATTATTTAAGTAATTTCAATTAAAAATAAAATTTAAATTTCTACTCATATCGGCTAGAATGACGGGCGGACGGCCCAAGGCCTTAAGTCTGGGGCTCAGAATAAATGCGCCTCAGGCCGAAATGTTCCTTTTTAAAGCCTTTTTGCAAGAATCTATAACATTTTCGCTTTTCATTTTTTTTTTTTTTGGAATTTATAGCTTTTCATAAATTTTATACAGAAATACAATGGATGACCAAAAAAAAAAAAAATTATTTTCTCGTTAATTCTCTCTCTCTCTCTCTTTCTTTCTCCAAAGAGTATCTTTTGCATGCTGAACGTTGCATCCAACTTGCTTCCTCCTTAAAATACTTTTAGAATATTTTATTTTAAAAAGGAAAAAAGAAAGAAAAAAAAAAGGGTACAAAGTGGGCAATAAAACAGGTAGCAACCTAATAGAAAGTGCAAAAGAATAATTGTTTAATTAATTACTTCACATCCGAGACTATCATCCAATAATCCAATAATCCAAGAATCATGACCAAATTGGTAATGATATCTGAAACTTCAAAGAGCTTTAATATATTATAATAAGATTAAGCTTCCATAACAGGAATGGCTCTTATTGAATATTATTAATTTTTGCTTATTATAATATTCATTCTTATCTTAGGCAAATAGTTACAATATATATAGTTTCTAATTTCATTTTATCAAAACGTATGTAGCTAAAGCTAAGCTAGCTAGCAAGCACAACACAATTGACAAAGTCAAATATTCATATCGATTGCGAGGGGAGACCAAATATTTCCCAATCCTGGGACCTGATGTGGACGGGCTAACCATTTATATGTGCACCGTATGTGTATATATTTCTAATGTTTAATCTTCGAGGGAAAGCACTCG
The DNA here is from genome assembly GCA_039657385.1 of Citrus x changshan-huyou. Classification (NCBI taxonomy): domain Eukaryota; kingdom Viridiplantae; phylum Streptophyta; class Magnoliopsida; order Sapindales; family Rutaceae; genus Citrus; species Citrus x changshan-huyou. The sequence continues at coordinate 6,632,735 of CM077555.1, read as the reverse complement.
AATGAGACAATATAATTTCACATCAACCCAACCCATCAATGCTTGTTTAAGTAAATTTTAATTTAATTTTCTTCCGAATAAATGTAGTCTTTTTTTATTTCTTTATGACTTCGATAATGATGGATATAACACATAAATAAAAATAAAAATAAAAACTCGGAAAGCTATAGATGGATTGCTTGTTAAATTTAAAACCCTATTCTTTTGGTGTCTCTTAATTAAAATTTATTTTTCTTAAACTATATATTGGAATTTTAAGTTATTTATAGATTAAGTATGTTATGCATAATTGTTTCAAGCAGAGCTGTAAATTATTAGTGAAGCTTATCGTTTAGCTTTTGATATGCTAGTTTAACTAGATGGGAAAAGAAAGGGGGAAAAAAAGCCAAAAAAAAAAAAACAATTAGAATGGTCAAGTTTATTGAAGTCATGATAAATAAAAGAATAGTTCATAGTCCGATCGCAATTTTCAAATTTTACATGTATATATATGTTAGTGATCTTTTTTCTTTTTTTTTTCTTTTTTTGGATGAATAATGTAAATTTTATAAATTAAAAAAGAAAAGAAAGAAAAGGAGGAAAAGAATAATAATGTTGAATTACGAAACGACTAAGTAAACTAATAACCAGGTAATCCCTAAGATAATATTCCAGCAAAAACTTTTGAGTAGGGGCAAATGGAATATCTCACCAGATTTATAATGACCAAAGCAACTCTTATTTTTGCCAAACAATCTGCAACTAAATTATTCTCTCTGGAAATATGACTGCAGCGAAAATTGGCACCACTAACTTTCTTCGTACAATTGAATCATTGGATATGAAGCTACCATGGCTTAAAATGAGAATTCTCTGTAAACGTTCAAGTGGAGAAGTTGAATCACTCTCCTACTAAATTGAATGCCACTTCATGAAAAAAGCAACCTCAATGGTTGTAATTTCAGCATTATGTTAACGATATTATTTCATGTAGAAAATTCGTACCTAATGCATTTGCTAAATGGTTTTGGGATTGAATCTCATTCATATGAGTGGAAAGGGAAATTAATTGCCACTAAACAGTACTTAAATTTTTTAAAAAAAAAAGTTATGGGATCAGATTCTTTTATTATTTTGTTCTTTACTTGATTGTACATTTTGAACCATAAAACATTAATAATAACTACTTATTAAACAAAAATGTAATTAATGGTGCGTTTATTAAACTAGAATTGGAATGAACTAGAATGGGAACCGGCTGGAATGGGAATGGGGAATGAAAATCAGAATAAATTGTTTACTTGAACTGTGGGAATCAAAATGAGTTAGATCGTAAGTTCGTAACAAATTACTGAAATATACGAAATGAACTATTGTCATAATTATTATTTTATGTTTTAATTAATGTGATAATTTATTAAAAATTTGTTATTATTAATAATTATTATCAATATATTAATTAATTGTAAAAATTTGTATCGTTAATAGTAGCAACAACTAACATTAATATATTAATTAATTAGAATAATTATATAAATTAATTAGTTATAATAATTTTTTAATTGAGGACAAAATGGGTATTTTTTATTGGGGGGGGAATGGTCAATCATGGGAATAGAAGATTTATTCCCACTATTCTCATTGGGAATCGATCTCCCATTCTCCGTTCCTAAATTTGGTGGGCCCCACTATTTCGATTCCGATTCCGATTCCGATTCATGTCTCCATCTTGCAAAGTAAACGGTGTTAATAATTCCGATTCTCCAATTTAGGAAGTAAATGCACCATAAATCTTTAGAAGTTAATATTTGTAAGGTCCCGTTTGGGATTGAGGTGTTGTACCTTTTAAGTTACAACTGCTATGAAAAAAACTGTAATTATTAAACAAAAATTAATAATATATAGTAAATATAAATTTTAAATAATAATTTTGACAAGATTATTAAAAATATAATAGATTTTTCATTATATAAGTGAAAAATCATATCAACGTATCTTATAAGTTACAGCAGCTAGTGTTTACCAAACACTTTAGTACTGTAGTTTTTAAGCTACAGCTGCCCAACCTCAATTACAAATGCACCCTAAGTCATAATTTGTTATTTATAGTTTTGTTTTGGGATCAGGCTACGGTGCAACTGTGGCACCGTGCCACAGTTGCATCTAGCCGTTGGATGCAGTTGGATTGGTGGGATCCACTGGCATCCAATGGCTAGATGCAACTGTGGCACGGTGCCACAATTGCACCTAAGGTTTTCCCTTTGTTTTGATTTCTCATAATAGTCAGATAAAAATAAGTTAACTTATGTATGTTAGCCTTATGAAAATCTACCAGAAAAATAAAAAAAGTATTACTTGATGCAGAGAGTTCAGTTGTTTGATTGTCATTGCATTATGCTTGTTTTGGTAGTGTTAAAGATATAAACGTATCTTAAATGATTCTCCTTTCGCGAATAATAAAAAAGACTTTGCTTTTATTTCGTCCCAAATATTCACTATTTGATCCATGTGAAATAAAAGAAATTGGGTTTCAAATTGACATTTTAGAGGGCTGATATTATGTGTTAACGTGCGTACCGGCATGTATCTAATCAAAATCTTACAAATTATACCATGAATAAGAATATAAAACTTAAAATACTTTTGAAATAAATAATTCGCTATCCGATAAATCATGTCACATGTTTAACATTGTAATCATATATCGTAATTATAATCATAACTAGTAAATTATCAAATAAATAATGCACACGCGTTTTGATTTAGATAGATTGTGGGCGGATGATGTGTTATGAATAAGTCTTATGTTGGTTGAGATAACACATGATAATTAATTGTAAAATCATAGCACGGTTCTTATGTATCAAAAGTTTATATCTACTCGCGAGCCTTCTCGAAATTAGATCTTTTATTAAAAAAAATTAATATTATTATTTTTAATTATTGCATGAATGAAAATCAATTCATTTCGTGCTTTCTCATCTGTACAAATGAGATTGAACATCAAATTTTTTTTTTACAATTAATTAAAATATATGTTATTTTATAAGTTAATGGGTCTAATTGTGCTCCGGATTAAAAATTACGAAATACAAAACAGCAAAAGACAACAGTTCCAATCAACTGAGAAGATGGAGGGTTGAGATTTTGCCACTTGTCAGATTATGGAGTAGACAGCATATTGAGAAAAGGACCGGTCACCGTCCCAGGATTCCCTCGTTTCCTCTCCACACACGCACTCATCCGACCTTTACTATTAAATGACTTGATTACCCTTCATATTTTTCTAATTGACAAATATAGCCTTATGATTTTACAATTTGTTTGAAAGGTAAAAAAACCCTCTAATCAAAGTAGATTTAAGATGTTAGTGTTTTTTTTCAAAAAAACAAAATAAGAAAAAAAGATGTATTCAAATTTTTTGATTAGTTAGATATTAATTGGAATAACAGAACGAGTAGATTTCAAACTGCTTAATTTGACTGATCTACTGAGTTTGAATCCTAAGAGAGTATAAAGTTATAAAATTAATTTGAGTTTTTTCCACTCCTCAACCTTTTGAAAAATATAATATTTATGAAAAACTTGTGGTAACATTATTTTACTATAAATAAATAAATTTGCATTTTTAACAAAGGAGTTAGAATGTTGTTACCTATTTATTAAAATCCCGTAGACCTAAGATCGGTATATATTCATATACTTGACTTGATAAGAATTTTCATTGATGTCCAATTTCATGATTATTAATTGGATGATGTTATTAATTAACGAGTCTCAATGTGGTGTCTTAATTAAGATTATTTTTAGTATAAAGTTATAATTTCGTTGCATGCCTGGATGATTATCATTTTTGTAGACATTTTATGTTTAAGGGCCAGTTTGGACTTTGGATATGTTGTGGCTTATAACATAATTTGCTCTTGTTGTATAAAATAAATTAAAACCTTTTTTAGTATTTAGGCATTTTAATTTTTAAACTATTGTTATTGTGAAAAAAATATTATAACTATAAAACAAAAGTTAATAGTGTGTAGTATTTAAATTATAATTTTGACAAAAATAGTAAAGATATCATATGTTTTTCATCATATAATTGTGAAATTAAATCAACTCAACTTCAAGTTATAATTATTAGTGTTTGCAAAACATTTTAGTACTGTAGTTTTTAAGGTTTAGCTGCCCAACCTCCATCCCAAATAAAGCCTAAGATCTACTGCAAAATAAGTTTAGAAAAAAGTTTATAATTTATTAATTTTAATTAGTAAAGTATTGTGAAATTGTACAATAATAATGTTAGGGATCCTAACATTTGAGTTCCAATACTATGTATCATTAATTTATTAGATGATAGATTTTATAACTTGTAAAATAACATAACCACTATTCAATAAATAAATCGCATATTAGTTGGAACTTAAGTTAAGATTTAAATATTAAATTCTTAAAATTGCTCATTGTATGATGATTATAATAGAGAATTAAGTTTTTTTTTATCTTCCTTTAAGTTCATTCATATGAATAATATCCCATATGAAAATTTTAATTACTTTTGACAAAGAAGTAAAAAAAAAAAGAAATTCCTAATCGTATTGAGTGATGTAATGTCTATTTGATTTTAATAATTCATCAAGTAACTCACGACCAGCTAGCCCTTTAATTTCACGAAATAAATCATTAGACATGCCCCCCTTCAACAAAATGATAACATGATTTTTTTTCCCTCTTCAAATAACATTTATTACAACATTCTACACCATTTGAACGATTGAATCTTGATCTCGATTTAAAATTTGAAATCGAGTAATTGAAAAACTTAGAATCAAATCTCATTTGCATGAGATGAATATAAATTAATTTATATTCATCTCCCATCCATGAGTAATTTCACACCTTATATTTATTACACCACTTCAAACTTCAGACGGTTTGACACGTGGAACTCATATGAGTTACATATGTTAATTTTTATTTGAAAACTAAATTTTTTGACATTTATAATTTTTTTGAAAGGATTATAATTTTTTTATTTAGTTATCTATATATGGTAATACAACTAAAAAGTATAATTTAAAATGACCAGTCATGTTACGTGGTATTTATTGAATGGATAATCTATTAACAATTCAACAATCATATTAGATTTATTTTTAGAATCGCTATCCTAATATTATTTATTAACATAATCTGAAAAAAAAAAGATTATTTTATCCCATTACTAGATTTATATTATTTTAACACCATCCCCTTTAAAGTTAAGAAAACTCAAAACATGGAAAGGAATAAAGATCAAAGTAGATTACGTACATTAAAGGTATATAGTAATAATTTCTTTTATTCATCAATTAATGCGAATTTCTCGATCATATAGTGAACGAATTTTAATTAAAATCAAACACAAATCACTTATGAATCGTAATAATCATTGCCACATGGACAAAATTTTAGGTGAGACAAGCTAATTGTTTCATCATCAATATAACCCATTCAACAAATTTTGTTATGTACATATTATTATTATTTTTTTCTGACTCAATTTTGTTATGTACGTAATATGATTTCATTGAATGAACGTGATGAAACTCTTGTACCCAAGATCTTAAGAGTACAAATTAGTGGTCCTAAACATAAAATTACCTAAAATTGTTTTGGATCCTTTAACTTATTCATACCAACAATTTCCAATTTCCAATTAATCATGTAATGAATAAATTGAAAGCAAATTTGTCTCTTTATATTGCTATTTATCCAATAGCCTTAGTTTCCACAAACAATGGTCCATCCTAAGGACAATGAAGCATTATGGACCCCAACAAAATTTATCTCTTTTGAATGCGACTAAGGTGCAATGCTGTATTATATATTTATTGTATTTTTTGTTATTAGTAACAAGTTTTGTATTATTAATAATAAATTTTTATTATATGTACATGTATTTACCGTATTTTTTTGTAATTAAATTTTTATGCAATTTATGTTACGAAAACTTGTTAAATGTAATGGTAATGTTATTATCATAAAGTAGAAAAATTTGTTACGGATAACAAAAAAAAACTAGTGAAGGATGGACGGTGTAGCCGACGCACAGTAGCAATACCCCTCTCTTTTTTAACGTCTAATTTGAGCTGCTGAGGGCAGGAACGTAAATTCATACCAAAACCCTATCTGAAAGTTTAGAAACGACAGATGGAACGGAAACAAAAGCGCTGCAACTGACAAGTTACAAAATGAAGGACATTTACGTCATTTTATGATAAAGTAATGGCATCCTCGTTATTTCTTGCAAAAGATGGGGACATTTAACAATCGCGAAACCATATAAATTAACTGGACCATTCCTCTCGCTCATTCTCTCCTCTTCCTCTCCCCTCTTCTATAAAATTCCATTTCTCTCTTTCTCTCTATTTTGTTTTCTCTCGCTTTAGTCTCTCAAATTCTTCCTCGGCCGTTAATCACCGCCGGCGCCGTATTCCTCACCGACGTCCGTACAATAGATCCCGCCGGATTTCTGTTTTCCGGTCACCTGTCGCCGGGATCCTGATTTTTCCATAACCGCCTCTGTCTTGTTCTCTCTTTCTGTCTGTCTCTGTCGTTTTTTTCCTTTATTTGAAGTTTTGAACTTTTTAGAATATTTTCAATTTTTTTCCACATTTTTCGCTTACGATTTTTTAAAAATACTTTAAATGTCCACCCCTTCTAATTTCCTATTTTACCCTTCAACTTGACGGTGTTAACCTCTCCAGTTCCTTTAACGGCTTGGGCACGTGTAGAAGTTTTAGTTAACCTCTCGCTAAAAGTCCAAAAGTATAATTTGACGGTTTTACCCTCAGAAAATCATTGGACGATTTTGCCCGTCTTTCGAATCGCAATTTGACTTTTGTCTCCCTGGGAAATAGAAAAATATTAGTGGAAGTTTTTTGCTGACGTGGCATGTGATGAGTAACCACCCGCGAAGGATTTTGACGCCTGGGACGTCGAGAAAGCGAAAAGAGAGAGAAGCCCATTATCCATTCAAGCTATCGGCTCCGGCTCCGGCTCAGGCTCAAGCCGCGGCTAATGCAACAGCAAAGTCAATCAGTTCTAAAGCCGTTTCCAGTGAGCCAGTTTGTCCGAATCGGCTGCTAGCCGGGTACATGGCGTACGAGTTCTTATCGAAGGGGACGTTGTTCGGTCAGAAGTATGATCCGGCTCGAGCCGAGGCGGTGGCTTTGGCCGGCTCGACGAAGCCGGAAGGACGTCAGCAACAACAACAACAAAAACAGCAGGAGCCGAGCCTGCAGCAGAAGAAGGAGCACAAGCAGACGAAGAGCTACGCTGAGGTGGCGAGCTTATTGAAGACCGAGGGGGCCCACATACCGGGGATAATTAATCCTACTCAACTGGCGAGGTGGATCCATATGGGATGACGTGGAACAACACGATTGGTCAAGGAAAAACTTCGAGTCCACGTAAGGGTCGACGCACATAATTTTTTTTGTTTTTGTTTTTTTTGTTTTTGGGGGGGTAATTTTGGGGACAAATTCCCGTCTTTGTGTGAAGCTAAAAAGGGTGGCAGCATTACATTAAGCATCGAGCAAAGCATGCATGAGGGTTTCTCACTCTCTTTAGATACTTTGATTCTTCTTGGCTTCTTCTTCGGTGACGGGAAATGATTTGAAAACTTTTATCTCTTTTAAATATTTGCTGCTTTGAATTTTATTTTGATGTCGTAGGACTTTCGATCGTAGCTAGTGAAATTAATGTAATATTGGCTTTTCTGAATATCTTATTTTATTTTCATATATTGCTACCTTTAAAAAAAAAAAAAAAAGCTTACAACTTTGTCAATAGATCCCGATTTTATAAAATACGGGATGGAACGTGTTTATGCTTGCATGCATGTGCTTATAACACTGCTCATTAAAGTTGATGTGTGCATATGAAAGTAAGAGTATATATTATCGTGGCTTTACATATAGAACTATTCATGTTGTATTATTATTATTCGTGAAGAATAAGAATGCCTAAGCGGCTATGCCATGGTATGAGTAATTAATGACTGAGTCTCTTTGCTTTTGCGGGCTGCATGCAAGCACCCGCTAAGAAGTTGAGAAAACCATGTAAAAAATTTAAAAAAAATAAGAAAGAAAGAAAGAAAGAAAACAAACGAAAATTATAACCAACGAAGAGTTAGTGCTTGATCTTGTGTGGATAGTGATTCGATCCTTCTACAAGGTTCCCGATGTCAAGAGTTTGTTGAATGAACTTTTGTGTGTGTGAGATTTTGATATGGCGTATGTATATGATGTGTGGAAGTAGATCTCTATGTGGTGGGGTGCCGTTGCCTGTTTAGTTGATAAAGGGTGCGTTTGAGATTGAGATTCGGCAGTTATAGCTTAAAAGCTACAACATTAAAGTGTTTAGTAAGTACTATTTGCTGTAATTTAGAAGTTATGTTGATATAATTTTTCACTTGTATAATGGAAAATCTATTATATCATTAATAGTTTTATCAAAATTATTATTTAAAATTTACATTTACTATATATTATTAATTTTCGTTTCATAATTACAATTTTTTTTTTCCACAGCACTGTAGCTTAAAAGTTATAGTACCTCAATTCTAAACGCACCCAAAATCTCTTTAGTGAGAAATAAAACTTATGGGATCGGAACCTCGATAGGAAATAAATTAAAGGAAAATTATCATTCATATACCCTATAGATGCTTTGTTATTGAAAATATTACAACACTTTGAGGGTGTATTAATCGGTCACCCTAAGTTGACAAAATATATCTGCCGTCCACCAGACCGTTACATGCCGTTTAAATAGGATAACGCCAGAGGGATAATTCGGTCTTTTCATATGATACAAGTGATAATTTAAGGGTATACAAGTGATAATAGAAGAATTTAAGGGTATACAAGTGATACTTTTCAAAGGTAAAATCGTCAATTCGCTATAATTCCGTTAACTTTCAAACACCAGCTAGTGGTTTGGTGGTCGGCATATAACTTTTTTCAATTTAGGGTGGACAATTGATACACCCTCAAAATGTTGTAGTATTTTTTATAACAGAGTATCTAGAGGGTATACGAATGATAATATCCATAAATTAAATTACATTATAATCTAGGGAAATTATCAATCGTATACCCTTAGTTTACTCCATTATCAAATTTACTACAACACTTTCAGGGCATATCAGTCATCCACCCTAAGTTGACAAAATATATATGTCGTCCACCAAACTGTTAGTTGCCATTTAGATATGATGATGTCAGAAAGGTAATCTAGTCTTTTCATATGATACAAGTGATAATTTAAGGGTATATGAGTGATAATAAGAGATTTTAAGGGTATACAAGTGATAATTTTTAAGGGTAAAATCGTCAATTCGTTACTGTTCCGTTAACTTTCAAACGGCAGCTAACGGTTTAGTAGACGACAGATAACTTTTGTTAATTTAGGGTGGACGATTGATACACTCTTAAAATATTATAGTATTTTTTATAAAAGCACAAATTTAAGGTATACGAATGATAATTTCCCTATAATCTATTTAAAAAAAAGTAGAAGTCAAGCGGTGTGTCGTTTTTTCTTTCTCCTTAACCCCTTGGAGAAGGCATTACCGAGTAAACGTACATGGTTTTTTTGGCTTTTTAGGTTGAGTGGTGTGTTGCATTTGCGCCCCTTCAATTCTCAGCTTTATTTGTGTATAATTGACTGAACAAGTAACAACGCATGTGATGAATTAAGGAATTAAGTGTCTACAAGGGAAACCCCAGTAAATTAATATAGGAATCCCCACAAAATTTAAGCAAAAACCCCTTTCCCTCAATTGCAAATTACTTTTTGTCAAGTTTATAACGCATACTGTATATTATTTGTTATGCTTCCTCTCTTTTGAAAAAGAACAAACGCATGGAATTATTGTAATTTTTTTTTTGAAAAAAATTAATTTTCATTAAATCTTTTAGGGGTCTTCGAATTTTATTTCGTACATGGTCGTACGTTATTGTTTCTTTTCTCATCTGCTCCTTCCCTCTCATTTCCAATGTCGTTTTGATTTGTTTTCGCCACCTCAGATATTGGCTTTGTTGTCTTCTTCTTCTTCTTATTATTATTATTATTGTTATGACATTTTCTTTGAATTAGCTGAAACGACTTTCCAAGTCGAGGTCAAGCACCTTCTCAAGAAGTCCGTAAACATAAATTAGGAGTAGTAATTAAATATGAAGCAAAGCTCATTCTATTTCTTTAAATTAAATAATTTTGGAACGTACTCTCTAATCCTTCTCTTATGATGATAATCAACTTCACCCCCCATTCATTATGTTAATTAACCTAATAACCATCAATCACAGTCCAAACTAAAGCAAATTCAACACCTACCTACTCCAAGGGAAAAAAATAAATAAATAAAAGAGATTATGACAGCTGAATAAACACCACACATATATATTTTCTCACAGAGTTATGGATCCATTTTCTTTAGCTGTAAAATTTTCAGCAACGTGTGCCTGCACATGATATGTATGAGTGACCAAGAGATAGCCGTTTCATTAGCAACAAAATTGAATTCTAATTTAAAATGTATGTACTCTTTTTTTCTTTTTCTTTTTCTTTTTTGGCCCTTTGAGAATATTTGATGGCATGTAAAGCGTGAACCACCCTCCATTATTTCAGAAAAAGTCGGATTTTCTCAGTGACCAAATTATTGATAGTTACAATTTTGTGTTTTGTAGTACAGCGAAATATAATATTTTTCTAATGTTTTAAAAATTGCCCAGAAGTCCCACTCTTTGGACTTTGGAGGGTAATTCAATTCTTTTATAATGGATAAATTTGACAGTTGAAAAATGAATAATATTAAAACATTCCATTAGTATCTGTATTTTTTAAAATTACCCAAAAACAGTTTTGTTGTACGGCCATATTTATTAAAAACTTATTAATTACTCTCCATCTGTTACGAGGACTAATTCCTTCAGTAATTGACTGAAACCATTGACGTAAAGGTCTTGCCAAGAAAAATAATTAAAACCAGTGCCCATGCTCCTACCGCAACAATGTTAACAGTGGATCAGTACCTTTAATATGGCTTTATTTGAATAAGTCAACATAATTATGTATTGGAATGTGATCCCCTTAATCAAATGTTTGCCAATTTACAGACAAGAATTAAAACTAAGCCATGGGCTGTTCTGTTTTCAGGTCCTTGCATAAATAATGCAAGCATGCAATCAACAGGCTTAGGACCAAGTTTGATAATGCTGTAGGTGTTAAAATATTTAGTAAAAATTGTACTGTAGAAATAGTCAGTTATAAAGAGAATTAACTAGATATTTGATAAAATTTATTTTTAAAAGTACTATAAATTTTAAAAGTAGTCGTATGTATTTATAAACATGTTAAGTTGTTACTAAATCTTATTGATAAGCTGTTGTAAGAACGTAAATGACCGAATTAGATATAATGTTAAATGAAATATATTTATATATTTATAACCATGTTTAAAAATATTTTTTTATTGTGTATATATAATAATCGATAATTAAAATAAACATTTAATTATTATTAATTTTATTTTTTTATCTCAATATAATTGGTAATAATTATAAACTCTTTAAATTAATGATTTTATTTCCTAATTAAGAAGGATAATTTTTGGATATCTATAATGTATATGAAAATATGTATGAAATTGTATTAAGTATAAAACCGATTCTCAAAATCATATTTTGAAAAACTACTCTTTCTCTACCTTTCAAAATTATTTTAAGATTAAGTGATTTTGTCAAAAAAGTAATTTCTAAAATTTTTTATTAAATACTAAAATTAATTTTTAATCTTTTTTAAAAATCAAATTTGAGCCTCCAAAAACAATTCCAAGCAGATCCTTAACGTAATGTTACTATCAGTAAACATTTTTTTTTTCCTCCTTTGGGACAGTTGATGATGAAGGTGGAAATGCTGGATGGTTTGTTTCAAATTCAATGTTAATAATTACCTTGCAATGAAATTTGTTACACGGCATTAGCTTGATTTTCCCGCAAAGAGAGGATAAAAATGTTATCAATTTAGTGTTGCGTGACTGGTTTGTTCTTATTAATCATGGCAGATTTATAGGCGTGAGATATCGACGTTTGATTACGACTTTTACCAGTTCATCAAGTTTCGGGGAGGTAAACAAATGGAGGACAAGATGATAATTGTACAAAATTAAAAAAAAATTAGTTTTAATGTACTAGAAAAGAAAAATATTCATGAAACGGACGGTTGAGATAGATTATTAAGTCATATCACTTGTTCTTTTTCATGGTTTATTTCCCCCTTTTCATTACCCATGATTGATCAATCTGAAACTAAGATATTATCAAACGGTCAATGGTCATGGATTTAAAAAAAATGGCTTATAATTAAAAATTTACCTGTTAAATAAAATATCATGGTAGTTTTTTTTTTTTGAATACTGATTAATCATCAGATTACTGCATTATACAGATATTTACAACAATTGTTATTGTAGCAGAGATATTATACTGATATTTACAATCAGATATACATAATTGGGACTTATATTATGACATTGAATTCTATGAAGTACATGCCCAAACAAATAACCCCTCACAGGAGAGGGATGTCCATACTCCACTCGCATTTCGCAAAAGAGAATAATTTTTTTAGAAGTATAAAGAACATTTAGCCCCCACAATACTTTTGTGGGGGCTAGAACCGCTGCCCTCACAATGCTTGTGAGGGCAGCAGCCCGGCCAAGGCCGAAGTGGCAAATATCATTGTAGCTTGAAATAAAATAAAAGATATTTTAATTCTTTCATGTTTTTTGTCAAAATTTTATAACACTTTTGTCAAATTCATTTTCTGTCTCTTCTGAGAAAAAAATGTCTTCCATTAAAGGACTAATGCATCACCTCACAAGAGTACAAATACAAGGTCACATCAGGCTAAGTATGATACAAGAGGGACCACATCTAATAACAAGACAATTTATACAAGTATGACAAATTTCTAATAGGAGAATGAAGGATTTAGCACATTAAAACTAGTTTTAAGACCTAAAGAAATATTACGGGCTTTGCCTACCCACCTCATGTAATACAAATAAAACCCCTCTCTAATCGGAAATAGAAAAATCCTAGTGTATACAATGCACCACAACACAATACGAACAACAAAATTTAAAAAAAAAAAACATTAAGATCTCAACAACAAAAGAAAGATTATAAAGGGAGATTCACGGCACACCTCCTTTTTGCTTTGCAAAATTTTTGCAGGATGCCTGTTCTTTACTTTTGCCAAGAATATTATTACGCTTCCATCACATTGCTTTAGCAGTTGGCATGTTAATATCAAGGCAAATTATTAAATTTTATTATGATGCCAAATAATAGAGCAAGCCAATTATACAATGCGAGGATAATTTTAAACAGGGTTTTTTCACTTATAAAAGTCTTACATAAAAATCTAAGAAATTAAATTGGACAGATATTAAAAAGGTTCCTACGTCTAGTCCTTCTTGATTGCAACAGATCTTGCTTTCAAATTGAGGAAGATAGCCCTGAGATTAACGCACACGCATAAATGCATTAGAACCAAAGAATTCATGCATTCTCTATATCACACTTTCAGCTGCCAGCACAAAATTTTGAGAAAATAGATTCTCTACTTTTGCAAAGCATATTAAAAGTATCAAATAACTTTAGAGATGTAATTTATCTACAAAAAAATCTTCTGTATATGTATCCAGCTACACAGACACTCCAGATTCATGATGCTAAGATTTCAATTAATATATGATGATATGTCAGTGTCATTCAGGTAACCGTATAATTTTTATACTCTGAAAGAATATGCTAAAGCAGAGTTGTAGAGATAAATTCTTTAACAAAGAAGGACACGGGGCAATTTGGTAGTTACATAAAAATTCAAACTTTCAAATTTTGTACATTGGTAAGTAGGCTGCTTCATCAGCAATTATGGTTCATTATTAATGTGATCTAGAATATGATTTATAGATTCCAGTGTATCAATTTGCGCATGCAAGCAAGATAAATTAGCACGGATTGATGGGGGAGGAGAATTTATTAGGTGAAGCAAGAAGGCTAAGCTGAAGAATGTATGAACACACCAGCATGAGGCAACAAAGCTATGAAACACAACGCGAAATTGCAGAGGGATGTACTGGTAGTTCACCCAGCCAACTATAGGCCAAAACTGCAAGTCAAAAGCATAATAACTTAATGTTAGTACATTTGCATACCAGTTGGACTTGCTTTGAGAGTGATAATACAAAAGAAAGATGGTTTGTTATTTCATACCCTCCATGCAGTCAACTGAACAGAAGGATAGTCCTTCCAAACTTTATTCTTGACTAAACTCCATGATCTTCCTGCAATATCCAAAAATAATATTTAAAACCAAATAGTTGATCGTAAAAACAAGGTGCTCTTTGAAAGGACTAAGTCGTGTGCATTCAACATTGCATAGATATTTTTATAAGATAATGTAATTAGCAATGCTTCTATTAATGGGTGCGAACATTTGTGTGAAGGTGAAAAGAGAAATTTTTGAGCCCAAATGTTTGCAGGATAACAGAATCTAACATTGCAAACTAACAGTGATATATTTACTTCATACACCAATAACTAAGAATAGAACATGAGCATATCAAAGTTTCAATAAACTTTTGAGATGATTTAAAAATTTCACTTTATTTAGCTACGGAAAATATATCCAGTAATCATTTGGACTCGTCAGAGTTCGAGAACATTATCTGATTCTCTATCATAGAATAATACACTGCACTAGGAAAAGCAAGTACAATAGATATGTTTTACAAGCTTTTCACCACAACTTAGCAACCGTTTCTCCAACAACAACTAGATCTAATCTTGAACACATAGCTTATAGAAAATAAAGCAGCAATATGTTTTGGACCTTAGCTATTAGTCAGGGTTTGGAAAGCTGAAAAGATTATGGTTTTTGGAACTTGAACCTATTCGGAAAGCTGAAAGGATTATGGTTTTTGGAACTTGAAACTATATCATCCCTACACCGTTAGGTTATTTTTGTTCAAAACATTCTTGGTAAGACCTTCTTTTTCTTCCAAAATATGGTAAGGTTTCTAGCTGTTTCCATTATTTGAAGGGATTTGAACCAACAAGACCTATTTAAAAACTGGGCCACATTCCTGTTCCTATCTCCAGCTTTCCAAGAAAACCAGAAACTTCTGTCTGAACAAAGGTTTATCCAGCGACTCATTACCTTCTTATCTTTCAATAGCAAAACAAAACCACCTCAGAATATCTGCTTAATTGTTATAGCTTGCTTTTAAACTCTGCAATTCTTTTCTTGATTTTACAGGAATGCCACTAATGCGCACTTTTTCTTGTTCCTAAGTAGTAACAGATAGAATTTCAGGTTTGATGTAAACCAAAAAAATGACTGCTATTTTGATTAACCAAAAATGAGGTGAAAATACCAACCATGGATAGTCAGCAATCTTATGATTACCATCAGTTCCCTAAATTGAACTACAACTAAGGCTGGCCAATAAATAACTAGGAAAATTTTTCCATTCACAGGGAAGAGGCAGAAACAGAAGCCTTGTTGAAGGGTTATTTTAACTTTTGTGAATGATTTGTAAATATGGGAGCACTCAATCCACAACCAGGAAGAAGTCAAATAGCTGCCCACATATTTGTCGTGTTTACCTATATTGAACACACTAAAAAAAGCCAGTTTTCACATAACTCCTTTTAGATGGCTGAGCTCAGATTTAGAAACAATAGATGCATGGAGCTATTTAAAACTTGAAATTAAGTTAAAAAGGTTGCACTTAGTGCCAATCTGAAATTGTGACAAATTACTTTGAAAGATGGGTAAGTAGAATTGAAAAAGTCAGTTGCTTTCAGATAATGGAATTCTCCAGAACTGACCCTGTTCATTTGATCACAGACCATGCTCTGGAAATCAAACGCCATAATTTATTTTGAAAAACCGATGAATGCCAAGACAAGAATGACAAAGATACTACAATTTGAATTGCTGACATGTGACGAAATAAGAAGGGCCACCCCCTACATTCCTACTGAAAGCAAAGCTAATTCAGTTAAGAGATGGAAAAACAGAAATGATAGCATAAATGTAAATAAAGATGAGGCATATAACCCGACGAAATTAAATCTAATGGCCACACCTTCAACCACCAAGCCATAGTACATCATGAAAAGGAAATTGTTCCAAGGTGAAGAAGTTAGTTGCTCCAACAACACCTAATTATTCAAAATCACAATTTTCAATTATTGACCAAAAGTATTGCAGAGAGGTAAACAACAGAGGGTTGCAATTTAAGCCAATGGGGTACCTTCTTCGCAACAGTTTTCTTGTCCTTCTTTCCCTTGAAAATAATATCCATCAATTTGTGAAGAAAATGCCCAAATGGTCCTCCATATGCAAATCCATAAAACTGCAAAACACAATTTCTATATTCAACATTTAATAAGAAAACATCAAACTCTCACAATTGCAACAACTTAAACGTATCACTTATCTTTATGTCAGATACTATTACATGATCATTCAATTAACTGAGCTAGTTAGTTTAACAACTTGATCAATCAAATGAATTTATCAAATCAAAACCCTTTTCTCTGACTTCCTTGACAACCAAATAACGGAGAGCAATGAAAAGTCAACGTACCATAAGAAGCAACAATCTTTTAAGTTGAAGCTTTTTGACCCCAGAAATCTTCTGGGCAATGGCATCACTACACCCAGCTAATATACCAGCGGTGATTGCCTATAATCAAAACAAAATAAATTTAAAGAAAAAAAAAACATGGGTAATGAAGAAGAAAGAGAAAAGAACAAACCTTGGTTCTCAAAGGGTGAACTTGGAGTTGTATGAGATATTTTCTCCAAGCTTCTTTGGCTACATCAGACATGGCTGGCTGGCGACCGTAAGCCTGTGAAGAGCCTGGTGATGAACGAATGACGATTCAACAACTGCTCTTCAAAAACTCACTCTTAATTCTTACGCAGACAAATAAACAAGTAAATAACAACGCAATGATACATGAAATGACAAGTTGGTACTGGTAGGTGGAGATCGGGGTCGGTGTTCTGATATTTATTTGTTGCTGTGATGAATCTGAAATGTCTATTTTTCGGTCAAACACTTTAAAAGTCTTTGTATGAACAGCGCCACCCTTGTTTCACGTGTAGATTTGTTTAATCTCACCTGTCACTTCCATTTCATAATAACGAAAAGGCTGGGAAATTAGGAATGCTTTACGTGCGCCACGTGTATAAAGAAATGGTATGTCAATTTAACCCGGTTTGACCCGCATTGATCCATTAATTGGTTGTTCTGCAAATTATTCATTTATCAACAATCCAGTTTTTGGAATGTGTCATATAATCTCTGTGTTTTTTTCTCCACTAATGGCCAAAACGATTAGCTGCTCATTACTTTCTAAATTTACAGAGGAATTTTTTCTTTTTAAATTCATTTCTGGTGTTAGATTTGTCCCTTCACCAGAGTCCAAATAATTTCGACCTCGCATTGCTACGGTTGACTGGGATTTGTGAGCGGGGGGCACATGAATCACATTTATTTATTATTTGCTCATACATACAGTTTTTTTTTTTTTCAATTAATAAAAACAAGTTTCTTTTTGCAGCTTAATGCCGTTGTTCTGGAAAAACATCTCAGAAGTAGATTTTATCAATACTCCGATCTTAATGAAATTCGGATCAACAACTCTAAACCGAGAGTTGAATGTAATAACCCTTTTGTACAAATAATTGTCGAATAAAATGCAGGCATCCAATTATTGAATAGTAATCCCAAAGACAAATTTAAAAAACAATTCCTCCATCTAGTCCTACTTGTTATATTTAGCTAATTTTAAAAAGGCAAAAGGTTGACCAAAACTGAAACCAGTTTTTTAAATCCCTCCTTTCCTCAGGATTTAGACTCGGCTACTTGAAAATCACTCTACCGGCCAGACCCCTTGGAGGCTCCCTCTAGTCCTTCTTTATTGCAGCGGATTCAGCTTTCAAATTGATGAAGATAGCCCTGAGAGATTAATTTGCAGGGGAAAAAAAACTCTTAGAATTTACCAAAAGAATTCATGCGTAATTACTTGAATCTGGGTCGTACTAAAAAAATTTATGCAGATACGTTGTTGAGGGAAGCAAGAAAGGTTAAGAGGAGCACACCAGCAGGAGGCAACCAAGCTGAAAAAGAGTTCTCGGAATTGCTGAGGGACGTACTGGAAATTCACCCAAGTAACAGTTGGCCAAACCTGGAAGCATATTACGCATCATGAGTGCTTAAAATGTTGCTCATAATTCCGCATACTTCTTCATGAATTTTGCTGTGTGCAGAAAAGATGTTCTGTTATTTCATACCTTCCATGAAGTAAACTGAACAGCAGGATAGTCCTTTCGAACTTTCTTCATGACTGAACCCCATGGTTTTCCTACAATACCAGAATAATTTAATCAACTAGATATACAGCAACAGAAAGATTACAGCTTGGAATGCTGTAAGATCACAAATTAAGATTACATCCATGATCAATGTTTTGAAAACAGAGAAGTTTGATGACAATATATCAAAGCTCGGACATATAAAATTGAATAAACTTTCTTAGGTAGGAACGTCCGCATTTTATAAAATATGAATTTCAAATAATAAATCAAGAACTTGAGTTGTACAATATGCAGATGTTTGTAGCTGAGAAAGACTCTGATGTTATAACTCAAAAGAAATTAATAATTCAAACGCTTATGCACCTTCAACCACCAAGCCAAAGTAAGTCATGAACAGAAAGTTGATCCAAGGCGAAAATATTAGTTGCTCCAATAATACCTGGTTCATCAATCAAAATTATAAACTTTCAATTCTCAATCAAAATATCTGAATTCTGAAAGGTTCATGAACTAGGCATGAGAAGAAATTTGATTTGAATGTAATAAGCAGAGAGGGTACCTTCTTTGCAACAGATTTGTTGTCCCTTCCCTTGAAAATGGCATCCAAGAACTTGTTAAGAAAATGCCCAAATGGTACTCCATATCCGAAATCAAAAAGCTGCAAAATAGAAATTTCTATACTCAAAACATAATCACTACAAGAACACCATCAAAACATTACATCATTCAGTGAAATTCAAGGTACCATAAGAAGCAGCAATCTTTTCAGTTGAAGCTTTTTGACCCCAGAAATCTTCTGGGCAATTGCATCACTACACCCAGCTAGTACCCCAGCTGTGATTGCCTATAATCAAACCAAAATTTAATAAACAAAATTATGTTAAAAAAAAACATGGGTATTGAAGATGAAGAAGAACAGAACAGACCTTGGTTCTCAAAGGGTGAACTTGGAGTTGTATAAGATATTTTCTCCAAGCTTCTTTGACTATATTAGACATGGCTGGCGGTTGTGAAGCCTGTGATGATCAACAATAACTTCTCTCCAAAAGCTCAATGTCAAGAGAGGAGTCACCACAATGCGATGATAAAGAAATTGAGTTAAGGAAATGACAAGCTGGTTTCACTTGGTTTGATCTGCAACTGCAAAGACAGAGATCCGAATTTCTTAGTTTATTATTATTAGTCATGGCTGCTTCTATGAAACTTCTTGGCTATTTGTTTGGTCAAACATTAGTCCGCTTTGTAGCACCGATGGAGGAGGAATGTCTTTCACTTGCCTATTTGTTTAGTCTTTCATGGTTTAAAAATGATAAATAGCCGTAACAGCGACACAACGATTAATAAAAATAATTATAAAATTGTGGGAATTATTTTATTCTTTAATAAAAATGTTAATTTTTTATTTAGTACTATTACCTAATATAATTTTACAATTGTTTAGTCCCCATTGTGTTAAATTCTTTAATATAAATATAAATACTCCTTATAATTTGATATTTTTACTATAAATTTACCATTTTCATTTTATCCTATGTTTTCACATTACTATGATGTTCTGTTCTGAATAGACTCCACAGCTAAATCTTTTCAAATCATTTCAAGTCTATTTGTTTGAAGTTTGAACTGCATTTATTTGTTTATTTATTTAACATACTCTAGTTTATTTATTTATTTGTTATTTAACACACCAGTGTTAAAATTCCATTACTTAACTTGAATTTCAGGGGGGGAGAAAAAAGGCACACCAGTATTGAAATGCTTGAAAATGAGCTTGTGTGATATAAGGTACCTGTCTAAGCGGATTTATTAGGATGGCGTGACCAATTACTATTTCTTTTTTTTCTTTTGAATGTGACTTGACCAATTATTGATTGTTAGTAGGGGTGGGCAAAAAAACCGTAGTCTTAAAAAAACCGAACCGAACCGACGGTTTTTTCTAATTCGGTTCGGTTTTTATTTTTTAAAAAAACCGAATATACCGTTTGTAAAAAAAACCGAAATGTCGGTTCGGTATTCGGTTCACTTAGCTGAACCGAAAAACCGAACCGAAAAACCGAATTATTTTTTGATTTTATTCAAATCAAACATGTGTTATTTCTCTTTATAACATTATGATTATGTTTATATAGATGGAGTATTGGAGTTTGGTTATGTATTTTGAAATTTTAATATTTCATATTTTGGGAGTATCTTATTAATAGTTAGTAAGATATTAGTGATAAAATGTGTTTTGAATACTTTGTATTTATTGTTAATATTTGTAATAAAATTAGGATAAATTAATTATTGAAAAAAATTATTACATTCATGAGGCCCAATGGACTAAAAATTTAAAAATTCAAAATAGGCCCAATAGGCCCAGAACCGAAAAAACCGAACCGAACCGAACCGATCCGAAAAGAACCGTTTGAGTTCGGTTCTTATTCGGTTCTTTTTATAAAATAACCGATTTAAATCGGTTCTACTTAATTTCGAACCGAACCGAACCGAACCGAACCGTGCCCACCCCTAATTGTTAGTTTAATTATTGAATAAAAAAGCTTATATAATTGTAATATTGTCAAAATATTTAACGTTAACTTTAAGTTTTTAGTTTGAAAGGGACAAACACTACACGATGGGGCCAGGCGGGCGGGCGATCTTATTTGACTCGGCCGCGAGTGCTGCAGCTTTGACTACACAACACAACAACTCTTCTAGTCATACATGGGTGAAAAAATGAGTTGTAATTACGCATATAATGCTCATGGCTTCGACGCCATCGTATGGAGATTCGATCAGATGCATGCAGATGCATATCTTGTTGTGCGTGACTACGCACGTGATGAGTTTTAATTGAGTTGATGGGATTACGTTGCGAGATCCGTAGATCTGTCAATAGAATAATGTGCGACTATACCCATTAAATCAAATCTCTCATCAAATGATTATGTTTTGTTGACTTCTGTTTGATTGTTTTAGAACTCAAATTATATACACGAGCAGGTCGGACCCTGCATATGGAATTTTTTTTTTTTTTTAAACATACACCTCCCCTCTTCAATGAAATGCGATTAGGCTTGAGACTGTTAAAGCAAGGGCCAAAATCCTCTACCTTACTGTTATCTACCTTCTATATACTGTCACTAATTTTGAAACCGGGTGGCCGATTAAAAGAAAAATGAAAAAAAAAAATTGGGAAGTCTCGTGTACTTTGATTGCTATCGAGATTGCACTTCGACCATTTGAGTATGTGAGTATTAGTGGAGAAATTTTATAATAGATCATATGTAATAGAATTAATTGATGCATGCATGATATGTATAGTTAAATTTAATATAACCACCATTTACATGATAATCTTTCATAATAAATGCACACATGTCATAATATCATTTACTTGTTATATGAAGGATATGGTACATTTAGGGCTCGTTTGATATGTCGAATTGGATTGGATAAGATATGATTGGATTATATAGAATAATACTGGATTATATATAATACTATGTTGTGTTTGGTGCAATATTGGATTAGACTATAAATAATCATGTCTTGTATTTGGTATGCCATGAGATTAACTAGTAACTAATAATATGTCTTATATATTAATTTATCAAAATCATCTTAGATTTACTTTAAAATGACATGTAATATAATCTAACTTAAATCAATAATTATTGGTAAATTTATTTAAAAAAATGCAAAATCTTCCCTTAATTTATTTTTTATATTTAACATGTTATAGTTTTTAATCCCATGAATAGTTGAGGATAAAGTTTTAGCTTAGAAAATGTAATCCCAAGGGTCCCCTTGGGATGAAATTTTGCCACTGTTGAGAATTAAGTGATGAGCCCATTATTGTTATCATACCTTTACTTTTTTTACACCAAACATAATATAAGGATTATTTTACACTAAAATTATCTAATCCCATGATATATAACTAAAACCAAACGGGCCCTTAATGTATTATAGAATTTTTCCTATTGGTGATATAATACTCTTTCCCTATTTTGTCGAAAAGAGTTTAAGTTATCAATAAAAGACTTCTGGCCATATTGAAATTACGTATAAGTTAAAAAATAAAAAAATATAAATTTTAATACATTAAAAGATAAAATACACTAAATTATATTTTTTTTGAAATTTTTTAGTTTATCCCTAACTGTAACATGGTCATAAATCTCTAATTGAAATGCACATACACATATATATATATATATTCCAATGGATTATGGGCTCATTTGAGTTTGATTCTAATAGGGTGTTTTGTAAAACCCATTGGGTTGCAGCTCCACAGGCCAACGAGTAATTTTTTATTTCATACTTTTTCTAATAATTATTACATATAAAAATTATGACAAAAGTTATTGTTTTAAAAAAATTATGAGCTTTTCTTTAATAAATTTAACTTTTATCCCATAATATCTATAATTCAAAAGTCACAACATCTCACTACCAAACAAGTTCTATATATTATGATCCCTAAACAAAAATAACAAGATTTGGATAACTATATGATAACATGTTTGAAATTGCTTTAAATCGTTAACTTAGATAATCTAACAACTAAAAATATTTGATACTTGTTAAAATAAATTATTTGAAAATCTGATTCAAATTTTTTTTTTCTTTTTTTGCTAAACATCCAACGCTATTTAAAATCATAATATTAGAGATCTGATATTATAATCTGCAATACCAATTTTCTCCGCATCTTAACAAACATATTTCTAAACTTACCATTCAACGAAACAATATAACTAATAATTTTTTGGAAATTAAGTTATTCAAAAATAACTAAAATAGCGAAGCCATCACCGGTGTCGGCAATGTCTCTGGCGCCGTCGTCGGCGTCCGGTGTTGCATAATCGTCGGCAGACGAGAAAAGATATACGGTGTCTCACGCGCTCCCCAAATATATCGACTACCATAACGCCGTCGTCATACGGAAGATAAAGGAGTGTCACTGCTAAATCGGAAACAACGAACACATTTTTCAGGTTGTTTCCAATCGTGGATCATCACCGTTGAACAGTTGCATAAAAGTTCCTCAAAATTTTGGTATTTACTCTGTGGGTGGTTGATGACTATCTAGTAAACAATGGGAAGGAATTGATACGGTGCAATGCTAAAGAAGTTGCACTTGAAAGTATGATGATTAATGCTAGTGATCGTCAGAGTAAAGTTTATTTATTCAATTCTGGTTTGATCAACTTAGCATGGCGTGGGGGTTAATTTCTTCACTAGTTAGCTTGTGTTGTGAATCGCATGCAGACTGTCTAACTGGTGAGAAGCTGCATGCCCAGTAGGATGACACAATGATTAGGTGCTCTGTTTCGTTGGTCGCATCATCATTCGATTTTCTGCAATTGTTGTACTTTATTTTAAAGATTTTGTAGTGTTTTAATTGGCCTGTTGCAATAAAGTTCTTTCTTGCATTGTCCAACACATTGTTTTAAAACTGTAAAAAAATTACAGTTCATTTGATGAGTGCTTAAAGTGCAAATTAGATATTTTTTGCAACATTGTAAAAGAATCTTTTAACATCATAAAAGTCTTTTACAATATTGTAAGACATCAAATTCATATTTTAGAAAGTGCGTACACCACATACACGCCATAAGATCTTGCTCTTTCCTTTTATTACGTACACTCCCATATTTCTAATTCTTTCATTTCATTTATTAAGCTCCCACAAAACGAAAGAAGATATTGAATCATCTACCCTAGGGGTGGGCATATTTTAACCGAACCGATCCAAACCGATCCAAACCGACCATTTGGATCGGTTTGGATCGGTTTCATTAGTAAAAAAACTGGTTTCGGTTTATTGGATTGCAAACCGACATCACTCGGTTTGGATTTCGGTTTGGAAGGATTCCAAACCGATCCAATCCAGAAATATTATATAATTACATTATATTCTAAGTTAAGCAATCTAACTAATTATATTTATCATTTTATGCAGATTTTGACAAATCAAAAGTAATTGGGCCATAAGTTTTGACGGACAAGATGCACAATATTTTAATTGTCAAATGTTGTTCAAGTTTATTTTAATTTTGTGAGTTTGTTTTGAATGAACATGTTAAGAACTTCTTTATTAGGATGTATTATGTTATTTCTTTAATTTGTTTAATTCATCGAAAAATAATGATGGTTCATTTATTTGGGGATAGTTTACGTGAATGGGATCTTTTTTTTTTTTCCAATTTCTTTTCATGATTCATGTTTGAATGTTATATCTGGAATTGATGCTTTTAAAGAAAAAATAGTGGATTTGAAAAATGGGAGCCTCTAAGTTACAATAATTATAACATACATCCGCCACTTCGACCAAAGCCGAAGTGGTGGGCTGCTGCCCTCACAATGCTTGTGAGGGCAGCGGTTCTAGCCCCCACAAAAGTATTGTGGGGGCTAAATGTTCTTTATATTTAAAAATCCTTCTCCCTTGCGAAATACAAGTGGAGTATGGACATCCCTCTCCTGTGAGGGTTATTTGTTTGGGCATGTACTTCATAGAATTCAATGTAATAATGTAAGTCCCAATCATGTATATCTGATTGTAAATATCAGTGTAATATCTCTGCTACAATAGCAGTTGTTGTAAATATCTGTGTAATGCAGTAATCTGATGATTAATCAGTATTAAAAAAAAAATTATAACATACATCCCTCATGTGAACCACACAAAATTATAGGATTCATAATTTATGTGGTTCACATGAGGTATGTATGTTACAATTATTGTAACTTAGCATTTGTCTTGGAAAATTTGAGTAAATGTCGGGTTTCTTAAGAATGGAATTTTTTATTTATTATTATTGTTGTTGTTGCTGCTATTATTATTATGAGTAATAATACAGCCACAAACTCTTATACAAATTTATTTTGTACAAATTGACGTGTCATTAATTTATTGGTTGAATGAAAATATTAAATAATAAAAATAAATCTGTGGGCTAAGTGATATTTAATTCAACTAATCTTATCGTGCCACATCAATTTATACTAAATAAATTTATACAAGAATTTGTGACTATAGAAGCTTATAAGCCATGTTCATATACTCAAACGTTAGTTCGCGGTAGGTCTGCTCGTAGGTGAGTTTGATTTTAATGCTATATGAAACTAGCACAACATATAAATGTGAGTCCACTTAAGTAATTAGCACTACAAAAAATGAAAAACTATTTTAAAAGTCAAAATTAACCTCAAATTTATGTACTTCACATAAGATTTACTATTGAGTCGATTTGAACCTCGAAGAGCAATTAATTGTGTTGTTGAGTCAACATCATGCTTTGATCTCTCAACTGGTACCGGGTATCATTATTGTCTGCTGTCAAGTGGCTGAGTGAAAAGACCGTATTAATTGTCTTTTCATCTTGTGGGTCTTTCCATCTTTCATTGGACGTCGGTGATATTCTTTCAACAAATTTAAAGACAGTATTAGGCAGACCGGTGATATTTTATCTCGGGCATATCTTAATTCTTACAATTAGATTACAAAAGCTTGATAATCTCACATCATATCTACCATCTAGAGTTAGCTAGAGTTAATTCAGATAATTGATTATAGTCTATTTACGTTGCTATATTTACGACGTCAAGCAATCAAAATTGTGGATCTAATTTGTTGCAGGTCGGATACCAAATCAACTATAAGAATATAATTAGTTTCAGCATAAAATCGATCACATATCCTTGAAAAACAAGAATAACCCAATGTCAATTCTTGTTGGTAAATTGCAAGAATTAAAAAATAAAAATTGACTGTTTTTACACGATGAAAATTGCTCACCTACTTTTGACCTTTGTTATTGACAAAATGGGGCGATAACAAAAGAATTTTCATCGCCCAAATTTTTATTCCAATCACATGCATCAACTGCTGTGGACGTCGGGCAGATATTTTTAGGATATGAATGTCTATCCTCAATTATTTTTTGCTAATTCTAGAAGTTGACCACTTTTTGTAGTTATTATGGTGTCCCCATGCTTAAATTTGCGTTGATTATAGGAAGTTGAGGTGAGAAAAAGAGCGAAAAGAAAATTCAAAGTAGAAGATCAAAATCTCAAGACATCACGCAGGTCAATGTTTTTAGGCAAATAATTTGTGGATATAATTTGTTGGGTGTCAAATCGAAATTTGGTGGGGGGATTCATTTCTTCTGCTAAAAATTTAAAGTGAAGCAAATATTATGCAAATATTAGGGAGATAGAAATTTGAATTGTAATTTAAATATGAATGAGAATAGAACTTTAGATCTTACTACATAAACTTGATTTAAAAATTCCAACAGATATTTAATTATAAATATCAATAATCTTTTAATTGTAACAATATATGTTAAATTTTTTTTTTAGATGTTTCTAGAACATTTCTTCATTTTCATTTACTTCTTACAATGTGTATGTTTCAACCAATCATAATAATATGAATACGTGGTAAATAATGAGGATACATTTTAAATAATGAATGGACAAAAAGTTGAGATTTCCATTAAAAAAATTATATTTTTAAAATAATTAACTATTTACACACCCCAACGTTTAGGTAAAGAGACAAAAATTCCTCTAATGTTTCAAAAAAAACATTTATACCCAAATTTATTATAATTTTACCATTATACCCTTCTAGCATATAAATTTTTTTTATTAAATTATCCAATTTATCTATATATTGTTAATAAAATTGTAAATAGACAATAGGATATTATAAAAAAAAATTTAAATATACCCTCATTGCCCAATTCCTCGATTTAAATTTGTATCAATAACCAATTTTTAAAAAAAACATCTATACACCTAAAAAAATTGTAAATAAATAATAATTTTAAAAATAAAATTGGTTATTAATAATCAATTTTATTTAAACTTTAAACTTGTATATTTAACAATTCTCCACATGTCAATTATTTAAACTTGTACATTTATAACCAATTTTCTATGCTATTTATTATGGTATTAATAACCAATTTTATTTACAATTTTTTTTAATAGTGTAGATGTCTTTTTTGAAAATTGGTTATTGATAAAAATTTAAATAGAGGAATGAGACAATGATGGTATATTTATAATTTTATTAACAATATATAGATAAATTGGATAATCTAATAATTTTTTTATATGCTAGAATGGTATAACGGTAAAACTATAATAAATTGGGATGTAAATATCTTTTTTAAAATATTAGAGAGATTTTTGTCTCTTTAACTAAACGTTGAGTGTGCTTCTCCTTTTTCCTAATAATATGGATACGTGTTAAATAATGAATGGACAAAAAGCTGAGCTTTCCATTAAAAAATTATATTTTAAAAATAATTGACTATTGATCGTTTTGTTAAAGTGTAATCACATTAACACCCATGAGCACATTCAGAGGACTACGTGTATATATAGATCCCATTTTCGTAACAAATATGAACCACACGAGCAAGGAGTAGAAAAGAAAAAATCATTAGCTAGAAGAAAAAGATAAGCTGGATGCAATGGAGGCAAAATCAACGACGATGGGGAGTTCTCTGGTGGTGCCTTTGATTCAGGAGCTGGCAAAGAATACACCCACTATAGTTCCATCACGTTTTATTGTCAATGATGAAGACCATGTTCCGCTGATCAGCTCTTCAGAACAAGTACTCATTCCAGTCATCGACATGCAGAAGTTGCTCTCTGGAGATTTCATGGATTCAGAGCTTGGGAAGCTTGACCATGCCTGTCGAGAGTGGGGCTTCTTCCAGGTACATATCTCTGTCGTTTCGGTTCTTATTAACTTTTAAATTTTCTTAGAATGAGGAATGATAGTTTCTATTCCTTTAGAGTTCATTTTTCACCGCTTGAGATCCTGATAAATTCTGTAATTCTTTTTTTATTTATAGTGTTAAAAAACGAAAAATAATACGGTGAAAAAGCATTATAATTACTAGCCGTGATAAGCTTAAACAATAAAAGAAAACTATACGGTGCTTTAATTTGCATGCAGTTGGTGAATCATGGAGTGAGCAGTTCATTGGTGGAGAAAGTGAAGGTCGAGATACAAGAGTTCTTTAATCTTCCAATGGAGGAGAAAGAGAAGTTTTGGATGCGACCGGGAGAAACCGAGGGATTTGGCCAGAACTTTGTTGTGTCTGAGGAGCAGAGGCTTGATTGGGCATACGGCTTCACTATGTTCACTCTGCCAGCATATTTGAGGAAACCACATCTTTTCCCCAAGTTGCCTCTTCCACTCAGGTCCAATTCTTTAATTTAATTTCAAATTATTGGGTCCGACTATGGTACCGTCCTCCAAAAGTTTAGGCACCATCAGATTTTCTGACCATTTGACAGTGTCTAAGATTGAGATTAATTTTTTAATTAATTAATTAATTATCTACCTCAAGGTTCAAATACTTTTGCCATCCATCTAATAATAACTGAATTCTTTTTATGTACATGCAGAGATACCTTGGAAGCTTGGTCAGCAGAACTTGGAAATCTTTCTCAAAAATTACTTCACCAAATGGCAAAAGCACTTGGAATAGATGCCAATGATGTAAAAGCGTTGTTTGAAGAAGCAATGCAAACAATGAGGATGAATTACTATCCTCCATGTCCAAAACCTGAGCAAGTTATCGGCTTTAAATCTCATTCCGATGCCTCTTCAATTACCGTACTCCTCCAACTCAATGAGACGGTTGGCCTTCAAATAAAAAAAGATGGAATGTGGGTTCCTGTGATACCCCTCCCTGATGCTTTTATCATCAATGTTGGTGACATTTTGGAGGTAATTTTTTGTTATTTTCTATAGCCTATAATTGCCTTTGACTTTCTTTTTACGTAATGATTTAAAGTATAAATTTTTATATAAATTGATGTGACATAAATACGATTAGTCGAATAGAAATACCACATGACTCACGTAATTTTACAGGTTTTCACTAATGAAATTTACCGTAGTATCGAGCATCGTGCAACCGTAAATTCAACTAAAGAAAGGTTATCTATGGCGACATTCTGCACTGCAAAACTGGATGCAGAATTGGGCCCAGCACCAAGCCTTATTACACCGACGACTCCAGCAATGTTTAGGAGAATTAGTATGTCAGATTACATCAAAGGCTTTATGTCTAGCAAGCTGCATGGAAAATCAAACGTTGATCACTTGAGAGTTCAAAACGAAGACAATAAAGGCTACTGATAGCTTGTGGAAATAAGTTGAGTTGTATTCAGCTAATAATGACCACGTGACGTGGTCAATTTGTATTCATTCACTTTTGTGCTGCTATTGGCGGAAATTAAGGACTAAGGAGCATCCGAAGTTGTGCTAGTGCGTAAAATCCTAATTCCTCAAATAAAAATCATAATAAAATACACAATAAATTATCGACATATGTTTTTTTTCCAAAAAGATTTTCTAAACTTTTTTGTTTCGCTATGATATTTATAAGATGAGCTATGGAAACAAGCTATGGAAACAACTCACTCCATACTTTAAGAGCTGAGTCTGCTTTAAGAGCTGAGTCTGCTTATTAAGATCACTATAAATAAAATTTGTTAGTAAAAATCTTATCATTGGGGTACCCGTATTTATAGAAGCTTTCATTTTCATGCTTATCCTAATTGTTGGTTTAGTTTATGCGTGGCGAAAAGGAGCATTAGAGTGGTCTTAGTTTCTGAATATTCAGACAATAACAAAAAAGTAAAAAAAAAAAAAAAAAACAAAAAATAACATTGAGAGAATTATGAATTCTATTGAATTTTCCTTACTTGATCGAACAACCCCAAATTCATTTATTTCAACTACATCAAACGATCTTTCAAATTGGTCAAGACTCTCCAGCTTATGGCCGCTTCTTTATGGTACCAGTTGTTGTTCCATTAATTGGCTCACAGTTCGATTTTGACCGAAAACTGGACAAAGTTGGTAGGGAATATTTTCTAAAAAATATTTAATTAATTATTGGCTAGTTTGTTGTTTTTGAGAACATGTACTTTTTCATAAGACAAATCACTCGCCGCCAAGTGTGATTGAGTTGTGGCGCTAAGATGCTTTTTGAAAATATCATTCAAAATATGTTCAAAGATAATGGTGGGCTGGGCTAAAATATTGTTCACTAGAGCTTGGTGCCCCATCATAAAACTGAAGCCCATTATTTCCCACATAACTAGTGCTACCATTTAATTTTTTTTTTTTAATTAAAAAAAGAAAGAAAGATGAAATGCCACTAGCCCATGATTATATTTAGGACCCCTCTAAGTTACGTTTAAAGTAACTTACAATCAGTGATATTACTAGCTGACCAATAAGTACATGCCACGTATACATAATAATAATAAAATAGAACTGATTTAAACGGTTGGAGGCCGGTCACTTAAAAAAAAGTCAGCACAGGAGACTAGTTTCTACAGCCGGTTGTCTCTGCTATCACTGTTCTGGTATCACCAATGACTCAATCCTTCCCATTGAGTTAGAATCCAGATTTTTGCAAGCTCAAATCCTTCCCTGCTACTGCTAAAACCAAAACCCACATCAATGATAATCATCATCATTACATTGAAAAATGCACACAATCTCTTCATCATCATCATTCAAATCCAACTTCAAAGTAAGAGTTTTTATTCGATTACAAACAAAACCCAGATGAGAAATCCAACTTGGAGACTGCAAAATCAGTTTCTAGTTGTGATTCTTCTCCTCCCTTGGCCATTTTCTTCGAGTCCAAATAGAACCCATCAAGAAATCGATTCTAAAGAAAATTCTAGATATGGGTCTGTTTTTGCTTTTGTTCCTATTGTCGTTGTTTCCTCGAAATCAAAGTTGAAGTCGAAATCTAAGTCATTTTCTTCGCCGTTGAGTTCTCCGAGTTCATGGATGGATTCACCTTCTTCTCTGCCGTTTCTGCCAGGGAGAAAGGGCTGTTTTTAATGTTTTCCAAAGAGTGCTTCGAAGAAAAAGAGCAGGGAAAGTCCAATTCCTGGTGATGATCTTGATAGGGGTATAAAGAACGATGAGTTCTTGTCGGATTTGAGTACTTTTTTTTGTTAAATAGCAGGAAAAGATACTGCAGAAGGCATTGAAGGAGAAAGAAAATGGGCGGAGAAGACTATCAAATGGGCAAACCAATTTAGCCAGTTTCCCGTCCATACAACTTTTGGACAAATTAAACATCAACCGTTAGATTAGATTTTAACACTTTGAGTGGCTAAGATTTTTCAGATTGTATGTTACATTAAATGTAACTTAGGGATTGCCTTATATTTATGGACCAAAAACAGTTTGGTCCTCTAAACAGACGTTTATGAATAAGGAAAACCCATGGTGAACGAAAAGATCCTTTGGCCCCCTAGTTTGTGTTTTAATTGCACAAAAGACGGTAAGAGTTTGAATTGTTTTTTTCGAATGAGCTTGTCGTCCAAATAATTAATCAAGTCTTTGCCATCACTTCACTGGGAAAAATATAAATGTATAAACGTATTGATTTGAAGGTCAGTGAAGTAGAAGATTACACACTTTGTTATATTGCTGAAAGCAAGCACAAGTTCTTCCATTAACTAAATGTCATTTCGTTCTCACTATTTTGGCCCATATATGACGTACAACCAGATCCAGTTTCCCTTGCTTGGCTCTCTAGTTTAGGATAAGGTATAGTTGACTTAATTTCACATCAAGAATCTGTTGAATAAATCATGACACAACACCAAGTCCGATAAAAATGGAATAGAATGGAATCTTAGTATAATTATTATGTTTGATCTGCTATTCAATTCCTAACGCTTAGCTAGTGATGACAACAAAGTTATATAGTCTATTGATTTGTGGTCCTAATTTTGTAGATGACATATAACCTGATATTGAGTTCCACATACAAACATGCTTCAACATGCATAAACACTTGAATTTAACTAGCTTTTCTTTGGGCTAATAATTAAGTGAACTTTTCTTTTTATGTGTAACAGTAAATAAATTTTGCACTATATTCCTCTCATATGTAAGATCATTTAGATTTGTCATGTGAATTTAATATAAAAATCTCGCTTTTTTTGTGCGTTAATTATAATTTTATTTTGTGTTGAGAGATTAAAATTTAAGAGTAAATATTCGTTTAGTCCTTATATTTTGACTTAAGTGTCGTTTATTTTTATGTGTCCTTGTATTTAAAAAAATAACTCAAGACACCTTATCGTTAATACTCCTACCCTTACTTTTTCTTTCCTTTTATCATAACATCCTTGCAATGATATTCTTGAGGATTTTAACAAAAAATAATAATAATAATTTATTAAATTAGCCTTCGAAGTAACATTCAAATTTACCTAAATTTATGTATTATTATTTTACTTATAGAATTTATGTGATAAAGTAATTTTTTATAAAATAATTGTTAGTAAGATTGTTGCAACGATATAAACATTGCTTTAAGTTGAATGATATTAATTTTTTTTATAAGTAATTATTAACTAGATTGTTACATGGGTGCAAAAAATACTAGTTCTTCGATACTGATTTTTATTGCTTAATTTTCTAATAAATAATTATTGGTTAATTTGTTAAAATTAACATTTTAAAAGATAAATTAATTAATGTCAAGAATATTGTTGTAAGAATATTATTATAAAAAAGTAACATATTTAACCAAAGGTTGTTTTGAGGTATTTTTAAAACTATAGGGATTAAACGAATACTTAAGTCAAAATATAGGGATTAAATGAGTATTTATCCAAAAGTTAAATCAAAAATTTAAAAATATTAAGTTATAACTAAATATGCACAGTATGAGAAGATTCAGAACAGCTTGACCTTAAGAAAGATTAAACTAACTTTTAGTCAAGCGTCAACTCAAATATACTCCTTCTATCACTTTTGTAATCCTGAAGAAATTGTTTCTCTTTGCTTAGTTATGGGCGCTCATTTCTGTTCCAGAGAATTCACGGTCCTTCATTAGCAATAATGCAAAATCTCTTTTCTCATCACCATATATATAAATGACCTTTGGAATTTATCAGCAGACTATTTTATGTTTTGTGGCTCCAAATTAAGATGCCAATGATCATAGAACAAATTAAATCGGAGCTGTAGTGACATTTCTCCACTCCTTCAAATTATTTCAAAAAGGCTATTGGAACACTGAACAACTTAATGATGTTTTCCATTAGCGCCCTAACATACATGCATCATTGTATCAAGTTAATGATGATCAATTGATCATGATTATATCATGGCTGCGTATCGCTTACATCGATGATTGTTACAATATTTTGAAATCCCATACACAATGACAGTACATGCCACTTACTCATTATCCAAGCTTATATTATTTGGATGCCCTAGCCCTATGTCCCAAGTCTACATTCCGCTGACTGCGCACCTAGCAAAAACTAGTGTGTAATTATATTTATTTATCTATTTTTTTGAAGAAAAATCAAATTTTTGGCTTTTTTACTTTTAATTATGTAATATGATCCCATATTTGTATTTTGTAGTGGTTACACTGTGAAGTAACGTGAAGTCATAGATGGGATTTTAGTGTATTACGCATTTCAATCATGTTGTTACTGAAAAATGACTTGTTATAAAAAAATTTCTTCTGACGTCAGTACACTAATTCTCACATCAAATCATTGGTTGAACATTTCATATTAATCATGATACCAATATCAAAAGTTTAGCCTTAAAATATATATTTTTTGTTCCATTTCATCAAATCTCAATAGAGCATAGCTATAGTGTTCGATCGTGCTTAGTTAAAAGTTAATATTATTAGGTCTAGAAAAGTTAGTTTCTATATATACGTATACATATGTGTATACACACACACACACACACACACATATGTATGTATATATGTGTGTGTGAGTCATTTTCAGTTGCAGGCATCCTTATTATTATTATTTTTTAATACGAACACGTTGTTAAACTGTATAATTTAATGGGAAAAGGACAAACACACTCTCAACGTTTAGGTAAAGGGACAAAAATCCCCCTAATGTTTCAAAAAAGACATTTACACCCTAATTTATTATAATTTTACCATTATACCCTTCTAGCATATAAAACAATTATTAGATTATCCAATTTGTCTATATATTGTTAATAAAATTATAAATATACCCTCATTGCCTCATTCCTCTATTAAATTTTTATTAATAACCAATTTTCAAAAAAGACATCTACACACTTAAAAAAAATTATAAATAAATTATAATTTTAAAAATCAAATTGGTTATTAATACCATAATAAATAACATAGAAAATTGGTTATAAATGTACAAGTTTAAATGATTGATATGTGGAGAATTGTTAAATATACAAGTTTAAAGTTTAAATAAAATTGGTTATTAATAACTAATTTTATTTTTAAAATTAAAATTTATTTACAATTTTTTTAGGTGTATAGATGTCTTTTTTTAAAATTGGTTATTGATAAAAATTTAAATAGAGGAATTGGGCAATGAGGGTATATTTATAATTTTTTTATAATATCCAATTTGTCTATTTATAATTTTATTAACAATATATAGACAAATTGGATAATCTAATAATTTTTTTTATATGCTAGAAGGGTATAATGGTAAAATTATAATAAATTAGGGTGTAAATGTCTTTTTTGAAACATTAGGGAGGTTTTTGTCTTTTTGCCTAAATGTTGGGGGTGTGTTTGTCCTTTTCCCTAATTTAATAGAGTCATTTTTCAGTGCACTATAAAATCGTGTAGTTTAATAGTGTGTCTATACTAATTTTGTTAAACTGCACAGTTTAACAACATGTTCACGTGAAAAAAAAAATGAGGGTACCCACACTATATAATTATTATATATACACACACATATACATACATACATACATATATATAATAATAATAATAATAATAATAAAAAGAAGGGACCAAAACAATGTGTTACATCCACTATTGCTATTAATTTTTTCTATCTAAATTCGAATGGTTGTGTCTCCATCAAAATTGTTTTAAAAAGCCCCCACTAATACATATTGTGTGGTTTGGGCTTTTCCTTATTAGTCATAATACATTATAATGCATTTTGCTAGGTTTTCCACTCAAAGGTGAGGCAACTTATAATTATTTA
The DNA here is from genome assembly GCA_039657385.1 of Citrus x changshan-huyou. Taxonomy (NCBI): domain Eukaryota; kingdom Viridiplantae; phylum Streptophyta; class Magnoliopsida; order Sapindales; family Rutaceae; genus Citrus; species Citrus x changshan-huyou. The sequence continues at coordinate 6,597,260 of CM077555.1, read as the reverse complement.
TTTCCTTCATCCTCATTGGTTTCAGCTTGTGAAGTTGATGAATTTTCTTAATCCCTAATGATATCAACAAGAAGAAGATATAGTCCTCTACTTCTTGTTAACGAATGACCACCTCAAACGATCAACAAGATTATTTATTTACAGAATAATTCAGTTGATCTACTTAATCCCAATATTTGCTGGCCCACTTCTCCAATAGTCATCATTTTAGCAGTTATTATCTGTGCATCGATCAATTATTCTAGCCATTGAATGTGTTGTGATTTAATTTGAAAGTTGAAAATAGCGATCGCGATAAAACTCCTCTTCTGCTTTATATATATAGAGAGAGAGAGAGTAGTCAATGCACCTTATAAAGTAGTGAATGCAGTAGGAACAAGTGTAGATTATAGAAACGAAAAGAGCAAGTAACGAAGGGAACATGAAAATCAGCAAGTGCATGCCACACAGTTAGTGGGCAAGAATTTTGGTTGGATTGAATTTGTCTCCATGATGCTTGGACAAAGTTGACTGATCGGTGTACGAAATGATGGTTCTCAAAATACAGGAATGAATGCATGCTTGAGGGACGCCAAAGGGGACTAGCTACTTCAAATATTTCAATGGGTGAATTAATATCAAAGGTCTTTATCAATTGAAAAGAGGATATATATAAAATGTGACCCTTTTTGTCAATTGATTTGATCACTTTAAAATGGGAAGCATGTACAACTGCTTCTACTTTAAAAGAGTTATATTCAAACTATGCTCATCTATGGTAATCAAGTTCTTGGACTCTTTTCCAATATATTAAGCTCTTTGTCTTCTTTTTTTTGGGTCCCGATTTATGCTTTATTAATTATTAGGTGTTTTTTTTTGGGTGAAAATTTATTGCTTTGCTGCTAAATTCATTACAAATTATAATGGTTAATGAATAACTTTTAAAAGTGATTACTTTCTTTAATGCCGACATTTTGTTAGCTATCTTTGCCCTAACGGTTAGTATTTATTTGCAAAAGTTGTGGAATATATATGGAGAATAATATGTCTAATCCATATTATGATTTCTTAATGTGATAAACAAATTTTTGGTTACACCATTGTATAATCATGGCACAATCATTAAAATCTAAACTTTATAAATAACAAAAAAATCAATATAAACCTAAAGCTCTTTTATTGTATAGAAGTGTTATATATATTTATTTCTCTTTTTGGTATAACTTTGTTGTTTTTGTGAAGATGGATACAATATAAAATTATTTGTTGACTGTTGAAGTAAGGAAAGCATTGCGTCCGTCTTATACTGAATTTGGAGAGAAAAAATTTTTATTTCTGTTTTTTAGTTGGAGTGTGCCCTAAAAAAGTCTTATTGTAACTAAATGAAAATTAAATAAGTAATCAGCCACAGGGGCGAGTTCAGGATAAAAAATTCCGTGGCCAAAAGTCATTAAAGTAAACTTGTAGGGGTCATAATTAAAAAAAGAGTATGTAAATAAGGGGGTAAATTGTCAAGCTGACATAGTTATGGGGGATACATTCATTAAAAAATAAATTTTTGGAAAAAAATCAGAAATATAAATATATATTTATTTAAAAGGTAGGTGATGGGCTAATATTTGAGTGGGATTATTTGCACTCTAAAAAGTACTTTGATCACTCATTTATTTCAAAAATATTTTTATTGCATAAATATCTTTTAATGAAATTACTAGAAAGGACACAATTACTTAAAAACAAAATTACTTTACATATCCATTTATTATAATCCCTAAATCATTAAATTCTTCGTCAATTTCTCATTTGCAGCTCGTTGAAGATACAAAACTAAAATTGTAAATTCTTCATTAGTGCACGGATCGACACCCAAATGCTTTCAGCAATGAGTTTTTATACAGATCATATTAATAAAAAGAAATAGATTCCATAAGTTATGGCCTAAAATTGCAGGCAACATTGAAAGTTCACGTAGCAAGAACAATGATTCATTAAAGTATTAAACAATTTCTGCAACTCTTAACTATTGTGTAAGGAACTCAGACTTTTTCAGTGAGATCAGTCATCAATTAATAGGAAGCCAAGAGCCATAAATCTATTCTTGAAATATTTTAATGTATTTTGAAAAAAATTGTGATCTCTTTCTTCAGATCTTATCTTCTATGTTTGTTTAAAGAAAGCAAAACCAAGAAATAAAACACAAATAAAACGTAGAAGAAGAGAAGAATAAGAATGATGTGGCTGTTGAAAAATAATTAAGGTTATTTTTGAGTTTTAATAAAGTATACATGGTAAAAGTTTAATTTTTAACTTTTACATGTGGGTGTCTGAAAAATGAAGTATATAAAGTAGATTTTGTAGTGTAAATAGCTTCATGGATTATACTTTTAACCCCCAGCTCCAGAAATCAAATTCGGTTGGCTAACTAAAGTAAACTGCTTGAAAATCATTTTATCAAAATAAGAAACCATAATACATTCTCTCCAATTTAGAGCACATGATAGATAAAGTAGATAAATAAAAAAATACTACTCCTTCATTGTTCAGATTGGTCATTAACTATTTTACAAATACAAAAATACATGCACAAAATAAATATATTTGTGTCATTTTAGATGAGCTTGAAACCACATATTTTTTATAGTATTTTTTAAAAATTGACAAGCCATGTCACATTTTACCACCCCTAACTGTTTGACACCAATTAGGTGTTCATATAAAAATAAGAAATCCAAAAAGATAAGAATTTATTGCTGAAAAGTGAGATAAATTAGAATCGTTAATTCAGTGCACAAACAATATCAACTCAGCTTTTTAATCCAACCAAAAACACATTCTTTCGTCCGTTTAAGGCACGTGATTGTTCAAGAAATCAAACATTTATCTCTTTTACAAACACCGAAGTGCATGCACCAGCAACTCAACTAGGCTTCGGTCTCAAAGAAATAGCTGCCCTCGTTTTGCATGTTTACATCATTTTTGCTTTGCTTTAATTCGTTACTTTCCCTATTATAAAAAAAAATCCCATAAATTTCATAATTTATTTGATTCTTTTTTTTATACTCTGTGGTTTTACTTTTTTGATTCTTCCTTTATCTTTGCGTTGTAACTATTTATATTTTATACTTTGTCCTTTTGTTTTTCCGCACTGATAATCATCATAATCAAAGAATCTTTGTCTCCCTTTATTTTCAAAAATAAGGAATTAAGAGATCTAAAAAAGTTTAAAAAATTGGATCGTAAAAGATCTTTGGCACTAATTAGGGTTGAACTATGTAAAGGCCTAAGAGACCCTGGCCACCTAAGGGTTAAAAAGTTAAAAGTTGTATATATATATAGAAGATTTAACTGAATTTTCCCTTTTTATATATTTTACAAAACGTCCCTTCATTTTTTATATTTATTGTTGTGTCCCCTAAAGTTTATGATTTCCCTATTATGATCCCCATAGATGACCTCTCAGATTAACAAATTTTACGTTAGAGTCTACTTAAACTATACTTTACTTAAACTATACCATTTTTTTTAATCCCCATCCAAACAAAAATCCTCATTCCACCACTGCAATTAATTGATTGGTAGTTCATGTTTTGCATTTTTCTATCACTTCCATTATAGAACCTCATCCTATCACTAGGCTAAAGATTTCCCACCAAATAATATAACGACGCCCATTATCGGTGCAGCAAAAATGGGAGAAAAAAAATTTTACTTTACCGTTGATTCAAATCAATTTGATCCCAAATTAGCCAATTTTTTTCCAAGCATTAATTAATTCTATTATATTTTTCTCGTAATGTTTTATAGGCGACGATACACAACGTGCTGACGGGCAACTGGCAAGCTTGAATATTGCGTAATTGTGATTGGAAGAGCAAGCAAATGCGCATGGTTAAAAATATAAGTGATTCTGTACCATACTATACAGCCAGTCTGAATTAAGTATTCAAATCTCTAAAGAGGTGAAGCAAAATGGAAATAAAGTTGCGATCCGATGCAGCATTTAGGTCAACTAGTATTATTTTGTATAAAATAATCATATGTACAATAGATAAAAGATTTACTTTTTCAGTTCATTCTGTTGTGTACCTTGACCTAATTTGGGATGTGCACATCCATTTCTATGGCACACTACTAGCTCAAGTAAAGAAAAAGAAGCAAAAGAATAAAAGAGAATGTATATCTTTAGTTATTTATTGTTTAAAAAGGTATAGGGATGGGTAAATTGATATATATATATATATATATATATATATATATATATTCAATCGAAATCGTTTGTTTTAATTTGTGATAAAAGTCAAGACACTTCTGAAGCGTAACGCCCACAAAATCTTTTTTTTGGGGGGGGGGGTGTTCTGATAAGATGGACGCTTGTCTTTCATTAAGAATTAATTAATTGATGATTTTTTTTAAATTTTGATTTAGTTTTTCTTATCTAGTTTGATTAATGAGCTTACAAGCAAGCTAATTAAGTAATAAACAATTTGACTTTCATTAGTTGTTGGTTTTTGATTAAGGGGCCATATTTTGACTTTAGATATACTCCATATTATCAATTGTTAATTAAGTGGAATCTTAATCTCGTCGATCATGTAGTGTCCAATTTCGAATTTCTACTCTTTCTAATTTTTTTATTATGTTTCGATGAATTGGATTAACATGAAAGAACGAAAAGGCGTATAAAAGAATATTTTAAATTAAGGTATTCGATCCAGTCATCATATAGTATCATGAATATGTACGAAAACTTAGTTGATTTCACAATAATATAAGATGTTGCAGGTTAATTGTATATGATAATGAAGTGCTAATGGATCCAACCCACTTCCAAACCTGAGTTCAGACCTAAATATAAAATCAACCGCATACTCTTGATACATGATATTGTGGGTATTGTTAGCAGTCAGAAAGAAATTTCAATAGAGGCAATTTGACATCCACTAGCCAATATTGTTCATGCAGACTTTTGTCATATGTATAAAGCAATAATGGATTACATCGCACTCCATTAGCTTAAAAGTATATATTTTTGTGAAACAACACTCATTTTATTACTTTAAAGTAAGCATAAAAGGGGAAAATGAAGGAGTAAGAAACTAGAATAAGGCACCATACAATGATTTAAAAAAAAAAATTTTAAAAGGAAGATATGATGCATTAGTGGGATGTGCATTAATTTACTTCAATTTTTTTTGGTTGAAAAATAAAAAAGTAGACTTAAAATTAAAGGTTACATAGAAATGGAATCTCATGTTCTTACCGAATTCGAAATTGTTCTATCCCTCTTTGGTGGAAAATGATGGCTCATTAGGAGTTTAAAAAGAAACATACTTTTTGTATTTATCCCCCTTTTTTTGGGTTGGCGAAGGTGTTAACCACAAATATACTTTCAATGACAGTCTTTTTTTTTTTTTTTTTTTGTATCAAGCTATTTTATTTCAATGATAGAGTCACCTTTTGATGCTTCTAAACTCTTGTGCATTGCGTTAAGTTACTTAATTACTACAACTTTATCTTTTACACAATTTAATAAAGCCAAATTATTTCCAACCACCTCAAGAATATTGAAAGTATCAGTAGCAATTACAAATTTATGATATATCTTGGAATCACCTCAAATTTTAATTTTATATCAACCAATCATTTTTCCATTAAAGAATATTAGATAAAAGACTATTTTACTCATGAATTCATTTAAAAAAGTAAAATGATGTTTTGGGCGGCTCCAAGAGCAAAATGGTCTTAGAATCTTTAATAGTGGTCAATGGAGTCAAAGAAAAGTGCATGGTTGATATAAGTTTCAAGTGGTTCTAAGGTATTATTAGAAGCTCATGGTAGCTAGTTACACTTTTCATATTCTTGAGGTGGTTGTGAGACAATTTTCCTTTAATAATCTAAAAATGATTTGAGCAAATGATCAACAATAATTCTACTAATTAAAGTCTAAAGTTATAATTCATTTTTGTTTGTAAGAAAGTAGTAATACCTAATAGACCGGTACATGTTTTGCTTTTAATATACCAACTTTCTAATAAAACCCTCATATGAATTTAATCACGTTTAAATCGAATAAAATGAAAAACGAAATTAGAAGTTAAGTTTCATGCATTTATGGTAAAATCTTTTAGATTGATATAAGAGGTTTGGGCATGAGTGGGAATGAAATTTTAATTATCAGTTATGCTATTTTTTTATCTAGTGAGTGATTTCAAATAAGGGAAAATGACACGTGTCTCCCTAATTTTTTTAACTACTCATTACATGTCTAGCACTGTAATTTTAATATTTAAACTTTATTGTTGAAAGATAAATGTGACTTTTTAACATATAAAATTTTCTTTATCTCTTGAAAAATGCATCACATTAGTTTCTAATAAGCTAAAAGTTATAACAGTAAAAGAGAACAAAAAAAATGTGTTTTTTTGTAATGGATAGTTAAAAATAATTAAAAACCTAAACAGTAAATATGAGAACAATGGGGACCCAATTACTGTTCATCTCTCTTTGGATAAAATTAGGACTTAATTAAATTAATAATTTTTACTTATTCAGTTTTAGTGTTAGGATAAATTTTCTAAATTAAGGGTAAAAATGTGTATTCTAACTTTATATTAGAAGAAATTCTATTTTCGAAGGCCACAATGCACGTGGAGAGATTCAAATCCTTTACCTCAACAATGAAGAGAAAATGTGTCAACAATAAAGCTAAAGAATAGTGTAATACTATGTGGAATCTTATTCTTCTTTTTCTCTCTTAATTTCTTCTTCTTCTTTTTTTGTAGTTCATACGATTATTTAAATAGTTGGAATCCAACCATTCTCAACTAATTCGATATTCAAATTAACACTGTAGTGTAATACTATGTGGAATCTTATCCCCTTCCAAGATTAAGGGTGACAAAACTTATTGTAATCGAAATTGGATTTTATCTAGATGATACCCAAAGTATATTCCAGTTAGATTCCTTCAGCCAAGAGGCACTTTTAAACTATAAATTGTCCCTTAGCCCTAAAACATATTACACAAGCTTCTTGACTTCTTAATCTTTGATTTCAAATTTAGGGTCATCCTTTTAAGCCCCACGAAAATTTGCTCCCTTTTGCTCAGCACTGTGCTTCCCACTAGTAATCAAATGTTTTTGCAGCCCCTTCAAACACCCCAAGAGTTGCTTTTGTTGTTTCTTTGTCCCCCTCTTTTCTCAGTTTTATTTTACGTACTGAATCCGAAGTTGCACAATGGCAAATTCTTTCTTGTTTCAAAATTCTAAGTTCAAATCCTGACAGCAGTAATAGTATGTTATCAAGTTTTTATGAGTGCTATAGTCAGATAATTTAGTTGTCAATAGGCTAAGATAATAATAAAAAAATCTATTACTCTGTTTAGATTTATCTAAATTACAGGTAGATTCTTTTATTCAAAATTTAACATAAGAAATAAGAAAATAAGAATCAAGACAAAGATAAAAATAAAACTACTCAACGCAAATATCAATTGCTAATCAACAAAAAATTTTAAATTCTCCTTGTTTCTTCATCTAAAGGACGTAAATTTTTCTTTAGGGTATGTATGTGTGTGTACACACACACACACACACACACACACACATATACATATATATATATGTATGTATGTATGTATGTATGTATGTATGTATGTATGTATGTATGTTAAAATATAAGAGAATAGATAAAAATTAAATCTCTTTTTCAGCCTTTTATCACTTTTAAAATTTAAGTACAACTAACTAATGGGGTAAAGTCCTCTAAATACACAGAGATTTTCACCTGTTTTATATATAGAGTAAGGTAGTGTTTGCTTTTCTCATTTGAAATATGAATGAGTCTAAATTTTTTTGAAGTCTGAATGGGTCTGAATACGAAAATTTGAATCACATGTTTGTTTTTCTTTTTTTAATATCTGAATATAAGTGGCATTTTATTTGTTTTTATAATAAAAAAATCTTAAACTTGGTTATTTGACATTTACGTCCTTGTAAATTAAAATAAAAAGGAGGATTCTATTTTATAGTTTAGGAAATAAGTTATTTTATAGAGATATTTCTGAAATATAATATTTACTTATCATTCAGACTTTTTTCCATTTAAATAAAAGTCACAAAAACTTACTTTTTCTATTCAAATGTAAATGTATGAAAATCAGACATAAGTTATAAAAAAAAAATAAATAAAATTTAAAAAAAAAGGTCTGAAATTAGTAAAATTTCAAAATTTAGACATTTAACAAATAACCTAGAGATTTATTTGTTACTTTTTTTTTTCTTTTTCTGTTGTAAAAGATAATTTCTAAATTAACATGGATGCATCAAAAGGTTCGAACCCTACATAATCCCACTAAGCAATTGAATGATAAAATGTGGGGGGATAATTGTGTTGGTGGGGGAACACATAGAAAGGGTCAATCGTTTGCAAACGTCATGCACACTAAAATGAAAAAGTATTGGCGAATTTTAATTCAGTTTTGTTCACCCAAAATCCCACTAAAAAGCTAATGAATATTTTGGTCTTTTAACACTGTACAAAACAATTTGTTAATAGTTTTATGATAGCCCCTAGAATCCTGCTTAGTTGGCATGCAACATCGATTATTCTGGCAAAGAATCTATACACGTGCTTCCAACGCACCCAAAGACTCTCCACTTCTTAAGTCTGAATTTTTGCCACATTCAATTTGTTAATTCTATTTTGAATGGCAAATTGTTGAATTTTAGAACGCTAATTAGTTGTGGTTTAATAAATTAATCACCATAAGTAATCCACGTGGCTACCACCAAGATGCAATAGGCTCTTAAATGGCTACGCTAAACAAGATGACGATGCTAAATATTAGCCAAGAATTTAGGTTTTGTTGATTTATACACACATTTAAAGATTATATGGAAGCTATTCACAACACTCATTTTTCAAATGCTGCTGACTCTTTAATATTGCGTGATATATACAATAGTAATTACTAAAGATGTAAACATAAGAGTTTGATTTCAGTAGGGATGGCAAAATCCGCCATGGGTTTGGGGCCCCATGGAGCCCCACCCCAAATAGGAAAAATTTTGAATAATTTTTGGGGAATGGGGTGGGGAGTGGGGGAAAATAATCCTCAAATTCTTAATGGGGTGGGGTTTGGTTTTGTACTCCCCACCCCACCCCCACCCCAATCCCCATTATATATAAATATGTTTTTAATTCTTATTTAATAATTTTTATTTTATCAATTATAATGTCAATTAATAATTTTTTTTTTAATTTTTATGCAATATAAACAAGATATGAATGAAAGAAAATCATATAATATTTTTCAACTCTGAAACATTGTTATATTTTCTTTTCTCTTTTAAGGTGCTACGCTCTTTAAATATTTTTCACTTTTAATATCATTTTAAGATATTGTTTCAAACTTTTAGATATTTTTTTAAAAGAATTTAAATACTTTATAATATAATGATAATTTTATTTTAAGTCTCTAATTTTTAACTTACTAAAATAATATATTTATACATATTATAAAATAGATAAATGGGGAATGGGGTGGGAATGGGGAAATCATTCCCCACATGGGGATTCTCCATCCCCACCCCACTAAATTTATTGGGGAATGGGGTGGGGAATAGAGGCAAAAATTTCTAACGGGGTGGGGAATGGGGTAGGCCTCCCCACCCCCACCCCACCCCATTGCCATCCCTAGATTTTAGGGACGTACTTGATACAAATTTGTAAACTTATAAGTTAAAGAAAAATTGTAAAACATTTGGGATCCCAATGTTATTATCTCACTTTGCAAAATTCCATCGCATTGGCCATTTGTTAATCGAGATAAAATCAGCCAATGCTAAAACAAGAACGCGGAATTCATGAATATAATCAATTGGCTGGAAGAATTAGGGGGAAAAAACACAACTACTTTAAAAAGTTTTAATTATTGGTTCAAAAATGAGAGAAAAGTCTAGGCAACTAAAGTTGATTGGACCATAGAACATAAAGGGCAATTATTTCCATAAAATTAAACTGATTTTTTGAAAATTCGTAGGTCTTAAATCCCATTAATCAATAAATTTATGTACCACAATTTAGCTTTCATTTTAGATAATACAAATACTATATAGAAAATTATCAATCATCCATCTTAAGTTTAACTTGTTATAAAAAATACTATAAAAGTTTTAAATTTATTCAATTCTACCCTAATTTTGTAATTTATATTAACTATCTATTAAAAAAAATAAAATTACCCTTACAAAATAACTATTATTATAATTTGTACTTAGATTTGTTTTGTCATTTTGTAAGAGTAATATGTCTTTTTGATGAATAATCGATATAAATTACAAATTTAGGGTGAAAAATTAAATAAGTTTAAATTTTGTATTATTTTTAATAATGTGATAATCTTAAAATGGATGACGGATAATTTTCCTATTATATGATGGGACTGCTTATGCTTACAACGTACAATTCCGGATTTCAAATAATTATTCCTGTTTATTACACCATTTTTTTTTTCCTGAGTCAAGGCGGAATCAATTATAACATATCAAGCTAATTTACTTCATTGTTTAATGCAAAGAAACGTCCCAACTTACATAAGATGAAGCTTTGCAATTACTATTACTTAATTTGCTGTGAATTGTGGAAGATGAGTTAGCAGTGCAGAAATGATCATGGGGGCGGGGACGTGCATGAGGCTCCCAACTTAAACTTATTATTCATTGATTTTAGCTTCTGGTCGAAGTGCTTTGCCCAATATGCTTACGTTAATTCATTTCTTTATATGGGAATATTCTCTGCTAAGATACCTTACTAGAGCATCTTCCATTTGAGGTTTCTGTAGGGTGAAAAGAAGAGACACTTTCGAAGGAAAAGAAGCTGAACATTATATTCTAACAACTTGCCCATAATGCTTGTGTTGCTTTCCAAATCGCTAGCGCCACGTATATTATCAATTATGCCCCATTTGATTGCATGGCTTATTCTTGGCCTTAAAAAAGATATGCAAAGAAAAGCTTATACAATTTCTTTGCCATCAAAGTCAACACTATTTGATTTTCCTTGAGGAACTCAAGCTCTTTGATTAGTGTGAACAAAGCGTACGAAAAAAAAATTTTAACCGAATTTTTATCCGCCAAAACTACTGAAAATTAATGTTTTTCACTCAAATCAAACTAAAATTGGGAGAGGGCGTATTGTCTGCCAACTGTCTTTAGACGATGGTCCAACGCCCGGATTTGGTTTAACAAAATTTCGGGTTAAATATTATTTTTTTTCTTTCTCAATTTGCCCTAGAAGATGCATCTCAAATGATTTAAAATTCAGTAAGCTGAAGTAACAGAAAAATATGTTAGCATAATTTTGGAATATCTCTTTCTGTGATAGAATTTCTAGCCGTTGGTGAGCTAGCAGTTGATTTGAGAAAGGTCGAGACAAGCTATTAATTTGTTGTATTTGCTTGCGTATCTGTGTCACGACTCTTATCCTTTTACATATAAATCATAACGAACATCAGACCCAAATTTTCGTAAGCTATATTCATTACGTGTGAAGAAAAAGAAAATTAAGAAAATTCATATAAATAATATTACAAGTTAAAAAAAAAAAGATTATTTTCTATTTCTGTGACCAAATGTTGATAGCTCCATGAGTTAATATGATGCTACGTGAACGCAGAATATTGGACATACAGCTTGCAATCAGTAATCGCTACGTCTTTTGTGTTCATATCAAGCATCCTATATGTATATCTATATATATATATATATAATATAATCAACAGAAGCCAAGCCTATGTGGATTTTTCTTCTCTCAATCGATCAAACGGAACTCAAAGAATTAATGGAGGATAAAACTGCAATTAAATATTAAATAATAAAGGGCATTAATAACGAGTTTGCCTTTTTAGTTCCTCTAATTTCCCCTCTCTTTCTGGCTGCTATAGTGCTCAAGATTCAAAGCAGTATCTTAATGCTTTAACGTTCTAGTTATAAAATTAATTAAACTAAAACGTTATGGAAAAAAAAAGAGTAATGAAAAAGATTCTGATTAAAGAAAAAAAATATTGAATAAATTTCCTTTGCTCTTAGCATTACGAATCAAGTAAAATCTTTGCCAACATAATTATCAACATCCTGCTTCGGATTATTCCCACATACCACTAAACTTTAATTAAAAAAGGACAATAATCGAGGTGCCTGATAATCCACTCATTTAATTTTTTTTCTTTCGAGTTGATTAATGATCAATAAATAAGTGGGCACCTAATTTACTCTTCAGTTAATAATTTAATGAATAGTACAATACATCCCAAATTTGTATCATTTATCAATTTAACAATGAAATAATATAATTAATTCACTTAAATTTTAATTAATGAATAACACGTTATAATAGTACATTATTTAAAATAAAATTTGAAATAAAAAATTGAAGTGTCTATCACTCAATTTTTCTTTCAACTTAATCAACATTTTGTGTTTATTTCAACAAGAGCTCAAATAAAAAAAAAGTACTATGTTTCAACAAGAGCTCAAATCACTACTCATTATATTTGGTGCTTCTATTTTCATTAACGAGTTATGCCTTTTTAATTCCCTAATGACCTAAAGCAAGTATGGTCATGTCCTCTTAGAAATATGGTTACATATGGCATATGTTTCTGCTTAAATCGAAGCCTTCCATTAGTTGATCATATACAGACCAGTGCAACAACCGACAAGGTTTAAATTTTTAAAATTAATTAAAAGAATAATGGTGGGGTCGGTAATTAACATTTCATTTGCTTTCACATGAAAGGGAAAATGTATGATATCAGTAATAACAAATTGATTAAACTTATAATATATTCATACACTGTTAACTTGTTGCAATTTGTGAACCACCATATCTGAAATTATATTAACACTTTTTTACTTTTTAGTGATTCATCGAATGAGAGTGCACTTTCTGATTAAAAGACGTTCAAAGGTGTAAACCCACATAATATTAGAAAATCAAATTTATTAACTGCTACAAAAATTCATATAAATTTTTCTCTTGAATAAAATGTGAAAAAAAAACTAAATACCATTGAAAATAAAAAAACAAATCCAAAAGGGATGCATAAGAGAATTTAGCTTTGTTTACTGTTATATTGTTGTCCAACAACTGTAATTTTTAAAACACGGTTACCAAGCTACAGTATAACCTCTATAAATTAATAATGTCGGGACCATAGAAATTTATTAATTTAGAGAGATATTAATTAATCGATAAATTAATAATTTATTAATTTATAGAGTGTGTTCACAGTACAAAGAACTAACATTTAATTGACTAAAATTCATTGTATTTTACAAATATAATCAATATAATTTAAATAAATTTATCAAATGTTGAGGCAAAGACAATAGCAAATTGTTTTCGACATTGCAAAATTCGTTCAGTGGAAGAAATGAGTTTAGAGGACTTACATGAAACTTTAGATGAAGAAGGTACTCATGAGCTACAAACAATAATGAACAATCTGGGTTACCGTAATGGAATAGATGTCAATTACCTCTTGGATTACCCTAATGAAAATAATGAAAATACCTTTAGAGCCTATTTCGGGCATTGAAGCACTCAAGTCATCAACAACACTTCATAATTTTTTATTGCAGTACGAGAATTCAATCCCAGAACTTTTAGATGCAATAAGAACATTAGAGATGAGATTCAACTAGATTTAAACTTCAAGAAAAAATAAGTAACAATAGACTCATATTTTAATAAATTGACATAGTCAGTTACATTTGTAATTTCACAGTATTTGTAATTTCTACAATTATTAATTTATGATATAAATGGGACCACATAGTTATATAGGAGTTCTCAGAAAAATTATTATCTTATTAATTTATCGAATTTATTAATTTAGCTTCAGGGCCCAAGTCGGGACTGAAAAAAATTATTATATTATAGAGATTATTAATTTATCGAGTATTAATTTATAGAGATTATACTGTTTATGTAATTTTTGCTATTCAATAAAATTAAAGAATTCAATAAAATTACGAACTTTAGAACTAATTAATGACTTACAAGTTATAACATCTCAGTACTAATTAATGAAACTTTGGACGAATATTGAATATTGGATATATCTTATTGTTAATAATTAATCATCATTATCAACCAAATCAATATACTCTAAGTTAATAAAAGAGAAAGAGAATATATGTTTGATACGATTTTGTACATCTAATTACAAAAATGCCATCATTGCGTGTTATTTTTTTCTTTTTTCTCCTCTATCCCCGAATGATAATATGCAACAATTTTGTTTTTTTTTAATGATTCCATCTACAACAAGTTAGAGGAAGCAAACTCGTCTTCACTTCTCTACACGTCTCTCTTTCTTTTTTTCTCTCTATATATACACACACAAACCCTCTCTCCTCGCTCTACCTGTTTATAATTAATAATAAGCTAAGCTAAGCTAAGATAAGCTAGGCTAGCTATAGCTACCGGCCCTCTCTTCTTCTTCTTCATCTTCTTCTTCATATATCTTCAGAAGCAACAACAACAACAGCAAACAGCAATGGTGAAGTTTTCAAAAGAGCTTGAAGCTCAGCTGATACCTGAATGGAAAGATGCTTTCGTTAACTACTGGCAACTCAAGAAACACATCAAGAAAATCAAGCTCTCCAAAATGCAACAAAAACAGCACCACCATCACCGTGATTTCAATCATAATAATGGAGTGTTTGGACTCTCCATTTGCGACCCCGTTCGTTTTCTTGCCTCTAAATTTTCCCGTGATAACGAAGCTGAAAATATCATTCAGGTAACTCAAAACAACAACAACAACAACAACAACAACAATAATAATAATAATAATAATAATGATAATGATATGATATTATCACGATCTTCTTTTAATATATACATTCTTTTTTATTTATTTTTTTTGCCTTTTTTTTTTTAATGGGTGAAATTACACTACGCCGAATAACTGGCTAGTGTTTGTTTGTGTGTCAGGCCAATAGTGTGTGAAAAGCAAAGCGGCAATATTTTCAGGCGAAAAAAAAAAAAAAAAAATTCTTGTTTCGGCCCATTTTTTCTCCGATATTTCGGGTTTCATTTTTTTAATTTAATTTTTTTCCTTGAAATTTGATGCTCGTTGTTTCTGCTGTTTGCTTACGTACCGCCGTACCAGAACACTGCTTTCTGGTTTTTCAGGTGATTTTCTGCTTTCGTAGCTGCTAAAAAAATTAAAGTAATAACAATAAATGGAAAATATCAGCACCGTCCGATTGAATTGGGTCCCACCAGTAGAAAGAATTATTTGTTTTCGTGTAGTAAATCTCCACCGCCCGTTTCAGGAGGTCCTAAATCGTAGGACAAAAAACAAATGTTAAAAGTATGATAATAACGTAAAATATATTTTCTTTGATATATATATATATCAATTATTAATTACAAAAAAAGAAAACAAACGGCAAATATCACGAAACTTTCGTGACTAGCAAAAAAAGGAAAGCTACCCACAGACAATTAATTACAAAAAAAAAGAGAGAGAGAGAAAAAACAGTGAAAAAGACGAAAAATGACATGCAGAGGCAGAGCTCAGGTTGTTGAAAGTAAATAAAAATAATAAATAAATAAATATATATCTTAATATTCTTCTGTACTTGCAGGTCAAGAGAAAAGTAATGGAAGAAGGAGATGATCATGAAGTGTATGAGACTGAGCTTGCTCAATTGTTTTCTGAAGAAGATGAGGTGTGTGTATACATACATACATACATACATACATACATATATAAATTATAAATTAACTTATTTTTTAATTATTTTTTATTGTTATTATTAATAGGTGAGGGCGTTTTTTGAGAGATTGGATCGGGAGCTAAATAAGGTGAATCAATTTTACAGGACTAAAGAGAGTGAGTTTCTAGAGAGAGGAGAAATTTTGAACAAACAACTTCAAATACTTCTTGAACTCAAGCAGATTCTCATCGACCGGCGCCGGAAACCCAGTGGTGGAATTATCCCTCGTTCTTGGACACCTTGTCCAAGAAATTCTGATATTTCCGGTGAGCTTAATTTCTTTTTTTACTTTTACGAGGGACATTTCCACGTTATAATGCATGTACTGTTACATATCTAAATAATTTCTTTAATTTTTTTTTTATTTTCATGGTCCTAATTAAATGTTTAGTTATGGAATTATCTTTTGATCGCTAATGGGTACTTTTGAATAATTATACAAATCTGGGTAGTGGAGAATACGAGTCCAAATCAGAAAATCACTGGAAGCAAATGGAAACTTTGAGACTCCAATTGACGAAGTGGATCAACAACAACCGATGCTGTTTTTGGTCTTCATTTATGGTGCACTAATTAAATCTTGGTCCACAAAAAATAATTTTCCTGAAATGGAAAGAGAGCCGCGAATAAATTATTCAAAAAATGCGAAGTGAATTCTATACTCAAGGTCCTAAAAATCTCTTCGTGTACAAATTGCATTGAAAATTTTCAAATCGCTAGTTACACGTCCAAATTAAAAGACCTATTTATATTAGTCCTTAATTTGTCAAAGTTCAAATTCAATTTTAATAGATAGGCACAAGAGACATTTTGCAGGAAGCTAAAGTTAATAAAGCGGTCCAGCAATACGGATACTATCACCACGTAACTTTTTGTTTTTTGGTTGGTAGCTAGCTAAGACTTATTGTTATTGCTACACCTGTCACAGCTTTATTATATATGTTGCGTGAAAATTTGGTCTTGATTGCGATAGAAGAAAAAATTTTCAACGTATGCTTGAAATTAACTTAATTTTTTTTTTTGGATAAATTAATATTCCAGATGGTCAAGGGGGGGCAGCCTTGAGCGGTGATGGTACTGCTGCAGCCACTGAAACAGATGATGTGATAGCAGCACTTGAGAAAAATGGAGTGAGTTTTATAAATGCAGCGAGTAGCTGGGCGAAAACAAAAAAGGGGAAGCCGAAGGTGGCCATGAGGATTGATATTCCTGCGGAGACACCTGCACGTACAATAAGTGCTGTTACATCGATGCTTTGGGAAGATTTGGTCAATAATCCTAAGAAAGAATCAGGCACTGGCAATTTCATTAACAGAAAGAAGATTCAGTGTGCTGAAAAGATGATTAGAGGTGCATTTGTTGAGCTTTATAGAGGCCTTGGTCTGCTTAAAACTTATAGGTAACTTCCAAATTTCAATTACATTAATCTTATTCATCATGCATGTGTCAAGCTCTTTGTTTAAAAAAAAAAAATGTTAAGTGTTAATTAGATGGCCTTATTTTAACAAATATAGGGACACTACTAGTGCCTTTTAATGAGAACATTTCTTGGGACGTAACATAACCAAGACGGCAAGACCTTCAATTGATATGACTACCTTGTTGTTGACATTTACTTTATGTGATAACACATTCACGCACGAAAATAAAATACAAATCATGGGGTGGTGACTGGTGACAAAATCTTGCATAGATTTCTCAACGTAACATCATCAAATAATATGATCACATGAGTTTATTAGGCTTTTCTTTAATTAGTTGCTAAGATTTTATATTTCTTCTTTTCCGTAAGTAAAAAAAAAAAAAATCTAATCTTTAAACTATTTTTTTTTGGCAGCTCACTGAATATGGTGGCTTTTGCAAAGATACTCAAGAAATTCGACAAGGTAAGGTGGTAACAATATGTCAGGCCACATCGCACATGACATGGTACATATATAAAAGGGAAATTATCACAATAAAGATATTTTAGTCATGTTGGTTTTACTTTTGGTAATTAAAGGTTTTGCTTTAATTTCCCACTTTAGATCTTCCTTTTCGTAGAGGGTTCTCGTTAAATCATTTACATAATTGTGATAAAAATAAAATTAAATAATGAGCAGTTAAATGACAATGATCAGTGTGATAAATAAATAATACATGATTTAGTGGTGATTGCACTGAACAATAAATAATGCACAGACTTGATAAAATTAAAAAAAAAAAACTTTGTTTTTCACATAAAAATATTCTTTTTCGGAAAAAGAAAATAAAACGTCTTTCGATCATTTTGTAGTATTGTATATTTCGGAAGATTGAATTTTGTACTTTTTATTTATTTATAGCATGTCTTAGTATACTAAACAAATACTTAATTTCTCATGTAAACAGGTATCAAACCAGAAGGCATCAGCAAGTTATCTACAAGTAGTGAAGAGATCCCATTTCATTAGTTCTGATAAGGTAAAAAATCCCATTATAAATATTTGGTACTCTCTACTAGATCTCTACTTAATTACTATTTTGACCTCAGAAAATTTCCTTTAGTTCATATAATCATATATGAATTTGTAGCTAAATTTAGAGCATGGGAAATGCGATATTAATTATAATAGGTAATTAATTAATCATGTGATTAAGTGCGTTATTATATTTGGTTTGATAAGGTGGTTAGACTAATGGATGAAGTGGAGTCCATATTCACAAAGCACTTCGCTAACAATGACAGAAAAAAGGCGATGAAGTTCTTGAGACCCCAGCAACAGAAGGAATCTCACATGGTCACTTTTTTTGTTGGTAACACACACACACTCTCTCCCTCTTTCTTTTGGCATTTGAAAATTGAAAAATTCTTTCTTCAATGAATCACATCAACACTGCATTTCAACCTTTGTAAAAAGCCGTTTCTTATTTAGGATATTCATAAATCATAAAGTAGCAGCCCTATCGCAATAGCAAAGTCACATTATATGAAAGGATGATCTCAATGTGTATGTGTTCTAGCATTACAATTTTGGAGATCGCCACTATTAATGGCATCAACATCACTTTAACTATAAGATAATGCCAAGCAGCATTGAAATTTTCAATCCCACACGAAATCTGGCTAGCATTAATCCCATTAGTGGACAAAAATTTAATTTGGATTACAAATCGAAGATAGTGCATATATTTGATTCCCCACCATATGTTGAGGCAGATGTTTCGGAGAATTTATTGCCATGGATGATTTGAGTGATTTGAGTTTCTTTTTGTTGTCATTATTGCAGGGCTTTTTACAGGTTGTTTTGTATCATTATTTTGTGTATACGCAATTCTGGCTCACTTGTCTGGCATATTTTCCGCCAACACTGAAGCTGCTTACATGGAAACTGTTTATCCTGTTTTCAGGTGTGCATTTTATGTTTAACATAGAACAATGCACAAGGTATACTTAAAAGTGATTAAAAAAAAAAAGACAAGAAATTAGGTGCTACGATATGGGCCAGAGTCCAATCAATGACTTTGGTGGGCTTGGGCCCATTTGCATCCATCCTTGCTGGGTTTGATATGCATCGAGTCAGAACTAAAGGAAATTTTATTTTTGTTGTGCAGTGTGTTTGCATTATTGTGCTTGCACTTGTTTATGTATGGGTGTAACTTGTTCATGTGGAAGAGCACAAGGATCAACTACAACTTCATATTTGAATTTTCACCCAACACTGCACTCAAGTACAGAGATGCATTTCTCCTTTGCACCACTTTCATGACTGCTGTTGTTGCAGCAATGGTTGTGCACCTCCTCCTACGAGCTAGCGGCTTTTCGCCTAGCAAAATTGATGCCATACCTGGAATCCTCCTTCTGGTTAGCTCCATTATTGCATTAATTGCAAGAAATACTTTAGTGTATGTGAATTTGTTGACATATGATAGTAGCAAAAAGTACCATGGTACATCCTAAATTACTAATACACTCTTATACATCTCTAGATTTCAATTTGTCTGCTCATATGCCCATTTGACATCTTTTATCGCCCAACTCGCTACTGCTTCCTTCGCATAATTCGTAACATAATCTGCTCACCATTTTATAAGGTACGTTTACCTACTTTCACTTCTTCAATACAGAGATGGATTGCATATGTGGATCTGAAAGCAGCCAAATATAACATCATCTTTGATGAATGCAGGTTTTGATGGTAGACTTTTTCATGGCTGACCAACTTACTAGCCAGGTAATCACTCTAACCAGCAATCAGTGTTATAATTTTATCTATCGAACACATGCTATGGGGTAATGCAAGTTTCGAACTTAAAAGTATCGAAACTTGCTTGTGAAACAAGGCATGAAGTTTTCTCAATTACATAATCAGCTGACTGTATATTTCTTCTGTGATCATCAACGTACAATTGTTTCTTATTTTCAGATTCCATTATTGAGACACTTAGAATCGACAGCCTGCTATTTTCTAGCTGGAAGTTTCAAAACACATCATTATGACACCTGCAAGAATGGAAGACTATACAGGGAGCTTGCTTACGTCATCTCATTTTTGCCATATTATTGGCGTGCAATGCAGGCAAACTCATACACCTAGTAGTTAATTTCTTTATTGACTTCCGCGGACACACCATAAAATCTAACATTCTATAATTTGACTCTCAGTGTGCAAGGCGATGGTTTGATGAATATGACACAAACCATTTGGCTAACATGGGGAAGTATGTTTCAGCCATGGTGGCAGCCGGCGCGAGATTGACATACACTAGGCAGAGCAACTACCTGTGGTTTGGCATAGTCTTGGTGACTTCTGTGGTGGCCACTATTTATCAATTGTACTGGGATTTTGTCAAGGATTGGGGATTCTTGAACCCAAATTCGAGGAACCCTTGGCTTAGAGATGACTTGATTCTGAGGAACAAAAGCATCTACTACATTTCCATTGTGAGTCCTTTGTCTATTTTCCCAGAGTTAATCTTGGCTTTCTCGTCAAACATTTGAAAACTTATCCTAACACAGTGAGAACTTCGATTTTAGGCCTTGAATGTAGTTCTAAGAATAGCTTGGGTGGAGACCGTGATGCGGTTCCATGTTACCACTGTTCAGTGGCGTATGCTAGATTTCTTCATGGCTTCATTGGAAGTCATACGACGAGGGCACTGGAATTTCTACAGGTACTTTCTGTTTCACACAAATTCAGTATAGATTGTGTGACAACTCGACCATGTACTAATTACACAGCCTTGTATAACAGGTTAGAGAATGAACATCTAAGCAATGTTGGCAAGTTCAGGGCTGTGAAGGCAGTTCCGTTACCATTCCGCGAGATGGATTTTGACTGATAAGACAAGATTGTTTCTCAAAATTAATGTACATAAGTGCATGACGGTTGACAGAACATGAATGCCATATTTTTCAGCTACTTAAGGCAAGAAGGATCCGCATTTTATTACAAGAATGTGGAAGAAAATCCTTATCATTCACTGATCACAGATCCAACTCAATTTGTCAATTGTAAAGCTCCAAGTGTTGTAACGTTGTAATAAGGATGAAACAAGAAAGCAGCAACTGTTCTTGTTGTACATTAGGCATTCTAACTTGGATCGGCTTATACCAATTAATGAAACTGATCTGTCGGACCACTATTCTTTTTTTTTTTTCCCCACCATTTAAATAAACTTTAATGTGTTTGGAAACTAGACGGTCTACAGGTGTGTGATCTCATTTTAAGTTCTTGTAATGATAGTAACTGAAAAGATCCCTGATAGAGCAAACACATGGACAAATCACTAAAACATCTACGGACAACACTAACAAACAAAGACAATTCTTAGCATACATTGAAAAAAATACTAATAGCAAATAAATCTAAACTTGACTCGGTTGATAGCGGCTGTTCAATACAGTTGGGATTTGATACCTTAACGACTTTTCCCACCAAGGAGAAAATTAAATAAAAATGAAAAAAAAAATCTGAGGACTGAAAATCAAATAGAGAAATAAAACCCAGTATTGAATGAAATCTGTCAAAACAGTTATGGATATGATGACGTGGCGTGTCGGCCCGAGGTTTATCTTAGTCAATTAAAAACTATTACAGATTCCATCAGCAACCAAGACACTCAAGCTGAGTAAACAGTACCACGTCCGGTCGTTGTATCTCTGAGCGTAGAGAAATTAGAGAGAGTAAGCCAAATTTTTCAAATCGCACACACTGCTGAATTTGTTTGTAGACGATAAGCCCTTTTGCATGGTAGCTTTCTTCAACTCTATTTGTCTCATTCATGAGATTCATAGGTAAAATTTAAAGAATCCCAAAATGCATTCTTTCTAAGACAACAAACATTTATGCATCAAATCTCATAACAGTAATAGATATTGTTTTTCTCATCTGAAGAGTACCCAAATTTTACACAATCCATGTCATTACAATTTCTAAATGTAACTGCTGATACCATTTTGACATATGAAGACTGAAACAACCGAAGTCCTTCACTCATCAGCATGAATGAAGGGCAATATAGAGAATTAGTAAACCTTATGAGGACTGTTCTCTCAAGGATTCCGCTATTCTCTTTGAGAGACAGTAAGCAGTAGACTGGATTGTGATCATGGGATTGACACCAACAGCGCTTGGAAAAACACTAGCATCGCAAACATATAGGCCTTCCGCTTCCCAACTCTGCCCGTTCTCGTCAACCGCACCCTCTTTGTCATTAACCCCCATCCTACAGCTTCCCATTTGATGGGCAGTACCGTAGACCATCCAGTTCTCCACTGGTGACTTTGGCCCTTCTGCTGCATAAACTGTGTCCAGAAACTGCTCCACTTCCTTTTCGGTAATTCCTTCACATTTGAGTCGCTGCCCATCACTCCGATGAGTGCCAACTTCAACGGCTCCTGCTGCTAATAAAATCCTCAATGCCTGCCTCAATCCGGCTTTCAAATTTTCTTTGTCCAATTGATCTAATTTATGGCTTATCCTTCCCTCTACCTTAACTTCTCCAGATCCCCGATCCCTGATTATTGTTATCAAGTGTGCGGTTCTTGAATACTTCAGCATGGTTTGCTTAAAGTCAATTCCCGACAACCAAGGCCACAATACAGAAAATTTTGCTGGTGAAAATTCAGGAGTTTCGATGAGGGCTCTCACTTCGGAATCTCCTGAAACCACCTTGTGGGCCGATGTGATTATTCCACCCTCATAGTTTTTTCCCTTGAACTCTAAGTTTGAGTCTGGAAAGTATCCCCAGGCCATCAGAACAGGATGAAGGTGAAGATTCTTGCCAATGTGCTGATTCTTCAATCCACTAGAGATCATCAAAGGGGGAGTCAATAGAGCCCCACATGCTGAGATTGTTGCTTTTGTTTCGATCTGAAACTTCATTCTGATGTCGTTATTCAAAGCTTTTGCTATCACTCCCAAGCATTTCATTGTCCTTGTGCTTCCATTATCGCTCTTCTCCAATATGAATCTCTCGGCTTTGCATCCCGTTAAAATGACTGCTCCATGGTTTACGGCATCAACAAGCCAGGTACTATCAGTCCCCTTTTTGTCTCCGCTTTTACAGCCATGACCGCAAGATCCACAGTAATGATTCTCCGAGGAATTTCTCGGTATCCTTTCAACATCAAGGCCAAGATTTTTACATCCTTTTCGAAGTACTTGATTCTGGAACCCCTCTTGTACACAATTCTCCGTAACACCAATCCTCTCCCACACGATATCCATTGCCGAAAGATAGTCAGGGCTACCAAAGAGTGGGAGCTTATATTGCCCTGCCCATTCCTGAAGCAAGGACTTGGGTGTCTTGATGCAGGCCGACCAGTTGACAGCTGAGCCGCCACCAACAGTTGATCCTGCCAGAATCGTCATGCTCGCATCAGTAGTTGGAAGGATCCCTCCGGATTCATATAGTTGCTCAAATGAAGGACCTTCAAGGAGAGAATAATCCTTAGGAGTGAAGTAGTTCCCTTTCTCAATTACAACAACCTTCTGCCCAGCACTAGCCAGAACAGCTGCTGCAACACCACCTCCACAACCAGAGCCAACAATTACAACATCACATTTGATTTTGTACACATTCTGTTTAGAATCTTTCGTAACTTGGAGGCCTTTCTGAGTAAGTGACTGTACAATGGTTGAGCCGGTTTCATACATTGTTTCAACTATTCCCTTCTCTAGAGGCCTCTCCTGTTGAACCTCGGACACATCCTCATCATTTTCTGCATGATAATCAATCGCTTCCCATGCTGGATTTTTTCCATTTTCATCAAGCTGCAGAAGGAACGGCGAATTTGTGAATTGCAAATGTACTTTAAGTTGTATACCGGTTGTGTTCTTATTGCTTGGTATGTCATGTATTAAGAGTAAGCTTCTTTTATGACTCGCTTAGCTTCTTGCCTCTCTAATTATATTGTACCAAAGAAATAAATATAAGGAACTTGATATAGAGCGCGATTGTGCGCACTTGATCACCTTTCATAAATATAAATCAAATAAAGATCTTTCTCTTTCTCTACCTTAATTCTTGACTTTTGTACCCAAAAACTATTGTAATTGAATTAAAAGAAAAAATCTATAATCCCAAATCTTTTGGTCAAAGCAAGCACCAAAACAATATTAATTTTTCAACATCATAGCTTCTTGTAATAATAGGCTGCTTTTAGGTGTAACATATATTATCTTAATTAGATAGCTTTTGTTTTGAGTCCACTCAAAAGTCCTTAAACGAAATTCTTGAGTTCTAATCAAGCTATGTGGGATTCCGACACCCCTCACCCTTAAATGTTGTAAATTTATTATTTCTCTCTATCTGTTCATTCCATTTCAATGACAAAGATAGTATCTATCCAATTCATTTGTTTGAGTATTCATTTAAGGTTCCTACATATAAATTAATTCAACTACCTAATTAAAAATGATAACGATGTTTTATCCTTCAATATGTTCTCTGTTTTCCTTTTTTTTATATATATATTTGCTTGTCGGCACAAATTTTTTTATCCAATCTACAACAACTGCTTTAATGCGTGTGATTAATATGTGACCAATGAACCATGATAGAGTCTTTTTGGTCGTGGATGAATTCTTTTATTAAAAATGATTTTTCCATTTTTTCAGGAATCCTAAAATAGTACTCAAAACTCAGAATCAAAGAGATTGGAAATTTCTAAGTTATGGCTGGCTGTTTAATTTTTCCCTTAATTTGGACTGTGTTGAATTATGAAAGTGATCTTTATAATAAATACGAAAAAATTGTTGATTTATAAATTTATTGAAATTTTTTAAATGATAAAATCATATTTATTACTTGCCATTTTTTATATTCTCAAGTCTTTAACCTACCCATTTATTTTCAAAAACATTTGCTAAAGCTAACAATTTACGACAGTTCATAAAAAAAATCCAAAACTCACTCCTAAATAATATGTCCTTTCGTCCGGATGCGGCATGTTTGAAGTTAAATTTTAGAATAATAATTTGTGGGTATAGTAATGTTATAATTTTCAATATTTCATATGTAAAATATTAAACGGCACTTTCCTAGGCAGGAAAATAAATGAAACATATTAATGACAAAAATTTTACATATTTTTAAAATTTACAATATATACCACATTTTTTTAGAAAAATATGAATCTAACACTATAGAGCAGCAATTAAATATTAAACTATGTAAAATACTAAACGGCACTTTCCTAGGCAAGAAAATAAATGAAACATATTAATCACAAAAATTATACATATTTTTAAAATTTATAATATATACCACATTTTTTTAGAAAATGTGAATCTGACACTATAGCGCAGCAATTAAATATTAAATTATGGTTTATAGGTTCTGTTTGAGATTGAGGTGCTGTAGCTGAATCTATAACTTTTAAGCTACAAATGCTGTAGAAAAAAACTGCAACGACGAAATAAAAGTTAATAATATGTAGTAAATATAAATTTTAAATAATAATTTTGATAAAATTATTAAAGATATAATAGATTTTTCATCATATAAGTTAAAATCATCTCAACATAACTGTAAGGTACATCAGTTAGTGTTTATCAAACGTTTTAGTACGATAACTTTTAAGACACAACTGCCCAATCTCAATTTCAAACGCACTCATAATGTCAAGATTCTAATTATAAGACCTAATTCATTTATTGATTGCTCGTGTTCTTCTCATTTCCTTTATTATAAGGCTCTCCTTAAGTTACAATTAATATAAAATTAGCCCCACTTGACCCACTTGCTTATTACTTATTTTTGTATTATTTTAGTGATTGTAAGTTATATTAAATATAACTTAAAGATCACCTTATTATAAATATGGATTAAAAATATATTTCTCTCAAATTATTTGTGATAATAGATTTTTAAGTCAATGCTCGGTTGACATCTAAGCTAAACTGCAAGCATATGTATCTAAAATCTCACAAATTTCATATTGAAATGGTTCTGTAGAATTGCAACAAGTTTTTTTTTTTTTTTTTTTTTTAAAAAAAAGTACTCATGTAGATGTATATGTCAAAAATAACAAAAAAATGCAAAGAAATTTTCCAAGTGAAAGGAATTACCTGAGAGAAGAAAACGAAGAGGCAAAAAATTTTGAGGATAAAAAATGCAATTCTAACAGGAGTAAAAATCCAGTTCTTGAACCATTTCTGCAAAACCTTTTCCCTCTTCTCCAATGACATGCTTGAAAAGTTGTTAATATAAGGCCATTTCTCACTTAAACAAAGAGACCCACAAAGCATCAACGTCCCCAGCTTTGTGGACAGCATCAGCAACACCACTCTGATCAATATCACACCTTCAGTCAGTAGCCTCTTCACCACAATCTCCGCCACCTGCCAGTCAAACAAACCAATGCATGTTAATGATCAATTTCAGGTTAACGAGCAATCACTCGTTATTCTGAATAATTTTTTTTTTTTTAAAAAGAGCTAATCTTTAAGTTGGATATTGGATTACTATGTTTATGATCAATTTCAGATTAACGAGCATTGACTCGTTATTCTAAATGATAAAAATAAAAAAATAAAAACGAACTAATCTTTTAAGTTCAATATTTAATTACCTTATCAGGAACTGGGGCCTGTGCCCCAGAAGCCTTGTAAAAAGATTCCAGGGCCTGGCTAGGACGATCGTCTTTGCCCTCCGAAGAAACAGAAGACAAAGTGGGTAAAAAGACCTCGCATACGCTAGCCAATGAGAGCAACTCAGCTGAACTGAGGCCATGATTGTGTTTCTCCGCTTTGCTTCTCCTCCCACTCAACAAAGGATGGCAATTTCTCCCCATATTTTTTTTTAATTTAATTTACTGTACTTAATTGGTTCCTTTTTTGGAAAATGGATATGAGAGAGGGCGGCTGAACTGCAATGTACTTGGTTCTGTTTGGAGTCCAAATGAAACAGCTGGGTGTCTGTTATATTGAGTCTGCTTCTTTACCATAAATAGACTGGGGTCTCTAGTATACAAGCACTTCCATTAATTTTTTTTTTTCACCTTATGGAAACACTGCTTTTGCTTTCCACTTCTAATTTATGAGCACACGTGCCGCATGCAAAGGCCACAATTTTGGATTGCCCCCAAAGACGGGTACAGGTAAGCGTCCTTTTACCGCTAACCAATAATTTTCATATCTACCCATTTTTTTATACATTAATGATGCCTTTTGTCATGGGGTTTTGCAGTTTCCAGAGACCATTAGTTCTGTGGTCTATGGACCAATTGCTGAGTGCCACGGTGCTGCTAACTGCGCTGTTAAATGTTTACCCGTACAAGAAATTGTTGATAAGATGCACAAGCAATGTTAATTCTAGATTTTCAGAAGGGGAAAGATGCCTCCTGAATGATCTTATTTGTTAGTTTAATTTTTGGTTAGTTTCTAGTGGGTTTGGTTAGAATTTTTTTTAATAACCCGCATCCTGTTTTCAGTTTTGGGAAAACTTCAGAATTTGGCTTTTTGTTAATTTTGCTCATCCACATAAGTTATTGAATATTTTTAAACCTTCCCAAAGTTATTTTAAGTCTACTTTACACCCCCAAATTGTTACTTGATCCAACTACAAGAAGACAAGTAGTCTGATGCAGCATTGCTCTACTATTTTAGTTTCTCACTTCTGCTTCTATTTTCGATTTGTGCTTTTTATTTAAAATAAGGTATAAGGTACTGGAGAAATATGGATTTAAATCGCCGCCCTTTTTGATTCTTTTTTTCTTTAATCCGGGGGATGATCCCAAATAAACAGGTATGGAAGCTATAATTGGAAACCACGATCGAATTTATGGAAGCATTGGTTTATACAATGATTTTTTTTTATCTCAATTGAAGTAATGGGCCTCCCAATTCACCATTAAAATGGAATGTTGGCCATAATTCATGGTCAATAATAGTTTATTTTTGCCCCGACATGTTGTAATATAAGTGTGTTACAAAAAAAAGGAAAAAAAAAACTCTTTAACTCTTATATTTAACATATAAAAAATAGTAAACTTTTAGAATTAATTAAACAATCATTTTTGTTTTGTATTTTTTTCTCTAACCCCTCTTTCAAATTCTCCTCCTCTTTTCTACATCATGAAATTAATTATCAATAAACTCAATGAAAATTCATTATGAGTAACAAATTTCATCAAAATAAATTTGTGTTATTACAAACCAAACTCAAATGAACGAAAAGAGAGACAAATTAATGGAAAGGAAAATGAAGTGAGCCTACATAAGGACACACAAGCAATCAGGTAAGATTTTGTGTTCGTAGATATCTTACGTGGGTTAGTGAGACATTTTAATAATATCATAGAGTCTTTCGAGCACTTTTAATAGGCCGCACAAGAGATCTCATATATCTTCTTGCAGTAAATATAGTTTTACATCAGATATGTGCGGTGATTCTCAACAAATACGAAAAAATACCATTTTATCTCTTGCTCATATAAATGACTAACTCCTCAAAAGATAAGCTGCCTTCGTTACTTGATTCCATACCATGGAAGCTGAGACTATAGTAGTATGCGATGTAGTTGAGGCTTACAATAATTAATTTAGAGGCATGCAAGTTGATATTTGTAATTATTGATTGGGCTAGAGTGAATTTAAGCTTCCGCTTTAACCGAATCTTGTGTCTCGTCATTTATTTTTTGGTTTAAATATTCGAGCCCACCGCATGGTTTGGTTCCGCTATTAGATTGATTACCGAAAAATTGATATGGAAAAAAAATCATTTTCTACTGTTTAAAATTTTAATTAAAGCAAAGAAAAAATTGATGATTGTGATTGAACAACGAAAAATTAATTCAGATTATGACATGTAACCACTATACATTGGGACAAGTCACTGCAGTGTTAATTAGTTTGCCAAAAATGGGATTGTGGTGACTGAGACATTGACCTGTGGACAACTAATTTGGCTAGTTCTTGACCCAGTTTTTCAAGTACATATCACTACAGCCACCAAAACCAGCTTACTTCCCTCCAATTGAGTCCTAAGATAGGTTATAAATCGTAGTATCATCACCTTACAAACATAATTCAGAAAAAATTATCCATCGAGACTATGAAAATTTAGACTGCACTATAATGTAAAATGATTTAAATGATTCCAATAATTTTCTTAGGAGTAAACAAACATAATTTTTTTTAATATATATTACTATGCAAATATGGACCAGGGGGGCTAAATTATTTTTGAAGTTTGACCAGAAAATGAATTGAATGAATTGATGACTACGTGGAAAAGGAATTTAATGCCGCTTTGTTATAACACCCAACAAAAACCGACGACATGTACAGCACCAAAATTTGAGACTTGGCACTTTGGCAGCCTCATTGCCACAGCCCACAGATTGGAATTGTGCCTTTTTTTAATATATATTTTACAAAAATATCTTGGCAATAATCTTGGGGCATTAATAAAGAGAAAAAAATATTAATTAATCAAATTAAATAGAAAAGAAGATAAAAATTAATGTAAAAATTTCTTACGATTACTTTACTTTTAAAGTTAATTTGGTATTTGTAAAAAAAATTATTGTAAGAATATTATTATTAAAAGTAAAGAAAAAGTAAGGATAAAAATATAATATAATCAATAATATTTATATTTTAAGATATTTTTAAAATATAAAAATTAAACCAACAGTTAATTTAAAATTTAGAAATTAAACAAACTGTTTCCCTAAGTTTGCTATTGATTTCAAATGATGGAGTTACGTGAAACTAAGGTTCAGCTGAAGTGGCGCTTCAGCTAGTATGGTCACAATTATACCGCAAAAATTTTAAATATATAAATGATGCAATGTACCGTTGTACACTATGAGCATCGTAACAAAAGATCAGGATTTTTTCTTAATATGAGCACTTATAATTTTTTATAAATCTTGTGCCACTTGTATTTGAGCGATAGTGAATGATTAGAATTTAATTATTATTTTTAATTTATTAAACATTAATTATATTAATAAAATTTACTCAAATAAAGATTAGATTAGAAGAAAATTATGATCCATAATAAAACGTTTGGCCGAGAGCTAAAGTCAGGACGCTCATCATTAATGCTCTCACACGTCTAATTGTCCATGAAATAATTGAATTATTTAGCTTTTAAATATTGAACTTAAGTCGGATCGTTAAATTTTTTAACATAGATCTCGTGCAACATGTGCATTTATAGCGGTATATAATTAATATTTAATTAAATATATTTATTTTTATAAAAAAATTAACAATTAGCGATTACAGTCTTATAAAAGGTTTTAGTACTAAATCCTTTTCTCTCTCTTTTTTTTTTTTAATAATAATTTAGAGATAGTTCCGAGCATTAAAAATTATTGATTGTAAAACTCGCCATGACTAATAACGAAAAACTCCATGGCCTGGACTCCCTGTGGCTCTTTAATTACGAAAAGCAAGTTTCGGAAGACTTTGATTTCTGAGTCTACTATCAATAGCATTAATTTTGGCATTAATACCAATGAACAGTCATAGCGATATTTTGACATATTAAATTGGTTTTACTATTTTTCATAAATAAAAAATTGAAGAGTTGGGTTGATGCTTGGCCTGCTGCAACATGACCTTAAATGGAGAAATTTTACGGTACATTAAAAGTATCGTATTATAATTTAGAATTTATTATGTTAAAATCGTTTTAAGGTAAAATATTTTTTTATCATTATATAATTAAAATTATAATAAATTTTTTATTATTTATTACTTTACGTGTATAGCTGTAATTCATACTTTATTTTAAAACAACTCCAATATAATCATAACCTCCAATTTAATTTAAAAACTGAAACCATTGACTATAATATCTAAATCTGTAACTTAGCCAGAATCTGTACCATAGACAGGTCCAAAATTACATATCATCCACTTTTGTTTATCCCACCAAAAATTTTAACAGACGAAGCATTAAATTTTTCTCTCTCACCCTTAATTAACTCTGTCTTATTCTCTCTTCTGGCTCTGTCACTTAGAGAAACAGAATGAGAGTGGAGAGTGAGTCTATAGGACTATTGTGGTCACTCACATAAGTTGGGTGTTTTGGTTCGTGATTTTATCTCCTTTTTTCTTTCTTCTTCAGCTTTTAGCTGATCGTGAAAGTAAACAACAATATCTCAGTTTTCGGAAGCAAAATAGTTAAGCACTCATAATGGACACTGATGAGCTGATTCGAAGGTGCCAAGAAATATCCTTGGAGGGAGAGAAGAGAGGTAGAGTGTCACTTAAAAGCAAAATGAAGATGACAGGCCAAAAGATGGTGGACGGCTGTCTCCTGGGAAAGGTGCTGTTGGCTAGAGAAATCAACATCGTGGGTCTCAAAGCAGCCCTGCAACAGGTGTGGAGAACTCTAAGAGAAGTGCAGATTGAAGAAATGGGGGACAATATTTTTTTGTTCAAGTTCGGAACAGAAACAGATAAGAGGAACATTCTAGCAGGGGGGCCATGGCACTTTGATAGAGCTTTGATAGTGTTAGTTGAACCAAGAGGCATTGGGGAGATAAATAAACAAGTTTTCACTCATGCATCCTTCTGGGTCCAGATACATAATGTCCCCATCTTGTGCATGAATGAAGAGACCATCAAAGAAATTGGGGGAGAAATTGGAACAGTGGAGGAAGTGAGGACAAATGCCTCAGGAGAATGCTTTGGCAAATACGCCAGGTTGAGAATTTCAATTGATATTACTAAACCACTGATTAAAATACTGGAGCTAAATGATGAGGAAGCTGTAGAAGGGGAGTGTGCAGCAGAAAAAGAATCAGGAAGGGAGACTGCAGAAATGGTAGATACAGAAGCTGATAAGAAGGAAAAAGAAACTACCAAAGGAAAGATCATCCCAATGCCGGTACTATATGAAAGGATGCCAGATTTTTGTTTTGTTTGTGGATGCATAGGACATCAATACAGGGAATGCAAGCAATACAAAAACCAAACAAGAAAGGAAATGGCTTATGGGCCATGGCTAAGAGCCCTCACAATGGCAGAAAAAATCAAGCTAAACAGAGGAAATGAGCGATGGAAAGCAGAAGAAGAGAAAAAGGATAGCGGAATATCCACAAGGTCCAAACCAGAGGTGGCCTCAAAGATGATGAAGGACCAACACAGAAGCAACATCAATGGAGCTGAGAATGAACATGGGTTGACCCGATTGCAAATGGATCCAATATTGGATAATCCGCAGACGGAAGGGGCGGGTGTTTCAAGGTTGTCAGAAAAAAGTCTCACAAAGTCAATGCAACCAACAAATATTGGTACAGTGCCTCAAAAACAGGGCCAAAAGACGGGAATCAGAAATTTAAATGAGAGGGAAGGAGAAATGGGAGATGAGCAAAATGGAGACTTGGTGAAAGAAACAGGAGAAATGGGATAGATATCACAAGTAAATGAGGCCCAATCAGAAATGAGCCCAATAGAAACCCAAGCTGTAGTAAACTGCGAAGAAGGTAAGAGGCTGAATAAAACAAAGGCTAAAACAAAGAAACGAAAATGGAAGCTCCAAGTGAGAACCATCGAAAAGAACTCTTTGGAAGAAAATGGGCCAAAGCTTTTAAAAAAGCCTTCAGGAGAGGCTAATTGGGTGAGCCCAGATGGAAAAAGAAGAAAAATAAGCAGTTTAGACCAAGGTGAAATTTGCTCGATAGAAGCAAAGAACATGACAGAACGGGCAACACAGCAAGACGGAGATGTCGAAATGATAGCAATGGCAGCTGATTCAACTCCGAAAGAATTAATGGCGGTGGCTGGTAGCCAGCACCGCCCACAACTATGAAGGTTCTAAGCTGGAATGTTCGGGGTTTGGGGAATGACCGAGCATTCCGGGAAGTCAAAAAGATTCTCCAAATGCAAAGGCCTCAAATTGTGTTTTTGTGTGAAACTAAGATAAGGGTTGAGCAAATGCGGGTGATAGGTAAGAAGTTAAATTTCGAAAGTTGTTTTACCGTTAGTAGTAGAGGTAAAAGTGGGGGGTTAGCTCTCTTATGGAGCTCGGAAGTAGTTGTGGATATTAAATCCTATAGTAGCCACTGTTGTGCAAATTTTAATGTACTCGCAAGCGCACGAATCAATTGTAGTGTAGATCAATGGTGACGAGTGTCGATCCCACGAGGAGGTGGATTTTAATTATATATAGAATTAATTTTGTAAATGGGTGGTTGGAATTATGGTGGAAATGATTTGGAATATGCTAAAACTTAAATTAAAATGGCGAGAATAAATTCTAAAATTGGAATTGCAATGGCGAGAATAAATTGAAGATAATTCTATTGAAATGACGTACTTGGGTATTCGGATCCGTATCAACATGCATCATGGGCTAAATATTTCTTATTAATGCCAATTAAATCATGAGGGGGGAATCCACACCTCATGAACCACACTCTAATCAATATGGTGCTAAGGGCTTATCGTGCCAAATAATAATAACCTTATACTAGAGAGCCGGTGTAACCAAGGCGGTATCTAGACAAGATCAGTATTATTTGTCGACGAGAAGTCAAAACATCCACAAAAACTAGAGGGGAAGAGAAAATAAATTTACCAAATTAAGCCCATGACACATGTTGAGACTTCACCTTCAACCCAAGCTTGAAAGGAAATTAGCTACTCATAATTGAACTAGGGGCAAAATGGGAATTTATTAAAATACAAAGAAAATACAAGATGGAGAGGGAATTACAGAAAATGGATCCCAAAAATGGATTCAGAGCTATCAAATTAGGGGGGGGAGGCCCCCTTTTTATAGATACATGGAGTAAATCATGGCCATCGGATTAAAAACAGTTTGGACGCTCAGGATTGCGCCACGTCATCAGTCAACAGTCCACGGTTTGACCACGCGGATGAACAGTAACACGGTTTGACCCGGATGAACAGTAACACGGTTTGGTTGAAAATAATCCTGTGTGATGCATGCACCGTACGCGAGATTTTTCGTCCACTGATATGCTGCCACGTCACCGTCAACAGTACATAAGAATTTTAGTCCAACAGGATCGTGACACCTCATCAGTCAATGCCACATCATCGGTCAATGCCACGTCATCGATCCGTCTATGTGAACAGTGTCGTGAACAGTAACGTAGACAGTACCGTATACGTGAATAGTACCGTACATGTGAATAGTGCCATTTTTTCTTTTATGCTCCTCCTAAGGTTTTCGACCGTCCTGAGTTCAAAAGTGATGTCCGTTTTGCCGTCTGATCTCTCCTTTATTGTGAAATGACTATAATGCCCCTAAAATACATAAAATACTTAATTAAAATAACACACACGTAATTACATCACAAGAAGGTTAAATACATAAAAGTAAGGGTTGTTAGTAAGACTTGAAATGTAAAATGACGGTTTTCTCCTTTATAAATATGCATTTTCTAACACTCAACACACCCCCCAACCAGCTTATTGCTAGTCCCTAGCAAATAAAGCGAAAACAAAATTCAAATTCAAAATGATTTTTTTTTTTTTTTTTTTTTTTAGAAACACTCGTGTTTATTCAATCAGATTAATGATAGCAATCAAATAAAAGTATAAGCATTATCTCCAGTCTAAAGCAACATCACACCCACATCAACCATCCACATGAATTAGCCCAGTAGACTTTGTTATAGCTATTTTCAAGAATGACATGTCAAACCCCAAAATCTCATTGGAAGTAGTGACACTCTCACAAAGAAATTAAAACCCAATAAACATAGTCACTCCAATGAATGGTAATTGAGAGAGAAAATAATAAAGAAATGATATCACATGCTCTCACCAAGATGAAATAAATATGCCCTCAGCTTAGAAATAATACGATCTCAAGTCAAATAAAATGTTAGTCAACCCACTTTATTTATCTTTTTTTTTTTATTATTATTATGCATCACTACATCTTTTTAGCCCATATAACTAGCTTCTACTTCAAACTATAGTTCCCTAAAATCAAGAAGGACTTTTATTAGGACGTAACGTAGGCTAGGGATATGGCTAACAAAGAAAGGAAATAAGGAAAACAAAGTGTATGTTTGAGAAAAATGCAGAATTTTTTTTTTTTTTTTTTTTTTGGAACTTGCAAGGTGGATTTCACCTATTATTGTTATTTTTATTCTTTTGAAACAACAACTTTTATTTTTGTTTTTGTTTTTTTTTTTTTGCTTTTATTTGGCATAACTTCACTGAACAACATAATTATTTACATTTTCTCAAACATAAATAGGTGATGGAACTTAAAAGACATTGGGTAATACTCCAAATCGGAGTGGGTCAAGATGATAAGTTGACAAAGAAAAGGTTTTTGTTCTTTTTTTTTTTTTTTTTTTTTTTTTTTTTTTTTTAAAGGCTCAAAAGGGGTAACTATGGATATTTAATAAAAGGGATGGATAGAAAGGCTCAAACGGATCAAAGATGGCCTTTCCATCGTCTTTTAGGGCTCTAAATAATTATCCATATCTACTAGTTAGATGGGCCTCCCAATGTAGCAACACACATTTTTTTTTTTTTTTTTTTTACCATATTTTTTTTTTTTAAAGGGTTAACTTAAAAGAAATCTAGAGATCGTGTATAAAATAATAAACTGCTAAGCTGTATAGAGAATGGGCAAAAGGGTTACTCTCCAAGAAAATGATAGGCTCAACTACTCACTTGGCACTTATTTATGACATGTTCATTCCTTCAAGCAACTCATATTTGTCTCCGACATCAACATGTAAAGTAGCAAACATAGCGTAACATCACTTAAGACCAAAGATAATACAAATACTAAAATTTGAAATTAATCATGTCATCCAATGTTAAAACAAATAACACAATTTTTTTTTTTTTTTAAACAACATTCTACCCCCCAACCTATTCTAAACATGAAAGGAAAATATGCATGCAGAAATGTGAAAATGATGTAGAAAAATTAATTAGAAAAAGAATTTTTTTTTTTTTTTTAAACTAAGAAGATGCGTTTCTAGAGGCACTACACTCCATATTCAGCCATCTTCGACTCAAAAATTTGAAACTACATATTTATAAAGGAGAAAGAGGAAGAAAACATGTTTTTTTTTTTTTTTTTTTTTTTTTTTTTTTTTTAAACGATGAAGATGCGTTTCTAGAGTAACTACACTCCATATTCAGCCATCTTCAACATAAAATGTTAGCAACAGTTAGTTTCTACAACAAAAAATCAGTAAAAACTTAACTAAGATTCCACAATTGTCGACTATTCCCTCCCCCCAACCAGAACGAAACATTGTCCTCAATGTTTTAAAGGAAAGAAGTAGAGTTTAGAAGACATCACCTGGGTGGTGCAACACAGAAGAAAATATTTACAGGCGGAGAGTTAAATCTAATTTGTACTTCTTACTGCGGCTACTGTTACCATCATTATTTGGTCGCTCCAACACAAAGGTCCAGGGGTCTGGCTCCGGTTTATAAGCTTGTAACATATCAAGTAGCTCATTAGCAGTGTGAGCACAAATAAAGAGTTTTTTCACATTAGAAGGAATGAAATAGTTTTTTATTGCATGGTTAAGAAATGCGATAAAGCCATCATAAAAGTTATTGACATTTAACAAACCGATGGGTTTCTGGTGGATGTGCAAATGCGCCCAAGATGCTAGTGTGATAAGTGCCTCTAGTGTTGCAAGATCTCCTGGAAGGAAAATAAAAGCATCAGCATGATTAAGCATTTCAGTTATTCTTTCTTGCATACCTGAGACGACTAACTCTTCTCCAGTTGATGAGTCAGACGAACTGCCCAATGGTTTTAGGACTGTTGGGATGATGCCTAACACTTGACTTCCTCTGATAAAAGCTGCTTCTGAGACCATTTTTGATAACCCTCGGTTACCTCCTCCATACACCAAATGTAATTTTCTCGCTGCTATGCTTCGACCAAGATCTATGGCTGCCTCAACGAACTCTTTATGTTTGCCATAGGTAAATCCAGAAAGCACACAAATGTTCTTGAATTGTCTATTGGGAGTGGCTGCCATTGTGGTATTTCTCAAAAATAATTTGTGAGTGCTTGACAAAAAGTAAATCACATTTAAGAATCTTGGTGACAGTGGATCACAGCTGTGAATGAGGTAACATGTCAGTGTCAAATAACGCGTAAAGTACGTGGCTCGCGAGTTAAAAAGGAAACAGTAAAAAAGGAAAAAGCAAACAATAATAAAGTTATTAAAGGCAATAATGCAAACGATAAAACAATAGTGAAATAAAATAACAAAAAGTAAAAGGATATTTACACGTAGTT
This sequence comes from Citrus x changshan-huyou, assembly GCA_039657385.1. NCBI lineage: Eukaryota > Viridiplantae > Streptophyta > Magnoliopsida > Sapindales > Rutaceae > Citrus > Citrus x changshan-huyou. The sequence goes on along the minus strand of CM077555.1, from coordinate 6,559,791 downwards.
GCGACTGTGGCTCACATCTTCCTCTGGTTTTACGTCCAGAAACGGCTTGAACGCCCTCTATGGGTCGAGGATGGGCTTCCCATCCAGTTTTCTTATAAACTGGCAAACAGGGTCGTTTATAGTCAGATTCCCGAGACTATATCGTGCATGCTCTTTCTGGAATAATGGCCATAACTGGAGAATCGCTCCTTGCACATATCCACTGGGATGCGTTTCAAGAGACAAAAGGATATCATCCAATGACTCCTTATTCAAGCCATCCCTAATGAATTGAATCTTATCTTCTCTGTTATCAGACACCATTCCTAAAGAACATGGGTTTCTATCGCAACTCATTCTGGCACACTTGTGACAAGCAACAGAAATTCTTCGAGCTCGTCGTTTTCTTGCGTAATTTCCTTTACCACAACCAGGCATGTATGCAATAAATTTAGGAGGTAACTCACCTGCCAATCGTACTTTAGCCTCAATTATCCAACGGATGTCAGCAGGTATGTTATTCCTCATGAGCAATCGCATGCGTTCAGACCGGGCTTTATAGATCGTAAGGAGGGCATTCTGAGGAAGTGAAGGGAATCGCTTGTGAAGCTTCGCTAGAATCTCGTTTCTGTCCATACCTTCGCCTCAGAATATCAGTTATTATGGGAAACTGAAGTTAACCGACTTGATTGTCACGGAGTACCGTTATCCGCCACTTCACCGGGGTAACAAACTAAAGCACACAAACAGAAAAACAAATTAAAACACACAAAGAAAATTAAAATCGTCCTCTTATTGAATTTACCTCAAGCTCCAACTGGATGTCGTAAACACTTCTCTCAATGTCTCTGAGTTGGCGTTCTAAACCCTCAACATAGGCTACTAACTCTGGTGGTTGTAGAGCCCAAATGCGTTGTGTTTTACAAAATAGAATCTGCCTTTTGAGATGAGTTTTGACACGTTGAAGTGGTTTAAGAATGTTCAGGAGGAACGGTCTAAGTATGAGACTCATGATTTAAAAATGATAAGAGAAAACTTAATGGTAAAATAAACACACTTATGCAAAAACAATTTCAATTAGCAAAAGAATAATAATAAAAAGAAATAAAGAAAAATCAAATCAACGAAAAGAAAAAAAAATCAATTCAAATTTGGTGGGTCACTCAAATTTATTTCGATGTTTTCTCCATGTGGTTGGTACTCTAGATATGGCTTTAATCTTTGACCATTAACTTTAAATGTGACACCATTCTTTGGGTCCTTAATTTCAATTGCCCCATGTGGAAAAACAGTATGTACAATAAATGGGCCAGACCAACGAGAGCGTAACTTACCTGGGAATAGGTGCAAGCGAGAATTGAATAAAAGCACTTTCTGACCTGGAGTGAACGATTTTCTCATAATTTGCTTATCATGGAGGACTTTCATTCGTTGCTTGTAAATCTTGGCATTTTCGTATGCATCATTGCGAATTTCTTCAAGTTCTGCCAGCTGTAATCTTCTTTCTGAGCTGGCTTGCTGCATGTCAAAGTTGAATTTCTTGATGGCCCAATATGCACGATGCTCGAGTTCCACAGGTTGGTGGCAAGCTTTTCCATACACTAGCCTGTAGGGTGACATCCCAATCGGGGTCTTGAAAGCCGTTCTATATGCCCATAATGCATCATCAAGTCGTAATGACCAATCTTTCCTGTCTGGCCTCACCGTCTTTTCTAATATGTGCTTTATTTCTCGATTGGAGATCTCAACTTGGCCACTGGTTTGCGGATGATACGGGGTCGCCACTTTGTGTGTGATTGAATACTTTGTCAAAAGAGCCTTGAATGCTTTGTTACAAAAGTGGGCACCACCATCACTGATTATCGCTCGAGGGAATCCAAAGCGTGAAACAATGTTGCTTTTCAAAAATCCTATCACCACTTTGTGATCATTGGTTCTGCATGGAATTGCTTCCACCCATTTTGATACGTAGTCAACAGCAACCAATATGTATTGATGACCAAAAGACGGAGGAAAGGGTCCCATGAAGTCGATACCCCATACGTCAAAAATCTCAACCACTAAAATTGGATTTAGTGGCATCATGTTCCTTCGTGTAATGCTCCCCATTCGTTGACACCTATCACATGAAGAACAGAAAGTGTAAGCATCTCGAAATATAGTTGGCCAATAAAAACCACATTGTAAAACTTTAGTCGCGGTTTTCTTAGCACTGAAGTGGCCTCCACACGCTTGTTCATGGCAGAATGAAAGGATATTTTGAATTTCACTTTCTGGGACACATCGCCTAACAATTTGATCTGCACAATACTTGAACAAATACGGGTCATCCCAAAAGAAATTCTTTATTTCCGCAAAGAATTTAGCCTTGTCTTGCTTGGTCCAATGCTCTGGAAGTTTACCTGTAACAAGATAATTAACTATATCAGCATACCAAGGTAATACTTCCACACTCATTAATTGTTCATCTGGAAATGACTCATTTAATATTAATGGCTCTGTAATTGTGTCAAAATGGAGACGAGAGAGGTGGTCCGCCACAACATTTTCTGTGCCTTTCTTATCCTTGAATTCCAAGTCGAATTCCTGCAAAAGTAACACCCAACGAATTAGTCTAGCTTTTGCATCTTTCTTTGTGAGAAGATATTTAAGAGCAGCATGATCTGTGAATATAATTATTTTACAACCAATGAGATAAGATCGAAATTTTTCCAATGCAAACACTACTGCTAGCATTTCTTTTTCAGTAGTTGAATAGTTCAACTGTGCATCATTCAATGTCATACTAGCATAGTAAATAACATGAGGAATTCGATCAACTCTTTGTCCTAAAACTGCTCCTACTGCATAATCAGATGCATCACACATAAGCTCAAATGGTAAGCTCCAGTTTGGGGCCTGAATGATGGGTGATGATGTCAACAATTGCTTTAATTTTGCAAAAGCCATAAGACATGAATCATTAAAGACAAAAGGTATATCCTTAGCAAGTAAATTGCATAAGGGTCTAGAAACTTTGCTAAAATCTTTAATGAAACGTCTATAGAAACCAGCATGCCCAAGGAAAGATCTTACTTCTCTGACTGTTTTAGGTGGAGGAAGATTAGAAATGAGATCCACCTTGGCTTTGTCAACCTCAATACCTTTGCTCGAAATGATGTGACCGAGAACAATACCTTGTTTTACCATAAAATGGCACTTCTCCCAATTCAAGACTAAGTTCTTCTCGGTACATCTCTGCAGAACTAGCGTTAGATGATGTAAACATTGATCAAACGAGTCACCAAAGACAGAAAAATCATCCATAAAGACTTCAAGGAATCGTTCAACCATATCAGAAAAAATGCTCAACATGCATCGTTGGAATGTAGCAGGTGCATTACATAATCCAAATGGCATTCTCCTATATGCAAAAGTGCCAAAAGGGCAAGTGAAAGTAGTTTTCTCCTGATCTTTTGGTGCTATGGGAATCTGATTATATCCTGAGTAGCCATCTAGAAAGCAATAAAATTCATGGCCTGCTAATCTATCAAGCATTTGATCGATAAATGGTAAAGGAAAATGGTCTTTACGTGTGACAGAATTCAACTTTCTATAATCAATGCATACACGCCATCCTGTAGTTACTCTAGTTGGTATCAATTCATTATCAGCATTGGTAACTACTGTGACTCCTGACTTTTTGGGGACAACTTGTACAGGACTGACCCATGAACTATCAGAAATTGGGTAAATGATACATGCGTCTAATAGCTTAAGGACTTCTGTTCTAACAACTTCTTTCATATTAGGATTTAACCGACGTTGCATTTCCCTAGTAGATTTAGCATTTTCATCAAGGTGAATGTAATGCATGCAGTCTACTGGGTTTATACCTTTTATGTCTGCTATGGTCCATCCTAATGCTCCTTTGTGCTCTTTTAAAACATCCAACAACTTACCTTTTTGTTCGTCATTTAGGGATGATGAGATGATTACCGGCAGAGTACTTTCTTCTCCCAAAAACGCATATTCCAATGTGTTGGGTAATGGTTTGAGCTCGAGTTTCGGTGGTGATTCTGATGATGGGATGAGTTTCTTCTCTGATGGTGCTAGTTGTTCAACTCTTGATTTCCATTTATTAGTGTCCATGGATGGTGCTGAGTCAAGTAGGGCGTTGACCTCATCAACTGATCTGTCAATATCAAAATCAAAACCAAAGTGAGTTAAGCATGTCTGTAAAGGGTCATCACTAAGGTTTGAAATAAAAGTGTCATCAACTAATGCTTCAATTAAATCCACATCAACAATTTCATCATCTGCACTGTGAGGTTGTTTGGCAATGTTGAAAATATTTAGCTCCATAGTCATGTTGCCGAAGGACAACTGCATATTTCCAGTCCTGCATTGAATATGAGCATCTGCAGTTGCCAAGAAAGGTCGGCCTAGAATAATGGGGATGTGCTTCTTTGAGTCCTGTATTGGTTGAGTGTCAATTACAATGAAATCAACAGGAAAATAAAACTTGTCTACCTGGATAAGCACGTCCTCCACAATACCACGAGGTATTTTCGTGGACCGATCTGCAAGCTGTAACACCACTGGAGTTGGGTGTAATTCTCCCAGTCCAAGTTTCACGAATACAGAGTAAGGCAACAAATTTACACTAGCTCCTAAATCCAACAAAGCATTCTCAATTGTGTGGTTCCCTATACTACATGAGATAGTGGGGGAGCCTGGGTCTTTGCATTTTAAAGGAATTTTATGTTGGAGTATAGAACTAACGTTTTCTGTTAAAAATGCCTTCTTTTGAACATGCATATTTCTCTTTTTAGTACAAAGGTCTTTAAGAAACTTGGCATAAGATGGAATTTGTTTTATAGCATCAAGTAAAGGGATGTTGATACTTACCTGTTTGAAGATTTCGAGAATCTCACCTGTGGATTTTCCCTTCTTTCCTTTCGCTAACCTCTGAGGAAATGGAGCTTTGGGAACGTATTCTCGTGGGTTGGTTTCTTCTTTTTCCTCCGGTGGTGAGTCCTCAGCATTTACAGGTACAATTTGATTTTCTTTTGTCACCGGCATCTCCACTTTATTGTCGACTTCTTTTCCTTTTCGCAAGGTCATGACTGCTTTGACCTCTCCATGCTGTTGTGGTGAACTGGTACTTGCTTTATGTACCCCTTTAGGATTAGGCACTGGTTGACTCGGAAACTTGCCTTTCTCAACAGTCATTGCCAAGGTCTGAACTGAAGAAGCAAGTTGTCCCACCATCTTCTCGAGGCTTGAAACTGATTGGGCTTGTGAATTGAAGCCCGCTCTCAACTCATTTCGTAGTCCATCAATGGTGCGATTCTGTTGCTCAATCGTGGAGTGAGTAACATTCTTGAAATTCTGGAATGCATCCTCCCATGGTCTGGGTTGAGAGTAGTTCTGGTTCTGATTGTATGGTCTGAATGGTGGCTGAGAGGCTTGAGGATTTTGAGGAATTTGTTGCATTGGTGGAGCTGGAGCTGCTGGTCCATTCTGTTGGAATCCTTGAGACCATGAAAAATTGGGGTGGTCTCTCCATCCAGGATTATAGGTGTTGGAGTATGGGTTGTAATTAGATGGCTTTCTCATTACACCTATGGCGTTGGCTTGATCTGGATATGAGTCAGGGTCATGTGATTCTGTTGATTTAGCAGTCGATAACGATGCTATTTGTCGAGCAAGACCTTCAACCATCTCCTTGACTTCTTTGATTCCCGAAGTTGACTCGCCAATTTGAACCTCATTCACTCCTTTAATTCTTCTAGTATTCCTGAGTGATCGACTCCGTTGTTGGGAATTATCCGCTTGTCGCTGGAAAAATTCCCAAATCTCTGATGCACTTTTTGACATTAGCTCTCCTCCACTTGTTGCCATTAGCCATTCTTGCACATTCGGCAATAATCCCTCCAAAAAGTATTGGCATTGGTGCCATTTCTCGTACCCATGATGTGGACACTTCAAGAGTAGCCCATTAAATCGCTCCCATGTTTCGAAAAATTGCTCGTCCTCTCTCTGGGTAAACTCTGAGATTTCCCTGCGAATAGCATTGGTTTTATGCACTGGGAAATATTTATTCAAAAATTTCGTTACCATTTGTTCCCATGATGAAATGCTATTGGCAGGTAAAGTATTTAACCATGAACGAGCTCTATCCTTTAAAGAAAATGGGAATAGTCTAAGTTTTACATCATCATCTGAAAAATTCTCATATTTAAATGTTTGACAAATAGCATGAAAATCATTCAAATGATTATATGGGTCCTCATTTTCTAGGCCATAAAATGTGGGGAGACAATTTAGCACACTAGGTTTTAATTCAAAACTCCTAGCAGCTACATTTGGGTATCTTATACATGATGTGCTCAAATTAGCTAAGGGACTAAAATAGTCCTTAAATGGCCTCTCCTGTGGTGCTTGTAAATCCATTCCAAATTTATTTTTAATGTGCTTTTGTGTGCGAAGTGTTTTTTCTAATTCAAGGTCTATAGGTTCAAGATTAGGTAATAATGACCTACGACCATGCATGCAAAACAAATAAAATAAAAATAAAGATGGGAACAAAACAAATAAAAATAAAGAAGAGGGATAAATTACGATACTAACCTTATTGCGCTATTACAACCTTACTATAAAAATACACAAAAACAAATACGTGAAATAAATTAACTAAAAATTAAATTAATAAAATAAATAAAAATTACAAAGAAAAAATAAATTGAAAATTAAATTACACAATTTTAAAGAAGAGAAAAAGAAAAGAAATACTAACCTTTAAATGTAGATTTACTTTCTTTTTTTTTTAATAATAATAATAAAAAAAATACAAGAAAACAAATAAAAGAAATTATTCACAAAAATTAATTCTATGAATTAAAATTACTTACCTCCCCGGCAACGGCGCCAAAAACTTGTTGTGCAAATTTTAATGTACTCGCAAGCGCACGAATCTATTGTAGTATAGATTAATGGTGACGAGTGTCGATCCCACGAGGAGGTGGATTTTAATTATATATAGAATTAATTTTGTAAATGGGTAGTTGGATTTATGGTGGAAATGATTTGGAATATGCTAATACTTAAATTAAAATGGCGAGAATAAATTCTAAAATTGGAATTGCAATGGAGAGAATAAATTGAAGAGAAAATCTATTAAATTGACGTACTTGGGTATCTGGATCCGTATCAACATGCATCATGGGCTAAATAATCCTTATTAATGCCAATTAAATCATGAGGGGGGAATCCACACCTCATGAACCACGCTCTAATCAATATGGTGCTAAGGGCTTATCGTGCCAAATAATAATAACCTTATACTAGAGAGCCGGTGTAACCAAGGCGGTATCTAGACAAGATTAGTATTATTTGTCGACGAGAAGTCAAAACATCCACAAAAACTAGAGGGGAAGAGAAAATAAATTTACCAAATTAAGCCCATGACACATGTTGAGACTTCACCTTCAACCCAAGCTTGAAAGGAAATTAGCTACTCATAATTGAACTAGGGGCAAAATGGGAATTTATTAAAATACAAAGAAAATACAAGATGGAGAGGGAATTACAGAAAATGGATCCCAAAAATGGATTCAGAGCTATCAAATTAGGGGGGGGAGGCCCCCTTTTTATAGATACATGGAGTAAATCATGGCCATCGGATTAAAAACAGTTTGGACGCTCAGGATTGCGCCACGTCATCAGTCAACAGTCCACGGTTTGACCACGCGGATGAACAGTAACACGGTTTGACCCGGATGAACAGTAACACGGTTTGGTTGAAAATAATCCTGTGTGATGCATGCACCGTACGCGAGATTTTTCGTCCACTGATATGCTGCCACGTCACCGTCAACAGTACATAAGAATTTTAGTCCAACAGGATCGTGACACCTCATCAGTCAATGCCACATCATCGGTCAATGCCACGTCATCGATCCGTCTATGTGAACAGTGTCGTGAACAGTAACGTAGACAGTACCGTATACGTGAATAGTACCGTACATGTGAATAGTGCCATTTTTTCTTTTATGCTCCTCCTAAGGTTTTCGACCGTCCTGAGTTCAAAAGTGATGTCCGTTTTGCCGTCTGATCTCTCCTTTATTGTGAAATGACTATAATGCCCCTAAAATACATAAAATACTTAATTAAAATAACACACACGTAATTACATCACAAGAAGGTTAAATACATAAAAGTAAAGGTTGTTAGTAAGACTTGAAATGTAAAATGACGGTTTTCTCCTTTATAAATATGCATTTTCTAACACTCAACAGCCACCATATAGATGCAGTGATCCATTCGGAAAATGGTAGCTATTGGAGAGGTACAAGGATTTATGGCCATCATGAGGTAGAGCAAAAGCAACATACGTGGACTTTGTTGAGGAGATTAGCTAGCTTATACTCATTGTCATGGCTCTGTTTTGGAGACTTCAATGAGATTCTACAGACGAATGAGAAGACGGGGAAGAACGATAGGCGTGAGTCAAATATAAAAGATTTCCGAGATGCTGTAAAATTCTGTGGATTGAGAGATCTGGGTTTCAAAGGCCACCCCTTCACTTGGTCTAACAGAAGGTTCGGTCCTCAGCTGGTGGAAGAAAGATTAGACAGATTCCTTTGCTGCAAAGACTGGGGGGGTATGTTTCATGAAGTTGCAGCAGAACACCTTGAAACATGGACCTCAGACCATAATCCGATAATGATGGTGCTCGAAGAAAGAGGCAGAAACAGAAGCTTTAAGAGAAGAACTTTCACAAGGGTGCATTATGAGGATATGTGGAGCCCTTATGAGAAGTGTCAAGAGATTGTTAAGCACGAATGGAGTGAGAGTAGAAGCTGGAATTGTGAAGATCCCGTCTCTCAGTTTAAAAAGACAGCCAAAGATTCGCTTGCAGAGCTAAAGATGTGGAGTAGAGAAGAATTTGGTGGAAGGGAAAAGAAGTTGGGAAAGTTGCTGGAAGATTTGAAGAATTACAGACAGAGCAACAACCATTATGAAGATGGTAATGAAATTAAGCTAATAGAGAGGCAGATTGATGATTTACTTGTGGATGAAGAAATTTTCTGGAGGCAGAGGTCGAGGGCTGTTTGGTTGCGAGAATGAGATAAAAATACAAAGTTTTTCCATTCTAAAGCCACAACAAGGAAAATGAAAAATAGAATTGGAGGGATCTTTGATGAAAACAATAGGTGGACTGAGGAAGCAGAGGATATTGAGAGGATATTTTGCGAACATTATGACAACCTTTTCACTTCCAATAATCCATCCCAAAGCCAAATAGAGAATGCATTAAAAAACATGCCTCATAGAGTCACATAGGAGATGAATGCCCAGCTAGACCAGCCCTTCTCTAAAGCAGAGATCACAGAAGCATTGAGTCAAATGCATCCAACTAAAGCCCCTGGTCCAGATGGTCTTCCAGCTACTTTTTTCCAAAAGCATTGGAAGTCAGTGAGCCAAGGAGTCATTGCCACATGCTTGCAAGTCCTTAACGACAAAGGATTTGACTGCAAAAAGGAAAAAAGCTGAAATGGAGTTGATAGTTGCTGTGTGTTGGAGCATTTGGCACTCAAGGAATCTTGCCATTTTCAAAAATAAAAGGGAAGATTCCCATCTATCAGTTGCGGCAGCAGAAGCTTTGGTGCAGTCCTACAGAAGAATCCAAATGCCCCAAATGTCAGAAAGTCCCCCTACGAGTCCTGCTATCCAGCAAAAATGGAGCTACCCACCAGAGGGCTGGTTCAAAGTAAATGTTGATGCAGCAGTAAAAATGGAGCAACAAAGAACTGGTTTAGGAATTGTGATAAGGAATTCTGAAGGGAAGGTTATGGCTGCAGCAATGAAGCCCACAAAGTTTCTTAGCAAGGTTGATGCTGCAGAAGCTGAAGCTGCTAAGTTTGGTCTGGAGATAGCAGAAAATGTTGGATGTTTCCCTCTAATTATTGAATCTGATTCTAAGGAAGTAGTGGAATTAATCTCTCTCAAGAAGAGCACAAGAACCGAAATCTTTTGGGTCATCTCTGAAATCCAAGATCGGATGAAGAGGCTGAAGAAAGTAAAGATACAACACACTCCACGAGGGTGTAATTCTTTAGCTCACTCACTGGCAAATTTGGCTTTAGAGCTAAATGATTTTGTTTTTTGGGTAGATAATATACCAACAAACTTTTTGTACTTATTCACTCAATTGGATGAATGAAAGTTATACTTTCTCTCAAAAAAAAAAAAAAACTGTCTTATTCTCTCTCTCTCTCTCTCTCTCTCTCTCTCTCTCTCTCACCTAAATTTCATCTTTCATCTTTGTTCCACCGGCCGCCATTTTTGAAACGTGATGAAGAATTTTAAAAAAAAAATTGATGAAAATTATTATAGTTAATTTTTGTTATTACGAAGGAGAAGATTTCTGTTGATGGTGAAGAGAAGATGATTTTTGAAACATGAGTGCTGCCATTTTAATTAAAACTTTCAAACTCTACTCAAATTCCAGTGTCAAAAATCACATCAGCACTTTTCACTGTTGTTGCTCTTTCTACTTGCGGGGAAACCTCATGAAATTCCATTATGTTGTAGTATGAAGCTTCGATTTGGAAATACGCACCGATCCTACGCCTCCCATTACTTTAAATAATTGAAATTGATTGGCTGCTTCGCCTATCTATTCATCAAAGGAAAAATACCATTTAAGAGTTTCAGCTCGTTTTGAAGCCAAATCAACAGCAAGGATAATATAGCTTCAAATAATGACCAAAAAGTTGTATTACTTCCCTTTTATTTCATTCTTATGGCAAATTAAAATTGGTATTAAATTAATTAAACAATTCACCCAAAAAAAAAAAAAGTTATGTTCACCCCCCACCGACAGCCATTATTTGAGCTTTCTCTTTTGTTAGCTTCATGGCAAATCCGTTAAAACTCTTCCTATAATTACAAAGAATTAATTCTGGACCTATATTACTAAAATCATTCACATATTATGCATAATCAGTCAAAGAGTCGATATCTTTTTAAAAAAGATGATAGATGAAAGGTTTGAGTGAGAGAGAAAAAAAGAATAAGATAGAGTTAATTAAGTGAGAGAGAGACAATTTTAACGTTTTGTCTCCTACTTTGAAAATTTTATAGGGATAATAAAAAGAGGGGAATATGTATTGTTTATTCTAATTTTTTTTTTAATTTTTATTATCATGTGTCTTAATATTATTAGTCGATGATTGCACGTTAGATCGTGACGTAGAACCTTTGGTACACTATAGAGGGGCATTGCTCGAGGGCAAAGCTTTTTAAGGCACATCAAATCTCATCTCATCTAATTAAGCTCATATTTAGTACTAAGGTAGCTATAATTTAATTTGATAAATACCGACATTTAGTTTAATGACAGCTATATATTTGTATCCACCATTAGCTATAATTACCTTGTACTTTCAAGCACTCTTTGCTTGAATCTTTGATGATAATATATAATTAGAAACGTTGTTATCAGTTTAATGACAATTATTTGTGCCAACTACTAGTCATATGCTAGAATCCAACACTGAGATTGAAATGAAAGGTTACTGATACAAGTTTGTTTGTTTGTTTGTTTATTAATATTTTTTCTTCCCTTAAGAGGATATTGATACGAGTCAATGCTATATAAATGTTACATTACAACTTTCATATTACATTCTTTAAATAAAGTTAATGCGATAGAGATAGAGAGGATAAACTGTAGCTGTGTATCACTATCACATGAGTTGTAGGTAGAGGATGATAAATTTGGCAACTGCAAACAGTGATGTTTAATCCGCAAGCATTCTTTTGGTTAAAGAATCCATCTACCTCACAACACTTATATATTACAATCGTTACAAGTCTTTTTGTGTTTCTGCCCCAATCAATTCAGAACCCTTGTGCCACTTTACGTGGCATGAAGGGATTCACTAAAAAGTGAAAGCCGTCGATACTTGTAGCCAACTGATCATTTCATACCACACAAGTTCGTCACCTAAAATTATATAAGATAAGTATATTAATTCGTAAATATAATTTCATCGATGTATTTATCCACAAAGTATAATTTTCAATCAACTTACACACTCGGAATCTATTGGAATAAGAATAAATTGGGATAAGAAGGAAGAATGAAAATTAAAATAAGTTGTTTATTTAAATTGTATAAATAAAAAAATAAATTATTTATTTGAGCTGCAAAAATAGAAATGCATAGTTTTTGTATTGATGTGTTTACAGTGTTTTGATATTAGAATGAATTGTTACAAATTATTAGAAGACCCTTAGTTGTTAATATAATAATAATAATAATAATAATAAGAACAACCATGAGAATATAAAAAAATAACAATAATAATAATGATGATGATAAAATAATAATAATAATAATGACAAAAATTAACATAATGATAAAAATAACAATTTTAACTAAGCCGTGAGTGGTGGCTGGACAACCGACGACAAGCTCTTGTTATTGAAAGTTGCGGGTTATATAAAGCACTCGTGCTTGTTTCTACCATTGTCCGAACATCGTTGCGACGAATAACAAGAGGCTAACGATCAGTGTGCGCAACAACTGGCTTTGCTGCATTTGGTGATCGGCGTGGGTCGATCATGGCTGCTAAATTTGATCGATAATGGCTGTTGGCTTTGACTTTTGTGGTTTTTTTTTGTGTTTTGAATTAAAGATAAAATTGGATTTAAAAATGTTGGTCCCACAAATGGAAATTCCCCAATCCCATTTTGTTGTGAGTCTTACTCAAATGATTCTCATTCTTATTTTCATTTTGTGAAGTAAATATAGTCAATAATTTTAATTTCAAAATTTTTAATTTTTCAATCCGGAATATAAACACACCATTAAACAAATATGCTTAATGTCCGAAAATAAGAAAAAAAAGGATTTCTAATCAAGCTCTGTCTACCGTGCCCCTTGGGCACCATACACATTGTTTTGTCATCTAGCAAAGTGGCTGTTAGATGAAAAGTATCAAGATCATGCAGGTGTGAAGTGGCCATGTGGTAGTTGAAGGAAACCGGGAGTGCTGGTCATTAGACAGGAACTGTTAATGTTGCAATTAATTGTCCAAGAAAACAAGAAAATGTTGGTGTATATAGCAATAAAATAGTAAGATGGAATAACAATATGTAGAACCAAGTAATATGTGAGGGACAAAAAAAATGTACATGTTGAACATGTTATTTGTTGCAAGCGGCATATAATGGATCGTACTGTAGCAATGAAAAATACAATGAGATTAACTTATGGTAATTAAAGTAATAATGAACAAATAATGAAAAGCTTTGTTTAGTTTTATATTTTTTTGCACATGATGTTGATTAGTGGTATTCAGAATGCAGTCAGAGCCGATAAATCCCGCAGGTTGGAAGAAACTGGAGCAAAAGAAAATCATGCAGAGATGAAGTAGATGGATTGTTGAAGAGGTTGAAAACATAGAAAAAAAAATGAAAGTCTCAGTGGGTGGATTGGATGCAAGTAAAACACTAATTTGGAATTGCACTTGTTATTAACAATGGAATAATATAGAAAGAAGAGAACTTGTGTAAGTGGCATTATTTGTAGTGTATGCATATGGAAATAATGCGAAAATGAGATTAAAATAACAATACATTATGTATTATAAAAAGAAAGAGGAATGAGAGAAAAGAAATGGGCAAAAAAATATAATTGAGAAAACAATGATGTGAAACGAGAAAAACAACAAGTTGTGGAGTGGAGAAAATAAAGAAAATTTTAATGGGAATAATGGTCCATTAGACCGTGTGAAATATGCGTCCAATTTAAAGACATTTAGATTGGATTATTAAAGAATTTGGCCGATCCATAGCTAGGATTAGAATAACAAGTGAAAATCTGAAAAAATGTGGAGCAAATATGGAATGGAGGGGAATGGGGAAAATCAAGTTAGGGAACAGGAACTATGGAATTGATGGTACCTAAAACACCCGTGCATGTGCTCTTATATGGCTATCACCAAAGGCGGTGCTTTAAATAAAAAATATGAACGAAATTGGGTGGTTGGTTAAGATGCAAACGACCAAATGCCCAACATCTGTGAAATAGGTTCGTTGATTAAAGAATAACCTTTGTTGGAATGAAAACAATATGGTCAAGTATAAGCCATCAATTTAACAGCACAGTTGAACTGCGTTTCAATTGGAAGTGAGCATACATGAAGTAAATTAAATAGTGGTGCAAACGTAAATAGAAGGGAAAAATGGAGCAGACATGTTGAATATACTATGAACACATATGTGATATCGAGAAGATGTTGCAACTCTAGGTGTTAAGAAGTGGATTCAAAATGTAAGTTGCAATGTCGACATAAGAAATAGACAACATGAGCTGGAAACACATAATTGTGGTACGTCCATAATATTGTAGCATGTTATGAACAACTATGAATGGTTAGCAAAACATAGTTTAGTAAATCATATTTTGCAATAACTAAATATACAGAGCACACAAAATGTGTATAAATTTTTTGGTTGGTGAAGTTCCTTTGATGGCGATGATTATAATCGAACAGATGGATAAGTTTCATCTTTAAGCGTAGAAAGAAAGATAAGATGGACAATTTTCGAGGACATATCATATGGTATGTTTGAGAAAGGCATGTTCTCTCAGAGTTGTGAAAGTTCAAAACAAATGTGTTTGGCTGAAAAGAAAATCACAAAGAGAAAACAAATTTTATTGAATCCAGAATCTTCTTGACTTGTTGAATTAATACACACATGTATTTATACACACACATTTATGTAACGATCTATAACAAACTTCAATTACTTATTACTTAAAACTAATTATTTTGTTACACACATTTGATATGACTAATAACAAACTTTCAACAACCTATGCTGAGCTGTCAGCTGAAGTTCTGCTTTCCTTAACAATCTTTGTTAACTCACTGATGTTGACGTAGTTTTGCTTCTTAAGCATGTTCTGTTTAGCCTCAGTATATCCTCTACAATGAGCAACCTTAACAACCCCCCTCAAACTCAAGGGACATTGAAGGACATTGAGTTTGACTCTTACATAATTAAAGTGAACAAATGAAAGAGGATTTGTCATAATGTCAGCAATTTGTTCATTGCTTGGAATGTAATGAATATGAAGCTCACCAGCAATTACCTTATTTCTGATAAAATGCATGTTAAGTTCAATATGCTTTGTTCTTGAATGATAAACATGATTTCGAGCTAACTCTGTAGCACTAATGTTATCACACCAAATGGTAGTTGTTTCTGTGCATCTCAATCATATTTCATAAAACAGTGACTGTAACCAACTCAGTTATGCACTTACTGAAGCTAAAGATCTGTATTCACTCTCTGCACTTGACCTGGTAACAACTGATTGCTTTTTAAATGACCAGGATATTAAATTATTGCCTAAGTAGACACAATATGCACCGACAGATTTTCAGTCATCCAAGTTAGAAGCCCAGTCTACATCAGTGAATGCTATGAGTTTCATATCTCCATTTTGAACAAATTTAAGACCATAATCTTGAGTGCTTTTCAAGTATCTCAAAACTCGTTTACATGCCATAAGATGCTACAATATAGGTGATGATATATATTGCCTCAATTTATTCACAACAAAGGCAATCTCTGGTCTTGTCAATATTAAGTACTGCATTCCACCAACTATACTTGTATAGTAGGTTGGATCTTCAACATAATGTTCAAGACTTCTATGAGTTTCTTTCTACAATTTAACCCTCGTACTCATAGGTGTATTAATGCCATTGCATTCAAGCATTTGGACTTTTGATAACAGGTCCCTGATGTATTTTCTTTGAGACAAATAAACACAACTTGTATCATATAAAACTTCTATCCCCAGAAAATAAGAAAGAATGCCAAGATCTTTTAATACAGATATTGTGTTGAACTTAGTAATAAAATTATCCAACTCAATGTTATTTGGTCCTGTAACCAATATGTCATCAACATATATCAACACCATAATCATGATTGAGGTGGTTTTTTTAATGAAAAAGAATAATCAGCTTTGGAGTTTATGAAACCCCACTACAACAGACATTCTTTCAATTTGTTATACCAAGCTCTTGGAGTTTGTTTGAGTCCATAAAGAGATTTATGAAGTTTACACACATAGTATGGTTTTTTAGCATCAATGAAATCTGCTACTTGATCTATAAAGACATTTTCCATCAAATCTCTATTGAGAAAGACATTATTCACATCAATTTGCCTTATCTTCCACTGACAGCCAAGCTTAAGATAACTCTAATAGTAGCTGGTTTGACTACATGACTGAATGTTTCAAAGTAGTTTACCCCTGCAACCTGCTGAAAACCCTTGGCTACCAACCTGCCTTTGTACTTAGATAAGCTTCCATATGTATTATACTTCACTTTGTACACCCACTTGTTACCAACCACTTTATGATCAGATGTTCTTGGAACTAATGACCATGTGTCATTTTTTATTAAGGCATTATACTCCTCTTTTATTGCTTCAAACCATTTGGGATCTTGTAATACTTCATACATAAAATCTGGTTCTGTGTGAATGAGTGATGCAGTGTACAATTTAGGCTTGAATATATTAGATTTGCTTATGGTAGTCATAGGGTGTGTATTTTGTTGAGTATGAAGGGGTGCAGATGAAGTAAGTTGATATGATGATGGTTTTAGTTGTGAAGATGAAAGAGTGTTTGGTTCAGGGATTGGTGCATTGGTTTGCTGTATTGAAGTATTTAATGGTTCAATATATGAGGCATTTATTTGTGAGGATGAAGAAGAATTGTTAATTGGATTAGGATTATCTGGGTGATTAGTACTGCTACTGGTGGAGCTTACCAAATTAGAATTATTATAGCTGCTATCAGAAGGAAGTAAAGATACATATATTGTGGACAAATTATATACTTGATGGGAAGTGAATGACTATGCTGAATAAGGATCAGATTCTTTAGAATTAAAAACAGAACATGAGGAATAAGGAAATAAAAATTCATAAAAAATAACATGCCTGACTATATAGACTCTTCCTGAGGAATGCAAACACTTATACTATTTATGAGATGGACTATATCCAATGAAAATACACTTACTAGAATGATAATCAAATTTATGCTTGTTATAATCTCTCAAGTAAGGGTAACATTCACAACCAAAACATTTAAGTATATTATAGTCAGGTTTATGCTTAAACTATCTCATAAGATGTAAGAAACTTCAAGATTGCAAATTTCAATCTATTAATATGATAAACTGCTGTGTGAACAGCATCCCACCAAAATGTAAAGAGTAGTTTAGCTTGAGCTAGCAATGTGAGTCTTAATTTAACAATATGTCTGTGCTCTGTTTCAACTAATCCATTTTGATGGTGTGTATAAGGACAAGAGTGCCAAAAGATGATCTCATGTTGATTCAAGAAATCAGTAAATGGTCTGTATTCTCCCCCCAAGTCAGATTGCAGTATTTTAATGGTAGCTTGAAATTGTTTTTCAACCTACAATCTGAACAATTTGGAGACACTTAAGGCTTCTGATTTTAGCTTTAGAGGATAGATCCATGTATATATACTAAAATCATCAACAAAGCTAATATAATAGGTATAGTCATCTCGACAAAGAACATGTTAAGGACCCCACAAATCAGTGTAAATGAGTTCAAGAACTTAAGAGGTTTCTGTTTTAGTAATTAGAAAATGTAACCTATGATTCTTCCCTAGTTGATAGACTTCACAAACATGTTGGAATGCTTGTTTAGTTGATTTATTGGAAAGATTAATGGAAGGAACATGCTTAAGTAAATGCAATAGAATCTGAGTATGAGGATGCCCAAATCTCCTATGAAAAAGAGTTATTTTATTAACTGGTTCAGTACAAGAAGAAACATTAGTTTGATAACAAGACAAAAGACTTGTATTATTATTCTGAACAACATTTGGAACAAGAAAATTCAGACAACATGTAGAAAGCATTGACAAAGGCTTATTAGAAGAGGTATGACACAAAAAGGATTAATGAGAAAATCGGGTTGACTGAGAAGAGTTT
Organism: Citrus x changshan-huyou; assembly: GCA_039657385.1. NCBI lineage: Eukaryota > Viridiplantae > Streptophyta > Magnoliopsida > Sapindales > Rutaceae > Citrus > Citrus x changshan-huyou. The sequence continues at coordinate 6,541,754 of CM077555.1, read as the reverse complement.
AGAAGCAGCTTTTATAATTCTTTTTCAGCAAGTCCCTATAGAAATACTTTCCCTTTCAGAGAATCCTTCATATAACAAACATTGCCAACAAATTCAACAGAGAGGTTATTATTAACTGTCAGTTTTGAGATGCTCAATAAATTCTTTGTAATAGAAAAAACCAACAATATATCTCTAAGTGCAATGTATGTATGATTATAAGCAATGTTAGAACCTTTATAACTAAAACAAGCATCACAAATATGAGTAATAGTCAAACATTGACCATTGCCAATGATAAGCTGATCCAAGCCTTTAAATTCATCTTGAACATTCATATTAGCCATATTGTTGGTTAAGTGATGTGTAGCACCACTGTCAAGGTACTAACGTTCATCAGTAAGACCCTCAAAATCTGCAACATGAGCTTCAGGAACAGCGAAAGGTTCTGATAGATAGATGACAAGAGAATAATGATTTGAGTAAGGAATATCATAATAATCTTCAAACGATGATTGATAACCAGAGAATGGTTGAAAGGTAGCCATATATGTTGTCTTTGGCCCAAACATTTGACCGTTACCAAAAGATTTAGATGAAGGTAAATATGTGTCATCATTTATGCGGCAACAACCATCAGCAGTGTGACCTTTCTTGTGACATATTTGACAGATAGAAATGCCTTCTCCAAAATCATTAGTTTTTAGAACTTGAAATCCAGCAGAAGGAAACATGTCTTTTATATGTGGTTTAGAAAATTGCATAACTTGACCTCTGCTAGCTCCACCAAAATGACCACCTCTACTACCAAAATTACTACCACCAGTAGAAAAACTCCTAGAATATGAATTGGAAATCATGCTTCTACTAGGATTTGAATTTTTGCCTCCAAATTAACCAAAATGTCCATTAACAGAAGAACTTCTCCTAAAGTTACCTCTCATGTGTGAGTCATTTGTATTCATCATATTGTAATTAGCATTGAACATAGACTGAGAGTTCTGATTTTGTTCTAATCTTGCTTAATTTGTCAATAATAATGCATATGCATCATCATATCTCATTTTATTAGCTGTGATAATTGAAGCTAGATCTAAATAACCAAGTCCTAGGCCATTCAAAATTCTCATCAACAGATCCTTCTCAGTTATAGTATCACTAGCACAAGCAAATTTGTTAGCAAGCAATTCATTTTGTTATAATACTCCTTAACAGTCATGGATTCTTTTATCAAAATATCTAGTTCATATCTAAGTTGCATCACTAATTGTGGATAGTAGCCAGCCAAGAAGAGTTTGATCTTGTGCTCTTCAATTAATATAAGTTGAATTTTCAACCTTTTCAACAGATCCATCAATATTTGTAACAGACATTTATTGATCTGGAATAGTTTGAGCTTCTGAGATGAATCCTTCAAGCCGATTTCCTCTAATTGAAGTTGAAACTTGTTTGCGCCAGAGTAAGAAATTAGATCGATCAAGCTCGACAGTTGGAGCAAATGTAAACGAAATTTATGATACTTGATTCAATTGATTTGAATTATTAATTGACTTAATTGGAATTGAAGTGCTAGAGCTTGCCATTGATGGCTCTGATACCATGTGAAAGCAAATGTGTTTGGCTGAAGAGAAAATCACATAGAGAAAACAAATTTTATTGAATCCAGAATCTTCTTGACTTATTGAATCAATACACACATGTATTTATACATACACATTTATGTAACCATCTATAACAAACTTCAATTACTTATTACTTAAAACTAATTATTTTATTACACACATATGACTAATAACAAACTTTCAACAACCTATGCTGAGCTATCAACTGAAGTTCTGTTTTCCTTAACAATCTTTGCTGACGTGGTTTTGCTTCTTAAACTTTTTCTATTTAGCCTCAGTATATTCTCCACAATAAGCAGCCTTAACAAGAGTGACCGCTACAGGCTTGCAATTTGAGTAAAGAAAAAGAGTTAAGTGAGAATTCAATTATAAATGACAGTCTAACTCACTTACTTATGTCAGTCCAAGCAGGAGGTCCCACAAGTTTATCTAACAAATTGGCTTGCGAAGGTGAATGTAGATATGAATAGGATGAATGAAATATTCGCAGCAACTAGGTAGGAACTACAAGTAATCATTTCATGAGCATTTATCCGATGGAACAGATTATCATATCTCGAAAAGATTTCTCGTAAATGTCACAATATTGAGTTATTCTATTGTCAAATATATGTTATCTACATCATGGTGTTGCACCGAATGGAAAAATACGACTCCTACAAGGTACCGAACCCCAAGAAAAGTAAGGATTGTCAACCATAAAAAATCCTTGTCATACTTACAAATGCATATGATTACTGTTATAGCTTAAAGTTTTAGTATGCATATACTATAAAATAATGCCAAGTAGCACTGAAATTTTCAATCCCACACAAAATCTGGCTAGCAGCTAGCACTAATCCCACTAGCGGAAAAAAATTTAATTTGGGTTACAATGAGAAGATAGTGCATATATTTGATTCCCCACCATATGTTCGAGGGAGATGCTTCGGAGAATTTATTGCCATGGATTATTTGAGTGATTTGAGTTTCTTTTTGTTGTCATTATTGCAGGGCATTTTCCAGGTTGTTTTGTATCATTATTTTGTGCATACGCAATTCTGGCTCATTTGTCTGACATATTTTCCGCCAACACTGAAGCTGCTTACATGGAAATTGTTAATCTTGTTTTCAGGTGCACATTTTATGTTTAACACAGAACAATGCACAATATACACTTAAAAGTGATTCAAAAAAAATAAAGCCAAGAAATTGGGTGCTACCATATGAGCCAGAGTCCAATCAATGACTTTGGTGGGCTTGGGCTCATTTGCATCCATCCCTGCTGGGTTTGATATGCATGGTGTCAGAACTCAAGGAAATTTTATTTTTGTTGTGCAGTGTGTTTGCATTATTGTGCTTGCATTTGTTTATGTATGGGTGTAACTTGTTCATGTGCAAGCACACAAGGATCAACTACAACTTCATATTTGAATTTTCACCCAACACTGCACTCAAGTACAGAGATGCATTTCTCCTTTGCACCACTTTCATGACTGTTGTTGTTGCAGCAATGGTTGTGCACCTCCTCCTACGAGCTAGCGGCTTTTCGCCTAGCAAAATTGATGCCATACTGGAATCCTCCTTCTGGTTAGCTCCATTATTGCATAATTGCAAGAAATACTTTAGTGTATGTGAATTTGTTGACATATGATAGTAGCAAAAAGTACCATGGTACATCCTAAATTACTAATACACTCTTATACATCTCTAGATTTCAATTTGTCTGCTCATATGTCCTTTTGACATCTTTTATCGCCCAACTCACTACTGCTTCCTTCGCAAAATTCGTAACATAATCTGCTCAACATTTTGTAAGGTACCTTTACCTACTTTCACTTCTTCAATACGGAGATGGATTGCATATGTGTATCTCAAAGCAGCCACAAATAACATCATCTTCGATGAATGCAGGTTTTGATGGTAGACTTTTTCATGGCTGACCAACTTACTGGTCAGGTAATCAATCTAACCAACAATCAGTGTTAAAATTTTATCTATCAAACACATGCTAGGGGGTAATGCCAGTTTCGAACATAAAGTATCGAAACTTGCTTGTGAAACAAGGCATGAAGTTTTCTCAATCACATAATCAGCTGACTGTATATTTCTTTTGTGATCATCAACAATTGTTTCTCATTTTAAGATTCCATTATTAAGACATTTAGAATCGACAGCCTGTTATGTTCTAGCTGGAAGTTTCAAAACACATCATTATGACACCTGCAAGAATGGAAGACTGTACAGGGAGCTTGCTTATGTCATCTCATTTTTGCCATATTATTGGCGTGCAATGCAGGTAAACTCATACACCTAGTAGTTAATTTCTTTATTGACTTCCGCGGACACACCATAAAATCTAACATTCTATAATTTGACTCTCAGTGTGCAAGGCGATGGTTTGATGAATAAGACACAAACCATTTGGCTAACATGGGGAAGTATGTTTCAGCCATGGTGGCAGCCGGCGCCAGATTGGCATACACTAGGCAAAGCAACTACCTGTGGTTTGGCATAGTCTTGGGGACTTCTGTGGTGGCCACTATTTATCAATTATACTGAGATTTTGTCAAGGATTGGGGATTCTTGAACCCAAATTCGAGGAACCCTTGGCTTAGAGATGACTTGATTATGAGGAACAAAAGCATCTACTACATTTCCATCGTGAGTCCTTTGTCAATTTTCCCAGAGTTAATCATGGCATTCTCGTCAAACATTTGAAAACTTATCCTAACTCATTGAGAAATTCGATTGTAGGCCTTGAATGTAGTTCTAAGAATAGCTTGGGTGGAGACTGTGATGTGGTTACATGTTACCACTGTTCAGTGGCGTATGCTAGATTTCTTCATGGCTTCATTGGAAGTCATACGACGAGGGCACTGGAATTTCTACAGGTACTTTCTGTTTCACACAATTCAGTATAGATTCTGAGACAACTAGGCTATGTACTAATTATACAGCCTCGTATAACAGGTTAGAGAATGAACATCTAAGCGATGTTGGCAAGTTCAGGGCTGTGAAGGCAGTTCCTTTACCATTCCGCGAGATGGATTCTGACTGAAATAAGACAAGATTGTTTCTCAAAATTAATGTACATAAGTCCATGATTGTTGACAGAACAGGAATGTCATATTTTTCAGCTACTTAAGGCAAGAAGGATCCGCATTTTATTACAACAATGTGGAAGAAAATCCTTATCATTCATTGATCACAGATCCAACTCAATTTGCCAATTGTCAAGCTCCAAGTGTTAAGCAGCAACTGTGTAGTGACAGTAATTGAAAACATCCCTAATAGAGCAAACACATGGACAGATCACTAAAATATCTATAGACAATGCTAACGAACAAAGACAATTCTTAGCATACATTAACAAAAATACTAATAACAAATAAATCTGAACTAAACTTGGTTGATAGCGGCTGTTCAATACAGTTGGGATTTGATACCATAACGACTTTTCCCACCACAGAGAAAGTTAAGTAAAAATGAAAAAAAAATTCTGAGGACTGAAAATCAAATAAAGAAATAAAACCCAGTATTGAATGAAATCTGTTAAATCAGTAATGGATGTGATGACGTGGCGTGTCTGCCCGAGGTTTATTTTAGTCTGTTACAGATTCCATCAGCAATGCAGACACTCAAGCTGAGTAAACAGTACCACGTCCGGTCATTGTATCTCTGAGTGTAGAGATTAGAGAGAGTAAGCCAAATTTTTCATGAGCTGGCTGGTATTTTCACTATCGGCTTCTGTTAAGCTTGACATATGGCAAGTTTCCCAGAATCAAATTGCACACTCCGCCGAATTTTGTTTGTAGACGATAAACTCTTTTGCATGGTAACTTTCTTAAACTCTATTTGTCTCATTCATGAGATTCATAGGTAAATTTAAAGAATCCCAAAATGCATTATTTCTAAGACAACAAACATCTATGTATCAAATCTCATAACAGTAATAGATATTGTTTTTTTCACCTGAATAATACCCGAATTTTACTCAATCTATGTCATTACAATTTCCAAATATAACTGCTGATGCCATTTGGACATATGAAGACTGAAACAACCGAAGTCCTTCACTCACCAGCATGAGTGAAAAGCAATATAGAGAATCAGTAAACCTTATGAGGACTGTTCTCTCAAGGATTCCGCTATTCTCTTTGAGAGACAGTAAGCAGTAGACTGGATTGTGATCATAGGATTGACACCAACAGCGCTTGGAAGAACACTAGCATCGCAAACATATAGGCCTTCTGCTTCCCAACTCTGCCCGTTCTCGTCAACCGCGCCCTCTTTTTCATTAACCCCCATCCTACAGCTTCCCATTTGATGGGCAGTACCGTAGACCATCCAGTTCTCCACTGGTGACTTTGGCCCTTCTGCTGCATAAACTGTGTCCAGAAACTGCTCCACTTCCTTTTTGGTAATTCCTTCACATTTGAGTCGCTGCCCATCACTCCGATGAGTGCCAACTTCAACGGCTCCTGCTGCTATTAAAATCCTCAATGCCTGCCTCAATCCGGCTTTCAAATTTTCTTTGTCCAATTGATCTAATTTATGGCTTATCCTTCCCTCTACTTTAACTTCTCCAGATCCGCGATCCCTGATTATTGTTATCAAGTGTGCGGTTCTTGAATACTTCAACATGGTTTGCTTAAAGTCAATTCCGGACAACCAAGGACAAAATACAGAAAATTTTGCAGGTGAAAATTCAGGAGTTTCGATGAGGACTCTCACTTCGGAATCTCCTGAAACCACCTTGTGGGCCGATGTGATTATTCCACCCTCATAGTTTTTTCCCTTGAACTCTAAGTTTGAGTCTGGAAAGTATCCCCAGGCCATCAGAACAGGATGAAGGTGAAGATTCTTGCCAATGTGCTGATTCTTCAATCCACTAGAGATCATCAAAGGGGGAGTCAATAGAGCCCCACATGCTGAGATTGTTGCTTTTGTTTCGATCTGAAACTTCATTCTGATGTCGTTATTCAAAGCTTTTGCTATCACTCCCGAGCATTTCATTGTCCTTGTGCTTCCATTATCGCTCTTCTCCAATATGAATCTCTCGGCTTTGCATCCCGTTAAAATGACTGCACCATGGTTTACGGCATCAACAAGCCAGGTACTATCAGTCCCCTTTTTGTCTCCGCTTTTACAGCCATGACCGCAAGATCCACAGTAATGATTCTCCGAGGAATTTCTCGGTATCCTTTCAACATCAAGGCCAAGATTTTTACATCCTTTTCGAAGTACTTGATTCTGGAACCCCTCTTGTACACAATTCTCCGTAACACCAATCCTCTCCCACACGATATCCATTGCTGAAAGATAGTCAGGGCTACCAAAGAGTGGGAGCTTATAGTCCCCTGCCCATTCCTGAAGCAAGGACTTGGGTGTCTTGATGCAGGCCGACCAGTTGACAGCTGAGCCGCCACCAACAGTTGATCCTGCCAGAATCGTCATGTTCGCATCAGTAGTTGGAAGGATCCCTCCGGATTCATATAGTTGCTCAAATGAAGGGCCTTCAAGGAGAGAATAATCCTTAGGAGTAAAGTAGTTCCCTTTCTCAATTACAACAACCTTCTGCCCAGCACTAGCCAGAACAGCTGCTGCAACACCACCTCCGCAACCAGAGCCAACAATTACAACATCACATTTGATTTTGTACACATTCTGTTTAGAATCCTTCGTAACTTGGAGGCTTTTCTGAGTGAGTGATTGCACAATGGTTGAGTCGGTTTCATACATTGTTTCAACTATTCCCTTCTCTAGAGGCCTCTCCTGTTGAACCTCGGACTCATCCTCATAATTTTCTACATGATAATCAATCGCTTCCCATGCTGGATTTTTTCCGTTTTCATCAAGCTGCAAAGGGAACGGCGAATTTGTGAATTACAAATGTGCTTTAAGTTGTATACTGGTTGTGTTCTTATTGCTAAGCATGTCATGTTTTAAGCGTAAGCTTCTTTTATGACTCGCTTAGCTTTTTGGCTCACTAATTGTATTGTACCAAGAAATAAATAAAAGGAACTCGATAGCGAGCGCGATTGCGCACACCTGATCATCTCCCATAAATATAAATCAAACATAGATCTTTTTCTTTATCTACCTTAATTCTTGACTTTTGTACCCAAAAATTATTGTAATTGAATTAAAAGAAAAAATCTTTTGGTCAATGCAAGCACCAAAATAATATTAATTTTTCAACATCATAGCTTCGTGTAAAAATAGCGTTGGTTTTAGGTATAATATATAATATCTTAATTAGATAGCTTTTGTTTTGAGTCCACTCAAAACTCCTTCAACGAAATTCTTGAGTTCTAATCAAGCTATGTGGGATTCTGACACCCCTCACCCTTAAATGTTGTAAATTTATTATTTTTCTGTTCATTCCATTTCAATGACAAAGATAGTATCTATCTACATTCATTCGTTTGAGTATTCATATAAGGTTCCTACATATAAAGTAATTCAACTACCTAATTAAAAATGATAACGATGTTTTAACCTTCAATATGTTTCTCTGTTTTCCTTATTTGTTTTATATTTACTTGTCGGCACAAAATTTGTTATCCAATCTACAACAGCTGCTTTAATGCGTGTGATTAATATGTGACCAATGAACCATGATAGTTTTTTTATCGCGGATAAATTCTTTTATTAAAAATGATTTTTTTATTTTTTCAGGAATCTTAAAATAGTACTCAAAACTCCGAATTTAAGTTATGGCTGGCTGCATATTTTTCCCCTTAATTTGGATTGTGTTAAATTATGAAAGTGATATTTATAGTAAATAAGAAAAAATTGTTGATCTATAAATTTATTGAAAATTTTTAAATGACAAAATAATATTTATTACTTGCCATTTTTTATATTCTCAAGTCTTTAACCTACCCATTTATTTTCAAAAACATTTGCTAAAGCTAACAATTTACGAAGTTCATAAAACATATCCAAAACTCGACTCCTAAATAATATGTCCTTTCGTCCAGATGCGGCATGTTTGAAGTTAAATTTCAGAATAATAATTTGTAAAATACTAAGCGGCACTTTTGTAGCCAGGAAAATAAATGAAACATATTAATCACAAAAATTATACATATTTTTAAAATTTACAATATATACCACATTTTTTTAGAAAAATGTGAATCTGACACTATAGAACAACAATTAAATATTAAACTATTGTTTATAAGTCATGTTTGGGATTGAGGTACTGTAATTTAATTTGTAATTTTTAAGCTACAACTGTTGTAGAAAAAAGTTATAACTACGAAATAAAAATTAATAATATATAGTAAATATAAATTTTAAATAATAATTTTGACAAAATTATTAAAGATATAATAAATTTTTCATTATATAAGTAAAAAATTATCTCAATATAACTTTTAAAATACAGCAAGTAATGTTTATCATACGCTTTAGTACTGTAACTTTTAAATTACAGCTGCCTAACTTCAATCACAAATACACCCATAGTATCATATTCTAATGATAATACCTAATTGATTTATTAATAACAGGGGTTCTTCTCATTTCCTTTATTATAAGGCTCTCCTTAAGTTACAATTGATATAAGATTAGTTCCACCTGTTAAAAATAAGGTAAAAATATAAGATTAGCCCCACTTGACCACTTGCTCATTACTTATTTTTGTATTATTTTAATGATTGTAAATTATATTAAATGTAATATAAAGATTACCTTATTATAAATATGGATTAAAAATATATTTCTCTCAAATTATTTGTGAGAATAGATTTTTAAGTCAATGCTCGGTTGACATCTAAGCTAAACTGCAAGCATATGTATCTAAAATCTCACAAATTTCATATTGAAATAGTTCTGTAAAATTGCAACAAGTTTTTTTTTTTAAAAAAAAAAAAAGTAGTCATGTAGATGTATATGTCAAAAATAACAAAAAAATGCAAAGAAATTTTCCAAGTGAAAGAAATTACCTGACAGAAGAAAACGAAGAGGCAAAAAATTTTGAGGGTAACAAATGCAATTCTAATAGGAGTAAAAATCCAGTTCTTGAACCATTTCTGCAAAACCTTTTCCCTCTTCTCCAATGACATGCTTGAAAAGTTGTTAATATAAGGCCATTTCTCACTTAAACAAAGAGACCCACAAAGCATCAACGTCCCCAGCTTTGTGGACAGCATCAGCAACACCACTCTGATCAATATCACACCTTCAGTCAGTAGCCTCTTCACCACAATCTCCGCCACCTGCCAGTCAAACAAACCAATGCATGTTAATGATCAATTTCAGGTTAACGAGCAATCACTCGTTATTGTGAATAATTTGAAAAAAAAAAAAAAAAAGAGCTAATCTTTAAGTTGGATAGTGGATTACTATGTTTATGATCAATTTCAGATTAACAAGCATTGACTCGTTATTCTAAATGATAAAAAAAAAAAAAAAAAAAAAAAAAACGAATTGATCTTTTAAGTTGAATATTTAATTACCTTATCAGGAACTGGGGCCTGAGCCCCAGAAGCTTTGTAAAAAGATTCCAGGGCCTGGCCAGGACGATCCTCTTTGCCCTCCAAAGAAACGGAAGGCAAAGGGGGTAAAAAGACCTCGCATAGGCTAGCCAATGCGAGCAACTCAGCTGAACTTAGGCCATGATTGTATTTCTCCGCTTTGCTTCTCCTCCCACTCAACAAAGGATGGCAATTTCTCCCCATATTTTTTTTAAATTTAATTTACTGTACTTAACTGGTTCCTTTTTTTGGAAATGGATATGAGAAAGGGCGGCTGAACTGCAATGTACTTGGTTCTGTTTGCTTCTTTACTATTCAGACTGGAATCTTAATGCACAAGCACTTAAATTAAATGTTTTTTTCACCTTACGGGAACATTGCTTTCGCTTTCCACTTCTAATTTATGAGCACACGTGCCGCATGCAAAGGCCACAATTTTGGATTGCCCACAAGGACGGGTACAAGTAAGCTTCCTTTTTCTACTAACCAATAATTTTCATAACCACCCCTTTTTTTTTTTTACTTTAATGCCGCCTTTTTTCATGGGGTTTGGCATTTTCCAGAGACCATTAGTTCTTTGGTCTCTGGACCAATTGCTGAGTGCCACGGTGCTGCTAACCGCCCTGTTAAATGTTTACCTGTACAAGAAATTGTTGATAAGATGCACAAGCAATGTTAATTCTAGATTTTCAGAAGGGGAAATATGCCTCCCGAATGATCTTATTTGTTAGTTTAATTTTTGGTTAGTTTTATAGTGGGTTTGGTTAGAATTTTTTAATAACCAAGTATAATTATAAAAAATAAAATCTTATAATTATAATTTATTTAATTTTTGTAATTAAATTAAGTATAAAGAAGTTTACAAAAATTAACGTGAAGAGAAAAGCTCCCTATAATTATTGTAAACTTCCCCATAAATAATATTAAGAAACTTCCCCATACAAATTAAATGAAATTATGATTATAAAAAATTATTATGATAATTTTTAAATAAAATTATAATTGTAAAAAATTAACATATTGGATTTAAGATTTATTTTTTTATTAAACTCAGTGATATTCTTATAATTATAATTTTTTAAATTTTATAGAATAAAATAGTCTTTTAATTCATTTAGGGATAAAATAATCATTTTTTTAATGTTAAAGTAATTGATTGATACAAACTTAAAAATAAAAATAGTACAAAATATATATCAAAATTTTATGATGGTTATATATATATATATATATATATAAAAGTGGCGTAGAGATAATTTTCCTTAATTTAGAGGCTTGCAAGTTGAGGTTTGTCAATTAATAATGGGGCTAGAGTGAATTTAAGCCTCCACTTTATCCAAATCTTGTGTCTCGACATTACTTTTTTGGTTTAAATATTTGAGGCCACCGCACAGTTTGGTTCCGCTATTGGATTGATTACCGAAAAAGATGCAATGACACAAAATAGAAAATTGATATGGAAAAATAAATAAATTTCTACTGTTTAAATTTTTAATTAAAGCAAAGAAAAAAAAATTGATAATTGTGATTGAACAACGAAAAATTAATTCAGATTATGACATGTAACCACTATATATGGGGACAAGTCACTGAAGTGTTAATTAGTTTACAAAATATGGGATTTTATATATATTTTACAAAAATATCTTGGCAATAATCTTGGGGGTATTAATAAAGAGAAAAATATATTTATTTATCAAATTAAACATAAAAGAAGATAAAAATTAATGTAAAAATTTCTTACTATTACTTTACTTTTAAGGTTAATTTGGTATTTATAAATAAAAATTATTGTTAGAGTATTATTATTAAAAATAAAGAAAAAGTAAGGACAAAAATATAATTGATAATATTTATGTTTTGAGATATTTTTAAAATATAAAAAATTAAACTAACAGTTAATTTAAAATTTAAAGATTAAACAAATCATTTCTCTAAGTTTGTTATTGATTTCAAATGATGGAGTTACGTGAAACTAAAGTTCAGCTGTAGTGGCAAGAAGCTTCAATTAGTGAAGCTTCAGCTAGTACGGTCACATTTATACCACAAAATTTTTTAAATATATAAATGATGCAATGTACCGTTGTACACTCTGAGCATCATAACAAAACGTTTGGTCGAGAGCTGAAGTCAGGAAGCTCATCATTAATGCTCTCACAGGTCTAATTGTCCATGAAATAATTGAATTATTTAACTTTTAAAATCTTGGACTTAAATCAATTGTTAAATTTTTTAACATAGATCTCGAACAACATGTGCATTTATAGCGGTATATAATTAATATTTAATTAAATTTATTTATTTTTATAAAAAACTAACAGCTAGCAATTACAATCTTATAAAAAGCTTTAGTACTAAATCTTTTTCTCTCTCTCTTTTTTTTTTTTTTTACTAATAATTTAGAGATAGTTTCAACCATTAAAAATTATTGATTGTAAAACTCGCCATGACTATTAACGAATAACTCCATGGCCTAAACTCGCTGTGACTCTTTAATTACGAAAAGCAAGTTTCGGAGGACTTTGACTTCTGAGGCTACTGTCAATAGCATTAATTTTGGCATTAATAGCAATGAAAAGTCATAGCGATATTTTGACATTTTAAATTGATCTTACTATTTTTCATTAAAAAAAAAAATTGGAGAGTTGGGTTGATGCTTGGCCAGCTGCAACATGAACTAGGGATGGCAATGGGGAGAGAAGGAAACGGGATCAATTTTTTTGTATTTATCCCTGATATTTTATGTATGTTCCCGTCTCTTCTTCGTTTCCGTCACAATTATTTTAGAGAATCTCCATTCTTTCTTTAAATAATAACAGGGGATCTCCGAAGGTCCCTAATCCCCGAATAACTAATATATATTTTTTTTATTTTTGATTTTGAGTTAATCATATTAAAATAAAAAATTTAAATAAAAGTAAAGTTTGAAATATATCTTACATTAATATCCATTACAAAAGTCACATATATTAAATTAGTAAGTAACGCAGCATGTAAGGGATACAAACTATCATGAACAAATTAATAGCCTAATACAAAATTGTTACAAATAAAATCAAATTTAGATTCAAAATTAACTTTTCAATGGTGGCGTGGACACTTTATAAATGTGGATTATTCACTTTACAGCACAATAGTTAAGTTGTAGCAAATTAAGAGCAAATATTAGATTAGATTATATATTAAAATTGTGATTTGCTGTGGGCAATTATAACATCTAAAAATAAATAAAAATAGATTTAAGATAAATAAAAAATAGATTTAAGTTTTAAATATTTAATGAATATTAAAATTAAAGCAAAAGTTTTTGGCTAATAGAATCTGTCCGGTCTTTTTAATGTCCTAAATAAAAATTTAGGACTTTAATTAGTTAATTAAGCTTAAAAGTTTAATAATATAAATATTTTGATATTTTTTATTTTTACCAATACTTATAATTTTATAATTCAAATTTTATTATTTATTTACTAGTAATTTTAAAAAATAAAAATTAAATTAAAAATTAAAACGGAGAAATGGGTAGGGGATGGGGATTCCACTTCATCCCCGTCCCTTCCTCGAATAAGAAATTGGGTAAAAAAATTTATCCATCCCTTCCCCGAATGAGAAATTGGGTATAAAATTATCCTCATACCCTTCCCGAATAAGAAAAATCTCTGAGAGTATCCGTCGCCGTGGGAATTTTTATCATCCCTAACATGAACTTGTTAGAGAAATTTTACAGTACACCAAAGGTATCATATTAAAATTTAGGGTTCAGTTATATTAAAATTATTTTAAGATAGAATATTTTTTTATAATACACGGTTAAAATTATAATAATTTTTTTTTATTTATTATTTTATGTGTGTGATTGTAATTATTCTCTACTTTAGAACAGCTCCAAAATAATCCTCACCTGCAATTTAACGTGAAACCATTAACTATCAATATCTAAACCATTAACTATCGGTATCTAAATACGTGGCAATAGAAATTTTAAAAAAATTTAAAACAAAAATTACATATTATCCACTTAATTTTTACTGACAAAACATTAAATTTTTCTCTCTCACCCTTAATTAACTCTGTCTTATTCTCCACGCCAAATCTTCACCTATCACCTTTGTTCCACCGGCTGCCATTTTTGAAACGTGATGAAGAAGTTTTTTTTTTTTTTTTTTTTGGTTTAAATTGATGAAAATGATGATAGTTAATTTTTGTTATTATGAAGGAGAAGATTTCTGTTGATGGTGAAGAGAAGATGATTTTTGAAACATGAGTGCTGCCATTTTAATTAAAACTTTCTCAAATTCCAGTGTCAAATATTCCAATCACTTCATCACTTTCCACTGTTGTTGCTCTTTCTACTTGCTGGGAAACCTCATGAAATTCCATTATGTTGCAGTATGAAGCTTCGATTTGGAAATACGCACAGATCCTATGCCTCCCATTGCTTTAAATAATTGAAATAGATTGGCTGCTTCGCCTATCTATTCATCAAAGGAAAAATACCATTTAAGAGTTTCAGCTCGTTTGAAGCCAAATCAACAGCAAGGATAATATAGCTTCAAATAATGACCAAAACGTTGTATTACTTCCCTTAGTTTCATTCTTATGGCAAATTAAAATTGGTATTAAATTAATTAACAATTCACCCAAAAATAAAAAGTTATGTTCACCCCCCACCGACAGCCATTATTTGAGCTTTCTCTTTTGCTAGCTTCATGGCAAATCCGTTAAAACTCTTCCTATAATTACAAAGAATTAATTCTGGACCTATATTACTAAAATCATTCACATATTATGCATAATCAGTCAAAGAGTCGATATCTTTTTAAAAAAGATGAGAGATGAAAGGTTTGAGTGAGAGAAAAAAAGAATAAGATGGAGTTAATTAAGTGAGAGAGACAATTTTAATGTTTTGTCTCTTACTTTGAAAATTTTATAAGGATAATAAAAAGAGGGGAATATGTATTGTTTATTTCAATTTTTTTTTTTTTATTACCATGTGTCTTAATATTATTAGTTAGTGATTGCACGTTAGATCGTGACGTAGAACCTCTGGTATACTATAGAGGGGCATTGCTCGAGGGCAAAGCTTTTTAAGGCACATCAAATCTCATCTCATCTAATTAAACTCATATTTAGTACTAAGGTAGCTATAATTTAATTTGATAAATACCGACATTTAGTTTAATGACAGCTATATATTTGTGTCAACCATTAGCTATAATTACCTTGTACTTTCATGCACTCTTTGCTTGAATCTTCGATGATAATATATAATTAGAAACGTTGTTATCAGTTTAATGACAATTATTTGTGTCAACTACTAGTTATATGCTAGAATCCAACACTGAGATTGAAATGAAAGGTTACTGATACAAGTTTGTTTGTTTGTTTGGTTATTAATATTTTTTCTTCCCTTAAGAGGATATTGATACGAGTTTATGCTGTATAAATGTTACATTACAACTTTCGTATTACATTCTTTAAATCAAGTTAATTGGATAGAGATAGAGGGGACAAGCTGTAGCTACGTATCACTATCATATGAGTTCGTGGGTAGAGGATGATAAATTTGGCAACTGCAAGCATTCTTTTGGTTAAAGGATCCATCTCACAACACTTATACATTACAATCGTTACAAGTCTTTTCGTGTTTCTCCCCCAGTCAATTCAGAACCCTTGTCCCACTTTGCGTGGCAGGTGAAAGTCGTTAATGCTCTTAACCAACCAACCATATCATACCACGTAAGTTCATCGCCTCAAATATATAAGATAGGTATATCAATTCGTAAATATAATTTTATTGATGTATTTATTCAAAAAGTATCATTCTCAACCATATCATACCACGTAAGTTCATCGCCTCAAATATATAAGATAGGTATATCAATTCGTAAATATAGTTTTATTGATGTATTTATCCAAAAAGTATTATTCTCAATCAACTTACGGTGTGTTTATCAATCTTGAAAGTCGGAATTTATTGGAATAAGAATAAATAGGGATAAGGAGGAATAAAAATTAAAATAAATTATTTATTTAAATTATATAAATTAAAAAATAAATTATTTATTTAAGTTGTTTTTATTGATGTGTTTACAGTATTTTGACATTAGAATGAATTATTACAAATTATTAAAAGACTCTTAATTGTTAACATCATTGTCATCATCGTCATAATAATAATAATAATAATAATAATAAAAAAAAAAACAATAATACTACTAATGAACAAAATGATAATGACAAATTAATATTAATAATAATGACAAATTAACAAAAATGAACAAAATGATAATGATGATGATAATAATAATAATAACGATAAAAACAACAAAAATAACATTTTTGACTACGCCGTGAGTGGTGGCTGGACAACCGGCGAGGGGCAACGATGTTCGGAGAGTGGTAGCAACGAGCACGAGTGCTGTATATAACCCGCAACTTTCAATAACAAGAGGCTGATGATCTGCAGCATTGCGAGATTCTGTTACTTTCGACGAGTTCAGTGTGCGCAGCAACTGGCTTTGCTGCATTTGGCAATCGGCGTGGGTCGATCATGGTTGCTTGGCTGCTAAATCTGATCAATAACGGCTGCTGGTTTTGACTTTTGAGTTTTTTTTTTTTTGGGTTTTGAATTGAAGATAAAATTGGGTTTAAAAATGGCGGTCCCATGAATGGAAATTCCTCAATCCCATTTTCTTGTGAGTCCTACTTAAAGGTAAGAATAACAATCATTTAAGTAGGACTCACAAGAAAATGGGATTGAGGAATTTCCATTCATGATGGGACCGCCATTTCTAAACCCAATTTTATCTTCAATTCTAAACCAAAAAAAAAAATTTCGGAAGTAAACACCGTCAATAATCTTAATTCTAAAAATTTTAAATTTTCAATCCCGAATATAAAACACACCATTAAACAAATATGCTTAATGTCCGAAAATAAGAGAAAAAGGATTTCTAATCAAGTATATAGGAAAGCATCTTCTTTCGGATAAAAAATAAACAGAAAATAACTGAACGTGCTCATTGCTCACACAACTGCTGTAATTATTTCCACATAAATCAGAGATAAAAATGACCATTCACTTTATTCAACACATTCTGTTTTTGCTTCTATTTCTTCAATATTGGCGCCTTGGTGGTACTTAAAAGATTTCATTCATCCTCCCAAATATATGCTAAAATAAAGATACGATATAGTGAATATCATGCCCCTTTCGTTTTCATATCAATCAGAGCACTGCTACAATAAATAGCGAAATTACTTTTAATGTCTATAAAGCATGCAATAAACAACAAAACATAAACGATGCATTGTCATGCTGATAATTCTCAAAAGCCAAATTACAGGAGCTTTAAGGCATGTATCATACAGTATCTAAGGTAAGCACCTACGGTAAGTGCCTCCACAGCGCCGGGCGATCTCTTGAAATAAGGAGAATGCGAGATGCCAGGTAATCGAAAGAAGGGGCAAACAAATCATCCGGGCCAATGATTTCTCTAACTTTTTGGATACTGCTATTATCACTTGCGAAGGACTGGAATCCATCATCACTCAACGCATCAAAAACAAACAGCCCTTCTCCAGAAATACCCATGACGAGGTTTGAATTTCCCCAAACTTGTGTTATGGCTGAGTGATAAGAATGAGCATTGGATTCTGGCAGAGAGTAAGTGTTCATTAGCCTCTGTTTTCGCAAAGAGAACTGTTGCACTTGTGAAGAAGGTTGCTTTTTTCCTGTCGACCTCACATTACAACAACCAAGAAAGATAGAATCCCCACGGGAGAAAACTGACTGTGCATTGACACCAAATTTTGGGATCTTAAGACCTATCCCAGCCGGGTGGCGAAAGTCCAATATATTAATGGAATCAGGCGTGCAGAAAACACCATCATTTCCTTCAGCTTCTGCAGAACTCACTCTGTATTTCAAATAATAAAGATTAAGCAGCAGTACGACAAATCACTAGCTTCTTCATATGCATGGTCAATAGTTACATCAATAGCGTAATATAAAGGAAAACAGAATAAAAATTAAGGGGCTGCAAGCAATGAACCAAAGGCATGCACACACAAATATCAATTATGCAGAAAATTGTGTAAAAAGATAAGCTTAAGATTGAAATAAGTAAACCAGAGGATCCAGAACATGTGTATAAGAAAATAAGATAAACAGAAACAAGAGTATGAAAGTTAAACCTTTGCCGAACCCCTCCACCTAATTCAGCATCAGTGTTATTCACATGAAGAGCTGAAATTTTTCGGCCACAAGAGGAAACAGATAGCAATGTTTGAGGATTTAGAGAATTCACATCCCACAAGGATATTGTTTCTGCTTCAGCTACAACTAATTTTCCTCTATTTCTCCATTGCAAGGGGCTAGAATAATCCATTGTCAACACAGGCTTCTGAACCTCCCATTGCATTATCTGCTCACCATCTCGGATATCATATACTGTAACGACCCTTTGAGAACTGGCAGCTGAGGCAATAAGAGGTCCACATGGCTTATACCACCATTGATGAGTTTCTGGCACCAGTATGCTAGAAAAGGCATTTCTTCTGTATATATTGTTATTCGGTAAAGGGCCAAGAACAGTTCTTGATGTGGTTTTTCCTTCACCTTCAATGTGGAAAGCTCGCACATCTTTGGTATAGAAATCCCAAGAGCAAAATCCTGAGTCAAGAGTATTCCCAGCAGATGCAGCCACAACATATCTTCCTGAGCAACCATCTGCACCAGCAGCACGGATTATCCAACAATCTCTCCATATACTAGATGAAACTGCTGTGGGGGGCTTGTACACAGCCTTATCCTGAAACAGTGATGAACGATAATTGGAGGAAACAAATCCGAGGTAATATCCCATCATTTATCATTTCAAAAGAGAAAAAATCTTACTAAGTTCATAAACAAGCTCTAGCATGAAGAAAGAGCATTCAACAAAAGAAAAAGAAAAAAATATAATCAGTATATGAAGCCAAACAACATTTACAAGCAGTCAGTAGGAAAAAAAATCCAGATTTTTAAGGAAAGGAAAAATGTAAGATATAGGTAATATGACATGCAAACAATTTGACAGATGAGTTCCATCATTAGAGAGTTTTAAGTAAAGTAAACAGCAGGACTATTCAGTGGAAAAAATGGAAAATTAATGTGAATTAAATGAAATATGAAGGTTATTTAAAAGGGGACAAGAATACGCACTTCACAATTAGTAATATCATAGTAGGAGCAGGAGCCATCATCATGAGCAAGAAGAACTGACTCTCCTTCTGACACAAACCATCCTCCTGTTGAAGTCCTTTGGCCTATTTCATTTAGCTGATAAGTACAAGTATCTTCAATTCCCTCATCAATCACAAATGCTTGTCTATTTTCCTGATCGTCAAATTCATCAAGCCTTTCATCAGAAGTGAGCTTGAGCTCAGCTTCTCCTTTCCCACTAAACATGCCTGATAAACCTTTTTCTCCAGATTTTGCAGCCTCATCTGTTTCAAGAACTTCATCACACTCCAGATCAACCAGTCCACTCTTTGCCCTGACCTTATTTTCGTCCTTGTTTAATGAAGCCAAAAATTGTAATGCTATTGGGTTCTCCTCAATGGGGCTCAGCAACTTCTCCTCCACCTTTAAATCACTTCTGCCTCCTTCATCATTAAGTTCATCACTTTGGGAACTCTCTGATGCCGGTTTTGATGTTCGATTTCTTAGCAACTTATGATGAGGAAACAGCCTAGCTTCCAGTTCCTCGCTCTTCAATCCCTTAACCAGACCTTTTACACCATCCACTATCTTATCTTGACTCGTCTCAACAATCTTGCTTCCTTCAACATTTTTCCCTACACCTTTTGAGCCAACAATTTTTACCCCTGAATCACCTGCAACATTACCCATTGCCTTCTCAATCCCAGAAATCTTTTCCTGAATATCAGAAAGAATCAATTTTGTTGCATCCGGATTATTCATATCTAACATCTCCTTAGTTCTCTTAATATCTGATTGAATCCTTTTCACTTTCCCTTCTAAAAAAGTAAGCTTCTCATGGAGCTTACTCGGAAATTTTACACCAACCTTAGTGCTCAAACCTTCTTCACTCAAGCTTTTCTCTTTCAAAGTCTCTGAAACCTTTGAATCACGTGAAATTTTCTCATCAGACTCATTTAGTCCCAAACCAACACTACGGTCAATCTTTTCAAGTCTATTCTCAGAATTCAAGACATCAACTTTATCATATTTTTCAACTTTTAAGCCAACATCTGAAGACCTCTTTTCATTACGACTCACAAAATTACTAGTAACACTAATTCCACTTGATTTCCCCAAAATTGATCCCAAATTAACACCTTTGTTATAATTACTACCTAAAAACCCAACCCCACTTAATTTCCTCTCTTTATCGCTCTTAAGTTCACTGAAACCCCTTTTCTCATTAAAACCTAATTCAGCCCCCTTAACACTCGAATCCCTAGACCCTTTCCTTTCAACTGAAACCCTTGAAACCCTATCTTTCTTCAAATCACTATAGACCCTAATAAATTCAGATGGACTCTGGCTCCTACCTCTCGGGGCCGATGACGTGGATCGTCGAATGCGTGAATCGCCGCTCTCTACGGCAGCCTTTTCGACACGTGGCACCGACTTGATGACAGGCTTCTGGGACCGAGTAATGGGCTTAGGGTTTTCTTTTCCTGAAGATGATTTTTTGAGGCCCGGACTAGGGTTTTTGTAGGAGACAGAATTTGGGGTTACCGCTTTTGTGCCTGTGCTACCGCCGCCGCGATCTCTTTGCCGGTGAATTGATAAAGAGGACATGGATATTTTGGTGAATTTCGAAGTTAAATAAGAGCCAAATGATACTTCGATTATTCGAATTGAAAATGTTTTGTTTTTTTGGTAGGTGTTTTATGGGTCAAAACTTGAAATGGGAAAGAGTGGGGAATGGGCGGGAAATTGATATGATTTTTATGTTTTGAATTTTTCGGGAGGGTTCTGTTACTGTGTATACAGTCCCATGCTCCGTCTTTATTCTCGAGGGCTAATATGGTCCTTCAACTTTTCTTTTTCTTTTTTTTTAAACAAATTTTTGTGTCAATGCAATTTCAAAAAAAGGGGCTCAAGATTGAATTGGTCTAAAGACAAGTTTTTCATTTTTTTTATTTTTCAAAAAAATTAGAAAAATGCATTAATCTACAATTTTTTAGGGTTTTTCTTTCTTGTAATTATAAGTATAGAGAAAATATATTAAGAATCAATTTGTTAGAAACAATAATGCTACAGTTACATAGTTTGTATCTTATATTATCAATAATTTATTGTCATTTGTTAAGTGTAAGTTGACTTTGTTCTCTATTGTAAAACACTAAGTTTAATATTTTTAGAGGATTTACACTATGTCAGGTTTCCAATTAGGTTGAAACGAAAACTTAATGAAAAAGAATAATTAACTTTAAAGAATTCGTGAGTAAGAGTGTTTGAAATAAAACAAGATAAACGTCAAGTTTCTTACTAATAAAATTACGCAAAATGGACGTTGAATGACTATAGAATCATCTGGCTTATAAAAAATGGTATATGAAAAAAAAAAACTGATCTTATTGGAATGAATGAATGAGATTAAATTTGAAAATGTCCGCTTTTAGTAATAATACTGACTAAAAGTAGGGAGACTCAAGCGGTATCTTTATATTCCGCTTTTATACACATTCTTTTGAGTGACATTAATTTGAGCATTAAAAGGCCTCGGCAGGTACACCGTACACCCAAAAAAGAAAAGACATCATCCCATTCAAGTATATAAACCAGGAATATGCTCCGAGTATATTTTATTTTCAAGTGAAATTATATAATATATTATATAATCCGAAAGGATAATATTTAGGGATGGCAAAAATTCCCACGGGGACGGGTATCCTCGGGGATTTTTCCCATTCGGGGAGGGTACGGGGATAATTTTATACCCAATTTTTTATTCGGGGAGGGGACGGGGAAAATTTTTTACCCAATTTTTTATTCGGGGAGGGGACGGGGATGAGGTGGAATCCCCATCCCCTACCCATTTCCCCATTTTAATTTTTAATTTTATTTTTATTTTTAAAATTACTAATAAATAAATAACAAAATTATAAATATTGTTAAAAATAATAAATATTAAAATAGTTATATTATTAAACTTTTAAACTTAATTAACTAATTAAAGTCTTAAATTTTTAATCCAAACCACAATGATACAGGAGAGAGCTGCCTAATTATAATTTACAACAGTTCTAATCCTAATTCGTATTCTACATTAGCTCGAATTGCTAGAGATATTTTGGCAATTCCAATTACAACAGTTGCTTCTGAATAAGCTTTTAGCACCGGTGGTAGAATTGTGAGCGCACACCGTAACAAACTTCATCCAAGTACATTGGAGGCCTTAATGTGCTGTCAAAGTTGGTTACGAGCTTACAATAGCAATATGAGTTTATTTTACATTGTAATTATATTATACAGTTATTAATATTTGCGCTTATAAGTTACGTTACTTATATCATTTTCATTATTTTAGGTTTAAAATCTGAGGCTAGCTCTCAATTTGCCACATTTCTCGAGGAAGAACAGGAGGAGCAGGAGGTAAATAGTTTTATTAAAAATATTAATTAAGTATCTACATTTATTTTATTGCCGATATAAAAATAATTTTTTTTCTTTTTATTATAAGATTATGAAGATTGAGTCATTGACAAAGATAATTATTTTAATAATTTATATTTTGAATGTGACTTTGAAATGGATCAATATTAATGCAAGATATATTTTGAACTTTATTTTTATCTAAATTTTTTATTTTAATATGATTAATTTAAAATCAAAAAAAAAATGTATTAGACTATTAATTATTCGGGGACCGGAGACCCTCGAAGATCCCCTATTATTATTCGGGGAGGAGATGGGGATTCACTTAAGCAATTCTGACGGGGACGGGGAGGGGACGGGGACATAACAAAATATCAAGAATGGGTATGGGGAGATTGGTCCCCTCCCCTCCCCTCCCCATTGCCATCCCTAATAATATCTGAAGAGATTGCAATTTTGTAATGGGCCCCAAAGCCAGGTTTCAAAAATCTTTAGGACCAAGAAGTAGGTTCGACAAAAGGTACACGCAAAACAAAAACAGAATCAAACATGCACAACACATAGGCACACAATCAGCATGACAGAACCAAAACTAGTTGTTGTCTTAATTTCATTGGTTGAGTTTCCAGCCACTACTTCCTCTTTCATTCCCTGCTGGCCACAAACACACGCCGACATTGAAACTCCCCCCACCCACATCATGGCTTCTCTGACTCTAACCCCTCTTTTTCATTCACCAACATTTCTTTCCAGCAATACTAACACACACACAGTCACAAAAAAACTGTCTTTTCCATCTCCAACGCGACGTCGTCTGCGTGTTAATGGTAAAGAGTATCGAAGTAGAAGAAGAAGCCTTGTTTTGAGGAGGTCAGCCGTTGATGACGTTCCTGTTCTTGACCCACCACCTCCTCCTCCTCCCGATTCTTCAGAAAGCGACAAAACTGAGCTCATTACTTCTTTGAAGCTCAAGTTGCTTGTAAGCTTCTCGATTTTGTGAACTCGGTCATCATTTTTTTCAGTTTGTTCTCCCTTTGCTGCTATTTTAGTGAACTGGGTACTTCTCAATTTTGTCTTTTTTTTTCCTCGGTTTTAGGTCCTCCTATTTTGCGCATACGGTTGAATTTTGTCTCAAGTTTGTTCTGCTTATGCAATTTATGTATTGATTGATTCAAATTGTTTAATTTACATGTAATAGACACTAAGTTGATTGAAGCACCTATACTCTTTACGTTTGGTTAAATATTTACTAGGTTTTTAGTAGAAATACGAACCATTGTTCCTGTATTTGGTAGGGGGGCGTCCTAGAATCATTTGACGGAAGGAAAACAGGGACAAGGAGTGGATTTCTTGATGTAGTTTCCATAGGCATTTCTGATCACTGAAACAAACAGAAACATGTATGAAAGGATAATTTTGGAATGGTGTTTTGGTTCGAAACCTTAACAAACTAAACTCATAATTTACAAGGACATTAGGCCACAAATCGAGGTTGTAGTGATGCTGAACAGTTTGATCTAATGACTGGCTGTTGAATGTGTAGTGCAACAATTAGCCTGGGAGCCCTCAGATTGATCATTTACTGACTTGGGCATTTGACCCTATATATGGGAGGAGTTTCTTTAAATTTATTGGCAATGTTGCTGGATGAAAGTAGATTCATAGTTGAAACAAATTTGTGGGATTTTCAAATCTCGCTTCTGCGTTGTGATTGCTAATTTTACTTTGGAGTTTACTGAATCACTTTTCATTTCCCAAACCATCATGTTGAGCGCATTACATAGTTTTGACCTTAATTGTTAGTGTAAAGTACCAATCAGGGATATGGATTTGAAAATTGACAGTCTAGATATTATTAAGTTATTCTTGTTATCATCTATATAGAAGGTTCAGCTAATAGAACTTTTTCAATGGAGCAACAAATGAATGCGAATTATTTATGTGCACGGTGATTCTTTGAAAATTTTCCATTTCAGCAGTAGAGTTAGTTTGTTAATGCATCCCAACTTTCTTTGTTTTTGACACTGGTCTCCATCTCCAGAAATGTTGAGATAATTTTCGGAAGAGGGAAATAGTCTTAAGTTTTTTGACACAGATCTCCCTTATGATTATTGTTAATGAAGACAAAGTCATAAATAAACATGATGGTGCCTATGTGGAGTTGATGTTGATCTCCTCTGTGATAATTGGAAATGAACACAAAGTCATAGATAAACGTGATGGTGCCTATATGGAGTTGATGTTTTATTATGTTCTCTGTCTGTAATATGTTGACAAATTTGGGTTGGTGAAACACAGAGTGCTGTTTCTGGGCTGAACAGAGGTCTTGCTGCAAACACAGATGATCTGCAGAAGGCAGACGCTGCTGCAAAAGAGCTTGAGGCTGTTGGAGGACCAGTAGACCTCTCGGTTGGTCTCGATAGACTACAAGGGAAATGGAGACTACTGTACAGCAGTGCATTCTCATCTCGCACTCTAGGTGGAAATCGGCCTGGACCTCCCACTGGAAGGCTACTCCCCATCACTCTTGGCCAGGTTTGCTCTTCACCTCTAGTGTTTATGTTGTTCATGGTCATTTATTATTTATTTTTGCTTGTGGTTTATTTGTTGGTTCATAATGGCTCACCTGAGCCTTCGGCCAAAGCATAGGTTCTCAGGCACATTACCTCATGGCCTAAAATGAAAACTAGAAGAATCACAATGTTATGACAAATTGGTCAGCTGGTTGCTCCAGAAGCATCTGCTTTAAGCAAGAAATAGGCACAAAATATATTCTCTTTGTGG
Source organism: Citrus x changshan-huyou (assembly GCA_039657385.1). NCBI lineage: Eukaryota > Viridiplantae > Streptophyta > Magnoliopsida > Sapindales > Rutaceae > Citrus > Citrus x changshan-huyou. Next base: position 6,516,285 of record CM077555.1, on the reverse strand, counting down.
ATTATTAAATATATGAATTATCCACAATCCGAATGAAAATATGTTGTGGGCGCAGGTCTTTCAACGGATTGACATATTAAGCAAAGATTTTGATAACATAGCAGAACTTGAATTGGGTGTTCCATGGCCCCTGCCACAAGTTGAAGTGACTGCCACATTAGCCCATAAATTTGAACTCATAGGTTGGTGCTTCTTATGAACTCATGTCTTGTGTTCTAACTTCTATACATCTCATGCTATAATATTCTTTGCCGTGGAAGAGACAACTGTTCTGATAAAGCCTTTTTTTTTTTTTTTTTTCCTTCTGATGAGAACAGGATCATCAAATATTAAAATAATATTTGAGAAGACAACTGTGAAGACAACAGGGAACTTATCACAGCTTCCACCCCTTGAGTTACCTCGTTTTCCAGATGCATTAAGGCCTCCATCTGACACAAGAAGTGGTGAATTTGAGGTGACATACCTCGATAATGATACCCGCATTACCAGAGGAGACAGAGGCGAGCTGAGAGTTTTCGTGATCACTTAGGTTCCTTACATCCGTACAGTTTCCAGCTTGTATCTACATTATTTTCTGATGATTATATACACAAAGTGGTAAAAAGAAGCCCCGTGAAAAGCAGTTCTTCCTGGATCAAGTGAATCATTGCACAATTATATATTTTTCATGCGCAGATACTCTTTTGTCACTTTCCATTTGCAATGCTTATGAAGCTGAAGTGAACCAAATTTCACATGTAACTCAGAAATTAGAGTGCAGCTTTTAACACCCTGTGAAAACTCTTATGAAACTTCACTTGTTACATTTATAGAGCTTCGCTTGACCACAGTTGCAGAAAGGACAAAAGATACAATGGAGTTTAATAAAATTCAAATATCATCTAGAAAGACTAGAATAAATTAATTAAATTTTAAAATATACTTTTTTATAATAAAAACCAATCATTAAATAATTTATTTCCTCATTGTTTCAAAATGGTTGAGTTTATAAAAAATTAATTACATGATATATTAAAATTTAAAGATATTAAGCTTCATAATTGGGGGTAAAGATATTTTAATTTAATTAAATTCAATTTGTCCTTTTATGTAATTTCAAATAGTAACTGGGGTTTACAAAAAATGGGGTTTTAAAAGGATTTTAAAGGGCTGTCAAAAGCTTAACTAAAGATTCTTACTTTGATAATGGGCTGGGATGGGTAGTAGAGAATATTGGCCCAGTTTGAGTTGGGCTTAATTTTTCAGCCTAGCAAGGTCCCGCATTGACCATTTTAACCCTCGGACAATAGAAGAAATTAATATTATTTCATTTCACGAGAAAAGACAAGTATCACATCCGTCCCGGAAGAAGAGAGACGTTAGAAACTGTAACGGCTCTTTTTTTTAAAAACTTCAAAGCCCTAATTTTAATTTCAATTGTTTCTTTCCATTTTCAGAACTCAATCACAGCTCTCTCTCTCTCTTTCTTTCTTTCTATCTTTCTCTCTCAACATCAAAACGTGAATTCAATCTTGAGTCTTTAATCTTTGTTTCTGGAAAATACCCGGAAAATTAATCCGCAAAATTCCCACAATCTTGAAATTTAAAGCTCAAAATCTTTTCTGGGTATCACAGAGAAAATGGCTCCAACACCATCTTCATCTTCCAAATCAAATCAAATTCTTTTCAAAACTCCTCAATCCAAACATCGACTTAACTTCACCTCTGCAAGAAACACAACACCAAACCCTAACTCTACAGCCAAAGAATCCGCTCCACAAGACCATCCAATAGAAGTTGTAGGCAGAATCCGAAATTTCCCTAACCCTAACCCTAAAGAAAAACCCATTTCAGTTTTACAAGTGAACCCAGATAAGCAAACCCTGAGAGTAAGGGCTGATTTTGGCTACAGAGATTTTAGCCTTGACGGGGTTTCTTTGTCGGAAGAAGAGGATCTTGATTCCTTCTACAAGAAGTTTGTGGAGTCAAGAATCAGTGGAGTGAAATTGGGGGAAAAATGTACTATTATGATGTATGGACCCACTGGTTCTGGCAAGAGTCACACAATGTTTGGGTGTGCTAAGCAGCCAGGGATTGTCTACAAGTCTTTGAAGGATATTTTGGGTGATGAAAGTGATAATGGGGAGAAAATTGGATTTAGTACTTTTGTTCAGGTGACCGTTTTGGAGATATATAATGAGGAGATTTATGATCTTTTGTCGAGCAACAATGGTGGTGGGTTCGGAATCGGGTGGCCTAAAGGAAGTGGATCTAAGGTAATTTTAAAAATCACTCTTTTTTATTATTTCTGATGGTTTTGTAATTGGTGTTATACTGATTTTCTAACCCTGCATTTGTGTGTTGCTTATGTTGGATAGTACATATTTTTTCTCTTCGTATTTGTGTTGTAGCACTGTATGCATTGCTTCATAGAAATGATGGCATGGATTGCTTTTAATGTTTTATAAAAAGATGTTGTATGATTATATAAAAAAGATGGCCACGGTTATATGTAGGGACTGTTGTTATTGTGAAATATAAGTTTGGTTGTTATGTTAGATGAGCTTGTAACTTGTAAGATTAGGATATCACATGTCGAATAGATGAAGTTGAATTATGTTAGAGTTTAGATAGTAGAGTTGGCCTGTGCGCAGACTCTTAATATTCGAACTAAGTCTTTGATTGCAGTTAGTATGAACTTGTGTTCAGCATAGATTTTTCAGACATTTAAATTGCCCCATCACGTGGCCTGAAGTTGAACCACAATTGCTTCAGAAGAATTTCATAGGTTTTTCCAACCTTGTTCTCTTCTAAATTTTAATGCGCTAATTAAGAATCAAGATGCTTGTCTATTTATGTTCTACCTCATGAAGCAATCACTTTAAAACCACTTCGTCTTACTCTTCTTACTCCTTATGCTGTGACTGTGTTGTTGACAATATACTCACAGTTTCTGGTATTTGATCTGACACTATATTGGCTAACACTTTAGTTGTTGATGTACATGAGACAGCTCTTTGTTTGACACTAAATTTATTGCTAATTCAATTTTTTTACTATTTAGGTAATCGACAGACTTGATTTTAACTATTTTTGTTGACTTTTGCTAAGAAGCCTCTCAAATCCTTAGCATATTTTATTAAAGCTAGGTAGGCACACGTCCTCCTAAATCATTTTTTGTTCCGTACATTTATTTTGCAGGTGAGACTGGAAGTAATGGGAAAAAAAGCAAAGAATGCCACTTTTATATCTGGAATAGAGGCTGGCAAGATTTCAAAAGAGATCCAGAAAGTGGAGAAGCGAAGAATAGTGAAAAGCACGCAGTGCAATGAAAGAAGTTCTCGAAGCCACTGCATGGTATATGCTTCTCAAATTTGAATATAAATTAGTCAAAAATTCAATTACAAACGTGTACAAATATTCCTTAATTCCACTACACGCAATCATCCTTTTTCGAATTTTAATGGCTCATTTGAGAATAACCTGCCATATATCTTTTCTTACAGATAATCCTCGATGTCCCAACAGTGGGAGGACGGCTGATGCTTGTTGACATGGCTGGTTCTGAAAACATTGAGCAAGCAGGTCAAACAGGATTTGAGGCAAAAATGCAGGTACCCTGTCAAAAAGAAAGAAAAAAAAAATCAGACCTTGCTTCATATTAGTTGTTTATCTCATAGTTTGACTGTCTGCTCTGGATTGCTCAAGATCTTTTCCTAGCAGTTACAAGATAACAGTAATTTGTGTTTCTCTTGAAATTGTAGACAGCAAAGATTAACCAAGGTAATATAGCATTAAAGAGAGTGGTTGAATCCATTGCCAATGGTGATTCTCATGTGCCTTTTCGAGACAGCAAATTGACTATGCTTCTCCAGGTACACAAAACAGTTGTTAACTTTCACAAGGTTTTTCTGCTATCATGGTTTGACGAGTCTTTGCATATTCTGTTCCAGGATTCTTTTGAGGATGATAAGTCAAAAATTTTGATGGTACTTTGTGCAAGTCCAGATCCCAAAGAGATACACAAGACAATTTGCACCCTTGAGTATGGAGCAAAAGCAAAATGTATCATTCGGGGTCCTCATACACCGGACAAAATTGGAGCTGAAGATTCATCATCTGCTGTCATTTTAGGATCAAAGATTAGTGCGATGGACCAGTTCATTTACAAGCTGCAAATGGAGAACAAGCTCAGAGAGAAAGAGCGTAATGAAGCGCATGACAAGCTTTTAAAGAAAGAAGAGGAAGTTTCTCAATTGAGAGCAAAACTCCAGCTTGTAGAGGAAAAGGGATCTGGAGCAAGTGAGAAAGAAATTAACATGAAGGTGACTGAGAGAACTCAGATTCTGAAACATCAATTGGAAAAGAAATTGGAGGAGTGTCAGAGAATGGCCGAGGAGTTTGTTGATATAGAGAGGAGGAGAATGGAAGAAAGGATACTGCAACAGCAGCAGGAAGTCGAAATGCTGAGAAGGAGGTTAGAGGAAATTGAGTTCGAACTTTGCCATTCAAGAGATAGAGATTTTCGCAGTTCAAAGGACCTGGATGGAAGCAGCTTTGCCAGAAGGCTGATGGGCATATATGCTGATGAGGACCCAGGGATGGTAAAGTCAATGGATCTAGACATGGGTGACGTAGAGCCATTTGTTCGTGATCTAAAGCATGTAGATAGGCCTGTTCATCAACAAGACAATAATGAAATTCAGGGCTGGCATCAAAAAACTTCTAACGAAATTGATGAACACGAAGTTTTTGCATCAAAATATGGTGACAAAGTATGTTTGAGCACTGTATTTGAGGAAGAAGAGATAGAAGACGAGGAGGACGATCATAAAGAAAGTGCTGAAGATGAAGTAGAGAAGGTTATAATAGAGGAGAAAAGGGTCTGTTCAAGTGGGTTAGCTGATGGAAATATTCCCAGTCTCAATCTTACTACAGGCTTATTGGCATCTTCCCCTCAGAAACCTGAAGACACAGAGTCCTCCAGAAGGTTAAGAATTCAGAACATATTTACTCTTTGTGGAAACAACAGGGAGCTTTCTCAGCACATGAGAACACCAGTACCAGCAAAAAGGAATGCTGAAAACATTGATCCTCTTGCTTGTCAATTGAAGACTGTTAGCAGTGTCCCCATGGTGGAACCTGTAATGGCATTGGCTTCAAAGGAGAATTACAACCATTCTAGTAAAAGCACTGACGTGCAGGTTGAGGTGTGTGCTGCTTTTACCTGGTAAATTCAAAATTTTAAACTGATTTTTTTTACTAACCTGCATTGTTCTTTTATGCAGGAACCTACTGTCTTTGCCAGCCCAATGCCATTGAATCCAATTGAAAACAAGCTATTCACTTCGACTCCTCCACATCTAAGTTCAACCCCCTTCATTACTCTTAAAAGGGGCATTAGTTGAGTGCAGTGTGTACTGGGTGTTTGAGTGAGTATATTACATGTGTACTCAGCAAGCAATGTGATTTTGTTGATAATCGGATGCGCCTATATTGCAATTATATATGTATAGTTGATATATTTCTCTTGATGATATATCAGTGTCCGTCTTTTTAAACAATTTCAGCTCATACCCTGAGTTGAGACATTCTGAAGCTTATCTGATGAACTGCTGGTGCTTCATAAGCTATCTTTCTTGTCCACCTACAAGTGCTCCTCATTATCCAAATTTCCTCTTCTTTTGGTTTACTAAAGTGAGTAAAACTCGCACATTTTTGCTATTGATCATCTTGCATTTGCAATGACTGATGGGTAAGAACTTTTGGACTCACTTGCTTATGTACGTGTAGCCAATGTTGAGCCGGCAGTGCCAATTAGTGTCTTCAAAAGTGAAAGCACTGACTTGCACAAGTTTGTGTGAAATGGTGACGTGTGGTTTGGATTTTGTAATGAGCCGTGGTCCCTCTGAAGGTGACCCCACTGTTGCAACTAGAATATTATTTTTTCTTGATTAACTTTCTTGAAGGACAAAATCCATTCACGTAATTGGAATAAAAGCAACCTGCTTTTGTATCAAAATTATTTTTTGAGAGTATATAATTATAAAATTGAAAAAGCTGTTGCCTTCGAAGACTCCACGTCAAATCATTTTACTGTTCAGTGTTAGAATAAGTGGTGCATGATTGGATGCTTTAGACTACTCTTTTGTATCTCTTATTTCAGATAGAAGCGTGTTTCTCGAACCAAGCACAACATCCCCTTTATTTTCGGGAACGAGCCAAGAAGCCTCCTAAATTATCCATCCATATTTTAATTTTCATTTTTTAATCTCTTAAGAGACCAACGTTTTTTAAGAAGAAATTGGAAAGTAATATCTAGTCAATAGCCAAATTAAATCTCTTAAGAAACCAAAGTTAACTTGATGAAAAGCACTAAAATAGCCAAATTAAAAGCAAGGTTAACTTGACAAAAAGGACTTTAAATCAAAAGCTCTTCAATAATTTGTTGCATCTATTTAGTGGAAGATATATCATTCACTCATACATACTTTCTGAATATTTTTCCTTTTCCTCCCTTTGGCTTTAGGGACAAGTGCTGATGCCTTGTAGGTTCAAATTCAAATCCATCATCCAGAAATGGCAGACACAAAATGCCCAAGCGTGTGAGTTGGACCACAAAGTCAAGACGAATTGGATCACAAAATGCACGTAACACACTAACATAAAAGCTAAGAGGTGACCTCAACCTTCATGCACAAATTCCAGAATATCATGGCCTAGCCACTAGAAAATTGAAAGCATCTTTTATATTTATATTCAATAATATTAAATCAGAGGTAATCCCGGCTCACAAAGTCAAGACAAATTGTGACTTATCAAAAACTATAAATCCTGAATCAGGATTCTGTTTTGTGTGTGACTTTGTTGTTAAGTCACTTGGGTTGGATAGTATTTAATTTTTGTGTAAGAGGAAGCCCAAAAAATGATTGTGCTGTAAGCATAAAATATTTATGTGTGTGTATTAATCGGGTCTTATTAAGTTACAAAATCTGTAATTTACTTTAATCTGGGTTTAAAGTGAGGAAAATTGACAATCTCTCCTCTGAGAGATTATTGTGTATGTAGGTGTTTCTGGTCATGCCACTAGTGATATTGGCACGGAAAGCTTATACATATAATATGGCTGGCATTGATAATTATATCACTTAGTTCCATATAGTTATATTTGTTGTACAAAATCTCATTTTGGTCACACTAACATGAAAAAAAAAAGGTAGCTTAATTACACGTAATTGTAGTTTAGCCTTGGTATATTTCTTTCCGACACTAGTTTTGTTTGTATGTCATGAATGGCTCTAATTTGTTACATGCATCTATTTAGTGGAACATGTATCATTCACTCAGACATATTTTGTGCACACTTTTTGAAAATACCTTCTAAAGAGCTAAAAATGTACGGAATAAAAGAAAAAGAAGTATCGAACCATTTTGCAAAAAATGGCGATACAAAATCATGCAATGATATTATTGGTGGTGCGTATAGACTCAGAAACTTTTCTTCCTCAACGTTTATAAAAGCATCAGACTCGCCGCATTTTAAAAAATCATTCTAATTCTTAGATTCTCCCTAGTCCCTCTTCTTCTTCTTTCTCTTTCTTTCATTTTTTTCAACTCTGCCATTGCCAAATCTTATTCGTACTAATTAAACCCAGTCATACCTGCCAAATCTTATACTCACAAGCATGAATTTTTCAATTGATTTGAGGTTTTTATTTCTACCATTGCTAAATTTTATAATCTTCTTTATGTTCCTCAGGTCTCAAGATGGTAACTCTTGGGACGTCCAAGATGGTACAAGTAAGATACTTTTGTATCCAATTTTAAAGCTCCAGTTCTGGTTCCTGATCCCTGCCGTCGTCATCCCATTACTGATCTTCCTCCTCACACCCATCAGAATTCCTCTCAGTGTGAGCCGCCCCATTTCCGTGAGTTGTGGAGAACTCTCAGTTCTGTTGGCTGTCTCAGTAGTGGCCTCTGTCATTTTGGCTCCGTCTCTGTTCTTGGTAGCCTATTTGTGCCTCATAATCTTATCACTCTGTTATGCAACGCTAGCTTCTCTGTTTAAGCGCTGCTTCAACTGGCTTCGAAATCTCACTGTAATAACACCCATTACTCGCACAATCTTGATCATGATCTACCGTGTGAACGGGGATCAAGAAATTCCAGAACAAGTTGATGAAGAGAACATTATTGAAGTAGAAGGGATCCACATCCAAGCCCTGCAGCCAAGTTCTAGTGATGATGATGATGAGAATATATATATGCGTGTATGATTTTGCTGGTGCCACTGTAGGGTCCTAGTGCCTAATAAAATAACATAGGGTAGAACTACGAGTGTTTTATGAATATATGCTAACTTTCCATTTTCTAGTTAGGTATTACAATGATCTATACATATATAGTCTGTGAAAGCTTAGTTGCTGTTTTCGGCTTTTGTTTGAAAAGCATTTTTAGCGGTAGCACACACCCTCTATATTCTTATTTATTTTGGTTTTTGTATTATGGTCCAAACGAACAACGGTATATTAATAAAATTCTGAGTCTCAATTTATATTCTGTTTTAATTCTAAAGAAAAATTTAACTGTTTAAGTACCCTGAATATTAAATGTGTAAAGGTTATTTTGATATTTTCACTTCAATAAAAAATTCCAAAAAATCACCCAAAACCCTAAACATTCCCCCGTCTATCGTCAAACCCAAACCCAAACAATTTCATTGTTGCCGGTGCGAAATCTGATCATCTCAGCTTATCGGAGTGGCTCGTCCATAATAGTAACGTTACAAAGCTAGAAACAGAGAGCCCGGTTTCTTGTAAGGTAAATACACACACATATACATATATATATATATATATACACACACACACATATATATACATACATACATACATATAGAAAATAAAAAATCTTGTACATATTTGAATCAAATCAATTAGAGGTTAAAAGTGGACCCCAATGAAAAAGCTTTAATTTTTTCACATAAAAAAGGTTGATATGCTAGGAAATAAATAGAAAAAAAAAGTTTATTGATTAAGCTTATAAACGGAAATTGATAAGAATGAGATTTTGTTAGTGGAATCACATTGATTATGGTGTAAAGTGCTTATGAGGAAAAAGAAAATAATAGGTGGTTGTGCGGTGTAAAGAGTTCAGAGAGAAACTTATAAAGAGGGAAAATGTCAGGGATTAATTAGAGATCGTTTAATTTCGTTGTAATAGGAAAGGGGTTTTATAAGGATTGTAGAGAGGTGACAATAGTCTCACTCTTTTATGAAATAAAAGCAAGCCCACTTGTAAGGTAAATTTCCAAAGCTAGAAATCCTAGGTATATTTCGGAATTTCTATTTTTGCCATGTTTGCTGACGAAATCACTAAACCAAAAAGGAAGATTAGCCTTTTTTAAAAAAAAAATTTGTGTTGAATTTTTATAAGAAATTTTTTTTTTCTTTTTTCCTTCTGCTCATCGTTGATGAGTGATTATTTGTTTAACTGAATTGGATTCCATTTTAGAGGTCTCTGATACTTCATTGAGGTTATTTTGTGACCTACTTCACTTTGATTGAGTTAATTTTCCTTGTTTTTGTGAATTGACCGCTTGCTGTAATTTATATGCTGAAGTCAGTTAATTGTTTTTTATTTATTTATTTATTTTTTCTAAACATGGGTAAATAACGCTTGTGTTTTGATGTAAGGGGTGAAAATAGAGACTGTGACAATGAGTAATGGAGAATTTCTAGCCAAATAGGTGGTGGATTCTTTAGGAGGGCTTTATATTTGGAATTTTGATCACGTATTGCTGCTGCAGTTTGTGAATGTGGTCGTTGATGAACCGCAACTATCCATAAATATACATCTCATTAAATATATCAAAACTCACTCATGCCTTATTTATAACTAAGAATTTAAAGAAGTGGAAGTAATTCTAAGTTCACTTCGGTGACGTTTGTTTTTTTAACTTAATGACTTCAAGTGACTTAACTTAATTAATTAAGTTAATTAGAGGTGTTTGTTTTTATAACTTAATGAGACTTTTTAGATAATTTTAACTTAACAAAATAAGCTAATTCTTTTGGCTTTTTACTTAATGGAGAAATCTGAATTAAGTCAATTATTTGCTAATGTAAAAAATATCCTTACTTTATAATTTATTTTTCATGTCTATCCCAAACTCACCCATAAACATTTACCCCACATAAAAATATCAATGTTTTTCTTTCTTATATTATATACGATAAAATTTAAAATTTATGGTATTTTATATATTAAAATTCTAAAATAATTATGTATTCACTTGAATATAGTTTTACTTATAAATGTTAAAATATTGTGGTATTTAATATATTATCTATTTGACATTCAAATTTAATAAGGATACAAATGTAAACGTACATATTTTTAACTTTTTAAGTTAAAAAAAAAACAACTTAATACTTATTTTCTGAAATTCAGACGAAAAAATAAACATATTATTCAGATTCAGATATTCAAATCTATTCAGAATTCAGACTAATTCATATCTATTCAGATTTCAGACAAAAAAATAAACGACACCTTCCTCTTGTGTGTGTGTGTGTGTTTTTAAGAAGAAAATCTGTAGCTAAGCCCAGCCCACAACCAACTTATAAGGTTTCTCTATTCTTTTGTGAAGTTCTATAACAAACAAAACCAACGTTCGGGTAAGTTTCTGTGCATGCGTGGTTCAATTTTGGAATCTTCTTACTTTTATTAATTTTTTTTTTTTTTTGCCACTTAGTTTTCTTAATTGTTTCCTTGCTGCTGCTGTAACTTGCAGCAAGTTTAGGATTGTGTTAAATTTGGGATTCTTATATTTTAGGGCAGATAATGTCAAATTTTTCTGTAAGTGCTGGGTCTTATTCATTCTATTAGTATATGTTCGTTCTTGTAAGCAAACAGTCACGGCTTAATTGTTAAAAGCTTTTACTTGCATCTGATGTAGATAAAATTTTCTTATCACACGTGCATCTAAGTTAGGGATGCGACAGTTATCAATTCAGCTAATAAAAAAATATAAATCAATGTTAATAATCCAAATGATTTAACCGATGATGCATAATACACTAATACTAGCTTAAGTATACTACTTATACCACGTAGGATGAACAAATTTCTTTTAATGCTTACTCTTCGAATAACTTGAAATAATTCATTGCATCTCATGTTCAGAATGAATGAAATTTGATCATTTCAGTGTTGTAAGAACCATAAGCTTGATATTCACCTTTTGGGTCAAATAAATGCCTAATCCAATTCTGTAGGTTTGACCAGTTGGGTCTATCATAAATCATAAATTCTGAAGCAATATTTGAATTAGAGTATAATTATTTTATTCTATGGTTATTTCATTCTTTCATTTTTATGAGAATACTACGGTTGTTTCATTGGTTGAAAATTGGAACTAGAATGGTTCTCAGCTTAGGTGTGAACTGAAATGGTTGTATTTGTTTGGAGAAAAAGAAGGGACTGTTCTACCTTGTGGTCATTTTTTTTCCCATATTTATAGTTGCCATGGGGAGTTTATCTCTAAAGAAAAAGGGTTTTGTGACTGGTAAAATATGTTAATTTTTACATGTTTTATAATTAGGACATGATGTGCTGTTTCTCGTTGCAGCCCCCTCCTTTGCTGATGAGTAACTTGTAATGTGCAGGCTTGTACAAACAGGTTTTGACACATTAGCTGGTTAGGATAATTACCTACTTTCACTACCTGTGGGCTGTGGGACTGGGACTCCAACCCAAACTCACAAATTCAACTGAGAGTTGACCAGTGCGGTATATTGACGACTCTGTCTCAGTCGGACTCAGTCAGTCATCTATGTCTTTTCTTTTTATCACTTCCAAAGCTCAAGTTCTATGTTGAAAATAATTCTTGTGGGGAAAAAAAATGGAAAATCAAATAGAGGGTTGGGGTTTCAGTGGAATTTTAATTACTGTTATATTAAGAACCCGCAGCCCCCTGTTTGAATTGTTCTGAAGAAGGGGTTTGATATTTTCATTTTTCAAAAGCAGTTTCTTTTTTAATCTTTTTGTATTTTCAATTTTAACTTTTGTGATTTTTTAACTCTTTTTTATTTCCTTTTATGTATTTGGTTATCGAGTGTTTTGCCTACTGCCTAGTGACTGTAACATAACCTGTTTTCTTGTTGAAGAAAGAATAGAAGAATGTCGTTCTTTCCTGGAAATAAAATAGATTAAAAAACAAGTGTTTGTAGCTTTTTATTTTATTTTATGAAATAAATAAGTCATTGCCCTTTTTTTTGGATTATTTAAAATACAGGTAATTACTGTGCTTTTTTGTTTGAAGAATTATTAATTCTAGAAAAATTTCATATTTAGCTTATCATTGGTATGGATTTATTCCTCTAATAGTATATTTGAGTGTTCTATGATATTGTTTTGTTCCATTATTAATATTAGGAGAAGTATTTAGTGCTTCTATGGGTTTTTATTTTTTTCTTCAGCAGTATTTTCTCTGTCTAAAGGCCCTGTATTTCATGTGTTGATTGTTTGGTGTAGATTACTTTTGATAGCAATTTGATGAGGTTTTAAAGATTATAGGTGTTAAATAACCCAATTTATTTAAATGCACCCATGGATTGTATTTTGAGCAGATTAACTGAAAAGCTTGGTAGAATTTAGGCAACGAAGTAAGTCTGTCAGAAATTTAAAATTGGTTTGGGAATCAGTTGTCTACTAAATAAATGTTTGTGGATACATGCATTGATTCTCAATTATGTTATTGATTTTGGGATGCTCCGAGTTCTTGTAGCTCTTTGCTAATGGAAAATGTTTTTGCTTTTGGGCAAGGATAGAAAGCTAAAGTTCTCTGGCACTGCAGTGTTCTAGCTCTTTTTTGGGTTACGTGGCAACATTGTATTTTTTAAGATAAGGGGGAAGACCAAGTTTCTTGCCAGTTGGCAGTGCGATGTTCACTTTTTGTCATCTGTTTGGACTTAGTTTGGAAGGGCTAGCTTTTTACATGGTTCTATATCTACGACTAAGCTTAGAGATTGAGAGCATAATCTTGATAATGCTAGTTCCTGAAACTTTGATGAGAATGAGCTATTTTGTGCGTGAGTGAGTGTGTATATATATCTTAGTATGTATGTATATATGTATATATGCATATATCTATACATGTATATACATATATGTATGTATGTTTTTTTTTTGTTTATCTTAAAGGTGCATGCTTCCTTCCTGTCTCTTATTTTCACACTGATTGATGACTTATAAATGGCGGTGAGATTATGCCATGCTGTTATTTTGATCATACCTGATGCCCCTAGTCATTATTATGGAAAGCAATGTGGTTCTCATGATATTGCTCAATTCCATTAGCATTTTTTTCCTTGGTCTACCTCCAGTGTTTTCTCTTATATGAAGTCCCAGCGGCTATAAGTGCTAGAGCCCGAGAGTTATTTTACCAAAGAAGCTGATCATTCAGGGAAATTAACAAGAATGATCTGTCTTACTTTTGCAGACAATATCCGAAACAATAGAGTCTAGCACTGCAGTTAAATATACAATAAATGGAAATCCAAATCCTATTGTAAGGATAGGAGGTGATGACTGTGATTGCATTAAATTGAAGTGTGGGAGTCAGGCAAATTGATTGAATGTCTCTTTTAACATCAGTAAACTGCGCTGATTGGTTGAACTTTTCAGGTGTTTGTAGATTCATTCATATTTTTGCAAGGAAATTTTTCCTTAAATGTTTAAAGTTGATACATGAGCTCTGCTTGCGAAAGATTGAACATGCATGGTTGTTTCTTGTCGTACACAATTTATGCTTTTTGAAGTATTTTTCCCAAGATTTTCTACTAATTAATTACTTAATAAGTTTCATAATTTTCTCCCCCCTTCTTCTTTAAAGGATGGACGACCCTTAGTATGATGGGAATACAATTAGGGATTGTGTAGTATCAGTCGCAAAGAAATGTCTTGGAAGAAATTGCAGATTAAAATGTGATCATTAAATGATAAAACCGTGTAACGTATTGGGAAGGGTAATGTAGCGATGAGTCCTAGGATGAAATCCATCATTCAGAAAAAGTTTTCATGAAATCAGATATGTATGCTGGTCAATCATCAAGAGCATGGATCGTGTGCGAAACCTTATTGTTAACGAAGGGGCAAATTGAATTGAGATAATGATTTGGGCAATGCAAGTTGCTGAAAATCCAAAAGAATTAATACCTTAAATATTTTTTTCTTTCAAAGATGCTTAATTCCTTCATATCTCATATATCTCCACATTGATTTAAGGGTTCCGAGAAATTCTTGCGGTCACATTGATAGGATAAAAAGGTGGCCCTTAGCCCTTACGCATACTCGTAGCTTAGTTTTTGTTACAAACTCACAATCAAATACAAAGATGATAAGGTAAATGATAAATTTTTCTTTTTAATATTATTTAAAGCTGATCCGTTTTAGAAATTGGGTATACAAATTAAGCAAAACCTGCCCCGCATTGAAAGAATTCAAACAGTTCCTCAAGCTCGGGTCGGCAATGTCGTATAAAAAGATGCTCTTATTCTTCATTTCTCTTTTTGCTTTTAACATTATTTTCGTTCTAATGGTCCTTCAAAATGGGGTGAATAATACGCAACCCAAAAAACGACAATAACAATTAGAATTCCTTTTAACTTGCAGAAACTTGTTCAATAGAACACAAAATTTGTGAGAGACGACAAAAGTTCCTCCATTATTTACTGAATAATTAAGAACACTTGCATCAAACCAGAAATTATTGCTCATTTCTTTTGATAAGTCTTTTTCAAACTTGGTGGAGTTACTTTTGATTTGTTTCTTTCATCGCATATTACAACATCAAAGCCCCGCAACGAAGAGATTCCTCTGTAAGTGCTCAATCCAATCTGATACTATTTAGTACGTACAATTGTATCATGAGAATTAACTCATGCAGAATCAATATCGAATCGAGCTAAGCTGCAACTTTACTGGATATAATGATCAATAATGGTTCGATTAATTAAGGTGACTTTGATTTCAACGTTCGTGCATTGTGAAACAACCCTCTAGTGGGTGAAAAAGCAGAAATATAAAGTAAAGGAAACATGAAACATTTCTACGTCAGTCCATGGTCAAATTGCATAGTGATATTTAATTATGATCGCACTAAGCATCAACTTACGTCTTATAATTGATGAACGATTTACATATGGTGAGACCCGAGATACTATAACAAGACGTGTGTTACAATTATGGCCTGCCAATTTATGTATGCCTTTGTTTTCGGTCATTCCCCTAGGGATATTGTCATGGAAAGCTTATACGTATAGTATGGTTCGCATTTATTATTATATCTGTCACATAGTTACATTAGTTCCATATAGTTATATTTGTGGTACATAATAAAAAATGTGAAATGGAAGAATATCCACATGTTTTTTATTACTGAGTCTAGCTGGCAAATTTTCGAGTGTGTCAAACTCGAGATTCCTTGCAGCAAATAATAATTGGTGTTAATATTTTAATTTAACAAAATGGGCAAATTCGAGATTTCCTTTTGACTATCCTTGGCGTTAGTTGATTATAAATTAATAGTTAGTATGCATTTCATTAGAAAAGCAATAATGGATAAAACACAACGTCACACAATATGACATCAAGTTTAAGTATAATTATGGGATAATACCTAAGACTCAATATGAAGTTAGGACAATGCCTAATAATAATATATAACTTCAAACACTACAAATTTCTAATAATTTAAAGGAGACTAAATGATTTCATACATTACAATCTAATGAAATAGTAGAGGAACCTACCTCAACTAATATAGATGAAATCGCTTTCCAGTCGAAAGAAGAATATTCATAATGTTTGACAATACAACACAATTCTAACCAACAACTTTTCCTTGTTCTTGCCACTGAAAAACTTAGTGAATTTAAAAAATAAAAAAAAATTAACAGTAAATCATTAACAGCTAACTAAATTTGTAAGCAACAGGCGTCTTAGGGTATGCTTGTAAGTGAAAAATAAAAAATTTCCTTCTCTTAACACAGATTTGTTAATAAAAGAAGAGTAGAACATGCATATAAATATAAGAAATAAAAAAAAAAACTACAAATAGGTTTGATATGGGAAGATTGTCGGTCTTCTGAGCTCTACTGAAATCAATATATATCACTTATCGCATGTTGTTTTCATAAAATCCAAAACCTCTCATGGCACCAAAAATTCAAAGGAAAATCGATCATTTGTTTGGTAATTTATCTTGAGTGTGTGTGTGTATTAAGAAAATTGTTTAAAAAATAACAAAAATTATAAGAAAAATTATCTTACTATTAATTTTTTATTCAAACTAAAACTTATATTTTTTATTTTAATTTCTATTCATATGGTTTATTTAATTTATAATAAATATGAGTAAAAGTATATTTGAAAATAATGGAAATACTGTAAAATTATTCTGGGAGGAGTATTGACTATATATTAACTTATAATCTCCCCCTTTGATATATAACAATTCTGAGTTAAAATGATTTCGTGTTATATTCAATTATGCTTCCCTGAACCAGCCAGATTGACAATATTGGATCAAAGAATCAATACTTGGACTCGTTCGCTAATTTTATCGCATCACTTGAATAGAAACATTAAAGAGAAAAAAAAGGAGAGAATATCAAATGGAGATTGACCAAAAGATCTCATAAACAAGGACGTTTTTGTCAGCAAAATCCAGTGCTTCTTTTGTGGAAGTGCGGAACACACACACTCCAACTCCTTAATTCCTTAAGTTGTAAGGAAGCATGGTTGAAAATTCATTATGTTCAATTTGGGAAAATAAATCGGCTTTATACATTACGATTTTGCATTTATTATTAAAATTTAGGCTAAAAAAATAACATACTCAAAGTAATAATAATGGTCACAAACGGACAAAGTAGAAAAGATTTTCCAAACTGGGTCGTACATGTACATGAAATATTCTTTTTTGTATATTGGTAGATCTATTAATTCATGAGAAGGAAAATTTTTTTGGAATATTGACTTGCGGATTTGATTTGAAGTTGTTTTGTTCCATTAAAATAAGCTTTAGGAGAAGTACCTAATACATTTATGGGTTAACTAAGAATATTCTATTGAAGCTTATTTTTAGGAGTTAAATAACCCAATTTATCAAAAAAGTGGCTGTCGAATATTCTATTTTTAGCAGATTAACTAAGAAGCTTGGTAGGTTTTAGGCAATTACATAATTGGATATATCTATTTAAAATTTTAATTGTACCATTGGATAATTGGTTTATCATGCACGGGAAATTCTAACTTGTCTCCTCAATTAATATGGGTGCGGATAAATACATTTATCTCAATTACAGTGCAATGTTGCCATGAATAATAAAAGCTTGAGGAATTGGAGAAATGGAAAATAATATTTTGGGATGTTCCAAGTTCTTACAGCCCTTTGTTATTAATGGAGAATAATGTTTCTGTTGGGCAAGCAAAGAAAAGTAATCAGGTTCTTGGGCACTGTGATGTTCAAGATCTTTTCCTGGTTACTTGGCAAAATAAATGAATGGATAATTTTGAAGATAAAAGAGAAGATCAAGTCTCTCTCGCATAGGTGAAAACAGTTCACATTTAGCGTCGCCGATCCTATGGACTTCTGTTGCAAATAAAGGAGCTTTCAAGTTTTTTTTTTCCTTCTTTATTAAACTCCCAATTGTTAGACCAAAAAAAGAAAAAAGAAAAGAAAGAAATCTGAGTTGGTAAGCAAGGGATAAATTGAAGACTACGCAAAGAGAAAATTAGGAGGATGACTTCGGTAATGCAAGTTGCTGAAAATCATTGGCAATAAGACGCGTTGTGCCTTATTAGTTCTTCCATTATTTACTAAAAAATTAAGAACACTTTCACCAAACCAGAAATTATTGCTCATTTCTTTTGATAAGTCTTTTGTAAACTCGGTGGAGTTACTTTTGATTTGTTGCTTTCATTGCATATTACAACATCAAAGCCCCGCAACGAAGAGATTCCTCTGTAAGTGCTCAATCCAATCGGATATTATTTAGTACGTACAATAGTATCATGAGAATTAAGTCATGCAGAATCAATATCGTATCGAGCTAAGCTGTAACTTTACTGGATATAATGATCAATAATGTTTCGATTAATTAAGGTGACTTTGATTTCAACGTTCGTGCATTGTGAAACAACCCTCTAGTGGGTAAAAAGGCAGAAATAGAAAGGAAATATGAAACATTTCTATGTCGGTCCATGGTCAAATTGTAATTTCAATTAACATAGTGATTTTTAAGTATGATCGCACTAAGCATCAACTTACTTTCTATAATTGATGAACGATGTACATCTGTCATCTGGTGAGACGAGTGATACTGTAACAAGACGTGTGTTGCAATCTCTTTGTGAATTGCTTCTGAGAATTGATGTCTGTCTGGTGAACTGTGGCCTGTCAATTTATCCATGCCTTTATTTTCGGTCATGCCTCTTAGGGATATTGTCATGGAAAGCTTATACGTATGATATGGTTCGCATTTATTATTATATTTGTCACGTAGTTATATTAGTTCCACATAGTTATATTTGTTGTACATAATAAAAAAATCTGAAATGGAAGAATACCCACGTTTTTTTTCTTTTTTTATTAGTGTGTCTAACTGCCAAATTTTCGAATGTGTCAAACTGGAGATTCCTTGCAGCAAATAATAATTAGTTTTAATATTTTAATTTAACAAAATGGGCAAATTCGAGATTTCCTTTTGACTATCTTTAGACTGGAAAAGACTGGTAAATAAAAAAAGTATTAGTATTAAAAAAGTATTAGTATTAAAGTAAAGGAATTCTTTTGATTGAATCAGGAATCAAAGTTTGTATTTGGTGTGTGGATAAAAGAGCTGCCGATGTCATTGTTGATTATAAAATAATAGTTAGTATGTACAGCACCAAAAATAATGGTTTGGTTGACTTTACTTTGGGAGCGCTTTGTTTTTGTTCTTTAATTAATAGTTAATTCTACCTCTGAGGCCTCAATCCAAAAAGCATGCACTTTTGAGGCCTCATCCAAAAGGCAGGCACAACTTCTTCCATTGCGAAATATGAAATTTCTTTTGACAATTTTGACTAGACTGACTTAGAAGCTTGGTAGACTTTAGGCAATTACATATTTACATGTATACATCTTTTTTTTTTTTTTTTATACCGGTACAATTAAACAACTTAATATTACATAAGAGATATTTAGGAATTACTATTATTGCAGATAACTACCGGCATTATAATCAGACAACTAGTTGGGATAGGGATGGCAATGTGCAATTGTGCATAGTCCGCAGGTTTATTATTACTAAACTTATACTCGTATAAAATTTCAATTATTAAATTTACTTGCAACCCGCTATGGATTTTAATTTTTTTAAGAAAACTCACCAACTACGAATTTTGACAACTACCAAAACCGCAATGATATTCAATGGATTTTTTGCGCGTTCCCACATTTAAAATCACAAATGTTAAAAAAATACTTTTAATAATACCTAAAAAATTAAATTAAATAACTCAATATAAAAATTTGTAACAATAACCTATAATTTCACATAAAATATTCAATTCTAAATTTCATCAATGTAAATGGAAAATTAAAATTTCAACATTAGTCCCAAAAAAAGAAACCACAAGTCCAACACCAATTCTCGATCTAATACCAATTCTCAAATTTAAGTATGAAATATTTTTAACAGACCAAAAATTAATATTTTAAAATAACAATACTATCCAAAAGTATCACCGCAACACCTGCTACAATACTATCCAAAAGTAATAATATTAATATTTGAGGGATTCTTGCTCCACTTACAATTTTTGAAAGGGAGAAAGACTGCAATGGCCTCCACTCAATTATTCTTAATTGAGAGAGAGTTGAGTCCATTAGAACTCACACTGTGTGAGGACAACAGCCCACCACTCAAAAAAGGTTGAGAGGCGTGTACACATCTAATTGAAACTTTAATTACTTGGGAATTAAAGGAAGAGTGAATGTACATTGCATTTGTAAATAATCTTTTTTCCTCTCATAATTTGAAAGTACAATAATTTAATCCATTGTCTTCTTGTAATAAACAATCGGTTAATCAATTTTGATGTGTGTTTGTAGAAGATGTACGACGGCACTCAAATCTCTCTATGTTGAATGAAATTTCAATTTATTTCAAATTAAATAGTATATGTAGACAATTGGCTAAGAAGAATGATCTGTGCTATAGAAATGCAGGACCTAAGTTGCCTAAAAATTTGTTTTGCGGGGTTGACGTGGGGTTATAGCAAGCCCGGGCCTAATTAAGAAGGTCCTAAGGTCCATTTCAAAGATGAAACTACAAGTTTTAGAAGGGAGAGAAGCCCAAGAAAAGAACAAGCCCAGAATCTTGTGGTCTCCTAAGTCCTGCTAACCCAGCCGTCTGATTCATCATTTATTGCAGCATCACCGCCACCGCCAAGGTGGCGGTGATCAAATTGTGGAATTTTCTGTTTTTGAACTACATGTATCATCTCCGACTGC
Source organism: Citrus x changshan-huyou (assembly GCA_039657385.1). NCBI lineage: Eukaryota > Viridiplantae > Streptophyta > Magnoliopsida > Sapindales > Rutaceae > Citrus > Citrus x changshan-huyou. Next base: position 6,495,737 of record CM077555.1, on the reverse strand, counting down.
ACCGTACAAAGGGAATCTTGTTGTGGATATATCATCTCACGTCAATGGAGAATTAGGCTAACCATATAAACTTAAAGAATTTTCTGTTATTGATCTAGTTCATGAGTTGAATTAGACCATATGTTTCTATTAATCTAAAAATCTCAATTGGATTCTCGAATCACTACTCTTATACTTCTTCTTAACTTTGAAAGTAGTGGTTCACCATTGGGCTAAAGTCCAATTGGTCACGTCCGCGATCACTTATTTACATGACAATCACTCATAAAAATTCTGTGTTTGGTAAATCTTTGTATGTGAGGCCGAATCCTATTGGGATTTTTAGAAACCCACGATCTAATTCAACTTAGGAACTACTTCAAAATTATAGAAAGAAGATTAGATCAGGAGAGTCTCTTAAGTCCTAAAAATGTTCCAATTTCATTAAACTACTGACTTTGAAGTCCAAGTAAGCAAATATTACACATTTGGCAAGTGATGTAAAAATACCTCACATTTTCCTCCTTCGCTTGCTTGCATGGCAGACTGTCTTGCCAATGACCGGAACGGGCACAAGGGACTGGGACTGGGCCTACCCTGCTATGGCTCCAACCAAATAATAATATTATTTTTGGTCGAATGTTATAACCATCCACAACCATTTTCTTTGATTAATTCACCCTCAAAACTTTGATCTCATGAAACATCTAATGAAATTACTATAAAGGACAGAAGCTATGTTAATAATTTAATTAATTTTATGCGTTATATTCATTTTAATATTTTAGAAATTGTAAAATAAATTGGTGCAGGAAATATTAGGGTATAACATTTTATACCATAATACTTCAGGAATGGTTAAATATCTCTAATAAACCCTATATTTTACTACATTTCTGTTAGTTAATTATAATTAACTTGTAAAATACTAATTTTACATATAAAAAAGAATTGATAATTAATCAATTAAATTGTTCTTATAATCTTTTTTAATCACTTAGATTTTGCATTGACGGTTCAGGTTTTTTTATGATAAGTTTAATTTGAAATTTTTTTTAATGAAATTCTATAATTTAACCTTTTTTAAATGAAATTCAATAATTTTGAGTACTCTATACATAAATGGCAAAATGATGACTGCCGTAATAAATTTTGTGAGTATAATGTCACGAACATATTTTTAATAGTCACAGCTTTGATCTACCCTCAACTTTGATCTTATGAAACCTGTAATGAAATTAAAAGTTCTTTCTTGAGTCAATTCACTCAGTAATCAGCGAAGGTCTAGGGATGGCAATGGGGAGGGGAGGGGAGGGGACCAATCTCCCCATACCCATCCCCGATATTTTGCGTATGTCCCCGTCCCCTCCCCGTCCCCGTCAGAATTACTTGAGAGAATCCCCATCCCCTCCCCGAATAATAACAGGGGATCCCCGGTCCCCGAATAATTAATAGTCTAATACATTTTTTTATTTTCGATTTTAAATTAATCATATTAAAATAAAAAATTCAGATAAAAATAAAGTTTAAAATATATCTTACATTAATATTGATCCATTACAAAGTCACATTCAAAATATAAATTATTAAAATAATTATCTTTATCAATGTCTCAATCTTCATAATCCTACAATAAAAAGAAAAAAATTATTTTTTATATCGGCAATAAAATAAATGAAATAAATGTAGATACTTAATTAATATTTTTAATAAAACTATTTACCTCCTGCTCGTCCTGCTCGTCCTGTTCTTCCTCGAGAAATGTGGCAAATTGAGAGATAGCCTCAGATTTCAAACCTAAAATAATGAAAATGATATAAGTAACGTAACTTATAAGTGCAAATATTAATAAGTGTATAATATAATTACAATGTAAAATAAACTCATACTGCTATTGTAAGCTTGTAACCAACTTTAACAGCACATTAAGGCCTCCAATGTGCTTGGATGAAGTTTGTTACGGTGTGGGCTCACAACTCTACCACCGGTGCTAAAAGCTGATTCAGAAGCAGCTGTTGTAATTGGAATTGTCAAAATATCTCTAGCAATTCGAGCTAATGTAGGATACCTATTAACATTTGTCTTCCACCAACTCAAAATATTAAAATCTTCCATCCGGGGTATAACTTTTTCATCCAAATATGAATCTAATTCATCTGCAACAACTGCACAATCTCCATTGTTTACATAATCATCAAAACCTGTCATCCATTTGGTTGCTTTCTTATAAGAATCCTTTGTATATCTAATAGAAGAACTACTACCAGTATAATCAAAGCAATAAACAGTTGGTGAAAACTTCAATTGATACTCTTCCACTAATTCCCGGCAAAGGGTGACCACTTTCCCAACATACAACTCTTTAACACCACCATAAACCATAGAAAAGTAATATTCAATGAACTTCTTTTTATACCTTGGATCAAAGATACATGCCACACCCAAAATTCCACTCATATCTTGCCAATATTTATAATTTTGTTATTTATTTATTAGTAATTTTAAAAATAAAAATAAAATTAAAAATTAAAATGGGGAAATGGGTAGGGGATGGGGATTCCACCTCATCCCCGTCCCCTCCCCGAATAAAAAATTGGGTAAAAAAATTTTCCCCGTCCCCTCCCCGAATAAAAATTTGAGTATAAAATTATCCCCATACCCTCCCCGAATGAGGAAAATCCCCGAGGGTACCCGTCCCCGTGGGGATTTTTGCCATCTCTACGAAGGTCCCATGATGCATCCTCTAGGATGATTACTTACGGTTTAAAAGATGAGTGTACTGAAGGGGTAATATCGTAAAATTAAATAATCTCCTTACAAGATGACTGTACCCGTCTTGGAATGACTGAGTTCCCCTCATGACGTATCATGGGGAACTACGATAGTGATGGAATGACCAAGGCTCAAGTCTGATCGCAATATAAATTTTTTTGAACATGTGTATGTTCTGTATGCTCTGTTGAATATGTGTATGTTCTGTCGACTATGTGATGAAGATGATTCTTTTTAATTTTTTGTATCGGAATTTTCAAGCGAGACACTGTAGAACAACTTCAAGCATAACTAGCCACACCAACAAGGTATTCAAAAATCTTTATATAAGCAGATAAAGGGGCTAAGAGAGTACCCATTTAATTATTCTTCTTACATTAATTTCTTCTTTTATTGATTCCACTACTCAAAGCTTTGAAAAAGAAATTGTCAAATGTTGATAAAAGAATCTGATTCGTACCATAACTTCCCAGGAGGCCAGGACTATGTTAATCGAAAACTAATACAGAAATATTTTATCGGAAAAAGCTGATTAAAGAGCAATATAAAAAAGCCAATAACTAATGCAAATTAAAGTCCAGAGAAATTGTGCAGCCAAAGACTCCAAAATCTTCATGCATGTGACTATGCCGTTGTGCTGGATTTGAGGAAGGAGGCGAAGAAACACATGACCATTAAATTCTACATGAAACTATCTTGAAATCTTACACACATAAAATTACTTTGGTCATCTTCAACTGCTAGTCCTTCATTATTAACTGGCACGTCTGTTTTCCTGATGATGTTGTCTTGCACATCACGAATAGTGTATATCCACTTGTGTCACCCCAAGAAACTTCTCAGTTAATGGAGATTAATTTTATACATGCGCGCGCACTGATTTACACAACAATTATCTCCCAAAACACATGTAAATTGCAAAAAAATTTATTTAATTGCCTAAAATTATACCAAATTCCTCAATCAATTATCTCTCAAAATAGTGTCCACATGTTTTGTATATGTATTTTGATATATTGGGTTAATTGCATATAATAATACGGTTCAACTTTCCACAATGTCGTACGTGTTTAGAACGTAAGAATCTTGTCATTAATTATTTCCCTGCACAATAGTCGAGCTGGTGTTCCTTTGTGCGAATCTTGGCCGCTATTATGAATGAAGGATATGTTTTTATTACAATTTAAATACATAAAGTTGAATGATATCTAAATAAATATATTTTGCACTGGACACAGTCTTAATTAGAAAGAGTGATTTTGATTTTTGATTCAACAAGAGTGAGAGTGATACAAACCGATTGTTTTTATTGAAATATAAAATTAAATGAAAAGGAAATAGAAAATAGAAAATAGAACACGAGAAATCAATAAACTTCTAACTACAACTTCAGTAAAATTATAATCATTTCATGCTTTATCTTAATCCAACTATTCCTAAAAATAAGGGACTTCACAGCATCCTCATTTCAGATTTCCTATTAGACAACTTTTACTGCCTTTTGGCATCTCAAATATTTATGAAAGATTAGCTACATCTTCAGGTTTACATGGGGAAGATGCCAGCAATCTTTAGCATGCTCACTTGAACAAACCATTTTCTACTCTATTGACAAATAAGATTTCTGCGGGGATCTCGTAATCGTGCTTTGGTCTCAAATGAGTTTGATAAGCCTTTGTCAGTCGGGTTGAATCCAATCGCGGTTTTTAAATTTATAGAAACACATGGTCTAATTCAACTCAAAAGTTCAAGAACTAGCTCAAAAATTAAAAATTCCTCAAATTTATATTGTTAGCCTTGTTACTATTCTCCTTGAGATATTATCCTCAGCAAGATTCCCATTTTACGGCACAGTTCCGAGATGATACATGTAATGGTAGGCAATCTGTGGGGTTGAATCCAATTCCGCCACCTTTCGGCTGCTCAAATTGAGTGCTATTGATGGGATAACAGGACTCGATAGGAGACAAGAAGATACTGGGCAAGGGGCTTATCTCCCCTCTTAAACTTGTAGTTTCGTATTCGTAATGGACCTTTTGGTCTTCTTAATTAGGCCTCCGCTTGCTGTAAGTGTTTTCTAGTGCGAGATAAAGCGAGTAATGAAAAACTTTTTGGCCACTTGGGTCCCGCGTTTGTATTGTGCAAGTCATTTGTATTTATCAATGCAAATTGAAATTTCATTCAACATGGAGAACTTTGAGTACCATCGTAAATCCACTACGAACACACATCAGAATCCATTAACAGATTATTTATTGCTGAGTTTGCAATTATTAATTGAACTCCAGTCATTAATACACATATACATATGCTTATGGTACAGTCAGATCGAAGCTGTTATAGGCTAATTAGTTACAGAATGTTTGTTTTACTAGCTACATGATTGGATCTTAATTCATGACCGAAGAAGAAATTGTCAGCACTTATCCTAAAGCTAAGATTAGTGGACCAAAACAACTTCAGAATTCTTCGATTTCATGAATTAATAGGTCTGCCATCACTAGAATACAAGGTAATAAAAATTAATACCTTAACATGCATTCTAAATCATCCTTAAATTTTATATGTTCGGTTCCAGCTGCAGGCAAAACTTTTGATAAGTACAGAAAGAAATTTTTCAAAAAAAGAGTGAAAGTGAAAAAGAAGGAAAATATCGATAAAATCTTTTCTTCAGGAGAAATCAAACGGAGGGCGGTGCTGGTTTTTTATTTAAAGATCACTCCATGGAGAATCCCTTGAAGCCCTAACGCTATATTTGATTTTTCTTTTTTCTTTTTTTCGTTGTTGTTATGTAAGAATTATTGTCGACAAAGAAGTTGTCGACAATAAGTTGTCGACAATAGAGAAAACCAGAAGACATTGCAATACGTTCCAATTCTTCTCAACGAAGAAGACGGCACGAGGCTTGTCATTAACAGTACATAAAAGCAACCTGTTTTTGTATCAAAATTATTTTGAGAGTACATAGTTATAAAATTGAGAAAGCAGTTGCCTTCGAAGACTCCACTTCAAATTGGAAAGTAATATATTATTGTTACTCGCATCTGTTTGTAAATTAGAGTCATTAAAGTTAAGCTAAGCTCGTGCAACACAACCTAGCGACAACATAGGGGAATCCAGTTGTCCTTTGTACTCAATAGGTTAATTAAATAATTACTTAATTTCATTTAAACAAAAATTAGTGGGCGGAGTCGCGGAGACTCGGTGGGGCTTGACAAAAGCACTTCCCCAACCCGAGGAGCCAATGGGAGTCGATGCTTTTTGTAAAGATTCTTGATTAATTAAATACTGATCCCCACTGATTAGCACTCAAGGTCAAAACATGTCACTACACAATATTATATCTATAGGCTATAAAACTAATTAAAACCCAATCTCCCGAGTCCCGGCAGAGAGAAAGAAAGAATAAAAAAAAGGAAGAAAATAAATTAATAAGTTTGGGAGTTTGTGATTATATTATCGCACTTGAAATTATATAAACCCCATATTAGTTATAAATGAACTCATTTTTAATTTCAAAATTAATATTTTATTTGTATTTCTATAAATTCAGGAATAACTATAAATGATTTTCACGTTTTATTTAGTATTCTCAAAATACAAACATAATTATAAACTCATTATTCTCTAATTTTAAACCTTTTTTTTTTGTTTTAGCATTAACAAACTTTTCAATTCACCATAAAATCTCTTCTTTTTTTTTTAGATAAGAGTTTATCATTCTTCAAAGATAAAATCCTTATAAATTATTTGAGATTTTCTTTGATTTTTTCAAAAAAAAAAAAACTGAAATATCCATAACCACAAATCCCTTGTCCGCGTTTGCTTAGCTTATAGTTAATTTATAAATTACAGTCATTAAAGTTAAGCTAAGCTCGCGCAATACATCTTAGCCACAACAAAGGAGAATTAAATTGCCCTTTGTACTCAATAGGTTAATTAAATAATTACTTAATTTAATTTAAACAAAAATTAGTGGGCAAAGACTGGGTGGGGCTTGCCAAAAGCATCTCGTCAACCCGCAGAAGAATCTTGATCAATTCATATTGATCATACTGTAATAACATTTTCCATTGGCTCCGAAATCTCACAGTAATAACATCCATTACTCGCACAATCTTGATCGCGATCAACTGCATGCGCGAACGGGAATCAAGTTGATGAAGAGAACATTATTGAAGCAGAAGGGAACCACATCCAAAACCTGCAGCCAAGTTCAACTGATGATGATGATGAGAATATACATGTGCATGTATGATGTTGCTGGTGCCACCGTAGGGTCCTAGTGCCTAATAAAATAACATTAGTCTGTTGTTACCCGACCAAGTTTTAGCAGTTTTGCTGTGAAAGCTTCGTTGCTATCTTCGGCTTTTGTTTGAAAAGCACGCTAGATTCTTTTTTTTTTTTTTGGTATTACTGTTCAAATGATCAACGGTATATTTGATTAAATTCTGTGTCTAAATTTTTATGCTAAAGGAAAATTAACCGTTTATATACCCGGGGCATTAAATCTGTAACAACTTTTATAGATATATTGTTGTTTGCAACTTTGCGTGGCTGCTGGTTAGAAATTATTATATAGCAGATTTCTAATTAAATTAGAAAAATACTAAAGCAACCACAGCAGCTTTAATCCATCGCTGCTAGGCTTCGAGTCTTTGACTGAACTGACCCCAGAAACTGCTAGCTGCTTAAACTTTCATAGTAAAGGATGACAATATATATATATATATATATATATATATATATATATATATATATATAAATTGGTTTATTGAAAATAATTAGTGAACGAAACCACGACAGTGAAACGTCGAAACAAGTTGAAGCAGAGCTTAAACAGAGAAGCTAACATGGCATAACAGAATGTTAAGATTGTGAACCGCAAATAGGCCACCAAGAAAAGTGATGGAGCCAAAATGAGAATCAAATGTTGACATTATATAAGAGAATCTGATTAGTACCATAACTTCCCAGGAAGCCAGGACTATGTTAATCGAAAACTAATACATAAATATTTTGTCCGAAAGAGCCGATTAAACAGCAATACAAAAAAAGCCAATAATTAATGCAAATTAAAGTCTAGAAAAATTGTGCAGCCAAAGACTCCAAAATCTTCATGCATGTGACTATGCGATTGTGCTGGATTTGGGTAAGGAACCAAAGAAACACATAACCATTAAATTCTGCATGAAATTATCTTTGAAATCTCACACACATAAAAATTCTTTGGTCATTTTCAACTGCTAGTTCTTCATTATTAACTGGCACATCTGTTTTCTCAATAATTTTGTCTTGCACATCACGAATAATATAATATTATATCCACTTGTGTCACCTCAAGAAATTTCCCAGTTAATAGAGATCATTTTGTACGTCCGCAATCACTCATTTACACGACAATTACTCATAAAAATTCTTTGAGTTTGGTAAGCCTTTGTATGTGGGGCCGAATCTATTGGGATTTTTAGACTTTAGAAACCCACGGTCTAATTCAACCCAAGAACTACTTCAAAAATAGAAAATTCCTCATGTTTATATTGTTACCCTAGTTACTATTCCCCTCCTGTTTGAGATAATATCCTTATCAAAATTCATATCTTATGGCTAAAGCTAGCAAAACAGATTATCAGGTCATGTTCGTGTTGTGTCAAATTTAGTTTAACCCAAATTCAACCCATTTACTAATTGTGTCAAAATATTAAGACTCAAATCCGATACAGAAAAATAATTGTTATCCAATAATCTACTTAATATCTATTAACTACCTTTATTTTTTGATTTATTAACCACTAATCATATTAATACAATTTACTCAAAAGAAGATAAGGTTAGGAGACAATCCTAAGTCTTGAAAATGTTCCAATTTCATTAAACTACTGACTTTGAAGTCCAAGTAAGCAAATATTGCACATTTGGCAAGTGATGTAAAAATGCCTCACATTTTCCTCCTTCGCTTGCTTGCATGGCGGGCTGTCTTGCCAATGACCGGAGCGGGCACGAGGGACTGGGACTGGGCCTACCGTACTATGGCTCCAACCAAATAATAATATTATATTTGGTCGAATGTTATAACCATCCACAACCATTTTCTTTGATTAGTTCACCCTCAAAACTTTGATCTCATGAAACATCTAATGAAATCACTATAAAGGACAGAAGCTATGTTAATAATTTAATTAATTTTATGCGTTATATTCATTTTACTATTTTAGAAATTGCAAAATAAATTGGTGCAGGAAATATTAGGGTATAACATTTTATACCATAATACTTTAGGAATTGTTAAATATCTCTTAAATCCTATATTTTACCACATTTCTGTTAGTTAATTATAATTAACTTAGTTAATTATAATTAACTTGTACGATACCAATTTTAGATATAAAAAAGAATTGATAATTAATCATTTAAATTATTCTCATAATCTTTTTTTAGTCACTTAGATCTTGGATTGATAGTTAAGGTTGTTTTATGATAAGTTTAATTTGACTTTTTTTGAAATGAAATTCTATAATTTAACCCTTTTTTTAAATGCAATTCAATAATTTTCAATACTCTATACATAAATGGCAAAATTATGACTGCCTTAATAAATTTATGTGAGTATAATGTCATGAACATATTTTTAATAGTCACAGCAAGCTTAGTTTATATGTTCAATTAATCTACCCTCAGCTTTGATCTTATGAAACCTGTAATGAATTTAAGAGTTCTTTTTTGAGTCAATAGACTTAGCGATCAGCGAAGGTCCCACGCTGCATCCTCTAGGATGATTACTTACGGTTTAAAAGCTGATCAAAGAGCAATATAAAAAAGCCAGTAACTAATGCAAATTAAGGTCTAGAAAAATTGTGCAGCCAAAGACTCCAAAATCTTCATGCATGTGACTATGCCGTTGTGCTGGATTTGAGGAGGGAGCCGAAGAAACACATAACCATTAAATTCTACATGAAAGTATCTTGAAATCTTACACACATAAAATTACTTTGGTCATCTTCAACTGCTAGTCCTTCATTATTAACTAGCACGTCTGTTTTCCTGATGATGTTGTCTTGCACATCACGAATAGTGTATATCCACTTGTGTCACCCCAAGAAACTTCCCAGTTAAGGGAGATTAATTTTATACATGAGCGAGCACTGATTTACACGACAATTATCTCCCAAAACATATGTAAATTTCAAAAAGATTTATTTAATTGCCTAAAATTGTACCAAATTTCTCAATCAATCTCACAAAATAGTGTCCACATGTTTTGTATATGTATTTTTGATATATTGGGTTAATTGCATATAATAATATGGTTCAACTTTCCACAATACCGTACGTATTTAGAACGTAAGAATCTTGTCATCAATTCTTTCACAGCACGATAGTCGAGCTGGTGTTCCTTTGTGCGAATCTTGGCCGCTATTATGAATGAAGGATATGTTTTTATTACAATTTAAATACATAAAGTTGAATGATATCTAAATAAATATATTTTGCATTGGACACAGTCTTAATTAGAAAGAGTGATTTTGATTTTTGATTCAACAAGAGTGAGAGTGATACAAACCGATTATTTTTATTTAAATATAAAATTAAATGAAAAGAAAATAGAAAATAGAAAATAGAACACGAGAAATCAATAAACTTCTAACTACAACTTCAGTAAAATTATAATAATTTCATGCTTTATCTTAATCCAACTATTCCTAAAAATAAGAGACTTCACAGCATCCTCATTTCAAATTTCCTATTAGACAACTTTTACTGCCTTTTGGCATCTCAAACATTTATGAAAGATTAGCCATATCTTCAGGTTTACGAGGGGAAGATGCCAGCAATCTTTAGCATGCTCACTTGAACACATCATTTTCTGCTCTATTGACAAATAAGATTACTGCGGGGATCTCGTAATCGTGCTTTGGTCTCAAATGAGTTTGATAAGCCTTAGTCAGTCAGGCTGAATCCAATCGCGGTTTTTAAATTTATAGAAACTCATGGTCTAATTCAACTCAAAAGTTCAAGAACTAGCTCAAAAATTAAAAATTCCTCAAGTTTATATTGTTAGCCTTGTTACTATTCTCCTTGAGATAATATCCTCAGCAAGATTCCCATTTTACGGCACAGTTCGGAGATGATACGTGTAATGGTAGGCAATCTGTGGGGCTGAATCCAATTTGGTAACCACCACCTTTCGGCTGCTTCAAATTGAGTGCTATTGATGGGATAGCAGGACTCGATAGGAGACAAGAAGATAGTGGGCAAGGCGCTTATCTCCCCTCTTAAACTTGTAGTTTCATATTCGTAATGGACCTTTTGGTCTTCTTAATTAGGCCTCGGCTTGCTGTAAGTGTTTTCTAGTGCGAGATAAAGCGAGTAATGAAAAACTTTTTGGCCACTTTGGACTTTGGTCCCGCGTTTCTATTGTGCAAGTCATTTGTATTTATCAATACAAATTGAAATTTCATTCAACATGGAGACCTTTGAGTACCATCGTAAATCCACTACGAACACACGTCAGAATCCATTAACAGATTATTTATTGCTGAGTTTGCAATTATTAATTGAACTCCAGTCATTAATACGCATATACATATGCTTATGTATCAGTCAGATCGAATCTGTTATAGGCTAATTAGTTACAGAATGTTTGTTTTACTAGCTATATGATTGGATCTTAATTCATGACCGAAGAAGAAATTGTCAGTACTTACCCTAAAGCTAAGATTAGTGGACCAAAACAGCTTCAGAATTCTTCGATTTCATGAATTAATAGTTCTGCCACACTAGATTACAAGGTAATAAAAATTAATACCTTAACATGCATTCTAAATCATTCTTAAATTTTATATGTTCAGTTCCAGCTGTAGGCAAAACTTTTGATAAGTACAGAAATAAATTTTTCAAAAAAAGATTGAAAGTGAAAAAGAAGGAAAATATCGATAAAATCTTTTCTTCAAGAGAAATCAAACGGAGGGCGGCGCTGGTTTTTTATTTAAAGATCACTCCATGGAGAATCCCCTGAAGCCCTAACGCTATAATTGATTTTTCCTTTTTCTTTTTTTCGTGTTTGTCATGTAAGAATTATTGTCGACAAAGAAGTTGAACTCAGAAAGAGAAAACCAGAAGACATTGCGATACGTTCCAATTCTTCTCAACGAAGAAGACGGCACGAGGCTTGTCATCAACAGTATATAATTATAAAATTGAGAAAGCAGTTGCCTTCGAAGACTCCACTTCAAATTGGAAAGTAATATATTATTGTTACTCGCATCTATTTATAAATTAATTTATAAATTAGAGTCATTAAAGTTAAGCTAAGCTCGTGCAACACAACCTAGCGACAACATAGGAGAATCCAGTTGTCCTTTGTACTCAACAGGTTAATTAAATAATTACTTAATTTCATTTAAACAAAAATTAGTGGGCGGCGTCGCGGAGACTCGGCTGGGCTTGGCAAAAGCACTTCCCCAACCCGAGGAACCAATGGGAGTCGATGCTTTTTGTAAAGATTCTTGATTAATTAATACTTTTTAATAGCACTCAAGGTCAAAACATGTCACTACACAATATTATACCTATAGCCACTGATTAGAACTCAAGGTCAAAACATGTCACTACACAATATTATACCTATAGGCTATAAAACTAATTAAAACCCAAGCTCCTGAGTCCCGGCAGAGAAAAAAAAAAGGCCAATAAATTAATAAGTTTGTACAAGAATTTGTAATTATATTATCGCACTTGAAATTATATAAACATCATATTAGTCCTAAATGAACTCATTTTTAATTCCACAACTAATACTTTATTTGTATTTCTATAAATTCATAAATAACTATAAATGATTCCCACATGTTTATTTAGTATTCTCAAAATACGAACATAATTATAAACTCATTATTCTCTAATTTTAAACCCTCTCTTTGTTTTAACATTAATAAACTTTTCAATTCACATAAAATCTCTTTTTTTAGATAAGAATTTATCATTCTTCAAAGATAAAATCCTTATAAATTATTTGAGATTTTCTTTATTTTTCCAAAAAAACCGAAAAATCCATAACCACAGATCCTTATAAATTTCAGAATTTCTATTTTTGTCTTATTTGCTGACGAAATCACTATACCAAAAAAGAAGACTAGCTAATTTTTTTTTATTTGTATTGAATTTTTATAACAAATTTCCTTCTGTTATTCATTTCTTTTTTTTCTTTCGCTTATGGTTGATGGGTGATTATTTCCTTTTGTTATTCACAAAAACAAGGAAAATTTCCTTCTGTTATTCATTTTTTTTCTTTCTTTCGCTTATGGTCAAACCTCTAACTTTGGAAATTATATAAATTTTTTTATTAATAAAAATAATGGTACATATTTTTTATCTTATTGATGCTTGCATAATTGATACTGGAAAAAAAAATTATAGATTCATTGAGGAACCCAAGCAACTAATGAATAGTCCATAAATTTATCCCCAAAAAAAAAAAAAAATAGCCTATAAAAGAAAGTCCAAAAAATGATTGTACTGTAAGCATATAATATTTATGTGTGTGTATTAGGTGGGTTTTATTAGGTTAAAAAATTTGAATATATTTTAATCTGAATTTAATGAAGAAAATTGACAATCTCTCCTTTGAGAGATTATTCTGTATGTCGGTGTTTTTGGTCATGCCACTAGTGATATTGGCACGGAAAACTTGTACATATAATATTGTTGGCATTTATTATTACATCACTTTGTTTCATATGGTTATATTTGTTGTACATAATCTCATTTTGGTCACACTAATACGAAAATAAAGGTAGCTTAATTACACATAATTGTAGTTTAGTCTCAGTATATTTTTATCTAGGGTCCAGCTATGGTACCACAGTGGTACCATACCACAACTAAATCCAGCCATTGGATCCAGCTATGGTGATAACTGTGGGTTGGATCCAATAGCTGAATCCAATTGTGATATAGTACCATTGTGTTACTATAATTTTGCCCTTCTATCTAACACTAATTTAATTTGCATCTCATGAATATTTCTAATTTGTTAGGTGCATCTATTTATTGGAACATGAATCATTCGTTCATATATATTTTGTGCGCAGTGTACAAAATATATATAAACTTTGAAAAGGTAAGTTTGAAAATACCTGTACAGAAAAAAGGAAAAAGAAAACGTACTGAGGTTTTGAAAACCCTAGAAGACTGTTTTGAAAATTAAAAAAAAAAAAGGGAAAATTCAGCCCCAAAATCCCCAACTCCATTATCTTCATAATTGGTTCCGCAAATATTATTGAAGACGTGTATCGAACCAATAACATTTCATCCTCATGGACCTCAACCACTATAAAAAGCCCCCGACTCACCGCATTTTAAAAATCACTCTAATTCGTGGCTACTTCACTTTATTGAGTTAATTTTTCCTTGTTTATGTGAATTAACAGCTTGTTGCAATTTATGTTACGTACTGAACCAGTCAAACCAACGGAATCTTCAAATCTTAATGCGGAGGAGGCTAATCTCTTTCTCCCACTAACTCAAAGGATCGAAAAAATGTCTTGGGTCGTCCCACTCTGACATGCATGGCTCCATTTGGCTTTGCACTTCTTTCTTTTTTTTCACTTTGTCCAAACCTCTAATTTTTTTGGCATTGGCTGCAAAAAGATTTCATCCCAAAACCTCTATAAAAATGCCCCCAGACTCACCGTATTTTAGAAACAAAAATGCTAAATGCTAAGAAAGCATGTGTTGAGAGAAGAGAGAGAGAGGAGAAAAAAAGCGGAGAGAAGAGAGAGAGGAAGCAAAAGGCAGCCTGTGTTTAACTCTGCCATTGCCAAATCTTATTCATAAAAATTAAACTCAATCATCTCTGCCAAGTCTTATACTCATAAGCATGAATATTTCAATCGATTTGAGGTTTCTATTTCTTCCATTGCTGAATCTTATAATCTTTTTTCTGTTCCTCAAGTCTCAGGATGGCAACTCTTGGGACGTCCAAGATGGTACGAGTAAGATACTTTTGTATCCAATTTTAAAGCTTCAGTTCTGGTTCCTGATTCCTGCCGTCGTCATCCCATTACTGCTCTTCCTCCTCACACCCATCAGAGTCCCTCTCAATGTGAGCCGACCCATTTGCGTGAGTTGTGGAGAACTCTCTGTTCTGTTGGCTGTCTCAGCAGTGGCCTCTGTCATTTTGGCTCCGTCTCTGTTCTTGGTAGTCTATTTATGCCTCATAATCTTATCACTCTGTTATGCAACGCTAGCTTCTCTGTTTGAGCGCTGCTTCAACTGGCTTCGACGTCTCACTGTCGCCTCTGTCAACGCGCATCTGCTAGCTCGCTCTCAAGTTGAACAACCCATTGAACAAGCGCAAGGTGTTCTGGAAATTATGGTCATGTGATAAATTAGTTATGGCAATAACAGAGTCTGTGGTTGGTTACCTGAACGAAGATGTTTGAGCAGTTTTTTGGGTGGAACTGGAAGCCGAGTACAGAGACAACCTAGATACTGCCGTTCTACTTAAACTTCTATTATTTTGTTGTATTATTTGTTATATATAGTGTGATTATTGCAGGAAAAAAAGGCAGTTGTTTAAGGCGTATTCGATAATGTACTTACATACGCATACTAATAAAATTTTGCGTCGAAATTTATCCTGTTTTCGTTTTTCTCCACACTAATTGATGAGAAAGGAACTCATGTAACAGAAGAAAATAAAAAATTAAAAAAGAGAGAAGAGGAAGAAAAGGAAATGGAGGGAAAGAGAGCAATTGGGTTTTAGAGAGAGTAGTTGTGCACCTAAGGGAGCTGAGAACAGCAGCAAGTAGAAAAAAGAAATGCTATTATGTGCAATCGAGTGATTTTGTTACTCAAAACTGAAAAATCAGGTTGTTTTTCCTGCTTGATAATTTTTTTTTTGCTTCCGCCGCGGGGGGGGGAGGGGGGTCCTCATAAGTTATTTTGCTTAGATTTAATGTGTTAATGGCTTAATTGCTTCCTTTAATAATTAACGAAGTGGGTGTGTGGTTAGCCATTTGATTACATGACTATATGGCTAAAATAAAAAATTGACATGCTAGAATTATCAGCAGGATTGCAATTTTTAATTGAAGACCATGTATTGAAATTACTTGAATCAGTTATGATAGTTAATTTGGGTTGATGCAATCATGAATGAGAGTTCAACTTTAACAGTGATATGAGCCAATTTTTGAATGGGTAGTTTTGCTGAGTTGTGTTTAAGTATCCTGCAATGATATGGTGCAGTTTAAGTTTGTTGACGGGTCGTTAAACTGGGGATGTGCTGAGATTATGTTATCTATAGCTATTGTTATCGACAAGCATCATGGGTGTGATGTGTTATTGTAAGGCAACTTACATATGATGCTATTGAATGAGTTAATAATTTAAGTTGAGGTTTGAGAATGTTGGTCGGTGATGGTCAGATTATAATATTGAATTAATCATTTTAATTACATTAATTATATTTATAAGGTGGAATCTAAATCTTTTTCTTCCGTTTTGGAAATGGTTGGTTTAATATGGTCAGTGTCCGTGAATATCAGCTTTTGGTTAGATGCTATTTTCGGCTTTATTGATGAAAAGACTTGAAAGCTTTCTTTCCATATTTCTATATTTGTTTACTTTTGTCTTTTTCTTTAATACTTATGATTTTCCAAGAAAATAGCGGCTGTTTAATTAGTTATGATATGGAGAAGGGTATATTAAATAAAATGTTGTGTCAAATTTATTCTGTTTTTCATTTTTATCCAGTACCCTACACACTTACTCAGGTACCTTACACACTCACTCAGTAATAGTCATTAAAATTTTATAGGAAAAATATCCACCGTCCACTTATTTTTTTTAACTTTTTTAAAAATACATAATTCTTTATTTTTTTAGCTGTAATCCACCTAAAGTTACATTTTGTTTCACTTTTTCACTTCCGTATGGAATCCGTTAAGAAAACTAAAGGAAACTTTAAAAAAAGATCATTTTATCTCCAAAACGAAAATTACAATTTCACCCTAAAAAATACAAAAAATAATCAAATTTAATGATGAATATCATTATTGGTATGTTAATGAAGTACAAAAAAATCTTAACTACTAGAGATTATAACTCAATGAATAATAAAACTCTACTTATCTTAAATTCAATTGATGGTTTGCGAGATTGTGCTATTTTTAATACTACTGTTATATTTTAGTATTCTAATTCTAGACATATTAAAAAAAAACCTTGTATTTGATGGTTGTGGAATTAATTTCTTTATTGACCGATAGGGAAAATAATTAGATTTAATCTGATTATTTTTTACAATTTTTAAGGTGAAATTATAATTTTTGTTTTGGGGGGTAAAATGATCATTTTTTAAAGTTTCCATTAGTTTTCTTAACGGATTCCAAACGGAAGTGAAAAAGTGAAACAAAATGTAACTTTAGGTGGATTTTAATTAAAAAAAATTATATATTTTTAAAAAAATTAAAAAAAATAGATGGACGGTAGATATTTTTTTAATTTTATATGAATATAGAGAATTGGCCTGTTGCAGGAGCAACGAACAAATTATTTAACAGCCAAATGCAGACCCATTTAACTCATCGGCAGTCAGGTTGACTGTTCTCTATACGTACACACCGATTCAGCTTTATAAATTAATTTTTTACATTTATAAATTTAAAATAAAAAATAAATAAACACACGCTACGGCGCTACCTAGTGCTAGTGGTAAAAAATTCGCAAAAAGACAAAGTGGGGAAAAAAAGACGAAAATTGAAGTTTCAAAAGTGGACCCCACACGCACCTGACGGTCGAACTGTTTCATCCAATAATTTGCTGATGAGAAGAGTCGTACGATTTTTTCCTTTATCTATGTCTCCTGGCTTTCAGCTTCTTAGTCGAAAATAATTCTTGGGAATCATTGGTCGGTCCAAGAAGGCACAAATCAAACTCCTTCTATATCCTTTAAAGCTTAAACCTTTCCTTTTTATTCTTATCCTGCCACTGTTACTGATTTTCATCTGCCCACCTATTAAATTCCTGCTCACTATCCGTCGCATTTCTCTGCATTTTGGAAAGCTCTCGGTTCTTTAGGCAATATCAGCTATTGCCTCTTTCATTTATTTTTCTTAATAGCCTATTATGTCTCATTGTCTTATCACTCTGTTATCCAAAGTTAACTTAATGACAAACGAACAGAGTTGGATTATTAACACCATTTTAAATATCTTTTAAAATTCCTTAGGTATTTTATGACTTTAACCTTCATTAAAATTAGATGAAAGGACAAATGTATATCTAATTAAACTCACATTTATAACACAAACAGTTTCTTATGCTTAAAACTCTATGTACCCACAACCAATGGGGATTCTTTTTTTATTTTTGTTTTTAATTTTCTTTCTTTGATGGCTTTTGGCACCCATGTATCATCATCAACATCCTTTTCCTTTTTAAACCATAATTTAACTACACTTTTTTTTAATAAATTTTAAATTGACATGAAATAATCATGCAAGGGAGGAAGATTATCACAAAAAAGTTACCTTTTTTTCCCCCTTTTTTAGTAGTAAGTAGTAACTTCATTAAGAGGATAAGAAAATTTGCAAATAAAGACTGGAGTGGAGCATCCCGCGGCCAAAATGCAGGCTAATGGTCCAATTCAAATAATTATGGCAAACTTGTGGGCTTCATGATAATAAGTGTAATGAGTGGTAACTATGGCCAATGGGCCGTGCCGGCAACTGTCGGCCCACAAGGGCTCATGGGCTGGCACGGCACGGCCCACCAATTTGGTGGGCCGTGCCGTGCCGTGCCTACATTTTTTTCAGTACAGCCCGGCACAGCCCACGGCACAAGCCCTCTTATGCCGTGCCGTGGGCCGTGCCCAAAAAAAGCCCACTAATTTTTTTTTTTAGCGTGCCTAAAAAAGCCCACATGCCTAGCGTGCTTTATTCAAGCCCACGTGCCCGACGTGCTTTTTTAAGCCCACCAACATAATACTAATAATAATATTCACAATCATATTCATATTAATTTTTATTAAGAGAGCAATTAACATTTTATTATTAGTTTATCACAATTTCACAACTATATATTTTATTTCACAATAATCAATCATAATTCATAACACAACAATACATAAATTTAATTAAATTTAATTCCATAGATCATAATAATAATTAATTAAAATTAAAAATACAATCCTCGAATAATCATTACAATAAGTCATAACTACGAAATATTAATATAACAAATCATAGATCACAACTTACAAGTTACAACTACAAAACACGAACTACGATCAATTGACGAATAACAAGCACGAAAAAAACATTTATTAATCACAATTAACTAAGTTATGATTTAATATTAATATGAAAAATATTTTATTATTAATTTTGTAAAAAAATTTATTTTTTTATTTATAATTTATAAATTTATGATATTTATAACCTTATTTATTAAAATCATGATATTTAATTATTTACTTATTCATTTAATAAATTATAAACATAAATAAATAATTAAATAAATATCATAAATAAAATTAAATATCATAAATAACATTATTCATTTAATAAATATCATAAATAAAATTATGATATTTATAATTTTATTTATTAAAATCATGATATTTACTTATTCATTTAATAAATTATAAACATAAAAGATTAGAATATTTATTTAAACTAAGATTTAATGATTTAAATTAATTTTTAAAAGTCTATGCTAAAAAATATATTAAAACATTTAATTTCAAGATATTGTACTTTAATTTCATAACATTTTATATTTACTTTTTGTTAAAAAAATTTACTTAGATATATTTTGGCCCACGTGCTATTAATGGCTCACGGGCCGCGTGCTAGCCCACTAATGAACCGTGCTTTTTCGCGTACCGTGCTTTGGCTCATCTCTAATCGTGCCGTGCTTTAAGGCCCGCGTGCCTAAAATTTTAGGCCTGACATGGCCCACGTGCGTGCCGTGCCGTGCCACGTGCCGTCCGGCCCATTGGCCATCTTTAATGAGTGGGGGTGAAAAAAGTGGACGAGGATAATTCAAAACCGTGAATTGTATAAGAGTGATAAGCCAAGTGTAAAAAAGAAGCAGCAACTCAAATTTTTGAATTTAGAACAAGTATTCTATATCTTTATATGAATGATCGAATGATGATTTAAGTTAACGTTATCATGTTCTTCGCTTTAATTAATTGATGGGTTTTTGCTTTTAATTTTTTTAAATAAATTCAAGCATTATCTCAGACTTTTTTATAATTTAATATTACAAGGATAAAATAATCAAATTGCTTTTATTATAAAGATGATTTAATTAGTTACTAAATTACTGAAATTTTGAAAAGTTACCGGGACTTAAAAACAATTCACCCAAATATCCCAAACCCATAATCGAAGGTTGGATAAAGATAATATACGGACCCAAGCAGCCTAATAACAAGGGACTAATCATAGAGAGTACACGCGTAACTACATTAATTTTAATGGTAAGCAATCCATAAACTTTCAAGCCTAATTTAGCAAGGTGCGAGCATTATCGTTACAAGACTTATTTGTGTGTTGAAATTTGACCTAACTAAAAACTTTTTCTTCTTTCTTTATTATCTGATATCACCCGAAAAAATTCAATCTTGTTGTGGTTTCTGTTGCTTGCCAAGTCAATAACCTCTTGACAATCCAATTAAAAAATGACTGTAGATATAATTAAAAAATCTAATAGCACACCAATAGTTATTCCTCATTCAATTGCTTCGGCTTTTGTGAAAGAGACACCTCCTTTAAAAGATAATTATTGGTGTGCCGCGATCCAACTCGAAGAGTTATTGATTACACACCACTCATCTCATATTTTCGCATCAACAATTTCAATGGGCTTGGTAACTTAATCATTTTGATTAATATCATTTAAAACAAAAAGCTTTACATGCAATTATTTTGTGAGAGAAAATGGCAAGAAAAAGTTCAAAGGTTTGCTGACTCGGAAAGCACAAGAGGTGATTTAAGTAACAACTTTCTCATTCTCCATATTACAGCAATCAAATTCAAGGCTTCAAAGAGGGAACATAAGAGTGGATATTATTAAAGGTGAGAAACTCTAAACTGTGCATGATGTAAATAATAAATGAATAAACAAAACCGTGTGAATCTGAATATGAATTTGTTTAGATTCTGTGATAATGTGACTGTTTTGAGTATTTCAGTTTCTTTTCTCTTTTTTTTTTTTGTTTTGATTTACACAAATACACACACACACACATATACAGAGTGCAATGGATCGATCTGCGATGCTTTCTTCATATTCAGATTTAGAAAAATATGTTCTTTCTTCTTATTTCTTTCTTTCTAAAATGACTCCAATTTTATTTGGTTGTTAATGAGAGCTTCATAAATTATTTCTCACATAATCATAAATTGCTCATAACAATATTAGACAATGCCCAAACAACTACAAACCTTCTAGGTTATACATATCAAGTGGTGGTGACTCTGACTCAACTTGTTGGGTTGATTTTATTTGCTCCTTTTGAGGAGGCAGGTCGGCTTCTGGTTGTTTGAGCTAGGGGTGGGCATCAACCCGCCAAATCCGTGAATCTGATCCAACCCGTGTGATTTTTTGGGGGTTGGGTTGGGTTGTTAAATTCCCAACCTGTCAATCGTATATATATTATATAAATTTTGATATTTTATATAAAAATTAAAAAAATATAAATATAAAAACTTTGAAATGTTGGATTTGTTCTAAGGATTTTAATATTTGTATTTTTTTAGTTTATCTAATTAATTAATTTATTTTTGTTCACTATTTAATTAGACTATAACAATAGATTTTTTCAAAAGCCCAATCCAATCAACCTAACCCAACCGGTCAACCCGTATGTATATAAAAATTATTATATAAATTTTGATATTTCATATAAAAATTTAAAAAATATAAATATAAAAATTTTGAAATGTTGGATTTGTTCTAAAGATTTTAATATTTGCATTTTTTAGTTTTTTTAATTAATTAATTTATTTTTATTCACTATTTAATTAGACTATAAAAATGAATTTTAGACTATAAACATAAATAGTTTATGTTTCAAATTTAACTTTTTATTAATTTTATGATTAAAAACTATAATTCTTAAAATAAAATTGTAATTTGAAACTATTTACTCCCAATTTTAAATAAGGTAAACACATAAATTGAATTTTGATTTCGATTTCATACTCTCATTTTAGTGTAAATAAACAACTCACTCTTACTCTCGTTTCACACTTCGTATTCTAAGATTCTCACGGTAAACGTCAACCACCTGTGTGTATTAACCCGGTGGAAAGGGATATTATTGATCATCTTGTATTTGCAATGACTGATGGGTAAGCACTTTTAGCAGTGTATATTTGCCTAGATTATTAAAGGTTATTCAATAAATATTCCGATCGAATCGGATATTGAAATGACTAACCATTAATCAATTTCGATTGATTGCTTTATTACGAAAACGGTCCAAAAACAATAGACCAAATGGGAATAATGTCTTCCTCATATGGGCCAATCCGGCTGTCTTGATTTGGATTATTGGGGCTCAATTATGATCATAATTCAATTGGCAAATAAGAACAAACAGCCTTGATTGAAAGCAATGTGCTAATAACTGAATCATAATAATAAAAAGCTCTTGGACCCCTTAAAATCAATTTTATAGCCATCATGCGGATAGAGAATTAAAGTGACACAATATTGTATTGTTTTAAAACAAAATAAATGTATCACAGCGAAACGATATTATATTACTCCATTCTTATATTTATAAAGTATTGAACACACCTAAAACTTTTCCTTTAAGCACCCATGCATCTTGCTTGAAACAATGTACTCTCAACCTCTCCAAGACTCCAACTACATGTGGTCAAAAGGTTCCTAATATGGGGAATGCTTGTTGACTAATAAAGTGGAAACAAAAGGAAATTAGTGTACATCATGTAAGAAATTAATGTCAAATTGATAGAGCCCCACCAAAGATTATTACCCGGAAAATGCTAACCAATGTTGAGATTATTAGTTATTATTAAATTAGTGGTTGATTAGATTGAAACTATGACTGCTCTGTCACACGTAGTGGGGATAATAGGAAAGATGTGTTTGTTGTTCGAATTTTTCAATCCAATGTCTCAGGCTTTGGGACCAAAGACACAATAACTCACTCATTACTAATAAATTTAATTTAATCTGATTAATTATATATCAAAACCCCACTAGAAATGTGACCGATGGATCATACCCCCCCCCCCCCCCCCACCCTCTTTTTTTATTAATATATATTATCTTAAAATTTTTATTTGTTACGATGATCAAAAGAAAAAAAAATATCATTGATTTTATTAGCTTCGTTATATGTTTGTGAACTTATGTTTTGCCAAAAACCCAGAAAAAAAAATCGAAAAATATATCAAAGAATTTGTATACTATGATGTAATACATAAACAGTTTGTCTTATTTGAATTACTCGTCAGATAATTCCCAAAGCTAGAAACCCTAGGTATATTTCGGAATTTCTATTTTGTCTTATTTGCTGACGAAATCACTTAATCAGAAAAAATGACTAGCTAATTTCTTTTATTTTTATTGAATTTTTATAAGAAATTTCTTTCTGTTACTCATTGCATTTTTTTTTTTTTTTTGCTTATCTTTGATGAGTGATTCTTTGTTCAACTGAATTTGATTTGATTTTAGAGGTCTTTGATACTTTATTGAGTTAATTTTCCTTGTTTACGTGAATTGACAGCTTGTTGTAATTTATGTGCTGAAGCCAGTTAATTGTTTTTCCCCCTCGTGAATGATGTAATATCAGAAAAATAAATTATGTCTAAACATAGGTTAAGTAATGCTTGTGTTTTGATGAAAGGGGTGAAAATTGAGAGTGTGGCAATGAGTAATGGAGTTTCTCTAGCCAAACGGGTAGTGGATTTTTTAATCTATCGCTGTATATTAATATCATTTGAAGGTTGTTATATGAGATGTATCCCTAAATCACATCTGTTGATATTGTTTCATGATGGTTATCATCACACTAAGGCATTGAAGATCTTTCCTCTGCTTGTGCCCTTGCTCATCACATGTTCTATGATTGGTTTCTCATTATATCCTACCATCTGCAAAGCTTGAAGCATTTTTATAACTTACAGACAATTAAATGTGGTGTTGCTTGTTTTCTGTGATGTTTTCAGATTGGTGGAAGAAGTTGTTTTGAGAATTTATAAACGTGAGGTCCAACAAAAGGTTTTGGAAATTGTTGGTGTCTTTCTGAATGAGTCAAAAAACTTTTAATTTAAGCTATTTTTCAGGTATTCTGGTTGCTTTAATGTGAAATTTTCATTGTTGGCCTTTAGTTCGTTCAAAGAAGTCAGATATGACATTTAACCACAGGATTCATTATATCAACTTTTTTAACTCTGTTTTTTTTAATTTTATTCTTGTCTATCGGTTTTAATCCAAATGTCTATCGGTTATAATACAATGGTGGCTTGGAGTATCCTAAGTTGAATTTATCTATTTATTTTATAATTATATATGTTTATTATTATCGTTATTGTTTTAATTGCTCTAAACTTCCTCTATTGTTTTTATTTTTTATTTTTTAAATTTATAACTAAGCCCAGCCCATAACCAATTTATAAAAACTTAAGTTCTATAACAAACAAAACCATCGTTCGGGTAATGATAATAATAATAAAATAAAAATAAAAGAAGAGGGGGAAGGATAACAGAGACAGAACGAGAAAAAAAAAAAAAAAAAAGAGAGAGAGAACAGGAAGAAAAAGAAATGGAGGGAAAGAGAGCAATTGGGTTTTAGAGAGAATAGTTGTGCATTTAAGGGAGCTGGAACAACGGCAAGTATTAAATTTCTGGGAAACCAACATGGGTTTGGCTGGATTTTCTCATAACTCTTATTCTTTAGACCTGGTTTGGGTAAGTTTCTGTGCATGCATGGTTCAATTTTGAAATCTTCTTACTTTTATTGATGATTTTTTTTTCACTTAATTTTCTTAATTGTTTCCTTGCTGCTGCTGTAACTTTCAGCAAGTTTAGGATTGTGTTGAATTTGGGATCCTTAAATTATTGGCAGAAGAGTTGGTTAATTTTTGTTGCAGTATTACCAGTAGGAAGTGGAGTTAGCGAAGTGTTTGGAGAGCTAGGAGCTGTTGGTGCAGGATTTAAGGTATGTGGTTATATGCAATTGAGTGATTTTGTTACTCAAAACTGAAAAATCAGGTTGTTTTTCTTGCTTGATAATCTGAATTTTTATTTTGGGTCCTTATAAGTTGTTTTCCGTAGATTTAATGTGTTAATGGCTTAATTGCTTCCTTTAAGAATTAATGCAGTGGGTGTGTGGTTAGCCATTTAATTACATGACTACATGGCTAAAATAAAAAATTGACATGCTAGAATTATCACAGGATTGCGAGTTTTAATTGAAGACAATGTATTGAAATTACTTGAATCAGTTAATTTGGGTTGATGCAGTCGTGAATGAGAATTGAACTTTACGGCGATATGAGCCAAGTTTGGAATATGTAGTGGTGCTGAATTGTGTTTATGTATCCTGCAATGATATGGTGCTTTGATTGCATTTAAGTTTGTGGATGTGGTGTTAAACTGGGGATGTGCTGAGATTCTGTTATCTATGGCTATTGTTATTGAGAAATATCATGGATGTGGTGTGTTATTGTAAGGAAACTTACATTGATGCTATTGAATGAGTTAATAATTTTTTTTCCTTTCATTCAAATTGAGGTTTGAGAAGGTTGATTGGTCATGGTCAGACTACTGTCCTGCAGTGAAGCTCGGAAAGGAAATTATGGGCGAGGGTCCTTGGGAATAATGCCTCAAAAGTACGCTATGCTGAATTGATATTGTTCAGATTTCTAAAGTCTGCAAAAGAAATCATGGGCGGTGGCCCCGGGGGATAATGCCCCAAAAGTACGTTGGGTATTTCTTTTTCAAATTAATATTGGGTGAAGATGTTTGCTTGGGATTTACAGCTTACTGACTTGTCAGGCATGTTTTTATTTTGTATTATTGAAAGAGTAATTTTAGGATTCTTTACACGTAACTTCAGAAAGTATGAGCAACCCTATATTTGTTAGTGTGTATGTTGTTATGATCTTGTCTTATGATGTTTCTGTTGAATACCAAAACTTTCAAACTTAAAAGGTTTTAAGAAATATATATATCTTTGTATATTTTTGTTATTGTTCTGGTTGTACTTCGGCATTGCTGGCCTAGTAAACTTTGTAAGCTACCTTGTTGCAGATATCATACTTTTTAATACATGTATTTAGAATGACTACGCAACATCAGGAGGATGCACTTGTATTTGTTAGTGTTGTAGTGATAGGGTCCCGGAGACCCCAAGTGTTGTATTGACTGATATTTTGAAGTTTTAAGCTGCAGGGTATTAAAATTGTTGGTTTGGTATATTGGATAATATCCATATTTTAGGGGAGATATTGTCAAATTTTTCTTGAAGTGCTGGGTTTTATTCATATCTATTAGTATATGTTTGTTCTTGTAAGCAAACAGTCACAGCTTAATTGTTAAATGCTTATACTTGCACCTGATGTAGATAAAATTTTCTTATCACACGTGCCCTTAAGTTAGGGGTGCAACAGTTATCAATTCAGCTAATAAAAAAAATATCAGTGTTAATAATCCAAATGATTTAACCGAGGATGCATAATACTAGCTGAAGTATACTACTTATACCACGTAGGATGAAAAAATTTCTTTTAGTACTCTCTTCTGGAATAACTTGAAATAGTTCTAGTTGCATCCCATGTTCAGAATGAATGAAATTTGATCATTTCAGTATGTAAGAACCTTAAGCTTGGCATTCACCTTTTGGGTTAAATAAATGCATCATTCCAATTCCATATGTTTGAGCAACTGAGTCTGGCATAAATCGTAAATTCTGAAGCAATATTTGAATTAGCGTATAATTATTTTATTCTATGGTTATTTCATTTTTCATTTTTATTAGAATACTATGGTTGTTTCATTGGTTGAAACTTGGAACTTGAATGGTTCAATGTGAACTGAAATGGTTGTATTTGTTTGGAGAAAAAAGAGGGGACTGTTGTACTTTGTGGTCATTTTTGTGCCCTTATTTATAGTTGCTATGGGGTGGTTATCTCTAAAGAAAACGGGTTTTGTGACTGGCAAAATACATTAATTTTACATGTTTTATAATTAGTACATGATATGTTGTTTCTTGCTTCAGCCCCCTCCTTTGCTGATGATTAACTTGTAATCTGCAGGCTTATACACAGGTTTTGATACTTCAGCTGATTAGGGTAATTACTTACTTCCACTGCCTGTGGGACTGGGACGCGAACCCAAGCTTGCAAGTTCAACTGGGAGTTGACCAGTGCGGTGTAGTGGCGACTATCCCTACTCACATCAGTCTGTTGCTTAAGTTGCTGAAGGGCAAGTGATTGAGAAATATACATTTATGATAGACAATACATTTATGATCCATACAAAACGGTTGAGGTTGAAGCAATAGAAAACTTATGTTATTATTAAAAACTGAATTTTATATGAATCTTGATGAAATGTGTCTTTTAGGTGGAATTTTATTTCCAATGCTGCTTTGGACAAATTTAACTTTTCTTTTTATTTGGATAATATGATTGCTTTATTTAATGAATTCCAACAGTTAAGTATATGAGGTATAAGGAGAAAATTAGCTAATGTAAATTCAGCTGTATTATAACACGAGATTAGATCATATCCTAAAAAAATAAAGAGATTTGTGTTAGACGAAATTTTAAACTCTTAAATTTTATAGACTTTGATGTTTGTATTGACTGTATAAGAAGAAAAACAAACTAATAAAAGGATATTGGCCTTGTGAGACCATAGGTATTATAACAACAAGTGTTGCGAGCTCGTGACATCATCGTTTGTTACATGGAGATTGGTTTTTTTTTTTTTTTAATTGTATTTCTATTTTTACTTTTTTTATTATTTAATGGGGATTTCAATTCTCCAATGGCCGGGAAAAATGCAAACGAGAGGCCCACCAGCCTACTTGTTAAAAAGAGATAAAAAATGCTGTCGTCTTCCAAATTACTGCCCTCGGCTTTCAATTTTTATCCTTTTTAACTTTCTGTCTCTTTTTTTCATTTGCCTCAAACGAAAAAGTTGGTCATGGTTAAATGGTGAATATATGGACGTTTTGTGAGGGATTCAGCTTGTTCTTAATACATTCTTCGGTAATTTCCATTTTGATTTGCATGATCGGTAACAGCGTAGCTACAAAATTTGGCACTTATGGTGCTTATTGTTTAATTTAATGATATTGATATCGTACGTTCTTGTGTTTTGTAACAACGGTCAATTTGTTAGCAGGACGAAGGTTTGGTGTTATAAGACAAGGAGGACGATCATAAAGAAAGTGCTGAAGATGAAGTAGAGAAGGTTATAATAGAGGAGAAAAGGGTCTGTTCAAGTGGGTTAGCTGATGGAAATATTCCCAGTCTCAATCTTACTACAGGCTTATTGGCATCTTCCCCCCAGAAACCTGAAGACACAGAGTCCTCCAGAAGGTTAAGAATTCAGAACATATTTACTCTTTGTATAAACAACAGGGAGCTTTCTCAGCACACGAGAACACCAGTACCAGCAAAAAGGAATGCTGAAAACATTGATCCCCTTGCTTGTCAATTGAAAACTGTTAGCAGTGTCCCCATGGTGGAACCTGTAATGGCATTGGCTTCAAAGGAGAATTACAACCCTTCTAGTAAAAGCAATGATGTGCAGGTTGAAGTGTATGCTGCTTTTACTTGGTAAATTCAAATTTTTAAACTGATTTTTTTTTTCACTAACTTGCATTGTTCTTTTATGCAGGAACCTACTGTCTTTGCCAGCCCAATGCCAGTGAATCCAATTGAAAACAAGCTGTTCACTTCTACTCCTCCGCATCTAAGTTCAACCCCCTTTATTACTCTTAAAAGGGGCATTAGTCGAGTGCAGCCTGTACTGGGTGTTTGAGTGAGTATATTACATGTGTACTCAGCAAACAATGTGATTTTGTTGATAATCGGATGCGCTTGTATTGCAATTATATATGTATAGTTGATATGTTTCTCTTGATGGTAAATCAGTGTCCATCTTTTTAAACAACTGTAGGTAGGTAAACAATTTCAGCTCATATCCTGAGTTGAGACATTCTGAAGCTTATCTGATGAACTGGTGCTTGATAAATTATCTTTCTTGTCTACCTACAAGTGCTCCTCATTATCCAAATTTCCTCTTCTTTTGGTTCACTAAAGTGTGTAAAACTCGCACATTTTTGTTATTGATCATCTTGCATTTGCAATGACTGAGGAGTAAGAACTTTTGGACTCACTTGTTTATGTAAGAACATTGGCGAACCGGTAATGTAATGCTAATTAATGTCTTCAAAAGTGAAAGCACTGATTTGCACAAGTTTGTGTGAAATGGTGACGTCTGGTTTGAATTTTGTAATGAGCGGTGCAGTTCGGTCCCTCTGAAAGTGACCCGTTGTTAAAAGTGACCCGTTACAAATCGTTGTTGATTTTTTTTAATACTGATTTCACATCATATTAAAATTTAGATAAGTAACCCTCACAGAGAAGGGGTGTCTTTGCTCTACTCACATTTCGTAAAAGAGAAAAACTTATAAATTATTGTTGATTTTTTTTAATATTGAATACACATCAGATTACTGACAAGTAACCCTCGCAAAGGAAGAATGTTTATACTTCAAGGGATGTTTATACTCCACTCGCATTTTGCAAAGGAGAAAGACTTACAAATAAACCCCACAATCATTTATAATGCTAAATTGAGAGAGTTTTGAGTTCAGGAGACTTGAACCCATACTCTTACAATCTTTCTTAACTCTGGAAGTAAGGATTCATCGTTGGGCCAAAGGGTCATTGGCTTATTTATTCTTGATTAAACTTTCTTGAAGGACAATAATCTGCTCCATTCACATAATTGTAAGAAAAGCAACCTATTTTTGTATCAAAATTATTTTGAGAGTATATAATTTATAAAATTGAAAACAAGCTGTTGCCTTCGAAGACTCCATTTCAAATCATTTTTCTGTTCAGTGTTAGAATAAGTTGTGCATGATTGGAAGCTCTAGACTATTCTTTTATTTTGCACGCTTGAATTTATTTACAATTCATCTCTTCTTTTATCCCTTTCAGATAGAAGCCTTTTTCTTGAACCAAGCACAGCATTCCCTTTATTTTCGGGAACGAGCCAAGAAGCCTCCTATTATCCATCCATATTTTAATTTTCATTTTTTAATCTCTTAAGAAACCAACGTTTTCTAAGAAGAAGTTGGAATGTAATATGTAGTCAATAGCCAAATTAAAGCAAATTTAACTTAATGAAAAGGACTTGCCAAATTAATCATGAAAAGGACTTCAATATTTTGATACACGCATCTATTTAGTGGAAGGTATACTATTCATTACTTTTCTGCACAATTTTTCCTTTTCCTCTCATAATTTGAAAATAAACCTTGGCTTTAGGGAAAAGTGCTGATGCTTTGTAGGTTCAATTCAAATCTATCATCCACATTTGGCAGATATATGGACTCGTCAATCGTCAAGAATTTAAATGTCCTCAAATAGTTACAGCACTTACATGCCCAAGTGTGTGAGTTGGACCACAAAGTCAAGACAAATTGGATCACAAAATTCACGTAACACACTAACGTAAAAGCTAAGAGGTGACCTCAACCTTCATGCACAAATTCCAGAATATCATGGCCTAGACACCAGAAAATTGAAAGCATCTTTTACATTTATATTCCATAATATTTCATCAGAGGTAATCCCGGCTCACAAAGTCAAGACAAATTGTGACTTGTCAAAAACTATAAATCCTGGATCAGGATTCTATTTTGTGTATGACTTATGTTGGATATTATTTAGTTTTTCTCCTTTCTTTTTGATTACATAGTTTTCCATTCACAAAACACTTGTTAAGTCGCTTATGAGGAGCTACAGCCCACGGGGAAACACTGGTTGAGGTTTAATCTTTTTTATTTAAATCAGAAGGATTTAATTAGAGTTAAATCAAAAAGAGTGAAATTAATTGATCATGGGTTAAGTTAAACAGAGGCAACCAAAATTTTGTAAAGGGTACTGTAAATATTTATTTCGTCATAGTATCATGGAGCTTAAACTCCACCACAATTATTCAACTCTGCCATTGCCAAATCTCATTCATAATAATTAAACTCAATCATCTCTGCCAAATCTTATCCATCCATATTTTAATTTTGATTTTTTAATATAAATTTATTCTTTTTATCGTTTTTTTATTTTGATTTTTTTTAAACATAAATTTATTCCATAAACTACAATTTGTTTCCCAGTTCAAAAAAAGTAGATTGACTAACTAAAAATATAAATAAAGCAACCAATGAATCATTAGTTAAGATGACAAAGACAACCAAGATTTTGTCCAGGCAAGATGGCAAAGTGTGTTTGAGAATTCGCCACAAATATCGCAACATTTAAGATGGCAAAGTGTGTTGAGAATTCACGGCATTCGCTTTTACATTCGGGAGCGGACCAAGCCAAGAAGGTACCCAACGAGCAGCCTCATTTTGTCCATCCATACGTTGGTATGAGATTTATTTAATAGTAATTTATTCCCATCGTCATTTTTTAACTTCAAAGGCAATAAAAAGTTAGGGGCAACTTTTTCCAAAGCTTGACATCCTTTCTTTGGCAACTTTTTCCAAAGCTTGATGCCCTCTCTTTCGCAACTTCTCCCCTTATAAAGCCTCAGACTCCCAGCATTTAAAAATCACCCTAACTGTAATTCATCTATTCTCCCTCTCCTTCTTCTTCTTTCTCTTTCTCTCATTCTTTTCAACTCAGTCATCTCTGCCAAACCTTATACTCACAAGCATGGATTTGTCAATTGATTTGAGGTTTTTGTTTCCGCCATTGCTAAATCTTGTCATCTTTCTTCTGTTCCTCAGGTCTCTGGATGGCATCTCTTGGGACGTCCAAGATGGTACCAATAAGATACTCTTGTATCCAATTTTAAAGCTTCAGTTCTGGTTCCTGATCCCTGCCGTCGTCATCCCATTACTGCTCTTCCTCCTCACACCCATCAGACTCACTCTCAATGTGAGCCGCTCCATTTCCGTGAGTTGTGGAGAACCCTCTGTTCTGTTGGCTATCTCGGTGGTTGCGTCTGTCTTTGTGGCTCCGTCTCTGTTCTTGGTAGCCTATTTGTGCCTCATACTCTTATCACTCTGTTATGCAACGTTGGCTTCTCTGCTTAAGCGCTGCTTCTACTGGTTTCGAAATCTCTTCCGCAATTTCTTGATTCGCGGTCACGCAGTTGAAGGGAACCACATCCAAGACCAGCAGCCAAGTTCTACTGATGATCATGAGCATAACCTGGAAATTGTTCTAAGTTGATATCACGTAATATGATACTGCTGGTGCCACTGTGGGGTGACTGGGGTCCCAGTGCCTATTGTACTATATGTATATGTCTCTGTGTGTGTGTGTGTGTATGTATATAGTTGTATATATATGTGTGTATATGTATGTATGTATGTATGTATGTCATATTTCCATTTTATATATGTATATATGTATAATTAGTTACTACAATGATCTGTAGTCGGTGTATGTATGTATGTATGTCATCTTTCCATTTTGTATATATATATATATATATATATATATATATATAATTAGTTACTACAATGATCTGTAGTCGGCGTGTTGTATATCCGAACAAGTTTAAGCAGTTATGCTGTGAAAGCTTAGTTGAAAAGCACTTTTACCGGTAATAGACACAGGCTACATTCTTTCTTCTATTTTATTATTATTATTATTATTTTGTTTTAGAATTATGATCCAACTGTCCACTTAGCATCCTCCTATATTGAGATTCTGTGTCCAAATTTATATACTGTTTCTATGAAGATGAAAAAGGGGCTGTTTAACTACCCTGAATATTAAATGTATAACGACCCACGTCTCAGGGATACTTTAATTATTTCTAAAGGTTATTTTGGTCTTTTACTTCAATAATTGAAATCCCAAATCACCCAAATCCCTAAACATTCCTTCGACTATCGTCAAACCCAAACCCAAACATTTGCATCGTCGCTGGTGCAAAATCCGCCCATCTCAGCTGATCGGCGTCGCTCGGCATAGTAGTAAAGTTTTTTTTTTTTTTAAATTTCTATTGAATTTTTATAAGAAATTTCTTTCTATTATTCATTTCTCTTTTCCTTTTGCTTATCGTTGATGAGTGATTCTTTGTTTAACTGAATTTGATTCGATTTTAGAGGTCTCTGATATCTCATTGAGGTCATTTTGTGCCTACTTCACTTGATTGAGTTAATTTTCCTTGTTTTTGTGAATTGACAGCTTCTTGTTATTTATATGCTGAAGTCAGTTAATTGTTCCCCCAACGAATGATGTGATATCAGAAAAATCAATTTGTTTAACATGGGTGAGTAACGCGTGTGTTTTGATGAAAGGGGTGAAAACAGAGAGTGTGGCAATGAGTAATGGAGATTTTCTAGCCAAATATGGTGGTGGATTCTTTAGGTGGGCTTTATATTGCTTATAGTGATAGGAGTTCATGTCTTGCTGCTGCACTTTGAGAGACCTAAACATTTGGGAAATAAGTGAAGTGGGGAGAGCGGACTCGTGTTTGCGAATGTGGCCGTTGATGAACACTGCAATTATGTAGAAAATGAGTGTAGAAGAGAAAGAGTAATGTTGTAATAACCAAGTTGGTTCAGTTATTTACAGATAAATTGTTACTAACCTTAACTGAAAAAGAAATTAGATTAATTCTGCATGAATAATATTGGCATGGCAAATAAGAACTTGGATTATTTTGTATTTGTCTTATCCGATGGAAACTTTTTCTTTTGCTTTATATTTTCATTTTCCTATTTTCACTATGCCATTGCAATTTTTTAGCTTTTGTTAGAAAATCCTTTCATTTGAAGTCCATCCATCTAAATTCAGGTTTTGTGAGAGACTTACCAGGTTTCGAAGTTGCTAGATAAAATGGGGGTAAATACCTTTCTATATCCCATTAGATATACCAAAACTCACTCTTGCCTTATTAGAACTAAGAATATAAAGAAGTGGAAGTAATTCTAAGTTCAGGGGCTTCTGTTAACAGCATTATTCATTATATATATAAGAGAATCTATTACGCCATGACTAAAGAATTTGGGAGACTTTACACACAAATGAAAGTGCGGTAACCAGAGGTCAGGCTTTAGCCTCAGTACCTTTTTTTTTTCTAACCCCTAATGTAAACTCTTTTGTTATGAAGTTGTTTATTTTATATGATCTATCGCTTATATTAATATTGTTTGAAGGTTTTTATATGAGATGTGTCCCTAGATCACATCTGTTGATATTGTTTCATGATGATTATCATCACATTGAGGCATTTAAGATCTTTCCTCTGCTTGAGCCCTTGCTTATGACATGTTCTATGATTGGTTTCTTATTATATCCCGGAATCTGCAAATCTTGAAGTTTTTTTATAACTTAATTAAATGTGGTGTTGCTTGTTTTTCTGTGATGTTGTCAGATTGGTGGCAGAAGTTTTGATAATTTATAAAGGTGAGGTCCAGCAAAAAGTTTTGGAAATTGTTGATGTCTCTCCTGAACAAGTCAGAAAACTTTTAATTTAAGCTATTTTGCTGGTATTCTGGTTGCTTTTATGTGAAATTTTCATTGTTGGCCTTTAGTTCGTTCGAAGTAGTCAGATCTGACATTTGACCGCAAGGTTCATTATATCAGCTTTTTTAACTCATTTTATTTTATTTTATTCTTGTCTATCTGTTATAATTCAAATGTCTATTGGTTATAATACAGTGGTGGCTTGGAGGGTTACTGTAACAACCCAAATTTATCCGAAGTTGAATTTATCTATTTATTTTATAACTACATATGTTTATTTTATTATTGTTGTTATCAATGTTAATAGTCCAAATGATTTAACTGATGATGTATAATACTAACTGAAGTATACTACTTTTACCACGTAGGATGAACAAATTCCTTTTAATGCTTTCTTTTGGAATAACTTGAAATAGTCCAAGTTGCATCTCATGTTCAAAATGAATGAATTATTATTGTTTTAATATGTAAGAACCTTAAGCCTAATATTTACCTTTTGAGTTAAATAAATGCATCATTCCAATTCCATAGGTTTGGCCAATTGAGTCTGGTATGAATCGTAAATTCTGAAGCCATGTTTGGATTAGAGTATAATTATTTTTATACTATGGTTATTTCGTTGGTCGAAACCTGAAAGTAGAATGGTTCTCAGCTTAGATATGAACTGAAATGGTTGTATTTGTTTGGAGAAAAAGATGGGACTGTTCTACTTTGTGGTAATTTTTTTTTTAATTTATAGTTGCCATGGGAGATTACCTCTAAAGAAAAAAAGGTTTTGTGACTGGTACAATACAGTAGTTCTACATGTTTTATAATTAGTACACGATGTATTGTTTCTCACTGCAGCCCCCTCCTTTGCTGATGATTAACTTGTAACCTTTGCTGATGATTAACTTGTAATGTGCAGGCATATACAAACATGTTTTGATATTTCAGTTGGTTAGGATGATTACCTACTTTCACTACCTGTGGGACTGGGACTTGAACGGCTGAACCCAAACTCGCAAGTTTAAATGGGAGCCGACCAATGCAGTATACTGGCAACTCTCTCTTAAATCTTAATAAACGCACTTAATATAAAAGTGTCACAATTTTATCTAATATTTTAATTTGTTTACATTTACCCTTCAAAATGATATTTGTTTTTTCTATTAAGACATTTACACCAACAATTGAATGAGATAAGTGGATGATGACTGTAACTTCTAAGCCATGTTCTTCTTTTATCTCTGACACTCTCTTAACTCTCTCTCAGTGAGACTCAGTCAGTCGTCTATGTGTTTTCCTGTTTTCTCTTCCAAGGTTCAAGTTCTATGTTGAAAATAATTCTTACAAAAGGAAACCAAAAAAAAAATCAAATAGAGGGTTGGGGTTTCAGTGGAATATTACTTAATGTTTGATTAAGAACCAGTAACTCCATGTTTGAATTGTTATGAAGAAGGGGTTTGATATTTTCATTTTTTTACTACAGTTTCTTTTTTAATCTTTTCTTTATTTTCAATTTTTAATTTTTTTGATTTTTTTTAAACTCTTTTTTATTTCTTTCTATATTTAGTTGTCAAGTGTTTTGCCTATTGCCTAGTGACTACTGTAACATAACCTGTTTTCTTGTTGAAGAAAGAATAGAAGAATGTTGCTTTTGATTGGAAATAAAATAGATTAAAAATAAGCATTTGTATGTCCTTTTTATCCCATTACTGCTCTTCATCCTCACACCCATCAGAGTTCCTCTCAAAGTGAGCCGACCCATTTGCGTGAGTTGTGGAGAACTATCTGTTCTGTTGGCTGTCTCAGCAGTTGCCTCTGTCATTTTGGCTCCGTCTCTGTTTTTGGTAGCCTATTTGTGCCTCATAATCTTATCACTCTGTTATGCAATGTTAGCTTCTCTGTTTCAGCAATTCCTCTACTGGCTTCGACGTCTCGCTGTCTTCATTGTCACCTCTGTCAACGCACATCTGCTAGCTCCTCCTCAAGTTGAACAACCCATTGGACAAGCGCAAGGTGTTCTGGAAATTACGGTCATGTGATAAATTAGTTATAGCAGTAACAGAGTCTGTGCTTGGTTACCTGAACGAAGATGTATCTTGGGTGGAACCAGAAGCCGAGTAGCAGACAACCTAGATACTGCCTTTCTACTTGTACTTCTATTCTTTTGTTGTATTATTTGTCACTTATAATATGATTATCCCAGGAAAAAAAGGCATATTCAATAATGTATTTACGTAATGCTTGTACTAATAAAATTTTGCGTCGAATTTTCCTTTTATCCTGTTATTCGTTTGTCTCCACACGAACTCACTTGTACCTTATAAATCCATGAGCAGAAATTTAATTAACTATTCTGGACATTAAATGTGTAACAACTTAGGGATACTTTAATTATTTTGAAAGGTTAATTTGGTCACTTTACTTGAATAAAATAAAATCCTTAAATTACCCAAAACCCCAACACTCCTATGTCTGTCGTCAAACCCAAACCCCAACATTTGCATCGTCGCCGGTGCGAAATCCGATTATCTCAGCTGACTGAGGTCGCTTCGCCATGATAC
This sequence comes from Citrus x changshan-huyou, assembly GCA_039657385.1. Lineage (NCBI taxonomy): Eukaryota > Viridiplantae > Streptophyta > Magnoliopsida > Sapindales > Rutaceae > Citrus > Citrus x changshan-huyou. The sequence goes on along the minus strand of CM077555.1, from coordinate 6,458,707 downwards.
TAAAGTTACAAATCTAGAAACAGAGAGACTGATTTCTCATAAGGTAAATTCCCAAAGCTAGAAACCCTAGGTATATTTCAGAATTTCTATTTTGTCTTATTTGCCGACGAAATCACTTAACCAGAAAGATTATTAGCTTTTTTTTTAATTGAATTTTTATAAGAAATTTCTTTCTGTTATTCATTGCTTTTATTCTTTTGCTTATCTTTGCTGAGTGATTCTTTGTTTAACTGAATTTGATTTGATTTTAGAGGTCTCTGATATCTCATTGAGGTCATTTTGTGCCTACTTCACTTTATTGAGTTAATTTTTCCTTGTTTATGTGAATTGACCAGCTTGTTGTAATTTATGTTATGTGCTGAAGTCTGTTTTTTTTTTTCCCTGAATGATGTGATATCAGAAAAATAAATTATGTCTAAACATGGGTAAGTAATGCTTGTGTTTCGATGAAAGGGGTGAAAATTGAGAGTGTGGAAATGAGTAATGGAGTTTTTCTGGCCAAACAGGTGGTGGATTTTTTAGGAGGGCTTTTTATATTGCTCATAATGATAGGAGTTCATGTCTTGCTGCTGCACTTTGAGAGACATTAAATGGTGGGGAAATAAGTGAAGTGGGGAGAGTGGACTCGTTTTGGTGAACGCGGCCGTTGATGAACTGCAACTGTGCAGAAAATGAGTGCAGAAGCGAAAGAGTAATGTCGTAGTAACCAAGTTGGTTCAGTTATTTACAGATAAATTGTTACTAACCTTGTCTGGAAAAGAAATTAGATTAGTTCTTCATGAATAATATTGGCATGGCAAATAAGAAACTTGGATTTTTTTGTATTTGTTTTATCAGATGGAAACTTTTTCTTTTGCTTTATATTTTCATTTTCCCGTTTTCACTATGCCATTGTATTTTGTAGTTTTTGCAAGAAAATCCTTTCATTTGAAGTCCATTCATCTAAATTCAGGTTTTGCAAGAGGCTTTCATGGTTTTGTAATTGCAAGATAAAATGGGGGTAAAGACCATTCTATATCCCATTACATATACCAAAACTCACTCATGCCTTATTATAACTAAGAATATAAAGAGGGGGAAGTAATTCTAAGTTCAGGGCTTCTTTTTAACAGCATTATACATTATGTATATAGGAGAATCTATTACGCCATGAGTAAAGAATTTGAGAGACTTTACATACTTCCTTCCTCCCCAACACCCCCCCCCCCCCCCCCAACACAAATGTAAACTCTTTCTTTATGGCTTTATGGAGTTATTTATTTTATATCGATCTATCGCTGTATATTAATATCATTTGAAGGTTGTTATATGAGATGTATCCCTAAAACGCATCTGTTGATATTGTTTCATGATGATTGTCATCACACTGAGGCATTGAAGATCTTTCCTCTGCTTGTGCCTTCCTCATGACATGTTCTATGGTTGGATTTACAGCTTACTGACTTGTCAGGCATGTTTTTATTTTGTATTATTGAAAGAGTAATTTTAGGATTTCTTTACATGTAACTTCAGAAAGTATGAGTAACCCTAGGGTATGTTATGATCTTGTCTTATGATGTTTCTATTGAATACCAAAACTTTCAAACTTAAAATGTTTTAAGAAATAATTTATATATTTATATATAAATAAATGGCTTATGCTAGAAATGTACCCAAGTTGTGTGAATTATTTTGGTGTTAAAAGAAAAAAAGAAATCCTTTGTGTAACTACCTGTGGGCCATTAGCTCAGCCCTTACTTTTCAGGTTTGGGCAATGATGGTGAAAAAATTGTGGTCAGTGGAGGATTGATTTTGATTTGGGGCTTAACATGGAGATTACCTCTTTTGAAAGTTGTGTTTTGTAATGAAGAACAGTCTTCGTATGTTTTGTTATTGTTCTGGTTGTACTTTAGCATTGCTGGCCTAGTAAACTTTGTAAGCTACCTTGTTATGGATATTATGCTTTTTAATACATGTATTTAGAATGACTACGCAACATCAGTAGGACGCACTTATAATTGTTAGTGTCGTAGTGATAGGGTCCCGGAGATCCCAAATGTTGTGCTGACCGATTTTTTGAAGTTTTAAGCAGCTGGGTATAAAAATTGTTGGTTTGATATATTGGATAATATCCGTATTCTAGGGGAGATAACGTCAAATTTTTCTTGAAGTGCTGGGTTTTATTCATCTCTATTAATATATGTTTGTTCTTGTAAGCAAACAGTCACAGCTTAATTGTTAAAAGCTTATATTTGCACCTGATGTTGATAAATTTTTCTTATAACAAGTGCCCTTAAGTTAGGGGTGCAACAGTTATTAATTCAGCTGATAAAAAATATCAATGTTAATAATCCAAATGATTTAACCGATAATGCATAATACTAGCTGAAGTATACTACTTATACACGTAGGATGAACAAATTTCTTTTAATGCTTTCTCTTGGAATAACTTGAAATAGTTGAAGTTGCATCCCATGTTCAGAATGAATGAAATTTGATCATTTCAATATGTAAACCTTAAGCTTGGTATTCACGTTTTGGGTTAAATAAATGCATCATTCCAATTCCATATTTTTGAGCAACTGAGTCTGGCATAAATCGTAAATTCTGAAGCAATATTTGAATTAGAGTATAATTATTTTATTCTATGGTTATTTCATTTTTTATTTTTATAAGAATACTATGGTTGTTTCATTGGTTGAAACTTGGAACTAGAATGGTTCTATGTGAAATGAAATGGTTGTATTTGTTTGGATAAAAAGAGGGGACTGTTCTACTTTGTGGTCATTTTTTTTCTCATATTTATAGTTGCTCTGGGGAGATTATCTCTAAAGAAAAAGGGCTTTGTGACTGGTAAAATACGTTAAGTTTACATGTTTTATAATTAGTACATGATGTGTTGTTTCTTGCTGCAGCCCCCTCCTTTGCTGATGATTAACTTGTAATGTGCAGGCTTATACAAACAGGTTTTAATACTTCAGCTGATTAGCATCATTACGTGCTTTCACTACCTGTCGGACTGGGACTCGAACCCAAACTTGCAAGTTCAACTGGGAGTTGACCGGTGCGGTATACTGGCGACTCTCTCTCAGTCAGACTCAGTGAGTCATCTACGTCTTTTCCTTTTAACTCTTCCAGAGTTCAAGTTCTATGTTGAAAATAATTCTTACCCCCCCCAAAAAAAAAAAAATATCAGATAGAGGGTTGCGGTTTCAGTGGAATATTACTTACTGTCTGGATTGTTCTGAAGAAGGGTTTGACATTTTCATTTTTTAAATGCTGTTTCTTTTTTAATCTTTTTGTATTTTCAATTTTTAATTTTTGTGATTTTTTAGCTTTTTTTATTTCTTTTTATATATTTAGTTATCAAGTGTTTTGCCTGCTGCCTGGTGACTACTGTAACATAACCTGTTTTTTTGTTGAAGAATGAATAGAAGAATGTTGTTTTTGCTTGGAAATAAAATAGATTAAAAATAAGTGTTTGTAGGTTCTTTTTATGACATAAATAAGTCATTGCCCTGTTTTCAGGATTATTTAAAATGCAGATAACTACCATGCTTTTTTGTTTGCAGAGTTATTAATTCTAGAAAAATGTCATATTTAGCTCGTCATTGGTATGGATTTATTCCTCTAATGGTACATTGAGTGTATTGTGATGTTGTTTTGTTCCATTATTAGTATTAGAAGTATGTAGTGCTTCTATGGGTTTTTAATTTCTTCTTCAGCCATATTTCCTCTGTCTGAAGGTCCTGTATTTCATGTGTTGATTGTTTGGCATGGAGTACTTTTGGTAGCAATTCAATGAGGTTTGTAGGTCCTGTATTTCATTTAAATAGCCCAACTGATTTAAATGCACCTGTGGATTGTATTTCGGGCAGGTTAACTGAAATGCCTGGTAGAATTTGGGCAATTAAGTCTGTCAGAAATTAAAAATTGGTTTTCATACGAAATAAATGCTTGCGGATGCATGCATTGATTCTCAATTATGTTATTGATTTTGGGACGCTCCAAGTTCTTGTAGCCCTTTGCTAATGGAAAATGTTTTTGCTTTTGGGCAAGGATAGAAAGCTAAGGTTCTCTGGCAGTGTGATGTTCTAGCTCTTTTTTGGGTTACTTGGCAAGATTGCATTTTTGAAGATAAGAGGGAAGACCAAGTTTCTTGTCTGTGGGACAATGTTCACTTTTTGTCATCCGTTTGGACTTGGGAATGGCTAGCTTTTGACATGGATGTGTACCAATGACTAAGCATAGAGATGAAGGGCATAATCTCGATAATGCTAGTTTCTGAAACTCTAGTGAGATTGAACTGTGTGTGTGTGTATAAATTTTTGCCATCTTAAAGGTGCATGCTTTTGATTGATGACTTATAAGTGGCTGAGAGATTATTTCCCATGCTGTTATTTTGATCATGCTTGATGCCTCTAGTCATTGTTATGGAAAGCAATGTGGTTCTCATGGTATTACTCAATTCCAATAGCTTATTTTTCTTGGTCTAACTTCACCATTATGTGTTTTTTATTGTATGAAGTCCCAGCGGCTATAAGTGCTAGAGTTGTTTACCAAAGAAACTGATCATCCGGGGAAATTAACAAGAATGATCTGTTTCACTCTTGTAGAAAGAGTCTGGCACTACAGTAAAAAGAAAAAAAGAAAAAAATACAAATTTCAATACACTAACAGATACAATTTTTAATGTATTGAAATATGTGTTTTTTTGTATTCTAGTGACATCCTCACTTTAACAAAATGAGAATAAAATCTGTTTTTTTTTTTTTTTTTGGTTTTTTACAGGGATCCTCACTTTGTTAGAGGATGGTTATACACACACACTCTAATTGTGATAGTGTTTACTGTTTATGGAACCTGATAAATTAAAAGTTCCAGTAACAAAGTCCAGAGAAATCATAATCGTTTCCAGTATAGGAGGAGGACAAATATGTTTCTCCAAAGAATCAAGAACAATATTCAGTTATATACACAAAGTAAAGGGTTCTATAGAAAGAATTGGTAATTCAGAACAATCATGCTTTTTCCACTTCATCCTTGGATTGTTAGGTCTTTATACTACGGAAAAATCCAGCCGCAGAGAGACAATACAGCCACCAAGATTTATGCTAGACACCAATTGTGTATTGGTGTCTATCATAAATCTTAAATTCTGAAGCAGTATTTGAACTAGAGTAGAATTATTTTATTCTATGGTTATTTCTTTTTCTTTTTTTAATTTTTGTAAGAATGCTATGGTTGTTTCATTGGTTGAAAATTGAAACTAGAATGGTTCTCAGCTCAGGTGTGAATTGAAATGGTTGTATTTGTTTGGTGAAAAAGAGGAGACTGCTCTACTTTGAGGTCCTTTTTTTTTTTTTTCATATCTATAGCTGCTATGGGGAGATTATCTCTAAAGAAAAAATGGTTTTGTGACTGGTAAAATGCGTTATTTTTACATGTTTTATAATTAGTACATGATGTGCTGCAGCCTCGTCCTTTGCTGATGATTAACTTGTATTGTGCAGGCTTATACAAACAGGTTTGATTTTCAGCTGGTTAGGATAACTACCTACTTTCACTACCTGTGGGACTGGGACTCCAACCCAAACTTGGAAATTCAACTTGGAGCTGACCAGTGCGGTATATTGGCAACTCTCTCTCAGTTGGATTCAGTCAGTCATCTATGTCTTTTTCTTTTATCTCTTCCAGAGTTCAAGTTCTATGTTGAAAAGTTGGGGTTTCAGTGGCAGGTTACTTGCTGTTACTTTAAGAACTGTTACATTAAGAACCGCTAACTCCCTGTTTGGATTGTTCTGAAGAAGGGGTTTGATATTTTCATTTTTCAAAAGCAGTTTCATTTTTAATTTTTTGTATTTTGATTTTAATTTTTGTAATTTTTTTAACTCTTTTTTATTTCTTTTTACATATTTAGTTATCAAGTGTTTTGCCTACTGCCTAGTGACTACGGTAACATAGCCTGTTTTCCTGTTGAAGAAAGAATAGAAGAATGTTGTTTTTTTTTGGAAATAAAATAGATTAAAAAATAAGTGTTTATAGGTTCTTTTTATGACACAAATAAGTCATTGTCCAGTTTTTAGGATTATTTAAAAAGCAGATAATTGCTGTGCTTTTTTGGTTGCAGAATTATTAATTCTAGAAAAATGTCATATTTAGCTTGTCGTTGGTATGGATTTATTTCTTTAATGGTAGATTGAGTGTATTATGATGTTGTTTTGTTCCATTATTAGTAATAGGAGAAGTATTTAGTGCTTCTATGGGTTTTTAATTTTTCTTCAGCGGTATTTCCTTCGTCTGAAGGTCCTGTATTTCATGTGTTGATTGTTTGGTGTGGATTAATTCTGGTAGCAATATGATTGAGGTTTCGAAGGCTATAGGCGTTAAATAACTCAATTTATTTAAACGTAACTGTGGATTGTATTTGAGCAGGTTAACTGAAAAACTTAGTAGAATTTGGGCAATTAAGCAAGTCTGTCAGAATTTTAAAATTGGCTTTGGTAGCTCTTTGCTAATATGCATTGATTATGTTACTGATTTTAGGATGCTCTAAGTTCTTGTAGCTCTTTGCTAATGAAAAATGTTTTTGATTTTGGGCAAGGATAGAAAGCTAAGGGCCCGTTTGGTAGCGTTTTTTACCCATTGTTTTCATTTTTGTTTTCATAATACAAACATAATATATGTTTGGTGAGATGGATTCAAAAAACAAATCACAAAATAACAAATTCAGATTCAGTGTTATAACTACAAACATGAAAACGTGTTTAACATGTTTCCTAAATATTACAAACTAAACTCAAAAATAGATTAAGAAACAAAACTCATTCTCTTCGGCAGCAACCTTCTCCCCCCTCTCATCGTTCTCGATCTGGTCACCCCCCCTGCCATCGTTATCGATCTAGTCACGGCAGCAGTGCTTTCTCCTTTTCTTACTCCAACAAGACTCTCTCTCCTTATCTCCTCATCGTTTTCTTCGGTAGCAGTCTTCTCTCTACCCCTCATCTTTCTCAATGTAGTCACGGCAACAGCTCTCTCTCTCCTTTTCTCCCTCCAACAACACTTTCTCTGCCGCCGTTGCAACTTCGTCTCTACCGCGGTTGTCCTTTGGTGTGCCGTTCTCTCTCCGTTGTGGCCGTTGCTGCACCGTTTGAGCATAGCCACTGCTGTCCATCTCCATGTAGCCACCGCCGCTCCTACTTGATCGACTGAACTGCTGCATCTCTCTCGGCTTGCCGGTAATTTTTTTTATTTCAAGAAATTTTTTTATTTCAGTAATTGTTTGAATAATTTTGAGAGATTTTTTTAAAGCATGTTAATTGTGTATTCCCTCTATTCATGCCAAAATAATTTTGAGTAATTGTTTTAGATTATGAGTAATTGTGTTGATTTGAAAGCAAAACCGTGTAAATATATTTTTGGTACACTTTGATTTTGTTTGCAGAATGAAAAAAAATGGGAGCGATGAACTGGAATTGGGGGATTTGTCTTATGCTGCTGCTTTAATTGTTGCTATGTTGTTGCTTTGTGTGCTTGGTCATTATGAGTTTTAATATTTTCTCTCTGTCATTGAATCGAAATGCAAGCTGGAAATTGTAATTTCAGATAAATATATTTGGGGAAAATGATGATTGCCGAATAGCATTGTATTTGTGTTTTAAGGATGAAGAATACATATATCTGTTTTTGTTTATGCCATGAAATTCTTTATGCCATTAATTTGAATTGGTGAAGTTGTATTGGAATATTTTTTATTTTGGACTGTTGAATTTTTAATCTATGACATATTGGTAAAATGGTTTTCATGCTATGTTGAATTTGATTAATTTCAAAAGTTTGAGCTATGTATGTTTAGAAGTAGTTTCTTTAATTTCATTAATATTTGACATATGTTATTTTTTCTAATTTTCTAGTAACAAGATATGGATCCACATGATGTTGATGGTGAGGATAGCAAGATTTGGTTACCAGCGAATGTCGCAGAGATGAATGCTATAAGAGATGGGATTGCAGCTTTTATAAGGCACGATTACACATAATGCATAATGTGTACCATATAATTTTTTATAATTATTTTGTTTAAATCATGTGTTGTAATATATATCTTAATTATAGTGTAAAAACAATGACAATGTAAAACTTTTTTTTAATTAATGGTAATTATAAAACTTTATCATCATTTAATTTTTTATAATAATTTTGCTTAAATTATTATGGTATATTTGTGTATGTAATATTGTCACAATTATTTTCTAACTATAATTATAACTTAAAATGCTTAGTAAAAACTGTTTTTGAAAAAAGTATTACCGAACGCATATTATCTGTTTTTATCATTTTTAACTATATCTACCAAACGAATATTATTGTTTTCAGTTTGAAAATATAGGATACGGAAAATGATATCAAACGCATACTTAAATTCAAAATACAGCAACTGCAAAACACCATTTTCATTTTCATTTTTATTCTTAGAAAATACAAATTCAGAAACAATACCAAATGGACCCTAAGGTTCTCTGGCTCTGGCTCTTTTTTGGGTTACTTGGCAAGATTGCATTTTTTAAGATAAGAGGGAAGACTAAGTTTCTTGTCAGTGGGACAATGTTCACTTTTTGTCATCCGTTTGGATATATTCTTAATAAATTTTGATATATCAAAAATTATATTTTTTTTTATTTGTTAGTGTATTAAAATTTATAATTTTTTTTATTTGTTAGTGAGAATATTAATAAAACTAATATTACGGTGTGACAATATAATAATAAATGCGAACCATGTTATATGTACCGGCTTTCCAATGACAGTGTCGATAGGCAAGGCTTATGTTATATTGGCTGTAACAAACAGCCAATGCATATGGGTGGTTAGATTTTGATATTTCTTAATCTAATGGATGAAAATAATTTTAACCTAAAACGAGGTATGGGTGTAATAGTTTTTTACAAAAAATTTTGTTTTGAATCACATATTTACTTATTTTTTCAAATAAGTCCTCATTAATTTTGTATAACTAAATAATTTTGTTAACCATCTCTTCTACATTTATTCTTAAAATTTTTAAAAGTTTTTACTATATTTTTATAAAGATATAAATAATTATCATATTCATAAAGGTTTATAAATTCTGAATATATATTTGCACATGCATTTATAATTTCTTATCTCTCCTGAGAATAAACTAGATTTTTTTCTTTTATATATATATATAAAATCTAAATTTAGCATCTTGAATTATAAGAGAGATTAAATGTCATAAATATATTATGACTCTAATAAATTACTAGAAAGATGTTACAATGAATAAATCATTAGAACCTCTAATAATTTTACAAAATATATAAACTAATAAGTTACCACATTCTAACTATATACAAAGAGGATTTTCTTATGAAAAAATTTAATCATTTGATCCGATCAATAATTCAGACATGCGGGAAAATAATCAATTAAATTGAATTTCACTATATTTATAAATAAATTAAGAAACCCAAATTTATTTATAAATGAAATAGAAAAAGCAAACGATACCACATTCTAGCTATATACAAAGAGGATTTTCTTATGAAAGATTTTAATCCTCTGATCCGATCAATGATTCGGACATGCGGGAAAATAATCAATTAAATTGAATTTCGCTATATTTATTAAATAAATTAGGAAACCCAAATTTATTTATAAATGATATAGAAAAAGAAAATGAAATGTTAGAAATTAATAATTTTAATAAAGAAAATATAAAACAAATTAAAAAGTTAGGAGATCAAATGAGTAAAAATTTTAATAAAGTTAAACAATTAATAAAAGACTTCAACATTGAAGATCATGATATATTAAAGTAAGAAATTATTAATATAATGAATAAAAACTCAATAAATATAAGATTAAACAAGTTAGAGATTCAATTAGATAGAATAAAAACTTGGCACTGAATTTGCTATAAATATAAATGAAAAACTTAAAAAAAAAAATTGAAGTACAATTGCAGTGCAGCTTGGTTGTAGCTTGGGGTTTAAAATAAAACTTTAAAACTTATTAACTTTTTCATAATTATTAATTTTTTTGAGGATTCAAAAATTTATAACCGTAACGTACAACTTATGTAAGATAAGCTTTGCCGTGTCGATAATGGCACGACTGAAAACAGCAGCATACATAAACCGACCATCTATAGTTCATCAATTGTCAAAAGTAATTCCCACAAGGATTATCGGAACACGTGTTGTTATAATATCCCTCGTCCCACTAGGTCTCTATCATTCATTAATTTCGAAAAAAGTATGTTGATGCTTAGTACGCTTAATTAGCGGCGAAGTATTCACAATCCACCGAAGTGAACTTACTGTGGAAGATATGGGCTTGCAAACAAGAGTCAAAAATGGATGGCAAGAATGAACATTAACTAATTGTCCCCGTTTGCATATATGGCAAGAATGAACATTAACTAATCAAGAAGCACTCACTCGAAGATGTAGAAAATCTCGTTTATCAAGGGGGTCTCGACCCCACGAAGCGCCATGACGTGGCATCAGTCGTTAATTAAGCTTCAATTTTGCACGTTGGTCGAGGAATGCCGTTATTCCACGTCAGTGTAAGGGGCTGACGTGGCACCATCTTTTATATCTTCGGAGGTGTGGTGAATGGGTCCAGACAGGCAACAAAGGATTTGGCCAATAAGATTTTATTTTAATCAATTCACTTTATTTATCGTACGGCGTAGTGTTGTTTTAGATTTATAAATTTTAAAAGTGAAATCGTAATTCCTTGTGTGTATTTTGCTGACACCCATTCTCAACTACTGGACAATCATAAACCACGCAAGCTGGACAATCATATATATATATATATATATAAGATTTCGAGCACACAATGAAAGATTAAAAGATTTAATATTGGGGGAAATAAAAAATCTCAAATCAAAAAGGTTCCTGATGGATGTGGTTAAGATATTGGGATTGGGAACTACAAAGATTCTTGGCAGTATCACAGATTCACATAAAACCGCCTGCTAAACAAGGTAATGCGCATATTCGAGCCAAAAATAAAAAAATAAAATAAAATAAACGATTAAGGAAGCACCATTATGACTTTCCCCGCATTTTTTAAAAGATGTCATCTTTCTCTCTTTTTTTTTCTCTGCACCAACCATTTTGCATGTAACAATTGTAATTACTAATTATAAAGTGGAATCCAAGACTTTTTTGTTTGAACAGTGTTTGATTCTGCACGGTATCTTTGTCCTTTAGCTGCTAACTATTGTCGGCTTCATTAAAGAAAAGACTTGAAAAGCACTTCCCTGATTCTGGGAGCAAACCAATGTTTGGATGCGTAGTGCTTCTTGTGCTTTTTTCTAGATTTGTTTATTCTTGTCTTTTCCATTGTAATATTTATGATTTTCCAAAAACGTAGCGGTGGTTTAATTAGTTATGATATGGAAAGCGGTATATTAAATAAAATTTTGTGTTAGATTTATTCGGTTTTTCATTTTTATATATCCAGACTCCAGTACCTTACACTCACTAGCAGCCATTAAAATTTTATATAAATATTGAGAATTGGCTTATGGCAAGAGTAATGAGCAAATTATTAATAGCCAAATCCAGACCCACTTTACTTCTCGGCCAGATTGGCTGCTTTCTATTCATATGCTCGGATCTAGTTACCACCAATTTTTTTTTAATTATTTCAGGCATTTACTGTTGAATTTAATGAAAAATAGTTTCAATGATAAAGATTTATCTAATCAATTATTAACATTATACTCTCTAGTATTTATTGAAAACTCAAAAAAATTAACGAGTTAAAATCTTAAACACATAAACTCATATTATTTCAAATTTATATTGTTTAATCAGTAGTGAGCCTTAAAAGAAATTATTTAATTTTATTCAGTCATTTGCTTATTATCATATTATTCTTTTACAAAATTAAATAATATCAAATAAAATAAAATAACCAATAATGAGTCTTAAAAAATTAATAGCAGATACGCTAATCAATCATGAGACTTTGATGTCTTCAAAAGTAAAGCACTGATTTCCAAATCGCTAAATCGTACCAATTTTTTTCCATGCATCCAATTACCAAATGGACCAATGAACCAGCACGTGGCATTTGAATATTCGCAAACAGACCAATATACATGTAGGATTTGATATTTTATCTATAAGAATAAAACACAGCCAAAAGATCGAAAAACTAATTTCTATATGCGCCAAATCCACTAGCTTTGTGCATTCAGATTTTGCGTTTATTTTTAAAATTTAAGATTAAAAAAATGACATATTCAACCTAATAATAATGGTCACAAACGTAGTAAAAAATTTTCAAAATGGACCTTACAGAAGTGTGAAACCAACATAAAATCTAAAAACATATTAATGGCATATCAACAGAATTACTAAAAGATAAACATATTTAAAATATAACAACAACAATGACAACGACATTTAAAATCAACATAAAATTACTTAGCAAAGATTTGACTAAAATAGTTGGAGTGATAAAATGAAGAGTAATTAAATTAGGTAAAGAAAAAGATTTAATTAAAATAATATTATCTTGTCTTATTTGAAGTGTTTTTTAGGGGAGAGTTTATTTTTTCACTTTTCGATTCACCGCATAGGTAAGTAAATAGATATTTAAAAAGTAAAATCTAAAGAGTGTTTTGGTGATACTCACGAACGATGAACTAAAGCTAAATGGACCAATGAACCAGCACGTGGCATTTGAATATTCGCAAATAGATTCTTTCTTCTTAGTTAAACTCCATATAAAAAAAAAATTATGTCATGTAACTAAAGCCAAATTGACCAATATACATGTAGGATTTCATATTTTATCTATAAGAATAAAACACAGCCAAAAGATCGAAAAACTAATTTTCTATATGCACCAAATCCACTAGCTTTGTGCATTCAGATTTTGAGTTTAGTTTTAAAATTTAAGATTAAAAAAATGACATATTCAACCTAATAATAGTGGTCACAAACGTAGTAAAAAAATTTCAAAATGGACCTTACAGGAGTGTGAAATCAACATAAAATCTAAAAACATATTAAGGGCATATCAACAGAATTATTAAAAGATAAACATATTTAAAATATAACAACAACAATGACAATGCAGGTAAGTAACAAGTATGTCACCTACCCACGGACGATGAACTAAAGCTAAATGGACCAATGAACCAGCACGTGGCATTTGAATATTCGCAAATAGATTCTTTCTTCTTAGTTAAACTCCATATAAAAAAAAAAAAAAATTATGTCATGTAACTAAAGCCAAATTGACCAATATACATGTAGGATTTCATATTTTATCTATAAGAATAAAACACCGCCAAAAGATTGAAAAACTAATTTTTTATATGCACCAAATCCACCAGCTTTGTGCATTCAGATTTTGAGTTTAGTTTTAAAATTTAAGATTAAAAAAATGACATATTCAACCTAATAATAGTGGTCACAAACGTAGTAAAAAATTTTCAAAATGGACCTTACAGGAGTGTGAAATCAACATAAAATCTAAAAACATATTAAGGGCATATCAACAGAATTATTAAAAGATAAACATATTTAAAATATAACAACAACAATGACAATGACATTTAAAATCAACATAAAATTACTTAACATCAAAGATTTGACTAAAATAGTTGGAGTGATAAAATGAAGAGTAATTAAATTTGGTAAAGAAAAAGATTTAATTAAAATAATATTATCTTGTCTTATTTGAAGTGTTTTTTAGGAGAGAGTTTATTTTTTCACTTTTCGATTCACCGCATAGGTAAGTAAATAGATATTTAAAAAGTAAAATCTAAAGAGTGTTTTGGTGATACTCTTCTCCCATAGTGTTAGAAAATTCATAAATATATGTTTAAAAAATCAATTAGCTAGTAAAAGAAACATGTAATAATTCATCAGTCTATGACAGATTCCATCTGACGGTACCATAAGCATTCATATGTATCAATGACTAGAGTTCAATTAATAATTGGAAACTCGGCAACCAAATCCAAGAATGAGGTTTCAAAGAACACAAAGGCGATTAATAACCCAATTTATCAAAAAGTGGTTGTCAAATGTTCTTTTGTGAGCAGATTAACTAAGAAGTTTGGTAGGATCTAGGCATTTTCATAAATATGTCTATTTGAAACTTTAATTGTACCTGTGGGTAATTGGTTTATTATGCATGGGAAATTTTAATTTGTCTCCTCCATTAATATGGGTGCGGATAAATGCATTTATCTCATTTATAGTGCAATGTTACCATGAATAATAAAAAGATGAGGAACTGGAGAGTAATGTCTTGGAATGTTCCAAGTTCTTGTAGCTGTTTGTTAACGGAGAATAATGTTTTTGCTTCTGGGCAAGGAAAGAAAGTTAATGAGGTTTTGGGAACATTTGATGTTATAGCTCTTTTCTATGTTACTTGGCTCTCTCCTACGTGTGAAAATAGTACACATTTTGTGTCACCGATCCCTTTGGACTTCTGTTGCAAATAAAGTAGTTTTCAAAATTATTTCTTTATTAAATTCCAAATTAAGAAAAAAAAAAAAAACTTAGTAAGTAAGGGGTAAATTGCTGACTAAAAGCATAAAGAAAATTGAGAGAATCAGAGAATGGCTTGGATAATGCAAGTTAAGCATCTGTGCTGAGATGCAAATAAGTCATGTGGTAGTGAAAGAGCAATAAAAGTAAATCACCTACCGTTTGCGTTTTTGCTCGGGTGGTAGTGGATGAACGAAAATCTGGATGGTTTGCTGCCTCAAGATGATTCATGACGTGTCCCTTTATATGTTTTAGTTTTAAATACGTTTGATTCCTTCACGTCTCATACTTCCACACTAATCGATTTCTTCTTAAAGCTGGGCCCTCAGAGATTAATGTGAATGTCGGTATTTTTTAGTCATCGAAAGCATATTTATATAGAATATATATGGTTCGCACAATAACATTATCACTTAGTCTCTATAATTAAATTTAACTATAGAAACTTAATGATAGGGAAAAAAAAAAAATGTAATTGGAATTTAGTTTTGGCATGTTCCTTTTCCAACACTAGTCTATCCATGTACCAGTGGAATAAATTTAAAGGTGAAGGACAATTAGAAGAGAGTTGTATCTCCTGAGTTGTTCCAAATTTGTTACATACATTTCTTTTATTGAAATATTCATGTATCATTCGTTCATGCATTTTTAGTGTATGGTTAGTATATCTTTTGGTCAAAATTATTTTCTTTGTCTCATAATTTGAAAATAACACAATTTAAAAATATTTCAACTATTCTGTTATTAAATATTGCTAATATCGTAAAAAATTACATACATATTGTTGCAAGTTAACATAAAGAAAATTTCTTTTTTTCCACAACCGTAAATCCTTCGAATTAAATCCTCTCCCCACACCAATTACATCACCTTAAAAGGAGCAATTACATTTGCTGAAATTGAATCTAAAGCCATGCTCAACAGCTCGCATAATCAGCAACAATACTTGAAGCAGAAAGGAACCACAGCCAAAACCTGCGGCCAAGCTCAACTGATGATGATGAGAACAACCTGGAAGTTGTGGTCATAACTTGATATCATATCCATATACCTGCTAAAGTAACAACGTGTAGAATTATGAGAGTTTTATATCTTTCCATTGCCAACTAGTTATTACAATGACCTATAGTCTTTATCTTTAGCTTTTGCTTCAAAAAACACTTTCAGAAAGAGGCTAGATTTTTTTATTTTTTTTTTGTCTTTGTTCTATGTTCCAGATGAACAAGGGCATATCAACTTTTTTTAACTTGCAGGTTCCTAACTCTTTGGACTTCATACATACTTATTTTATACATACATACTTACTCTTTGGGCATATCAACTTTTTTTTTTATATTTCTGAGATTCGTATGTCTCTTTCTGTTCACAATTTTTGACTTTTGTCTCCCATCAACACGCAGTACTAAAGTTGAAAAGAATATTAACATATAAATTACTTCTTCTTCTTCTTCAATAAAGCTTTAGTTCTGGTAATTCATTACGATTTCTTTGGTAAATGAATACGTGCGGCTCGCAGATAAATTAACACAACAAACAATAGTTGCTTCTCAAGTCTCATCGTGATGTTTAAAGAAGCTTATTTTATCTTAATTGTTCTTTTTATATTTATGTTTACATTTTGTTTTAATATATATGTATCAATCATAATATTAAATCTAATAATTGTAATTACATCAATTATATGAGTTCAGCTATCTTAAAACAATTCTATGGTAGAGTAGTCCAAAATCGTTGGATGTCTGTACCTAAATCTGAAACAATTGTAACACTTCCAAAGTAACAGCTGCCTTATTATATTTAATAAAGTGAAATCGATGTCTTTCTTTTTTTTTTTTTCCCGAGTTTGGAAAGTGTTTGGTCTCTATCGTCAATGTGACAACGTCAGTTAGCTTTTAGTTAGCTGCTATTTGTGGCTTTATTACAGAGGAGACTTGAAAAGCACTTTTCTACTTCTGGGGGCAAACCGATGATAGATACCGTGTACTTATGGTGCGGACCATATTTCTATATTTGTTTATTTTTGTCTTTTTACTTTAAATATTTATGATTTTTCAAGAAAGTAGAGGCTGTTTAATTAGTTATGATATGAAGAAGGGTATATTAAATAAAATGTTGTGTCAAATTTATTCTGTTTTTTCATTTTTATCCAGTACCCTACACACTCACTCAGTAATAGCCATTAAAATTTTATATGAATATTGAGAATTGGCCTGTTGCAGGAGCAACGAACAAATTATTAACAGCCAAATGCAGACCCATTTAACTTACCAGTTGTCAGGTTGACTGTTTTCTATACGTACACACCGACTCAGCTTTATAAATTAATATTTTACATTTATAAATTTAAAATAAAAAATAAATAAACACACGCTACCTAGTGCTAGTGGTAAAAAAAAAAAATCGCAAAAAGACAAAGTGGGAAAAAAAGACGAAAATCAAAGAGTCCAAAAGTGGGTCCCACGAGCACCTGACTGTCTAACTGTTTCATCCGATAATTTGCTGATGAGAAGAGTCGTACGATTTCTTCGTCGCTCCCCTATCCATGTCTCCTGGCTTTCAGCTTTGTCGAAAATAATTTTTGCAGGACAAAACAAAACGAAAAAGGGAATCATTGGTCGGTCCAAGAAGGCACAAATCAAACTCCTTCTATATCCTCTAAAGCTTAAACCTTTCTTTTTTATTCTTATCCTGCCACAAATATACATCTGTCCACCCACCAAATTCCTACTCACTATCCGTCACATTTTCTGCATTTTAGAAAGCTCTCGATTCTTTTGGCAATATCAGCTATTGCCTCTTGCATTTATTTTTCTTGATGCATGGCCTATTTGAGTATTCATCTGCATGAAAAACGAACACAGTTGGACTATTAGCACCACCTTAAATATCTTTTAAAATCCCTTAGGTATTTTATAACTTTAACTTTCATTAAAATTAGATGAAACGACAAATGTATATCTAATTAAACTCACATTTGAAACACAAACAATCTCTTACGCTTAAAACTCTGTCCACCCACAACCAATGGGGATTTTTTAATTTTCTTTCTTTGATGGCTTTTGGCACCGATGTATCATCATCAACGTCCTTTTTAAACCAAAATTTAACTACGCTTTTTTTAATAAATTTTAAATTGAAACAAAATAATCATGCAAGGGAGGAAGATGATCATAAAAAAGTTACCTTTTTTTTTTTTGCCTTTTTGAGTAGTAACTTCATTAAGAGGAAAATAATATTTACAAATAAAGGCTGGAGTGGAGCATCCCGAGGCCAAAACGTAGGCTAATGGTCCAATTCAAATAATTATTGCAAACTTGTGGGCTTGATGATAATTATTGTGTAATGAGTGGGGTGAAAAAAGTGGACGAGGATAATTCAAAATCATGAATTGTATGTCAGCATATTCTCCTCTTAGAATATGAGACCTATCTAGTTTACTCATTCAAACTAATTCAAATGTAAAGTATATCTTTTTGTTATCTTATCTCTTTAAAATAGGCAAGTTGTTATGTATATTGCTGTATATAAAGTCTTACAATCAATGGAAAAGTGTGCAATTCATTCTCTCAAAATCCTTTACTCTGTTATGGTATCAGAGCATTAAAGCTCTCCATTTTTCTTTTCTCTTCTCCCTCTTTCTACTGAATTTTTGCAATGGCAAGCAATCATTCCAACACTACTATCTGAAACACCAATGATCCAAACAACACTCTCATCACGATCAATGTCGCAGCTCAAACTCCTCTCAAATTAACTACCACCAATTACCTATCTTGGAAGTTACAGTTCCAAACACTTTTCGTTGGCTATGATCTCCTCGGATATATAGATGGCTCTAAACCATGTCCTTCTGCAACTGTAACAGCCAACAACACCACATCCCAAAATCCTGCATATACTCTCTGGATTCGACAAGACCAATTGATTTTAAATGCAATCATTGGATCAATCTCTCCCTCTATAATCCCGTTTATTGCTAATACCAAAACATCACAAGAAACTTGGACCACACTTGCCAACACATATGCCAAACCCTCACGTGGTCGAATCAAGCAAGTCAAAAATCAAATCAAACAAATGACTAAAGGGCCTGAATCAATTACTGAATTTCTGCAAAATGTGAAGGCAAGAGCTGATGAGTTAGCTCTACTTGGGTCACCATTTGATAACGATGACCTCACCGATAAGATCCTAGAGACACTTGGTGATGACTACAAAGAGTTAGTCAGAGTTGTTCAAGCAAGAGATACTCCAATCTCCTTTGAAGAACTCCATGAAAAACTCCTCAACTTTGAAGCCACGCTCAACATCACCAAACCACAAACTGTCTTTCCCATCACTGCTCATGTTTCAACTCGCACCAATAACAACTGGCGCAATAGTAACAACTATGCCAATCAAAGTTCAACCAACACCAATCGGAATCCAGGACAATCTCAAAACAACAATTTGAATCGACAGCAACGTCCCTACCTTGGCTTTTGCCAACTCTGCAGGATTCAAGGACACACTGCCAAAAAGTGTACATCTTACAAGTTGCAACCAATCCAACCTACCAACACCAGCACAACCACTCTATGGCAGCCCAAAGCCAATTATGCAGCAGCAACACACAACAGTCAAAATTGGCTTCTTGACAGTGGTGCATCTCACCACGTCACATCTGACCTGCAGAACCTTTCTTTGCACAATCCATATGACGGACACGATGACATGATGATTGGGGATGGCACTGAGTTACAGATAACTCACACTGGTTCAACCACTCTTACCTCTCCTCATAAAAATTTTAAACTAAATAATGTTCTCTGTGTACCAAGCATGAAACGAAATCTTATTTCAATTCATCAATTTTGCAATACCAATAATGCTGCTATTGAGTTCTTACCTAATACTTTTTCTGTGAAGGATCTCAGCACAGGGAACACATTGTTGAGGGGCCAAACTAAAGATGGCGTATATGAGTGGCCACTTTCCAGTCCCATTCTTGCCTTTTCCAGTATCAAAACTACTTCTCATGATTGGCATCATAGGCTAGGACACCCATCTGCTTCTATTCTTAAGCAAATTATCTTTTCCAATAAATTGAGTTTAACATCTTTTTTTTTATTGTAATGCGTGTCTAACAAATAAAAGTCACAAGTTGTCCTTTTCACAGTCAACAATAAAATCGTCCCATCCTCTTGAAGTCATTTACAGTGATGTTTGGACATCGCCTGTGGTTTCCATTGATAATTATAAATATTATGTCATATTTGTGGATCAATATACAAGGTACATATAGTTTTATCCACTAAAACATAAATCTGATGTGAAAGAAATATTTATCAAGTTCAAAGCCATTGTTGAAAAGCACTTTGATCATACCATCAAAATATTATATTCTGATAATGGTGGTGAATTTATGGCTCTAACCAATTTCCTATCCATGAATGGCATAGCTCATCTTACCACTCCACCACACACTCCTGAACACAACGGCATGTCCAAACGAAGACATCTACACATTGTAGAAATTGGTTTGACACTCTTAACCCATGCCTCTATTCCATTATCTTATTGAACACATGCTTTTGCAACAGCCGTTTACTTGATAAATAGGATGCCAACACCAACTATACACCTTCAAACCCCATACGAAAAACTTTTTAAATCGCCACCCAATTATACCAAACTTAAGATATTTGGCTGCCTCTGTTATCCATGGTTAAAACTATATAACTCTCACAAGCTAGAGTCCAACTCTAAACCATGTGTTCTTAGGTTATTCGAATACTCAAAGTGCTTATTTTTGTCTTGATCCCAACACTTCCAGAGTCTATGTGTCTAGACATGTAAAGTTTGTCGAAAATGTTTATCCTTTTAAGCATCTTAAACCAGAAGAGTCCAGAACTCACTCCAATACCATTGCTACGTATTTTCCTTTACCGATACATTTACAAGCATCTCTCACACCATCGTCACTCAATACGCTATCTACTATGGAAGACCATCATCAACTTCCTTGTGCAAATCCTGAGACATCAACTCTCTCTACAACTACAACCACAAACCTACCCTCTTATACCATGAACACACGAGCCAAAAACAACATCCACAAACCTCTCAGAAAAATGAATCTCCATGCTCAGCTAGCCAAATTTGACGAAATTGAACCTACCACAGTCAATCAAGCTCTCAAAGAGCCCAAATGGCGTCAAGCCATGTCAGATGAGTTTAATGCTTTAGTGAAAAACGGAACTTGAGAATTGGTCCCCCCATCTCCACATTACAATCTTGTTGGATGTAAATGGATTTATAGAATAAAAAGAAAGTTTGATGGTTCTGTTGATAGGTACAAAGCCCGTTTGGTTGTAAAATGATTTCACCAAAGACCAGGAGTTGATTTCCATGACACCTTCAGTCCTGTAGTAAAACCAACTACAATATGAATTGTCTTAAGCATTGCTGTTAGTCAAGGCTGGCCACTGCGACAACTAGATGTGAACAATGCCTTTCTTTAAGGGCGTTTGTATGAAGATGTGTATATGGTACAACTTAGAGGATTCATTGACAACGACAAATCAGATTATGTCTGCAAACTCAGGAAAGCCATCTATGGACTAAAACAGGCTCCGCGGGCGTGGTATCATGAACTTAAAACTTTTCTCTTACAGTTTGGGTTAAAAAATTCCTTTGCGGATACCTCTCTTTTTGTATTTAATGATGGCCACTGTGTTCTTTATCTTATTGTATATGTGGATGATTTAATCCTCACGGGTGATAAGCCTAACAAGATTACTGAGTTTGTAGCCATCCTTGCCAAGAAGTTCTCACTCAAAGATCTTGGATCATTATCATACTTCTTGGGCATTGAGATAGTTCCAAATTCAAAGGGCCTAATCATGTCGCAACGACGATATATACTGGAGTTGCTAGAAAAGACGAAAATGCTAGAAGCAAAACCGATACTCACACCTCTCCCAACCAATGCTCAGTTATGTCTGCACCATGGTACCACATTACCGGATGCTACTGAATACAAAACCGTGGTAGGCAGTCTTCAATATCTCCTCATCAGCCGACCCGACATTGCTTTTATTGTTAATCGCCTGTCACAATTCATGCACCGACCGACTACAGACCACTGGACATATGTTAAAAGGTTGCTGCGCTACTTATCAGGTACTATTAATGATGGTATCCAACTATATTGCAACACTGGTTTTGATTTGCATGCATTTGCTGATGCGGATTGGGGAGGAAACAAGGATGATTTTTCATCCACAGGAGCCTATATAATCTATCTTGGTCGTAATCCTATATCCTGGAGCTCCAAAAAACAAAGAACTGTGGCCAGATCCAGCACTGAGGCAGAATACAAATCAGTTGCAAACACCGTTGCTGAAGTGAATTGGATATGTTCTTTATTGACAGATTTGCACATTAAGGTGTCTTCTTGCCCTGCTATTTATTGTGACAACATAGGAGCAACGCAACTCTGTTCAAATCCAATGTTTCATTCAAGAATGAAACATGTCGCAATCAATGTTTCATTCAAGAATGAAACATGTCGCAATTGATTTTCATTTCATTAGGGAGCAGGTTCAAAGTGGTGCCATTCGAGTAGCACATGTTTCGTCGACTGACTAGTTGGCGGATGCTCTTACCAAAGCCCTGCCAAGACCACGATTTCTTCAACTCAAGGACAAGATTGGACTGCTCTCCCGAGGCCCATCTTGAGGGGGCATGTCAGCAGATTCTTCTCTTAGAATATGGGACCTATCTAGTTTACTCATTCAAACTAATTCAAATGTAAAGTATATCTTTCTGTTATCTTATCTCTTTAAAATAGGCACATTTGTTATGTATATTGCTGTATATAAAGTCTTACAATCAATGGAAAAGTGTGCAATTCATTCTCTCAAAATCCTTTACTCTGTTATTGTATAGAGTGAGAAGCCAAGTGTAAAAAAGAAGCAGCAACTCAATTTTTTGAATTTAGAACAAGTATTCTATATCTTCATATGAATGATCGAATAATGATTTAAGTTTCCTTCGGCATGTTCTTCGCCTTAATTAATTGATGGGATTTTGCTTTTAATTTTTTTTATAAATAAATTCAAGCATTATCTCAGACTTCTTTATAATTTTATGTTATAAGGATAAAACAATTAAATTGATTTTATTATAAAGATGATTTAATTAGTTATTAAATCAATGAAATTTTGAAAAAGTTACCAGGACTTAAAAGTAATTTACCCAAATATCCCAAACCCATATGATTAATCGAAGGTTGTATAAAGATAATATGCGGACCCAAGCAGCCTAATAACAAGGGACTAATCATAGTCAAAGAGTTAATTTTTTAAATTAATTTTTTGATTAGGGAAAATACTTTATTAAGAAATAGAGAGTACACGCGTAAGTAGATTAATTTTAATGGTAAGCAATCCATAAACTTTTAAGGCTAATTTAGCAAAGGTGCGAGCATTATCATTACAAGACTTATTTGTGTGTTGAAATTTGACCTAACTAAAAACTTTTTCTTCTTTCTTTATTATCTGATATCACCCGAAAAATTTCAACCTTCTTGTGGTTTCTGTTGTTTGCCAAGTCAATAACCTCTTGACAATGCAACCAATAGTTATTCCTCATTCAATTGCTTCGGCCTTTGTGAAAGAGACACTTCCTTTAAAAGATAATTAGTGGTGTGCCGCGATCCAACTCGAAGAGTTATTGATTACACACCACTCATCCCATATTTTCGCATCAACAATTTCAATGGTAACGTAATCATTTTGATTAATATCATTTAAAATAAAAGCTTTAAATTCAATTATTTTGCGAGAGAAAATGGCAAGGAAAAGTTCAAAGGCATAATGCTTTATTACTCATCGATTTATTTTTTTCCCTGTTTGCAAGTTGATGTCTTCCGCAGGAAGTCTCTTGCAGTGAATTCAGAAAATTCGATCACTAACGGTGAAGGGGAGATCTAGCGAGACGAGAGATTATAACAACACGTGTCGCAATCTCTTTGTGAATTACTTTTGAGAAATTGAATCAACTGACCAACGAGCCAAGTGACTATTTATGACTTTCAAATAGAGGCCAAATCCGTTTCTTGAACCAATCACAACACTCCTTTTACTTTCGGCAACGAGCCAAGAAATCTCCGATTATACATCCATATTTTTATTTTTCGTTTTTTAATCTCTTAACTATGTCCAAAACCAACGTTTTTTTTTTTAATAAGAAATTGGCAATAATATGTAGTCAATAGCCAAATTAAAGCGAAGCTAACTTGACGAAAGGACTTGAAATATAAGAAGGGCGCCGTTTAATTCAAAAGCTCTTGAAAATTTTGCTCCACACGTTAATGACAATGAAATGAGCCATTTGCTCTTAGCAACGAGTCCAATAGCCTTTAGTTATTTCATTATCTTGATTCTGATTTTTCTTTTTATTTTTTTTTTCCATAAATTTATTCCTTAAACTACACTTCTATTTTATTTCCCAGTTCTATACAAGTAGATTGACTAACTAAAATACAAGAGTGGTGATAGAGCTACAAACTCTTGTACAAACTTATCTTATATAAACTGATGTGGCATTAATTCACTGGTTGAATAAAAATAAAAATAACAAAAATAAATCATGTGGGCCAAAAGATATTTAATTCAACAAATTTTATTATGGTACATCAATTTGTACAAAATAAGTTTGTAGAAAAATTTATGGTTGTATCATTACTCAAAATATAAATAAAAGAGTGATGATATAGTAACAAATTATTGTACAAACTTATCTTAGTGCCTGTTTGGTATGGCTTATTTAAGAGCCATAAGTGCTTATTTAATCGCATAAGCACTTTTTAAAAAATGTTATGGTGTTTGGTTATTTTTTTAGTAGAGTTTTTTTAGCTTAAATAAGCTAATTTACCTCTACTAGCAAAAGCCCAAAATTTAAGCTTTTGGGAGTAGAGGTTAAAGAGCTTATCTAAAAAATATATAATAATAAAAATATCATACAATTTAATGATTCAAAAGTGTTTTTTTTATTGACAACCAAACACCCAATGACTTTTTGTCCAAAAACTCTATTGGTATAAGCTCTACTGCTATAAGCTCTATTGTTATAAGCTCTATTTAATAAGCTGTACCAAACGGAGCCTTATACAAACTGATTTGACATAATAAAATTAGTTGAATGAAAATATAAAATAATAAAAACTAAATCACGTGGGTCAAGAGATATTTAATTCAATTAATTTTATCACATCATATCAATTTATACAAAATAAATTTATATAAACATTTGTGATTATATTAATACTCTAAAAAAACAACTAATGAATAGCCCAAAAGAGAAAGCCCAAAAAATGTTGCACTGTAAGCACACACATTTATATATGTGTATTAATTGCGTTTTATTAAATTATAAAATCTATAACTTACATCAGTCTGAATTTTTAATATGAGGAAATTGACAATCCCTCCTCTTAAGAGATCGTCGTGAATGTCGATGTTTTTGGTCTATGCCACTAGTGATATCGTCGTGGAAAGTTTATACATATAATATAGCTTCAGGAAAAGTCATCAAGACCAAAACCTAATAACACTTAACATGACTCATCAGTGTTAAAAGACCAAAATAACCTAATATTAATGATAATATTACTTATCAATATTAAAAGACCAAAATAGCCTTGGTCAAGCAGAGGCAGCAGCTTCCAGGAACCTTCCCCCATGCAATTCTCCCAACTATAAAATCCTGCTCAAACTCAAAAGTTCTTGGCATACTCAACCAACGTCTTTAACCTCAGAGAGAAAGAAACTAAATAAATCAAAATTCAGGCCCCTGATCTTCATCATAAGCATGGATCTGTCAATCACTTTGAGCTTTTTATATCTGCTATTATTAAATCTTATCATCTTTATTCTGTTCCGCAGGTCTCAGGATGGCAATTCTTCGGACGTCCAAGGTGGTACAAGTACGATAATTTTGCATCCGATTTTAAAACTTCAGTTCCGGTTCCTGATTCCTGCCGTCACCATGCCAGTACTGCTCTTCCGCCACATACCCATCAGACTTGCTTTCACTGTGAGGAGCTCCATTTCCGAGGGTTGTGAAGAAACCTCTGTTTTGTTGGCTATCTCGGTGGTTGCCTCCGTCACTTCGTCTCCATTTCTCTTCTTCGTGGCCTATTTGTGCCTCATAATCTCATCACTCCGTTATGGAACCGTAGCTTCTCTGTCTCAGCACATTTTCAACTGGTTTCGGAATCTCACTGCAATAATAACGCCCATTACTGGCACAATCTTGATCATGATCAACCGTCTGAACGGGAACCAAGAAATTGCGGAACAAGTTGATGAAGAGAACATTATTGAAGCAGAAACGAACCGCATCCAAAACCTGCGGCCAAGCTCAACTGATGATGATGAGAACAACCTGGAAGTTGTGGTCATAACTTGATATCATATCCATATATGATATTGTTGGTGCCCCCGTAGGGTCCTAGTACCTGCTAAAGTAACAAAGTGTAGAATTATGAGAGTTTTATATCTTTCCATTGCGAACTAGTTATTACAATGACCTATAGTCTGTTGTTACCCGAATAAGTTTGAACAGTTTGATGTGAAAGCTTAGTTGCTATCTTTGGCTTCTGCTTGAAAAAGCACTTGCAGACAGAGGCTAGATTTTTTTTTGTTTTGGTTGTTGTTGTCGTTGTACTATGGTCCGGATGAACAAGGGTATATTAATAAAATTCTGTATGTAGATTTATATGCTGTTTTTATGGTTGAAAAAAAAAATTAACTGTTTAACTACCCAGAATATTACATGTGTAAATTTTTAAAGGTTATTTTGGTCTTTCAATTCAATAAATCCCAAAATCAGCCAGGACCCCTAAACATTCCTTCGTCCATCGTCAAACCCAAATCCAAACATCTGCGTCGTCGCCGGCGAGAAATCCGATCATCTCAGCTGATCGGCGTCGATTGCCATGATAGTAACGTTACAAAGCTAGAAACAGAGAGCCTGGCTTCTCGTAAGGTAAATTTTCAAACCTAGAAACCCTAAGTAAATTTCAGAATTTCTATTTCGTCTTATTTTCTGACGAAGTCACTAAACCAAAAAAGGATGATTAGCTATTTTTTTTTTATTTGTATTGAATTTTATGAGAAATTTCTTTCTGTTATTCATATTGATGAGTGATTCTTAGTTTAACTGAATTTGATTCGATTTTTGAGGTATCTGATATCTCATTGAGGTCATTTTGTAGGCCTACTTCACTAGATTGAGCTAATTTTCCTTGTTTTTGCGAATTGACAGCTTGTTGTAATTTATGTACTGAAATCCTTTAATTGCTTTTTTCCCCCTGAATGACGTGATATCAGAAAACGAAATTATGTCTGGACATGGGTAAGTAATGCTTGTGTTTTGATGAAAGGGGTGAAAATAGAAAGTGTGGCAATGAGTTATGGGGTTTTTCTAGCCAAATAGGTGTTGGATTTTTTAGGAGGGCTTAATATTGCTTTCTATTGATAGGAGTTCATGTCTTGCTGCTGCACTTTGAGAGACCTTAAGGTTGGGGAAATAAGTGAAGGGGCCGGGGAGAGTGGACTCGTGTTTGTGAATGTGGTCGTTGATGAACCGCAACTATGCAGAAAATGAGTGTAGAAGAGAAAGAGTAATGTCGTAATAACCAAGTTGGTTCAGTTATTTACAGATAAATTGTTACTAACCTTCACTGAAAAATAAATTAGAGTAATTCTGCATGAATAATATTGGCATGGCAAATAAGAACTTGGATTTTCTGTATTTGTCTTATCTGATGGAAACTTTTTGAACTTGGATTTTCTGTTTTTGTCTTATCCGATGGAAACTTTTTCTTCTGCTTTATATTTTCATTTTCCCATTTTCACTATGCTGTTGCATTTTTTTAGCTTTTGTAAGAAAATCCTTTTAGATGAAGTCCATTCGTCTAAATTCATGTTTTGAGAGAGACTTTCCAGGTTTTGAAGTTGCAAGATAAAATGAGGGTAAATACCTTTCTATATCTCACTAAAAATACCAAAACTCCCTCTTGCCTTATTATAACTAAGAATTTAAAGAAGTGGAAGTAATTCTAAGTTTAGGGGCTTCTTTTAACAGCATTATTCATCATATATATAAGAGAATTTATTTGGGCATGACTAGGGAATTTCAGAGACTTTACATACAAATGAAAGAACGGTAATCAGATTTCCGACAAAAATGTAAACTCTTTTTCCGACAAAAATGTAAACTCTTTCTTTATGAAGTAACTAGAAAATAGACCCGCGTTTCACGTGGTTTTGAAAAAAGAATTTAGTATTATCCTTTTTTCTTACTTTACACTTGATGAAACTGATAAAAAATAAGAATTGATTTTTTTTTAAGATGAGGCAGCCTTATAAAAAATAAAAAAAGCTATTAGCTAGCAATACAAATAAAGAAGCAACGCAAGATAAAAAATAAAATGAGAGAATATATTATAGAGTGATTTTATTCATTCCAATTGTGTGTGTACAAAACAAAAAGATAATCTCTCCTTTTATAGTTACATAATCACTCCATGAAATTAATGAAAAATTATGGATCATAATTTCTTGTGAGATAGTGGGAGTTATAGGGAAGCTAAAGGTTGCTAATGGGAGATAGTGGAGAGACTAAGAGATATATGTTATGAACATTTACATTTATTTTAATAAATTCATAACACTCCCCCTTGGATATTCATTACAAAGAATATGCATCATTAAAATCTTTACATAATTGTTATTGTATAATAACAATCAAATTAATTATGAGAAGATAAAAAGCCAAATCTAAAAGAAAAATTATCTATCTATATATATATATAAAGCTAGGACTTGAGGAGGTGATGTGGCATCACCATTTTGCTTCTTTGTATATTCTCTATTATCTAATAAATAGAGATTTTTTTTTTAGATTTGCTTTTTCATCTTCTCATAATTAATTTGATTGTATTTAACTCATTTAATAAATAGTAACTTTATTAATATATATCATTCCTCATCTTTTTATATTTTCTATTATATAAAATATCTAAAATATTAGTGGATATTCTTTGTACTTTTTTTTTCTCTTTCTATTTAAATTCAACAATATGTAATCATTAATAATAATTAATTATAAGTCTTTTGAAACATTTATTTATTTTATTATGCTAGCAATTAAACTTTAGTGGCATAAAATACATGAATTAATTTATCTATCTATCTATACATATATATAAAGTTGGGATTACAAGAGGTGATGTGGCATCACCATTTCACATAATTTCATATTGTCTATTATTTAATAAATTAGTTGAAATTAAAAAATAATTACATTACAAAATATTAAAATAGAAAATAATTATTAGATTATAAATGATTACATGTCTTTTCCTCTTTCTATTTAAATTCAACAATATGTAACCATTAATAATAATTAATTATAAGTCTTGAAACATTCATTTATTTTATTATGCCAACAATTATATTTTAGTGGCTTAAAATACATCAATTAATTAATATAGGAAGGAAGGTTCCTTCATCTTCCCTCAACAATGCCATTAGAGCCTAATTTTAATGTCATAATCTCATATTTAATTATTCAATCTTTTGTTTAGTGCCTTTTGGTTTCTTCAAACTCCATAAACATTAAATATTTAAGATTTGTGACATTATTATTTCTCATCTTTTTTTATTCTCTATTATCTAATATATTGGTTGAGATTAAAAAATAATTACATTACAAAATATTAAAAATCTATATCTATCTATATATATATATAAAGTTGGGACTAGAGAAGATGATGTGACATCACTATTTCTCATCTTCTTGTATTCTCTATTATCTAATAAATTGGTTGATATTTAAAAAATAATTATATTACAAAATATTAAAAATAAAAAAATAATTATTAGATTATAAAAGATTACATGTCTCTTCCTCTTTCTATTTAAATTCAATAATATGTAACAATTAATAATAATTAATTATAAATCTTGAAACATTTATTTATTTTATTATGCCAACAATTAAATTTTAGTAGATTAAGTATATCAATTAATTAATATAGGAAGAAATGTTCCTTCATCTTCCCTCAACAATGCCATTAGGGTCTAATTTTAATGTTATAATCTCATATTTAATTATGCAACCTTTTGTTTAGTACATTTTAACTTCTTCAAACTCTATAAATATTAGGTAGTTAAGATTTGTGACATTATTATTTCTCATCTTTTTATATTTTCTATTATCTAATATGTTGGTTGAAATTAAAAAATAATTACATTACAAAATATTAAAAATATAAAATAATTAATAGATTACAAAAGATTACATGTCTCTTCCTCTTTCTATTTAAATTCAACAATATATAACCATTAATAATAAATTAATTATAAGTTTTGAAACATTCATTTATTTTATTAAGCCAACAACTAAACTTTAGTGGTTTAAAATACATTAACTAATTAATATAGGAAGGAATGTTTCTTCATCTTCCCTCACCAATACCACTAGGACCTAATTTTAATGTCATAATTTCATATTTAATTATGCAACCTTTTATTTAATGTCTTTTGACTTCTTCAAACTATATAAATATTAAGTATTTAAGATTTGTTATGTTTGGGTTTTGTTTTTATTATTGAACCAACATCCTCTTTAGAAATATTCTTGTGTTTTTATTTTTTGACTTATTTAATTTTTTTGTATTGTGTACTTCATGGAGTATTCTTTTCTTCATGAGTTAAACAATGATAAAGATAGTTGGATGATAAGGATTAGGCTTTGTAAAATGTGGGAGTCTGTTAATACCAAGAAGAATGGAGAGTTGATTAGTGTGAACATAATTTTTATTGATGAAAAGGTTGTGTACACTTAACTATACACATTAATATATATTTTTAAAGTTAACAAAAAAATAATTAACTTTCATAAATAACATTAATTTTATAAGGCTGCGCCATCTTTTAAAAAAAAATCAATTCATATTTTTTATCAGTTTTATCAAATGTAAAGTAATAAAAAAATAATACTAAATTTTTTTTTTAAAACCGCACGAAGTGTGGTTCTATTTCCTAGTTTATTAGATAATAGAGAATATACAAAGAAGAGAAATGGTGATGCCACATCACCTCCTCAAGTCCCAACTTTATATAGATATATAGATATAGATATAGATAGATAGATAGATATAGATTTGTTTTATATCGTTCTGTCGCTGTTTATTAATTTCTTTTGAAGGTTGTTATATTTCATTTATCACTAGATCATATCTGTTGATATTGTTTCATGGTGATTATCATCACACTGAAGCATTGAAGATCTTTCCTCTGCTTGTGCCCTTGCTTATGACATGTTCTATGATTGGTTTCTCATTATATCCTGGCATCAGCAGAGCTTGAAGCTTTTTTTGTAACTTAAAGACAATTAAATGTGGTGTTGCTTGCTTTCCGTGATGTTGTCAGATTGGTGTAGGAAGATTTGAGAATTTATAAACGTGAGGTCCAACAAAAAGTTTCGGAAATTGTTGGCGTCTCTGCTGAATGAGTCAGAAAACTTTTAATTTAAGCTATCTTGAAGGTAGTCTAGTTGCTTTTTATGTGAAATTTTCATTGCTGGCCTTTAGTTCGTCTGAAGAAGTCAGATCTGACATTTGACCACAAGGTTCATTATATCAACTTTTTTTTAACTCTGTTTTTTTCTTTTTATTCTTGTCTAGCAGTTATAATCCAAATGTTAGCCTTACAGACGCGGCTTGGAGAGTTATCAATTCAGCTAATAAAAACATATCATTGTTAATAATCCAAATGAACTAACTGATGATGCAGCATCCAAGACCTGCAGCCAAGTCCATCTGGGGATATGGTGTAATTGTGGTGACTTGAGCTTCCATGCAACTACCACTACTTATAGCTGGGTACAGGTGCCACAGAAATAATATTATCTTCTATTTTTATAAAAGCCAGATCAGTTGTTTCAGACTTTCAGTTATGCATACGATTCTGTATAGACGATACAGACAATGATTTTTTTTTTTCAATAATATATATGATATTCGTGTGTCTCTCCCTGTCAACGAATTTTTTTTAATAATATTTATGAGATTCGTGTGTCTCTGCCTGTCAACACTTTTCATTTTGTCTCCCCATCAACGCGCAGTACTAAAGTTGAAAAGAATATTATTTATAAATTACTTTTCTTCTTCAATAAAACTTTAATTCTGGCCATGCTTTATGATTTCTTTGTTAAATGAATATGTGGGGCTCGCAGATAAATTAAAATAATAAACAATAGATGCTTCTCAATTCTCATTGTGATGTTTTAAAGAAACTTATTTTATCTTAATTGTTGTTTTTATATTTATATTTACATTTTGTTTTAATAAATATGTATGAATCATAATATTAAATTTAATAATTGTAATTACGTTAATTGTATGAGTTCAGCTGCCTTAAAACAGTTCTGAGATAGAGTAGTCCCCAAAATTGTTAGATGTCTATACCTGAATATGAAACAATTGTAACAGTTTCGAAGTAGCAGCTGCCTAATAACCAAATGCAGACCCATTTTACTTATCCGTAATCAGATTGACTGTTTTCCATACATATATAATAATACTCGTTCAGCTTTATAAATTAATATTTTACTTTCATAAATTTAAAATAAAAAAAAATAACACACGCTACCGAAATCTGACGTTAAAAAATTCGCAAATAGATGCATGCGAAAAAGAATGATTTTTCAAAAATGGGCCCCGTGTGCATGTGGCAGTTGACTTGTTTGGTCAAAAATTCTTGAAAACGACAAGAGTCGTACGTTCTGATCGATGTTTTCTTTCTTTTTCATTTTTACTCTTTTCTTTTCTAATTTTTATTTTATTTTATTTTATTTTTTCTGTACTTAGTGTGCATGCTGAGGAATTAATTTTTATTAGCTTTTAATCCAGTAATGGCAGACCTGTTAATTCATGAAATGGAAAAATCTTGAGGAATACTGACTTGTGGATTTGATCCTGATTTAGTGGCTTATTGGGAAAAATCTGAAATTGTTTTGATCCATTAATATTAGCTTTAGGAGAAGTACTTATAATTTCTTCTTTGGTCATTAATTAACAGCCAATCATACAGCTGGTAAAAGAAACATATTGTAATTAATTAGTTTATAACAGATTCGATCTGACTGTACCATCAGCATATGTGGGTGTGTGTTAATGACTACAGTTCAATTGATCATTGGAAACTCAGCAACCAATTCCAACAATAAGCTTTCGAAGAATAAAGGGGCTAATATCCCAATTTACCAAAAATGTGACTGTTGTGAAAACTTTATTTTGAGTTGATTAAATTAGAAGCTTGGTAGACTTTAGGCAATTACGTGTATATATATATTTGAACCTTTTAATTACCTGTGGATTTTGCGAAGAATGAATATACGTTGCATCTATAAATGAATTTTTTCTTCCTCTCATAATTTGAAAATACAATAATTTAATCCATTGTCTACTTGTAATAAATAATCTGTTAATCAATTTTGATGTGTGTTTGGAGGATGTACTACTTTACTCAAATCTCTCTATGTGAAAATGAAATTTCAATTTATTTAAGAGTAAATGGTACAGTAGATTAACAAAAATGACTTGCATAATTGAAACGCAGGACCCAAGCTGCCAAAAACATTTGCTTTGAGGGATTGACGTGGGGTTATAGCAAGCCCGGGCCTAATTAAGAAGACCAAAAGGTCCAATACGAAGACGGCCCGAGAAATGAATAGGCCCAGAATCCTGTGGCCGCCTAAGTCCTGCTATCCCCACCCGTTTGATTCACCATTCATTGCAGCATCAATGATATTCAATTTGAACCAGCTTGAAGATGGCGGTGACCAAATTGGATTCAACCCCACAGATTGCCTACCATTACATGTATCATCTCCGAACTGCGCCGCACAATGGGAATCTTGTTGAGGATACTTCATCTCACATCGGAGGAGAACAGTGACTAGGCTAACAATGTAAACTTGAGGAATTTCTTATTTTTGAACTAGTTCTTCGGTTGAATTAGACCATGGATTTCTATAAATCTAAAAATCCCAATTGGATTCAGCCCAACTGACAAAGGCTTATCAAACTCAATTGAGATCAAAGCCCGATTATGAGATCCCCACAGTAATCTTATTTGTCAACAAAGGAGAAAAGGGTGTGTTCAAGAGGATTAGCTGAAGATTGTTGGCATCTTCCCCTCGTAAACATATTTAGATATTTAGATAAAGAATGAAATGATTATGATTTAGTGTAACTTAAGTTGTATTTGAAAGTTTATTGGCTTCTCAAGTACATCATACTCATTTTGATGGCTTAAATTTCCTCAAATTAATCTATTTTTACTCTTCTATATTCTGTTTCCTTTTCATTTCATTTTATGTTTCAATAAAAAACAATCGGTTTGCATCACTCTCACTCTTGTTGAATCAAAAATCAAAATCATTCTTTCTAAGACCCTTTTTCATTGCAAAATTTATTTATTTATTTAGATACATTATTTTTTGGTCTTGTTATATTTGCAGATTTTTATTTTAATTGGCTTTTTGATGTTTGGTCTCATTGTATATTATTATTCTTTGAAACCTAGAAACATGTATACACAGAGAATTCATCATACAAACGGTCTTTTATATATATATATATATATATATATACATATACATATGTATATGTGGACACCTTTATTTTTTTGGTAATGCAGACATGCTATTAAGCTGTGCGGTTTAATAAAATTAAAATTCAGTCAGTCATCTATGTCTTTTTCTTTCATCTCTTCCTGAGTTCAAGTTTTATGTTTAAAGGTTTCCTGAGTTCAAGTTCTATGTTTAAAGGTTGAGGTTTCAGTGGCATGTTACTTACTGTTGCATTAAGAACCAGCAACTCCCTCTTTGAATTGTTCTGAAGAAGGGGGTTTGATATTTTCATTTTTCACAAGCAGTTTCGTTTTTAATCTTTTTGTATTTTCGATTTTAACTTTTTTAATTTTTTTAACTCTTTTTTATTTCTTTTTATATGTTTAGTTATCAAGTGTTTTGCCCACTGCCTAGTGACTACCGTAACATAACCTGTTTTCCAGTTGAAGAAAGAATAGAAAAATGTTGTTTTTGCTTGGAAATAAAATAGATAAAAAGATAAGTGCTTGTAGGTCCTTTATATGACATAAATAAGTCATTGTCCTGTTTTTAGGATTATTTAAAATGCAGATAATTACTGTGCTTTTTTGGTTGCAGAATTATTAATTCTAGAAAGATGTCATATTTAGCTTGTCATTGGTGTGGATTTATTCCTCTAGTGGTATATTGAGCGTATTTTGATGTTGTTTTGTTCCATTATTAGTAATAGGAGAAGTATTTAGTGCTTCTATGGGTTTTCAATTTCTCCTGTCTGAAGGTCCTGTATTTCATGTGTTGATTGTTTGGTATGGATTACTTCTGGTAGCAATTTGATGAGGTTTGAAAGATTATAGGCGTTAAATAACCCAATTTATTTAAATGCACCTGTGGATTGTATTTTGAGCAGGTTAACTGAAAAGCTTGGTAGAATTTGGGCAATTAAGTAAGCCTATCAGAAATTTAAAATTGGTTTGGGTACTAAATAAATGCTTACGGATACATGCATTGATTCTCAATTATGTTATTGGTTTTAGGATGCTCCAAGTTCTTGTAGCTCTTTTCTAATGAAAAATGTTTTTGCTTTCGGGCAAGGATAGAAAGCTAAGGTTCTCTGGCTCTAGCTCCTTTTTGGGTTACTCGGCAAGATTGCATTTTTGAAGATAAGAGGGAAGACCAAGTTTCTTGTCAGTGGGACAATGTTCACTTTTTGTCATCCGTTTGGACTTGGTTGGGAAGGGCTAGCTTTTGACATGGTTGTATATCTATGACTAAGCATAGAGATTGAGAGCATACTGATCATCCAGGGAAATTAACAAGAATTATCTGTTTTACTTTTGCAGACAGAGTCTAGAACTGCAGTTAAATATACAATAAATAGAAATTCTAATCCTATTGTAAGGATAGAAGGGTGATGACTGTGATTGCATTAAATTGAAGTTTGGAAGTCTGGCAAATTGATTGAATGTCTCTTTGAACATCAGTAAACTGTGCTGATTGGTTGAACTTTTCAGGTGTTTGTAGATTCATTCATATTTTTGCGAGGAAATTGTTTTCCTTAAATGTTTAAAGTTGTTATGTGAGCTATGCTTGCAAAAGATTAAACGTGCATGGTTGTTTCTTGTCATACACAATTTATGCTTTTTGAAGTATTTTCCCCAAGATTTTCTACGAATTGAACACTCAATAAGTTTCATATATTTTTTCCCCCTTCCACTTTTTAAGGGTGGATGACCCTTGCATGATGGGAATACAATTGTGGATTGTGTAGTATCGCAACGAAATGTCTTGGAAGACAGAAATTAAATATTAAAATGACATCATTAAATGATAAGACCATGTAGCTTACTGGGAAGGGTTATGAACTGATGCGTTGTAGGATCAAATCCATCGTTCAGAAAAAGATTTCAAGAAAACATATATGTTTGCTGGTCAATCATCAAGAACTTGGTCGTGTGCGAAAGCTTATATTGTTAACGAGGGGGTGAATTGACGACAAAATTGAGATAATGATTTGGGCGGATAAATACATAAAATATTTTTTCTTTTTTAAAGATGCTTAATTCCTTCACATCTCATAAATGTCCGCACTGATTTACGGGTTCTGAGAAAATATTGCGGTCACATTGATAGGGTAAAAAGGTGGTCCTAAGGCCTTACGCATACTCTTAACTAAATATGTAAGCAGCAGCATCTTAAGGGTATCGTTGTAAGTAAAAAAAATAAAATATATTCCTTCCCTTAACGCAGATTTGCTAATAAAAGAAAAGAAAATCATGCATATAAATATAAGAATTAAAAAAGAACTGCAAATAGATTTGATATGGGAGGATTGTCAATCTCCCATGCCCTATTAAAATCTATATATATATATATCACATATAACCTGTTGTTTTATACAATTCAAAAACTCCCGCGGCGCCAAAAATTTAGAAGAAAATAAGTTATTTGTTTGGTAATTTATCTTGAAAATAATATATATGTGTGTGTGTGTTGTGTGTGTTATAAGAAAAATATTTAAAAAATAACAAAAAGCACAAGAAAAAGTTATCTTATTATTATTTTTTATTCACACCGAAACTTTTTTTAATTCTCAAATTTTTAATTTTAATTTCTATTTATATGATTTATTTAATTTATAATAAATATGAACAAAAGTATATTTAAAAATAATGGAAATACTGTAAAATTATTTTTCGAGGAGTATTGACTATATATTTTAATTTCCAAGTCAATTTTTTTCTGGCTGAGGTAATTTGATCGAAGAAAATGACAGCCTTTAAATTTTTCAATGTTTTCGTTTATAATTAGTATTAATTAGTAGGTTGGTTATCATATATGCAATTTGGAGGTGGGGGAAGGAAATATTTAGATGGCGTTTATTTTTTTGTCTGAAATCTGAATAGACCTGAATTAATCTGAATTCTGAATAGATCTGAATGTCTGAATCTGAATAATATATTTGTTTTTTCGTCTGAATCTCGAAAAATAAGTATTAAATTGTTTATTTTTTTCAACTTAAAAAGCTGAAAATATATACTTTTACATTTGTATCCTTATTAAATTTGAATGTCAAATAAATAATATATTAAATACCACAATATTTTAACATTTATAAGTATAACTATATTCAAGTGAATACATAATTATTTTAGAATTTTAATAAATAAAATACCATAAATTTTAAATTTTATCGTATATAATATAAGAAAGAAAAAACATTGATATTTTTATGTGAGGTAAATGTCTATAGGTGAGTTTTGGGATAGACATGAAAAATAAATTATAAAGCATGGATATTTTTGACATTAGTAAGTAATTGACTTAATTCAGATTTCTCCATTAAGTAAAAAACAAAAAAAATTAGCTTATTTTATTAAGTCAAAATTATCTAATAAGTCTCATTAAGTTATAAAAACAAACACCTCTAATTAACTTAATTAATTAAGTTAAGTCACTTTAAGTTATTAAGTTAAAAAACAAACGCCACCTTAGTAGTATATAATTTAATTAATCAGGGCCAGCAACTGCACATCTTTCTCCATATCAAAGTTCCCTGAAAAACTCAACAAAGTGACTCAGACCGAACATTATCTATTAACAATTAACATTGTTGAATTAAAGAATAAAGACTGTATTATTATAATTAACTCCAATTTGGAATAATCCTCAGTTAGTCATGTGGGTCTCACTCTCTAGCCGGCCATTTGTATTAAAGTTAAAGAAACCGATAAACCTAATAACATCCGTAGAATCATACTTTTGAAAAACAATTTCTTCGGATAAAATTAGCCTAATGAACCCTAATCTTCTCTTAGAATTTGATTGTAGGGAAAGATCGGACTTGTTTAGCTTTTAGAATCTTTTATCTTGAAATGGTGGAGCCATTTATTTAGCCTTAACTTGCCAACTCCATAAAACTACAAATACGGTCATCTCATTCTCATTGGTCTCTTTCTTGAGTCTTGACAAAACAAAACTCCCGCCAAAACGGATGCCTTTATTCAATTCAAGTAACAAAGCAACACTTTCGTCAAATAAATACAGTTGATTAATGATCATTATCTTGTGTTTTTTTTTTCTTTTTTCCAATGATACCATACACCCAAAAATGTACATGTAAAATGTAATATAGTTGCTGTTATATTTTTATTATGAATTCAAGTTTTACATGAAATTAGAGCGAACTCTTCTTTATCATAGAACTTTTAACTTGATCGTAACAATGTCGCTATGCATATTCATATCAAAAGAGATTGATTTATTTGTGCATCATATTGGGTATGAGAAAAGGTAATGTGGTGTGCAAATTAACATAAGCTTTATGGAGAGAGGAATCTCGTGATTATCTGAAAAATGTAAAATTATATTTTCGAGGAGTAGATTATGCTTCCAACCGGACAGATTGACAATATTGGATCAAACAATCAACACTCGGACTTGTTTGCTATTTTTATCGCATTACTTGAATAGAAACCCTAAATAGAAAAAAAAAAAAAGAAGAGGGAGACAATATGAAATTGACATATTAGACCAAAAGATCTCATGAGCAAGGACGTGGAAGTGCGGAACACACCACTCCAACTAGGGGTGGGCGCGGTTCGGTTCGGTTCGGTTTTTTACTAAATTTTTCATAATCGTTCGATTACGATTATTTTAAAATCATAATCGCGATTAATTAAATTACTGAAATAATCAAATACTCGATTAATTGAAATAATTCGATTCGATTCGGTTCGATTATTTCGATTATGGGCCTATTGGGCCTATTTTGGGCTTTTTTAAATTTAAAACTTTAAATTAATAAATTTACCATTTTACAAAATTATTGAATAACCACGCACATTTTACAAAATTAAGAGACTTCATATTACAACATTCATCTTAATTAACAGGTTATATTTTATTTTTAAATAAATATTTAACTGGTTGTAACCAACAACCAAATGGATCGCATACAACTTAACCGCAATGAACAAATAAATAAATGATGCTTTATGAATAACTTCTTCATTCATTAATTGCATTTGTATTCATTTTGGCCAACCAAGAATATATATATTAAATTATTACATAAACTATCTACAAAAATCGAGATTATATATTATAAAAAAATGAAAAAGAGAACTGCAGAAAAATTTGACATGGCAGCACAAACATGGTGGTCCCAAATTATGACCAATTCCAATTGATGATGATGACATATGGATAATAATTTTTCTTTTTCTTTTTTGGTTTAAAGAAAAAAGTTAAAATTAATTTTTTAATATGCCCAAGAAGGAAAGTGCATCCCACCTGATGTGTTGCATCTTCTCTGTGATTTCCCAAGCAAAAGCAATCAATCAATAAGGTCAATTTGTGAAGGTCTGGGT
This sequence comes from Citrus x changshan-huyou, assembly GCA_039657385.1. Classification (NCBI taxonomy): domain Eukaryota; kingdom Viridiplantae; phylum Streptophyta; class Magnoliopsida; order Sapindales; family Rutaceae; genus Citrus; species Citrus x changshan-huyou. The sequence goes on along the minus strand of CM077555.1, from coordinate 6,419,133 downwards.
GCAGACAACGGAGGCCAAAAAGCAGAATGATTTCAACTCTGTGGAAAAGAGTGCAGTTGAGACAGTAACAAGGTTAGCAGAAGCAAAAATTGCAGCGAGGGATGCCGCGCGGCCAGCGGGAACAGAAGAAGTCGGGAACCGAAGAAGACAGAAGTCAGAAGTTTAGATTTAGATTTTAGGCTTTTAGGTTTTAGCTTTAGCTTTCAAAACAATCGGTTTATTTGAGATTTCGGTTCGGTTTTCGATTTTTTTTTTAAACCGAAAACCGAACCGATTGGTTTTACTATTTTTTTTATATTACTATTTCGGTTTTTTGGTTATAAAAAAACCGTAAAAAAACCGAACCGAACCGATCGGTTCGGTTCGATTTTTAATTAATCAGCTTTTTTTGCCCACCCCTAACTCCAACTCCTTAATTCCCTAAGTTGTAAGGAAGCATGGTTGAAAATTCATTATCGGGAAAAAAAAAAATCGGCTTTATACATTACGATTTTGCATTTATTTTTAAAATTTAAGATTAAAAAAAATAACATACTCAACTCAACCTAATAATAATGGTCACAAACGGACACAATAGAAAAAAATTTCCGTACGTGTATACTCAACTCAACCTAATAATGATGGTCACAAACGGATACAATAGAAAAAATTTTCCATACGTGTAGGTGAAATATGTTTTTTTATATTGGTAGACCTATTAATTCATGAGAAGGAAAAATTTTGTGGAATATTGACTTTGCAAATTTGATGTGAAGTCGTTTTGTTCCATTAAAATAAGCTTTAGGAGAAAGTACCTACCTAATACATCTATGGGTTAAGTGGTTAGGTAAGAAAATTCTATTGAAGCTTATTTTTAGGAGTTAAATAACCCAATTTATCAAAAAAGTGGCTGTAGAATATTCTATTTTGAGCAGATTAAGTAAGACGCTTGGGAGGTTTTAGGCAATTACATAATTAAATATATATCTATTTGAAATTTTAATTGTACCCGTGGATAACTTTTTTTTTTTTTTTTTTTGGAAGAGAAAGTAAAGCTTTCCATTAGATAAACTTAGAGAAGATACAACTGATTTGTTCTGGAAAATTTTCTAGCCAAAAGACTTGACTTTCAAAACCTAGTGCTATCTTTGCCAGAGAATGAGCAATAGAATTACAGCTCCTAGGGACATATGACAATGAGGACAAATTCTGATTTTCCAATTTTGCTTGAATCTCTGTAATTTTCCACACAATTTCAGCCTTGCAAGTCTTCTTCTTCTTTAAGGATAGATCCACCACTTCCTTTGAGTCTGACTCAATAATTATTGGGAAACAATCTGCTTGATGGGCACTTTGTATACCGAACAGCACAGCTTCAGCCTCCATACACGCCACATCTCCCTATATGGAGCTCCTTGGACTGCTGCAGCAACCACCTTGCCCATAGAATTTCTAATGACTACCCTCAACCCTGCCTTCTAGTTAGAAACATTGATTGCAGTATCAACGTTAACTTTATAACACCCTTTTGGAGGAAAAAATTCTAAAATACCTCAGATGTACTACAACTAATTGATGCATGCATGAAATATGTAATTGAATTTAATACAACCACCACTTATATGATAGTGGTTTAAAATAAATATACACATATCATGACATCATTACTTGTTATATGAGTAACATAGTACCTCATATGTATTCTAAAATTTCTCTTTTGGAGGAGTAGCCCATACCAGTTGTTTGATTATACAGTGGTACCCGTGGATAATTGGTTTATCACGCACGGGAGATTTCAAAAAGAAAAATAAAAAAAGAAAAAGAAAATGACTTTCCAACTCACTTTGGAGGCATGAGGGCCAGTTTCAGATTGTTGTTAAAATGATGAAAAATAACTTTGAGAAACTAAAAATTAATTTTAATATTTGACGAAAAAAATATAAAATCACACAAAAAATTTGGAAAAAAAAAATTGACTCCACAATTCATTCCTTCAGAGGACTTTTAACACCCTGAACAACGTTATTTTTAAAAACCATATATTTGCCACGTTAGGGATACGGGCATTAAAGACGGTGTTGGCTGCTCGTTTAAAACTTTTAAATGATTCATAATTGTGCAGTACTTGTGACACGTCAATTTATATTTGCCACGTTAATTTATATTCAGAACAATTCTATGGTCAGTGAGGGATCTAGAAAAATAATTTATCGGGGGCTAAATTAAATAACAACAAAATATAAAAACTTAAATTTGAATATATAAAATTTTTTATAACACATTTTCAATTGTTCTCTACGCGATTTCATATTCTAAAAATATTGTGTAATAGATTCATTATCAATACTATTAAATACATCTTTTTCTACATAAACAATCAAATTATTATTTATCCATTCATCTTCCATCTGATTCCGAAATTCATTCTTCATAAATTTTATTACTGGAAATATTCTCTCTACTGTAGTTATAAAAACTGAAAAAACGGAACTATTTGATAATCTGACATGAATTATTTAAAAATTTATTAATTTTTCTTTTAAAAAAAAAGATTTATTTTTTCAGTGGGGCCCTACACTACATCCGCCTCTGTCTACGGTGAAGTTTAATTTATATTTACCACGTTAGGGATCCTGGACTTGTGACACTGACAAGCCGCAACGCATTTAATTTTCATGTGGTTCTTTACTTTGATTATTCCAACCCAATCGTCAATCTCCCAATAATAATAGACTTATCCTTCGAAGTCTTGTTTTGAATCTATTACACTCCAATAACACCTCTCCAACTGGTGAAACTCAATTGTTTAACAGTCAATCATTAACAGCTAACTAAATATGTAAGCCGCAGGCACCAAAAGATTATATATATATATATATATAAGGTTGGTTTTTCATACACGAAACACTTGTTACGTCACTTATGAGGTGGCATTTCAATAAGTTTTAATCGTTTTGTGGAATGAGTGGAATAAGGAGCTTCTTTTCTTTCTACGGGAAAACACTTAATTTATTTATTTCGTCATAGTACTTTCGGGAACGGGCCAAGAAATCTCCTTAAACTATCCATCGATATTTTAATTTTGATTTTTTTAATATAAATTTATTCCTTCAACTACAATTAGTTTCTCAGTTCAGCAAAAGTAGATTGACTAACTAACAATATAAATAAAAGCAATTAATGAATAGCACATAAGATTTATCAAACAAAAAAAAAAAAAAAAGCCGAATGAGAGAAACCCCAAAAATGATATAAAATTAAAAAATTTCTCCAAATTTTGGACAGGATATAGCCAACAAGTGACGTTGGCACGTTGGCAGTAGTTAAAACAATTCGACCTTATATCTGTTTTGGTTCTTATACAATAAAACTCTTTAATAATAAATTTGTCAATCACATACACCCCTAAGGCAAAGCTACGAGCCTAGTGATTTTTTAAAAATCTCTTGCAAGTCTTAATAAAATAATCAATATTCATAGTGGTCCCTAACACAATTCTTTTTTATCTTAATAAAATTAATACTTAATAATGTCACATTAGTCCCTAACAAAAATTCATATACTTAACTAAAAAAAAATCATAGTAGTCTAAGTAAATAAGGTTTATTGAAAATTTATTTTAATTCAAAATAGGTTAAAATAAGTTTATAATTTCATCATTGATGCATGCTATTTTTAAAACTCACAACAATAGAATAATTTATCAAACATCTAGTTACTTTTGTCCATGTAATTATTAATTTCATTGACACAATATAACCAAATTATTTATAACTAGCAACAATCCCAAAATGGGTCTTATTTTTGGGAGCCTTAAAATTTTAGCTGTATTTATTTGTTTTCTTTTTTCCAAATACGATTGTTAATTCATTTCAAAAAAAAAAAAAAAGCACTTGAATTTGGCCAGATGTTCTTGAAAAGTTATTCTTAAAAATAAAAAAAAAGTGCTACATAAATAAAATTATATGTTAAGTTTGTATATCAAGTGACATGATATATGATGTATCTGGTCGTTTAATAATAATTAATGTTAATAATTAGCACGTTAATGATGGAATAATAAAACGCATTATTACTTAACTCATTGCCGTCAATTATTTTCTATTTTTCATGTCTGTTTAAATTGTAAATTACATTGGGGGAAAAAAAATCTACTTTACTTTGAAAAGTTTGATTCTGCGTTGGTTTCACCCAAGCTTTCAAAAGCCACAGTGAACAATTCAAGATTTTTTTACTGAGAGCCACAAGGCATTAATATGGAATAGGGTGAAGAGATCACATCACAAGAAGTCCTGGACATCCATCTTTCGGTGATCCCGTTTTTATTTGAAAAACAAGACGTGGTACCATCCTGGACGTCCATCATTCCCACGATTTTACAAGCCTTTGCACTTGCCCGTCGAAAAAGGTAGCTTCCAGGTACTTTCGCCGGTTTAAGCACCCCCAAAGCTATAAAAAACCTTTTCAAATTGGTGCACTTTTTGGGCAGCCATTTTGCCACTATTTGATATTTTATTGTAAAAGCTCAGATTTATACCTTAATTTTTTTAAACCTTTTTTTATTGTTCTTTTTAAATTTATAATTTATTAACTTTTTTATTAGATTATGTATTAAAATTTGTGTTAAAAAAATTCAAACTTTAGATATATGTTATGGTTAAATTAAACAAATATTAAAAAGTGTATTTCATTTGAAAATAAAATATATATTCTTTTATTTTCTGAGCATTTATTGGGTTTATGAAAAGGAGCATTTTTTTAAAAGAATATTATATAAATTCTTTTATGTTTTTGAGCACTTATTTCATTAAAAACCGTCAAAAGGCACACGTGTCATGAAGAGAGAGAAAAACCGTGCAAATGCAGGCAATAGGAGTTGGCCTCCATCCTATAAATCCCCCAAGGCCCCAAGAGCTCAGCCCTTTCATATGGTTAGCTGAGAGCTAAAATCTTCTTCCATTGCAAAATTATGAGGTTTTCTTTTGACATTCAATTTCCAGAAATGAATTGTCCTGTTGATGTGAGACTCGTGTTTCCACCATTGCTAAATTTTGTAGTCTTCTTTTTGTTCCTGAGATCTCAAAATGGTCAGTCTTGGTCCCTCCAGGATGGAGCCAACCACATACTTTTGTACCCAATTTTAAAGCTTCCATTCCCCTTCCTGAGTCTTGCCGTCCTGATATTACTCCTCTTTCTTCTCACAGCCATCAGGGTTCCTCTCAGAGTGAGCAGCCCCATGTCCGTGAGTTGTGGAGATCATCTCCCTTGTCTGTTGGCAATATCAACAATCGCGTCTCTCATTTTGGCCCCATCTCTTTTCTTGGTGGTTTATCTGTGTCTCATGATCCTATCACTCTTTTATGTAATGTCAACTTCTCTGTTCAAGCGCTTCTGCAAAGGACGCACTGTTGTTCCTGAATCTGATGGTCAAGTTGAAGTTGGACATGAAGCTGAAGCTGAAGTTGAAGTTGAAGTTGAAGTTGAAGTTGAAGTTGAAGTAGACGGTGGGCGCATCCAAGACCTGCAGCCAAGTCCATCTGGGGATATGATGTGATTGTGGTGACTTGAGCTTCCATAGTTCCATGCAACCACTACTACCTATGGCTGGCTAGAGGTGCTACAGCAATAATATATTCTTCTGTTTTAATTTTTTTTTTAAAGAAAAAGATAAAAATCAGTTCAGTTGTGTCAGTTATGCATACGATTCCGTATAGACGACCAGACAACGAATTTATTTTTTTTAATAATATTTATGAGATTCGTGTGTCTCTCTCTGTTAATTTTCACTTTGTCTCCCCATCAACACGCAGTACTAACGTTGAAAAGAATATTATGTATAAATGGTTTTGACGGCTCTGGTGTTGGAGTTGATGGTTTGGAAGGCACTGGAGCTGGCGACGATGGTTTAAACGGTTGAGGTGTCGGAGCTGGTGTAAGTTGTGGAGGTGAAAGTCGGGGTGGAAACTGCACTGGTGGTGGATATTGGACTGAAGGAGGTGGTGGAGGTGAAGGTAGGGGTGGAGATTGCCCTGGTGTTGGAGGCGGGGGTGATTGCACTGGTGGAGGTGAAATTGGGGATGGAGATTGTATTGGTGGTGGAGGAGAGTTCACGGGTGGTGGTGGAGATTGCACTGGTGTTGGAGGTGGGGGAGATTGCCCTGGTGGTGGGTACTGAACTGAAGGTGGTGGAGGTGAAGGTGAGAATGGAGATCTTACTGGTGGAGGAGGAGAGTGCATAGGTGGTGGGGGAGATTGCACTGGTGGTGGATATTGAACTGAAGGAGGTGGTGGAGGTGAAGGTGAGGGTGGCGATCTTACTGGTGGAGGAGGAGAGTGCACAGGTGGAGGTGGGGAATGCACTGGTGGTGGATATTTAACTGAAGGAGGTGGTGGAGGAGATTCTGGCAGAGGTGAAGGGGTGGGGTGAACTGAACCGATGATGGTGGATATTGAACTGGTGGAAGCAATGGTTTTGATGGTTCAGGTGCTGGTGCCGATGGTCTCCATGGTTGGGGTGGAGTATGTGATCTAACTCTCCAATTTCTTCAGTTAAGCTTTAGTTCTGGTAATTCATTACGATTTCTTTGTTAAATGAATACGTGCGGCCCGCAGATAAATTAAAATAATAATTTAAAGAAACTTATTTTATTAATAGCTGCTTCTCAATTCTCATTGTGATGTTTTAAAGAAACTTATTTTATCTTAATTGTTCTTTTTATATTTATATTTACATTTTGTTTTAATATATATGTATCTATTATATATACCAATTCAGCTTTATAAATTAAGATTTTACATTTATAAATTTAAAATAAAAAATCAGGATTAACGTACCCCACCTAATGTTCAAAGATTCGCAAATAGACACAATGAGAAAAGATGAGATAAGGTCTTCAAAACGGGTCCCATGCACGCGACATTTAACATGTTTGATCATTCATTAAGATCCAATCATATAGCTAGTAAAATTTTTCTTCTTCGGTCATTCATTAAGATCCAATCATATAGCTAGTAAAAGAAAAATATTGTAATTAATTAGTCTATAACAAAAAAATTCAGTTTTGTAGTAGTGAGTTTAAACTTTTAAAGTTCTCATAAAGTAATGTTTCTTTGAAATTTTTTAAATTTAATCTTTTAGAGTGAAGAAGAAATTGAAAATTGAAAAAAAAAATTATTAAGAATATGAGATTATGTTATGGTACTGCTCACCAGTGCTGAAGCCTCCATCGAATGAATGGAATATTAAATTTATTTCCAAATAAAAAATAAAAATAACATTAATTTGACGCTTATAACATGCAAGAAAACTCTGAGGACGATGGTGGGTGTTAATGGAAAGTTTTTTCTGACAAAAAAGAAAACATTTTACCATATAGCCTCAATATGAAAGAATAATCAAGGTGAAGCTGAACTTTAATTCTGGTAATTCATTACGGTTTCTTCCATAAATGAATACGTGGGGGCCGCAGATAAATTAAATTAACAAACAATAGTTGCTTTTGTCATGTTTTAAAGAAACTTTACTTTATCTTAATTGTTCTTTTTATATTTACATTTACATTTTGCTTTAATAAATATGCATCTATTATAATATTAAATTTAATAATTGTATTTACATTTATTATATTTAATTTTTTTTTTCTTTTGGAATGGAACGTGTTTGTTTTTTTATTGTGTCAATGTCAGTGGATCTCGTGAAATGACAGGGAGCTTTTAGTTTAGTTGCTATTTTCGTCTTTATTAAAGAAAAGAGCTAAAAAGCACTTTTCCGCTTCTTGTACTTATTTCTATATTGGCTCTTTTTTTGTTTTTATCGTAATATTTATGATTTTTCAGGAAAGAAGCGGTTGTTTAGTTATTTATGATACGGAGACCGGCATATTAATAAAATTTTGTGTCAAATTTATTCTTTTTTTTTTTTAACTTTTATACTGACCGTTTTCTATACATATATACCAATTCAGCTTTATAAATTAAGATTTTACATTTATAAATTTAAAATAAAATAATAAGGATGAGACGAAAGTTTTCAAAACGGGTCCCATGCACGTGACATTTGACATGTTTCTTTGAAGATGACAAGAGTCGTATGTTTTTCTTCGTTGAGAAGGAATTGGACCACGTTGCAGCATTAGGACTGTAAGTCGCTGCCTTATCTACATGTGTCTCCTGGCCTTTCTCTTCCCCAGTTCAAGTTCTTGGCGGAAAATAATTCTTACGTACCCAAAAAAAAAAAAAAAAATTCAAATAGAGCGTTGGGGGCTTCAAGGGATTATCCATGGAGTCATCTGTAGATCAAAAACCAGCTCCGTCCCTCCGTTTGATTTCTCCTGAAGAAGAGGTTTGATCGATATTTTCTTTCTTTTTCATTTTTACTCCTTTTTTTTTTGTAGTTTTATTTTTTTTCTGTGCCCACCCAAAGTTATGCCTGCAGCTGGAACCGAACATATAAAATTTAAGAATGATTTAGAATGCATGTTAAGTAATTAATTTTATTACCTTATAACCTAGTAATGGCGGACCTATTACTTCATGAAATGGGAAAATCATGTGGAATATTGAATTGTGAACTTGATCCTGATCTAGTGGCTTATTGGGAAATATCTGAAGTTGTTTTGATCGATTAATATTAGCTTTAGGAGAAGATCTAATACTTGTACGGGTTCTTACAATTTCTTCTTCGGTCATTCATTAAGATCCAATCATGTATCTAGTAAAAGAATTAGTCTATAACAGATTTGATCTGACTGTACCACAAGGATTTGTGTGTGTGTTAATGACTACAGTCCAATTAATAACCGGAAACTCAGCAACCAATTCCAACAATGAGCTTTCAAAGAAAAAAGGCGTTAAATATCCCAATTTATCAAAAATGTGACTGTAGAAAAGTTTATTTTGAGTATATTAACTCAGAAGCTTGGTAGACTTCAGGCAATTATATGTGTACACCTGTTTGAAGCTTTAATTACTTGTGGACTAAGGGAAGAGTGAATATACATTGCATTTATAAACTGTAAATACAGTAATTTAATCCATTGTCTTCTTCTAATAAATAATCTGTTAATCAATTTTGATGTGTATTTGTAGTAGATGTATGATCCTATTCAAATCGTTCTATGTTGAATGAAATTTTAATTTATTTCAAAGTCAATAGTATAAGTAGACAGTTGATTAAGAAAAATGATTTTCACCATAGAAATGCTAAAAATTTGCCTTGATGGGGTTGAGGTAAGTGGCTAAAAATGATTTGCACCAAATTGGATTCAGCCCCACACATAGATTGTCTACCATTACACGTATCATCTCCGAATTGCACCGTAAGATGGAATCTTATTGATGATATTATCTCACATTGAAGGAGAATAATAACTAAGCTAACAATATAAACCTGAGGAATTTTTTATTGTTGAACTAATTCTTGGGTTGAATTGGACCACGGCTTTCTATAAATTTAAAACGCCAATTGGATTCAACCCCACAGACTAAAGCCTTATCAAACTCTTTTGAGACCAAAGTCCTTGTGAGATCCTGCAGGAATCTTGTATGTCAAAAGAGGAGAAAAGGGTGTGTTCAAGTGGGTTGGTTGAAGATTGTTGGCGTCTTCCCTTCATAAACCTAAAGATATAGAGTTTAAATTTTCATTTTCCCATTTTCACTGTGCCATTGTATTTTTTAGCTTTTGTAAGAAAATCCTTTCATTTCAAATCCATCCATCTAATTTCAGGTTTTGCGAGAGACTTTCCAGGTTTTGAAGTGGCAAAGTAAAATGGGGTTAAGAACCTTTCTACATCTCATCAAATATACCAAAACTTATAACTTAAAGAAGTGGAAGTGATTCTAAGTTCAGGGGCTTCTTTCAACAGCATTATTATATATATATATATATATGAGAATCTATTATGCCATGACTAAAGAATAATCTATTATGCCATGACTAAAGAATTTGAGAGGCTTTACGTACAAATGAAAGAACAGTAGCCAGAGTTCAGCTTTTAACCTCAGTTTTTTTCCCCTCTCCCTAATGTAAACCCTTTCTTTATGAAGTTATTTATTTTATATTCTATCGATGTATATTAATTTCATTTGAAGCTTTTTATATTTCATGTATCCGTAAATCATATCTGTTGATATCGTTTCATGATGATTAGTGTCACACTGAGACATTGGAGATCTTTCCTCTGGTTGTGCCCTTTCTCATGGCATGTTCTATGGTTGGTTTCTCATTTTATCCTCGCATCTGCAAAGCTTGAAGCTTTTTATAACTTAAAGACAATAAATATGGTGTTGCTTGTTTTCTATGATGTTGTCAGATGGTCCAACAAAAAGTTTTGGAAATTGTTGGTGTCTCTCTGAACGAGTCAGAAAACTTTTAATTTGAGCTATTTTGCAGGTGTTCTGGTTGCTTTTATGTGAAATTTTCCTTGTTGGCCTTTAGTTCGTTCGAAGAAGATAGAGCTGACATTTGACTGCAAGGTTCATTATATCAACTTTTTTAACTCTTTTGTTTTTTTTTAAATTTTATTCTTGTCTATCTGTTATTATCCAAATGTCTATTGGTCATAATACAGTTGTGGCTTGGAGAGTTATTGTAACGCTCCGAATTTATCCTAAGTTGAATTTATCTATTTATTTTATAGTTGCGTGTGTTTATTTTATTATTATTGTTATTGTTTTAATTGTTCTATAACTTCCTCTAGTTTTTTGTTTTTTTAAGAAAATCTATAACTAAGACGAGCCCACAACCAACTTATATGGTTTCTTTATTCTTTTGTTAAGCTCTGTAACAAACAAAACCAACGTTCAGGGGTGATGATGATGATGATGATGATAAGAGGGACAAGAATAACAGGGACATAACGAGGAAAAACAAAAGAAGAGAGAAGAAGAAGAAAAAGAAATGGAGGGAAAGAGAGCAATTGATTTTTACAGAGAATAATTGTGCACTTAAGGGAGCTGAGAAGGGAGCTGAGAACAACAGCAAGTATGAAATTTATGGGAAACCAACATGGCTTTCGCTGGATTTTCTCATAATTCTTACTCTTTAGACCTGGTTTGGGTAAGTTTCCGTGCATGCATGGTTCAATTTTGCAATCTTCTTACTTTTATTAATGTTGTTTTTTTCCACTTTGTTTTCTTAATTGTTTCCTTGCTAGCTGCTGCTGTAACTTACAGCAAGTTTAGGATTGTGTTAAATTTGGGATTCTTAAATTATTGGCATTATAGTTGGTTAATTTTTGTCGCTGTATTATCAATAGGAAGTGGAGTTAGATGAGATGAGAAGTCTTTGGAGAACTACGAGCTGTTGGTGGAGGATTGAGGTAGGTGGTTATATGCAATTGAGTGATTTTGTTTCTCAAAACCGAAAAATCAAGTTGTTTTTCTTGCTCAATAATCTGAATTTTTTTTTAGTCCTTAAAAGTTGTTTTGCTTAGATTTAATGTGTTAACGGCTTAATTGCTTCCTTTAATAATTAATGCAGTGGGTGTGTGGTTAGCCATTTAATTACGTGACCATATGGCTAAAATAAAAATTGACATGTTAGAATTGTCAACAGGATTGTGATTTTTAATTGAAGACCATGTAGTCAAATTACTTGAATCAGTTATGATAGTTAATTTGGGTTGATGCAATCATGAATGAGAATTAAACTTTAACTGTGATATGAGCCAAGCTTGGAATAGGAAGTTTAGCTGAATTGTGTTTATGTGTCCTGTGGTGCTTTGATTGCAGTTCAAGTTTGTGGATGTGTTGTTAAACTGGGGATGTACTGGGGTTCTGTTATCCATGGCTATTGTTATTGAGAAGTATCATGGTGTGGTGTGTTATTGTAAGGAAACTTACATTGATGCTATTGAATGAGTTAATAATTTTTATTCCTTTTATTTAAGTTGAGGTTTCAGAAGGTTAATTGGTGATGGTCAGATTCCTGTCCTGCAGTGAAGCAAAAAGAAATTATGGGCGATGGCCTCTGGGAATAACACCCCAAAAGTACGGTATGCTGGAATGACCTTGGTCAGATTTCTACCCCCGGTGAAAGTCCGCAAAAGAAATCATGGGCGGTGGCCCCTGGGAATAATGCCCAAAAGTATGTAAGGTATTTCTTTTTAAATTTATTATTGGTTGAAAATGTTTGCCGAGGATTTACAGCTTACCGACTTGTCAGGCGTGTTTTTATTCTGTATTTTTGAATGAGTAATTTTAGGATTTCTTTACTCTTAACTACAGGGAGTATTTTTCCCAAAAAAAAAAAACTACAGGGAGTATGAGCAGCACTATGTTTGTATGTGTGTATGTTGTTATAAACTTGTCTTTTTTCATTTCTGTTGAATACCAACTTCCAACTCAAAAAGTTTTAAGAAATAAATATTTTTTCATATATATATAAATGGTTTATGTTAGAAATGTACCCAAGTTATGTGAATTATTTTGGCGTAAGAAAAAAAAAAAAAGGATCCTTTGTAGTGTGTGGCTTCCTACTGGGCATTAGCTCACCCCTTACTTTTCAGGTTTTGGCAGTGGTGGTGAAAAAATTGTGGTCGGTGGAGCATTGATTTTGATTTGGGGCTTAACATGGAGATTACCTCTTTTGAAAGTTGTGTTTCGTAATGAAGAACAGTCTTTGTTATTTTTGTTCTGGTTGTACTTTGGCATTACTGGCCTAGTAAACATCGTAAGCTACCTTATTGTAGATATTATGCTTTTTAATACATGTATTTAGAATGACTAAGCGACATTAGTATGATGCACTAATATGTGTTATTGTTGTAGTAATAGGGTCCCAGAGGCCCCTGTATTGTATTGACCGATACCGTAGTAGAGTTAACTTGAGAAGGTTGTGTTTTATTTTATTTTAATTTTTTTACTTTTGAAGTTTTAAGCAGCTGGGTATAAAAATTGCTGGTTTGATGTATTTGCATAATATCCATATTTTAGGGGAGATAATGTCAAAGTTTCTTGGAAGTGCTGGGTTTTATTCATCTCTATTAGTACATGTTTGTTCTTGTAAGCAAACAGTCACAGCTTAATTGTTAAAAGCTCATACTTGCACCTGATGTGGATAAAATTTTCTTATCACACGTGTCCTTAAGTTAGGGGTGCGACAGTTATCAATTCAGCTAATAAAAAATTATCAATGTTAATAATCCAAATGATTTAACCGATGATGCATAATATTAGCTGAAGTATACTACTTATACCACGTAGGATGAACAAATTTCTTTTTAATGCTTTCTCTAGGAATAACTTGAAATAGTTCAAGTTGCATCTCATGTTCACATGAAAGAAATTTGATCATTTCAATATGTACGAACCTTAAGCTTGATATTCACCTTTTGGGTTAAATAAATGCATCATTCCAATTCCATAGGTTTGACCAATTGAGTCTACCATAAATCATAAATTCTGAAACAATATTTGGATTGGATTATAATTTTTTTATTCTATGGTTATTTCATTTTTTTTTAATAAGAATACTATGGTTGTTTGATTGGTTGAAACTTGAATGGTTCTGAGCTTAGGTGTGAACTGAAATGGTTGTATTTGTTTGGAGAAAAAGAGGGGACTTTTCTACTTTTATGGTCATTTTTTTTTCTTTTTCATTTTTATATTTGCAATGGGAGATTATCTCTAAAGAAAAAGGGTTTTGTGACTGGTAAGATACGTTAATTTTACGTGTTTTATAATTAGTACATGATGTGTTGATTCTCGCTGCAGCCCCCTCTTTTGTTGATGATTAACTTGTTATGTGCAGGCTTATACAAACAGGTTTTGATACTTCATCTGGTTATGATAATTACCTGCTTTCACTACCTGTTGGACTGGGACTCGAACCCAAACTGGCAAGTTCAATTGGAAGCTGACCGGTGCGGTATCCTGGCGACTCGCTCTCAGTCAGACTCAGTCAGTCATCTATGTCTTTTCCTTTTATGTCTTCCAGAGTTCAAGTTCTATTTTGAAAATAATTCTTATGAAAAAAAATTCAAATAGAGGGTTGGGTTTCAGTGGAATATTACTTACTGTTTGATTAAGAACCAGAAACTCCCTGTTTGAATTGTTCTACAGAAGGGGGTTGATATTTTCATTTTCTAAATATAGTTTCTTTTTTAATCTTTTTGTATTTTCAATTTTCAATTTTTTTGATTTTTTTAACTCCTTTTTATTTCTTTTTATATATTCAGTTATCAAGTGTTTTGCCTACTGCCTATTGACTATTGTAACATAACCTGTTTTCTTGTTGAAGAAAGAATAGAAGAATGTTGATTTTGCTTGGAAATAAAAAAATAAGAAAAATAAGGGTGCGTTCGGTATTGTTTCCAAATCTCGTTTTTTGTTTTCTTAATTCAAAAAATATTAAATATGTGTTTGATAGATCATTTTTGAAAATTTTTTTGAAAATGTAAAATTCATTCTACACTTTTAACAAAAGAAATAAGAAAACAACTTTTTCTTATTTTCCTTGTTTTCTAATATAGTATTAAGTTTCAAAATGAACAATTTTCTTCTACCATCTCACAAAATAATAATAATAATAATATCAACAGTATTATTATTATTATTATACCCAAAAATCAATTTCCCTCACAATTATTTTTTCTTTTTATATACATTATAATATTTATGTTTTTATATATTAATTAAATCAAATACGTAGAGTTTATCATTTTTCTTTAAACAAAAAAATTAATAAGATCACCTAATTTATTCTTAAAATTAACATAATCAAACTAATTAAATAATAAAAATAATTATTCATTACTTAATTTTATGTTTATGGACATTATTCCAATAATAATTCTTTAAAATATTCCTATTGAACGTATTTTAATTTTTCCATTTTCAAGATTATTTTTGAAAATGATACTGATCACATTTTTAAATTTTAAAACTAGTATTTTCATTCTCAATTTTGTTTCACAAAAACAACATTTGGAAAACAATACTGAACAGGGCCTAAGTGTTTGTAGGTTCTTTTTATGACATAAATAAGTCTTTGTTCTGATTTTAGGATTATTTAAAATGCAGATAATTACTATCATTTTCTGTTCGCAGAATTGTTAATTCTTGAAAATTTTCATATTTTGCTCGTCATTGGTATGGATTTATTCATTTGATGGTATATTGAGTGTATTATGATGTTGTTTTGTTCCTTTATTAGTATTAGGAGAAGTATTTAGTGGTTCTATGGGTTTTTAGTTTCTTCTTCAGCCGTATTTTCTCTGTCTAAAGGTTAAGGTCCTGTATTTCATGTGTTGATTGTTTGGTGGGGATTACCTTTGGTAGCAATTCGATGAGGTATAGGCATTAAATAACCCAATTTGTTTAAATGCACCCTTGGATTGTATTTTGAGCAGATTAACTGAAAATCTTGGTAGGAATTTAGGCAATGAAGTAAGTCTGTCAGAAATTTAAAATTGGTTTGGGAATCAGTTGTCTATCAAACAAATGTTTGCGGATACATGCATTGATTCTCAATTATGTTATTGATTTTGGGATGCTCCAAGTTCTTGTAGCTCTTCGCTAATGGAAAATGTTTTTTGCTTTTCTTGGCAAGGATAGAAACCCGAGGTTATCTGGCAGTGTGATGATCTAGGTCTTTTTTGGGTTATTTGGCAAGATTGCATTTTTGAAGATAAGAGGGAAGACTAAGTTTCTGGTCTGTGGGACAATGTTCACTTTTGGTTATTTTGATCATGCCTGATGCCTCTAGTCATTGTTTTGGAAAGCAATGTGGTTCTTATGGTATTACTCAATTCCAATAGCTTATTTTTCTTGGTCTAACTTCACCATTATGTGTTTTCTTTTGAATGAAGTCCCAGCGGCTATGCTAAGAGTTATTTTACCAGTGAAACTGATCATCCAGGGAAATTAACAGGAATGAGCTGTTTTACTTTTGCAGACAATCTCTGTAACAAAGTCTAGCACTGCAATTAAATATACAATAAATGGAAAATCTTATCCTATTTTAAGGATAGGAGGGTCATGACTGTGGTTGCATTAAATTGAAGGTTGGAAGTCAGGGAAATTGATTGATTGTGCGTTTGGGGCCGCTGCGCACCCTGAATGCATCTTTTAACATCAGTAACTGCACTGATTGTTTCCATTTCGGGTTTTTGTACATTCATTCATATTTTTGCAAGGAAACTGTGTTCCTTAAAAGTTATATGAGCTATGCTTGCAGAAGATTAAACATGGTTGTTTCTTTAATACACAATTGATGGTTTTTGAAGTATTTTCCCCAAGATTTTCTACTAATTAAATCCTTAATAAGTTTCATATACATATATATAGTCGCATGTTTTATGAGAAGGAAAGAATTTAAAAAAATCATCAGGTACTGCATGGGAGTGGATATTCTTCTAAACCACTTATACCATACATTACAGAATATCTCCTTTAATGTTATCTAAGCGCCTTTTACCTTCTATTCTTTTCTATTCTTTTGTTTTTGTGAAGTACTTAGCTGAAAGTGAAAGACCATATTTTTTCCTTTGTTGGGTGGGTGGTTCTTTTCTTTGACGTCAATCATTTGGCTTACTTGAGTGGTGATATTTTGATTTTGAAGTAAATTAGGTCATTTTCTTACTTGACCATGGTATTGCCAACATGAGTCTGTGTTTGATGGTTGATGTGTCGCTAGATATATCTTCTTGATTAAGAATGATTACGGAAGAAATTTAATGAAACATTCATTAAGGGTTTATAAATGAATTTAATGGGTTTAATGAGTAAAAATACTATTTTTGTACAAACTGGGTTTCATAAAGGTACATTAGTTATTTAGGTGAATTTATCGAGTAAAATTTAAGATTTCAAAAGATTAGGATAAGTTTATTTAGTGAATAAATTTAATGATTAGTTTAGTGGGTTAAAATCACATCACCTTTACAATAAAAATAAGCTGTCTTATTTACAGGGTATATAATTATACAATTTAAAAGAAAAGAAGCTGTTGCCTTCGAAGACTCTCACTTCAAATCAAAGTTTCATTTTTCTGTTCAGTATTAGCATAGATTGTGTGTGCATGATTGGATGTTACAGGCTACTTTCTGTTTTGCAAGCGTTAATTTATTGACAATGCATCTCTTTTATCTCCTTCATCATGTGGGAAACCTCATTGGTTAATACTCAATCAAAGGTCAACAACGACATAGGAGGGACAAATCTTGGCCATTAATTGTAAACACTGCCACATGTAACAAGATCCAAATAGTGCATAACCTTGTTTCCTTTTTTTTAGAAAAACAAAGTTCGAAAGTTATAATGGCGTTACTTTTTTTTTCCCCCTTTCTTTCTTCTTCTTCTTCTTCTTCTTTTTGGGCGTATGGTAGTTTGTTTTATAGGCAGTTCCATATGATGCTGAGAAGGGGCTCTATATAAAAGCCATATAGGCTTCCCAATCTGAAGACCCTAAACTTAATCACAGTCATCTTGAATTTTTTTTATTTGAGATTTTTATTTCCGCCAATATTAAATCTTTTAATCTTCATTATGAACTCGAAATCTCAGGATGCCAATTAAATCTTATATATATACTTGGCATGTGGGACAAGTAATTAATGTTCATTTTTGCCATCCTTTTGGATGCTTGTCTGCAAGTTGATACCTTCCTCAGGAAGTTTCCTTCAGTGGATTGTGAATATTGAATTTTCGAACTTCCGATCGATGTACAGAGACTTGGTCGATACAAATCTAGTGAGACGAAAGACACTATAACAACAGGTGTTGCAATCTATTATCTACATATATATATATATATATACACGTAATAGGCACAAGTCTAATGTGACATCATCTTTTGCTAAATGTGACATTCGATTGTACTTTTTTTTTTCCTTTTTAATGTGGATTTCAGTTCTCCAATGGGGGACAGGCATTACATGGCACAGGTTAACAAGCTTCCGGCAAAAAAGCAGACGAAATGCCCAGCAGCTGAAGTGTTATTTTTTTGCTTCAAAACGAAAAAGGTTGTCATGGTTAACCGGTGAATGCATGGACGTTTTGTGAGGGATTCAGCTTGTTCTGAATTCATTCTTCCGTAATTTTCATTTTTAATTTGTATGATAGGATCGCCTGAATTTACACTGGTTAAAAGTAGCAGCGTAGCTATAAATTTTGGCACCGATAGTGCTTATAGTTTAATTTGATGATACCGATATCATACGTTCTTGTGTTTTTGTTTTGAATTTATGCCATCACCAATTGAAAGCCTTATCTCATTGATATTGTTGCATTTTTCCGTTATTGCTTAAGAAAATGGCTTAGGGCCGTCCGACCAAATGAACCACTAATCAATAGCGGAACAAGGATATCCACTTATTGTTATATGTTATCTCATTATATATATATATATATATATATATATATATATATATATAAGATATGACATATAACAATAATTTTGACTAATAAAATTATAAAAAAGCAAGTTGAGTTTAATTTATTTTGGGAAATATTGGGATTATTAGTTATATATTAAATAAGAAATAATATGTATTAAATCTGAATCATAATTATATTATTATAAATACACAAGTGATACGAGATTATATATATATATATATATATAGCACAATTAATTTAATATTTGATCTAAAGTTCTAGAGTCTCATCTTGCATTCACCATGTTGAGATACTGCAGCCTAAAATTTTTAACGAATTAATATTGCATGAAAGTAAAAGAATAATGATCTAAGATTTTAAATTACAGCAGATTTTGAGCGAACCAAAAAAAAAACAATGATCTAAGATTCTAAAGAAAATTCATATCTAAGAATTCAGTCAAATGACAATATTATTTTCTTAATTTTGAATTTTCGATCCTTGTCAAAATAATAAAGATAAGTTAACCGACGTCGGGGACCACGCAAAAATAGCGGCTTTTGCGGACGCGTAGCCGCCAGTGGCGTGCTTGCTCTCCTGCTTTTAACTGGAGTTTCTCTGCCCATTTTGACAAGTCTCTCTCTCTCCCTCTAAATAATTGTTTTCTTCCTTGTTTATGACAAAGCAAATTAATTTAATCAAATAAATACTAAAATAAACAGATAATAAGAAGAGGAGGAATAGGCGTTACGCAATGATGAGATTAAGTGCTTGCGGGCTGGTGAAATTGCCGACACAAGAGTGAGTGACGTTTGTTGTCTTGTGAGTATACTCACCGTTGTTTCTCTTTCGCTCGATGCAAATCTCCTCCGGGACGTCCCTAATCAACCAGATCCAGCTATACAACCTAATCAAGCCTGCTGCGTCAAACCTTCATTGAATGGGAATTCAAATTCGATGACATCTAACTGCCTAAACCTAAGGCGAATACGTGAACAGAGACTTTTCTCTGCTGCTGTAGCTGCTAGGATACTAAAATTGTCTGCTTTAGCTAACCAGGGGCTTGCATTGAATACCCTTATCAATCCCCTTACTCCCTTACTGGTGTCGTTGATTTTGGCTGGAATTTGGTGGTGGAGGACTGAATTTTGAGGAGGATTGTGTGGAAGAGATGGAACTGTTGTGGTAATTTTATGGTTAAAACGACGCCGTTACATTTGTCACGACCGGCTGTGGAAGGGAGCCTTTTGTGTTGACTATTTTTGGTGACCGGCTTCAACCACTTGAATCAATTTTAATTTATCACTGTTATGTTCACTTAGCATGAGTTTATTGGTCAGCTAATCATTTCACTGATTGTATGTTGCGATAAATGTAATTTAGAGGGACCCTTGTGTTTGTGGGTGTGGATATGTCTTAGTCCAGGTCTGACAAAATAGAGGGCCAAATCAGAGATTTTATCATCTTTTGTCTTTAGATATCTGTCAGGCTGCCACTGTACAAGTGTAGGTTCTCTTTTGTCTTTTTCTTGCTTTTACTCTCTCCTTGGTTTTATGAAAATGTGGCCGTGAGGAATGTTGCCATCCCATAAATCCCCTAAGAGCTCAACTGGCAGCCCTCTCTTATGGTTAGCTGAGAGCTCAAATCTTCTTCCATTGCAAAAGTATGAAGTTTTCTTTTGACATTCAGTTTCCAGAAATGAATTGTCCTGTTGATGTGAGATTCTTGTTTCCACCATTGCTAAATCTTGTAGTCTTCTTTTTCTTCCTGAGATCTCAAGATAGTCAGTCTTGGTCCCTCCAGGATGGAGCCAACCACATACTTTTGTACCCAATTTTAAAGCTTCAATTCCCCTTCATGAGTCTTGCCGTCCTGATATTACTGCTCTTTCTCCTCACAGCTATCAGGGTTCCTCTCAGAGTGAGCAGCCCCATGTCCGTGAGTTGTGGAGATCATCTCCCTTGTCTGTTGGCAATATCAACAATCGCGTCTCTCATTTTGGCTCCATCTCTTTTCTTGGTGGTTTATCTGTGTTTCATGATCCTATCACTCTTTTATGTAATGTCAAATTCCTTGTTTAAGCGCTTCTGCAAAGGATACACTGTTGTTCCTGAATCTGATGGTCAAGTTGAAGTTGGACATGAAGCTGAAGCTGAAGTTGAAGTTAAAGTAGAAGGTGGGCGCATCCAAGACCTGCTGCCAAGTCCATCTGGGGATATGGTGTAATTGTGGTGACTTCAGCTTCCATGCAACTACTACTACCTATAGCTGGCAACAGGTGCCACAGTAATAATATATGCTTCTGTTTTATTATTATTTTTTTTTAAGAAAAAGATAAAGATCAGATCAGTTGTGTTAGTTATGCATACGATTCCGTATAGACGACGCAGACAACGAATGCTTTTTTTTAATAATAATATTTATGAGATTCGTGTGTCTCTCTCTGTTAACAATTTTCACTTTGTCTCTCCATCAACACGCAGTACTAAAGTTGAAAAGAATATTATATATAAATTACTTTTCTTCTTCAGTTAAGCTTTAGTCTGGTAATTCATTACGATTTCTTTGTTAAATGAATACGTGCGGCTCACAGATAAATTAACACAACAAACAATAGTTGCTTCTCAATTCTCATTGTGATGTTTTAAAGAAACTTATTTTATCTTAATTGTTCTTTTTATATTTATATTTACATTTTGTTTTAATGTATATGTATCTATTATGAGGGTGTAATTACATTTATTATATTTACAGAGTGGAATGCAAATCTTTTTTTTTTTTTTTCCATTTTTTTCGTTTGGAATGGAAACTGTTTCGTCTATATTAAAGAAAAGAGCTGAAAAGCATTTTTCTGCTTCTTGTACTTATTTCCATATTGGTTTTTTTTCTTTTTATCGTAATATTTATGATTTTCCAGGAAAGAAGCGGTTGTTTAGTTATTTATGATACGGAGAACGGTATATTAATCTTAATTTTGTGTCAAATTTATTCTGTTTTTTTTTTTTAATTTTTATACTGACCGTTTTCTATATATATATACCAATTCAGCTTTATAAATTAAGATTTTACATTTATAAATTTAAAATAAAAAATAAATAACATACGCCACCTACCTGATGTTCAAAGATTCGCAAACAAACACAATGAAAAGAGATGAGAAAAAGTTATCAAAGCGGGTCCCATGCACGTGACATTTAACATGTTTCCGTCCAATAATTCTTGAAGATGACAAGAGTCGTACGTTTTTCTTCGTTGACAAGGAATTGGACCACGTTGCAGCATTACGAACTGTAAGTCGCTCCCTTACCTATACATGTCTCCTGGCCTTCTTCTTCCCGAGTTCAAGTTCTTTCTGGAAAAAAATTCTTACACAGCAACAAAAAAAAAAAAAAATAATCGTATAGAGCATTGGAGGCTTCAAGGGATTATCCATGGAGTCATCTGTAGATAAAAAACCAGCTCCGCCCCTCCGTTTGATTTCTCCTGATTCCTGAAGAAGAGGTTTGATCGAAGATCGATATTTTCTTTCTTTTTCATTTTTACTCCTTTTTTGTAATTTTTTTTTTTATACCTATCCAAAGTTTCGCCTACAGCTGGAACCGTACATATAAAATTTAAGGATGATTTAGAATGTATGTTAAGTAATTAATTTTATTACCTTTTAATCTAGTAATGGCAGACCTCTTAATTCGTGAAATGGAAAAATCTTGTGGAATATTGATTTGTGGATTTGATCCTGATCTAGTCGCTTATTGGGAAATATCTGAAGTTGTTTTGATCGATCAATATTAGCTTTAGAAGAAGTACTTATAATTTCTTCTTCGGTCATTAATTAAGATCCAATGATATAGCTAGTAAAAGAAACATATAATAATTAATTAGTCTATAACAGATTCGATCTGACTGTACCATAAGCGTATTTGCCTGCAGTGCGCGTGTGTATTAGATGTGCACGAGGCTGAGGCTCGCTTTTGTCTTTTGATACGAGGCTAGGGCAAGGGTTTTCTTCTCTTTCTCTCTCTCCTTTGTTTTATGAAAATGAGTCCGTAAGGAATTAATGTTGCCATCCTATAAATCCCCCAAGAGCTAGCAGCCCTCTCATACGGTTGGCTGAGCACTCAAATCTTCTTCCATTGCGAATGTATGAAATTTTCTTTTTGACATTCCATTTCCAGAAATGAATTGCCCTGTTGTATGTGAGATTTTTGTTTCCACCATTGCTAAATCTTGTGATCTTCTTTTTCTTCCTGAAATCTCAAGATGGTCAGTCTTGGTACCTCCAAGATGGAACCAATCAGATACTTTTGTACCCAATTTTAAAGCTTCAATTCCCCTTCCTGATATTACTGGTCTTTCTCTTCACAGCCATCAGAGTTCCTGTCAGTGTGAGAAGCCCCATGTCCATGAGTTGTGGAGATCATCTCCCTTGTCTGTTGGCAATATCCACAATCGCTTCTCTCATTTTGGCTCCATCTCTTTTCTTAGTGGTTTATTTGTGTCTCATAATCCTATCACTCTTTTATGTAATGCTAACTTCTCTGTTTAAGCGCTGCTGCAAGGGACACGCTGCGGTAATAGCTTCTGCCGAACCTCACGAGGGCATCCAAAACCTGCAGCCAGGGGATCTGGTGCAATTGTGGTGACTCGAAGTTCCATGCAACTACTACTACCTAGGGCTAGCTACAGTTGCCACAGTAATAATATATATTTCTCTTTTAATTTTTTTTTAAAGATAAAATTCAGATCTGTTGTTTTAGTTATGTATACGACTCCGTATAGATGAAGTGGACAATGAGTGTTTTTTTTTTTTAAATAATATTTATGAGATATGATTTGTGTGTCTCTCTCTGTTAATGCTTTTCATTTTGTCTTCATCATCTCGCAGTACTCAAGTTTAAATATATATATATATATATATATATATTAATTACTTTTCTTCTTCAATAAAACTTTTAATCTGGTAATTCATTACGATTTCTTTGTTAAATTAAAATAACAAACAATAGTTGCTTCTTCTTGTGATGTTTTAAAGAAACTTATTTTACATTAATTATTCTTTTTATATTTATATTTACATTTTGATTTAATAAATATGTATCATTTATAATAGTAAACTTAATAATTGTAATTACATTATTTATATTTATAAAGTGGCATCTATGTCCTTTTTTTTGTTGGGAAAGTGTTCGGTTTTTTTTTTTTTTTTTTTTGACCACGAGGTATTCTGGGGAGGGCCCCAACTGTGGGAGACATCTTTAAGTCCGTACCACAACTTAAATTAGAAGTCCCCGCTCGAACCGTGAGGCACAGATTCTCCCAACAAAGACGACTTCCCTGCGACTCGAACTGGGAAGCAAACCCAGTCAAGCCACTTAAGGGGACTCCATTGCCAATGGAACCAACACTTTATTGGTGGAAAGTGTTCGGTTTTTAATTGTCAATATAAGTGGAAATCACGAAATGGCAGTTAACTTTTAGTTTAGTTGCTATTTTCGTCTTTATTAAAGAAAAGACCCGAAAGGTACCGTTTCTTGTACTTATTTCTATATTGGCTTATTTTAATTTAGTCTTTTTATCGTAATATTTCTAAGAAAGAAGCGGTTGTTTAATTAGCTATGATGCGGAGAACGGAATATTAATAAAATTTTCTGGCAAATTTATTCTGTTTTTCATTTTTAATCCAGTACCCTACCCTCGACTCAGTAATAGCCATTAAAATTTTATATAAGTATTGAGAATTGGCTTGTAGCAGGAGCAATGAACAAATTATTAATAGCCAAATGCAGACCCATTTTATTTATCGGCAGTCAGACTGACGGTTTTATATACATAAATACCAATTCAACTTTATAAATTAAGATTTTACATTTATAAATTTAAAATTTAAAAAATAAATAAATAGCATGCACTGGCTGATGTTCAAAGGTTCCAAACAAACAAAATCACCCAATGAAAAGAGGGGCAAAACTACTTTGCAACAGGGGTTTGGTATCCCTTTTTGTCTTTTTCTTAAGGTCAATTATAATAGAGTCCTGTAATTTATTCTAAAAACAAAAAAGTTAAAAAGTTTTAAATTTTCACATATTAGTCTTACACCTACAAATTTTTAATTGCATTAATGCTTATGGAAGCCACGATTTTCAGGACAAAAACTCAATTAAATTTATTTAAGTATACAATTAAATTTACTCCTTTTATTTTAGGACAAAAATTCAATCAAAAATAAAAAACTCATTGCTCAAACAAACAAAAATGATTTTACAAATTCATAAACAACACTTTATTATTATTAGTAAATTAAAATATTTTTACTACATAATTAAATAATTTAGTATGTTAATTAAATATTATGTTATAAAAAAATAACAAAACATTACCTACATAGAATATAAAATTAAATTTATTTTCGTATTTTGTGTATTCCATCTACTTTACATATAAAATCTCTTGTTCGAGAAAAAAAGAAGAAAAAGATATGGGGTTTGAACCCTGCTCACATGGGTGAAAGGAAATTGGTTGCCGTGTTAAATTAAAAAAAAATCATATTTATATTTATCATTAATTATGGTTAGCAAATAATTTACATAGTTTAACTATGTAATAAATTAGTTAATATATTAATTAATTAATAAATTAATAAGTAAATTTATTAATTTAAATAGATATTAATAAATGTAAGAATAAGTTATTTAATTGAAAACCTAGTTCAATAGAGTAAAAAAATAAATATTGTGGACTTATATGTCATAATTATAAAACTTTTGATTTTTCTTATTTTGCATGAACAACAAGGGCTTTTAATGTTAATGACCCAATAATCACATCTAACCATTATACAACTCTCACGTTAAATCCAAAGGTGGATTTGAAAAAGACAAAAGAATGGGGTACCAAACCTCATGGGTATAGTAGCTGGACCCTGAAAAGAGATGAGAAAAAAGGTTTCAAAACGGAGCCCACATGCATGTGACAGTAACATGTTTCTGTCCAAAATTCTTGACGATGACAGAACGTTTTCTCCGTTGAGAAGGAATTGGACCACGTTGCAGCATTAGGACCGTAAGACGCTGCCTTATCTGTATATGCCTCCAGGCCTATCTCTCCCCGAGTTCAAGTACTTTGTCGAAAATAATTCTTAAACAACCAAAAAAAAATAGAGCGTTGGGGCTTCAAGGGATTATCCATGGAGTCATCTTTAGATAAAAAACCAGCGCCACCCCTCCGTCTGATTTCTTCTGAAGAAAAGGTATGATTGATATTTTCTTTGTTTTTCATTTCTACTCTTTTTTTTTTTTTTAAATTTCCGTACTCAATCTAGTGATGGCTGACCTATTAATTCATGAAATGGAAAAATCTCGTGGAATATTGACTGGTGGATTTGATCCTGATCTAGTGGCTTATTAGGAAATATCTGAAGTTGTTTTGTTACATTAATATTAGCTCTAGGAGAAGTACTTAATCTTATAATTTCTTCTTCGATCATTAATTAAGGTCCAATCATATAGCTTTTAAAAGAAACATATTGTAATTAATTAGCCTATAACAGATTCAATCTGACTGTACCATAAGCATAAATATGTGTGCGTGTAGTAATGACTACAATTGAATTAATAGTCGGAAACTCGGCAACCAATTCTAAGAGTGAGCTTTCAAAGGTTAAAGGCGTTAAAAATATCCCAATTTATCAAAACATGACTGTTGAGAAGTTTCTTTTGAGTAGATTAACTGAGAAGCTTGGTAGACCTTAGGCAATTACCTGTATACATCTATTTATTAAAACTTTAATTAATTACCTGTGGATTAAGGGAAGAATGAATATACATTGCATTTTATAAATAATCGTTTTCCCTCTCATAACTTGAAAATACAGTAACTTAATCCATTGTCTACTTGCAATAAATAATCTGTTAATCGATTTTGATGTGTGTTTGTAGTGGATGTACGATGGTACTCAAAGTTTTCTATTATGAATGAAATATCAATTTATTTCAAAGTAAGTAGTATGGTAGACAATTGATTAATAAAAATGACTTGCACAGTAGAAACGCAGGAGCCACGTTGCGTAAAGTTTGTCATCACTCGCTTTTAACGCGGACAAGAAAACACTTACAGCATGCCCAGGCCTAGTTAAGAAGACCAAAAGGTCCATTACGAATGAAACTACAAGTTTAAAAAGGGAGAGAAGCCCAAGAAGGGACTAGGCCCAGAATCTTGTTGTCTCCTATCGGGTCCTGCTATCCCAGCCGTCTGATCCATTGCAGCATCAATAATATTCAATTTAAAGCAGCCGAAAGGTGGCGATTACCAAATTGGATTCAGCCCCCCAGATTGCCTACCATTACATGTATCATCTCCGAACTGCGCCGTAAAATGGGAATATTGTTGAGGATATTATCTCAAGGATAATAGTAACTACGCCAACAATATAAACTTGAGGAATTTTCTATTTTTGAATTAGTTCTTGGGTTGAATTAGGCCATGGGTTTCTATAAATCTAAAAACCCCAATTGGGTTCAGCTCCAGAGACGAAAGTTTATCAAACTCATTCGAGAACCAAAGCCCGATTACTAGATTCCCGCAGTAATCTTATTTGTCACTACAGGAGAGAAGGGTGTGTTCAATTGGGTTAGCTGAAGATTGTTGGCATCTTCCCCTCGTAAACCTGAAGATATAAAGTCCTCCAGAAGGTTAAGAATTCAAGATATATTTACCTTTATGGAAACAACAAGGAGCTTTTCTCAGCCCATATAAACACTTCTCAAGTTCATATAGAGCTAATATTTGAGAAATGCCAAAAGAAAGTAAAAGTTGTACTTGTCTATAGGAAATTCGAAATGAGGAAGCTATGAAGTCTCTTATTTTCAAGAATAATTGGATTAAGATAAAGCAGGGGATGACTATAGTTTTTTACTACAACTTAAGCTGTATATAGAAGTTTATTGGTTTCTCTAATGCTCTATACTTATTTTGAAGGCTTAAATTTCCTCGAACTAATCTATTTTTACTCTTCTATATTGTTTGTCCGTTCCATTTTATTTTATGTTTCAATAAAAATAATCGGTTTGTATCACTCTCACTCTTGTTGAATCAAAAATCAAAATCACTCTTTCTAAGACCGTGTTTCGGTGCATTATATATATATATATATGGTCTTCTTGTATTTGTAGACTTTTATTTGCAGTAATATAATTGGCTTTTTTATGTTTGGTCTTGTTATATATTATTGTTCTCTGAAGTCTGAAGCATAGTTATCTTGAAACAGGCATATCCAGAGAACGATATAATACATATGGTGCATCATACGAAAGGTCTCCTAGTAAAATTGAAATTGGGTTATTTTTACATACCTCTCCTGAGGTTTCACGTAATAACAATTTAATAGAAAGTATCTCCGTATTTTTACATCCCTCCCCTGCAGTTAGTATTTCCGTCAGTTGACCGTTAGTGGACCAACAAGAGGACGAAAATACTCTTTCAAGGTTGACAGGTACAATTTCCCAGCAAATTTGGCAGTGCAAGCATATTCAAAAGTCGAAAATACCCAAATCAAATATAAATTTCACATTGCTTAGAAGTTGGAGATTTGGGGTCCAAAAAAATTTCTTCTCCCTGCTAATATTATTGTTGGAATCAACAATAATATTGGCAGCAACTTTGCCTATAAATACTTCAATAAAACAATGTTTAGCTTCTATGACCATTTGACATTTATTTTGAAGGAAAAAAAATCCATTGCATGAACTCATGAAGCTCATGCTATACATTAGATTAGCTAGACTACCTAGCATTATTTAAATCTTGTCGCAGAAGATTAATAAGAAAAAGCGAAACCCATTATAATCCAGCCATAATATATTTTCACAATTCAAACTTATTGTCACTTTTAAAGTCAAAGCGAGGATAAGAACCAAAACTGACTAAAGAATTGCTAAAATTCTGCATGTCTAATGCTAGTCAAATATCAAGTACACGAATGAATGGGACATAGAGAGTTGAACAAGAATTTTCAAGCACCCAAAATAGTAACTAAATTTGTGTCTAAATGCGGAAATAAGCAATACAAGAAATATAAACAGGGCTGAGTTTCAAAAAGAAAAACTCTAACTGATACTACTCTTCCTCACAATTTATTAGATAGTTATTGCACACAAAATGATTTAGTAAAGTGATATGGAAAATCAAGCAAGAAATATTAATAAAATGAAAATAGGCCTGCATAATATCATCCCTTAATTCCATTAACTCCAACATTATAAACATTTGACTGCTAATAAATATTAAGTTGAAAATCTAATTAACGGGAAAAAAAAAGTTAAGAACAAAAATACCACCAAAAGCCTTTGTAGCACTAGTGGTACACAGAAGCAACCCCGTACAGCTCACTGAAGAAGAAGACCTTATATAAGAAGCAGTTGAATCCGAACCAGCCCACCCACCAGCACTAGTAGCGGATTACCCACCAAGCGATTCATATCCATATGAAGTTTATGCCGCAACAGAAGGATGATAAACTTTCTGTAGAAGAGTCCTCGGGAACATTTTTCTCTTCTAAATCAAGTATTGGGGGCCAAAGGAAAGTCAAGATAACGCGACGAGGATTTGACACACACACAGACACAGAGTCAGGAGCTGAAGTCATTTGCAACGACATCGAGCCGTGTAGAGGTGGAGAGGCATGAAGGAACCACCGAATCGAGAGGAATGTCTGGATGAGAAAGGATGTAGCTTTTAGGGCTTGTTTTGTTTTGTGAAATTGGGAATTAGGGGAACGAAATCGTGAGCTGCAACGGCGAGACATGGTGCGGCATGAAGGAATCACCGGAAGGGGTGACCGGATGAGAGAGGATGTGGCTATTAGGGGTTACAGATAAGCTGATTTGTGAATTTCTCGTCTTGCTGACCTGAACAGAATTGAAACCCGAATGTAATTTCGGGTTCTGTTCGGTTCTGGTCAACCGACTCAAAAGCCCCTCAAAGTTGATGTATCATAGGATAGTCATCAACTAGTAATTAAACTAACATGACTTTTATGCTAATTCAACATAAATCGAAACCCAAACATTCACAACACAGCAGCACCAATCTTTCTAGCTTATATATCCAAAATGAAGAAAACCAAAACTATGATTTACTACAATATTTTTTCCTAAAAAAAAAAAGTAAAAAACTAACCTCTTCGCAACTCCAATGCCGGTCGCGGAACCACGTTGCCGTCTATACTCGCTCATCTTGTTTATGGGTAAGTTCAAACTGATGATGAATCTTGATCTTCAAGCTCGATAATACTTGCTTGTTTTCACACTTATGATATTGAGGGGTAAATCTTTTTGCAAAAGATTTACACTTTTGTGAAGGCATTGTTTTTTGGTTAATGATTTGGACCGGATAATGAAGTGATACATCAGGTTTTTTGCGCTTACCTATACTGGTACAGTGAACTTTTTAAGTTTTTTTTTTTAATTTTAAATGAGCTTTTACGATTTTAGCCTTGCATACTGATGCTATACATAATTTTATACTAACTGCAGGGGAGGGATGCAAAAATACAGAGATACTTTTTATTAAATTGTTATTACGTAAAACCTCAGGGGAGGTATGTAAAAATAACCCAATTGAAATTCAATCTGTTTTCACATGAAGTTACTTTAAAGTGGATGGAATGGCCTTAGCTAAGTTAGTATTAATGAGAAATGAAATTGTTGTAGGCTGGACTCTCTCTCTCTCTCTGTACCTTTTCGAAGGAAAGTGACGCTTTGATTGATTTTGTTAAGAAATAAAATTTAAAATGGGATTTTATTACATAATATTATATTAAATTCAAAAGTTTATTTTTTTAATTATTGTAATCATAAAGATTTTTTTTTTAAAAAAAAGAAAGAGGCAAGCATAGTCGGGTTTAGCTAATATGGCAGTTGCCGCATTATCACGGCCCATTAATGTAATGTTGTTGTAGCTACTTTTAGCGCCAAATGTGGGTCTGCATAAATTTAATACAAAACGGTGTTTTTATACCATATAATGTGGGGTACCAAATACACCCTTAATGCTTACTCTTGGAATAATTTGAAATAGTACAAGTTGCATCTCATGTTTAGAATGAATGAAATTTGATCATTTCAGTATTGTAAGAACCTTAATTCCAATTCCGTCGGTTTGACCAATTGAGTCTACCATAAATTGTAAATTCTGAAGCAATGTTTGAATTAGAGTATAATTATTTTATTCTATGGTTATTTCATTTTTTATTTTTATGAGAATACTATGGTTGTTTCATTGGTTGAAACTTGGAACTAGAATGGTTCTCAGCTTAGATGTGAGCTGAAATGGTTGTATTTGTTTGGAGAAAAAGAAGGGACTGTTCTGCTTTGTGGTCATTTTTTCCACCCCCACAATATTTATAGTTGCTATGGGGAGATTATCTCTAAAGAAAAAGGATTTTGGGACTGGTAAAATACATTAATTTTACATGTTTTATAATTAGGAGATGATGTGTTGTTTATCGTTGCCGCCCCCCCCCCCCCCCCCCCCCCCCCCCCCTTTGCTGACGATTAACTTGTAATGTGCAGGCTTATAGAAACAGGTTTTGATACTTCAACTGGTTAGGATAATTACCTACTTTCACTACCTGTGTGACTGCGACTCGAACCCAAACTAGCAAATTCAACTGGGAGCCTACCTTTGCGGTATACTGGCGACTCTGTCTCAGTCGGACTCAGTCATCTATGTCTTTTCCTTTTATCTCTTCCAGAGCTCGAGTTCTATGTTGGAAATAATTCTTGTGAGAAAAAAAAAAAAATCAAATAGAGGGTTGGGGTTTCAGTGAAATTTTAATTACTGTTAGATTAAGAACCTGCAGCCCCCTGTTTGAATTGTTCTGAAGAAGGGGTTTGATATTTTCATTTTTCAAAAGCAATTTCTTTTTTAATCTTTTTGTATTTTCAATTTTAATTTTTGTGATTTTTTTTAACTCTTTTTTATTTCTTTTTATGTATTTGGTTGTCAAGTGTTTCACCTACTGCCAACTGTAACATAACCTGTTTTCTTGTTGAAGAAAGAACATAAGAATGTTGTTCTTGCTTGGAAATAAAATAGATTAAAAAAAACAAGTGTTTGTAGGTTTTTTTTTTTTTAATGAAATCAATAAGTCATTGCCCTTTTTTTAGGATTATTTAAAATGCAGATAATTACTGTGTTTTTTTTTGTTTGAAGAATTATTAATTCTAGAAAATTTTCATATTCCTCTAATGGTATATTTCAGTGTTTTATGATATTGTTTTGTTCCATTATTAATATTAGGAGAAGTATTTTGTGCTTCTATGGGTTTTTATTTTTTTCTTCAGCATTATTTTCTGTCTAAAGGTCCTGTATTTCATGTGTTGGTCGTTTGGTGTAGATTACTTTTGATAGCAATTCTATGAGATTTCAAAGATTATAGGTGTTAAATAACCCAATTTATTTAAATGCACCCGTGGATTGTATTTTGAGCAGATTAACTGAAAAGCTTGGTAATTTAGGCAACGAAGTAAGCCTGTCAGAAATTTAAAATTGGTTTCGGAATCAGTTGTCTACTAAATAAATGCTTGCAGATACATGCATTGATTCTCAATTATGTTATTGATTTTCGGGTGCTCCAAGTTCTAGTAGCTCTTTACTAATGGAAAATGTTTTTTTGCTTTTGGGCAAGGATAGAAAGCTAAGGTTCTGTGGCAGTGCCAGATTGCATTTTTGAAGATAAGAGGGAAGACCAAGTTTCTTATCAGTGGGACAATCTTCACTTTTTGTCATCCGTTTGGACTTAGTTGGGAACGGCTACCTTTTGACATTGTTGTATATCTGCGACTAAGCATAGAGATTGAGAGCATAATCTCGATAATGCTAGTTTCTGAAACACTGATGAGAATGAACTATTGTATTTATTAAGATATATATGTGTTTTTGTTATCTTAAAGGTGCATGCTTCCTTCATATCTCATATATTCACACTGATTGATGACTTATAAATGGCTGAGAGATTGTTTTCTATGCTCTTGTTTTGATCATGCCACTAGTCATTATTATGGAAAGCAATGTGGTTGTCACGATGTTGCTCAATTCCAAGAGTTTATTTTTTATGGTCCTAACTTCACCATTATGTTATTTCTCTTTTAAGAAGTCCCAGGGGCTGCAAGTGCTAGAGTTATTTTACCAAAGAAACTGATCATCCAGGGAAATTAACAAGAATGATCTGTTTTACTTTTGCAGACAATCTCTGTAGCACTAGAGTCTAGCACTGCAGTTAAATATATTCAAAAGTTGAAAATCTTTATTAATATAATAATTATTTAGATTTTTATAAAAATACAGTAAAAACTTTATAAAATTATAAAATAGATGTAGGAGAGATGATCTACAAAATTATTTAGTTATACAAAATTAATGAGGACTTATTTGAAAAAAAAAAATAAATATGTGATTAAAAATAATTTTTTTTGTAAATTATTATTACACCCATACCTCATTTCATGTTAAAATTATTTTCATCCATTAAATTTAAAAAATATCAAAATCAATGGTCGATATCTATTGGATGTTTATTACATTGTTTGTAAGATAAGTTTTGCCCAATTCACATACAGCACATCAGACGTTCCATGTCAAATAAGTTCTAGTGTAACCACCAACCAATAATTGGACATGTGGCTATTAATTTTAATCTTTCCATCGTCTTTCCTCCACTTTTAAAAGTATTTATTTTCATTCTTCTCTTTCATCCGTCTCGAATTTCTCAATTTAACAAAATAGAAGACAAAACATTAATAATCATTAATGCATGGCCAAGTCCATTTGGAAATTATAATGCGAGTGAGAATTGCATGCAAGCAAAAAGAATTAAATATACCCTACAAAGAAGAGATTTCCATTAAAAAAAAAAAAACCATCTTCTTCAGTCAAATCCTGTTTATTAGAACATACCTGATCTAATTCACAAAAACAAACCCATTAGTAGTAGTGAATCTCTCATTATACTAAGTTTATTGATACAATTTGGAACTAAGTTTCCATTAATTGTCGCCTTCTGATCCTTACCAGCAATCATCCGAGCCAAGTTTTGGTCTAATTTTCATGGTAAAAATTTGTGCAAGTATCTGGATGAACAAAGGACAGAGTTCACAGAGTGCTTGAAGCTATTGGAAGGCGAGCTTGGAAAGAAACTACATTTTGAGGTGAAAATATGGGACTCATATATGTGGCCCTTGCGCCACATTATAACCCTATGAGAAATGTGCAAATCTGCCACATTGAAACAGAGTGCTCAAACCAGATTGAGAAGGAAAATAGATGCATGAAGCTTGAAAGTAGTTAAATCTCTCCTTGGTCACTGGCCAGGAAAATATTTATGGCCTGATTTTGGCAGCAAAGAAGAAGGGATAAATATATATATATTTTTTTGTTTCATTAGATTTGTTAATTGTAAGGATATGCTCTCTGAAAATTCAGTCATTTTAATTCACATAATTTGTGTATATTTTGATTATATTTTCGAGTTATCAATACTTTCAACACTTGTTTTTTATTATTAGAATTTGAGAGATTTCACCATATTTTCTAGCGTCCACTGATGTTTTGTTTATTGTTACTTTGATGAAGTAGAATGACGCATGCCAACTTAGATTGTCTGGAAACAGAGATCCAACTTCTGCAAAATGTCAACATTTTAAAATGATAGTTTAAAAGTAAAAAAAAAACAAAATTTCAAGATTGAAGACAAATAGGAATATATATATATATATATGTGGCAGCTGTTGAAGATAGATTATACACCACATGACGAGAAACCAAGTCTGGTCGAATGTGAGAGAAACTAAATAATTTCAGTTTTGGAAATTCGGGAGAAGGGAAAGAAAAGAAGTAGAGGTGGTAAAAATACCCGCCCCGTCCAGATTCGGACCATACCCAGGTGTTATGGGCCAGGTATTATCCGGTCTGGGTATGAAATCGGGTCGGTCTTGGGCATTATTTGATAAATCCGGAACCCAAATTTTATTAAAAAAATATTATAAAATATATATTATTTTAAATATTTATAGTTATTTGACTCATTTATTATACATATATAAAGTTTTAAATACTTAAAGTTTATATTTTCATGTCAAATTTTATTAAAATAAATTTAAAACTTATAAAATTACAAAAAATAAAAAATATATACACATATAATATTAAAAAATATAAAATTCGGGTACCCGAATTAAAACCCAGCCCGGACTCGGACCCGGACCGGTTGCATCCGGGTAGGGTCCGGTCATTGCAATACCCGGACCCGGCCCGGGGTTTTACCATCCCTAAAGAAGGGAAACAAAGTATTCAAAATTAAGGAAAGAGGATAAAAGGGGAATTTTTTTTGTGAATCAAAGCCAATGTGTTCTTATAAACAAGATTTGATAAGAAGATCAGAATATGGTTCTTTTCTAAAAATCTCTTCTTTGTAGAGTATGTTTAATTCCTTTTGCTTGCACGCAATTCTGGTCCTCATTCCAATTTCTAAATAGATTTGAGCAAGGTTTAATGATTATTGATGCTTTGTCTTCTATTTTATTAAATTAGGAAATTCAAGAGGGATGAGAGAGAAGAAGGAAAACAAAAATTCTTAAAAATGGAGGAAAGAGGGTGGAGAGAAAGGAAAATTTTTAGGATTCAAATTAATAACCACATGTTTAATTATTATTAGTTGGTGGTTCCACATTAGAATATGACATAGACCATCTAATGTACCGTATAATTTCTTCAATTCATATAACCAAGGAAAATTCTCAATAAACTGAAGTATGCACGAATTAGAGTGACTTTTAAACGCGGTGAGTCGGGGGCTTTTCATAGTGGTTGAGGTCCTTGACGATGAAATGTTATCGGTTCGATACACGTCATCAATAATATTTGCGGAACCAATTTGGAAGATAATGGAGTTGGGGATTTTGGGCTGAATTTTTCTTTATCAGGTGGTACCCACCTGAATTTTCTTTATCAGGTGGTACCCACCTGACTTTTAAACGCACCGTTTTGTGCAAAGTTTTGTGCTCCCCTTTGTGTGAATATCGGCGTTGTGCTTGCTTATAAAATCACCGCCCCCTCGTCTCGGAATAACATTTTTATTAGAAGAGAAATTTGTGGAATAAGATTGGAGTCATGTCAAGAGAAATTTGTTTTCTGTCGACCAAAAAATCTAAAGGGTTGCTTTGTGGTACCCACCTCAGACTCCAATCTTATATATATATAGCTTAGCTTGCGTTGCAGCTTCAACACCATCGCATTCATTCAACTCCGCCATTGCCAAATCTTATTCATAATAATTAAACTCAATCATCTCTGCCAAGTCTTATACTCACAAGCATGAATTTTTTAATCGATTTGAGGTTTCTATTTCTTCCATTGCTGAATCTTATAATCTTTTTTCTGTTCCTCAAGGCTCAGGATGGCAACTCTTGGGACGTCCAAGATGGTACGAGTAAGATACTTTTGTATCCAATGTTAAAGCTTCAGTTCTGCTTCCTGATTCCCGCCGTCGTCATCCCATTACTGCTCTTCCTCCTCACACCCATCAGAGTCCCTCTCAAAGTGAGCCGACCCATTTCCGTGAGTTGTGGAGAACTCTCCGTTCTGTTGGCTGTCTCAGCAGTGGCCTCTGTCATTTTGGCTCCGTCTCTGTTCTTGGTAGCCTATTTGTGCCTCATAATCTTATCACTCTGTTATGCAATGTTAGCTTCTCTGTTTCAGCACTTCTTCTACTGGCTTCGACGTCTCACTGTCGTCATTGTCACCTCTGTCAACGCACATCTGCTGGCTCCTCATCAAGTTGAACAACCCATTGAACAAGCGCAAGGTGTTCTGGAAATTATGGTAATGCGATAAATTAGTTAAAGCAATAACAGAGTCTGCGATTGGTTACCTGAACGAAGATGTTTGAGCATTTTTTTGGGTGGAACTGGAAGCCGAGTAGCAGAGACAACCTAGATACTGCCGTTCTACTTGTACTTCTATTCCTTTGTTGTATTATTTTATATATAATGTGATTATCCCCGGAAAAAGGCAGTTGTTTAAGGCATATTCATATTCAATAGTGTACTTACGTTTGTATGCTAATAAAATTTTGCGTCGAACTTTATCCTGCTTTCGTTTGTCTCCACACTAACGGTTGAGAAAGTAACTCATGCATACCATAAATACACGAGCAGAAATTTAATTAACTATTCTGGACATCAAAATGCGTAACCAACTTAGGTAAACTTTAGTTATTTTCACTTTACTTGAATTAAATAAAATCCTTAAATCACCCCAAGCCCTAACATTCCTTCGTCTATCGTCAAACCCAAACCCAAACCCAACCCCAAACATTTGCATCGTCGCCGGTGCAAAATCCGATTATCTCAGCTGATCGTGGTTGCTCGGCCATGATAGTTACAAATCTAGAAACAGAGAGATTGATTTCTCATTAGGTAAATTCCCAAATCTAGAAACCCTAGGTATATTCCAGAATTTCTATTTTCTCTTATTTGCTGACGAAATCACTTAACCAGAAAAGATGATTAGCTAATTTTTTTTTAATTTTATTGAATTTTTATAAGAAATTTCTTTCTGTTATTCATTGCTTTTTTTCTTTTGCTTATCTTTGATGAGTGATTCTTTGTTTAACTGAATTGGATTTGATTTTAGAGGTCTCTGATATCTCATTGAGGTCATTTTGTGCCTACTTCACTTGGTTGAGTTAATTTTTCCTTGTTTATGTGAATTGACCAGCTTGTCGTAATTTATGTGCTGAAGTCAGTTAATTGTTTTTTTTTCCCCCCCTGAATGATGTGATATCAGAAAAATAAATAATGTCTAAACATGGGTAAGTAATGCTTGTGTTTTGATGAAAGTGCTGAAAATTTGAGTGTGGAAATGAGTAATGGAGTTTCTCTGGCCAAACAGGTGGTGGATTTTTAGGAGGGATAGGAGTTCATGTCTTGCTGCTGCACTTTGAGAGACATAACGGTGGGGAAATAAGTGAAGTGGGGAGAGTGGACTCGTTTTGGTGAACACGGCCGCTGATGAACTGCAACTGTGCAGAAAATGAGTGCGGAAGCGAAAGAGTAATGTCGTAGTAACCAAGTTGGTTCAGTTATTTACAGATTAATTGTTACTAACCTTAACTGGAAAAGAAATCAGATTAGTTCTTGGATTATTTTGTACTTGTCTTATCGGATGGAAACTTTTTCTTTTGCTTTATATTTTCATTTTCCCATTTTCACCATGCCATTACATTTTTTTAGCTTTTGTAAGAAAATCCTTTCGTTTGAAGTCCATTCATCTAAAGAAGTGGAAGTAATTCTAAGTTCAGGGGTTTCTTTTAACATCATTATTCATTATGTATATAGGAGAATCTATTATGCCATGACTAAAGAATTTGAGAGACTTTACAGACAAATGAAAGAATGGTAACCAGAGCTCAGCCTTTAACCTCAATATTCTTTTCATTCCCCCTAATGTAAACCCGTTCTTTATGAAGTTATTTATTTTATATCGACCTATCGCTGTATATTAATATCATTTGAAGTTTGTTATATGAGAAGTATCACTAAATCACATCTGTTGATATTGTTTCATGATGATTATCATCACACTGATGCATTGAAGATCTTTCCTCTGCTTGTGCCCTTGCTCGTGACATGTTCTATGATTGGTTTCTCATTATATCCTCACATCTGCAAAGCTTGAAGCTTTTTTATAACTTAAAGACAGTTAAATGTGGTGTTGCTCGTTTTCTGTGATGTTTTCAGATTGGTGGAGGGGTTTCAGTGGAATATTACTTACTGTTGGATTAAGAACCAGTAACTCCCTGTTTGAATTGTTCTGAAGAAGGGGTTTGATATTTTCATTTCTTTTTTAATCATTTTTTTTTCAATTTTTTTTTTAAAAAAAAAAAAACTCTTTTCGGTTTATTTCTATATATTTAGTTACCAAGTGTTTTACCTACTGCCTAGTGACTACTGTAACATAACTTGTTTTCTTGTTGGAGAAAGAATAGAAGAATGTTGTTTTTGCTTGGAAATAAAATAGATTAAAAATCAGTGTTTGTATGTTCTTTTTATGACATAAATGAAAATGATATGTTCATTTTTAGGATTATTTAAAATGCAGATAATTAATGTGTTTTTTTGTTTGCAGAATTATTAATTCTAGAAAAATGTCATATTTAGCTTGTCATTGGTATGGATTTCTTCCTCTAATTGTATATTAAGTGTTTTGTGATGTTGTTTTGGTCCATTAATAGTATTAGGAGAAGAACTTAGTGCTTCTATGGGTTTTTAGTTTCTTCTTCAGCCCTATTTACCCTGTCTAAAGGTCCTGTATTTCATGTGTTGATTGTTTGGTGTGGATTACTTTTGGTAGCAATTCACTTTTTGTCTGTGGGACAATGTTCACTTTTTGGCATCCGTTTGGACTTAGTTGGGAAGGGCTAGCTTTTGGCATGGTTGTATGTCGATGAGTAAGCACAGAGATTGAGAGCATAATCTCGATAATGCTAGTTTCTGAAACTCCGATGAGAATGAACTATTGTATTTATTAAGATATATATGTGTTTTTGTTATCTTAAAGGTGCATGCTTCCTTCATATCTCATATATTAACACTTATTGATGACTTATAAATGGCTGAGAGATTGTTTTCTATGCTCTTGTTTTGATCATGCCACCAGTCATTGTTATGGAAAGCAATGTGGTTGTCATGATGTTGCTCAATTCCAAGAGTTTATTTTTTATGGTCCTAACTTCACCATTATGTATTTTCTCTTTTAAGAAGTCCCAGGGGCTGCAAGTGCTGGAGTTATTTTACCAAAGGTACTGATCATCCAGGGAAATTAACAAGAATGATCTGTTTTACTTTTGCGGACAATCTCTGAAACAATAGAGTCTGGCACTGCAGTTAAATATACAATAAATAGAAATTCTTAAATTTTTGTAAGAGTAGGAGGCTAATGGCTGTGATTTCATTAAATTGGATGTTGGAAGTTAGGGAAACTGATTGAATGTGTTTTTTAACATCAGTAAACTGCACTGTTTGGTGGAACTTTTCATGTTTTTGCAAGAAACATGTTTTGCTTAAATGTTTAAAGTCGTTATATGAGCTATGCTTGCAAAAGATTAAACAAGGTTGTTTCTTTTCATATACAATTTATGCTTTTCGAAGTATTTTCCCCAAGATTTTCTACTAATTAAGTTCCTAATAAGTTTCATAATTTCTTTTTGGCAGCGACTACATTGGAGCATTTCCAATTGTAACAATATCCATCAAATGGTTGTGGGGGTTGCTTTGCATTTAGAGATGCTCCAACGTAGCTGAACTCTTTCTTTTTTTCTTCTTCTCATAAGGGTGGATGACCCTTATATGATGGGAAAACAATTATGGATTGTGTACTATCAATCGCAAAGAAATGTCATGGAAAAAATTACATATTTAAATTTCACCATTAAATGATAAAATTCTGTAGTTTAATCATTAAATGGTTAAAAACGATCACGCACTATAAGAATAAAATGACGCCCACCTTAGTCGGATATTCATGATTGGACTCAATCATTTGGTAATTTTATCGATAAGAATAAAACACAGTCAAAAAAGCGAAAAATTATTTATATTTCCGTTGCACGAAGACTTTGCATTTATCTTTGGAGTGGTGCTATTGGCACACCTCCAATATCTTCATAAAACCCCTCTTATTTTTGTTTGCAAATTTATCCCTAACCAAAAAAACCCTACATACCTCATCCAATGCCAAAGTGCAAATGAAATTTGAAGACCACATTTATAGTTGCAGATTTATTCTTTCTCTTTTCAAGAGTTTGATGAATTCTATTTACCCTTGGCAAAACTAATTTACACTAACTAAAGTAAATCCATTAATTTTCACTGGACTATTCATTATTTTTAATTATCTTAAAAAATGTCAATTGACCAAATGAACTACTAATCAATAGCGGAACAAGGATATCCACTTATTGTTGTATGTTATCTCATTATATATATATATATATATATATAAGATATGACATATTACAATAACTTTTACTAATAAAATTATCAAAAAGCAAGTTGAGTTTAATTTATTTTGGGAAATATTGGGATTATTAGTTATATATTAAATAAGAAATAATATGTATTAAATCTGAATCATAATTATATTATTATAAATACACAAGTGATACGAGATTATATATATATATCACAATTAATTTAATATTTGATCTAAAGTTCTAGAGTCTCATCTTACATTCACCATGCTGAGATACTGCAGCCTAAAATTTTAAACGAATTAATATTGCATGAAAGTAAAAGAATAATGGTCTAAGATTTTAAATTACAGCAGATTTTGAGCGAACCAAAAAGAAAATAATGATCTAAGATTCTAAAGAAAATTCATATCTAAGAATTCAGTCAAATGACAATATT
Organism: Citrus x changshan-huyou; assembly: GCA_039657385.1. NCBI lineage: Eukaryota > Viridiplantae > Streptophyta > Magnoliopsida > Sapindales > Rutaceae > Citrus > Citrus x changshan-huyou. Next base: position 6,378,373 of record CM077555.1, on the reverse strand, counting down.
ATTTTCTTAATTTTGAATTTTCGATCCTTGTCAAAATAATAAAGATAAGTTTATCGACGTCGGGGACCACGCAAAAATAGCGGCTTTTGCGGACGCGTAGCCGCCAGTGGCGTGCTTGCTCTCCTGTTTTTAACTGGAGTTTCTCTGCCCATTTTGACAAGTCTCTCTCTCTCTCTAAATAATTGTTTTTCTTCCTTGTTTGGGACATATCTACGTGAGTGAATGCAACTTTGATCACCTCACACGCCCCATCTCCTCACTCACACGACATGACACGTGTCATTTAAATTGGTACGATTTAGTGATTTGGATTCCATGCAGCTCAGTAACAACGACCCACGGACGAGACGATGATACTAAAGCCAAATGGACCAATGAACTAGCACGTAGCATTTGAATATTCGCAAATAGATTCGTTCTTCTTAATTAAACTCCATATCTAAAAAATTATGTCATGTAACTAAAGCTAAATGGACCAATATACATGTAGGATTTGATATTTTATCGATAAGAAAAAAACACAGCTAAAATATCAAAAAACTAATTTCTATATGCGCCAAATCCACCAGCTTTGTGCATTCAGATTTTGCGTTTATTTTTAAAATTTAAGATTAAAAAAATGGCATTTTCAACCTAATAATAATGGTCACAAACGTAGTAAAAAAATTTCAAAATGGACTCTGTAGGTGCGTGAAATCAACATAAAATCTAAAAACATATTAAGGGCATATCAACAGGATTACTAAAAGATAAACATATTTAAAATATAACAACAACAATGACAATGACATTTAAAATCAACATAAAATTACTTAACAACAAAGATTTGACTAAAATAGTTGGAGTGATAAAATGAAGAGTAATTAAATTTGGTAAAGAAAAAGATTTAATTAAAATAATATTATCTTGTCTTACCTCATTTATAGTGCAATGTTACCATGAATAATAAAAAGATGAGGAAATGGAGAATAATGTCTTGGAATGTTCCAAGTTCTTGTAGCTGTTTGTTAACGGAGAATAATGTTTTTGCTTCTGGGCAAGGAAAGAAAGTTAATGAGGTTTTGGGAACATTTGATGTTATAGCTCTTTTCTATGTTACTTGGCTCTCTCCTACGTGTGAAAATAGTACACATTTTGTGTCACCGATCCCTTTGGACTTCTGTTGCAAATAAAGTAGTTTTCAAAATTATTTCTTTATTAAATTCCAAATTAAGAAAAAAAAAAAAAACTTAGTAAGTAAGGGGTAAATTGCTGACTAAAAGCATAAAGAAAATTGAGAGAATCAGAGAATGGCTTGGATAATGCAAGTTAAGCATCTGTGCTGAGATGCAAATAAGTCATGTGGTAGTGAAAGAGCAATAAAAGTAAATCACCTACCGTTTGCGTTTTTGCTCGGGTGGTAGTGGATGAACGAAAATCTGGATGGTTTGCTGCCTCAAGATGATTCATGACGTGTCCCTTTATATGTTTTAGTTTTAAATACGTTTGATTCCTTCACGTCTCATACTTCCACACTAATCGATTTCTTCTTAAAGCTGGGCCCTCAGAGATTAATGTGAATGTCGGTATTTTTTAGTCATCGAAAGCATATTTATATCGAATATATATGGTTCGCACAATAACATTATCACTTAGTCTCTATAATTAAATTTAACTATAGAAACTTAATGATAGGGAAAAAAAAAAAATGTAATTGGAATTTAGTTTTGGCATGTTCCTTTTCCAACACTAGTCTATCCATGTACCAGTGGAATAAATTTAAAGGTGAAGGACAATTAGAAGAGAGTTGTATCTCCTGAGTTGTTCCAAATTTGTTACATACATTTCTTTTATTCTAAATTATGTTTTTTTTTTCTCATAATTTGAAAATACCCTAATTGAAAAATATTTCAACTATTCTGTTATTAAATATTGCTAATATCGTAAAAATTTCCATACATATTGTTGCAAGTTAACATAAACAAAATTTCTTTTTCTCCAGAACCATAAATCATTCGAATTACAATCCTCTCCCTACACCAATTACATCACTTTAAAAGGAACAATTACATTTGCTGAAATTGAATCTAAAGCCATGGTCAACACTAAAATCTCAACAGCTCACATAATCAGCAACAATGCTTGAACCTGAAGGCATAACCAAAATCTTAGCAAGTTGAATCCGCAGGCATGACAGAAAATTGCATCAACACTTCTCCAATATCTTAGCAAGTGAATCTAATGCCATAGGTTTTTTAAAAGTAAATATTAAATAGTATTTAGGCCAATTAACAAATTCTAATTTCATCATGAGAATTATCGCTATGTAATACCTAACAACTTTTTTGGTTGTATTTCGTTACCACTTTATGCGCATGTTGCTTTGAGATGAAATTACAACATATGTATTTATGTAGTACTTAAACAACTATTTTATTTGCGTAGAAAATTGTTAAACTGACTCATAAAATCAGCTAACAATATAAGTTGCTTTCTCGATCCTCGAGATACATGAAACTTCTGTGCAACTTCCTTAATTTTCAAAATGCCAGAATTACCCTCCATCTCGTGAGGATTATATATATATATATATATATATATATATATATATATTTTTTTTTTCCCACCATCTACTGGTTTTGTATTTCCATGGGTTAGTGCTTTGCCTTCTTTATTTTAGACATTTACATTTGAATAAAAAAAGTAAATTTTATAATTTTTATCTGAATGAGAAGTAAGTAATATATTCTAAAAATATCTATAGTAAATATACTTATTTTCTAAATTATAAAACATAATCATTTTTTTATTTATAGGAATATAAATGTCAAAGAACTATGTTGAAGATATTTTTTATTTATAAAATAAATAAAAATGTCTTTTATATTCAAATGTTAGAAAAAAAAATAAACATATCATTCAAATATTGATATTCAAACTTAAGAAACTTTCAAATCCATTCAGATGTTAAATAAAACAATAAAAGCTACCTCAAAATCTACAACCTTTGTTTATAGATTTTACTTGCCGTTTAACAATTTTGTGATATTATATATTATTAGTCATGCATGATTTAGATTATTATTTTATGATTTTTATTTTTATCAATCATCAATTGATAAATCTCTAAAGAAATATTAAAACCTCTCTCATATAAATTTGTTTTAACAAATCAGTAGATAAGAATATACAAATAATTATAACTTAATCATACATTATAAATAATAAAAGTCTACACCAAATTAAGATTGCCAACATTATGAACAAAAATTTAAGCCTTTAAAATCATGTTTGTGATAATAAAAAGAAACAATGTATTCATAATTTCAAAGATTTTTATATATTTTTTCTCTACACGCGCTTAAGGATTCTGAGTATGGTGGGATGATTGTCTCCATATAATTAAGCTTACATAGTGTTCTTTACTTTTCAACTGGACAGAAGGCTAAATAATTGTTTGACAAATCAAAGTAATTTCTATTTAATTGAGTTTTGAGTCATTTCTATTTAATTGAGACATTCTGAACCTTATCTCTTTTATCGGATGTTTTGGACAGCTTTTTAATTTGCAAGCTTTTATTTATTTGCAATTAATCTCTTTTATTCCCTTTCATCATGCGGGAAGCCTTATTGGTTAACGCTGAATCAAAGGTCAACAAAGAAAAATCTTAGTCATTAAGATTATGTTTGGAAGTTAAGATTGAGCGTAGGATTTCCCTCCATCTCGTGAGGACAATATGTGTTTATATATATATATATATATATGTATATCAATTCTAACAGAAAAAAAATGCGTTGAAAGTAGGAGAATCTTTTTAATAGTAAAGGGATTGTAATTGAATTTGAATTATCGCCATGTAATACTTGACAATTTTTTTTTTAAATTGTATTTCGTTACCACTGTATGCGCATGCTGCTTTGAGATGAAATTACAACATATATATTTATGTAGTGCTTAAAAAACTATTTTATTTGTGTAGTAAATTGTTAAATTGACTCATAAAATTAGCTAATAATATAAGTTGCTTTGAGATGAAGTATCATAATTTTATTCTTGGGAAATCAATTACTTTTAAATTATCATATGCGCTAATTTGAAAATTGTATCAAAACACTCTTAATCATTTGTTTTATTCTTTATCAAAAAACTGCATCTTGAAAAAATATATATATATTGTCAAGTTTATGCTGTATGTTAAAAAAAAATCTATTTAAAATAACACATGGCATTATAACAAACGCTTAGTGTACAAATTTTAGTTGTTACTTAAATTTTAACATTCATTAAATATTTAAATCTTCATGCTCGTTACAATCGAGACTAACTAGACAATCACAATAGCAAATACGCCAAAAATTGCAACAAAAAATCTTGTAATAATATCGACGACAATTATTAGCTCGGATCCAGCTACAATACAACAGTGATACCATACAACAGCTTTTGTCCGTATTATGAAATCCCGTTGGATGAAACGTGAGGCAATCTAACGGCTGAAATGATTTAATGATACCACTAGGCAACCACGGGAAACCGTTGGAGGAGGTAAAATTTCAGCTGACAAATCATCTCGAGACACCAAAATCAAAGGCAGACGAGTGCAAGTTATTAGAGGGGAAAACATTTGGATGCGTCATATATAAACATGGGGTCCCAGCCGTAGTAAGTGGATGGGGAATTTATTTATGTAGGTGATTCCAGTTGAGAAATAATCTTCATACAGCAAAATCGAAATAAGACGTCAGAATTTGTTGTTGGGGGTGAGTGGGAAGATCTAGAAGAGATGTATACGAACATGGGGCCGAGCAGTGCGAAACCAATGTCGAAATTGTGACGATAGCGGCAAAATGCAACCCATATTGAGAGGTGGTGGAATCATCTTGTTGTTTTCTTTCTCAATTTATGAATACATCACTGTCCTCTTATCACATGTTTCTTCACAACTTATAAACCCAGAATGCAGAGCATTCAAATTCTATATTTCATTGGTTTTCTAAATAAACACTTCCACACCGATCTTGGAGTTCCCCATTTTCCCAATTCTGTGCTAATCTTGCTTAGTAAAATTGATGAATTTCAGTTGCATACCAAAAGCTAAGACATACAGTCCCATTAAATTACTTACAACAAAAAACATAACATACCTCGCTCAAATTACTTTTACATATTATGCCATTTTTTTCCATCTATGCTTTAATCGTCCAGCAAAGAAACTAACACAAATCCCTAATTAAACGTGTGTAATTTGCGGGTTGAAATGGAAATGAGGCCATCTGACAAATTTATGGCCCACCAATAACTAACGCATAATCATCCACACATCGAAATTAATTTCAGATTACTGAAAAAATTATTCAAGCTTAGTCACTTTTTGCTACGAATTCCCCTCTCTCTAATTGACAAATTTGTCTTCTATTGCTTCCCCATTCGAACCCTATAAAGTAACTAAGCTAAAGTCACTTATCACAGCGCCTCGGTTTTGACCATTTTTAACCGATTTCCCCGGTTTCCTTCAATACATACGTGGCGATCTCTAATGCGTTCGATAAGTTACTTTTAAATCCAATGGTTACATCACAAAAAGACAAAAACCGTGATACAATATCACAGTTGTAAGTAGCTCAGCACTATTAGAGCATCTCCAAGAGACTCTATCAATTTTACTCTTCAAATATTTATTTGCTTACTTATGTGGCAAATAGAAGAATAAAAAAATATGATATTCTCTAAAAGACTCTTTAAATAAAAATAACTTAATATTATTTTAATTAAATAATTATTTTTTTTAAAAAAAGTTAATAGTAATTAAAGCACTTTTTTATTTTTCTCCAATGAAAAGTAATAAAGTATAAATTGAAGAGTGAGAAGTCAATTCTCTAAATTTGAAGAGAGAGAATCATTTCGTATTTGAAGAATATTAATTGGAGTGTATTTTGGAGCCTTAAATATTAAGGTGGCTCTTCAAATAATTAATAAAATCTTATTTGAAGAGTCTTTTGGTAATGTTCTTAACTCTTGAGCAATCTGGACCTTGCTGAAATTATACAAACAAAAAAAAATTGCTTTCACATTATTTCAGAGACCCAAAAAAAAAAAAAAAAAAAAAAAAATCTGGAGCGACGAATTAAAAGCGCAAACCCAAAACTATTAAATTACCGAATAGATAATTTTGATTTGGTGCACTTTTTGGGCAGCCATTTTGCCACTATTTGATATTTTATTGTAAAAGCTCAGATTTATACCTTAATTTTTTTAAACCTTTTTTATTGTACTTTTTAAATTTATAATTTATTAACTTTTTTATTAGATCATGTATTAAAATTTGTGTTAATAAAATTCAAACTTTAGATATATGTTATGGTTAAATTAAATAAATATTAAAAAGTGTATTTCATTTAAAAATAAAATATATATTCTTTATTTTTTGAGCATTTATTGGGGTTATGAAAATGAGCATTTTTTGAAAAGAATATTATATAAATTCTTTTATTTTTTGAGCACTTATTTCATGAAAATAAAATATATATTTTTTGAGCATTCAAACTTTAAATAAGGACGATGGAAACTCATTACCATATAGCCTCAATATAAAGGACCAATCTACGTTACAGAATCCGTAACATACGGACCCAATGGCAAGTAGCACACGTGTCCTGAGGAGTGAGAAAAACCGTGCAAATGCAGGCAATAGGAGTTGGCCTCCATCTCGTGAGGACAAGTGGACAACAATTTTTTGTTGGAAGTGTTACGACTTACAATTTACATGCGGACCCTCACTTGTGCTGATAAAGTCTTTTGTTAAATAAAGAAAAAGGAAAAAAAAATTGGAATTTTGCTTTGATATTCAATTGCCATCCTATTAATCCCCCAAGGCCCCAAGAGCTCAGCCCTTTCATATGGTTAGATGAGAGGTAAATTCTTCTTCCATTGCAAAATTATGAGGTTTTCTTTTGACATTCCGTTTCCAGAAATGAATTGTCCTGTTGATGTGAGACTCGTGTTTCTACCATTGCTAAATCTTGTAGTCTTCTTTTTCTTCCTGAGATCTCAAGATGGTCAGTCTTGGTCCCTCCAGGATGGAGCCAACCACATACTTTTGTACCCAATTTTAAAGCTTCCATTCCCCTTCCTGAGTCTTGCCCTCCTGATATTACTCCTCTTTCTCCTCACAGCCATCAGGGTTCCTCTCAGAGTGAGCAGCCCCATGTCCGTGAGTTGTGGAGATCATCTCCCTTGTCTGTTGGCAATATCAACAATCGCGTCTCTCATTTTGGCTCCATCTCTTTTCTTGTTGGTTTATCTGTGTCTCATGATCCTATCACTCTTTTATGTTATGTCAACTTCTCTGTTCAAGCGCTTCTGCAAAGGACGCACTGTTGTTCCTGAATCTGATGGTCAAGTTGAAGTTGGACATGTAGCTGAAGCTGAAGTTGAAGTTGAAGTTGAAGTAGACGGTGGGCGCATCCATGACCTGCAGCCAAGTCCATCTGGGGATATGGTGTGATTGTGGTGACTTGAGCTTCCATAGTTCCATGCAACCACTACTACCTATGGCTGGCTAGAGGTGCTACAGCAATAATATATTCTACTGTTTTATTTTTTATTTTTTAAGAAAAAGATAAAAATCAGTTCAGTTGTGTCAGTTATGCATACGATTCCGTATAGACGACGTAGACAACGAATTTTTTTTTTTAATAATATTTATGAGATTCGCGTGTCTCTCTCTGTTAACAATTTTCACTGTGTCTCCCCATCAACACGCAGTACTAACGTTGAAAAGAATATTATATATAAATGGTTTTGACGGCTCTGGTGTTGGAGTTGATGGTTTGGATGGCACTGGAGCTGGCGACGATGGTTTAAACGGTTGAGGTGTCGGAGCTGGTGTAAGTTGTGGAGGTGAAAGTCGCGGTGGAAACTGCACTGGTGGTGGATATTGAACTGAAGGAGGTGGTGGAGGTGAAGGTGAGGGTGGCGATCTTACTGGTGGAGGAGGAGAGTGCACAGGTGGAGGTGGGGATTGCACTGGTGGTGGATATTTAACTGAAGGAGGTGGTGGAGGAGATTCTGGCAGAGGTGAAGGTGGTGGGGTGAACTGAACCGATGATGGTGGATATTGAACTGGTGGAAGCAATGGTTTTGATGGTTCAGGTGCTGGTGCCGATGGTCTCCATGGTTGGGGTGGAGTATGTGATCTAACTCTCCAATTTCTTCAGTTAAGCTTTAGTTCTGGTAATTCATTACGATTTCTTTGTTAAATGAATACGTGCGGCCCGCAGATAAATTAAAAATTAAACAATAGTTGCTTCTCAATTCTCATTGTGATGTTTTAAAGAAACTTATTTTATCTTAATTGTTCTTTTTATATTTATATTTACATTTTGTTTTAATATATATGTATCTATTATGAGGATGTAATTACATTTATTATATTTACAAAGTGGAACGCAAATCTTTTTTTCCATTTTTTTTTTTTTTTGGTTTGGAATGGAAAGTGTTTGGTTTTCTATTGTCGATGTCAGTGGATCTCATGAAATGGCAGGTCGCTTTTAGTATAGTTGCTATTTTCGTCTTCATCAGAGAAAGGAGCTGAAAAGCACTTTTCTGCTTCTGGTACTTATTTCTATATTGGTTTATTTTTTTCTTTTTATAGTAATATTTATGATTTTCCAGGAAAGAAGTGGTTGTTTAGTTATTTATGATACGGAGAACGGTATATTAATCTTAATTTTGTGTCAAATTTATTCTTTTTTTTTTAATTTTTATACTGACCATTTTCTATACATATATACCAATTCAGCTTTATAAATTAAGATTTTACATTTATAAATTTAAAATAAAAAATCAGGATTAACGTACCCCACCTAATGTTCAAAGATTTGCAAATAGACACAATGAGAAAAGATGAGATAAGGTCTTCAAAACGGGTCCCATGCACGCGACATTTAACATGTTTCCGTCCAATCATTCTTGAAGCTGAAAAGGGTCGTATGTTTTTCTTCGTGAGAAGGAATTGGACCACGTTGCTCCCTTATCTATACGTGTTTCCTGGCCTTCTTCTTCCCGAGTTCAAGTTCTTTGTACACAGCCAAAAAAAAAAATTCCAATAGAGCGTTGGGGGCTTCAAGGGATTATCGATGGAGTCATCGGTAGATGAAAACCAGCGCCGCCCCTCCGTTTGATTTCTCCTGAAGAAGAGGTTTGATAGATATTTTCTTTCTTTTTCATTTTTTGTCTTTGTTTTTTAATTTTTTTTATGTGCCCATCCAAAGTTATGCCTGCAGCTGGAACCGAACATATAAAATTTAAGGATGATTTAGAATGCATGTTAAGGAATTAATTTTATTACCTTATAACCTAGTAATGGCGGACCTATTACTTCATGAAATGGGAAAATCATGTGGAATATTGAATTGTGGACTTGATCCTGATCTAGAGCTTAGTGGAAAATGTCTGAAGTTGCTTTGTTTGATTAATATTAGCTTTAGGAGAAGTATTAGTACACTAATACTAGTATGGGTTCTTATAATTTCTTCTTCAGTCATTAATTAAGATCCAATCATATAGCTAGTAAAAGAAACATATTGTAATTAATTAGTCTATAACAGATTCAATCTGACTGTACCATAAGGATTTGTGTGTGTATTAATGACTACAGTTCAATTTATATATGGAAACTCAGCAACCAATTCCAACAATGAGCTTTCAAATAATAAAGGCGTTAAATATCCCAATTTATCAAAATTTGACTATTGAAAAATTTATTTTGAGTAGATTAACTTAGACTCTTGTTAGACTTCAGGCAATTACATGTATACATCTGTTTGAAGCTTTAATTACTTGTGGACTAAGGGAAGAGTGAATATACATTGGATTTACAAATAATCTTTTTTCCTCTCATAATTTGTTAACACAGTAATTTAAATATTTAATCCATTGTCTACTTGTAATAAATAATCCGTTAATCTATTTTGATGTGTGTTTGTAGTAGATGTACAATCCTACTCAAATCTGTCTATGTTAAATGAAATTTTAATTTATTTCAAAGTAAATAGTATATGTAGACAATTGATTAAGAAAAATGACTTGCACCATAGAAATGCAAGACCCAAGTTGCCTAAAAATTTGCCTTGATGGGGTCGAGGTAAGTGGCTAAAAGTGATTTGCACCGAATTGGATTCATCCCCTTACACAGATTGCCTACCATCTCTGAACTACACCGTAAGATAGGAATCTTATTGATGATATTATCTCACATTGAAGGAGAATAATAACTAGGCAAACAATATAAACTTGAGGAATTTTTTATTGTTGAACTAATTCTTGGGTTAAATTGGACCCTGGTTTTCTATAAATTTAAAAAACCCCAATTGGATTCAGCCCCACAGACTAGAGGCTTATCAAGCTCTTTTGAGACCAAAGTCCTTATGAGATCCCGCAGTAACCTTGTATGTCAGAGGACGAGAAAAGGGTGTGTTCAAGTGGGTTAGTTGAGGATTGTTGGCATCTTCCGTTATTGCGACACCCCAAATTTATCATAAGTTGAATTTTATCTATTTACTTTATAATAATATATGTGTTTCCTGATTGCAACGAAGTAGTGGACTTACTTAACAATTCCAAGAGCAGTAGAACAGGTATAAGTTGGGTTATCTCGGACATCCAGGAGAAACAAAGAGATTTTAAAGAGGTCAAGTTCAGACATATTCCTAGAACCTGTAACACTTGTGCCCATTCCCTGGAAAAGCTTGCTATAGGAGCAAATACTTCAGCCATCTGGCTGGACCAAATTCCAGCAGAGATATATTGAATCAGTCCTTTGATGTCATGTTTGATGAACAATGATGTATCTGCTTTGGAGTTGAAGAAGTTCCAGGTGGTGAGACAATGTTTAAGCTTGTCATACCAGGCTCTTGGAGCTTGTTTCAACCCATAAAGAGCTTTGTTGAGCTTGCATACATAACCTTCTTTAACTGTAAATCCCTCTGGTTGTGTCATGTATACATCTTCTGTCAAATCTCCATTAAGAAAGGCATTATTGATGTCGATTTGCCTAACTTTCCAGCCTTGCATCACAGCTAAGCTCAAGATTACTCTGACTGTAGAGGATTTAATCACAGGACTGAAAGTTTCTGATGCTTTGGAAGAGTTTATTGCTAAACTAAGCAAAGTGTTTGCTCTAAAGGATTTGGGGTTACTTGCTTATTTTCTGGGTGTGGAAGTCTGCTATACAGATCATGGGATGCATCTTTCGCAAACCAAATATATTAAGGATCTGTTAGGTAGAGCTTCAATGCAAGACTGTAAAGGTGCTGACACACCTTTCAGCACAGGTCTTAAGCTGGAAAGGCATGCTAGGGGACCCTTGGGGCAGGAGTTTGAAAACCCAACCCTTTATAGAAGTCTTGTTGGAGGTCTTCAGTACTTAGTATTGACAAGACCTGATATTGCATACTCTGTACATAAACTTAGTCAGTATCTTAGTTCTCCTACAATCCAGCATTGGTTAGCCTGTAAAAAGGTCCTCAGATATCTTCAAGCTACCATTACTCATGGTCTCTATCTACAGCAAGGGGAATCACTTGAAGTTGCTGGTTTAAATGGTTATTCAGATGCAGATTGGGCTTGTGATATTGATGATAGAAAATCCATTGGAGCATACTGCATTTATCTCGGCAACAATCTAATTTCTTGGTCATCTAAAAAGCAAGGGGTTGTGGCTAAGTCCAGTACTGAAAGTGAATACAGGGCCTTATCATCAGCATGTTCAGAACTCTCCTGGCTTCAGTCTTTGTTTTCTGAATTAAACATAGCCCAGTTGCCTACTTCAGTGCTTTGGTGTGATAATCAAAGTGCAGGGGCACTAGCTAGAAATCCTGTGTTTCACTCTAAGTCCAAGCATATCGAGTTAGATGTGCATTACATTAGAGATAAGGTTCTCAGCAAAGAATTAGAAGTTCGATATATTCCTACTGAGGAGCAAGTGGCTGACATTCTCACCAAACCTTTATCTTTTCCTCAGTTAAGCTATTTTCGATCCAAGCTCAATGTCATCAACAGACCATTGAGCTTGAGGGGGGATGTTAAGGATGTTAAGGAAGCTCATCTGGTTAGCTGTACAATAAGCAAAACAAAAGATAAAGCAGAGGATTGCAGCAGCTGCAGCATACGGTTAAAGGTTGATGACATGGCTGTCCAGGTGGCACCAGGAGGTTATGTAATTACCAGCACACGTGAAGATTCGTTTTGAGCTGTTATCTTTAGCTTTGTATATAAACAATAATGTAATCATTTTCTGCTTGATTGATTCAGCATGAATAAAATGATTTTCTAGAATCCTCTGAACTTCAGTTTTATTTTTCCTCAGCTTTCTTTTACTTTCTCATCAACCAAACAGTCTTATTAAAAATAGTTTTATGACTGTTTAGTTGATGAGAAAGTAAAAGAAAGCTGAGGAAAAATAAAACTGAAGTTCAGAGGATTCTAGAAAATCATTTTATTCATGCTGAATCAATCAAGCAGAAAATGATTACATTATTGTTTATATACAAAGCTAAAGATAACAGCTCAAAACGAATCTTCACGTGTGCTGGTAATTACATAACCTCCTGGTGCCACCTGGACAGCCATGTCATCAACCTTTAACCGTATGCTGCAGCTGCTGCAATCCTCTGCTTTATCTTTTGTTTTGCTTATTGTACAGCTAACCAGATGAGCTTCCTTAACATCCTTAACATCCCCCCTCAAGCTCAATGGTCTGTTGATGACATTGAGCTTGGATCGAAAATAGCTTAACTGAGGAAAAGATAAAGGTTTGGTGAGAATGTCAGCCACTTGCTCCTCAGTAGGAATATATCGAACTTCTAATTCTTTGCTGAGAACCTTATCTCTAATGTAATGCACATCTAACTCGATATGCTTGGACTTAGAGTGAAACACAGGATTTCTAGCTAGTGCCCCTGCACTTTGATTATCACACCAAAGCACTGAAGTAGGCAACTGGGCTATGTTTAATTCAGAAAACAAAGACTGAAGCCAGGAGAGTTCTGAACATGCTGATGATAAGGCCCTGTATTCACTTTCAGTACTGGACTTAGCCACAACCCCTTGCTTTTTAGATGACCAAGAAATTAGATTGTTGCCGAGATAAATGCAGTATGCTCCAATGGATTTTCTATCATCAATATCACAAGCCCAATCTGCATCTGAATAACCATTTAAACCAGCAACTTCAAGTGATTCCCCTTGCTGTAGATAGAGACCATGAGTAATGGTAGCTTGAAGATATCTGAGGACCTTTTTACAGGCTAACCAATGCTGGATTGTAGGAGAACTAAGATACTGACTAAGTTTATGTACAGAGTATGCAATATCAGGTCTTGTCAATACTAAGTACTGAAGACCTCCAACAAGACTTCTATAAAGGGTTGGGTTTTCAAACTCCTGCCCCAAGGGTCCCCTAGCATGCCTTTCCAGCTTAAGACCTGTGCTGAAAGGTGTGTCAGCACCTTTACAGTCTTGCATTGAAGCTCTACCTAACAGATCCTTAATATATTTGGTTTGCGAAAGATGCATCCCATGATCTGTATAGCAGACTTCCACACCCAGAAAATAAGCAAGTAACCCCAAATCCTTTAGAGCAAACACTTTGCTTAGTTTAGCAATAAACTCTTCCAAAGCATCAGAATCAGGTCCTGTGACTAGGATATCATCAACATAAATCAGAACTATGATCAGTCCTTTGATGTCATGTTTGATGAACAATGATGTATCTGCTTTGGAGTTGAAGAAGTTCCAGGTGGTGAGACAATGTTTAAGCTTGTCATACCAGGCTCTTGGAGCTTGTTTCAACCCATAAAGAGCTTTGTTGAGCTTGCATACATAACCTTCTTTAACTGTAAATCCCTCTGGTTGTGTCATGTATACATCTTCTGTCAAATCTCCATTAAGAAAGGCATTATTGATGTCGATTTGCCTAACTTTCCAGCCTTGCATCACAGCTAAGCTCAAGATTACTCTGACTGTAGAGGATTTAATCACAGGACTGAAAGTTTCTGAGTAGTCAACCCCTGCAGTTTGATGGAATCCTTTTGCAACCAGTCGAGCCTTATGCTTGGAAATTGATCCATCAGTGTTGTATTTAGTTCTGAAAACCCACTTGCAACCAACAACTTTGAAATCTGAACATATTGGTACAAGACTCCAGGTGTTGTTTTTTATGAGTGCATCGTATTCAGTTTGCATAGCAGCTTTCCAATTTGGATCAGACAATGCTTCAAAAGGTGTATTTGGTTCAAGACTGTTGTGAGAAGTAAGAAAGGCTTTGGGTTTAAAAATACCAGCTTTTGCTCTGGTTATCATGTGATGAGTTGAGGTTATAGTGGTGGGCTGAGAATTTGAAACTGGAGCAAGTGAAGATGGGGACATTTGAGCTTCAGATGATGATGGACAGTGAGAAGTATGGTTATTTTGTGTAGTTGAAGATGAAGAGATAGGTGATGTATTAGGTGAATTGAAAGAAGCATTTGTATCTAGACAATGAGAAATGAGATCATTACCTGGAGCATCAGCTGCAAAGGTGTTAAGATTGCTGTTTGCTGCTGGCAAGGAGTATGTCTGTAGAAGATTGTATTGAGAAACTGAAGTATTTGGTTGAGAAGAAGAGTGATTGAAAAGTGATGGATATGGAAAAGAATTTTCATCAAATAGAACATGACTTGATATATACACTTTTCCAGAAGGATGCAAACATTTATATCCTTTATGGAGAGGACTGTAACCTAAGAAGACACACTTAGAAGTATGAAAGGAGAATTTGTGTTTATTGTAATCCCTGAGAAAAGGAAAACAAGAACACCTAAAACTTCTAAGAAAGTTGTAATCTGGTTTCAAATGGAAAATTGTTTCATATGGTGATTTCATAGATAATGTAGGAGTAGGTAGTCTATTAATGATGTAAGTGGCTGTGTGAAATGATTCCCACCAGAATTTTATAGGTAAAATAGCTTGTGCAAGTAAGGTTAAGCCAAGTTCTGTGATATGTCTATGTTTCCTCTCTACTGTTCCATTTTGGTTATGTGTGTAAGGACAAGAATGCCTGAACAAAATGCCTTCTTGATGAAGATAAAGAACAAAAGATCTGAACTCACCACCCCAATCAGATTGTAAGCACTTGGTAGATCTATTAAGTTTTTTTTCAATCTGAGTTTTGAAGATTTTGAAAACAGAGAGAGTTTCACTTTTGGTTTTTAATGGAAATATCCAGGTAAACCTTGTAAAATCATCAACAAAGCTTACATAGTATCTATAGCCTTGTGAGGAAAGTACAGGAGCAGGCCCCCACAAATCTGTATGTAAAAGTTCTAAGGGACTGTTGGTTTTGATGAAGCTAGCTGGAAAATGTAATCTATGTAACTTTCCCATCATACAAGCATCACAAGATTCAACAAATTTACTTCCATTTATTGCCTTCAAGGCTGGATAGGTTTTGATTACATGATCTAATATCTTTGAACTTGGATGTCCTAGCCTCTGATGTAAAACAGCAGTACTTAACAAACACCTAGAATTCATACATGGAACTGAAGTGTTGTATGAACAAGAGAGTTTATCTTGCAAATCAGAAGAAACAGCAGAAAACATTGAAAGAGGAACAGCTGGAACAGCAGACTCAATACTTTTGACATGAATTCGAGAATGAGAATGTGTTTTATTGGGTGACACCAACAGCAATCTGTATAAACCTTTATCAGCCTTGCCCTGCAGTATGATCAAATTCTTCACCTTGTCCTTCACAAAACAAAATTTTTCAGTGAACTCAACTATCACATTATTGTCTTTGGTTAGCTGAGATATGCTAATAAGATTTTTGGTGATTTGAGGCACCAGCAATATGTTGTTAAGATTGAGTGTAAGTGAAGCATTGGTATTACCATCAAGCATTTTTAAAGTAGCATGACCAAGGTGAGTAATGCTCAAACCAGCACCATTACAAACTACAAGTTTAGATATACCTGCAAAAGGCTCAGCAGAATGCATGTTGTTCATGTCATTAGTGAGGTGATGTGTTGCCCCACTGTCAAGATACCAGTTGGTATCTGAAGCTCCATCCATATTTGCTAGATAGGCTGACTTAGGATTCCTATTTGGTGGTGGCTTATAAGCACTTGAAGCAATGAACTCCTCAAGTTTCCAGCAAATATTAGCAGTATGACCTGTTTTGAAACAAATTTGACAGGTAAGTTTAGAGGCATTCCATTGAGGTTTGACATTTCCAGATGGCTTATTACTGAAGTTACCATATCCTCCAGGATTCTGATTCCAGTTCCCTCCATTTCTTTGATTGTCACCAGAATATCCTCTTTGCTGGAAATTAACACCAGACATATTTCCTCCATTGGCTCCAGCACCTCCAGAATTTCCTTTATAACCACCATATCCATAATTTCCAGCATTTCCAAAACCAAGATTATATCCATAACCACCAAAATTTTTACCTCCAGATGTAAAACCTTTCTTAAATCCTCTGTTCTGAACTAAATTTGCTTCAAAATTTTGTTTCACATCCATACCAGCAAGCATATGTGCTTGTTGTTCTATCCTAGCTTCTTGAGTTAACAACATTGCATAAGCCTCATTTACATTCATTTTTCCAACACCAATTTGACCAGTTATATATGTAGCCACAGAGTTATATTCAGGTCCTAAACCAGAAAGTATGTGCAAAATCAAATCATCATCACTTAATGCACTTCCAGCAGCAGCCATATTATCAGCTATATTCTTCATCTTAATGAAATAATCTGTAACTTTCAAATCATCTTTCCTAGTTGAATTCATCATGTACCTTAGATGCAACAATTTAGATTTTGACTGTGAGCCGAATTGTACCTTAATAGCCTTCCAAACCTCAAGAGAAGTTTCTAGACTGAAGACTAGACTGATGATGCCTTCACTCATTGAAGAAAGCAGCCATCCAAGAAGCATCTGATCTTGTGATCTCCAGGTGATGTACTCTGGATTCTCAACAGATCTGAGATCATCACCAACTCTTTGAGCAGTGTGAGAAGGTGGAGGAGTTACTGACTCATCAATGAATTTTTCCAGTCTATTTCCACGAATGGAAGCAAGAACTTGAGATCTCCAAATCAAGTAATTCGATTGATCCAGCTTAACAGGAGTGTTAAATGAAAAGGTAACTGTGCTTGAATTAATGGCGGCATTATGAACTATATTAGAAGAAGAAGCAAGATGTACTGAAGTCATACTAGCTCTGATACCAAGTTAAAAATAGTTTAATGACTGTTTGGTTGATGAGAAAGTAAAAGAAAGCTGAGGAAAAATAAAACTGAAGTTCAGAGGATTCTAGAAAATCATTTTATTCATGCTGAATCAATCAAGCAGAAAATGATTACATTGTTGTTTATATACAAAGCTAAAGATAACAGCTCAAAACGAATCTTCACGTGTGCTGGTAATTACATAACCTCCTGGTGCCACCTGGACAGCCATGTCATCAACCTTTAACCGTATGCTGCAGCTGCTGCAATCCTCTACTTTATCTTTTGTTTTGCTTATTGTACAGCTAACCAGATGAGCTTCCTTAACATCCTTAACAGAATGTATTAAACAATGTTGTCTGATTTATGAAAGGATTACTTTCAATCAAAAAAAAAATATATATATATATATATATATATATATATGTTTCCTAAGTTGAATTTTATCTATTTATTTTATAATTATGTATGTTTCAGGTGAATTGGGTCTTCTTCTGACTTGACCATGGCATTGCCTATATGAATCTGTGTCCTCTGGTTGATGAGCTGGTAAATATATCTTCTTGATTTTGAATAATTACATAAGAAATTCAATGAAATATTCATTAAGGATTTATAAATGAATTTAATGAGTTTAATATTTAAAAATTCCTTCATTATTTACTAAATATTTAAAAATACTTGCATAAACAGGTCAATAAGCCCAACAGCTAAAGTTTTAAAAAGAGACAGAAAAACGCTGTCATCTTTCAATTTTTCTCCCTGTAACTTTCTCTCTCAATTTTTTTTTTTTTTTTGGCTTCATTCTTCTGTAATTTCCATTTTTGGTTTGCAGGATAGAACCGCCTGAGTTTACCCTGGTTAAAGGTAGCAGCGTAGCTGCAAAATTTGGCACTGCTGGTGCTTCTTATAGTTTAATTTGATGATATTGATGTCATACGTTCTTCTGTTTTGTAACAAGGGTCAATTTGTTAGTGTGAGGAGTGTTCGGTATTAATTACTCAAGTAGCTTTGGATATAGAATCTTTTATCGGTTGTCATAGATAGTGTAATTTTGCATTTTATGTTCCACTTCAATTGATTAAAAGCTTATCATATTTCAAAGTTATGCAAAAGCTTTTTTTCAAACTAAAAATTTGAAACTACCACATAAATTAGTTGAACATATTTGGTTATCGCTTTAATATCTCCTTTTTTCTTTGCCCAAATGAAAATGTTGGTCCAAGTAGAAGTAGCTTTTTGGACGTGGAATCTTTTGTTGGATGTTTCGACTTTATGCAGCCACCAATTGAAAGCATTATTTCATTCATAATGTCACATGGTTTCCTTATTACTTAAGAAAATGGCTTAGGGCCGGACTACCAATGAGCTAATCAATAGCCGAACAAGGATATCCATTGTTGTCTGTAATGTACTTGTTTTCTCAGCTTATAGATTATCCAAAAAGCAGGCACAACTTCCACTGCGAAATACGAAATTTTCTTTTGACATTCAGTCTTTTTGTTTAGAAAGATTGGACGAACGGCGTGTATCCTACCTAGTATGAGTGTTCTCTGCGAAGTAAGATTCAAATCATGAATTAAAAAATTAGGGTTTCTCCGGGTACGGGTTTTTTCACCGTTCTAAAGTATTAGCAAAATGGTAAATTCGGGATTTCCCTTTGACGTCTCCTTGTCGTTGCTGATTATAAATTTTCTTTTGATATTCAATTTGTTGTTTTAGTTATGTATATATATGGCGACATATAGATGAAGCGGACAATGAATGGTTTATTATAATATTTATAAGATTCTGAGTCACTGTGTGTCTCTGTCTATTAATGCTTATTATTATTATTATTACTATTATTATTAGATTTTAGTAATTATATTTATAAAGTCGAATCCAAGTCACTCTTTTTTCTTCTTTTATTTATTTTTTTCTGTGATGAGTTGTGGCATCTTTCTGTCTTGCCGCCTTAGATTCTATTTTGAGCAGATTAACTGAGAAATATGAAAGACTTTTGGGCAATTACAAATATTTTTCCATTTAAAATTTTAATTGTACCTATGATTTTTGGTTTAATATGCATGGGAAATTTTAATTTGTCACCAATTTAATTGTACCTATGATTTTTGGTTTAAAATGCCTGGGATAAATGCATTGATCTCAATTACAGTGCAATGTCACCATGAATAATACATGAAGAAAATATGAAACGAAGTGTTTGGCTTAAAAGAAAATAACAGAGAAAATAATCTTTTGATTTTCCAAAACTTTTATTTCATATTAAGAATGATTACATTACTTCTATTTATACTAACTAAACAATAACTAACTAAGAATCAACTCCAGCTAATCATTTGTTCAGTACACACTGTGAATAATAACATACTTTAACTAATCATGCTGAGCTGGCAGTCTGGACTGTTGCGTTGCTTAACAGCTTCTGATAGTTCGACTTGAGTTGACCCAAGCTCTGTTTTCTCATGCTCTGCATAATGTGCTTCCTTAACAGCCCCCCTCAAACTCAATGGGCAGAGATGCACATTGAGCTTTGCTCTCAAATAATTGAAGTGTGTAAATGAGAGAGGTCTGGTCATTATATCAGCAATTTGCTCTTCACTGGGTATATAATGAATGCTTAACTCTCCTGCAACCACTTTGTTTCGGATGAAATGCATATCTATTTCGATATGCTTTGTTCGTGAATGGTATACAAGATTTCTTGCTAGTTCAGTGGCACTAAGGTTATCACACCATATAGTAGGCTTCTCAATGCAATGAAGCTTCATCTCAGAAAACAAAGATTGCAGCCAAACCAATTCAGCACTTGCAGAAGCTAATGACCTATACTCACTTTCTGCACTGGACCTAGTTACCACAGACTGTTTCTTTGAGGACCAAGAGATTAGGTTGTTGCCTAAGTAGATACAATAGGCACCCACAGATTTCCTGTCATCCAGATCACAAGCCCAGTTTGCATCTGTGAATGCAGTAAGCTTTATATCTCCATATTTCATAAACTTGAGCCTATAATCTTGTGTAGCTTTCAGGTATCTTAAAACTCCCTTGCATGCCATTAAACGTTGTAATGTAGGAGTAGAAACATATTAACTAAGTTTATGAACAAAAAATGCAATTTCAGGTCGTGTTAATACCAGATATTGCATTCCCTCAACATTGCTTCTGTAGAGAGTAGGATTTGCAATGTATTGTCCAAGAGCTCCTTGAATTTCTTTCTGCAACTTCAAACCAGCACTCATAAGAGTATCAATGCCCTTGCAATCCAGCATATCAACCTTTGAAAGTAGATCTCTGATGTACTTTCTCTGGGAAAGATATACACAGTCTTTGTCATAAAGAACTTCAATGCCCAGGAAATAAGACAATTTGCCAAGATCTTTCAATGCAAAGGTATTACTGAACTTAGCAATAAACTTTTCCAGATCATCATTATTCTGCCTTGTAATCAGAATATCGTCAACATAGATAAGTACCATTATCATAGATGATGTGGTTCCTCCTATGAATATAGAGGTGTCAGCTTGTGAATTTTCAAATCCCCACTGCAATAGGTACCCTTTAAGTTTGTCATACCAAGCTCTTGGAGCTTGTTTAAGACCATACAAAGACTTATGAAGTTTGCACACAAAATCAGGTCTTTGATTATCAACAAAGCCCTCAGGTTGATCCATAAAAACTTCCTCTGACAAATCCCCATTAAGAAAGGCATTGTTGATATCAACTTACCTAATTGACCATTGATTCATCACTGCAAGACTTAGCACAACTCTGATAGTGGCTGGTTTTATCACTGGACTGAAAGTCTCAAAATAGTTCACCCCTGCAATCTGTTGAAAACCCTTTGCCACTAACCTAGCTTTGTACTTAGCTAAACTACCATCAGTGTTGTGTTTAACTCTGTATACCCACTTATTGCCAACTATCTTTTGATCACTTGTTCTTGGAACCAATGACCATGTATTGTTATGAGTTAAAGCATCAAATTCATTTTTCATAGCTGCAAACCAATTTGGATCATGTAATGCCTCATGAACTGAATCTGGTTCCTTGTGTTCAAGAACTGCTGTGTATACCTTAGGTTTAAAGATACCAGCTTTACTCCTGGTAATCATTTGGTGTGTGTTTGGTTTAGATGAAGTGTTTAGAGATGAAACTTGTTGAATGATTACTGGTGTTTGTATAGTTGATGGAGAAGATGTAGGTAGAACAGGTAAAATGTGAGATTGTATAGGTTCTTCTGGTATAATGTGCTGGGAAGAAGTTGAGTTAACCAAGTGTTCAGAACCACTGCAATTGGAACTTACAGAGTTAGGATTATTCAAGCTGCCATCAAGAGAAAAAGGAGTTACAGATAGAGTAGTGAGATGATAGACTTGTTGAGGAGTAAGATGAATAGGAGAGCAAAAATTGGATTTCTGTGACTCGAAAATACTTGAGTAAGGAAATGTATTTTCATAAAAAACATGTCTAGCTATGTAGACTTTTCCAGAAGGATGAAGACACTTATACCCTTTGTGAGATGGACTATACCCAACAAAAATGCATTTACTTGAATGATAGTCAAATTTATGTCTATTATAATCTCTTAAGTAGGGATAACAACAACAACCAAAACATCTAAGCATGTTATAATCTGGTTTATGATTGAACAATTTCTCATAGGGTGTATCAAAATGAAGAGTGGCAGAGGGTAATCTATTAATGTGATAAACTGCTGTGTGAAAGGCATCCCACCAAAATTTAAAAGGTAAGTGAGCTTGAGCTAGTAAGGTGAGTCCTAATTCTACAACATGTCTATGTTTTCTTTCAGCTACCCCATTTTAATGATGTTTGTAGGGACAAGGGTGTCTAAATAAGATTCCAGATTGATTCAAAAAACTAGTGAATGGTCTATATTCCCCTCCCCAATCAGATTGCAACATTTTAATGGAGGTATCAAATTGTTTTTCAACTTGCAGTTTGAAGAGTTTGAATACTTCTAAGGCTGCTGACTTTAGTTTCAAAGGAAAAATCCAAGTATACTTACTAAAGTCATCTGCAAAGCTGATATAGTATGAATAACCCTCTTTGGAAGGATGAGGTGAAGGACCCCAGAGGTTTGTATGAATTAGTTCAAGAATTTTGGTTGTTTTGGTTTCAGTAGCAGGAAAATGCAGTCTATGTGATTTTCCCATTTGACATTCTTCACAAATGATTTCAAGTGCTTGCTGTTTCATCCTTTGAGAAATATTAATAGACTTGACTTATTTTAGCAAATGCATTAGTGTATGGAAATTTGGGTGACCAAATCGTTTATGCAAAAGAAGAATTTTATTCATTTCTAAATTGCAGGAATCAACAACAGTATGATAACAGATCTTATTATCTGAAACTTTGCTTTGGACAGTAGGTTGACAATTAAAACTGGAATGACAAACAAATAACATTGACAAAGGCCTATTAGAAATAGTTTGACATAGAAAAGAAGAAGGAAGTGTTTGTGCAGATGGCTTTAAAAGCAGCTTGTATAATCCTTTCTCAGCAAGACCTTGCAGAAGAACTTGCCCCCCTCAGTGTATCCTTCACATAACAAACATCACCAGAAAATTCAACTGTCAAGTTATTATCAGTGGTGAGTTTGGACATGCTTAGCAAGTTTTTAGTAATTGAAGGAACCAGTAGGATATCTTTGAGTGCTATTTGTGTATGAATAGATTTGGCATTTGAATGTGAGTGTTTATAACAAAGGAAAGCATCACCAATATGAGTAATAGCCAAACCTTGACCATTGCCAATGATGAGCTGATCTGACCCTTTGAACTCTTCTCTGACATGCATGTTAGACATGTTGTTGGTCAAGTGATGAGTGGCACCACTGTCGAGATACCATCCATCATCAGCTGGTCCTTCAAAATTAGCAACATATGCAGCTCCAGGTGTTGTGAAATCTTCTGATGCATAAGGTGAGATGGAGTTTGGAGAGTAATACATTGGTTGTTGATAGTTCATATCAAAAGATTCTTCAAATGGACATGTAGAAAATTGTGGTTCAAAAGCAGTCAAGTAGGCAGACTTAGCAGCTCTACCTCTACCAAAAGGTTTTGGTGAAGGTACAAAATCATCTCCATACCTATGCCAACAAGCATCAGCAGTATGCCCTTGCTTGTGATAAATTTGACATACAGGTAGTGTGCCGTCAGAATTTCCAGTATGCATAGAAGGATTTGCAGGCATTGATCTGTGAGTATGCATTGGTTGTCCTCTTCCATAACTACTGAAATTACTATTTCCTGAAGGAAAACCTCTAGGATAATGTTGAAAGAACATGCCTCTACCAAAATTTGGTCTCCTACCACCACCAAAATTACTATTAACACCACGATATCCTCCACCAAAATTGCCATTAACACCATGATATCCACCTCCATATGAACCTCTTTTACTATTACCCCTAATCTAAGAGTAAATTGCATTCATCATGCTATAATTAGCATTGAACACATCTGTAGCATTCTGAGTTTGTTCTAATCTAGCTTCATGTGTAAGGAGTAAGGCATATGCTTCATCATAATCCATTTTGTTTGCAGTGATAATAGATGCTAAATCCAAATAACCAGATCCTAAGCCATTCAGAATTCTCATTAATAGATCCTTTCCAGTTATGGAGTCACCAGCACATGCAAGTTTGTCAGCAAGCATTTTCATTTTGCCACAGTATTCTTCAATAGACATTGAATCTTTTCTTAAAATATTCATCTCATATCTAAGTTGCATCACTCTAGCCTCAAATTGCACTCCAAATTGTTTTTCAATAGAGGTCCAAACAGCAAACGAAGTATCACAACCTAAAACAGAACTTAAAATACCTTCACTGATTGTAGATAACAGCCATCCAAGAAGGATCTGATCTTGAGCACGCCAGTTGATGTAGGCTGGATTCTCAGCTCTTTGTTCTGAAATTTCATCTGATGTTGAAGCTGGATCAGGAAGATATTAATCTGGTACAGCTCGATTTCCAAAAATATAATGTTCAAGTCGATTGCCTCTTATGGATGTGAGAACTTGTTTGCGCCATAGCAAATAATTGGATCGATCAAGCTTTACAGGAGTAGTGAATGTGAATGAAACATTTAAAGGTTGATTTTGATTAAGAAAATTTGGATTTGAGTGAGTTGTACTTGAGTTCGCCATGATTATTGCTCTGATACCATAAAGAAAATATGAAACGAAGTGTTTGGCTTAAAAGAAAATAACAGAGAAAATAATCTTCTAATTTTCCAGATCTTTTATTTCTTATTAAGAATGATTACATCACTTCTATTTATACTAATTAATCAATAACTAACTAAGAATTAAATCCAGCTAATCATTTGTTCAGTATACACTGTGAGTAAAAACAAACTTTAACTAACTGTGCTGAGCTGGCAGTCTGGACTGTTGCGTTGCTTAACAGCTTCTGATAGTTTGACTTGAGTTGACCCAAGCTTTGTTTTCTCATGCTCTGCATAATGTGCTTCCTTAAAAATACAAAGATGGAGAATGTTACTTGTTTGCTAAACTCCAAAAATAAATAATAATAATCATCATCATCGTCATCGCAGCGATCGAGAATGCCTTTGTCAGACTTCAGACTATGACACAAATGCCTTTCAACCAATTGTCGCTGCAAATGTCATACACATCATCATGAATGGCATACCTTGCAATTTATTCAGCATCAAATATCAATTTATTCGGCATCGTCGAGAATGCCTTTGTCAGACTTCAGACTATAACAGCAAAGCCTCTCATATGGTTAGCTGAGCGCTCAAATCTTGTTGCATTGCCAAATATGAAATTCTCATTTGTTATTCAATTGCCAAAAAATGAATTGTCTTGTTGATGCGAAATTTTTGTTTCCACCATTGCTAAATCTTGTAGTCTTCTGTTTCTTCCTGAAATCTCAAGATGGTCAGTCTTGGTCCTTCCAGGATGGAGGCAATCACATACTTTTGTACCCAATTTTAAAGCTTCAATTCCCCTTCCTGAGTCTTGCCGTCCCGATGTTACTGCTCTTTCTCCTCACAGCTATCAGAGTTACTCTCAGTGTAGGCAGCCCCATGTCCGTGAGTTGTGGAGATCATCTCCCTTGTCTGTTGGCAATATCAACAATCGCGTCAGTCATCTTGGCTCCATCTCTTTTTTTGGTGGTTTATTTGTGTCTCATAATCCTTTCACTCTTTTATGTAATGTTAACTTCTCTATTTAAGCGCTGCTGCAAAGGACACACTGCCGCAACACCTCCTGCCGAGGCTGATGATCAAGTTGAAGTTGAAGGTGAGCGCATCCAAAACCTGAAGCCAAGTTCATCTGGGGATCTGGTGTAATTGTGGTGACTTGAGATTCCATGCAACTACTACTACCTATACAGGTGCCACGGTAATAATACATACTCCTGTTGTTATTTTTATTATTGATTAAAAATCTTTTGTTTTTTCAATAATTATGTTCTAATTCAAGTTGAGATATTGTGAAATGTTCAAAATTAGTGATTGCTTTGGTGTGAATGGAAAAATATATACCATCATAACTTCGTTCGAATCGTTATCTTACTTATAATTAATTATACTATTAGTTTTATAGAATAACAATACTAGAAATGCAGCAGTTATAATCTAATGTCCTTGTTGGCCCCAAAAGCCGAGGTCTCTTGTCTTTCTTTGAATATTGATTTGAAAGTATTGGAAAATAAACAATTACAGAATCAGTATTTTTTTTATTTTTTATTTTTTATATTAGTAGATTTTGTATATAGAACTCTTTGTTGTTAGTAACAATGTGATTTTTGATCTTTTATAATCAGGTTAGAATATCTTCTTTATTAACAGCAAGCCCTGGCCTAATTACGAAGACGAAAAGGTCGGGTCCATTACATTTAAAAAGGGAGAGAAGCCCAAGAAGGGAATATGCCCAAAATCAGTTTGACTCCTACGTCCTGAAATTCCAGCCTTTGATTTCTTGTAGCATCAATCATTATTCAATTTGAACCAGACTGAAGGCGGCGGTGACCAAATAGGATTAATTCAGCATCAAAATTGCCTACCATTACATATATCATCTCCGAACTGCGCCGTAAGATGTGAACTTTACTGAGGATATTATCCCACACAGGAGGGGGAATAGTAACAAGGCTAACAATATAAACTTGGACGAATTTTCTATTTTTTAACTAGTTCTTGGGTTAATTTAGACCATGGGTTTCTATAAATCTAAAAATCCCAATAGGATTCGGCCACACATGTAAAGGCTTATCAAACTCAAAGAATTTTTATGAGTGATTGTCGTGTAAATGAGTGATTGAGAACATATAAATGGATCTTAATTTTTTATTTATTTATAATGACGTAAATGTCAATTAATTATGTTGAAAATATTTTTATTTATAAAAAAAATAAAATGTCACTTATATTCAAATGTTAGAAAAAGAAAAACGAATATATCTTTCAAACATTGGTATTCAAATTTGAGAAATATTCAGATTCATTCAGATTTTAAATAAAATAATAAAAGCTACCTCAAAATCTACAACTTTTGTTTATAGATTTTACTTTCCATTTAACAATTTTGTGATATTATTTATTATTAATCATGCATGATTTAGATTATTAGTTTATGATTTTTATTTTTATCAATCATCAATTAATAAACCTCCAAAGAAATGTTAAAATCTCTATTATATAAATTTGTTTTAACAAATCAGTAGATAAAAATATACAAATAATTACATCTTAATCATACATTATAAATAATAAAAGTCTGCACCAAATTAAGATTGCCAAGATTGTGAAAAAATTTTAAATCTTTAGAATCATGTTTGTAATAATAAAAGAAACAATATGTTCATAATTTCAAAGTCAAAGACTTTTATATATTTTTTCTCTACACGCGCTTAAGGATTATGATTGTGGTGGGATGATTATATGCTTACATAGTGTTCTTGACTTTTCAACTGGACAGGAGACTAAATAATTGTTTGACAAATCAAAGTAATTTCTATTTAATTGAGTTTTGAGTAATTTCTATTTAATTGGGAGGGCTTTCGTAGAGTCAAACGAAACTAACGTGATGTTGATTACAATAGCTATATACGAATCTAATGCATATGAATATGATTCCATCCATTCTCTTTTTTCTCCGTAAACAATCGTCTCTTTTACCTGAGAATTTTATCGATAAGCAATTCCTTAATGAAAAGATAAATAGCTAGACAATTAAGAAATAAAAAGATAGATAGGCAGATAGAAAATGTAGTCTATCTTTATTTTAATTGCATACACAACCTCAAAGCTTTATAAATCCTCTTCAAACTCAAAGCTCCTCGCATCTTCAACCTAAAACTTTATCAGCAGAGAGAAAGAAAGAAAATAAATAAATCAAAACTTTAATCCAACGGATGTAAAGAAGTGGAATCAAAGAAGACAAGTGCGGGCAACCTGCTAATAAAACAAAATCAATTTGAAAACGCCTATCTATTTTGGTTTTATTAGTAAATGTCTTACGATTAGTTCATAGTTTCATACATTTATTAAAGATAATTTGGTCTAACTTCTGCTGTTCTACATCTTATTAAAAGTAATTATGAATAACCAAGTTTGGATAAAATGTTATAAATAGAAAACTAATAACAATTACTTTGATTTCAAAATGCGGTGCGCCTTGGGTTTTATTGTATAAGAAAATGTCACAATTTTATCCAATAAAAATGCGCCCCCAACTAATAACAATTATTTTGATACTATAAATAATGTTGTAGAATAAGATGCCCTGTGTTAGCTTGCGTCTTCTTGACGTCTACCAAGATAGTGCGAATAAAGAATACTAATCCGCGGTTTATTTCTATGCTTGACGACCAGAAGATTTCACAAAATGATTAAATCTCTTTTGAATAACCAAGAATAGTATGTTAATTCTCAAATGTTAATTCAGACATTTCACAGATGTGGCTTTTCTTTCCATTTTTTGTCTGCAACTAGCTAGGTCTGCAATGTGAGATACTTTTGTATCTCAAATCCATTTTTGTTTCCACATCCTCTTTTTGGCTTTGCAACACCTTTTCTCAAGTCAGTTCTTTTTCTCCCAACTTTAGTTTTTTTCAATCTCAATGTGGCCCAGCTGTAGGCTGCACACTTGACACTTGGTGCCCACAAATACTTTGATGTTCCATCAATCACCACATATTGCATTCCATGCATCAATATTGACTATAAAAATTTCCTCAGGGCTCTCAAGTTTTAGCTTAAACTCAATCATCTCTGCCAAATCTTATACTCACAAGCATGAGTTTTTCAATTAATTTGAGGTTTTTATTTCCACCATTGCTAAATCTTATAATCTTCTTTATGTTCCTCAAGTCTCAGGATGGCAACTCTTGGGACGTCCAAGATGGTACAAGTAAGATACTTTTGTATCCAATTTTAAAGCTTCATTTGTGGTTCGTGATTCCTGCCGTCATCACGCCATTACTGCTCTTCCTCCTAACACCCATCAGATGATTATTAAATCAGCTGATTCATAGTAGGGATCAGCTGATTATTAAATCTTGGCCCTTTGTCGGGACATGGACGCGGGACGCCCAAGGGCCAAGATTCACAAAATGATTGAAACCTCTTCCATCGGCTGCCACGTGGTTGAAGGCGACCCCGATTGAAATGTCTGAATTCACAAACGTGGGACTCGGCTTTTGTTATATTCTCCAATGTCAATTCAGACATTTCAAAGATGTGACGTATTATATTCTCAAATGTTAATTCAAACATTTGCAATGTGTCACATTTGTGAATGCCGTAAATTATAGACTATAAATCTAATTAAAGCTCAAGCTCCCCAGTCCCGGCAGAGAGAAAGAAAGTCAAGAAAACAAAAAAAGGGGAGAAAATAAATAAATCAAAACTCAAGGCCGTGCCATTGGGAAATTAAAAATGATAGCACTGGACATGCCCAAGCGTGTGAACTGTGAAATGGTGGGGGACCACAAAGTCAAGACAAATTAGTAATTAGAACACAAACTTCACATAACATATAAGCTAAGAGGTGACCTCAACCTTCATCCACAAATTCGAGAATATCTTTGCCTAGCCACTAGAAAATTGAGTGCAATTTTTATATTTATATTCAATAATATCACATCAGAGGTAATCCCTGCTCATAAAGTCTAGACAAATTTTGACGTTGTTGTTTTAGTCACTTGTATTGTATAGTAGTTAGTTTTTCTCCTTTCTTTTTTATTACATAGTTTTTCATTCACAAAACACTTGTTAAGTCACTTATGAGGAGCTACAGTCTACGGGCAAACACTTGTTGAGGTTTAATCTTTTTGATTTAAATAAAAAAGAGTTAAATTAAAAACATTTATTAGAGTAAATCACAAAGAGTTAAATTAACTGAGCATGGGTTAAGTTAAACAGAGGCAACCAAAATTTTATAAAGGGTACTTTAAAATATTTATTTCGTCATGGTATCATGGAGCTTAAACTCCACCACAATGATTCAACTCTACCATTGTCAAATCTTATTCATAATAATTAAACTCAATCATCTCTGCCAAATCTTATCCATCCATATTTTAATTTTGATTTTTTAATATAAATTTATTCTTTATTATCATTTTTTTATTTTGATTTTTTTAAACATAAATTTATTCCTTACACTACAATTTGTTTCCCAGTTCAATAAAAGTAGATTGACTAACTAAAAATATAAATAAAAGCACTAATGAATAATAGCACATAAGATTTATCAAAAAAAAAGAAAAAGAAAGAAAGAAAGAAATAGCCCATGAGAGAAAGCCCAAAAAATGATATGGTCAACATTTGACGTCGTTGAAACAATTTCAACTTACGTCTTTTTCGTTGTTGTACAATTTAATAATATATTTGTCAATCACACACACAGCCGGAGCAAAGCTATCTTTGAACAATTGTTAAAAAATTATTACAATTAAGCATATATTGAGAATGAGAAAATCTAGAGGTAATATAATAAATTATTGAATATGTGACATGAGAAATATAATTTAATATAACTCCTACTTATATGTTACTTTTTCAAATACATGAACAAATAGCATTACATTATTTATTTGTTGTACCAGTGACATGAGCAATACAATTTACTTCATTTGGTCCTATTATCAATTTTTAGATAAAAATAAGTTCTAAATAGTGTACCAAATGTGCTTTAACTAATTGATCTATTAAAAACAAATTCTACTTGATATTTGATTAACATCAGTATTTATAATTTAATGATTCGTATAGGATAATGGTTGAAAATTTATTATTATTGAACACTTTTTGAAAAATTATTGCAGTAAATTAAGCAAATACTGAGAAATAATACCAATCTGTGGAAAAAGAAAAGAACTGTATTAAAAGCCTTTTTCTCAAGGGGAAAAAAAAGTTTGAAGACATCCTTCTTTTTCTTTCTCTTTTTGAACTCGGTCATCACCATTAGTTTACCATTTGGGTCTTTGCTTGAACAAACGGTGATGATCGAGTTTCCAAAAACCACCACTGTTTATTTTCCTTCTTTTTCTTTCTCTTTTTGAACTCGATCATCACCATTAGTTCACCATTTGGGTCTTTGCTTGAACAAACGGTGATGATCGAGTTTCCAAAAACCAGCCAATCAACAGGACAGCATGTGCAACTGGTCAAAAGAATTTGCCACGCAATTTCCAATTTTTCATGACATAAAAAGCTCACTATAAATTGAAGAATAAGAGAAAATTGAGTCTGATTTTGCTTCCTCTCACTCTCTCTCTCTTCTCTCACCTTTTTTTCGCTCTCTCTCTCTTCTCTCAGCACATGCCTCCTTCTCTCACCTTTCTCTCATTCTTCTCTTGACATTTAACATTTTTGTAAATTAAAAGTGAGTCTACCGTTTCGCTCCCTCTCTCTCTCTTATCTCTCTCTTATCTCAGCACATACCTCCTTCTCTCACCTTTCTCTCATTCTTCTCTTGACATTTAACATTTTTGTAAATTAAAAGTGAGTCTACCGTTTCGCTCCCTCTCTCTCTCTTATCTCTCTCTTATCTCAGCACATACCTCCTTCTCTCACCTTTCTCTCATTCTTCTCTTGACATTTAGCATTTTTGTAAATTAATTACATCCTCCCCTAGAAAACTTGAGCATCACCATAAGCATGAAATTTTCTATTGATTTGAGGTATTTATTTCCGCCATTACTAAATCTTATAATCTTCTTTATGTTCCTGAAATCTCAAGATGGCAATTCTTGGGCCGTCCAGGATGGTACCAGTGAGATTATGTTATATCCCATTTTGAAGCTCCCCTTCTTCTCTCAGATTCTTGTCCTGCTGTTACTATTGATCTATCTCTTCATATCCGTCAAACTCCACCTCAGGATCCGTCGCCAACTTTCTGTACGCTGTGGAAAACTATCCGTTCTCTTGGCAATATCAACACTTGCCTCTCTCATTTTGGCTCCATCTCTTTTCTTGGTGGCGTATTTGTGTCTCATAATCTTATCACTCTGTTATTCAGTGTTAGCCTCTCCGTGTAAGCGCTGCTTCGACTGGTTTCTACGTCTCACGAGCACCGTAATAACATCCATTCCAACTATCTTCATCACCTGTACTGTCAACCCAGCTCCTCCCCAAGTTGAAGTGAACATTAATCGACTATAATAATAAATAAGGTACGTAACCACAACCTGTTTGCGTATTTTATTTTCTTGTGTAACATTTTAATAGCAGTAAACTAACAAGATTCAAAATTACCTGCAGCCAAGTTCAAAGTCTGAAGATAATCTGGAAGCTGTGGTCGTCATTTGATATTAAATATTCCGTTTAGCTGGTGCCACTGCAAAGCTCCTAGTATCTATTAGGGCAACAAAATATTGAATTGTCAGTTTCATGTTATCTTTCCTTTTCATAGTTAAGGTAATAACGACAACGTGGAATACAAACAACAAACAACAAAAAAGAAAAAAGAAAAAAGAAAAAAAGGAAAGGTTTCTATTTCGCAGTTGTGGTCAGTTACTATTTCGGCTTGATTTGAAGAAAAGAGTTGAAAAGCACCTTTCTAGAAGCAAAACGAAACGATGATAGACACTGTCTGCTTTCTTTTACTTCTTTCAATATTTATTTACTTATTTCTTAAAATGCAATATTTATGATTTTCCAAGAAAGCAGCGGTTGTTTTAATTGGCTATGATATGGAATTTTGCGTCAGTTTTTTTTTTCTGTTTTTCATTTTTATCCACCACCCTAGCGACAGTCAGTAACGCAGTAAAACGTGTTGAAACATATAAAATCTATTAATTAAAAAAAATATTAGTTAATTGATGTATTTGCAAGTCAATAAACATGTATTTAATTAACTAGAAATCCATTATATTTTACCAATCTATTCCATTAAATATGGATTAATCGACTAAATCTGTATTAAATTATTCAACAAATAAATTCAAAATTTTTACTTTGAAAGTTCAAATCCCAAAACTGATGCAATAAGAAAATTAAATAAGGAATTCAACTATATTTAAGTTTCAAAAAAAATAATATTGCCATATTTATTAAATAAATTATCATAACAATTACATTAATAGTTTAGCAAATTATTAATTTATAATATCATTGGCATAACAGAGTTATATAAAAAAAAAAAAGGGCTCCGCATGCATGTGACAGTTAACACGTTTAAGTTGGTCCATAATTCTTGAAGATAACAAGAGTCGTACGTTTTCTTCATTGAGAAGAATTGGACCATATTGCACATCAGGACTGCAAGTCACTCTCTTATCTGTGTCTCCTGGCTTTCTCTTCCCGAATTCGAGTTCTTTTATTGAAAATAATTCTTACATAACCAAAAATAAATAAATAAATATTCAAATAGTGTGTTGGTGTTTCAGTAAATTAATTATCCATGGAGTCATCTTTAGATCAAAAACCAATGCCCCCCGTTTGAAATCACCTGAAGAAGAGGTTTGATCGATATTTTCTCCCTTTTTCCTTTTTTGAATGCAGATTCCTTTTAACTCTCTCTCTCTCTCTCTCACACACACACAAACACACTCTTTTTTCTTTCCATACTTATCCTAGTTTTTGGATGATTTATAATGCATGTTGAGTAATGGTAGACCTATTAATTCATGAAAAAGGAAAATCTTGTTGACTTGTGGATTTGTTCCTCTATTGGCTTATTGGGAAGTGTCTCAAGTTGCTTTGTTCCATTAATATAAGCTTTCGAGGGAGAAGTACTTAATACATCTATGGGTTCTTATAATTCCTTCTTCGGTTATTTATTAAGGTCCAATGATATAGCTTTACGAGATCTGAGAAGTTAAATTGAATTTGCATTCTTTGCAGTACTGTAATAGAAAAGCCTACTTTGTGACTTTTAAGCTTCATAATTCTTCGGTTTAATTTAATCTAGTTTAACCTGGATTATGCGTATTGTTATATACTGTTAGATAATTCATATATATGTTTAAAAACCAACTAGCTAGCTAGCAAAAGAAACATGTTGTAGTTTATTAGTAAACGAAAGATTACATCTGACTGCACCTTAATCATAAATATGTGTGTGTGTTAATCACTATAGTTCAATTAATAATTGGAAACTCAGCAACCAATTCCAAGAATCAGCTTTCAAAGAATATAGGACTTGAACAACCCCAATTTATCAAAATGTGGCTATAGAATATTCTATTTTGAGCAGATTAACTAAGAAGCTTGGTAGGCTTTAGGAATTACATAAATATGTCCATTTGAAATTTTAATTGTACCTGTGGATAATTGGTTCATCATGCCTGGGAAATTTTAATTTGTCTCCTCAATTAATATAGATGCGGATACATGCATTTATCTCAATTAGAGTGCAATGTTACCATGAATAATAAAAAGATGGGGAAATGGAGAACAATGTTTCGGGATGTTCCAAGCTTTGTAGCTGTTTGTTAATGGAGAATAATATTTTTCCTTTTGGGCAAGGAAAGAAAGCTAGTAAGGTTCCTGGGCAGTATGATGACGTTCTACCTCCTTTTTTTTTTCTTTTTTTTGTTACTAGGCAAATTAAAGAAATGAATCGTTGTATTTTTGAAGATAAAAGAGAAGATCACGTCTCTCTCGTATAGGTGAAAGCAGTTCACGTTTTGTAGCAAATGAAGGAGTTTTCAAGATTCTCTCTTCTTTATTATTCTCCAAACTAAAAAAAATAAAAAAAATCTTAGTTGGTAAGTAAGGGGTAAATTGATGACTAAGGGCCAGTTTGGGAATGCTGTAGCTTTTAAAATAATTGATGTTAGCTGTGCTGTAGAAATAATCAGCTGTGAAGAGAATCAGTTAAGTGTTTGGTAAATTTTGTTTTAAGAAGTACTGTGAGTTTTGAAAGCAGTTATGGACGTTTGGTAAATTTTACTGTTAAACTGCTGAGAGAAAATAAATGACTAAAATATACATAATATAAGATAAAATTTACTTATATATATAAAAACATGTACATATAATATTTTTAATTGTGTATTATAATAATTTTTACTAAAAATAAAATTTATAATATATTTATTTTATTTTTTTATCTTAAAGCAATTGATAATTAAATTAATAATATAGTGAAATAAATTTAATAATAATTCGACCAATAAATTGATATTAATAAATTTATATTTATGAATTATAATACAAATTTTTTATAAATTATTTTGTTTCCAATTTGAATAAGGATAATTTTGGATTTAAATAATAATTTTAAGGATATTTATGGAATTGTATTAAATGATAAAATTGATTTTCAAAATCAGAATCTAAAAGCTACTACTTCCCTGCTTTTCAAAATCAGCTGTAGGAGAAGCTGATTTTGACAAAAGTGATTTTGATTTTTTTTTACCAAACACTAAAACTAGCTTTTAGATTTTCAAAATCACTTTTAGGTCTCCTAAAAGCAATCCCAAACGGGCCCTAAGCATATTTATATTGTTAGAGACGTTTGATTTCTTCATGTCTCATATCTCCACACTGAATGATTTCTTCTGAACGGGCTCTGAGAGATTATTGTGAATGTCGGTATTTTTTGGTCATGCGACTAGTGATATTGTCATGGAAAGTATATTTATATTGTCATGGAAAGCATATTCGCATAATAATAATATCAATTAGTTCCTATAGTTATGTTGTTGTACATACGCGCTGATAGAGAAAAAATGTAGCTTAATTGCTCATTATTGTAGTTTATTTTTGGCATGTTCCTTTCTCAACACTACTATTCATGTACCACTAATCTGAAGGTGACGGATAATTAGAAAGAGTTGTAACTCCTAATTAGTTCTAATTTGTTATATGAATCCATTTTGTTGGAACATGAATCATTCATTCGTATCTCTTTAGTGTATCACTTGTTCATATATCTTTTGCGTACAATTATGTTTTTTGTCATATTTAAAAAGAATAATGATAGGCATCCCAAATTTTTTATACAAAATTTCATACCAATGATATAGCATTTATTGAGTGGTTAGTAAATGTTTATAAGATTTAAGTGAATTGATTATTTGTTTCACTAATTAATTAATGAATGTCACATCATTTGAGATAATTTTTCGACATAAAAAAATTTAGAATGTGTCTACTCATTTGAAAATACCTTAATATAATCCATTGTCTACTTGTAATAAATAATATGTTAATCAATTTTGATGTATGTTGTAGATGTGGGATCGTATTGAAATCTCACTCTCTTGAATGGCATTTCATTTTATTACAATTGGTTAAGCCCAGCATAAAAGAAAATTACAACAAGCCCCGGAAGAAGACGAAAAGGTCCATAACCAATGAAAAACAACTAGTTTTAAGAGTGGAGCTTCTACCACCCTTCTAAATTCCTGATGAAACTATTTCCAATTTTACTAGTTTTAATACTAAAAATACACTTTTCTTCTTAAACCCTATTTAGTTAGTTTGTTTGTTTGTTGTTGTTGTTGTTTTTTTTTTTTTTTTTTTTGGTGGTGTTTTCTCACTCCTAAAATAAAATGAAGTCTTTCTTCTCTTACAATCTTATTTTCTACCTCCACACAAATAATATTTCTGGGTGATAACCCTGATCTAAAATAAATATATTTGAATTTTCCAGTTTAAAAGTGTACTTTAAGTATGAGAATAATTATTTTTTGAAAAAACATGAGAATAATAAATTTGTAAGAAAAGAAAAGAAAAGAAGCAAAGGTTATTTCGATAAAATATCGGATGTATGACGAGTCACAAACATTAAAAAGAAAAGAAAATGACATGTCTATGTAATGAAGGAATTTGCAGATAAAATAAGTAATAGACTGTGTGGGTTTCTTAGAAGAGAGAGGAACAACAAATGAGTTTAATTAGAATTGTATGATTGTCTAAAAATGTAATTTCCAAGAAAAGGGTGTAATGAGGATAGTGAAGGGGTGTTAATATCTTTACACTAGTTTGAAGACGGAGAGAAGCCCAAGAAGGGAATAGGCCTAGAACCTAAGCAGAGAGTTGTCTCCTAAGTCCGGCTATCCCAGCCGTCAGATTCATAGCAGCATCAACATTTAATTTGAGCCAACCTTAAGGCGACGGTACTGGATTCAGCCACACAGATTGCTTTACCATTACATGTATCGTCGCCTAACGGCACCGTTTTATGGGATTCTTATTGAAGGCGTTATCATACATTCGCCGAGTTATTAGGTTAATAATATAAGTTCGAGATAATCCTCAGTATTTGAGCTAGCTTATGAGTCGAGTTAATCTGGTGAACTTATATAAATGTAAGAAAAAAGGACTGTTGAGTTTGCCAAGTCAATAAATTAAAAAATGACGGTCGATAGGTGTACATTAATTTATTGTCTCCTATATTCCCCGTTCAATTGCTTCGGCTTTTGTAAGAGAGACACTTCCATTAAAAAAACAACTGTTGATAGGCTACAATTCAACTCAAGTAGTTGTCAATTACACACCACTCATCAACAAATTTCAATGGGCTTGGTAGTTTAATCATTTTGATTCATATCCATCGGATCACAATATGCGTGTTATGTGCATTTTTTTTTATACCCATCACATCATAATATATTATAGCTTCAAAATGACATTAAGAACACTTAGCTATAATAACAATTATTATTTCAATTTATGAGGGTTTTTATGGAAATACATACTTTCAAGAGGGTCTGTTTGGTAGTTTACTTCATATAATATAATGTAGTCGAGTAGATTTTGTGCTTCAGAACCGATTTGACTTTTATAAACACTGTGCAAACAATCGGTCTAGAAAAAATGGAACGAGGTGCCAGAAAGGTTGTAGCAAAATAAATTGCAAGATTAAGAGAAGAAATAAACAAGAAAATTCTCACTTATTATGTGTCTACAAATGTTATTTATTCCTTTCATTGTGTATGTTTTTCTCTGAATCCCATAATCTCCCTTCAACCTCAAATAACGAAGCGGATATTTGAGAAAGGCGGGCCCAGGAATCGTCGATACAATTTTTTTTCTCTGAATGCCAGAATTACCCTTCTATGATTCTCTCTCGTTTTGTATCATCACCCTCTCCGTCTGTGTCTCAACATTTGTGTCGTCACTCACTCTCTCTCTCTTCTTTTACGCTGCGTTTACATTTTAGATTAGAGTGAGAATCCTGAGATTAGCAGTATAGAGTGGGAGTGAGAGTAGATTGTTTACTTATACTGAAATGAGAGCATAGAATTGGGAGTAAATGATTTTAAATTACAGTTTTATCCTTATTTAAAGAATTATAGTTTTTAATTACAAAATTAATAAAAAAAATAGATTTGAAAAATAAAATATTTATTTTTATTATATTTTTAAATTAATAATAATTAATAATATTCTTAATTATGTAAATAATTTTTTATTAAATTTAATTTTAATTATGTAAATAAAAAATTATTATTAAGAGCAACACAAATGAAATATTATTATTAATAATATAATACAAAATTAATATTTTCTTAGAATAAAATATTGATTATTATTAATTACTGATATTAAATAAATATAATACTATTATTTTTAAATAAATATAATAATATTATATTTTCAAATAAAAAGAGTATATAGTAATATTATTAATTCCAATTTATGTGTTTACATTTTCTTGGATTGGGAGTAAATAGTTTTAAATTATAATTTTACCCTTATTTAAAGAATTATAATTTGTAATTAAAAAATTAATAAAAAATATATTTGGAAAATAAAATAAATATTTTATTATATTTATAAATTAATAATAATTAATAATATTCTTAATTATGTAAATCATAATTTTTATTAATTTAAATTTAAATTATGTGAATAAAAATTATTAATAATAGCAACACAAATGAAACATTATTATTGATAATATAGTACAAAATTAATATTTTCTTAGAATAAAATATTTATTATTATTAATTAAATAAATAATTAATATTTATTAAAATTAATGTTTAATATTATTAATTTAAATATAATATTTATTTATTTTTATTTTATTAAATTTAATAAAATAAATATGTTTATAATTATTATTTTTAATAAATATGATATTATTTACTTATTTTAATTATGAGGGTAAAAAGGGAAGAGGGGGGAGTGGATTCCCACTCCCACCTCCCCCCACTCCAAAATTAGGTGGGACCTACGGAGTAAGAATCTCACTCCCTCCTTAAAAATGGTAAGTAAACACTGGAGTGAGAGGAATCTACACTTCACACTCTACACTCCACACTTCACAATCCCACTCCAGAAAGTAAACCCTACCTTAAAGATTTGTATTGACACACAATACTCTCATATATAAGTTTATCATTTATTATTATTATTATTATTTTTTAAAAGGTTGATCATCTATCATATAAAGTGCCTATGAACCCCGGGCTAAAACAGTATATTTATAAAGTTCAATCTTTTAGACTGAAGAAGAAACTGAAAATTAAATGAAAAGTACGAGTTCAGCTATCTTCTCACCTTAACCCTGGGGCGAATCTCCTCAGCTAAACGGCACGAGCAGAGTCCTGGTAATACATTTTGTATGGGGTATATGCCAACTATAAACGAGTACCGACCAAAGGTGCGTACCGACCATATATTTATTAGCCGAAGAAAAAGGACACGATCTCACGAACTCACGACAGTTTCGCAATGCCCCAAGTCGCTAAGGAGAGCATGATATCCCACGTTTACCCACGATTCGATGGTATGAGACCCGTGAAGGTCCGTCATCACCCTAAAATGGGGGACATGAAGAATAACAAAAAACGTGGGATGATTGCCTATAAAAGGCCAAGAAACCGATGAAGCAGGGGATGAAAAAATAGGGGGAGAAGGGAAAACTCTGCCAAATTGAAACCAAAATTTATTCTATACAGATTTTGGATACACATTGAGTTGAAAATATTACAGTAAGTTTATTCAACTTAAGCCACATTGTTTTCCCGTAAACACCTTGTACTGACTTAAGCATCGGAGGGTTTACGCCGGCAAACCACCGGCGTCTCTGACTTGTTTCTGTGAACGCAGGTTTTGATAGAAGAGAAAGAGTGATTTGGCTCCCAAGAGCTTGGGCAATCACTAGAACAGGGAGAGTGCAACCTCTTCTCCGTTGTCAATACAAGCATTGGTGGAATAATTTGGTCGGGCAAAGGGCGACCAGATTTCAGCATCAACAATATATATTAAGAATCTAAGATTGTGTTGTATTTCTCGCCAGTCGTCAAAGCCTTGTCGAATGAATGGAATATTTTATTTCCACAAAGATAAGAACATTTGACGCTTATTACATGTAACAAAAAATCTAGGGAGGTTGAGCTTGAATGGTAAGTAAATATCAACACATCATCTATCTTTTATAATAATTTCATTAGAGGTTTCATGAGATCAAAGTTGAGGGTGAATTAATTGAACCTGTAAACTAAGCTTGCTGTGACTATGAAATATATATTTATGACATTATACTCATGAAATTTATAAGGCATTCATAATTTTGTTTATTTAATTATGGAGAACTGAAAATTATTAAATTTCAGTAATATATATATATATATATATATAAAGAAATGTAAACAGGCTTGTATAAAGACTTGTAATTTAGTTAAGATTTTACTTGTGTGGTGAGTGTATTATAGTTTAGAGACTTTATGGTATAAAGACTTGTAGTTTAGTTAAGATTTTACTTGTGTGGTGAGTGTTACTTCTGGTGCCTTGGTAGTATTTGGTCGTAAGTCTCGATTTGGTTGAAGGGCGGTAAAACCAACTCTTAGCCTTGGGTTGTAGCCATACCTGTAGGATTAAAACTAGATTATAGGTTCCTACCCATGGATTCTCTACTCTGTAGAGCATCATCCTTTTCTA
The DNA here is from genome assembly GCA_039657385.1 of Citrus x changshan-huyou. Classification (NCBI taxonomy): domain Eukaryota; kingdom Viridiplantae; phylum Streptophyta; class Magnoliopsida; order Sapindales; family Rutaceae; genus Citrus; species Citrus x changshan-huyou. Next base: position 6,337,760 of record CM077555.1, on the reverse strand, counting down.
GCTCTTCTTCTGGAAGAACTAGTGATTCAAATAATGTTGTGAATTCAGAAGAATTCATAATTGAAGACTTTAATAAAGCAATTGATTGTTGGGAACTTCCAAAGATTTTTAAAGAAATGATTTACAAAACCAAAACGCTTGATTTTTTAAAGAATGATTATGTCATAAAAACTGAAGAACGTGACATAACCCTTTCAAAGCCTTTTGAAACAATTCACTTATTTTCAGAACAATCTTTAAAAAATCTAAAAGAAAAGCATTTTAATTATGTTCACATTGGTTTAATTCAAGTTGGAATAAAACCATTGACTAAAGAATGATTGAATACTTCAATCCTAGCTGTCCTTAGAGATGGCCGATTCATCGCTTTTGATGATTCTTTACTTAGCAGTATTGAATCAAGCCTTTGTAAAAGACCCATTTTCTTTAGTTGTTATCCTAATATAACAGTTTCCCTTAAAGACAAAAACATTCTGAAAAGCTTAATATTACAGATCAAGACCCATAACTATCACATGCTTGAAGGATCTGTACCGATTGCCCTAATTTTCAGAATATCCTACAAAGCCATGATATCTGCGTTTACCAATACGCGACATAAATTCCAGTCAAAAAGAGATGAAACTCTTTTCTTGCAGACTGACTTGTCTAAAGCCAATACAGTTATTCCTAGACCAATCCAATGGAAGGATGTCAACCTCCCTGAAGAATGGATCTTAGAAGGAGCCACTGAACCAGTGATTCCAAAACAACTTGAGCCAAATACAGAGTTACAAAATGTGACTCAGTATTCAGATGGTAAAGTCAAACTATCCTTTAGGAGATCTACATCATCTAGATTCTCTGATAAAGATTCATGCTCAAGTATTCCTTCATTAGAAAGGAAATTTTCAAAGATTCCTTCCGTTATAAATCTCCCTTTCCAACCAGTAAAGAGTCAACCTAGGTTTTCCACATCAGATATACCTAGTTCTTCTATTCACTCTGTTGACTATACCACTAGTGTTCCACACCCAATCTACACTAGCAGTCAACATGAACAAAGACAGGAAGAGAAGGAACCTTCTCCTCCAACTTCTCCTACATTTTCTGCTGTCACAGAAAATGTAATTAGTGTCATTAAAAAAGATTTTGAATTAGATAAAACTCTTCTTCACAATGATTTTTATTCTGACACTAATAAAGAAAAAAGACTTTGGTTTTTCAAACATTTCTTAAACCAAAGAAAAGAAATCCAACAAGTCTATTATGAGTTTGTAAATTTGCATAAAGTTCATATATTATTTTTTGATTGGTTTGAGATGTATGCTTCGGATAACAAAATTACTTATCCTTTTAAAGAATCAAATCCCATTACTGTTAGGAAGAAAATCACTGAATGGAATCTTTCTGATAGTGATAGGATTATAGAATCTGAACATCCTCCACTTAGGAGTCTAACCATTGATCATGGTGAACCTCCTGTTCAGATAAAAGCCTCACCCTATAAAATCCATAAACCCAAAGATCCAGAAACAGATTTAGATAGCATTATTCAACAGAATAATTTCTGTAATGCCAATCTAAATACAATAGGAAAACAGTTGACTAGGATAGAAAACCAATTCCAAAAGTCAACCATAGCTGTCTCTCCTAGTATTACGTCAAAGACTGACTCTGAAAAGAAACTTAAAGAGCCTATTTTCAAACCTTTCCAAGTCTCGAAGACTAGTCAAAAGTTAGTTCAAGAGTCAAAATCAGATTTTGCTAAAGCCATTAGAGAACAACTAGATAGAATAGAAGCTTCTTCTTCCTCTTCTAGTAAAATTCAAATAGCTCCAGATAGTGCCCAATCTAGCAAAATTAGTGTACTAGAACAAGACCAAATGTCTATAGTCTCCTATGACATAGAAGCCTTTAAAGAAGAACATGTTCCTAAAACTAATAAAATCCATTGGGAATTAGTCCTTCCTACTGTTAGTTCTCCACCTGACTTAGCCATAGACAACAGACCGAGTGCCTTAAACCAATCTCGTTTTAATGCCTCCTCTGTCTATGAATGGAACATAGATGGTATGTCTGAGTATAATATCCTAGGATTATTACAACAGATGACCATGGCAGCTAATGCCTATAAAACCCAACAGGGAACCTCTGACAAAGCCATAACAGAGATTCTCATTGCTGGCTTTACTGGTCAGCTTAAAGGATGGTGGGATCATCTCCTCACCAAACAACAACAATTAGATATTTTAAATTCAATTCAAACAGATGAGAATGGAGCCCCCATCTGTGATGAATTCAATAGTCCAATTTAGGATACAGTTGCTACCCTGATTCTGACTATATTCCTTCATTTCATAGGTGATCCTTCACACCTTAGGGATAAGAATGCTGAGTTACTACACAACTTAAGATGTAGGAAGCTTAGTGAATTCCAAAGCTACAAAACCACATTCTTTACCAGACTTTTCCTTAGGGATGATGCAAATCATATAACTTGGAAGGAAAAATTCCTTGCAGGTTTACCTACCCTATTAGGAGAAAAGGTTATGAATTCTATTAAAGCCCTTTATGACAATCGTATTCCCTATGATGAGCTCACCTACGGTGAACTTGTCAGTTTTATTAACAAAGAAGGTTTAAAGATTTGTCAGGACTTGAAACTACAGAAACGATTAAAATGGGAGCTTAGACAGTCTAAGCAAGAACTAGGTAGTTTCTGTAAACAGTTTAACTATGACCCATTTAAAGCCTCCACTTCTAAAGATTGTAATGGTAAGTGTTCTTCGAAACCTTACAAGAAACATTATAAGTCTAAAAGCCATAGGAAACCCTTCTATGAGTTTAGAGAACCTTCCTATAGGAAACCATCGAAGCCTTATAGGAAACCTCATTTCTCTAAAAGGAAAGATACCATAGCAAAATCAAAAGCTCATTTCAATTACAAAGAAGCCACATGTTTCAAATGTGGAAAGAAAGGTCATACTGCAAAGTTCTGTAGAATGAGCAGAAAGCTCCATGAACTTGACCTAGATGAAGAGATATTCTCTAAAGTGGCCCATTTGCTTGTAGAGTCTTCTGACTCTGAGTCTTCCATGTCGGGAAACAGTGAGCCTCTACAGGTTGATGAGTTAATTGACTCAGATACATCTGTATCTAGTGATAGTGATTCTGATACAGAATCTTATTTAAAGACAAAAAAACTCAATGTGTTGACTAAAGAACAAGAAACTTTTCTTGAGCTAGTTAAACACATTTCTGACCCTACTCTTCAAAAGGAGTATCTTGATAAGCTTCTAAAAACCTTAGAATTAAGAAATAAAGCAGAAACTTCTAAAGCCCCTACCATTAAAAAGAATACATATGACCTAACTGAAATCTTGGATAAAAAGAAAACAAAGAAAACAATTCCCAATATCCAAGACCTTCAAAGAGAGATTAAAGAAATCAAACTTGAGATAAAGGAGTTGAAAGAAAAACAAAAGAATGATTCTGAAACCATTCAACTTCTCTTACATAGATAACTCTAGGATAATTCTGATAAAGAATCAGAATCTGATGATGGTGGTAATGGAGAACAAAGTCTTGAAAATATTGAATCTATACCCAATGATTTTCTGTTTGTTTTAAAGCAAATCACCACGAGAAAGTATTTGATTAAAATTACCTTGATTTTTTCCAAAGATTTTAAAATTGACACCATTGTCCTTTTTGACACTGGTGCTGATTTAAATTACATTAAAAAAGATATTGTCCCCATAAGGTTTCATGAGAAAACGAATGAAAGACTTTTTGCTGCTAATAATTCAAAACTTAATGTCAAATCTAAAGTTGACGCCTCTATTCATAACAATGGTTTTGAATTCAGGACTTCTTTTATTCTTACAAATGACATACACCATACTGTCATTTTAGGAACCCCCTTTATCAATCTCATTACTCCATATACTGTCAACTATGATAGTATATCTTTTAAAGCAAAAACCAAAAAACTTGTTTTCCCTTTTATTGAAAAACCTAAAACAAGAAATTTGAATATTGTTAAAGCCTGTTCTGTTTATCAGAACCAAATCAATACACTCCTCAAATCAAAACAAAATGACCTGATTTGTTTAAAAAAGGATTTGAGTTTACAAAGAATCGAAAACCAATTACAAAATGAATTTGTAAAAAGAAAAATCTCTGATTTTAAAGACCTCATTGAAAAAGAAATATGTGCGGATCTACCATCTGCTTTTTGGAACAGAAAACAACATTTGGTTGATTTGCCTTATGAAAACTCTTTTGATGAAAAGCAAATACCTACCAAAGCCCGTCCAATCCAAATGAACATGGAATTGGAACAACATTGCAAAGATGAGATAAAAGATTTAGAATCTAAAGGTCTCATAGTCAAGTCTAGGTCTCCATGGTCTTGTGCTGCTTTCTATGTCAATAAGAATTCTGAGATAGAAAGAGGGACACCCAGATTAGTCATAAATTACAAACCCCTTAATAAAGCATTAAAATGGATTAGGTATCCCATACCTAATAAAAAGGATTTGCTTCAGAAACTACATTCTGCATTCATTTTTTCAAAATTTGATATGAAATCTGGATTTTGGCAAATTCAAATTCATCCCAAAGACCGTTATAAAACTGCTTTTACTGTTCCTTTTGGACAGTATGAATGGACTGTTATGCCATTCGGATTAAAGAATGCACCTTCAGAATTTCAAAGGATTATGAATGATATTTATAATCCTTTCTCTGAATTTTGCATTGTTTATATTGATGATGTGTTGATCTTTTCCCAAACAATTGATCAACATTTCAAGCATTTAAAGACTTTCTATCTTGCCACTAGGAAGGCTGGTCTAGCCATTTCTAGTTCTAAAGTCTCTTTGTTTCAAACAAGGATCAGGTTCCTTGGTCATTATATTTCCAAAGGAACCATAACACCTATTGAAAGATCTCTTGCATTTGCAGATAAATTTCCTGATAAAATCCTAGATAAAACTCAATTACAGAGATTTCTAGGTAGTTTAAATTATGTTCTTGATTTCTGTCCAAACATCAATAGGATTTCAAAGCCATTGCATAATAGATTAAAGAAACATCATGTTGCATGGACTGATGAGCACACTAAAGCTATTAAACTGATAAAGGATTCTGTTAAAAATATTCCATGTTTATTTCTTGCAAATCCTGCATTACCTAAGATTGTTGAAACTGATGCATCAGATTTAGGTTATGGAGGAATACTAAAACAAGTTGATAATAATAAAGAACAGATAGTACAATATGTTTCTGCACATTGGAATGAATGTCAAAGAAATTATTCTACTATAAAAAAGGAAATTTTATCTATAGTTTTATGCATATCTAAATTTCAAAGTGATTTGTTAAATCAAAAATTTTTACTTAGAATTGATTGCAAAGCTGCAAAACATGTTTTAGAAAAAGATGTTCAAAACATTGCATCAAAACAAATTTTTGCACGTTGGCAAGCCATTTTAAGTGTTTTTGATTTTGACATTGAGTTTATTAAAGGAGATACAAATTCTATCCCTGATTTTCTAACCAGGGAATTTCTTCAAAACAGATAATGCCACCAAAAAAAAAAGACAAAGGCAAAGCCATTCTTAAAGACTCTGCACCACAAACAATCTCTAAAGAAACCCAGACAACCCCTCCTAAAGACAAATTACTTTCTTCTGCCATGCCTATTAAATCATGGATTGACATGGTCGAGGAGCAAGAAGCACAGTCTAAAGTCATTGCTTCCAATGAGCAGGTAAAAGAATGGATGAACTCCATTACAAAGTCCCCTGAACTTATGTTAGCTTTACAAAGTATTTCCCAAAATAAAGCTCTTTCTCAAGTTCCTGAGAAAGAAAAATATGTTTCTAAAGCAATTTCAAAGCCTTCTTCTTCTAAAGAAGTTATTTCTTGTGAAAGCTCTTCTTCACAAATTATTGTTTCTCAATCGAAGCTTTCACAAAAATCTTCGGATTGGATTAATAAAACATATCATCAAAATGTTTTATCTATGGAAGATGGGTTTTATCACTCTGATCCATTTCAAGCCATTACAAAGATTTTCCCGAAAGGCTGGTTTTTCAAACCATGTGATTTATCAAAATCCCAGTCTTTCTACCAAAGCATTCTTGAGTTCACTGAGTCTGTAAAATTCAAACATTTCTTTCTTAGTGAATCTCACCATGAGCCGGCTTACTCTACAGCCACCATCTTAAAAGTCTTGAGCCCAAAACAGTGGGGTGACCAACTCCACAAACCAAAGACTTTTCCCGTCAATTTCCAAATGCGTTTAAACCATTGCCTATCTTTTTCTTACTGGGATTACCAACAGGCCTGGTTCAACACATTTTTTATTCAAAACCCCAAAAAGACCCATTCTTGGTTATTTTTCTTTAACTCAAAAATAACCGTCCAAAGCCTTCCAAATTGGTTCCAACAATGGTGGAACTACTTTGGGCCAAGCCTAGAAATTCTAACCCCAAATGCCATAAATTGTTTAAACATTTTTAAAGCCCATTATGTTCCTTCTGAGTCCGAGAAGAGGTTTCCTCATTTTCTCTGCTTTTGTACAAATTTCTTTCTTCCTTGGGTCTGGATGTGGAATTTTCAATACCATACTCAAGAAGCCCAACTCATCCTTCAAAGATATTTCAAAGTCAAATGGTGGTCCAAGTTTGACGAACAGTCAAAACTATCTGAAGCCACAGTCCAGGCCTGGCTTTCTTCAAAAGGCCTCCTTGCCCCAAGACTAGAAGATGTTAAAGCCCAAAACACATTCCTCGCCCAAAGATCTAAGGCCCAATCACTATTGGCCAGTGCAAAGACTGAAGAGGAATATTTTAAAGTAATGCAGCAGCTCCTTGCCTCGAGATCTGAACCGTCCGTTGCCAGTTCTTCAGATGAAGAGGAGCCGTTCATTTCCCTTGGAGATGATAACGAAGACGATTGCTTCGGGATCCTACCTCTAATAAAGCATTGTAAATAAAATAATGTAATTTTTTTTTAAAAAGAGTAATTTTCCATTTCTTTATATAACAATATACGTTTTCTTTTATTTTTTACTGCTCCCATGTAAAGCTTTCCTAAAGCAGAAGATGCCTCAAATGATGCTGTCTCCCACGTTCCAAAAGCTCATACTGGTTTTACTATTGTTGGCCCCACTCTCCACCAACGCATGTGAAGACCAGCTGTAGCATTTTCTTTTGAAAAATAATTATTGTATAAAAGAGTGGATGAAGACTGAGACTCATCACTTCTTCTTCTACTCGGCACTTCTTTTAGAACTCTCTCTCTCTCTCTCTCTTTCATTTCCCTGGGAAAACATGAACTGAAGACATAGAGGAAATTTTCCTGTCTTCTGATTTTCCCCTCTATCTCCTTCTGTAAAACACTTTCTGTTTATAAAGCTTTCGGATTCAAGCAACTCATGTAAGCATTTGTTATTTATTTTAAAGCATATGTAATTCATTCAAAGATTGTAATAATTTTAAATTTTATTACAAAGCATGTATGTTTTAAATTATCGTAATTTATTTAAAGCCTGTTTACATTTCTTTATAAACTGTTACGTATCCTCGAAGGCATAGAGACCGGATCTCTGACCTTCGTTGTATTTCTCTTCTCCCTCCATCAAATCAGAGTACTATTTCTGGGATCCAGATCTAGTACTATCTATGAGCCTTTGTATTGCCTAGGTTTGTTTAAAGCATTTTAAATTTATTTGTTTAACGAATTTGGTATATCGGCTGGAAACCAGAACATCCGAGATATTAATCTGTTCTAAGTCAGATCTGGTTTCTAAAGCAGATTAAGTTTTGCATTGATCAGAACTTAATCTGCTTTATTAGTTTTAATTTATTAATTCTTCTTAAAACACATCCACTCTTCGATCATATTTTCCTTCTGGTATCAGAGCCAGAAGGAAAATAGGATTGAAGAGTGGATGTGTTTTAAGAAGAATTAATAAATTAAAACTAATAAAGCAGAAAGTAGTATGTGGCTCTGATACCAGAAGGAAAGTAGTACTCTGATTTGATGGAGGGAGAAGAGAAATACAACGAAGGTCAGAGATCCGGTCTCTATGCCTTCGAGGATACGTAACAGTTTATAAAGAAATGTAAACAGGCTTTAAATAAATTACGAGAATTTAAAACATACATGCTTTGTAATAAAATTTAAAATTATTACAATCTTTGAATGAATTACGTATGCTATATATATATATATATATATAGAGAGAGAGAGAGAGAGAGAGAGAAAAAAATGTTTTAGTTCGGAATTTTAAAGTGCAAGAATGTCCGTGAAAATGCATAAACCGTCCGGTTTAAGCACTTTAAGTTTTAAGTCTTTAAAATCTCGCGGTTTTAAAGATTTCCTAGACGTTTCCCGCACTTTATGATCCCGGACTAGAAAACTACTATATATGTATATATAAGTTAAATTATGGAATTTCATTAAAAAAAGGTCAAATTAGACTTACCATAGAACAACCTCAGTTGGCAAACCAAAGTTTAAGTAATTAAAAAAAGATTATAAGAACAATTTAATTGATTAATTATCAATTCTTTTTTACATGTAAAATTAGTATTTTACAAGTCAATTTTAAGTAACAGAATTGTAGTAAAATGTGAGGTTTATTGAGGATATTCAACAATTCCTAAAGTATTATGGTGTAAAATGTTATATCCTATTACTTCCCACACCAATTTATTATTTTACAATTTCTAAAATAGTAAAATGAATAAAAATAATTAAATTATTAACTTAGTAAAATGAGAAAGATACTAAACTTATAAATTTCTCTAAGGAAAGAGGACACGTTGTCTTAACGATCTACAGAGGACGGCACCAAATCCTTTTGACTTGCTTTGTTTCTTACCCTCAAATTAGCTCCATAAGTATTTCCTCGTAGTATCACGGAGCTTCAACTCCGCCATTGCCAAATCTTATTCATAATAATTAAAATCAATCATTTCTGCCAAATCTTATTCACAGGCATGGACTTATCAATCGATTTGAGGTTTTTATTTTATAATAAATTTTTTTTTGGACATTAATAAAAAGAAAATAATTAAATTACCAATTTAATCTTAGAAAATAAAAAAATTATATTAATTTTTTTGCAAGCACCATTTGCACACTTGGTAGTTTGCATACAATTTTTGATAATTAAAAATTAATATAATTTTTTTAGGTTAAATTAGTAATTTAATTATTTTCTTTTTATTAATGTCTAAAAAAATTATTATAAAAGGGTAATATTGTAAAAGTAAGCCAAAAGAAATAAAAAGTAACGGTAGGAGTATCAATACTTTAACGACATGAATGTTTCGAGGTATTTTTAAAAATATAAGGACTAAATGGATACTAATCTTAAAATATAAGAACTAAATGAGCTTTTATCCAATTTATTATTTTATAATTTCTAAAGTGGTAAAACGAAAATAAGGCATAAAATTAATTAAATTATTAACTAAGTAAAATGCGAAAGATACTAAACAGGTCACAAATAAATTTCTCCAAAGAAAGGGGACACGTCGTATTAACGATCTACCCAGGACGGCACCAAATCCTTTTGACTTGCTTTGTTTCTTACCCTCAAGCTACAAAGAAAACAATAAGCAAAAGGGCTCTATAAATATTTCCTGATAGTATCACGCAACTTAAACTCCATCGTACTCATTCAACTCCGCCATTGCCAAATCTTATTCATAATAATTAAACTGAATCATCTCTGCCAAATCTTATTCACAGGCATGGACTTTTCAATCGATTTGAGGTTTCTATTTCTTCCATTGCTGAATCTTATAATCTTTTTTCTGTTCCTCAAGTCTCAGGATGGCAACTCTTGGAACGTCCAAGATGGTGCAAGTAAGATACTTCTGTATCCAATTTTAAAGCTTCAGTTATGGTTCCTGATTCCTGTCATTGTCATCCCATTACTGCTCTTCATCCTCACACCCATCAGAGTTCCTCTCAAAGTGAGCCGACCCATTTCGGTGAGTTGTGGAGAACTCTCTGTTCTGTTGGCTGTCTCGGCAGTGGCCTCTGTCATTTTGGCTCCGTCTCTGTTCTTGGTAGCGTATTTGTGCCTCATAGTCTTATCATTCTGTTATGCAATGTTCGCTTCTCTGTTTCAGCACTTCTTCTACTGGCTTCGACGACTCGCTGTCTTCATTGTCACCTCTGTCAACGCACATCTGCTAGCTCCTCCTCAAGTTGAACAACCCATTGAACAAGCGCAAGGTGTTCTGGAAATTATAGTCATGTGATAAATTAGTTATAGCAGTAACAGAGTCTGTGCTTGGTTACCGGAACGAAGATGTTTCTTGGGTGGAACTAGAAGCCGAGTAGCAGACAACCTAGATGCCGCCTTTCTACTTGTACTTCTATTCTTTTGCTGTATTATTTGTTATATATAATATGATTGTCCCAGGAAAAAAGGCAGTTGTTTTAAGGCATATTCGATAAGGTACTTACGTATTCATCCTAATAAAATTTTGGGTCGAATTTTCCTTTTATCCCGTTTTCGTTTTTCTCCACACGAACTCACGTGCTCCATAAATACACGAGCAGAAGTTTAATTAACTATTCTGGACATTAAATGTGTAACAACCTAGGGATACTTTATGTATAAAAAAAAAAACCTAAGGATACTTTAATTATTTTGAAAGGTTAATTTGGTCACTTTGCTTGAATAAAATAAAATCCTTAACCCACCCAAAACCCCAACATTCCTTCGTCCATCGTCAAACCCAAACCCAAACATTTGCATCGTCGCCGGTGCGAAATCTGATTATCTCAGCTGATCGAGGTCGCTCCGCCATGATACTGAAGTTACAAATCTAGAAACAGTGAGACTGATTTCTCATTAGGTAAATTCCCAAAGCTAGAAACCCTAGGTATATTTCAGAATTTCTATTTTGTCTTATTTGCTGACGAAATCACTTAACCAGAAAAGATTATTAGCTAATTTTTTTATTGAATTTTTATAAGAAATTTCTTTCTGTTATTCATTGCTTTTTTTTTTCTTTTGTTTATCTTTGATGAGTGATTCTTTGTTCAACTGAATTTGATTTGATTTCAGAGGCCTTTGATACTTCATTGAGGTCATTTTGTGCCTACTTCACTTGATTAAGTTAATTTTACTTGTTTATGTGAATTAACAGCTTGTTGTAATTTATGTGCTGAAGTCAGTTAATTGTTTTTTTTTCCCTGAATGATGTGATATCAGAAAAATAAATTATGTCTAAACATGGGTAAGTAATGCTTGTGTTTTGATGAAAGGGGTGAAAATTGAGAGTGTGGAAATGAGTAATGGAGTTTCTCTAGCCAAACAGGTATAATGATAGGAGTCCTACACGGTGGGGAAAAAAGTGAAGTGGGGAGAGTGGACTCATTTCGGTGAACGTGGCCATTGACGAAGCGCAACTGTGCAGAAAATGAGTGTAGAAGCGAAAGAGTACCAAGTTGGTTCAGTTCTGGAAAAGAAATTAGATTAGTTCTTCATGAATAATATTGGCATGGCAAATAAGAAACTTGCATTTTTTGTATTTGTTTTATCAGATGGAAACTTTTTCTTTTGCTTTATATTTTCATTTTCCCATTTTCACTATGCCATTGTATTTTGTAGCTTTTGCAAGAAAATCCTTTCATTTGAAGTCCATTCATCTAAATTCAGGTTTTGCAAGAGGCTTTCGAGGTTTTGTAATTGCAAGATAAAATGGGGGTAAATACCATTCTAAATCCCGTTAAATACACCAAAACTCACTCATGCCTTATTATAAGTAAGAATATAAAGAGGTGGAAGTAATTCTATGTTCAGGGGCTTCTTTTAACAGCATTATTCATTATGTATAGAGGAGAATCTATTGCGCCATGACTAAAGAATTTTAGAGACTTTACATACAAATGAAAGAACGGTAACCAGAGCTCAGCCTTTACTTCAGTAATTCCCCCCCCCCCCCCCCAAAAAAAATTGTAAACTCTTTCTTTATTTTATATCAATTGCTGTATATTAAGATCATTTGAAGGTTGTTATATGAGATGTATCCCTAAATCACATCTGTTGATGTTGTTTCATGATGATTATCATCACACTGAGGCATTGAAGATCTTTCCTCTGCTTGTGCCCTTGCTCAAGACATGTTCTATGATTGGTTTCTCATTATATCCTCACATCAACTTAAAGAGAATTAAATGTGGTGTTGCTTGTTTTCTGTGATGTTGTCAGATTGGTGGAGGAAGTTTTGAGAATTTATAAATGTGAGGTCCAACAAAAAGTTTTGGAAATTGTTGGCGTCTCTCGGGAACGAGTAAGAAAACTTTTAATTTAAGCTATTTTGCAGGTATACCGGTTCCTTTTATGTGAAATTTTCATTGTTGGCCTCTAGCTCGTTCGAAGAAGTCAGATCTGACATTTGACCACAAGGTTCCTTGAAACTTTCTTAACACTGTTTTTTTTTTTTTATTCTTGTCTATCGGTTTTAATACAGTGGTGGCTTGGGGAGTTATTGTAACACGCCAAATTTATCCTAAGTTGAATTTATCTATTTATTTATAATTATATATGTTATTTTATTATTATTGTCATTGTTTAATTGCTCTAAGCTTCCACTGTTGTTTTTTTTTTTAATCTATAACTAAGCCCAGCCCACAACCAGTTTATAACGTGTCTTTATTCTTTGGTTAAGTTCTGTAACAAGCAAAATTAAAGTTCGGGTAATAATAATAATAAAAATAAAAATAAAAATAAAAATAAAAATAAGAAAGAGGGAGAAAGTAATTCTTTCTTGTAAAGAACCCATTTCGGTACTAAGGGTAGGTTGATAACCCACAGCGGAAGGCATTCTACCCAATAAGGCGGATACCTCGGAATAACGGAGAGAGAACGAGGAAAAAAAATAAAAAAGGAGAGAAGAGGAAGATAAAGAAATGGAGGGAAGGAGAGCAATTGGGTTTTAGAGAGAATAGTTGTGAATTTAAGGGAGCTGAGAACAACAGCAAGTATGAAATTTCTGGGAAACCAACATGAGTTTGGCTGGATTTTCTCATAACTCTAATCCTTTAGACCTGGTTTGGGTAAATTTCTGTGCATGCATGGTTCAATTTTCAAGTCTTGTTACTTTTATTAATGTTTTTTTTTTCACTGACTTTTCTTAATTGTTTCCTTTCTGCTGCTGCAACTCACAGCAAGTTTAGGATATAGGATTATGTTAAATCTGGGATTCTTAAATTATTGGCAGTATGGTTGGTTAATTTTTGTATTACCAATAGGAAGTGGAGTTAGAGAAGAAGAGAAGTCTTTGGAGAACTAGGAGCTGTTGTTGCAGGATTAAAGTTGGTGTTTATATGCAATTGAGTGATTTTGTTACTCAAAACTGAAAAATCAGGTTGTTTTTCTTGCTTGATCATGTAATTTTTTTCTCTTTTTTCTTTTTGGGTCCTTATAAGTTGTTTTGCTTAGATTTAATGTGCTAATGGCTTAATTGCTTCCTTTAATAATTAACGCAGTGGGTGTATGGGTAACCATTTAATTACATGACTGTGTGGCTAAAATAAAAAATTGACATGTTAGAATTATCAACAGGATTGCGAGTTTTAATTGAAGACTGTATAGTTATTACTTAAATCAGTTATGATAATTAATTTGGTTGATACATTCATGAATGAGAATTAAACTTTAACGGTGATATAGCCAAGTTTGGGAAAGGAAGTGTAGCTGAATTGTGTTTATGTGTCCTGCAATGATATGGTGCTTTATTTGCGGTTTAAGTTTGTGGATGTGTTGTTAAACTGGGGATGTGCTGAGGTTCTGTTATCTATAACTATTGTTATTGAGAAGTATCATGGGTCTGGTGTGTCATTGTAAGGAAACTGAAATAATAATTTTTATTCCTTTTATTTAAGTTGAGGTTTGAGAAGGTTGATTGGTGATAGGCAGATTCCTGTCCCGCGGTGAAGTCCGCAAAAGAAATTATGGGCGATGGCCCCTGGGAATAATGCCCCAAAAGTACGCTATGCTGGATTGACCTTTGTCAGATTTCTATCCCGCGGTGAAAGTCCACAAAAGAAATCACGGGTGGTGGCCCTGCGAATAATGCCCCAAAAGTATGTGAGATATTTCTTTTCAAAATTAATATTGGGGGAAAATGTTTGCTGAGGATTTACAGCTTACTGACTTGTCAGGCATGTTTTTATTTTGTATTCTTGAAAGAGTAATTTTAGGATTTCTTTATACGTAACTACCGAAAGCATGAGCAACACTATATTTGTATGTGTGTATGTTGCTATGATCTTGTCTTATGACATTTCTGTTGAATACCAACTTTCAAACTTGAAAAGTTTAAGAAATTAATATTTTATATATATTTATATACATATAAATGGTTTATGTTAGAAATGTACCAAAGTTGTGCGAATTATTTGGGTGTTTAAAATAAAAAAGATCCTTTGTTGTGTGTAACTACAAACTGTGCATTAGCTCACCCCTTACTTTTCAGGTTTGGGCAATGATGGTGAAAAGTATTGTGGTGAGTGGAGGATTGATTTCGATTTGGGGTTTAACATGGAGATTACATCTTTTGAAAGTTGTGTTTTGTAATAAAGAACCGTCTTCATCTATTTTTTTTACTGTTCTGGTTGTGCTTTGGCATTGCTGGCCTAGTAAACTTAGTAAGCTACCTTTTTGTAGATATTATGCTTTTTAATACATGTATTTAGAATGACTAAGCTACGTTAGTAGGATGCACTTATATCTGTTAGTGTTATAGTAATAGGGTCCTAGAGGCCCCAAATGTCGTATTAACCAATGCTCATAGTAGTGTTGACTTGAGAAGGTTATGTTTTATTTTTGAAGTTTTAAGCAGCCGGGTATAAAAATTGCTGGTTTGATATATTGGATAATATCCACATTTTAGGGGATATAATGTCAAATTTTTCTTGAAGTGTTGGGTTTTATTCATCTCTATTAGTATACGTTTGATCCTGAAAGCAAACAGTCACAGCTTAATTGTTAAAAGCTTATACTTGCACCTGATGTAGATAAAATTTTCTTATCACATATGCCCTTAAGTTAGGGTGCAAAAGTTATCAATTCAGCTAATAAAAAGTATCAATGTTAATAATCCAAATGATTTAACCGATGATGCATGATACTAGCTAAAGTATACTACTTAGCCCATGTAGGATGGACAAATTTCTTTTAATGCTTCTTGGAATAACTTGAAAAGTTGCATCTCGTGTTCAGAATGAATGAAATTTGATCATTTCGATATGTAAGAACCTTAAGCTTGACTTTCACCTTTTGGGTTAAATAAATGCGTCATTCCAATTCCATAGGTTTGACCAATTGAGTCTAAGTTCTGAAGCAATATTTGAATTAGAGTATAATTATTTTATTCTATGGTTATTTCATTTTTTTTATAAGAATACTATGGTTGTTTCATTGGTTGAAAATTGAAACTAGAATGGTTCTCAGCTTAGGTGTGAACTGAAATGGTTGTATTTGTTTGGAGAAAAGGAGGAGACTGTTCTACTTTGTGGTCATTTTTTTTCCATATTTATAGTTGCTATGGGGATATTATCTCTAAAGAAAAAGGGTTTTGTGACTGATAAAATAGGTTAATTTTGCATGTTTTATAATTAGTACATGATGTGTGTTTCTTGCTGCAGCCCCCTCATTTGCTGATGATTAACTTGTATTGTGCAGGCTTATACAAACAGGTTTTGATACTTCAGCTGGTTAGGAACTTAAGATAACTACCTACTTTCACTACCTGTGGGACTGGGACTCGAACCCAAACTTGCAAATTCAACTGGGAGCTGACCAGTGCGGTATATTGGCGACTCTCTCTCAGTCGGACTCTGTCGGTCATCTATGTCTTTTTCTTTTATCTCTTCCTGAGTTCAAGTTCTATGTTTAAGGGTTGGGGTTTCAGTGGCATGTTACTTACTGTTGCATTAAGAACCAGTAACTCCCTCTTTGAATTGTTCTGAAGAAGGGGTTTGATATTTTCATTTTTCACAAGCAGTTTCGTTTTAAATCTTTTTGTATTTTCGATTTTAACTTTTGTAATTTTTTTTAACTCTTTTTTATTTCTTTTTATATATTTAGTTATCAAGTGTTTTGCCTACTGCCTGGTGACTACCGTAACATAACCTGTTTTCCTGTTGAAGAAAGAATAGAAGAACATTGTTTTTGCTTGGAAATAAAATAGATTAAAAGATAAGTGTCTGTAGGTCCTTTTTATGACATAAATAAGTCATTGTCCTGTTTTTAGGATTATTTAGAATGTAGATAATTACTGTGCTTTTTTGGTTGCAGAATTATTAATTCTAGAAAGATGTCATATTTAGCTTGTTATTGGTATGGATTTATTCCTCTAATGGTATATTGAGCCTATTTTGATATTGTTTTGTTCCATGAGTAGTAATAAGAGAAGTATTTAGTATTTCATGTGTTGATTGTTTGGTATGGATTACTTCTGGTAGCAATTTGATGAGGTTTCAAAGATTATAGGCGTTAAATAACCCAATTTATTTAAATGTACCTGTGGATTGTATTTTGAGCAGGTTAACTGAAAAGCTTGGTAGAATTTGGGCAATTAAGTAAGCCTATCAGAAATTTAAAATTGGTTTTGGTACTAAATAAATGCTTACGGATACATGCTTTGATTCTCAATTATGTTATGGGGAGCCCCTATGTTACAATTAATGTAACATACACACTCAACAACAACCACACAAATTATGGGCCCACATAATTTGTGTGGTTGTTGTTGAGTGTGTATGTTACATTAATTGTAACATAGCATTTGCCTTATGTTATTGGTTTTAGGATGCTCCAAGTTCTTGTAGCTCTTTGCTAATGAAAAATGTTTTTGCTTTTGGGCAAGGATACATGCATTGATTCTCAATTATGTTATTGGTTTTAGGATGCTCCAAGTTCTTGTAGCTCTTTGCTAATGAAAAATGTTTTTGCTTTTGGGCAAGGATAGAAAGCTAAGGTTCTCTGGCTCTAGCTTCTTTTTGGGTTACTCGGCAAGATTGCATTTTTGAAGATAAGAGGGAAGACCAAGTTTCTTGTCAGTGGGACAATGTTCACTTTTTGTCATCCGTTTGGACTTAGTTGGGAGGGGCTAGCTTTTGACATGGTTGTATATCTATGACTAAGCATAGAGATTGAGAGCATACTGATCGTCCAGGGAAATTAACAAGAATGATCTGTTTTACTTTTGCCGACAATCTCTGTAACACTAGAGTCTAGAACTGTAGTTAAATACGCAATAAATGACTCTGATTGCATTAAGTTGAAGGTTGGAAGTCAGGGAAATTGATTGACTGGTGTCTTCGAACATCAGTAAACTGCACTGTTTGGTGGAACTTTCCATGTTTCTGTACGGTCATTCATATTTTTGCAAGGAAATTGTTCTCCTCAAAGGGAGCTGCTTTTACTATAATTTAGTAAAAAAAATTTATCCTTCATATATAGTAATAAATTTTTTTAATAATATAATGTCAGTCCATGCTACATAAAATTACTTTAGCACTCATTTAAAGATGATGAACTATTGTTTACAACAATAAATTAAAGGAGAAAAAAATTTACAAAATTAAATGAGTGCTAAATTATAATACTTTTTGTAATAGGATTATTGAGATTACATAATTTATTATGCATGTAAGTAAAATGTACTATAATATTTATTAAAAAATTTATAATAGAAAGTGTAGAGTGTTAAATGAAATTTGATAGTGGATTTAAAAAAAATCCTAATATTAAAAAAAAAGTGTAAGGTTCTAAATTAAACATTTTAATTATTTAATCTCAAAATAGTAAAGAGAGGGGTATTGTAATACTGGTGCAATATAGAAAAAAATTTGTATATAGTAAATAGTACAAGGTGTTAATTAAAATATTTATATGGATGCAGTAAAAATTAACTTAATATTTATGAAATAAAGTTTAAATAAAAATGAGTAAAAGGGGTTATATACAAATTTACAGGAGTCCGGCCACAAAAAGTAAAAGAAGTGGTGTACTGTAGCTATGTGCCATCATCAAATGATAAAACCATGTAGTGTATTGGGAAGGGTAATGTAGGATCTCCTGTGTTATATTCATATAACTTACAACCCATTCTCATGAATAGCGAGTAGATTCAGCCCCCTATACTTTATATTATTTATAATTTATTCATAAGTATTATAAAATTTTATGTATTGTAAAATTTCGTTGAGTTCTTTATACTCTGTTTTATTTTATTGAAACCTTCAAAGTACCAATTCGTCTAGTATAATTTTAAATTCTAAAAATACCCTCCATTTAATTATAATAATAATAATAATTATTATTATTATTATTATAATTATTATTATTATTAACAACAAGAATAAAAAGTATTATAATTAATTAATCTATTAACAATAATTAATAATAATTTTTAGTTAAAATGTCAATAATAATAATAATAATAATAATTAACAATACTTACTATTAATAATTAATTTTTGAATAATAATAGCAATAACAACAATTAAAATACAAAATAATAATTACAATAAAATTAATTAAGTATTTTATAGTAATTTGTTACAATTTAACTCATTTCGATATTTATTCTAAGACAAAGTAAACACATAAATTGTAATACAGTTTATTCTACTTACGATTTTTACAGTTCAAGTAAATTAATTATTTTGATTTCAATTCTTCATTTTTATTCTAGCTAGTCTAATTCTAACTCATTATGTTTCTAGCTAATTTCAATTCTTGTTTAGTGAATGCACTATAAAACTGTAAACCACTTTATATTCAATTAGACCACTTTATATTATTTACAATTTTTTTATAAGTATTATGAATTTTAAGATGCATTCACTAGCACAGGAATCAAAATTAATTCAAAACATAATAAATTAGAATCGAAATATCTAGAATCTAAATGAAGAATTAGAATTAGAATAATTTATTTACTTGAATGGCAGGAATCATAATTAGAATGAGATGTATTACCATTTATGTGTTTACTTTGTCTTAGAATCAAAATCAAAATGAATTAAATTGTGAAAAATTAGTATAAAATCATTCATTAATTTTTATCATAATTATTATTTTGTATTTTAATTATTGTTATTGTTATTATTATTCAAAAATTAATTATTAATAGTAATTATTGTTTATTATTATTATTGACATTTTAACTAAAAGTTAATAGATTGATTAATTATAATACTTTTTATGCTTGTTAATAATAATAATAATAATCCATTAAAAAATTATAATTATAATAAAATAATAATAATAATAATAATTTATTTAATAATTATTATATTTTTTAATGAAATGTAGGGTATTTTGGAAAGTTAAAATTATGGAAGGCAAATTGGTACTCCAAGAGCTTTATTAAAATAAAACAGAGTATAACGGGCTCAACGAAATTTTACAATACAAAAAGTTTTATAATACTTAGGGAAAAGGATAAACACACCCTCAACGTTTAGGCAAATGGACAAAAACCCCCATAACATTTTGAAAAAGACATTTACACCCCAATTTATTATAATTTTACCATTATACCCTTCTAGCATATAAAAAAAAAGTATTAGATTATCCAATTTGTCTATATATTGTTAATAAAATTATAAATATACCCTCATTACCTCATTCTTCTATTTAAATTTTTATCAATAACCAATTTTCAAAAAAGACATCTACACACTTAAAAAAAATTGTAAATAAATTATAATTTTAAAAATAAAATTGGTTATTAATACCATAATAAATAACATAGAAAATTAGTTATAAATATACAAGTTTAAATGATTGACATGTGGAGAATTGTTAAATATACAAGTTTAAAGTTTAAATAAAATTGGTTATTAATAACCAATTTTATTTTTAAAATTATAATTTATTTACAATTTTTTTAGGTGTATAGATTTTTTTTTTTGAAAATTGGTTATTGATAAAAATTTAAATAGAGGAATTGGGCAATGAGGGTATATTTATAATTTTTTTTATAATATCCAACTTGTCTATTTATAATTTTATTAACAATATATAGACAAATTGGATAATCTAATAATTTTTTTATATGCTAGAAGGGTATAATGGTAAAATTATAATAAATTGAGGTGTAAATATCTTTTTTAAAACGTTAGGGGGATTTTTGTCATTTTACCTAAATATTGGGGGTGTGTTTATCATTTTCCCTAATACTTATAAATAAATTATAAATAATATAGAGTATAGGGGGCTGAATGATATTTTGTGCCCTTGTTAACGGGGGGGGTAAATTGATGAGAAAATTGAGATAATGATTTGGGCAATGCAAGTTGCTGAAAATCCAAAAGAATTATTACATCAAATATATATATATATATATTTTTTCTTTCAAAGATGCTTAATTCCTTCGTATCTCATTTGTCCCCACACTGATTTAAAGGTTCCGAGAGATTATTGCGGTCACATTGATAGGATAAAAGGGTACCCCTAAGGCCTTACGCATGCTCGTAGCTTAGTTTATGACTTTTTGCCACAAACTCACGACAAAATACAAAGATGATAAGGTAATTTCTAATATTATTTAAAGCTGATGCGTTGTATAAATTGGGCATACAAATTAAGCAAAAGCTGACACGCATTCAAAAGAGTTCAAAGAGTTACTCACGTGCGGGTCCGCGATGTCATATAAAAGGATACTTCTATTATACATTTCTCTTTTTGATTTTAACATCATTTTTGTCCCAAAGGTCCTTCAAAATTGAGCGAATAATTCTAAACCTAGAAAAAGTGACATGTAGTGTCGAACCTATAATCCGAATTGATGTCTACAAAAGTGAAAGCACTGATTTGCACACATGTACGTGAAATGGTGACAGATATATTGATTTGGTTTGAATTTTGTAATGAGAAGTGCTGTTCTGTTCCTCTGAAAGAGACCCCCACTCTTATACCTAGTAGAATATTACTTATTCTTGACTAAAATTTCTTGAGGATAAGAAAATCTGCTCCCTTGAAGTAATTGTGATGAGAGCAGGCTGTTTTTTTTTTTTTTTTTTACAGTACATAATTATCTAATTAAAAACAAGGTTCGAATCAAAGTTGCATTTTCTGTTCTCGATATTAGAATAGATTGTGCATGATTTTATGCTTTAGACTTGTTTTTATTTCGCAAGCTTTACTTGATTTACAATTCATCACTTTTATCTCCTTTCATGACGTGGGAACCCTTAGTGGTAAAATGTTAGTCAAAGGTCAACAAAGACAAAGGAGGGACAAATCTTAGCCATTAATCGTAAACAATGCTCAAATGTGAAATGATCCAAAAGATGCACGAATGGTGTGGGGGCCGGGGAAAGGCATAATGGTGCTTTCTTACTCTTAACCCTTTTTTTTTTTTTTTTTTTTTGGGTGTGTTTGTGCTTGAATATGAGCGTTACTCTGTTTAGCAGGCGGCTCGATGTGATGCTTGCCAATGGGCTTTATATAAAAGTCGTATAGGCTTCCCAATCCCGAAGAAGACGTTAACCACATTCATCATGAGCCTTTTTGATTTGAGATTTTTTATTTCCCCCACTATTAAATCTTTTAATCTTCATTATGTACTCCAAATCTTATAAGTCAGTCCGGGGGACATGTAATCAATGTTCATTTTTGCCGTCCATTTTTGACTTCTGTTCGCAAGATGATGTCCCTTCTGTGGATTGTGAATATTAAAATTTCAAAATTCGATCGTTGTATGTATAAAGAGATTTGAAGTCTCCGCTAATTAAGCATCAACGTACTTCTTCGAAATTGATGAACGATAGAGATCTAGTGGGACGAGGGATATCATAACGACACGCGTTGCAATAACCTATTTGTGAATTACTTTTGACAATTGAAGAACTAATTATTGATTGTCAGTTTACGTGTGCTGGTGTTCTCAGTCATGCCATTATCGACACTGTCATTGGAGAGCTTGTGCGTATACTATGGTTCGCATTTATTATTATATTTGTCATATCGAAATATTAGTTTCATTAATTATTTTCTAATAAGAATATTGTTACTTAAAAAATTAAAAAATATAAATTTTAATACACTAATAAATTAAAAAATATAATTTTTAATATGTTAAAATTTTATTTTTATAATATTTTTATTTTATTAAAGTAAAGATATCCTAACTGAAAAAAGATTCATTGTTCCATATAATTATATTTGTTGTACATAATCAAAAATCATAAATGGAAGAAGAACCACGTTCTTCTTCTTCTTCTTCTTTTTTTTTTTGGTGTCTAACTCGCAAATCTTCGCTACCAAAAATGTGCTAAATTGTGGACTTAAAAAGAAAAAAAAAAAGACAATGTCTCAAACTGGAGATTCCTTACCCAAAATAATAATAATAAATAAATAAATAACAATGTGTCCAGATTCCTTCCCTTGTAGTAAATAATAGTTGGATCAAGATTCTCTCTTGATCTGATTATGTCATGAATAAATAACTCAATTGTTATTGGTAATTAATAAATAAAAAAATAAAAAAATTAAATTTTACTTATATACTACTACTAAAAGATATATAACAAAAAATTTTAAAAAATTCAGAAGAAATCAGATCAGAAGAGGATATTTTCCATAATAGTTAGTCTCCCTAGTTTCAATTTTAACAAAATGGGCGAATCATCATTGTCTTTTCTGATTATAAATTAACAGTTAATTCTAATGGGCCTGCATGCACGTGGCAGTTTATCAATTTTTTTTTTTTTTTTTGAGAAGATGAAAGACAAAGCTCAGCTTCGAGGTCTGCACAAAACAACATAGGTGATTACGTGGCATCACAAAAACGATGGCGTCACGTCAGATAAACGGACTCTTGCTGTCTTGCATCATTTTCTGGCGGCAAACGTCAAGATTTTCGGTCTTTCACGTCAACAGTCAACTACCGCAAAAAGAATAATTTTTTTGCTTTTCTTTTTATATTATATAAAAATTTTAATATTCTATTCATTAATTTTATTATAATATCATTTGTTCATATAAGCAGGGTGCATCCGTGCCAAATTTCGTATATTCACCACAAAACGTTCGTATATTCACTATTTAACCATGACCAATTTTTAACTTTGAGGCAAAGGAAAAAAAGAGACGGGAATTTACAAGGAGAAAAATTGAAAGACGGGACCTTTTTTCTATCTCTTTTCGACATTTCAGCTTTTGGGCGTCTTGTCTGTATTTTTACCAAAAGCTTGTTGACCTGTGTTTTGATATGGAATTAGTTACTTTTACCATCTTGAGGGGGTTAGGATCTCAAAGGAGGAAGTGAGGATCCCTCGAAGACAGAAATGAAGATGAAAACGGGAAATGTGAAAGAGTTTGTGTCTAACGGTGAATGATAATTAAAAAGAATTTGTGTCTCATGAGTAGTTCTAATTCGTTACATGCATTTCTTTTTTGGAAGATGTATAATTCATTTATACATCTTTCGTGCATAGGCTTTCTTTATTCCTCTCATTATTTGAAAATACAATAATTTAATCCATTATCAACTTGTAATAAATAATGTGTTAATAAATTTTTATGTGTGTTTATAGTAGACGTACGACCGTACTCAAATCTCTCTATTATGAATAAAATTTCAATTTGTTTTGAAGTAATTAGTAAAATAGACAATTGATTATGAAAAATGATTTGCACCCTACCGATGAACCCTTCAATATTTGAGGCAACTTTATTATCAATAATGCTCTACTTACTTAATTGAAATACTTAGTTTGTATTTCAATTGATATGTTAAATGATATGTCACTGTTTGATTGATTCAAGTGACAGATAATTATTAACTTTTATCATTTTTAATCTAAACAGTATATTTTTATGAGTAATGATATATCCACAAACTCTTGTACAAACTTATTTAACCAAACTGATGTGGCGTTAATTCATTGGTTGAATTAAATATTTTTTGGCCCACATGATTTGTTTATATTATTTTATATTTTCATTCAACCAATGAATTAATGCCACATCATTTTGTACAATATAAATTTGTACAAAAGTTTGTGACTGTATCATTACTCTATTTTTATTGGTGACACATTAGTTAGGATACAAACTAAATATCTGAACTAAGTAAGCATACCATCACTCCTTTATTATTAATTCAACTTTTATTTACTTTTGTGTAGGATTGAGGTGGGTTAGAGCGACTCCTACCATTTCTTGTAATAACTTGGACTAGAAAAACAAAGAGCATGGTCTGGCTTATTTAAGAAAACTAAAATTTCCATTACAAATATGTCTATGAAGCTACTAGTTTAAAAAGGGAGAGAAGCCCAGCAAGGGAATAAGTCCAGCATCAGGTTGGCTCCTCAGCCCTACTATCCCAACCGTCGGATTCATTGCAGCATCAGTATATCCGATTTGAACCAGCCTGAAAGTGGCGGTAACAAAATTGGATTCAACCCCACAATCGCCTACCACTACATCACTACATGTATCATCTCCGAACGACGGCGTACTAGGGAATCTTGTTGAGGATATTATCTCACATTGGGAGAGAATAATATTTTGAAGAATTTTTAATTTTTAGACTAGTTTTTTGGTTTAGTTAGACTGTGAATTTCTATAGATCAACAAATTAGATCAAACATTCCCCGTAGTCCACGAATATGAAAAGTATGCTCTTTTTATTAATTGGATCAAATAATAAGCATTTTCTTTATCCATGAATATGATTTCTGAATGTTTATAACGCCAAAGAAAGAAAGAACTATGGCTGAAGACCCTTTATGGGTAAATTTCATTTTCATAACATATATTGTAATTAACTCATACCCATATAATATAATAAATAAATACATAATACAAGATCTTTAAAATGATCAATACAACTCTCGTCAATGCTGGATTTAAACTAATGAGATATCTCATTGCAAAGGCTTTAACCAACAACTAATTCC
Organism: Citrus x changshan-huyou; assembly: GCA_039657385.1. Classification (NCBI taxonomy): domain Eukaryota; kingdom Viridiplantae; phylum Streptophyta; class Magnoliopsida; order Sapindales; family Rutaceae; genus Citrus; species Citrus x changshan-huyou. Next base: position 6,312,809 of record CM077555.1, on the reverse strand, counting down.
TTTCTCATATAGTTTAAAATTTTAAAGCTCACTTAAAGTAATGTTTCTTTGAAATTTTTAAAATTTAATCTTTAAAAGTGAAGAAGAAATTGAAAATTGAAAGAAAAAAAAATATTAAGAATCCGAGATTATGTTATAGCACTGGCGAAAGCCTCCGTCGAATGAATGGAATATTACTTTTATTTCCACAAAAATAATAACATTAATTTGGCGCTCATAACATGGAAGAAAATTACAAGGACGATGGTGGGGCTATTGCAAATTTTTTCAAACAAAAAGGAAAACTTTACCTCAATATAAAAAAATTACAAACCTTTTTCGTTTTTACAAAGCTTAAGCAAGAGAGCAACGATCCTCGAGATTCACGAAACTTCTGCGCAACTTCGTTAATTTTCAAAATGCCAGAATTACCCTCTATCTCGTGAGGACAAACATTTTTTTTTTCCATCATCTAATGGTTTTGTATTCCCTCGTGTTGTATCAGCACTCCCTCTTTTCTTTTTTCTTTTTTTTTGGTCCTTTTTTTTCAAAAAAGACTTGTATCAACACTCTAAAAATAAATTCTAAAGTTCAATCAAAGGGGTAGATCTGGAATTTCAGTTTCATAAGGGTTTTGGACTTTTGGTCTTGTGTGGACAATTTGAAATCAGTTGACTTGGTTGAAAGCCATTTGTGCGTGTGAGTGTGTCTCATTCTAGGTCTGACAAAATAGAGGGCTAAATCAGAGATTTGATCACCTGTTGTATTAAATGTACACGAGGCTGAGGCTCTCTCTTGTCTTTTGATATTTGTTAGGCTGTAACGCTACGAGGCTAGGCTGAGGCTCTTTTTCTCGTTTTTCTCTCTCCTTTGTTTTATGAAAATGAGGCCGTGAGGAATGTTGCCATCCCATAAATCCCCTAAGAGCTCAACTAGCAGCCCTCTCTTATGGTTAGCTGAGAGCTCAAATCTTCTTCCATTGCAAAAGTATGAAATTTTCTTTTGACATTAAACTTCCAGAAATGCATTGTCCTGTCGATGTGAGATTTTTGTTTCCACCATTAATGAATCTTGTAGTCTTCTTTTTCTTCCTGAAATCTCAAGATGGTCAGTCTTGGTCCCTCCAGGATGGAGCCAACCACATACTTTTGTACCCAATTTTAAAGCTTCAATTCCCCTTCCTAGGTCTTGCCGTCCTGATATTACTGCTCTTTCTCCTCACAGCCATCAGAGTTCCTCTCAGTGTAAGCAGCCCCCTGTCCGTGAGTTGTGGAGACCATCTCCCTTGTCTGCTGGCAATATCCACAATCGCCTCTCTCATTTTGGCTCCTTTCCTTTTCTTGGTGGTTTATTTGTGTCTCATAATCCTATCACTTTTTTACGTAATGTTAATTTCTCTGCTTAAGCGCTGCTGCAAGCGACACACTGCCGTGGCACCTCCTCCTGATGATCAAGTTGAAGTTGGAGTTGAAGGTGATCAGCTCATCCAAGACCTGCAGCCAAGTCCGACGGAGGATCTGGTGTGATTTTACTTGGGACTTGATATTCCATGCAACTGCCTAGGGCATATATACATGCTTAAGTGCCTCGGTTTAAAAAAAAAAGGTAAAAATAAGTTGTTTTAGTTATGCATATGACAACGTATATGTCCCTTTTACAATAACAAACGATAGATGCTTCTAACTGTGATGTTTTAAAGAAACTTATTTTATCTTAAGCGCTGTGATTAGTGTAGAGAAAGATGAGAGAAAAATGAGAGAAATTTAGCTCTCTCTCTTCCTTTTTCTTCTTTATTTCTCTCATTTTTGTTTCATATCTCTCTACACCAAGCATTTTTCATGTAATTGCTATTGATAAAGTGGAGTCCAAGCCTTTTTCGTTTGGAAAGTGTTTGGTTCTGCATGGTCAATGTTCGTGGATATCATGAAATGGCAGGTATCTTTGTCCTTTTAGTTTAGCTGCTAACTATTGTCGGCTTTATTGAAGAAACGACTTGAAAAGCACTCCTCTGATTCTGGGAGCAAACCAATGATAGATATATAGCGCTTCTTGTACTTATTTCCAGATTCGTTTATTTTTGTCTTTCTTATTGTAGTATTTATGATTGTCCAAAAAAGAAGGGATGGTTTAATTAGTTATGATATGGAGAACAGTATATTAAATAAAATTTTGCATTAGATTTATAGGGTTTTGCTATGTTGAAACCGTTTTAAGGTAGAACACGTTTTCATAGCCATACGATTAAAGTTATAACGTGTTTTTTTACTATTTATCACTTTACGTGTGTAGTTGTGATTTGTGCTCTATCTTGGAGCTGATCCAAATTAGCCATTGCCTTTTCATTTTTATATATTCGGACTCCAAGACCGTATACTCACTAATAGCCATTAACAATTTATATAAATATTGAGAATTGGCTTATGGCAAGAGTAATGAACAAATTATTAATAGCCAAATGTAGACTCACTTTACTTCTTGCTAGGGGTGGGCATGGGTTGGGTTGGATATGATTTATGAAAACCCAACCCAACCCATTATTGAATGGGTTGAAATAAAAACAATCCAACACAATTAAATAAACATATTCAACTCAATCCAACTTAACCATTAAATCATCAAGCTGAGCTGGGTTGGGTTGGGTTGGGTTGAAGATTTGAAAATTGAATCAAAATTAAAAATTAAATAAAGAAGAGGATATGAAACTTTTAATAAAACTTATTGAAATCAAATATAAATAAATTATAGCATGAAAATTCTATTCATGGTCTAGTGTTCGAAAAAAAATAAAGAATATAGAATGAATAAATCAGAGAAATATCTTAGTTGACTGAGAATTGAGATTTAAGAGAGTGATTTTAGTTCTGATATTAGAGTCTATAGTAAATTCAAGAACAAAATAGTATCTTTTATAAAAGAATAAAAAGAAGATAAAAATAGATTAGCCGTTTAGATTTTTAGGATTTTGCAAATTGAGAATTATTATTATTATTTATGTGGGTTGGGTTGGGTTAAATGTGTTCATCATAATTAACCCAACCCGACCCAATCGTTAATTGAATTCAAAAAAATTGACCCAATTAACTCATAATAACTCACTCGACCCGTGAAAATTAAGTTGGGTTCGATTGGGTTGGGTTGGGTCCATTGGGTTGGATTGAGTTTGCCCACCCTTATTTTTTGGTAGCTAGATTGATTGTTTTCTATTCATATACCCAGATCTAGCTACCTTACAATAGTTATAAGGTACCACCAATTTTTTTTTTTAAATTATTTTAGGCATTCACCGTCGGATTTAATGAAAAAAATAGTCTCAATCGTAAAGATTTGTCTAATTGATTATTAACATTACACTCCCTAGTATTTATCAAAAACTCAAAAAAGTTGAAGAGTTAAAATCTTAAACACATAAACCCGGATAGTTTCAAATTTATATTGTTTACTATTGTTTAATCAGTAGTGAGTCTTAAAAAAATAAATATTATTTAATATTATTTAGTCATTTACTTATTATTTTATTATTCTTTTAAAAAATTAAATAATATTAAATAAATAAAACTACAATTTAAAAGGGAACCAGCCAAAGAACAAAACTTATGAATAAATTATAAATAAAAAATAGTATCAGTGGTCAAATGAAATTTTATGCGACAAAAGAAAAAATTGGTGTTACCTTGCTTACAACTGTGGCAAGGTATCTGGATCCCCATCTGTAATACCCATTCAGCTTTATAAATTAAGATTTTACATTTATAAATTTAAAATAAAAAATAAATAACATACTCCACCTAATGTTTTCAAAATGGACCCCACATGTATATGAAGGTTAATATGCCTCGTCCAATGATTCTTGAGATGACAAGTGTGACTACGTTATCATCGGGGACAAGGATTGGATCACGTTGCGGCACCAGGACTTTAAGTCGCTGCCTTTGGCTATATATGTCTCCTCGTCTTTCTCTTCCCGAGTTTAAGTTCTTTGTGGAAAATAATTCATACGTAACCGGAAAAATAGCGCGTCGGGGCTTCAAGGGTTAGATCAAAAACCAGTGCCGCCCCTCCGTTTGATTTCTCCTCAACAAGAGGTTTGATCGATATTTTCTTCCTTTTTCATTTTTACTCTTTTTTAATTTTTTTTTCTGTACTTATCCAAAGTTTTGCCTACAGCTGGAACCCAACATATCAAATTTAAGGTTGATTTAGAATGCATGTTAAGTAATTAATTTTATTACCTTTTAATCTAGTAATTGCAGATGAAATGGAAAAATCATGTGGAATATTGAATTGTGGACTTGATCCTCATCTAGTGGCTTATTGGGATTAAGAGAAGAATGAGTATACATTACGTTTATAAATAATCTTTTTTCCTCTTTGAAAATACAATAATTTCATCCGTTGTCTACTTGTAATAAATAATTTGTTAATCAATTTTGATGTGTGTTTGCAGTAGATGTACGATGGTACTTAAATCTCTCTATGTTGAATGAAACTTCATTTTACTTCAAAGTAAATAGTATAGGTAGACAACCACTTAGTCTTGTAGCCCAGTGGTGAACCATTGCCCTCAAAGTTAAGCATGACTATGAGGGCAATGATTCGAGTCCCCACGGACTCAACCTCCCTCAATTAAACATAATTGTGTGGAGACTTCTTATAACGTTTTTCTCCCTTTTGAAATACGAGTGAAGTAGAGACATCTCTCTTCCGTGAGGGATATTTGGATGGGCATATACTTCATAGAATAAAAATGTAATAATATAAGTCCCATGTATATATCGGATTGTAAATATCAGTGTAATGACCTGATATCATATCAGTTGTATATATCTTTGTGTAATACAGTAACCTGATGCTTAATCAGTTCAAAAAAAAAAATAGTATAGGTAGACAATTGATTAAGAAAAATGACTTGCACCATAGACATGCAGGGCCCAAGTTGCCTAAAAATTTGCCTCGATGGTGTTGTGGTGAGTGGCCAAAAAATGATTTACACCAAATTGGATTCAGTCCCACACACGGATTGCCTACCATTACATGTATCATCTTTGAACTGCGCCGTAAGATGGGAATCTTGTTGAGGGTATTATCTCACATTGGTAGAGAATAATAACTAGGCTAACAAAATAAATTTGAGAAATTTTCTATTTGTAAACTAGTTCTTGGGTTGAATTAGACCATGGGTTTTTTATAAATCTAAAAGCCTTAATTGGATTCAGCCCCACACCAAGGCCCGATTACGACATCCCCGCTGTACAATCTTATTTGTCAATAGAGGAGAGAATGGTGTGTTCAATTGGGTTAGCTGAAGACTGCTGGCATCTTCCCCTCATAAGCCTGAAGGTATAGAGTCCTCCAGAAGGTCAAGAATTCCAAACATATTTACCTTTGTGGAAAAAAGAAGGAGCTTCCTCAGCCAATGTAAACACTTCTCATGTTTATATAGAGATAATCTTAATTTGAGATGCCAAAAGACAGTAAAAGTTCCACTTGTCTATAGGAAATTTGTGATGAGGGAGTTATCAGTTATGAAGTCCCTTACTTTTAAATATAGTTGGATTAAGATACAGCATGGAATGATTATAATTTTAGTGCAAATTAAGTTGAATTTGGAAGTTTATTGGTTTCTAGAACACTGCATATTTATTTTGACGGCTTAAACTCCCTCAAATTGATCTATTTTCACTCTTCTATATTCTATTTCCTTCTCATTTCGTTCTATGTTTCAGTAAAAACAATCTGTTTGTATCACTCTCACTCTTGTTGAATCAAAAATCAAAATCACTCTTTCTAAGACGGTATTTCGGTGCACGCATATCGAAACATTTGGATCCTATTTGGAGCAAATTGTTGAGAAATTTGTTAAGGTTTAGGCAATCAAATTAGTCTTTTTGAAATTTACATTAGGTTTTGGGAGATAACTGTCGTGTAAATCGGTGCTTGTGGATGTATAAATTGATCTCCAGTAACTGAGAAATTTCCTGAGGTGACACCGGTGGATATATACCATTCGTGATGTGCAAGACAAAATTATCGAGAAAACAGATGTGCCAGTTAATAGTGAAGATCTAGCAGTTGAAGATGACCAATGAATTTTTATGCGTGTAAGATTTCAACATAATTTCATGTAGAATTTAACGGTTATGTGTTTCTTTGGTTCCTTCCTCAAATGCAGCACAATGGCATAGTCAATTAGTCACATGCATGAAGATTTTGGAGTCTTTGGCTGAACAATTTTTCTAGAATTTAATTTGCATTAATCATTGGCTTTTTTTATATTGCTCTTTAATTGGCTTTTTCGGACAAAATATTTGTGTATTAGTTTTCGATTAGTAATCCTGGGAAGTTATGGTACTAATCGGATTCTTTTATATAATATCAACATTTGATTCTCATTTTGGCTCCATCACTTTTCTTAGTGGCCTATTTGTGGTTCATGATCTTAACACTCTGATATGCCATGTTAGCTTCTCTGTTTAAGCTCTGCTTCAACTTTTATCGACGTTTCACTATCATGGTTTCATTCGCTAATTATTTTCAATAAACCAATTAATTTACTTGTATGTATGTATGTGTGTATGTTGTTGTCGTTACTATGAAAGTTTAAGCAGCTAGCAGTTTCTGGGGTCAGTTCAGTCATAGACTCGAAGCCTAGCATCGATCGATTCAAGCTGCTGTGCTTGCTTTAGTATTTTTCTAATTTAATTAGAAATCTACTATATAATAATTTCTCACCAGCAGCCATGCAAAAGTTGCAAGCAATAATATATATCTATAAAAGTCTTTACACATTTAATGCTCAGGGTAGTTAAACGGTTAATTTTTCTTTAGCATAAAAATTTAGACACAGAATTTTGTCAAATATACCGTTGATCAAGTGGACAGTAATGCCCAAAACATAAGGAAAAAAAAAAGAATCTAGCGCGCGTCTGCTACCGCTAAAAGTACTTTAAAAAAAAGCCGAAGATAGCAACTAAAACTTGGTCGGGTAACAACAGACTAATAGGTACAAAATGGAGAGATGACTTATTTAATTACAAAATGGAAAGATGAAAAGATGACATGTGTTTTATAATTCTACACTTTGTTACTCTAATAGGTACTAGGACCTTACAGTGGCGCCAGCAATATCATACATACATACATAGATTCCCAATTATCAGCAGCTAAAGCAGATGCAGTTGTGCATTCATACAAAAAGATCCAGCTGCCACAATTGCAGACATCGTTGAAGGAAAAGTCTAATGTAGATAACAAGTGGAGACCCCCACCAGCAGGTTGTTTTAAGGTAAATGTGGATGCATTAGTTGTGGTTGAGCAGAAAAGAGTTGGTAATTAGGGTGCTGTGATTAGAGATTCTAGAGGCAAAGTGATAGCAGCAGCTACGAAACCTTCTTCTTTTCAGTTGGAGGTAGGTTATGCAGAAGCAGAAGCTGCAAGACTTGGTGTTAAAATTGCAGAAAAGGTGAGATGTTGGCCATTAATCATAGAAACTGATTCACAGGAGGTTGTAGACCTGGTTCTGATCAAGAAAAGCACAAGAGCTGAAATTTTTTGGGTTATATCTGATTTGCAATCTTGTATTAAAAGGCAACAACATAATCAATTCGATGTACTCCAAGAGCCAGGAAGGTAATAGCTCATAACTTAGCTAGACTAGCCTTGGAGCAATCTGAAATTGTATTTTGGGTGAATAACAATCCAGCCCACCTTTTATATATTATTCACTAGTTGAATGTTTAAAAGGGAGACCTTTTTATCAAAAAAGAAAAAAAAATCATATTAGTTTCATTTTTATTTCCTGACAATTTGATGTTGAATAGGGTTGGTATGATGAGTTGATTGAAGGCATATCCATCAGGAAGCTCAAATGTGTGTGTCAAGGCTGTGCTGATGTCAGGTTTTTCCCCTGTTTTTGCTGCAATGGCAGCTGTAAATTGATCGTCAATATGCAACTGCATGGGAAGGTTGCTGCGCTGAGGTGCCCCGATTGTAATGAGAATGGGTTATTGCTTTGCCCTCTTTCTTTTTAGATATTTACATTTGAATAAAAAAAAGTAAATTTTATAATTTTTATAAAAAAATGAATTTTATAATTTTTATCCGAATGAGAAGTAAATAATATATTTTAAAAATATCCATATTAAATATACCCATTTTCTAAATTATAAAACCTAATCATTTTCTTTTTATTTATAAGGACATAAATATCAAATAATGTTGAGAATATTTTTTTATTTATAAAAACAAATAAGATGTCACTTTTATTCAAATGTTAGAAAAAGAAAAACAAACTTATCATTCAAATATTGGTATTCAAACTTAAGAAACATTTAGATTTTAAATAAAACAACAAAAACAAAATCTACAACCTTTGTTTATAGATTTTACTTGCCATTTAACAATTTTGTGATATTATATGTTATTAATCATGCATGATTTAGATTATTATTTTATGATTTTTATTTTTATCAATCATCAATTAATAAATCTCCAAAGAAATATTAAAATCTCTCTTATATAAATTTGCTTTAACAAATCAGTAGATAACGGTATACAAAATAATTATATCTTAATCATACATTATAAATAATAAAAGTCTGCACCAAATTACATTTGCCAAGATTATGAAAAAATTTGAAGTCTTTAAAATCATGTTTGTAATGATAAAAAGAAACAATATATTCATAATTTCAAAGATTTATATATATATATATATATATATTTCTCTACGAGCGCTTAAGGATTATGATTATGGTGGAATGATTGTTTCCATATAATTAAGCTTACATAGTGTTCTTGACTTTTCAACTGGACAGGAGACTAAATAATTGTTTGACAAATCAAAGTAATTTCTATTTAATTGAGTTTTGAGTGATTTCTATTTAATTGGGAAGGCTTTCGTAGAGTCAAAGGAAACTAATGTGATGTTGATTGGAATAGCTATATGCGCTTCTCATGCATATGAATGTGATTCCATCCATTCTCTTTTTCCTCCATAACCACTCGTTTTAATATGATTCCATCCTCTTTTTCTCCGTAACCAATCGTCTATTTAATTTACATAAGAAATTTACCGGTCAGCATTTCCTTAATGAAAAGATGAATAGATAGACAATTAAGAAATAAAAAGATAGATAGATAGATAGACAACGTTGTCTATCTATCTTTATTTTAATTGCATACACAACCTCAAAGCTATATAAGCAGAGAAAAAGAAAGAAAGAAAAAGGAAAATATAAATCAAAACTTTAATCCAACGGATGTAAAGAAATGGAATCAAAGAAGACAAGCGTGGGCAACCTGCTAATAAAACAATATCAATTTGAAAACGCCTTCCTATTTTGGTTTTATTAGTAAATGTTTTACGATTAGATCATAGTTTCATACATTTATTAAAGATAATTTGGTCTAACTTCTGCTGTTCTACATCTTATTAAAAGTAATTATGAATAACCAAGAATAATATGTTGGATAAAATTTTGTAAAAAAATAAAAAATAAAAAAATAAAAATAACAATTACTTTGATTTCAAAATGTGGTGCGCCTTGGGTTTTATTGTATAAGAAAATGCCACAATTTTATCCAATAAAAATGCGCCCCAACTAGTAACAATTACTTCGACATTACATATAATGTTGTAAAATAAAATGCCCGGTGTTAGCTTGCGTCTTGTTGAATGTTGACGTCTACCAAGATAGTGCGAATAAAGGGTACTAATCTGCGGGTTATTTCTTTGCTTGACGACCAGAAGATTTCACAAAATGATTAAATCTCTTTCTTTCTTTTATATAAAGTCTCTTTTGCCCTTCATACGACTTCATATTATGCACTTCAGGGTATTTCCAGGTACTTTCCTGCAAATCCCACCTCAAAATGATTAAATCTCTTTCTTTCATTTCAATAAAGTCTCTTTTGCCCTTCATTAGACTTCATATTTTGCACTTCAAATTTATACTAGGAATCAGCTGATTATAAGCTGATTATTAAATCTTGGCCCTTGGACAGGACATGGACGCAGGACGCCCAAGGGCCAAGATTTCACAAAATGATTAAAACTTCTTCCATCGGCAGCCACGTGGTAGAAGGCGATCCCGATTGAAATGTCTGAATTCACAAGTGTGGGGCTCGGCTTTTATTCTATTTTCAAATCTCAATTCAGACATTTCACAGATGTGGCATATTATATTCTCAAATGTTAATTCAGACATTTGCAATGTCTCACTTGTCAGTGTCAGTGTCACAACCCTTGTCGTCTGCAACTAGGCCTCAAATCCATTTTTCTTTCCACATCCTCTTTTTGGCTTTGCAACACCTTTTCTCAAGTCAGTTATTTTTCTCCCAACTTTAGTTTTTTTTCAATCTCAATGTGGCCCAGCCATAGGCTGCACACTTGACACTTGGTGCCCCCAAATACTTTGATGTTCTATCAATCACCACTCGACACTTGGTGCCCCCAAATACTTTGATGTTCCATCAATCACCACTCGACACTTGGTGCCCCCAACTACTTCGATGTTTCATCAATCACCACATATTGCATTCCATGCATCAATATTGACTATAAAAATTTCCTCAGGGCTCCCTAGTTTTAGCTTAAACTCAATCATCTCTGCCAAATCTTATACTCACAAGCATGAGTTTTTCAATTGATTTGAGGTTTTTATTTCCACCATTGCTAAATCTTATAATCTTCTTTATGTTCCTCAAGTCTCAGGATGGCAACTCTTGGGACGTGCAAGATGGTACAAGTAAGATACTTTTGTATCCAATTTTAAAGCTTCATTTGTGGTTCCTGATTCCTGCCGTCATCACGCCATTACTGCTCTTCCTCCTAACACCCATCAGACTCACCCTCAATGTGAGCCGCTCCATTTACGTGAGTTTTGGAGAACTCTCTGTTCTGTTGGGTGTCTCGGTAATTGCGTCTGTCCTTTTGGCTCCATCTCTGTTCTTGGTAGCCTATTTGTGCCTCATAATCTTATCTATCTGTTATGCAACGTTGGCTTCTCTGTTTAAGCGCTGCCTCAACTGGTTTCGAAATCTCTTCATCAACTTGTTCTGCAATTTCTTGATTCGCGTTCACACAGTTGAAGGGAACCACATCCAAGACCAGCAGCCAAGTTTCACTGATGATGATGAGAATAACCTGGAAATTGTGGTAATTTGATATCATATATATGATATTGTGTGCCACTTAACAAAGTATAGAATTACGAGTGTTTTATATATGTCATCTTTCCATTTTGTAATTAGTTATTACAATGATCTATAGTCACTCTGTTGTTACCCGAACAAGTTTTAGCAGTTTTGCCGTGAAAGCTTAGTTGAAAAGCACTTTTCGCAGTAGCAAACACAGGCTAGATTCTTACTTCTATTTTTTTTGGTATTATGTCCACATGAACAACGGTATAATAATAATAATATCACTTTGTTCCTATAGTTATATTTGTTGTACATAATCTCCTTTTGGTTGACAGTTAATTTGTTTGGTCCAAGGATTCTTGAAGATGACAAGAGTCGTACGTTTTCTCTATTGGGACGATGAGAGAAAGAGCTTTGTCCCTTCTAATTCCAGAAAGAGGTACTTTGGTTCGACATCCATGCCCACCACCTTTTGGAACCTCGATGGATGGACTTCTTGCTTTCCAACTTGAAGCCTCGCTTGATTTGCTTGATTTATTAGCTTTGATAACGACATCGACTTTATTAACTTTGATTATGTCATCTATTCTAGAGCCTCGTTTGATTTGGCTTGCTTGATGTACTTCTTGCTCGCCTGATTTGGATTGCTTGATCGACTTCTTGCTTTCCAACTTTGAGCGAATTGACCCTCGCTTGATTCGCTTGCTTGATGGATTCTTGCTTTCCAACTGTGAGCGAGTGGGGCCTCGCTTGATTTGGCTTGCTTGATGTACTTCTTGCTCGCCTGATTTGGCTTGCTTGATCGACATCTTGCTTTCTAACTTTGAGCGAATTGACCCTCGCTTGATTCTCTTGCTTGATGGATTCTTGCTTTCCAACTTTGAGCGAATGGGGCCTCGCCTGATTTGCTTGTTCGATGGGTGATGGAATTATGTCATCCATTCGCGAGCCTCGCTTGATGGATTCTTGATTTCCATCAACTTAGAGCGAATCTATTAACTTTGACTACGACATCGAACTTTATTAACTAACCTCGCTTGATTTGCTCGATTTATTAACTTTGATTATTACATCGAACTTTATTATTTCTATCTATTTCAATTTATATCAAAGTAAATAGTTTAAGTAGACAATTGACTAAGAAAAATGACTTGCACTTCAACGGTTCAACCCCACCAAGTCAAATTTTAGGGCAAAATCAGATTTGAAAAGTCATATTTACTTTAGAAGTTTTGAAATTTTAGAAAAATCTCGAGATGGTTAGTCTTGGTCCCTCCAAGATGAAACCAATGAGAAACTTTTGTACCCAATTTTAAGGCTCAATTCCCCTTCCTGAGTCTTGCCCTCCTGATATTGCTGCTCTTCCTCCTCACAGCCATCAGAGTTCCTCTCAGTGTGAGAAGCCCCCCGTCCGTGAGTTGTGGAGATCATCTCCCTTGTCTGTTGGCAATATCAGCATTCGCGTGTCTCTCTCTTTGGTCCTTTCCCTTTCTTGGTAGTTTATTTGTGTCTCATAATCCTATCACTCCTTTACGTAATGTTAAATTCTCTGTTTAAGCGCTGCCGCAAGGGACACACTGCCGTAACACCTCCTCCTGGTGAACAAGTTGAAGTTGAAGTTGGAGTTGAAGGTGATCAGCGCATCCAAAACCTGCAGCCAAGTCCGACGGAGGATCTGGTGTAATTTTACATGGGACTTGATATTCCATGCAACTACCTAGGGCATACATGCTTAGATGTCTCAGTTTAAAAAAATAAAAATAAAAATAAAAAGGTAAAAAGGAGTTGTTTTAGTTATGCATACGACAACGTATTATCCCTTGTAAAAAAACAAACAATAGATGCTTCTAATTTCTAATTACGATATTTTAAAGAAACTTATTTGATCTTAATTTGTTCTCTTTCTCGGAGCAAACCGATGATAGTCTATATTTGTTTATTTTTGTCTTTTTACTTCAATAATTATGATTTTCCAAGAAAGAAGTGGTTCTTTAATTAGTTATGATATGGAGAACGGTATATTAAATAAAATTTTGTGACACATTTATTCTATTTTTCATTTTTATCCACTACCCTGCACTTAGTAATATCCATTAAAATTTAATATAAATATTGAGAATTGGCTTATGGCAGGAGCAATGAACTGATTATTAATATCCAAATGCAGACTCATTTTATTTATCGGTAGTCAGATTGACCGTCTTATATACATATATACCAATTCAGCTTTATAAATCTAAAATAAAAAAACAAATAACATACGCTACCTACCTGATGTTCAAAGATTCGCAAATAAACACAATCAAACAATGAAAAGAGATGAGAAAAAGTTTTCAAAACGAAGCCCACATGCATATGACAGTAAGATGTTTCTGTCCAAAAATTCCTGAAGATAACAAGAGTCAGTACGTGTAAAAAATTGCGAAAACGCTTAATGTGTATATCTTTAGTTATTGTGTACAAGATCCTTATATACAAAAATACTAGAATCATCTAAGGCAAGTACCAAACGGTCAAATAATAAAAAAGGAAAGAATATAAATGAGAATAAATATTTTAATGAAGTAAGGGTGCGTTTGGGATTAAGGTGCTGTATCTTTTAAGTTACAGCTGCCGTGGAAAAAAAGATGTAACTATGAAACAAAAGTTAGTAATATATAGTAAATGTAAATTTTAAATAATAATTTTGATAAAATCATTAAAGATATAATAGATTTTTCATTATACAAGTGAAAAATCATATCAACATAGTTTCTAAGCTACAACAGTATTTACCAAACACTTCAGTGCTGTAGCTTTTAAGTTACAGCTGTCCAACTCCAATCTCAATCGCAAACGCACCCTAAATATGCTAAGTTAGTGGCTAAGATCAAGGACCGATTGATTCTTGCTCTAATAGTACATTTTCTTGGTTAAGAAGGAATTGGACCATATTGCGGCATTAGGACTGTAAGTCGCTGCCTTATCTACATATGTCTCCTGGCCTTTATCTTCCCGAGTTCAAGTTCTTTGTGGAAAATAATTCTTACGTACCAAAAAAAAAAAATCAAACATAGCGTTAGGGCTTCAAGGGATTATCCATGGAGTCATCTTTGGATCAAAAACCAGCGCCGCCCCTCCGTTTGATTTCTCCTGAAGAAGAGGTTTGATAGATATTTTCTTTCTTTTTCATTTTTAGTCTTTTCTTTTTTAATTTCTTTCTGTACTCATCAAATGTTTTGCCTACGGCTTGAACATATAAAATTCAAGGATGATTTTTTTTTTCCAGGTAAAGGGGGGTGGGCAAGTCTAAATATATATTTTACCCTCCTTACCACCCCTAAGAATCAAACTCGGGTTCTGATAGAGACTACAGTTACACTGCAACCAATCCGACCACACCCTTAAGGGTATTCAAGGATGATTTAGAATGCATGTTAATGAATTAATTTTTATTAGCTTTTAATGTGATAATGGCAGACCTTTTAATTCATGAAATGGAAAAATCTTGTGGAATATTGACTTGTGGATTTGATCTTGATCTAGTGGCTTATTGGGAAATATCTGAATTTGTTTTGTTACATTAATATTAGCTTTAGGAGAAGTACTTAATACTTGTATGGGTTCTTATAATTTCTCCTTCGGTCATTAATTAAGATCCAATCATACAGCTAGTAAACGAAACATTCTAACTTAGAAGAATAAATGCGCTAATATCCCAATTTATCAAAATGTGACTGTTGAAAAGTTTATTTTGGGTAGACTAACTTAGAAGCTTTCGTAGACTTTAGGCAATTACATGTATACATCTATTTGAAACTTTAATTATATGTGGATTAAGGCAATAATGAATATACATTGCATTTATAAATAACCTTCTCTTCCTTTAATCACCTGAAAATACAATAATTTAATCCATTATCTACTTGTAATAAATAATCTGATAATCAATTTCGATGTGTGTTTGCAGTAGATGTACGACGGTACTCAAATCTCTCCGTGTTGAATGAAATTTCAATTTATTTCAAAGTAAATAGTATACGTAGACAATTGATTAAGAAAAATGATTTGCACCATAGAAAGGCATGACCCAAGTTGCCTAAAAATCTGCCCTAATGGGGTTTAGGTAAGTAGCCAAAAATGATTTGCACCATATTGGATTCCACCCCACTATTGTCTACCATTACATGTATCATCTAGCTAAGTATATTATCTCATACTTGAGGAGAATAATAATTAGGCAAACAAGATAAACTTGAGGAATTATTTATTTTTGAGGAGAAAAATGATTTTTGGGTTGAATTAAACCATGAGTTTCTATAAATCTAAAAACACGAATTGGATTCAACCCCACAGCCAAGGGCTTATCAAATTAATTTGAGACCATAGCCTAATTACGAGATCTCCGTAGTAATCTTATTTGTCAACAGAGGAGAAAATGGTGTGTCCAAAAAGAAATTCTAGAATACATTAAAGGTACTTTCTTAGCTATGCAACAAGTAAATAATACTATAATATGTGTGCATTTATTTTTAACCATCATGCAAGGAGTGGTTAGATTAAATTTAATTACACATGTCATTTGTGCATTAATTGGGTGTAATATATCAGATGTATTTTATAATTTCTCATGTTCAAGTGGCTTACAACTTTAAAACTCAAAAAATAATAATAATAAAAGATCTCAAAATTCATTTCATCTTCAATTCTTACATTTCAATAAATAAATAAATAAGAAAAATAATAAAATAGAATTTTTAGAATGGTAGCAACATAAGAAGTTGAGATGATGAATTGATGATCAAAAAATAGATATAGACTTTGTTTTTAAAGAAACTAGTTTATTTTTCTTTTTTAAATGAACTAGCGAACATAATAATTTTGTTTGTTGAGAAGAGAGTAAGAAATTTTTTCATTTACTAATTTTTTATATTATAAGATTTTTAATAAAAATTAAAATGAATACTCAAAGTTAAAGATTCTAATGTTAAATAATTACGAATCTTTTAAGAAATTGAAAAGGTAAATAATTTATTTTTTTGGAAAAGTAATAATTAATGAATTAATGGTTAGATAGTATTATTAATTTTATCTCTTTAACATTAAGGTTACCAAATATAGATTTTCTATTAAAAATAATTTTTAATTGTAGAATAATTTTTAATTAGAGAGATGTCTAAGAGGCTTTCTTACAATTTGTAATTTAAAAAAAATTCTTTATTAATTAGAGAATTATTAATGGAATACTCAAAAAATAAAGTCTTTCTAAAATATTGGGCGTTTAGGCGACCCCCTTATTTATCTATACTTAAAACCACACTTGTTTGAGCAGATTGATGATTGAGAAATTTGGTATAATTTTAGGCAATTAAATAAATCTTTTTAAAATTTACATGGGTTTTGGGAGATAATTGTCATGTAAGTCACTACTTGTGGACAGGGGCGGATTTACCTTGGGACCAGTGGGGACTTAAGTCCTCACTAAAAAAAAAAATTCTTTTAATAATTAATTTGATTAACCTAAAATTTTCAATAAATTTTTCTTAAGCCCCCAATAATTTCTTTCAACAAACAATTGATCCAAATGAGTTAATTTCTTTCAACAAGCAGAAGCTATTACGGCTAGCTCAGTTGTATCCAAATGAGTTCTCTACAATTGATATCATGGCACTTGGGACTCAACTTGATACATATATTTTGGATATGCGCACTAGTGGTGAGTTTTCAGAATTAAAGGATATTGGTGATCTTGCAAAGCGGATGGTCGAGACTAAGAGACATAATGTATATCCATTAGTTTACTTGTTAATAACATTGGCATTGACTTTACCTGTTGCCACTGCGAGTGTAGAGAGAGCATTTTCAGCCATGAACATTTTGAAGAATCGGTTACGAAGCCGAATGGGAGAGCAATGGATGAATGATAGTTTAGTTGTTTACATAGAAAAAGACTTATTTAATAATATTGATAATGAAGTTGTAATGCAACGTTATCAATGTATGAAAACTCGTAAAGGACAATTGTAAACATATATTGAAGTATGATAAATCTTTCAAATTTATATATTTATTACTTTTTAAATTTTTTTATATTGCCGTTGAATAAGCCCCCAGTCAATCAATATGTTGTCTCCGCCCCTGCTTGTGGATGTATAAAATGATCTCCATTAACTGGGAAAATTCTTGAGGTGAGATATATACTATTTGTGATGTGCAAGATAAAATTATCGAGAAAACAGATGTACCAGTTAATAATGAAGAACTAGCAGTTGAAGATGACCAAAAAATTTTTATGTGTGTAAGATTTCAAGATAATTTCATGTAGACTTTAATGGGTTTTTTTTCTTTGATTCCTTCCTCAAGTCCAGCACAATGGCATAGTCACTTACATGCATGAAGATTTTGGAGTCTTTGGCTGCACTATTTTTCTAGACTTTAATTTGCATTGATTTTGAAGATAAAAGAGAAGACCACGTCTCTCTAGTATAGATGAAAACAGTTCACATTTTGTGTCACCTACCCCTTATGACTTTGAACTTCTGTTGTAAATAAAGGAGTTTTCAAGATTCTTTCTTCTTTATTAGACTCCAAATTAAAAAATAAAAAATAAAATATTAGTCGGTAAGGGATAAATTGATGACTAAAAGCATAGAGAAAATTGAGAGAATGACTTTGGTAATGCAAGTTGCTGAAAATCATTGCATCTATATTGAGATTGATAATCACATACTGTTTGCCTTTCTGCTCGTATGGTAGCTGACATGAACGAACGAAAATCTTGATGGTTGCTGCTGATACATTAAAGAAAATCTTTAATCTTTAATGTTTTATTTTTAAAAAAGTCTGATTCCTTCAACTCTCATATTATTATAATATGGTCCGCATTATAATAATATCGCTTAGTTCCTATAGTTATATATATTTGTTGTACGTAATCTTATTTTGGTCAAACTGATAGTAAAAAAATGTAGCTTAATTACGCGTAATTGTAGTTTAGGTTTGGTGTGTTCCTTTCCCAATACTACTCTATTCATATATCAGTGGAACAAATCTAAAGGTGGAGGATAATTAGAAAGAATTATACCTCCCGATTAGTTCTATTTTGTTAAATGCATCTCTTTTATTGAAAGATTGACATACCGACACCGTTCGAATTCAGCCATGTTTGGCATGATGCATTGGATGGTATTATTAGTAGGTCCTACATTAACTGAAGTGTTTGGCAAAAGAAATGAGACGCATTGTACCTCATTAATTAAAAGCTTTACGCGGGTTTTCTGCAAAAATGAAACACCATTCCCCACCGCGGTATGCATTAAATTATTTTTTAAATCCCTTTTTTTGTTTAATCAATTAATGATATTTAATTTATTTATAATTATTTATTAAATTAATGCATTGAGTAATTTTATTTTTGCATATAAAATTTGAAATAATTAATAATATTAAATTTTATATAATTAATAATATGAAATTTAAAATATTAATAAATCTAAATCATATTAATTTGTACAAATAATTATATAAAATATGATTATATATAATATAATACAATGTAATGCTAAATACTATTCAGTATTAAAATAATACAATAATAATATAGTTTAGCTTACATTAAATAATGTAATGTAATGCATTGCAATGCATTACAGTGTGCCAAATACACCTTTATTGTATCACTTGTTTCAGATTATATCATTTGTCTCAAATTTTTTTCCTCATAATTTGAGAATACTGCAATTTTAATCCATTGTCTACTTGTAATAAATAATCGGTTAATCAATTTTGATGTATGTTCGTAGACGTGGGATCGTACTGAAATGTGACTATGTTGATTGTTGAATGACATTTCATTTGTCATATGTAAATCCTTAGGCATTTATTTGTTGATTGACAGTAGGTTCGTAAGGTTTGGGTTCATTTCCAGCGGATTCTCGATATGCGAGCTCTTAGGTTTCTCACTCCTCGTGCTTTGCTTTTTCATTGGCGGAGATGTGCTCCTTCTCGACATCATATTCGGGTCCTCCTACCTTGCTTTATTTTGTGGCAAGTTTGGAAGGCCTGCAATGCTTTTCGGTTTAGTTCGTAGTCTTTCTCTATTGAGGCGATCATTTTTCAGGTGGATTCAGATCTCAAGTTAGCTAGTTCTACTTTTGGCTTTAAGTCTTCCCAACTGAGGGAAGTCTTAGGTTCTCGAATTGCGGAGGGTTTGCATGTTATGACTCCTCCTGAGAGGCTGATTTGATTGGTTTCATGGATCAGGCCGCCTCCTGGGGTGTTTAAGCTGACTGTGGACATATGTTCTAGGGGTAATCCTGGGATGGCTGTCTCAAGAGGTATTTTGCGAGATCATCGAGGTGTGGTTTTGGCTGCCTTTGGCTCCTTTCTTGGCCGCCAACCAATTCTTTATGTTGAGCTCATGGCTGTGTACGAGGGGTTGGAGCTTGCTACTCATATGGGTTATCTCACGCTTGAGGTGGAGTTGGATTCGGCTACGATTGTTTCTTGGATCCATTGCTAGGGTCATGTTCGTTGGGAGTACGCTTACTTGTTGCATCGGGTGTGCTCTCTCATATCCTCTTCGACTATTCTGGTCCGACATGTGTTTCACGAGGCTACCTCTGATACTGATTTTCTGGCTAATTGGGCATGCTCTCGGCGTGTCAGTAGGCATTTTTCTTCTCCCCAAGATCTTCATGTCGGCTTATTGGGTATTCTCCATTTAGATGCTTAGGCTGTCCCTCATGTCAGGCGCTAGCATTGATAGCCTTCTCTTCCATTTATTCTTGGTTTTTCATGTGTTTTCATTTATTATGGAGGTCATGGTCTATGTCCCCCTCCTTATATGTACATTTTAGTTTCTGATTTATATTACAGGTAGGTGTCCTGCCTAAACCCCACATTCTGGTGTTTTTTTTTTTTTAAAAAAAAAAATAGAGCTGGTAATTCGTTTGTCATACGTTCAGAGATAATTTCCTTCTTACAATTGACTAAATTACAGGAAGCCCGGGCCGAAAGAAGACCAGCAGGTCCACAACAAATGAAGTATTAGTTTAAAGAGTGGAGCTTCTAAGACCCCTCTACATTCCTTACGACCCCACGTCAATCACACTTGTTTTAATACCAAAAATATACTTAAAATATTTTTCCCCCCTAAAATAAAATGAAATCTATCTTCTCTTGCAATCTTATTCTCTACCCTCTACACAAATAATTTTTCTAGGTGATAATTCTGATTCAAAAGAAGCATATTTAAGCTTTAGTTTAGAAGTTGCGTATAAGTATGAGGATAATTTTTTTTTAAAGTATGAGAATAGTGAATTTGTAAGGAAAATAAAAGAAACAAGTTATTTCAACAGAATATTGGATAGATGAGGAATCACAAACATAAAAAAGAATAGAAATTGACATGTTAATGTACTGAAGGAGTTTGCCGAAAAAACAAATAATAGAATGCGTGGATTTGTTAAAAGAGAGAGAAACAATAGATGAGTTTAATTAGAATTATAAGATTTTCTAAAAAGTGTAATTTCATAAGTGAAGTGGTGTTAATAGCAACACTCAATTTGAAAATGGAGAGAAGTCCAAGAGGGAAAAGGCCCAGAACCTACTTGGAGAATTGCCTCCTATGTCCTGCCGTCTGATTCATTGCAATAACATTCAATTTGAACCAACCTTAAGGTGGCGGTGGATTTGACATATGGATTTATTCCTCTAATGGCATATTGGTAGTTTCATGAAGTTGTTTTGTTTCATTATTAGCTTTAGGAGAATTACTTAATGCATCTACGGGTTCTTAAATTCTTTTAACAGCCATACCTTCTCTGTCTGCAGGTCTTCCATTCCGTATGTTATTGGAATATTGAAGGGGTATAAATTATTTGGTATGGATTATCTTTTAAATGATGCTGAACATATTTAATAGTACGAAGTTAAAGTGAAGTTGCATTCTCTGCAGTATTACATAATGGGTTGTGCATGAATGGATGTTTTAGACTGTCATTTCATTTGCACTGTTTAGAAATTGTCTTTCTTGTCATCCGTGGAACCTTGTTACTTACTTAGGTATTTAAGTCTGTCTACTTGAATTTTAATGTCAGTTTCTTAAAGTAATTGTCTCCTAAATGAATGCTTCTGGATACATGCGTTGATCTCAATTACAGTGCAATATTCTAGCATTGCTCCCAAGCTGTTATCCTATAATGCACTAGAATGGGGAATTTCACAGATAATCCTCACTGTCCCAACTCCCAGCAGCGGGAGGATGGCTGAGGCTTGTTGACATGGCTGGTTCTGAAAGCACAGAGTAAGCTCTTTTAATTATTTATCAAGCAGGGTTTGAGGCAAAAATGCAGGTGCCCAGTAAAAAAAACTTACCAGATTCTTACTTCATATTAATCATTTATCTCTTGATAGTTTGATTCCCTGCTCTGGATTGCTCAAACTCTTTTTCTAGCATTTACAAGAAACAGTAATTTGTGTTTCTCTTGAAATTGTAGACAGCAAATATTAACCAAGGTAATATAGTAAGAGCATTAAAGAGAGTGTTTGAATCCAATGCCAACTAAAGAGGAGGGGGGTTCACAAAGAGAGTGCTGAAGATGAAGTAGAGTTATATTAGAGGAGAAAAGGGTGTGTTCAAGTGGGTTAGCTGATGGAAATATCCCCAACGTCAATCCTACATTCCTACTACAGGATTATTGGCATCTTCCCCTCAGAAACCTGAAGATACAGAGTCCTCCAGAAGGTTAAGAATTCAAAACATATTTACTCTATTTGTGGAAACAACAGGGAGCTGAGGCAGCAGATGACAACACCAGTAACAGCAAAAAGGAATGCCGAAAACATTGACCCTCTTGCTTGTCAATTAAGACTGTTAGCAGTGTTGTCCCGATGGAGGAATCCATAATGGCATTGGCTTCAAAGGAGAATTACAACCCTTCTGATAAAAGCAATGATGTACAGGTTGACGTGTATGCTGCTTTTACTTGGTAAATTCAAATTTCGATACTGACTCTTTTCACTAACTTGCATTTTTCTTTTATGCAGGAACCTACTGTCTTTTGCCAGCCCAATGCCATTGAATCCAATTGAAAACAAGCTGTCGACTTCGACTCCTCCACATCTAAGTTCAACCACCTTCATTACTCTGAAAAGGGGAATTAGTTGAGTGCAGTGTGTACTGTGTGTTTGAGTGAGTATATTGCATGTGTACTCAGTAAGCAATGTGATTTTGTTGATAATCGGCTGCGCTTGTATTGCAATTTTATATATACATAGTTGATATGTTTCTTTTGATGGTAAATCAGTGTCCATCTTTTTAAACAACTGTAGGTAAACAATTTCATCTCTTGTCCTGAGTTGAGACATTCTGAACCTTATCTGATGAACTGATGCTTGATAAATTATCTTTTTGTCTGGCTACAACTGCTCCTCGTTATCCAAATTTCCTCTTCTTTGGGTTTACTGAAGTGTGTAAAACTCGCACATTTTTGCTATTGATCATCTTGCATTTGCAATGACTGATGGGATGGTTACAGAAATAGAGATGACGTACACCATGGACCAGCTTGCATTTCTGTGATCGTCTTGCATTTGCAATGACAAAAGTACATGTTTTCAGAAATAGAGATGACGTACACCATGAACTAAGATGACGTACACCATGGAATAACAACCAACTGAACTCATATGATTCAGTTGGCTATTTAATAAACTGAGCTCTCACAATGTTCTCCCATTGTGAGAACATTAATCTTAGTTCATGGTGAGAACAACCAACTGAACCCCCTTCTCTTTTTCTACATTCCTCTATAATTTCTATTCTAAGTTCTGTTTGGAAATTTTCATTTTCCTACATACAGAGTCTGAAAAATCAGAGGAACAGCCTTATGTTGTGCTTTGCAAAAGAGAAGTTTGAAAGGCATAGGATAAAGAGCACCAACTTCTTTCCTATATCCTTGGAATAAATGTTGATCTAAATATTTACTTTTTTTTTATATACAAAAAGGGCTTAGTTAAAAACTAAGCTCTAAATATTTACTTTAATGTTACATACTTACCAAAATATCTCTTTTTTACCAAAAAAGAATGTTATATATAAAAGAATGTTATTACCTAAGACAAAGCTAAGGTAATCTTGAGGCATCAACCTTCTATCAAATCCAGGGAGAGGAACGAAATACCCGATGCGACTTATAACAATCAGTATAGCAGTCACAAATAACCTCCGCCGTATCTCACTCTTAAAAAATGATTCGGCAGCATTATTAAGGACAGAGCTTAGTCGTATAAAATTCAGGAACCTGTTTTTATACATTTTAGGTTTTGACCTGAAACTCTCATTGTCAGTGACATCACGTGAACCTTGATTATCTACCTCATCATCCAATCTGGGTGGAACAGCTTCAAGGTTTACCGACAGTGCAGATGATGCCTCAACATTCATGTAGTCACTTCGAAGCTGGTCAGAAGAATAGACAGAATACCATTTGTTTGCCCTTGAAAGAAAAGGCCTAATTAGCAACGGAACTTGCCTTCTTTTGGAATCCAATAAACTCAACCTGACCGAAACAAAGGTCTTGGTACATAATGGATGACAAAATCGGTTATCAGAGAGTACATGTCCGCCTGATTGTCATTTGCACAATAGCTGACATTAGAACATTCAAGTTCAAAACACCTACCGTATATAATCGATTCAAGAAAATTTTGTTAAGTGAATATTACAATAGAGCGAAGGTGTCCAATGAATGCACAATTATAGAAGTGGGTTAAGCAGGCGGAAGTTTGAGACTATCAAAGATTCAAGCAATTGGAAAGTAAAATTATATGCGAAGGAAAAGGCCTTTATAAATTACTTTCATATGCGTATCGTTTCTGATCCGTTCTATTTTTCCTACGTTTTCTCATGAAGTGAATTTACGGCGAGCATACCTCCGAGTTTTACGGGTGTTGTCGTGAAGAGTTGAGGAGTGAAGTGATGGGAGCTAAGTAGAGTTGCTTCCATGGCGAGAACATTGTGAGAGCTCAGTTTATTAAATAACCAACTGAATCATATGAGTTCAGTTGGTTATTACATACATAAACGATAGAGATGACATCAATATTTTATCAAATATTGACGTACACTATGAACTAAGATGATCAATAGCACATTTTTGCTATTGATCATCTTGCATTTGCAATGACAAAAGTACATGTTTATTTAAAACTAAAATTTCTAAAATAGAGATGAATGTAATTAATATAATTAATATTACTAAAAAATAAACTAGAAAAATGATGCCAAACACGATGAATGTAAGGTAAGTAACAATTATGTCACCTACCCACGGACGATGCCATGGTTAAGTAACAACTGTGTCACCTAACCATTTATCAGATCTCGTTATAATTAAATATTACTAAAAAATCCATGCAGGTAAGTAACAATTATGTCACATACCCACGGACGATGAACTAAAGCCAAATGGACCAATGAACTAGCACGTAGCATTTGAATATTCGCAAATAGATTCTTTCTTGTTAATTAAACTCCATATCAAAAAAATTATGTCATGTAACTAAAGCCAAATGGACCGATAAATGAACTAACATGTAGCATTTGATATTTTATCTATAAGAATAAAACACAGCCATTAAGATTTTGCATTTATTTTTAAAATTTAAGATTAAAAAAATAACATATTCAACCTAATAATAATAATGGTCACAAACGTAGTAAAAAGTTTCCAAAATGGACCCAGCAGGCGCGTGAAATATTCTTTTGTATATTGGTAGATCATTAATTCATGTGGGAGGTACTTTTAAACCCGTACCACAACTCAGATTAGAAGTCTCCGCTCGAATCGGGAGGCACAGGTTCTCTCAACAAAGACGACTTCCCTGCGACTCGAATTGGGGATTGAACTCAGTCAAACCACTTAAGGGGACTCTATTGCCAGTGGAGCCAACACTTTGTTGTAGCTGTTTGATAATGGAGAATGATGTTTTTGCTTCGGGCAGGAAAGAAAGGTTAATAAGGCTTTGGGAAATTTGATGTTGTAGCTCTTTTCTTGGTTACTTAGCCTCTCGTACGTGTGAAAGTAGTTCACATTTTGTGTCACCTATCCCTTTGGACTTCTGTTGCAAATAAAGGAGTTTTCAAGGTTCTTTCTTCTTTATTAAATTCCAAATTAAGAAAATTGAAAAAAAAAAAACTTAGTTAGTAAGTAAGGGGTAAATTGCTGACTAAAAGCATAAAGAAGATTGAGAGAATAACTTAGGTAATGCAAGTTGCTGGAAAAAAATTGCATCCATATTGAGATGCAAATAAATCATGTTGTAAGGAAAGAACGAAAATCTTGATGGTTTGCTGCCACAAGATGTTCATGACGTGTCCCTTAAATGTTTTATTTTTAAAGATGTTTGATTCCTTCACGTCTCATATTTCCACACTAATTGATTTCTTCTTAAAGCTGGGCCCTGAGAGATATTGCAGTATTTTTGGTCATGCCACTAGCGATATTGCCATGGAAAACATATTTATATAGAATATGGTTCGTATAATAATAATATCACTTAGTTTCTATAGTTAAATTTGTTGTACATAATCTAATTTTGGTCATACTGATAGGAAAAAAAATATAGCTTAATTACGTGTAATTGAAATTTAGTTTTGGTATGTTCCTTTCCCAACACTAGTCTATTCATTTACCAGTGGAACAAATTTAAAGTGAAGGACAACTAGAAAGAGTTGTATCTCCTGAGTGGTTCCAATTTGTTACATACATTTCTTTTATTGAAAGATTCATGCATCATTCGTTCATACATTTTTAGTGTATTGTTCATATATATTTTGTACACAATTATGTTTTTTTTTCTCACAATTTGAGAATACCATAATTTAATCCATTGTCTACTTGCAACAAATAATCTATTAATCAATTTTGA
Organism: Citrus x changshan-huyou; assembly: GCA_039657385.1. Taxonomy (NCBI): domain Eukaryota; kingdom Viridiplantae; phylum Streptophyta; class Magnoliopsida; order Sapindales; family Rutaceae; genus Citrus; species Citrus x changshan-huyou. The sequence goes on along the minus strand of CM077555.1, from coordinate 6,286,778 downwards.
TATAAAATCTCCCTATGTTGAATGACATTTCATTTTATTTCAAATTACGTATTACATAGTATGAGTAGACGATTAGTTAAACCCAGTCTAGAAAAAATTGCAGCAAGCACATGCTTAAAGAAGACCAAAAGGTCCATAAAGATATATTTAAAATAAACATATTTCAGCTTTAGTTTAAAAGTAGTCTTTAGTATGAGAATAATTATTTTTTAACGATAGAGTCTAGCTCTGCTGTTAAATATACAATAAATAGAAATTCTTATCCTATGGCAAGAATAGGAGGTGATGACTGTGATTGCATTAAATTGAAGGTTGGAAGTCAGGGAAATTGATTGAATGTGTCTTTTAACATCAGTAAGCTGCACTGATTAGTGGAACTCTTCAGGTTTTTGTAGAGCATTCATATTTTCGCAAGGAAAACGTTTTCCTTAAATGTTTAAAGTTGTTATATGAGCTATGCCTGCAAAAGATTAAAGATGGTTGTTTCTTTTCGTACAAATTGATGGATTTTGAAGTATTTTTCCCAAGATTTTCTACTAATTAAATTCTTAATGACCTTATTGTTAACAAAGGCGTAAATTGATGGGAAAATTGAGATAACGATTTCGGTAACGCAAGTGGCTGAAAATCCATAATAATTAATACATCAATTTTTTTTTTCTTTTAAAGATGCTTAAAAAATTCCACACTGATCAACGGGTTATGAGAAATTATTGTGGTCACATTGATTGGATTAAAAGTATCCCTTAGCCCTTGCGCATACTAGGAGTTTAGTTTTTTTCACCAACTCACAATCAAATAAAAAGATGATAAGGTAAATGGTTTTTTTTAAAAAATACTATTTAAAGCTGATGCGTTTTAGAAATTGGGTAAACAGATTAAGCACAAGCTGCCCCGCATTAAAAGAGTTCAAATGGTCCTCAAGTTCGTGTCGGCAACGTCGTATAGAAAAAAATGCTTCTTGAACCCACTTACTCTGTGGTTTCGTTTTGCTTTGTTTTTTTGTTTTTGTTTTTTTTTTCAGTTTTCTCACTTCTAAAATAAAATGGAGTCTTTCTTCTCTTGCAATCTTGTTCTTATTCTTTATCCTCTACAGAATAATTTTTTTAGGTGATGACTCTGATTTAAAATAAAATGGAAAATATTAATTTGTCCCCACTGCAAAAAGACAATTTATAAAATTGATTCATTTCTTTAAAAAATTACTCCTGAAAATAAATGTCCCAAAATTAACATTAAATTTAAGCTTCTTTTTTTTTTCCACCGGAAGCAATTACCCTCACTGCCCAACAAGTGGATCCGCCCCGGGCATAAATCCAAAATTCAATCTTTGTTCAAGCTCTACTCATATAATTATAATTAAGACACAGTTAAGGGAGTGATGGCAGACCCATTAAATTAATAGTATTAATTCATGAAAAGCAAAAATCTTTTGGAATATTGGCTTGTGGATTTGTTCCTCTAGTGGCTTATTGGGAATCTGAAGTTGTTTTGTATGGATACTTATAATTCCTTCTTCGGTTATTAATTAAGGTCCAATCATATAGCTTTAGGAGATCTGAGAAGTTGAATTCAATCTGCATGCATGCTGTGCAGTATTATAATAGAAAAGCCTGCTTTGTGACTCTCAAGCTTCATAAGTCTTCTGTTTAATTTAATCTTGCTCTACCTGGATTATGTGTATTATTACATAGTGTTAGATAATTCATATATATGTTTAAAAAACCAATTAGCTAGTAAAAGAAACGTGTTGTGATTAATTAATCTATAACAGATTCTATCTAACCGTACCATAAGCATAAGCATGTGTGTGCGAGCGTGTGTATTAATGACTATAGTTCAACTAATAATTGGAAACTCAACAAGCAATTCATAGAATGAGCTTTTCAAAGAATATAGGCGTCAAGGGTATACTTTTAAACGTGGAGAGCAGCTGTGGCCTCTTAAGTTAGGTTTGGTGTTTGTTACTGTTATCAATTACCTAGGCTCCAATTTCTGTAAATTTAATAGCAACTAAAACGAGAAAGTTTTTCTAAATAGTTACTGCCGTAATCCGCAACCTAATTTTAACTGTACTCACCCTTTTTATATTGGGAGAGCTGGCAACATAGTCAAATTCTCTCCTTTGGGAAAAAAGAATGATTACGAGATCCCCACACAAGCCCACACCCTTAAAGAATTTACCCTTATATACTAATACCGTACAGGCATTTATATAGACAGCAGAGGGGGAAGTATGCGAGAATACGAGTAAACCAAAAGCCAGGATTACCCTCTATCTCGTGAGGACAACATTTTTTTAACAGCATCTAATGGTTTTGTATTCCCTTGTGTTGTATCAGCACTCCCTCTTTTCTTTTTTTAAAAGACTTGTATCAACACTCTTATATATAAGTTCCATGATCAAGTGAACTTTTTTCTTGTTTAAAAAAGTTGATCATATGTTGTATTAAGCGTCTGTGAGGCTGACGCTTTTTCAGAAGTAAATTCTAAAGTTCAATCATAGGGGTAGATCTGGAATTTTTATTTCCAAAGCGTTTTGGTCTTGTTGCATATTTTGCAATTAGTTGACTTGGTTGCAACTTGCAAGACATCTGTGTGTGTGAGTGTGTCTTAGTCTAGCTCTGACAAAATACACAGCCAAATCCCAAACCAGGGATTTGTCAAAATGTGCACGAAGCTGAGGCTCGCTTTTGTCTTTTGATACGAGGCTAGGCTGAGGCTCTTTTTCTTGTTTTTCTCTTACCTTTGTTTGATGAAAATGAGGCCGTGAGGAAGTTGCCATCCTATAAATCCCCCAGAGCTCAACTAGCAGCCCTTTCATACGGTTAGCTGAGCGCTCAAATCTTCTTCCATTGCAAAAGTATGAAATTTTCTTTTGACATTCAACTTCCAGAAATGAATTGTCCTGTCGATGTGAGATTTTTGTTTCCACCATTAATAAATTTTGTAGTCTTCTTTTTCTTCCTGAAATCTCAAGATGGTCAGTCTTGGTCCCTCGAGGATGGAGCCAACCACATTCTTTTGTACCCAATTTTAAAGCTTCAGTTCCCCTTCCTGATTCTTGCCGTCCTGATATTACTGCTCTTTCTCCTCACAGCCATCAGAGTTCCTCTCAGTGTGAGCAGCCCCGTGTCCGTGAGTTGTGGAGACCATCTCCCTTGTCTGCTGGCAATATCAACAATCGCCTCTCTTATTTTGGCTCCTTTCCTTTTCTTGGTGGTTTATTCGTGTCTCATAATCCTATCACTCTTTTACGCAATGTTAATTTCTCTGTTTAAGCGCTGCTGCAAGCGACACACTGCCGTGGCAGTGGCACCTCCTCCCGATGGTCAAGTTGAAGTTGGAGTTGAAGGTGATCATCACGTCCAAAACCTGGAGCCAAGTGCGACGGAGGATCTGGTGTGATTTTACTTGGGACTTGGTATTCCATGCAAACTGCCTAGGGCATATATGCTTAAGTGCCTCGGTTTAAAAAAAAAAGGTAAAAATCAGTTGTTTTAGTTATGCATATGACAACGTACATATCCCTTTTAAAATAACAAACAATAGATGCTTCTAATTGTGATGTTTTAAAGAAACTTATTTCATTTTTTATACTTATATTTACATTTTGTTTTAACAAATATCTATCAATTATATATAATATTAAATGTAATATTTGTAATTACTATTTATGAAGTGGAATGTAAGTCTTTTTCCTTTAGAAAGTGTTTGGTTCTGCATGGTCAATATCCTTGGATATCATGAGATGGCGGTATCTTTGTCCCTTTAGTTTAGCTGCTAACTATTGTCGGCTTTATTGAAGAAAAGTAGAAAACACTTGAAAAGCAATTCACTGTTTCTGGGAGCAAACCACTAGTAGATATACAGTAATTCTTGTACTTTTTTCCATATTTGTTTATTTTTGTCTTTTTTATTGTAATATTTATGATTTTCCAAAAAGTAAGCGGTGGTTTAATTAGTTATGATATGGAGAACGGCATATTAAATAAAATTTTATTGTCAAATTTATTCTGTTTTTCATTTTTATATATCCAGACTCCAGCACCCCTACACTCACTAATAGCCATTAAAATTTTATATAAATATTGAGAATTGGCTTATGGCAGGAGTAATGAACAAATTATTAATAGCCAAATGTAGACTCATTTTATTTATTGGTAGTTAGATTGATTGTTTTTTATTCATATATGCGGATCTAGCTACCTTGCAATAGTTGGAAGGTACCACGAATTTTATTTTTTTAATTATTTTAATTTATCACCGTTGGATTTAATTTGATTACTAACATTATACTTCCTAATATTATTGAAAACTTAAAAAAAATTAAAGAGTCAAAATCTTAAACACATAAGCCTAGATTGTTTCAAACTTCTATTGTTTAATTAGTAGTGAGTCTTAAAAAAAATAAATATTATTTAAAATTATTTATATTATTTGAAAGAAAGAAGTTTTAATATTTTATATTTTATTAAAAAATAAATATTATTTATATTTTTACTTTATTTAATATTATTTAATCATAGGCTTATTATATTTAATTTTAAAAAACTAAATAATAATAAATAAAATAAAATAATCAGTTGTGAGTTTTAAAAAATAAATGACTTTTTTATTTGAAAGAATGAAATTTTAATATTATTTATTTTATTTAATAATATTTAGTTATAGACTTATTATTATATTTATTCTTTTAAAAGAATTAAATAATATTAAATAAATAAAATTACATTTTAAAAGATCACCAGTTAAAAATATAGAAATTTATAAATAAATTATAAATAAACAAAGTAAAAAATATTAAATAAAATAAAATAAAATTACATTTTAAAAAGTCAAGTACAAAAATTTATAAATAAATTATAACATAAAAAATAATATGAGAGATAATATAAAATTTATCGTCACAAAAGATGAAATTTGTGGTACCGGTTGCATGGCAGCTGGGTCGCCATCTGTAATATCCATTAAGCTTTATTAATTTAAAATATAAAATAAATAACACACGCCACCCAATGTCTTCAAAATGGCCCCACGTGCATGTGACAGTTAACATGCTCTCCAACGATTCTTAAAATGACAGTGTCGTTTTCATTTGACGAGGATTGATCGTACCTGCCTTTAAGTCGTTGTCTCATTCCCGGCCTTTGTCTTCTCGAGTTTAAGTTCTTTGTGGAAAATAATTCATACGTAACCAAAAAAAAAAAATCAAATAGCCCCTCCGTTTGATTTCTCCTGAACAAGATGATTGATCTTTTTTTCTTTCTTTTTTTATTTTTACTCTTTTTAAAAAAAAATCTGTATTTATCCAAAGTTATGCCAACAGCGGGAACCGAACATATAAAATTTAAAGATGATTTAGAATGCATGTTAAGGAATTAATTTTATTACCTTATAATCTAGTAACGGCGGACCTATTAGTTCATGAAATGGAAAGATCATGTGGAATATTGACTTGTGGACTTCATCCTGATCTATTGGCTTATTAGGAAATATTTGAAGTTGTTGGAAATATCTGAAGTTGTTCTGATCCATCTTAGCTTTAGGAGAAGTACTAATACTTGTAGGACCAATCTACGTTACAGATTACACCCAATGGGAAGCAGCACACGTGTCCTGAGAAGAGAGAAAAATTGTGCAAATGCAGGCAATAAGAGTTGACTACAGTTGGATCTGTAAGTTACAGAATCTGTAACTTAGCCAGCTCCATACTTGTATGGGTTCTTATAATTTCTTCTTCGGTCATTAATTTAGATCCTATCACATAGCTAGTGAAAGAAACATATCGTAATCAATTAGTCTATAACAGATTCGATCTGACTGTACCATAAGCATTTATGTGTGTGCGCGTATTAATGACTACGGTAAAATTAATAATTGGAAACTCAACAACCAATTCCAACAACGAGCTTTCAAGGAATGAAGGCATTAAATATCCCAATTTATCCAAATGTGACTGTCGAAAAGTTTACTTTGAGTAGATTAACTCAGAAGCTTGGTAGACTTTATGCGAGTACGTGTATACATCTATTTGAAACTTTAATTACCTGTGGTTTAAAGGAACAATGAATTTACATTGCATTTATAAATAATCTTTTTTTCCTCTCGTAACTTAAAAATACAATAATCTATTCCGTTGTCTACTGTAATAAATAATATGTTAATCAATTTTGATATGTGTTTGCATTAGATGTACGATGGTACTCAAATCTCTCTATGTTGAATGAAATTTAAATTTATTTCAAAGTAAATAGTACAAGTAGACAATTGATTAAGAAAAATGACTTGCACCTTAGAAATGGAGGACCCAAGTTGCCTCAAAATTTGCCTTGATGGGGTTGATGTGAGTGGCCAAAAAATGATTTTCACGAAATTGGATTCAGCCCCACACACGGATTGCCTACCATTACATGTACCGTCTCTGAACTGCATCTTAAGGTGGAAATATCTAGGCTAACAATATAAATTTCAGGAATTTTCTACTTGTAAACTAGTTCTTGGGTTGTATTAGATCACGGGTTCCTATAAATTGAATATTCTCTCACATCGGTAGAGAATAATAACTAGGCTAGCAATATAAATTTGAAGAATTTTCTATTTGTAAACTAGTTCTTGTGTCGAATTAGACCATGGGTTTCTATAAATCTAAAAACCTCAATTGGATTAAGCCCCACACTGAAGCCCGATTACAAAATCCCCGCAGTACAATCTAATTTGTCAATAGAGGAGAGAAGGGTGTGTTCATTTGGGTTAGCTGAAGATTGTTGGCATCTTCCCCTCATAAGCCTGAAGGTATAGGGTCCTCCAGAAGGTTAAGAATCCAAAACATATTTACCTTTGTGGAAACAAGAAGAAGCTTTCTCAGCCCATACAAACACTTCTCATATTTATATAGAGCTAATCTTTGAGATGCCAAAAGACAGTAAAAGTTGTACTTGTCTATAGGAAATTTGAAATGAGGGAGTTATGAAGTCCCTTACTTTTAGAAATAGTTGGATTAAGATACATCATGGAATGATTATAATTTTACTGCAACTTAAGTTGTATTTGGAAGGTTATTGGTTTCTAGAATCTTCCATACCTATTTTGACGGCTTAAATTCCCTCAAATCAATCTATTTTCACTCTTCTATATTCTATTTCCTTTTCATTTCGTTTTATGTTTCAATAAAAACAATCTGTTTGTATCACTCTCACTCTTGTTGAATCAAAAATCAAAATCACTCTTTCTAAGACCGTGTTTCAGTGCGCACATATCGAAATACATATACAAAACATTTGGATCCTATTTTGAGCAGATTGATTGAGAAATTTGGTATAATTTGGGCAATTAAATTAATCTTTTTAAAATTTACATTAGGTTTTGGGAGATAATTGTTGTGTAAATCAGTGGTTGCGGATGTATAAATTGATCTCTATTAATTGGGAAATTTCTTGAGGTGACACAAGTGGATATAATATTATACTATTCGTGATGTGCAAGACAAAATTATCGAGAAAACATACGTGCCAGTTAAAAATCAAGAACTAGCAGTTGAAGATGACCAAAGAATTTTTATGTGTGTAAGATTTCAAGATAATTTCATGTAGAATTAAGATAATTTCATGTAGAATTTAATGGTTTTTTTTTTTCTTTGGTTCCTTCCTCAAATCCAGCACAATGGCATAGTCAATTAGTCACATGCATAAAGATTTTGGAGTCTTTGGCTGCACAACTTTTCTAGACTTTAATTTGCATTAGTTATTGGCTTTTTTATATTGCCCTTTAATTGGCTTTTTCAGACAAAATATTTATGTATTAGTTTTCGATTAATCACCTGGGAAGTTATTGTGCTAGTCAGATTCTTTAATATAATCGTAATTATAATCCGCCCACTAATTTCTGCTTAAATTAAATTAAGTAATTATTTAATTAACCTATTGAGTACAAAGAGCAATTGATTCTCCTTTGTTGTGGCTAGGTTGTATTGCACAAGCTTCGCTTAACTTTAATGACTGTAATTTATAAATTAATTATAAGCAAAGCAAACGTGGACAAGGGATTTGTGTGCATGGATTTTTTTTTAAAAAAAATCAAAGAAAATCCCAAATAATTTATAAGGATTTTATCTTTGAAGAATGATAAACTCTTATCTACAAGAAAAAAGAGTAGATTTTATGATAAAATGAAAAGTTTAGTAATAATAAAACAAAGGGAGGGTTTAAAATTAGAGAATAATGAGTTTATAATTCTTTTCGTATTTTGAGAATACTAAATAAGCACGTGAGAATCATTCATAGTTATTCCTGAATTTATAAAAATACAAATAAAGTGTTAGTTGTGAAATTAAAAATGAATGCATTTACGATTGATATAACATTTATATAATTTTAAGAGTGATAATATAACCACAAACTTTTATACAAACTTATTTATTTTATTTTTTTCTCTTTCTTTCTCATTGCGCCGACTCGGGAGCTTGGGTTTTAATTAGATTTATAGTCTATAGATATGATACTTTTGACCTTGAGTGCTAACCAGTCTTTGCACTATTTTGAGTGATCAATATAAATTAATCAAGAATCTTCCGCGGGTTGGGGAAATGCTTTTGGCATTTGGCAAGCCCCACCCAGTCTTTGCCCACTAATTTTTGTTTAAATTAAATTAAGTAATTATTTAATTAACCTATTGAGTACAAAGGGCAATTGATTCTCCTTTGTTGTGGCTAGGTTGTATTGCACGAGCTTGGCTTAACTTTAATGACTGTAATTTATAAATTAATTAGGAAATAGAACCACACTTTGCGCGGTTTTGAAAAAAAAATAGTATTATTCTTTTTTTCTTACTTTGCACTTGATGAAACTGATAAAAAATTTGAATTGATTTTTTTTTTAAATGAGGCAGCCTTATAAAATTAATGTTATTTATAAAAGTTAATTATTTTTTGTTAACTTTAAAAATATATATTAATGTGTATAGTGTAAGTGTACATACCTTATATTTTTTGTAGTTGTTGATAAGTTTCAAATTATATTCAACTTACTAATCTATTAGAACTTTTATATTTCTTTTTTCCAGCCAACTCCAACGATCTCAATATCACCCACTGCACATAAACTTCAGACAACATTTGTAATATTATGGAAAAATAACATAAACATGTTATAACATATGGATCAATAATTTCTAATATACACTTAAAGATTAACAAACATTAATAATTAAAAAAATACTTAAGAGGATTGTGTTATCATTCACACGTATATCAATCAAATTCGAAGATATGAATTAGAATCCACTGATCGGAATCTTAACAGTTCATTCTTCTAACCTCTTAAGCGAAGTTATAACCAATAAAATAATTTTATATTGATTTGAAAGTGGTCTGTATTCGCCTGTAATTGAAACAACTTTTAAATTCTTGACACTGTACAAATAACCCTCACTCAACATGTGTCTAATCACTAAATTTTTTCTGATTGTTGCATGCATTAGATTTTCCTACAAAAAAAAAAATGCTACATTAAGTGTAAAACAATTGGGAAAAAAATTAGAGAAAACAATGGAAGAAAGAATTTTTTATACAACATTTTCATCAATAAAAATCATGTTCATACAAATCAATTTTTCATTCTTCTTAGTATTAACATACTCACACATCCTACAAAATCCAACCCTTATCACCCAACTATCTTTATCATTTTTCAATTCATGAAGAAAAGAGTACTCCATGAAGCACACAATACTAAAATTCAAATAAGTCAAAAAATAAAAACACAAGAATATTTCTGAAGAGGATGTTGGTTAAATAATAAAAAAAAAACTCAAACATAACAAATCTTAAATACTTAATGTTTATAGAGTTTGAATAAGCCCAAAGACACTAAATAAAAGGTTGCATAATTAAATATGGGATTATGACATTAAAATTAGGTCATACTGGCATTGGCGATGGAAGATGAAAGAACATTTCATCCTATATTAATTAGTTGATATATTTTAAGCCACTAAAGTTTAATTGTTGGCTTAAGAAAATAAATGAATTGTTTTAAGACATAATTAATTATTATTAATGGTTACTTATTGTTGAATTTAAATAGAAAGAGGTAGAGACGTGTAACCTTTTGTAATCTAATAACTATTTTCTATTTATTTTATATTTTTAATATTTTGTAATGTAATTATTTTGTAATCTCAACCACTACATTAGAATTAGATAATAGAGAATATAAAAAGATGAGAAATAATGATGCCACAAATCTTAAATATTTAATATTTATAGAGTTTGAAGAAGTCAAAATGCACTAAACAAATAGTTGCATAATTAAATATGAGATTATGACATTAAAATTAGGTCCTAGTAGTATTGTTGAGAGAAGATGAAGGAACCTTCCTATATTAATTAATTGATGTATTCTAAGCCACTAATGTTTAATTGTTGGCATAATAAAATAAATGAATGTTTCAAGACTTATAATTAATTATTATTAATGGTTAATATTGTTGAATTTAAATAGAAAGAAGAAGAGACGTATAATCTTTCTATTTTTAATATTTTGTAATGTAATTATTTTTTAATCTCAACCAATATATTAAATAATAAATAATATAAGAAGATGAGAAATAGTGATGCCATATCATCTTTTATAAGGATTTTATCTTTGGAGAATGATAAACTCTTATCTAGCTACAAGAAAAAATAGATTTTATGGTAAAATGAAAAGTTTATTAATGATAAAACAAAGAGAGAGTTCAAAATTAGAGAATAATAAATTTATAATTCTGTTCGTATTTTGAAAATATATTAAATAAACACGTCAGAATTATTCATAGTTATTCATGAATTTATTGAAATACAAATAAAGTATTAGTTGTGGAATTAAAAATGAATGCATTTACGATTGATATGACGTTTATATAATTTAAGAGTGATAATATAAATGTAAACTCTTGTAAAAATTTATTTATTTATTTTTCTCTTTCTTTCTCTCTGCGGCAACTCGGGAGCTTGGGTTTAATTACATTTATAGTCTATAGATATGATATTGACAGGTTTTGAGCTTGAATGCTAATCAATGTGTGAGAATTATTCATAATTATTCTTGAATTTATAAAAATACAAATGAAGGGTTAGTTATGGAATTAAAAATGAGTGCATTTAGAATTGATGTAACATTTATTTAATTTCAATGGGGTACAATTAACCGGGCCGGGGGACGGGGGGGGGGGGGGGTTTAAGGATTTTGAACGGGTGCATGTCCATCCACTCAACTGGTGAAAGGGTTGACGATGAATAAAAGATTGCATCAGAAAATAGATTTGAGCTATTGGCACCCCTTTAAAATTTTATTTAAATCTATTTTCTTAATTTACCTTGTTAAAAAATATTTAAAGAATTGTAAGATGTTTATACCACCCCACTTAATTCCCAAAATTGCCTTGATTCACACCCCCAGTCTCCTTCATAAAACCCATATATTACTAATTATACTGCATATTATTTTCTACAACTGATCGATCTCCATCTCTTCATGTTTAAGCTTTGTCATAAAAAGAGACAATTTTTTTTTTTTGTTTTGAAAGGAGAGACAATTTTTGTTATTATTATTATTACGCTCTCACTATCAGTTACAGAGCCCCCATCATAAAAGTGGAAGACTTGGGGTTTAATCCATTTCTAGAGAAGTTGTTCATGAGCTGAATTTCTCGAATTGAAACAATAATACATTTTGTCTCGTTTTTGTCCATATGATAGATTAATCCCATGTCATTCAAAAATTTGAAATTACCATCATCATGGTCACACACACACACACACACATTGACGCACATATGGTTCTAGCAGACATGCGTTAGAGGTGTACAAACAAGAAAGACAAACACGAAGTTATATAAAGTGCTCGAACTTGTTCAAAGTTGAATTGTATACGTACATCAAAATCGATGTTGACGCATGACACGTAATTGATGACAATAATATGGGAGCTGCTACCTTACATGCAACTTAAGGTACAGCCTCTCACAAACTCATATGTGGATCCTACTTGAATCCACCAATCTTGTGAGAGGTTGTACCTTAAATTACATGTAAGGTAGTAAAAGCCCAATAATATAGGGGAAATTTGTAACCCACCCCCAAAAAAATTAACATTTTGCACCGCGCCCCCAATTCCGTTAATTTTTCAATTGATTTCTAATGGATCCGTCTAACTTTTGATTGAATGACAAAAATACCCCTCTATGTAAAAAAACAAAATTTTTAGCTCATTTAATTTTTTAAGGTTTTTTTTTCAATTGCAATAAAAAAAATTTCTTCTTACATGTTCATTGTCACCACTATTATTTTTCCTTTAATTTTTTAAAGATTTTTTTTCAATTTTAATAAAAAAAAATTTCTTGTTACATGTACATTTGTCACCACTATTATTTTCCTTTAATTTTTTTAAAGATTTTTATTTTAATTGCAATAAAAAAATTTCTTGTTACATGTACATTTGTCACCACTATTATTTTTCTTTAATTTTTAAAGATTTTTTTCAATTTTAATAAAAAAAATTTCTTGTTACATGTACATTGTCACCACTATTATTTTTTCTTTAATTTTTTAAAGATTTTTATTTCAATTGCAATAAAGAGAATTCCCATTAAAATTAATTTAAGAAATAAACTTCTAATTTTACCCCTCCACCGTTAAATTTAACTGAGAAAATAACAGAATTAGGGGCGTGCTGCAAAATGTCAATTGTTTTGAGTGTGCAGTGTAACAAGTCAAATTTATTAAGGACGCGGTGTAAAATGTCAATTTATTTAAGGGTGGGTTGCAAATTTCCCATAATATAGGTAATTTTGTTGGCTTACAAATAAATTAAACGGGGGTCAATCGCGCGTCGATCTTTAATTAATGAAAAGTACAAAAAGTTTGCAAATGTATGACAAGGCCATGCCGACCCACTAGCGAGGGTCCGTGCTCAGTGACTGTGAAGGAAAGGATGGGTACATCGGATATTTGACCTATTATCATATTCAAAGATGCCAATCGTGGGCCAGCAGACTAGTCAGAATCAAAGGACGACCAGTGCTGTACTGCCTTGCAAAGAGGGACCCCTAGTCCTATCACCCATCGTGAAGAGCAAACTGATAGATGCTGCCATTTTTTATTTCAGCAGCTAGCTCATGCAATGAGGGACTGATACGTGCTAATAATTTTTGAATATTGATGATTGTCCTTTATTGTGGTCATTGGTATGACCACTTGAGAGGGAACAAACAGAAGGTTTCTAGGTAACAGCTTCTGTAACATACAGCACCCAATGCATGCAACCACAGGTGTCCTGCATATGGAGAAAAAAGGGCGCTAATGCTTTTGTCTGTGAGCTGGCTAATGTAGGATCTGTAAGTAACAGATTATATTGTCATTTCTAGGGCAGGTGTGATTTTTAGGTAGCCGTTTCTTTTTCCCCTTTTCTTTTCTTCCATGGGTCTTGTTGCTTTCTCCACTAATGAGAACCGACATCCATTTTGGAATGTCTCAAAGACATTCATTCATGAGATTCCTTTTCGGACTGAGGTATCAAAATTTTAAAGGGTAATTTTTAGGGACCTCCCCTGAGGTTTAGTGTATTAACAGTCAGATGGAAAGTATTCATGTAATTACAGGAACCTCCCCTGACGTTAATACAAAAATACGTATAACGTTATTATAAAGGGCAAATACGTAAAAATAAATTTAAAATTTAAACAAAAACAAAATTCGAACAAACACAACTGAACGGAACAATGGCAGCCCCTTCTCCACGGGAAGAAAACGTATACAGCTCCTTTTCCATGATTAAGGAGGATAGATCGAAGATCGAGGCCGAGTTGATGGAGATCTGTGGCGGGATCTTGAAATTATTGGACCAGAAATTGGTTCCCGCCGCTGTCACTGCCGATTCCAAGGTGTTTTATTTGAAGATGAAGGGAGATTATCATAGGTACTTGGCCGAGTTTAATCTATTTGCACTATGTTTATTATTGTGTTATTACTTTGAGATTATCGGCTCTGATCTCCCTCACCACGCAGCAGCTAGCAAGTCTCAACACTCCTCACACAGTGTCGGCTCTGATCTCCCTCACGCAGCAATAGCCTTGTCTCCGACAGCTGCCGTAATCGTCTTGTTAAGGCAACTCGTGTAGGACATTGTGCGGTTTCAAAAAAAAATGGCTGAGATATGCAATCTGGATTTTATATATTGTGGCAGTCGGGAAAAAGAAGGAAGGGAGGTTAGGTTGGTATAGAGCAAAGGTGGCAATGAATGCTTTTTCCTTTTCGGGTAGTGTGCCTTTTGTTTTTGGGAATTTTAGGGCCCGTTTGGTAGCGTTTTTTACCCATTATTTTCATTTTTGTTTTCATAATACAAACATAATATGTGTTTGGTGAGATGGATTCAAAAAACAAATTATAAAACAGATAATTTGAATTTTCATTTGTAGTTATAAAAATGAGAACGTGTTAAACACGTTCTCAAAGAATCCCAATACAAATTTTAAAATAAATTACAAAACAAACCCCAAGCCGCATCTCAGTATCCGAATCTAAAAAATTCACGGCTCTCTCTCCGTTGCAGTAACCAAAATCAACTGTTGTTGCTGCCGCCTCTTGGCTCTGTCTCGGCCGGTAGTGGTACTACTACTTCGTCTCTGCTCTGGTTCCGCCATGGTAGATCGACTGCAGTTGCTGCGTCTCTGTTGAGAAGGGCTTGGCGACCAGAGGCGGCGAGTGAATCGCCGAGTGGAGTGAAGACTAGGAGAAAGAAGACAAGGAGTAAGCCGAAGACTATGGCGGAGATGATGTCTAGAAGTTTCCATTGTTGAGCTTTGCGTTTTGATATGGGTAAATTCAGGTGACCCATGCTGCAGGTGAAGGATCCAATTAACTTAAATACTTAATTGCATTTTCGATAAACTACTCAAGCATCAAAGCCCAAAGGAGCCGGTTTATTGGTTTTGAGGAGATGATGATGAATTGATGATGGGACTTGGGTAGTGGAAATCTGGAATTGATTTGAGTGAGTATTGAGTGGATGAGTTCGGTGGAGTAAAGGCAAGCACGGTAACTAGTAAGAAGATAAACGGCAAGGGCATTTTTGAAATTTCAACGGTCAACTGACGGTTCACTTAACGGAATACTAACGTCAGGGGAGGTCCCTGTAATTACATGAATACTTTCTATCTAACTGTCAATACACTAAACTTCAGGGGAGGTCCCTGAAAAAAACCCAAATTTTAAATTAGAATTATTTACAGTATTTACAAAATAAGAGTGGACATTGAATTGAAATTGTGGGACCTATTTAAGAATCATTCTTATTGATTTCATTCCTTAGAGGTTAAGAATCAAATTCCGAATCCTTAAATTATCCATTTTATCTTATTAAATTTTTATAATTCCTAAATTATCCTCAATCAAGTTATGTAACTTTTATATTTTTGGTCCCTACAAAATTTATGAAAATACCTAAATTTTTGTATTATTTGTAAATAGGTCATTTATTATTTAATAATAATATTAATAATATCATTAATGTTGTCATTATTATTAGTACTACTACTACTATTATTATATTAATATTATTGTTATGAAAATTTACCAATTTTATTATTTTAATTAATATTATCATTATTATTATTATTTTTATTCTTATTATTGTTATTATTATAATATATGAAATAATATTAAGGACAACAATTAACAAAGGGTATTTTAATAACTTGTAACAGTCCATCTCGTTCCAAGATAAAGTAAATACATCAACGAGAATGCAATTCATTTCGTTTCCAATTCTTACAGTTCAAGTAAACAACTTATTTTAATTCTAATTTCTCATTCGAATTCCAACTCATTTTGATTCCTATTTAGTAAACGCACTATTAGAAAAATTATGGATTTGACCCACTTTATGTTTTCTCACTAACCTATTTACATATTTCTTTAATAATAGTTCCACAATATATATATATATATAGAAGAGCCGGGGGGCCCGGGGGGGGTGTGGTTAAGGGTTTTGAACGGGTGCATGTTGATACACACAATTGGTGAAAGGGTTGATGATAAACAAAAGATTGCATTAGAAAATAGATTTGAGTTATTGGCACTAGGGATGGCAATGGGGCAGATATGTGTTGGATCTACTCTGCTCCAGATCCAAATCCATAATAAAAATCAAGATCCGTATCTGTTCCAGATCCGTTATGAATCCATATTTTTTGCTCCATATCCAGATCCAAAAAAGAAATAAATATCTATATCTGCTCCAAATCCGAAAAAAAATTAAAATCCAAATCTACTCTAGTCCGTCTTGAATTCTAAAATTCAGTAATAAAAAAGTAATAATTTTTTAGATTGAAAATTGAAGGCTAAAATGTATTGATAACAAATAAATTATATAATTTTTCTCAAAAATATAATAATATTGTAGCTTAGACTTTTACACCAAAACAACAAATAAGAAAGATAATAAAATATCATTAAGAAGTAATTGCAGGAGTTAGATCAATATAATATTCTATTGTCTCCTTCATCATTCTAATATTCACGATACACCTACCTTCATTCCTACAACATTAGATAATGACATATAAATTAAATATGATTTATATTCAGTCTTTTATTATTTTTATTATGACCATATTTGACTAAATATATGAATAACTATATTCCTTAAAAATTATTTGGCCAATATAATAAAATAAATTGCCGGGTTATATTATTTGGCTTGCAATTTGAATATTGCATGTACATGCTTTGGGGCTGGTTGACCTTTAAATTTACAAAACTAACCTTTAAATTTACAAAACTAACCTTTAAGTTTTAAGAGTTTAAATGCATGGTAAATACTACTAATATGCTATGAATAAAATTTATTATCAATATAATTTCACAATTGTTAAGAAACTTTTAAAATAAAATAAAATTAAAAGATGAGTGGATATGGATATGGATTTAGATATTAAGATAGATCTAGATCTGCCCCAGATTCGTCTTAAATCCACACATCGATATCCAAATCCGATCCAAATCCATTTTAAACCGATCCAAATCCGATCCGATTGGATTTGGATCACGTGGATCTTGGATCAAATCCAATCCATTGCCATCCCTAATTGGCACCCCTTTAAAATTTTATTAAAATCTGTTTTCTTAATTTACCTTGTTAAAAAATATTTAAAGAATTGTAAGATGTTTATTTCACCCCACTTAATTCCCAAAATTGCCTTGATTCACACCCCCAGTCTCCTTCATAAAACTCATATATTACTAGCAGGTCCACGACAAAGGAAAAACTATTAGTTTAAAGAGTGGAGATTTTTAGATCCCTTTAAATTCCTTATGAACCCCATGTCAATCATACTTAAACCTCATTTACTCTGTTTTTTTTTTAAACTAAAATAAAATGGAGTCGTTCTTCTCTTGCAATCTTATTCCCTATCCTCTACATAAATAATTTTTCTAGGTAATAATTTTGATTTAAAATAAGCATATTTAAGCTTTAGTTTAAAAGTGGTGTTTAGGTACGAGGATGATTATTATTATTATTATTATTATTAAGTATGAGAATTAAGAATTTGTAAGCAAAGGAAAAGAAACAAGCTATTTCAATAATATTGGATAGATGAGGAATCACAAACATAAAAAAAGAATAGAAAATGACATGTTAATGTATTGAAGGAGTTTGCAGAGAAAACAAATAATAGAATGCGTTGGATTTGTTAAACGAGAGAGAAACAATAGATGAGTTTAATTAGAATTATATGATTTTCTAGAAAATGTAATTTCATAAGGGAAGTGGTGTTAATGGCAATACTTTACTTAAAAATGGATGGGAAGCCCAAAACGGAAAAGGCCCAGAACCTAATAAGAGAGTTTCCTCCTATGTCCTGCCGTCTGATTCAGTGCAATAACATTCAATGAACCAACCTTAAGGTGGCGGTGGATTTGATATACGCATTCATTTGAACCAATTAATTCAAGAAAATGACAAAGCTTGTATTTGATATATGGATTTATTCCTCTAATGGTATATTGTTAGTTTCATGAGGAGGAGGATCATAAAGAGAGTGCTAACAATGAAGTAGAGATGGTTATAATAGAGGAGGAAAGGGTGTGTTCAAGCGGGTTAGCTGATGGAAATATCGCCATTGTCAATCTTACTACAGGATTATTGGCATCTTTCCCTCAGAAACCTGCAGATCCGGAGTCCTCCAGAAGGTTAAGAATTCAAAACCTATTTACTCTTTTGTGGAAACAACGGGGAGCTTTCTCAGCAGATGAGAGCACCAGTGCCAGCAAAAGGGAATGCCGAAACCATTGATCCTCTTGCTTGTCAATTGAAGACTGTTAGCAGTGTTGTCCCCATGGCCATGGAGGAATCTGTAATGGCATTGGCTTCAAAGAAGAATTACAACCCTTCTAATAAAAGCAATGATATGCAGGTTGAAGTGTATGCTGCTTTTACTTGGTAGATTCAAACTTTGATACTGACTCTTTTAACTAAATTGCATTGTTCTTTTATGGAGGAACCTACTGTTATTTCGAGCCCAATGCCATTAAATCCAATTGAAAACAAGCTGTTGACTTTGACTCCTCTGCATCTAAGTTCAAACCCCCTTAATTACTCTTAAAAGGGGCATTAGTTGAGTGCAGTGCGCACTGTGTGTTTTGAGTACATTGCATGTGTACTTAGTAAGCATTGTGATTCTGTTGATAATCAGATGCGCTTGATATGTTTCTTTTGTTGATAAACCAATGTCCATCTTTCTAAACAACTAATAGGTAAAAAATTTCAGCTCATCGTCTGAGTTGAGATATTCTGAACCTTATCTGATGAACTCATTGCTTTTGCACGATAAATTATCTTTCTTGTCTACATCTATAACTGCTCCTCAATATCTAATTTCCCTTTTCTTTTGGTTTACTAAAGTTTGTAAAAATGATACATTTTCGCTATTGAATTATGCGTATTAACCTGAAGAAAGGGATCTTGCATTTTCGATGATCGACGGGATAAGAATATTTGAACTCACTTCTTCATGAGAGTGTAGCCAATGTTCAACCTGTTCCTCTAAGCGCTCCCTAAACCCCAAGTACTTCTGCAGAAGACCGCATCCTTTTAACTAAAATATTATTTATTAGCAATTACAATTTCTTAAAGGACAAGGTAATCTCCTCCATTCACAATTAAATAGCGGAAGCAAGCAACTATCCTTGAAATGAACCTTCTGTTCTGCGCGTTCCTTGGGAAAAAAGGGCAAAGTTGGGACTTCGCCCATCTCGAAACAAGGTCCCATTTGGGATCCTTGAAAAAAAATTTGTTTCCACCATTGCTAAATCTTGTAATACTCATTTTTTTTTTTTGGTGAAATCAAAATATCTCAACCATAGAATTATATAAACATAAAAATGACTCCTCTCAATGTCTCAACCATAGAACTGTATAAATAAACAATGGAAAAAAAAAATGTCTTGTACAAATAAAAAAGACACACAATTTAATTTATTCCTAAAGCTAAATGTTAGGGTTTCTCTTTGTGATTTGTGAACTGTATTAGTGAGTTGTAACTTGTGATGCGTGTGTGTGATTTAAATTTTTTTTTTTTAATTTTTAATTCAACAGTTAAGGTTAGGTCAAGACTTTTCGGTAGAGCTCAAATCCTGATTGGAATGTAACCAAACCTTAGTTAGTAAGCCTTAACTCGACCTTTAATTCTTAAATTGGTATTAAAGTCCAAAAAATTTAGAGCGGGTTAACCGAACCCAAATTGAATTGGACCTTTTTTACCATTCCTAAGTAACTTAGTGGTGAATGTCGGAAGATGTTTTGTTCCATTAATATTAGTTCTAGGGGAAGTACTTAATACTTGCATTGGTTCTTATAATAGCTTCTTGGGTCATTAATTAAGATCCAATCATATAGCTTTAGGAGATAAATGAAGTTAAATTGAATTTGCATTCTGTGCAGTATTATTATAATAGAAAAGCTTCATAAGTCTTCTGCACATGTTTTAATCTTGTCTGACCTGAATTATGTGCAAAGATTTATTGTTACATAGTGTTAAAATACAACTAATTCGTGCTGTGAGAAAGATGGCTTTTTTTTTTTTTCAAGCGGCGGGCATATTTTGTTGTGAATATATTTGGCCTAGTGAAAGAATTGTTGACAATATTCTTGCGTTTTAAGTACGACGCTGTGGAAAATTGAACCATTTTACAATAACGAACAGTCGGTTATGTTTTTATATCTAAAAAAACTCGTCCATAAGTCTGAAATGGTTTTGCACCATTCTTGATTTTACTCGTCCAAAAGGTCTCAAATCATTTTTCCTTCCCATCTTCTTGCGCCATTCTTGATTATACTCTTGTCCAAAAGGTCTCAAATTAATTTTTCTTCACCTCTTTTTACGCCATTCTTTATTATACTCGTCCAAAAAGTCTCAAATTATTTTTTTCCGTCGCCGAAGTTAGTGGTGTGCTATAGCTTTTGGCCTGTGGAGGGTGGGGAGGGGAGCTTCAGCCACTTCGGGTCTATGAAATGACTCCCGTCTTTTCGAGTGGCCTCGCGCCGCCCGCGGGAAGGTGCGTGCAGAGGCCTGTTCCAAAACTCGACTTCTATCTCAAGGCGGCGTGGCAAAAAATGCGCCGAAGTCGATATGCTATACCTTTGGCCTGTGGGAGGAGGAGAGGGGAGCTTCAGCCACTCCGGGTCTCTGAAATGACTCCCGTCTATTCGAGGGACCTCGCGTCTCACACAGGAAGGTGCGTCCAGAGGCCCATTCCAAAACTCGACTTCTATCCTCAAGGGCGTGGAAAAGAAGGCGTCGAAACCGGTGTGCTATAGCCTTTAGCCTGTGGGGGGTGGGGAGGGGACGTTCAGCCACTCCAGGTCTCTAAAATGACTCCCGTCTTTTCAAGGGGCCTCGCGCCGCCCGCGGGAAGGTGCGTGCAGAGACCCGTTCCAAAACTCGACTTCTGTCCCAGGGGGCGTGGCAAAGAAGGCACCATAAATTCACTAGTGAAGGGTTTAGAAGAGGATTAATGATGGAAAGAGATGTTCATTTTTGCATAATGAAGGGGGAGTTTCATACTGCTATATAACTATTTTAAGACATTTAGCTTTGTTATTTTATTTGTTTTTCTTTTTATCTTATATCTTATTTTAAGATAGGGTAGATGCTTGTTAGTTTGTATATTTTGATCACTTAAGTGCTGTTTAACCCTTATATTTAAAAAAATATTTCAAGACACCTATACTATTAAATATGTTATACTTTTACCCTTATTTTTTATTTTCTTTTATGATACTACCCTTACAACAATATTCTTGAAGCTATTAATAAAAAAATCACAATTTATTAAATTAACCTCAAAAGTAACATAAGAATTTATACAAATTTCCATATTATTATTTTACTTTTATGATTAATTTGGAAAATTAATTTTTTTATAAAAATGGTTATTAGTAAGATTATCATAAAGATATTAAATATTGCTTTAAGTTGGTTGATATTAATTTATTTATAAGTAATTATCAGCAAGATTGTCGCACAAGTACAAAAATTACTAGTTATTTCACACTAATAGTTATTAGTTAATTTACTATTATATAATTACTGGTTAATTTAATAATTATTTTTTTAGATAAAATAAGTAATGTCAAGAATATTGTTGGTGGGGGTATTATTGTAAAAGGAAATTAAAAGGAAGGGTAAGAATGTAATAATTTAACTGTAGGAATGTTATGAGATATTTTTTAAAATATAGAGACTAAATGGATATTTAAATTAAAATATACGAATTAAATGAACATTTACCTTTTTAAAATATTTAGGTCTGAAGAGAAAAAAATTAAATATCCTAACTTTTGTTTGAATAGAAAAATATCTTAATAGAAATTTACTATTCTCTTTCATTATTACTTCTATTAAACATATTCATTTCCTATTATATAAATCATCCGTTTATTATTTTCTTTGATCTATCAACTTCCTTTTTTAATCTATTTATTAATTTTTATTTTTTTAATATGGATGAGTATTTTAAACACAATAGGACTTTTAGATGAGTGTACTTTATAATAGATTCATCTTTTTGTAAATAACCAAAACAAATTAAATTATTTCTTGTTTTGAAAGGATATTCAATTGAATATTTATATAAATTATTCTATTAATAAAATTTTTATACCCACCCCATTTCATAATTGATATTTTTATTTAAAAAAAATATAATTTTTAGAAACTTATGGAAATAGAAATTATGTAATAAGAATAAACTAAATTAAAGGATTTTATAAATAAAAACTCAAAGCAAATATAGTTTTTTAGTATGAAGTTTTATAGGAAGATGATAGATTTTAGTGTAGAGATTTATACTTTTTTAATAAAAACCGGAGGTTTTAAGAAATAAAAATTTAGAACTCCAATCATCTTTAAAATAGACAA
Source organism: Citrus x changshan-huyou (assembly GCA_039657385.1). NCBI lineage: Eukaryota > Viridiplantae > Streptophyta > Magnoliopsida > Sapindales > Rutaceae > Citrus > Citrus x changshan-huyou. The sequence goes on along the minus strand of CM077555.1, from coordinate 6,264,320 downwards.
GAAGCCCAAGACAGGAAAAGGCCCATAACCTCATATGGTTAAGAGTAGTGCTGTTGGCACTCTTCTAAAATGCTTATGCAACCCTATTTTCTAAAATACCTCCGTTATTACATATTGCCTCCGTTTTTACATTTTCGGCCCAACATTAATTGAAATAAACTCATGTTTGACAATTAAAATGAAATGCATCGCACGACATTAATTAAAATAAACTCATATTTGACAATTAAAATGAAATGCATTGCACAACATTAACTAAAGCTTTAATATAGCTTTTGCCACATCATCAAAACCCCAGCCTCCCTCGGGTATAAGATGTATTGCTAACTTTTAAAACACAAAATTATATAAAACACATAATTATTAGTTTTTTCTTAATTTCCTTAAAATTTTCAGTAATCGCATCCAACATGAACAGATAAATCCATAATAGAATAATAAAAAATATTAACTAAATATATAAACATTACCTGTCAATGATGTCAACAAGCGGAACGATTTTAGAGTAGCTTTGTTAAATTATACCCACGTAATGCATGTATAATATATGTGAATTTATTTTGAAAAATGTTTGTGTAATTAATAATTATATTTAATTTATGTGCAGATATCATGTATGCACTAAACGTTTGTAATGCAGACGTTGCTTAAGAATCTCCCCAATGTGCGGTGCCATTAACGAAAGAGAGCAATCAGTGGGCACTACATTTATTATATTTTTACAATTCAAAAGCATGCGGATAAGAGCAATTAAACAGCAGTTGCGGCGTGCTTGAAACTTACCAGATTTTTAATTTTTATTTGTTATCAACTAATTATGTCTTATCACACTAATTTGTATAAATATTTGTTACTCTATGTTCATTACTATATTTTTATCAACTAATTATGTCTTGTCGGTGTGGCTTCCAAAATCACATACGTAATTTTCTAATTTATACGAATTTGACTTGCATGTGATGAGTTTGTGCCGATCTTCAAGCAGTGTTTGACTTGACGTATGCAGGTAAAACAAATGAAGTGACCTGTGTGTGATTGTGTGCGGGATCAGGATGGATTTTATTATTTAACAAATTTATTAAAATATTTTAGAATTTATTTAGAATTGAGATTAAATAATTATAATTTAATAGTTACAGTATTAAAATAGTTAGTAGATAAAAACTGTTGTAATTAATTAAGTTAATTTAATTCACTATTTAGATTTAAAAATTTATAATATTTTTATAATTTTTGTCAAAATTTATTAATTTTTATTTATAATTACAACTTATTTTTAGGGTTAGCATCTTTAACCACCATTTTCATATATTTTTAAATATTTTCAAATACTTTAGCCACGGCAAAATTCGCCTCATTAACGTTAAAACTTAAAAGAAGTATTTTCCTGTAACTTTCTTGAGGACGTAAACCGAATACACGATGATTGGCTTCTTCAAGTACTCTTCTCAGCTGATCTATTTATTTACCGCAACAAAGCAGTCTCATTACATCGAAACCATTATGGATTTTTCTTTTGATTTGAGGTTTCTATTTCCACCTCTGCTAAATCTTATAATCTTTGTTCCGTTCCTTAAATCTCAAACTAGCAACTCTTGGGGCCTCAAAGATATAATGCAGAAGATTCTTTTATGTTCAATTCTAAAGATGCCATTCCCAATCATGATTCTTGTTGCGCTGCTTTTACTTCTTTTACTCTGGCAACATCAGTAGTTGCTTCTATCATTTTGGATCCATCACTTTTCTTGGTGACCTATTTGTGTCATATAATGTTATCTCCCTCGTATGCAACAATGTGGAGGCTGTTTACAGGCTTTGTTATCGGGTTTCAGAGAGTTCTACGATCCATTCCCACTATCTTCGTCAGATGTGTCAATCGGAATCAAGGAAACATAGAAGCAGACTCTCCTCATCAAGATGACAGAGAATGTAATTGTTATTAACCAGCTCATCCAAAACCTGCTTATTAGCCAGCTCATCCAAAACCTGCTTATTAGCCAGCTCATCCAAAACCTGCAGCCAAGTCCAGAACATTAAGGTCATAATTAACCTTGTAGTTGTTGTGGTTATATAGTTGATAGGTATGTAATTACATACATAGTTGTTGCCCTGCTAGTCAATAAAAATGATTGTCTTGCTGTGCAAGTGTGTTACACTGTAAGGAATAGTTTTTTTTTTATTCTATGGGGGGTTAGGCGGGACCCCTACTTGTCATTAAGAACAAATAAAGAAAATACATTTGGAGGGGGACATAAACCAAAACATCCAATCAAGAAAAATAAAAATAACAGTAAACGAAATGATCTAGGCATAGCCTAATATAAGAAGAAAAGGACTAATACAGACGGTGATAATATCTCTTACGATACTTGCGGCCGGCAAGTAATTTAATATCTTTTTTTGAATGACTAACAATGCTAAAATCAGGGCTAGAGTCAATTCTCTCAGAATTCTCAGGAGCAGACAGGAAATGGTCATTATTCGCCAAGTGATCGTCAGAACTATCATCATTATCAGTATGAGAATTGTAAAGCCTAAAATCTGTGTTGGATGATTGATGAAGATGTGTATTATACTCACCTGGTTCTCGGATCCTAGAATCATGAGTCGTGACATCCTGGCCAATCGGCTCCTGAATGGAAGTAGAGTCTGTAGCGTTAGCTCGGCTCTCCGTAGGACCGATCGAAGACCATGCATCTGCAATCTGCTTAGTGATGGACGGCTCAGGTCGTGGAGTGTCGAAGGATTGAGGAGTATCTGACGGCATCACTTCTGACTTCTTATTATCTATTATGGTCTGCCAATTCCTATTGGGCTGCTGGGGACGGAGTCCCGGATTGATCACATAACACGTCTCAATGGAATGGCCAAGGTGCTTGCATGAAGCACAGTACATTGAGATTTTCTCAAATTTACACTCTGCCAAAACCCAGAATCTCCCACACTGATTCGTATCCATTGCAACGGAGGTTGAGTGACATCATACTCCACTAACACCCTAGCTACAGAAGGGCGAGCTAAAGAAGCAGTAGCTTGGTCAATTCCCAATGGTTTACCAATAGCTAATGCAATAGAAATTAATGCTTCCTTACAGTGCATGAAATGGACAGGCAAGTAAGGAAATGAAATCCAAACTAGGATTATAGGGGACTTCTCCAAACATCAAAAATCGGTGGTCCATTTAAAAATTCTCATGGCACTCCCATTGATGTACCATGTTTGCCTATCCCATAGGCGGGAGTAGTCCTCCTCAACATCCAATTGAATTAACACATGTTGATTATCTAAAAGGGACACCTTGAAAGTTCTCTTCAATCTCAATGTATTAAAAAATTTACGAATTAATTCCATACTAGGTCTATTGTAGGAAAATTTACCTACCAATGTCAGCTTGAAAGGAATGGCCATCGCTTGAATTTCCGCAGTAGAAAATTGCACGTTAGGCTCTCCCTCGAATGAAGTAACGGTCTTGATCGGAATCGTCGAGTTGGATGGGCCGTTCATAATATCTACCAAAGATTTTTTAGTGGGTTTATTTTGATTTAGATTGGGGACGGATTTCAAAACCGAGGCGTAGGAGGGTGCGGACGTGGGCTGAGTGGTATTTTGGATTAACGGATCATTTTGGAGGTTATTTAATAAAAATGTGGAGGGCATTCGATTGGGCTGGGTGTTGGGATTTATTTCCGAAATGGGTTGGGCTTGGGTTTGACTAGTGGGAAAAGCTAGTGGGGCATGGGAAGTGCCAGTGGGAGACACACATGGGGAACACAATTCTTGAGTTGCCGAAAGTGTTCCATGGGCATGGAAATTACCACCCGTGTGCAGACTTTTGAGCTGGAGTTGGTTGGATGTTTGCTGACTTTGGCTGGGTTTGATGATGGTTGTATGCAGCTGGCTTTCGGTTGACAGCTGCAGCTGGCCGTGAGCACTGTTCCGAGTGCTTGCTTGTGATTTGCATGTGGCTTTTTGTCGTGTGGGAGTTGTTTGTGTAGGTGGTGATTGTGGCTGGCTGGTGCTTGTAGCTTGAACTGAATCTTGAGGCAATTGGCCATGGAGTACACTGTAAGGAATAGTTATGTGTGAAGTATTTGGAGTTTCCTCACTGTAATAATACTACTCAAAAGTTGCTCACCAGTCATCTAGCTAGCTTTTAGTCAGAAGGTTTTATTAAATAGCAGTTATGGAGTGGAAGCAGGCAATAGCAGCGATTTTGGCTCCAACTCTTTTTCTTGGTTCTTGGAGGCATATTTGTGTCTCATAAACTTATCACTACACATGTTATCAATATTTGCTTCTCTGTCTTAAGCTCTGCTTCAAATTAGTTTCCACGTCTCACCGACACTGTAATGGCATCCATTATTAATCCCACAGAGGATAATCTGGTAGTCTAATTCGTGGCTTCTTATTTGTTCTCTTGTTGGTCTATTTTATGTCTTATACTGTCAATGGCATGTTGTATTTACGTCAAGGAATAGAAATTCTGTGATTTATTAAAGAAGGCTGAATATAAATATCTGGAACCAAAAAAGTGTTGGTTCCACTGGTAATGGAGTCCCCTTAAGTAGTCTGATTGGGTTTGCTCCTCAGTTTGAGTCGCAGAGAAGTTATCTTTGTTGGGAGAACCTGTGCCTCTCGGTTCGAGCGGGAACTTCTAATCTGAGTTGTGTACCCAGAACAAAGGCTCCACACATGTTTAATTCAATTTAAAATTCTGAAAAACAATCAATATACTATTCGCAGGTGATAATATTTTATGGGCATAATAGTAAATTTAGGATTTATTGTCTGAATAAACAGTTAAAAAAATAATAGAAGGAAATTTTGGTGTGTATTAATAATTTTTTTTTGCCCTTTTTCTCCTATTATGTATGTTATCTTCTTATGCGGCACGCCCAAGAGATTTTTCTACAAAAGAAAATTTTAAAAGAAAAAGAATAATAATAAAGAAAACCGAATAACTTTGCATGACAGAGAAAAGTAGACAGTCACTCGACTCACTCCCTTTTTTGACGACTAGCTTTTTCTCTTCACTAGTCAAGGTTTTTGTTGGAAAAAATCCTTAAAAAGAAAAAAAAAAACAAAGAATAGAAAGTGAAGGTTTCTGTGCAGTATCAATGGAGTCATCCAGCGATGAAAATCAAGCAACTCCCAGTTTGAATTCTCCTGAAGAAGAGGTTTCATTTTTTTCAACTTCATTTGTGCTTTTACTGTAGTTTATTTATTTTTTACTGTTTTTATTTTCTTTCCGTAGTTATCAAGTATTTTGCCTTCTGTTGACATAATTTTTTTTTTCTTCTGTTTGGAAATAGATTAAATGGAAATAAAAATGCATTAAACAGAGTGTTTTTTGGGGTTAATTCCCTTTTTAAAACTAATTAGCCGTTGTCCTGTTTTTAGGATAAATTAGAATGTAGGTAATTACCAATTGTTTTAGTGATTAATTGAAGACCTATTAACTTGAGATATAGATTTATTCCTCTAATGCTTTATTAGTAGTTTTTTGAAGTTGTATTGTTCTGCTTATATGGGTTCTGAATCTCTTCTTTGGCCATGCGTTCTAATCTCTGTTTCTAGGTCCTGCATTCCTTGTGCGCTATTTTCGAATATTGAAGGGGTATAAATTATTTGGTAAGGATTATTTTCAAATGAGTCTTGAACATATGATGGTAGGAAGTTAAAGCGAAGTTGCATTCTGTTTCTGTCCAGGAAGGTTTATAAGTCATCTTTTTCAATGCTGTTTCACCTGGATCATGTGCCAAACCTTGTTCATACATAGTGTTAGATAATTAAGTCTGTCTATTTGAAGTTTAATATTAGCTTTTGGAGATAATTGTCTCCTAAGTAAATGCTTGCAGATACATGTATTGTGATTGATCTCAGTTACAGTACAGTCTCCTGGCATTGCTCTTGAACTGCTATCATAGATGAGGAAATGGAGAATGTTATTGCTTTTGGGATGTTCCAAGTACTTGTTGCTCTTCTGTAATGGATAATGTTTTTGCTTTTGGATGAGGAAAGAAAGCTAAGGTTCTCTTGCAGTCTAGCTTTCTTCTGGGTTAGTTGGCAGGAAATGGGTTATTATGTTTATCAGTGGACACAAGAATTTGGATTTCATTTTGATCCTAGTTGTTTGAGGTTTTACAAATTTTATGTCACATGAGCATTTTGTAGATTTAATTAATATACTTTTTTCCAAAACCATTGGTAACAAGCTTGTATTTTTGCATATTTTCACTCCTAATTTGTTTTTTCTCTATATTTTCTCAGATAAACTTATACTTCACGCTCAAGAAAACAATAGCCATGAAGGTAAAGAAAACAGAAAAAATTGAAAAATTGAAATTGAGGATTCATGCAAAGGTGGAGGAAGAAATTTTAGAAGATCTACCGGAGCTCTTTTATGCAGGTCAACAGCTTGAGAATGGGCTTACAGTTATGGATTATGGCATCCCCAATAACTCTGTTATCCATAATGACAGCGGAGTAATGAAACTATATTTTAAAACTCCATCAAATGAGAAAACTTTTGAGCTTAAAGCGAACAGGAGTGATACCATTGAAAATATCAAATTCATCATTGAGGTAAGAGAGGGGATCCCCGTGCATGAATATGATATCTATTATGGTGGAAAACTCATTGAGAGTTACATAACTTTGGATGTACTCAATATAAACAATGAAGATACTCTTCAGATGATCTCTGTTCCGAAAGAAATGCAAGAAATCTTTGTGCAGACACCAACGTCCACGGTAAAACTTGAAGTTAGGCGTGCACACACTGTTCTGGATGTGAAGAAAATGGTGGAGAGCATGAGAATATGTATCCCTAGTGAAGATTGTGAACTGTTTAGGGGAGGAGAGCAGCTTCAGAATTTGAAGACCTTGGCTTATTATGACATCAAGGAGAATGAAGTTTTACAGATTATACGGCATGTTAAGCACTCAATATTTGTGAAATTGCTGAATGGAAGGTACATAATTCTTGAAGTGGCCAAATTTGATACGGTTCGTGATGTGAAAGATAAATTATTCAGGGAAATAGGGCAGGCACCTGATAGTCAAAGACTTGTTTTCAAGAGACAACAACTGGAAGATGACAGGAATCTTGCCTCTTACAAAATTGTGAACGAATCTATAGTCAACCTGACTGATCTGGGGATGTGATCAGGTCCTTGAAAAGGTAGTTCTGGCTTCTTTTATAAGACTTGTGCATGCACGTGTTAGGTCGGAATTTTTATCAATCTCCACAGATGAGATGATGAAGTTTTAGTTGTGAAAGAATTTAGTGTTTCTGAGGAAATTTTCTAGTCTTTAAATTGTATTTGGTATTTTATATGTGGTCTTTTATACATTGATTAACTGTTCTTTGAAGCCTTGTTATTTCGATACATAACTAGAGATGTAATGGTATGATGGCGCTTCATGCAAAGAGGTCTCCTCATTTATTTAAATTCAATGTATTCAAGTCAAGTAAATTTCTGTAAGTGAATTTCGATTGAACCAATATTTTTTAATTTCATGAAGGACCATGCCAAATCCCTGCCTGAAACCCTAGTGCTTTGTCCTGTAATAACTGGGGAAATGAGCACAACCATGGAATTATATTTCTTAGATGAGCAGTTCTCGGAAAAGCATTATGGTTCTTATTATATCACTCAATTCCCATTGTTAATTTCTTTACTGGTTAGTTGTTACTTGGCCTAACTTCACCATGATATGTTTTCTTATGTTAATCATAAAGAACTTGCGTTTGGTGGACGAGTACTACAAGAATCTTGTATTTTACAGCATCCAGCAGGAGTTCACACTCAGGGAGCTTATTAGGTGAAGCAATATATACAGCCAGTTGATCATAAGAAATAAATGGTAAGAGTTCAAGAATTTGCTATTGTTCCGAATATGACTTTTGGTGTTTGGGAGTCAAGGCTGTGAACGTTAATGTATTGTGGTTTAGAATGAATGCAGCTCTAATTAATGAAAAGAGAAACTCAGGAAAATAGGTAGAATGTCAAAGGAATCTAATTAGAAAGGATAAATGTTAATCGTTAGTTTGCATATCTGTGTACTAAATGAAATTATAAACTCATTTACTTAATGGATTTTATAAACTATAAGTTTGCTGTGACTATCGATTTTTCTCTCAAACTAATCAATTGCGTGCCGAACCCCAGAACCCAATTAACTCTGGCTTTTGTTATCTATTCCCAACATGTGGTTCATGAATAAAGTATTATTATTATTATTATTTTTTTTTTTCCGTTTCTCGTATCTGTAATGAATACTGGTAAAGCAATCTGATGCAATAATGGATCACTATTTTAAACTTAATTTCAAGTGCATGCATGCATATGAGAAGACTCCTATATATAATGAGATCAAGCACCAACGTAGTTAATTGATTACTCGAGCAGGAGTTAAGAGGGACAGAGTCTTATAACAGAAATTTTCTCTTGACGTTGGACTTTACTCTAATCGGCAACCTTTTAGCTGGTTAATTTTAATAACCAAAATGGTAGTAGCCACGAAAACTCGCCTGTCAAATGAAGCCGACGAAGAGGTATATACCGTTTAACCATTTTTACATGAACTAAATATCCTGATCATCATTGTTATTATTAATAGTAGTTCAGTTTCAGAAATTATATGTGCTCTTCCATATTTTTGTGGAAATAACTTATGCTTAAAACCCATCTTGCAAATCCGTCCAAGATTGTACCTTGATTGGCCATGGATGAGTTTGCTGCCAAGCTCCCTTCGTGCTCGTGAATTTGGCTACTGTCTTCTTCAAATTTGTTGCAAATCTCAGCTTCAATCACAACTGCAAAACGAAGCTCCTCACCCAATGTACACACTTAATCGGGGTGAGAAAGAGGGAATGCCGAATGCTACACTCTTGCCAAGTATCAATCGCGTCAACAGTAAACACGCAATAGGCCTGAGTCACTTTTATATTTGGTTTAGCTAAGTGTAGGGACTCTTCGTACTCTAGTATAAAATTGCTCATCTTATTATGAACTAAAATTACATAATTAAAAATTATACTTGTCCATAATATATTAATATATAGGATATAACACAATTAAACTTGTTAATATAATATTTGATTACTTGATAAATGAGTCCATTAAAATTACTTTTTAATATTTGACATTAGTCACTTAGTAATTTAATAAAACATAGAATAATTAAAATAATTTTTGTTAGTCCATAATATGTGATAAATAAATCTAACAATAATATGTGATAAATAAATCTAATAATTTTCTCTCATGACGCATTATGAATTGAAGTTTCTAATAAGTCGAGTAGTTTTGTTTCTTCACGTACTCTGAATTTTTTCGCAGATAAACTTATATGTTAAGGTCAACAAAACAGTTTCCTTGAAGGTTAGAAGGTCAGAGACAATTGAAAATCTCAGGGTATTGTTACGTCATAAGGAAGGGGTTTCGGAAGATCTTCAGTTACTCGAATTTAATGGCAAAGAGATCTGTGATCACAGTGGTTCTGTTACGCATTGTGGCATTCAAAATAACTCCACCATCAGTCTCCGTCAAATGTCTGAGAAGAAATTGCATTTCAAGTTTAGGAGTGGGCACGGTTCGGTTCGGTTCGGATTGAAATTAAGTAGAACCGATTTAAATCGGTTATTTTATAAAAAGAACCGAATAAGAACCGAACTCAAACGGATCTTTTCGAATCGGTTCGGTTCGGTTCGGTTTTTTCGGTTCTGGGCCTATTAGGCCTATTTTGAATTTTTAAATTTTTAGCCCATTGGACCTCATAAATGTAATAATTTTTTTCAACAATTAGTTCATCCTAATTTCATTACAAATATTAACAATAAATACAAAGTATTCAAAACACATTTTATCACTAATATCTTACTAACTACTAATAAGGTACTCACAAAATATAAAATATTAAAATTTCAAAATACATAACCAAACTCCAATACTCCATCTACATAAACATAATCATAATGTTGTAAAGACAAATAAAAATAACAACAATTACAACTTACAACACAAAATAAAAAGAAAATTTAGAAACAAACGCCAACAACATTCTCCCATCTTCATCAATATCAACATCAACTTTAGGCATTTTCCAACTCAATATTTGGATCTATAAAAAAAAATTTAACACATGTCGATTTGAATAAAATCTAAAATTAATTCGGTTTTTTGGTTCAGCTGAGTGAACCGAATACCGAACCGACATTTTGGTTTTTTTTACAAATGATATATTTCGGTTTTTTTAAAAATAAAAACCGATCCGAATTAGAAAAAACTGCCGGTTCGGTTTGGTATTTTTAAAACCACGGTTTTTTTGCCCACCCCTATTCAAGTTTCCGTTAAACAAGGAAACTATTGAACGTCGTGCTACATCAAATGATACGTTTTCATCAATCAAATTTGGGATTCTAATGACGAAGGGGATCCTCTTAAACCAGTATAGTTTATATTATGCTGGAAAACTTATCAAAGATTTTATGACTGTGGCCTCACTTAATATACAAGGAGCTGAAGCTACAATTAGTTAAAATTGTTTTAATGACTGTTTGGTTAACAAGAAAATGAAAGAAAGTTGAGAGAATAAAACTGAAGTTCAGAGGATTCTAGAATATCATTTGATTTATATTCTGAATGAATACAATGTGATTACATTGTTGTTTATATACACAGCTGAACATAACAGCTCAAATGTATTGCTAATTATAACTAATCAAAACGAATCTTCACGTGTGCTGGTAATTACATAACCACCAGGTGCCACCTGGACAGCCATGTCATCAACCTTTAACCGTGTGCTGTAGCTGCTGCAATCCTCTGCTTTATCTTCTGTTTTGCTTATTGTACAGCAAGCAAGATGAGCTTCCTTAACATTCAACTGATCCCTAATCCAATAGATGAAAAAGTATCATTTTCTGTGGAGACACCAGCTGAAGATACAATAGAAGTTGAAGTAAGGTGCATGCACACTGTTCTTGACCTGAAGAAAATCGTTGAGAGCATCACAGGTTTCCCTAGTGATGATTGGGATCTGTTTCATGGAAGAGCAAGGCTCCAGAAAGTGAAGACCTTAGCTTCTTATGACATCCAAAATAATGATCAATTAAAGATGATGCCTGCTAAATTTTGGTTAATGGTCAGGATTCGCACTGGGAAAGTTGTAACACTTTTGGTGACGCAGATGGATACTATACGTGTTGTGAAAGAAAAGGTTTTCCTGAAGACGGATCATCAGCAGCTTGTGTTTGGCGGAAGCATTCTTGAAGATGACAAGACCCTTGCATTCTACGGGATTGAGGAGGATTTCACTCTCTCGGATTCTACCAGATGAAGCAAATAGTCGCAGACAACATGTGTTTTGCGTGTGTAGTGAAAATTTCTTTTTCTTTTGGTTTCAGGTTTGATTGGTTTTTATATTTGTGTAATTGTGTATCAATTTTACAAGATTGATGGTTGTATGTATCTTTTGGTTCCAGAATTTTTTTTTCCCTATTAGATTGTCCTTAAATGCGCTAATTAATCACTCCAAGATCTCAATTTACTCGGAGATGATCAAAGCAATCCTATCGAATTAATCAAGATCATTGAAGTAAATAGAACTAAAAGCATAGGGATGACGAAAAGGGTTTGGGGCCTACGCAACCCCAGTCCAATGGCCTTGAGCCCGGGTCGGTTAATAAGGGCTGTGAATCCAACATGTACGCGCTCACGGGGCCGGGATTTCGGCTTACATGTAAGAGTGGAGCTTCTAGGCTTCTAGCACCCTTTCAAAATTCTTCTTGGGATGACTGGGATGATTTATGTAGGTTACTACCAACTCTTCGAGTGATCATTTAATTGCAGACCTATTTATTCATGAAAAAGGCAAAGCTTCATATGGCTAATTGGGATACATATGAAGTTGTTTTGTTTCATTGTTAGCTTTAGGTAATTAAATTATGCTTCTTGGAGATATTGGTTTGGAAAATAATTGTCGAGTAAACCAATGCTTGTTGATGTGTAATATAGACGATGGGTGCCTACATATTTTATTTATCTTTTGGAGTGATGGTACCTACATATAAGCATAGAGAAATTTGGGATTTATGTACGTGTTGGCTTTCGAGCATGCCTATAGTGATTGACATGGAAGGCTATGTAATTTCTTTTCGTATTGTTTATACTTATGCCATATTTTCTGTATTATTATGTTACATTCTTAGCGTAACTTCACATTATATGTTTTTCTTTTTTTTAGAAGTGCCAATGGCTGTCTCAAAGGGGTAGCCCAGTTGGCTTGGCCTCTTGCCGCGGAAGCAAGAGGTCGAGGGTTCTCCCTCATGCTAACCTTGGACGGAGAATTATTTAATTATTATTTAATATCAATAAGCTGCAGCTGAAATGAGCTTTCCAGGTTTTATTGTAGTCACTCTTTTCTCCATTGTTAAAAGTTGTCATGTGAGGTGTGCTTGTATAAATTCATTCACAGTTCTATTAATTCTTAATAAGTTTGTTTGTTCTCTTAATTTGTCGCAGATAAATATAAGTGCTAAGGTCAAGAAAACAAGAGCAATGAAGGTAAAAAGGACACGGACAATTGGCAATCTTAAATTTTTCCCCATGATGTTCTAATTTTCAAGGAATAATGCGCCCGTAAGCATAAGTCAATTGCGGATTGTGGCATTCATAATAACTCCACTATTAGCCTTGAAGAAGCGTCTGGGCAGAACTTATATTTTAAAACGCCATCAAATGAGAAAACTATTGAACTTGAAGCGAACAGCAGTGATGTGTTTCATAGGATTAAATCCATCATTGAAAAGAAAGCGGGCATTCACTCATATGACCATTTGTTCTATTGTAATGGAAATCTGATTTCAGCTGATACACGGTCTCTAGACTCGCTCAGCATATCAGGCAAGGAAGCTACCCTTCAAATGATCTTCGAACCAAACGACGGCTTAGTATCCTTTTCTGTGGAGACAACAGCCAAAACTATCATAGAAGTCCAAGTTAGATGTCTATACACAGTACTTGATGTTAAGAAAATAGCTGAGCACACAACAAATCTCCCTAATGAAGACCTTACCTTATTACGACATCAATGAGAATGACAAGTTAACGATGTTGCCTGCAATGTGGCAGATATCAGTCAGGACTCGTAGTGGGGAAACCATAACTCTTGAGGTCACACAAGTGGATACTATTTCTGATGTGAAGGAAAAAAATTTCAAGGAAACAGACGTGCCAGTTAGTTAATCATCAAGTCTTGCTTTTAATTATGGTATTGATGAGGATTTCACACTCCAAGAACTCAGAAGGTGAAGCCAAATTGCGGGTCGGTCAAAAGTCTATTTATGTGCTATGTTCAAATTTTCATAGTGTGGTCTCAGTCATTTTAACATCGTGTTACTGTGTTTTTGAATGCTCGGGAATTTAGCAAGTATTTTTTCTGTTTTATAAGATCTCATGTAGAAATTAATCATTATATGTTTCTTTGGCTCCACCCTTACTTGCAGCATAGTGGCCTAGCCTGGTCAAATGAAAATTTTTGGGCCTTTGATTGCACGGAGAGCTAACATAGATTGTTAATGATGTGCATGTGCCATTGTACTTGTTAAGTTTATTAACGTACTATGAAAGGTCACACCCGTTGGATTGTCATTTGGGGACAAACACATAATAACTCGCGAGGATTTCATACATTTTACGGGGTTCCATTAACAATTTCTTATAAAATAAGCATCTGTTGGCAGCAGGCCTATGTTTGTATGAGAGAGTTCATGCATTTTACTTCCAGCATACGTTGTAGTCTCTTTGTTTTTAACTTGGTTTGTATGAGAGAGTTCCCTATGTTTGATCTTATAGCTCCAGTAGCAGCATTTATCACATGGATTCCAAAGTGCCTGAGCTCCAATCGGGATGATATGACGAAGGATTTGATTTTTCTAAGATTCTTAATTTCTGAAAAAACATTGGTCGATGGATCAAGTACTGACCTCAGGGCTTTTACAGGAGTGGCCAGCCTCTTTGTTTGCCTAGACACCCCAGTTTAAACCTTGGGGAGATAGAGTTCATGTTCAGTGCGGAACCTTGAAGCTAAGAAGAAAAATCTCCTATGATTTGACATGATGAGATTTCTGTATATGAAGTTCAGAGGAAATTGGAGGATGTGATAATTTGAATTATCAGTTGTTAACCTGAATCCTCTCAGTTAAATGCAATGCGATGCCCCAGAAAAAAAAAAAACTTAATTTCTAGTTTAATTTCTCTAGCTTTATCGCAAATTCGTGACAAAAACAAATCATTTAGTAATTTCACTTTTTGTTTTGTCTTAAAATAAAAAATAATTTATTTCAAAAATATGGATTATTGGACGAAGGAAAAAGAGAACAGAGAACAAAATTTTTAAACACAATAGGTTTATAGCAGTGAAAACTCAAAGGAATCCAAAGTTTTCTTAGATTTAGATAGCGTTTACTTTTTTTATTGGAGTAAGAATCCTAAAATTGGGAGTGTAGAGTGAGAGTGGAAGTATGTTGTTTATTCACACTGTAATGGAAGTATGGAATGGAGATCAAAATTCAATATATGCATTTATTTTGTCTTGGATTGAGAGTAAATAATTTCAAATTACAAATTTATCTTTATTTAAAGAATTATAATTTTTAATTACAAAGTTAATAAAAATATATTTAATGAATAAATATTTATTTTATAATATTTAAAAATTTATAATAATGATTAATATTCTTAATTATGTACATCACAATTTTTTATTAATTTTAATTATATAAATTAAAAATTATTGATAAGGGAAATATAAATGAAATATTTTTACTATTAACATAGTACGAAATAAATATTTTCTTAGAATAAATATTTATTAGTATTAATTATTAATATTAAATAAATATAAGACTATTATTTTTAAATAAATATAATAATATTATATTTTCAAATAAAGATGGTATATAGTAATATTATTAATTCTCTATTAATATAATAATATTATTTTTAAGTAATTTAAACTTAAAATCAAACCAAATTATTATTTAGTTAAATATAATAATATTATTTAAATAAATATAATATTATTTAAATATTTATTAAATATAATTATAGAAAATTTAATAAAAAGAGGTAAAAAAGAAGGGTAAATATAAAATGAAACATTAATTTATTTTATTTAATATAATTATATTAAATTTATTATTATATAAAATAATATAATGATGTTATTTAGTAAAAAATAATATTTTCTTAGAATAAACTATTTATTATTATTAATTATTAATATTAAATAAATATAGTACTATTATTTTTAAAATAAATATAATAATATTTTATTTTTAAATGACGATAGCATATAGTAATATTTATTAATTCTCTATTAATATATTATTATTATTTTTAAGTAATTTTAACTTAGAATCAATGCAAATTATTATTTAGTTAAATATAATAATATTATTCAAATAAATATAATATTATTTATTTTATTTTATTAAATATAAAATATAAAATATTAAATTAAATTAAATTAAATTTAAAAAAAAAGTAGAAAATGGAGAGGTGGGAGTGGGAATGTGAATCCCACTCATGCTCTCCACTCTAAAAATAGGTGGAGCTCATGGAATGAGATTTCCAATCATTCCCTAATTTATTAAAGTAAATATTGGAGGGGGAGGAATCCACACTACTCACTCCCACTCCAAAAAATAAATACAGCCTTAATGAATTGAAATATTTTCACTTAAAATATTTTTGGTTTAAATTTTGAACCATTAATCTCGTATAATTCAATGGTGAACATTCAAAGTCACTATTTCAAATATGTGGATTCATTTATCTTTAGACTAGGAAATAAAACCGCGCTTCGCGCGGCTTTAGAAAATAAATTTAATATTATAAATTTTTTTCTTTACACTCAATAAAATTGATAAAAAATATAAATTGATTTTTTTTAAATGAGGCAGCCTTATAAAACTAATGTTATTTATGAAAGTTAACTACTTTTTTGTTAACGTTAAAAATATATATTAACGTGAATAGTTTAAGTGTACAGACCTTATACCTTTTGTAGTTGATAAGTTCCAAATTAAATTTAGTAATTGAGGATCCTTAGCAATGCGTTGAATTATAAAAGAAATAAGTAAAATACATGTAAAGACTTTTACTAACTTGCACAACGTTGGAGATGGTAGAAAATCTTTCAATTAATGATGCTACATAATCTATTTGAAGATTTATGTAGATTTTGTTTGCACTTGTGGCAGAGAAATTAACCTCACCTGTTTAGAGCAAATGTAACCTAAAACGAAACTTGAACAAAATCCAAAATTGTGTATAATATTAAAATAGCCACATTGCATTTGAAAATGTTAATTAGTGGGATCTAAATAAAATAATCACCTTGGAATTTTTTAATAGTTGTAGAAGTTACTATCACAATACAAGGACCCTCGTCTTTCTTGTACAAGTTTGGATCAAACATCTCCCCTAACTTTCCCCATAAAGTAATCTTTGTTGTTACCGAGCTATCCATAAAAATTAACAAAAGTTAATAATGTAAAGAGAACCAATAATTAAAAAATAACATAAATAACTAAAAAATATAAAGTCGTAGTTTTCTTGATTATATTTAACTTACTAATCCGCTAGAATTTTTATATCTCTTTTTTTCCAACCAGCTCCAACGATCTCAATATCACCCACACCACATAAACTTCCGATAACATTGTAATATTATGGAAAAATAACATAAACATGTTAAAACATAAGAATTAATAATTTCTAATATATGCTTAAAGATTAACAAACATTAATAATTAAAAAAATACCTGAGAGGATTGTGTTATCATTCACACGTAAATCAATCAAATTCGGAGATACGAATTGAAATTCATTAATCGGAATCTTGACAGTTCCTTCTTCTAACCTCTTAAGAGAAGTTATAACCAAGAAAATAATCTTATACTGATTTGAAAGTGGTCTGTACTCATCTGTAGTTGAAACAACTTTCAAATTCTTGACATTGTACAAAGAACCCTCACTCAACATGTGCTTAAACCTTGTCACTAAAGTTTTCCTGATTGTTGCATGCATTAGATTTTCCTACGAAAAAAAACACATACTACATTAAGTGTGAAACAATTGGGAAAAAAAATTAGAGAAAACAATGAGAGAATGAATTTTTTATACAACCTTTTCATCAATAAAAATCATGTCAACACTAATCAATTCTCCATTTTTTTTAGTATTAGTAGACTCCCACATCCTACAAAGCCTAACCCTTATCATCCAACTATCTTTATCATTGTTCAACTCATGAAAAAAAGAGTACTCCATGAAGCACAATACCAAAAATTCAAATAAATCAAACAATAAAAATACAAGTATTTTTCTAAAGAGGGTGTTGATTAAATAAATTAAAAAAAAACTAAACATAACATATCTTAAATATTTAGTGTTTAGAGAGCTTGAAGAAGCCAAAAGGCACTAAACAAAAGGTTGCATAATTAAATATGAGATTATGGCATTAAAATTAGGCTATAGTGGCCTTGTTGAGGGAAGATGAAAGAACCTCTCTTCCTATGTTAATTTGTTGATGTATTTTAAGTCACTAAAGTTTAATTGCTAGCATAATAAAATTTGAAGGAGCCAAAAGACACTCAACAAAAGGTTGCATAATTAAATATATGATTATGGCATTGAAATTAGGCCCTAGTGGCATTGTTGAGGGAAGATGAAAGAACCTATCTTCCTATGTTAATTAATTCATGTATTTTAAGCCACTAAAGTTTAATTGCTAGCATAATAAAATAAATGAATGCTTCAAAAGACTTATAATTAATTATTATTAATGGTTACATATTGTTGGATTTAAATAGAAAGAGGAAGAAACATGTACAAAGAATATCCACCAATATTTTAGATATTTTAGATAATAGAAAATATAAAAAGATGAGGTTGAGGGAAGATGAAAGAACCTTTCTTCCTATGTTAATTAGTTGATGTATTTTAAGGCACTAAAGTTTAATTGATAGCATAATAAAATTTGAAGAATGTTTCAAAAGACTTATAATTAATTATTATTAATGGTTATATATTGTTGGATTTAAATAGAAAGAGGAAGAGACATTAAAATTATTAAAATTAAATTTAGGCCCATAATTAAATGTAAGATTATGGCATTAAAATTAGGCCCTAGTGGCATTGGTGATGGAAGATGAAAGAACCTCTCTTCCTATGTTAATTAATTCATGTATTTTAAGCAACTAAAGTTTAATTGCTAGCATAATAAAATAAATGAATGCTTCAAAAGACTTATAATTAATTATTATTAATGGTTACATATTGTTGGATTTAAATAGAAAGAGGAAGAAATATGTACAAAGAATACCCACCATTCTTCCTATGTTAATTATGTGATGTATTTTAAGGCACTAAAGTTTAATTGATAGCATAATAAATTTTGAAGAAGCCAAAAGACAATCAACAAAAGGTTGCATAATTAAATATGGGATTATGGCATTAAAATTAGGCCTTAGTGGCATTGTTGAGGGAAAATGAAAGAACCTCTCTTCCTATGTTAATTAATTCATGTATTTTAAGGCACTAAAGTTTAATTGCTAGCATAATAAAATAAATATATATTTCAAAAGACTTATAATTAATTATTATTAATGATTACATATTGTTGAATTTAAATAGAAAGAGAAAAAAAAGTACAAAGAATATCCACCAATATTTTAGATATTTTAGATAATAGAAAATATAAAAAGATGAGAAGATGAAAAATTAATCACTCCATTGAATTAATGAAAAATTATGGATCATAATTCCTTGTGAGATAGTGGGAGTTATAGGGAAGCTAAAGGTTGCTAATGAGAGATAGTGGGGAGACTAAGAGATATATGTTATGAACATCTACATTTATTTTAATAAATTCATAACACTCCCCCTTGGATGTTCATTACAAAGAATATGTCTCGTTAAAATCTTTACATAATTGTTATTGTGTAATAACAATCAAATTAAATATGAGAAGATGAAAAGCCAAATCTAAAAAAAAAAATTCTCTATTTATTAGATAATAGAGAATATACAAAGATGAGAAATGGTGATGCCACATCACCTCCTCAAGTCCTAGCTTTATAAATGAAAGAACCTATCTTCCTATGTTAATTAATTCATGTATTTTAAGCCACTAAAGTTTAATTGCTAGCATAATAAAATAAATAAATGTTTCAAAAGACTTATAATTAATTATTATTAATGATTACATATTGTTGAATTTAAATAGAAAGAGAAAAAAAAGTACAAAGAATATCCACCAATATTTTAGATAATAGAAAATATAAAAAGATGAGGAATGATATATATTAATAAAGTTACTATTTATTAAATGAGTTAAATACAATCAAATTAAATATGAGAAGATGAAAAGCCAAATCTAAAAAAAAAATTATCTATTTATTAGATAATAGAGAATATACAAATAAGTAAAATGGTGATGCCACATCACCTCCTCAAGTCCTAGCTTTATAAATGAAAGAACCTCTCTTCCTATGTTAATTAATTCATGTATTTTAAGCCACTAAAGTTTAATTGCTAGCATAATAAAATAAATAAATGTTTCAAAAGACTTATAATTAATTATTATTAATGATTACATATTGTTGAATTTAAATAGAAAGAGAAAAAAAAGTACAAAGAATATCCACCAATATTTTAGATAATAGAAAATATAAAAAGATGAGGAATGATATATATTAATAAAGTTACTATTTATTAAATGAGTTAAATACCATCAAATTAATTATGAGAAGATGAAAAGTCAAATCTAAAAAAAAATTCTCTATTTATTAGATAATAGAGAATATACAAAGAAGCAAAATGGTGATGCCACATCACCTCCTCAAGTCCTAGCTTTATATATATATATATAGATTGGATGAAATCATCGATCCAAAATTTAAGGTTAAAAACGCTCAACTCTTTGCACAATATTATAATTTATTGTAAGCCCAACTTTTGGTGGCATGACCGTAAATACATAGTTTTTTACAGGACTCTACATCTCGTATCTCATTTCTTATCCTCGTGTACAGTATTCAAATAAGCGTTTCTAGCAATTTTGTCATAATAGCGCGTTCATTACATACGTTTAGTCGAGCCAGGCCCAACATCACTAACAGAAGAAAAATAAATGAGATATTGGAGGTATACTATAAATCATATATAATATTTCATTGTTGATGAAAGTTTTATCTAATAAGGGATGGCATTTTGGTCAAATGACTTTGACGCTAATAGGTACACTTATGACCATAGTCTTTACAGAATAGCAGTTTCTTAATTTTGTTGACAATGATATCTTCACTAATTGGGTTTCTTCAGTGATGGAAAATTTCCAAGAGCGGACGTTTAATGCGGATTTGAGTTTTCACTATGGTTTATAATATGAAAGCCATTCACACCAGTGTGAAATCCTAAATTCGAACTAAAATTCATACGAACATTAGCAAGAGAGATACACTATTAAAGTTTTAATTATATATATGTAAATAATAGTATATTTTGATATTGCAAAATTTACACGTCTACAAATAATTTATATATTTACACTCTGAAAGTTCTAATCTATATAAAATGTCATAAATGAAATATTTTGTATATGTTCATTCTTTAAAAAAAAAAAAGAAGAGGAAGAAGAATAAGAGAGAGAATTATGTCCAATATTTAAATGTTAATGACAATAATGTACAAACTAATTTATAATAAAAAATATAATCATATTATTGATCGAGTAAAAAAGGTTCAAAATTTTAACCTTAACCCGATACGGATAAAATTGTGTCGACCTGGACCCAATTTATTTAATAACTGTGTCAAATTTAAAAATCTATACCCATGTACTCATGTCGTTTTCGTGTCGGGTGATCAGATCGTGTCAAATTTTATCAGCTCTAAGTTGCTATTTAATGATGCAGCATAAAACATGAGGGTCCAAATAGTGGAATAGAGCAAGTGTGTTTCGTTAGTGGATTGTAGTTGATGTGTCTATTGAGTGGAATGCAGTAGGTATAGCTGATTAGGAGTACTATAAATATGTGTTAAATCTAGCTATTGTAAAAATCAACCAATCTTCAATCAAATTTGAGTTTTCTTCAATACAAATTCTCGTTGTGAATTTGTAATATCATCTTCTCTCTGTGAGAGCGCAAGTTAGAGTGAAATCTAACAAACCACTGCGTCATTTAATCAACAAGTAGAAAAACTTATTATAAGGAAAAAATAAAATAATCAATTAACAATATAGCATTGTATTCTATCTTCCTTCTCTCTGTCTTTTGTATCTTTTCTTATGTACTCAGTGTTTGGACAGGACAAATTCCTGAAAGATATGATTTTTCCCTTTTTTTCCTTTTTTTTCAAAATTGATTCCTCCTTCACAAAGAAAATATCTGACTCTTGATTCCAGTGTACGTGACAGAAGTATAAAAACAAGAGATTTGTAGTTCTGTAACTTAGATTTGAGTCTGAGATGTCAGTATCCAGGTAAGCTTCACCAAACATTACGCAAAAACTTGCAATTTACAATCCAAATCTTAAATCCAGGCAAAGGACACTACGGCTATAGACTTGTATCCATGGGATAGCAACCAAGGATCCGAAGAAATGTAGCAAATTCCTGCATAGAAATAAAATAAAAATGAATGAAGCTCTGTCATCTCCATAGAGTCATATTTACGTATCATTAGGACCAATTATCATGAAAAAAGTCAGCGCTGGGCCAAAAATAAATTGTGGTTTCATGGTCAAAACCATAGCTTCTTCTCCACTGTTTGAATTATAAAAGAACAATGTCTTCAGAGCACAACCATAGTTCTAGCCCAATACGGTCTTGCAGTCAGACTCAGAGGTTGCAACATTTCATTTGGGATTTTCAACCGAGGTTGCAATAGAGCAAGTATAATAAAAGATTCTGCTTTTAAACAACGAATCAAAAAAAATTCTTTAATTAAAATTGCAATTAATTAAGAACAAACCTGTAGATGCCCTAATGCATTTTGCGCGCGGGGATCAGCCATAGAAGCCTCAAAATCGATATAGAAAAGGTAGTCGAAGTACCTGAAACCATGAATGAGTGAACTAACCGCACAAGCATTTCAATTAGCCCCTGAATTAAGGTGCTCTGGCTGATTCAATTAAATAACGATATAATACTCACTTGGCACGCCCAGTATTAGAGTCGTCAACCACCCTCAATGCCCTCATTTTTTGTGGACGACTCTCAATCTGGCATCACGTGGTGATGGAAAAAAAAAAAGATAGGTTATGTCCTGTGCTTTGATGCAAATTTTTGAACTAACAAAAGTAGACTCTTGCAACAAATACCTTTGTTAAATTTATTTCCCTCAATGCAAACACAGCCAAGGCTTTAGTCAATACACCTGGACCTTCGTCTAAAGTAAAGACGATACTTGTCTGGAAGCAAGGAGATATTCAGCTTAGTTGACTTCGAACAACTGTAATCAATGACATTGGTAAAGCAATATCTTAATTACCTTAAAGGGTTTATCAGTCCTTGGCATTATAGGATCCCTTGCAAGTACCAGAAAACGAGTTATATTATCAGGGTCATCCTGCATAAGCATAAAGCAGCATAATTTGAGAAAAGCAAGAATCATTTCTTATGAGGCGCGCGCGCGCGCGCGCACATTTATATGGTATGCATAACATGACTGAAAAAAAGAAAAATCCCTTTCCGACCCATTTAAGACTAATAAATCTTTATTGCAAGTCAGTAGATATGTATGAACCAAAAGCTCCCAACTACACGACAAGTGCCAGGCACGACGACACAATGAACAGATTTAACAATGTTGACCACCTCTAATTACATTCCTTCATTTTGTTGGGTGGGGAAGTTGAAATGCTCTTCAGTACTTGCGTGATTTCAGTTGTCAACAAGAATAATGACTAGGTTTGGTGGCTGAAAACATTTGACCTTTTGATTAGTATATGGGGGACCTAGATTATGGTGCAAAGATGTTTGAAGGTACTAAGGCAGTTGAATCAGAGAACCGATATTTGTCCATGTCCCTTTGGAAATACAAAATAGCACCGAGAAAAGGGTAAGGTAATGCAAATACACTATATAAAGGTAGTTCAACTGCACAGAAAATTAACGTACAGCTGTGCATGCTACATTATTAATCCTGAAATCAATTGCAGGATGAGAGAATATGCAAATTAATTGGATCTAAAGAATAGAAAATTTACCTGGATCCTATCGGCAAGTATGTTAAGCCCATATATCTCTGCAGCTCGAGCACTTGCAACAACACCAGCATCCCTCAGGCCATTTGAAGCGACATACTAAACCAAAATTCCGTGAATAAGATAAAAGAACGTACCCTTATATGATAAGGGAAGGCTGAAAGCAATATTAAGGAGATTTCTATAAATCACCTGAGCAGCACTGGCTGTATCATCAATGTTTTCTCTGGCAACACCTAACTGAGTTTGGACAATATCACTTGAAGCAAGTGCCTACAAAAAAATCTAATTGTTAAAAGAAGAACTTGCATTTAACAAATTCTGCAACAAAAAATAGTCTCGTGGCAATAGAAGTCCTCCCTCGAACAACTTTCATTTAAAAGAAGTCCTCAAACCTCCCTCGAAGAAATTTACAATAAAAGAAAAAAGGTATAAGCCTAACCTGTGGATGGCTTAAAACACATTTTAACTTCTCTTCTCTGATGCCTGGCCGAGCTAGTAGGCAGAAATTGGCTACAAACTGCACCTCACCCACAATGTGAAGTCTATGACGAAGAAGCAAGTCATAGTTATGATGAATACTTCCACCTGAAGAATTCTCAATTGGAAGAATGGCTTTCTCAGCAAGCCACAATTCAACAGCCTGGGAAAAACAAGCATTAAAGAAGCATATAATTTTTTATTTTTGTTTTATGAGGCTAGAAGAAAGTACCATTTGGCTTCCAAAAAACATGCGGTAACATATCTGTTTTGTCTTGAACTGGGTTGTTACTAAATAACTGGAGGCATTTTTTAAGAATGCAATCCTCATCTTATGGTGATGTCAAAAGGATTTATGAAGAATCATTACATGACTTCTAGAAAGCTGTAAAATATCAGTAAAAAATATCACATAAATATATTATACTAAACCTTAAAAGCTTCTTCAAACTCATCACAGGGTATAGTTTCACAATTTGGGTAGGCTTTGAGTGCAGCATCTTCAGTAAATGAGCCAGGTGACCCCTGCACCATTAATATAACCAATATAAAAATGATCAAATGTATCTTCTCAATGGAGATGAGAGCAAAATGCATCAGAGTGACAGCAAAAAGTTGATCATTTTGCAAAGCACGGGTATTTCCTTTCAATCATCTCACCTTAAAAGAAATTCGCACCTGGGTACCATCATTGGGAGTCACAGATATAGTTAAAGGTTCTGCAGTGATCACAAGAAAATTTGAAAGCACAAAGACAGCCAAATTAGACAATGCGAATCAGAAATTTGTCAAAGAATATATAATTTTGGTCAGAGGTTGGAACATTCATACACCTTAAGCATTTCAACTTTCCTTTAATCTCCTCATTGCTTCCCATATCATATGTACAAAATCAACATGTGCATTTTAAAAAGGTAGGTAAGTCCCTGTTTGGAATTGAGGTTGGATAGTTATACCTTAAAAGTTACGGCACTAAAATATTTAATAAATACTAACTGTTGTAGTTTTAAAACTAAGTTAATTTGATTTTATACTTATGTGATGAAAAATCTATTATATCTTTATTAATCTTGTCAAAATTATCATTTAAAATTGTATTTATTATATATTATTAATTTTTATTTTATAATTATAATTTTTTTTTTCTACAGCACTTCAGGACTAAGCAAGGCGTAAGTCAGATATGGCATGAATCCTAAGAAATATGGTTAGGTGACTTTTTGCTAACAAAGCCCTAGCTAGAACATTATTCCTTTATTTTATGTGATCCTTCTTATTTCGAATTTTGATTCTGTGAATTTTTCTGTCAAATCTGTTTAATGCACCTCAGTTTATAATTTATGGCCTAGTTAAAGTCAGTGATACTAAACTTATGACAAATTGCAAATAATTTTTATTTTTTAAAATTTTTCGCTTCCCGAATTCAAGATTGTTCACATTGTCAAACCTTTATGAGCAATATATAAAACAGACTCCAAAGAACTTTTTTTATGAGAGTTGGCTAGCAATCCCTTAACTTACATACTCAAGTTGGCATGTAACATACATACATACATACATATATATATATATATATATATATATATAATTCTTCCGAAAATTGAGCTTAATTCTCCAAAATCCATGATATATACTTAATCTTATATTCAAGTCTTTTTTTCCCCTAAAGAATGGTGACGTGAAAATGCTCCGTTTCAGCCTTACTTTAAAAGCAGGGCAGCTGAAGTGTTTAATAAAATTGCTCATTGTCCCCTAAGAAAGGGGGAAAAAAAAAATAGAGAACAAGCACTAACAACAACTTCTAGATTAATAAATGCCAAGACACCTCAATCCCAAACAGTTTACAGGATTTGAATTTGGGGAAAAAAAAAAGAAACAAAAATGAAACAGGGCCACTGATATAAGCTAACTCACTTGGAAGGGAGACCAAATTCCTGCACAATTTCCCAGGAACATCGTTTCCAGTTGATGATTTTCCTGTCTTCTGATTGTCAGCAGGACCCGAGAACCGGCCAAGACTCACAAATATTTTACGCGGCTCCCCATTCGAATTCCGGACCCCATTAAATACAACACCAGATGCAATCGACCGGCCAGAATCTGGCCAGCCCATGACAGCCACACACTTCAAAGCCATTACACTCAAAATGCGTTAAAATGTTCCCTTGAAACGAGGAGCACTTGAAAGTTGTGTTTGAAAGAAGTTTAGGGTGAAGATGGGACAGTTTAGTTTGATGGTGGTGGTTTGTTTGTTCAAGTTTGCAAGCTCTGTGTTGGTGTTACTTGTTACAGTCTTCCAGAAAGAGACGTTTTCAATTAGTACACTAAAACTCCTCGATTTTCATTTGCTTACCAAATATTATATCCTCGGCAGCTTAAAAAGTCAAATTTTATTTTCTCCGCAGAACTTTTCGGTTGCAAATATTTATCCGAAATTAAATGATAAAGTCGGTCTCTTGGCCATTGATCATTGGTTTCCTGTCAGAATCACTACAAACAATATGTCAAGTGAATTAGTACTAACACAAAAATTAATTGAAGAATAATATCAATCACACGACAAAGATTTAACTGTTGGAAAACTCTAAATTTGTCAAAAAACTACGGTTGTTTGTCAAAGGATAATGAAAAAAAAAATCGTAAAATTATTGCGATGAAGTGACAACTTGGTGGTGGAATTTTACTGGACGGCACATAATCGCAGCACAAGAAAACTATTTGGGAGTTGGTTAAAGTCATTTTCTAGAGAGTAGTTGGGAATTTCTGTGTGAAAAAAATATTATATCATTCATCTAGCTGTATGAAGGAAGCTCATCAAGCATACAAAGAAACCACACATTTGGCACGTGTGATTTGATATCCAGTCAGCATAGCAGTTAGGAGTTAGAGTGACAGCTCAGCAAAGTTTGTTATGTACTCTGTATTCTGTTAGTATCGTTTTGGTTCTGCTCTGTGTTAAGTTGCATGTGTATATAATCATTTCGACTGTGATTTGTAATTAATAATTCAGTCTTGAAATAATAAGGAAAGTTACAGAGATTTGGAATATTCATTTTCTTTCATTTTCTCGGCATACAAACAAATCTATCAGTTCAGTTTTTAACATTTCAACATCGTATCAGAGCCAAACAGAGCAAGCTCTAGTAATCAGCAAACAACTAACACAAATCAATACACTCAAATCAATTTTTCTTTCACGAATCCAATCAAATTAGATCGATCAAACTATCTGCTACGGCGTTCACAAGTTCTAGCTTCAACAAGAGGAAATCGACTGGAGGACTTCATCACAGGAGACAAACCAGCACCTGAGAGATATCTTATTCTTGCTGGTATTAATGGATCTACTCAGAAGGTTGATAATCCAGAATATTAAAATTGGAGATCACTGGATCAAACCTTACTCGGATGGTTGTTGTCATCAATAAATGAAGGTAATCTAAGCCTTGTTATCAATTGTGCAAGTTCATTTGATGTTTGGAAAACTCTAGAAAAGAAATTTGGTGTTTAGTCTGGAGCTAGGGTTCTTCAGCTTAGATATGAATTGAATACTCTTAAAAAGGAGTCATTAAATGTTGAAGATTATTGTATCAAAATGAAATCTATAGCTGACAAACTTGCTAGTGCTGGAAGTCCTATAACAGAAAAAGATCTTATGTTAACCATACTGAATGGACTAGGATCAGGTTTTCGTGATATTGCTACCTTCATAACTGGATCTAAAATGGAGTATGATGATGCTTATGCATTGTTACTTACACATGAAACTAGGCTAGAGCAAGAACATAATGATAAAGGTATGTTTAATGCAAATTATGCATACTATCCCAAGATGTTTTATGCTCAATCCAGAGGTAACTTTAGAAGAGGAGGATATACTGGTGGTGGTTTTGGAAATTTTGGTGGTAGAAATCATTCTTTTGGTAGAGGCAATATTCATCCTCAGAGATTTCATTCTGGAAGTTTCAGAGGAGGATATGGTAGAGGATACTCTCCTGGACAAACTAATGCTTTCAATTCTTTTCAAGCACCTAGGAATCCATCACAAGTTGTTAGAGGTGGATTTACTGGTTCAAATGGAGTACATGGAAGTTCTGGAAATATAGAAGAGATAACATGTCAGATATGCTTTAAGACTGGTCATACTGCTGATGTTTGCTGGCATAGGTTTGTTGAAGATTACATGCCTACACCAAGGGGTTTTGGAAAGGGTAAAGGACCAAGAGCAGCTTATTTCAGTAATTTTGATGGTTTTACTCCTCATCAAGAATATGAAGACTATGATAATCCCAATTACATGTCACCAAATGTTTATCCTTTCTCCACTACTAACTGTTACCCTGGAGTTGATCTTATACTCCTGCAGCAGCATTTGTAGCCAACTGTGAAGGCACTGCTGATGATGGCTGGTACTTGGATAGTGGAGCTACTCACCATTTGACAAACAACATGGATAATCTACATCTCAGAGAGGAATATAAAGGTATGGATCAGCTTATTATTGGAAATGGCCAAGGTTTGCACATCTCTCATATTGGAAATGCTTTTCTGTCATATAGAGCTTCATCATATTCATCTATACAGCCTACACACACCACTATAGCACTTAAAGACATGTTACTTGTTCCATCAATTACCAAAAATTTGTTGAGCATTTCTAGATTAACATCTGACAACCCTCTATCTGTTGAATTTTGTGGTAATGTTTGTCTTGTAAAGGACATGAAGGGACAAGTTCTTCTGCAGGGCTTTGCTGAGAAAGGTCTATACAAGCTGCTGCTGAAACCCAAAAACTCCTCACCTGCATCTCATATGTCTCACTTTCAGTTGAATAAACCAGTGTCTATGTTGTCTTTTTTGAATGTTTCTTCAACTTCTCCAAATTGTACAGCTCTTAATAAAGCTTGTTATCATGCTGTTCAAAATAATTGTAACCAGAAACCTGATGATATGACAGTATTACATAGAAGATTTGGACATCCGAGTTCTATTATATTGATGCATTTGCTTAAATCTTGTCCTAAGCTTAAAGTCTCTCAAAAGTCTGTTCCATCTTCTGCACATTCTTTGTGTGAAGCTTGTCAACTAGGTAAAGTTCATAAACAACATTTTTCAACTACTGAAACAAAAACCAAAAAGATGTTAGAACTAATCCATACTGATCTATGGGGGCCATCACCTACTGTGTCAAGGAATGGCTATAAGTATTATATCAGTTTCATTGATGATTACAGCAGATATACTTGGATTTACCCACTTAAACTCAAATCAGAGGCCTTTGAGGTTTTCAAGCTCTTTAAAATTCAAGTGGAAAATCAGTTCAATACTCAAGTCAAGATGCTGCAATCTGACTGGGGGGGAGAATATAGAGTGTTTAATGATTTTCTTAACCAAAATGGGATTCTCTTTAGACACTCATGTCCATACACTCATCATCAAAATGGTTTAGTTGAAAGGAAACATAGGCATATAGTTGAGCTAGGATTAACTCTTTTAGCTCAGGCAAATCTCCCTTTCAAATTTTGGTGGGATGCTGTCCATACAGCTGTATATCATATAAACAGACTCCCAACACCTATACTGAACCTAATCTCTCCTTATGAAAAGTTATTTGCTCATAAACCAGACTATACCTTTTTGAAATGTTTTGGATGTCTATGCTATCCATATTTGAGAGATTTCAATAAACACAAGTTTGATTTCCATACAAGCAAATGCATTTTTATTGGCTATAGCCCTTCTCATAAAGGCTATAAATGTCTAACCAGCTCTGGTAAAATTCATATACTTAGACATGTGATATTTGATGAAACAGTGTTTCCTTACTCAACTGATAATGCTTTCAATCTGTCTCAACCAAATAAAGATTCTGAAACACCAGTATCAGTGTCAAATTTTTCTCCACAGCAAGTCTATCATTTATCCACACTATCCTTACCTCACAACAGCTTTGAAGATGTTTACTCAGCAAGCTCAGCAGGACATCAACAAACACCTTCTATGCATGTACATACAGACATTCCATGTCAACAAGAGCAAGGTAACTATACTTTATCAGAATCATCATCATTTACTTTACCTTCACAAAATTCAGAACCAATTCAAACACAGCCTAAAAACCAAATAATCATTCCACCAGACACAGAACATATCACAAACAAAAACCTTACTCCACAGCCTTCTCATAAAATGATTACCAGATCAAAATCTGGAATCTTCAAACCCAAGCTGTATACTGCAACTTTAGCCAATAAAGAACCTGATACAATTCAAGAAGCTCTTTGTGATCAGAACTGGTACCAAGCCATGAGAGATGAGTATGAAGCACTGATCAGGAATAACACTTGGTCATTAGTTCCACATTCAGCTGAGCACAAAATTGTTGGCAATAAATGGGTGTTTAGGATTAAGCAGAACACTGATGGTAGCATAGCTAAGTACAAAGCTAGGCTAGTTGCCAAAGGTTTTCAGCAAACTGAAGGAGTTGACTATTTTGAGACATTCAGTCCTGTTGTGAAACCATGTACTGTGAGGATTGTGTTGAGTTTAGCTATGATGAACAAATGGGTGGTAAGACAAGTTAATGTGAACAATGCTTTTCTAAATGGAGAGCTGACTGAAGATGTATATATGTGTCAGCCAGAGGGATTTATTGATGTGCAAAAACCTAGTCATGTATGTGTTGAGTGTTAGAAAATGTATATTTATAAAGGAGAAAATCGTCATTTTATATTTCAAGTCACTAACAACCCTTACTTTTATGTATTTAAGGTTCTTATAATTTAATTATGTGTGTTTTTTTTTAATTAAGTATTTTGTGTATTTTAGGGGCATCATAGTCATTTCGTAATAAACGAGAGATCAAACGGCAAAACGGACATCACTTTTTAACTCAAGACGGTCAAAAACCTTAGGAGGAGCATAAAAGGAAAAATGGTAATGTTCACATGTACGGTACTGTCTATGTTATTGTTCACGACAATGTTCACATAGACGGATCGATGACGTGACATTGACCGATGATGTCGCATTGACTAATGAGGTGTCATGATTCTATTGGACTAAAATTCTTATGTACTATTGATGGTGACGTGACAGCATATTAGTGGATTAAAAAATGCATGTACGGTACATGTATTACACATGATTATTTTCAACCAAACCGTGTTACTGTTCAAACTGTGTGGTTAAACCGCGTACTGTTGACTGATGACGTGGCACAATTTTGAGCGTCCAAACTGTTTTTAATTCGATGGCCATGATTTACTCAATGTATCTATAAAAAAAGGGACATCTCCCCCCTAATTTGATAGCTCTGAATCCATTTTTGGACTCTATTTTCTGTAATTCCTTCTCCATCTTGTATTTTCTACATATTTTAATAAATTTCCATTTTTCCCCTAGTTCAATTATGAGTGGCTAATTTTCTTTCAAGCTTGGGTTGAAGGTGAAGTCTCAACATGTGTCATGGGCTTTATTTGGTAAATTTATTTTCTCTTCCCCTCTAATTATTGTGGATGTTTTGACTTCTCATCGACAAATAATAATAGTCTTGTCTAGATACCGCCCTGGTTTCACCGGCATCCTAGTACAAGGTTATTATTATTTGGCACGATAAGCCCTTAGCACCATATTGATTAGAGCGTGGTTCATAAGGTGTGGATTCCCCCCTCATGATTTAATTGACATTAATAAGGAATATTTAGCTCATGGTGCATGTTGATACAGATCCAGATACCCAAGTACGTCAATTTAATAGAATTTCACTTCAATTTATTCTTGCAATTTTAATTCGATTTTTAGGATAATCCAAATCATTTTCACCACAAATCCAACCACTCATTTACAAAGTTAATTCTACATATAATTAAAATCCACCTCCTCGTGGGATCAACACTCGTCACTATTAGTCTATTCTACAATAGATTTGTGCGCTTGCGAGTTCAATAAAATTTGCATAACAGTATGCAAGTTGAGGAAAGCTCTGTATGGTCTGAAACAAGCCCCTAGGGCCTGGTATGACAAGTTGAAGAACTCTTTAATCACCACCTGGAATTTTCAAAATTCTAAAGCTGATACATCTCTTTTCTTTAAGGAGATACATGGATCCATAATACTGATTCTGATATATGTCGATGATATTTTAATTACTGGTGCAAATAGTAAGGAGTTAGAAAGATTCATCTCAGAATTCAGTAGAATGTTTGCTTTAAAGGATTTAGGAACACTGTCATACTTTCTCGGCATAGAAGTTGCTTATGCCCAAGATAGTATGTATTTGTCACAGAAGAAATACATTCAAGATCTACTGAATAAAGCTGACATGTTGGAATGCAAGAGTTGTGATACTCCAATGGTTACAGGTCATAAACTTCAAAGGGAAGTTAAAGGTCATCTAGGCCAGTATATTGAAGATGCAACAAGCTACAGAAGCTTAGTTGGAGGCCTGCAATATCTGGTTTTAACAAGACCAGAAATTGCTTTTGCAGTTCATAAACTGAGTCAATATGTGGCAGCACCAACACTTCAACATATATTAGCTTGCAAAAGAGTCCTCAGATATTTGAAAGCAACAGAAGATTATGGATTAAAATTTTCAGCTGAAGGGGAAATGAAAATTACAGGTTACACTGATGCAGATTGGGCATGTGATGTTGATGATAGAAAATCGATAGGAGCTTATTGCATTTACTTTGGAAACAACCTGGTGTCTTGGTCATCAAAGAAGCAAACTGTGGTCACAAGGTCAAGTGCAGAAAGTGAGTATAGAGCTCTTGCCTCTGCAAGTGCAGAAATCACCTGGATACAGTCATTACTTAAAGAGCTTAAGATTGAATGCACATCTTTACCAATAATTTGGTGTGACAATGTGAGTGCAACAGAGTTGGCTAAGAATCCTGTTTATCACTCAAGAACAAAGCACATTGAGTTAGACATGCATTTTGTTAGAGATAAAGTGCTGGCAAGAGAACTAGAAATCAGCTATATTCCAAGTGAAGAGCAGATTGCAGACATCTTGACAAAGCCTCTCACATTTACTCATTTCAATTATTTTAGAGCCAAACTCAAGGTGCATCCATGTCCCTTGAGTTTGAGGGGGGCTGTTAAGGAAGCTCATCAAGCATACAAAGAAACCACACGTTTGGCACATGTGATTTGATATCCAGTCAGCATAGCAGTTAGGAGTTAGAGTGACAGCTCAGCAAAGTTTGTTATGTACTTTGTATTTTGTTAGTATCGTTTTGGTTATGCTCTGTGTTAAGTTGCATGTGTATATAATCATTTCGACTATGATTTGTAATTAATAATTCAGTCTTGAAATAATAAGGAAAGTTACAGAGATCTGGAATATTCATTTTCTTTCATTTTCTCGACATACAAACAAATCCATCAGTTCAGTTTTTAACATTTCAACATTGTAAAAGACAATTCTCGTTCTCTTACTTGCATTTTTATGAAAGAAATTTCCGTACGGGAAGCAAATTATTGTTCTTTTAAAATGTATTACAAGCGATTAAAAACCACTCATTAATTGCTGCGCTAGCCAATTAATACTGATTTCGATAAACTTTTAAAGGACACCCTTAATATTTACTTAAATAGTCGTACAGACCCCTTAATTTCATAAATAATTATTTTATTCTTTAATTATAATAACCCAAATAAATATAACTATAATAATAAAATAAAAATAATAAATAAGGATCATATGATACAAATAAAATATTACAATAAGTATAATTAATAAAATAACGTACATAATGAAAATTATTTTTAATATTAATTTATTATTAATCTATCCTGATAGATTTTATTAATACTAAAATCTATTAATCCAAATATTGATTTTAAGATTTAGGCTAATATTGACTAAATTAAAAGAGACATTGTAAATAAAATAATATAAAAATTATAAATAACGTGAATGTTATTTATTATTATTAAAAGAATATGACATATTAATAATGTTAAAATAACTTTTTTAATAATCAAAATAATTTATAAACTTTCTCTTATTTTATGTATTATATTATTTATATTTATATTTTTTTTATAAATGTTTATTTAAAGTTAATTATTGAGTTGCTGTAATTAAGGATATAATAGTTAAAAAAAGATTTGTGTGACTATTTATAAAACTAAGAAGATTTGTGTTTTCATTTAAACAAATCCTGAGGGTGTGAGCGGTCTTTCCCAAATTTTTAGTTAGATATTGATGAATTAAATTTGTTGAAGCTAAAATGATTGAAACCTAACATACAAAAAAAAAGACAGAAAGGCAAGCAAACTAATCTAATTAATTAAGAAGCTCATTTGAGACGAATCGTCACTTTATAATCAGCTTGAAATAGAGTCAAAATCGCCAAGCTCA
The DNA here is from genome assembly GCA_039657385.1 of Citrus x changshan-huyou. NCBI lineage: Eukaryota > Viridiplantae > Streptophyta > Magnoliopsida > Sapindales > Rutaceae > Citrus > Citrus x changshan-huyou. Next base: position 6,230,183 of record CM077555.1, on the reverse strand, counting down.
TTAACGTGGGCTTGTGACCGAAGGTGGGCCAACATTGGTTCATTAACATTGGGTCAGGTCCAGTGAAGGGCACACGGTGAGGCTGGTTTTATAGAGCCTCCTGCTCCTCGGCTGCGGATGGATAACAGGCTTGGACCAAAAATGGCCCAATGGGTCCTAAAGCGGAGCCATTAGCGCCTTTCGTTATCCTAGTAAAACCCTCCTTCACCAAAAATTACATTTAAGGACTAAGTTAAATCTAATTAAAGCAATCAATATATTTTTTTTTTCCGAACACTTTAAACTCCACGCAAGCTTATTGTATAATATTTTTCTGCGAACTGATTCATCATCCATTTTTCCCTCGCTTCTTTTTTCCTTTTTTTAGTTAGTTGGGATTAGAGGTGGCAAAACGAATAAACGAATCAAATTCGAATCGAATCGTAAACGAATTGGGTTAAAATTCCACTGATTCGGATTCGATTCGTTTAATAAACTAATTGAAATCTCAGGATTCAGATTCGATTCGTTTATTAAACGAATATTCGATTTGATTCGTTTAATTCGTTTAAGAAAATTAATAAACGAATCGAACCGAATCTGAATTCGTTTATTATTCGTTTATAAAATATAATTAATAAATAAAAATTAAACTAAATAAAATGTAAAAATCCCACATATTTAACATCTTACAAAACACAAATTAATCAAACCATATTCTGAGCCTAAAATACATAAACATCCAAACACCAAATTTAAAAATCTTAATAATACAAATAACACTAATTAGAATCCAAATTACAAAAGCCAAGTGCTTTCTTTAGTTCTCTTCATTTTGTTCAATAGGAATCCTGCACATTAAAAGTAAATAAAATTAATACAATGTCAAGTTGGTTTTTTCATATTAATTAGTTGTATGAAAAGGAATGGCAGTGATGGGAAAGGTCCTTAAACCTTCCCTTTTAAGTCAACAAAATTGGCGATCAACTATTGTAATAACATATTAACACGGCAAATCGGTGCAATATACATCTCGTACCAACAAATTTGATTGAGGATATTATCATAGTTACTTATCTGGAACCGATAATTAAGTATTGGAATTTATAATCACCAATGACAAAAAAAAGGAAACTCAATAGCTTAAAAATTTAAAAAGAAAAAAAACGAGATGAGAAGGGAATATGAGCTTACCGTGCGTTAGATGAAAGTGAGATGGTGGAGGCCAAAGCCTTGTTTCGTTAATTAAACAAAACAAGATGAGAAGGGAAGAACGGCTGAGATGGTCCCTTGTTTTTGAGAGGACGCGAAAATCGATTGACGAAACGAAATGGCTGTGGTCGGCTGTGAACGGTGGAGACGAACTGGCGAAGGGAAGAGACGGCTGAGAGAAGGAAAAGAAGAGTGGAGTTGGAAACCCTCAACAGCAGAAATTAGGGCCGGCTATGCCCTAATTTTTGTTTCACTTTGTATTATTGTATATTTTGTATTATTATTGTTTTAAATGACTATATTAACCTTAAAATTTGAAAAAAAATTTAAATGAGTTTGAGGAGAAATAAGTAATTTAATTTAACGAATAATAAACGAATGGATTGTATTCGATTCGTTTATAACATATTTATTAAACGAATAAACGAATTGATGTATTCAAACCCATATTCGATTCGTTTAATTAACGAATCGAATCGAATTCACCCATTTATTAAACGAATCAATTTTTTCAAACCCAAACCCATTTAATTCACACCGAATTGAATCGAATAAACGAATCATGACCCAAATTGTCACCCCTAGTTGGGATATGACCTCTCATATATCTAATTTGCTTACCTAAATCTAAAACAATTTCTTTTCATTTTTATTTTCTTTCATTTGCAGATTAATTTTTTCTACACTTGAAACTATTTTCAAACCATAATTTTCAAGTCAATGATTCTCATTCATAAATTTATCAATAAAAAAACTTCTTATTGAATACTTTAAAGAAAATAAATAGGAGATTATGATTTTAAGAGTTAAATAACTACTTTAAAAAATAAGAAATAATGGTAAATTAGGAGTGTTGATTAAAAATGTATTTTTGAAATTGAAAAACATATGACTGAAAAGGGGGTTTAAGCGGGTGTATGAGAGCTGACAATAGTCCAACTTTTTTATTTTTTATTCTTGTTAGGGTCCCTCTATGATACTGTAATTCTTTTACAATATCAATAATGTAAAAAAAATATACCATTAGATTTAATTAATGGTGGACACTATTTTCATTAATTAAAATTTTTAATTATTTTCAAAACAATGTAACTGGTTAACAAGAACCCTATAATATTTTTATTATTTTTATCAAAATTATTACTTAAAAGTCAAATTTACTACAAGTTATTAATTTTCATTTCATATTTATAATTTTTTTCTCCCCAAAACTAAAGAAAGTTCGCAATTTTAGCCACCGTTTTTACATTTTTTTGATAATTTTAATTACTTTAGCCACCGTCAAATTCGTCTCATTAACGTCAAAAGAAGTATTTTCGTGTAACTTTCTTGAGGACGTAAACCGAATACATGATGATTGGCTTCTTCAAGTACTCTTCGGTGCTGATCTATTTATTTACCACAAGCAAAGCAGTTCCCATTACGTCGAGATCATTATGGATTTTTCTTTTGATTTGAGGTTTATATTTCCACCTGTACTAAATCTTATAATTTTTTTCCGTTCCTTAAATCTCAAATCAGCAACTCTTGGTGTTACAACTCGTGATTTTTAAATATATTCACTGGATAAATTTTATTGAATAATATGTAAGGTATTTATACATGCATATGGTATATCGTAAAAGGCAACTAAATTGTATGCCTTAATTGTAGAGATATTTACATATGGAAAGACTCAATCACTTTTAACCACTGTTTTTATGTTTTTTTAATATTTTAAAATACTTTAGGCACCGCAAAATTGGTCTCATTAACGTCAACGGAAGAATTTTCCTGTAACTTTCTTGAGGACGTAAACCGAATACATGATGATTGGCTTCTTCAAGTACTCTTCTCAGCTGATCTATTTATTTACCACAACAAAGCAGTCTCATTACATCGAAACCATTATGGATTTTTCTTTTGATTTGAGGTTTCTATTTCCACCTCTGCTAAATCTTATAATCTTTGTTGGGTTCCTTAAATCTCAAACTGCCAACTCTTGGGACCTCCAATATATAATGCAGAAGATTATTTTATACTCAATTCTAAAAATGCCATTCCCAATCTTGATTCTTGTTGTGCTGCTTTTACTTCTTTTCCTCTTCACACCCATAAGACTCCCTCTCAACGCAAGCCGTCCCATTTTCTTGCGGAGTGGAGGACAAATCTCCATTCTCTTGGCAATATTAATAGTTGCCGCCATCATTTTGGCTCCATCACTTTTCTTGGTGACCTATTTATGTCTTATAATGTTATCTCCCTGGTTTGCAACAATGTGGAGCCTTTTTAAAAGCTTCCTTATCCGATTTCAAACCGTTCTACGATCCATTCCCACCATCTTCATCAGCTGTGTCAATCGGAATCAAGAAAACATAGAAGCAGACTCTTTTCATCAAGATGACATAGAATGTAATTAATAAGTAATAATAACCAGCTCATCCAAAACCTGCAGCCATGTCCAGAACATTAAGGTTATAGCTAACCTTGTAGTTGTTGTGAAATATGGAGTTCCTCGCTATAATAATACTAAAAAGTTGCTTATTAGTCACCTAGATTTTAGCCAACACGTTTTATTAAACAGCAGTTATGAAGTGCAAGCAGGCAATTGCAGCGATTTTGCATAAGTTAGAATATGTTTTACTCGAAAAAAGGTTTTAAAAATTTAAATAATGAAGTAATTTGCAGTTTTGCACAATCAATTAAATAATCCTTTTTGTCACATGCAGCCCTTAAAAGGTTAAAATGAAATTGATGATGACTCTTCTTTGGTGGCACTGGCCACCGCCACTGAGAGAAATTTAAAGAGTAACGATGAATATTATAATTTTTTTATTACGATAAATATTATAAATTTTATTGCAAATAGTATGCCATTAATTGAGTGATTAATAATTTTTTATAAGATTCATGTGAATTAATTATATTATCTTACTAATCAATTGATTAATGCTATAATATTTGAGATAATTTTTTAAAATAAAAAATTTTAAAATGTATAACACTACTCAAATTTAAAAAATAGTGGTATGCATTTTTGTTTTAAAGTACAAATTTTGCTTCCATGCAAGCGCTTTAATTTCGTGCATTCCGTGTGTTACAGAGAACTCTCTGTTTTCTTGACAATTAATATGAATAATTGCAGTGGCGGAGCCAGTATAGGACTCGCTGGGCCACGGACCCTAGCTGGCTTTGGAAAATTTTGAAAAGTTATTTTAAATCAATTCATAATTTGTTTGAATTTGTGAAAGCGCCTCAACTCAATATTAAAAATACTAAAATTGGCTACATAATTTTGGAGAGTTTCAAATTTAAACTTCGTTAAAAAATAAATTTTTAAAATTTATTAGTTATTTTGATTCTATAAACATGAATTAGCCACGCCTAAATAAAGATAAAAGAAATTTAACAAAACAAAGTAATAATTAAGAACATAAAACTATTAAAAAAATAAGTTTCTCTAACAATGCAGTGCGTATGGTATAAATCAATCCTATGATTTTATTTATCACTGACTCACATCATTCATTAGCAAACTAAGGTCTGCTATAATGTCCTTCATAAACCTCAAGACATAATAGCCACATTCCACGCTTCCCGGTTGTTGAGGGGTCTATTCACAGTTATAAACCAAAAAAATAATTATAAATATATTCTATTTTAGGCTTAAAGTGATAGATACACAGAATTTGAGTTAAGATAATTTGTTTACCTTCACAAATCTCATCTTAGAGCCATAATTCCATCTTTGCTTACAATCTTCAGCTGAGAACAATGTCATAGCGCTGTATGAATAAAGTACATTAGTTAAAATATCGAAAATATATTAAAGAAAGTGAGAATATTAGGATTATGAGATGGAAAGGAATACATACCATTTAATCAGCTGTTCTAAATTAGGATCAGGAGCATCGTACCCCTTATGATCTAAATAAAGCACTTCTTTTTTTGTCACATCAATCACAACCAAAACTCAATGGAAGCTAAAATAGAAAAAAAGCAAAGAAAACAAAACAACAGTTATGAAAGACAAGATAAAATGAATAAATAATTATTAGAACACTTGATTACAATTTGAAATTTTCAGACCTGGGATTGTATGGTATGAACAAGAATTGTCCTTTACAAGCTTTTTTCAAGTGCTTGCACACACCTTCTGCTCTACTGGGACGGGAAATGTTTGGTATTTGTTCAGGATAGGGTGACACAAAACCTAGATATATGAATCCAAATGGTCTTGTTATTTTTTTATTTGGGATAATCGAGTCATATAGCAACCTAAAATAATGGACGCAAAATAACAAAACTTGTGATTAGACAAGTATTGCAACATCATCATATAAATTAATTAAAGTGGAAAGAAAAACAAAAATATCTTATGCAATATATACTTCAATAGCATTAACTCCTATCACTTGCATCGTCATCATCGCATCACACTCCATTTTCCCAACATGGGCTACAATACCTTCTAGCTGAAATAGATCATCGTTAATCTAATATGGAATCCAACCAGATGGAAGCAAGTACATATCACATAATTTACTAAAGAGTTGCAGCATTGGATGATTGTTTTTGTGTATTGCCGTCACGTGCGTAGTGTTTTTCGACACATGTTGCACTACACATTTCTTCCTTTTGTTTCTGTTTAGATTTGTAGCCCTTGTTCTTTGGCTATTAGGTGGAACTTGCCATAGACCATCAACTAATTGCACATTCTCCTGAAATAATAACCTTCTCGAACTACCAAACTTTGGTTTTTCTCCCTTATTTGCATCACCCATTGGCAAGTTGGTGTTAAGTCTTGGACTTTTTCTTGGCATGACAATAATGTTTCTTGTCCTACACTACAAGAAAACTGGCAATAGATGACACACGCTTGTTGACGGATTCTGAGTGGGTCATAAAAGCATGATATAGTTGTGATATATTTTTGGCTATCATATATTCATGACGGATTTGTGATGGACTCGTGATAGAAAAAGAGTATGTCAAGAATATATGATGTCTTTGTGATATAAATTTAAACGTCAATAAGTCTTGATAGAAATTTAACGTTGACTTAATTTTGGCGCGTTTTTGACCGAAACTTTTGGTGTTATTTAAAATAAAATATTACACGAAGGAAGAGACGTCGTCATTTTAGCGAAGTTGGAACGACGACGTTTTGTACATAAATATAAAATATTATATTTTTAAAACTTTTTATTATAAAATAAAATTAAAAAACATGAAACGCACCGTTTTGGTGCTGAGTTTCACTTCTTCAATCCCTAATTTTTTCTAAGTATCAACACATACAACTCACAAACATACAAAGAGTATAGGGTAAGGCTAAAATCTCGGCCATCGTCATCTTGCCATCGTCTTCCTAACGTATTGGTTACCGATTGCGTTGAGAAATTGAGTGGGTGAAGGTGCATTTTGTGGTATCGCCATCGTCTTCTTCTCCATCGTGTTCCTCGCCATCGTTTTCTGTCCTCATCTTGCTATCTTCCTCACCGTCATTTTTTGAAAGCCCTTGGTATGATTTCTATTCTGTCTTCATTTTGCATGCTGTTTGTTTTGCACAGATCTAAGTTAAATAAATTAATTTTATAAATAATGTAACAAGAAAACCTAATTAAAAAAATTGATTAGTTAATTTGTTGAAAGAGAGCAAAGAATGTAGGTTGTTAGGGTTAGCAGTGGTAGAAGCAACAACAACGTAGCAAGAGTGAAGTATATTTTAGAGATGAAGGATTAGAGAAAAGGGATAAGTATTTTACAGCTGTAGTACTACTAGTAGCAGGACTAAGAGCCAAATAATTTGCCTATTGTAGTAAATTTGCATGTCTAGGGTTAATTTTTCATTGAAGTTTGGGGTTATTAGGAAATGAGTGAAGTAGCAGTACTTTTTTTGCAACAAATTTATACTTAGAACCTAATTAGAACCTAATTTACCTTCTGATGCAAAATTGTATTTTATTTTATTGAAAAGGGTATTTGTGTTTTTGTTGACTCTGTGTTTTTGTTGAAGCAGCTTGCTGCCACCTCTTTTGTTGCAGAGTTTGCTGCATCTCTTTTGCTGGAACAATTTGCTATAGAGGAATTAATTTTATTTGGTAAGTAAATTGCACTTCTTTATTTTTAGAGTTTTGAGTTCGTTAGTTAATTAATAGTTGCACGATAGCAATTACTTTAATATTATGGTCCTTTATATGATAGCATGATTTGAAGTTGTATGGGGCTTTATTTGTATGCTATGTTGTGGCTATTGTAATGTGTCTATCTACTTGCATTTTGTGTTGTGACTAATGTAATGTGTGGGGTCAAAAATTTAGCTTCTGATGTTAATCGTTTGTTTTTATTGGAACAGCTTGCTGCCACCTCTCTTACTGCATAGTTATTTCCTTTTCTCTTGCTGGAACAGTTTACTGTAGAGGAATTAATTTGACCTGGTAAATAAATTGCACTTCTTTATTTTAGAGTTTTGAGTTCATTAGTTAATTTATAGATGCATGAAATATGTTTAATATTATGGTCCTTTATATGATAGCATGACTTGAAGTTGTATTAGGCTTGATTTTAGTGTTGTGTTTATTTACTACTGTAATGATTTTGACTACTGCAATGTGTTTAAGTACTTGTATTTTGTGTTGTGACTATTATAATGTGTGGGGTCAAAATTTTTTGTTTTGTTTATGTTGCAGTAAGGGTATTTAAAGTGGTGTTAATTTGTACTTTGCTTAGATGAATTGGTAATATATTCTGATATTTTATTTATTTGTAACCTGCTTAATGTGTCAGGATCAGAACTAATTGAAACTGAAAATGGATAAGTCTTGGGTTCATTGTAGTAAAATGTCAAGTGAGTATGAAGATATGGTTAAAGAATTTATGAAGTTTGTTGTTGGTATTTCTGAAGGCAGTAGCGTCATTACATGTCCGTGTACTAAATGTATGAATTTATCCTTTCGTACACATAAGTTTGTCCGTGAACATTTGTATTTTCATGGTTTTGATGTTTCTTACACAACTTGGAGTTGGCATGGGGAAGATGTCAGAGACACACCACTTCCTAATGTAGATGTAGATGTTCCATTTTCGTTTATAGACTATAATGACAGTAATACAGTAGATATGGTTAACGATGCTTATAGGGATTATGCTGTAGATCCTAAAGCATTTAAAGAACTTCTAGAACAAACTAAGAAGCCTTTGTACCCGAGATGCACAAATTTCACTAAGTTAGGCACTTTGGTTAGCTTGTTCAATATAAAGGGTAAATTTGGGTGGTCCGACACAAGTTTTACCGAGTTATTAAGTCTTCTAGCCAAGTTGCTGCCTGAAAGTAATGAAATTCACGTGTCTATGTACGAGGCCAAAAAGACAATGTCTGTTTTAGGCTTAGAATATTTGAAAATACATGCTTGCCCAAATGATTGCATACTTTACAGAAAAAAGTATGAAGGGCTGTCTGACTGTCCTAGTTGTGGTTTATCTAGATGGAAAAAAAAAAAGATGGTAGTGTTGACCAATATAGGAAAGGGGTTCCTGCGAAGGTTTTATGGTATTTTCTACCCATACCTAGATTTAAACGCATGTTTCAGTCCTCAGAAACTACCAAGAACTTGACTTGGCATGCAAATGAGAGAGTCAATGATGGTAAGCTCCTACATCCAGCAGACTCGCCATCATGGGAATTAATAGGTAACAAATGACCTACATTTGCATTAGATCCTAGAAATCTCTGTCTTGCGTTAGCGGCTGATGGAATAAATCCACATAGCTCTCTTAGTAGTACATATAGTTATTGGCCAATTATTCTTATAATGTAAAATCTTCCTTCGTGGTTGTGTATGAAACAGAAATTCATGATGTTGTCCCTACTGATTTCTAGTCCTCAACAACCGGGCAACGACATCGATGTGTACTTGGCACCTTTGATAGAAGATTTACAAACTTTGTGGGCAGTTGGGGTAGAGGCTTATGATGCCTATAGGAAGGAGTTCTTTAATTTGCGAGCTGTGTTATTATGGACTATAAATGACTTTCCAGCATATGGAAATCTAGCTGGTTGCACTGTTAAAGGATATAATGCTTGTCCATATTGTGGAGTAGACACTACTAAATGTAGACTTAAACACAGTGGCAAAAATGCATATATCGGTCACCGTCGTTGGCTTCCTTATGGTCATGAATTTCGAGACCAAGAAAAAGCCTTTGACAACACAATAGAGAGAGAGTTTGCTTTGAAACCGTTGGTTGGGGAGGGTGTTTTGCGGCTGGTTAAGTCTATTGATTATAAATGGGGGAAGAACAACTCTAAAAAACGCAAAAGTTCTGACAATGATGACCGCATTTGGTGGAAAAAAATCTATATTCTATAATTTAGAGTATTAGAAGCATTTACTTGTACGTCATCAATTAGATGTTATGCACATTGAAAAGAATGTGTGTGAGTGCATATACGGAACACTGCTGCATATGGCTAAGGGAAAACATGTAGTGGCTGATGTTGCTTCTGATCAGGAAGCTTATTTGGAAGACGAATACAACGACTTATTTGCCGAGGTAGATAATTTAGCAGATGTAGAAAACGAGGCTCATTTTGATGGTGCTGAGATAGATGGTGTTGAGTTTGATGGAGGTGATAATGATGGTGTTGATTTGGGTAAAGGTAATTTTGATGGTGCTGAGATGGATGGTGTTAATTTCATTCCTCCTGGTGTTGATGTTCTTGAAAGCAGTAACTTTAAGAGAGGTGTAAATATGGGAGCTAGGCAAAATAAAAGAGTTAAAACAAAGAAAAGAAAGATTGTGGTACAATACAATGAAATGGGCGTTCCAGCAGGCGATGAAGCCAATGAGTTGGCTTCGTTTATTGGGATATTAGCTTGTACATCAGTTTCAATTCTCTATTCCAACTGGCGTAAGGTTCCGCTAGAGACAAAAAAGCATTTGTGGAAATATGTGTTGTGCAAATTTTAATGTACTCGCAAGCGCACGAATCTATTGTAGTATAGATCAATGGTGACGAGTGTCGATCCCACGAGGAGGTGGATTTTAATTGTGTATAGAATTAATTTTGTAAATGGGTGGTTGGATTTATGGTGGAAGTGATTTGGAATATGCTAAAACTTAAATTAAAATGGCGAGAATAAATTCTAAAATTGGAATTGCAATGGAGAGAATAAATTGTAGAGAAAATCTATTAAATTGACATACTTGGGTATCTGGATCCGTATCAACATGCATCATGGGCTAAATAATCCGTATTAATGCCAATTAAATCATGAGGGGGGAATCCACACCTCATGAACCACGCTCTAATCAATATGGTGCTAAGGGCTTATCGTGCCAAATAATAATAACCTTATACTAGAGAGCCGGTGTAACCAAGGCGGTATCTAGACAAGATCAGTATTATTTGTCGACGATAAGTCAAATCATCCACAAAAACTAGAGGGGAAAAGAAAATAAATTTACCAAATAAAGCCCATGACACATGTTGAGACTTTACCTTCAACCCAAGCTTGAAAGGAAATTAGCTACTCATAATTGAACTAGGGGCAAAATGGGAATTTATTAAAATACAAAGAAAATACAAGATAGAGAAGGAATTACAGAAAATGGATCCCAAAAATGGATTCAGAGATATCAAATTAGGGGGGAGAGGCCCCATTTTTATAGATACATGGAGTAAATCATGGCCATCGGATTAAAAACAGTTTGGACGCTCAGGATTGCGCCACGTCATCAGTCAACAGTCCACGGTTTGACCACGCGGATGAACAGTAACACGGTTTGACCCGGATGAACAGTAACGCGGTTTGGTTGAAAATAATCCTGTGTGATGCATGCACCGTACGCGAGATTTTTCGTCCACTGATATGCTGCCACGTCACCATCAACAGTACATAAGAATTTTAGTCCAACAGGATCGTGACACCTTATCAGTCAATGCCACATCATCGGTCAATGCCACGTCATCGATCCGTCTATGTGAACAGTGTCGTGAACAGTAACGTAGACAGTACCGTATACGTGAATAGTACCGTACATGTGAATAGTGCCATTTTTCCTTTTATGCTCCTCCTAAGGTTTTCGACCGTCCTGAGTTCAAAAGTGATGTTCGTTTTGCCGTCTGATCTCTCCTTTATTGTGAAATGACTATAATGCCCCTAAAATACATAAAATACTTAATTAAAATAACACACACGTAATTACATCACAAGAAGGTTAAATACATAAAAGTAAGAGTTGTTAGTAAGACTTGAAATATAAAATGATGGTTTTCTCCTTTATAAATATGCATTTTCTAATACTCAACAATATGTTATGGTAATTCTTAAAAATCCACTGCATTCTACTTACTCCTTTTGCTGTCATTTTTCAATTATGTACTTTTATGTAACATAATTTTTATTAACTGTCACTTAAACAATCTTCCTCTTATCTAGGGTCGTTTCATTGTTAATCCTAGAAGTAGGAAGTACGTGATACAATCAATTGGAACAATATTTCGGAACTTCAAGTATATGCTGGAAAAAAACTATATCTGGAAGTGCAGAAATGATAAAAAGGAATTGTATGCACCTCTAATTGAGTACCCTCAAATAAAACGTCATATTTGGATAAATTTTGTCGACCAACATTTGTTGGAATCTTTTGAAGTAAGTATTTTCAAGTTAGGACAAGTAATATGTTAGTAGTTACATTATATTTACCTTGTGTTATAACTAATCTAATTATGCAGAAAATGAGTCGTGTCAATAAGAACATGAGAGCTTTGAACAAGTGCAATCACCGCCTTAGTCGAAAAGGATACATTGGATTAATGAAAGAAATTGTAATTGTGTTAAATATTTAAATTGTTAATGAAATAATTTATATATCAGTTAAGTGTGTAAATTTTTTGCTTTGTTAAATATTTATTAAAGGTTTAGTTAACTATTAAATTTTTTAACAGTTAACTAATCTAATTTCTTTATCGAAGTAGTGTGCAGAATCAGGGCTTTCTGAAGAGTTAATTGACAGGAGTGAACTATGGAAGAGAGCTCGGATGCTAAAGAATGGAGGATACGACTTTGAAACCGAACAGATCATTAAGAAAATGGTAATCAAGTTTAACTAGAACAAACATTGTTTTTGAAGTTTGATCTATGCTCATTTAATAATATTAGTTTCTTTATGGTGGGCTATTAGGAAATGCTAGAGAAGGAGGACAAAAAAGACTCATTCAATTCGGATGCAAGAAATGACTTACTTGCACAAGCATTGGGAAAGCTTCCTCGAACTGGTCATATGCAAGGCTTGGGCAAATTTATTTATGCTTCTATGTACTTTCACTGCCTGCGTGGACCCATCCGAAATGAGAGAGAGAGGGAGCTGGATGCTTGGAAAAAATCAGTAGATGAACAGTTGCGAGAAATTTGCAAAGAATTGAAGAGGACACCTCGCCATTCAGATGTTGGAAGTTCCACTTTCCCACATAATATGGTCAATGATGACAGTGAGGGAGATGTACATAAGGTACTTTAGTTATCTGTGTTACCCAAATTTTTCCTGGTTTAAGTATTTTTCCTTGTATATCTTCTACTCACTAGAGTTTAAATTATTTAGTATTAGTCAATAATGATGACAGGAGCTGGATAATTTAAGGAAGTCAGCTGTTAAAAAGAGGAAATGGATGTTTGGTCAAAGGGACGAACATCCTAAAGTATCAACACTAAGAAAGAAGGAAGTGAAATACAAGTGTGCAACCCAAGAGGGGGGGGTGAATTGGATTTTTAAAAATTAACCTAACAAATCCACACAACAAGCAATCTAATGTCTTAACAATAATTGAAAACAATAAGTTCAATAATGGCACAATAATTAAAGAGTAAGGGAGAAGAGAAACAAACACACGAATTTTTACGTGGTTCGGCAATCCCCGCCTACGTCCACGCCTCCAAGCGATCCAAGCTCGAGGATTTCACTATCCAAGCCTTTCCAAGGCTTCAACGATTACAATTGACTTCGAGGTGTCAATAAACCTTTACAACAAAGAGATTATCTCCCAATCTCTTCACTCAAGTGTCTCACACACTCAAACTCTTACAAATGAATTGAAGAAATGAAAGATACAATGAAACTCACTCAATGAGTAGATATTCAAAGATGAAGAACAATGAATGATTCAATGAATTGTGTTTTGCAAGTTATAAGCTCAAGATATCATGTGTGCCTTTTGTTTTTACTTGTTGGAGAGATCCAAAATGAGTTGGATTTGAGTTCTTATAGCTTGAGCTCGAAAACTAGCCGTTACTCACATTCTGGGCTATCCGGTTTGCCGTTTTATGGAATCCGGTAAGCCGGATTTATGTTACCGTTAAGGTAAAATTCAAAATTTTGCCTAACCGGTTTGCCGGATTCAGGAATCCAGTAAGCCGTTTTCGTTCTGGTGCTTACTGCCCCGAATTCGGCCTGCCGTTTATCAGTATCCGGTAAGCCGCTTGCTACAGTAACTACTACAGTGAAACATTTCCTGAAATTTACAGTTTGACCCCAAAACTTTATAAAACTATAGTATGGCCCAAAACGTTATGAAATTTTGCAAATAAATCCAATTTCAGAATTTCTAAATAATTCTTCGTTAACCCCAAACTTTCTGAAATTATGATATTGCCAAAGATGCTATGACACTTTTCAAATAAGTCCTTTTACCAAAATTTCAAGCAAAACTTGTTTATATCAAAGTTTTCAAAATTCTTTCAATTAAACCATAAACTTTGAAAAACAACCAATTTCATAAAATCATTTTTCCATTAAGTATGAAACATTTATAATGTGAAAATAATGATTTATTTAAAAAGAATAAAAACAATCAATTTCATAAAATCATTTTTCCATTAAATATAAAACCTTTAAAATGTGAAAATAATGATTTATTTAAGATGTATAAAAAATAATTTGATCTTAAAAGATTAATCATTCTTAGTCTTGTTTGTTATCATCAAAATCAACATTATGAAAACATATATGTTAACAGGAAGAAGTTCATAAGAAAGAAGAGCCACCAAAAAACACAATTGTTGTTATTCCGATGAAGTTAGCCAAAAATAATGACAGTGAAAATGACAATGAAGGAGATGCACATAAGGTTAGTTCAATCATAATAAATGGTTGTATTTTTCCTATATTATGATTTATTGCCTTGTATATTTACTATTCAATCTAGTTTAATATACTTACTATTTCATATAATTAATCTTCACAGGAGGTAGATAATTTGGGCAAGCCACTAGCAAATGCCGCTGCTGCCATTCCGGTGAAGTCAACAAAAAATGAAGGCAGTGAAGGAGAAGTGCATAAGGTTAGTTAATAAAATAAATTGTATTTAAGTTGTTTTTGTCTTTGTATGTGTGATTTCTTTTTTTGTTGGCTAATTGTTTACTAACAATTTGATATCATTAACATCCACAGGAGCCAGATGATTTGGGCAAGCCACCAAAAAATACTACTACTGCCATTTTGAGGAAAAGTCCAAGAGTCAATCCTCCAATCCCAAAGGATTATGCAAATGATGAGAGGAAAATAATTGGAAACAGTAAAAAGCAATTGGATTTTGACTGTGTTGATGGTACAACTGATGGTATACAAGAGAGGCATCCTAATAGCCCAACAAAAAAGCCACTTTTCAAAAAGGATAGAGCCAAAAACGTTGTAGTGCAACCTATGAGGAACACAAGGAGTGCAGTATTCAAGCACCAGAACAGTCATCCTATACTACAACTATTTAGTAAATTGTATGAGAAATACATGCCTGATGAAAATGATGGTATTATAACATATAAGATTGATGATAATGTATTCCAAAGACATGCCTGCGCTTATATTGGGAAGAAAGATTGTAATGAACTGTTGTCAATGCAAGCACTAGGAGTAAATGCTATTCAAGTATATATGGTGTAAGTGGTTTAATGAATTTTCTTTAATCTAGTTTTATTTGAAATTAGTATACTTTTTTTTTTTTATTGATGCACTGATTTTCTATTCAGGATGTTAGATTCCACCATTCTGCCAACCAGAAAAGGAATAAAGCCATTTGGATTCATGTGTCCAAGTTTAGTTTGCCCAACAAATCCAAAGGCTGCAGAAAAAATTCGCCCAAAGAGAGTTGAGCATATCCACGACCGTTGAAAAAAGCCAAAAATGGACAACTCATTCTCATGCCATATAATCCTTCGTAAGTTTTAATTTTTATTTAAACTTTTACAGTTGTTTCTATATTTATAATACTTTTACAATTGTTTGTTAATTCATGGTTTTGTTTTCTGCTTTTTTTCCCAACTGCCTTCTCCTATTGTAGCTACCATTGGGTTTTGGTTGTGTTTGACGTGGTGAAAAAGAAAGTGTTTTATGTAGATCCTGTGCAGTCCAGTCCTGATACTAATTTAGAAAAGCTCCTTAAAATATATGTATGCTAATCCATTTTATGCAATTGATACTTTAAGTTTTTTCAATATAATTAAGAGATAACACTTTGTTTTTTTTTTTTTATATATAGCACCATGACACTCTTCACAGTAGAGGAAAGTTGGGAAAAATGAAATTATAAATCTAAGATGAGAGTTGTGAAGGTAAAAAAAAAAAAAAACCCTACAGGAACTATATGTGCCTATCGATTACATAACTAAAATGAATGAGATTTTGTAAGTTTTTTTTTTGGCATGAACAGGCTCCGAAATAAAAAATCACAAAATTGGAGTGTGGCTATTATGTGTTAAGATACATGAAGGAAATAATAGCATATGTTAATTTGTTAACGAACAATGTAAGTTGATGATGACATTTTACTAACTTTCTTTTATTCCATATATGTGACATTATTTTTGAAGTTTGACCTCTTAATAATCTTGTGATTAACAGTTTAATGGAAAGAAAGTATACACTCAAGACGAAGTAAATGAGGTTCATTTAGAGTGGGCTAACCATTTTTCTGACATCCTTGTTGCATCAGCAAAATGGTTAGTATTAGTATGAAACTATAAATATTAGTTGTAAAAATTTATTGAAATTAAAGTTATAGTGTCAAATTATAATGGTTACTGTTAACAATTGTAGTGTACGTGTTTTGCATTCGATAACATTGGGTATTTTGATTGATTCCGAATAGATTGGTATTGGTTTGCTGGGTTTCGGTTGGAGGGTTGCTGGGTATGTGACTGGAATACCAGTGGTGTGGACAAATGTTGGGTTGGAAGATGTTGGGTTACTGTTGAATGTGTGTTGGGAGTGTTGTTGGGTAAGTGGCTGGAATAGCAGTGGAGTATAGTTAGAAGATGTATTGCAGCTGGAGGTTTTTGTTGGTGTGGAAAGATGTATTGGCTTATTGCCGTTATGCCAGTGGTGTGGAATGATGCATGTATTGGTTTGGTGGCTGGAATTTGGAAATCTGTTCTTGTAGTTTAATTGGATGAATTTTTTTTTTTTTAATTTGGGATGTTGATTATATATGTATTGGTAGTGATGACAATATTAGATACTAGATGTATTTATTTTGAAATTAACTTGTTGGAATGAATGGATGTTAATTAATATTAATTGTTAATTAATATTAATTATTTTTATTTTTATTTTTTTATGATACTCATTTTTATTAATTAATTAAATTTGTAAACATGAATACAAAAATTAATTATAATCATTTTTTTTTAAATTAACTTTATGACGGGAAATTCCCATCATATGGTCTGTCATAAACAATTTCCCGCCAAAAAATGAATAATAAATTTACAAATGATAACATAATTTCCTGCCAAAACTAAATAAAAAATTTACCAATGACAATAAAATTTCCCGCCAAAATTCAAAAATTTGGTGAGAAATTTTAAATAAATTCAAATTTTAATTTAATTATTTTTTCACATTAAAATATTGCGTGACAGATAAATGACTATAAAATACCATCGTTAATTTATGACGGCAAATAATCTGTCATACATTAATGACAGTGACATAGATGACAGATGAAGTGTCTGTCATGCACCCCCTTTTATGACGGTTATTTCCCGTCATCTATTGCCTGTTTTCTTGTAGTGCTATTTTCTTCTTAGGTGTGCTCTCATTTTTTTCATCAAGTTTTTCTTGTTTTTCTACCATTTTTTTAGGTAAGGATTTCCTCTCTTGGCCAGCTCAATTTTCTAAGTTATGAGGCTCTTAAAAATTACAAAGGTAAAAACCTATACTCAATAAACCTACTTGCATAATATATGCACTAAGGCTGGAAAAAAAAAAGTAACTAACCTTCTGTTCAACTACATTCACCTTGTCATTATCCTTTTCTTCTAAGCAATCAGCAACACCATGGCTAGGAATAGGTGGGAAGGTGCAACTTCCCACATATGAGTGGCGAGAGCGAGACCTACCCTGAAAGGTCCGGGGGGGTTATGGATTCCTTAGCAAGAAAAGAGTAAATGCCTTTTAAGGGCACTTACGTGGGGTTTAAGGCCTTTTGATACCCTTTTGAAATGCCCCCGACTTTCCCATGGAAAACTATAGTTTTTTCTAAAGAAAAAACCCCATACAATGAGTTTTCCTTGTGGCTGGATTGAATCCTTCGCGATGGAAATGCCCTCTTCCCCTAACCAACATAGGGGGCTAGCTTGCTTCCCACTGGCGGTGGGCGGGCGAAGGGTTGCCGTAGGTGAGGTAGCCGGGGGCAAAATCCAAGAGTTCCATGATGACCTCCTCCCTTCATGTGCAACAGCTCATCCCGTATAGAATATTTGATTGTGCCCATGAATTGTGTGAAAGTATTTGGTAGGTGTTACAAGTTTACCAAGACCTTACATATGCCCAGTTCGAAAAAGGTTTCCCAATGATTGTGCAAGTATTTCGTTTCATCCATCTAGCTTCAAAGAGCCTTTCTCAACCTCTTTTTTGAGCTTTTCTTATCACCATAAAAAATAAATTAGAAATTGCATACAGTTTTAATTTATTAACGCTAAACTAATTAAAGAATATTTAACTTTATTGAAGCTCCTCACCATTTTCATAACAATCTTCTCAGTTTCAAGGTCGTAACCTCCATTTTTCATTCTCCGGGCTCTCTTCCAAAGTTCACTCATGTCTACTAAGTCTTCTGAAAGACTAGTTTTTGAGCACTAGTGGATAAACAAATCGTATTA
Source organism: Citrus x changshan-huyou (assembly GCA_039657385.1). Taxonomy (NCBI): domain Eukaryota; kingdom Viridiplantae; phylum Streptophyta; class Magnoliopsida; order Sapindales; family Rutaceae; genus Citrus; species Citrus x changshan-huyou. Next base: position 6,211,854 of record CM077555.1, on the reverse strand, counting down.
TTTAAGTCCACTCAATAATTAATATTTTAAACAAATTAACTTAATATAAACTGACAATTATGTACTTACCATATCTTGCATCAATCTAACATATCATCTTCGACTGAGTCGATGATTCAACTTGTTGGAGGCTATTTTCTCATTATTTGCACAACTGACTTTCTGAATAATTTCAACATACCAAGGTGTTTATTGGCATATGTCCAACAAATATGAACAAGTAAGAAAACCTAAGTCAAAAATACTAACTTGAAAGGCATCTAATAAATGTTTATCGACAAACTTTATCCAAATAGGTTTCTTGATTTGGGGATAATCAATTAAAGGTTTGTATAGTCTCTTCCGGTCTCGTGCGAGTGGCACAATATACTTTCTTGTCAGCGTGTACTTGAAGTTATGAAATGTATGCCCAATTGATTGCAGCTGCTGCTTCTTACTTTTAGAATGAACGATGAAGCAGTTCTAATACCATATATGATGTTACAATAGTTACCAAGACCAAAACAATTGATTAAAGATCAATAGATTAAAGAATTTGGAAATTTACTTGAATGGATTCCTATAAACGCTCCTTCGTCTTCGCTGGAACTTTATGCCAATCAAAAAATAAAATTGAAACTGAAGTACGAGCTAAGACTCCAAGATAGGAAACTAGCTTAGTGGCTTCATCACCAGCATGAATGCCCAATACATTATATTGTACGAAAATCCTTCTTTTCCTCGTTTTTAATTTCTTGTTCTGCCTAGCACCCATATTCACTCTCTAGGTCATATAACTACTCTCTGGAGCATCCATATCAGCACCTTCAACAATGTCTGCAGCACTTCTATACCAACGATTGTATCAGCAACACCCGCCATGTCCTCTTCATCTTCTTCAAAGTTAGAGCCCATAGCATTTAAAGGAACATCAGGATTGGCACCATAATCAAGCATATCATTGTAATCATCATCCATACCATTAATGCTATCATCAAGCACATTATCCTTAGCAGTACCATTTCCTTTATCCATTTAAGTTCACCTGAAATATACAAATAACAATTTGCCTTAATAAACAAAAAATAACATCTCAAAGAGCCAATAAATAACATAAAAAGAAATAACCACAGCACCTTGGAACATGTTAATGAAACTAACACATCCAAAAGCTACAATTTGGACAATCATAATTTTCAAAGCTTAGTTTCAATCAAATAATAAATAATAATTAGAATTTCATCCATAGATACTTACTGTCAACTCTGTAAAAGGGTATACCAATCGTTAATCCAAATTCCCTCATTAGAATTTCGTGCATAGATTACATTTTCACCGTTGGCAGATTCTAATAACTCATTAGTTGGTAATTCAGTGGTGAACGGGGGGGTGCTCAATTGTATTTTACACATCATGTTCATTTGTAGGGTTGACATTGCCTCTAGTAGGCATATGACACATTACCGACCACTTTGTTTTTACTTGGTCAGGTACATAAAAAACTTGTTTGGCTTAAGAAACAAATATAAATGGATTAGATTTATACCCCAACCGATTTAGGTCCACCAAGATGAATCCATGTTCATCTTTCTTTAAACCACCACTATTTTGAGCAGAGGAATTTTTAACAAATGGTAATCAACAATCCATATTTCATCTATAACTCCATAAAATGCCATGTTACATGTTATACGATTTTTATCTTTTGCACTAGCAACATGCATAGCTTCTGCAACTAGAGTTACTTCACTATTTTGAGTAACACGAGTAGAGTCTCGATCTCTTGTTACAAAATGGAAACCATTAATGTCATATCCAGAGTGTTTAACCATAAAAGAAAGTGGCCCCTGTGATATCCAACGTAGGGTATCTGATGTAGCAACACCATTTTCTATCTTTGTATACACTTCCAAGCACGAAACATATGCAAAAGTTGTTGTTTGTTTAATAAGAAGAAATGGATGAGTTATGACTAGGGAAATGTAATGATAAGTGAGCATACACCTTATATAGTCTCAACTTTCTCTGCCCATCTCTAGCTACATTAACTTTACATTGCAAATGAAAAAACCTTCACTCTCTCTATCTCTATCATCTAATGCAACTTCTTAACCAAACCCATCATCTCATTTTGTCATTCACTCAGTCACTCGCTCGCAAACTCTCCAAAATAAAAAATTACACTCAATCACTTGGGGCCTTAAACACAATTAGGTGAAGAAGAAGAACAAAACCTAGAATTGAAGGTTTAGAGCTGCAATCCTCTAGTGCGTGACGATGTCAGGGTGTTGATGGTTCACGTCACGTCGCACCATTGCCATTCGTGGTCATGGTGGCCATTTCAATTTCAATTAATGGGCCTGTTATCTGGGTGTTGCCATTCGCTCCGTGCTAGTAGTGGCCGATTATGTATAGAAAACTTAAATGTAGCAAACAATTGGTCGGCTAGGGTTTGGGTGGTGCTAGTGAGGTTATCAATTGACAGTGTCATGATGAGTTTGGCTAGGCTTTAAGCGTTGATTGTGAGAGTGACAGTGACGATAATGTGCCAAGGGTTTGACTGCTCTTTGTCCGAGTGAGAGTGAAGATGACTATGGTGAATGTAGGCTGATTGATTGAGGGTGTAACGGTGAATGTGGCTAGGGTTTTAGAGCTGATTGTGGAGTGAGAGTGACGATGATTGTGCCTTGGGTTTCAATGGCCTTTGCGCGCGAGAGTGAGAGTGGTGATGACTTCATTGTGTAGTGTTTAGGACTTAGGTTTTTTTTTTTTTTTTTTTTTTTGTTCAGATTTTGGTTAAACGCATCGTTTTGTTTCTTATTTGTTTTTTCACAAATCATTTCACAAGTTAAACGCTGTGTTTAACTTTTTCAAAAAATTAAAATAATACTTTTAATTTTAGTCAAACACGGTCAATATAAGATTTCTATCATAATGTGTGTGACTGAGTAAATTTCTATCATACACATATCATAAATTATTGATATACAAAGATTCTATCACAAGTACATCATTAATCGTTTGATAGACCACAATTCTATCACGAATCTATCATACTTATATGATAAAATCATTTCTGTCATAAAGTGACTGTCATCTATTGTCAATTTTCTTGTAGTGTCATATCTCAACTTTGAGTGAAAAACTAAATGCGAATCTTGATGTTTGATAATATTTTTCCCAAAAGTCATCTCACCTTACGGTAGATTTTGGTAAGAAAAAGGGGAAGAAGTAGTTTTTCAAAATATGATTTTGAGAATCAATTTTATACTTATATAATTCCAGTTATATCCTCCCACATATTAGAAAAATCAATTTAGAAATAAAATCATCCAATGAAAAGAGATTATTATGATTATTATTATTATTATTATTATTATTATTATTATTATTATTATTATTATTATTATTATTATTATTATTATTATTATTATTATCATCATCATCATCATCATCATCATCATTATCATCATCATCATCATCATTATCATCATCATCATCATCATTATCATCATCATCACCACAATTACAACTACTACTACTATTACTACTACTACTAATTATATTGAGATAACAAAATAAAATTAACGATTAATTTTTTAGTTACCCATTATCACACACACAGATTTATAAATGCGTAAGTAAGGTTGCGTTTATTTTTTATTTTTTATCTGACATCTGAAGAGAAAAATCTAAAAGCTAGTAGTTTGACATAAATATCCTTTTAAGTGGCGCATATAGTTTGGCAGCATTAAAAAAAAATACTATCATTGTTGATTTTAATTTAATTTTGTAATAAAAGATGTAATTATAACATTTTTGTAATAAAAGATGTAATTATAACATTAACTCACTGTTGCTTTATTTTTGATTCATCACAGTGGACATAATTTGATTTGTTCAATGTTTCAGTTTAGTTAATGTTATCATGTGAATAAAAATTTAAAGCAATTAAAAAAAACTTCAAATACAAAAATATTAGGTCTATACATAATATTGGAAATATATGAATTGTTAATGATATTTTTGAAATTTGAAATTAAAATTTTTCATTTAAACTTCAGACTTCATATAAAAGTAGATTTTTTCTACTTTTTCTATTCAGATAAAATTGTCTTATAATAAGTGATAAATTAAAAAAAAAACAACCTAAAATAAATAAATGTCATAAAAAAATTAAATTCAGATTTCAAACTAAAAAACAAACATCATCTAAATTTTATTCTAATTTAGTTGTTTACATTCGCATATTAGTTTAACAATGGATGAGCCTATTGAAAACACTAGAATGCTTAGTGCTTTGCTTGATGGAATTCAAACAATTAGAAATAGAAAGCATAAATTCATCAATTCAAGGGATGTCCTTTATCAACGAAAAAGGGCAGTGCAAGAGAAACAAAAGTTATTTACTTAATTGGCCTTGGTTCTTAGTTTAAAAATGAAAAAAAAACTTGAATTTTTTCTCATCTGTACCTTTGTTAATAGAGACGAAGATTAAAGTTGTACTTGGCTAAAAAATTTTAGTTGGGGAAAAAAATCTTCCTAGCCACTTCATTGGGATTTGGGTGGTGAATTCTCTATTTTTGGTCAAGAATTTTATATACGGAAAGACAAAAATATGGAAAATAGTTGGTGGGGTGAGAGATTTTGTTATGCACATTGGTTTACCTAATTTTAGATTTATGAAAATACATTCAAAATTTAATGGAAAGAAAAATGAGTGAATTTGAGAGTGAAACCTTCACATATACAATGGTGGAGAGAAATCTAAAAATTATTGGCGTTAGGGAGAGAGAGGCTTGAAGAAGTTGTGAAAAAAAGGCGCAAATATATGATAATTTATTCATATTTTTTGAATAATTGTCATGAAGATGATTTGGATCCTTGTTCATAATTAATTTAGTTTTATTTTAACCCCTAGAGTTATCTAAAATTCTCAATTAATATATATAAAACGTTTTCATTGGATGCGTTCTCATCGGGATAAGTATGACAGCAGTGCTAATAATGGCATAGAAATTATAAAATTATAGACTTCAATTTGATTTGGAACTTTAGGGTTTCTTGGTCTGCATCACAGCTTAAGAACATTCTCCAATGTTTCTTCAAAGGCTAATTCATTCTTCGGTTTCTTGCTATAACAGCATGTAATCGAATAACCATGTTTCTTCAAAGGCTAATTCATTCTTCGATTTCTTGCTGTAACAGCATGTAATCGAATGACCATCCAACTAATGTCCTCTAAGCAACTGTCTGCATCTAAATTCTCCTTTTTGCATGAAGCTGAGCTGAACGCACCACCAACAACTGATGTTCTACTATGTCCGCCAATTTCCGATTGCTGCTTGGTTGCAGGTAATGCAGGTAATGAGAGGCTCTCTCTCTCTTTCGTTCTTCAAGCATTCACCAACATTGACCAGGTAATCAAACGAATCCTGAAGAATCCAATTTGATGCCTTCCGAGAATAGTAAGCCGCCATATCCTGAAGCTAGCATATGTTCTTCAAAATCCTTTTCGTAACAATGCATCTTCCCCACTTCAATCTCAACAAATAAATCCAATACATTCTTCACCAACGTTCTGTCAATCTCTTCTCCCTCGCGTTCTCTATCAATTAAAGCAATTACAGCATCTTTGACTTTGTCCTTTATAGCTTCAAAAACCGGATCCCGGAAGCAAGAAAGTCCAAATGCATTGAGTTCAGGAAGTGCCATTCGATGAATATAACCGGCTTGAAGAGGAAGGAAGACGCGAGAAAGCCATTTAGCCAAAAATTTATGATTAGCCCAGCTTTTCAAAAGCTCCCTTAACAAATCATACTCATCGTGCTTCTCTCTCAAAGATGGCAATACCTTTGACGGCATATAATCCTCAAGTATTTGCTCGTACTTATCATACATCTGATCGGGATCTTCATTATGATGAGGACGAGCCGGCTTGCAACAAATATTGTATACGATTGTGTAAAACATCATGTAATCCTCCAAATTAAAGGCTGGCTCCGGCAATCCTTCGAAAATCCTCTTCAATTTTGTGAATCCCCACTCCAAATAGTCTCATCCTTTTTCGGAGTCACTTGCCTTGCGCTTCATTGCTAATCAAGTCTTTTTATCGAGGATTCAAGAAAAAACTGAAAACCAAGAACTTAATTCCTTCTAATTTGTTAACTTTATTGCGAGGTCAGTACTTGAGAGCTCAATGTAAGTGTCTTTATATAAGGATCTATATCCTAACTAGTCAAGGAAAAGAAAAAAAAAAAGAAAAGACTTAAATAATAAGTTTCACTAAACTTATATATCTTCTCAAATTAGGAAAAGGATTTGAAAAATCTTCAAATTTAAAATTTTTTAAAACTTTTTAAGAGATTTTGAAACATGGTATTTAAGAAATTTTAAGGTGAGGATTTAATTTGTTTATAATTTTATACTAGTATCATCTCCTCTTATATACATATATATATATACACACACACACACTTCTTCTTCACGCATATGTCAATTAATTGTAGGAATTGTAGTAGAGAAAATTATTGACATGACAATATTTCAAGGAAAGAAAAAATCTGGTCACTTAGATTATTATTCTTATTCTTCTTATCTTTTTTATTTGTATTCATTCTCCCTTTGCAATTTCTTTGTTTGATCTCTGTTGGCTATCAAAGAAACCCATCTCACTTATTTGTATTCTTATTCTTCCTATCTTTCTTTGTTTGTTTTGAAGACATTGTGTCGTTAGTCTGGTTTTCCAATTATCAAAATTTATCTATAAAATGAGAGGGGAAAAAAATTTAATTTTGATTTGATTCGAATATTTGCTTACGACGGCAAGCCTGGCTAGACCCTGGAAATTTTTGCTTATACCCCTTACGTTTTTATAATTTTATTAAATAATAAAGTTTATTTTATTTTCAAATATGTCCTTAATTCAACCTTTTTTTCTTTTTTTAAAACTTAAAAGTAGAATTAGAGACTTATTTTATAAGATGATTTGTATATTTATTGGATAAATTGAAATCATTAGGAGGATAAAATATTAGTATTACTTTAACTTATTACAAATATGTTACTTACACTGCAGTGGAAGAATTTATACATTTATGATAAACCATCTACGGTCTTTAATTCAAGTTTTTCTCATCACTCATTAGGAATCAATCTTGATTTCTAAGAACTAAATCACAAAAAACTATAAAGAGTATGAAATTCAATAAACATACCAGTTTTTTATATACCAAAAAATATAAAGAAATACACATATATAATGCAAATGGATGACGTGCAATGATATTCGAAAATATTGTAAAACAAATCTTTAAAATCTCATTCTGTCATTTTCAAACTTTCATATTTTCTTTCAAATCATTTACTTAAGCTACCTTCATTCAATTACAGCTTAATAAGACACTCACTTAACTTTCATAACTTTCATACACTTTGGACTCACATCAACGCGTCTCTCGCCCGCTTATCTCTTAACCATAATAAAATATCTAGAGTGTCCTCCTCTAAGCGAGTAGCGGATTCAAGCATCCACGCCAAAACTGTAAAACAAACTTTCTTTCTTCAAGTTCCGTTTGGCTAAAATCCACTTTCTCATTTCGCAGAAAACATAATACATTTTCATGTTGATGCTAATGAAACATTCACACATGCATATGCCCATGTCCATAATTACACATAACACATAACAACACATCATTTAGAAATCTAGTTTACTTACCTCCTTACATCCTCAAATAACAAAAGCGTATCAATATCATCGGCTTAAAATTAATAAAATACTAAGAGATAATTAAATCATAACCATAAGCTCCAATGTCCCCAAACTTCTCAATATAAATACATTTTAAACTTAACAAATAATCTTCATTTCAATCTTAAATTACCAAAATATCCTCAAAATCATAAATTATCGAAAAGATCAGGTTATTTGAACCCACCAAACTACTCATTACACCAATTTACTAAATAAACATACAATTAAATTTTAAAATTTTAAAATTTTACTCTATACAACCACTTAAATACTTAATATACACTTACTAAACTCAATTTTTATAATAATAATATTTTTACTCACTAAATCCATTATATTCATTTATAAATCTTCATTGAAATCATTTATTTTTTTTAACAGCAATGGAGATAGTAATTAAATCAAAATGAATTTGTTAGCGTAGGTGCTACTTGAGCTTGTGATGATAATCAGATAATTGAGAATCAGCCATGCCTATTGTTAGCGGAGAGGCTAAGCTACCATTGGTGAATGGTGATGCGGCTTAGCCTAATTCGGCTCCACTAAATGGCCAAATTGAAAAGAAAATAAATTTAACCCGTTAATTAAAATCAAATTTGCTTTTGATTAATGATAATTAAAGTGTTGAACCTAGATCAGATTTAATTTCCAATCAAGAATCTCCAGGATTTATCTGAACTCTCTAATCAAGATCTAAAGAAAGGTTAATCAAATTCATACAAAAGAATCACCCAGAAACAGTATGCAAAGAACAACAAATGTAAGTGGTTCGGCTGGAGGCAGCCTATATCCACTGAAGAACAGAGCAACAGCTTTGATTCAATAACCATGAACAAGTTACAAGTTTAGAGATGAAGCTACAAGCAACACACACCCTGATTTCCCAGTCCCTTAGACTATTTATACTAGCTTGAAGCCCGTTACAAAGGCCCCCTGTCAACCAGCTGTAATCTGGGTTTGTTAGCTAACGAACTCAGAATTTTTCCACCTGTAGTAACTGAATTTAACAGCCTTGAGGACACGTGTTGAACTCTTCTCTAAAACGACAATCTTCAATGTCGTACAAAGTAAGTGAAAGCATGTGAAATGTGCGTGCTTTACTAAAAGCTTTTGGTTGACGATACAAGTTTGTCATACAGACTTGTATGCTTTACAGCTAACATGTCGTATACCAAAATAACCACAAACTGACATGACGGTTGACCTCCTGAAAATCAGTTTAAAGCTCGGACTTTAACATAAAGTTTTTAGAAAATTTAAGGATTAATATTATAATCAGAGCACATGACTCAATGATCAGAAAATTTAAGGATTAATATTATAATCAGAGCACATGACTCAATGATCGATGATGAGCTCCATTTGAATGCGCATCAAACCGTAGGAAGATAATTGAAAGTAAAAGATTGCCAGTCGTAATTCATGCCTCTAGTTAATTAGATAATTAACGGGTTAAATTTCTTTTCTTTTCAATTTGGCCATTTAGTGGAGCCGAATTAAGCTAAGCTGCATCACCATTCACCAATGGTAGCTCAGCCTCTCCGCTAACAATAGGCATGGCTGATTCTCAATTATCTGATTATCATCACAAGCTCAAGTAGCACCTACGCTAACAAATTCATTTTGATTTAATTACCATCTCCATCGGTGTTAAAAAAAATAAATGATTTCAATGAAGATTTATAAATGAAGTTAATGGATTTAGCGAGTTAAAATATTATTATTATAAAAATTGAGTTTAGTAAGTGTATATTAAGTATTTATCCGTACTAATATTTTAGCATCCTAATGATTTCAATTTATCCAATAAATATACAATTGAATCATCTTATAAAATAAGTATCTAATCCTACTTTGAAGTATTAAAAAAAGAAAAAAAAAGTTGAATTGAAGACATATTTGAAAATAAAATAAATTTTATTATTTAATAAAATTATAAAAATGCAAGGGGTATATCCAAAAGTTTCCGGGGTCTAGCCCAGGCTTGCTGTCTTAAGCAAAAATTCGAATCAAATCAAAATTAAATTCTTTTTCTCCTCTCATTTTATAGCTAAATTTCGATAATTGGAAAACTAGACTAACGACACAAAGTCTTGAAAACAAAATGGTTAGATGGGTTTCTTTGATAGCCAATCGAGATCAAAAAAAGAAATGGCAAAGGGAGAATGAATACAAGTAAAAAAAAAAAAAAGAAGAATAAGAATAATAATTTAAGTGACTAGATTTTTTCTTTCCTTGAAATATTGTCATGTCGATAATTTTCTCTGCTATAATTTATTAATAAAATTTAATCGACATATGCGTGAAGAAGAAGTGCAGTTTTTCATGAGAGATTGAAAAGTGACTAACATGAAGTTAACTTTTTTCTTCAGTTAGTTTTAAAAACGTTATGTTTTTGACATCTAAATAAAATATAGATAGGAGGACAGGGGTAGAAACTCTTACATCAAGTGAGAATAAGTTTTTATGTACTATATATATATATATATATATATATAAGAGGAGATTATGGTGATAGATAAGATTAAATTTATTAACAAAAATTTAAAAACATCTTATTAATATAAAATTATAAAAAAAAATAAATACTCACCTTAGAATTTCTTAAATACCATGTTTCAAAATCTCTAATAAAGTTTAGGAAAAAAAAATTGAAGTTGAAAATTTACAAATCCTTTTCCTAATTTGAGAAGATATATAAGTTTAGTGAAACTTAATAAGTCTTTTCCTTCTTCCTTTTCCTTAACTAGTCAGGCTTTCCTTTTCCTTGACTAGTTAGGATATACATCCTTATATAAAGATGCTTACATTGAGCTCCCAAATCCCAACTTCGCAATAGAGTTAATAAATTAGAAGGTATCGAGTTCTTGGTTTTCAGTTTTTTCTTGAATCGTCGATCAAAAAACTTGATTAGCAATGAAGCAGAAGGCAATTGACTCCGAAGAAGGATGGGACTATTTGGATCGGGGAATCACAAAATTGAAGAGGATTTTCGAAGGATTGCCGGAGCCAGCGTTTAATTTGGAGGATTACATGATGCTTTACACAACCGTATACAATATTTATTCTCAGTCGACTTATCCTCTTGACAAAAATAGCAAACAGTTGTATAACAATTACAAGCAAATACTTGAAGATTATATGCCATCAAAGGTATTGCCATCTTTGAGAGAGAAGCACGATGAGTATGATTTGTTGAAGGAGCTTTTGAAAAGCTGGGCTAATCATAAATTTTTGGTTAAATGGCTTTCACTCGTCTTCCTTCCTCTTCAAGTTGAATTCGCTTATATTACTCGAAAGAAACTTCCTAAACTTAATGCGTTTGGACTTTCTTGCTTCCGGGATCTGGTGTTTGATCCTATAAAGGACAAAGTCAAGGATGCTGTAATTGCTTTAATCGATAGAGAACGCGAGGGAGAAGAGATTGACAGAACGTTGGTGAAGAATGTATTGAATTTATTCGTTGAGATTGACGAGGGGAAGATGCATTGTTACGAAAAGGATTTTGAAGAACATATGCTTCAGGATACGGGGGCTTATTATTCTCGCAAGGCATCAAATTGGATTCTTCAGGATTCGAGTGAAGATTACATGCTCAAGGTTGGTGAATGCTTGAAGAAAGAAAGAGGGAGAGCGTCTCATTACCTGCAACCAAGCAGCGAGCGGAAATTGACGGACATACTAGAACATGAGTTGTTGGTGGTGCGTGCAAGTCAGCTTCTTGAAGAAGGAGAATTTGGATGCAGACAATTGCCTAGAGGAGATAAGGTGGATGATCATTCGATTATCTGCTGTGACAGCGAGAAATCGAGGAATGAATTAGGCATTGGAGAAACATTGGAGTAGGTTCTTAGATTGTGATGCACACCAAGAAACGCCTAAAGTTCCTAGTCAATTTCAAGTCTATTAATTTTATAATTTCTATTCCATTGGAATTTTTTTTTTCCTGGAGCACTAATTAATTGGCATTGCTGCCTTAGATATTGTGATGAGTAAGCGTGCCGATGAATATGTTTTATACATTAATTAAAAATTTTAGACAACCCTATAGATAAAGATAGACCTAAGAACTAATTATGAACAAAATAGTAATGGGTATGAATTGCTTTCTTAACAATTATTCGTTGCATTGTGGTTCATACGAAAGAATATGAATAAGTTATCATTATTTGTTCTTCTTTTCCTTTCTAATTTTTTTTTTTAGCGACTTCTTCAATCCTTTCTCTCCCTATCCCCAATTATTTTGAGATTTCTCTTCACCATTCGTTAATTTTCCTTTTCAATAAATTTTGAATGTAGTTCATGAATCCAATTTGGTAAGCCAATGTGTATAACAAAATCTCTCACCCCACCAACCAACCATTTTTCTTATTTTTCTTTCTGCATATAAAGTTCTTGTCTAAGAATAGAGAATTCACTTCCAGATCACAAGTATATGGGCTTGGAAGTTATTTTCCAGCTAAAACTTTTGGGCCAACAATCAAGGCCTATCAAGCAAACAACTTTTGTCCTCCTGCACTTACCTCGTTTCGTTGATAAAGAAAATCCCTTAAGTTGATGAATTTGTGCTTCGTAATCCAAATTGTTTGAATTCGGTCAAGCAATGCAACAGAACACAAAATGTCCTTTTCACCCTTAGGATTTAATATAATACATATTTCATCCCTATATTTTAAATAATAGTGTAAAGTATTGTTCCATTAATTTGCCATTAGTTTATTATATTTTTTTTGCAAGCTCCATTAGCATATTTGGTAGTTTGCATACAATTTTTGACAATTTAATTTTTTAAAATTAAAAATTAATATAATTTTTTTTATATTTAGGGCTAAATTAGTAATTTAATTTTTTTTTTATTAATGTCCAAGTAAAAAAATAATTATAAAAGGACAATATTGTTAAAGTAAGACAAAAGAAATAAAAAGTAACAATATGAATATCAATACTTTAACGGCAGAGATTTTAAAAAATACAAGGACTAAATAAATATTAATCTTAAAATATAGAGACTAAATGATTTTTTATCCTTTACACAACCGTATACAATATTTGTTCCCAGCCGGTTCGTCCTCTTGATGAAGATCCCAAACAACTGTATGACAAGTAAAAGCAAGTACTGAAGATTATATGCCATGAAAGGCATTGCCATCTTTGAGAGAGAAGCACGATGAGTATCATTTGTTGAGGGATCGTATCATTTGTTGAGGGAGCTTTTGAAAAGCTGGGCTAATAATGAAATTTTGGTTAAATGGCTTTCATGCGTCTTCCTTCCTCTTCAGGTAGGTTATATTCCTCGAAGGAAACTTCCTAAACTTAATGCGATTGTAAAGGAAATAAATCATGAAATTATGAAAATATTGTTAATTGTTATTATATCATTGAGTAATAATAAGAATCTTAATATTAAAGTTTTAATTTGCGTTCTAAAGTTCATTTTAAATTACTTTAGGAGGTTTAAAAGTGATTTTAAAAATTTAAAAATTAATTTTAATATTTCATAAAAAAATTAAAATTATTTTTTCTCAAAATCAGTCCATATGATTTTAAATTTAAATTTAGAGAATTAATTTTATGTTTTAATACAATTTTAATTTTATCCTCTACCATTATACTTAAGTTAAAATAATGTGTTTCGTATTACACCCAATGACAATGTCATTATTGTTGACATACTCTTTTTTTTTTAAATAGACCAAACCATATATTTTTTTTTTCTATGTATTACCCCACGCCCCTATGAATTAAGAGAGAGAGAAAGAAAGAGGGAAAGAGATGGGAGCGATCCGACCCGAACCTTCGCGATCGGACCCGAATTTATCTCCATTTTCCAGCCACCTTACCGACCAAGGAAGGTACCAATAGAAAGCTTGAGAACTGGCCGTCATTTCCATTCCGTCATTGCCGTCGATTATTGGCCGGAAAGCCGTTTATTGAAGCCGCAAAGTTTTGCGGTGAAGCCGCATTGTTTCGCCGCTGTTCCGCCAGTTTTGTAGTGGTTAATTTAGTATTTAGAAAATGTATCAGCTTTTCATATTTTCGTTAACAAATGTCATCTTTTGTCGAAGCCACAAGGTTCTTTTAAATATTTTAACATGTTAATACCGCATTTACTGCAAAAACCTCCTTTTCTATGAGAAAATTATTTCCACTAAATATTTTCATTGAAAATAAGCTTAACTAATTAATCAATATACTCCTTGAGTCGGTACATTTTCAAAGAGTGGGGACTTTTAGCGGACGTTGGCTGTCATCATAACTACACGTCAAGGGGACCATTCTTGCAAAATTAAGAGAAGCCCTTGTGAAAGGTGCTGAGAATGGATTTCGGCAGAGGCATTCTTCGTTGAGCCGCTTCCATGCGTCTGAAATTTTATTGATAGCACGTTTTTAGGCCTCTTCGGCGGCAGAATATCGGTGTTCCTTCATGTAGTAATGGATGTAAGATCCATCCTTACCATCTTGATTCTCATCCTGCAACAAAAAGACAACAAGATTACCAAATAATTCTATCAACTGAAGTCCCATTAAATTTTATGTGGATATCATATGCATGCATTCATTGTATCATCAGTATGAGATGATTCATCGGGGACTCATCAGGCACATATAATATATCTGTCAAAAAACAATCTAGCAATGATTTTAGGTCCCAGCCTATATATATATATATATATATATATATATATATTGATATACATATATATGTATGTATGTATGTGTGTTCTCTAGTCGTATTCAAATTTCTTGTGGCTATTAAGTCCCTTGCATGGGTTACACATAGGGATAGTACTACTACCATGTAGTATCATAAATGCACAGAACAGCTACAGCTAGGGTACCCTCTTTTGCACTTCCCAAGTCATCCCAGAGCCTGAAAAATCGAGTAACTTGAAGGGTTCAAGAGTTGGCTTAATTAAGAAGAAATGGTGTAAATTGAAGTCTCTTCCAGTTAGTGTTTGATAAATCATTTTCAGTGAAATCAACTGCAAATATTACGCCATGATTCACAGTACAATCTTGCAAAAATTGTAAATCCAGTATACCCGAACTTGAATTAGATTTACAGTCAGTAAAGGAGCCCTACGCTATCATCAATTTCTCGCGTTGGAAAAAAGATTAGTGAAAAAGGAACTTTAAACCTTATCTACTCATAGGCTCCACTTGAACTTCAACTCCCACTGATGCACATTTCTAGCTATTCGGCAAAAACTCAAGCCAGTAAAGTTTAAGCTATCAGGTTACATGTCAGTAACAGACCTCAGATAAGCTTCTCTTTCTTTGGCTTGTTTCCGCATTAATTCTTTTGAACATTTTGTTCTTGCATCCTACAAGATACAAAACAGAAGAAAATGGTCAATTTTCAAGATTGTAGCTTCTCTCAAATATATAAACTTGTTTTCATGCATCATTTTCCCAGACACAAAAATCATCCAGTAGGTAGGCAATGATTTCTTTCAAGTAACCTCAAATGAAAGCTGGCTGCATGATTGAGCTGGCTACACATCCTTATAGACAGGAAGATATCCACTGGAGGTTCATGGTAGACAATCAATCCAAAGAACAAAACCTTAAAAAATAAATAAATAAAAATTAAAAAAGGAATGAAATGGAAGTGAACCAACCATTAAACTATGATTAACACCATCCCATTGTCTTCCTGGCCTTATTCCATAACGATTTAGTGTAGCATCTAATCCCCATTGCATCCAGCTGTGACTAGGAATGCCCTGAGGAATTATAAACCCTGATTCTTTCATCTTCTTGTTTCCTCCTAGTTCTTGAAGGACCAGCTTAGAATGCTTTCTCTGCATAACAATCGAAAGGAATATGTCAAAATCAGCACTAAATTTGTAAGTAAACTTTCGCAAACATATCCCACTTCACCCAATGAAGAATTGGTAGACATTGAAAGCTATCTAGTATTGATAATGATGCCAAAATATACTTTTATGTTTATTAAAATGCCCGTCCACATGAGAAATGCATTTTCCATTTTTTAATATGACCTCTGTATCTAAAACTTTTAAATTTCCAGTAAATTGTACCTGAAACAAATGACACGATTTAAAATACCTTCACAAATGAGCCACTGGATCTCCCCATCTCAATCTACCCTTCAACATTTTCTCAAGTTCGGGATCATCTCTTGTTTGTGCAAATGGTTTGTCCTCCTCACGTTCTAATTCCTGCAATCTAGCCTCAGCATCCCGTTTTTGAGCCAATCCCTTGCCTCATTCCAATTTTTTCTCCTTAGGCTTTTCCTTGGGTTTTACTTTGGATTTCAATTACTCTTCCTATGATAAGCGCTGTCCTGATTTCTTATCATGATATAAAGCTTCTGCACCTTGTACAGTTACAGAAGGATACACCTCTTGAAACCTTAACAAATCCTCCTTCTTTCTTTTAGAATTTTCTTCCCAGATATCATTGCCTTTAATCAGCCCTGTTCTTTGTATCCCCTTTTCATTCCTAGAACTATCTTTCTGAGCAGAGATTCCTAGGTTTTGGATCCAGTTCCACTGCTGCCTAGGAGGAGACAAATCTGGACTTTCTCTTGCCGGCTTCAGTCTGGGTTCTGGAGAAGGTGAGTCATTTCTAGCCCTTCATTTACACGAGGTGGAGACAGATCAGAGTTCAAACTAGGCAATGGAGAGTTTTGCCGACTCTGCAGTTGCCATGGAGGCGAAAAATCAGCAGTATCTCTTGCAGAACCTCATGGTTGCCTTGGCTCAGGTTCAGGTGAAGGACTATCCTTTCGAGTCCTCTGCTTACGAGGTGGAGACATATCACAATCTGGTTTCTTCTCAACTGAAACCCACCCACTTCCATCCTCAGCTGAGGCATTATAAGGTCTTCTCAACATAAGTTTCTTTATTCGCCTCACTTTGATATCCTCCTGAACTCGGGGCTTCTCTACTTCAGCTGAATCATTGCCGTCTCCTTTTCAATTATAGGTTTTTGCCAAACAAGGTCTTCATCAACAATTAGAACTCCTGCAGTAGTATGATTAGAATCCAATTTCTTCTTCTTCTTTTTGTCATATTTTTTAAGCTAGTTTCTAAGCGACTTCAAACCGCCATTATTCGACCCAACCAACTTCCTTCGACGGCAGCAGCAGCAATAGATTCTAGGGTTTGTAACAATCTGAACCATAAGCAAAAGAAATCAATACAAATCAATTAAGCTTCAAAATTTTACAGCAAATTAGGAGGAAAAGAATAGAGAAAAGAAGGTTGCAGAGAATTAAATAAGTAGTTCTTATTTCGTTGCGATTAAAATAGACAATTAATTCCTAATTTAGTTAGAAAACCAAATCCATAATCCTAAATTTATGCTAACAACATTGCCTAATCCTAATTCAAACTAACAATACTATATTCCTAATCTTTAATTTTCGCAAATATGAACAAAAATGCTCAGCACAAATCAATTAAGTGTTTTAAGTTAAAAAATTTAAAAATAAGAATTGAACAAAGAAAAAAAGAAAAAAAACGACGAACTTACCTGGCGGACGGCTACGGCTGGCGGGCTGGCGGGCCGGCGAACGGTGAAGACGCGTCGGAAGCAGCGGCGATGGGAACAGTTTCTATTTAGGGTTTGTTTCTTCATGATCGCGAGGCACTAAGGGCTAAGGTTATAATCCTTTCCTCGGACACAATCATTAACCGTCGTAAAAAAAAGTTCAGTAGCATGTATTATTTATTAATCCTAATAATAACGCAACGGAAAGACTATATAATATCCTGATCACCTAATGTATAATAATAATTCTTCAAAATTCGCTTCTCCCTTTAGTTTCGTTCCCAACTCTTAGGCATGACCCCCCATGCTCCTTCACTGAGGCGCCGAAACTATCTTCAAACCCTAAGAGCGAACGGCGCCGGCATTCAATTCGTCATCGTGAACAACATCCGGCGCCGACGCTGCGTCTTGTATGGCTGCGAGTTCGGGAGACTACTTCATCGGACCTGGTATCGGGCAGTTGATTCGACAGCTGACTGAGAATGATCCGAACTTCGAAAATCTGCAGTTGAGGCCCTGCCGAGTGTCAAGATCAACGAGGCAATGATGAGCTCGGATTCGTCTCAGTGTGCTGGTATGTAAGGACAGCTTTGAAATGAAGAAGGCAAACAGATGCCTTGTTATCGTATGTATCCTTCGGATTGTATTATTCCTGGCTTGAATTGCATTGCGGGTCCTTTATCTTACATGCATGTAAGATACATTCCTCTCACATGAATAGTGTGTGGGTCCCACACATGCACTATTCATATGAGGGGGATGTATCTTACATGCATATAAGATAGGGTTTGCCATTGCATAATTCCAGCTTTGAATTGAATGAAGATGCCAAATAGATTGGGAGTTTCAAGTTTGTGCAGGCAGATATAAAACCCCATGGGTTTACCCAAACCCAACCCAAATAAAATAGTTTGGGTTGGATAAATTATAAAAATAGGTTAAATATAAATTTTATATAAAAAACTATTTTATTATAAATTAGATACGGTTTATTCATGGATTATGAATAAAATTTTAACACTCAAATTTATTAAATGAAATAAATGAAAATAAAAATAAATAAGTGAAAAGTCATTATTAAATTGTTCACAGTGTGATCAATTATTAACAGTTAGAAAAAGAAAGCAAGATATAAAAATAAATATGAATTAAATAAATGCTATTGTAAATAGTTAAATGAGATGAAATTAGTGTTTGATGAAATGAAATATTTTTTTTAATTTATGAACTCATATTATACTTACGTAATTGCCGCTTTTATGTTTCAAACAGTAATAAGAAAAATACCAAATCTATATTGTTGTTTTCGTACTTAAATTAAAGAAAATTATAGTAATAATGCTGAGATGGTTTTTTAGGGCAAAGTTACCTAGCCCATTGGAAGGAAATAATTAATAATTATGAAAAAATGATATTTCCACTGATAAAATATTATTGTGACAAAAATTATAAAGCCTTATTATAAATAAAATTAACATTTCGTGTGCCATATTGATATTGTAGCATAAATAATACTAAGTTTTTTATTTTGATGGGATTTTATTGACATTGATTCTCTACCTGAAATTCATGAGCAATCAATCTATTGAAAAAAAAAAGACACCATTTGATAGAAAATTATCATCTCAATAATTATAAGTCAAAGGATACATTTTTTTTAGTTAAAGAAATTTTATTATTTTGACTAAATGGCACTCAAATAAGTTGTTTTTTTTTTCTTTCTTTAAATTTACCTGTTGATATCATGTTTGTGGAAGTTTATTATTAGAGTTTACATTCTTATTTATTGAGAATTAATGACTTTTGTGATTAAACTTTATTTTAATTTTCTAGTATTCTTTAATTTAGGGATTAAGTTATTGTAATATTTATTATTTATAATTTTTATCCACTATATTTTTTTTTCATATTTTAGTATCAATTTAATAATTAATAACAATTAATAATTATTATAAATTTTATATAATCAAATTTATCAAAATAAAAAATATTTTGATAATAAAATTCAAACTAAACCCAACCAAACCCAAATGGATTGGTTTGGGTTGGTTTGGGTCGAACCCAAACTTTTATAGTTTGGTTTGGGTTGACTTAAAACTCAATACAAATCAACCTATGCCCACCCCTAAATATGAGTTCCATATCAAGCACAAAATCAAGGACTACTATAAATTGGCTAGCTTGAAGTAGTTTCAAGGCATAGTTACATATATAAAGTAATATATATATATATATATATATATATATATATATATATATATATATATATATATAAATTATTCTATCTTATAACGGTTCTAACGTAACTGAATCTAAATTTATAAATGATGTGTCAACAAAATCTTCAATTAAGTTTAGTTAACTTCAGTTAATATGTTAAAAAATTAATTGAAGTTTATTAAATATATATATGAAATTGTGGTTGGGACGGATATTAACATGGTAACATCTGCCAACCTAGTCTGATTGCTCTTCTCAAAGTATTATTAAAACTTCGTTTCACAAATGACACATAAAATTAAAAAATCAAATAAAGTGGAGATGTTCATTAGTTCGATTGATAAAATCTTATTTGTTCGTTGGTTCAAATGATAAAATCTCGCGAGTTAATTTAGAAGATTTGTATTGAGTTATTTTAATTGAGACTTACTAAATTAAAATAGAAAAGTTGAGGAACCAACTTAGGACTCACCTGATTTGTTAGTCATGACACCTTCTAGTTAGTCATGGAATCCATTTATGTCTGAATAAGTCTTTTTCACCAATGAGAATACCTACACTAGCCACTAGGCTTAGATTATTGAGATAATAGATCTACTAGTCAAAAGTCTTTTCTCATCGATAAGGACGCGCACACTGACACTTAGACTAATGTGGTGGTATGGTGACCAATTAAAAGTCTTTTTCACCCCTAGCTTAAAAATTTGGACGAGGAATATTTTTAGGGAAACGTGTGGTGCAATTATGGTATCATGTCACAATTGTATCTAACCATTGAACGTCAATAGATCCTACCAATTCAAGTGCATCCAACGACTGAATGTAACTATGGCACGGTACCACAGTTACACCGTAGCCTGATCCATATCTTTAACACTAGTATATATACAGTTACTTTAAATATCTTCAGCAATGAGCAATATCAAGCGTACAATGTTTTCATGAAACATATAATTATTTTATGGCAATGGTTAAGTTGGATAAACTGTACGGTAGAGTATTAATAATGACCGTACAATTATAAAGATAAATATTAAATCTGCACTTATTGTTATAAATTTGATAGTCATCATCAATACCCTACCGTAGAGGTGATCTAAGAGTAATTCCAAAAATCTTTATAAATTTTACTCTCCAAATATTTATTTGCTTACTTAGGTGGCAAATAGAAGAGTAAAAAAAAATATATATTATTTAAAAGACTTTTAAAATAAAAATAAATTAATATTATTTTAATCAAATAATTATGTTTTTAAAAGAAAAGTCAATAGCAATTAAATTACTTCTCTTTTTTTCTCTAATAAAAAATAATAAAATATAAATTAAAAATGAAGAAAGTAACTCTCCAAATTTAAAAAGAGAGAATCGTTATTTATTTAAAAAAATTTAATTAAAGTATTTTTTAGATCCTTAAATATTGATGATACTATTTAAATGAGTAATAAAATTTTATTTAAAGAACCTTTCTGTGATGTTCTAACTTAGCCCAACCCTAATTTTGTAGGCATCCTATATCCATATTCCGCTATCTTATTGAATAACTAGAAAATAGACCCGCGTTTCACGCGGCTTTGAATAAAGAATTTAGTATTATCATTTTTTCTTACTTTACACTTGATGAAACTGATAAAAAATAAGAATTGATTTTTTTTTAAGATGAGGCAGCCTTATAAAAAATAAAAAAAGCTATTAGCTAGCAATACAAATAAAGAAGCAACACAAGATAAAGAATAAAATGAGAGAATATATTATAAAGTGATTTTATTCATTCCAATTGTGTGTGTACAAAACAAAAAGATGAGCTCTCCTTTTATAGTTACATAATCACTCCATGAAATTAATGAAAAATTATAGATCATAATTTCTTATGAGATAGTGGGAGTTATAGAGAAGGTAAAGGTTGCTAATGGGAGATAGTGGGGAGACTAAGAGATATATGTTATGAACATTTACATTTATTTTAATAAATTCATAACACTCCCCCTTGGATATTCATTACAAATAATATGTCTCATTAAAATCTTTACATAATTGTTATTGTATAATAACAATCAAATTAATTATGAGAAGATAAAAAGCCAAATTTAAAAGAAAAATTCTCTATTTATTAGATAATAGAGAATATACAAAGAAGAGAAATGGTGATGGCACATCACCTCCTCAAGTCCCAACTTTATATAGATATATAGATTCTTAAACACGGATGATGTAAAAGGGTAGGCCCGTGGCATACACGTCATCACCAAACTACCGGACATTTACTTCCTAACCGCTTTTCCCGCGTTTTCATCAAAAACGGCTGCACATATTTAGCCAATCCTCTTTGGTTTTATTTTTGGTTTTGCCTTCCTAGATTTTTATCCCAAAAATTTGGTCATTTACTGGCTTCCATTGACTGGTTACAGGAACGGATTACGCGTCTGTCAAAACAAAAAGGCTGTGCTCGATTTTGCTTGTTTTTGAAATTTTCCATTTCTTGCCCTCGTTTCCTAGAAACCAAAAACAAACAAGAACTGATGAAATAAAATAAATTGAAGTTGTTTATGACCTAGGCTTCTTTTTGGAAAATTTCATTGTTGTGTGAAATGCTATTTGCTTCATGTTTCTGCAACTGAGCTATGTGGACGAGAATGGAAAATTTACTACTACATCGCAAAAGGCAGTGATCATGGCATATTCTCCATTTTCTTTTTTTGGCTCTAGAGGTTTGATTCTACTTTGTATCTCTAATCTTTTTATTCTTTTCATTTGCTTATGTGAAATTTGTACCTGGGTTCATGAAATTCTTATCTATTATTTTCATTTTTCCTTTTTGTTCTTGGCATTTGAATAGCAGTTGAACAAGTAACAGCGGCAGCAACAACCAGAGGAGGAAAGTTTCCAGTGGATATAAGCCAAAATGACATCAGTCAAGGGCCTATTAAAAGGGCTAAGATACATTGCACAAATATTTGGTATGAACAAGTTTTCATTTCTCTACAAATATTACATTATAATTCACTCCATTTTGCGTTTTTCCCCTCAATACTGATAAAAAGATGCTTATTATAACTTTTGCAGATCAACCTAAAGAACCAGAAATGCAAATTGGTCTTCCCACAGATGTAAAGCATGTTGCCCATATTGGCTGGGATGGTCCATCCGCTGCTGATCCCAGCTGGGTAATTTCTGTTTTCTTTTCACATTGTCTCAGTCAATTGATTCTTTTAGAAAAGAAAAAAAGAAAAAAATGTTTATGCGTAAATATGCCACGACTCTGATACCAGAATTTCAAAATTGCGCAGATGTCTGGCTTCAAATCCATTCCAGAAATAGCAAAGCAGCCTTCTAATTCTCTTAAAGAATCGAAGAACCCTGCAAAATATTTAGAATCAGGTCTGTTTGTTTCATTGAACATCATATTCCATTGTGTTATTTTTGTGATGCAAAAACATCTAAATTTATTGTTCTGATATTGCTAGTTTCTAATGGAACTCAAGACAAAAAGCCTCGAAGTACTACTGATAAGCCCAAGCATAAGTCCAGAAGCAAATCATCTACAGGAGGAAACTCAGTCCTAGATTCCCCAACCAAATGGTGGTCTGATGGATCAAAGCAGTCTAGGTATTCAGTAGATTCCCCAAGAGGGCTAAACAAGTCAAATCTAGGTGATGATCAGTCAACCTGTAGTGATCCTGCTGGTGTTCAAAAATCATCTCGCCAGAAAAAATCCAAGGGTAGTGAAGGGCCATCGAAAGCACTGAAATCAAAAGGTGGGAATTCTTTGGCTGATTCTGACAAGGTCAGAGGATGAAGAAAAAAGAGGTAAAGCTAAGTACAGTCGTAGAAACAAATGAAGAAGACAGATGATGAGATGTAAGTTTCAGCAGAAATCTAACCATTTGTAAATTTTATGTGTCAACACAATCCTCAGGATGGAGAGATGTAGCTCAAAGCTTATTTCATCATTGCATTTGTATTTTCCTGTCCTGGTCAAAATGCCAAAGAAAACCAACAAATGGGTGAAGAGAGAGCTTGTGTTTGTTTTGACCTGTACATAGAAAAACAGCTTGCAGAGAATAAAATAGCTTGAGACTTATTGTAAAACATGTCAGTGTCATTCTTTAAAGGGTCAAATATCCATACTAGAAGAAGCTTCTACATAGATGTTCATATGCCTGGGATCTTGATGTGGAAAGAAAGTGATTGCATATATCACCATCAGAAGCACATTAGAAAACATAAGCCTAAGTCCAATGCCAATTGCACAAGCTCAAAACTTGAAACATCATCACACTTTCTTTTACATTCCCCAGAGATGGTATTTTTCCAGGATCTTTGAATATTTATGATTAAAAATGTGAAATTTTGAGGATATTTTTGGCAAACTTGAGCAGGGTTAAAACTTGTGACAGCTATGGGCACAGGAAAGGGAAAACATGGATTTTGCAAAATACAATTCAATGAGAGCTGGTTATGGCAAAGTGTTTTACCTTATGAAACCGTATTTCAATTAAAACAATGGCTACAGATAAAGACTAAGAAACTAGTTAATTTCCACAAAGAGGTAATAAAGGCTCAAAGCTAGTTTCCAATGTCAGCTTCTGCTTCATATACCTGGAATGTTTTGCAATTTTTGAACTTGGTACTGATTGCACTAAATCTCATGTCAAATAATGCGCACCAAATTGAGGGTTGCATAAAAGCGGCAGAATGAAAATGCAAATATGAGAATAAATGATGCATCAATGATATAATAAAGTCGCAAATGTCTTTATTTAATCCTCTACTGTTAATACCAAAACACACCATACATCCAAAAGACAAATTTGAGAAAAGGGTCTAAAATACATGTCCTTTGAAGCATTTGTGTATAGATTTTCACATGCAATTATATCAGGTAAAATAATGACATCAACAAATATGGAATAAGACTATATTATTTCCTTTTCAAAACACAAAAACCACTTTTGCAGACAAGTCCATACCATAATCAGCCAGTGCGGTCATCCTGTAATGCCACTTGATTGACTAATAACTCCACTGCAGCTTGAAATTTGACTTTAGCCATTTCCTTCACTTCAGAAATGGAAGTAAACAGTGATATTGAAGGATCAATTAAGATTAATGGCAATTCGATGATCCTTGAAGAGGGTGCCAAAACCAAGTGAAGAGTTTAATGCTTTTGGATGTTGTAGCTTGCCAGAACATGGTTTTCAAATAGCCGCTTCCCAACAAATACAATACTCTGAAGATGAAGAGGAAACTGCAGTTTGTCAAATCGCTTGACTTTCACATCTTTTACCATGTTATATGGCTGGACATCAAGTGTTATAGTTTTTCCACCACAAGTCTCAACAAATATCTGAAATGGAGAAGACAGCACATCTAAGAAGTAATTATTTTTTATGCCATAAGTAGCCAAGGTCTTGCAAGCTTCAAGCTTCGTTCCTGCATAAAATAAATCTTGGTTGCCAAGTGATAAAGCAATAATGTTTGCAACAATTTCTTTGACATCACGGACAGCAATCAATACTTCAACTTCAAGTCTCAGAATCTCCTGAATTGGGGTTCTAACAACAGTCTGAATCGATAAAGCAAACATCTCTGATGTCGTAAAATGCTAGTCTTAGAATCCTCTAGCTTGTTTCCTTCATATATCATAATCTGATCAGCAGCAGAGACACCCACAATGCTCCCAACTATTGCTTTGACATCACGAATTGCAAATGAATGTTTAACTTCAAGATTCACAGTCTCTCCCGTTGCTGCTTTCACCAAAACTGATAATATCTCTTTTGGACAAAAGACCACATGAAGGACTGATTCACTCTTGATATTCATGGAGGTCAAAGTCGCCATGTCCCCTTTAAGCAGTTTTCCATCATAAACAAGTGTAAATTTATCAGATTGAATCCCCTCCTTAACTTGAATCATTGATTTGATGTTTTGAACACTATGGTGAGGCATTGCTTCCACCACAAGGCCACTTGATTAGTTGGAATTTTCACAAACAATTTCATTTCACTAGGATTCTGGTGAAGAAGATGGAGAGTGGGGTTGTTCTGAATCCCATAATCAACTAGCCTGCCTTCCTCAAGCCTATCATCAATGAAGAAAAATCGTGAATATCTTCAGATAGCCCTTCCTTCACACGTATCATAGCTTTCAGATTCTTAATTGTCTCAGATTTCTTAACTTTCATGGCACTAGTTTTTATGATGTTCAAGTATACATTTTTCCGCAGAAAAAGAATGAAAGTGAATTCCTAAAAGATACACTCTTTTAAGTGTCACTAACAATCACAAGGTTAGATGATTAATTATTTAAATAATGTACAATCAATGTTTCACTGAATCACACTCATAATAAGGAATCCTGGTATAATTATCATACAAATCATGAAGGTTGTACTAGTAGTCTAGCTACATTTTTTAAGCATTGTATCAATAAAAACTGAATCACAGTCATAATAAGTAATCCTGGTATGATTATCATACAAATCATGAAGGTGTACTAGTAGTATAGCTACATTTTTTTAAGCATTTATCAATAAAAACTAAATTTGCTCCTCACTCATGTGCGGGTGGTTTCCAGTCTTGGACTTCTTGTATTACCCGAAGAGATTTTATCGATTGAACCAATTACCACACACAATATAGATGCTATTTATGTAATACAAGATTCAGAGTTTTTGCCCAAAAACAAAATTCAATCCATCCCTCATAACTACAGAGAAAACATAGCATATAAAGACATACTAGCTAGTGAGCATTTGAGAGATTATATGATGCATAATTGTACTACCTCAACAGATTTACCAATTGAACCAACTAACACACATTATAGCTGCAGTTCATGTTATAAAAGTTTTTAATATTATGCCGAAAAAGAAACTCAGTTCATTTCCAATCATTAGAGAGAAAACATAGCATATAAATATCCACAAGCAAGAATTCTAGAGATTAATTAGATGATGTAAACAAAAGAAACATAATGTATCTAAGTAAACAACTTTGGTAACAATTAAATATATAAAAATCTTAAGAAAACAAACACCTATTTCATTTTTCCGAAACTACTCTGTTTCATGTCCTTTCCATGACTCACTCTCAATTTATTAATCTCGCTTTTGAAACGAAACCGACAAGCACATCTTACACTTCTTATTTACTTAACAACTAAGAAAAACAGAAGGTAAAAATGGAATTACAATTTAACCCAAAAAATTAAAAGAAAACAGATCAAACGTATATGAACCTCTTCTTCAGGAAAATTCAAGTGGGTTTTCGATGATTGACCTTCTGATGAATCCATGAAGAATGAACCAAAAAAATACAACATTTTTTCCCCTTTTCTTCGAAGCAGAAGATGGTTCTGAAGAGAGAATGAGAGTCGAGAGTGTGACAGAGAGAGATAATGATTTGGGGAACTTGAACAAGCAATTTCCACTACGCTGTACAAATGGCAACTAACTATACTCACTTACCAGTTTGTAGATAAAAATTTGTATGAAGAAATTTTTTTTGGAACTACTATTATTTTTTTATAACATTGGCATTATTCATTAATTTGCTCTCATTTGTGAACAATTTTATTTATTTTTGGAACATCTACTTAGACGGACATATAGTAGTCCTAACCCAAAAGTGCTTGAAGTCAAGGCAAATACCAAAGCACGCGGTGGGTTGAAATCTATTATTAAAAAAGTTATTATTCTCCAATTTTCTTTTTAAAAGTATATTATCGACTTTGCTTTCCCACATATCATAATTGGTAATTTTTCAAGAATGGGTGAGAAATTACCCAAAAAAAAAAAAAGTTAGTTTTGGAAAAAAAAAATTATAATAATATATAATTGTGATAAAAGAATGAAATGTTGTAATAGGACAACATTAGTTGGGATTTGTAATTGCATGTCTAGCATTATTATTTTAAAGAAGTGTTAAATATTGTCTTTTAGATTGTGTTTTTTATTGTGCTTTTGAACTCAGTTGTTATTTATTTAATTTTTTTAGTGGCTATTGAGAAGTGAAAAGAAATCGACTATATACGTGCGATGTAATAACAATGTAAACCTTAAAACAAGCGATTTATTTTCTGAATATATTATAAGGTTAAATCTTTTATAATTCATTCTGGAGTATAGCTCGAAAACATGTACCAATAAAAATGAAAACTACCTTTATCATTTTACGATACAATCCGAAAGTTAGTTGAGTATAGTTAAAAACTCTACGCTTGTAACTACCAAATCCACCCTCCTCATATAATTATTTGGAAGATAAGATAGAACCACTTATGACCATTACAGAAAGGGGATTTACTGCGTCTTCTGCTGGTTATGGAACCTATCTGCTTCTCAAGGAAAATCTTAGCTCCCTACTAATGTTGTAATATAACCTTGACAGTTTGAGGTTAAGTTTTCAATTAATCTTTAGAATTTGACATTCTGCTGCTGCAGGATGCAGCTGTCTTCTTTGATAGTAAAGGAAACAAAAACATATATAGCGACTCATTTTTCACGTGCGATTTAAGTTTGGTTCAATGACCCATTACACTTCAAAGTGGTGGTGAATCGACAAATTAAATTTAAATTTAAAATTGTTGGTCTCAGCATTGTTACACAAGTAACAAAATTGATTGAACGACCTCAGCACAACATCATGATGACATAAGAGGATTGTCTCACCAAGGTTTTTCTCTAAATTCCAAAGGAATCAAAGCAGAGCATAACCATCAGTCTCTACTTTGAAACTATATCTATTGAATGCTAAAAAACATGAATAACAGAGAGTTTAGTGGACTATCGTTTTTGTACTGGACCAGCCAGCGGCAATAAAATGAAAGAAATCGATCTTGTTATGATGGAGAAACTTTCCAAAATACGCAAGTCTTTGAAGAATTATTACTTTTCTATCACCAACAGTATCGTGAGCCATTTAAAAATTCGAGCCACGGAGATCCTATTTTGGAGTCCTACATGAGAAGTCAGGCAGAGAGCAGACATCCAGTACTGCCGCTTGACAGAAAATAATTCGGAGCTCAAAATTTAAGTTAAGCCAGGTCCTCAAGATCAGAAAACAAAACAGAATGCAATATGTTAGGATTCTCAATAAGGGCGAAAAACCATGTGGACAGTAGCATCCTTTTGGATGTTGTAGCTTGCCCTTTAGCCACTTTCCACTATATACAATACTCTGACGTTCAAGAGGAATATGCAGTTTGTTAAAAAGCTTTTCTTTCAAAACTTTGGTGGTATAACATAGCTGGACATTGAGTATTAAGATTTGAGATTCTTCACAAAATATGAGTTGAATCAATTGGACAAAATAATGAAGACGATAAGACATGAACATGATCTGCCAATCCAAATTGCCACCTCTGACGAAGATCACCGAAATTAAAATCAATGATTCTAAGTGAGAAAACCTAAAAATCACCCATAAATCAATCCCAAATTAAATATCATTTTAATTGGCCACTTAAAAATAATTAGTGACTATCATCTTTTCTTCTTAAAAGTATTAAGACGCTATAAAAGCCAATGTTTCTATAAATAATACTTGCGGAAAAAAAAAAAAAACTGTAATATAATTGATAAAATATATCAACGTTAATATAAAGTCAATGCTTACATGAACTAAAATGCGTGCATGGAGCTTACGAACTGCTAAGAACCGTTGCATCATAAATCAGTGGACGAAAGAAGAAAAAATTACTGTGCAGTCAAACGCAGTTAAGTAAATACCTAGTTACTTTTCATTTCTTTTATTTAATTTTTCAGCATCTCATTTCTCATGCAAGCACTAATTCTCTACTAGGCGAAGCAACACATTACCCAGACTAATAAAACGGAAAGACAGTGTTTCTTGAAAAGAGATAGCAGAAGAAAAAGCTACTGGACTTCTTCTGCTCTGCTTTTAAACACTTAAGAAAGAACTAAGAAAAGGTTACAAAACATGTCTTAATTCTTTCTTTCTCTCTTTCTTTCTTTCTTTCTTTCTTTCTTTTTCCCCTTCTATTGTTGATTGAAAATTAAATTTAACGTTTTTTTGTTTGTTCGGTTTATATTCGCTGTTAGGACTTTTCTGGCGTTCACAAACAAAGAAAATCTCTGTTCAATGGATTCAGAACTCAAGAACGAGGAAAAGATTCAGCAAGATTTGGTAAGTTTTGGGTTTGTTTATTTCAATCTTTATTTATGTTTCATAGATTGGGCCACTGTTTGGCTTCTGGGAAAGTTAAAGAAAATTGTTAAAAGAAAAAAAAAACAAGAAAAGAAACATCAGGAATATGGGTATTTTTCTAATTTGTTGGTTGTTAGTTGTTAACGTGTGCGTTAAGACAGGTGATGAATAGTTGTTTTTCAAAATGTGGTCACATGTTCAATTGATGTAGTCATTAGTTTATTGAGAATTCGAAAGATTCTGGAAAATCTTGTAAGCTATTGAGTTTCTGTCTATCTTTATTTCGTCTCAAAAAATTGGTATGCTGTTTGGCTTCTGGGAAAGTGAAAGAAAATTGTTAAAACAGAAAAACAAGACGAAGGTTTTGTGTATTTCTTATTTGTTAGTTGTAAGTTGTTTACGTGTGTAGTAAGAAAGGACATGAAGATAATTGTTTTTCCAAATGTGGTCACATGTTCTATTGATGTAGGCATTAGTTATTGTTGAATTCAAGTGATTCTGAAATAATGTGTATGGTTATTGTCCAATCAACGTTTTGTAATTCTGCATGCATTAGTTATAGTTACCATATAAGCCTACCGTGAGTCTTTAGAAGGAACTTACAATTTGCCCTAAAGTTAAAGGCTTCATTATACTTGATTAAGTTAAACCTGCAATATTGTTTGGTTGTATATGATGATTTTTCATTTCAGAGATGTTATGATATGTAAATGTGTCGGAATGAAGATGGTAGCAATTCATTGAGTATAGTGTCAATAAGTCATCTAAAGTAGTTTTGTGAATTAATTATTGTCAGTTTCCTTTTTATTTGTCATTTTTCAATATGTAATTAGCTCATCTTTCTGAGTTTCAGAAAGAGGGATCTCAGAATTTGGACCGTGATATGTTGTGCCTAGTTTTCTGCCGCATGCCGATGAAAGACTTGATTCGGGTGAGATTTGTGTGTAAATGGTGGCAGGAAGTTATATCTGATCATGCTTTCGAGCTGGTCGAGTCTCAGAGGAGTTTCCCGGTGTCGGGATTTTTGTTTCAACATAAGGGATTATACTATAATGATTTGGCTATATGGAACCATGAGGATTCCAAGACCAGAGTTATCACATACATTCCGGTTGAGGGTAGAGTTCGTGGAAGACAGCTAGTCCTCAGTTTTCTTCCCGAGGACGTGAAGATAATGAGCTCTGCAAATGGACTTGTTTGCTGTTCTAGTCTTTTCAACGTTCGAGACATGTCAGTTTATGTTTGCAATCCAGTGAATAAAGATCAAGTAAGGATAGAGTGGACAGAGTCTTATTTTCATCGTGCGGAAGATAGCATCTCTCTGGCTTTTGACCCAAGTAAAGATATAATAGCCAACACAACCAGTTTTAAACTGGTCAGACTGCAGAGATTTGGAGCAGCTCGGGATTCCTCTTTTTCCTTCAGCACATATTCATCTCACACTGGCACCTGGAGGTCAGCAGAAGAGCATTGCCGCTGTGGAGGCACACTCAAGGAAACCAATGGCACCTGTGTTGGAAGGATCTTGCATTGGCTGAAGACTGATTGGGAAATCCTGTCATTTGACACAGAAAATGACAAAGCCTTTCTGATACCAATTCCAGATTTAGATATCAGCATCACTAAGGCATGCATTGGGGAATCGAATGGTGAATTGCACTGCATTATAATTGCTGGATCAATTCTGAAACTGTGGAGCTTAGAGGACAATATCAATTTCGAGTGGAAACTTGAATTATTAAGGCCAGTTTGGGAGCTGGGAGAGGAAGACTTCGGCCTGAATCTTTTTCAAACATTGGATCGCTCAAGTTCACAGGTTGATCTATTGGCATATAAAGATGGATTTTTGCTGATTAGGGTGGGTGACAAGGTGCACTTATACCAGTTCGAGACAAACATTAGGACCGAAATTTCCTCCATTCCTAGTATGTCAGGTAGCTCCACTGAACGCTTTACTGTGGTTCCATATTCTCTGAGCGTGGTTCCTTTGAAATTGACCTAGATTGGCTGATGTTGATGGTTTAGTCTAGCTACCAAAGATATGAGCAGCTTTTGAGGAATTCTTCGTGTAACCAAACACATTGTTGAGGTTGCTGTAATGCATATTGACTTTAGCCACAGTAAGAGTTGATGTAATGCATATTGACTTTAGCATAGCTTTCTCCTTAGTTATTTGGGTCATTGATGTTCATACTCCAGCAGTCTTGCTTCATAATTTTTTCATTTTGTTCTCTCGGAAGATTATTGTTACGCTTTAATTTGTTGCTAATTTCCCTCCGCTGATACTAATCACGGTAATTTCACTTCATTTAAGCATACAATGACCCTATTCAGAACTGTCATCACTAAAGTCAGTGCCTTGAAGGAATGATTAAGCTCTCCTAGAAAACTAGGATTAGGAGAAAGATAAACATGAAAACCCTGTAGTTTCTGGATATAAGTTCCCTGTTTGTACACAACCGATAGCTAAGATCTCCTATGCATCAAACCTTGAAAGGGAATCATATTTACTTTGCATAAAAAGCACTTGATGCTTCAAAAACTACGTGATGTTTGTACTCCACGTCTTTTGTTCTCAGCTCATCTACTG
This sequence comes from Citrus x changshan-huyou, assembly GCA_039657385.1. Classification (NCBI taxonomy): domain Eukaryota; kingdom Viridiplantae; phylum Streptophyta; class Magnoliopsida; order Sapindales; family Rutaceae; genus Citrus; species Citrus x changshan-huyou. The sequence goes on along the minus strand of CM077555.1, from coordinate 6,179,618 downwards.
CCGAGCTCAAAAGCGATTACCTGCCTTTGCAAGTAAGCATTTTGTTAGTCCAACGGAACCCAATAATATTTAGCTGAGTGTGCATGATCAATTCAATTCATATTAGTATTTAGTTTTTCGGTGAATATGTCACTCGGCATAACAACAAATCAAATTCCAAAATGAAGAAAAAAATGTCATATCACTATTACAAGCAACAAAATTAGAAACTAATGTAGCAGTCCAAAATCCAAATCAAACATTCGCAATACAATAACCACAAGCTTTAAGGAAGTACAAGTTTAAACTGGAAGAGGTTAGTAGATTGGACAATAAGCAGCATAGATTGAAGTCAGCTCATAATTTATCATTTCCATATATTTTGAAGCCAACGAAGCAATGTCAGCCAGTGATTGTGAGAATTATTCCACTATGAAGCTTTCAGATCATGGGTGCCAACACTAGCCTGTAGCAGAAAAGAATATTTATGTTCAGCCACCACATTCCCAACCAGAATCAGGAACAGAAACTAGATTATGGAAGAACAAGACCTGACTTGAACCCTAGTCTCATTCTGAAAATCGTGTGTTCTGAATGTGCAAATTTTCAAAGCTTTACATTTGATAGAAGAGTGAGTTCTAAGGGAAAAATTGAGATACTTGAAAACATCTTACCAAAAACTTGTGGTTCTCTTCAAGAAGAGGAGCAAATGAAGTACAGAATTTATCCATGTCACAATTAACATCTCCAGAGCCACCAACAACCTCCATGAACTTCTTCCTATCTGGTGCAAGCTTCATAGCGACCTGCAAAGTAGCAAGAAGCATTGCCTCAAAAGAGTGTAAAATGAGTGTGTGTTTTAATTAAGAATGTACAAGTTTTAGCAGTAAAGGTTTTAACAGTACAAGAGGGACATGGATGACTATTTTCTGTTAACATTGAACTCATGCGCTCAAATTATTCCTAAAAAACACAGTGAACTAACTTGGAAGAATTGTATTTCAAGGAAAAAAAGAAGAAAGCAAAAGGCACTAAAAGGAAGAATGGAAAACAAAGAGTTGGATATTCAAGCTTCATAGATTGACTTCTACATACCTTCAATCCAAAGAAAACAAACTGTGTATTGATTTGGCAAGTAAGGTTTAAAGTTTCGCAAATACATGTTTGATCCATAGTTAACAGGAAGAAGACAACAAGAACTATTGTTTTATCAAAGTGAATAAAGCTAGCAGTTTGACTTTGACTGAGTATAATCATAAACTATATGACTTTCAATAATCTAAATAATCATATAGTCAAAATTCCGAGTCCAGCACATGACTTTCAATAATCTAAATAATCTATAAACTAATATTTATTCATACTAAAAAATATTCATCATTTGATTAAGAAGGCATGAGTTTACCATGAAACTTGAACTTGCAAGCCAGCCATGAAATGTTTTCAGGGTCTTGCTGTAGGAATCTGTAGAAACTTGTGTCATTGTCCAATCTGGATGTGCAAATAAGTTGCGAAACAATTCCACCAGGAAATCCATTGCTCTGAAGAATCATAAAAAATGGATTATGTTTTAGGCAATTGACTAATGACATTGATTTTAGTGTCTGGTCAAAACGATTGCATGTCATAACATTTAGCAAAAAGTATTATGGAGTCTCAACAATGCTCAGCAATAACTTTCTAAAGTGAAAACAAAGCTACCCGTTTAAACATGAGTTACATACTAGTGATATAAAAGCACAGGCATCTGCATGTGTGCAGGTCGGGAAAGAGAGCCCAAATTCTACTAGTTAACTTCTTATTCTATTCCTCATCTTTCAGTTCAAAGTTCAAAGTATTTTCATGTATCATTCAGTAGAAAGAAAACAGAGGAAAATATTCTCCATCTTTTTCTCCAATTCTTGCCACTTAGTGACAATGGAAATGATTCGATATTATAGAAACCAACACATTAAAAAAAAAAAAGAAAAAAAAAATTAGATGCAAGACGTGCTGTATACCTTGTCAACCAAAGAAGACCATTGGTACAACTAGATGATCCCTTTGCTGTTTTAGCTTCAACTTCTTCTCCTACCACGCTGTACAAGTTCTTGTATTTTTTGGGATTGGATAAATACTTATTCTCCAACCTCTACAAGCAAATAAATATAAACCCAGTTTGAATGAAATATAGCCAAACATTACCCACAGGAAATCTTTTATAAACTGTTTAATTTCTATGGATAAATAGAGTATAGACTTTTTAACTTTCAGAGACTAAATATAGCTATATATTTTTCAACCACAACAGAAAAAACCAGAATCAAGCTCATAAGCTCTATCTGTATACCATCATCCACAAAGCATTCTAATTATCATAAACAAAATTTTCATGAGAATATGAATTAAGAAAATATATGGTTAATTCATTACCGTAATATTACCACCAATATCTGACTTTACAAGAGCCATAGCCGCTCCAAACTTATCTGACGTAGATAAAACAGAAAACTTCAATTCTTCCCCCTACCTCAAAACTTCAGTCACTTTTCATACACAGGGAATGATGGAAAAAAAATCAATAATGAATTTCCTAATTAAACAATAATCTAAAATATATTTATTTCCTCCTCAAAGTTCATTTTTAAATGAGTAATAAGCTAGTCCATAATCATATGTTCAAATAACATTTTATCAAATTCTAAGACATTGCAGAAAAATAAAGTGAAAATAAAACAAATCAAGATTGATTATTCTTGAATTATTTACCTAAAACAGGCAAAATTAGTTTGCAAACTTCCAAGAAAGGCTTGGTAAGCATCTCGCCCTGCTCAGACTTCACATGCTTCATTCCTTCCAGAGATGGACTAAACACTGTTCCCTCCATTTCTCTGCTTCACTATACAGTAACACAACCAATTAAATGATTCAAAATTAAACCAAAAAATAAATAAATAAATAAAACTTGAGAATTTGATCCAATCAGATCTGAGAGTACCTGAAATGATGTGAGACGAAATGCAGACCGATCGAAGATGAATTGGAAATGAGTGTTTATGTTTTCGGTTGATTCGGTTGGATACTCGATTGAATGGCGAAAATATATCTGAGAATCGGATTCTGCTTTTGAGATTGATTTTTACTTTTAAATTTTGCTTTCTAGAGGAGCTGCTGGTTCGCGATCCGCGCTGCCTGATATTTATACTCCACTGCGGCCTTTCCGCTTGGGATAATTTTGCGTCGGTACACGTGGATTGAGTACATTCGACGGCCGCTGTTTTTTAAATTTTAACCACATAGTTTAATAATATATCAATTAAGTCCTCCACATAATAGGCTAATAGCCTAATTCCATGATTGGCCGCTACCTAAGTAAGGTCCGTTTGAGCTGCAACTGAACCAAATCGATGACGCCACGTTTAGAATCGAGTACATGATGAAACCGAGCCAAACCAAGCTAAAAAATTTGAGTCAGCTTGATAGGCTTTCGTCGGTTTAGGCTTGGCCTTAGAAAACATTTTGGACCAATGTTTTTTTAAACAATTCAGTCTATTTTTGGGACAATTTGAACTTATCATTAGTTCACTTTTAGGCCCATATTTTAAATCAATTAATAATGCAAGATTTACGAAACAAAAATAATCAACTTTACTTTAATATGGAATAATGTTTCTATAGTAAAATAGTGTAATAAGGAATTAAAATAATACATGTAATTTTTTTTTTTCGGTTAGATCGGGTTGAGATTCACCAAATTGTTTCAGTTGAATCACCCGATTGTGATTTTGCAATCTGTAGGCTAGACCAAATTTCTTACAAATCGACTCAAATTGAGCTTATATGGGCAGGTTGGCTAGGTTTCACTGAATTATTTTAAAATGTCCATCCCTAACTAATACAAATTTAATTCATCAAGGGTATGTTTAGCATCCCGCATAACACGAGACTGCATTATGGTACAAACTTGACATCCCACTAATTTTTTTTCTTTAAATTAAACATTAATATGTATATTTATAATCTGTGATACAGGAAATTTACTCGTACCAAGAAATGAGACGGAAATATTAAGTTATTGACTAAAGTTGTACGGTCTGAGATTACTTATTTTTCTAAGACATTGATATCTTTGGATTAAAATCCACCAATATATCCACATTTGTGACTTCTGAGAGAGGAAATTTACCCATGCATAATAATGGAAGGGAAATGTTAACTTCTTGACCAAAATTTTACAATTATAATTAGTTTGGTAATATAACAACATTTGTGATGTGTGAGAAAGTGGGAGTGGAATACGAATTCGTGTAACTGTAGGAACTTGAATCTATTCCCTCAATCTTTATTGAGAGAGTGAGTTACTGCTCAGGGAATGACCTAGACGGCTACACCTATGCGGCACTGGTAAAGAAATTAAAGTTGCGATATAACAAAGCTGATATAAATTCTAAAACCATTTTCAGTTGTGAGAAAGTGGTAAAGAAATTCTTTTTCAATTATCACACAATCACTTCACTTTTACCACTAAAATCCTTCTTTTACGACTAAAACTTCATAAATTAAAGTTGTGATATAACAGAGCTTATATAAATTCTAAAAGCAGCCCACTGTATAGCATGCTATGGCCCTTTATTAATTCTAATATTTTAGATAATATATAGAGCCTTGGAGCTACATAATTTACCCACCATAGTGTGGTGAGGGAAAAAAAAGGGGGGAAAATAGAAAAGGTAATCAATTCTTTAAAAAAAAAGTGTAGAAGCTCTCAGATTTATCTAAAATAGAAAAGGTAATCAATTCTTTAAAAAAAAGAGTAGAAGCTCTCAGATTTATCTAATTGATGGCACAATTTCAATTACGAGAAAATGTGAAAATTGAAAATGGTTTGACAGAATGTGATTCCCATTTAATAATATATTGGCCTTACAATATGCAATTTGCATTCATTCATTCATTCTTTTTCCTATTGTTGTTGCTAAGTTTCTTTTCTGTAGCAAAATAGCAGTGATAGAAGTAAAAACAAAAGCAGAATCAATATTCAAGATTTTTTTTTTCTTTCATTGAGGTTTAAGGCCTCATAAGTCACAAGTATGTTCTAGTGGATCTATCAACACAACTGAAATGGCCAATTTGAGCAGGTGGCAGCTTCATTAATGTTGCAATAATAATATGAATGAATCTCCCAAAGTACCTTTATTTGATGGAGATGATTAGGTGCTTCTAATCACAATTCTTGCTTGACACATCAAATTCCTAACGTATTGGTTACTGATTGCGTTAAGAAACTGAGTGGGTGAAGGTGCATTTTGTGGTATCGCCATCGTCTTCTTCTCCATCATGTTCCTCGCCATCATTTTATGTCCTCATCTTGCTATCTTCCTCACCGTCATTTTTTGAAAGCCCTTGGTATGATTTCTATTCTGTCTTCATTTTGCATGCTGTTTATTTTGCACAGATCTAAGTTAAATCAATTAATTCTATAAATAATGTAACAAGAAAACCTAATTAAAAAAAATTGATTAGTTAATTTGTTGAAAGAGAGCAAAGAATGTAGGTTGTTAGGGTTAGCAGTAGTAGAAGCAACAGTAGCGTAGCAGGAGTGAAGTAGATTTTAGAGATGAAGGATTAGAGAAAAGGGATAATTATTTTGCAGCAGTAGTACTACTAGTAGCAGGACCAAGAGCCAAATAATTTGCCTATTGTAGTAAATTTGCATGTCTAGGGTTAATTTTTCATTGAAGTTTGGGGTTATTAGGAAATGAGTGAAGTAGCAGTACTTTTTTTTGCAACAAATTTATACTTAGAATCTAATTAGAACCTAATTTACCTTTTGATGCAAAATTATGTTTTATTTTATTGAAAAGGGTATCTGTGTTTTTGTTGACTGTGTGTTTTTGTTGAAGCAGCTTGCTGCCACCTCTTTTGTTGCAGAGTTTGCTGCATCTCTTTTGCTGGAACAATCTGCTATAGAGGAATTAATTTAGTTGGTAAGTAAATTGCACTTCTTTATTTTTAGAGTTTTGAGTAGTTAATTAATAGTTGCACGATAGCAATTACTTTAATATTATGGTCCTTTATATGATAGCATGATTTGAAGTTGTATGGGGCTTTATTTGTATGATATGTTGTGGCTATTGTAATCTGTCTATCTACTTGCATTTTGTGTTGTGACTAATGTAATGTGTGGGGTCAAAAATTTAGCTTCTGATGTTAATCCTTTGTTTTTATTGGAACAGCTTGCTGCCACCTCTCTTACTGCACAGTTATTTCCTTTTCTCTTGCTGGAACAGTTTACTGTAGAGGAATTAATTTGACCTGGTAAGTAAATTGCACTTCTTTATTTTAGAGTTTTGATTTCGTTAGTTAATTTATAGATGCATGAAATATGTTTAATATTATGGTCCTTTATATGATAGCATGACCTGAAGTTGTATTAGGCTTGATTTTAGTGTTGTGTTTATTTACTACTGTAATGATTTTGAATACTGCAATGTGTTTAAGTACTTGTATTTTGTGTTGTGACTATTATAATGTGTGGGGTCAAAAAAAAATTTTTTTATGTTGCAGTAAGGGTATTTAAAGTGGCGTTAATTTGTAATTTGCTTAGATGAATTGGTAATATATTCTGATATTTTATTTATTTGTAACATGCTTAATGTGTCAGGATCAGAACTAATTGAAACTGAAAATGGATAAGTCTTGGGTTCATTGTAGTAAAATGTCAAGTGAGTATGAAGATGGGGTTGAAGAATTTATGAAGTTTGCTGTTGGTAATTCTAAAGGCAGTAGCGTCATTAAATGTCCGTGTACTAAATGTATGAATTTATCCTTCCGTGCACATAAGGTTGTTCGTGAACATTTGTTTTTTCATGGATTTGATGTTTCTTACACAACCTGGAGTTGGCATGGAGAAGATGTCAATGACACACCACTTCCTAATGTAGATGTAGATGTTCCATTTGAGTTTATAGACTATGATGACGGTAACACAGTAGATATGGTTAACGATGCTTATAGGGATTGTGCTGCAGATCCTAAAGTATTTAAAGAACTTCTAGAACAAACTGAGAAGCCTTTGTATCCAGGATGCACAAATTTCACTAAGTTAGGCACTTTGGTTAGCTTGTTCAATATAAAGGGTAAATTTGAGTGGTCCAACACCAATTTTACTGAGTTATTAAGTCTTCTAGCCAAGTTGCTGCCTGAAAGTAATGAAATTCTCGTGTCTATGTACGAGGCCAAAAAGACAATGTCCGTTTTAGGCTTAGAATATGTGAAAATACATGCTTGCCCAAATGATTGCATACTTTACAGAAAAGAGTATGAAGGGCTGTCTGACTGTCCTAGTTGTGGTTTATCTAGATGGAAAAAAAAAGGATGGTAGTGTTGACCAATATAGGAAAGGGGTTCCTGCGAAGGTTTTATGGTATTTTCCGCCCATACCTAGATTTAAACGCATGTTTCAGTCCTCAGAAACTGCCAAGGACTTGACTTGGCATGCAAATGAGAGAGTCGATGATGGTAAGCTCCGACATCCGGCAGACTCGCCATCATGGAAATTAGTAGATAACAAATGGCCTACATTTGCATTAGATCCTAGAAATCTCCGTCTTGCGTTAGCGGCTGATGGAATAAATCCACATAGCTCTCTTAGTAGTACATATAGTTGTTGGCCAATTATTCTTATAACGTATAATCTTCCTCCGTGGTTGTGTATGAAACGGAAATTCATGATGTTGTCCCTACTGATTTCTGGTCCTCAACAACCGGGCAACGACATTGATGTGTACTTGGCACCTTTGATAGAAGATTTACAAACTTTGTGGGCAGTTGGGGTAGAGGCTTATGATGCCTATAAGAAGGAGTTCTTTAATTTGCGGGCTGTGTTATTATGGACTATAAATGACTTTCCAGCATATGGAAATCAAGATGCTTGCACTGTTAAATGGTATAATGCTTGTCCATATTGTGGAGTAGACGCTATTAAATGTAGACTTAAACATAGTGGCAAAAATGCATATATCAGTCACCATCGTTGGCTTCCTCATGGTCATGAATTTCGAGACCAAGAGAAAGCATTTGACAACACAATAGAGAGAGAGTTTGCCCCGAAACCGTTGGATGGGGAGAGTGTTTTGCGACTGGTTGAGTCTATTGATTATAAATGGGGGAAGAACAACTCTAAAAAACGCAAAAGTTCTGACAATGATGACCGCATTTGGTGGAAAAAATCCATATTCTATAATTTAGAGTATTGGAAGTATTTACTTGTACGTCATCAATTAGATGTTATGCACATTGAAAAGAATGTGTGTGAGAGCATATACGGAACACTGCTGCATATGGCTAAGGGAAAACATGTAGTGGCTGATGTTGCTTCTGATTAGGAAGCTTATTTGGAAGACGAATACAATGACTTATTTGCCGAGGTAGATAATTTAGCAGATGTAGAAAACGAGGCTCATTTTGATGGTGCTGAGATGGATGGTGTTGAGTTTGATGGAGGTGATAATGATGGTGCTGATTTGGATAGAGGTGATTTTGATGGTGCTGAGATGGATGGTGTTAATTTCGTTCCTCCTGATGTTGATGTTCCTGAAAGCAGTAACTCTAAGAGAGGTGTAAATATGGGAGCTAGGCAAAATAAAAGACTTAAAACAAAGAAGGGAAAGATTGTGGTACAATACAATGAAATGGGCGTTCCAGCAGGCGATGAAGCCACTGAGTTGGCTTCGTTTATTGGGGTATTAGCTCGTACATCAGTTTCAATTCTCTATTCCGATTGGCGTAAGGTTCCGCTAGAGACAAAAGAGCGTTTGTGGAAATCTGTTCTGGTAATTCTTAAAAATCCACTGCATTCTACTTAATCCTTTTGCTGTCATTTTTCAATTATGTACTTTTATGTAACATAATTTTTATTAACTGTCACTTAAACAATCTTCCTCTTATCTAGGGTCGTTTCATTGTTCATCCTAGAAGTAGGAAGCAGGTGATACAATCAATTGGAACAACATTTCGGAACTTCAAGTATATGCTGGCAAAAAACTATATCTGGAAGTTCAGAAATGATAAAAAGAAATTGTATGCACCCCCAATTGAGTACCCTCAAATAAAACGTCATATTTGGATAAAGTTTGTCGACCAACGTTTGTCGGAATCTTTTGAAGTAAGTATTTTCAAGTTAGGACAAGTAATATGTTAGTACTTACATTATATTTACCTTGTGTTATAACTAATCTAATTACGCAGAAAATTAGTCGTGTCAATAAGAACAGGAGAGCTTTGAACAAGTGCAATCACCACCTTAGTCGAAAAGGATACGTTGGATTAATAAAAGAAATTATAAGTGTGTTAAATATTTAAATTGTTAATGAAATGATTTATATATCAGTTAAGCATGTCAATTTTTTGCTTTGTTAAATATTTATTAAAGGTTTAGTTAACTATTAAATTTTGTAACAGTTAACTAATCTAATTTCTTTATCAAAGTAGTGTGCAGAATCAGGGCTTTCTGAAGAGTTAAATGACAGGAGTGAATTATGGAAGAGAGCTCGGATGCTAAAGAATGAAGGATACGACTTTGAAACCGAGCAGATCATTAAAAAATGGTAATCAAGTTTAACTAGAACAAACAGAGTTTTTGAAGTCTGATCTATGCTCATTTAATAATATTAGTTTCTTTATGGTGGGCTATTAGGAAATGCTAGAGAAGGAGGACAAAAAAGACTCATATAATTCGGATGCAAGAAATGACTTACTTGCACAAGCATTGGGAAAGCTTCCTCGAACTGGTCAGATGCAAGGCTTAGGCAAATTTATTTCTGCTTCTATGTACTTTCACTGCCTGCATAGACTCATCCGCAATGTGAGAGAGAGGGAGCTGGATGCTTGGAAAAAATCAGTAGATGAACAGTTGCGAGAAATTTGCAAAGAATTGAAGAGGACACCTTGCCATTCAGATGTTGGAAGTTCCACTTTCCCACATAATATGGTCGATGATGACAGTGAGGGAGATATACATAAGGTACTTTAGTTATCTGTGTTACCCAAATTTTTCCTGGTTTAAGTATTTTTCCTTGTATATCTTCCACTCATTAGAGTTTAAATTATTTACTATTTGTCAATAATGCTGACAGGAGCTGGATAATTTAGGGAAGTCAGCTGTGAAGAAGAGGAAATGGATGTTTGGTCAAAGGGACGAACATCCTAAAGTATCAACACTAAGAAAGAAGGAAGAAGTTCAGAAGAAAGAAGAGCCACCAAAAAACACAACTGCTGCCATTCCGATGAAGTCAGCCAAAAATGATGACAGTGAAAATGACAGTGAAGGAGATGCACATAAGGTTAGTTTATTCATAATAAATGGTTGTATTTTTCCTAGATTATGATTTATTGCCTTGTATATTTACTATTCAATCTAGTTTAATATACTTACTATTTCATATAATTAATCTTCACAGGAGGTAGATAATTTGGGCAAGCCACCAGCAAATGCCGCTGCTGCCATTCCGGTGAAGTCAACAAAAAATGAAGGCAGTAAAGGAGAAGTGATATAAGGTTAGTTAATAAATTAAACTATATTTAAGCTGTTTTTGCCTTTGGATGTGTTATTTCTTTTTTTGTTGGTTAATTGTTTACTAACAATTTGATATCATTAACATCCACAGGAGCCAGATGATTTGGGCAAGCCACCAAAAAATACTACTGCTGCCATTTTGAGGAAAAGTCCAAGACTCAATCCTTCAATCCCAAAGGATTATGCAAATGATGAGAGGAAAATAGTTGGAAGCAGTAAAAAGCAATTGGATTTTGACTGTGTTGATGGTACAATTGATGGTATACAAGAGAGGCATCCTGATAGCCCAACAAAAAAGCCACTTTTGAAAAAGGATAGAGCCAAAAAAGTTGTAGTGCAGCCTATGAGGAACACAAGGAGTGCAGTATTCAAGCACCAGAACAGTCATCCTATGCTGCAACTATTTGGGAAATTGTGTGAGAAATACCTGCCTGATGAAAATGATGGTGTTCTGACATATATGATTGATGATAATGTATTCCAAAGACATGCTTGTGCTTATATTGGGAAGAAAGATTGCAATGAACTGTTGTCAATGCAAGCACTAGGAGTAAATGCTATTCAAGTATATATGGCGTAAGTGGTTTAATGAATTTTCTTTACACTATTTTATATCAACTTAGTATATATTTTTTTTATTGATGCACTGATTTTCTATTCAGGATGTTGGATTCCACCATTCTACCAACCAGAAAAGGAATAAAACCATTTGGATTCATGTGTCCAAGTTTAGTTTGCCCAACAAATCCAAAGGCTGCAGAAAAATTTCGCTCAAAGAGAGTTGAGCATATCCACGACCGCTTGAAAAAAGCCAAAAATGGACAACTCATTCTCATGCCATACAATCCTTCGTAAGTTTTAATTTTCATTTAAAACTTTTACAGTTGTTTCTGAATTTATATTACTTTTACAACTGTTTGTTAATTCATGGTTTTGTTTTCTGCTTTTTTTTCCCAACTGCCTTCTCCTATTGTAGCTACCATTGGGTTTTAGTTGTGTTTGACGTGGTGAAAAAGAAAGTGTTTTATGTAGATCCTGTGCAGTCCAGTCCTGATACTGATTTAGAACAGCTCCTTAAAATGTATGTATGCCAATCCATTTCATGCAATTGATATTTTAAGTTTTTTCAATATAATTAAGAGATAACAGTTTACTTTTTTTTTATATAGCACCATGACACTCTTCACAGCAGAGGATAGTAAGGAAAAATGGAATTATAATTCTAAGATGAGAATTGTGAAGGTAAAAAAAAAAAAACCCTACAGAAACTATATGTGCCTATCGATTACATAACTAAAATGAATGAGATTTTGTAAGTTTTTTTTTTTGGCATGAACAGGCTCCGAAACAAAATATCGCAAAATTGGAGTGTGGCTATTATGTGTTAAGATACATGAAGGAAATAATAGCATATGTTAGTTTGTTAATGAACAATGTAAGTTGATGATGACATTTCTTAACTTTCTTTTATTCCATATATGTGACATTATTTTTGAAGTTTGACCTCTTAATAATCTTGTGATTAACAGTTTAATGGAAAGAAAGTATACACTCAAGACGAATTAGATGAGGTTCGTTTGGAGTGGGCTAACCATTTTTCCGACATCCTTGTTGCATCAGCAAAATGGTTAGTATTAGTATGAAACTATAAATATTAGTTGTAAAAATTTATTGAAATTAAAGTTATAGTGTCAAATTATAATGGTTACTGTTAACAATTGTAGTGTACATGTTTTGCATTCGATAACATTGGGTATTTTGATTGATTCCGAATAGATTGGTTTGCTGGGTTTGGGTTGGAGGGTTGCTGGGTATGTGGCTGGAATACCAGTGGTGTGGACAGATGTTGGGTTGGAAGATGCTGGGTTGCTGCTGAATGTGTGTTGGGAGTGTTGTTGGGTAAGTGGCTGGAATAGCAGTGGAGTGTAGTTAGAAGATGTATTGCTGCTGGAGGTTTTTGTTGGTGTGGAAAGATGTATTGGCTTGCTGCCGTTATGCCAGTGGTGTGGAATGATGCATGTATTGGCTTGGTGGCTGGAATTTGGAAATCTGTTCTTGTAGTTTAACTGGATGAATTTTTTTTTTATTTCGGATGTTGCTTATATATGTATTGGTAGTGATGACAATATTAGATACTAGATGTATTTATTTTGAAATTAACTTGTTGGAATGAGTGGATCTTAATTAATTTTAATTGTTCATTAATATTAATTCTTTTTCTTTTTCTTTTTTTGTGATACTCATTTTTATTAATTAATTACATTTGTAAACATGAATACAAAAATTAATTGTAATCACTTTTTTTTAAATTAACTTTATGACGGGAAATTCCCATCATATGGTCTGTCATAAACAATTTCCCGCCAAAAAATGAATAATAAATTTACAAATGATAACATAATTTCTCGCCAAAACTGAATAAAAAATTTACTAATTACAATAAAAATTTCTCGCCAAAATTCAAAAATTTGGCGCGAAATTTTAAATAAATTCAAATTTTAAGTTAATTATTTTTTCACATTAAAATATTACGTGACGGATATATGAGTATAAAATACCATCGTCAATATATGACGACAAATAATCTGTCATACATTAATGATAGTGACATAGATGACAGATGAAGTGTTTGTTATGCACCCCCTTTTATGACGGTTATTTCCCGTCATCTATTGCCCGTTTTTTTGTAGTGCTATTTTCTTCTTAGGTGTGCTCTCATTTTTTTCATCAAGTTTTTCTTGCTTTTCTACCATTTTTTTAGGTAAGGATTTCCTCTCTTGGCCAGCTCAGTTTTCTAAGTTAGGAGGCTCTTAAAAATTACAAAGGTAAAAATCTATACTCAATAAACCTACTTGCATAATATATGTACTAAGGCTAGAAAAAAAAAGTAACTAACCTTCTGTTCAACTACATCCACCTTGTCATTATCCTTTTCTTCCAAGCAATCAGCAACACCATGGCTAGGAATAGGTGGGAAGGTGCAACTTCCCACATCTGAGTGGCGAGAGTGAGACTTGCCCTCTTCCCTGGAAGGTCCGGGGGGGTTATGGATTCTTTAGTAAGAAAAGAATAAATGCCTTTTAAGGGCATTTACGTGGGGTTTAAGGCCTTTTGATACCCTTTTGAAATGCCCCCTACTTTCCCATGGAAAACTATAGTTTTTTCTAAAGAAAAAACCCCATACAATGAGTTTTCCCTGTGGCTGGATTGAATCCTTCGCGATGGAAATGCCCTCTTCCCCCAACCAACATAGGGGGCTAGCTTGCTTCCCACTGGCGGTGGGCGGGCGAAGGGTCGCCGTAGGTGAGGTAGCCGGGGGCAAAATCCAAGAGTTCCATGATGACCTCCTCCCTTTATGTGCAGCAGCTCATCCCGTATCGAATATTTGATTGTGCCCATGAATTGTGTGAAAGTATTTGGTAGGTGTTACAAGTTTACCAAGACCTTACATATGCCCAGTTCGAAGAAGGTTTCCCAATGATTGTGCAAGTATTTCGTTTCATCCATCTAACTTCAAGGAGCCTTTCTCAACCTCTTTTTTTAGCTTTTCTTGTCACCATAAAAAATAAATTAGAAATTGCATACAGTTGTAATCTATTAACGCTAAACTAATTAAAGAATATTTAACTTTATTGAAGCTCCTCACCATTTTCATAACAATCTTCTCAGTTTCATGGTTGTAACCTCCATTTTTCATTCTCCAGGCTCTCTTCCAAAGTTCACTCATGTCTACTAAGTCTTCTAAAAGACTAGTTTCTGAGCACTAGTGGATAAACAAATCGTATTATTTAAGTCCACTCAATAATTAATATTTTAAACAAATTAACTTAATATAAACTGACAATTATGTACTTACCATATCTTGCATCAATCTAACATATCATCTTTGACTGAGTCGATGATTCAACTTGTTGGAGGCTATTTTCTCATTATTTGCACAACTGACTTTCTGAATAATTTCAACATACCAAGGTGTTTATTGGTATATGCCCAACAAATATGAACAAGTAAGAAAACCTAAGTCAAAGATACTAACTTGAAAGGCATCTGATAAATGTTGATCGACAAACTTTATCCAAATAGGTTTCTTGATTTGGGGATAATCAATTAAAGGTTTGTATAGTCTCTTCCGGTCTCGTGCGAGTGGCACAATATACTTTCTTGTCAGCGTGTACTTGAAGTTATGAAATGTATGCCCAATTGATTGCAGCAACTGCTTCTTACTTTTAGAATGAACGATGAAGCAGTCCTAATACCATATATGATGTTACAATAGTTACCAAGACCAAAACAATTGATTAAAGATCAATAGATTAAAGAATTTGGAAATTTACTTGAATGGATTCCTATAAACGCTCCTTCGTCTTAGCTGGAACTTTATGCTAATCAAAAAGTAAAATTGAAACTGAAGTACGAGCTAAGACTCCAAGATAGGAAACTAGCTTAGTGGCTTCATCACCAGCATGAATACACAATACATTATATTGTGCAAAAATCCTTCTTTTCCTCGTTTTTAATTTCTTGTTCTGCCTAGCACCCATATTCACTCTCTAGGTCGTATAACTACTCTCTGGAGCATCCATATCAGCACCTTCAACAATGTCTGCAGCACTTTCTATACCAACGATTGTATCAGCAACACCCGCCATGTCCTCTTCATCTTCTTCAAAGTTAGAGCCCATAGCATTTAAAGGAACATCAGGATTGGCACCATAATCAAGCATATCATTGTAATCATCATCCATACCATTAATGCTATCATCAAGCACATTATCCTTAGCAGTACCCTTTCCTTTATCCATTTAAGTTCACCTGAAAGATACAAATAACAATTTGCCTTAATAAACAAAAAATAACATCTCAAAGAGCTAATAAATAACATAAAAAGAAACAACCACAGCACCTTGGAACATGTTAACGAAACTAACACATCCAAAAGCTACAATTTGGACAATCATAATTTTCAAAGGTTAGTTTCAATCAAATAATAAATAATAATTAGAATTTCATCCATAGATACTTACTGTCAACTCTGTAAAAGGGTATACCAATCGTTAATCCAAATTCCCTCATTAGAATTTCGTGCATAGATTACATTTTCACCGTCGGCAGATTCTAATAACTCATTAGTTGGAAATTCAGTGGTGAACGAGGGGTGCTCAATTGTATTTTGCACATCATGTTCATTTGTAGGGTTGACATTGCCTCTAGTAGGCATATGACACATTACTGACCACTTTTTTTTTTACTTGGTCAGGTACATAAAAAACTTGTTTGGCTTAAGAAACAAATATAAATGGATTATATTTATACCCCAACCGATTTAGGTCCACCAAGATGAATCCATGTTCATCCTTCTTTAAACCATCACTATTTTGAGCAGAGGAATTTTTAACAAATGCTAATCAACAACCCATATTTCATTTATAACTCCATAAAATGCCATGTCACATGTTATAGGATTTTTATCTTTTGCACTAGCAACATGCATAGCTTCTGCAACTAGAGTTACTTCACTATTTTGAGTAACACGAGTAGAGTCTCGATCTCTTGTTACAAAATGGAAACCATTAATGTCATATCCAGAGTGTTTAACCACAAAAGAAAGTGGCCCCTGTGATATCCAACGCAGGGTATCTGATGTGGCAACACCATTTTCCATCTCTGTATACACTTCCAAGCACGAAACATATGCAAAAGTTGTTGTTTGTTTAATAGGAAGAAATGGATGAGTTATGACTAGGGAAATGTAATGATAAGTGAGCATACACCTTATATAGTCTCAACTTTCTCTGCCCATCTCCAGCTACATTAACTTTACATTACAAATGAAAAAAAAAAAAACCTTCACTCTCTCTATCTTTATCATCTAAAGCAACTTATTAATCAAACTCATCATCTCATTTTGTTATTCACTTAGTTGCTCGCTCGCAAACTCTCCCAAAAAAAAAATTACACTCAATCACTTGGGGCCTTAAACACAATTAGGTGAAGAAGAAGAACAAAACCTAGAATTGAAGGTTTAGAGCTGCAATCCTCTAGTGCGTAACGATGTCAGGGTGTTGATGGTTCACGTCACGTCGTACCATTGCCATTCGTGGTCATAGTGGCCATTTCAATTTCAATTAATGGGCCTGTTATCTGGGTGTTGCCATTCGCTCCGTGCTAGTAGTGGTCGATTATGTATAGAAAACTTAAATGTAGTAAACAATTGGTCGGCTGGGGTTTGGGTGGTGCTAATGAGGTTATCAATTGATAGTGTCATGATGAGTTTCGCTAGGCTTTAAGCGTTCATTGTGAGAGTGACAGTGACGATAATGTGCCAAGGGTTTGAATGCTCTTTTTCCAAGTGAGAGTGAGGATGACTATGGTGAATGTAGGCTGATTGATTGAGGGTGTAACGGTGAATGTGGCTAGGGTTTTAGAGCTGATTGTGGAGTGAGAGTGACGATGATTGTGCCTTGGGTTTTGCGCGTGAGAGTGAGAGTGGTGATGACTTCATTGTGTAGTTTTTATGACTTAGGTTTTGTTTTTTGTTCAGATTTTGGTTAAACGCACCGTTTTGTTTCTTATTGGTTTTTTCAAATATCATTTCACAAGTTAAACTCTGTGTTTAACTTTTTCAAAAATTAAAATAATACTTTTAATTTTAGGCAAACACGGTTAATAGAAGATTTCTATCATAATGTGTGTGACTGAGTAAATTTCTATCATACATATATCATAAATTATTGATATACAAAGATTATATCACAAGTACATCATTAATCGTTTGATAGACCACAATTCTATCACGAATCTATCATACTTATATGATAAAATCATTTCTGTGATAAAGTGACTGTCAGCTATTGTCAGTTTTCTTGTAGTGTCATATCTCAACTTTGAGTGAAAAACTAAATGCGAATCTTGATGTTTGATAATATTTTTCCCAAAAGTCATCTCACCTTACGGTAGATTTTGGTAAGAAAAAGGGGAAGAAGTAGTTTATCAAAATATGATTTTGAGAATCAATTTTATACTTATATAATTCCAGTTATATCCTCCCACAT
This sequence comes from Citrus x changshan-huyou, assembly GCA_039657385.1. NCBI lineage: Eukaryota > Viridiplantae > Streptophyta > Magnoliopsida > Sapindales > Rutaceae > Citrus > Citrus x changshan-huyou. The sequence goes on along the minus strand of CM077555.1, from coordinate 6,162,032 downwards.
ATTAGAAAAATCAATTTAGAAATAAAATCATCCAATGAAAAGAGATTATTATTATTATTATTATTATTATTATTATCATCATCATCATCATCATCATCATCATCATCATCACCACCACAATTACAACTACCACTACTATTACTACTACTGCTAATTATATTGAGATAACAAAATAAAATTAACGATTAATTTTTTAGTTACCCATTATCACACACACAGATTTATAAATGCGTAAGTAAGGTTGCGTTTTTTTTTTTTTTAATCTGAAATCTAAATAAGTCTGAATTTAGTTGAAATCTAAATAGATCTAAATGACATTTTTTTTTCTAACATCTGAAGAGAAAAATCTAAAAGCTAGTAGTTTGACATAAATATCCTTTTAAGTGGCGCATATAGTTTGGCAGCATTAAAGAAAATACTATCATTGTTGATTTTAATTTAATTTTGTAATAAAAGATGTAATTATAACATTTTTGTAATAAAAGATGTAATTATAACATTAACTCACTGTTGCTTTATTTTTGATTCATCACAGTGGACATAATTTGATTTGTTCAATATTTCAGTTTAGTTAATGTTATCATGTGAATAAAAATTTAAAGCAATTAAAAAAAACTTCAAATACAAAAGTATTAGCTCTATACATAATATTGGAAATATATGAATTGTTAATGATATTTTTGAAATTTGAAATTAAAATTTTTCATTTAAACTTCAGACTTCATATAAAAGTAGATTTTTTCTACTTTTTCTATTCAGATAAAATTGTCTTATAATAAGTAATAAATTAAAAAAAACCTAAAATAAATAAATGTCATAAAAAAATTAAATTCAGATTTCAAACTAAAAAACAAACATCATCTAAATTTTATTCTAATTTAGTTATTTACATTCGCATATTAGTTTAACAATGGATGAGCCTATTGAAAACACTAGAATGCTTAGTGCTTTGCTTGATGGAATTCAAACAATTAGAATTACAAAGCATAAATTCATCAATTCAAGGGATGTCCTTTATCAACGAAAAAGGGCAGTGCAAGAGAAACAAAAGTTATTTACTTAATTGGCCTTGGTTCTTAGTTTAAAAATGAAAAAAACTTGAATTTTTTCTCATCTGTACCTTTGTTAATAGAGACGAAGATTAAAGTTGTACTTGGCTAAAAAATTTTAGTTGGGGAAAAAAATCTTCCTAGCCACTTCATTGGGATTTGGGTGGTGAATTCTCTAGTTTTGGTCAAGAATTTTATATACAGAAAGACAAAAATATGGAAAATAGTTGGTGGGGTGAGAGATTTTGTTATACACATTGGTTTACCTAATTTTAGATTTATGAAAATACATTCAAAATTTAATGGAAAGAAAAATGAGTGAATTTGAGAGTGAAACCTTCACATATACAATGGTGGAGAGAAATCTAAAAATTATTGGCGTTAGGGAGAGAGAGGCTTGAAGAAGTCGTGAAAAAAAAAGCGCAAATATATGATAATTTATTCATATTTTTTGAATAATTGTCATGAAGATGATTTGGATCCTTGTTCATAATTAATTTAGTTTTATTTTAACCCCTAGAGTTATCTAAAATTCTCAATTAATATATATAAAACGTTTTCATTGGATGCGTTCTCATCGGGATAAGTATGACAGCAGTGCTAATAATGGCATAGAAATTACAAAATTATAGACTTCAATTTGATTTGGAACTGTAGGGTTTCTTGGTCTGCATCACAGCTTAAGAACCTTCTCCAATGTTTCTTCAAAGGCTAATTCATTCTTCGATTTCTTGCTATAACAGCATGTAATCGAATGACCATGTTTCTTCAAAGGCTAATTCATTCTTCGATTTCTTGCTGTAACAGCATGTAATCGAATGACCATCCAACTTATGTCCGCTAAGCAACTGTCTGCATCTAAATTCTCCTTTTTGCATGAAGCTGAGCTGAACGCACGACCAACAACTGATGTTCTACTATGTCCGCCAATTTCCGATTGCTGCTTGGTTGCAGGTAATGAGAGGCTCTCTCTCTTTCGTTCTTCAAGCATTCACCAACATTGACCAGGTAATCAAACGAATCCTGAAGAATCCAATTTGATGCCTTCCGAGAATAGTAAGCCGCCATATCCTGAAGCTAGCATATGTTCTTCAAAATCCTTTTCGTAACAATGCATCTTCCCCACTTCAATCTCAACAAATAAATCCAATACATTCTTCACCAACGTTCTGTCAATCTCTTCTCCCTCGCGTTCTCTATCAATTAAAGCAATTACAGCATCTTTGACTTTGTCCTTTATAGCTTCAAAAACCAGATCCCGGAAGCAAGAAAGTCCAAATGCATTAAGTTCAGGAAGTGCCATCCGAGGAATATAACCGGCTTGAAGAGGAAGGAAGACGCGAGAAAGCCATTTAGCCAAAAATTTATGATTAGCCCAGCTTTTCAAAAGCTCCCTTAACAAATCATATTCATCGTGCTTCTCTCTCAAAGATGGCAATACCTTTGACGGCATATAATCCTCAAGTATTTGCTCGTACTTATCATACATCTGATCGGGATCTTCATTATGATGAGGACGAGCCGGCTTGCAACAAATATTGTATACAATTGTGTAAAACATCATGTAATCCTCCAAATTAAAGGCTGGCTCCGGCAATCCTTCGGAAATCCTCTTCAATTTTGTGAATCCCCGCTCCAAATAGTCTCATCCTTCTTCGAAGTCACTTGTCTTGCGCTTCATTGCTAATCAAGTCTTTTGATCGAGGATTCAAGAAAAAATTGAAAACCAAGAACTCAATTCCTTCTAATTTGTTAACTTTATTGCGAGGTCAGTACTTGAGAGCTCAATGTAAGTGTCTTTATATAAGGATCTATATCCTAACTAGTCAAGGAAAAGAAAAAAAAAAGAAAAGATTAAATAATAAGTTTCACTAAACTTATATATCTTCTCAAATTAGGAAAAGGATTTGAAAAATCTTCAAATTTAAAATTTTTTAAAACTTTTTAAGAGATTTTGAAACATGGTATTTAAGAAATTTTAAGGTGAGGATTTAATTTGTTTATAATTTTATACTAGTATCATCTCCTCTTATATACATACATATATATATATACACACACACACTTCTTCTTCACGCATATGTCAATTAATTGTAGGAATTGTAGTAGAGAAAATTATTGACATGACAATATTTCAAGGAAAGAAAAAATCTGGTCACTTAGATTATTATTCTTATTCTTCTTATCTTTTTTATTTGTATTCATTCTCCCTTTGCAATTTCTTTGTTTGATCTCGGTTGGCTATCAAAGAAACCCATCTCACTTATTTGTATTCTTATTCTTCCTATCTTTCTTTGTTTGTTTTGAAGACATTGTGTCGTTAGTCTGGTTTTCCAATTATCAAAATTTATCTATAAAATGAGAGGGGAAAAAGAATTTAATTTTGATTTGATTCGAATATTTGCTTACGACGGCAAGCCTGTCTGGACCCTGGAAATTTTTGCTTATACCCCTTACGTTTTTATAATTTTATTAAATAATAAAGTTTATTTTATTTTCAAATATGTCCTCAATTCAACCTTTTTTTCTTTTTTTAAAACTTAAAAGTAGAATTAGAGACTTATTTTATAAGATGATTTGTATATTTATTGGATAAATTGAAATCATTAGGAGGATAAACTATTAGTATTACTTTAACTTATTACAAATATGTTACTTACACTGCAGTGGAAGAATTTATACATTTATGATAAACTATCTACGGTCCTTAATTCAAGTTTTTCTCATCACTCATTAGGAATCAATCTTGATTTCTGAGAACTAAATCACAAAAAACTATAAAGAGTATGAAATTCAATAAACATACCAGTTTTTTATATACCAAAAAATATAAAGAAATACACATATATAATGCAAATGGATGACGTGCAATGATATTAAAAAACATTGTAAAACAAATCTTTAAAATTTCATTCTATCATTTTCAAACTTTAGTATTTTCTTTCAAATCATTTACTTAAGCTACCTTCATTCAATTACCGCTTAATAAGACACTCACTTAACTTTTATACACTTTGGACTCACATCAACGCGTCTCTCGCCCGCTTATCTCTTAACCATAATAAAATATTTAGAGTGTCCTCCTTTAAGCGAGTAGCGGATTCAAGCATCCATGTCAAAACTGTAAAACAAACTTTCTTTCTTCAAGTTCCGTTTGGCTAAAATCCACTTTCTCATTTCACAGAAAACATAATACATTTTCATGTTGATGCTAATGATACATTCACACATACATATGCCCATGTCCATAATTACACATAACACATAACAACACATCATATAAATGCATAGGCAGAGCATATAAATTTATATTCATATTTATATATATATATATATATTGTTTATTATGATTCATTTAGAAATCTAGTTTACTTACCTCCTTACATCCTCAAATAACAAAAGCGTATCAATATCATCGACTTAAAATTAATAAAACACTAAGATATAATTAAATCATAACCATAAGCTCCAATGTCCCCAAACTTCTCAATATAAATACATTTTAAACTTAACAAATAATCTTCATTTCAATCTTAAATAACCAAAATATCCTCAAAATCATAAATTATCGAAAAGATCAGGTTATTTGAACCCACCAAATTACTCATTACACCAATTTACTAAATAAACCTACTATCAAATTTTAAAATTTTAAAATTTTAAAATTTTAAAATTTTACTCTATACAACCACTTAAATATTTAATACACACTTACTAAACTCAATTTTTATAATAATAATATTTTTACTCACTAAATCCATTATATTCATTTATAAATCTTCTTTGAAATCATTTATTTTTCTTAACAGCAATGGAGATGGTAATTAAATCAAAATGAATTTGTTAGCGTAGGTGCTACTTGAGCTTGTGATGATAATCAGATAATTAAAGTGTTGAACCTAGATTAGATTTAATATCCAATCAAGAATCTCCAGGATCTAGCTGAACTCTCTAATCAAAATCTAAAGAAAGGTTAATCAAATTCATACAAAAGAATCACCCAGAAACAGTATGCAAAGAACAACAAATGTAAGTGGTTCAGCTGGAGGCAGCCTACATCCACTGAAGAACAGAGCAACAGCTTTGATTCAATAACCAAGAACAAGTTACAAGTTTAGAGACGAACCTACAAGCAACACACACCCTGATTTCCCAGTCCCTTAGACTATTTATACTAGCTTGAAGCCCGTTACAAAGACCCCCTGTCAACCAGCTGTAATCTGGGTTTGTTAGCTAACGAACTCAGAATTTTTCCGCTAGTGGTAATTGAATTTAACAGCTTTGAGGACACGTGTTGAACTCTTCCCCAAAACGACAGTCTTCAATGCCGTACAGAGTAAGTGAAAGCACGTGAAATATGCGTTTCACGTGCTTTACTTAAACCTTTTGGTTGACAATACAAGTTTATCATACAGACTTGTATGTTTTACAGCTGGCATGTCGTGTACCAAAATAACCACAAACTGACATGACGGTTGACCTCCTGGAAATCAGTTTAAAGCTCATACTTTAACATAAAGTTTTCAGAAAATTTAAGGATTAATATTATAATCAGAGCACATGACTCAATGATTGATGATGAGTTCCATTTGAATGCGCATCAAACCGTAGGAAGATCATTGAAAGTAAAAGATTTCCACTCGTAATTCATGCCTCTAATTAATTAGGATTTAATGAAAACAAGATTATGATTTAACAAAATTATGTTGAATGTATAGATGGACTGAAAAAATAAACATTCTGTTTTTTTATTATATTTTAATATCCATAATTGTAATTTAATTTAAGAGACTTTTAATCATAAAAATTAATCTCAAAAATAAATTTAGTGAGACGTTTGTTGAGTTCAAATAGCCCCACCTTCATCGAAATGCCCTCAAACTCATAAATCACATAAATAATCTAAAAATTCCAAAATTATAAATTACCAAATCATTCTCAATTTCATAAATTACTAATTATTCTCCAATTCAGAAATTACCAAAATACGCACAAATTCAAAAATTATAAAATCGCATTCAAATTTAACAAAATTATCATAATACCCTCAAATTCTAACATTATTAGAATACCCCCAAAATCATAATTTACCAAGTTAATCTCAAAATCGTAAATTACTAGCCTATTCTCAATTTATACAATTACTAAAATACCCGTAAAGTGTGAAATTACAAAATTACCCTCGGATACGAAATTACCGAAATGGCCTTGCTGGTCAACGGTGACCGAAAGTCAACCAAAGGCGATCAGGAAGCTCTAGCCTGAGAGTTCCAACCACGCTGAGTCCGATGGTGGCAGCGGTGACGATCGACGCCCGGCGACGGTGGCTGATCGAGCTCCCAAAGCCATGAAATTTCCAACGGCTGACCGGCCCGGACAGGGCAGTTCCCGGTTCAGTGGATGGTCGGAAAGGACAGAGAGGATTGTGGGGAATAAAATCCAACTGGTGGCCTCACCCAAAACTGGCGAAATAGCGGCGAAACAATGCGGCTTCAATAAGCGGCTTTCCGGCCAATAATCGACGACAATGACGGAATGGAAATGACGGCCAGTTCCCAAGCTTTCTATTGGTACCTTCCTTGGTCGGTAAGGTGCTGGAAAATGGAGATAAATTCGGGTCGGATCGCGCAGGTTCGGGTCGGATCGCTCCCATCTCTTTCCCTCTTTCTTTCTCTCTCTTCGTTTCTCTCTCTCTTAATTCATAGGGGTGTGGGGTAATACATATGAAAAAAAAAATTATGATTTGGTCTATTTTTTAAAAAAAAGTATGTCAACAATTATGACATTGTCATTGGGTGCAATACGAAATACATTATTTTAACTAAAGTATAATGGTAGAGGATAAAATTAATATTGTATTAAAATATAAAATTAATTCTTCAAATTTAAATTTAAATTTAAAATCATCTGGGCTGATTTTGATAAAAAATAATTTTAATTTTTTATTAAATATTAAAATTAATTTTTAAATTTTTAAAATCACTTGTAAACCTCCTAAAGTAATTTAAAATGAACCTTAGAACTCAAATTAAAACTTGAATATTATGATTCTTATTATTACTCAATGATATAATAACAATTAACAATATTTTTCATAATTTCATGATTTATTTCCTTTACAATTCGCATTAAGTTTAGGAAGTTTCCTTCGAGGAATATAACGGACTTGAAGAGGAAGGAAGACGCGTGAAAGCCATTTAACCAAAAATTTATGATTAGCCCAGCTTTTCAAAAGCTCCCTCAACAAATCATACTCATCGTGCTTCTCTCTCAAAGATGGCAATACCTTTGATGGCATATAATCTTCAAGTACTTGCTTGTAATTGTTATACAACTGTTTGCTATTTTTGTCAAGAGGATAAGTCGGCTGGGAATTAATATTGTATACGGTTGTGTAAAGCATCATGTAATCCTCCAAATTAAACGCTGGCTCCGGCAATCCTTCGAAAATCCTCTTCAATTTTGTGATTCCCCGCTCCAAATAGTCCCATCCTTCTTCGAAGTCACTTGCCTTGCGCTTCATTGCTAATCAAGTTTTTCGATCGACGATTCAAGAAAATACTGAAAACCAAGAACTCGATTCCTTCCAATTTATTAACTCTATTGCGAAGTTGGGATTTGGGAGCTCAATGTAAGCATCTTTATATAAGGATGTATATCCTAACTAGTCAAGGAAAAAGAAGAAGGAAAAGACTTATTAAGTTTCACTAAACTTATATATCTTCTCAAATTAGGAAAAGGATTTGTAAATTTTCAACTTCAATTTATATATATATATATATATATATATATATATATATATATATATATATATATATATATATATATATATATAAATTGTGTTTTCCACAAAATCTCAAAAGTAAGAGTTATAATTTCTTTTAAAGCTTGTAATAAATTTAAAATTTCTGTATGTTTAAATTTCTGCAATTTAATTTAAAGCATTTTAATTTCCGTAATTTATTTTAAAGCATTTAAATTTTATGTATGCTTCGCAGACTGATCTGTATCAGATCTTTCATTTTAAAGCATTTTAAATTTAAAATTTGTGTTTTCCACAAAATCTCAAATGTAAGATTTGTAATTTCTTTTAAAGTTTGTAATAAATTTAAAATTTTTGTATGTTTAAATTTCTGCAATTTAATTTAAAGCATTTTAATTTCCGTAATTTATTTTAAAGCATTTAAATTTTATGCATGCTTTGCAGACTGATCTGTATCAGATCTGCCATATAACTGCTACGTTCCTCTGAGGCAACGAGACCAGATCTCAATCCTCAGTTGTATCTTCTCTTCTCCCTCCATCCAATCAGAGTGCTATTTCTGGGATCCAGATCTAGTACTATCTATGAGCCTTTAGATCTGTTGCTAGGCTTGATAAAGAATCTAATCCATATTTGGTAAAGCAATAATTAAAAGGGTATATCGGCGGGAATCCATCGACGTAAGTTCTAGAGGTGAACCCGAATGGGCACTAGTCTGGTCCGCACTGATGGTTAACAAGCCACATACCAATTTAATTATAACTTAAAGCAATCAACCGCGTAACAAAGTACATCCATATTATCCATTTCATTTCTTTTGCTTTTATTAAGATCTGAATTTTTTTTTTCTTCTTGAAACACTATATCCATCCTTCGATCCTATTCCTTCTAGTATCAGAGCCAAGGGGAGGATAGTGTAATATAGTTTAGAGATTTTGTGTTTAAAGACTTGTGTTTTATTTGATTTTTTGTTTGTATGGTGAATTCCTTACTGGTAGTAAGTTCCGTTTTAGGATAAGGATTTCCGCTTAGGGCAGTAAAACCATACATGTAGCCATACTAACAGGACTAAGAGTAGAACATAGGTTTTTATCCATGGATTCTCTACTCTGTAGAGCATCGTCCTTTTCTAGCTCTTCTTCTGGAAGAACTAGTGATTCAAAGAATGTTGTGAATTATGAAGAATTTGCAATTGAAGATTTTAATAAAGCAATTGATAATTGGGAATTACCAAAGGTTAACAAAGAAATGATTTACAAAACAAAAAAGCTTGATTTCTTAAAAAATGATTACGTCATAAAGACTGAAGAACGAGACATCACTCTTTCAAAGCCTTTTGAAACAATTCATTTGTTTTCAGAACAATCTTTAAAGAAGTTAAAAGATAAAAATTTTAATTATGTCCATATCGGTTTAATTCAAGTCGGTATAAAGCCTCTCACTAAGGAAGGACTTAATACTTCCATTCTGGCTGTCCTAAGAGATGGGCGATTCATCTCTTTCGATGATTCTTTGCTAAGTAGCATAGAGTCGAGTCTTTGTAAAGGACCTATTTCATTTAATTGTTATCCGAATATAACAATCTCTTTAAAAGACAAAAACATTCTTAAAAGCATGATTTTACAAATCAAGACCCATAATTACCATATGATTGAGGGATCTGTTCATGTTGCCTTGATTTATAAAATCTCATACAAAGCCATGATTTCTGCATTTAGCACACAACACAAATTCCAGTCGAAAAGAGATGAAACTCTTCTCTTACAGACTGATCTGTCTAAAGCTAACACTGTTATTCCAAAACCAATCCAATGGAAAGACGTCAATCTTCCAGACGAATGGATTCTTGAAGGAGCCACTGCTCCAGTAATTCCAAAACAACTTAAGCCAAATACAGAGTTGCAAAATGTGACTCAGTATTCAGATGGTAAAGTCAAATTATCCTTTCGGAGATCTACATCATCCAAATTTTCTGATAAAGATTCTGTCTCTAGCATTCCCTCATTAGAGAGGAAATTTTCCAAAATCCCTTCTGTTATAAACCTCCCTTTCCAGAGTCAACCTAGGTTTTCCACTTCGGATATACCTAGTTCCTCTATTCACTCTGTTGACTATACCACTAGTGTTCCACACCCAATCTACACTAGCAGTCAACATGATCAAAGACAAGAAGATAATGAACCTTCTCCTCCTACTTCTCCTACATTTTCTGCTGTCACAGAAAATGTGATAAATGTTATTGAAAAAGATTTTGAACTGGATAAAACTCTCCTCCATAATGATTTTTATTCAGATAATAATAAAGAAAAAAGACTTTGATTTTTTAAACATTTTCTAAATCAAAGAAAAGAAATTCAAGAGACATATTATGAGTTTATAAATTCACATAAAATTCATATATTGTTTTTTGATTGGTTTGAGATACATTCTTCGAATAACAACATTTCTTATCCTTTTAAAGAATCAAACCCTATTACTGTTAGAAAGAAAATCTCTGAGTGGAATCTTTCTGATAGCAATAGAGTCATAGAATCTGAGCATCCACCCCTTAGGAGTTTAGCTATAAACCACGGTGAACCTCCTATTGAGATTAGAGCCTCACCTTATAAAATCCCTAAACCAAATGATTCTGATGCGAATTTAAGTAGTATTATTCAACAGAATAATTTCTGTAATACTAACTTAAATACAATAGGAAAACAGTTGACTAGGATAGAAAGCCAATTCCAAAGGTCAACCATAGCTGTTTCTCTTATTAGCACAAAATCGGATTCTGACAAAAAGTTTAAGGAACCTATTTTCAAACCTTTTCAGGTTTCGAAAACTAGCCAAAAGCTTGTTCAAGAGTCAAAATCAGATTTTGCAAAAGCCATTAGAGAACAACTAGATAGGATAGAAGCTTCTTCTTCCTTGTCTAGTAAAGTTCAGATAACCCCTGATAGTGCCCAGTCTAGTAAGATTGGTGTACTAGAACAAGACAATGTTTCTATAGCCTCTTCAGATATAGAAGCATTTAAAGATGAACCATCTACTCCTAAAGCCAACAAAATCCATTGGGAATTAGCCTTACCTACTGTCAAGACTTCACCAAATCTAGCTATAGATAATAGACCGAGTGCTTTAAATCAATCGCGATTTAATGCATCTTCTGTCTATGAGTGGAATATTGATGTTATGTCTGAGTACAACATCTTAGGATTGTTGCAACAGATGACCATGGCGGTTAATGCCTATAAAACACAGGCGGGAACTTCTTATAAAGTTATAGCAGAAATTCTCGTTGCTGGTTTTACTGGTCAACTTAAAGGTTGGTGGGATCATCTTCTCACTAAACAGCAACAATTAGATATCCTAAATTCCATCCAAGTTGATGAGAATGAAGCCCCCATTCTTGATAAGTTTAATAGTCCGATTCAGGATGCTGTTGCCACCTTGATTCTGACTATTTCCCTACATTTCATAGGTGACCCCTCTCACCTTAGAGACAAAAATGCTGAGTTATTACACAATCTTCGGTGTAGAAAACGTAGTGAATTTCAAAGCTATAAAACCACATTCTTTACCAGACTTTTCCTTAGGGATGATGCAAATCATATAACTTGGAAGGAGAAATTCCTTGCAGGTTTACCGACCCTACTAGGAGAAAAGGTTAAGAATTCCATTAAAGCCCTGTATGACAACCGTATTCCTTATGACGAGCTTACCTATGGTGAACTTGTCAGTTTTGTCAACAAATAAGGTTTAAAGATTTGTCAAGATTTGAAGCTACAGAAACGACTAAAATGGGAGCTTAGGAAATCTAAGCAAGAATTAGGTAGTTTCTGTAAACAATTCAATTATGACCCCTTTAAAACTTCTACTTCTAAGGATTGTAATGGTAAGTGTTCTTCGAAACCTTACAAAAAATATTACAAATCAAAAAGCCATAGGAAACCCTTTCAAGATTTTAGAGAACTTTCTTATAAGAAACCCTCGAGGCCTTATAAGAAGCCAAACTTCTCTAAAAAGAAAGAGTTTAGAGCCAAACCAAAAACCCCTTTTAACTACAAAGAAGCCACATGTTACAAATGTGGAAAGAAATGCCATACTTCAAAATTCTGTCGTATGAGCAGAAAGCTCCATGAGCTTGGCAATTTTAGAAAATATCTCTTCGTCTAGGCCAAGCTCATGGAGCTTTCTGCTCATACGACAGAATTTTGAAGTATGGCATTTCTTTCCACATTTGTAACATGTGGCTTCTTTGTAGTTAAAAGGGGTTTTCGGTTTGGCTCTAAACTCTTTCTTTTTAGAGAAGTTGGGCTTCTTATAAGATCTCGAAGGTTTCTTATAAGAAAGTTCTCTAAAATTTGTAAAGGGTTTCATATGCCTTTTTGAATTGTAATATTTTTTGTAAGGTTTTGAAGAACACTTACCATTACAATCCTTAGAAGTAGAAGTTTTAAAGGGGTCATAATTGAATTGTTTACAGAAACTACCTAATTCTTGCTTAGATTTCCTAAGCTCCCATTTTAGTCGTTTCTGTAGCTTCAAATCTTGACAAATCTTTAAACCTTCTTTGTTGACAAAACTGACAAGTTCACCATAGGTAAGCTCGTCATAAGGAATACGGTTGTCATACAGGGCTTTAATGGAATTCCTAACCTTTTCTCCTAGTAGGGTCGGTAAACCTGCAAGGAATTTCTCCTTCCAAGTTATATGATTTGCATCATCCCTAAGGAAAAGTCTGGTAAAGAATGTGGTTTTATAGCTTTGAAATTCACTACGTTTTCTACACCGAAGATTGTGTAATAACTCAGCATTTTTGTCTCTAAGGTGAGAGGGGTCACCTATGAAATGTAGGGAAATAGTCAGAATCAAGGTGGCAACAGCATCCTGAATCGAACTATTAAACTCATCAAGAATGGGGGCTTCATTCTCATCAACTTGGATGGAATTTAGGATATCTAATTGTTGTTGTTTAGTGAGAAGATGGTCCCACCAACCTTTAAGTTGACCAGTAAAACCAGCAACGAGAATTTCTACTATAGCTTTATCAGAAGTTCCCGCCTGTGTTTTATAGGCATTAACCGCCATGGTCATCTGTTGCAACAATCCTAAGATGTTGTACTCAGACATAACATCAATATTCCACTCATAGACAGAAGATGCATTAAATCGCGATTGATTTAAAGCACTCGGTCTATTATCTATAGCTAGATCTGGTGGAGTCTTGACAGTAGGTAAGGCTAATTCCCAATGGATTTTGTTGGCTTTAGGAGCAGATGGTTCATCTTTAAATGCTTCTATATCTGAAGAGGCTATAGAAACATTGTCTTGTTCTAGTACACCAATCTTACTAGACTGGGCACTATCAGGGGCTATCTGAACTTTAGTAGACGAGGAAGAAGAAGCTTCTATCCTATTTAGTTGTTCTCTAATGGCTTTTGCAAAATCTGATTTTGACTCTTGAACAAGCTTTTGGCTAGTTTTCGAAACCTGAAAAGGTTTGAAAATAGGTTCCTTAAACTTTTTGTCAGAATCCGATTTTGTGCTAATAGGAGAAACAGCTATGGTTGACCTTTTGAATTGGCTTTCTATCCTAGTTAACTGTTTTCCTATTGTATTTAAGTTAGTATTACAGAAATTATTCTGTTGAATAATACTACTTAAATTCGCATCAGAATCATTTGGTTTAGGGATTTTATAAGGTGAAGCTCTAATCTCAACAGGAGGTTCACCGTGGTTTATAGCTAAACTCCTAAGGGGTGGATGCTCAGATTCTATGACTCTATTACTATCAGAAAGATTCCACTCAGTGATTTTCTTTTTAACAGTAATAAGGTTTGATTCTTTAAAAGGATAAGAAATGTTGTTATTCGAAGAATGTATCTCAAACCAATCAAAAAACAATATATGAATTTTATGTGAATTTACAAACTCATAATATGTCTCTTGAATTTCTTTTCTTTGATTTAGAAAATGTTTAAAAAAACCGAAGTCTTTTTTCTTTATTATTATCTGAATAAAAATCATTATAGAGGAGAGTTTTATCCAGTTCAAAATCTTTTTCAATAACATTTATCACATTTTCTGTGACAGCAGAAAATGTAGGAGAAGTAGGAAGAGAATGTTCCTTCTCTTCTTGTCTTTGATCATGTTGACTGCTAGTGTAGATTGGGTGTGGAACACTAGTGGTATAGTCAATAGAGTGAATAGAGGAACTAGGTATATCCGAAGTGGAAAACCTAGGTTGACTCTGGAAAGGGAGGTTTATAACAGAAGAGGTTTTGGAAAATTTCCTCTCTAATGAGGGAATGCTAGAGACAGAATCTTTATCAGAAAATTTGGATGATGTAGATCTCCGAAAGGATAATTTGACTTTACCATCTGAATACTGAGTCACATTTTGCAATTCTGTATTTGGCTCAAATTGTTTTGGAATTACTGGAGCAGTGGCTCCTTCAAGAATCCATTCGTCTGGAAGATTGACGTCTTTCCATTGGATTGGTTTTGGAATAACAGTGTTGGCTTTAGACAGATCAGTCTGTAAGAAAAGAGTTTCATCTCTTTTCGACTGGAATTTGTGTTGTGTGCTAAATGCATAAATCATGACTTTGTATGAGATTTTATAAATCAAGGCAACAGGGACAGATCCCTCAATCATATGGTAATTATGGGTCTTGATTTGTAAAATCATGCTTTTAAGAATGTTTTTGTCTTTTAAAGAGATTGTTATATTCGGATAACAATTAAATGAAATAGGTCCTTTACAAAGACTCGACTCTATGCTACTTAGCAAAGAATCATCGAAAGAGATGAATCGCCCATCTCTTAGGACAGCCAGAATGAAAGTATTAAGTCCTTCCTTAGTGAGAGGCTTTATACCGACTTGAATTAAACCGATATGGACATAATTAAAATTTTTATCTTTTAACTTCTTTAAAGATTGTTCTGAAAACAAATGAATTGTTTCAAAAGGCTTTGAAAGAGTGATGTCTCGTTCTTCAGTCTTTATGACGTAATCATTTTTTAAGAAATCAAGCTTTTTTGTTTTGTAAATCATTTCTTTGTTAACCTTTGGTAATTCCCAATTATCAATTGTTTTATTAAAATCTTCAATTACAAATTCTTCAGAATTCACAACATTCTTTGAATCACTAGTTCTTCCAGAAGAAGAGCTAGAAAAGGACGATGCTCTATAGAGTAGAGAATCCATGGATAAAAACCTATGTTTTACTCTTAGTCCTGTCAGTATGGCTACAGGTATGGTTTTACTGCCCTAAGCGGAAATCCTTATCCTAAAACGGAACTTACTACCAGTAAGGAATTCACCATACAAACAAAAAATCAAATAAAACACAAGTCTTTAAACACAAAATCTCTAAACTCTATTACACTATCCTCCCCTTTACAAAGAATGCTTTTAACAGAATTTTTTATTAGTCTAACAGCTTTAGTATGTTCATCTGTCCAAGGTGTGGGATTCTTTTTTAACCTATCATGCAGTGGTTTAGACATCCTATTGATGTTGGGACAGAAATCAAGAACATAATTTAAACTACCTAAAAACCTTTGTAGTTGTGTTTTATCAAGAATTTTATCAGGAAATTTATCAGCAAATAAAAGTGATCGC
This sequence comes from Citrus x changshan-huyou, assembly GCA_039657385.1. Classification (NCBI taxonomy): domain Eukaryota; kingdom Viridiplantae; phylum Streptophyta; class Magnoliopsida; order Sapindales; family Rutaceae; genus Citrus; species Citrus x changshan-huyou. Next base: position 6,146,608 of record CM077555.1, on the reverse strand, counting down.
TCAATAGGCGTAATAGTTCCTTTAGAAATATAGTGACCAAGGAATCTGACTTTTGTTTGAAACAATGAGACTTTAGAACTAGAAATGGCTAGGCCAGCCTTTCTAGTGGCAAGGTAAAAGGTTTTTAAATGTTTGAAATGTTGATCAATTGTTTGAGAAAAAATCAACACATCGTCTATATAAACAATGCAAAACTCAGAAAAAGGATTATAAATATCATTCATGATTCTTTGAAATTCTGAGGGTGCATTCTTTAGTCCAAATGGCATTACAGTCCATTCATACTGTCCAAAAGGAACAGTAAAGGCAGTTTTATAACGGTCTTTAGGGTGAATTTGAATTTGCCAAAAACCAGATTTCATGTCAAATTTTGAAAAAATAAAAGCAGAACACAATTTCTGGAGCAAATCTTTTTTATTAGGTATGGGATACCTAATCCATTTTAATGCTTTATTTAAGGGTTTGTAATTTATTACAAGTCTTGGTGTTCCTCTTTCTATTTCGGAATTTTTATTTACATAAAAAGCGGCACAAGACCACGGGGATCTAGATTTTACAATGAGTCCTTTAGTTTCTAAATCTTTTATCTCATTTTTACAGTGTTGTTCCAATTCCATGTTCATTTGGATTGGACGAGCTTTAGTGGGTATTTGTTTTTCATCAAAAGAATTTTCATAGGGCAAATCTACCAAATGTTGTTTTCTTTCCCAAAAAGCAGATGGTAAATCAGCGCATATTTCTTTTTCAATGAGATCTTTAAAATCAGAGATTTTTCTTTGTATAAAGTCATTTTGTAATTGGCTTTCAATTCTTTGTAAACTTAAATCCTTTTTTAAACAAAACAAGTTATTTTGTTTAGATTTAAGTATGGCATTGATTTGGTTCTGGTAAACAGAACAAGCTTTAACAATATTTAAGTTTCTTGTTTTTGGTTTCTCAATAAAAGGGAAAACAAGTTTTTGATTTTTTGCTTTAAAAGATATACTATCATAATTGACAGTATATGGGGTGATGAGATTTATAAACGGAGTTCCTAAAATGACAGTATGGTGTATGTCATTTGTAAGAAGAAAAGAAGTTCTGAATTCAAAACCATTGTTATGCACTGAGGCATCAACTTTTGATTTAATTTTTAGTTTTGAATTATTGGCGGCTGACAGTCTTTCCTTTGTCTTTTCATGAAATTTTTTAGGGACGATATCCTCTTTAATGCAATTTAAATCGGCACCAGTGTCAAAGAGGGCAATGGTGTCAATTTCAAAATCTTTAGAAAAGATTAAAGTGATTTTAATCAAGTATTTTCTGGTAGTGATTTGTTTTAAAACAAACAGAAAATCATTGGGTATAGATTCAATGTTTTCAAGATTTTGTTCATTATCACCATCGAATTCAACTTCTTTATCAGAATTATCTTCTAATTGTTTTTGCAAGAGAAGTTGAATGGTTTCAGAATCATTCTTTTGTTTTTCTTTTAATTCTTTAATCTCAAGTTTGATTTCTTTGATTTCTTTTTGAAGATCTTGGATATTGGGGATTATTTTCTTTGTTTTCTTTTTACCCAAAATTTCAGTGAGATCGTAAGAATTCTTTTTAATAATTGGAACTTTAGAAGTTTCTGCTTTATTAGAATCTAGGGTTTTTAAAAGTTTATCAAGGTATTCCTTTTGAAGATTCGGATCAGAAATATGTTTAACAAGCTCAAGAAAGATTTCTTGGTCTTTGGTCAAAACATTGATTTTCTTTAAATAAGAATCTGAATTACTGGTGTCGGAATCACTAGAAGAAACAGATTCAGAGTCATTTAACTCATCAATCTGTAGAGGTTCGCTATCTCCCGTCATGGAAGACTCAGAGTCAGAGGACTCTATTAGTAAAGGGGCAATTTTAGAAAATATCTCTTCGTCTAGGCCAAGCTCATGGAGCTTTCTGCTCATACGACAGAATTTTGCAGTATGGCCTTTCTTTCCACATTTGTAACATGTGGCTTCTTTGTAGTTAAAAGGGGTTTTTGGTTTGGCTCTAAACTCTTTTTTTTTTAGAAGTTGGGCTTCTTATAAGGCCTCGAAGGTTTCTTACAAAAAAGTTCTCTAAAATCTTGAAAGGGTTTCCTATGACTTTTTTATTTGTAATGGTTTTTGTAAGGTTTCGAAGAACACTTACCATTACAATCCTTAGAAGTAGAAGTTTTAAAGGGGTCATAATTGAATTGTTTACAGAAACTACCTAATTCTTGCTTAGATTTCCTAAGCTCCCATTTTAGTCGTTTCTGTAGCTTCAAATCTTGACAAATCTTTAAACCTTCTTTGTTGACAAAACTAACAAGTTCACCATAGGTAAGCTCGTCATAAGGCCTCGAGGGTTTCTTACAAAAAAGTTCTCTAAAATCTTGAAAGGGTTTCCTATGACTTTTTGATTTGTAATGGTTTTTGTAAGGTTTCGAATAACACTTACCATTACAATCCTTAGAAGTAGAAGTTTTAAAGGGGTCATAATTGAATTGTTTACAGAAACTACCTAATTCTTGCTTAGATTTCCTAAGCTCCCATTTTAGTCGTTTCTGTAGCTTCAAATCTTGACAAATCTTTAAACCTTCTTTGTTGACAAAACTGACAAGTTCACCATAGGTAAGCTCGTCATAAGGAATACGGTTGTCATACAGGGCTTTAATGGAATTCCTAACCTTTTCTCCTAGTAGGGTCAGTAAACCTGCAAGGAATTTCTCCTTCCAAGTTATATGATTTGCATCATACAGGGCTTTAATGGAATTCCTAACCTTTTCTCCTAGTAGGGTCGGTAAACCTGTAAGGAATTTCTCCTTCCAAGTTATATGATTTGCATCATCCCTAAGGAAAAGTCTGGTAAAGAATGTGGTTTTATAGCTTTGAAATTCACTAAGTTTTTTACACCGAAGATTGTGTAATAACTCAGCATTTTTGTCTCTAAGGTGAGAGGGGTCACCTATGAAATGTAGGGAAATAGTCAGAATCAAGATGGCAACAGCATCCTGAATCGGACTATTAAACTCATCAAGAATGGGGGCTCTATTCTCATCAACTTGGATGGAATTTAGGATATCTAATTGTTGCTGTTTAGTGAGAAGATGATCCCACCAACCTTTAAGTTGACCAGTAAAACCAGCAACGAGAATTTCTGCTATGGCTCTATCAGAAGTTCCCGCCTGTGTTTTATAGGCATTAGCTGCCATGGTCATCTGTTGCAACAATCCTAAGATGTTGTACTCAGACATGCCATCAATATTCCACTCATAGACAGAAGATGCATTAAATCGCGATTGATTTAAAGCACTCGGTCTATTCTCTATAGATAGATCTGGTGGAGTCTTGACAGTAGGTAAGGCTAATTCCCAATGGATTTTGTTGGCTTTAGGAGCAGATGGTTCATCTTTAAATGCTTCTATATCTGAAGAGGCTATAGAAACATTGTCTTGTTCTAGTACACCAATCTTACTAGACTGGGCACTATCAGGGGCTATCTGAACTTTACTAGACGAGGAAGAAGAAGCTTCTATCCTATCTAGTTGTTCTCTAATGGCATTTGTAAAATCTGATTTTGACTCTTGAACAAGCTTTTGGCTAGTTTTCGAAACCTGAAAAGGTTTGAAAATAGGTTCCTTAAACTTTTTGTCAGAATCTGATTTTGTGCTAATAGGAGAAACAACTATGGTTGACCTTTGGAATTGGCTTTCTATCATAGTCAATTGTTTTCCTATTGTATTTAATTTAGTATTACAGAAATTATTCTGTTGAATAATACTACTTAAATTCGCATCAGAATCATTTGGTTTAGGGATTTTATAAGGTGAGGCTCTAATCTCAACAGGAGGTTCACCGTGGTTTATAGCTAAACTCCTAAGAGGTGGATGCTCAGATTCTATGACTCTATTGCTATCAGAAAGATTCCACTCAGGGATTTTCTTCCTAACAGTAATAGGGTTTGATTCTTTAAAAGGATAAGAAATGTTGTTATTCGAAGAATATATCTCAAACCAATCAAAAAACAATATATGAATTTTATGTGAATTTACAAATTCATAATATGTCTCTTGAATTTCTTTTCTTTGATTTAGAAAATGTTTAAAAAACCAAAGTCTTTTTTCTTTATTACTGTCTGAATAAAAATCATTGTGGAGAAGAGTTTTATCCAGTTCAAAATCTTTTTCAATGACATTTATAACATTTTCTGTGACTGCAGAAAACGTAGGAGAAGTTGGAGGAGAAGGTTCCTTCTCTTCTTGTCTTTGTTCATGTTGACTGCTAGTGTAGATTGGGTGAGGAACACTAGTGGTATAGTCAACAGAGTGTATAGAAGAACTAGGTATATCCGAAGTGGAAAACCTAGGTTGACTCTGGAAAGGGAGGTTTATAACAGAAGGGATTTTGGAAAATTTCCTCTCTAATGAGGGAATGCTAGAGACAGAATCTTTATCAAAAAATTTGGATGATGTAGATCTCCGAAAGGATAATTTGACTTTACCATCTGAATACTGAGTCACATTTTGCAACTTTGTATTTGGCTCAAGTTGTTTTAGAATTACTGGAGCAGTGGCTCCTTCAAGAATCCATTCGTCTGGAAGATTGACGTCTTTCCATTGGATTGGTTTTGGAATAACAGTGTTGGCTTTAGATAGATCAGTCTGTAAGAGAAGAGTTTCATCTCTTTTCGACTGGAATTTGTGTTGTGTGCTAAATGCAGAAATCATGGCTTTGTATGAGATTTTATAAATCAAGGCAACAGGGACAGATCCCTCAATCATATGGTAATTATGGGTCTTGATTTATAAAATCATGTTTTTAAGAATGTTTTTGTCTTTTAAAGAGATTGTTATATTCGGATAACAATTAAATGAAATAGGTCCTTTACAAAGACTCGACTCTATGCTACTTAGCAAAGAATCATCGAAAGAGATGAATCGCCCATCTCTTAGGACAGTCAGAATGGAAGTATTAAGTCCTTCCTTAGTGAGAGGCTTTATACCGACTTGAATTAAACCGATATGGACATAATTAAAATTTTTATCTTTTAACTTCTTTAAAGATTGTTCTGAAAACAAATGAATTGTTTCAAAAGGCTTTGAAAGAGTGATGTCTCGTTCTTTAGTCTTTATGACGTAATCATTTTTTAAGAAATCAAGCTTTTTTGTTTTGTAAATCATTTCTTTGTTAACCTTTGGTAATTCCCAATTATCAATTGCTTTATTAAAATCTTCAATTACAAATTCTTCAGAATTCACAACATTCTTTGAATCACTAGTTCTTCCAGAAGAAGAGCTAGAAAAGGACGATACTCTACAGAGTAGAGAATCCATGGATAAAAACCTATGTTCTACTCTTAGTCCTGTCAGTATGGCTACAGATACGATTTTACTGCCCTAAGCGGAAATCCTTATCCTAAAACGGGACTTACAACCAGTAAGGAATTCACCATACAAACAAAAAATCAAATAAAACACAAGTCTTTAAACACAAAATCTCTAAACTATATTACACTATCCTCCCCTTGGCTCTGATACCAGAAGGAAATAAAGAAGATGAACTTTCACCAGAAACAACCACATTTTGAGAAGATGGTTTTGAAATCTCTTTAGGAATATTTTCTTTAGGAGAAATTTGGCTTTGAGAAAAACTTTGTAGAGCGAGCATAAGCTCAGGAGATTTAGAAATGGATTTCATCCATTCATTTACCTGCTCATGTGAGGCAAGCGCTTTATATATATATATATATAGTACATAAAAACTTATTCTCACTTGATGTATGAGTTTTTACTCCTGTCCTCCTATCTATATTTTATTTAGATGTCAAAAACATAACGTTTTTAAAACTAACTGAAATTACTAACCGACGAAAAAAGTTAACTTCATGTTAGTCACTTTTCAATCTCTCATGAAAAACTGCACTTCTTCTTCACGCATATGTCGATTAAATTTTATTAATAAATTATAGCAGAGAAAATTATCGACATGACAATATTTCAAGGAAAGAAAAAATCTAGTCACTTAAATTATTATTCTTATTCTTCTTCTTTTTTTTTTTACTTGTATTCATTCTCCCTTTGCCATTTCTTTTTTTGATCTCGATTGGCTATCAAAGAAACCCATCTAACCATTTTGTTTTCAAGACTTTGTGTCGTTAGTCTAGTTTTCCAATTATCGAAATTTAGCTATAAAATGAGAGGAGAAAAAGAATTTAATTTTGATTTGATTCGAATTTTTGCTTAAGACAGCAAGCCTGGGCTAGACCCCGGAAACTTTTGGATATACCCCTTGCATTTTTATAATTTTATTAAATAATAAAATTTATTTTATTTTCAAATATGTCCTCAATTCAACTTTTTTTTTCTTTTTTTAATACTTCAAAGTAGGATTAGATATTTATTTTATAACATGATTCAATTGTATATTTATTGGATAAACTGAAATCATTAGGATGCTAAAATATTAGTACAGATAAATACTTAATATACACTTACTAAACTCAATTTTTATAATAATAATATTTTTACTCGCTAAATCCATTAAATCCATTTATAAATCTTCATTGAAATCATTTATTTTTTTTAACACCGATGGAGATGGTAATTAAATCAAAATGAATTTGTTAGCATAGGTGCTACTTGAGCTTGTGATGATAATCAGATAATTGAGAATCAGCCATGCCTATTGTTAGCGGAGAGGCTGAGCTACCATTGGTGAATGGTGATGCGGCTTAGCTTAATTCGGCTCCACTAAATGGCCAAATTGAAAAGAAAAGAAATTTAACCCGTCAATTAAAATCAAATTTGCTTTTGATTAATGATAATTAAAGTTTTCAGAAAATTTAAGGATTAATATTATAATCAGAGCACATGACTCAATGATCGATGATGAGCTCCATTTGAATGCGCATCAAACCGTAGGAAGATAATTGAAAGTAAAAGATTGCCACTCCTAATTCATGCCTCTAGTTAATTAGGATTTAACGAAAATAAGATTATGATTTAACAAAATTATGTTGATGTATAGATGGGCTGAAAAAATTAAAATTCTGTTTTTTTTATTATATTTTAATATCGATAATTGTAATTTAATTTAAGAGTATTTTAATCAATAAAAAATTAATCTCAAAAATAGATTTAGTGAGCCGTTTGTTGAGTTCAAATAACCCAACCTTTATCGAAATGCCCTCAAACTCATAAATCACATAAATAATCTAAAAATTCGAAAATTATAAACTACCAAATCATTCTCAATTTCATAAATTACTAATTTTTCTCCAATTCAGAAACTACCAAAATATGCAAAAATTCAAAAATTATAAAATCGCCTTCAAATTTAACAAAATTACCAAAATACCCTCAAATTCTAACATTATTAGAATACCCCCAAAATCATAATTTACCAAGTTAATCTCAAAATCGTAAATTACCAGCCTATTCTCAATTTATACAATTACTAAAATACCCGCAAAGTGTGAAATTATAAAATTGCCCTCGGATACGAAATTACCGAAATGGCCTTGCTGGTCAACGGTGACCGAAAGTCAACCAAAGGCGGTCGGGAAGCTCTAGCCTGAGAGTTCCAACCACGATGAGTCCGATGGTGGCGGCGGTGACGATCGACGCGCGGCGACGGTGGCTGATCGAGCTCCCAAAGCCATGAACTTTCCAACGGCTGACCGGCAGGGACAGGGCAGTTCCCGGCTCAGTGGATGGTCGGAAAGGACAGAGGGGATTGTGGGGAACAAAATCCAACTGGTGGCCTCACCCAAAACTGGCGGAACAGCGGCGAAACAATGCGGCTTCACTGCAAAATTTTGCGGCTTCAATAAACGGCTTTCCGGCCAATAATCGACGGCAATGACGGAATGGAAATGACGGCCAGTTCTCAAGCTTTCTATTGGTACCTTCCTTGGTCGGTAAGGTGGCTGGAAAATGGAGATAAATTCGGGTCCGATCGCAAAGGTTCGGGTCCGATCGCTCCCATCTCTTTCCCTCTTTCTTTCTCTCTCTTCGTTTCTCTCTCTCTTAATTCATAGGGTGGGGTAATACATATGAAAAAAAAATTATGGTTTGGTTTATTTTAAAGAAAAAGGTATGTCAACAATTATGACATTGTCATTGGGTGCAATACGAAATACATTATTTTAACTAAAGTATAATGGTAGAGGATAAAATTAACATGGTATTAAAATATAAAATTAATTCTCTAAATTTAAATTTAAAATCATATGGGCTGATTTTGATAAAAAATAATTTTAAATTTTTTATTAAATATTAAAATTAATTTTAAAAATTTTAAATTTATTTTTAAATCTTCTAAAGTAATTTAAAATAAACCTTAGAACTCAAATTAAAACTTGAATATTAAGATTCTTATTATTACTCAATGATATAATAACAATTAACAATATTTTCATAATTTCATGATTTATTTCCTTTACAATCGCATTAAGTTTAGAAAGTTTCCTTCGAGGAATATAACCGAATTGAAGAGGAAGGAAGACGCGTGAAAGCCATTTAACCAAAAATTCATGATTAGCCCAATTTTTCAAAAGCTCCCTCAACAAATGATACTCATCGTGCTTCTCTCTCAAATATGGCAATGCCTTTCATGGCATATAATCTTGAAGTACTTGCTTTTACTTGTCATACAGTTGTTTCGGATCTTCATCAAGAGGACGAGCCAACTGAGAACAAATATTGCATACGGTTGTGTAAAGGATAAAAGATCATTTAATCTCTATATTTTAAGATTAATATTTATTTAGTCCTTGTATTTTTTAAAATCTCTGCCGTTAAAGTATTGATATTCATACTGTTACTTTTTATTTCTTTTGTCTTACTTTAACAATATTGTCCTTTTATAATAATTTTTTTGCTTGGATATTAATCAAAAGAAAATAATTAAATTACTAATTTAGCCTTAAAAATAAAAATAAAAAATTTATATTAATTTTTAATTTTTAAAAATTAAATTGTCATAAATTGTATGCAAACTACCAAGTATGTTAATGGAGCTTGCAAAAAAATTATAATAAACTAATGGCAAATTAACGGAAGAATACTTTACACTATTATTTAAAATATAGGGATGAAATATGTATTATATTAAATCCTAAGGGTGAAAATGACATTTTTTGTTCTGTTGCTTTTGCTTGACGGAATTCAAACAATTAGGATTACAAAGCACAAATTCATCCACTTAAGGGATTTTCTTTATCAACGAAACGAGGTAAGTGCAGGAGGACAAAAGTTGTTTGCTTGATAGGCCTTGATTGTTGGCCCAAAAGTTTTAGCTGGAAAATAACTTCCAAGCCCATATTCTTGTGATCTGGGAAGTGAATTCTCTATTCTTAGACAAGAACTTTATATGCAGAAAGAAAAATAAGAAAAATGGTTGGTTGGTGGGGTGAGAGATTTTGTTATACACATTGGCTTATCAAATTGGATTCATGAAATACATTCAAAATTTATTGAAAAGTAAACTTAACGAATGGTGAAGAGAAATCTCAAAATAATTGGGGATAGGGAGAGAAAGGACTGAAGAAGTCGCTAAAAAAAAAAAATTAGAAAGGAAAAGAAGAACAAATAATGATAACTTATTCATATTCTTTCGTATGAACCACAATGCAACGAATAATTGTCAAGAAGGAAATTTCTACCTATTACTATTTTGTTCATAATTAGGTCTTAGCTCTATCTTTATCTATAGGGTTGTCTAAAATTTTTAATTAATGTATAAAACATATTCATCGGCACGCGTACTCATCATCATGATATCTATGGCAGCAATGCCAATTAATTAGTGCTCCAGGAAAAAAAAAAAATCCAATGGAATAGAAATTATAAAATTAATAGACTTGAAATTGACTAGGAACTTTAGGGTTTCTTAGTGTGCATCACAACCTCAGAACCTACTCCAATGTTTCTCCAATGCCTAATTCATTCCTCGATTTCTCGCTGTCACAGCAGATCATCGAATGATCATCCACCTTATCTCCTCTAGGCAATTGTCTGCATCCAAATTCTCCTTCTTCAAGAAGCTGACTTGCACGCACCACCAACAACTCATGTTCTAGTATGTCCGTCAATTTCCGCTCGCTGCTTAGTTGCAGGTAATGAGACGCTCTCCCTCTTTCTTTCTTCAAGCATTCACCAACCTTGAGCATGTAATCTTCACTCGAATCCTGAAGAATCCAATTTGATGCCTTGCGAGAATAATAAGCCACCGTATTCTGAAGCATATGTTCTTCAAAATCCTTTTCGTAACAATGCATCTTCCCCTCGTCAATCTCAACGAATAAATTCAATACATTCTTCACCAACGTTCTGTCAATCTCTTCTCCCTCGCGTTCTCTATCGATTAAAGCAATTACAGCATCCTTGACTTTGTCCTTTACAGCATCAAACACCAGATCCCGGAAGCAAGAAAGTCCAAACGCATTAAGTTTAGGAAGTTTCCTTCGAGTAATATAAGCGCCTTCACCTTGAAGAGGAAGGAAGACGAGTGAAAGCCATTTAACCAAAAATTTATGATTAGCCCAGCTTTTCAAAAGCTCCCTCAACAAATCATACTCATCGTGCTTCTCTCTCAAAGATGGCAATACCTTTGATGGCATATAATCTTCAAGTACTTGCTTGTAATTGTTATACAACTGTTTGCTATCTTTGTCAAGAGGATAAGTCGGCTGGGAATTAATATTGTATACGGTTGTGTAAAGCATCATGTAATCCTCCAAATTAAACGCTGGCTCCGGCAATCCTTCGAAAATCCTCTTCAATTTTGTGATTCCCCGCTCCAAATAGTCCCATCCTTCTTCGGAGTCACTTGCCTTGCGATTCATTGCTAATCAAGTTTTTCGATCGACGATTCAAGAAAAAATGAAAACCAAGAACTCAATTCCTTCCAATTTATTAACTCTATTGCGAAGTTGGGACTTGAGAGCTCAATGTAAGCGTCTTTATATAAGGATGTATATCCTAACCAGTCAAGGAAAAGGAAAGCCTAACTAGTCAAGGAAAAGGAAGAAGGAAAAGACTTATTAAGTTTCACTAAAGTTATATATCTTCTCAAATTAGGAAAAGGATTTGAAAATCTTCAACTTCAATTTTTTTTTTCCTAAACTTTATAAGAGATTTTGAAACATGGTATTTAAGAAATTCTAAGGTGAGTATTTAATTTTTTTATAATTTTATATTAATAAGATGTTTTTAAATTTGTGTTAATAAATTTAATCTTACCTATCACCATCACCTCCTCTTATATATATATATATATATATATATATATATATATATATATAACTTTTTTAGTATATAAAAACTTATTCTCACTTGATGTATGAGTTTCTACCCCTGTCCTCCTATCTATATTTTATTTAGATGTCAAAAACATAACGTTTTTAAAACTAACTGAAATTACTAACTGACGAAAAAAGTTAACTTCATGTTAGTCACTTTTCAATCTCTCATGAAAAACTGCACTTCTTCTTCATGCATATGTCAATTAAATTTTAATAATAAATTATAGCAGAGAAAATTATCGACATGACAATATTTTAAGGAAAGAAAAAATCTAGTCACTTAAATTATTATTCTTATTGTTTCTTTTTTTTTTTACTTGTATTCATTCTCCCTTTGCCATTTCTTTTTTTAATCTCGATTGGCTATCAAAGAAACCCATCTAACCATTTTGTTTTCAAGACTTTGTGTCGTTAGTCTAGTTTTCCAATTATCGAAATTTAGCTATAAAATGAGAGGAGAAAAAGAATTTAATTTTGATTTGATTCGAATTTTTGCTTAAGACAGCAAGCCTGGGCTAGACCCCGGAATATTTTGGATATACCCCTTACATTTTTATAATTTTATTAAATAATAAAATTTATTTTATTTTCAAATATGTCCTCAATTCAACTTTTTTTTTCTTTTTTTAATACTTCAAAGTAGGATTAGAGACTTATTTTATAAGATGATTCAATTGTATATTTATTGGATAAATTGAAATCATTAAGATGCTAAAATATTAGTACGGATAAATACTTAATATACACTTACTAAACTCAATTTTTATAATAATAATATTTTTACTCACTAAATCCATTAAATTCATTTATAAATCTTCATTGAAATCATTTATTTTTTTTAACACCGATAGAGATGGTAATTAAATGAAAATGATTTTGTTAGCGTAGGTGCTACTTGAGCTTGTGATGATAATCTGATAATTGAGAATCAGCCATGCCTATTGTTAGCGGAGAGGCTGAGCTACCATTGGTGAATGGTGATGCGGCTTAGCTTAATTCGGCTCCACTAAATGGCCAAATTGAAAAGAAAAGAAATTTAACCCGTTAATTAAAATCAAATTTGCTTTTGATTAATGATAATTAAAGTTTTCAGAAAATTTAAGGATTAATATTATAATCAGAGCACATGACTCAATGATCGATGATGAGCTCCATTTGAATGCGCATCAAACCGCAGGAAGATAATTGAAAGTAAAAGATTGCCACTCGTAATTCATGCCTCTAGTTAATTAGGATTTAATGAAAATAAGATTATGATTTAACAAAATTATGTTGAATGTATAGATGGGCTGAAAAAATAAATACTGTTTTTTTTATTATATTTTAATATCCATAATTATAATTTAATTTAAGAATATTTTAATCATAAAAATTAATCTCAAAAATAAATTTAGTGAGCCGTTTGTTGAGTTCAAATAGCCCAACCTTCATCGAAATGCCCTCAAACTCATAAATCACATAAATAATCTAAAAATTCCAAAATTATAAATTACCAAATCATTCTCAATTTCATAAATTACTAATTATTCTCCAATTCAGAAATTACCAAAATATGCACAAATTCAAAAATTATAAAATCGCCTTCAAATTTAACAAAATTACCAAAATACCCTCAAATTTTAACATTATTAGAATACCGCCAAAATCATAATTTACCAAGTTAATCTCAAAATCGTAAACTACCAGCCTATTCTCAATTTATACAATTACTAAAATACCCGCAAAGTGTGAAATTACAAAATTACCCTCGGATACGAAATTACCGAAATGGGCCTGCTGGTCAGCGGTGACCGAAAGTCAACCAAAGGCGGTCGGGAAGCTCTAGCCTGAGAGTTCCAACCACGCTGAGTCCGATGGTGGTGGCGGCGGTGACGATCGACGCGCGGCTACGGTGGCTGATCGAGCTCCCAAAGCCATGAACTTTCCAACGGCTGACCGGCCGGGACAGGGCAGTTCCCGGTTCAGTGGATGGTCGGAAAGGACAGAGGGGATAGTGGGGAACAAAATCCAACTGGTGGCCTCACCCAAAACTGGCGGAACAGCGGCGAAACAATGCGGCTTCACCGCAAAATTTTGCGGCTTCAATAAACGGCTTTCCGGCCAATAATCGACGGCAATGATGGAATGGAAATGACGGCCAGTTCTCAAGCTTTCTATTGGTACCTTCCTTGGTCGGTAAGGTGGCTGGAAAATGGAGATAAATTTGGGTCCGATCGCGCGGGTTCGGGCCGGATCGCTCCCATCTCTTTCCTCTTTCTTTCTCTCTCTTCGTTTCCCTCTCTCTTAATTCATAGGGGCGTGGGGTAATAATATGAAAAAAAAATATGGTTTGGTCTATTTAAAAAAAAAAAAGTATGTCAACAATTATGACATTGTCATTGGGTGCAATACGAAATACATTATTTTAATTAAAGTATAATGGTAGAGGATAAAATTATTATTGTATTAAAATATAAAATTAATTCTCTAAATTTAAATTTAAAATCATATGGACTGATTTGATAAAAAAATAATTTTAATTTTTTTATGAAATATTAAAATTAATTTTTAAATTTTTAAAATCACTTTTAAATCTCCTAAAGTAATTTAAAATGAACCTTAGAACTCAAATTAAAACTTGAATATTAAGATTCTTATTATTACTCAATGATATAATAATAATTAACAATATTTTCATAATTTCATGATTTATTTCCTTTACAATCGCATTAAGTTTAGGAAGTTTCCTTCGAGGAATATAACCGACCTGAAGAGGAAGGAAGACGCGTGAAAGCCATTTAACCAAAAATTTATGATTAGCCCAGCTTTTCAAAAGCTCCCTCAACAAATCATACTCATCGTGCTTCTCTCTCAAAGATGGCAATACCTTTGATGGCATATAATCTTCAAGTACTTGCTTGTAATTGTTATACAGCTATTCTCTATCTTTGTCAAGAGGATAAGTCGGCTGGGAATTAATATTGTATACGGTTGTGTAAAGTATCATGTAATCCTCCAAATTAAACGTTGGCTCCGGCAATCGTTCGAAAATCCTCTTCAATTTTGTGATTCCCCGCTCCAAATAGTCTCATCCTTCTTCGGAGTCACTTGCCTTGCGCTTCATTGCTAATCAAGTTTTTCGATCGATGATTCAAGAAAAAACTGAAAACCAAGAACTCGATTCCTTCCAATTTATTAACTCTATTGCGAAGTTGGGATTTGAGAGTTCAATGTAAGCGTCTTTATATAAGGATGTATATCCTAACTAGTGAAGGAAAAGGAAAGCCTAACTAGGCAGGAAAAAGGAAGAAGGAAAAGACTTATTAAAGTTTCACTAAACTTATACATCTTCTCAAATTAGGGAAAGGATTTGAAAATCTTCAACTTCAATTTTTTTTTCTAAACTTTATAATAGATTTTGAATCATGGTACTTAAGAAATTCGAAGGTGAGTATTTAATTTTTTTTATAATTTTATATTAATAAGATGTTTTTAAATTTGTGTTAATAAATTTAATCTTACCTATCACCATAATCTCCTCTTATATATATATATTACTTTTTTAGTACATAAAAACTTATTCTCACTTGATGTATGAGTTTCTACCCCTGTCCTCCTATCTATATTTTATTTAGATGTCAAAAACATAACGTTTTTAAAACTAACTGAAATTACTAACGGACGAAAAAAGTTAACTCCATATTAGTCACTTTTCAATCTCTCATGAAAAACTTCACTTCTTCTTCATGAATATGTCAATTAAATTTTAGTAATAAATTATAGCAGAGAAAATTATCGACATGACAATATTTCAAGGAAAGAAAAAATCTAGTCACTTAGATTATTATTCTTGTTCTTCTTATCTTTTTTACTTGTATTCATTCTCCCTTTGCCATTTCTTTTTTTATCTCGATTGGCTATCAAAGAAACCCATCTAACCATTTTGTTTTCAAGACTTTGTGTCGTTAGTCTAGTTTTCCAATTATCGAAATTTAGCTATAAAATGAGAGGAGAAAAAGAATTTAATTTTGATTTGATTCGAATATTTGCTTAAGACAGCAAGCCTGGGCTAGACCCCGGAATATTTTGGATATACCCCTTACATTTTTATAATTTTATTAAATAATAAAATTTATTTTATTTTCAAATATGTCCTCAATTCAACTTTTTTTTTCTTTTTTTAATACTTCAAAGTAGGATTAGAGACTTATTTTATAAGATGATTCAATTGTATATTTATTGGATAAATTGAAATCATTAAGATGCTAAAATATTAGTACGGATAAATACTTAATATACACTTACTAAACTCAATTTTTATAATAATAATATTTTTACTCACTAAATCCATTAAATTCATTTATAAATCTTCATTGAAATCATTTATTTTTTTTAACACCGATAGAGATGGTAATTAAATGAAAATGATTTTGTTAGCGTAGGTGCTACTTGAGCTTGTGATGATAATCTGATAATTGAGAATCAGCCATGCCTATTGTTAGCGGAGAGGCTGAGCTACCATTGGTGAATGGTGATGCGGCTTAGCTTAATTCGGCTCCACTAAATGGCCAAATTGAAAAGAAAAGAAATTTAACCCGTTAATTAAAATCAAATTTGCTTTTGATTAATGATAATTAAAGTTTTCAGAAAATTTAAGGATTAATATTATAATCAGAGCACATGACTCAATGATCGATGATGAGCTCCATTTGAATGCGCATCAAACCGCAGGAAGATAATTGAAAGTAAAAGATTGCCACTCGTAATTCATGCCTCTAGTTAATTAGGATTTAATGAAAATAAGATTATGATTTAACAAAATTATGTTGAATGTATAGATGGGCTGAAAAAATAAATACTGTTTTTTTTATTATATTTTAATATCCATAATTATAATTTAATTTAAGAATATTTTAATCATAAAAATTAATCTCAAAAATAAATTTAGTGAGCCGTTTGTTGAGTTCAAATAGCCCAACCTTCATCGAAATGCCCTCAAACTCATAAATCACATAAATAATCTAAAAATTCCAAAATTATAAATTACCAAATCATTCTCAATTTCATAAATTACTAATTATTCTCCAATTCAGAAATTACCAAAATATGCACAAATTCAAAAATTATAAAATCGCCTTCAAATTTAACAAAATTACCAAAATACCCTCAAATTTTAACATTATTAGAATACCGCCAAAATCATAATTTACCAAGTTAATCTCAAAATCGTAAACTACCAGCCTATTCTCAATTTATACAATTACTAAAATACCCGCAAAGTGTGAAATTACAAAATTACCCTCGGATACGAAATTACCGAAATGGGCCTGCTGGTCAGCGGTGACCGAAAGTCAACCAAAGGCGGTCGGGAAGCTCTAGCCTGAGAGTTCCAACCACGCTGAGTCCGATGGTGGTGGCGGCGGTGACGATCGACGCGCGGCTACGGTGGCTGATCGAGCTCCCAAAGCCATGAACTTTCCAACGGCTGACCGGCCGGGACAGGGCAGTTCCCGGTTCAGTGGATGGTCGGAAAGGACAGAGGGGATAGTGGGGAACAAAATCCAACTGGTGGCCTCACCCAAAACTGGCGGAACAGCGGCGAAACAATGCGGCTTCACCGCAAAATTTTGCGGCTTCAATAAACGGCTTTCCGGCCAATAATCGACGGCAATGATGGAATGGAAATGACGGCCAGTTCTCAAGCTTTCTATTGGTACCTTCCTTGGTCGGTAAGGTGGCTGGAAAATGGAGATAAATTTGGGTCCGATCGCGCGGGTTCGGGCCGGATCGCTCCCATCTCTTTCCTCTTTCTTTCTCTCTCTTCGTTTCCCTCTCTCTTAATTCATAGGGGCGTGGGGTAATAATATGAAAAAAAAATATGGTTTGGTCTATTTAAAAAAAAAAAAGTATGTCAACAATTATGACATTGTCATTGGGTGCAATACGAAATACATTATTTTAATTAAAGTATAATGGTAGAGGATAAAATTATTATTGTATTAAAATATAAAATTAATTCTCTAAATTTAAATTTAAAATCATATGGACTGATTTGATAAAAAAATAATTTTAATTTTTTTATGAAATATTAAAATTAATTTTTAAATTTTTAAAATCACTTTTAAATCTCCTAAAGTAATTTAAAATGAACCTTAGAACTCAAATTAAAACTTGAATATTAAGATTCTTATTATTACTCAATGATATAATAATAATTAACAATATTTTCATAATTTCATGATTTATTTCCTTTACAATCGCATTAAGTTTAGGAAGTTTCCTTCGAGGAATATAACCGACCTGAAGAGGAAGGAAGACGCGTGAAAGCCATTTAACCAAAAATTTATGATTAGCCCAGCTTTTCAAAAGCTCCCTCAACAAATCATACTCATCGTGCTTCTCTCTCAAAGATGGCAATACCTTTGATGGCATATAATCTTCAAGTACTTGCTTGTAATTGTTATACAGCTATTCTCTATCTTTGTCAAGAGGATAAGTCGGCTGGGAATTAATATTGTATACGGTTGTGTAAAGTATCATGTAATCCTCCAAATTAAACGTTGGCTCCGGCAATCGTTCGAAAATCCTCTTCAATTTTGTGATTCCCCGCTCCAAATAGTCTCATCCTTCTTCGGAGTCACTTGCCTTGCGCTTCATTGCTAATCAAGTTTTTCGATCGATGATTCAAGAAAAAACTGAAAACCAAGAACTCGATTCCTTCCAATTTATTAACTCTATTGCGAAGTTGGGATTTGAGAGTTCAATGTAAGCGTCTTTATATAAGGATGTATATCCTAACTAGTGAAGGAAAAGGAAAGCCTAACTAGGCAGGAAAAAGGAAGAAGGAAAAGACTTATTAAAGTTTCACTAAACTTATACATCTTCTCAAATTAGGGAAAGGATTTGAAAATCTTCAACTTCAATTTTTTTTTCTAAACTTTATAATAGATTTTGAATCATGGTACTTAAGAAATTCGAAGGTGAGTATTTAATTTTTTTTATAATTTTATATTAATAAGATGTTTTTAAATTTGTGTTAATAAATTTAATCTTACCTATCACCATAATCTCCTCTTATATATATATATTACTTTTTTAGTACATAAAAACTTATTCTCACTTGATGTATGAGTTTCTACCCCTGTCCTCCTATCTATATTTTATTTAGATGTCAAAAACATAACGTTTTTAAAACTAACTGAAATTACTAACGGACGAAAAAAGTTAACTCCATATTAGTCACTTTTCAATCTCTCATGAAAAACTTCACTTCTTCTTCATGAATATGTCAATTAAATTTTAGTAATAAATTATAGCAGAGAAAATTATCGACATGACAATATTTCAAGGAAAGAAAAAATCTAGTCACTTAGATTATTATTCTTGTTCTTCTTATCTTTTTTACTTGTATTCATTCTCCCTTTGCCATTTCTTTTTTTATCTCGATTGGCTATCAAAGAAACCCATCTAACCATTTTGTTTTCAAGACTTTGTGTCGTTAGTCTAGTTTTCCAATTATCGAAATTTAGCTATAAAATGAGAGGAGAAAAAGAATTTAATTTTGATTTGATTCGAATATTTGCTTAAGACAGCAAGCCTGGGCTAGACCCCGGAAAATTTTGGATATACCCCTTACATTTTTATAATTTATTAAATAATAAATTTTATTTTATTTTCATATATGTCCTCAATTCAATTTTTTTTTTTTTTTAATACTTCAAAGTAGGATTAGAGACTTAGTTTATAAGATGATTCAATTGTATATTTATTGGATAAATTGAAATCATTAGGACGCGAAAATATTAGTACTACTTTAACTTATTATGAACGACCCGCCCCGAATTCCATAGGCGAATCTAACGGCAACTCAAATATATATACTTTAAAAAAATAATCCTTTTACAATCCATAAAAATTCGAGCTTCGATTACAAATATATTACTTGTACTGCAGTGAAAAAATTTAAAAATTTATGCCAAACCATCTACCGTCCTCAATTCAAGTTCTTTTCATTACTCATCATGAATCAATCCTGATTTCTGGGAATTGAATCACAATAAATTATAATGAGTACAAAACTTAGTAAGCAAACCAGTTTTTCATATACCAAAATACATATATACATACATATATATAATGCAAATGGATGGCATGCAATGATATTCTAAAACATTGTCAAACAAATCATTAAGTTCAGAAAGTTTCCTTCAAGGAATATAAGCGCCTTGATCTTGAAGAGGAAGGAAGACGAGTGAAAGAAATTTAACCAAAAATTTATGATTAGCCCAGCTTTTCAAAAGCTCCCTCAACAAATCATACTCATCGTGCTTCTCTCTCAAAGATGGCAATACCTTTGATGGCATATAATCTTCAAGGACTTGCTTGTACTTGTTATACAGCTGTTTGGGATCTTCGTTAACAGGATAAGTCGGCTAGGACTTAATATTGTATAAGGTTGTGTAAAGCATCATGTAATCCTCCAAATTAAATAGTCCAATTCTTCTTCGGAGTCACTTGCCTTTCGCTTCATTGCTAATCAAGTTTTCGATCGACGATTCAAGAAAAAACTGAAAACCAAGAACTCGATTCCTTCCAATTTATTAACTCTATTGCGAAGTTGGGACTTGAGAGCTCAATGTAAGCGTCTTTATATAAGGACATATATCTAGCTAGTCAAGGAAAAAATAAAACGACTTAAATAATGAGTTTACTAAACTTATATATTTTCTCAAATTAGGGAAACGATTAAACAATATATCTTCAAATTTAATTTTTTTCTAAATTTTATTAGAGATTTTGACACATGCTATTTAAAAGATTCTATGGTGAGGATTTAACATTTATAATTTTATATTAATAAGATATTTTTTAATTTTTGTTAATTAATTTAATCTTACATACCACCATCATATATTTCTATAGCATAATGACTTTTTCTCACTTGATGTATGAGTTTCTACCACAGTCCTCTTATATATATTTTAGCCAGATGCCAAAAAAACCATAATGTATTTAGAACTAACTAAAATTACTGACTAAACCATAACGTATTTAAAACTAATTAAAATTACAAACTAAACCATAACGTATTTAAAACTAATTAAAATTACTGACTAACGGAAGTTAACTCCATATTAGTCACTTCTCAAATTCTCATGACAAACTGCTCTTCTACTTCATGCATATGTCAATTAAACTTTAGTAATAAATTATAGCAGAGAAAACTATCAACATGACATTATTTCAAGAAAAGAAAAAAAAAATCTGAGCGCTTAGATTATTATTCTTAATTTCTTATTCTTCTTATCATTTATATTTGTATTGATTCTCCATTTGCAATTTCTTTGTTTGATCTCGGTTGGCTATCAAAGAAACTGATCTAACCATTTTGTTTTGAAAACTTTGTATCATTAGTCTAGTTCTCTAATTATCAAAATTCATCTATAAGAGAGAGAGGAAAACAAATTTAAATTTGATTTATTTCTAATATTTGCTAAGCTAGCAAACTGATAATAAAAAAATTTACCTATTTTTTAAAGTATTTTTCAGTTATTTTTTTCCTTATATTACAAAAATGAGAAGTTGAGAAAGAAGTTTATACTTCCATTTGTGTTCAATTTTAATTAGCCAAAAAAAATTAGTTTCGGTATAATTACGAAAATCGTAAATAAATTAATTCTTGGGCTTAGTATTTCTTAAATGCCATATGTCTAAATTTCCTATAATATTAGAAAAAGGTTAAATTAGGAGGGAATCCGAATCCTAAAAGGATTATAATGGAAAAAAAAATCGTATATGAGGTTTTTAAGAATTTTTGTTTGAATGATGCCACCTAAATTTGAATCTTGGATGGGTAGAGGACTAAAAAGTTAATTTGAGTTTTGTTGACTTTACCTTAAAATTTGAAAAAAAGAAAAGAAAGAAAGAAAAGAAACACTAAATTTAACTTAAAGAATTTGTGAAGTGTGAAGCTCTAAATATTAGAAGTACTTTGAAAACTGATTTAAATGTCGTGAGGCTGGGTTTTGATGACACAACAATGGAGAAAATATAGGGGTGGGCAAAATCGGGTTTGGGTCAACTTGATCGGGTTTCGGGTTGTTCGGATTAGACAAGAATAAATCTGAACATAACCCGAATTTTTGACCCGACCCGAACTATAGATAAGTATATCACGAGGTTTTCGCATTAAACTTGTGTTTGATGAATGTCTGGATAGGGGACCAGTTGTGGCGGTTAAAACTGATAATTTTGTGCTTTCAATATGTGAGGAGAGAAAATAGATGAAAGAAAGAGCTGTGTGGTGAATTTGAAGAGAGTAAATAAATTTGTGGCTGACAAAAAAAACAAACTAAAAGTTAGAGATTAAAAAAACAAAAAAAAGAGAAGAGTGGGGGAGAGAGTGAGAGAGCACATAAAGGGAGAGAGAATGATTTGAGGTGGAGTCCACACTGAAAGAAAAAATAATAATAAATTTTGAATTTTGAATTTTAATAAATTTCATCTATTGATTCAACTCAAATTCAATGGATATTAATAAATGTAAAATTTATAATACTTTTAAGGGACTGCTTATATATATACAATTTGCAAACTTGATACTGTTGATATTTTATTTTAGTTTGATTGATTTTTTTCTTTTGTTTTAATGACTTAAACCTAATGGTTGTTCACTAAAGTTGGGTTTTTATTTGCTTAATTAATTGTTAGCTGCAGTTATACAAAAATTTACTTGTTACTCCTGTTGATAATATTTGTATATTAATTAAAAGATAGAGCAAGGCCTTGATTTAGTGATGATGATATGCCTAAAATAGAAATATTGGGTGTAAGATTAATATATTTTGTGTATTAGTTTTAATGTTGAAATTTTAGTTTCTTATTTACATTAATAAAGTCTAGAATTAAGTATCGTATGCGATTTTTTAGGCTATTATTACAAATTTATAGTTTGAATTATCTAATTTAAGATTTTATGTATTATGAAAAGTATTTTTTTGGTATTTGTGATTTTAAGTTAGAAAACTTGTAAAATATCTGTTGTGGGTTGCAGGAGAATTTGGTAATCATTAAAACTTTAGTGGGCAAATTTTAAAAAAAATAAAAATCCACTGTATGTTGCAGGTGAATTTGATAATTTAAATTTTTTCCGCGAGCAAGTTTGATAATGACAAACTTACCGCAAGTGATGTCTATTATCATCTCTATAAATACATAAATGTTCATTGAATGATCATTTTAGTTTACTTGGGTTAAAATAGTCCCACTTACGACGCATTTTTTTTTTTAATTTAGATCAAACATCCACAATTTAAAAAATAATGACTTTGAGTACGCACGGAAAGTTGATACGAGAAATTTTAGGACTTCTTTTTGCTTTTCTGTTCAGGATCATGGTTTTAAAAAAAATCATTGCTGTTGAAGTTATATGAAATTGTTTTATACATATGGCTGGTTGCTCATTATATCTAAGGACTTGGGATGCTTTTTTAAAGAGGTAAATATTCATTTAGGTAGTGTTTGTTTTTTTGTCTGAAATCTAAATAGGTCTAAATTTTTCTAAAGTCTGAATGGGTGTAAATACGAAAATCTGAATGACATGTTTATTTTTCTTTTTTAAATATCTGAATATAAGTGGTATCTTTTTTTTTTTTAAAGTAAGGGGGGGTGGACAAGACTAAATACATTTTTTACCTCTCTTACCACCCCCAAAAATCGAATCCGAGTTCTTTTTTTTTTTTTAAAGGTAGGGGGGTGGGCAAGCCTAAATACATTTTTTATCCCCTTTACCACCCCGAACAATCGAACTCGGGTTTTGGTAGAGGCTACAGTTGTACTGCACCAACCCGACCATGCCCTTGGGGGCAGTTTAGTATCAGTTTAGTATCCACTTTGTTTTTCTATTTTAAAAAATATCTCTAGACATTTCTACTATAAAAAATTTGACATTCTTGTCCTTATTTCTCTTTGCTTTTGCGATAATACCCTTGCAACCAAATTCTTAGTGTCATTAATGAAAAGAAAAAATTGTTAATTTATCTAATTAACACTAAAATTAAAATTAAAATTAAAGTGAATTTTTATTGTTATTTAACACTAATTGTAAAATAAAAATTAAAGTAAATTTTTTATTATTATTTTACATTGAGTGTTAGTTTATTAATTTAATTTTTTAGATAATTATTAACAAGACAGCAAAGTATTAAAGTAGCTTTAAGTTGACTGGTATTAATTTATTTTTAATTAATTATTAGAAAGATGGTTACGAAGATATGAAACATACTAGTTCTTTTAGATTGATAATTATTTGTCAATTTACTAGTTAACTTTTTTATGGATAAATTTATTAATCTCCAAGATTGTAGTAAGGGTATTATTATTGTAATAGAAAAGAAAAAAATAAGGGTAAAAGTGTCACATATTTAATAGTAAGAATGTTTTAAAGTATTTTAAAAAAATAGTGATTAAACGGATACTCAACTCAAAATATAAGGAGTAAATGAGTATTCATTCTTTCTAAACTATAGATTCTATAAACATTTACTGAGGATAATTAAAAATAAATAAATTTATTACACAACATATTATAGTTATAATAAGAAAAGCCTTCTTCACTTGTGTAACAAATTCACCCAAAACTCAAGTAATGATTATGATGGATTGCTACTGCAATATTTGGCCACTGACACAGCCACGTTTTTCATAGCTATTGCAATATTTCTTGCCTTGACTTCATTTCCCGGAGCATGTGCAAGCAAATCGGCTAAAAATTTTGACTCTCATTTAGATAATTTTTTTTGAAGTCTGTTATACAAAGATGTTACTGACATTACATCAGACATTACAATTAATATTTACAATCATACTATATAATTAGGACCACCGCCATACATTGACACACTGAAGTACTTGCCCAAATATTTTAAATCATCTCTAATATTCGAGGGGTGCCTACTCCACTCACATTTCGTAAGGGAGAGACTGTCTCTACTCAATTATGTTGATAATTGAGGGAGTACTGAAATTAACCCTCATAAAGCTCTTATGGAGGTTCGAGCTCTTGTACTCAACATTATAAGTGCAAGGCTTCTCCCATTAAACTAAAGACCTATTGGTGACTCTCATTTAGATAATTGAGTGTGCAAATTTTGTTGTTTTCCCTCTATTGCACAATCATCATTAATATCCTCAGTCAATCTAACAATGGGGGTTAATACCACTAGCTTTTATTTTATTTTTTTAAATTTACTTCTTCATGTAATGTTTATGAAAGTTTACTGTTAAAGTTAATGTTCTAATTTATTGGAAAATAATGATTTTCTTAATTAAATTTTATTGTAATTTTCTAGTATCCCTTGTTACAATTATTTAATGATTAAATTGAAGTCTCTTCCAGTTAGTGTTTGATAAATCATTTTCAGTGAAATCAACTGCAAATATTACGCCATGATTCACAGTACAATCTTGCAAAAATTGTAAATCCAGTATAACCGAACTTGAATTAGATTTACAGTCAGTAAAAGAGCCCTACACTATCATCAATTTCTCGCGTTGGAAAAAAGAACTTAGTGAAAAAGGAACTTTAAACCTTATCTACTCATAGACTCCACTTGAACTTCAACTCCCACTGATGCACATTTCTAGCTATTCGGCAAAAACTCAAGCCAGTAAAGTTTAAACTATCAGGTTACATGTCAGTAACAGACCTCAGATAAGCTTCTCTTTCTTTGGCTTGTTTCTGCATTAATTCTTTTGAACATTTTGTTCTTGCATCCTACAAGATACAAAACAGAAGAAAATGGTCAATTTTCAAGATTGTAGCTTCTCTCAAATATATAAACTTGTTTTCATGCATCATTTTCCCAGACACAAAAATCATCCAGTAGGTAGGCAATGATTTCTTTCAAGTAACCTCAAATGAAAGCTGGCTGCATGATTGAGCTGGCTACACATCCTTATAGACAGGAAGATATCCACTGGAGGTTCATGGTAGACAATCAATCCAAAGAACAAAACCTTAAAAAATAAATAAATAAAAATTAAAAAAGGAATGAAATGGAAGTGAACCAACCATTAAACTATGATTAACACCATCCCATTGTCTTCCTGGCCTTATTCCATAACGATTTAGTGTAGCATCTAATCCCCGTTTCATCCAGCTGTCGCTGTGACTAGGAATGCCCTGAGGAATTATAAACCCTGATTCTTTCATCTTCTTGTTTCCTCCTAGTTCTTGAAGGACCAGCTTAGAATGCTTTCTCTGCATAACAATCGAAAGGAATATGTCAAAATCAGCATTTGCAAGTAAACTTTCGCAAACATATCCCACTTCACCCAATGAAGAATTGGTAGGCATTGAAAGCTATCTAGTATTGATAATGATGCCAAAATATACTTTTATGTTTATTAATGCCTGTCCACATGAGAAATGCATTTTCCATTTTTTAATATGACCTCTGTATCTAAAACTTTTAAATTTCCAGTAAATTGTACCTGAAACAAATGACACGATTTAAAATACCTTCACAAATGAGCCACTGGATCTCCCCATCTCAATCTACCCTTCATCTCTTGTTTGTGCAGATGGTTTGTCCTCCTCAAGTTCTAATTCCTGCAATCTAGCCTCAGCATCCCGTTTTTGAGCCAATCCCTTGCCTCATTCCAATTTTTTCTCCTTAGGCTTTTCCTTGGGTTTTACTTTGGATTTCAATTACTCTTCCTATGATAAGCGCTGTCCTGATTTCTTATCATGATATAAAGCTTCTGCACCTTGTACAGTTACAGAAGGATACACCTCTTGAAACCTTAACAAATCCTCCTTCTTTCTTTTAGAATTTTCTTCCCAGATATCATTGCCTTTAATCAGCCCTGTTCTTTGTATCCCCTTTTCATTCCTAGAACTATCTTTCTGAGCAGAGATTCCGAGGTTTTGGATCCAGTTCCACTGCTGCCTAGGAGGAGACAAATCTGGACTTTCTCTTGCCGGCTTCAGTCCGGGTTCTGGAGAACGTGAGTCATTTCTAGCCCTTCATTTACACGAGGTGGAGATAGATCAGAGTTCAAACTAGGCAATGGAGAGTTTTGCCGACTCTGCAGTTGCCATGGAGGCGAAAAATCAGCAGTATCTCTTGCAGAACCTCGTGGTTGCCTTGGCTCAGGTTCAGGTGAAGGACTATCCTTTCGAGTCCTCTGCTTACGAGGTGGAGACATATCACAATCTGGTTTCTTCTCAACTGAAACCCACCCACTTCCATCCTCAGCTGTGGCATTATAAGGTCTTCTCAACATAAGTTTCTTTATTCGCCTCACTTCGATATCCTCCTGATCTTGGGGCTTCTCTACTTCAGCTGAATCATTGCCGTCTCCTTTTCAATTATAGGTTTTTGCCAAACAAGGTCTTCATCAACAATTAGAACTCCTGCAGTAGTATGATTAGAATCCAATTTCTTCTTCTTCTTTTTGTCATATTTTTTAAGCTAGTTTCTAAGCGACTTCAAACTGCCATTATTCGACCCAACCAACTTCCTTCGACGGCAGCAGCAGCAATAGATTCTAGGGTTTGTAACAATCTGAACCATAAGCAAAAGAAATCAATACAAATCAATTAAGCTTCAAAATTTTACAGCAAATTGGGAGGAAAAGAATAGAGAAAAGAAGGTTGCAGAGAATTAAATAAGTAGTTCTTATTTAGTTGCGATTAAAATAGACAATTAATTCCTAATTTAGTTAGAAAACCAAATCCCTAATCCTAAATTTATGCTAACAACATTGCCTAATCCTAATTCAAACTAACAATACTATATTCCTAATCTTTAATTTTCGCAAATATGAACAAAAATGCTCAGCACAAATCAATTAAGTGTTTTAAGTTAAAAAATTTAAAAATAAGAATTGAACAAAGAAAAAAAGAAAAAAAACGACGAACTTACCTGGCGGACGGCTACGGCTGGCGGGCTGGCGGGCCGGCGAACGGTGAAGACGCGTCGGAAGCAGCGGCGACGGGAACAGTTTCTATTTAGGGTTTGTTTCTTCATGATCGCGAGGCACTAAGGGCTAAGGTTATAATCCTTTCCTCGGACACAATCATTAACCGTCGTAAAAAAAAGTTCAGTAGCATGTATTATTTATTAATCCTAATAATAACGCAACGGAAAGACTATATAATATCCCTGATCACCTAATGTATAATAATAATTCTTCAAAATTCGCTTCTACCTTTAGTTTCGTTCCCAACTCTTAGGCATGACCCCCCATGTTCCTTCACTGAGGCGCCGAAACTATCTTCAAACCCTAAGAGCGAACGGCGCCGGCATTCAATTCGTCATCGTGAACAACATCCGGCGCCGACGCTGCGTCTTGTATGGCTGCGAGTTCGGGAGACTACTTCATCGGACCTGGTATCGGGCAGTTGATTCGACAGCTGACTGAGAATGATCCGAACTTCGAAAATCTGCAGTTGAGGCCCTGCCGAGTGTCAAGATCAACGAGGCAATGATGAGCTCGGATTCGTCTCAGTGTGCTGGTATGTAAGGACAGCTTTGAATTGAATGAAGAAGGCAAACAGATGCCTTGTTATCGTATGTATCCTTCGGATTGTATTATTCCTGGCTTGAATTGCATAATTCCAGCTTTGAATTGAATGAAGATGCCAAATAGATTGGGAGTTTCAAGTTTGCGCATACAGATATAAAACCTGCAACCCATGGGTTTATCCAAACCCAACCCAAATTAAATGATTTGGGTTAGGTAAATTATAAAAATGAATTAAATATAAGTTTTATATAAAAAAATTATTTTATTATAAATTGGGTACGATTTATCTATGGGTTATGAACAAAACTCTAACACTCATAAATTATAAAAATGAATTAAATATAAATTTTATATAAAAAAATTATTTTATTATAAATTGGGTACGATTTATCTATGGGTTATGAACAAAACTCTAACACTCAAACTTATCAAATGAAATAAATAAAAATAAAAATAAAAAAGTGAAAAGTCATTATTAAATTGTTCACAGTGTGATTAATTGTTAACAGTTAGAAAAAGAAAGTAACATGTAAAAATAAATATGAATTAAATAAATGATATTGTAAATAGTTAAATGAGATGAAATTAGTGTTTGATGAAATGAAATATTTTTTTAATTTATGAACTCATATTATACTGACGTAACTACTGCTTTTATGTTTCAAACAGTAATAAGAAAAATACCAAATCTATATTGTTGTTTTTGTACTTAAATTAAGAAAAATTATAGTAATAATGCTGAGATGGTTTTTTAGGGCATAGTTACCTAGCTCATTGGAAGGAAATAATTAATAATTATGAAAAAAATGATATTTTCACTGATAAAATATTATTGTGACAAAAATTATAAAGCCTTATTATAAATAAAATTAACATTTCGTGTGCTATATTGATATTGTAGCATAAATAATACTCTATTTTTTATTTTGATGGGATTTATTGACATTGATCCTCTACTTGAAATTTATGAGCAATCAATCTATTGAAAAAAAAAAATCATTTGATAGAAAATTATCATCTCAATAATTATAAGTCAAAGGATACGTTTTTTTAGTTAAAGAAATTTTATTATTTTGACTAAATGGCACTCAAATAAGTTGTTTTTTTTTCTTTAAATTTACCTGTTGATATCATGTTTGTGGTAGTTTATTATTAGAGTTTACGTTCTTATTTATTGAGAATTAATGATTTTTGTGATTAAACTTTATTTTAATTTTCTAGTATTCTTTAATTTAAGGATTAAGTTTTTGTAATATTTATTATTTATAATTTTTATCCACTATATTTTTTTTCATATTTTAATATCAATTTAATAATTAATAACAATTAATAATTATTATAAATTTTATATAATCAAATATATATATATATATATTATATATTATTCTATCTTATAACGGTTCTAACGTAACTGAAGCTAAATTTATAAATGATGTGTCACAAAAATCTTCAATTAAGTTTAGTTAACTTCAGTTAATATGTTAAAAAATTAATTGAAGTTTATTAAATATATATATATATGAAATTGTGGTTGGGACTGATATTAACATGGTAACATGTGCCAACCTAGTCTGATTGCTCTTCTCAAAGTATTATTAAAACTTCATTTCACAAATGACACATAAAATTTAAAAATCAAGGGATATTATTATTTTACTACTAAAGTTTTACTGACATATCATGTCAGTAGCAAGATTTATCAAAAAGTACATTTTACTACCAAAGTTTTGCACCATTATCAATTTACTACCATTCCGTTAACAACGTTAAAAATTTACTGATGTCATAAGGGTATCAAAGATATTTCCAGCTGTAAGAGTAAAATTGTCTATTAATTTGATAGATAAATTATCATTTTACTACTAAAATTTTAGGGGAATTATCATTTTACTACCGAATTTTTAAGGGAATTATCATTTTACTACCAAACTCTTAGGGGTACAATCGACTTTTAACTTAATTTTCGTTAAACATTAACTTTTTTCTTAACGGAATGGTAATGAATTGATAACGGCGCAAAACTTTGGTAGTAAAATACATTTTTCGGCAAACTTTGGTACTGACATGATATGTCAGTAAAATTTTAGTAGTAAAATGATAATTTCCCAAAAATCAAATAAAGTGGAGATGTTCATTAGTTCGATTGATAAAATCTTATTTGTTCATTGGTTCAAATGATAAAATCTCGCGAGTTAATTTACAAGATTTGTATTGAGTTATTTTAATTGAGACTTACTAAATTAAAAATAAAAAAAGTTGTGGAACCAACATAGGACTCACCTGATTTGTTAGTCATGACACCTTCTAGTTAGTCATGGAATCCATTTATGTCTGAATAAGTCTTTTTTACCAATGTGAATACCTACACTTGCCACTAGGCTTAGATTATTGAGATAATGGATCTACTAGTCAAAAGTATTTTCTCATCGAGAAGGACCCACACACTGACACTTAGACTAATGTGGTGGTATGGTGACCAATTAAAAGTCGTTTTCACCCCTAGCTTAAAAATTTAGACGAGGAATATTTTTAGGGGAAACGTGTGGTGCAACTATGGTACCGTGTCATAATTACATCTAACCGTTAAATGTCAATGGATCCCACTATTGAATGTCAATGGATCTCACCAATTCAAGTACATCCAACGGTTGGATGTAATTATGGCACGGTACCACAGTTGCACCATAACCTGATTCATATTTTTAACACTAGTATATATACAGTTACTTTAAATATCTTCAGCAATGAGCAATCTCAAACGTACAATGTTTTCATGAAACATATAATTATTTTATGGCAATTGTTGAGTTGGATAAACTGTACGGTAGAGTATTGATAATGACCGTACAATCATAAAGATAAATATTAAATCTGCACTTACTGTTATAAATTTGATGGTCATCATCAATACCCTACCGTAGAGGTGATCTAAGAGTAATACCAAAAATCTCTATAAATTTCACTCTCTAAATATTTATTTGCTTACTTAGGTGGCAAATAGAAGATTAAAAAAAATATTGTATTATCTAAAAGACTTTTAAAATAAAAATAAATTAATATTATTTTAATTAAATAATTATGTTTTTAAAAGAAAAGTCAATAGTAATTAAATCACTTCTCTCTTTTTCTCTAATAAAAAATAATAAAATATAAATTGAAAAAGAAGAAAGTAACTCTCTAAATTTAAAGAGGGAGAATCGTTATTTATTTAAAAAAATTTAATTAAAGTACTTTTTAGATCTTTAAATATTGATGATACTATTCAAATGAGTAATAAAATTTTATTTAAAGAACCTTTTTGTGATGTTCTAACTTAGCCCAACCCTAATTTTGTAGGCATCCTATATCCATATTCCGCTATCTTATTGAATAATTCTTAAACACGGATGATGAAAAAGGGTGGGCCTGTGGCATACACGTCATCACCAAACTACCAGACATTTACTTCCTAACCGCTTTTCCCGCGTTTTCATAAAAAACGGCTGCACATATTTAGCCAATCCTCTTTGGTTTTATTTTTGGTTTTGCCTTCCTAGATTTTTATCCCAAAAATTTGGTCATTTACTGGCTTCCATTGACTGGTTACAGGAACGGATTACGCGTCTGTCAAAACAAAAAGGCTGTGCTCGATTTTGCTTGTTTTTGAAATTTTCCATTTCTTGCCCTCGTTTCCTAGAAACCAAAAACAAACAAGAACTGATGAAATAAAATAAATTGAAGTTGTTTATGACCTAGGCTTCTTTTTGGAAAATTTCATTGTTGTGTAAAATGCTATTTGCTTCATGTTTCTGCAACTAAGCTATGTGGACGAGAATGGAAAACTTAGTACTACATCGCAAAAGGCAGTGATCATGGCATATTCTCCATTTTTTTTTTTGGCTCTAGAGGTTTGATTCTACTTTGTATCTCTAATCTTTTTATTCTTTTCATTTGCTTATGTGAAATTTGTACCTGGGTTCATGTAATTTCTTATCTATTATTTTCATTTTTCCTTTTTGTTCTTGGCATTTGAATAGCAGTTGAACAAGTAACAGCGGCAGTAACAACCTGAGGAGGAAAGTTTCCAGTGGATATAAGCCAAAATGACATCAGTCAAGGGCCTATTAAAAGGGCTAAGATACATTGCACAAATATTTGGTATGAACAAGTTTTCATTTCTCTACAAATATTACATTATAATTCACTCCATTTTGCGTTTTTCCCCTCAATACGGATAAAAAGATGCTTATTATAACTTTTGCAGATCAACCTAAAGAACCAGAAATGCAAATTGGTCTTCCCACAGATGTAAAGCATGTTGCCCATATTGGCTGGGATGGTCCATCCGCTGCTGATCCCAGCTGGGTAATTTCTGTTTTCTTTTCACATTGTCTCAAGCAATTGATTCTTTTGGAAAAGAAAAAAAGAAAAAAATGTTTATGCGTAAATATGCCACGACTATGATACCAGAATTTCAAAATTGCGCAGATGTCTGGCTTCAAATCCATTCCAGAAATAGCAAAGCAGCCTTCTAATTCTCTTAAAGAATCGAAGAACCCTGCAAAATATTTAAAATCAGGTCTGTTTGTTTCATTGAACATCATATTCCATTGTGTTATTTTTGTGATGCAAAAACATCTAAATTTATTGTTCTGATATTGCTAGTTTCTAATGGAACTCAAGACAAAAGCCTCGAAGTACTACTGATAAGCCTAAGCATAAGTCCAGAAGCAAATCATCTACAGGAGGAAACTCAGTACTAGATTCCCCAACCAAGCGGCGGTCTGATGGATCAAAGCAATCTAGGTATTCAGTAGATTCCCCAAGAGGGCTAAACAAGTCAAATCTAGGTGATGATCAGTCAACCTGTAGTGATCCTGCTGGTGTTCCAAAATCATCTCGCCAGAAAAAATCCAAGGGTAGTGAAGGGCCATCGAAAGCACTGAAATCAAAGGGTGGGAATTCTTTGGTTGATTCTGACAAGGTCAGAGGATGAAGAAAAAAGAGGTAAAGCTAAGTACAGTTGTAGAAACAAATGAAGAAGACAGATGATGAGATGTAAGTTTCACCAGAAATCTAACCATTTGTAAATTTTATGTGTCAACACAATCCTCAGGATGGAGAGATGTAGCTCAAACCTTATTTCATCATTGTATTTGTATTTTCCTGTCCTGTTCAAAATGCCAAAGAAAACCGACAAATGGGTGAAGAGAGAGCTTGTGTTTGTTTTGACCTGTACATAGAAAAACAGCTTGCAGAGAATAAAATAGCTTGAGACTTATTGTAAAACATGTCAGTGTCATTCTTTAAAGGGTCAAATATTCATACTAGAAGAAGCTTCTACATAGATGTTCATATGCCTGGGATCTTGATGTGGAAAGAAAGTGATTGCATATATCACCATCAGA
This sequence comes from Citrus x changshan-huyou, assembly GCA_039657385.1. Lineage (NCBI taxonomy): Eukaryota > Viridiplantae > Streptophyta > Magnoliopsida > Sapindales > Rutaceae > Citrus > Citrus x changshan-huyou. The sequence continues at coordinate 6,113,411 of CM077555.1, read as the reverse complement.
AGCACATTAGAAAACATAAGCCTAAGCCCAATGCCAATTGCACAAGCTCAAAACTTGAAATATCATCACACTTTCTTTTACATTCCCCAGAGATGGTATTTTTCCAGGATCTTTGAATATTTATGATTAAAAATGTGAAATTTTGAGGATATTTTTGGCAAACTTGAGCAGGGTTAAAACTTGTGACAGCTATGGGCACAGGAAAGGGAAAACATGGATTTTGCAAAATACAATTCAATGAGAGCTGGTTATGGCAAAGTGTTTTACCTCCTGAAACAGTATTTCAATTAAAACAATGGCTACAGATAAAGACTAAGAAACTAGTTAATTTCCACAAAGAGGTAATAAAGGCTCAAAACTAGTTTCCAATGTCAGCTTCTGCTTCATATACCTGGAATGTTTTGCAATTTTTGAACTTGGTACTGATTGCACTAAATCTCATGTCAAATAATGCGCACCAAATTGAGGGTTGCATAAAAGCGGCAGAATGAAAATGCAAATATGAGAATAAATGATGCATCAATGATATAATAAAGTCACAAATGTCTTTATTTAATCCTCTACTGTTAATACCAAAACATACCATACATCCAAAAGACAAATTTGAGAAAAGGGTCTGAAATACATGTCCTTTGAAGCATCTGTGTATAGATTTTCACATGCAATTATATCAGGTAAAATAATGACATCAACAAATATGGAATAAGACTATATTATTTCCTTTTCAAAACACAAAAACCACTTTTGCAGACAAGTCCATACCATAATCAGCCAGTGCGGTCATCCTGTAATGCCACTTGAGTGACTAATAACTCCACTGCAGCTTGAAATTTGACTTTAGCCATTTCCTTCACTTCAGAAATGGAAGTAAACAGTGATATTGAAGGATCAATAAAGATTAACGGCAATTCGATGATCCTTGAAGAGGGTGCCAAAACCAAGTGAAGAGTTTAATGCTTTTGGATGTTGTAGCTTGCCAGAACATGGTTTTCAAATAGCCGCTTCCCAACAAATACAATACTCTGAAGATGAAGAGGAAACTGCAGTTTGTCAAAAAGCTTGACTTTCACATCTTTTACCATGTTATATGGCTGGACATCAAGTGTTATAGTTTTTCCACCACAAGTCTCAACAAATATCTGAAATGGAGAAGACAGCACATCTAAGAAGTAATTATTTTTTATGCCATAAGTAGCCAAGGTCTTGCAAGCTTCAAGCTTCGTTCCTGCATAAAATAAATCTTGGTTGCCAAGTGATAAAGCAATAATGTTTGCAACAATTTCTTTGACATCACGGACAGCAATCAACACTTCAACTTCAAGTCTCAGAATCTCCTGAATTGGGGTTCTAACAACAGTCTGAATCGATAAAGCAAACATCTCTGATGTCGTAAAATGCTAGTCTTAGAATCCTCTAGCTTGTTTCCTTCATATATCATAATCTGATCAGCAGCAGAGACACCCACAATGCTCCCAACTATTGCTTTGACATCACGAATTGCAAATGAATGTTTAACTTCAAGATTCACAGTCTCTCCCGTTGCTGCTTTCACCAAAACTGATAATATCTCTTTTGGACAAAAGACCACATGAAGGACTGATTCACTCTTGATATTCATGGAGGTCAAAGTCGCCATGTCCTCTTTAAGCAGTTTTCCATCATAAACAAGTGTAAATTTATCAGATTGAATCCCCTCCTTAACTTGAATCATTGATTTGATGTTTTGAACACTATGGTGAGGCATTGCTTCCACCACAAGGCCACTTGATTAGTTGGAATTTTCACAAACAATTTCATTTCACTAGGATTCTGGTGAAGAAGATGGAGAGTGGGGTTGTTCTGAATCCCATAATCAACTAGCCTGCCTTCCTCAAGCCTATCATCAATGAAGAAAAATCGTGAATATCTTCAGATAGCCCTTCCTTCACACGTATCATAGCTTTAAGATTCTTAATTGTCTCAGATTTCTTAACTTTCATGGCACTAGTTTTTATGATGTTCAAGTATACATTTTTCCGCAGAAAAAGAATGAAAGTGAATTCCTAAAAGATACACTCTTTTAAGTGTCACTAACAATCACAAGGTTAGATGATTAATTATTTAAATAATGTACAATCAATGTTTCACTGAATCACACTCATAATAAGGAATCCTGGTATAATTATCATACAAATCATGAAGGTTGTACTAGTAGTCTAGCTACATTTTTTAAGCATTGTATCAATAAAAACTGAATCACAGTCATAATAAGTAATCCTGGTATGATTATCATACAAATCATGAAGGTGTACTAGTAGTATAGCTACATTTTTTTAAGCATTTATCAATAAAAACTAAATTTGCTCCTCACTCATGTGCGGGTGGTTTCCAGTCTTGGACTTCTTGTATTACCCGAAGAGATTTTATCGATTGAACCAATTACCACACACAATATAGATGCTATTTATGTAATACAAGATTCAGAGTTTTTGCCCAAAAACAAAATTCAATCCATCCCTCATAACTACAGAGAAAACATAGCATATAAAGACATACTAGCTAGTGAGCATTTGAGAGATTATATGATGCATAATTGTACTACCTCAACAGATTTACCAATTGAACCAACTAACACACATTATAGCTGCAGTTCATGTTATAAAAGTTTTTAATATTATGCCGAAAAAGAAACTCAGTTCATTTCCAATCATTAGAGAGAAAACATAGCATATAAATATCCACAAGCAAGAATTCTAGAGATTAATTAGATGATGTAAACAAAAGAAACATAATGTATCTAAGTAAACAACTTTGGTAACAATTAAATATATAAAAATCTTAAGAAAACAAACACCTATTTCATTTTTCCGAAACTACTCTGTTTCATGTCCTTTCCATGACTCACTCTCAATTTATTAATCTCGCTTTTGAAACGAAACCGACAAGCACATCTTACACTTCTTATTTACTTAACAACTAAGAAAAACAGAAGGTAAAAATGGAATTACAATTTAACCCAAAAAATTAAAAGAAAACAGATCAAACGTATATGAACCTCTTCTTCAGGAAAATTCAAGTGGGTTTTCGATGATTGACCTTCTGATGAATCCATGAAGAATGAACCAAAAAAATACAACATTTTTTCCCCTTTTCTTCGAAGCAGAAGATGGTTCTGAAGAGAGAATGAGAGTCGAGAGTGTGACAGAGAGAGATAATGATTTGGGGAACTTGAACAAGCAATTTCCACTACGCTGTACAAATGGCAACTAACTATACTCACTTACCAGTTTGTAGATAAAAATTTGTATGAAGAAATTTTTTTTGGAACTACTATTATTTTTTTATAACATTGGCATTATTCATTAATTTGCTCTCATTTGTGAACAATTTTATTTATTTTTGGAACATCTACTTAGACGGACATATAGTAGTCCTAACCCAAAAGTGCTTGAAGTCAAGGCAAATACCAAAGCACGCGGTGGGTTGAAATCTATTATTAAAAAAGTTATTATTCTCCAATTTTCTTTTTAAAAGTATATTATCGACTTTGCTTTCCCACATATCATAATTGGTAATTTTTCAAGAATGGGTGAGAAATTACCCAAAAAAAAAAAAAGTTAGTTTTGGAAAAAAAAAATTATAATAATATATAATTGTGATAAAAGAATGAAATGTTGTAATAGGACAACATTAGTTGGGATTTGTAATTGCATGTCTAGCATTATTATTTTAAAGAAGTGTTAAATATTGTCTTTTAGATTGTGTTTTTTATTGTGCTTTTGAACTCAGTTGTTATTTATTTAATTTTTTTAGTGGCTATTGAGAAGTGAAAAGAAATCGACTATATACGTGCGATGTAATAACAATGTAAACCTTAAAACAAGCGATTTATTTTCTGAATATATTATAAGGTTAAATCTTTTATAATTCATTCTGGAGTATAGCTCGAAAACATGTACCAATAAAAATGAAAACTACCTTTATCATTTTACGATACAATCCGAAAGTTAGTTGAGTATAGTTAAAAACTCTACGCTTGTAACTACCAAATCCACCCTCCTCATATAATTATTTGGAAGATAAGATAGAACCACTTATGACCATTACAGAAAGGGGATTTACTGCGTCTTCTGCTGGTTATGGAACCTATCTGCTTCTCAAGGAAAATCTTAGCTCCCTACTAATGTTGTAATATAACCTTGACAGTTTGAGGTTAAGTTTTCAATTAATCTTTAGAATTTGACATTCTGCTGCTGCAGGATGCAGCTGTCTTCTTTGATAGTAAAGGAAACAAAAACATATATAGCGACTCATTTTTCACGTGCGATTTAAGTTTGGTTCAATGACCCATTACACTTCAAAGTGGTGGTGAATCGACAAATTAAATTTAAATTTAAAATTGTTGGTCTCAGCATTGTTACACAAGTAACAAAATTGATTGAACGACCTCAGCACAACATCATGATGACATAAGAGGATTGTCTCACCAAGGTTTTTCTCTAAATTCCAAAGGAATCAAAGCAGAGCATAACCATCAGTCTCTACTTTGAAACTATATCTATTGAATGCTAAAAAACATGAATAACAGAGAGTTTAGTGGACTATCGTTTTTGTACTGGACCAGCCAGCGGCAATAAAATGAAAGAAATCGATCTTGTTATGATGGAGAAACTTTCCAAAATACGCAAGTCTTTGAAGAATTATTACTTTTCTATCACCAACAGTATCGTGAGCCATTTAAAAATTCGAGCCACGGAGATCCTATTTTGGAGTCCTACATGAGAAGTCAGGCAGAGAGCAGACATCCAGTACTGCCGCTTGACAGAAAATAATTCGGAGCTCAAAATTTAAGTTAAGCCAGGTCCTCAAGATCAGAAAACAAAACAGAATGCAATATGTTAGGATTCTCAATAAGGGCGAAAAACCATGTGGACAGTAGCATCCTTTTGGATGTTGTAGCTTGCCCTTTAGCCACTTTCCACTATATACAATACTCTGACGTTCAAGAGGAATATGCAGTTTGTTAAAAAGCTTTTCTTTCAAAACTTTGGTGGTATAACATAGCTGGACATTGAGTATTAAGATTTGAGATTCTTCACAAAATATGAGTTGAATCAATTGGACAAAATAATGAAGACGATAAGACATGAACATGATCTGCCAATCCAAATTGCCACCTCTGACGAAGATCACCGAAATTAAAATCAATGATTCTAAGTGAGAAAACCTAAAAATCACCCATAAATCAATCCCAAATTAAATATCATTTTAATTGGCCACTTAAAAATAATTAGTGACTATCATCTTTTCTTCTTAAAAGTATTAAGACGCTATAAAAGCCAATGTTTCTATAAATAATACTTGCGGAAAAAAAAAAAAAACTGTAATATAATTGATAAAATATATCAACGTTAATATAAAGTCAATGCTTACATGAACTAAAATGCGTGCATGGAGCTTACGAACTGCTAAGAACCGTTGCATCATAAATCAGTGGACGAAAGAAGAAAAAATTACTGTGCAGTCAAACGCAGTTAAGTAAATACCTAGTTACTTTTCATTTCTTTTATTTAATTTTTCAGCATCTCATTTCTCATGCAAGCACTAATTCTCTACTAGGCGAAGCAACACATTACCCAGACTAATAAAACGGAAAGACAGTGTTTCTTGAAAAGAGATAGCAGAAGAAAAAGCTACTGGACTTCTTCTGCTCTGCTTTTAAACACTTAAGAAAGAACTAAGAAAAGGTTACAAAACATGTCTTAATTCTTTCTTTCTCTCTTTCTTTCTTTCTTTCTTTCTTTCTTTTTCCCCTTCTATTGTTGATTGAAAATTAAATTTAACGTTTTTTTGTTTGTTCGGTTTATATTCGCTGTTAGGACTTTTCTGGCGTTCACAAACAAAGAAAATCTCTGTTCAATGGATTCAGAACTCAAGAACGAGGAAAAGATTCAGCAAGATTTGGTAAGTTTTGGGTTTGTTTATTTCAATCTTTATTTATGTTTCATAGATTGGGCCACTGTTTGGCTTCTGGGAAAGTTAAAGAAAATTGTTAAAAGAAAAAAAAAACAAGAAAAGAAACATCAGGAATATGGGTATTTTTCTAATTTGTTGGTTGTTAGTTGTTAACGTGTGCGTTAAGACAGGTGATGAATAGTTGTTTTTCAAAATGTGGTCACATGTTCAATTGATGTAGTCATTAGTTTATTGAGAATTCGAAAGATTCTGGAAAATCTTGTAAGCTATTGAGTTTCTGTCTATCTTTATTTCGTCTCAAAAAATTGGTATGCTGTTTGGCTTCTGGGAAAGTGAAAGAAAATTGTTAAAACAGAAAAACAAGACGAAGGTTTTGTGTATTTCTTATTTGTTAGTTGTAAGTTGTTTACGTGTGTAGTAAGAAAGGACATGAAGATAATTGTTTTTCCAAATGTGGTCACATGTTCTATTGATGTAGGCATTAGTTATTGTTGAATTCAAGTGATTCTGAAATAATGTGTATGGTTATTGTCCAATCAACGTTTTGTAATTCTGCATGCATTAGTTATAGTTACCATATAAGCCTACCGTGAGTCTTTAGAAGGAACTTACAATTTGCCCTAAAGTTAAAGGCTTCATTATACTTGATTAAGTTAAACCTGCAATATTGTTTGGTTGTATATGATGATTTTTCATTTCAGAGATGTTATGATATGTAAATGTGTCGGAATGAAGATGGTAGCAATTCATTGAGTATAGTGTCAATAAGTCATCTAAAGTAGTTTTGTGAATTAATTATTGTCAGTTTCCTTTTTATTTGTCATTTTTCAATATGTAATTAGCTCATCTTTCTGAGTTTCAGAAAGAGGGATCTCAGAATTTGGACCGTGATATGTTGTGCCTAGTTTTCTGCCGCATGCCGATGAAAGACTTGATTCGGGTGAGATTTGTGTGTAAATGGTGGCAGGAAGTTATATCTGATCATGCTTTCGAGCTGGTCGAGTCTCAGAGGAGTTTCCCGGTGTCGGGATTTTTGTTTCAACATAAGGGATTATACTATAATGATTTGGCTATATGGAACCATGAGGATTCCAAGACCAGAGTTATCACATACATTCCGGTTGAGGGTAGAGTTCGTGGAAGACAGCTAGTCCTCAGTTTTCTTCCCGAGGACGTGAAGATAATGAGCTCTGCAAATGGACTTGTTTGCTGTTCTAGTCTTTTCAACGTTCGAGACATGTCAGTTTATGTTTGCAATCCAGTGAATAAAGATCAAGTAAGGATAGAGTGGACAGAGTCTTATTTTCATCGTGCGGAAGATAGCATCTCTCTGGCTTTTGACCCAAGTAAAGATATAATAGCCAACACAACCAGTTTTAAACTGGTCAGACTGCAGAGATTTGGAGCAGCTCGGGATTCCTCTTTTTCCTTCAGCACATATTCATCTCACACTGGCACCTGGAGGTCAGCAGAAGAGCATTGCCGCTGTGGAGGCACACTCAAGGAAACCAATGGCACCTGTGTTGGAAGGATCTTGCATTGGCTGAAGACTGATTGGGAAATCCTGTCATTTGACACAGAAAATGACAAAGCCTTTCTGATACCAATTCCAGATTTAGATATCAGCATCACTAAGGCATGCATTGGGGAATCGAATGGTGAATTGCACTGCATTATAATTGCTGGATCAATTCTGAAACTGTGGAGCTTAGAGGACAATATCAATTTCGAGTGGAAACTTGAATTATTAAGGCCAGTTTGGGAGCTGGGAGAGGAAGACTTCGGCCTGAATCTTTTTCAAACATTGGATCGCTCAAGTTCACAGGTTGATCTATTGGCATATAAAGATGGATTTTTGCTGATTAGGGTGGGTGACAAGGTGCACTTATACCAGTTCGAGACAAACATTAGGACCGAAATTTCCTCCATTCCTAGTATGTCAGGTAGCTCCACTGAACGCTTTACTGTGGTTCCATATTCTCTGAGCGTGGTTCCTTTGAAATTGACCTAGATTGGCTGATGTTGATGGTTTAGTCTAGCTACCAAAGATATGAGCAGCTTTTGAGGAATTCTTCGTGTAACCAAACACATTGTTGAGGTTGCTGTAATGCATATTGACTTTAGCCACAGTAAGAGTTGATGTAATGCATATTGACTTTAGCATAGCTTTCTCCTTAGTTATTTGGGTCATTGATGTTCATACTCCAGCAGTCTTGCTTCATAATTTTTTCATTTTGTTCTCTTGGAAGATTATTGTTACGCTTTAATTTGTTGCTAATTTCCCTCCGCTGATACTAATCACGGTAATTTCACTTCATTTGAGCATATAATGACCCTATTCAGAACTGTTATCACTAATGTCAGTGCCTTGAAGGAATGATTAAGCTCTCCTAGAAAACTAGGATTAGGAGAAAGATAAACATGAAAACCCTGTAGTTTCTGGATATAAGTTCCCTGTTTGTACACAACCGATAGCTAAGATCTCCTATGCATCAAACCTTGAAAGGGAATCATATTTACTTTGCATAAAAAGCACTTGATGCTTCAAAAACTACGTGATGTTTGTACTCCACGTCTTTTGTTCTCAGCTCATCTACTGCCGAGCTCAAAAGCGTTTACCTGCCTTTGCAAGTAAGCATTTTGTTACTCCAACGGAACCCAATAATATTTAGCTGAGTGTGCATGATCAATTCAATTCATATTAGTATTTAGTTTTTCGGTGAATATGTCACTCGGCATAACAACAAATCAAATTCCAAAATGAAGAAAAAAATGTCATATCACTATTACAAGCAACAAAAGTAGAAACTAATGTAGCAGTCCAAAATCCAAATCAAACATTCGCAATACAATAACCACAAGCTTTAAGGAAGTACAAGTTTAAACTGGAAGAGGTTAGTAGATTGGACAATAAGCAGCATCGATTGAAGTCAGCTCATAATTTATCATTTCCATATATTTTGAAGCCAACGAAGCAATGTCAGCCAGTGATTGTGAGAATTATTCCACTATGAAGCTTTCAGATCATCGATCCCAACACTAGCCTGTAGCAGAAAAGAATATTTATGTTCAGCCACCACATTCCCAACCAGAATCAGGAACAGAAACTAGATTATGGAAGAACAAGACCTGACTTGAACCCTAGTCTCATTCTGAAAATCTTATGTTCTGAATGTGCAAATTTTCAAAGCTTTACATTTGATAGAAGAGTGAGTTCTAAGGGAAAAATTGAGATACTTGAAAACATCTTACCAAAAACTTGTGGTTCTCTTCAAGAAGAGGAGCAAATGAAGTACAGAATTTATCCATGTCACAATTAACATCTCCAGAGCCACCAACAACCTCAATGAACTTCTTCCTATCTGGTGCAAGCTTCATAGCGACCTGCAAAGTAGCAAGAAGCATTGCCTCAAAAGAGTGTAAAATGAGTGTGTGTTTTAATTAAGAATGTGCAAGTTTTAGCAGTAAAGGTTTTAACAGTACAAGAGGGACATGGATGACTATTTTCTGTTAACATTGAACTCATGCGCTCAAATTATTCCTAAAAAACACAGTGAACTAACTTGGAAGAATTGTATTTCAAGGAAAAAAAGAAGAAAGCAAAAGGCACTAAAAGGAAGAATGGAAAACAAAGAGTTGGATATTCAAGCTTCATAGATTGACTTCTACATACCTTCAATCCAAAGAAAACAAACTGTGTATTGATTTGGCAAGTAAGGTTTAAAGTTTCGCAAATACATGTTTGATCCATAGTTAACAGGAAGAAGACAACAAGAACTATTGTTTTATCAAAGTGAATAAAGCTAGCAGTTTGACTTTGACTGAGTATAATCATAAACTATATGACTTTCAATAATCTAAATAATCATATAGTCAAAATTCCGAGTCTAGCATATGACTTTCAATAATCTAAATAATCTATAAACTAATATTTATTCATACTAAAAAATATTCATCATTTGATTAAGAAGGCATGAGTTTACCATGAAACTTGAACTTGCAAGCCAGCCATGAAATTTTTTCAGGGTCTTGCTGTAGGAATCTGTAGAAACTTGTGTCATTGTCCAATCTGGATGTGCAAATAAGTTGCGAAACAATTCCACCAGGAAATCCATTGCTCTGAAGAATCATAAAAAATGGATTATGTTTTAGGCAATTGACTAATGACATTGATTTTAGTGTCTGGTCAAAAGGATTGCGTGTCATAACATTTAGCAAAAAGTATTATGGAGTCTCAACAATGCTCAGCAATAACTTTCTAAAGTGAAAACAAAGCTACCCGTTTAAACATGAGTTACATACTAGTGGTATAAAAGCACAGGCATCTGCATGTGTGCAGGTCGGCAAAGAGAGCCCAAATTCTACTAGTTAACTTCTTATTCTATTCCTCATCTTTCAGTTCAAAGTATTTTCATGTATCATTCAGTAGAAAGAAAACAGAGGAAAATATTCTCCATCTTTTTCTCCTATTCTTGCCACTTAGTGACAATGGAAATGATTCAATAATATAGAAACCAACACATTCAAAAAAAGAGAAAAAAAATTAGATGCAAGACGTGCTGTATACCTTGTCAACCAAAGAAGACCATTGGTACAACTAGATGATCCCTTTGCTGTTTTAGCTTCAACTTCTTCTCCTACCATGCTGAACAAGTTCTTGTATTTTTCGGGATTGGATAAATACTTATTCTCCAACCTCTACAAGCAAATAAATATAAACCCAGTTTGAATGAAATATAGCCAAACATTACCCACAGGAAATCTTTTATAAACTATTTAATTTCTATGGATAAATAGAGTATAGACTTTTTAACTTTCAGAGACTAAATATAGCTATATATTTTTCAACCACAACAGAAAAAACCAGAATCAAGCTCATAAGCTCTATCTGTGTACCATCATCCACAAAGCATTCTAATTATCATTAAAAAAAATTTCATGAGAATATGAATTAAGAAAATATATGGTTAATTCATTACTCTTATTCTTGCTTCATTCCTTCCAGAGATGGACTAAAAACTGTTCCCTCCATTTCTCTGCTTCACTATACAGTAACACAACCAATTAAATGATTCAAAATTAAACCAAAAAATAAATAAATAAATAAAACTTGAGAATTTGATCCAATCAGATCTGAGAGTACCTGAAATGATGTGAGACGAAATGCAGACCGATCGAAGATGAATTGGAAATGAGTGTTTATGTTTTCGATTGATTCGGTTGGATACTCGATTGAATGGCAAAAATATCTCTGAGAATCTGATTCTACTTTAGAGATTGATTTTTACTTTTAAATTTTGCTTCCTAGGGGAGCTGCTGGTTCGCGATCTGCGCTGCCTGATATTTATAATCCACTGCGGCCTTTCCGCTTGGGATAATTTTGCGTCGGTACACGTGGATTGAGTACATTCGACGGCCGCTGTTTTTTAAATTTTAACCACATAGTTTAATAATATATCAATTAAGTCTTCCATAATAGGCTAATAGCCTAATTCCATGATTGGCCTCTGCCTAAGTAAGGTCGGTTTGAGCTGCAACTGAACCAAATCGATGACGCCACGTTTAGAAGCGAGTACATGATGAAACCGAGCCAATCCAAGCTAAAAAATTTGAGTCAGCTTGATAGGCTTTCGTCGGTTTAGGCTTGGCCTTGGAAAACATTTTGGACCAATGTTTTTTTAAACAATTCAGTCTATTTTTGGGACAATTTGAACTTATCATTAGTTCACTTTTAGGCCCATATTTTAAATCAATTAATAATGCAAGATTTACGAAACAAAAATAATCAACTTTACTTTAATATGGAATAATGTTTCTATAGTAAAATAGTATAATAAGGAATTAAAATAATACATGTATTTTTTTTTTCCGGTTAGATCGGGTTGAGATTCACCAAATTGTTTCAACTGATTCACCCGATTGTGATTTTAGGCCCATATTTTAAATCAATTAATAATGCAAGATTTATGAAACAAAAATAATCAACTTTACTTTAATATGGAATGATGTTTCTATAGTCAAATAGTATAATAAGGAATTAAAATAATACATGTAATTTTTTTTTTTTTCGGTTAGATCGGGTTGGGATTCACCAAATTGTTTCAACTGATTCACCCGATTGTGATTTTGCAATCCGTAGGCTAGACCAAATTTCTTAGGGATGGCAATGGGGAGGGGACCAATCTCCCCATACCCATCCCCGATATTTTGTGTATGTCCCCGTCCCCTCCCCGTCCCCGTCAGAATTGCTTGAGAGAATCTCCATCCCCTCCCCGAATAATAACAGGGGATCCCCGAGGGTCCCCGGTCCCCGAATAATTAATAGTCTAATACATTTTTTTTATTTTCGATTTTAAATTAATCATATTAAAATAAAAAATTCAGATAAAAATAAAGTTTAAAATATATCTTACATTAATATTGATCCATTACAAAATCACATTCAAAATATAAATTATTAAAATAATTATCTTTATCAATGTCTCAATCTTCATAATCCTACAATAAAAAGAAAAAAAATTATTTTTTATATCGGCAATAAAATAAATGAAATAAATGTAGATACTTAATTAATATTTTTAATAAAACTATTTACCTCCTGCTCGTCCTGTTCTTCCTCGAGAAATGTGGCAAATTGAGAGATAGCCTTAGATTTCAAACCTAAAACAATGAAAATGATATTAGTAACGTAACTTATAAGTGCAAATATTAATAACTGTATAATATAATTACAATGTAAAATAAACTCATATTGCTATTGTAAGCTCGTAACCAACTTTAACAGCACATTAAGGCCTCCAATGTGCTTGGATGAAATTTGTTACGGTGTGGGCTCACAACTCTACCACCGGTGCTAAAAGCTGATTCAGAAGCAACTATTGTAATTGGAATTGCCAAAATATCTCTAGCAATTCGAGCTAATGTAGGATACCTATTAGCATTTGTCTTCCACCAACTCAAAATATTAAAATCTTCCATCCGAGGTATAACTTTCTCATCCAAATATGAATCTAATTCATCTGCAACAACTGCACAATCTCCATTGTTTACATAATCATCAAAACCTATCATCCATTTGGTTGCTTTCTTATAAGAATCCCCTGTAGATCTAGTAGAAGAACTACTACCAGTATAATCAAAGCAATAAACAGTTGGTGAAAACTTCAATTGATACTCTTCCACTAATTCCCGGCAAAGGGTGACCACTTTCCCAACATACAACTCTTTAACACCACCATAAACCATAGAAAAGTAATATTCAATGAACTTCTTTTTATACCTTGGATCAAAGATACATGCCACACCCAAAATTCCACTCATATCTTGCCAATATTTATAATTTTGTTATTTATTTATTAGTAATTTTAAAAATAAAAATAAAATTAAAAATTAAAATGGGGAAATGGGTAGGGGATGGGGATTCCACCTCATCCCCGTCCCCTCCCCGAATAAAAAATTGGGTAAAAAATTTTCCCCGTCCCCTCCCCGAATAAAAAATTGGGTATAAAATTATCCTCGTACCCTCCCCGAATGGGGAAAATCCCCAAGGGTACCCGTCCTCGTGGGGATTTTTGCCATCCCTAAAATTTCTTACAAATCGACTCAAATTAAGCTTATGTGGGCAGGTTGGCTAGGTTTCATTGAATTATTTTAAAATGTCCATTCCTAACTAATATAAATTTAATTCATCAAGGGTATGTTTGGCATCCCGCATAACACGAGTCTGCATTATGGTACAAACTTGACATCCCACTAATTTTTTTTAATTAAACATTAATATGTATATTTATAATCTGTGATAGAGGAAATTTACTCGTAACAAGAAATGGGATGGAAATATTATGTTATTGACTAAAGTTGTACGGTCTGAGATTACTTATTTTTCTAAGACATTGATATCTTTGGATTAAAATCCACCAATATATCCACATTTGTGACTTCTGAGAGAGGAAATTTACCCATGCATAATAATGGAAGGGAAATATTAACTTCTTGACCAAAATTTTACAATTATAATTAGTTTGGTAATATAACAACATTTGTGATATGTGAGAAAGTGGGATGGAATATGAATTCATGTAACTGAAGGAACTTGAATCTATTCCCTCAATCTTTATTGAGAGAGTGAGTTACTGCTTAGGGAATGACCTAGACGGCCACACCTATGCGACATTGGTAAAGAAATTAAAGTTGCGATATAACAGAGCTGATATAAATTCTAAAACCATTTTCAGTTGTGAGAAAGTGGTAAAGAAATTATTTTTCAATTATCACACAATCACTTCACTTTTACCACTAAAATCCTTCTTTTACAACTAAAACTTCAGAAATTAAAGTTGCGATATAACAGAGCTTATATAAATTCTAAAAGCAGCCCACTGTATAGCATGCTATGGCCCTTTATGAATTCTAATATTTTAGATAATATATAGAGCCTTGGAGCTACTTAATTTACCCACCATAGTGTGGTGAGGTAAAAAAAGGGGGGAAAATAGAAAAGGTAATCAATTCTTTAAAAAAAAAAGAGTAGAAGCTCTCAGATTTATCTAATTGATGGCACAATTTCAATTACGAGAAAATGTGAAAACTGAAAATGGTTTGACAGATGATTCCCATTTAATAATATTTTGGCCTTACAATATGTCCGTGTACTAAATGTATGAATTTATCCTTCTGTACACATAAGGTTGTTCGTGAACATTTGTATTTTTATGGATTTGATGTTTCTTACACAACCTGGAGTTGGCATGGGGAAGATGTTAATGACACACCACTTCCTAATGTAGATGTAGATGTTCCATTTGAGTTTATAGACTATGATGACAGTAACATAGTAGATATGGTTAACGATGCTTATAGGGATTGTGCTGCAGATCCTATAGTATTTAAAGAACTTCTAGAACAAGCTGAGAAGCCTTTGTATCCAGGATGCACAAATTTCACTAAGTTAGGCACTTTGGTTAGCTTGTTCAATATAAAGGGTAAATTTGAGTGGTCCGACATCAGTTTTACCGAGTTATTAAGTCTTCTAGCTAAGTTGCTGCTTGAAAGTAATAAAATTCTTGTGTCTATGTACGAGGCCAAAAAGACTATGTCTGTTTTTGGCTTAGAATATTTGAAAATACATGCTTGCCCAAATGATTGCATGCTTTACAGAAAAGAGTATGAAGGGCTGTCTGACTGTCCTAGTTGTGGTTTATCTACATGGAAAAAAAAGGATGGTAATGTTGACCAATATAGGAAAGGGGTTCCTGCGAAGGTTTTATGGTATTTTCCGCTCATACCTAGATTTAAACAATTAGAATTACAAAGCATAAATTCATCAATTCAAGGGATGTCCTTTATCAACGAAAAAGGGCAGTGCAAGAGAAACAAAAGTTATTTACTTAATTGGCCTTGGTTCTTAGTTTAAAAATGAAAAAAACTTGAATTTTTTCTCATCTGTACCTTTGTTAATAGAGACGAAGATTAAAGTTGTACTTGGCTACAAAATTTTAGTTGGGGAAAAAAAATCTTCCTAGCCACTTCATTCAGTTCATTGGGATTTGGGTGGTGAATTCTCTATTTTTGGTCAAGAATTTTATATATAGAAAGACAAAAATATGGAAAATAGTTGGTGGCGTGAGAGATTTTGTTATACACATTGGTTTACCTAATTTTAGATTTATGAAAATACATTCAAAATTTAATGGAAAGAAAATGAGTGAATTTGAGAGTGAAACCTTCACATGTACAATGGTGGAGAGAAATCTAAAAATTATTGGCGTTAGGGAGAGAGAGGCTTGAAGAAGTCGTGAAAAAAAAGCGCAAATATATGATAATTTATTCATATTTTTTGAATAATTGTCATGAAGATGATTTGGATCCTTGCTCATAATTAATTTAGTTTTATTTTAACCCCTAAAGTTATCTAAAATTCTCAATTAATATATATAAAACGTTTTCATTGGATGCGTTCTCATCGGGATAAGTATGACAGCAGTGCTAATAATGGCATAGAAATTATAAAATTATAGACTTCAATTTGATTTGGAACTTTAGGGTTTCTAGGTCTGCATCACAGCTTAAGAACCTTCTCCAATGTTTCTTCAAAGGCTAATTCATTCTTCGATTTCTTGCTATAACAGCATGTAATCGAATGACCATGTTTCTTCAAAGGCTAATTCATTCTTCGATTTCTTGCTGTAACAGCATGTAATCGAATGACCATCCAACTTATGTCCTCTATGCAACTGTCTGCATCTAAATTCTCCTTTTTGCATGAAGCTGAGCTGAACGCACCACCAACAACTGATGTTCTACTATGTCCGCCAATTTCCGATTGCTGCTTGGTTGCAGGTAATGAGAGGCTCTCTCTCTTTCGTTCTTCAAGCATTCACCAACATTGACCAGGTAATCAAACGAATCCTGAAGAATCCAATTTGATGCCTTCCGAGAATAGTAAGCCGCCATATCCTGAAGCTAGCATATGTTCTTCAAAATCCTTTTCGTAACAATGCATCTTCCCCACTTCAATCTCAACAAACAAATCCAATACATTCTTCACCAACGTTCTGTCAATCTCTTCTCCCTCGCGTTCTCTATCAATTAAAGCAATTACAGCATCTTTGACTTTGTCCTTTATAGCTTCAAAAACCAGATCCCGGAAGCAAGAAAGTCCAAATGCATTAAGTTCAGGAAGTGCCATTCGAGGAATATAACCGGCTTGAAGAGGAAGGAAGACGCGAGAAAGCCATTTAGCCAAAAATTTATGATTAGCCCAGCTTTTCAAAAGCTCCCTTAACAAATCATACTCATCGTGCTTCTCTCTCAAAGATGGCAATACCTTTGACGGCATATAATCCTCAAGTTTTTGCTCGTACTTATCATACATCTGATTGGGATCTTCATTATGATGAGGACGAGCCGGCTCGCAACAAATATTGTATACGATTGTGTAAAACATCATGTAATCCTCCAAATTAAACGCCGGCTCCGGCAATCCTTCGAAAATCCTCTTCAATTTTGTGAATCCCCGCTCCAAATAGTCTCATCCTTCTTCGGAGTCACTTGCCTTGCGCTTCATTGCTAATCAAGTCTTTTGATCGAGGATTCAAGAAAAAACTGAAAACTAAGAACTCAATTCCTTCTAATTTGTTAACTTTATTGCGAGGTCAGTACTTGAGAGCTCAATGTAAGTGTCTTTATATAAGGATCTATATCCTAACTAGTCAAGTAAAAGAAAAATAAAAGAAAAGACTTAAATAATAAGTTTCACTAAACTTATATATCTTCTCAAATTAGGAAAAGGATTTGAAAAATCTTCAAATTTAAAATTTTTTAAAACTTTTTAAGAGATTTTGAAACATGGTATTTAAGAAATTTTAAGGTGAGGATTTAATTTGTTTATAATTTTATACTAGTATCATCTCCTCTTATATACATACATATATATATACACACACACACACTTCTTCTTCACGCATATGTCAATTAATTGTAGGAATTGTAGTAGAGAAAATTATTGACATGACAATATTTCAAGGAAAGAAAAAGTATGGTCACTTAGATTATTATTCTTATCTTTTTTATTTGTATTCATTCTCCCTTTGCAATTTCTTTGTTTGATCTCGGTTGGCTATCAAAGAAACCCATCTCACTTATTTGTATTCTTATTCTTCCTATCTTTCTTTGTTTGTTTTGAAGACATTGTGTCGTTAGTCTGGTTTTCAAATTATCAAAATTTATCTATAAAATGAGAGGGGAAAAAGAATTTAATTTTGATTTGATTCGAATATTTGCTTACGACGGCAAGCCTGTCTGGACCCTGGAAATTTTTGCTTATACCCTTTACGTTTTTATAATTTTATTAAATAATAAAGTTTATTTTATTTTCAAATATGTCCTCAATTCAACCTTTTTTTCTTTTTTTAAAACTTAAAAGTAGAATTAGAGACTTATTTTATAAGACTTATTTTCTTTTTTCAAATACGTTTTTATAATTTTATTAAATAATAAAGTTTATTATAAATTACCAAATCATTCTCAATTTCATAAATTACTAATTATTCTCCAATTCAGAAATTACCAAAATATGCACAAATTCAAAAATTATAAAATCGCCTTCAAATTCAAAAAAATTACCATAATACCTTCAAATTCTAACATTATTAGAATACCCCCAAAATCATAATTTACCAAGTTAATCTCAAAATCGTAAATTACCAGCCTATTCTCAATTTATACAATTACTAAAATACCCGCAAAGTGTGAAATTACAAAATTACCCTCGGATACGAAATTACCGAAATGGCCTTGCTGGTCAATGGTGACCGAAAGTCAACCAAAGGCGGTCGGGAAGCTCTAGCCTGAGAGTTCCAACCACGCTGAGTCCGATGGTGGCGGCGGTGACGATCGACGCGCGGCGACGGTAGCTGATCGAGCTCCCAAAGCCATGAACTTTCCAACGGCTGACCGGCCGGGACAGGGCAGTTCCCGGTTCAGTGGATGGTCGGAAAGGACAGAGGGGATTGTAGGGAACAAAATCCAACTGGTGGCCTCACCCAAAACTGGCGAAATAGCGGCGAAACAATGCGGCTTCAATAAGCGGCTTTCCGGCCAATAATCGACGGCAATGACGGAATGGAAATGACGGCCAGTTCTCAAGCTTTCTACTGGTACCTTCCTTGGTCGGTAAGGTGGCCGGAAAATGGAGATAAATTCGGGTCCGATCGCGCAGGTTCGGGTCGGATCGCTCCCATCTCTTTCCCTCTTTCTTTCTCTGTCTTCATTTCTCTCTCTCTTAATTCATAGGGGTGTGGGGTAATACATATGAAAAAAAAATTATGGTTTGGTTTATTTTTAAAAAAAAAATATGTCAACAATTATGACATGGTCATTGGGTGCAATACGAAATACATTATTTTAACTAAAGTACAATGATTGAGGATAGAATTAATATTGTATTAAAATATAAAATTAATTCTCTAAATTTAAATTTAAAAGTATCTGGGCTGATTTTGATAAAAAATAATTTTAATTTTTTTATTAAATATTAAAATTAATTTTAAAATTTTTAAAATTATTTGTAAACCTGGTAAAGTAATTTAAAATGAACCTTAGAACTCAAATTAAAATTTGAATATTAAGATTCTTATTATTACTCAATAATATAATAACAATTAACAATATTTTCATAATTTCATGATTTATTTCCTTTACAATCGCATTAAGTTTAGAAAGTTTCCTTCGAGGAATATAACCGAATTGAAGAGGAAGGAAGACGCGTGAAAGCCATTTAACCAAAAATTCATGATTAGCCCAATTTTTCAAAAGCTCCCTCAACAAATTATACTCATCGTGCTTCTCTCTCAAATATGGCAATGCCTTTCATGGCATATAATCTTGAAGTACTTGCTTTTACTTGTCATACAGCTGTTTAGGATCTTCATCAAGAGGACGAGCCGACCGAGAACAAATATTGTATACGGTTGTGTAAAGGATAAAAGATCATTTAGTTTTTATATTTTAATATTAATATTTATTTAGTCCTTGTATTTTTTAAAATATTTGTCGTTAAAATATTGATATTCATACTGTTACTTTTTATTTCTTTTATCTTACTTTAACAATATTGTCCTTTTATAATAATTTTTTTGCTTGGACATTAATAAAAAGAAAATAATTAAATTACTAATTTAGCCCTAAAAATAAAAATAAAAAATTTATATTAATTTTTAATTTTTAAAAATTAAATTGTCAAAAATTGTATGCAAACTACCAAGTATGCAAATGGAGCTTGCAAAAAAATTATAATAAACTAATGGCAAATTAACGGAACAATACTTTACACTATTATTTAAAATATAGGGATGAAATATGTATCATATTAAATCCTAAGGGTGAAAAGAACATTTTCTGTTCTGTTGCTTTGCTTGACGGAATTCAAACAATTAGGATTACGAAGCACAAATTCATCAACTTAAGGGATTTTCTTTATCAACGAAACGAGGTAAGTGCAGGAGGACAAAAGTTGTTTGCTTGATAGGCCTTGATTGTTGGCCCAAAAGTTTTAGCTGGAAAATAACTTCCAAGCCCATATTCTTGTGATCTGGGAAGTGAATTCTCTATTCTTAGACAAGAACTTTATATGCAGAAAGAAAAATAAGAAAAATGGTTGGTTGGTGGGGTGAGAGATTTTGTTATACACATTGGCTTACCAAATTGGATTCATGAAATACATTCAAAATTTATTCAAACTTGTTTGGCTTAAGAAACAAATATAAATGGATTAGATTTATACCCCAACCGATTTAGGTCCACCAAGATGAATCCATGTTCATCCTTCTTTAAACCACCACTATTTTGAGCAGAGGAATTTTTAACAAATGCTAATCAACAACCCATATTTCATTTATAACTCCATAAAATGCCATGTCACATGTTATAGGATTTTTATCTTTTGCACTAGCAACATGCATAGCTTCTGCAACTAGAGTTACTTCACTATTTTGAGTAACACGAGTAGAGTCTCGATCTCTTGTTACAAAATGGAAACCATTAATGTCATATCCAGAGTGTTTAACCACAAAAGAAAGTGGCCCCTGTGATATCCAACGCAGGGTATTTGATGTAGCAACACCATTTTCTATCTCTGTATACACTTCCAAGCACAAAACATATGCAAAAGTTGTTGTTTGTTTAATA
This sequence comes from Citrus x changshan-huyou, assembly GCA_039657385.1. Lineage (NCBI taxonomy): Eukaryota > Viridiplantae > Streptophyta > Magnoliopsida > Sapindales > Rutaceae > Citrus > Citrus x changshan-huyou. The sequence continues at coordinate 6,092,771 of CM077555.1, read as the reverse complement.
AGAAGAAATGGAGGAGTTATGACTAGGGAAATGTAATGATAAGTGAGCATACACCTTATATAGTCTCAACTTTCTCTGCCCATCTCCAGCTACATTAACTTTACATTACAAATGAAAAAAAAAACCTTCACTCTCTCTATCTTTATCATCTAAAGTAACTTATTAATCAAACTCATCATCTCATTTTGTTATTCACTTAGTCGCTCGCTCGCAAACTCTCCAAAAAAAAAAAATTACACTCAATCACTTGGGGCCTTAAACACAATTAGGTGAAGAAGAAGAACAAAACCTAGAATTGAAGGTTTAAAGCTGCAATCCTCTAGTGCGTAACGATGTCAGGGTGTTGATGGTTCACGTCACGTCGCACCATTGCCATTCGTGGTCATGGTGGCCATTTCAATTTCAATTAATGAGCATGTTATCTGGGTGTTAGCATTCGCTCCGTGCTAGTAGTGGCCGATTATGTATAGAAAACTTAAATGTAGCAAACAATTGGTCGGCTAGGTTTTGGGTGGTGATAATGAGGTTATCAATTGATAGTGTCATGATGAGTTTCGCTAGGCTTTAAGCGTTCATTGTGAGAGTGACAGTGACGATAATGTGCCAAGGGTTTGAATGCTCTTTTTCCAAGTGAGAGTGAGGATGACTATGGTGAATGTAGGCTGATTGATTGAGGGTGTAACGGTGAATGTGGCTAGGGTTTTAGAGCTGATTGTGGAGTGAGAGTGACGATGATTGTGCCTTGGGTTTCAATGGTCTTTGCGCGCGAGAGTGAGAGTGGTGATGACTTCATTGTGTAGTTTTTATGACTTAGGTTTTGTTTTTGTCTTTTTTTTGTTCAGATTTTAGTTAAATGCACCGTTTTGTTTCTTATTGGTTTTTTCAAATATCATTTCACAAATTAAACTCTGTGTTTAACTTTTTCAAAAAAATTAAAATAATACTTTTAATTTTAGGCAAACACGGTTAATAGAAGATTTATATCATAATGTGTGTGACTGAGTAAATTTCTATCATACATATATCATAAATTATTGATATACAAAGATTATATCACAAGTACATCATTAATCGTTTGATAGACCACAATTCTATCACGAATCTATCATACTTATATGATAAAATCATTTCTGTGATAAAGTGACTGTCAGCTATTGTCAGTTTTCTTGTAGTGTCATATCTCAACTTTGAGTGAAAAACTAAATGCGAATCTTGATGTTTGATAATATTTTTCCCAAAAGTCATCTCACCTTACGGTAGATTTTGGTAAGAAAAAAAGGGAAGAAGTAGTTTTTCAAAATATGATTTTGAGAATCAATTTTATACTTATATAATTCCAGTTATATCCTCCCACATATTAGAAAAATCAATTTAGAAATAAAATCATCCAATGAAAAGAGATTATTATTATTATTATTATTATTATTATTATTATCATAATCATCATCATCATCATCATCACCACAATTACAACAACTACTACTATTACTACTACTACTAATTATATTGAGATAACAAAATAAAATTAATGATTAATTTTTTAGTTACCCATTATCACACACACAGATTTATAAATGTGTAAGTAAGGTTGCGTTTTTTTTTTTTTTATCTGAAATCTAAATAAGTCTGAATTTAGTTGAAATCTAAATAGGTCTAAATGACTTTTTTTTTTTCTAACATCTGAAGAGAAAAATCTAAAAGCTAGTAGTTTGACATAAATATCCTTTTAAGTGGCGCATATAGTTTGGCAGCATTAAAAAAAATACTATCATTGTTGATTTTAATTTAATTTTGTGATAAAAGATGTAATTATAACATTTTTGTAATAAAAGATGTAATTATAACATTAACTCACTGTTGCTTTATTTTTTATTCATCACAGTGGACATAATTTCATTTGTTTAATATTTCAGTTTAGTTAATGTTATCATGTGAATAAAAATTTAAAGCAATTAAAAAAAATTCAAATACAAAAATATGAGGTCTATACATAATATTAGAAATATATGAATTGTTAATGATATTTTTGAAATTTGAAATTAAAATTTTTCATTTAAACTTCAGACTTCATATAAAAGTAGATTTTTTCTACTTTTTCTGTTCAGATAAAATTGTCTTATAATAAGTGATAAATTAAAAAAAAACAACCTAAAATAAATAAATGTCATAAAAAAAATAAATTCAGATTTCAAACTAAAAAACCAACATCATCTAAATTTTATTGTAATTTAGTTATTTACATTCGCATATTAGTTTAACAATGGATGAGCCTATTGAAAACACTAGAATGCTTAGTGCTTTGCTTGATGGAATTCAAACAATTAGAATTACAAAGCATAAATTCATCAATTCAAGGGATGTCCTTTATCAACGAAAAAGGGCAGTGCAAGAGAAACAAAAGTTATTTACTTAATTGGCCTTGGTTCTTAGTTTAAAAATGAAAAAAACTTGAATTTTTTCTCATCTGTACCTTTGTTAATAGATACGAAGATTAAAGTTGTAATTGGCTAAAAAATTTTATTTGGGGAAAAAAAATCTTCCTAGCCACTTCATTGGGATTTGGGTGGTGAATTCTCTATTTTTGGTCAAGAATTTTATATACAGAAAGATAAAAATATGGAAAATAGTTGGTGGGGTGAGAGATTTTGTTATACACATTAGTTTACCTAATTTTAGATTTATGAAAATATATTCAAAATTCAATGGAAAGGAAAATGAGTGAATTTGAGAGTGAAACCTTCACATATACAATGGTGGAGAGAAATCTAAAAATTATTGGCGTTAGGGAGAGAGAGGCTTGAAGAAGTCGTGAAAAAAAAAGCGCAAATATATGATAATTTATTCATATTTTTTGAATAATTGTCATGAAGATGATTTGGATCCTTGTTCATAATTAATTTAATTTTATTTTAACCCCTAGAGTTATCTAAAATTCTCAATTAATATATATAAAACGTTTTCATTGGATGCGTTCTCATCGGGATAAGTATAACAGCAGTGCCAATAATGGCATAGAAATTATAAAATTATAGACTTCAATTTGATTTGGAAATTTAGGGTTGCTTGGTCTGCATCACAGCTTAAGAACCTTCTCCAATGTTTCTTCAAAGGCTAATTCATTCTTCGATTTCTTGCTATAACAGCATATAATCGAATGACCATCCAACTTATGTCCTCTAAGCAACTGTCTGCATCTAAATTCTCCTTTTTGCATGAAGCTGAGCTGAACGCACCACCAACAACTGATGTTCTACTATGTCCGCCAATTTCCGATTGCTGCTTGGTTGCAGGTAATGAGAGGCTCTTTCTCTTTCGTTCTTCAAGCATTCACCAACATTGACCAGGTAATCAAACGAATCCTGAAGAATCCAATTTGATGCCTTCCGAGAATAGTAAGCCGCCATATCCTGAAGCTAGCATATGTTCTTCAAAATCCTTTTCGTAACAATGCATCTTCCCCATTTCAATCTCAACAAATAAATCCAATACATTCTTCACCAACGTTCTGTCAATCTCTTCTCCCTCGCGTTCTCTATCAATTAAAGCAATTACAGCATCTTTGACTTTGTCCTTTATAGCTTCAAAAACCAGATCCCGGAAGCAAGAAAGTCCAAATGCATTAAGTTCAGGAAGTGCCATTCGAGGAATATAACCGGCTTGAAGAGGAAGGAAGACGCGAGAAAGCCATTTAGCCAAAAATTTATGATTAGCCCAGCTTTTCAAAAGCTCCCTTAACAAATAATACTCATCGTGCTTCTCTCTCAAATATGGCAATACCTTTGACGGCATATAATCCTCAAGTATTTGCTCGTACTTATCATACATCTGATCGGGATCTTCATCATGATGAGGACGAGCCGGCTTACAACAAATATTGTATACGATTGTGTAAAGCATTATGTAATCCTCCAAATTAAAGGCTGGCTCCGGCAATCCTTCGAAAATCCTCTTCAATTTTGTGAATCCGCGCTCCAAATAGTCCCATCCTTCTTCGGAGTCACTTGCCTTGCACTTCATTTCTAATCAAGTCTTTTGATCGAGGATTCAAGAAAAAACTGAAAACCAAGAACTCAATTTCTTCTAATTTGTTAACTTTATTGCGAGGTCAGTACTTGAGAGCTCAATGTAAGTGTCTTTATATAAGGATCTATATCCTAACTAGTCAAGGAAAAGAAAAAAAGGAAAAGACTTAAATAATAAGTTTCACTAAACTTATATATCTTCTCAAATTAGGAAAAGGATTTGAAAAATCTTCAAATTTAAATTTTTTTAAAACTTTTTAAGAGATTTTTAAACATGGTATTTAAGAAATTCTAAGGTGAGGATTTAATTTGTTTATAATTTTATACTAGTATCATCTCCTCTTATATACATACATATATATATATATATATATACACACACTTCTTCTTCACGCATATGTCAATTAATTGTAGGAATTGTAGTAGAGAAAATTATTGACATGACAATATTTCAAGGAAAGAAAAAATCTGGTCACTTAGATTATTATTCTTATTCTTCTTATCTTTTTTATTTGTATTCATTCTCCCTTTGCAATTTCTTTGTTTGATCTCGGTTGGCTATCAAAGAAACCCATCTCACTTATTTGTATTCTTATTCTTCCTATCTTTCTTTGTTTGTTTTGAAGACATTGTGTCGTTAGTCTGGTTTTCCAATTATCAAAATTTATCTATAAAATGAGAGGGGAAAAAGAATTTAATTTTGATTTGATTCGAATATTTGCTTACGACGGCAAGCCTGGCTAGACCCTGGAAATTTTTGCTTATACCCCTCACGTTTTTATAATTTTATTAAATAATAAAGTTTATTTTATTTTCAAATATGTCCTTAATTCAACCTTTTTTTTCTTTTTTTTAAACTTAAAAGTAGAATTAGAGATTTATTTTATAAGATGATTTGTATATTTATTGGATAAATTGAAATCATTAGGAGGATAAAATATTAGTATTACTTTAACTTATTACAAATATGTTACTTACACTGCAGTGGAAGAATTTATACATTTATGATAAACCATCTACAGTCCTTAATTCAAGTTTTTCTCATCACTCATTAGGAATCAATCTTGATTTCTGAGAACTAAATCACAAAAAACTATAAAGAGTATGAAATTCAATAAACATACCAGTTTTTTATATACCAAAAAATATAAAGAAATACACATATATAATGCAAATGGATGACGTGCAATGATATTCGAAAACATTGTAAAACAAATCTTTAAAATCTCATTCTGTCATTTTCAAACTTTCATATTTTCTTTCAAATCATTTACTTAAGGTACCTTCATTCAATTACCGCTTAATAAGACACTCACTTAACTTTCATAACTTTCATACACTTTGGACTCACATCAACGCATCTCTCGCCCGCTTATCTCTTAACCATAATAAAATATCTAGAGTGTCCTCCTCTAAGCGAGTAGCGGATTCAAGCATCCACGCCAAAACTGTAAAACAAACTTTCTTTCTTCAAGTTCCGTTTGGCTAAAATCCACTTTCTCATTTCGCAGAAAACATAATACATTTTCATGTTGATGCTAATGAAACATTCACACATACATATGCCCATGTCCATAATTACACATAACACATAACAACACATCATATAAATGCATAGGCAGAGCATATAAATTTATACCCATATATATATATATATATATATATATATATATATATATATTGTTTATTATGATTCATTTAGAAATCTAGTTTACTTACCTCCTTACATCCTCAAATAACAAAAGCGTATCAATATCATCGGCTTAAAATTAATAAAATACTAAGAGATAATTAAATCATAGCCATAAGCTCCAATGTCCCCAAACTTCTCAATATAAATACATTTTAAACTTAACTTCAAATAATCTTCATTTCAATCTTAAATTACCAAAATATCCTCAAAATCATAAATTATCGAAAAGATCGGGTTATTTGAACCCACCAAACTACTCATTACACCAATTTACTAAATAAACCTACAATTAAATTTAAAAATTTAAAATTTTACTCTATACAACCACTTAAATACTTAATATACACTTACTAAACTCAATTTTTATAATAATAATATTTTTACTCACTAAATCCATTATATTCATTTATAAATCTTCATTCAAATCATTTATTTTTTTTAACAGCGATGGAGATGGTAATTAAATCAAAATGAATTTGTTAGCGTAGTTGCTACTTGAGCTTGTGATGATAATCAGATAATTGAGAATCAGCCGTGCCTATTGTTAGCGGAGAGGCTAAGCTACCACTGGTGAATGGTGATGCGGCTTAGCTTAATTCGGCTCCACTAAATGGCCAAATTGAAAAGAAAAGAAATTTAACCCCTTAATTAAAATCAAATTTGCTTTTGATTAATGATAATTAAAGTGTTGAACCTAGATCAGATTTAATATCCAATCAAGAATCTCCAGGATCTAGCTGAACTCTCTAATCAAGATCTAAAGAAAGGTTAATCAAATTCATACAAAAGAATCACCCAGAAACAATATGCAAAGAACAACAAATGTAAGTGGTTCGGCTGGAGGCAGCCTACATCCACTGAAGAACAGAGCAACAGCTTTGATTCAATAACCATGAACAAGTTACAAGTTTAGAGACGAAGCTACAAGCAACACACACCCTGATTTCCCAGTCCCTTAGACTATTTATACTAGCTTGAAGCTCGTTACAAAGACCCCCTGTCAAACAGCTGTAATCTGGGTTTGTTAGCTAACGAACTCAGAATTTTTCCGCCTGTAGTAACTGAATTTAACAGCCTTGAGGACACATGTTGAACTCTTCCCCAAAACGACAATCTTCAATGCCGTACAGAGTAAGTGAAAGCACGTGAAATGTGCGTGCTTTACTTAAAGCTTTTGGTTGACGATACAAGTTTGTCATACAGACTTGTATGCTTTACAGCTGACATGTCGTATACCAAAATAACCACAAACTGACATGACGGTTGACCTCTTGAAAATCAGTTTAAAGCTCAGACTTTAACATAAAGTTTTCAGAAAATTTAAGGATTAATATTATAATCAGAGCACATGACTCAATGATCATAAAATTTAAGGATTAATATTATAATCAGAGCACGACTCAATGATCGATGATGAGCTCCATTTGAATGCGCATCAAACCGTAAGAAGATAATTGAAAGTAAAAGATTGCCACTCAGTAATTCATGCCTCTAGTTAATTAGGATTTAATGAAAATAAGATTATGATTTAACAAAATTATGTTGAATGTATAGATGGGCTAAAAAAATAAAAATTCTGTTTTTTATCATATTTTAATATCCATAATTGTAATTTAATTTAAAAATATTTTAATCATAAAAATTAATCTCAAAAATAGATTTAGTGAGCCTGAGTTCAAATAGCCCCACCTTCATCGAAATGCCCTCAAACTCATAAATCACATAAATAATCTAAAAATTCCAAAATTATAAATTACCAAATCATTCTCAATTTCATAAATTACTAATTATTCTCCAATTCAGAAATTACCAAAATATGCACAAATTCAAAAATTATAAAATCGCCTTCAAATTTAACAAAATTACCAAAATACCCTCAAATTCTAACATTATTAGAATACCCCCAAAATCATAATTTACCAAGTTAATCTCAAAATCGTAAATTACCAGCCTATTCTCAATTTATACAAGGGTGGGGTTATTTGAACCCACAAAAATACTCTCTCCACCCGATTTCTCAATACACCTATCGTGAAATTTTAAAAATCACGTTTTTACTTTTAAAACCCATTAAATTTTAAATGTAATTCCAATTTACTCCTTTATTCATATTTCTTCTTTATTTTCAAACCCACGCATGAAGAATTCTTTTCCCCTTTCATTAAGACAAATTGTTGTTTACGAAAAGTTAGAAGTAAAAATGGCGATAAAACTCTTTCAAATCATCTGAAAATTCAACAAAATTTTGAGTTGCTTGCCATCATTTGATTAAAGAGAAAAAAAGAAAAGAAAAAGAAAATTCATGTGGAGCTGCACAATAGTAAGATTTGAACATGAAATGACAGTAATGTGATGTAAATACTGAAAAAGAGAAAATTCATTCTTTATCAACCCATGTATAAATTTTGTAACTTAAAAAACATGGAAAGATTAAAGGACTGTATTTGCGTAGCCTTTCCTCTTGCATCTGTGTCTTTACACCAAATGCACAATTAGGGGCACTGATTATCAGTAACTAGTTACCACAAACGCAAATATTATACTTGAATACATAATTAATTAGCAAGTTTAATACCATGAAACTTTCTATCTTACTTTAAATAAAAATTTATGAAAAGAAAATAGGCAGATTTATGAATTAGGTTGGGTGTATATATTATTTTAATCTATTATCCTTTTAACTTTTGAGTAATTTCACTTAAGGCTATTAAAGTAATAAAAAAAATTACAGAAACATGGGTGTCAAGAGTACTATTGTGGGTTCCAATAGCCTTGCCCTTTATACAATTATTAAAATACCCGCAAAGGGTGAAATTACAAAATTGCCCTCGGATACGAAATTACCGAAATGGCCTTGCTGGTCAACGGTGACCAGTCAACCAAAGGCGGTCGGGAAGCTCTAGCCTGAGAGTTCCAACCACGCTGAGTCCGATGGTGGCGGCGGTGACGATCGACGCGCGGCGACGGTGGCTGATCGAGCTCCCAAAGCTATGAACTTTCCAACGGCTGACCGGCCGGGACAGGGCAGTTCCCGGTTCAGTGGATGGTCGGAAAGGACAGAGGGGATTGTGGGGAACAAAATCCAACTGGTGGCCTCACCCAAAACTGGCGAAATAGCGGCGAAACAATGCGGCTTCAATAAGCGGCTTTCCGGCCAATAATCGACGGCAATGACGGAATGGAAATGACGGCCAGTTCTCAAGCTTTCTATTGGTACCTTCCTTGGTCGGTAAAGTGGCCGGAAAATGGAGATAAATTCGGGTCCGATCGCGCAGGTTCGGGTCCGATCGCATCTCTTTCCCTCTTTCTTTCTCTGTCTTCGTTTCTCTCTCTCTTAATTCACATCACAGGGATGTGGGGTAATACATATGAAAAAAAATATTATGGTTTGGTTTATTTTTTTAAAAAAAGTATGTCAACAATTATGACATGGTCATTGGGTGCAATACGAAATACATTATTTTAACTAAAGTACAATGGTAGAGGATAGAATTAATATTGTATTAAAATATAAAATTAATTCTCTAAATTTAAATTTAAAAGTATCTGGGCTGATTTTGATAAAAAATAATTTTAATTTTTTATTAAATATTAAAATTAATTTTTAAATTTTTAAAATTATTTGTAAACCTAGTAAAGTAATTTAAAATAAACCTTAGAACTCAAATTAAAACTTGAATATTAAGATTCTTGTTATCACTCAATGATATAATAACAATTAACAATATTTTCATAATTTCATGATTTATTTCCTTTACAATCGCATTAAGGTTAGAAAGTTTCCTTCGAGGAATATAACCGAATTGAAGAGGAAGGAAGACGCGTGAAAGCCATTTAACCAAAAATTCATGATTAGCCCAATTTTTCAAAAGCTCCCTCAACAAATGATACTCATCGTGCTTCTCTCTCAAGTATGGCAATGCCTTTCATGGCATATAATCTTGAAGTACTTGCTTTTACTTGTCATACAGTTGTTTAGGATCTTCATCAAGAGGACGAGCCGACTGAGAACAAATATTGTATACGGTTGTGTAAAGGATAAAAGATCATTTAGTTTCTATATTTTAAGATTAATATTTATTTAATCCTTATATTTTTTAAAATCTTTGCCGTTAAAGTATTGATATTCACACTGTTACTTTTTATTTCTTTTGTCTTACTTTAACAATATTGTCCTTTTATAATAATTTTTTTGCTTGGACATTAATAAAAAGAAAATAATTAAATTATTAATTTAGCCCTAAAAATAAAAAAAATTATATTAATTTTTAATTTTTAAAAATTAAATTGTCAAAAATTGTATGCAAACTACCAAGTATGCAAATGGAGCTTGCAAAAAAATTATAATAAACTAATGGCAAATTAACGGAAGAATACTTTACACTATTATTTAAAATATAGGGATGAAATATGTATTATATTAAATCCTAAGGGTGAAAAGGACATTTTTTGTTCTGTTGCTTTGCTTGACGGAATTCAAACAATTAGGATTACAAAGCACAAATTCATCAACTTAAGGGATTTTCTTTATCAACGAAACGAGGTAAGTGCAGGAGGACAAAAGTTGTTTGCTTGACAGGCCTTGATTGTTGGCCCAAAAGTTTTAGCTGGAAAATAACTTCCAAGCCCATATTCTTGTGATTTGGGAAGTGAATTCTCTATTGTTAGACAAGAACTTTATATGCAGAAAGAAAAATAAGAAAAATGGTTGGTGGGGTGAGAGATTTTGTTATACACATTGGCTTACCAAATTGGATTCATGAAATACATTCAAAATTTATTGAAAAGGAAAATTAACGAATGGTAAAGAGAAATCTCAAAATAATTGGGGATAGGGAGAGAAAGGATTGAAGAAGTCGCTAAAAAAAAAATTAGAAAGGAAAAGAAGAACAAATAATGATAACTTATTCATATTCTTTCGTATGAACCACAATGCAACGAATAATTGTTAAGAAGGCAATTTATACCCATTACTATTTTGTTCATAATTAGTTCTTAGGTCTATTTTTATCTATAGGGTTGTCTAAATTTTTTAATTAATGTATAAAACATATTCATCGGCACGCGTACTCATCACGATATCTATGGCAGCAATGCCAATTAATTAGTGCTCCAGGAAAAAAAAAAAATCCAATGGAATAGAAATTATAAAATTAATAGACTTGAAATTGACAAGGAACTTTAGGGTTTCTTGGTGTGCATCACAACCTAAGAACCTACACCAATGTTTCTCCAATGCCTAATTCATTCCTCGATTTCTCTCTATCACAGCAGATAATCGAATGATCATCCACCTTATCTCCTCTAGGCAATTGTCTGCATCCAAATTCTCCTTCTTCAAGAAGCTGACTTGCACGCACCACCAACAACTCATGTTCTAGTATGTCCGTCAATTTCCGCTCGCTGCTTGGTTGCAGGTAATGAGACGCTCTCCCTCTTTCTTTCTTCAAGCATTCACCAACCTTGAGCATGTAATCTTCACTCGAATCCTGAAGAATCCAATTCGATGCCTTGCGAGAATAATAAGCCCCCGTATCCTGAAGCATATGTTCTTCAAAATCCTTTTCGTAACAATGCATCTTCCCCTCGTCAATCTCAACGAATAAATTCAATACATTCTTCACCAACGTTCTGTCAATCTCTTCTCCCTCGCGTTCTCTATCGATTAAAGCAATTACAGCATCCTTGACTTTGTCCTTTACAGCATCAAACACCAGATCCCGGAAGCAAGAAAGTCCAAACGCATTAAGTTTAGGAAGTTTCCTTCGAGTAATATAAGCGCCTTCACCTTGAAGAGGAAGGAAGACGAGTGAAAGCCATTTAACCAAAAATTTATGATTAGCCCAGCTTTTCAAAAGCTCCCTCAACAAATCATACTCATCGTGCTTCTCTCTCAAAGATGGCAATACCTTTGATGGCATATAATCTTCAAGTACTTGCTTGTAATTGTTATACAACTGTTTGCTATTTTTGTCAAGAGGATAAGTCCGCTGGGAGTTAATATTGTATACGGTTGTGTAAAGCATCATGTAATCCTCCAAATTAAACGCTGGCTCCGGCAGTCCTTCGAAAATCCTCTTTAATTTTGTGATTCCCCGCTCCAAATAGTCCCATCCTTCTTCGGAGTCACATGCCTTGCGCTTCATTGCTAATCAAGTTTTTCGATCGACGATTCAAGAAAAAACTGAAAACCAAGAACTCGATTCCTTCCAATTTATTAACTCTATTGCGAAGTTGGGATTTGAGAGCTTAATGTAAGCGTCTTTATATAAGGATGTATATCCTAACTAGTCAAGGAAAAGGAAAGCCTAATTAGTCAAGGAAAATGAAGAAGGAAAAGACTTATTAAGTTTCACTAAACTTATATATCTTCTCAAATTAGGAAAAGGATTTGTAAATTTTCAACTTCAATTTTTTTTTTTCTTAACTTTGTAAGAGATTTTGAAACATGGTATTTAAGAAATTCTAAGGTGAGTATTTAATTTTTTTTATAATTTTATATTAATAAGATGTTTTTAAATTTTTGTTAATAAATTTAATCTTAACTATCACCATAATCTCCTCTTATATATATATATATAGTACATAAAAACTTATTCTCACTTGATGTATGAGTTTCTACCCCTGTCCTCCTATCTATATTTTATTTAGATGTCAAAAACATAATGTTTTTAAAACTAACTGAAATTACTAACTGACGAAAAAAGTTAACTTCATGTTAGTCACTTTTCAATCTCTCATGAAAAACTGCACTTCTTCTTCACGCATTGACGCATATGTCGATTAAATTTTATTAATAAATTATAGCAGAGAAAATTATCGACATGACAATATTTCAAGGAAAGAAAAAATCTAGTAACTTAAATTATTATTCTTATTCATCTTTTTTTTTTTTTTTACTTGTATTCATTCTCCCTTTGCCATTTCTTTTTTTATCTCGATTGGCTATCAAAGAAACCCATCTAACCATTTTGTTTTCAAGACTTTGTGTCGTTAGTCTAGTTTTCCAATTATCGAAATTTAGCTATAAAATGAGAGGAGAAAAAGAATTTAATTTTGATTTGATTCGAATTTTTGCTTAAGACAGCAAGCCTGGGCTAGACCCCGGAAACTTTTGGATATACCCCTTGCATTTTTAAAATTTTATTAAATAATAAAATTTATTTGATTTTCAAATATGTCCTCAATTCAACTTTTTTTTTTCTTTTTTTAATACTTCAAAGTAGGATTAGATACTTATTTTATAAGATGGTTCAATTGTATATTTATTGGATAAATTGAAATCATTAGGATGCTAAAATATTAGTACGGATAAATATTTAATATACACTTACTAAACTCAATTTTTATAATAATAATATTTTTACTCGCTAAATCCATTATATTCATTTATAAATCTTCATTGAAATCATTTATTTTTTTTAACACCGATGGAGATGGTAATTAAATCAAAATGAATTTGTTAGCGTAGGTGCTACTTGAGCTTGTGATGATAATCAGATAATTGAGAATCAGCCATGCCTATTGTTAGCGGAGAGGCTGAGCTACCATTGGTGAATGGTGATGCGGCTTAGCTTAATTCGGCTCCACTAAATGGCCAGATTGAAAAGAAAAGAAATTTAACCCGTTAATTAAAATCAAATTTGCTTTTGATTAATGATAATTAAAGTTTTCAGAAAATTTAAGGATTAATATTATAATCAGAGCACATGACTCAATGATCGATGATGAGCTCCATTTGAATGCGCATCAAACCGTAGGAAGATAATTGAAAGTAAAAGATTGCCACTCAGTAATTCATGCCTCTAGTTAATTAGGATTTAATGAAAATAAGATTTTGATTTAACAAAATTATGTTGATGTATAGATGGGCTGAAAAAATTAAAATTCTGTTTTTTTTATTATATTTTAATATCCATAATTGTAATTTAATTTAAGAGTATTTTAATCATAAAAAATTAATCACAAAAATAAATTTAGTGAGCCGTTTGTTGAGTTCAAATAACCCAACCTTCATCGAAATGCCCACAAACTCATAAATCACATAAATAATCTAAAAATTCCAAAATTATAAACTACCAAATCATTCTCAATTTCATAAATTACTAATTATTCTCCAATTCAGAAACTACCAAAATATGCACAAATTCAAAAATTATAAAATCGCCTCAAATTTAACAAAATTACCAAAATACCCTCCAATTCTAACATTATTAGAATACCCCCAAAAAATCATAATTTACCAAGTTAATCTCAAAATCGTAAATTACCAGCCTATTCTCGATTTATACAATTACTAAAATACCCGCAAAGTGTGAAACTATAAAATTGCCCTCGGATACGAAATTACCGAAATGGCCTTTCTGGTCAACGGTGACCGAAAGTCAACTAAAGGCCGTCGGGAAGCTCTAGCCTGAGAGTTCCAACCACGCTGAGTCCGATGGTGGCGGCGGTGACGATCGACGCGCGGCGACGGTGGCTGATCGAGCTCCCAAAGCCATGAACTTTCCAACGGCTGACCGGCCGGGACAGGGCAGTTCCCGGCTCAGTGGATGGTCGGAAAGGACAGAGGGGATTGTGGGGAACAAAATCCAACTGGTCGCCTCACCCAAAACTGGCGGAACAGCGGCGAAACAATGCGGCTTCACCGCCAAATTTTGCGGCTTCAATAAACGGCTTTCCGGCCAATAATCGACGGCAATGACGGAATGGAAATGACGGCCAGTTCTCAAGCTTTCTATTGGTACCTTCCTTGGTCGGTAAGGTGGCTGGAAAATGGAGATAAATTCGGGTCCGATCGCGAAGGTTCGGGTCCGATCGCTCCCATCTCTTTCCCTCTTTATTTCTCTCTCTTCGTTTCTCTCTCTCTTAATTCATAGGAGCGTGGGGTTATACATATGAACAAAAAAAATTATAGTTTGGTCTATTTACAAAAACAAAAAAAGTAAGTCAACAATTATGACATTGTCATTGGGTGCAATACGAAATACATTATTTTAACTAAAGTATAGTGGTAGAGGATAAAATTAATATTGTATTAAAACATAAAATTAATTCTCTAATTTTAAATTTAAAATCATATGGACTGATTTTGATAAAAAAATAATTTTAATTTTTTTATGAAATATTAAAAATAATTTTTAAATTTTTAAAATCACTTTTAAATCTCCTAAAGTAATTTAAAATGAACCTTAGAACTCAAATTAAAACTTGAATATTAAGATTCTTATTATTACTCAATGATATAATAACAATTAACAATATTTTCATAATTTCATGATTTATTTCCTTTACAATCGCATTAAGTTTAGGAAGTTTCCTTCGAGGAATATAACCTACCTGAAGAGGAAGGAAGACGCGTGAAAGCCATTTAACCAAAAATTTATGATTAGCCCAGCTTTCCAAAAGCTCCCTCAACAAATCATACTCATCGTGCTTCTCTCTCAAAGATGGCAATACCTTTGATGGCATATAATCTTCAAGTACTTGCTTGTACTTGTTATACAGCTGTTTGGGATCTTCGTTAACAGGATAAGTCGGCTGGGACTTAATATTGTATAAGGTTGTGTAAAGCATCATGTAATCCTCCAAATTAAACGTTGGCTCCGGCAATCCTTCGAAAATCCTCTTCAATTTTTTGATTCCCTGCTCCAAATAGTCCAATTCTTCTTCGGAGTCACTTGCCTTTCGCTTCATTGCTAATCAAGTTTTTCGATCGACGATTCAAGAAAAAACTGAAAACCAAGAACTCGATTCCTTCCAATTTATTAACTCTGTTGCGAAGTTGGGACTTGAGAGCTCAATGTAAGCGTCTTTATATAAGGACATATATCTAACTAGTCAAGGAAAAAATAAAACGACTTAAATAATGAGTTTACTAAACTTATATATTTTCTCAAATTAGGGAAACGATTAAACAATATATCTTCAAATTTAATTTTTTTCTAAATTTTATTAGAGATTTTGACACATGCTATTTAAAAGATTCTATGGTGAGGATTTAACATTTATAATTTTATATTAATAAGATATTTTTTAATTTTTGTTAATTAATTTAATCTTACCTACCACCATCATATATTTCTATAGCATAATGACTTTTTCTCACTTGATGTATGAGTTTCTACCAGTCCTCTTATATATATTTTAGCCAGATGCCAAAAAAACCATAACGTATTTAGAACTAACTAAAATTACTGACTAAACCATAACGTATTTAAAACTAATTAAAATTACTGACTAACGGAAGTTAACTCCATATTAGTCACTTCTCAAATTCTCATGACAAACTGCACTTCTACTTCATGCATATGTCAATTAAACTTTAGTAATAAATTATAGCAGAGAAAACTATCAACATGACATTATTTCAAGAAAAGAAAAAAAAAATCTGAGCGCTTAGATTATTGTTCTTAATTTCTTATTCTTCTTATCTTTTTTATTTGTATTGATTCTCCATTTGCAATTTCTTTGTTTGATCTCGGTTGGCTATCAAAGAAACTGATCTAACCATTTTGTTTTGAAAACTTTGTATCATTAGTCTAGTTCTCTAATTATCAAAATTCATCTATAAGAGAGAGAGGAAAACAAATTTAAATTTGATTTATTTCTAATATTTGCTAAGCTAGCAAACTGATAATAAAAAAATTTACCTATTTTTTTCGAAAGTATTTTTCAGTTATTTTTTTCCATATATTACAAAACTGAGAAGTTGAGAAAGAAGTTTATACTTCCATTTGTGTTCAATTTTAATTAGCCAAAAAAAATTAGTTTTGGTATAAATACAAAAATCGTAAATAAATTAATTCCTGGGCTTAGTATTTCTTAAATGCCATATGTCTAAATTTCCTATAATATTAGAAAAAGGTTAAATTAGGAGAGAACCCGAATCCTAAAAGGATTATAAAGGAAAAAAAAATCATATATGAGGTTTTTAAGATTTTTTGGTTGAATGATGCCACCTAAATTCGAATCTTGGATGGGTAGAGGACTAAAAAGTTAATTTGAGTTTTATTGACTTTACCTTAAAATTCGAAAAAACAAAAAGAAAAGAAACACTAAATTTAACTTAAAGAATTTGTGAAGTGTGAAGCTCTAAATATTAGAAGTACTTCGAAAACTGATTTAAATGTCGTGAGGCTAGGTTTTGATGACACAACAATGGAGAAAATATAGTGTAAAATACAAGCATTGCAAAGTTGCCACAACAATTATCGGAGGTAATTCAAAAGCTCTGTTATTTTAATAGTTCTTTTCCCTCCAAATCTCGATGTATCTATACGTGCTTTTGAATTATGAAGGCTTTTGAATTATGAAGATTGGAAAAGTCAACAACAATATAACTCGCTTTTGCATTTGTTGTGCTCTGATGCCACTCGTTCTCTAACACCAATTGTTGTGTGCGGAATGCGCAATCAAGCGCAACAAATAATCACAAAAAAATAAAGAATATAAGAATTTAATGTGGTTCACCAATTATGCCTACGTAGAAGCAAGATAAAATAATTGAATTGCTAATAATTATTAGAGTATAAAAAATGAGTAAAGAAACCTCCCTTATGAGAACCTAAATACACCTAGTACTCTTGCATACACTTAAAAGGAAAACCTCTCAATTACTCACCTCTCCAATTGTAGAATTGTTTTTCTCAAATTTTTTGGGGTGATATGGAATGAAGAAATGTCCTCTATTTATAAGATTCAAGCTTGCACTATTGCACCTAATCCTTTAATTGCATTTCAACAATCTTGGGCACCTTCAAATGCATTTTAACAATTTCAGCCACCGATTTGGAAAATCTTTTAATTTTGTCCAAAAAGTCTTCATAATTTTCCAAAAGTACTCTACAAAAAAAGTGATCTATTGTGATGGAAAAAAATTGTCTCTATATATATAAAATCTGTCACAAAATAAATTTAGTGACATACTATATGTCGTTGTTTATGTGTCGCATTTGCCACCGTCACTAAAACATATAGTGGCAATTAGTAAATAGTCGCAAGTATTATGTGTCACTAATACACATCTTATAGTGACAAATATAAGTTTATGACAAGTAAGGACAGAAGCAAAAATCTGTCACTAAAATAATATTTTTAGACATATAAATCTGTCACTATTTTGATACTAGGGGCTATTAATGTGTCATTATGTTGATACTAGTGACTGTTAATGTGTCGTTATTTATATAGTTAGGGATAATTAAATTAGTCATTGATGATCATTATTGACAATGAAATGTGCCACTATAGATTCAATTAGTGACAATTTATTTAGTCATTACCAAATTAAATATGACACTTGAATGTATTGTTATTAATATAATTAGTGACAATTAATTCAGTCATCTCAATAGTGATGTAAAATTTTGTCTCAATGAATATATTAGTGACATCAAATCAGTCATTATATATTTAAATTTTGTAACAATTTATTCAGCAGCCAACAATGTAAATAGTGACATTGTTTCAATCTCCAATTAAAAAAAGTGACATTTTTATTGTTACAAAAAATAATGATCTATCTAATAAATTTGTCACTAATTAATCTTAGAGACAATTTTTGTCGCAACATTTTTAGTTCATAAAGTAATTTAGCATAAATAATATAATTTGAGGAAACTAAATCATGAAAATTATTAACAAATGCATAGCATATAACGAAAAATACCCATTTTAAAATTGTATCTTATACTACTTCATAAAAAAAATTAATCAAATATTAATATCATTACCATCCGATAAAGAAGTACTGAAAATTGTAAACAACTCTAATAATTGTCAAAATTTCAAAAATCATAAGACATCAACTATCAAAAGTTTCAATTGCATTTGCCTCATTTTGTGCTCGAACGTATTTCAAAACTTCTGCAAGAGTTGATTTCACTCCATTCATCTCTTCCTGCATATTCTTAAGTTCATTTTCTGCAGCTTGCCTACGACTTCGCTCTTCCTCTAACATTTTCAAACTCTCATTTCGAAAAGATTGTGTTCCAAAGACATCTACTCTACGAATCCCATGACCATAAGTGAGAGTAGATTTTGTATGCTCACCTACAACCTGATTAAAGATTTGATCTTTTGATGCATTGGGTTGCTGGTTCACAAGCTCATTCATTTGATTCTGAAGTAAAAAAAATGAGAAAAATAAATTATCATAAAATAAACAACGAATCAAACAAATTATAATTATAATAGATGTCTCATGTAATAAATTTATCTAGTTAGTTTCAGTAGATGTCTCATGTAATAATGAATATACTTATATCAATGATTCCCTAAAAAAAAAATTATTCATCAATCATAGAAACTATAATTGTAGTGCTGTATGTTCATAAAAAAAAAACAAAAAGCACTTGAAATTGCATAACTATTATAAAAAAGTCTTACTTACAATTGCCTCTCTCGAGTTCGAATCAACAGGCTGGCCATTTTTTTTTGTGTGAGTAACCGTAAACATAGTTATCATATTCGGTTCTTTTCCTTCTGGATCATTTGATTGCTGCAAATATACAAATGCATTAATATTAATGTAGTTACAAACAAAATATGTAATAGCAAGTAAGGTAAAATGATCAATTAACTAATTCATCTCTAATTCTAGCAAAGCTTTTTGTTCCAGCAGTGTGATTGGTCTTTAGCTTTGAACGGTTAACTTTACTTGTTGCAGAACGTTCCTGTAATAAAAATGAAAAAGTTATCTTCCACATACAACTTTTGTGAACAAATATGAAACTAAACCAAAAAAATAAATAATATATGCTCTTACTTGTCCTTTCTCAGATTCCCAAAATTTGACCAGCCAATCCCATTGATTTTCACCCACCTCATTTTTTAAACCATTTATGGTCTCTTCATCATTTCTTGACTCATAATACTTGGTCTTTAATGCAGATTTTCGATTTCGCCAACGATGAGCTAATTTTTCATTAACCCACCTGCCCCCTACAACCCAATTGATAATGAATTTTGCCTACAACATATTTTAATAAAACACTTAACAAAACTCATTGAGTTAAAAAAAATTTAAAAAATTAGTAATGTCATATATGTTTATACTAAGTTTTATTCTAGGATTGACATACCTCTAGTAAATTTCTGATTTCTTGCTTAACATCAACCGGTACATGTCTCCAATCATCGAAATTAAGTGGCATTACTGATGAATCACGTGAAAGGTATCCAATATATTGCCCTAATGCTTTACCACCTTGCGCAATTGCTTCCCCATCAGGGTTGAAATCCACTTGAATAGGCTCAATTTGTTTATGAATAGACTGTAATTTTGTTGGTCCACGCTTTCGTTTGGATGTAATAGAAATGCCTTTTATAAACAAATATAAATTAATAATCACACACATATATTCAAAAAATTTAAATGACAACGCAAGAAAATATTTAAAAAAGAGATATTTGCTAAATGATTACCTCAGTGAAATTTATAGTAATTTGCCATTTAAAAAATGAAAGAAATATTAAAAATGTCATTTATAATATATACCTGAAAGATCTTGAGCAGCATTTCTGTTACCACTTGTTTGGCTATTGTGATGAACTTGACTATCTAAAAATAACAAAAGAAAAGTGAAATTAGACTTGTCTTAAAAAAAAGAGGTCTACTAAAAATTACATAAGTAAGCTGTATGTTAAATAACCATCTAAAAAATGAAGAAAAGTTATAAAAATGTCATTTAATAAAATACACCTGAAAGATCTTCAGAAGCACTTCCATGACCACCTGTTTGGCCATTTTGATGAACTTGGGTACCTAAAAATAATAAGTACAAATGGTAACTAAAATATTTTCCCTCTAATAGTATCAATTTTTTTTTTGTAAGTAATCTCAATAATGTTACTAACAGCTTAAATGAACTTGAGCAACTAAAAATAAAAATCACAAATTGTATTTTATTAAGATTTACTAACCTGTACGAGCTTGCTTTTCACTTAAAGCTTTACTACGAATTTGCTCAATCTCCTTGTTTTTGTTTCTGCTACTTTGCTTGGAGATAGGGCTTCTTTCAACCATAAATGATGCATGATAATTTGGTCTCTTACGCTTAACCATTCTCTGCTACATATTGTTAGCAAAACAATGAAACCATAGATGTCATATATATCACAATCAAATAATATGAAGACAGATATGGAAAAAATAATAAATAAAATTATTATTATTAATAAATCAAGTTATTAAACAGCAAAACTTTTGTCAATTAAAAGAAAAAAGAATGAAATGTAATTCAACTCTTAACTTATTAATAAATAAACTCTTAACTATTAGTAAACGTTATCATCATCACTGTCAAAATCATCACTAGAAGCATTTGATTTTTCTTCTGCTGCATCTAAAGGAGTATCAATCACTGTCCCAGGCATATTATCTCTAACCAAAGCAGTGTTGTCAAAGTTGTCAGGAAGTTCCTCTAATCTTTGACCACTATATGATTCATTAGCTACAAGTAATTCGCCATCATCTCCAACCTCATTATCTTCCATATTAAATAAATCTCTAGGTTTTGTTATCACCGCAACATGCCAATCCTTTTCAACAGGGTCTGCCACATAGAATACTTGTATTGCTTGAGTTGCAAGAACAAACAGTTCATCGGTATTAAGTGAAGAATTAAGATTCACAAGTGTAAAGCCTAACTCATCTTTTTTTATCCCTCTACTAGAATTTACATCAACCCAATCACACTTGAAAAGGGTAACTTTCCTCCCTCCATAATAATCTAACTCAATAACATCTGTTAACCTTCCAAAGTATGAAACATCTCCTAAAATAGGATTTTTGTCTTTAGCACTGGCGAAACTTGAAGTTTTAGCTGTAACAACCACACCGCTATTTTGAGTTTTGCTTTTCAAGTCAACTTCTTTTATTCGAAACCTAAACCCATTTATCATATATTTCTTAAATCTTGAAATCATTCTATTAGGTCCCTGAGCTAGTCGTTTCAAATCTTCTGACACAGCATTGTCTCCTTCTTGTTGTACTCTCTTAACCTGTTTAAATAATATAAGTCAATTATAATAAAAAAAAAAACTGTAATATAGATATCCATTTTGTGGATCTAATAATATCAATAGTTACCTCTGTCTCGAACCATTTAGGGAATTGCTCACTATGAATACGAGTAATATCAATTTGTCTGGCACGACGATTTGCAATTTTAATTATTTGGAGATGATTCCTATATTAAAATTAAACATTTAAATTGTGAGTTATAAATTTTTTTTTGGTTAAATTTCATTTACAAATGGAATAAAAAACTTACTTAATAAAGGGGGTAACTTCTTCACAATTAAACAATACGTATCTATGTGCTTGGGACAAAACTAGAGGATCTAAAAAGATAATCTCTTCTTTACCCATTCCACGTCCAGTTTTTGAGAATATTGATAATGATTCATTATTTCCTTCCTCATTATCATCATTTCTCGATGGTTGATTGAATTTTGTTTCTATTCCAGACAAATAACGAGAGCAAAAAGTCAAACACTCTTCTGCCAGATACCCCTCTGCTATAGAACCTTCTGGATGGCATTTATTACGAACATATGACTTTAATTTACGCAATTCCCTAGTAAATAAAAGCAAATATTTGTTAGTTTTACATAAATAATGAAAAAAGGTTTTCTTTTAAAATATTAACATAACATATATTACCTTTCAATTGGATACATCCACCGATATTGTACTGGTCCAGCAATCTTTGCCTCATCTGCCAAATGAATTGGCAAATGTACCATAATATCAAAGAATGGGGGCGGAAATACGTTGAATAGGGGTGGAAATATATTTTCAAGATGGCATAAAATTAAAGTGATACGAGATTTAAGTTGAGCAAACTCTTCAACTGTTCCAACTTTAGAACAAAGATCTCTGAAGAAATTGCTCAATTCAATCAGCACTGAGCTAACATTTTTTTGCAAGGACTTTCTCACTGCCAGTGGAAGAAGTTGATGCATTAATATGTGACAATCATGACTTTTTAATCCATGAATTTTACGTTGTTTAAGGTTCACACATCGTGAGATATTTGCTGAATAGCCATCAGGAACTTTGACATTTGATAATACTTTACAAAAGATGTCTTTTTCACTCTGAGTCATTGAGTAGCATGCTTGTGGTAGCCACTGTCTTTCCTTCTTTAGATTGGGGATGAAGAGATTGCTTTATTCTCAATTCTTTCATATCAAGACGTGCTTTTAAATTGTCTTTGGTTTTACCTTTAATATTCAACAAAGTCCCAATAATGCTATCACAAATATTTTTCTCAATGTGCATAACATCTAAGTTATGGCGAATGAGGTTATGCTCCCAATATGGCAACATAAAAAAAATACTCTTCTTTTTCCATATCACATTATCCTCATCATTGACATCATCCCGTTTACGTTTTCCACTAGTATTTAATTTGTGTTTTCCATATATAGTGTGCACTTGGTTCATCTGTTCTAGAACCTCAGTCCCCGTTAGTGGAGTTGGAGCATTTCCCTCTAAGAAACGACGATGCCCTAAATAACAATACTTATGCCAATACTTTAACCTTTGATAAGATGTGTTTACATTACAATGAGGACAAGCAAAACGACATTTAGTGCTCCATCCTGACAGATTAGCATACGCCGGGAAGTCACTGATTGTCCATAATAATGCTACACGAAGATTAAAATTCTGATTTGATGAGGCATCAAATGTGTTCACACCATCCTCCCACAATTTCCTCAATTCATTTATTAAAGGTTGCAAGTAAACATCAATGTCATTTCCAGGAGCATATGGCCCTGGAATAAGTAAAGACATAAGAATATTTGGCTGCTTCATGCACATCCAAGGAGGCAAATTATAAATCATCAAAACAACTGGCCATGTACTATGAGATAAACTCATTGTACCAAATGGGTTAAAACCATCACTTGCTAACCCCAATCTTACATTACGAGGATCTAAAGCAAACTCTGGATAACGTTGATCCAAGCTTTTCCAAGCTTTAGAATCAGCTGGATGCCTCAATATGCCATCTTTGACACGATCATTTTCATGCCATTGCATAAATGAAGATGTCTTCTTTGACATGAAATATCTTTGAAGTCTAGGTTTTAAAGGGAAGTGGCGGAGCACTTTAGCTGGAACCCTACGAGTAGTTGCAGATGACTGATTTAGATTATTATATCCTAGATCATTAGATGTGGGTTTCCATCGAGATGCACCACATATTGAACAAGAAGAATCATGCTCATTTTCTTTCCAATATAACATACAGTCATTAGGACATGCATCAATTTTTTTGTACCCGAGACCTAAGCCACCAATAATCTTTTTGGCATGATAAAAAGACTTGGGCAAAGTTTCCCCTTCTGGTAATGCTTCGTTTATCAATTCAAGAAGCATTGTAACTACTTTATCACTTAGTCCATTAAGGCACTTAATGTGAAATAAGCGAACAATGAAGAAAAATTTAATGAACCTTTTACATCCTGGGTATAACTCTTGCTCAGCATCTTCCAACGGTTTATAGAATGTATGAGCATCATGATTAGAAACTTTATTACACTCACCCATCATGTCATCAGGACCACTGTCATGGTCACTAACATCATCATTAGGAATTCTGCAAGCATCATGTAGCATGTCATGCATATTGTCTATCTAATTTGCTCCTTCGTTATTCACAGTTATTTGCCTTTTCTTAAGCTCTCCATGTTAAGTCCACTTGTTACTAAGATAATCAGTGCCTACTCCAAAACATATCATATGTCCATAAATAGTATCTGAAATACTAACTAGGCAACCCAAGATGGGGGTGAATTGGGATTTTAAAATTAAGCTAAGCAAACCACACAACAATTTAATCTATTGCCTTAATCAAATTGAAAACAATAAATTCAATCATGCACAATATTAAAAGAGTAAGGGAAGAGAAAACAAACACAATGATTTTTACGTGGTTCGGCAATCCCCGCCTACGTCCACGCCTCCAAGCTCACCGGGCTTGAGGATTTCACTAAGCTAGCCTCCCAAGGCTTCAAACACTTACAATTGACTTCCAAGGTGTCAATGGACCTTTACAACAAGAGATTATCCCCAATCTCTTAACCCAAGTGTATCCCAACACTTACAATCTTTTAACTTGATTTTACAAAAAAGATTACAAATAAATCTCTCTCACACAATGTGTTTGATCACAAATGAAAGCTCAATGTGTGAATGAATGAGATGAATACAAGGATTTAAAGCTCAATGAAAGTTGTATTCTCAATATTTTGCTCAATGATGATCGTTGGAAATCCTTCTTGTTTGAATTGGATTGAGCTTATTTATAGTTGGAGCTGAAAAACTAGCCGTTATAGACTGTCTGCTCGAAAACGGTTCGCCGTTAACCATTAACGGTTAACCGTTTAGGTCGGTCAAAGTTACCGTTGGGCCAATTTTCAAATAAACGGTTAGCCGTTTAGGCTTACCCTTTCGCCGTTAATTTCTAGAGACCTGTAAAACAAATTTGGTTTAACCGTTCTTACTAAACGGTTCAAGGTTAGCAATCTGGAAATAATCGGTTAACCGTTTTCAGTAAACGGTTCACCGTTAGTTTCCAGAATCATCATTTTAACAATACTTTGCAGAACATGCTTTCTGGAAATTATCGGTTAGCTGTTTTAAATAAACGGTTAGCCGTTTGCTACAGTGATTGCTACAGTGAAAATATTTTTTAAATTTATAGTTTGACCCCAAAACTTTATAAAACTATATTACGGCCCAAAACGTTATGAAACTTTGCACATAGGTCCAATTTCAGAATTTCTAAGTAATGCTTTGTTAATCCCAAAAATTTCTGAAATTATGGTATAGCCCAAAATGCTATGAAACTTTTCAAATAAGTCCTTTACCAAGATTTCAAGCAATACATGTTTATTTCAAAGTTTTCAAAATTCTTTCAATTAAACCATAAACTTTGAAAAACAACCAATTTCATAAAATCATTTTTCCATTAAATATAAAACATTTATAATGTGAAAATAATGATTTATTTAAAAAGAATAAAAACAATCAATTTCATAAAATCATTTTTCCATTAAATATAAAACATTTATAATGTGAAAATAATGATTTATTTAAAAAGAATATTAAATAATTTGAGCTTAAAAGATTAATCATTCTTAATCTTGTTTGTTATCATCAAAATCAATATTATGGAAACATATATGTTAACAGTATCTCTATCGTGACGATATCTATTACTACATTTCTTACATGGACATTTTAATCTCCCATCATTAGTAGTATTTTCAAATGCAAATTTCAAGAATTCAGAAACTCCCAATTTGAATGCTGGACTTGCCCTAGACTCGTGAATCCAACTCTTATCCATTATATAATTGAGAATTCTAGTAGACAATCCTGAATTGAATATGAATAAAATAATAAAATTATAATAGTTGAAAATAAAATAAGTAAAAATGGATATTTTTGACAAAAAAGTAATGTATCTAATCACTAAGTAGCATATATGTTATCACAATAATCCCAAAATGGAACTGAATAAAATATATGTTATCTTTTGCAGGATGCAACATGCTCAACCAAAGACCAACTATTTGGGATAATTTCATCTAATTTCAGTTTTTAAACTAGAACATCAAAATACTCTAATTCTTAATAATACCAAACAATCATGCTATATGAAACCAAGCAAAATTTGCATTAAGGGTTAACTAGGGACAAATAAAGGATATGTCTACTCAACACTATTATTATGGTCCAAGAACACTACGGTAATACTCTACAATACTACTGAAGATAACCCAGCATAAATCAAATATTATTTTAAATAACCCCCACATTTTCAATCCTTCCCTTTCCTTTTCCCTCTCATTGGAGAAAGAAGAAGAAGAGAAAATGAAGAAGAAAATAATAATAATCATACGTAGGCACAATTAATTCACTAAAATTTGTTTTGTTTTACTATTATCTGAGAACTCACAGCAAAAATAAGTACTCCAGAGATAGAAAGAATTTTGGATAGCTTGTAAGAATTTCCAGAAAATATAAATTCAGCATAAAAAAGAAAAATAAAGTACAAATTTAAAGAAATTTAGTGTTTGAGACTGTTGCAGCTTACCGATTGTAGAATATAAAAACAAGATCTTGCTGTCAATTGCAGAATATCTATCAAAATCAACACCCAACAACAAATTTTAGCAATTAGAATAACAAACGTAGTGGACGATTAAAAAGAACAAAAAATAAAGGCAATAAACCATGACTTGATTACCTTACAGCGGAAGGACAAAACAATTGCTGGGTTTTTGTGAAAGGATGGAGGCGAGAAAGTAGAGTTGCCTTAGGGTTTGTAATAGACAAATTAAAATAAAAGGGTGAAATTCGATTGGGATAAGGAAAGAAAATAAGAGAAATCCATATTTGATTAGGTTTCAAAAAATTGATGGTTATGAAATTGGATTATAATACGGAGATAGAAGAATCAGTGCCCCAATTAGGGAAGAAGAGTGTTTTGGGGAAAAAAATACGCATGAGTTGTGACATAATTAATTAAGATTAGTGACAGGGACGGTTGTAT
Source organism: Citrus x changshan-huyou (assembly GCA_039657385.1). Lineage (NCBI taxonomy): Eukaryota > Viridiplantae > Streptophyta > Magnoliopsida > Sapindales > Rutaceae > Citrus > Citrus x changshan-huyou. Next base: position 6,065,475 of record CM077555.1, on the reverse strand, counting down.
TTGTCTTAAAACAAATAAAATTAAATCTTTTTAATTTATTGTGACAGAAATTACAGATATTGTCCCTAAAGGATTAAGTATTATGGCGCCAAACTAATGCGCGAACAATTTTCTTAAATATTAGTGACAAATGCTAACGTTTGTCCCAATATACCATAAATAGGGACAATTATTTTAATCTGTCACAAAATATTTGTCCCTTTTAAATATTTTAATCTGTCACAATTTCTTCATGCCTTCTTTTAATTTTAACAAATCTCCACATCGGTAAAAATTTTATAAAAATCTTAGCCAACTACTAGTGGATCATGATACTTCATTCCAAAAAATGGTTGTATCTCTGTGACTGCCTACATGCCCAAAATCAGGTATCAAGCCAACCGTAGTTTAAAAATTTCCCAAACTCAACATGTTTGAAGGATTTGAATTAGTTTTAAGTAATGTTGAAAACTTAACTCTATAAATCACCTTTGTCAACATATCTACTGTATTATTTTTAGTATCAATCTTCTTAAACAACACAACACCGCTCTCGATAACCTCCCTCACATAATGATATTTCCTATCCATATGTTTTGTTTGAGCATGATACATTTAGTTCTTTGTAATATCACGCTTTGATTATTACAAAAGACCTCAATGTTCTCATAAATTACTCTCAAATCACCTAACAAGCTTTTGAACCAAATAGTTTCCTTTGTAGCCTTTGTTGCTGATATTTTCTTTGCTTCCGTAGTAGAAAGAGCAATTTTCGATTATAGAATTGACCTCAAACTAATCGGACCTTCACCTAATTCAAATATGTAGCTCATTGTTGCTCTTCGCTTGTCAAGTTCTCCTGCAAAATTAGAATAACAATACCCAACACATTGTTGACTACAATATTTTTTTTTAACAATAATCCAAAATTAATTATCCCATACAAATATTAGATAATCCATTTTACCGTAAGACAATGGCTTTTACCTAGATTATGCATGTATTGACTAATTATACTCACGACTTGAGATATGTCAGGCCTTTTGCACATCATAGCATACATAAGACTACCTAAATCACTAGCATATGGAACATGAGCCATGTAGTCACATCTTCTTGAGAAAGAGGACATGAAGAAGAGCTCAATTTGAAATGAGGAGCTAGAAGAGTAGAAACTAGTTTGGTTTTGTCATTCATATCAAACTTTTCTAGCCCCTTCTTCAAATAAGACTTTTGAGCTAACCATATGCTTTCATTCCTTTTGTCTCTACGAATGTCCATCTGAAGAATTCTTTGTGGATCATCTAAGTCTTTCATCTCGAACTTAGAAGCCAACTGCTTTTTTAATCTTTCAATCTCACCTCTATTCTTCGAAACTATAAGTATATCATCGGCATAGAATTATAGATAGATGAAAATTTTATCTTATAGTCTTCTAAAATAAACACAGTGATCTTGTTCACTTCTAGTGAATTTCTGCCCTTTTATAAATTGATCAAATTTCTTGTACTACTGTCTTGGTAATTGTTTCAATTTGTATAAAGATTTAATCAATCTACACACTTAGTTCTTTTTTCCAGTAACTTTAAAATCACAAGCCTGAGTCATATAAATTTACTCCTTTAAATATCCATATAAGAATGTTGTCTTAACATCCAATTAAGACAACTCTAATTTATATTCAGCTATCAAGGCAAGTAAGATACGAATGGAAGTATGTTTACAACTAGAGAGAACATTTTATTATAGTCATTACCTTCTTTCTGAGCAAAATCTTTTACTACGACCCTTGTCTTGTATCAAAGAGTTGTTTGATTTGGAGAATCTTGCTTCTTGATGTAGAATTATTTATTGCCAATAACCTTTTCCTCTTTAGGTAACTTTACAATTTCCTAAGTCTGACTAATTTTCACTAACTATTTTCACTACTATATATAGCTTCATTGAAAGTGTTATGGATTTCATCATCAATAACTAGAAGTGCATAACTATTGTCATGTCTTTTATAAGCTATCTGGGTTTCTTTATCGCTCTTTTTAGTCTCCTTATTACTATAGTTTCATTTTCATGTTCTACATCTTCAGTTATTTCTTCCTCTTGTGGGACATCAACAAAAATGACTTCTCCTTCAAATCTTGGAGTCACCTCCAAAGTTGAACTCTTTTATGATGTAGAACTAATTGGTATATTTGGAGTTGCATCAAACTCTACCTATTGCAATATCTCATTGGTCTTGTTCTCTACCTGCTGAGAACTTGAAGCCTTCAACATGGAAGCTTAATCAAAAGTAATATCTCTGCTATACACAAATCTTTTATTTTCGAGATCGCAAAGCCTAAAACCTTTAACTCTACTTTAAAGTCCACAAAGATAGTTTTTCTTGCATGAGGATCGAGCTTCGCATTCTTTACAAGTTACTAAACTGGACATCCAAATGTATTAATGGAGCCATATGCTTGTGCATGCTTTCCTAACCACATTTCCATAAGTGCTTTCCTTCTAATTACAGCAAAAGGCAACTAGTTTGTTAAGTGACTTGCGTAGCTTATTGCCTCAGCCCAAAACATTTTATCTAAACTAGCATTAGATAATATGCACCGTACTTTCTCTTGAAAAGTATGATTCATACGCTCAGTCACACTGTTCCGTTGAAAAGTATATTTCACTATTAAATATGTTTTTGTACCCACAATTTGGCATACTTGCAAGAATGGATCAAAAATATATTTATCCATATTATGAAATCATAATACTTTGATCTTTCTATCAGTTTGAGTCTTCACTAATTTCTTTCATTTCACAAAAATCTTTAAAACAACATCCTTTGCTTGCATGTACACCTACACATGTTTAGAGAAATCATATAGACATGAAAAAAAATAATGGCTTTCACTAATTGATGCAATCTTTCAAAGATCTAATGATTATCGTGATTAGCCATTCCAAACTTGACCTTTGTTTTCTTACCTGCAAAACAAAGCTCACAGATTTCATTTTACAAGTATTGCCACATTTCAAAAGTCCATGTGTTATCAGAGTTAGCAAAGACTTTTCTTTAGTATGTCCCAGTCATACATGACATAGCTTGGTGGTGTCATTATGGGCCTCGGAAATATTATCTAGTTGTATTTCATTTCCAGTAGTACAAATTATGATGCCACACCCTTGCAGAATCACTATAGCCCTATATGTGAATTTCATTATGCTATTTCGAACGGTAACCTTGTAGCCTTTAGCTTCCAAAGTACCTATAGAAATTAGATTTTTCTTTAATACTAGAACATATCTAACTTTTTTTAGTTCTCTGACTATTTCATTAAACATCTTGAGCTGAATTGTTCCTATCATCATTGTGTAACAAGGTTAATAATTTCCCAGCATAGCTGCATCGGATTCTAAATTTCAAAAATCTATAAACTATTCTTTTATGGGACACAAATGATAAGTTGCTTCCGTATCAAATATCCACCCGCTCGAAAATGTTGTAGGCGTAATGATTAGTTAATAGTCAGAGTTTCATCTTTAGGTGTCATATCTTCTGCTACTATTATCTTCATATCTCTATTCCGAGCTTTTGGATAATCTTTCCTCCAATAGTCTCTTTCATGATAAAAGACACACTCATCTTGAGCTATATTTTTACGTTTTGATTTGGACTGAGAATCATTTTTATTGCTTTTTTTCTTTTTCTCTATCGTTCTTTCTTTGGCTAATAAAGTTTCAAACGATGCTCTTTCGAAATGTTTATCATTATTCTGAATTGGTCAATGCTATGCCAAACATGTTCAAAGATTATCACGCTTTTATCATATAATGAATTAGTCATAAAATGGTTATATTCTTTTGAAAGTGAATGTAGTAGAATCATAGTCTTGACTTCATCCTTAATATTTTCATCAAGATTCGTTAGATTTGCAAGCAACTTCTCAAATCTTGAGAAATGGTCAGGCACTGACACCCACCCCAAGCTTCTTTTGAAAGCCATATGCATGGCTGATTGCATAAAGGCGATTTTCAGGACTTTTCAGTAAGTATTTCTCCTTCAATGTACACTGCAAAGTCGTCGCACACTCCTTATCTTTCACCAAATATCCTTGATTAAGCAAGATCTGATCTAACCACAGGCTTTCCTATTTATACGATCCCAAGTTTCTTCGTCATACAAATGTCTTTTATTTTTCAAAACAACATCAAGATCAGTTTAAATAAGGGCATCCATAACTTCACGCCTTCACATGCCGAAGTTGATTTTCCTAGCAAACTTTTCAACATCAATCTTCTAACCTCCTATAATAGGTATTAAATGGCAATGTGATAAGTTTTGCCTCCCACTTAAAGTATCTCCTAAAATAGTTTGGGTTGATCTTTCCTTACTTTTGTAAGTTTCACCTTCCACCGTTTTCTTATTAAACTATTTCTATTTGAGAGATCAGTACATATGAAAAATGTACTAAGAAAGTTCTCAGAGAAAACTGGAGGGATCATGCCAATCCTACTTAAAACCTAAACTTTTTAAGCTCTTATCGTTTTTGTAACAGAAGTTTCTGCGCAAATCCACACCACTACACAGGCTACTGATCCTCCCAAGTACAAATTGTTGGCTCTATCGTATTCGTGAACAGTACTGTATATATGAACAATATTGTCTACCCTAAGTACGAACATTGGCTCTAATACCACTTATTGTGCTCTGACATCATTGTTGTGCATAAAATGTGGAATCAAGTGTACCAAATAATCACAAGAAAAAAAAGGACATAAAACTTAACGTGGTTTGGCAATTATACCAACGTCCACAGAAGCAAGAGAAAATAATTGAATTACTAACAATTATTAGTGTCAAATATTTGAGTAAAGAAACTTCACTTCCTGGAACCCAAATACACCAGTACTCTCACTCACACTTAAAAGAAAAATCTCTCAATTGCCCACACTCTAATTGCTCACTGTCAATTATTCTTCATTTAAATTATTTTTCTTAAAATTTTTGGGATGAGATGGAATGAAGAAATACCCTCTATTTATAGGCTTCAAGCATGTATTATTGTGCATAACCCTTTAATTGCATTTCAACAATTTCAGCCACCGATTTGAAACACTCTTTAATTTCATCCAAAAGATCTTCATAATTTTGCAAAGTCTTCATGCCTTTTTTTTTTTTAACAACATTATCTTTGTGGACCTTTGTTTGGATTTGAGGATTGAAGTGATTTCTTACAAAACAAGTTAAAATGTATTCCAAAAAAATATATTTGAAGCATTTTTCTGGAAAGTGCATTGATAGTGTTTATTATGCAAAGAAGTGCTTTCTTTCGAGCAAATATAAAGTGCTCCTTTGAAAAGTACGTGACTTAATAATAATAATAATTATAATGATAAATGTTAATAATGATAATATTAACAAAATAATAATAACAATAATTAATAATAACTAAAATAACAAAGTTAATAAAATTTAATAATAATAATAATAATAATAATAATAACAACAATAATAAGGATAATATTGTTAATAATGATAAATTAATTATTTTTATTAATTATTATTTTTATCATTATTTTTATTGTTAATAATGATAATATTAATGAAAATAATAATAATAATAATTAATAATAACTAAAATAATAAAGTTAATAAAATTTAATAATAATAATAATTATTATTATTAATGAAATTTAAAATAATAAAATTATTTGTGATTTGAACAAGGGTAATTTAGGAAATATGAAAAAATTAGAAGGATAGAAAAGTAAATTTATGTTTCATTTCCATTCCCATATTTTCATTCCCAACCCCTCCATGGGAATGAGATTCACATTCCTTATTCCCAAATTATGTGGAACCCACACATTTTATTCCCATTCCCAAATTACATTTTACCAAATAAACATAGATTTTATTCCAATTCCCCAAACCCACAAGTAAACACACTATTAGAGTCATGTTTTTTACATGTTATTATGATTATAATTGTTTAAATCATTAGGAAATAGATTCCTGACAGTTATATGGTTTGAAACATTTAATTTGGTGTTGGTAAATCATAAATAAAGTCGGGTCTGTAAAATGAGTCATTCAGGTTGAAATATGAATAGTTAAGACCCGGCTGGAGGTTGAAGACGACGTTGGATGACATGTCGTTTAATATAGATGAACGACACGACATGCCATATTTTCAGTTGCCTCACCAACGACAATCGGTTATTAGTTGAAGACATGTCGTTTTATTTAAGAATATAAAGACTACTTGTCGTCCGAATGATGTATGCGAGGATATGTCATCCGTTTGTTTTATTTATGTACGACTTGTCATCTACGTTCGTAAATGGTAAATGACATGTCAGTTTATGTCGGCTCAACTTTGTGAATTTAAACATTCAGAACATAAATTTAGGGTGTTTTGTTGCATTTGACTTAATGCTATAATAATGGCATATTAAAATTTGTATGCGTTAATTTTATTTAGTTGTTGATGCATGCAATTTTGAATGAATAATTATGATGTTTAAAAAAAAAATGTCAAGTGATCTAATATGATTTTAATTAATTAAGGAGTAGCCACATCATCCTTAATTATGCAAAATTATATATTGAGTATTTTTAGATCACATATAATATAACGACATTAATTGTAATTAAACGTATTTAATATAATGTATTTTTCCCACATGAATTTATGTTATATTTGTATGTTTAATTAAGATAAAATATCAAACTATTTTCTTAATATACCCACATGAATTAAGAATTGGAATATAGTTTGATAGTTTTATCATTGAGATATATTTGAATCTATTTGAATTAGAACTTTAGCCCACATGCAAGTTTTATGTCATTTGATTCATATTTTTAACATGATTTACATTGGTAAAACATGATAGTTCTATTATGGCCTAAATTCATAATATAAGCATGTATTTTAATTTAATGCAGCTGTACAACCTGCGAGTTTTTCTGAAATTAAGTGTGATATTCCCGAGTTAAATGGTGATAATTATAAAGTTTGGAAGGAGAGAATTCTTCTTCATTTATGGTGGATGGATATTGATTATGCTATTCGAAAAGACAAACCACTTATTGATGATAACAACATTGAAGTCGATATTGCTCTTTATGACAAATGGGAGCGAACTAATCGCCTCAGTGTGATGTTTATAAAGACCAAAATCTCTGCTGCTATTCGTGGTTTTGTTGATCAATATAATGATGCCCAGGCATTACTAAAGGCAATTAATGAACAAATTGTGAATTCAAATAAGGCACTTGCAAGCACCCTAATAATGAAATTTTCATCCATGAAGCTCACTAGTATTAGAGGTGTACGTGAGCACATCATGCAGATAAGGGACATTGTGGCTCAATTGAAACTTTTCGAGGTTGATATGTCTGAAACCTTTCTTGTGCATTACATACTGAATACACTTCCACAGCAATATGGGCCTTTTAAAATTTCCTATAATACACATAAGGATAAATGGTCAATTAATGAATTAATGACCATATGTGTTTAAGAGGAGAGGAGGCTAATAATGGAAGTTGGTGAAGGTGCATATACTGTGACACAAGGAAAGAACAAGCTTCAAGCCAAAAAGAAAGGGAAAGGTAAAATACCTCCCCATGAAGAAATTAAAAAACAATCCAAGTGCTTTTTCTGCAAAAAGAAAGGACACATGAAGAAGGATTGTCTCAAATTTATGAAATGGCTTGAAAATAAAGGTAAATCAATCTCTTTTGTTTGTTATGAATCTAATATGGTTGATGTTAATCATGACACATGGTGGATTGACTCTGGTTTTACAATCCATGTAACAAATACCTTGTAGGGTTTGCAAAACCTAAGGAAGCCATTGAGAAGTGAACAATGCATCTTTTCTGGAAACAAGATGCGTTCACATGTGGAGGCAATCAGAACATGCAGTTTGATTTTGAGCAATGGTTTTGTTTTAGTTTTGGAAAAAACATTTTATATTCCAAGTTTTTCTAAAAATTTGGTTTCAGTTTCAAGGCTTGCATCACTCAGTTTTTCCTTAAATTTTTCAAATAAGTTTTGTAATTTATATTATAATTCTGAACTTCTTGGGAATGGTACATTATCTGATGGACTTTTTCGTCTTAATTTGCAAAGCAATACCTCTTACACTTCAATGCATGTTCACGCTGGTATTAAACGATGTGTTATAAATGAAAATTCCTCTATTTTGTGGCATCGGAGACTCGGTCATATCTCCATAGAAAGAATCAAAAGATTAGTAAATGATGGAGTACTTAATACTTTGGATTTTACTGATTTTGATACTTGTGTGGACTGTATAAAAGGAAAACAAACCAACAAGAGAAATAAAGGTACTTAGAGGAGTTCTGAAATATTAGAAATCATACATTCAGATATTTGTAATCCAAACATGGACTCATATGGTCAGAAATACTTCATCTCTTTATAGATGATTACTCACGTTATATGTATCTCTACTTACTTAATAATAAAAATGAAGCATTAGATGCTTTTAAGATATTTAAAGCAGAAGTAGAGAAACAATGCGGAAAGCAAATTAAGATCGTGAGAACAGATAGAGGTGGGGAATATTATGGTAGATACATTGAGGATGGGCAAGCGCCTGGTCCATTTGCAAAGTTTCTTCAACAGCATGGAATAGCCCAATACACTATGCCTGGTTCTCCAGACCAGAATGGTGTAACAGAAAGAAGAAACCAAACTTTGCTGGACATGGTGCCTAGTATGCTTAGTAACTCTAAACTTCCTAAATCCTTGTGAACTGAAACTTTAAAGACGACTGTGTATATATTAAACCGAGTTCCAACTAAGGCAGTCTCTAAAATGCCATTTGAATTATGGAAAGGTTGGAAACCGAGTTTGCGACATATATGTGTTTGGGGATGCCCGTCTGAAGTGAGAATCTACAATCCACAAGAAAAGAAGTTAGACCCAAGGACCATTAGTGGGTATTTCGTTGGATATGCTGAAAGGTCTAAAGGGTACATATTTTACTGTCCATCTCATAGCACTAGAATTGTGGAATCAAGAAATGCAATTTTTTTTTAAAATGACTTGATCTGTGGGAGCGATCTATCTCATAATATTATTTCTGAGAAAGATCATTCAGATACTCAATCTTCCACCTCAAGTGATAGATTGATCGTGATTCGCAATACTCCTCAAGTTCAAATAGGTGTTGTGCAATCAACTGTTGAAGTTCCACAAGTTGTTGATAATAATCCAGTAGATCAGGCTCCTCAGGAATTACTGAACCCTTGAACAACCAGTTGAACAACATACTCCTCAGGAGAATGTTGGTCCAACATTAAGAAGATCTACTAGAATAAAGAAACCAGTAATTTCTAGTGATTATAAAGTGTATATATAAGAATCTGACTATAATATTGGAGCTGAAAATGATATATTTCACAAGCCATGAATTCCAAAGAATCATATTTATGGTATAATGCCATGAAAGAAGAGATGAATTATATGTCATGCAACGGAGTCTGTGATCTTGTTGAGTTGCCTAATGGTGTAAACGTCATATGATGTAAATGGGTCTTTAAGACAAAGAAAGACTCATTGGGCAACATTGAAAGATATAAAGCAAGACTCGTTGCTAAAGGATTCACTCAGATAGAAGGAATCGATTACAAGGAGACTTTTTCTCCTGTATCAAATAAATATTCTTTTCGTATCATTATTAGTATTAGTTGCTAATTTTGATTTGGAACTACATCAAATGGATATGAAAATAACCTTTCTGAATGGAGATCTAGAGGAAGAGGTTTATATGAAACAACCAGAAGGATTTTCCTCTAATAATGGTGAGCATTTGGTATGCAAGCTTAAGAAATCCATATATAGATTGAAACAAGATTCTCGTCAGTGGTATTTAAAATTCCATGATGTTATCTCTTCATTTGGATTTGTAGAGAACCTTATGGATCAATGTATATACCAGAAGGTCAGTGGGAGTAAGATTTGTTTCCTTATTCTATATGTGGATGATATTCTACTTGCATCCAATAATAAAGGGTTGCTTTGTGAAGTAAAACAATTTCTCTCTGAGAATTTTGACATGAAGGATATAGGTGATGCATCTTATGTCATAGGCATTAAGATCCATAGAGACAAATTTCAGGGAATTTTGGGTCTGTCTCAAGAAACTTATGTCAATAAGGTCTTGGAGAGATTTCAGATGAAAAATTGTTCACCTAGTATAGCTCTCATTGTGAAGGGTGACAGGTTCAATTTGAACCAATGTCCCAAAAATGATTTTGAAAGGGAACGAATGAAAAATATTCCATACACATCTGCTGTTGGAAGCTTGATGTATGCTCAAGTCTGTACAAGACCTGACATAGCATTTGTTGTTGGAATCTTGGGAAGATATCAGAGTAATCCAGGTTTAGACCACTAGAAAGCTGCAAAGAAAGTAATGAGGTACCTTCAAGGCACCAAGGATTACATGCTTATGTATAGACGAACTGATAATTTGGAGGTAATTGGCTACTCCGATTCAGACTTTGTTGGCTGTGTTGATTCACGAAAATCAACATCTGGATATATTTTTATGCTCGCCAGTGGAGCTATATCTTGGAGAAGTACAAAGCAGACTTTGACTGCTACTTCCACTATGGAGGCTGAGTTCGTTTCTTGTTTTGAGGCTACCTCGCATGGTGTATGGTTGAAGAGTTTCATATCTGGGCTTAGAATTGTGGATTCAATCTCAAGGCCATTGAGGATATATTGTGACAATTCAGCTGCAGTTTTCATGGCTAAAAATAACAAAAGTGGAAGTCGAAGTAAACACATCGACATTAAATATTTAGCCATAAGGGAACGTGTTAAAGAAAAGAAAGTGGTCATTGAACACGTTAACACTGAATTGATGATTGCTGATCCTTTAACAAAGGGCATGCCACCACAAAAGTTTAAGGATCATGTAGACCGAATGGGACTTGGTTCCATCATGTAATTTTCATTGTATATGCAATGTAATATAAATGAGACTCTTGGTTTTCGTTTATTGTGATGTTTTCTCATCTTTATGTGCACATTTATTTATATTGAGAAAATATCAATTTTATTGGACCAAGAATAAACATGGGGTTTATTCATTAAGTTAAGTTATCATACGTGGCTGGATTTAAGAAAAATAATGCATTGTAATACATGGAAGATAATACTCGTTCTTAGAGGACCTATCGCTATGATTCATGTATTATATTTCTTAAGTCTAATGAATTGATATCAAATCAAGTGAAATGTTTGGACCAAGTGGGAGAATGTTGGACACCTGACTGTTGAGGTGTTTTTTCTAAAAGAAGTCTCTAGTATGTGGACCAACATTTCATTTGACATTAATTCTGCCACGTTTGGAGCTAGCTGTTAGATGTTATGATAACTAATTATAACTACCATCACTTCATCTTTGATGGAAAGATGATAATATAAGGAGATGGTGAAATGGTTTTGGTCCCTGGCAGCTTGTAATCAAAAGAAAACAAAAAGTAAACCATCATTACTGATTACTGAAGTTACTGAAGTATCAAAATCGAAAAGTAAACAGTTGAAATGACACATCAATGGCTGGAGGTTAGGTTCTCAAACTTCCGCATTTAATTTTCAAAGCATGTTATGTATTATTCGGAAATATGCTTACATGTTAATGATTCACTTGTCATTCTTGTGTGCCATTATTCATGAAAGTTCACTGCCCTACTCTGCAGTATGTGTAGGACCTTAAGGATAAACCACTTAAATTGCTTTTGTGTCTTTTACTTTATTTCTGTTTTTGTTTCTTACGTCAGCCAATCTCTTGATTTAGGGTTCATTAAATTCGATCTTGATTGCTTGAATCAAGGTCTTGGGGTGGTTAGTTTTTGTATAAATATATTTATAATCTTAATGCAATGGGCAACTGTCATGAAGGGAATTGGGATACCATTACTATTTTGTTCAAAATTTTAACAAATTTTATTTTATCTGCTATGAATTGTTTCACCAAGGAAGTTGATTGATCAACATAGGTTTATTGGACATAGAAAATGCACAGCAGCGTTAGTTCCAAGCTCTATTTTTAGCTATTCAGTTATAAAAAATTCTCAATGTACATAAACCAAAACAAAATAGAAATTATATTACTTATCCTGCATAGTTAGAATGCAGTACGCAATTCACATAAAATACAAAATTAAAAAGATATTCTTAAAACTAGAGGACTTCAATTTGATTTGGAACTTCAGTGTACCAGGTCTGCATCGCAGCTTGATATTATCACTGAATGTTGCCATAAGTTCTGAACTCAAAGTACCACCAACAGTTTCATTGTAAAAACTCTCAAAAGCCTCCTTCAGGGCCTTGTGGAACAACTCGTGGTTTATGAAACCATTACTAACATATTCCATATACTCGTTGTGTAGCTCAATTAATTCCCGAATAAGGATCTGTTGCTGCAGCTTGCTCTTTGCAGCATCTTCAGCCTGTTGTACCAACAGCGTACATTCAGCAATAACATGCTGTTTGAATGCACTAGCCACTTGTTCCAAGCCGTTAGGTATTTTATGGTAAAGCCTACACATCCTGAAAAGATCATCCACCCTATCTTGTCCAAGCAATGCTCTGCATCCTGCTTGTTCGTTTTCAAGGAGCTGAATTGCATTCACTACCAACAACTCATGTTCTACTTTCTCCACCAATTTTTGCGCGCTGCTCGAATGCATATAATGAGACACTCTTATCTCTTTCCTTCTCCAAGCATTCCTCAGCCTTGATCATGTAATCTGGACACGAATCCGAAAGAATCCAATTCGATGGCTTACAAGAATAGTAATTACCGGTATCCCGAAGCATAGGTTCTTCAAAATCCTTTTCATAACAATCCATCTTCCCCTGTCCAATCTCAACAAAGATATCCAATACATTCTTCAGTAATGCCCTGTCAATCTCTTCTCCCTCGCGTTCTCTATCAATTAAAGCAATTACGACATCTTTTGCTTTATGCTTTAGAGCATCAAAAACCAGATCCCGGAAGCAGGTAAGTCCAATTTCACTAATTGTAGGAAGTGCTCTTTGACGAATGTAATAGCGTTCGAGATAGTTGAAGCAGAGTGCCAGCCATTTAACCATAACTTTATGATTAGCAAATCTTTTCACAAGCTCCCTCAGCAAATGCTCATCATGCTTCTCACTCAAAGATGGAAATACCGTTGATGACATATATTCTTCAAGATCTTGCTTGCACTTGTTAAACAGCTGAGCAGAATATTCATGATGAGGCCCCTGGATGCAAGTGGAGTAGACAGAGCTGTAAAGCATAACGTAATCGTCCACATTAAAGGGTGGCTCTGGTAATCCTTCCGAAATCCTCTTCAATTTTGTGATCCATTTCTGGATAATGTCCCATCCTTCATTCATGTCAATTTCCTTGTGCCCCATTGCTAAACAATTACCATCCATGACAGCAATAACTTAAGAAAAAGCTGAAAACTAACTAGCTATTTTATTCTAATCTTTCAACTCTATGGCGAATTTGTGACTTGATAGCTCAACGTAGGTGCCTTTATATAGTTTTATCATGTATCCTAACTAGACAAGAAATCCTAGGCCCGCATTTTTGTAATAGACAAATTTTTCTTAATCTAACAAGGATTCTTTTCCGTTGGAAGAGTCCTAGAATTTTAATAAGACATGCCAATATTTATAATACAAATACGTACCTGGCATCCAGAATTCGAATAGCCTCTTCCTCTTCCTCTCTGTCCGCTCTTTCAGTATAAGCTGTCATCATCGATCTCTTTGCATTCGAATTACTAATTATTCTTTTAACTATATATATTTAAAAATTGGCGGGAAAGGTTTTTGGTTTGTGGAGTTGGTCACCCCACTGCTTTGGACTCAAAACTTTAAGAATGGTAGCCGTGGAATAGGCTGGCTCAGAATGAGCTTCACTAAGGAAGAAATGTTTAAACTTGACAGACTCAGTGAACTCAAGAATGCTTTGATAGAAAGACTGGGGTTTTGACAAATCCCATGGTTTGAAAAACCAGCCTTTCGGGAAAATCTTTGAAATTGCTTGAAATGGATCAGAATGATAAAACCCATCTTCCATAGATAAAACATTTTGTTGATAGGCTTTATTAAACCAATCCGATGATTTTTGTGAAAGCTTTGATTGAGAAACAACAATTTGTGAAGAAGAGCTTTCACAAGAAACAATTTCTTTAGAAGAAGAAGGTTTTGAAATTGCTTTAGAAACAGGTTTTTCTTTCTCAGGAACTTGAGAAAGGGCTTTAGTTTGAGAAATATTTTGTAAGGCGAGCATAAGCTCGGGGGATTTTGTAATGGAATTCATCCATTCTTTTACCTGATCTTCAGAGGTAATGGCTTTATATTGGGCTTCTTGTTCTTCAACCATTTCAATCCAAGATTTAATGGGCATGGCAGAAGAAAGTAATTTTTCTTTAGAGGGGGTTGATTGGGGTTCTTTGGAGGTTGTTTGAGACTCAGTATCTTTAAGAACAGCTTTACCTTTGTCTTTCTTTTTGGGCGGCATTATCTGTTTTGGAGAAATTCCCTGGTTAGAAAATCAGGGATAGAATTTGTATCACCTTTAATAAATTCAATATCAAAATCAAAAACACTTAAAATGGCTTGCCATCGTGCAAAAATCTGTTTTGATGCAATGTTTTGAACATCTTTTTCTAAAACATGTTTTGCAGTACTGGAGTTTGACTCTTTAAAGGGATAAGAAATGTTGTTATCTGAAGCATATAATTGGAACCAGTCAAAAAACAAGATATGAACTTTATGCGGATTAACAAATTCATAATAAACTTGTTGAATTTCTTTTCTCTGATTTAAAAAATGTTTGAAAAACTAAAGTTTTTTCTCTTTATTAGTGTCAGAATAAAAATCATTGTGAAGAAGAGTTTTATCTAATTCAAAATCTTTTTCAATGACACTGATTATATTTTCTGTGACGGCAGAAAATGTAGGAGAAGTTGGAGGAGAAGGTTCATTCTCTTCCTGTCTTTGTTCATGTTGACTACTAGTGTAAATGGGGTGAGAAACACTAGTGGTATAGTCAACAGAGTGAATAGAAGAACTAGGTATATTCGAAGTGGAGAACCTAGGTTGACTCTTTATTGGTTGGAAAGGAAGATTTATTACAGAAGGAATTTTTGAAAATTTCCTTTCTAATGAAGGAATACTTGAGCATGAATCTTTGTCGGAGAATCTAGAGGATGTAGATCTCCTAAAGGATAATTTGACTTTACCGTCTGAATACTGAGTCACATTTTGCAACTCTGTATTTGGCTCAAGTTGTTTAGGAATTACTTCTAAAAACATTAGAAGTAAGTAATAAAGCAGAAACCTCTAAAGCTCTGTTGATTAAAAAGAGTGCTTATGATCTCACTGAAATCCTTGATAAAAAGAAAACAACCCCTAATATCCAGGATCTTCAGAAAGAGATAAAAGAAATTAAACTTGAGATAAAGGACTTAAAAGAAAAACAAAGGAATGATTCTGAAACTATCCAACTCCTTTTGCAGAAGCAACTTCAGGATAATTCTGATAAAGAATCTGATGATGGTGATAATGAAGAACAAAATTAGATAACATTGAATCTGTACCCAACGATTTTTTGTTTGTTCTAAAACAAATCACCACAAGAAAATATTTGATTAAAATCACTTTAATTTTTTCAAAAGATTTTGAAATCGACACTATTGCCATTTTTGACACTGGTGCTAATTTAAATTGTATTAAAGAAGATATTGTCCCCAGAAGGTTTCATGAACAAACAAATGAAAGACTTTCTGCTGCCAATAATTCAAAACTTAAAGTCAAATCTAAAGTCGAAGCCTCAATCCATAACAATGGATTTGAATTTAAAACTTCTTTCATATTTACAAATGACATACATCATACTGTCATTTTGGGAACCCCTTTTATAAATCTCATAACTCCCTATACTGTCAATTATGATAGTATATCTTTTAAAGTAAAATCCACAAAGCTTGTTTTCCCTTTATTGAAAAACCTAAAACAAGGAATTTAAACATTGTCAAAGTCTGTTCTGTTTATCAGAACCAAATCAATACCCTTCTCAAATCCAAACAGAATGACCTGATTTGTCTAAAAAAGGATTTGAATTTACAAAGAATTGAAAAACAATTACAAAATGATTTCATAAAAAGAAAAATCTCTGATTTTAAAAATCTTATTGAAAAAGAAATATGTGCTGATTTACCAAGTGCTTTTTGGAACCAAAAACAACATTTGGTAGATTTGCCCTATGAGAATTCTTTTGATGAAAAACAAATACCCACTAAAGCACGGCCAATCCAAATGAATATGGAATTGGAACAACACTGTAAAGTTGAGATAAGAGATTTGGAGTCAAAATGATTAATTGTAAAATCTAGGTCTCCTTGGTCTTGTGCTACCTTTTATGTTAATAAAAATTCTGAGATTGAAAGGGGAACACCGAGACTGGTCATAAACTACAAACCCCTTAATAAAGCATTAAAATGGATTAGGTATCCTATACCTAATAAAAAAGATTTGCTCCAAAAACTACACTCTGCATTCATATTTTCAAAATTTGATATGAAATCTGGTTTTTGGCAAATTCAAATTCATCCTAAAGATCGTTATAAAACTGCTTTTACTATTTCATTTGGACAGTACGAATTGACTGTTATGCCATTTGGATTAAAGAATGCACCTTCAGAATTTCAAAGGATTATGAATGACATTTATAATCCTTTCTCTGAATTCTGCATTGTCTATATTGACGATGTGTTGATCTTTTCTCAAACAATTGATCAACATTTCAAACATCTAAAGACTTTTTACCTTGCCACTAGAAAGGCTGGTTTAGCCATTTCTAGTTCTAAAGTCTCTTTGTTTCAAACAAAGATTAGGTTCCTTGGTCATTACATTTCCAAAGGAACCATTACCCCTATTGAGCGTTCTCTTGTCTTTGCTGACAAGTTTCCTGATAAAATCCTAGATAAAACTCAATTACAGAGATTTCTAGGAAGTTTAAATTATGTTCTTGATTTCTGTCCTAATATCAATAGGATGTCAAAACCTTTGCATGATAGATTAAAGAAAAATCATGTTGCTTGGACCGATGAACATACGAATTACTGGAGCAGTAGCTCCTTCAAGAATCCATTCATCTGGAAGATTGACATCTTTCCATTGGATCGACTTTGGGATAACAGTGTTGGCTTTAGACAGATCAGTATGCAAGAGAAGAGTCTCATCTCTTTTTGACTGAAATTTATGTTGTGTGCTGAATGCAGAAATCATGGCTTTATATGAGATTTTAAAAATCAAGGCAACTGGGACAGATCCCTCAATCATATGATAATTATGAGTCTTGATTTGTAAAATCATGCTTTTCAAAATATTTTTGTCTTTAAGGGAAATTGTCATATTTGGATAACAATTAAATGAAATAGGTCCTTTACAAAGACTTGATTCTATACTACTTAGTAAAGAATCATCAAAAGAGATGAATCGCCCATCTCTTAGGACAACAAGAATGGAAGTGTTTAGTCCTTCCTTTGTGAGAGGCTTTATGCCGACTTGTATCAGGCCGATATGAACGTAATTAAAATTTTTATCTTTTAATTTCTTTAAAGATTGTTCTGAAAACAAGTGAATTATTTCAAAAGGCTTTGAAAGAGTGATGTCACGTTCTTCAGTCTTTATTACGTAATCATTCTTTAAGAAATCAAGCTTTTTTGTTTTGTAAATCATTTCTTTAGAAATCTTTGGTAGTTCCCAATTATCAATTGCTTTATTAAAATCTTCAATTACAAATTCTTCAGAATTCACAACATTCTTTGAATCACTAGTCTTTCCGGAAGAAGAGCTAGAAAAGGACGATGCTCTACAGAGTAGAGAATCCATGGATAAAAACCTATGTTCTAGTTTTAGTCCTGTCGGTATGGCTACAATCCAAGGCTAAGAATTGGTTTTACTGCCCTTCAACCAAATCGGGACTTACGACCAAAAGCTACCAAGGCACCCAGAGGTAAACACTCACCACACAAACAATATTCAAATAAAACACAAGTCTTTAAACACAAAGTCTCTAACCTATATTACACTATCCTCCCCTTGGCTCTGATACCAGTACGAAATAAGATTGAAGGACGGATGTGTTTTCAGCAGAAAATAAATTTAATGATTCAATACGCAATTTTAACCCAAAATGCTATCAAATGTTTAAATCTATTTAAAGCCCACTATGTTCCTTCTAAATCCGAGAAGAGGTTTCCTCATTTTCTCTGTTTTTGTACAAACTTTTTCCTTCCCTGGGTTTGGATGTGGAATTTCCAATACCACACCATAGACACCCAACTAGTCTTACAAAGAACCTTCAAAGTTAAATGGTGGTCTAAATTTGATGAACAGTCCAAACTGTCAGAAGCCACTATTTGTGCCTGGCTTTCTTCAAAAAGCCTTCTCCCTCCAAAAATCGAAGATGTCAAAGCCCAAAGCTCTTTCGAAGCTTATCAAGGTATTCTCTTTGGAGGATAGGATCAGAAATGTGTTTGACTAATTCAAGAAAAGTTTCTTGATCCTTAGTTAACACATTGAGTTTTTTAGTCTTTAAATAGGATTCTGTATCAGAATCACTATCACTAGATACAGATGTATCTGAGTCAATTAACTCATCAATCTGTAGAGGTTCACTGTCTCCCGTCATGGAAGACTCAGAGTCAGAAGACTCTACCAACAAATGAGCAACTTTGGAGAGTATTTCTTCGTCAAGGTCGAGCTCATGAAGTCTTTTACTCATTCTGCAGAATTTTACAGTATGGTCTTTTTTACCACATTTAAAACATGTGACTTCTTTGTAGTTAAAAGGGGTTTTTTGTTTGGCTCTAAACTCTTTCTTCTTAGAGAAGTTGGGCTTCTTATAAGGCCTCGAAGGTTTCTTATAAGAAAGTTCTCTAAAGTCTTGAAAGGGCTTTCTATGGCTTTTTGATTTGTAATGTTTCTTGTAAGGTTTTGTAGAACACTTATCATTACAATCTTTAAAAGTAGAAGTTTTAAAGGGGTCATAATTGAATTGCTTACAGAAATTGCCTAATTCTTGCTTAGATTTCCTAAGCTCCCATTTTAGTCGTTTTTGTAATTTCAAATCTTGACAAATCTTTAAACCTTCTTTGTTAACGAAACTGACAAGTTCACCGTAGGTGAGCTCATCATAAGGGATGCGATTGTCATAAAGGGCTTTAATGGAATTTCTAACCTTTTCTCCTAATAGGGTAGGTAAACCTGCAAGGAATTTTTCCTTCCAAGTTATATGATTTGCATCATCCCTAAGGAAGAGTCTGGTAAAGAATGTGGTTTTGTAGTTTTGGAATTCACTAAGTTTCCTACATCTCAAATTATGTAGTAACTCAGCATTTTTATCTCTAAGGTGTGAAGGATCACCTATAAAATGGAGGGATATAGTCAGAATCAAGGTAGCAACAGCATCTTGAATCGGACTATTGAACTCATCAAGAATGGGGGCTCCATTCTCATCAGTTTGAATAGAATCTAGAATATCTAATTGTTGCTGTTTGGTGAGAAGATGATCCCACCAACCTTTAAGTTGACCAGTAAACCCAGCAATGAGAATTTCTGCAATAGCTTTGTCAGAAGTTCCCGACTGGGTTTTATAGGCATTGGCTGCCATGGTCATCTGTTGCAACAATCCTAGAATGTTATACTCAGACATACCATCAATATTCCACTCATAGACAGATGATGCATTAAATCGAGATTGGTTTAATGCACTAGGTCTGTTGTCTATGGCCAAATCAGGTGGAGACTTGACAGTAGGAAGGGCTAATTCCCAATGGATTTTATTGGCTTTAGGGACAGGTTCTTCTGTGAAGGCTTCTACATCAGAAGAGGCTATGGACATACTGTCTTGTTCTAGTACACCAATCTTACTAGATTGGGCACTATCAGGGGCAATTTGGACCTTACTAGAAGAAGAAGAAGAAGCTTCTATTCTATCTAGTTGTTCTCTAATGGCTTTAGCAAAATCTGATTTTGACTCTTGAACAAGCTTTTGACTAGTTTTCGAAACCTGAAAAGGTTTGAAAATAGGTTCTTTAAGCTTTTTGTCAGAATCCGATTTTGAAGTAACTGGCTTTGCTATAGGAGAAACAGCTATGGTTGACTGTTGGAATTGGTTTTCTATCCTAGTCAACTGTTTTCCTATTGTATTTAGATTAGCATTACAGAAATTATTCTGTTGGATAATGCTATCTAAATCTGTTTCTGGATCTTTATGGATTTTATAGGGTGAGGCTTTAATCTCAACAGGAGGTTCACCATGGTCAATGGTTAGACTCCTAAGAGGTGGATGCTCAGATTCTATGGTTCTACCACTACCAGAAAGATTCCACTCAGTGGTTTATCCGGTCTCTTTGCCTTAGAGGAAAGTAACAGATTTTATGGCGGGGTTTCCTTTTTTAATAGTAGAATAGTTTCTTTGGCATTCATTCCAGTGAGCAGAAACATATTGCACTATTTGTTCTTTATTATTATCTTTCTGCTTTAATATTCCTCCATAAAAAAATCATGTTGCTTGGACCGATGAACATACTAAAGTTGTTAAACTTATAAAGAATTCTGTTAAAAGCATTCCATGTTTATTTCTTGCTAATCCTGCATTACCTAAAATTGTTGAAACTGATGCATCAGATTTAGGTTATGGAGGAATATTAAAGCAAAAAGATAATAATAAAGAACAAATAGTACAATATGTTTCTGCTCACTGGAATGAATGCCAAAGAAACTATTCTACTGGCGGGGTTTCTGATATAGTAGATCAACCCGCAGATCATGCTTTGAAAATAAAATTGCAAAATTTAAACATACATTCAATGCTTTAAATAAATTGAAATAATTAAATGCTTACATTGATTGCTTGAATCCAAAAGCTTTAATACACAGGAGATGTTTTACAAAGAAGAAAGGGAAAATTTCAAGACAGGAAAAATTTCCTT
Organism: Citrus x changshan-huyou; assembly: GCA_039657385.1. Lineage (NCBI taxonomy): Eukaryota > Viridiplantae > Streptophyta > Magnoliopsida > Sapindales > Rutaceae > Citrus > Citrus x changshan-huyou. The sequence continues at coordinate 6,044,453 of CM077555.1, read as the reverse complement.
GATGTCTTGATCCGGATTTCCCAGAGAGAGAGAGAGACTATATCTATAAATAAAAAATTATGTCCTTCAATGTTACACAACTTTGAATTTAAAACAACTGAAGCTTGAACTGTGGCGAGTCTGTAGCTTCAACTGTAGCGAATTTGTAGCTTTACCAAGAAAAGTCAAAGATGGAATTGTTGCAGGGGGGCAACTTGATTGAAGGCATCTTTGCTTTATCTGCTTTTGATGTAGCTTCACATGGGACTTTTATTGCTTTTGTTGTTGTTGCTTCACATGTGTGGTTGGCTGGTGGAGACAGCATTATGGAAAAAAGGGGCTTTGGATAAAATGGGTGAAGAGACATGTGCGCTCTAACTTGTGTCCAGAGGACCACCCATTAAACAAATATTTTACAAGGGAAAATAAAATTGCTAAAAAGAAATAAGGAAATAGGACATTTTACTTTTTTTTTTCAATAATTAAACAAATTATTTACAATGCTTTATTGGAGAGAATATTCCGAAGCAGTCATCTTCGTTATCATCTCCAAGGGAAATGAACGGCTCATCTTCGTCTTCTTCACCGATGAAGTAGTGGCAACGGACGGCTCAGATCTATATATATATATATATAATATTAATCTTTACTTCTTGGGCTAGATCCTGGAAAATTTCCCTTATAGCCTTTACATTTTTACAATTTTTATTAAATAATAAATTTTTTTATTTTATGTTCAAGTATGTTCCCAATTCAATTTTTTTCTTTCTTCATTTTTAAAGTAGAGTTAGAGACTTATTTTACAATATAACTCAGTTGTATATTTATTGGATAAACTGAAATCATTAGGAGGCTAAAAGATTAGTACTAATTCAACTTATTATAAAAAGTATTATGGTTTGTTCTAATTGAAAAAAAAAAAAAAAAAGATATGCCAATATATTATAACATTCCCACTAGGAGTAATTTTAAAATAAGGAAATCTATTATTCTAATTAAAATAATAATGGTATGTGTCACTCATCTAATGGGCGATGAATGTAAAATTACTTGTCACTCTAATTCTACAATCTAATTGATGAATGGCACATTATTTGGAACTCAATTTGGGACTCAAATAATGAGATTCCTAGCATTACTCAATGATATAGTAACAATTAACAACATTTTTCATAATTTCATGATTTATTTTTGTTCATGCCAAAATATGGTCGTGTCAATGTGCGGGTTACTTACTAGATTCTAATGACAACATTAAAATTTATTTGTTCGAGGAGACGGTTTCTAGCCTCAATTTAGCAACTTGAGCAAAAGTTGGCGACCAGGAATCCGATCTAGTGAGCAAGAAATAGAGAGCATGATCCAATCCTAGTGAGCACCTGCAACCAAAGAAACGGTCAGGGGTGTCGGAAGTTTTTCCGGCATTAACCCTTCGAAGCTCAAGTTAGTATCAATGATTTTCATGTGATAATTGGGTGTATGAATGTTTGTGTAAAAAGACCTAATCAAAATGGACCAAAGAGAGAAAAATTGGAAGAAACTCTCCCTTAAATAGTAAAGAATGATAGTGAAGAGGGAAGACCAATTGAAAAATAAAAAGGATAAGAAAGATCATAGATCAATCTTCAAATTTCAATTTGATTAAGTAGGATTTCTAGAGTTCAAAAAATTTGTCCATCCCTTATCCTTTTGGGAGTTTTATAAGAATGGCAAAGCCAACAGAGTCAAGTTTCAAGGAAAACCTGATTCTGGTAGCTTTATTTTATCACCCAAACAATTTCCTTCACAGTCATACTTATTCTTTTTCATTTCATTAAATTATATTATTCAAATGTATCACGTTCTATATCACCAAAATAAAACAGAATTTCATAAATAGTTTCTTTAATGCATAATTTAATTATTTATATTATAAGCTTGTTTGTTGTATTGTTATCATTCTTTTATTAAATATATGTAATTTACTAGGAGTTTTAATGTTTATATTTTTTTCCCTCTTTCTTTACAAGAACCAACATTCACACAAACATTTACCATAAATTTATAAATTAGTCCGGGATAATAAAAGTCATGGGTTCGCCTCTGCTATTAAGAAAAACTAAGACAAAATGCTATAACAAATACAGAGCAACACACATATATCAGTCAAACATCCATTAAGATTGTTTATCACTCAACCACAATCAAATTCAGTTCATGATTTGCAATAGAACAGTGAATAAAATTATTTTAACCATCAAATACATTCCCATAAATAAATAGAAAACAAGAAAATAAGAAGAAGAATTGAGTTCTGCTTGGTCTTTGTGATATCTCCTTTGTTTTCTTCTTGAGTCCTCTATTACAGCCTTCAATCTATCTCTTAATTTTTGTTTTCTTGTTGTTTTTTTTCAGTATTCTCCTTGGGTGATGGCTCTCCTTTTTTTTCTTTTCATGCGTGCTCCTTTTATAACTTGAGATTAGGGCAACCAAAAGTGTGTGCGCGTATCCTCCATTTTTGGAAACTTCATATCGCAATCTTTTAGTTATTGCGCCGAAATCCAGTCTGTTAATGCTCCAAGATTTCTACAGCAACAGCTACAGCATCTTCACTGATTCGAACTTGTGTTAACTCCTCTGTAGTCAAGTTTTTTCATTATCTCTACAAGTCTTTTGCAATAGTGTTCCTTCCCTAAAACTTGAGCTTCTCGGTCATCTATAATCATGCACATAATCTTAGCACAAAAATGATCTAGACAACTCAATTTATTAAAAATAATCTAAAATAGATGTTTATGTAAAATGTAACTAAAATGCAATAAAAAAACACATTATTTACTCTCTAAATAATATTGATTTAAGTTTAAAAGTGTCATGATAGTTCTCATTTCATAAAGTTATCAGTTACTTTGCATATCCCTTTTCCGGGATTCTACTTTGCTCAGATAACATCATTCGAACTCGCCCCTACAATCTAGTGTTTTGTGTTAATGTTGGCCAATGTCAACAATCTACCAATTTCAACAATGGCAGTACCGAATTCGATGCAGCCAAAATCAAAGTTAAAAAAAAAAGGTATGAACAGTCGCTAATTTTTTGCTATAAAAGGAGGATGCTCCTTCTTATTTCAGCCTCCAATTCTTCAATTTCTTTTCTTTTCTTTAGAGAGAAATTGAGAGTCGAGAGTTTCAAAGCTTTAAAATCTTGATTTAGTGATTTAAAAAATTAGGTGTATTAGAGTTCTGGATAATGAGCCTAAATATTACAATATTTGTAATCATCTTTTCACTAGTAAAGTTTTATCTTTCTGTCTTTACCCGTGGATGTAGGCTAAAAGTATAACCGCATAAATTTTTGTCATGTTTATGTGCATATTCTTTTTTTCTTCTAATTTCATTTCAGCTGTGATCCTACTTCACCCATCAATTTTCTAACAGTGGTATCAGAGCTAATGATTATATTTTTTAGAGTCGAGGGTACTATTCATCATATAGTATTGTTCAAGTATACGGTACTATTCAAGTATATGACATTGTTGATGTATACGGTTACTATTCATATGAAATGATAGGAGCTGATCCTAGCAAAAGTAGTTTGTGGTGAAAAGTAATGGCAGAAATATACGATAATGAAAAGTTCAATAGAAATAATTTCTCATTGTAGAAAATGAATATGAAAGTTATTTGAGGAAGAATAATTGCTTGGCAGCAATTGGAGAAATGCCCATGGAGATAACTGATGATGACAAGTGGAATGAAATGGAAGGCAACGCCATTGTTGATCTACACTTGACACTTACAGATGGGGTGTTATCCAATTTGACGGAGAAAAAGACAGCAAAGGAAATATAGAATACTCTCACAAGATTGTACGAGGCCAAGTCGCTACATAACAAAATCTTCTTAAAGATGAGACTCTATACTCTTCACATGACGAAATCTGCATCGGTGACTGACCATATTAATACTTTAAAGACTCTACTTTCGCAACTCACAAAGAGCCAAACTCAATGTTCTTCCTTGTCCCTTGAGTTTGAGGGGACTGTTATGGAAGCTCATTTCATACAGAAGAAGAAGGAGAATTCTAAGCTGAAGAAAGAAAATAGAATTGTGACGTCAGAAGTTAGTAACCAAGATGACAGATCAGCATAAATCATTAAAAATTTGTTACAACGCAATGTGTACTGTGTGTTGAAGTTCAGCTTGTAATTAGTTAATAGTTAGTTATCAATTAGTAATGATAGTGATACTTAAGAGATGTATATAAATAGAGATTGTATTCTTGTAACAGATTAAGCTGAGTAATAATAATAATACAGATTCCAGAAACATCTTTTCTCTTATCTATTTTCTCAGCAACCAAACAACATCTCTATTTTCTTTTAAAATCTTTTAAGGTTTGTATGATAACAGAGTTAGAATTACTTACTAGAGGGTGATTCCTTGAAACATTATTTTTTATTTTTTATTTTTTTACCTGAAATGATTAATTTGGTGTTTGATGAAAAATGAAATATGTGGAAAATTTTTATTCTCTGCATTCATACGAAAAACATAATTGAAATCATTAATCATCGTCTAGCCTTGTGATTTTTACTGACACTTATTTTGGGTGTTCCTTTTTAGAAACTCTCTTTCTTTCTTTTTCAGATATTTGTACACTTGACGATCATGAAAACAGTTACCTTGAACGTTGAGAAATCTGAGACCATCAAAAATCTCAAAGGTATGGTACATGAGAAGGAAGGGACATCTGAAGATATTCAGGATCTCTTCTTTGCTGGTGACAGGCTTATGAATGGCAGGTTGATTGATTATGGTATGAGAGCAACTCTACGCTCCATCTTATTGAACAGACATCAAACGGACAAAAATTGTTTGTGAAAATGCCAACGAATGAGAGACCCATTGTGGTGGAAGCAATGGCTCACCATAACACATCAAATCCCTGATTCATATTAAGAAGGGGATTCAGTCCGATCGATTCATCCTTGTTTATGATGGAAATCTTCTTGAAGAGGACATGGCACTAGCTTCCCCGAATGTCAAAAGGGAGTCAACAATGCAATTGCTCTTTTGTGCAATTAAGGTTCTATCCATTTCTGTGAAAGCCCCATCTGACGATATTCTGAAACTGAAAGTTAAAGGTTTTTTTACTGTTGCTGATGTCAAAGCAATAGTTGGGAGTATCACAGGCGTCTCTGTCAGCGATTTGATTATGAACTATGCAGGAAAGCTGCTTGAGGATTGCAAGACTTTGGCATTTTATGACATCAAAGAAGAGTGAATGTTAGCGATGTTTCCTTCATTGATTCAGATTTTTGTTAAAATGCTGACTGAAGAGATTGTGAAACTCAAAGTTAAGTTTTGCTTACTATTCATGATTTATTTTGCACAGGAATGAAGCTCAAGGATTGCAAGACCTTGGCTTGTTACGGTGTCAAAGATGACGGGTGTTGCCTGCTTCATTTCAGATATTTGTTAAGACTTGGACTGCATGGTAACACTAGATGTCGAGCTATGTAACAAAATAAAAGTTCCAAAAGAAAAGCTTTTTTACAAGCTGCAGATTCCCCTTGAGCGTCATAGTATTGTATATGGTGGAAAGTGGCTGAAGGATAACCTGGATCTGGCAAGCCACGACATCCAAAAGGACGCTACTCTCCACTTGGTTTTGCGCCCTGGGATTCTATTTTGTTTTCTGATCTCGAGGATATGGCTTAACCTAAATTTTGAGTTCCAGTAAAGGAATTACATTCTGTCAAGTGGTAGTACAGGATGACTTCTCCTGACAGATTATGGTATGAACTTTATCACAAGACTGGCTCTAGCATTTTGAAAGGAACTAATATATACCTTTTTATACAATATTGCTTAATGACAGTACTTTCGATAATTAGTTGAACTTCTGAAACCAGTTCCATCGATGCATTCTTGTCTTTTTTTCTTTTCTTTTTTTGTTGGATTGATGCTCTAAACTAATCATATTTTACTATTTCAGGTCCCTTTTCTTTTAGTTTTCACATGGATTGATGCTCTAAAAAGTCGACTCCGTGACATCATTATATCAGTGAAGCATCAGTTATTCTCATAATTTTGTTTCCACCCTTCCGTATTTATGTCATCTCAGCTTGTATAGGAAAGTTTGCATAACCAGTTTCTCAAGCTTATCTGTAGCCAAATTTTAACCCTAAATACCTGCTCATACTTACAGTTCAATTTGAATTGACCGAAAGCTAGGTCTAGTACCATATCCAGGCAGAATGTGCAGTAAAGCACCCTTGTGTAATGGTTATTGCTTATGCAGTTATTCCATAAGTGGTTCTATCTTATCTTCCAAATAATTCTCAGTAGGGTAGATTTGATATTATAAGTGTAAATTTTTTATCTATACTCAATGAACTTTCGGATTGTATTATATAATAATAAATGTAGATTTCATTTTTAGCTATACTCTAGAATTATAAAAGATTTAACCTTTAGGATCATAGTAATAATATATTAGAAAAATAAATCGCTCGGTTTGGGGTTTACATTGCTATTATTTAGTCTATTTCTTTTTACTTCTCACTAATCATCAAAGAAAAAAAGACAATATTTAACACGTTTTTTTTTTAAATAGTAATGCTAGACATGCAATTGCAAATCCCAACTAATGTTGTTCTAGTACAAATCCACCACAAATGGTAAAGTATATAAACCAACCCTTACATTCTTTGTCACAATTGTATAGTATTATAGTTAATATTTTTCCAATATTAACTTTTTTTAGTAAATTCTCACCCATTCTTGAAAACTTACCAATTGTGATATGTAGGAAAGCAAAGTTGATAAAATACTTTAAAAAAGAAAAGTGGAGAATAATAATTTTTTAAAAAAAATAATAAAATTATCTCTTGCCTAATATTGGTCTTTATTGTGGTAGCTTCACTTGGTGGGATTCTCCTCCTAATGAGTTTAAAATATTTATTTCATGCCATGTCAATAGATTTCAAATCCACCACATGCTTTGGTATTTGTCTTGACTTTAAGCATTTACGAGTTAAGGCTTAATATGTCTTCTTAAGTGTTCCATTTAAAAAAATTAAATGACATTGTTCACAAATGAGAGCAAATTAATAAATAAATGCCAATGCCATAATAAAAACTCTTTATAATTCAACAAAAAAAAACTCTTCATACAAATTTTTACGTACAAACTGCTACGTCAAAAAATATTAAAAACGATAATAACAATAAAAACTCTGCATGATTGTCTTTTTAAGAGTTTATTACATACTTATATCAAACTTCATCATTTTTTTTTTTTATTTTGGGATTTATTGGATATGGTTAGTTGCCATTTGTAAAGCGAAGTGGAAATTGATTGTTCAAGTTTGCCAACTTCTTAACTCTCTCTGTCACACCCTTGACTCTCATTCTCTCTTCATAACCGTCTTCTACTTCAAAGAAAAGGGGAAAAAAATTGTATTTTTTTGGTTCATTCTCCATGGATTCATCAGAAGGTCAATCATCCACAACCCACTTCAATTCCCCTGAAGAAGAGGTCTATATACGTTTTACCTTTTTTTCTTTTAATTTTTTTGGTTAAGTTGTAATTCCATTTTTACTTTTTATTTTTCTTACAGTTGTTAAGAAAATAAAAAGTGTATGATGTGCAGGTGGGTTTCATTTTAGAAGTGAGATTAATAAATTGAGATTGATTCATGAGAAGGACATGAAACAGAGTAGTTTCTGAAAAATGAAATTGGTGTTTGTTTGCTTAAGATGTTTATATATGTAATTGTTACCGAGTTGTCTACTTAGACACATGATGTTTCTTTTGTTTACATCATCTAATTAATCTCTAGAATTCTTGCTTGTGATCTTGTGATCTTTTTCGGCATAATATTGGAAACTTGTATAACATGAACTCCAGCTATAATGTGTGTTAGTTGGTTCAATTGGTAAGTACAATTATGCATCATATAATCTCTCAAATGCTTACTAGCTAGTATATATCTTTATATACTATGTTTTCTCTGTAATTATGAAGGATGGATTGAATTTTGTTTTTAGACATAATTTTTTAAACTTGTATTACATAAACAGCATCTAAATTGTGTGTGGTAATTGGTTCAATCAGTAAAATCTCTTGGGGTAATACAAGAAATCCAGGACTACTGATTTCTATGATAATCTCTTGGGGTAATTGATTCAACCTTAATGATTTGTATGATAATCGTACCAGGATTACTTATTTCTAGTGTGATTCAGTGAAACATTCGTCGTACAGTAATTAAATCATTAATCATCTAACCTTATAATTGTTAGTGACTCTCATTTTGAGTGTATCTTTTAGGAATTTACTTTCATTTTTTTTTCTGTAGATAAATGTATACTTGAAGATCATAAAAACAAGTACCATGAAAGTTAAGAAATCCGAGACAATCAAGAATCTCAAAGCTATGATACATGTGAAGGAAGGGATATCTGAAGATATTTGCGATCTTTTCTTCGCTGGTGATAGGCTCGAGGCAGGCAGGCTAGTTGATTATGGGATTCGGAACAACTCCACTCTCCATTTTCTTCACCAGAATCTTAGTGAAATGAAATTGTTTGTGAAAATTCCAACTAATCAAACAGCCACTGTGGTGGAAGCAATGCCTTACCATACTGTTCAAAACATCAAATCAATGATTCAAGTTAAGGAGGGGATTCAATCCGATCAATTTACCCTTGTCTATGATGGAAAACTGCTTAAAGAGGACACGGCGACTATGACCTCCATGAATATCAAGAGTGAATCAATCATTCATTTGGTCTTTTGTCCAAAAGAGATATTATCAATTTTCGTGAAAGCAGCAACGGGAGAGATTGTGAATCTTGAAGTTAAACATTCGTTTGCTATTCGTGATGTCAAAGCAATAGTTGGGAGCGTTGTGGGTGTCTCTGCTGCGGATCATATTATGATATATGAAGGAAAGAAGCTGGAGGATTCTAAGACTTTGGCATTTTATGACATGAAAGATGAGTGCTTGTTAGAGATGTTTCCTTCATCGATTCAGATTTTTGTTAGAACACCAATTGAGGAGATTGTGAGACTCGAAGTTGAAGTGTTGATTGCGGTTCGTGATGTAAAAGAAATTGTTGCAAACATTATTGATTTATCACTTGGCAACCAAAATTTATTTTATGCTGGAACGAAGCTTGAAGCTTGCAAGACCTTGGCTAGTTATGGCATCAAAAATGATTACGTCTTAGACGTGCTACCTTCCCCATTTCAGATATTTGTTAAGACTTGGGGTGGAAAGACTATAACACTTGATGTCCAGCCATATAACACGGTCCAAGATGTGAAAGTCAAACTTTTTGACAAACTGCAGACTCCTCTTCATCTTCAGAGTATCGTTTTTGATGGAAAGCGGCTATTTGAAAACCATGTTCTGGCAAGCTACAACATCCAAAAGCATTCGACTCTTCACATGGTTTTGGCACCCTCTTCAAGGATCATCGAATTGCCATTAATCTTTATTGATCCTTCAATATCACTGTCTATTTCCATTTCTGAAGTGAAAGAAATGGCTAAAGTCAAATTTCAAGCTGCAGTGAAGGAGTTATTAGTCGATCAAGTGGCATTACAGGATGACCGCACTCTGGCTGATTATGGTATGGACTTGTCCGAGAAAGTGGTTCTCGTGTTTTGAGAAGGCAATAATAGAGTCTTATTCCATATTGGTTGATGCCATTATTTTACCTGATATAATTACATTTGAAAATCTATACACAGATGCTTCAAAGGACATGTATTTTAGACCCTTTTCTTAAATTTATCTTTTGGATGTTTGGTATGTTTTGGTATTAAGTGTGGAGGATTAAATAAATATCAAAACATTCTGGGTATATGAAGCAGAAGCTGACATTGGAAATTAGTTTTGAGCCTTTATTATCTCTCTGTGGAAATTAACTAGTTTCTCAAGCTTTATCTGTAGTCATTGTTTTGATCGGAAATACCGTGCCATAAGGTAGAATACTTTGCCGTAAGAAGCTCTCATTGAATTGTTTTTTTTTTGCCAAATCCACGTTTTCCCTTTTCTCAGCTCATAGCTGCCACAAGTTTTACCCCTACTTGAGTTTGCCAAAAATATCCTCAAAATTTCACATCTTTAATCATAAATATTCAAAGATCCTAGAAAAATACCATCTCTGTAGAATGTAAAAGAAAGTGATAATATTTCAAGTTTTGAGCTTGTGCAAATGGCATTGAGCATAAACTTGTAGTTTTCCAATGTGCTTCTAACGGTGATATACGCAAACACTTTCTTTCCACATCTAGGTCCCAGGCATATGTACATCTATGTAGAAGCTTTTTCTATTATGAATTGTTGATCCTTTAATGAATGACACTGACATGATTAACAATAGGTCTCAAGCTATTTTTTTTCTCTGTAAGCTGCTTTTTCTATGTACAGGTCAAAACAAACACAAGTTCTCTCTTCTCCACTTTGTTGATTTTCTTGGCATCCGGAACATGGCAAGAAAAAAACAAATACAATGGTTGATAAAATAAGGTTTGAGTTCCATCCCTCCGTCCTGAAGATTTTGTATACCTGTAAAATTTACAAATGGCTAGATTCCTGCTGAAACTTACATCTCATCCCCTGTCTTCTTCGTTCGTTTCTACAACCGTACTTAGCTTTACCTCAGTTGTCTTCATTCTCTGACCTGTGTCAGTATCAGCCAAAGAATTCCCGCCTTTTGATTTCAATGCTTTCGAGGGCCCTTCACTGCCCTTGGATTTTTTCCGGCGAGATGATTTTGGAACACCAGCAGGATCACTACAGGTTGACTGATCATCTCCTAGACTTGACTTGTTCAGCCCTCTTGGGGAATCTACTGAATACCTAGATTGCTTTGATCCATCAGACCGCCGCTTGGTCGGGGAATCTACGACTGAGCCTCCGCCTGTAGACGATTTGCTTCTGGACTTATGCTTAGGCTTATCAGTAGTACTTTGAGGCTTTTTGTCTTGAGTATCGTTAGAAACCAGCAACATCAGAACAATAAATTTAGATGTCTTTGCATTGCAAAAAATAACACAATGGAATATGTTGTTCAATGAAACAAACAGACCTGATTCTAAATATTTCGCGGGGTTCTTCGATTCTTTAATAGAATTAGAAGGCCGCTTTGCTATTTCCGGAACACATTTGAAGCCAGACATCTGCACAATTTTATGGTATTGTAGCCATGGCACATGTATGCATAAACATTTTGTCTTTTAAAAAAAATAAAAAATCTATTGCTTGAGACAGTGTGAAAGGAAAACAGAAATTACCCAGCTGGGATCAACAGCGGATGGACCATCCCAGCCAATATGGGCAACATGCTTTACATCTGTGGGGAGACCAATTTGCATTTCTGGTTCTTTAGGTTGATCTGCAAAAGTTCTAATGAGCACCTTTGTATCTATATTGAGAGGAAAAATGCAAAATGAAGTGAATTATAATGTAAAATATGTACAGAAATGAAAAATTGTTCATACCAAATATTTGTGCAATGTATCTCAGCCCTTTTAATAGGCCCTTGACTGATGTCATTTTAGCTTATATTCACTGGAAACTTTCCTCCTCAGGTTGCTGCTGCTGCTTGTACTTGTTCCACTGCTATTCAAATGCCAATAAAAAAAGGAAAAATGAAAATCATAGATGAGAAATTACATGAACCCAGGTACAAATTTCACATAAGCGAATTAAAATAATAAACAGATTAGAGATACAAACTTGAATCAAACCTCTAGGGGAAAAAAAATATTGAAGAATATGCCATGATCACTGCCTTTTGTAATGTAGTAGTAAATTTTCCATTCTCACCCTCTCACCCACATAACTCAATTGCAGAAACATGAAGCAAATACCATTTTACACAACAATGAAATTTTCCAAAAAGAAGACAAAAGCATGAACAACTTCAATTTAGTTTATCTCATTTTATTTGATCAATTCTTGCTTGTTTTGGTTTCTAGGAAAGGAGAGCAAGAAACGGAAGATTTCAAAAGCAATCAAAGTCGAGCACAGCCCTTTTGTTTTGACAGACGCGTGATCCGTTCCTGTAACCAGTCAATGGAAGCCAGTAAATGACCAAATTTTTGGGATAAAAATCTAGAAAGGCAAAACCAAAAATAAAACCAAAGAGGATTGGCTAAATATGCGCAGCCGTTTTGATGAAAACGCGGGAAAAACGGTTAGGAAGTAAATGTCTGGTAGTTTGGTTATGACGTGTATGCCGTAGGTCTGTTCTTTTCACATCATCCGTGGGCAACAATTAATCAATACAATATGCGGAATACGGATAAAGGATGCCTATAAAATTATTAAATGCTTCATGAAAACATTGTAAGTTTGGGATTGTTTATTGCCGAAGATATTTTGGGTCACTTCGTATATATTAGTGCTGAAAATGTTCCCCGTCTACAAGCCTAGGTCTGGGTTTGTGGTTCTCGTGAGTGAAAAGATTTTTGATCGGTCACTGCAACACATCATAAGGAGAAATTATAGAATACTTCTGATTTAATACATGCATAATGTGTGTAGTTAAATTTAATATGAACACCACTTGTATGATGGTTTTTTAAAATAAATACACACATATTATAACATCATTTGCTTATTGTATAACTAATATAATATCTCTAATATATTCTATAATTTCTAACTATTAAGTGTAAGTGTGTGAATTCTTATTGATGAGAAAAAGACTTATTAAATTTTTTTTTTATATTAATCACGAGGTATCCTGGGGAGGGCCCCAACTGTGGGAGGCACCTTTAAGCCCGTACCACAACTCAGATTAGAAGTCCCCGCTTGAACCGAGAGAAAAAGACTTATTAAGGGCATACATGAGTTCCGCGACCAATTAGAAGGTGTCATAACTACTATCTCACAAATCAAGTGGGTTCCACAAATTTTTTATTTTCCAAATCTCAATTAAAGAGGGTGGTTCCCCTACCAAACCCCCCCCCCCCTCCCAAAATCCTACAAGAAAAACAATTTGGTGAGGCAATGCAATCAAATTATATTTTTAAAATAACTCAAATACAAATCTCGTAGGTTAACAAACGATATTTTATCCATCTATCCATTGAACCAACGAACATCCCACTTTTATTGATTTTTAAATTTTATGTGTAATTTGTAAACGAAGTAATAATAATACTTCGAGAAGAAGCAACCAAATTAGGCTGGCAGATGTTAATATCAGTCCCAACCACAATTACGATTGTCGTTAATAAATTTTTCTCTTTTAGTTCGGATCATTAGTTATATTTTAGAAGATTTAAATGATTAAAAAACTATACATTTTTAACTTGCTAAAAAATTTACCAAACAGACATGTTATTCAACTCAATTGGAATTTTAGTCAACTTCGTATTAGTATCTAGTTTTCCGATGAATGTGTCACCCGGCATAATAACAAATTTCAAATCACTATTACGAGCAACAAAATTAGAAACTAATGAGGCAGTCCAAAATCCAAATCAAACATTCGCAATTTTAAGGAAGTACAAGTTTAAACCGGAAGAGGTTAGTCGATTGGACAATATGCGGTATAGATTGAAGTCAGCTGATTGTTTATCACGTCCATATATTTAGAAGCCAATGGAAAAATGTCCAGAAACTAAAATGGCAAAGAAGTTGACACTCAAGTGTAAAGCAGAGCAGCAGCCACTGATCGTGGGAATTTTTCCACTATGAAGCTTTCAGATCATCCATGCCAACACTAGCCTGTAGCAGAAAAGAATATTTACGTCAGCCACCACATTCCCAACCATAATCAGGAGCAGAAAACTAGATTATGGAAGAACGAGACTTGACTTAACCGTAATCTCATTCTGAAAATCATATGTTCTGATTATGGAAATTTTCAAAGCTTTACATTTGAGAGAAGAGTGAGTTCCAAGGGAAAAATTGAGATACTTGAAAATATCTTACCAAAAACTTGTGGTTCTCTTCAAGCAGAGGAGCAAATGCAGTACAAAATTTATCCATGTCAGAATTAACATCTCCAGAGCCACCAATAACTTCCATAAACTTCTTCCTATCTGGTGCAAGCTTCATAGCGACCTGCAAAGTAGCAAGAAGCATTGCCTCAAAAGAGTGTGAAATGAGTGCGTGTTTTAATTAAGAATGTATCAGTTTTAGCAGTATAAGAGGGACATGGATGACTATTTTCTGTCAACATTTAACTCAAGCACTTAAATTATTCCTATAAACAAAGTGAACTAACTTATGCTTGGAAGAATTGTATTAAAAAAGAAGAAGAAAGAAAAAGGCATTAAAAGGAAGAAAGGAAAACAAAGAGTTGGACGTTGAAGCTTCATAGATAGACTTCTACATACCTTCAATCCAAAGAAAAATGAAGGTTAAACCGTGTAATGATTTCGTAAGTAAGGTTTAAAGTTTTGCAAGAATATGTTTGATCCACAGTTAACGGGAAGAAGACAACAAGAACTATTGATTTATCGGAGTGAATAAAGCAAATGGTTTGACTTTAATGAAAGAAGCACTAAATTATAGTAATATTGTCAAAAAACTCCAAGTCCAGCATATGACTTTAAATAATCTAACTAACCTAGAAACTAATATTCATTCATACTAAAAACATTCATCATTTGATTGAGGAGGGATGAGTTTACCGTGAAACTTGAACTTGCAATCCAGCCATGAAATTTTTTCAGGGTCTTGCTGTAGGAATCTGTACAAACTTGTGGCATTGTCCAATCTGGATGTGCAAGTAAGTTGCGAAACAATTCCACCAGGAAATCCATTGCTCTGAAGATGCATAAAAAATGGATTAGTTTTAGACAATTGACTAATGACTAATGACATCTACTTTAGAGTCTGCTCAAAAGGATTGCATGTCATAACATTTAGCAAAGCAGTATTATGGAATCTCAACAGTACTCAGCAACAGCTTTGTAAAGTGAAAACAAAGCTACCCATTTAGACATGAGTTACAAACTAGTGGCATAAAAGTACAGGCATCTACACGTGCGCAGGTGAGGAAAGAGAGCCCAAATTCTACTAGTTCACTGCTTATTCTATTCCTTATCTTTCAGTTCAAACTTTAAAGTATTTTCATGTATCATTCAGTGGAAGGAAAACACAGGAAAATATTCTCCATCTTTTCCTCCAATTCTTGCCACTTAGTGACAATGGACATGATTCGATAATATAAAAACCAACACATTAGAAAAAGAAAAAGAAAAGGACTGGATGCAGGATGTGCTGTATACCTTGTCAACCAAAGAAGACCATTGGTACAACTAGATGATCTTTTTGCTGTTTTAGCTTCAACTTCTTCTCCTACCATGCTGTACAAGTTCTTGTACTTTTCGGGATCGGATAAATATTTATTCTCCAACCTCTAGAAGCAAATAAATATAAGCTCAGTTTAAATGAATTATAACCAAACATTACCCACAGGAAATCTTTTATAAACTATTTAACTTTCACAGACTAAATATAGCTATATATTTTTAAACCACAACAGAAAAACCAAAATCAGGCTCATAAGCTCTATCTGTGTACCATCATCCACAAAGCAATCTAATTATCATAAACAAAATTTTCATGAGAATATAAATTAGGAAAATATGGGGTTAATTCATTACCGTAATATTACCACCAATATCTGACTTTACAAGAGACATAGCCGCTCCAAACTTATCTGACATAGACAAAACAGAAAACTTCAATTCTTTCGCTTACCTGGAAACTTCAGTCACTCTTTATACACAGGGAATGAGAAAAAGAAAATCAATAAAAATTTTCCTAATTAAACAATAATCTAAAATATATTTTTTTCTTCCTCAAGTACATTTTTAAATGAGTAATAAGCTGGTACATAATCATATCATCCAAATAACATTTTATCAAATTCTAAGAAATTGCAAAAAGAATAAAAATAAAAAGTAAATCAAGATTGATTATTTTTGAATTATTTACCCAAAACAGGCAAAATCAGTTTGCAAACTTCCAAGAAAGGCTTGGTAAGCATCTCGCCTTGCTCAGACTTCACGTGCTTCATTCCTTCCAGTGATGGACTAAACGCTGTTCCCTCCATTTCCCTACTTCACTACAAAGTAACACAACCAATTAATTGATTCAAAATTAATCAAAAATAAAAAAAATAAAAAACTTGAGAATTTGATCGGATCAGATCTGAGAATACCTGAAATGATGTGAGACGAAATGCAGATCGATCGAAGAAGAATTTGGAAACGAATGTTGATGTTTTGGATTGATTCGATTTGGTACTCGATTGAACGGCGAAAATATCTCTGAGAATCAGATTCTGTTTTTGTTTTGATTGATTTTTACTTTTTAATTTTGCTTCCAGAGGAACCGCTGGCACGCAATCCGCGCTGCCTGGAATTTATACTATACTGCCGCCATCCGGCTTGGGATAATTGTGCGTTGGTACACGTGGATTGAATTCATTTGACCACCGTTCTTTTGTTGATTTTAACAACATAGTTTAAAAAATATGTCAATTAAGTCCCCTATAAGGCTATAACAGGCTAATAGCCTAATACTACTAGGCTTATGTCAACGGGTTTTGTTCGTAGATGTGGCAACTTATGTGATGATACTAATGGTGTGTTTAATTCATGAAATGGAGAATAAGAATAAAATTTATGTTTATTTGGTAAAATATAATTTGAAAATAAGAATAAAATGCGTGGATCCCATATAATTTAGGAATAAAAAATGAGAATCACATTTCTATGAGCGGTTAGAAACGAAAATGAGGGAATGAGAATGGAATATATTTTACTTTTGTATTCCTCTAACTTTTTCATATTTCTCAAATTACCCTCATTCAAATCACAATTAATTTTATTATTTTAAATATCATTAATAATAATATTACTATTATTATTATTAAATTTTATTAACTTTATTATTTTAGTTATTATTAATTATTTCTATTATTTTTTTATTAATATTATCATTATTAACAATAAAAATAATAATTAATAAAAATAATTAATTTATCATTATTGTTGTTGTTATTATTATTATTATTAATAAAAATAATAATAACAATAATTAATAATAACTAAAATAATAAAATTAATAAAATTTAATAATAATAGTGTAATTTTCATTATCTAAATACATGTATAAATATTATTAAAAAATAATAATTAATGTTAATAATGATAATATCAATAAAAATAATAATAACAATAATTAATAGTAACTAAAATAATAAAGTTAATAAAATTTAATAATAATAATATTAATTATTATTTAATAAAATATAATAATATTATTATTAATAATAATAAATGTTAATAATGATAATATTAATAAAAATAATATTAACAATAATAAATAATAACTAAAATAATAAAGTTAATAAAATTTAATAATATTATTATTATTATTATTAAATTTTATTAACTTTATTATTTTAATTATTATTCATATTATTTTTAATAATAATAATAATAATAGCAATAATAACAACAATAATGATAATATTGTTAATAATAATAAATTAATTATTAATACTATGGGTATTTTAGTAAATTGATTCTCATTCCTCATTCCCATTTATTTTGCTAAGTAAACACATCAATGACAGTTCCGCACATTCTCATTCCCATTTATTTTTGCCAAGTAAATATTAAAATCTCATTCTTCATTCTGATTCCAGTCCATTCTCATTCCACCTCATTTCCATTCCATAAAGTAAACGCACCATAAATCCCTACTTAGTTAGTCAATCGACAACGTCAACAAAGTCGATCTAAAAGCAACCCACAAGACTCGCAATGAAGGTTATTGGAAGAGATTAACTAAACCAACCACAAAAAATAAAAACAAAGTACTAACACACAGTGTATAACTAAGCACTGACACACAATGGGCCTGTTTAGGATTGCAGTTGAAATTTAATAAACTGCTTATTTCATAATTTTCGATAAAAATAGTGTTTGGTAAATTTTGTAAAAGCAGCTTATTTCATAATTTTCTCCATTTTATCAGCAGCTTTTAAAAGCAGGT
The DNA here is from genome assembly GCA_039657385.1 of Citrus x changshan-huyou. Classification (NCBI taxonomy): domain Eukaryota; kingdom Viridiplantae; phylum Streptophyta; class Magnoliopsida; order Sapindales; family Rutaceae; genus Citrus; species Citrus x changshan-huyou. The sequence goes on along the minus strand of CM077555.1, from coordinate 6,026,440 downwards.
ATGAAGTTGCTTTTCATAAGCAGCTTATTTAATAAGCTACCATACCTTTTTAAAATTCTTATTATAACCCTAGATTTTAATAAAAAGATAATTATATCTTATTTATCCATAAACCCTAATATATAAATCATATCTTTATCTTTATCATATTTTATATAACAGATTATAAAGTTCTTTAGATTTTTTTAAAAGCAGGTATGAAGTTGCTTTTCATAAGTAACTTATTTAATAAGCTACCATACCTTTTTAAAATTCTTATTATAACCCTAGATTTTAATAAAAAGATAATTATATCTTATTTATCCATAAACCCTAATATATAAATCATACCTTTATCTTTATCATATTTTATGTAATAGATTATAAAGTTCTTTAGATTTTTTTAATTGAGTTTTTTAATGTAATTTTACATATTTAAGAAAAAAGATATGTCTAAACAATTTTATTAAACATATTCTAAAAATAAAAAGTAATTAAAACTTATGTCTATTTTGGTCATTATATAATAAAACAACACTTTCGTAATAAAATTTACCAAACACATACACTCTACTTTTCAAACTCACAGCAACTGCAACAACATAGTTTACCAAACGTCAAGTTACTTTTTTAATCAGCAACTTATTTTATCTGCACAGCACAAACAACTTGTTTCATCAACCGCTGCAATCCCAAACTAGCCCAATGTATGGCTTTTATGGAGGCAACGACCCCCAACTTTATTATTAGTCAATAAATAAAAAATTACAAAATAGCTTTAGGTTTTATGCCCTCAAGGACTCCACTCTGTCTACTAAAATCTGGATCCCCAAAACACACATTGACCCTCACTATATATACATGTTGCAAATGCAATCCCCATTTGCTGAGGCGAGGTGGCGCGCTACCCTCGCGCAACCTCATTTCTTTTCCCCAAGACTAGACACCACTACATATGATTTTAAGAAGCACATCTTTACTCCCCCAAGGATAATGCAACTGCTGGCCACTAGACTAGAAGCAAGGAAGTGATGAGTAAACATTGCTGCCCACTTCCCTTGTCTCCACGTTTCTAGGCATGTATTCCAACTCTCCAAGGCCATATCTTCCACTAGTTGCACTAACAACTACCTAGTCATGCTTATTTCTAGGACTCATTTTTAAGGATTTCCAGCCAACATGCTACATATTCAACCGTCGTTGCACGAACATAGCCCGGGTGTAAATGCCTCTCATTTTCACATAATTTGGTCCCCATGGATGTCTTTATATGCTGCACGTTGTACATTCACGTGCTACGTACTTATGCACACTTTCGTGCCTTCTACCCCCCAGCATATTTGTTGCCCACACATGCTTGGGTGCTATTGCCTTGCGCCATCCCGCATTCTGCCCAACTTGGCCTGTGCGTGTGCACCCGAGCTCCCTCGCACTTGCAAGATGTGGCCTGCATTGCCCTCACTCACCCTTCCGCGCGCTGTCTCGAGCTCCCTGCATTTGTTGTCATGCCTCAACCCGCGTACCAGTCTTGCTTTACTTTAGTGCTTGCCCACAAGCACGCCCATATTGCTGCCAATGACTTAGTACAAGGCCACAAGCCAAGCCTTGGCGTCCGCCATCATGGTTTACAACAATGAAAGTTGGGCAATGCTCAAGTCAGATTGGTTGAGCTAAAACTGAACCCAAATCAATGACGTCACGTTGATAAATTTTGAACCCATGACCAAACCCAGTATATACGAATCGAGCCAAACCAAACGAAAAATTCGAGTTAGTTTAATCGGGTTTGGTTGGTTTAGGCTTGGCCTTAAGAACATGTCGGACCAAATTTTTTTAAAAAACAATTTACATTATTTTTTTGGACTATTTGAACTTATCATTAGTTCATTTTTAGGCCCATATTTTAAATCTATTAATATTAATAATGTAAGATTTGCTAAATGAATATAATCAATTTTGCTGTAATATGGTATAACGTTTCTATAGTAAAATAGTGTAATAAGAAATTAAAATAATACAAGTGGTTTTTTTTTCCCGGTTTGATCAAGTCCAGATTTGCCAAATTGTTTTCAACTCAAGATTCACCGAGTTTGTGACTTGTGAGAGAGGAAATTTACCCATACATAATAGTGGGAGGGAAATATGAAGTTCTTAACCAAAGTTTTACTATTACCATAAGACATAAGTAGTCTAGTAATATAACAATTAGGGGTGTTCGCGGATCGAATTTTACGGATTGGACATCAATTCATATCCGATCCACGATTTTGCGGATTATAAATTTACAATTCAATTCACGGATTGATAAAATTCAATTCAAATCTAATCCATACATCTGCGAATTGGATGCAGATTTTTCCCAATCCATATCCAATCCACTATTTTGCGGATTGGTTTGCAGATCGAAAATTTTTAATTCTGTTAAATCCACGAACTAGCTAAATAAAAAAATTTAATATAAAAATAATTTTACTACCAATCAAATTTAAAATTAAATAAGATTTAAATAAATTAATTGTTTAAATAAAGCGAGAAAATACATTTAAAGTTTTAAAATATAACACACAAAAAAAAAAATTTCATTCATTTAGATCAGTACATGGAAATTAACTATTTAGGAAGCTATATTTGTTTGTTTAATTTTTTTTTATTTTTTATTATTATTGGATAAGATGTAATATAGTGTTTATTTAACTATATTTTACCTTACTTATTTACTAGTAAGTACTAATGTCATATTTATAAGTTTTATTTTTAATTAAATAAATATTTTTCATTTAATTAAATAAATTAATTGTTTAAATAAAGCTAGAAAATACATTTAAAGTTTCAAAATATAACACACCAAAAATAAAAAATTCATTTAGATCAATACATGGAAATTAACTATTTAGGAAGCTATATTTGTTTATTTAATTGTTATTATTTTTTATTTTATATTATTATTGGATAAGATCTAATATAGTGTTTATTTAACTATATTTTACCTTACTTATTTACTAGTAAGTACTAATGCCATATTTATAAGTTTTATTTTTAATTCAATAAATATTTTTCATTTTTTGCGGATTCGCGGATTTACATAAGTAAATCCATATCCAATCCACCGATTGTGAATTATCAAATTTTCAATCCAATCTAATCCACCAATCCACGAATCAGATTTTTACGGATTGAACAGATCGGATTGGATTTTAAACACCCCTAATAACAATATTTGTGATGTTTGAGAAAGTGGGAGTGGAATATGAGTCCATGTAACTGCAGGAACTTGAATGAGTGAGTTATCACTCAGGGCATTGTTAAAGAATAATGGTGAACAAATAGAAATATAAAATGAAATCTATGCAGTCCTGAATTTTACTTCAATGGCTTCAATTCCATTTCGATTATCAATTAACAATGTCTTCTATCTTTGTTATAAATTTGATTGTTTCTCCACGGTACTTTGATTTCATATATGAGTAAGATGGTCTACTCTATTTCAATAGTCTTTCTTACAACATAGAACTTCTCAAATTTTTCCCTAATTTTTCGATCATCACACAATCACTACACTCTTACCACTAATATCATTCTTTTACCACTAAAATTTCAGAAATTAGAGCTGCGATATAATCGAGCTGATATAAATTCTTACGGCACCCAACTGTATAGCATGCTATGGCCATTGATTATACTAATATTTTAGATAATATAGCTTTGGAACTACATAATTTATCCATGCTAATGTAGCGAGGGAAAAAACGAAGGCGAAAAAAAAAGGTAATCAATTCTTTAAAAGAAAAGTGTAGAATCTCTCCATCTATCTAATTATTAATGGCACAATTTCAATTACGAGAATATGTGAAAACTGAAAATGGTTTGACAGAATGTGATTCCCATTTAATAATATTTTGGCCTTACAATATGCAATTTGCATTCATTCATTCATTTTTTTTCCTATTGTTGTTGCTAAGTTTATTTTCTCTAGCAAAATAGCAGTGATAGAAGTAAAAACAAAAGCAGAATCAATATTCAAGATTTTTTTTTTCTTTCATTGAGGTTTAAGGCCTCATAAGTCACAAGTAAGTTCTAGTGGATCTATCAACACAACCGGAATGGCCAATTTGAGCAGGTGGCAGCTTCATTAATGTTGCAATAATAATATGAATGAATCTCCCAAAGTACCTTTATTTGATGGAGATGATTAGGTGCTTGAGTGCTTCTAATCACAATTCTTGCTTGACACATCAAATTCCTTAACCATATCATTAGCATTTTACACCACAAAAACTGCTTTTGCAAAAAGTTGAAATGTCACGACAACAATGGAAGTTGAAAGACAAGATAGCTTATTATCTTATAAGTTTACATCAAAACGTTGTTCTCCGAGCTCAATGGCAGGCTACAGAAGCTTTCTTTCACGAGGTTTAGGCGGGTATTTGATAGCATTTTTGACAATCTTTTTGGTAGCAGCATCACCAAGATCAATGCCACAAATATCAGCCAACCTGATGAGATAAAGCAGCACGTCAGAAAGCTCTTCTCCTAGATGCTCCTTATCTGCGTCTTCCCAATTTGGCAGGCCTCTGTCCACTTCTCCTCTCCACTGGAATATTTCTGATAGCTCTCCCACTTCCCCAACCTGCACATCAAGAGATTTAAAGTTAGAATGAGACTGCATATCAACCGTGAGCTTTGCATTATTATTTTCATCATCATTTTTTATATGCGGCAAAAAAGTTTGATCTTACTAAGAAATGACAAAAGCATCTTCCAAAATTTTTAAAACGAAAAAGGTGGGTTGCAAATTCCCCAAGCACAAATTCCCTGAAATCTTCCACAAGTGAAAACTTCCTCAGAGATTCTGGTTTTGTTTGGCACTCAGACCGTACAATTGACTTTTTAAAGATGCCTGATTTAGCTTCACTTGCAAAAGCATATGCTGTGTGCTTATGAGCCATTCATTTGCCCCGCATGCTCCTAATGTAACAAATCGTGGACAAAATGAAACATCAACTTCAATATTAGCACCCATGTTGAATCCCCGATTATTCTGTCGATTCTGAACCGACAGAAGCCTTATGATTCTGCTCCTAAACCATTGGTTTGTGTTCAACCATCAAATATTAATCTCGTAGAAGCCCAAAAGGGAGCATTTTAAATTGATAGACAAGAAATTAGCTACACAGTCACTTTGATATTTACCTATTCTTATGATAAATAACAGAAGCCTTCATGTTGTACCAATATGCCAGATAGTGACACTTGATATTCACAAGCCAGCAGAGTCCTTTGGCTTGGGAAGAGCCTTACAGCTCTAAATAAGACCATAGTCAAATACAAAACAACGACACTTTCGAAGGAACATCGTATCTATTCATATGTAACAATCTTCCAAGTACACGTGGAACTGGAAAATGTTTTAGCATTGTTTCAGATGCAACAGGATCCTGGATTAGATATGAGGATTAAGAAAAAATTAATAATAATAACAAAGAGCTTTTTTTAATTAATAAGCATACCATAGCAAGGAGTAAGTTTCTAGGACTATGGAACTTTTCCCAGTCTCTAGCCATGGCGAATTCCTCGAGTTGCTTTGAGAGATCTTTGAGACTGATGTCCATAACTCTCTCGTCTGCATTAATCTCTTCACCTTCTCCCATGTTTTTCACTTCTTCTGAATCCGCAATGCTAAGGAGAGGAGGAGAGCTCTTGAGGCTTTAAAGAGGAGAAAAGTTCGTCTTAATGTTTGGTCTCGTAAAGAAAGTGTTTTATTATGTGCAAATAATATGAAGGGATATGGCTTAAAGTGGGGAAAATGCCATCCTCATGGTTTACACATGAGATTCCTTGCAGCCCCACCTTCTAAAATGGCCAACTTCACTACCTGAAATTACAAGAGAATATGCCATTTTTATCATTTTTTTTAATCTTTTAGAACAAATGGCAATTTAAGCTAACCAATCCCCACTCAATGGTCTAATTTAACATCACCATTTTTTTCTGAAAATCCCATCAGCTAAGGATAAGGATTGTTGGGGTGAAAAGTCTCCTTCATGTCAAAATAAAAAATCTAGAAGATTTCAAGTAGAGACTCCTCAACTAACTAATTCTAGCAGGTGAAGCTTTGTGTATAAGGTCACTTCTTTGATTGATCACGCAACAGAAGCATTCTATGGTTCACAAAATAATTAATCATTCTTTATCAGTGAGACCATATGCAATGTATGAAATATTACATGGATAAAACATTTTCTGCACGCAAGTAACACATCAGTTTGATGCTATTTAGCTTTATACTTTTTCTGGGTATTTTTCTTTTAGAAAACTAAACTGCAGAATAAAATCCATGGAACCTCCTCGATTATTTATGAATTAAGAGGGGCGAGACAAAGTTAAGAGGTTAGACTTTGTGGCTTCTTCTTTCTTGAAGATAATCATTGTATATTATAACAAGTGAGGAACAACTGCTCTCGAGGCTCCTGTTAGCATAGAATCTACATCAAAATGGTCCAAAATGATGTGTTCGAAAATTTCATCAGACTTTTTCTCTGCAGACATTCGATCGACAATCATCGTTGTTTAATTTAAAACCTCTAGAAAAGAAACAGAATATGTACATTATTTGAGTTGATAACCTGGGTTTTATGTGCTACAACGCTCGAAAGAATGTTCAAATTAATTTTAAAGCAAATCCCCAGAATTTGACAGTCAGAGAAGGGAATAACTTTAAGCTCAAGTAAAGCTTGAGATTGAAGATTCACAGAATGTGATTACAAGCATGAAATTGTGATAATATATAAAAAGCTATCAAGTCTAGCTCATTCTATTAAATTAATTGTTAGTGTTCACACTCTGCATGGTGGCATTAGATTAACATATTAACACATTCAAGTCAGAATGATTATGATATTTCTGGTGTTTTGTAAAATTATAATACTCAGCAAGTTGCTCATGCATAAGCAGGTAAAGGATTTGGTCGGTGACCTCGTGGTAGAGATTCTTGAGAGTGAAATTTCAAGCTTCTTAAGCATTTCCTGATCATGATTAGCATAAAGTTACCATTTTTTTTAAGTGGAATCACCGACTGTACGGCCTTGGTAAATGATATACATAATACATTAGCAATATTAAAGACATGTTGAAGATAAGGTGGTCATCTAGAACCTGAAATCTTATTCCAGTCAAATTAAACAAAAACTAGAGTCTAAGTAAGAGCTACAAAAAGGGGTTCCTTAGTATTGATAGACTTATTCTGTATGGGATAATGCAAAATTTTTCAAAGGAGATTCTCTTCTCCTCTGTAACTCAAGCAGTTTGTTTGCTTCTTTGCTTCTTCAGATGTTTGAGAATTCAATTGTTTGCTTCTTTGCTTCTTCAGATGTTTGAGAATTCAAGCTTTAGGATCAAAGAAAAGGAGACTGTCTTCTCATGCGATGGATTGATCAGTAAATAGCTAGCTTGCATGTGAAAAACTTCACCATGTAGTGAAAAAGACAAATCTCTAGCTCAAATAAAGTGATTTATATTTCTAATAGTTATATGTTTATTATAATCATTAGATTTGCAGCTAGTGATATTGAGTCGTTATAATCTTTTTGTAACAAATTTTAGAGAACCCTGAACCAAATGGAAGTGACTATTTACATAATACATAGTTAGCAGTTTTTTTTTCTTTTGAAATTTTGAAAAATAGAGTTAGCAAGTTTTGATTGACTTAAAATAACAAAATTATCAAACATGTTATAAATACTATCAATAATTTACTAACCGTGTTGGACGGGGGAAATTGAGTTGCCGTCTAAATTAAAAAATAATAATAAAAAGCCTTTATGTTTTATAATTGTGATGAATTTCAAGATGAAATCAGGCTTATTTAGAAGGTAGGTGGGGGGCAATTAGGTTATTCTTTTGGGCGTCAATAATTTAAGCGCACCCGGCTCAAACCCGACTAACAAAACCCAACAAAAGTTTTTTAAAAAAAAAACCCTAAATCGTTTGGTCCAAAACCCTTTATAAAAGCAGTGTAGTTAAAAAACCCTAGCTTCCGTTTGATCTCTACTCATCTCCGCATCTCCGCCTCTCGCGCTACTGTCTTCCTCACACAGCCACACACCATCACCAACCAGAATCCCCAAAAATGGTTCGTCTTTCTCTCCTTGTAACACTTTATTCCCCATTGAAGCTAAGTCGTTTTGCATCTGATGTTATTTTTATTTATTTATTTATTTATTTTGGCAGCCGTTCAAGAGGTACGTGGAGATCGGGAGGGTCGCCCTCGTCAACTACGGCAAAGAATACGGCAGGCTCGTCGTCATCGTAGATGTCTTAGATCAGAACAGAGTATGCTTTCTCAATTACTCTCTGTTATTTCCAAATTTTTATTGAATAATTACATAAAAAATAATAATTTAATGCCTTACTTTTTCTCGCCTCTTTATGTTTTGCTTGTGCAGTATTTTTTTCTTTTATCATACTTTAAGATTCATTATATTAGTTGCCAATGCTTAGTTGGGTTCCTTAGTAAACAGTTCATTAGAGCTTAGAATGACTCATTTTGAGATTATGTCTGTGTATGAGGAATCAATAATGTACTTTATCCGATTGGGTAAAAATACAAAAAACACGATTTGGGTTTATGGTTTTTTGGTGTGTTTGCTTGTCGAAAGTATTATCCTTTCTAAATATTTAGAAATTAGGGTTTGACTTATTTCATGTTATTTTCATGTGGGGAAGTGGTGACTGGGAATTTGTTTATAATGCAGTTGCTTGTGTGTTTTGACAGGCTCTAGTTGATGCCCCTGATATGGTGAGAGGCCAAATGAACTTCAAGAGGCTTTCACTGACTGATATCAAAATTGACATTCCTCGTGTACCGAAGAAGAAGACATTGATTGATGCTATGGAGAAGGCTGGTAGGGACAGTGTGTGTGTGTCTATATATATATATGTGGAGAAAGTGTTGTTGTTTCTGTTTTTAGTTTATGCATGTTTATTTATTTTGTTATACTTGATGGCAGATGTTAAGAACAAGTGGGAGAGTAGCTCTTGGGGAAGAAAGCTGATTGTTCAGAAGAAGAGAGCATCACTTAACGACTTTGACAGGTTCAAGCTTATGTTGGCCAAGATCAAGGTTGGTGATCCTTCGTGTATTTTTATGCATGTTATTATTACATCCAAGATATATATATATAGATATAGATATATATCATTTTACACATCAATCAGGGGAGAATACATTTTGCGTGTACAAGGAGCAATTGAGTTTTCTATTAAGTACTTTCTTGAGACCTTTGGATGGAGCTAATAGGCCTTTCCATTGTGCATTTGCAGAAGGGAGGTTTGGTCAGGCAGGAGCTTGCGAAGCTGAAGAAGGAGAATGCAGCCTAATGTTATCCGATATGTAGTTTCCAATTTTGTTATGATGATGGCTAAGTTTTCTTCAAGAATGTTTTACATTTATTTTTGTGTCAGTTCTGAGATTAAGACCAATTTAAGAAGATGCTTTTTATATTATGATACTGTAGTCAGTTTTACCTGCAAATCCTTCTTGTCTGTGGGCTCGTTTTACTTTTTAAGAATTTTTACATGGATGTGTTATCGTCTTGTGTTTCATTTGCTACGAATTTGAAAATTAGGAATGGTGGGGCCAATGATTTGTCTAATTTATACGATATCCTGATAATAGTGGCTATAATTATGATGAAAAATTTAGTCGTGTGTTTGCATTCCTAAGTGATTTAAGCTTTGATAAGGCTAGGTGGGTGTCAAAACTCTCTCAATGGTGGTTGTATTATATTCTTGATGTTAGTTCTAACTAGACTCTGTACAAGGAGATGCTGAGTTGAAAGTTAAGGAACTGGAAGTTTTCATCATACTTCCAATCTTGTTTGCCCATAATGAGCTTTCATATGGAGTAAATTCTGTACGGACAGTGTGGTGGAGCTCAGTCCCAGATAGCACTGCTATTCTTAAGAGAAGACTATTAAGGTGAAGCAGAAGTGACATTGTTATGTGGTTGCAATAAAAATGCATTTTCGAGTTCTTTTGATTACATTATAGACACTCGCCTATACTTTCAAGGCTATGGCCTCAAGTCCCCCATTATGCCCACATACTAAGAGATTATCATCGAGCTATTCACATAACTTTTTAGAATGGTTGTTTACTATGATGCCCACATAATAAGAGATTATTATCGAGCTATATTCACATAATTTTTTATAATGGTTGTTTACCTTTTTATGAATTTTTATAATGCTGCTCCTCAAATATGACATATGATGTGTAACTTTATATTTGGAGTGTTACAAAGTAAAGCAATATGATGTGTAACTTTATATTTTTGATGTTCCAAAGTAAAGCAATGTGTCATCCGCTAAATTTGCATACCGTGTTTGGAATTGAATACACCAACTTGAGGCAATCAGCATATTATTAAAACAATGGCTCCCGTACGATTGGAGTCAGCTCTACAGTTAAGGTGTGCTTCTCACTAAAAATAGTACATGGTATCCACTGCTAGCATGCTGCATTCATTCATTGACTTAAACACTAGGCAGGTAAAGCATGAATCATTGTGGCTAACATACTCATTTCAAATAAATTTTCCACCTATCTCACACTCACATATATTAAATTATGTAAATTACCCACCTAGCTAACCAATTTAAAGCTATAGCCGAATAAATTTTGTTGCCCGATGTTCAGTCTTCTTTATTGTAACTTCAGGTATTGTATAGCGTATGAATATTGTTTACATTATGCGTCAATCTTGTTCATTATAAGTTGAGCTATATAACTGATTAAATCAGTATTTGTTAAACAACTTATTAAACAATTTATTAGTTAATAAAATCCTAATGGTATTAGTTTCAAAGTAAAATGGGAGTCTTTAGTTGACCACCGTGGTAAAATTTATGGCAACAAAGACTGAGAGAGCAGCATAAGTGAGTGGGATGTCAATTTCATGTGCAGAGTGTTCCGTGTATGTATTTATATTTCCTCTTGTTTATAATCTTTCCACAATTCCACTCTCATGACGAGTCACTTAGAAAGTATTAGAATGGCTTTTGACTCCAAACAAAAGATAAAATGGAAGCTGACAGTTACATGTTCAATTTGGCTCAACAGAATAATCAAAGCTCATAAATTTTCTCATTAAATACATTAACCTAAACGCAAAGCTTCCAGTGAATAGCCTCATCATCTTTTGATTCTTTTCAAAACTTTGAATTAACTTCAAATACCTCCTCCTCTTAATCATATCACCAAACCTAAAAAGACAAGAAGGTCCAAGGCTTATTCTCGGCAAACTTTGAAAATATTATTGGAATACAAGATACTTCTCAAAATTCAGAAAATAAACATGGGACTCAGAGATCTTCATCTCAAGCTCAAGGTAAGCTTATCATATTCATTTTCGCACGTTCTTGATTCTTTCATAAACAAAATCTGTAAGGTTGGAGTTCCTGGATAATCATTTTCATTCGTGGGCACAAATTGCTACAATCTTTCACATCCTACGTGTATGAAAATGTAAAATAAAAAAGATATTTTTTTCAACTGGTTGGCAATGTTTTAATTGATCAAGAATCAGGATTTTGAAGTAATTTTGTCAAAAATCAGACTAATCTTTCACTATCTTGAAGTTGGCATCAAAGGGTTTATTTGCACTCGTGTTTTGCAAAATTGGGCAGGCATTTCGGCTGAGAAGGCTTCTCATAGGAGCTGGTCCAAGCAAGAAAAGACAGTATGGGATTGCAAAGAAGCAATCATGGATGACGCCAATATCTCACGGCTATCATGTTGTTGAGGATCAGTCGTGTAGAGGCAACCTGGATGTGTCTGACTGTGACTCAGTTGTTGTACAAAGAGAGCAACTGGATGAAATTGAGTTGTGGTTTTTTGGAGTTTTTGATGCTCAAGTCGGGGACTCAGTGGCCAGGTTCATGCAATCCCATTTCTTTGATAGAAAGCTCAAGCCGGTAAGTAATGTATGTTCGTATGCTTCTTGGTCAAGTTATGTATTTAATCATCATTAATCTCTCTTGACAATCATTGCCACCAGTCAAGCTATATAATCTTTTCGTGATATCAAGAGTAAACTTCTTCATTTAGCTTGTTTGTCGAAGATATGATTCTGTTTTGTGAAAATGAATCAACAGATTTCATTCCCATTGCTCCAATCCCTATTCCAGCTTTATTGTGACATTACACTCTGCATTTGCACTTTTGCAGTCCCAAATCAGGAGAAAGAGCAAAGATACACTGAAAAAGGCGTATCTTGGTGCACGAGCTAAGGCCAGAGATGCAGAGAAAGCAGATGAGAAATGGAGAGCAGGTTCAGCATCTGTGATGGTGATCAATGGAGAAAAGCTTGTTATAGCCAACATGGGTGAGTACAGAGCTGTTGTGTGTAGAGATGGTGTAGCTCATCAGATAAGCAGTGGACGCCAGCATACAGCTAAAAGACATTGGTCTCGAAAACTCTTTTCAGGTAGAAGCACTTCCTACTCTTATCTATCCGCATATACGTTTTGTTAGTTGTAGATCCACCAATCTTCATGCCTTTGCCGTGTTTTCTTTTGGTTACTTTTCTGGCAACAATGGACATTTCACCCGGAAATATTTTGCATAGTTACAAAACCCAGAGAAGAGTGACTCATCATGACCAAATGGTCGTAAAAACCCATAGATTTACTGTTCTTTAGAACTTGTTTTACTTAAACCTGCGCAGAAGCATTCTGTGAATGCCAATATCTGATTTTGGGTGCTCTGTTTGTGCCGACAGTACGTATATTAGCTTGCGACTCAGGCAATTATGAAACAGGAACTAAGCACTCTAAAGGCTCAGAGCTTGCAGTTGGAGCTGAAAAGATTGACTCAGATACTGAATTTGTCCTCATAGCAAGCACCGGCATATGGGAGGTAAGAATCATTCGTTGGGCATTTCCTCTAATCCTTGGTTTCATGCTTCATAACTAAATCATCCGAAGGGAGTGTAGAAAAGCAGCATATCCTTTTCCTCCTTCCATTTCACAAATGAAAGAGGAGTTGATTAGTTCGTTTGCATACTGTTTGTCCAGGTAATGAAAAATCAAGAAGCTGTGAGCCTTATCAGGCACATAGGAGATGCACAAGAAGCTGCCGAGTGCTTGGCAAAAGAGGCACTAACTAGAATGAGCAGAAGTAACATTTCTTGCGTAGTCGTCCGTTTTGATTAATGGATACCATGTTTTGTTTAGATTTTTGCAGCCCTCTATGTACTGATAGCCAAACTATAATATGCAATATCAACTACAACCATATATCCAATTTGATGATATAGCAGGCTATTGCAACAAAAAGAGCCCCAAGTACTGTGTAATGGAGAACAGTGTACTTTAATTTTCCACTTCAAAGTCCAAATGCTTTCTATTTGTCTATGGTCATATGACACACACCTGCAAATGAAGGGAAGACATAATTGATGGGTAGGATTCTTGCAATCCTTGCTTGTTACATTATTCTTTTGAAATGACCAAGGGAAATGAGCTATTTGCTGTCACAAATGCTCACGGTTCCGTTAGCACTGGAAAAGACAAAAAAGTTAATTGCACTTGGAAGCAATATCTGATAGGTCACCCTCCCATAGAATACTTGTGGTTGTATGAAAAGCTAAGTTTATATAATATTAGAAAGAAGCTAAAAATTGAAACATTAAATAAAATGTGGTTCAAAACCTCGCACGTGGGTGGGGAAAGAGTTGGTTGCCATTAGATTATAACTTAAGGGAAAAAAAAAAAGCGAAAAAAAAAAAGAAACATTAAAACATAAAAAACACCAAATGTACAAACACCAATTTTTTACAACATGGACGATAATGTGATTTTTTCTCATTGTAAAACAGGAAAATACATAAACGTGAAACCTGTAACAATTCACAGACAAAAGATTTAAATGTTTCCACTTGCTGCTTCCTCACCTTCAGCTCCAATATAGCATCCAGATTATCAAGTTGTCACCTTCTTCTCGCTATTCTTGCTTCGAAAGGGTGACAACAAGGAGAAAGATCGGGAAGCTGCAACCATAAGAATAGAACTCTTGATACCCATCCACATTCATTCTAGTAACATACAATAGTTGGGAAGAGAAGACAAATTATGAACAGCATCAGTGAGATAAATGCAATAGGAAAACTTACACTTTTGTGGAGTAGATGCAGCTGTAGGGGTTTCGTCTTGAGATATGAGATTTTTCAAAGTATGAACTGAGGGTGACAACAAAATTGATGGTCAGGTTATAGAGTAAATACATAATTATGAGTTTACACTAATGTTTCATATCTCAGAACTTCAGACATTTCCAAATTGCATTATTACTTACGGTTACTCAATCTTCATTCATGTATAGAGAGGTCCTAATTGATATAGCTAATTTCTAGAGTTCATTTCTATAAGCCACATGTCCCATGCGAACATTGCAAAATTTTCCTAGTAAAATATAAGCAACTTCTCATGCTACATTTTCTTCTTTGAACAAATTGACTTTCCTGTACCAAAAGTGACTTAAGTTGTGACACAAAAATAGGTCTCCGTAACATTCCTGCGCATTGTGAATAATCTAGATATCTAGTTCAAATTGCACATCCAAAGATAAATCTGCAATTCAAGGATTCTAACCAATTTTGAATATATTGGAAAATGCAAATAATATGATATTACTAATAATGCTCTTGTTTCATTACCATAATCATTTAACTTCAAATTGAAAAATGGAGGCTAAATAATATGCGATTGTTTCTGCAATTTTCCTTTTGTATTGATTAGATACACGACTATCTAGCATTTTGAATATCTTTGTCGTCAGAATGCACAAGGATCAAGTATATTGTAATTACCTTCTATAGCAGCATCATCTGTCTCAGAACTAATAAAACTAATGTTGTCAGAGTCAACATTGCGGTCACCAGTACTTGAGCTATGATTCTTTTTTCCAAACTTCAACAGTCGTCTAAACCCTTTTGATGACTCCTTTGTCTGAGGCTTATCTGATGCTTCCGGAATCTTTTCTAATTTCATATTGTTACCATCGGACACACGAGCTTTAACCATCTCTGTTCCAGCCACAATAGATGTGGGTGCTCTTCCATACTCTGAATTTCTAGTACATGGATCTTCCAAAGAAGAGACCCGAGCATATGGTGCGTGATATGGTTTTTCACTAACACTAACGCTCGGAAATTTTGGCGTTTCCTTCTCTGCATCATCAGAGTATGCTGCTGTGACCTAGAAACAGAAAAAGTAACAGAATCAGATAATCAAGAAAACCAGCACTGCTGCCAAACGGAGGCTCAACCAATTAGAAAAAATATGTTTGATATTTATAGATACGTCAAAATCTTGTTCAATTGTTAAGATGAAAAAGAAAATTGTAAAAACAGATCAACACAGTAACCACATTTTCTTTTTCAACAATAACAAACTTAAAAATAAGTTTGTAAACAGTGTTCACACTGTTTAGAGACTGATTGCACATTCAGAATAAGCAGTGAGGCTTTATGCTTAACTCAAGCAAAACAATCACCAATTAAATTTGTTTAAAAAAATTTTAATCACTTTCGGTTTTTAATCAATATTACCATGCCCTCTTAATTTTCAGAATGGCAACATTGAATACTCATAAGTGCATCTGATAGGCAGTCGGTTGTTATCAACTTCAAGTGGGATTTTACAGATCTTACCAATCCTATCTCATAGGCAGCCGGTTGCTCCTGTAATTGGTCTTCAATGTGTGCTTTATCAACTTCAACCACAGTTAGTGGTGACACTGGCGCACGAATAGCAACATAATCTGACACGGCCTCATTTTTCTCCCCTGTTCTGTAATCATCACTGTTTTGCTTCTGAAACCCCATATTTTCCTCTCTTGTATTTACAACAGGAATGGAAGGTCTCTCGGATTCAAGAATCACAACAGTCTTCTCAATTACCAAATTGTCATCTGCATCGCTATGATATGAAATTTTGTCCTTATTTCTCTTCAATTCAGCACCTTCAGAAGTGGAATCAGACTTAGTCCCATTTACCTTTTGTACAAGTTCTTTTCCTGCTGGTTTGCTGTGGGCAACAGCAGGTTCTTTTGATTTTCTAATTTTCAGTTCTGGAAGGGAAGCAGCCTTGCTTTTATCATGGTTCATGATTGCAGATATTTTCTTAGTCTCAGACCCATCAGATGCTTTAGGTTTTGATACCGGTTCAGCGCTTCGTGCCTTTACAGAAGAAACATGCTGACTACTGCTCATTTTCGGCTCAGATAATCTTCTAATTCTTGCCATGGATACCTTGGTATCGGGTGTAACAACAGCGTTCTCTTTCTTTGGTTCAGGCAATGATGATACCGAGCGGGTCAACCTATTTCCACCAGAGTGGCTTCCAATATTTAATTTGGTGGGCTTAGATGCTTTGTGAGAATCAATGGATCCCGAAGAACCAGTTCTGATGGGAACCCTCTGCAGGGGCGAAGACGATCCGGGTTCTGAATCACTGAACTTTGAACTTCTTTTAGCACTTGGAGATAGCTTTGTTGGTAATTGTTTTCTGGTTTGCTGTGAGGACAAAATTGATTGAGTGGTGGTTGAACTACCCCTAGCAGCAATTCTCTTTTGCCTCTCTATCTTTAAGGCTTCTAGTCGTTTAGCCTCTTCCTCTTCCTGAAAAAATAATAAAATGAATAAGAGAATATTGGTATCCATTGAACTAAACATGCCAGTGTGGGAGACTCTGAAGTCATGCCAAAAAGAAAATACTTCTCTGATGCAACTGGCTATAAGAACAGGAATATCCTGCTTTCCCACAAGTGCTTTTATATTTTCAATTCAGATCTAAGTGTTCAAATAATAGTTAGCAAAGTACCTTCTGTTTCTTTAATTTCTGCATATCAGCTTTAAAGGTTCTTAGCTTTTCAGCACGTACTCTTGCTTCATCCAAAGGACTCAATTTTGAAGGCTTTCCTTTCCTTATTGGCCCCGCGGTTTTCTTCTTATCCGAAGTATCCATAAGTTTTGATTTCCGGTCCTTGTCTATCTTCTTGGACCCTTGCTTGACATCAGTTTCAGACTGCTTGTTTTTCTTATTCTGTGAAGCACCTTCAGCTTGCATTTCATAATCTAAAGCAGGGTCATAACCTATTAAACCTTTTTCTGCTCCACGCTCGGGCAGCAAAGTTAATTCATCTGGCTCATAACCAAAAGCCCTATTAGATGTGTTTTCTGACTTCTGATAAGATGATGGGAACTCAGAATCCATATCAATAGCATTTCTTCCATCAGTTACAACTTCATCTGGCGAAACTGATCTCAATTGAACTATATAGGAATCATCATCCATGTTATTCGATGAGCTTCTATCCCAATTATTAGTCACTCGCTCAAAACGATTAACAGCTAATGAGTCAGATGGAGATTTTGCAAGAGCTGATTGTCTATGAATCATAAAATCATCAGTTGTGGTCCTCCTATAGCCACCCCTGCTGCCATCTATTTCTGTTGATTGTAGATTGATTTGACCATCCGTGAACCTTCTACCATCACCAGATTGACCCACTCGTCCTGAGATCAATAATTCATCATTTGATGTCTTAGGCATGCGAGCAATTTTTCCACTAAACTTATCAATGTCTGCTATATTTTCTTGATGATATTCACCAGCATCTCGACCATTAGAAACTAAAGGGTCATCACCAACTGTGCTTTGTCGCCTTCTTGCTCGAACCCCCTTTTCCATTGCAAACATGCCTTTATCAACAGCACGATCCTCTTCATCAGCACCTCTAAGCAGATAATTTTGAAATGCATGCCACTGACCACCATCTTCCTCCTTCATCTTACCTGTTCCTTCCATGTTGAATGAATTTGAAGCATCCCCAGATTTTATATGACTTTCTTTTATTTTTGAAGATCTTGAAGAACTTTTATGCTTCATCTTTGGTGTACTGACCTCCGTGTCTCCATCTTCTTCATCGGTTTCGGAGTTTGAAGCTGATTGTGATTCACTACCTGAAGAGTTTTGCCTGTTTGCAGTAATGTAATTAATGTTCCGAATGACAACCTTGCCAGATTGCTTTTTACCTGATCGACTAGCCTTCTTTCTCGAAGATTCTCTGTCCAGTTCTGCATCATCCTGAGATTTTACCTTCGATGCGTCCATCTCCCAAGTTTGTAATTCAGTATTGCCATCCCCACTATCCATGGAATGCCGTCTCTGTCTCATTCTTTGACCAGCATTTTGTCTAGGATCCTCCATTGGTGGATAAGGTGGATGAAAATATCCACTATTTGCGGGATAGTAAGCCATGCCCTGCATAGGATACCCCTGAAATACTGGCAGTGCACCTGGCGGAGAATGGATAGGCCAGGGAGGGAACATAGAATGTGGAAACTGCCCTTGAAGATATTCTTGATTGCCGGCTGGTTGCTGATTTATAGTAGGCTTCTCATCTGACATTAAAAATTTTTCAACTCAACTTTTGAAGACAACAAGGATGAATAAAATACCATAAAATTGAAATACAAATGACACATTCCAAGACATAGCCAAAAGTTGCAATAGGACATTCAAAACTTTCATATTATATAAACATGTGGTTATGAGACATTTCCCAGGTCCTGGGACACCTTTCAGGTTGTTGGACCTGTGTGGCAGTTCCATTCTTTTAAAGTACCAATTCAGCACCTCATGTAAATCTTGACACCAGCATCCACATGAGTGCCCCTGGTACATGCATAGAGGGCTTCTGGAATATTATTATAACCCAAAAAAAAAAAAACAAATGGAGCTGTACAGCTATTACCATTCTATCTTATGAATTAAGAAATCAAGAAATCAAGACACGAGGCGTCCATAAATGCAAAAGAAATTCTAGATTATTTTATAGATAAAAAGAAAATGATTAATGGTCTTTCCATGCTGAGAAAAAGCTATGATTTATTTTCCCACTTTGTAGGGACACATAAAGAATAAGATCCTCAAACATTAGGCGGGCATGAGCTATGAAGTGTTTGCCTCTGCAAAGGAAACTTAATTGTTTATATCAAGGGACAGATCTAAGAATCAAAGCGCTGTTTTTCCATTCTATTTGCATATTGTGTGAAACCAAAAAATTAATATCATAATTCAGAGTCTCACAAACTATTGTTTAAAAAGACTGTACAATATGAAAAAACTCAAAATTCCTCATACTCTAGCAAGTGAAAAACCAAAGGACTTTTCTCCATTTCTAGCATTGGGAATGATGGGTTAGCTAAAGTTATTCAACAACCAAGCACGGGGATCCACCATAATACTACTTCTTACACAGCAATGATAAATAAAAAGGAATTCTTCACATGTAAAACAACTCCTACATTTTGAGCTCATACCCGCATTTGCATCAATGCCTGCTTTGCCATTTTCACTGAATTCCTTCTGCTTGTTGACCATGCTAGAAAGAATAATGCCTGATGCATTCAAAGCAGAAAAATCTGATTGGTTGGACATTGCCTCAGCTTCAATTTCAAGCCATTGGCCACTCTCATGCTTTCTTTTCCATAATTCCCTAAATCTCACACAAGCATCCCTGCAGCATTAACACATGCAATTCCATAAGGAAAATGATATTGGAACAATAGTAATTCTGCAATTCTGTCACAGATCAATTTTAGAATAAATAACACAATATGTTCAAAGAAACATGTTCTTGCTTTAAACGCGAGGCTCCAAAGCTTTCAGCAAACGACATCAATGATGGGATGTGATCAACATCAAAACCTGCAGCTACAGCACGTGCAAAAGCCATCCCTTGCTCTTTCTGCAAGACAATTTTCCGTGTCTCTAGGACTTTCAAGAGCTGGACTCTGGTGAACAGGCATATAATATACAGCATAATTAACACCATGAAAATGCCATTGCACATGCATAAACTCATATATATGGGAATGAAAGAAAAAACAAGTGCATCCGGAGCTTATGCAAAAAGAAAGCTGCTACCTCAACTGTCTGACAAGTCCATGTTTGATAATTTGCAGTATTTGACATAACAACTTGATTAAAATTTCCGAACAGATACAATTGGAAGAAAAGAGAAATGACTCCTCCATCTAAGTATTTTTCCTACTGTCAAAAAAAATCAATAAAGAGCAGAAGGATGGACATTATGCATTTCAACTTTCATTTTGGCTTCAATAGCACATAGAACAGCTTGAAATGCTTTGACATCTCTGTTTTTCCCATGCTTCCAAAAAAATTAAAGGAAAAAAAATGTTTTCAAAGTCTGTGAGGTTTGAAATGTTCAGTAAACAAATTTTCACAATTTCCCATGTATGACCCTCAATATACATTCGTTTTCTAGGATAATTAGGTACTCATGGTTGCATGGTATATACTTTGGATTTCCCTCCTGCACAGCAGAGCCATTTGCTTCAGGCGAATGTGCTTCAGGCTGCCAGATTTCAAATAAAAAAATAAAAAATCATACAATAATAATGAGAAAAAAATTTCTACAATGAGGTAACTCAGATTCAAATCACCTTATAAAGAACAATGGCTTTCTCCTCATTAGACTCCAATAAAGGTCGGCCACCTGTTCAAAAACATCGCTCAAAAAAAAAAAAATCACAAGCTTATCAAAGCTACCAACAAAATTTTATTCTACACTACCCACTGAGTAAAGTAAAATAATAAGAGAACAGAAGAAGGAAACATTCAGCACCCAGTTCTTAGAATATAAACTTAAAAAAAAAAAAAAAACACTGCCGAGTAAAAGCCTTTGGTCATGTGAATTAAAAATTGTACAATGGAAAGAAAAAGATACACAGAAACCGATGCATGAACTATAAAGCATAATACGAAAATGCAAAGCATCACTCAGCCTACTTCAGTATGAGTATAACAGCAAGATAAACATAATTATCCTTTTCTTCAGTACCTTCAATGCTTTGCACAGGTTTTGCTGGATTTTCTTCTGCCTGTCAACAAAAGGAAAAAGAAAGAAGAAAAATTGAATTTGTGCCCTGTGAAAGGTGTTTTATAGAAAACCAAGCATGTTACTTACTGTACTCAACCCCATCTCATTATTGCTTTGAATAGCAATTGCCTCCTCAATCTGCAAGATCTCAGATTCTATAGTATAAACCCGTTCCAGGACCTCAGGAGTGCTAACAAAGCGAACAAACCTATATTAAATAAAATATTTAGTCCATTGTAGCAAAAAACATTTTCTCCACATACTCAAGAGTCACAGTACATAGTAGCTTATATTAGTTAACAATAAATTCAGGTTAAAGACACAGAAAGTTTCACGATCCTTTCAATCTTCTGAGCTTCTGCTTAACACCATTTCTCTTGCAATACAAAACCCAAAAACAAGACAATATTTAAATGATTTAACTAGTATATGTTGACATGGCAATATTTTTTATACATTTGTCGTGATTCTCATAACCAGAGGCTATTAGTACTGTACTAAACCCAACATCTAAAACAATTACCCTCCCACTTTCACAGACCAAAGCCTTATCAGCCTCTGTGCTACAGTTAATTGATCATGGGTCTCAATCTCTCAACCATTCGTGGCAAAATCAAACTGACTTGATCTATAAGGGATGTAGTAGATCAACATTCCAACACCATCGTCAAAATTTGAATTCTCACCAATGCCTAGAATATGCGCCCTCCATAATGCAAGAACAACATGCAACCAATGTGGCATCATTTAGCCGGCATTCCAGAAATTATTTTCTTTTTCTTTTGTAAAAGAACAGGATGAATAATTTTTAATATGGCAATCGACCACCACCTAGGTACCACCAGTTGCAACATTTATAATGGTAAAAAATAGCATTCAACAACAAACAAACCTTTCGAGTGTTCCCTTTGTGAACCATGATGCATCGCTGCCAGGAGCTGGCTCAAGAATAATTGAATAGCCACCTTTAGCCATCTGTTCTTGTGCGGTCTTCAAATGGGCAAGAAATGGATTCAGCAATCCCGACGCCATTTTTTCTGTCTTTCCATATGCAGATATCAGCAAATCACACCTGAAAAAAAAAAGTCAAAATTCAGTTCCCATAGCTGCATTGCTGAGGAATATTACAAGTGAATTTGCACATAGATTCTTGACAAACCATCTATTACAGATTACTCTGAAGAGTCAAGATAAACCAGAAAATCCATTCTATGATGTAAACAAAAGGCAATACCACTCCTTCAAAATTCATAGACCGTTATCCAAATAACAAAATACACATGTTTTGCAAGAAATGCAAACTTAAAAAGACCTCTATAACATAAACCCAGCAAAGAAAACCAATCCTTCAACCACAGAGACATCAATGTCAGAAAATAAATAAACAAATAAAAAATATTAACCACAACACAGATCGCTAAATAAATTTCCCACAAACAAATATAATTAAAATAAAATTTCCCATTTCATCAACCAACTTTGTAGACATTTTAATCAGTAACATTATGAAAAAATAAGTCAAAATTGGACAATGAAAAGGGAAAAAAAAAATACCTTGTCCGAGTGGGAGTGAGCTGAAACACAGCTGAGTTAAGCCGAGTTGACGACTTCATTGTTAACAAAATCCGATCTTTTACCACCTAGATCAATAAATCGTGCCCAAAAAAAAAAAATTTTTTTTTTTGCCAAGAACTTAATCAATCTTGGGTTTATAAATAACTTTCACTCACGCCCATCATAAAGAAAGCAGCTCAGCGTACTCTGCACATAAAAGTTTTGCAGAGAGACCCCCAAAAGAAGAAAGCTGCTTTAGCTGGAGACAGAGAAACTAAGTGAGAGTAGTGGGGGGGGGGGGGGGGGGGGGGGGCGCTATAGAGAGAGAAAATAATTTTTTTTTTAATTAAGAGAGAGAGGATCCAAAGATTGTTGTTTGTGCTGTTGCTGGTCTTTGGATGCTTTACTAACTGCAAATTAATTTTTTTATTTTTCAGAAAATAATATTAGGAAATGTGGGGGGTGAAGCGGTAATTTAGCCTGAAGTTGACAAAAACATCATGGAAAATGCGGTTACGTAAAGACAAGGATTCGACGGTGATAGTGTTAAATTTGTTATTCAAAATTACGAGAATGGCCTTATTGTTATTTTTCCAACGGTAACATTAATGTTGTTATCGACTGAAGTAGTGTTTGGTTGGTGGGTTTAGTCAAACAGGTTGTAACCATCAATTCATAATTTATTTGTGCTTTTTAGAAATAAAAAAAAAGGTTTTGATTCTAGCAAACTTAACAAGCTTTGTTAAAACAAATGTTTCTGTACTTGCAAGCTTAGATAGAGGAAATTAGTTGAGGCTGAGGCTTTTAGTAAACAACATTATGCATCATCTAATTTTATTAATTATTGGGCATTATTTGATCATTTGACGATGTTCGGATTATGGTACTTTTGAAGTATCATAATTAAACCTATTATTTGAATTATAATCATATAAATAAAGTAAATTGTTAGTGTATAATGAGTAATTTCATTTAGGATGAGAAATGAAAAAAAAAATGCATCATTAGTGAAAATGAAAAGATTGGAGTGATGATGATATAAGGCAAGCATAGCTTGAACAAGTCATTGGCGCATAATTAGATTGATGAAAAAGATTATTATTCACAATATATGATTAGAGAAAGACATGAAAGTTGAAACTTTGCCCAACCTTTTTGTTAAGATTTCAGCCACTTAAATAGAAGATTGAAAAGATTAAAACAAAAGAAAAATATTATCTCAATTCACTAATCTTTCTTGTAAGAAGGAATCCAACCCATCCATGATGAGGGGAGGGAAAAAGGAAGTCTTTAAGAGGATGCTTCCAAAATGTCATTACAACAATCATTGACTAGGGTGGTGTAAATTTCTGGATACTTGATGGTGATACTTCGAGTTCATAATTACGATATAATATAACTATATGCGTCACCCTCAACATTGAACTATTACAAATAATAAAGTTACATGCATATATTTTCATGCTTTGCTTATGAAGGTTTAAAGAAAATTAAAACAAATTAAGAAATAATAGTTAAAATAGGACTAGCGAATTAGATGTTTACCTATGACATACAAGATTCTCATGATTTTATTTAAAAATAATTAGGTCCATGAAATTTCAAGTTAGTGCCTTATATACTATAAGTCATCTAGAAATAGAGAAATAGAGAATGTGCTATGTATTCTCTGTTTCTGTCATACTTTGAAGCAATATGAACATAATTGTATCAACCTATGAACCATTTAAAATGACATATGAAAATAGAGTAATAATATAGCCACAAACTTTTGTACAAATTTATTTTGTACAAACTGATGTGTCTGATAAGATTGGTTGAATTAAATATCACTTGACCCACATGATTTATTTTTATTATTTTATATTTTCATTCAACCAATGAATTAATGCCATGTCAGTTTCTACAAGATAAATTTATACAAAAATTTGTGGATGTATCATCACTCATAAAAATATATTCGAGTCCCTCGTGTGTGTTAATGAAAATTAGATTAGTTTGGGGCCTACATATTCAGATTGCACCATACGTAATCGATTTAGACGGTGCATTTGTAACGTGTCATTAACCATGTTTCACTTATTTTTATCGTGGACAGTTGTTGAAATAGATCTAGTCATTGTCATATGAGCAAAAACTACAGTCAGTGGACCGTTCCAAATGGAAAAAATTAGGCCAAGGACAAGGAGAGTCCTCCTAATTTACTATTCATGTTACAATAAAACGATAACATTATCTAAATTATGATGTTATCATTTTTATCTTTCTACTATCTTACTACTGTTTAAATAACATTTTCCTATTCTTTTTATTTTTTATGTAATCTTCAGTTATGCTATTATGCTCCACTAGGATTTTATTTTCAGTAAAACATCAACAAGATGGAGGCCAAAGTAAGTGCTAAATTACTAAAGAGCCCATAGATATATTTTTGGCATTATCTTCTTGTAGAGTCTCATCAGTTCTTTATTTGGATTTTCAATCAGATTTTGGTCCCCCATGTGTCATTATTTCACCAATAAAACTTTAATTTTATTTTCCAACTTTTAATGATTCTTGATGGATAAAAAGGGGTCTGTAGACTACAATTAGAATGATTGATCCTTGGTAACATTTTCATAAAAAAACAATCAAACCGACCTTTATTGAATTGATCCAGTTTGAAGTAATTGCCATCATTTATGAAACTTTTTATGAAAAAATGCAAACTATTATACAAATCAGAATCCACAGTTGGACTAATTTGATTACATTCAGTGTATATTCCTTTTCCTATTTTTTATTAGGAAGTCAGTGATGAACAAGAATCAATAGTCAATAATTAGTAATATATTAAATATAAAAAATTAAATCTGTTCTTAAGCTACATGGACAGTAGGTCCAAATGTGCCCAAACTGCCAAACAAGAAGGGCACCGCCATTTTATCTTTGGCTTGATGGTTCATTCATGAATTTTGCCTCTTTCTTCTTCCTTTCCTTTCCTTTTTTTTTTGGGAAGTTTTCAATTATGATTAGTGTTATAATTTGATGCTTGGCTAGTTTCCCATTTCGCAGTCTTATAATCTAATTTCAGAATCTTTTCCATGTTCAGTCTAAAGAAAGATACATATCCAATTTTGATATAATGGTCACACCATTGACAATATTTAAATCTGAGTACATAATAATTGGCTTCTTTGACCTACTTTTCATCCCCGCTCTTTTGATTGGGAAAAGAAAAAAAAAAAAAAGAAGAAAAACTCCGTACTCAACAGTAAAACACCATCATTTACATTCTGTTGGAGGCTTGATGGAATTTGATGAGCATATAATTAAATCAATTATATAGAAGAAAAATTGGTAATTAATGATATTCATAAGGGATCAAAGGACCCCAATAATAATACTACAGCAATGCTGCAACAGAAACAGCATATCTAAGCATTTATTATAAATTACTTATAACATATATTATATACAAAGAAAAAAAAATCATGTTTTAATATATAATATAAATTCAAATAATTAATTGTACTAAAATTTTGAAGAATATTGACGATCATACCTTTTTCTGATAGTCCTATTATTATTAGAGAAACTTCTAAATGTCTTTCTGTGATCACCGTTATTTAATTTTTTAGGACTAATAGCAGCGAGCTTTGAACAAATTCCCCTGAATAAACCATTTGATTCTTCATTTTCATCATCATCAACATCAAGTAAAGATCCTGATTCTTCAACCGGAAGGCTATCCCAAAGATGAAACCCTTGGAAACTATTGTCTTTATCAGCAATAGGCATCTCTTCTTGAATGCCTCCCAGCGAATATTTTGTTCCGGCTGCAGCTTTTGAGGGTGATGAGTGTTCTTGTTTGTTCAACTGATCATTAACATCATTCCATGTAATTGATGAACTTGTGGTACTGTATGATCCGAATGATGAACGCGATGCTTCGGATGAAGATGGCGAATAAGTTGATGAGGAAGGAGAAGCCGTTGCACTTCCGAATCCTTGGATTTCATTTGTTATTCTTAATGCTTTTAATCTAGCTTCTTTGAGAGTTTGTCCTCCTCCTAATAACTTCAGTATATTTTCAGCTCTCTTTTGCATGTTAGCACCCCAATTGAACCTATAACACGATTGTTGTGGAAATTGTTTTAGTGGCATACATATGCACACGCTGTATAAGATTTTTAAAAACTCGGCGCAGTTCAGATCCAGCATTAGAATAATAAAGCAACACTCACCCTTTTTCATCGATGTAAACAAAAGTTCCAAGCTCTTGGAGTATAGCCGTATCGCATTGAAATTCTATTGCAAAATCCTCAGCACCATGAGTTAGTAAGAACTCAAGAAGTACCAATGCTTTATAGGATTGCCTCCAAAGCTTCCAATCGATGCAATATAACCTGCAGCATTTTATAATTTGAATTGCCAAAAAAAAAAAAAAATTGTGAACATAATAATAATAATAATCACAATACAAAAATCTTTGAAATGAATCAATCATAATTTGCATTTTTCTATAAGCTACCTTCTGTGTAGAACATCAACAATTCGCCAGTAATCATCTACATCGCAAGATGCCTCGGCTAGTTTAGTCATTGTTTTTGCATCAGGCCCCAATGGATCATTGTTTGTTGCTTCTTCTGCCAGCCTTCAAATTAATATGATCATGGCGATGAAATGTTAATGATAACGAAAGTGAAATTATAGATACTTCAATAATATTTCTAAATGTTTTGAATGAAATTAATTAAAGACTCACAATTCTGCTTCAGAAACATCAGTGAAGGCAAGCCTAGCAGTTTTGTATTTCTCTTGAAGATAACCAGACGCTTGTTTCTTAATCTGATTTATCAGGGTCTCCATCCTAAAATCTCCTTAAATTATTGTGAATTTTTTAGACTATAAATTATTTTGGAAGTATAATTTTGATTAATGCAAGCAATGTTCCTCCAATTCTCCATGCTCAGGTTTTGGAGCAGTTATTGTAAGGGATTAAATAGATGATGAATAGGATAATTTGACCGTATTTTATTATTTTTCAATAAAAATAAACAAGAAAAAAAATGCTTGGTAAAACTCAAAATTAGGACCTGCAAACAATCGTGCCCGTGGAATTTGGGTGCTTGAGGTTTTGTGGATCCCATAACTTATCAATGTTTCCTAAGTTGATGGCTTCCATTTAAAAGATTTTTTTTTTCCTTTATTTACTAAAAAATAGGTTTAGGATTATCTCTATATTTTTCTCTACTTACCTTCATAATCTTTAAAAAAAAAAGTGTGATCGTAAATAAAGTGAAAAGATAAATATAAAACTCAATATTAACCAACTAGAAAAAAAAGACATTATTATTTCCTAACAAATAATAGCCGTCTTAATCGAGGACCATATTTTTTTTACATGAAATCTAAGATTTGCGACAAAATTGTTTACAATTCATTTCGATGTAATTATAGTTTTCATAACATTCTATAAGTCACGTTTATATTATTAATTGAAGTATTATGTAATCAAAATTAAACATATTTGTATTGTGCATTCATCCAATCAATGTTGTTAAATCATTTGTAATTATTCAGAAGGGCCATTGAGAAGAGAGTTTTATATGGGCCGGACTATTCGCCTCTTGCCAAGTGTGGACTGGGAGATGGGAGACCCGTCTTTAGCATGCACTAATTGGATAAGGCTCACCACCCAATTAAAAATTTAATTTAATTAAGGGTTATTTTTCGCTACTCCCCACATGTTTCGACAAATTTTACCGTGCACCCACTTGTTTCAACAATTATCACCGCGCACCCATTCCGTTAAATTCAGCCGTTTATTTTAACCATTCTGACAATTATTTTGTGAAATGATGATTTTGTCCCCAATTTGAATTTCAAATCATTAAATTTCAAAAATGCCACCAGTCACTGTTAATATGCATGTTAAATTTGGAAATGTATTCGAAAAGTTTTACCAGCCAAAAGTCAAAATTGCCCACATAGTACTTGCATATTTACGATGAGAAACTACCATTTTACCCTTTAAAAAAATTTAATGCTCAAACAGTCTCATAACGGTAACTTGCTAATTTCAATTGCTTGTCCAAATGCTCACAACGGTATTAAGAGAAAACCAATGTGCCTCACACATGTTAAATAGATTCATAATGCATGCAGTTAGCTTTCACAAGTTCACCTACTGTATGTCTAACACCAATTCATAACTGAAGAGCTCATCATTCTTCAATAAATTCTCATCTCAATCATCTATTACAACCAAGACATTAAAAATCAGTATCAAATAATGCCTACTTCAGTGAGTAAATCTACCAGTCATGGCAAACCCCAAGCCTCAAGCACAAATCAGAGTGCCTCTCCATCAAGCAGTCGTAGTGTCCCACATATTGAAGACATAAATGGTGGTATTATTATGTTCTACAACAAGAGATGTTACTACAGGTATAGGGCAGTAATCAAAATTTCACAAACTGCAAATAATCCTCATAAGTTATTCTACAATTGCAGAACATGCAAATGCAGATTTTTCAAATGGTGGTCACCAACTGATAATGAAGCTAATGAGATTATTACAAGACAATATTTATTTCTAGGAACAGATGATGATGATGACAATGGCATGGGCGCAACTCAAGTGCTAAGAGATGAAGTCAATAACAGATTTGATACTCTAGAAAATATTATGACGGCAATAAAGACATGTGTGAATATGATTTTCATTGTTCTAATTCTTATGTTGTTTATCACCATATGTAATATTTAGAAAATAGATGCTTACAATTGATGTGTAATATCAATTATTGTATTTCATATTACCACTAATATTGTAATTCTTGCATTTTGTAACACATGACCTATAATATCATGCATTTGGTTCATATCACCACCAATATATGAATGCATTTTGTAACACCTGATATTTGAAATATATAATTAATCATTGACAGCATCAATAACAATTTGGAAACATTACCAACTGTTACAAATTCCTTACAAAAAAGCAAAAAACTATTGTTGGTATATTTATTTAGCCTATAATTTTCCTACATCCAACAATTTTCAAAATACCACTAACACCAAATACACCCACATATAGTGTCTTCGCATTCAAGCTTACTGACCATGGTTCAAAAAGGCATCAAAATAGTGCAAAATAACTGAAGTTTACACTATTGAGTAGTCTAATTAGAGTTTGTTGTGGTATTGTGGAAGGTGTCATCAAATGTCATATATACTTCCACTATTTAACTTACTAAATGCTACCAATGATGTCAACGCAATTACTTTATAACTGTATAAAAAATTAACAATAATTAATATTAACTTCTTGTTTAGATCTTATAGATAAATAGTGTTAAGATTCTTAAAAAAATATAATATAAATAACATACCCTCCAAGGTGGGAAAACTGGTGCCTTCCCTTTATCCAATGGCCTTGTTTGTCCATTACCTGTAGCCATGCCATTTCCTCTTGTTTCGACACTATTTCCTTGCATGATTCTTCTACCTTGAACCCCAATCCAGTTGGCATGAGACTCAGGCCTTTTGACCTTAGAACTTGAAGGCCCGAAGTTGTAATGAGGCTTAACATTGTGACAAAAACTCTAAGACACTGCTGATTGCTGCCTATTCATTGGATGACGGGTCATTGCAGCATTTTGACTTTGAAATGGAGTAGTCACTCTCATAGTTGTTGGATTGTAGTGCCCTTGGGATGTGTTCCTTTGCAGTGGTCCTGCAAGTTAGGCAATGATAAAAGCAACTACAAAATTATATTGCTTCTACTGAAAGATTTACATTTGATAATATAAAACCAACTAATTAGAACTCATACATATATGCATATAATGTCAAAAATTAGAACTCATACGAAAAATATAACTCTAAAATCAAATTTTGAAGCTAGTTATCATGTTACATATTTAAATCTCTGTTTCTTTTGCAATTGCCTATTTGTAAGCCTTGAGGTTATTCTAATTCGCAAGAAAAAAAATTAATTATATTGGCATGATAGTAATTTCAGCATCTATGAAAATAGAAAAATACAAGTTTTAGTCCTTATTTTACCTGGAAGTGTCTTGTCTTCTTATTGGCATTGTTGGGATTAATTGGGCAAGCTCTCTTATTATGACCGAACTCATGACAACACTTGCATTGCATCTTGTATCTCATTTTCTCTGGTGGAACCTCGTCAGGCTCCCTTATTCGATTTAATTTTGGTCTTCCGGGCTGTTTTTTCACCAAATGAGGCAAAATCTCATCACCGAGTACTACTGGCCAATTAACTTTGTCTGGAATTGGCTAGATAATTCCAGCATAAGATTTCAGGTAAGTTTTTCTCTTGAAACACTAGTTTACGAACTGTTCTTGATCTTTCTTACTATATACTATACAAGGCATTGCATGTACACAAGGGTACCCACTAACATCCTAGAAACCACAGTCACATGAATGGTGTTCCAAATCAACAATATAAGTCCTACATTTGCCTTCAACCTCACACAGCCACTCACTTGCAGGAGCTATAGCACAACCTCTAGATAATTGAAGGTTCTTTTGCATATTTTCATACACTCTCTTAGAAATCTTAGATGGCCAAGCTTAAGCCTTTTTCTTTCTGGTTATCATCATCTTCATCATCTTTTTTCGAATGAATTATAACAAAGTCAGGAGAGGTAGTTTTCTTTGCTCACCAAGCCAGGCGTTGAATGACTCTGTCATGTTATTAATGCAATGGTCAGATTTAGAGGTTCTGTCAAATGCATGTCTTGACCAAAATCTTGGATGCACTCTTCTAAGTGTCTCATATACACCAGCATCTGCACTCTTCACTTTCTCCATTGCTCTTTCAAAATCAATCTGATTAGAAGCTCGAGCAGCTTCCCAAAAACCACCTTTAAAATCAGTTCTTAGATGCTTGGACTTCAAGTTTGCTAAAAGGTGTCTTGCACAATATCTAACATGTGCATTAGGATACTTGAGTCTTAAGGCATTTTGAATTCCCTTTTGCCTATCACACATGAAGGTAAGTTGCCTTGAATCTTTCATATACTCATTTAAATGTCCTAAGAACTAAGTCCATGTACTTGTGCTCTCAACACTACATACACAAACAGCAATAGGATAAATATCGGTATTTGCATTCAACCCAACAGCTGATAGAAGAATACCCCTGTATGGGCCTTTTAAATGGCATCCATCAATGCCAATGAAAGGTCTGCAGCCCTCTTTAAAGTAGGGATGACAATGGGGAGGGGAGGGGAGGGGACCAATCTCCCCGTACCCATCCCCGATATTTTGCGTATGTCCCCGTCTCCTCCCCGTCCCTGTCAAAATTATTTAAGAGAATCCTCATCCCCTCCCCGAATAATAACAGGGGATCCCCAAGGGTCCCCGATCCCCGAATAACTAATACATTTTTTTTGTTTTCAATTTTGAGTTAATCATATTAAAATAAAAAATTCAAATAAAAGTAAAGTTCGAAATATATCTTACATTAATATCCATTACAAAAGTCACATACATTAAATTAGTAAGTAACGCAGCATGCAAGAGATACAAACTATCATAAACAAATTAATAGATTAATACAAAATTGTTACAAATAAAATCAAATTTAGATTCAAAATTAACTTTTCAATGGTGGCGTGGGCACTTTATAAATGTGGACTATTCCATTTACAACACAATAGTTAAGTAAAAAAAAATCAAGAGTAAATATTAGATTAGATTAGATATTAAAATTGTGATTTGCTGTGGGCAATTATAACATCTAAAAATAAATAAAAAATAGATTTAAGATAAATAAAAAATATTTAATGAATATTAAAATTAAAACAAAAGTTTTGGGCTAATAGATTCTGTCCGGTCTTTTTAATGTCCTAACTAAAAATTTAGGACTTTAATTAGTTAATTAGGCCTAAAAGTTTAATAATATAAATATTTTGATATTTTTTTATTTTTACCAATACTTATAATTTTATAATTCAAATTATTATTTATTTACTAGTAATTTTTAAAAATAAAAATTAAATTAAAAATTAAAATGGGGAAATGAGTAGGGGATGGGGATTCCACCTCATCCCCGTCCCCTTCCCGAATAAGAAATTGGGTAAAAAAATTTCCCCGTCCCTTCCCCGAATAAGAAATTGGGTATGAAATTATCCTTATACCCTCCCCTAATGGGAAAAATCCCCGAGGGTACCCGTCCCCGTGGGGATTTTTGTCATCCCTACTTTGAAGCCTTCTCTAAGTGCTGGAAATGAGATAATGCATCGATCAAAGTGTGTCTTGATTTGGTTACCATGCAATCTGATTACATGCACTAGGGCTAAGGCATTTGGCATCTTGTTGAGGATCATCTGTGCATATGATCTGATAAGCCTATAGTTTGACTCAAAGTTTGCCCCACCACTTTCAAGAGCAATCTTCTTGGCTCGATACACCTTTTGCTTGTTAACCCTAACTTCATACATCCTATTAAGCTCACTCATAATAAAACTAGCTTTAGTTTCAGGGTGTGAAAGAATTATATCCTGAAATTTAGAGGCTATGAACTTAGCAGTGCATTCTGGATTTTTCCACAACTCTGTGCAAGTATGGACATTATGATATCGCTTCACTATAAAAGTCTCTCGAATTAGAGTTTACGTGCATGTAAATACCAAGGACAACCATATCCCTCACAACCTACAAAAATTCTAGTCCTTTTAAACTTGTCTTTCCTAGTCTTAAACCTCTCATGAACTGCAAACTTCCTTAGCGCAACTGTGAGTTCATTGAAGTTATTGAAGTATTGTCCAACAAAGAACTTAACAGGCTCATCACTAGGAATATACATGTTGGCCCTTATTTCAGCATCCATCACTTCCATTAGTCTATCACCATCTTCATCAGAACATGGACCAAATTCATTATCATCACTAACAATCACCAACATCATCATCAGATTCACCAATATTTGGATTAGTAATTTGTACACTTAACTGAGGTTGCTCCTCATTTTGCTCAAACTTATCATCACCGTCAAACATCTTGTACATACTGTTGTTGGAGTCGTAATTACAGAATCGTTCATCACCTTTAGCATTGTCGGAGTCGTAACTACAGAATCGTTCATCACCTTTAGCACTAGATTGGTTTGTGTTTTGGAAATTCTGATTTTGTGGCTGGTTGAGATTCGGATTTAAAGCTTGTAATACTTGGGATTCATGGTTTTGAGTGTTTGGTAATGATGGTGGTTGTGATTCTGAAATAGGTGCTTGGTCAATAACCCCATGTTCTTGTCTTTGATGCACTGAAATTCTATCGAGGAGGAGAGGAGATAGTGATTCAGATAAATTGAAGGTTTGTTGTTGTTGACTAAAAGGGGTATGGAACCTCAAACTAGAATCTTCATCATCACCCTCTTCAATATGCACTTGCTGTATGACATTGCTATTACAAGGAGTACACCTTTGGTGGGATATTGGTGATCTTTCGAAGGTGTTTACGAAGTCTTCGTATATGGATGCATTGGATTGAATAAGACTTGGCTGGTCAAACTTACTACTATCTTCTTGGCAAAAAGTGGCAGTGGTCATAAATTGACTGTTATAATTTTCATGTTCTTCAAGGTAGGGCTACAAGTTGGGGATTTTTTGTAAGACACCATTGATGTGGGTATGTAATGGGTGAGGTGGTACAAGTTTCAACATGATATCATTGGTTTGAGTTTCATTAACAGGGGCATTGAGGTTAATAGTTGAAGGGTTTTCTGGTGCAGTATTTTCTATTATAGAATTAGAAAGCGGCTGCTGGAAAAGTGACTTTCTAGTTGATGAGTTCACTGGGATTGACATGATCTCCAGCTGAAGATGAATTTGATGCAAACCATAGTGGTTATGCATGGACCATATTGAAAAAAGATCATCATCACCATGTATGTCAGAGCAGTCATTATCCCATGGTTGTGTTAGAGTAAGCTTGAATCTCTCATCAAAGTTTAACTTCCTTTGCAACACCATCTACATAACTCTATTGACAAGAACAATGGTGCTCATTTTTTTTCTAGATCAATCTTTCCCATATTGTGTGTCACTCCCATGAATTTTATGAATACAATAGTTGGTTCATCATCATCCGTAGCCATCTGTAGTTAAAAAGTAACATAATATAAGACTAACCTACTAAACACAAAATCGAGCACCATAAGGAGGGAATAAAAGCTTTATTGGTATTAAAATTTCTTTAATAATGGCAAAAAAATGATTAACATGCTATATAAGAGGATGTTGAAACGATATCAGCTATATAAATGTGAAAATTCCTATAATCTAATGTTAATAATACCAAAAAGAATCATTCACGTGCAATAATAATTGACAATTTTCCTTGATCAATTTTTCAACTGAAAATTTGAATTAAATTAAAGGACAAAGTCAATGGAGATGAATTTTATGTTCATTGATTAATGAGTTAGAGTTGCAGGTAGAGGATAATAGCCAAAAATGCATTTATAATTTAGAATTGGAGTACTGACTTAAGTAAATAAAGATGAATTTTTTATGCTTTTTTGACTTAAATTACCAAACAAAACATTGAACAATTTAAAGACAGGAAACACCTAAAACCCAGAAAACCCATGGTGAACTTTATTAAATCTGACATAAATATCACATGCATGCATGTAATCTAACATGTGTAGAGTAATATTCCATCAAAAAATTTATATGAACAATATAGAAAAGCTCACCTCAATTTGTGGACAATGAAGCTACAAAAATGATGCAGCGAAAGTTTAATGTTCAAAATATTCCGTTGATTTTAGAGAATACCAGAACAAAAGAACAACTAAATTCACGTTGATTCAAAAGAATACCGCGAATTTAGGGGTTAAGACTCGTTGATTCCGTAGAATACCGAGAATTAACTGTTCAAATACTCACAAAGAGATTTGAAAATTGAAATATTATTAAACTCAAAATTCTCTGCTCTCAAAGGCTACAAGAGGGAGCTATTTATAGTAGTAGTAATTATCCTAATTCATGAAGGAAAAACAAAATCCTAAATTGAAAGGGAAACAAAATTCTAAATTAGAAAGGAATTTAAAAGTCTTAAACTTTAGTTAATAAGGAAACTAATCCTAGTATAATATGGATTCCTACTCTTCATCATTCCCCCCAGGGTGGAGAGAATTCGCCCTCGAATTCGGATTGTCAGCAACAACATCTTCATCATGATCACCTCTGTAAGGAATAAGATGCTTGACATTAAATACATCTGCGGTGCGGATATGACTAGGAAGCTTTAATCTGTAGGCATTAGGATTTATCTTCTCTATAATCTCCAAAGGGCCGATTTTCCTGGCAGAAAGCTTGTTGTACTCACCAACTAAGAATTTATCTTTAGTTAGGATAGCCCAAACAAGATCTCCTACTTGAAATTCTAAAGCTTGACGCTTTTTGTCTGCCATAATTTTATAACCTTCAGTCATCTGCTTCAAAGACTCTTGCGTAGTTTCATGAATCTTCTGAAGCTACTCAATAAAGTCTTCTGCTTTACCACTTTTGCGAACTAAATCTGGAACTGGAGCCAAGTCGATGGGAGCTCGTGGATTATATCCGTAATTCACCTGAAAAGGGCTTAAACCAGTACTACGCTTAAC
Organism: Citrus x changshan-huyou; assembly: GCA_039657385.1. Lineage (NCBI taxonomy): Eukaryota > Viridiplantae > Streptophyta > Magnoliopsida > Sapindales > Rutaceae > Citrus > Citrus x changshan-huyou. Next base: position 5,990,304 of record CM077555.1, on the reverse strand, counting down.
TGCACGGTTATAAGCAAACTCGACTTGATATAACTTCTGATCCCACATCTTCAGGTTATCGCCAACTAGACTACGTAGATGGTTTCCTAAAGAGCGGTTGACAACTTCAGTTTGACCATCTGTTTGTGGGTGGTAAGCACTACTAAAATTCAGGCGAGTGTTAGTCAACTTCCATAATGTCTTCCAAAAATGGCTAAGAAATCGTGTATCCCGGTCAGATACTATAGAACTCGGTAAACCATGCAATCTATAGACTTCTTTGAAGAATAGATGAGCAACAATCAAAGTGTTTGTAGTCTTTTTGCAAGCAATGAAGTGAGCCATTTTCGAGAATCGATCAACAACAACAAATATTGAATCCATACCCCTCTGAGTGCGGGGTAATCCCAAAACAAAATCCATGCTAATGTCAGCCCAAGGTTGTGTTGGAATCGGCAGCGGCATATATAACCCAGCATTAGTTGTTGCGCCCTTGGAAACTTGACAAATACAACAAGTCTCGACATAGTGATAGACTTCACGCCTCATAGTAGGCCAAAAATAAGTGTTAGCGATTAGAGCCAGAGTTTTGTCACGACCCATGTGCCCTTCGTTATGTAACTCTGCAATGATTTTCAATCTCAAACTTGAGTTAGGAACACACAACTGATTACTCTTGAAAAGGAATTCGTCATGTAAATGATAATCTGAGCGAAACCCTGCAACAACGTCTTCTAATATAGGAGTAAAGAAAGGATCAGAAGCATATAACTCTCAAAATGTGTCAAATCCGAGAACTTGATTATGCATCTGTGCTAATAAAGAAGTGCGTCGACTAAGTGCACCTAGTTGGATTCGCCAGAGGTATGCTTCACCACAAAAGTAAACTGTTGAAGGAATGTTGTCCACGAGGCATGTCTGTGAGAGAGCTTGTCTTGACTATTGAGGTACTTTAACGCGGCATGGTCAGTGTATAAAACAAAGTCTTTATAGATTAGATAATGTCGCCAATGTTTTAACGCTTGGACTACTGCGTAAAATTCCACGTCATAAGTGTTGTAGTGTGCCTTTGCTCCATTCAACTTCTCACTGAAATAAGTTATAAGCTTACCCTGTTGGCTAAGAACAACTCCAATGCCGACCTTAGAAGCATCACAATGTACCTTAAAAGTGAGCGAAAAATCTGGTAGGGCAAGTATTGGGGTAGTAATCAACTTTTCTTTGATAATCTTGAATGCCTTAGTAGCTGCCTCTGTCCAAAAGAATTGTCCTCCTTTCATGCAATCTGTGATTGGTGCCATAATAGTACTGAAATGAAGAATGAATCACTTGTAAAAAGAGGCCAATCTATGGAAACTTTTGGTGGCAGATAAAGTAGATGGTTGAGGCCAATCTCGAATAGCATCCACTTTTGATTGGTCAACAGATATACCATCATGTGACACCACATATCCCAAGAATAATACTTTCTCTGTCAAGAAAATACACTTGTTTACTACAGTGTATAAACTTGCTGCTCTTAAGGCTGAAAGCACTTCTCTCAAATGTTGTAGATGTAACTCGTGACTGGTGCTATATATAAGTATATCATCGAAGTAAACAACCACAAACTTTCCAATGAAAGGGCGAAGAACTTGATTCATGACTCGCATAAAAGTACTCGGAGCATTGGATAAGCCAAACGGCATTACCAACCACTCGTATAACCCTTCGCGAATTTTAAAAGTTGTTTTCCATTCATCTCCAGGCCGTATTCGAATTTGATGGTAGCCACTTTTCAAATCAAGTTTGGTAAAAATTGTTGCTCCACTGAGTTGATCTAACAAGTCATCTAATCGAGGGATTGGAAAACGATATCGAACTGTAATTTTATTGATAGCTCGACTGTCCACGCACATCCTTCAAGAACCATCTTCCTTTGGAGTTAATAAAGCAGAGACTGCACATGGACTAAGACTTTCACGGATAAATCCCTTTTCTAGTAACTCTTCCACTTGGCGCCTTAATTCCTCATCTTCTATAGGACTCATACGATAATGAGGTCGATTTGGTAACATAGAACCTGGTACCAAATCAATTTGGTGTTGTATATCCCGAAGAGGTGGTAAGCCTTGTGGTAGCTCATTGGGGAACAAATCTTGAAATTCCTCCAGAATAGGTGTCACAGCTTCAGGAATCTTCGAATCACCGTTACTCTCTTTTCCCAATAAAATGTAGACTCTCTTTGTCTCTGCTACAACATCTATAAATTGCTTCTTGCCTAACAAATAATTACCCAAGTCTTGCTGGAGAGTAAACTCCTTGTTAGGTAGGAGAACGATCTTGGTGTTGTTAAACATAAAGCTGTAGGTGTTTCTCTTCCCATCATGCACTACGTTTCGATCATATTGCCAAGGTCTACCCAGTAATAGATGACAAGCATCCATAGCCACAACATCACACCAAATTTTGTCTTTATAAATTGAACCAATGGATAAGGAAACTAAGCAACGTTTCGATACTGTCACTTGATTTCCCTTCTTCAGCCATGTGAGCTTGTATGGAGTTTGATGAGGTTCTGTCTTTAAATTTAGCTTTGTTATGGCTTCTTCTGAAATGACATTCTCGCAACTGCCGGAGTCTATGACCATACGACATACTTTACCCCCAATTGTGCAAGTAGTCTGAAAGATATTTTGTCGTAGCCACTTGTCTTTGTCTTGACCTTTAGGAGTGAAGAATGCGCGGTTCACGATCAACATTGGTCCGCTATCACCATGTTCTTCAACAGATTGAGCGCTACCACTACTATCAAAAGTTGGCTCTACAGCGAACTCTTCAGTTTCTTCCTCCTGATAGTCTTCGCTTTCCTCTGTGCCTACGAATAAGCCTTTACCATATTTTCCTCCCTTTTTACATTTTGTCATTCGGTGCCCATTTTCTCCACAATTAAAACAGCGTAATCCCAAACCCGAGGATTGGGTTTTGCTGCTTTGACCGATTTCACTAGGTTTACTAGTTTTATTTGGAGGATTTGGAGGAGTGAAATTACGAAATTGGGAAGTCGGGTTTGAATTATCACGAACAACACTTCGAGCACCCCGAAAGCTTGAGTCATTAGTACGTCGACTAAATTGCTTCTCCAACTGCAAGGCTTGTTGGTGTGCCTCTGAAACAGAGTATGGGTCAAGTAAATTTAATTGGTCTTGAAATTGAGATCTTAGGCCTCCAATGTAGCGGGAAACCTGTTGTTCTTCTGTCTCTGTCAAGTCATTGCGTGCCACCAACCAATGGAATTCTGTAGTGTAATCATCCATTAATCGATTACCTTGCCTTAAATTCTGTAGCTGTTGGTATAACAGTTTGGCGTAATTATGAGGCAGGAATACTCCACGCAAGTGTTTCTTGAACTTTTCCCAAGAATCAATCTTCTTTTTGCTTTGCTTAATCCTTGTGAGCTTAGTTTATTGCCACCAAGCTGCTGTTCTTCCACGAAATCGAGTTGCAACAAGTGAAACTAGTTTATTTTCAGGAACTTCTTTGTATTCGAAAACTTCCTCAATGGCATTAATCCAATTCAATAATTCTTCAGGTCGACCACTTCCTTGAAATTCGGGAATGTCAATTCTCAACCCAGATTCCCATCTTCTGTCATCAGTAGACTCAGTTCTAGGTCGACGCCCAGAGAATGGGTTAGCAAAGCTTCCACTTGATTTGTCTTCACGTTCTGGAGTACGATGGCGTTCATCAAGTAACTCTGCCATTTGTGCCATTTGTGCAACTAACATATCAATTATGGTTGTCATACTAGCCAGGGCTTCATCTTTAGAAACATTTTCTTGATTGTAAGTTGCAGTATGAGCATCACGAGCTTTTCTTGGAGACATTTTTCAAATTCGGGTTTAAAAATGTAATGGGGCTAAACTGAAAGTAAATAAAAATTTTAGGCCGAAACTGTAATTGAGCAAAAGTTGTAGATTTTCAATGATAGTGGTCGAAAATCGAGTAAGGATGGGGATCTAAAATATTTTGGGTTGGTGAGTATGATGGTGGTGGTGGTTTGTCCGAAAAAATGGTGTTTTGTCCGGAATTTGGAGATAAAGGCGACGATTTTATTGTTGGCTTGATTTCCGGCGATCGGTGCGTCGATCGGCGGTGAGGATAGGTGAGAGAGGTTCAGCTGATGGAGAGGAGTTGATTGGTGGTGGTGATGACAGCCGTAACGCTGCAGAAACCGGTGAACAACAGTGGTGGTTTCGCGGTGGGTTTGAGCCTTTTTTTCGGTGATCTGTGGCTGATTGGCGGTTGTTATTGCTTGGGGTTCGATGGTAGGTGCTTTCTGACCCGAATGGTGGTGGTTGCGTCCGAATCGGTGCTGGAAAGCAAACGCCGGCAGCTTGGACGGCGGCCTACGCGGCTGTCATTTCTGTTTCAGGTTTTTTTTTTAAATAATGAAGCTAAACAGAAGAAAACAAAAAGAAGAAAGGAAACGTTTGGTGGTAGATGGGATTAGATGAGTAATACCAGGTTTTGGCTCTGATACCAAGCTGTTGCAGCGGAAGTTTAATGTTCAAAATATTCCATTGATTCTAGAGAATACCGGAACAAAAGAACAACTAAATTCACGTTGATTCAAAAGAATATCGCGAATTTAGGGGTTAAGGCTCGTTGATTCCGCAGAATACCGAGAATTAACTGTTCAAATACTCACAAAGAGATTTGAAAATTGAAATATTATTGAACTCAAAATTCTGTCTTCAAAGGCTACAAGAGGGAGCTATTTATAGTAGTAGTAATTATCCTAATTCATGAAGTAAAAACAAAATCTTAAATTGAAAGGGAAACAAAATTCTAAATTAGAAAGGAATTTAAAAGTCTTAAACTTTAGTTAATAAGGAAACTAATCCTAGTATAATATGGATTCCTACTCATTAAACCCACTCTCACACTCTCACAGCACAATCCTTCAAGTAAGGTATGTAATCCTCAGCTTCTTGAAAAACGAGCATATGGTAGGTGAGAATTTGGCGCGAAATCAACTCCAACACACAATATTTTCCCTCCATATTACTTTGATTTATGCTCTTGGATGGTACGTTTTGCAGAGATGGAGTTGTTTTTTCAGAAATGATGTTGTTGTTCTTTTACTTCTCCTTGTTCTCTTTCTTCTGTGCAAACAACTTTAACTTGATTTTTTATTCATTTATTGTACAATATCCATTTTACCCTTGATTGGTTAAACTAAACGGCTGAATTTAACAGAATGGGTGCACACTGATGATTGTTGAAACAAATGGGTACGCAATAAGATTTGTCGAAACATGGGGGGGGTAGCGAAAATAACCCTTTAATTAATGATAAATGAGCTCAATTTGGTTCGGTTTAGTTCTGCCGGTTCTCAAGCCTGCGTGCTTGATTTTCGGTTTAGTTTAATTTTGAATTGAAAACTAAATTACATTAAAAAGTTATTTGAAACAATAAAAATTCATAGTTTCTTTGAAATAATTTACAGTTTACAGTTTCTTATCAATTTACAGTTTCTTATCAATATCGAAATAAACCAAATCTAGCAATTCGGCTAACTAGCTAGCTTGGCTTGATCTTTTTTTCTTTGACCAAACCCAACATTGATTTTATACCGTGAACACATTTGAACCAGAAATTTATGTTATGGTGAAAAATGTCAAACCGTAATCAATGACATTGTCTGTGTGGTAAAATCCGACAACTTCGATAGTCAGATACACACTCCATTCTATAAGCTATATTCTTGTCTAATGAGTATTTTTATGCAAAATCATTCCCTATTTTGATCTACATACTCATTTCATTAGGAAAACATGAGAAATTATCTATTAATGATATTGGTATAAAAGAAAATTATCAAAAACTGTTATCAAAATAAGAGTTTGAGATAGACAAACTAATCATCTTATGTCAAGCGTGGATCTTATGACTCAAACTTAGTATTATTTGAGTGGGGAACACCTAGCCCATAATTAAATGGATGGAGTTGACCACCCTATTCAAAATTAAATTTATATTAATGCCAAGTGAACCAATTTAGTTTGGTTCAGTTCGATTGGGTTCAGTTTTTTAATTTTCTTTGTCCACTCCTAATATATAGAATTATCATAGATTCATTTCAACCAATTCATATTCATATTCATATTCACATTCACATTACTATCAAAATGGCAAACCACAATGTATGAGAACCATACACTCAATTCATTAATAAAAATGACAAATTATCTGAATAAATATTTGTATAAAAGAAAATTATTAAGAAATATCATTACAATGAGAGACTCAATTACCTTATGCGCCAAGCATGAAATTCAAAACTCAAAGTTGGCATTACTTGGGTGGAACACACTATATAATAAAATGAGTGGACCCCACCACACTATTAAAAATTAATTTTATATAAATGTCAAGTGAACCAATTTGGTTTGATTTAGTTCGGTTCGGTTCAATCCAATTTTTTAGTTTTCTTTAACCACTCCTAATATATAGAATTATCATAAACTCATTTCAACCAATTCATATTCACATAACTATCAAAATGGCATACCATTTTATGAGAACCATACACTAAATTCATTAATAAAAATGCTCGAACTAACTGAATATATATCTGTATAAAAGAAAACTATTAAGAAATGTCATCAAAGTGAGAGACTCAATCACCTTATACATCAAGCATGAATCTCGTTATTCAAAGTTGGTATTACTTGGTGAAACATACCATGTAATTAAATGAGTGGATCCCACCAAACTGTTAAAAATTAAATTTATATAAATGCCAAGTGAACAAAGTTAGTTTGGTTTGGTTCAGTTTGGTTCATTCAATTTTTTAATTTTCTTTGTCCACTCCTAATATATAGAATTATCATAAGCTCATTTCAACCAATTCATATTCACCTTACTATCAAAATGGCAAACCACAATTTACGATAACCATACACTCAGTTCATTAATAAAAATGATAAATGAACTAAATAGATATCTGTATAAAAGAAAATTGATAAGAAATGTCATTAAAGTGAGAGACTCAATCACTTTATGCGCCAAGTGTAAATCTCGGGATTCAAAATTAGTATTACTTGAGTGGAACATACCATATAATTAAATGAGGGAACGCCACCACATTATTAAAAGTTAAATTTATATAAATGCCAAGTGAACCAATTTGGTTCATTTCAATTCTGTTCGGTTCGGTTCACTTCGATTTTTTAATTTTCTTTGTCCACTCCTAATATATAGAATTATCATTAACTCATTTCAACCAATTCATATTTACATTATTATCAAAATGGCAAACCACAATTTATGGGAACTAGCTAAATAGATATTTGTATAAAGAAAATTATTAAGAAATGTCATCAAAGTGAGTGACTCAAACACTTTATATGTCAAGTGTGAATCTCGAGACTCAAAATTGGTATTACTTGGGTGTAACACACCCTTCGATTAGATGAGTCGACCCCACCGCACTATTAAAAATTAAATTTACATAAACACAAGTGAATCAATTTGGTCGATTGGGTTCGATTTTTTTTTTTTAATAATTTTAGTTTTCCACTCCTAACCTATAGAATTATCGTAAACTCATTTTAACCATATATTGACACTACTATCAAAATGGCAAACCACAACCTTAATATAGCAAGTAAAACATTCAAAAAGAACTTATTGATGACAGTCAGAATGCACATTGGAATAATTTTTGTGTTATTTTAAACACATACAATGTACTATTATAATCTTGTTAAACTAGTGAAGTTCTCAAGTCTGCAGCACAACTCTACAACAGTAAACACACAAATGATTGTATATTACTTCCATTGTCGAAGATATATAGCATCCAAATTTTTATGACTTTTAAGAATTTTCACTAACCATGCATCAAAATCAAATCACATCTTCCAGAATCGAATACAAAACAAACAGAAAAACTTTATTACTAATGACTGAATAACAAAGTAACGACTCTGACACCAACAAGAAAACATGTAACAACAATAACAATGACACCATTGACTCAAAAACAGCAAACTGATAATTCTAAGGTTTTTTCTGTTTTGTTTTTTTTTTAAATTTAATTTAAAGAACATTGACCCGAATGCATCCTGAATCTGCAAATAATCCTTGAGGATTTTAACGACCTAGGGTCAAATCAAGATTGATGCCACCACCAGTGTTGTTGTAATTCCCCTCTTCACCAAAATCCAGGTCAATTACATCTGGAACTGGGACAGCAGCAGCAGCAGCAGCAGCAGCAGGAGGTTGATTCCGGTGAGCAGCTCTCGGCCTAGCAGTAGGCCTGGCCATGTTAACACGAGGAGCGAAATTTTGTCGGCGCCGGACGGGACCACCTGCACCAACTGGTTGAATCGGTCGTGCCTGTATAACGGTATGAGTAGTCCTAATGGCAACTGGTGGCACTGCAGGGGCCGAGAATGATGGAGGGAGTGCAAAAGTAAGTCTCCTTTGAGCTTGAGGTGCTGCTGCTTGGTTCTGAGCACGCACGTTGTTGTTGTTCTGAAAATTCATGAGCTCATCTGATCCTCGGATGTGCACATCATAGTGGTTTATGAGAGCCTCAGTGTTAGAGAAGGCTCGGTGACATATTACACACTGCTCTTGAACTCGGTTTGGACCACGGCTGGAACCAATGGGGTTTGCTCCTGATGAGTTCATGCCACAGCCAGACATGGTGATGAGTGAAGAGAGGTAGGCAAAGAAAAAAAGAAAAGCAACAGGAAATGAGAAGTTGGTAAGTGATGAAAGGAAGAGGGGTGATGCGTTTTATAGTGGATTTTAGTCATTTTGGTTAGAAAAGGGTTACCTGACAATTAATGTTCTATGTTATACATTTATGGTATATGAAAACCTTGTTTGAATTGTCCTTCTCATATGTTAATATATGTATATCTACACCCTTATACCATTTTTTATGGTAAAAAATTAATAAATAGTCATTTTATATATTTATTTATATATTTTCATTCATTAACGCACATATAGTAGTGAGGCTCAAACGCGAGAGCTCGAGAGCTGAGTTTTCGGAGGCCATTCCTTAGTCCTTACAACCTTAGTCCTTACAACCGGACCTAGACCTACATGTTGTTCATTAGAGATTTGAAGATATTAAGTCAACATGCAAAAGGATTGATTGTTTATATCTCTTATCAGTTAGTCTTTAAAAAAAATTTAGAAGATAAATTTTCAAAACAATAGCTCCATTTATACATATACCACAAATAGAAAATTATTTATAACTTAATAAGTAAGATGTCGTGACGTTCATTAATTTTCTGAATTCAAAACAACCTATTCCAGATAATACTCAGGCAAAATTAAAAAAAATAAAAAGTTGATTTTCGTATATTTTAAGTTAAAAAATCTAGAAAGTTATTAGTTACCAATAAAAGATAATATGCATGTGGGAATAACGTATGATATTTTGTTATTTAACCGTAAGTGGTGTTCTAAATAACGCCTGTCTATGGGTCCAACTCATACTTAGAATTGAGTTTACGAGTTGATGGCTGCCCTATGCATGACAAAAGATTATTCTGAAGGGGTTTCTTCTTGTATTGACTTAGGACCCTTTTGTTAATTTTCTTAAGTATGAAATTTTATTAATTTTATATCTTTTTAAAATTTGCTTCTCTATTTTTGTAACTTATATCTGATTTTCAAACATTTAGATCCGAATAGAAATAGTAAATTTTTGTGAGTTTTATCTAAATGAGAAAATGTCTGAATAAGAAGTAAATACTATATTCCAAAAAATCTTTATAAAATATACTTATTTCTTAAATTATAAAATCTAATCTTTTTATTTTAATTTATAAGGACAAAAATTTAAATAATAATTGTTAAGATGACTTTTTATTTATAAAAAAAATAAGATGTCATTTATGTTTATATATATATATATATATATAAACAAACATGTCATTCAGATATTTATATTCGGACCCATTCAAATTTTATATTGTTGAGATTTTAGATAAAAAAAAAAAAAACAAATGCTACCTTAGATTTTCACATAATTTACGTGTTGTTCAACAAAGACTTGATGATATCAAGAATGTAAAATAATTAAATGTTTATATCTATTATCAGTTAGATTTTATGAAAAATTTAAAGAATAACTCTCATGTGTTATGACAATAGTTGCATTTATGCATGAAACACTAGTGAAACTTTTTTTAAAACTCAATAAATAATTTTTTTTCGTCTCATTCATTATAAATTTTTTTAATTCCAAATCAACTAATTCCCTATAACACCTTAGGAAAATTTAGTAAAAAATCTGAAAAGTTATTACAACCAAAGGTTAATCAAGTATGGCAAATAGGTCGGGCCCGGCCCGATTAAGCACGAGCTCCGGAAAAGCGGGGCCCTTATTTGTATAGCGTAAGCTTTTTCAAAGACCAAATTTTTAAATATATGTTTTTAATAATTAAAAAAGTAGAAAAACATTAAAATTATAAGCTTTTTTAGTGGCCATTAATATAAATTGGACCTAAAAATTTTAGTTATAAATAGTTGCAATTTATAATAAAAAATGGATGTATTTAAAAAATTTAAAAATAAAAATTTGATAAGATGAATGACGAGGCCATGCTAACTAAAGATTAAGAGTGGTGATATTTGACTTCCTCAATTTACCTCACTAGCCCTACTTTGTAATTAATATGATTTATTCTAGATTTATTTTTATTGAAAAATAGAAAATAATTAAAAAAATATGTTTTCTTCTATATATATTAATTTCTCGGCTCTTACATCGCTATTATTTTTCTAATTGATTGAAAATTGAATCAAATATTTACTCTTAATCAAATCCCAAAATGAAATTAAATAACATCTAAGTTGTCACACAAAATCAAAATTAATATAATAAATAACAATAAAATCACTACTTTTTCATAAAATTTAAGAAAACCCACAATTCAAATGATCATATCTTGGTGCAGGTGATGAAAAAAATGATGAAGAAGATAAGTGGTTAGTGGTGGTAATATTGATGAACTTATTATTGATGATAATATGTGGTGAAATTTATGGTTAGTCTACAGAGAGGTTGGGGGGGGGGGGTTAAAAGCGAATAAAAATGAAATAAGAATACAATTTTTTTTTTTGTTTTTAATAAGGGTAATTTTGAAAAATAATAAGAAAATTTGTAAAATTGAGATACGTGAGATAATTTGAGGGGTTAAATATCATTACTCTAAGATTAATAAATAGCGCCTAACTCTTTTTCATGGACGCCTAGGCCTAGCCTCGCCTTGCCCCAATCCAAGTCTAATCTTTTAAAGTCCGAGTCTCGCCTCGAGCTGGGCTAAGGTAGGTTGAGCCCGAACTTTTCTATCGTCCTTCACATGAGGTTAATTGTAGCAAGGTATTCAATAATTTTAAATTCGTAAGCAGTGTGGATTGATGGTTATAATAGGTTTGCAATCAAAAGTAATTTCATATTATGCTAAATTTTATTTATCTAAACTCAACTCATTAGTTTATTGGGTAAAAAATCAAGAGTTGAGGATTAGTTGCCTCAAACTTGTATATACAATTAAGAATTACACTATTGTTTCATGTGATAATAAAATTACAGAAACTGATTTACATGTGATAAGGGGGTGTTAAGAAGATAATCCCACATATCTATTGAAAATATCAACATAGTTATTACGCTAGCTTCTAAATATATAAGTTGTTTACATCCTTTACAGCTAAAATTACAATAAAAAAAATGTAAAAGTAATTATCTTTTACCTTTTTTTTTTAAATAAAAGAAGATAGGAGGTGGATAAAACTCAAATTAATTTTTAACCTATCATTTTCCCGGGGTTCAAACTCAAGTGGTCAAACAAAGAAAACCCGACGAAGTTTCTAGAGACAAAAAGTGATTATATATCTATAGCCAAAGCTCTTTAATATAATCATTCTACTTATATATATTTATAATCAGTGTGGGTTTGATTGAATATGACTTAACCTTTTAATGTTGACAGGTTGCGATTTATTAAGTTTGAAAAAATCCAACAGTGAAAAAATTCAAAAGTGCTTATCAATATAGTCAAGTTAAGCTTTATATATTTGAAAGAAAAATTTGAAATTCATAACTGGGCGAAGAACAATCTATTGATTGCCATCCCCTGTTGTATATATGTCTGTTAATTAACGAGGAGTAATAAAGATATATAAAAACTTAGTCACTGATCGATGATTGAACATCAAAGTAAAAACACTAGCGACATGCAAACAAGAAAACAACAGCAACAATTAACGATAATAAAATGCTCCTTATAAGATTCAATAACAACAAACTGATTACAATAAAATGACTATTTTTCATTTAATTTTAACTAATTTAAAAGTTTAGATAAAATAAAGATGAAGAACATCGACTGCGCAAGCATCCCTGAATCTTCCAAGTCCTTCAAAATTTCAAATTCTCAAGGAGTACCTAAGGTCAAATCAAGATTGATTGAGCTATCAGTGCTACTGCTTCTATTAATCTTCCCATCACGAAAGTCCAATTCAGTTTCATCTGGGATAGCACCAATAGCAGCGGCCTGATCATTCGGCCGAGCAACAGCAGCCCCAGGTGCAGGCCTAGTAACGATCATGTTACCATTATTAAGAGCAGCTAAATTTTTCCTGCGATGCATCATCTCTCGTTGTTTTATAACAGTATTAGCAGTCAAGGTGGCAAATCTCCTTTGAGCTTGACGATGAGATGCCACTTGGGTTACATTAGGAAAAAGATAAGGCTGCTGCAAGGGTTATTATGATTAGTAAAATTTCTCCGTCCTACTATAGCACAGAAATTCAAGAGATCATCTTCTCTGATATGAGTTTCATAGTGGTTTATGAGAGCCTCGGTGCTATAGAGCACCTGGTGACAAACTACACATTGTTCTTGAGTACTTGGGGCAAAGTTAAAACCATTTGGGTTCCCATATCCTGATGATGCATTCCAGCCATAGCCAGACATAATATTTATTTGGTGATGAGTAGAAGCAAATTGGAAGAGGCAAATTAAGAAGCAAGAAACTAAAGGAATTCCAAAAACGAAGTTGGTGGTGGGTGAAGAGAAAGGTCATAGGTTGATGTATTTTATAGTGGATTTGAGTCCTTTTTGTTACTAGAAAAGGCTTACCAGATAATCAATGTGCCAAATCATATATTTATGAAAAAAAAACTTGTTCCTTGACAAGTATTAATAGCACGTTTGTAATCACCAATTAAGAGGATACTTAGTCCTTAATATATATATATATATATATTTTGTTTAAACCACCCGGTTTTCGGCGACCGCATTGGGCCCCGACTAATCCGAATTCGGGGTGTAGTCACAGTTAAAACTCATTATCCCTCCCAAATGGTGTGTTTAGTGGGATTGAACCCTTAGTCCTTAATATTTCTTATATGCACTTCAATCACCATCTCTTTCGCTTCCCTAATATTGGTAAATTTTGATTATTGACTTCTGTAAAGATAGGGAACGACTCCACTACACAATTTTATTTGTGAAAGTGATTATTTGCCCCTCATTTTATGTTATTTCTGTCGCTGCCTTTTAAATTTTTTATTTCTTCATTATGGCCCCCACTGAACCATAGTCTTGGTTCTGCCCACTATCCTTGAAAACCTGCGTCATGTTCAATGTACATTTTCATTATAATTGATATATTTAGGTAATAAGTTGAAAAATTATCAAAAATTCAAAAAGAAATGTTTTTCATTTCATTTACTAAATCTTTTAATTCATAACAGATATATAACACTTAATTAAAATAATTAAAAAATCTAAAAAATTTAAATAGACTAAGTTTATTAAAGAAACTTGAAATTAACTACTATATAGGGCATTTAAGATTATAATTAAAAATAATTGATTAAAGGATGATGATATTTTAAGTAATTTATTATATTTTTGAATTCACCTATATATTCTAAATAACATTTAATGTATGGCCATAACTTATACTCAAAAGCTTGCTCTTGAAAGAGAATTGTCCCAAACTTATAAACATAGTGCATGATCTATTTGTAGCCAATATATGAGACTTTCAAGTTTCACCTTGATGGGTAATGGAACTATGTTGTGCCCTAGGTTAAAAAGAATTTTTCAAAAATATAAGGTCTCTACTGAAATTTATGCATTTTCTATGCAATTGATGATTGTTCCCTCATTTTACATTATTTTATTTCCTCCTTAACTTTTTAATTTCTTTGCTATGGCCCCTATTCAATCATAATCTTGTTATTTGAGAAATCTAGTCATGTTCAAAATATATTTTCATTATAATCTTTTCTCTTACACATGAACCAAAAGTGAAAAATTATTTAAAACTTCAAAAAATAAGTTGTTGTTTCATTCATTAAATTTTTTGATACATAATTGCTAAATAGGTTGTTTCATATAACACTTAACTGAGACAATTAATAAAACCCTAAAAAGGATGATTCAAAGAGTTAAAGTTCAATTGAAAAAAAAAAAACTCAAGTTAACTACTACATAAGGTTTTTCAGGTAATACTCAGCTGGGACAAATAAAAATAATCTTAAGAAAAACGAGATTTTTAAATAGTCAAAGTTTTTCACTAAAAATTAATAATGGACTTATGATTATTGATTTTTTTTCAAAATCCATTAGCAATTTTAAATAGCACTCAATTCATGGCTCTAACTCCTAATAAAAAATAGCTCATGAATTAAAGATTGCTTCAAATTAACATGTATACTTAGGTAGCATTTTTTTTTGTCTAAAATTTGAATCGATTTGAATTTTTCAAAAAACTGAATGGATCTGAATACAAATATCTAAATGACAAATTTATTTATTTTTTTTAAATCTTAATATAAGTGGCATATTACTTGTTTTCATAAATAAAAAATTTTAAATATAGTTATTTGACATTTATGTCCTTGTAAATTAAAAAAAAAAGAGATTAAATTTTATAGTTTTTTATTTATAAAAGCTAATAATATGCCACTTATATTCAGATATTAAAAAATGAAAAAAAGATTAGGTTTTATATCCAAATATTTGATAATTATGTCCTTATAAATCAAAATGAAAAAGAGATTAGACTTTATAGTTCATGAAATAAGTATATTTAGCAAAGATATTTTTAGAATATAATTTATTATTCATTCAGTCTTTTTTCCATTAAGATAAAACAATTTACTTTTTGTATTCATAAATATTTGAAAATTAAACATACATTACAAAAAAATGTAAATTTTAAAAAATGTCTGGAATTAATAAAATTTTAGACTTTAGACGTTTAACAAACAACCCCTTTGGCCTAAGAACTATTCTCAACCAATAGAAAATTATTTTATAAAAGAACTTGTCATGTACAAGATATATTTTAATTTTAATTAATACATTTAAAAATAAAGTAATAGTGAAAAATTATTCAAAACTTACAAGTTACAAGTTAAAGAAGTTTTCTGTTTCATTTACTAAATATTATAATCCATAGCTATTAAATAGGTCCAGTTCTATATAACAATCAGTCACTCAAGGGATTAAGGGACAATCAAAAAATCTAAAATAAATAAATAAATAAATAGTTGAAGTTCCATACCCCTCCCGTGAAATTAAGTTATAGTCTAGTACTGCACATTTATGAGCCAAGTAGTGCTCGTCAAAAAAGAATAAATTGAATTGACTATAACTTCAGTAACAACTTTTTTCCTCCTTTAAGTTACTTACTGTTGCTTTTTTTCTTTATAAATGCATCTGGCCTACAATGAGGAAGATAAAATTAAAGAAAGTGAGAAGAAATTACAGTAAGGGGAATATCGCAGCCTTACAAGAACAATGATAAGAATGCAACTATTTTTACGATCCTTAGGTGATGAACATTGTAGCCTTATAAGAACATCGCCCAGTTTAACTTTAATTTGATTGCGATGAAAGAAAATTGAAGAACATCAGTGGCACACCCTCTATTTTTATAATTCTTAGGTTTACCAAACCCAGACTGATAGAATTGTTAATGGTGTTGTAATTCTCATATCGATAGTTCCTTTCTTTTTTTTTGAAACAAGTCTTACCTAACTAATTAAATATATAAATTGAACCGGTGTAAATTGGTTTGGTTCGGTTTAATTTGGGTCAATCAAATCACAATTGTTTTCTTCCTCAAAATGTAGGGTGATTAGTCTTGTTTGGTGAGTGAATATTTATGGAGAATATGTTTGTATTTCTTTGATGGCAGGACTCTTAAGATAAAGAAAAATAGACTATAATAAAGAAAAATAGACAATGGGAATGCTCAAAATAGCAAAAACTCATCACCCAAAATGAGAGAGCCCAATCTATTTGGGCTAGGGTGGGGTCAAGGACAAAATGAATTATGTATTTTCTAGTAAATAAGTTTTATCATCATATTTATAAGTTGAAGTTAAGTGCCAACGAATGCATAGCTAAATTACTATAAACCCTTAATGTTTTTCTAACAACTTTTTATCTATGCAGAAGAATTGAATGTCCATATCTATTATCAACTAACCTTATGAAAAAATCCAGAGGATAGATTTTCATTTCAGAAACGACATTTATACAAAACTAAAAGTAGAAAACTATTTAATAATCACTAAATAAGTTTGTCATTCTTCATTCTAATTCTCTTGATTCAAAATAACTAAATAAAGCATTTTAGATATCGCACAATCAGTTAGAACAATTAAAAATATAAAGAAAAAAATGACTTAAATAGTTAAAAAATACGAAAAGATATGACTGCTACAAGATTAAAAAAACACTAGAAAATAAGTCAATTCTATTTGTTGGAGTTGTTTTTCCTTGTTGTCAATGTTAATTCTATTTTGATATGGTTCTAAACTTTTCAAACCAAATTTAACCAATTTTTTAAAAAAATGAACTGACCGCTACAAGATTAAGCTGCAAATTTTTATATAGTACTTTAATCTAGATTTGGTTTGATAGTGAACCAAGGTCCGTATACCAAATTGATTGACTCTCAAAAATCAGTTCAACTTGTTTATTCTGTCAGTAATTTGCCAACCCTCAGCGTACTTCTATAACTATTTCCCAATGGTATATATCATGTTAAAATCAATTTTTTCCTAATGTAGGTGCCATACTCCGGAGGCACAAAACTATGCCACATGTCCATAAGAAAAGAAACTATTTTGGGGGAAATAATGTCTAATTTATTCCGAGGGAATAATACCTAAGATAAAATTCCCCATAAGGATATGAAAATGACAAGAGGAGGAAAACTCATTCTAATTCCAAATTCCACGGCCTAAGGAAACCACACCTAAAATCGTAAGAGTAAGGAAACATATAAATACGGAATAAATGTATTGGGCTCCCTTCAACCAAATTGACATCCACGTGTACAATAATGATAGGTGACACATGTCATTAAGAAGAGAGTTCAAGGTAAAACCTTAAATTCATGTCACCCATCATGTACAAATAGCGGCCACCTCTATGAAAAAAAGGGTTCCTTGGCCAAAAAGATCATTATTCACTCTAGAGAGAGAAAGCTCATCCTCTTCATTTTTCTTCTTTCTTCAAACTTTAATCAAACACTAATTAGGTGTTGAGTGTCCTTTTTAAGTACCCACCTCGCTGGAATTAAAGCCAACAAGCGTCGCCAGTTTTTCACAAGCTAAAGTACGTGTGAAGGTAAAAATCTAGCCGCTTCACCTACATATAAAAAATATTACTGAAGAAATATGTGAAGGTTTATTTGATTGAACAGTTTTGATCGCTTGCTCAACAGGACTAAATGAGTATGAAAATATGTAGATTAAAATCAACAAAAGAGTTAACCAAAAAAACAAATCACAATCATCCATAGAACAAAACAAAAAAAAAAAGCCGAAGAGAAAAATTAAAACATATTACAAATGACTATAAAGCAACATCATTGACAACAACAATAAACAACAGTAACAAGGACAATAACAATATTGAATCCATTGAACAATAAACTGATACAACCAGGATTTTTCTCTATTTTTAATTAGCATCTCTAATTGCACTGTTATTTTATTGTGATGACAGAAAGTTTGAAGCAAATCACTACACATCTATCTTCTTCACAATCGTCAATTTTACTTTTGAAGACCTAAAGTCAAGTCAAGATTGATAGATCTATCATCTGTATTAGCAGTTGGATTGTTATTATAATCCCAGTTCAAATCAATTTCATTTGGGTTAGAAGCAGCTACAGGTTGATTCAGCTGATTAGCAACAGTAGCACTGATCATGCTATCATCATTAGTGGAAGGAGGTAAACTTTGTATGCGTCGGATTGGAATAACAACTAGCTTCATCTGTTGGTCCTTTGTATTATTAGTATGAGTACTCAAGTTGGCAATTGGCGGTGGCGAGAATGATGGAGGATGAAGTTGTTGGTTTTGGCTAGGGATATCAAACCCAAGCATCCTTTGAGCTTCGAGCGCTGCTTGGTTGTGAACACGAATAAAGTTGTTCTGGAAATTGTTGAGCTCTTCTCCTCTGATGTGAGTTTGATAGTGGTTTATAATAGCTTCAGGGCTAGCTAGAGAAGACTTGCTGACATACTACACAATACTCCTAAGCTGGATTTGGATGAAGGCTGAAATCATTTGGGTGTCCATTGCCAGACATGATTATGGAAATGGTGGCTATAAATAAAAATGGTGGTTATAAACCCAGTGACTTCGGAGGCCACTCCTTAGTCCTTACAACTCTATCTAGACCCTGGCCTAAGGTCATTTTTACATGTTGTTCATTAGAGATTTGAAGATATAGTCAACATGCAAAAGGATTGATTGTTTATATTTATTATCAGTTAGTCTTTATGAAAAATTTAGAAGATAGATTTTCATGACAATAACTGTATTTATGCATACATCATAACTCGAAAATTATTTATAATTCAATGAATAAGTTATCGTGACATTCATTAAGTTTTTGAATTCGAAACAATCAATTCCAAATAATACTCTAGAAATGTAAAAAAATAAAAAGTGATTTTGATTTATTTTAATTTAAGAAAACTTTCAGGATAATGTATGATATTTTGTTGTTTAAGTGTAAACACTGTGCTATATAACGATTAGTCTATATGCCTAATTCGTACTTAAAACTTAGCCTACGAGTTCATGGCTACCTTGTGCATGGCAAAGGATTGTGTTGAAGGGGTTTTTCGTAGTGAATTAACTTAGATTTTCAAGAAATTAAGATGTTGTTCAACAGGGACTCGAAGATATCAAGTCAACATGCAAAAGAAATGAATGTTTATATCTGCTGTCAGTTAGACTTCATATAAAATTTAGAGAATAAATGTCTTGGCAATAGCTGCATATATGTTTGAACCACAAGTGAAAAAATATTTAAAACTCAGTAAATAAATTGTGCCATCTCATCCCTTAAGTTTTTTTAATTCAAAACAACTAATTCCAAATAAACTTTGGGAAAATTTAAAAAATCTAAATTGAAAAAGTGATTTTTAAAATATAGTTCAAGTTTATTTTTTTTAAAAAAGGGTAAAAGCCCATTTAATCCCTATATTTTAAGATTAGTGTTCATTTAGTCCCCGTATTTTTAAAAATACCTAGAAACATCTATACCGTTAAAGTATTAATACCCATACCGTTACTTTTTATTTCTTTTGGCTTACTTTTACAATATTATCCTTTTATAATAATTTTTTTGTTTGGACATTAATAAAAAGAAAATAATTAAATTACTAATTTAACTCTAAAAAATAAAAAAAAAATTATATGAATTTTTAATTGTAAAAAATTGTATACAAACTATCAAGTGTGCAAATTAATGGTGCTTGCAAAAAAATTAATATAATTTTTTAGGGTTAAATTGGTAATTTAATTATTTTATTTTTATTAATGTCCAAACAAAAAAATTATTATAAAAATGTAATATTGTAAAAGTAAGCCAAAAGAAATAAAAAGTAATGGTAGGGGTATCAATATTTTAATGGCAGGGATGTTTCGAGGTATTTTTAAAAATACGAAGACTAAATGGACACTAATCTTAAAATACAGGGACTAAATAGGCTTTTACCCAAAAAAAAAATCCGAAAAGTCATTACAACTAAAACTGAAAAAAAGGAAAAAAGAAAAAAGTGAGGATGATGTATAATTTTGCTTAATTATAAACAATGTTGTAATACTGGGTGGATGAAGTTAACTGACACTTAGCTTATGAGTTAGTGATTATTACTTTATAAGTGACGAAAGTATGTGAAACACGAAAGTTCATAGAAGCGGCCAGGAGCCTACAATTGATACATCTGTTTCGCAAAACCCAGGAAGGCTCCAACTTATCATTATGAAACAAATTAACTACGAGCATGGAGTCACATTCCAGCTACAGACAATTCAAAGCTCGAGATGAAGCATACTCAATCACAAAAATAGTGGCCATAATCTCTGCACAATAAGCTGTATTCAAACCCAGAGCCAAGCCAAACCTCCAAGCTAGATAAGCACCATTATGATTCCACGAGCAAGATCATCTCATCCAAGCATGGAAGAATGCCAGTTCAAAATAAAAAATTTAGGCGCAGGGCCGACAGAGAAATCTAGGCTCAAAGACTTCATAATGTCCCTGTCAACACATTTCTCACATAACCAGGAACAATGCGTGCAAAACAACGCAATGACGCAAAGCAATCAAACTTACCCTGAGAAATGGAAGTAACCCGAGCTTCAAAAAGAAGAATGTTCCGAATCCTTCATAAATTAACATAAAAAGAGATCACAATCCAGAAGTGCAGCAAACACATACCAAATACAATCCCAAAGATCTCCCACCGTGGTACAACCCGAGATTTGTTGACAAAAGTTGTCATTGGCAAACAGACAGCTTGTGAATAAATGAACTATCATCTCGCAACAATTAAAAGGACAAAGAATGCTAGCAGAAACAATAGTGAGGCCACTGTGTATTAACACTTCATACAGTTGGCAACCGATATAAAAGAACCCGCCAAACCGACCTAGAAATTTATTCGGGATAAAGGACTTCGATCCAAACCTTGAAGGTTCCAATCACAGGTACCGTGTTTCGGACGACAATAATCATAACAGTAACGGAGCCTAAGCAAACCATCTCTCGGAGCCGTCCTGTTAGTGAATTAGATGAAGCTGGAGCAGAGCATGATGTTGCTGTGTAGCTGGAGCAGAGCATGATGTTGCTATGTAGCTGATTGTAGCAGATCAAATCATTAAGCTGACCTGTCAAAGTTAGTTAGCTGGTTGAGCTGATGTGTCAAGTTAGTTATACAGCAAATGGTTATGTGTTGCAACAATCTCGTGTGTGTGTTAAGAGATTGTAGCTCAATATAAATATCAATTTGTAGTCATTAAATAGTAAGCTTTGAATAATAAAAGATTTAACAGATTTCTTTACAAAGCTTTTCTTTTATTTTCTTTCATTTTCCAGCCTACCAAACAATATAGAACTAAGTTTCTTTCATGGTATCAGAGCCATAAATGGCAAATATAGTTCAAAACAACAACTCTTTCAGTTTTGTTACGCCAGTAAAGCTAGATCAAAACAACTTCATTCTGTGGCGCACACAAATTTTAACCTCAATCAAAGGAAACGGTTTGGAAGGGTTTATCAATGGCGATCGAGAATGTCCTGAGCAGTTTCTTTCTTCTGGAAACAACAATGGAGCTGAAGTTTTAACTGAATCTGGATCCAGATCTATTAATCCAGAATTCGTAGCTTGGATGAAGACTGATCAACTCTTACTGAGTTGGATGATGTCATCGATACAGCAAAATCTGCTTGCTACTGTGATTGATTCTACAACTTCAAAACAACTTTGGGAGACTCTTGCTAGTATGTTTATCTCTCAATCACAAGCTAGAATTCAAACACTTAGAATGCAGATTCAAACTATTAAGAAAGGTGCAATGCATATGTCTGATTATTTTGTAAAAGTAAAACGCATAGCTGATACTTTAGCTCTAGCTGGAAAACCTATTGAGTTAAATGATCTTGTGATGCATATATTAACTGGTCTTGATTCATCAGACTATGAGTCTTTAGTCACAGCTGTGTTAGCTCGAGGTGAAAAGATCACATTAGATGAACTATATTCTTTGTTGTTGAATCATGAAAATAGAGTTGAGCAAAAGAAAGGGAAAATTGCTGGTGATGTGATGCATAACATGACAGCAAATATTGCTCAGAAGAACTCATATGCTGGAAAGAATAATGGAAATTTTCAGAAAAATTATGGAAATAACTATGGAGGTGGTAATAATTCTGGATATGGAGGTTTTAATGGATATGGTCAGTTTAATACTGGTAGTAATTCCTCTGAAGTTGTTTGTCAAATTTGCTTCATACCTGGTCATGCAGCAAATAGATGCAGGAATAGGTACAACTCATCTTTTGTTCCACAGAGGAATCATGGTAGAGGCAATATGAATGGTGGCAGAGGTTTTAATCAAGGGCAATATGGTAGAGGAAGAGTCTATAATGGTAATAGTGGAAGAGGTTTTGGAGGTTTTGGTTCAAATGCTGGTTTTGGACAAAATGCTAGTTTTGGTCATGCACCCAGGGGTTTTGGTTATCAAGGAAATATAGTGTATCCAGATAGCAATCCTTCTGCCTATTACTCTTTCACTCCTGGATCATCTAATTTTGTTGCTGGTCAAGGAAACAATAATCCTGGACAGTCAAGTGCTTCATCTTCCTCAGCTATGTCTTCTTCACTTCCAGAACACATTGAAGATCCTTCCTGGTACATTGACAGTGGAGCAACAAATCACATTACTAATGATCTAGGTAAACTTTTAGATTCACAAGTTTATACTGGTACTGAAAAGTTATTTGTTGGGGATGGAAATGCATTAGCTATTACACATATAGGATCAGTTGTGCTGAACACTTCAAATTCTCAATCTTTATTTCTTAACCATGTTCTTCATGTTCCTTTTATTACTAAGAATTTGCTTAGCATCTCAAAATTATTGGCTGACAATCCAGTTATTGTTGAATTTCTTGGTGATTTGTGTTTTATAAAAGCCAGAAACACAGGGAAAATTTTACTTGAAGGTGTTGCTAAAGATGGCTTGTATAGAGTCTCTTCACATGCTGTTGCTCACTCAATCTTTCTCAGTTCAGTTGGTCAAAACAAAATTCAGTCTCTCTTTGCTTGTTCTCCTGTTTTTAATTCTGATCAGCTCTCTACTGTTAGTTCTTATGAGTTGAATAAAAAGTCATGTCTGTCAGTTGTTGCAAAGGGTTCTATTGATGTAAATCTTCTTCATAGAAGATTAGGACACCCAGCATCTTATACTCTCAAAACTATTCTCAAAGCTTGTAACAACTCTACTGCTTTTAATAAAGTTGACAGTTTGAAATTTTGTTCAGCATGTCAATATGGGAAAAATCACATGCTGCATTTTGATTCAGTAGAAACAAAAACTTCAGCACCTTTACAACTGATATATGCAGACCTTTGGGGCCCCTCTCATGTTTGTTCTACCCAAGGATATAATTACTACTTGTCAATCCTAGATGATTACAGTAGGTTTACCTGGATATTTCCCTTGTCAGCAAAATCTGATGCTCTTGAAGTTTTTACCAATTTCAAAATGTTCATTGAAAAGCATCTTCAACTTCCAATTAAAACTGTCCAAACTGACTAGGGAGGGGAGTTCAGAACATTTTCCTCACTACTCACTTCTTCTGGTATCCATTTTAGACACCCTTGCCCATATATTCATCATCAAAATGGGAGAATAGAGAGGAAACATATACACATAGTCGATGTAGGTCTGACCTTATTAGCTCAAGCACATCTACCACTCAAATTTTGGTGGAATGCATTCCACACAGCTGTCTATCCGATAAACAGACTTCCAACTCCAGTTCTAAACAACATTTCTCCTTTTCAAAAGTTGTTTCATTATCAACCAGATTATTCAACACTTAAAACTTTCGGCTGTGCTTGTTATCCAACACTCAGACCATACAATAGATATAAGTTTGATTTCAGAACTGCTAGATGTATATTCATTGGCAGTTCACAACACAAGGGATATATGTGTCTTCACTCTTCTGGGAGGGTCTATATTTCCAATCATGTCACCTTTGATGAAAATTCCTTTCCTTATGAGTCTGGGGTAGATTTTTCTTCAACCTCTTTAAGCTGTCAGTCCACATCACACTCTGAGTCTTCTTTTAAGTCTTCCACTTCTTCTGTTACTCAGTTACAAGCACCTTTAGCAGCATCATCAACACCTCCATCTACTGATCATCAATCTAATGCTTCTATTTCCTTTCCAAACTCTACTCCAGTTTATTTTTCTGATAATTCCAACTCAGCTTCTCCTTTCTCATCTTCCCATCCTTCACCTCCACATACATTACCACAACCTGCACCATCTGGTCATCCAATGGTAACCAGATCAAAAACAAGTATTTTCAAGCCAAAAGTTTATTTGTCAGCCCTGTTAGCCCAGCAATCAGAACCCACTTCTGTTTCCAAAGCACTCTCTGATCCTATGTGGTATAAAGCTATGCAAGAAGAGTATCTAGCACTTAAAACTAATCACACCTGGGATTTGGTTTTACCTGCTACTCCAGTGAAGATAGTTGGTAACAAGTGGGTGTTTCGAATAAAGTATAACTCAGATGGCTCGGTTTCAAGGTATAAAGTCAGGCTTGTTGCAAAGGGGTTTCATCAGACACATGGGGTTGACTACACAGAAACTTTCAGTCCAGTAGTTAAATCTTCAACTGTTAGAGTTATTCTGAGCTTAGCAGTATTGAATCACTGGGTTGTTAGGCAAGTTGATGTTAACAATGCCTTCCTCAATGGCATTTTAATTGAAGATGTATACATGGCTCAACCTCAAGGTTTTGTTGATTCCACTAAGCCTAATCATATTTGCAAGCTGAATAAGGCTTTGTATGGCTTAAAACAGGCTCCCAGAGGCTGGTTTGATAGATTTAAGGCTGCAATGATTTCTAATTAGCATTTTCAGCATTCAAGGTCTGATAACTCTCTCTTTTAGCCTGGAAAAGTGGTCATCTGACTATTGTTTTAGTCTATGTTGATGATATTATCATCACTGGTTCCAGTCCATCACTGATTCAGCAAGCTATTCAGAATATGCATCAGATTTTTGCTTTAAAAGATCTGGGGGAACTTCACTATTTTTTAGGGATTGAAGTCAGCAAGTCTTCAAAAGGGGCTTCCTTGACACAAGCAAAGTATATTGCTGATGTTATGGAAAAACATGGCATGACTGATTGCAGTCCTGTGCCAACTCCCATGTCTACAGGTTATTATCTCACCAAAGACTCAGGGGAGCCAATTGACAATGTTTCTCAATACAGGAGTGTTATAGGAGCTCTTCAGTATGTTACTCTTACCAGACCTGACATTGCTTTTTCTGTAAACAAGTTAAGTCAGTTCCTTTCTAATCCTAGGACTCAACATTGGGAAGCATGTAAAAGGTTATTGAGGTACTTAAAAGGTACTATCCATCTTGGGCTGCAATTCTACAACCAAGGAGCTCTGCAACTCCATTGTTTTTCAGACTCTGATTGGGCTTGTGATCATGATGATAGGAAGTCAGTAGCTGGCTTTGCTGTTTATCTAGGTCCTAATCTTGTCTCTTGGTCTTCCAAGAAGCAAGCTGTTGTTTCCAGATCCAGCACAGAGGCTGAGTATAGATCTCTTGCTCATGCTGCTTCAGAGGTTACCTGGATCAAGTCTTTACTTGGTGAACTTAGCATCAAATTAAGCTCTACTCCTATGATGTGGTGTGATAATCAAGGAGCCATTGCTTTAGCTTATAATCCAGTCTATCATGCTAAAACTAAGCATGTTGAATTGGATATCCATTTCATCCGAGATAAAGTTACTGCTAAAGAAGTTGCAGTCTGTTATGTGCCTAGTCAAGATCAAACAACAGATGTGTTGACTAAAGCTCTTACTTTCAAACAATTTAGTTACTTCAGAAGCAAGCTGAATGTTCATCCTAAACATTTCAGCTTGAGGGGGGATGTTAGTGAATTAGATGAAGCTGGAGCAGAGCATGATGTTGCTGTGTAGCTGGAGCAGAGCATGATGTTGCTGTGTAGCTGGAGCAGAGCATGATGTTGTTGTGTAGCTGATTGTAGCAGATCAAATCATTAAGCTGACATGTCAAAGTTAGTTAGCTGGTTGAGCTGATGTGTCAAGTTAGTTATACAGCAAATGGTTATGTGTTGCAACAATCTCGTGTGTGTGTTAAGAGATTGTAGCTCAATATAAATATCAATTTGTAGTCATGAAATAGTAAGCTTTGAATAATAAAAGATTCAACATATTTCTTTACAAAGCTTTTCTTTTATTTTCTTTCATTTTTCAGCCTACCAAACAATATAGAACTAAGTTTCTTTCACCAAATCAATCGATCCGCAACATTAGCTTGGCGGGAGTAATCTCATCAAAAGATGGCTTAAGAGATGGAAAAGAAGAAAAGAAATCAGATGGCAAATTCCAGACATCGTTAGCCACTATAATCAGCAAAATCCTCACGCGGAAGAATAGGCCGAGAAAGCCAAGTGTAATGCCAATAGTTGATCTTAGAACCATCCCCCACTAGCCATCTGCAACCATGATTGCACGCAGAAATAGTAGAACGCAATCTAGCCCATGAAGAAGAGCATAAACTCTTTCGGGAATCATAGAGATCATAACGAGCAAGAAGATAAGTGGAGTTCACAATAAGCTTATTCCGAAGCTCTCATAGGAACTTAAGCAAACAAGCCCTATTCAAAATATGCAGCCTTCGCAGACCCTAACCACCTTCAGCCATAGTAGAACAAAATTAATATCAAGAGATAAAAACCAACTTCCTCGGCTGATAATTGCCCGCTAAAATAAACTTTTGGGCACAACTATGACGATCTTTAATAAGAGAAGATGGCCATAAATAAAATTTAAACTGTGAAGAAGAATAGCTTGAAAAGCAGAACGAATCACTTATGATTTATTTATTATTAAATATAGTCTAGGTGCCTTGATTTTTTTCTTTAGGGCCTATTTCTTTTAATTATCTAGGTTTCCAATCTTCAAAGGTTGCCTTAGTAATGGGTATAATTTATTGATATATTTCAACTTTCATCATTTATTTGTTAGTTTCTTTTATTTATATTTTTAACTAATTAATTTATTTCTATTGAATAGGGTAATAAACTAAAGATTGGGAACAAATAGTGCTTAAAGGATCAAAATTAAAGAGAGTTGTAGATTATTTGATTAAGTCTAGTGGGATTTAAGGTCGAATTAGAATTAAATTCATTGGCCTGACTTGTAACGAAATTACACGAGGAATGTAATAGCAAACTTAAATGGCTTTGATTACAAGTGGAGAGCACGTCAGCAAGACCAAATAAAAAAAAAATTAAAAGGTCAATCCTTTTGTCTATAGTTTGAAAAGGTCCGTGACCGATTTTGGGCATTAGAGAGGATGGATTCTCTGTAAACCTCGTTCAATGAAGATATCGTACATGTGTGCTTTATGGTTGTTATTTCGTATGTTTAGTTAGATGTTATTCTTTTACTAATTTTATCATTCACTATAATTTTTATAGAATAAACATAAGTTGTGTCTTTCATTAAATTGTTTATACATAATTTTTAAAAAATCTTTGAATTTTTGTTATCTAATATTATTTACATGGGATGTTTAGATATCACGCTAATTTTTTTCCTTTTTCTTTTTAAAGATAAATATTATTAGGATAAAAAATTTAAAAAAAAAAGAAAAGAAAAGAAAAAGAGACCTTGCTTCTGAACTGGGTTTTGCCATCACAGCTTCACTGTCAAATCTAGCATCCCTGATTCATAAGCCCTTTTGTTGCCATCAGCTCTCTCAACATCTGAGATATGTTTCTGCAACTGATCAATCAACGGCTTAGTGAGGTCGCTGCTAGAACGTTGCTGAATCAAAAGACTTCGAGGCTGTGCAACATGGCCGCTATGAATTGAAGGCTGAGGCTGCAGAGGCGTTTGTGAAGTAAAATTGTGAGTTTGAGTTCATTCTGCCTTCTTGTGGCAGCAGTTCCATCGTTAACCATGTGTGTTTCAGCATGGTTGATGAGAGCCTGTGTGTTTAAAAACACTTGATCACATATTCGGCAAGCGGTTTGGGTTCAGGCAAAGTGCTATTTCGTGCATGATTTTCGAGTTTATAATGCATGTTGCCTTGCCTCATATTTTAGAAACTTTATTAGAGTTATTGAAACTGAAGGTGAAAGATTTTGCTTGCAAAGAAAGCAAAGAGAATTAGAGAGATATGCATGAAAGATTTAGATTAATTATTATGAGTTTATATATAGATAATTTTGTGATCATAGTTTCTTGTCTGTAAATGATGCGTTTCCATAGGAAGAATTAATTCTTGCTGTTAAGTATTTAATGTTTCTGGAAGAATTTTTCTGGCATTCCTAAGAAAATGTTTGACTAATTTAATGTATAATTAATTTTTGTCATATATAAACATTTATAATCGCTGACTTAAGAAGGGGACCTAGCCTTCGAAGTAGGGATGATAAAAATATTCTTATATCGGATCCTCAAAAAAAATATGCGGATCCAGATGCGGGTAATATCCACACGGATTGTAGGTGGATATCTTGAATATATGAATCCAAAAAAATTAAAATTCAATAATTTAAAATATAATTTAAAATTCAACAATTTACCTAATAATATCAAATAAAATCCAATTATAATTCAACAATCAACAATTTAATACCTAGAATAACATACAATACCATAAAGTCACAAATAAAAATACCACAACATAAATCAAATATTAAAAATAACATAAATCTAAATCTAGCATCACCACAAATCCACAAATAAAATTATAAAAACACCACAAATCCACATAAAATAATGTGGATCCCAATATATTTCTTAATTTAATTTAACTTCTATATTTTTTAATTAATCCTATTATTTTTTTCATTTAACTTATATATTTTTTCATTTAATTTTAATTTAATAAATAATTTAATTAAAAATAATGTGAATCCCAACATATTTCTTAATTTAATTTGACTTCTATATTTTTTAATTAATCCTATTATGTTTTTTAATTTAACTTATATATTTTTCATTTCATTTTAATTTAATAAATAATTTAAGTAAAAAATAATATGGATCCGCATATCCGGTTTTCCCATATGCATTTGCATCCAAATCCGAATTCAAATATGCATGGATGCTAATTTTAAGGATTCAGATCCACATTTCTTAATGTGGGGATCCATATATTTTTATCATCCCTACCACCAAGCCTAGTTGTCTAATAGTAACTCCTGCCCTGATCAAAATTTTCAAAGGTATGGAGCACGAGTTACAGGGCCATTTTATTCTCTATTCTAAAAAAATAGATTAAAGGTATATTTAATTTCTCCCCTTTATTTGGGAGTAGATTTTCGAGTTAATATTCCATAGGTCTCTAAATTATATTATAAGTATATTGTATCTAGAGTTCTATCAACTTTTAAATTGTATATCTGTATAATTGTAACAAGTTAAAAAAAAGGAAGTTAAAAGAAAGGAACGGGGACCTAATTGAGAATACTTGGAAGGTATAACTGTGCTTTTATTGGAGAATCTATGCGCCAAGGCTAAAGATTGGATTGGTATCACAGGCATTAAGGCAAGTATATATTGATATT
The DNA here is from genome assembly GCA_039657385.1 of Citrus x changshan-huyou. NCBI lineage: Eukaryota > Viridiplantae > Streptophyta > Magnoliopsida > Sapindales > Rutaceae > Citrus > Citrus x changshan-huyou. The sequence continues at coordinate 5,960,603 of CM077555.1, read as the reverse complement.
ATAAATGGTAATTAATAATCAGTTAACGAATTTTATTGTAGAAATCATGGATATTTACACTAAAAATTCATCAAAAATTATTCTTATCTTTATCCTTTCTTTTTTTTTTTTTGGTGGGGGGCGGGGGGAAAGCTTGACAGAATGAGGAATTTCTAACTTCTTATGGGTTCAAATACTAGACCTCTTCTCTCTATACAAGAGATTTTCCCAACTAAATTAGATAGCACCGACAACCAGAAATTCTAATTTAACTTAAATATACGAAGTCATTAGTTTTAAGGGGTTTTATTCACCATCTATTAATACCCCCAATTTTTCTATATAAATGAGCATTCTTTTGTAATTTTTGCCATGGAAATAGTTGCATCCAAACGACAAGTTTAATTTAAAATTAGATGGGCAAACTAGAAAAGAAAAAAGATAGCGACATAAAAACCTAAAATTGTAAAGTTCGCGAAGAAGGCAACTTGAGATATAATTACCGAGAAGTTACATTCCAAAATTAACTAAATTGAACTTAGAAGAATAAAATTACAATGCTTTATATATATATATATATATATATATATATATATATAATACTACTTTCATAAAACTTAAAGAATGTAGCTTCCAAATTTGCATTGTTTTCATTTATTACAATCAAAATTACAGGCTGTGCTATGACGATCCGCGCAGAATTCATCTGTCTTAGTCTCTTCCATAACTTCAAATTCCTCTTAAATTCAAATGAAAGCACTTTGGAATAGACTAATAAAACTTACACACAAAAACATCATCATCATCATCATCATAACAACAACAACAACAACAACAACAACAACAACAACAACAATGACAACAACAACAAAAACAACGACGACAACGACGACAACGACAATAAGAACAACAACAACAACAACAATGACGACGACGACGACAACAACAACAACAACAACAACAACGACAATGACAGCAACAACAACAACAACGACAACAACGACAACAACAACGACAACAACAATAATAACAACAACAACCAACAACAACAACAACGATGATGACAACAACGACGACAACAACCACAACAACAACAACAACAACGACAACAACAATAATAACAACAACAACAACAACAACAACAACAACAACAACAACAACAACACAACGACAACAATAATAATAATAATAACAACAACAACCACAACAACAACAACAACAACAACAACAACAACAACAATGACAACAAGGACAACAACAACAACAACGACAACAACAACAACAACGACAACAACAACAACAACGACAACAACAACAACAACGACAACAACAACAACAACGACAACAACAACAACAACGACAACAACAACAACGACGACCACAACAACCACAACAACAACAACAACAACAAAAATGACAACAACAATAATAACAACAACAACAACAACAACAATAACAACAACGACGACGACGACAACAACAATAATAATAATAATAATAATAATAATAATAATAATAATAACTTATGCTGATTCTCTATTCCATAATAAGCAAAATTGAATTACGACACCATGACGAAATAAGTAATCTTTGTCTTTCTATCGTCTGTATTTGTTCCAAGCAATAAATAAATATTAATTACTAAGATTAAAAAGCCAGGCTTAAATTGATTTTGGCTTCACAGCTTCAATGTCAAATCTAGCATCTCTGAACCAAAAACCCTATTGTTGCCATCACTGTATCTTTCAACAGCTGGGATATTTTTCTGCAACTGATCAATCAACGGCTTAGTGAAGCGATCACTGCTACTGCTAGAAAGTTGCTGCTGAATCCGAACTGCCTGTTGCCCAAAAACACTATGTGGCTGGAGCTGTGGCCCAAACACCAAGTTTTTCCTTGAAAGATTCGTTGGAGGCACTGGCCATGGCCCCTGATGATTCAGAAGGCTTTGAGGATTGGGGAAGAGAAAAGGGTTCCTAATAATTTCTTGTGCAATACGGCCAGAATGAATTGGTGGTTGAGTTGGTGGCGGTGGAGTTTGTAAAGTAAAATTGTTATAAAAATTAGGGTTTGTAGCAAATTGGTTGATGAGTTCATTTTGCCTTCTGGCGGCAGCAGTTTCATTGTTAACCATATGAGTTTCAATATGGTTTATGAGAGAATGTGTGCTTAAAAACACTTTGTTACAAATTCGACAAGCGATTTGTTGTTGTTGTGTTTTAGGAAAAGGGCATTTCCGGGCGTGATTATTATCCAGTAATTCATGCACGTTGCCTTGCCTCATGTTCCAAACAAAGCTAGCCATGTATAAGAAATTAATTTTAATGAGCTATTGAAACTGAAGATGAAAGAGTTTATTGCTTGCAAAGAAAGCAAAAGAGAAACATGCATGAATGGCTTAGGCTGCTAGGAACTTATAGGCAAATTGCTTCTTGTAATTTGATGCCTTCGCATAGGGAGCATTAAATGTTGCTGCCAGGTGTTTAATAGTTCTATAAAGAAATGTTTCAATACTTTAATGCTAATTATTTTTTTGTCACTATAAAAGTCAAGTAAATAACAGCTAATTTGGGGAAGAGGGCTAAATAAAGTGACCACATCTGCAAATGCTAATTGTTTTTTTAGTAGAAAACCAACATTTATCATAAATTTTCATGAGTAGATTAAGGAAATGACACGAAGAATATTACATGTGCATTCTTATAATTTCAATGTCATTAAATTTTTTCATATCTGGTATCTAGTCGTGAGATATTTTACCATAAATGAAAAGAAGAATCATTTTGACTATGGTAACATTAATTCATGGTAAATGCAATGACTTCAAATAAATTGACAGGTCAATAATAGCACATATATATCTCGGAATTTTAAGTAATATAATTACCAACTGTATTGACTTCCGTAATAAATTACATTAGTTTAGTTAAGGTTAATTAACGGTAAAGAAAATGTTATTCTAGGTGTCTAATTTTAAATTCCTGAAACTCTTTTGATACACATTTAACCACAATTCATTGATGGATGCGGTATCATTATTGCTCTTTAATATAAGAGTAATTATATATATACTTATGAAATTGGAATACACGACATGTATTTCAGACGATATGGCACAAGAAGTGCCATTTATTCATTAATGTAAGATAATATAAAAAGTCAATTATTACAAAACGTATGCATAGCTCCTTGATTTGTAACACATCATTACTGTTAATCTAAAATCACAATTTTAAGTATGGTATTTGAATTCTGATCTCTTTATAAGGTTTAATTTGATTAGTAAGTATTTGATTAAAAAAAAATAATCTAAACCTTACACTTTTATAAAAATACGAGTTGAACAACAAACTAGTTGAAAACACTTGATCAAAGTGATTGATCAAGCCAAAGATCAACCAATCTTAATAAAACTATCAAGACCAATCATGATCAATTTCAAATGAATCAACAGAAATGATCGGAAAATGAATAATTAGTACGGAAAATGTTAAAACCAACACAGAGAACTAACAAAGTAAAAAGTACACATGTTCTTGTCTCGAGAACAAGCATAAAAAACTCTCTTTATTTGCATAAATTGGACCATATCGCAAGAGGAGATTACAAAATCAGTCATTAACTGTCTCTCAGTCACAACATATCAGCTTGCAAATGAGCTCCATTTGTCACCTACTTTTACTGGTCTAGTCAACACCAGTCAAACTAACTCTTGCTCCGGTTTCCAGCTCGAGCCACTCTCATTTCGATAGTTCGCTTTTTCATTTTTTTTCCCCATCAGTACTAGCAAATCTTATTGAACTAATAATGAACTAATGCAATATGTTAATCGAACCGAACCGGTTTTAAAATTCGTCTGGACCAGGCGAATCATTTGGGTCAATCAAATAACTTTTTTTTTCTTTTCTCCTTCCTTAAAACGTAGGGTAATTGATGTTGTTTTGTAAGTGAATATTCATGGAGAACATGTTTCTATCTAAGGTTGACGGCACTCTCCACATAAAGAAAATTGAGTTGTAGGGATGTTCAAAATGACAAAACTCTTCGTGAGGAATGAGATAGCCTAATCTATTTGGGCTAGTGAGGGGTAATCAAAATAAAGTTGATGCAGTCTATAGTGGATATATAAGTTTTATACTTTTATTATCGTACTTATAAGTTGAAGTTAAATGCCAATGAATGCATAGCTAAGTTATAATAAATCCCTAATGTTTCTCCAATAACTTTCAATCTATGCAAAAATCATATGTTCATATCTATATATTACCAGTTCACCTTTATGATAAATTTAGATGATAGATTTTCATTTCAAATACTGCATTTATACAAAACTAAAAGTAGAAAATTATTTAATATTCTCTATATAGGTTTATCGTTTCTTCATTAATTCTTTTAATTCAAAACAACTAAATAAGGTGTTTCAGATAACACACAGTCATTTAAAACATTTAAAATATGAAGAAAACAGTGATTTAAATAGTTAAATTAATTTAATTATAAAAATACGAAATTATATTACCACTAAAAGATAATAATGATGTTGGTAGAGAAGAGGAAATCAAGGAGTGATTGATTTGCCAAATAATATGGAAGATTGACAGTGATTGCCCAAATATCATGGAAGATTGACAGTGATTGACAGCTCCCATTCTTGTTGCAGTGAACCGTTACTACCTTCCAACTTTTGATTCATGTAATTGCTTTATATACTGGATTGTTATTAACTTTCCAACACATGAATAAGAAATATATCTTCTACTCTTCTCCCGTGCATGTAGGTTGCTTCCGTGGCACCGAAGCACGTAAATTATTGAGCATTGTGTTGATATTTTCATATTACATTTTGCTATAATTTTGCTATATGGTATCAGAGCAGGCAAATTGAGGTAATTTTTTTCTTAAACCATTTTTTTAATCTGTTGGTCTAATGGCTGAAAGCGATCCAAATCCTAGTTTGAAACTCTCTTCAGTTGCTTTAAATGGTTTGAATTATGTTCCTTGGTCAAGGGCTGTTACTTTGTCTCTTGGAGGAAAAAGGAAATTAGGTTACACTAATGGTAACTCTGTTTGTCCGGATTCTAAAGATCCAAAATATGAAGATTGGATTGCTAATGACCAACTTGTTAGATCTTGAATTCTCAATTCCATGGAGCCTCATATTGCAGAAATTTTCACATTTTCTAATTCCTCAAAAGAATTATGGGATTCTATATCTGAATTATATGGTAGCAACAATAACAGTGCACTTGTTTTTTAATTAAAATGTGAAATCGTTGTAGCTGAGCAAGGTGATAAAACCTTTAGTGAGCATTTAGGTTATCTTAAAAAGTTATGGGATGAACTAAATATGTATCGTCCATTTACTGTTAACCCTATAGTGCTGCAGCAAAGAGTGGAAGAAGACAAAATTTCTTACTTAGTAGTTTGAAGCCAGAATATGAAAATCTAAGAAGCAACATTCTCATGGCCCCAAAGCTTCCTTCTTTTTCCATTGTTTGTCAAACTATTCAACGAGAAGAAACTCGTAAGAAGACCATGAATGCTGATGTGAAAGTTACTTATGAAAAACCAGAATCACATACACTTGTGGCTGAAAAAAATGACAGAAAGAAGAAGTACGGGAAGAACAATCGCAATAAAAGAAAAAGGGAAAGTTACTATTGTGACCATTGCGGAAAAAATGGACATACAAAGGATCGATGCTGGGATTTGTATCCACACCTCAAGACTGGTCCAGATAAAAATAAGAAGGACCATGTTGCTGTTGCAGATACCTCAATCTCAATGAATCAGCTCAGTCATCTCCTTCAACAAATTAGTAAGTCCATGTCATCTGAAATTAGTCAGACCACTTCGACTAATGTTTCAAGTAATCTACAAGTTTATTTTACTTCTTCCTGTAATACAAATTCCTAGATAATTGATTCTAGAGCCACAGATCACATGACCAATAATCCTAGTCTTGTGCATGACTTTATTCCTATAAACCATAAACATGAGGTATCTATTGCAAATGGAGCTACTGTTCCAGTATCTGGAAATGGAAAAATAAATTTTTTTCCTCAAAGTTCCACCTCCAAAGTTCTTGTTGTTCCTTCATTTCCAGTACAACTTTTATTGGTTGGAAAAATCACTAACTCTTTAAATTGTGATGTTATTTTTTCTCCACCATCCGTTATATTTCAGGATCGAAAAACGAAGAAGATGATTGGTGAGGGAATTTATTCACATGGGCTGTATTTGCTAAACACAACTGATAAAGCTTGTCATACAAAAAATGAAGAAGACCTTATCTTACACAAATGACTTGGACACCCTTCAGATCACATTTTATCAAGCCTTTTTCCTTCTATTTCTATTACCTCTAGTGCTTGTGATGTTTGCCAATTTTCAAAACAAACTCATTTACCTTTTAATAAATCTTTATCTGTGTCTTCTAAGTCATTTGAGCTGATTCATTCTGATTTATGGGGCCCTGCACCTGTTGATTCTTATGATGGATACAAATATTTTGTCTTGTTTATTGATGATAAATCTCATGCTACTTGGTTATACTTATTGAAATCAAAGACAGAGGTGATATTTGTTTTTCAAGAATTCCATAACATGGTGATTAATCAATTTGATGCCAAGATAAAATCTTTCAGGACTGATAATGGAACTGAATATACCAGTGGTCTATTTTCTAAATATCTTCGCAACCATAGGATTCTTCATGAAACTAGTTGTGTGGGTACGCCACAGCAGAATGGCATGGCAGAAAGGAAAAACAGACATATTCTAGAAACTGCAAGGGCTTTGATGTTTCAAATGAATGTTCCAAAGAATTATTGGTCACATGGTGTTCTAACGACAATATATCTAATTAATCGTCTTTCTAGTCAAGTTCTTGAATTTAAGTCTCCCTTGGAAGTCTTAAAAAATCAGAAGCCGAATATTTCTCATTTGCGAGTTTTTGGCTGTGTCTGTTATGTTCATCAACAAGCTATAAATCGTGATAAATTGGACCCTCGAGCAGTTCGTTGTGTATTCTTTGGATACTCTTCAACAAAAAAGGGCTATATGTGCTATAATATGACCACTTGAAAGCTTATTATCTCCTGGGATGTGGAATTTGTTGAGTCAGAGTCATTTTTTCAACCACAAGATGATAACAAAATTCAATCTCAGGGGGAGTGCTTATCTAATTTGGTTCCACTACCAACAATTACAAGTGATGACACTTGTTTAAATAATGAAGCTCAACAGAGTCCTTATTTGAGTAACGGTGGTCAACAAATTAAAGAATCTACAAGTTCAGCACCTGTTGCTATAGCCCCTTTATCTACCACAGATAATACATTTGTACCTCTATCTCAACAGCCCTAACGCATATCAGAAAGGCAGGTTCATCCACAAGAAAAAATGAAGGATTTTTTCACTTATCATGTGATCTCTTATCTCATGCAGGCTTACTTGACATACGACATGATGAAGTCTTCTCATTCGATCTTTCTTGCAGCAATATCCAATAATCGAGAGCCAAAAACTTTTAAAGAAGCTAACTCCAATTCCATTTGGAGACAAGCAATGCACGAAGAGCTACAAGCCCTTGATGAGAACAAGACATGGAACATTGTTAAGCTACCACATGGAAAGAAAATTGTTGGCTGTCGTTGGATATACAAAATAAAGTACATAAGTGATGGGACCATTGAAAGACATAAAGCAAGATTGGTTGCTAGAGGATTTACTCAAACTTATGGAGAAGATTATAAAGAGACCTTCGCTCCAGTTGCAAAAATGAATACTTTTCGAGTGCTTGTATCTCTTGCAGTGAATGAAAACTGGAGACTATACCAGATGGATGTAAAAAATACTTTCCTTCATGGAGAGCTTGAAGAGGAAGTTTATATGAGAATACCTCCTGGCCATCCAAAAGAATCATAACTTGGCTTGTATGCAAATTAAACAAAGCATTATATGGGCTAAAACAATCACCACGAGCTTGGTATGCAAAGTTGAGTTCAGTTTTCATGATGAATGGATTACAAAGAAGTGCTGCAGATTCTTTATTATTTGTCAAAAAGGGCATCTCTGGCATTACAGTTGTTTTGGTCTATGTTGACGATATTGTAATTACAGGAAATGACCATGAAGAAATATCAAAGCTCAAAGCACTTTTGCACAGAAAGTTTGCTATCAAGGATCTTGGCATTTTGAAGTACTTTTTGGGGATAGAAGTTGCTTACTCAACCAAAGGCATTTTTCTTAATCAACGAAAGAATGTGCTAGACTTATTACAAGACAGCAGAAAATTAAGGGCAAAACCAGTAGAGACACCCACAGAGACTGCAAGTAAGCCTGATGATGAAGGGGAACCATTTCCTAATGTTTTTCAATATCAAAGATTGGTTGGCAGATTAATCTATTTGACAATTACTCGCCCAGATATTTCCTATGTTGTAAGCTTGGTTAGTCGATTCATGCATGCACCTAAGGTTCAATACATGGATGTAGTAAATATAATTTTACGTTATCTAAAATGATCACCAGGAAGGGGGATATGGATGCGCAATAATGGCCACACTTCTATCTATGCTTATACAGATACTGTCGATCTACAACAGGATATTGCATTTTTATTGGAGGAAATTTGGTCACATGAAAGAGTAAGAAGCAAAATGTTATGGCTAAGTCTAGTGAAGAAGCAAAATATCGTGCTATGTCTACTACTACTAGTGAAATTATTTGGTTGAGAGCCTTATTGAAGGACTTAAGCTTCCCTACAACATAATCAACTCGATTATTTTGTGATAATCAGGTTGTTATACACATTGCTACTAATCCAGTATTTCATAAGTGAACAAAGTATATTGAAGTAGACTGCCACTTCGTTCAAGAAAAAATGGTAGTTATTATAATTTGTACCCCATTTATTTCTAGTGATCTACAACTAGCTGATATTTTTACAAAAGGCTTAACAACATCCAGATTTTAAGAGATATTGTTCAAGTTGGGCTCCATCGATATTTTCGCACCAACTTGAGGGGAAGTGTTGGTGGAGAAGAGGAAATCAAGGAATGATTGATTTGCTAGATATTATGGAAAATTGACAGTGATTGCCCAAATATCATGGAAGATTGACAGTGATTGCCAGCTCCCATTCTTGATGCAGTGGGCTGTTACTACCTTCCAACTTTTGATTCATGTAATTGTTTTATATACTGAATTGTTATTAACTTTCCAACACATGAATAAGAAATATATCCTTAACTCTTCTCCCATGCATGTAGGTTGCTTCCGTGGCACTGAAGCATGTAAATTATTGAGCATTGTGTTGATATTTTCATATTACATTTTGCTATAAATGCACATGATGATAATGGCGTTATGCTAGTTAACTTGGTTTATTAGTGTTGCTTCTCCTTGTTGTCAGCGTTAATTCGGTTTTGGCTAGGTTCTAAACTTTTCAAACTGAATTGATCTGACTTTAGAAAAATGAACTCGATTAAGCTACAAATTTTTGAATGGTTCCTAATGTCGGTTTGGTTTGATAGTCAACCAAAGGCCATACCAAATTGATTGACTCTAAACAAAATTAAAACCAAAGTGAATTGATGGCCAAAACTCTCAGTCCAGCTTATTTATTTCGCAAGTAATATTTGCCAACCCTTACCTTTCTTTTATAACTATGTCTTAATGGACTATGTCATGTTAAAATAATTTTTTTCCTACAGATTAAAAAAATATGAGGAAATATGTGAAATGTCAAGATTTATGTTTATTTGAATTAATAGTTTTGTTCGCTTGTTCAACAAAACAAAAAGAGTATTAAAATCAATAGATTAAAATCAACAAAAGAGTTAATAATTGAATCAAATCACAATCATCCCTAGAACAAATAAAAAACTGAAGAGAAAAATTAAAACATATTACAAACGACTATAAACTAACAACACTAAAAACAACATTAAAAAACACTAACAAGGACAATAACAATATTGACCCCAGAACAACAAACTGATACAACTTGTATCTTTCTTTATTTTTAATTAGCTTCTTTAATTGCACTAATAATTTGATTCCAATAATAGAAATTTGAAGAGCATCAGTGCACATCCACCATCTTCACAATCCTCAATGTTACTTTTAAAGACCTAAAGTCAAGTCAAGATTGATAGATCCATCATCTATACAAGCAGCTGGATTGTTATTTTCCTCATGATAATCAGAGTTCAAATCAATTTAATTTGGGCTACAGTGTTGCGGAAGCGTGTGGTTGAGCAATTACAAATATTCTGGTGACTGTGACTTTTTGATAAATATAAATGTGACAAATAAATGCAAAGAAAATAGGACACAATAATTTACATGGTTCGGCGTAATGCCTACATCCACGAGCAAAGACTGGAAGATAATTTTACTAACAAATAGGAATTTATAAAAGTGGGAAAGACTCTCAAAACCCAATAATTCAATACACCCAATTAGAATCTCACTAGAACACTCAAGTTGAAACTCTCTCAAATTTCTCAAATTACTTCACTTGCAATTGCTCTCAATTCTCTCAATTTTGGGACATCTAACTCTTTTGAGATGAAGCTCAATTTATAGTGTATATGTAACCTTGAGTTTCAACAAGACAAACCACTATCCTTGAAATTTGCCACCACATTGAGCTGGAACTCGCAATGCATACATTAAAGTCATGCATATTTGTCAAACAATTGCATGTGCAATTTGTTGCCACCTTCAATTTTCAACAACAAAGCTAAAATTTTCAAACAATTTTATTGTCATCTTCATGTTTCAATAGTTGGCAATTTGTCTTTAATAAATTTCCATATTCAAGTAAAAAAGTTAACAATTCTCCACCTTGACTTGAATACTGCTAGACTCCATGTACATCAAATCATCTTCCAATCTCTGTCTTCTCCAACTATTTTTAAACTTATAGGATATTGATCAAGTTTAGACAATGCTCAAACTTGATCGCCGTCACTACCTTGGTCAACATATCTGCGGGATTCTCTACAGTCTTGATTTTCTGAAGAAGAATCTTTCCATCATCAACAATTTCCCGCACAAAGTGAAATCGTACGTCAATATGCTTCGTACGTGCATGATAAACTTGGTTCTTTGTTAAGTGAATAGCACTTTGACTGTCGCAATATACATTAATGTGCTTCTGTACCAATCCTAAGTTTTCAAGCAAGCCTTGTAACCAAATAACCTCTTTAACATCCTCTGTAATTGCCATGTACTCGGCCTCTGTGGTCGACAGTGCAACTGTAGACTGTAGTATAGATTTCCAACTGATTGGCCTTGTAGCAAAAGTAAATATATATCCAATGGTTGACCATCGTTTGTCCAAATCAACAGCATAATCAGAATCAACGTACCCGATCACACCTTGACCAAGTGTATTATCTCGCTCAAACAGTAAACCAACTTCCACGGTCTTCTGAATGTACAGTAGAGTCTATTTCACAGCTTGCCAAAATCCTTTACCAAGATTATGCATATACCTGCTCATTATACCAACTACATGTGAAATGTCAGGCCTTGTACACACCATTGCATATATAAAGCTACTCACTACATTTGAATACAGAACTTGTAATATGTAATCTCGTTCTGCATCTGTTGAAGGAGATAGTTGTGCAGAAAGCTTGAAATGAAAAGCCAACATTGTACTAACAGATTTTGTCTGCTCAGTCATGCCAAACTGTTGTAATACCTTTTTCAAGTATTGCTTCTGAGACAAACTGACTTTGCCGCGAGCGTTATCTCTGCATATCTCTGTGCCAAGAATCTTCTTAGCTTCACCTAGATCTTTCATCTCAAATTCTTGATTGAGTTGTGTTTTCAAACTTATCAATCTCATCTTTGCTCTTAGATGATATTAGCATATCATCAATATACAAGAGCAAATTTATGAAGGATCCCTCTTATAGCTTGCGAAAATACACACAATAATCAAATTTATTTCTTGTGTACCTTTGCCCTTTCATAAACCGATCAAATTGCTTGTACCAGTACCTTGGAAATTATTTCAATCCATCTGACTGAGTCATATAGATTTCCTCTTCCAAATCGCCATGTAAAAATGCAGTTTTTACATCAATCTAAACTAGTTCAAGATCAAATTGCGCAACTATGGCTAGCAAAATTCGAATAGATGAGTGTTTCACAACTGGAGAAAATACCTCATTGTAGTCTATTCCGTCTTTCTAAGCATAACCCTTCGCTACCAATCTAGCCTCGTAAATTTTATTTTACAAGAAAATCCTTCATTCTTTGCATATACTCATTTGCACCCAATTGCCTTCTTTTCCTTTGTCAGTGTAACCAATTCCTAAGTTCCATTTTTATGAAGAGATTGCATTTCTTCATTTATTACTAGCTTCCACTGTACACTTTCAAGGCTACTTATTGTTTCCTTATAAGTAGAATGATCATCATCATCTACACTTGGAAGTGCATAGGCCACCATATCAACAAAACAAGTAGGTTTGCGAATCTCCCTTCGTCGCCTTCTATATGCAATTAAATCTTGTTGCTATGAATTTTCTGGGGTCAGAACCTCTTCATCATCCTCGGTCAATAGAGAATCACTATATGTCTCCTCAACACCGGCTAGATTATCTTTGACCTTTTCAAACTCCACCTGCTGCAAAGTGCTATTGGTCTTGTCATCCTCTTGAAAAAATTTTTGTTTCAACATGGTTGATTCATCAAAAGTCATATCTCTGCTGAAAATAATATTCTTTGCAATAAGACCCCAAAAACGGTATCATTTTACTCCATTAGTTCTACCTATTAACAATGCTTTCTTTGTTCTTGGGTCTAACTTAGATTCTTTTACATGATAATAGGCAATGCAACAAAAAAAATATAAAGAATCATAATCAGTAGCAGGTTTACCAGCCCACATCTCTATGGGTGTTTTGCCCTCAATTGCAGCTGATGGCAAATGGTTGATCAGATGGCACTCATATACAATTGCCTCAGCCCAAAACTCTTTGTCTGATTCAACATTGGACAACCAACCCCGAACTTACTCCAGTATAGTCTGGTTCATGCATTATGCCACCCCGTTCTGTTGTGGTGTACCTCGAATAGTGAAGTGTCACACAATGCCCTCATCTTGGTATATTTGTAGAAATAGATCATTCTTGTACTCACCACCATTATCTGAGCGAAATCTTTTAACCTTTCGACCAGTCTGAGTCTCAACAATTTTCTTCCATTTCAAAAATATGTCCAAAACTTCATTTTTGCTCTTCATCAAATACACTCACACATTTCTTGAATAATCATCAACAAAAGTAACAAAATATTGCATACCTCTTAAAAAGTTGTTTTAGTAGGTCTCTACACATTACTGTGAACATAGTTCATAATTCTTTTTGTATCGTGATTTACTGAACCAAACTTTACCCTTGTCTACTTGCCCAGAAAACAATGTTCACAAAATTTCAATTTACAAGAATTTGCACCTTTCAATAAATCTTATTTCACCAAAGTCTACAATATTTTTCACCAGCATGTCCCAAACTCATATGCCACAACTTAGTTGCTTCTGAATCTGCATCTTTTCCAGAAACTATTGATATTGTTCCAATAATAGTAATTCCCTGAAAATAGTACAAGTTATTTTTTCTTGTGCCTTTCATCACTGTCAGTGCCCGAACTACTACCTTCAACAATTCATCTCTCAAAGTAATTGTAAGCCCTTTAAATTCTAGGAATCCTAATTAGATGAGATTTTTCAACTGGATTGAACCTATTCCCATGGTTTTACAAGTATTTTCATTGCCCATAAAAATAATTCCACCGCCTAACTCTTGAAAGATAGAAAACCAGTCCTTGTCAGGACACATATGATAAGTACAACCCAAATTCAAAATCCACTCATTTGAATGACATGTCAACGTCATACCCACCAGACTAAGTCTGACTCGTCTTCATGCTCTGCTACACATGCATCAGAAATAGCCTTGTACTTTTGTAACTTAGGACAATTCTTTTTCCAATGTCCTTTCTCGCGACAAAAAATACATTCATCTTTAGCAGGCTTTCCTTTATACTTGCTTCCTTTTTCAGGTTTGCGGCTTTGTGACATTATCCTTCCCATAAAGCAAAATTGTGGTGAGATGATCATATTCATTAGGAAGGGAATTCAACAGCAGTAATGTCTTGTCTTCATCTTCAAATTTCTCATCCATATTTAACAAATTTGTTAATATCTTGTTAAATGAGTTCACATGGTCATTCATCAACATGCTAGGTGCATATGTGAATCGATAGAGTTTTTTCTTCATATAAAGCCTATTTTCAAGGTTTTTCTTCATGTACTTTTCTTCCAGTGTCTCCCATAATTTCTTTGCTGATATCTCCCTCATGATAGAGTACTTCTGATCTTTAGTCAGACATAAGCGAATAGTACCACATGCCTGTCTATTAATCTTTATCCACTCATTTTCATCCATCTTGTCAGGTTTTTCTTCAAGAGCGACATCTAACTCTTGTTGACATAAGATATCCAACACCTCACATTGCTACATACCAAAATTATTGATACCATCGAATTTCTCCACTTCAAACTTTGCATTAGTCGTAGTACTCCTTACAGATAAAGACGACGACGATGCCTTTGCCATCCTTCTTAACTCAAATGATTAGTGCTGTCAATAACTATTTACACTCTAAAAATAGCCTCTATGATGTTAATTTCACATGAATAAATGCACCAGAAAAGTTCCAGGAGAATGGAGGGGTCACAACGGACGCACTTAAAACTCAGACACTTTAGGCTCTTATCGCCTTGTTGACAGAACTTTCCTAGACATGTAAAAATACACACTACTTACGGAAGCGTGTGGTTGAGCAATTACCAATATTCTAGTAACTGTGACTTTTGAAGAAATATAAATGTGATAAATTAATGCAAAGAAAATAAGACACAATAATTTACATGGTTCGGCATAATGCCTGCATCCACGAGTAAAGACTAGAAGATAATTTTACTAACAAATAGGAATTTACAAAAGTAGGAAAAACTCTTAAAACCCAATAACTCAATACACCCAATTGGAACCTCACTAAAACACTCAAGTTGAAGCTC
Source organism: Citrus x changshan-huyou (assembly GCA_039657385.1). Classification (NCBI taxonomy): domain Eukaryota; kingdom Viridiplantae; phylum Streptophyta; class Magnoliopsida; order Sapindales; family Rutaceae; genus Citrus; species Citrus x changshan-huyou. The sequence goes on along the minus strand of CM077555.1, from coordinate 5,945,512 downwards.
TCTCAAATTTCTCAAATTGTTTCACTTGCAATTGCTCTCAATTTACTCAATTTTAGGACATTTAACTCTCTTGAGATGAAGCTGAATTTATAGTGTATATGTAGCCTTGAGTTTCAACAAGACAAGCCACTATCCTTGAAATTTGCCACCACGTAACACGTTGAGCTGGAACTCGCAATGCATGCATTGAAATCATGCATATTTGTCAAATAATTGCATGTGCAATTTGCTGCCACCTTCAATTTTCAACAACAAAGCTAAAATTGTCAAACAATTCTACTGTCATCTTCATGCTCCAATAGCTGGCAATTTGTCTTTAATAAATTTTCATATTCAAGTAAAAAATTCAACATACAGGTTGATTTAGCTTATTAGCAATAAAAGCATTAGCACTAGCCACACTAATCATGGTACCATCATTAGTAGGAGGAGGTAAATTTTGTATGCACGGGACTGGAATAACAACTAGCTTTATCTGTTGGTCTGTATATTATTTCTATGAGTACTCAAAATAGCAATTGGTGGCAGTGAGAATGATTGAGGATGAAGATGTTGGTTTTGGCTAGGGATATCAAAACCAAACATCATTTGAGCTTCAAGAGCTGCTTGGTTCTGAACACGAATGAAGTCATTTTGAAAATTCATAAGTTCTTCTCCTCCAATGTGAGTTTGATAGTGGTTTATAGGAGCAGTAGAGCTAGCGAAGACTCGTTGACATACTATACAATGCTCTTGAAGTGGGTTAGGGTTTGAATGACGAGTTGGTGGAGCTTGGTTGAAACCATCCTGGTTTCCATTGCCAAACATGATTGTAGATTTGGTGGGTATAAGCAAAGCGGATGGCAAAGATGGAAAAAAAAAAAAAGAGAAAAGAAAGCAAGAAATTAAAAAGACTAGCAAATGAGAAGTTGGTAGCTGAAGAAAGAAAGAAGGTGATGTATTTTATAGAGTACATATGTTATTACCATATTTATAAGTTAAGCGCCAATGAATGCATTGCTAAACTATTATAGAATCTTAACATTTCTCTAACTTTCAATCTATGCGGCAGGATAGAATGTTGTTATTATCAATTAAACTAGATGAAAAATTTAAGGGATAGGTTTTCATTTTAAATATTGCATTTTTACGATAAGTAAAAGTGAAAAATTATTTAAAACTCACTGAACAAGTTTGTTGTTTTTTATATTAATTATTTAATACAAAACAAAATAAGGTTATATAAAATAAAGACATAGAGAGAGAGAGAGAGAGAGCCAAATAAGTCATTCTAGATAATGCACAATCAACTACAATTATTGAAAACGTAAAGAAAAAAGTTATTTAAATAGCTAAATATATAAAAAAAAATCTTAAAAGATATTATCACTAAGAGATAATAAGGTACTTGAAGATAATTGTGTTATGGTAGTTAAGTTTTTTTAATTTTATAAGTGATTATTTAAATCAATCAACCCTATTCATGCAAAAATTAGTTGTATCGTAGAAGCTTATTACTCAAAAGTTAATGTTGGTTATTACTCAAAAGCTAATTTTGGAGTGGAGAACTATCTAATATTTATATTATTTCTTAACTATATATTATAAGTTAACAGAGAACTAATATTTTGTGTCAGTGGGATTATCTTAAAGATAAAATAAACTTAAAGTGGTCATATTACTAAATAGGAAAAACTTGAAGGAGCCCAAACATATAAATTTCATAGAAATAAGGTAAATTTCATTAAAACCCCTTATTTTTGAAAAAACAAATGGTGAACACCGCATAATTCTACGCTTATTATTGTCCAGTGAAGAACCTAGATTTTGATATGCTGGTGCCATTATAGAGAAAATATTAAGATTAACGTTTCTAACAACTTTTGATCTAGATGCAGAAGAATTGAATATTCATATCTATTATCAGTTAATCTTAATGAAAAGTTTAAAGATAGATTTTCTACTGCATTTATATAAAAAAATAAAAGTTAATATTATTTAAAAATCACAACATAATATTTTTTGTTTCGTTTATTAAATCTTTTAATTTAAAAGAACTAAATAAAGTAATAGTGAAAAATCATAGTTCTATACAACACTCAATGGACAATCTAAAATAAGAAAAAAAGGATTGAATAGTCAAAGTTCGATCCCCCTCCAGTGAAATTAAGTTATAGTCCAGTGTTGCGCATTTACAATCCAATTAGTTGCTAATCTAAAAAGAATAAATTGAATAAAATATAACTTCAATAACCATTTTTTCTCTTTTAAATCATTTACAATGTTTTTTTTCTTTTTAATTGAACCTGGCCAACATGAGGGAGATAAAATTAAAGAAAATGAGAAGAAGCTATAGTAAGGGGAACATAGCAGGTTACAAGAGACAATGATATGAATGCAACTATTTTTATAATTCTTAGGTGATGAACATTGAAGCCTTACAAGAACATTGCCCAGTTTAATTTTGATTTGAATGTGATGAAAGAAAATTGAAGAACATCGCCCAGTTTAATTTTCATTTTGACAATTCTTTTTTTCCTTTTTTTGAAACAATTCTTACTTAACAATTTCTATATGTAAAACGAACTAAACTAGTTTAAATTTGGTTCGGTTCGGTTTAATTTGGATCAATCAAATCACCTTTTTTTCTTCCTCAAATGTAGGGTGATTACTGTTGTTTGGTGAGTGAATGTTCATGAAGAATATGTTTCTATCTCTTTGATGGCAGAACTCTTAAATTAGAGAATGACATAATGCAGAAAGCTCAAACCAGCAACACTCATCAGTGGAATGAGAGTGCCTAATCTATTTGGGCTAGGGAGGGGTTCATGCATAACATAATTGATGCATTTTTGTTAACATACATATTTTCATAACATTGATTTTGATGATAACAAACTAGGTTAAAATGTTGGAGATATTAAAATTGGTTAACTTCTTAAAGTCGTATAAAGTTTGTGGGCAAGTTTAAGAATCTGGATAAAAATGGATAACTGTTAATCTTGAAACGACAAACCGATTTTAAAAGGAAAATCATATTGTTCCATTTCTAGAAGATAACAATGAACCGTTTATTGGAAAATGGTTAACCGATTCTAGACATCAAACTCTTTGGAAACGGCAAAACACTTACTGATAACAGCTAACCGATAAATTACAGTTTGCAATCGGTGAACCGTTTAGCACAAATGGCTAGCCAATTATGTTTTGCAGGTCTCTGGAATTAAAAAACAAATCAACACCAAACGGTGATCTGACAATTCAAAATCAGCAAAACGGTAACTTGGACAAAGTCAAAACGATGATTTGACAGCAGTTAACGATGATCTGATTATGCCCAAAAAGTCAATAACGGCTAGTTTTCTCAAAAGGTTCTATCAAATTCAAATTGAAATAGATTCTACATTTATAATTGTTACTGAGAATTCAACCTCTCATGTGCTTTAAAACTTGTGATTCCTTCATTTTGGGCTTTCATTTATAAACACAAATATTATGTGAAAGAAACTATCTGTAATCTTCATTTTTGAGGGATTGTAAGTGTGGGAAACACTTGGATTAAGAGGTTTGGCATAACCTCATATTATAAAGGTTGATTGACACTTTGGAAGTCAATTGTAAAAATTTTGAAAGCCTTAAGGTGTAAGGTTTGGATAATGGAATTCTTAAGCCCGGTGAGCTTGAAGACATGGACGTAGGCGCGGTTTACTGAACCACGTAAAAATCTTGTGTTCAATTATTTTTCCTTTGTCTCTTTACATTTTGATTGTTATGATTTATTTGTTATTTGCATATTTATTTTATTATTTACATTGTGTTTTGATTCAATTTCTTCATAATTTTTAGAAGCCTAATTCACCCACTCTTAGGTTGCTTAGCTAGTATTTCATTTTTATAGTGACTAGGTTTTGTTAACATACTTATAATTTGAGGTTAAGTGCTAACGATTGCATAGGTAAGCTATTATAAACTCTTAATGTTTCTCTAAAAACTTTCAATCCATGCAAAGAAATTGAATATCCAAATCTATTATCAGTCAACCTTATAGAAAATTTTGAAGATTGATTTTCATTTTAGAAATTGCATTTCTACCTAACTAATAGTAGAATATTATTTAATATTCACAAAATATGTTTTCTATTCTTCATTAATTCTTTTAATTCAAAATAACTAAATGATGCATTTCAGATAACACATAATCAACTAGAAAAATTAAAAAATATAAAGAAAAATTAATTTAAATTAATTTAAATATTTAAATTACCTGTTTTGCAGAAGGAAATAGGATCGAAGGATGGATGTGCTTTCAAAATACTTTATTATTAAATACTCAAATTGAACAATTAATGGAGTCGACTTCGTCAGATTTTAAAAGGACTTACCGTTTCTATATTAAATGAATTTACTTTGGAACGCGGTTGATCAAAATTTTAGATCTAAACTGGTACGTGGCGTTGTTTTACTGGATCGATGCAGAACTTAATCTGCCTTTGGACCCAGATCTGACTTAGGACATATCTATATTAAATGAATTGATGAACTACTTTGCTGTAATACTAAAATATTTTAGGGTTTTGTATGAAGAAGGTGTTATACCAGGCCTGTTGGTAATCCCAGTAGGAGAAAGACCGACAGTGTGGTAAACGGGTCTTTCTTTTTAGAGAAACTATGTTTCTTATAAGGCCGCGAAGGTTTCTTATAAGGAAGTTTTCTAAAATCATGAAAGGGTTTCTTATGGCTTTTATACCTGTAATGTTTTTTGTAAGGTTTTGAAGAACACTTACCATTACAGTTTTTGGAAGTGGAAGTTTTAAAGGGGTCATAATTGAATTGCTTGCAGAACCCGCCTAATTCTTGCTTAGATTGCCTAAGCTCTTGTTTTAGACGTTTCTGAAGTTTCAAGTCTTGACAGATCTTTAAACCTTCTTTGTTGACAAAACTGACTAATTCACCATAAGTGAGTTCGTCATAAGGAATACGATTATTAAATTCCTTACCTTTTCTCCCAAAAGGGTAGGTAAACCTGCAAGGAATTTTTCCTTCCAAGTCACATGATTTGCATCATCCCTTAGGAAGAGTCTGGTAAAGAAAGTGGTTTTGTAGTCATTAAAATCACTAAGTTTCCTACACCTCAAGTTGTGTAGTAACTCAGCATTTTTGTCTCTAAGGTGAGAAGGGTCACCTATGAAGTGGAGAGAAATAGTCAATATCAGGGTAGCAACAGCATCCTGAATTGGATTATTGAGATCGTCAAGAATGGGAGCACCATTCTCATCGATTTGGATGGCATTTAAGATGTCTAATTGCTGCAATTTGAGTATTTAATAATAAAGTATTTTGAAAGCACATCCATCCTTCGATCCTATTTCCTTCTGGTATCAGAGCCAACCGTCTCTCTTGGAGATGAAAACGAAGATGATTGTTTCAGAATTTTCTCTCCTTTAAAGCATTGTAAATAGTTCATGTAACTAATTAAAAAAAAAAAAGTAATTATTTTCTTTTCGGGTGGTCCTCTGGACACAAGTGAGAGCGCACATGTCTCTTCACCCGTGTTGTATTTCATTTTGTATTCCAGTATTTGTACAAAGTAGTCTACTATTCAAAGCTACGATCCAAAGATTACTATGCACTCAAAGCCCCGCTACAGTGAACAGTGCAAAGTTCCACATTTTACTGTGCACTCAAAGCCCCGCTACAGTGAACAGTTTACAAAGCCTTATATATAATCCAAGAGGAAGACTTAGACTCCTCACGGGTTTTTATTTTGAGTTTTCATTTATTTCTTCTTTACAATGTTGTTCCAAATCCGAATTCATTTGGATTGGACGGGCTTTAGTAGGTATTTGCTTTTCATCAAAAGAACTCTCCATGATACACAATCATTATTGCTAGATGCAGAGCTATCTGAGTCGAATAGTTCATCAACTTGGAGAGGGTCATCATCGCCTGACCAGGAAGACTCAGATTCAGAAGATTCGACCAGAAGATGGGCTATTTTGGAAAGGATTTCCTCCTCGAGGCCGAGCTCATGGAGTCTCCTGTTCATTTTACAAAAACGTGCAGTATGACCTTTCATACCACAACTTCAGATATCCTTACCCAAAGAACCTTCCAAAAATTAATTTAAATTAATTTAAATATTTAAATTAATTTATAAAAGTACGAAATGATATGATCGCAACAAGAGTAAAAAAAACACTTGAAGATAATGGTGTTAGAGTAGTTAATTCGGTTTGATATTGTTGTTTCTTCTTATTCTTAATTTTAGTTCTATTTTGGTATGGTTATAAACTTTTCAAACCAAACTGAACCAATTTGTAAAAAATGAACCGAATTAACCTGCAAATTCTTGTATAGTTTTTAATGTCGGTTTGGTTTGATGGTGGACTAAAGTTTGTACCAAATTTATCGACTCTAAAAAATCGGTTCAGCTTGTTTAATTTGTTAGTAATTTTGCCAACCCCTAGCTTTCTTTTATAACTATTTCCCAATGGTATATATGTTAAAAAATTTCTTTTTTTTTCTAAATTTGAATAAAAAATTCCTGAGAAAATATGTAAAGGTTTATTTGATCTAACAGTTTTGATCACTTTCTCAATAAGACTAAATGAGTTTGAAAATCAATAGATTAAAATCAACATAAGAGTTAACCATTAAATGAAATTAGAATCATCCTTTAACAAATAATTTTTCTCTTCTATTGAAATTAAAATCAATAGAAGAGAAAAAATTAAAACATTTTACAAATGACTATAAAGTAACATCATTGACAACAACAAGAAGCAGCAATAACAAGGACAATAGGGCAATAAGCAGCAATATCATTAAACAACAAATTGATACAACTAGGATTTTTCTTTTTTATTTTAATTAACATTGCTAATTGCATTGATATTTTGATTATGATAATAGAAATTGAAGAAAATCACTACACATTTGCCTTCTTCACAATTCTCAATTTTACTTTTAAATGCCTAAAGTCAAGTCAATGTTGACAGATCCATCATCTCTACCAGAAATTGGATTGTTATTCTCCTCATGATAATCTGAGTTCAAATCAATTTCATTTGGGATAGCAGCAACTGTAGGCTGATTCAACTGATTAGCAACAATAGCACTAGCACTGGCAGTATTAATCATGGTACCATCATTAGTAGGAGGAGGTAAACTTTGTATACGGCGGACTAGAATAAAAATTGGCTTCATCTGTTGGTCCTGTATATTATTAGTATGAGTACTTAAGCTGGAAATTGGAGGTACCAAGAATGATAGAGGATGAAGATGTTGGTTTTGGCTAGAGATATCAAGACCACACATTCTATATCAAAGCCAAACATTCTATGAGCTTCAATGTTTGCTTGGCTATGAACACGAGTGAATTTGTTCTAGAAATTTATGAGCTCTTTTCCTCTTATATGAGTTTCATAGTGGTTTATAAGAGCCTCGGGGCTAGAGAAGACTTGTCGACATACTACACAATGCTCTTGAACTGGGTTAGGGTTTGAGTTGGTGGAGCTAGGCTGAAACCATCAAGGTGCCCATTCTAGACATGATTATGGATTTGATGGGTATAAACAAATGGGATAGCAAAGAGGGGGAAAAATATTGGAATTTTATTGGTATTTTAAAATACTAATTTCCCACTTTGGAGAGAAGTGAATGCAATCACTTTTATGTTTAATATGAAATTGGTCATGTGTTTGATTTAATTATAAATTAGAATTGAATAAGTCAAATATATAAATGTAATTTGGATTATTCAAATTGAATTAAATTGTGAGACACATAGATGACTAATTCAAATTATATGAGGAAAGTGGGTGACTAATTCAAATTAAATTAGGAAAATGATTATAGAGGATTTCCCTATATAAAAGAGACATAAAACGTCTTCAAAGAACAAGAACCTCTATTATCTCTCCTCATATTTCATGTTTCCTTCATAATTTTCTTTTATTGTTCTACACTATTGTTTGGAGTGCAACCTTACAACAATAGGGTCATTGAATCCTGGAGATCAATCCGCATTATTTGTATCCTTATTGCTTCGGAAAATCTTTCTAGAGAAGTGGAAATTGGTCTAAAGGACAGTGCATTGCGCACGTCTTGACGAATTTATAATTACTACCATGAATAGTACTAATGAACAGTGTTGTGAATAGTGCTAAATGAATAGTGACGTGAACAGTGCTCGTAAACAATGATCATGAACAGTACCCATAGCTACTATACATTAAGTTTATTCTTCATGATAAAAGTGTTGATTCGGCTGGTTTTGGACTTTACAGAAGTAATATCAACTCATATTTCCAACAAAAAGAAATTAAAAGGACTAGTAAATGAGAAGTTGGTAAGTGAAGAAAGAAAGAGGGGTGATGCATTTTATAGTGTACAAATTTTTATTATCGAATTTATAAGTTGAGTTAAGTGCCAACAAATGCATAGCTAAAGTTATTATAAAATATTAATGTTTCTCTAATAACTTTCAATCTATGCAGAAGGGGATAGATCTATTATCAATTAAACTTTATGAAAAATTTAGGGGATAGATTTTCATTTTTAAATTTCACACTCACAGGATACTTAAAAGTGGAAAATTATTTAAAACTCACTGAATCAGTTTGTCGGTTTTTCATTAATTCTTTTAATTCAAACGAACTAAATAATTTTATATAAAAAAGAGAGAAAGAGAGAGAGCTAAATAAGGCGTTTCAGATAACGTACAGTCAACCAGGACAATTAAAAAATGTAAAGAAAAAAGTTATTTAAATAGCTAAATTTATATAAAAAAAAACTTTTTTGATATTACCACTAAGAGATAATAAGTTACTTGAAGATAATTGTGTTATGGCATTTTTTTTAATTTTATAAGCATTTTTTTTTAATAACGCACAATCAACCATACTCATGTAGAAAATGATTACATGATAGAAGCGTATTACTCAAAAGATAATTTAGGAGGGGAGAACTATCTATTATTTATATTATTCCTTAACTCTATATTCTAAACTAATTGATAACTAAGATTTTGTGTTGATGGGTTATCCTAGAGATAAGATAAACCTAAAGTGGTAGTAATATTAAATAAGAAAACTTGAAGGAGCCCAAACTTATAAATTTCATAGAAATAAAGTAAATTTCATCGAACACCCTTATTTTAAAAAAATGATCAACGGCACATAATTCCACTCTTATTAATATCTAGTGACAAAACCAAGATTTTGATACGTTGGTGCCATTATGGAGAAAATATTAACATTATTTTTCTAACAACTTTTGATCTAAATGAAGAAGAATTGAATATTCATATCTATTATTAGTTAGTCTTTATGAAAAATTTAAAGGATAGACTTTCTACAGCATTTATATAAAAAATAAAAGTTAAAATTATTTAAAAATCACAACATAATTTTTTTGTTTCGATCATTAAATCTTTTAATTCAAAAGAACTAAATAAAGTAATTGTGAAAAATTATTAAAAACTTGCAAGTTAAAAAAGTTATCTGTTTCATTTACTAAATCTTATAATTCATAGCTATTAAATATGTGCAGTTCTATATAACACTCAACGGACAATCTAAAAAAAAAAAGAAAAAAAGAATTAAATGGTCAAAGTTTCATCCCCCTCCAACGAACTTAAGTTATAGTCTAGTGTTGTACATTTACGATCCAATTAGTTGCTCATCTAAAAAGAATAAATTGAATTAAATAAAACTTCAGTAACTATTTTTCTCTTTTAAATTATTTACTGTTGCTTTTTTCTTTTTAATTGAACCTGGCCAATATGAGGAAGATTAAATTAAAGAAAGCGAGAAGAAATTACAGTAAGGGGAACATCGCAACTTTACAAGAGACAACGACATCGAATGCAACTACTTTTATAATTCTTAGGTGATGAATATTGCAGCCTTACAAGAACATCACACAGTTTAATTTTAATTTGATTGTGATGAATGAAAATTGAAGAACATCAGTAGCAGACCATCTATTTTTATAATTCTTAGTTTTATCAAATCTAGATAGATAGAACTATTAATGGTATTGTATGTTAAAACAAGAAATTCTTTTGGTAAAAACCATCACCTACAAATTCAAAAACAATCATATTATATCATCAAGAATTAATAACGAATTATGCGGAAGTGTACTTGAATACATAATATTGAATTGCTCTCTAAGGTTGTGTAGTTGGCTTTCAAAATCTACATGTTTTCCTAGAAAATCCTTTAATTTTCTCTACACACTCTCTCTCTCTGATGATGGAATGCGAGAAATAATAAAAAGATACGTATGACTTGGGGACCATGACCACTTATATAGACAACATTTCACATTGTCTTAAGTATTCTTATTTCAGCCCATCATAGAAATAGAACTTACAATTTTAAGTCTTTACATATTAAAGACTCACATCTTATTAGATATATTAAAGTTCATATTATCGAAAACCTTAATAGATCACTTTTAATTAGGCTTAATTCTATATGATAGTCTGCAACACATAATTATTCACATATAAGACCAACGTTGGATTAAGGATCCAACAATACTGGATTAAAAATCCAACATTGTAATTTTCATTTCGATGGATTTTCTTTTCTTTTTTGAAACATGTCTTACTCAACTAATCAAATACGTAAAAACAAAACCCAAACCAGTTTAATTTGAGTGAAGCAAATCACATTTTTTCTTCCTCAAAATGTTGGGTGATTTTAGTCTTGTTTGGTGAGTGAATATTTATGGAGAACATGTATCTGTCTGTTTGATGGCAGGACTCTTAAGATAAAGAAAAACAGAATGTGAGAGTACGCAGAATAGCAAAACTAATCGCATGGAATGAAGAAGCCCAATTTATTTGGGCTAGGGAGGGATCAAGCATAACATAACTAATGCATTTTTATAGTGAATAGATTTTATTCTCCAACAACTATTAATCTATGCCCAAAAAAAAAAATGAATGTCCATATGTATTATCAATTAACCTTATTAAAAATATAGAAGATAGATTTTCATTTAAGAAATTGCATTCATACAAAACTAAAAGTAGAAAATTATCTAACACTCACTAAATAAGTTTGTTGTTCTTCAATAATTCTTTTAATTCCAAATAATTAAATAATCCGTTTTAAATTACACTCAATCAACTAGAATAATTAAAAACTATAAAGAAAAAAGTGATTTGAATGGTTAAATTAATTTATAAAAAGTAAAGGATATGACCGCTGTAAGCTAAAAAGAAAAAAGAAAAAAACACTTGAAGATAATGGTGTTATAGTAGTTAATTCCCTTTGATAATGTTGTTTCTTCTTATTGTTAGTGTTAATTCTATATAAATATGGTTCTGAACTTTTCAAATCGAATTGAATCAATTATTAAAATTGAACCGGATTAAGCTGCAAATTCTTGTACAGTTTTCAATGTCGACTTGGTTTGATAGTGAGCCAAAGTCTCTACCGAATTGATTGACTCTAAAAAATCGGTTTAGCTTGTTTAATTTGTCAGTAATTTTACCAACCCTTAGTTTCTCTTGTAACTATTTCCCAATGGTATATATATCATGTTAAGATTATGTCTTTTTTTTCCTACATAAGAAAAAAATTCCTTAGGAATTATGTAAAATGTTAGATTCTTGGTTTATTTGATTTAACCATTTCGATCACTTGCTCAACAAGACCAAATGAGTATGAAAATCAACAAAAAAGTTAACCATTATATCAAATCGCAATCATCCATAGAACAAATAAGAAACCAAAAAGAAAAATTAAAGCATATTACACTATAAAGGAACGCCAATGACAACAACAATAAACAACAGTAACATGGAAAATAACAATATTGACTCCATTGACCAATAAACTGATACGACTAGGATTTTTCTTTATTTCTAATTGGGTTATCTAATTGCACTGATAATTTGATTGTGATAATAGAAAGTTGAAAAAATCACTGCACATCCACCCTCTTCACAATCTTGAATTTTAATTTTAAAGACCTAAAGTCAAGTCAAGATTGATAGATCGATCATCTCTACCAACAACTAGATTGTTATTCTCCTCATGATAATCCGAGTTCAAATCAATTTCATTTGGCATAGCAACAGCTGTAGGTTGATTCAGCTGATTAGTAACAGTAGCACTAGCACTAGTAGCACTGATCATGGTACCATCATTAGTAGAAGGAGGTAAACTTTGTATGCGTCGGACTGGAAAAACAACTGGCTTCATCTGTTGGTCCTGCATATTATTAGTATGAGCCCTCAAGCTGCCATTTGGCAGCAGCGAGAATGATGGAGGATGAAGATGTTGATTTTGGCTAGGGATATAAAAAACAAACATCCTTTGAGCTTCAAGTGCTGATTGGTTCTGAACACGAGTGAAGTTGTTCTGGAAGATCATAAGCTCTTCTCCTCTGATATGAGTTTGATAGTGGTTTATAAGAGCCTCAGGGCTAGAGAAGACTAGTTGGCATACAACACAATGCTCTTGAACTGGGTTAGGGTTTGCATGATGAGTTAGTAAAGCTAAGCTGAAACGATCGGGGTGTCCATTGCCAGACATGATTATGGATTTGGTGGATATGAACGAGGGGGGACAAAGAGGGGGAAAAAGAAAAAAACAATTAAAAGGACTAGCAAATGAGAAGTTGGTAAGTGAAGAAGGAAAGAGGGCTGATGCATTTTATAGTGTACAATTTTTTTTTATCTTATTTATAAGTTAAGTGCCAACGAATGCATAACTAAGTTATTATAAAATATTAATGTTTTTCTATAACAACTTTCAATATATGTAGAATGATAGAATGTTTTGTCTATTATCAATTAAACTTTATGAGTAATTTAGGGAATAGATTTTCTTTTTAAATTTTGCATTTATATGAAACATAAAAGTGGAAAATTATTTAAAACTCACTGAATTAGTTTGTTGTTTTTTCACTAATTCTCTTAATTCGAAAGAACTAATAAGGTTACATGAGAGGGGAGAGAGAGAGAGAGAGAGAGAGAGAGAGAGAGAGCTAAATAAGGCATTCCAGATAACGCACAGTTAATTAGGACAATTAAAAAATGTAAAGTAAAGTTATTTAAATAGCTAAATTTATTTAAAAGATCTGAAAATATATTACCACAAAGAGATAACAATGTACTTGAAGATAATTGTGTTACGGCAGTTAATTTTTTCTAATTTTATAATGATTATTTAAATAACGCGCAATCAACCCTACTAACGCAAAAATTGGCTACATCATAGAAGTTTATTATTCAAAAGCTAATTTAAGAGTGGAAAATTGTCTAATACTTATATTATTCCTTAACTACATATTCTAAGTTAATAGAGAACTAAGATTTTGTGTCGATGGGACTTGAAGATAAGATAAAATTAAATTGGTCATTATATTAAATAAGAAAACTTGATGGAGCCCAAACATATAAATTTCATTGAACACCCTTATTTAAAAAAAATGCTCAACAACACATAGTTCCACCCTTATTATTATCCAATGACATAACCAAGATCTTGATATGCTGGTGCCATTGTGGAGAAAATATTAATATGGGAAATTATCATTTTATTACCAAAGTTATTCTGACATATCATGTCAGTACCATGGTTTGCCAAAAAGTGCATTTTACTACCAAACGTTTGCGCCGTTATCAATTCACTACTATTCCGTTAAAAAAATGTTAATGTTTAACATAAATTGAGTTAAAAGTCGATTTTACCCCCAAGAGTTTAAAAGATAATATTACCCGTTGTAATTTAAGCATTATATGTCAGAATAACTTTGGTAGTAAAATGATAATTCCACTAAAAACTTGGTAGTAAAATGATAATTTATCTATCAAATTAACAGACAATTTTACTCTTACAACTGGAATTGTCTTTGATGTCGTTATGACATCAGCAAGACATCAGCAAATTTTTAACGTTCTTAACGGAATAGTAGTGAATTGATAACGGCACAAACGTTTGTTAGTAAAATGCACTTTTCGGCAAATCATGGTACTGACATGATATGTCAGAATAACTTTGGTTGTAAAATGATAATATCCCTATTAATATTAATGTTTCTAACAACCTTTGATCTAGATGTGAAAGAATTGAATATTCATATCTATTATCAGTTAGCCTTTTATAAAAAGTTTAGAGGATAGATTTTCTACTGCATTTATATAAAAATAAAATAAAGTTAAAATTATTTAAAAATCACAGCATAATATTTTTTGTTTTGTTTTTTAAATCTTTAATTCGAAAGAACTAAATAAAGTAATAGCGAAAAAGTATTCAAAAGTTACAAGTTAAAGAGGTTATATGTTTCATTTACTAAATCTTATAATTCATAGCTATTAAATATGTCCAGTTCTATATAACACTCAACGTACAATCTAAATAAATAAATAAAAGAATTAAATAGTCAAAGTTCCATCCCCCTCTAGCGAAATTAAGTTATAGTGTAGTGTTAGCACATTTACAATCCAATTAGTTGGACATCTAAAAAGAATAAATTGAATTAAATATAACTTGAGTAACTATTTTTTTCTCTTTTAAATCATTTATTGTTGATTTTTTTTTTCTTTTTAATTGAACCTCGACAACATGAGGAAGATAAAATTAAAGAAAATGAGAAGAAACTACTGTAAGGGGAACATCGCAGCCTTACAACAGACAACGACATGAATGCAACTGTTTTTATCATTCTTGGGTGATGAACACTAAAGCCTTACAAGAACGTCACCCAATTTAATTTTGATTTGATTGTGATGAAAGAAAATTGAAGAACATCAGTGTACACCATCTATTTTTATAATTCTTAGGTTTATCAAATCCAGTAAGATATTGATAGTGTTGTAATTTTCATTTTGACAGTTCCTTTTTTTTTTTTTTTTTTTGACCTTTTTTAAAACATTCTTACTTAACAAATTCAATATGTAAAACAAACTAAACTGGTTTAAATTTGGTTCAGTTCGGTTTAATTTGGGTTAGTCAAATCAACTTTTTTCCTTCCTTAATGTAGGGTGATTAGCCTTGTTCGTAAGTGAATATTCATAGAGAACATGTTTCTGTCCCTTTGATAGCAGAACTCTTAAGTTAAAGATAGACAGAATGCAAGAAAGCTCAAAACAGCAACACTCATCACGTGGAATAAGGGTGCCGAATCTATTTAGGCTGGGGAGGGGGTCAACCATAACATAATTGATGCATTTTTACAGTGACTAGGTTTTGTTATCATATTTATAAGTTGAAGTTAAGTGCTAACGAATGCATTGCTAAGTTACTATATAAACTCTTAATGTTTCTCTAACAACTTTTAATTTATGCAAAAGAATTGAATGTCCAAATCTATTATCAGTTAACATTATGGAAAAGTTTAGAAGATAGATTTTTATTTCAGAAATTACTTTTCTACCTAACTAAAAGTTGAAAATTATTTAATACTCACAAAATATGTTTGTTGTTCTTTATTAATTCTTTTAATTCAAAATATCTAAATAATGTGTTTCAGATAACACACAGTCAACTAGAAAAATTTTAAAAATATAAAAAAAAAATTATTTAAATAGTTAAACTAATTTATAAAACGTACAAAAACATATGACCGCTACAAGATTAAAAAAAAACACTTGAAGATAATGGTGTTATGGTAGTTAATTTGGTTTGATACTGTTGTTTTTTCTTGTTGCCAGTGTTAATTCTATTTTGGTATGGTTCTAAAGTTTTCAAACCGAACTGAACCAATTTGTAAGAAATGAACTGGATTAAGCTGCAAATTCTTGTATAGTTTTCAATGTCGGTTTGGTTTGATAGTGGACCAAAGTTTGTACTAAATTGATCGACTCTAAAAAATCGGCTCAGCTTGTTTAATTTGTTAGTAATTTTACTAACCCTAGCTTTCTTAACTATTTCCCAATGGTATATATCATGTTAAAATTATGTTTTTTTTTCTAGATTTAAATAAAAAAAAATTCCTGAGGAAATATGTGAAAGTTAATTTGATCCAATAGTTTTGATCACTTACTCAATACGATTAAATGAGTGTGAAAATCAAAAGATTAAAATCAACAGAAGAGATAACCATTAAATGAAATTAGAATCATCCATGGAACAAATAAAAAACCAAAGAGAAAAATTAAAACGTATTACAAATGACTATAAAGTAACATCGCTGACAACAACAATAAGCAACAATGGCAAGGACAATAGCAATATTGAATCCACTGAACAACAAATTGATACAACTAGGATTTTTCTTTGTTTTTAATTAACATCGCTAATTGCATTGATATTTTTTTTATTGTGATAATAGAAAGTTGAAGAAAATCACTGCACATCCACCTTCTTCACAATCCTCAATTTTACTTTTAAAGACCTAAAGTCAAGTCAAGGTTGATAGATCCATCATCTTCACCAGCAGCTGGATTGTTGTTCTCCTAATGATAATCTGAGTTCAAATCAATTTCAATTGGGATAACAGTAGCTGCAAGTTGATTCAGTTGATTAGCAACATCAGCACTAGCACTAGCAGCCTGATTGTGGTAGTTATTTCTTTTTTTAATTTTATAAGGGAATTTAAAAATAATGCACAATCAACCCTACTCATGCAAAAATTGGCTATATGATAGAAACATATTACTCAAAAGCTAATTTAGGAGAGAGGAACTTTCTAATATTTATAATATTCCTTAACTATATATTCTAAGCTAATAAATAGTTAAGATTTTGTGTCGATGAGGTTATCCTGAAGATAAAATAAACCTAAAGTTATCATAATATTAAATAGAAAATTTGAAGGAGCCCAAACATATAAATTTCATAGAAATAAGGTAAATTTCATTGAACACCCTTATTTAAAAAAAAAGTGTCAACGCCGCATAGTTCCACCCTTATTATTATCGAGTGAAGAACTTAGATTTTGATATGCTGGTGCCATTATGGAGAAAATATTAACATTAATGTTTTTAACAACTTTTGATCTAGATGAAGAAGAGTTGAAAATTCATATTTATTGTCAGTTAGCCTGTATGAAAAATTTTGAGGATAAGTTTTCATTTCAATTACTGTATTTATATAAAAAAAATTTAAAAGTTAAAATCATTGAAAAATCACAACATAATATTTTTTATTTTGTTCCTTGCATCAGTTAATTCAAAAGAACTAAATAAGGTGTTTTAGTAACACAATGGTCAATTAAAATAACTAAAAAAAATATAAAAATAGTGTCTTAAAAATTGAATCTAGGAAAAAAAAATTCTAAAAGATATTGCCACACTAAAAAATAATGCACTTAAAGATAATGATATTATGGTTTTTAGTTATTTTTAAAATTCGTAAGTGGTGTTCCACTCTAGATAACACTCCGTCAATGGGCCTAACTCATAAAGCTAGTTCATGAATTGATAATTGTTCCCTACACCCCCGTCCCTGTATAGCTCAAGAACAACTCTCAAGTAATGAGAGATTATTGTCTCAAAATCCCGTCATGTATAGACCAATCGTATTACCTCATCTTTGTCATGTGATAAGGCAATGTGATCCCCACTCGTACACAAGTTGGCTATGATATCACGTAGAAGATCATAGGTGTTATATTCAATAGCTCACTTATGTGTGTACAGAGTTGTCTCATGCTTTGTTAGTCCTTAACTATTCTCAACCATTTGGGGAATACAGATTTTGGTTTAATGGGGGTCATAAGATAAGAAAGAAAAATTTAATGAGTAACATTTAAAAAAAAAAAATTGAGGGAGCCAAAACAAAAAAGTTTCATAGACATAAGGTGAATGTCATTTAAGTTTTATTTAAAAAGAAAAAGAAATTAACCAATGGCAGAACCAGAATTTTGGTTTGACAGGGATTGAGTGTCCATATTTGTTATTAGTTAGCTTTTATGAAAATTAAGAGAATAAAATTTTATTTCAATTGTTGCATTTATACATAGAATGTAACTTAGGTGACGTTTGTTTTTTAATTTAATGACTTAAAGTTACTTAACTTAATTAATTAAGTTAATTATAGGTGTTTGTTTTTATAACTTAATGAGACTTTTTAGATAATTTTGACTTAATAAAATAAGCTAATTTTGTTGACTTTTTACTTAATGGAGAAATCTGAATTAAGTCAATTACTTGCTAATGTCAAAAATATCCCTATTTTATAATTTATTTTTCATGTCTATCCCAAAACTCACCCATAGATATTTACCCCACATAAAAATATCCATAGATATTTATCGTTGTGTTCATTAAGTCTTTTAATTCGAAAGAATAAAATAAGGTGTTCTAGATAATACAACAATCAATTAGAATAATTGTAAAAGATTCTAAAAACGTGATTTAAATTCAAATTTAGGGCAAACAAAAAGATATGAAAAGATATCACTGCTAAAGATAATAATACACTTGATGATAATAATGTTATGGTACTTAATTATTTTTAAATTCATATGTTGTGTTCTAAATAACCCTTGGTCAATGAGTTTATCACATACTTAAAAATTAGTTCATGAATTAAGGAGTGTCTTATGTATATATACTTTGTCCAATAACTAATTTTAGTCAATGAGAGATTATCTCCTTGACGCCCCGTCATGTGTAGGGCAATCATTAATTTTATATCGTTCTTGTGATATAAAAAGGTAATGTGACAGCTACTCATGTATAAGTTGGCTATAATACCATATAAAGAAGTTCATAAACTTTAATCATAGTAAAAAAGCTAACTTACGATGAATAAAGAGCTTGTCCATTCTTATGTTGTTAGTCCCTAACTAGTCAGTGATGGACAAGGTTTTTGGTTCAAAGGGTCATAATGAAAATTAGACAGACTTAATCAAGTTATAACATAAATAAATAAAAAATTGAAGGGTCAAAATATGACAATTTCATAAACATTAATTAAAATTTCTAAGAACTACCAAACTTGTTATATATGAACTGTGGTAATATTGCCCACCGTAGGAAGTTGTATTCTGAAATCAAGTTGCTCTGAAAAATAAATTCTTTAATAAAGGTCATAGAATTATTAGAGAATTTAGCTTCCAGATTTGCACTATTTCATTAATTACATTGAATATTGCAGCGTTTTTGAGCAGGAGTACTCAAAAGACTTTTCCTCGGCAGTGAAATTCATCTCTCTTCCCATAACTAGAAGAGCAACAAAAATAACTTCTGATTCCTCCTCTTCCTATAAAGATCAAAGAATTTAATAGAATAATTAAGTTTACAGGCAATCACATAATGATAAATAAACAATTAACAAATGTTTAACTCTCTTGTCCAAAATAAACGATAACAGTGAAATAAACAAATTAAATTAAATTACAACACCTTCAAAGAAAAATACATGAATAATATTTTTTTTAAAAAAAACCTAGGCCTAAACTGGCTTTGGCTTTACAACTTCAAATTCAAATCTAGCCTCTCTGATTCATAAACCCTATTGTTTCCTTCATCATCTCTCTTAACGTCTACAATTTGTTGTCTTTGCAACTGATCAAGCAAAGGCTTAGTAAAGTCGTGATCAGTGGTACTACTACTAGCAAGTTGCTTCTGAATCTGATGCCCCGATTCTTGACCAAAATTACCATTACGCGGCAGCTGCGGCCCGTGCATGCATCTCATGGTTAATCGCATAAATTTAGCCGGTGGGATTGGAAAATAATTCCTAAGATCGTTTTGGAAGAGGGAAGGGTCGTATCTTTCTTCTGACATAGAGGGTCTAGGAATCGGCAGGTTATTGTTTTGGAAATTATTAGGGTTTGCAGGTTGTTGAAGAAGAGGGTTTCTTCGAGGAGGTAACATGATTCTGTTGAGTTGATCATTTTGATGATGATGTGATCTGGCTCTGCCTGTGGCAGCTGCAGCAGCAGTTTCATCATGAACCATGTGAGTTTCAATATGGTTTATGAGAGCCTGTGTGCTTAAAAACACTTGATCACATATTCTGCAAGCTATTTGTGTGCTGCCCTTTTGATCATACATATCGTTATTGCCTTGCCTCATATTCCAACCAAATCCAGCCATGGCAAGCTTATTGAGAAAATTTAGATGAGTTATTGAAACTGAAGATGGAAGATTTTAATTTTGATTGCAAAGAAAGCAAAAGAGAAATATATGCATGAATTGATGAATGGATGAAATATTAGATTGATTGTGAATTTATAGCCAATTTTAAGATAATATTTACTTGTGTGTAATGCAATGAGTTGGCTTGGAGAGCAATATTAACTTTTCCTGCTAAGTGTTTAATGTCATTAGAAGAATTTTTATTGGCATTTCTTAAGAACATGTTTGACTAATTTAATGCTAATTAATTTTTGTCATTATAAAACACAAGTATAAAGGGTAATTTAGGTAAGTGAGCTAATGAAAGTGAGCATATTTGGAAAGGATGCTGGTGTCTTAATTTATTGAAGAATCTGTGTGCTGGGTCTAGAGATTAGATTGATATCACTGGCATTAAAATTTAAAGCAGGTGCGTAATGATATTTTAAATGGCAATTAATCATCAATTATGTAGTTTCTTATAGAAAGCATGTGACACCATTCCGGTATTTAAATGTAAAAAGAAAGAAATAAATCATCAGAAATTATTATCTTTTACTTGTATATCTAAGAAGTCGTTATTTCTCTATTTGTTACATTTGGTAAGTTATTTCTGCTCTTTGATAATATAGAAAAATTGTTTGAAATTGTTATGAAGTTTCCCATTTCAAAATTTGTATTTCAAAAGACGCGAGATGTTATATAATATGTGGTTGGTTTAAATAATTGATAATTTCAAAATTTGTATTTCTGCTCTTTAATAACACAACCAACATTTGCCTTAAATTGAAGGCCTGGAATAGATTGAGGAAATGACACTAAGAATGTTTAAGATTTCTTTCAATATGCCATTAATGTTTCCAAATATGGTATCTAGTAGTGAGATATCCTACCATGAATGAAAAGAAAACATAATTTAATTTTTTTTATTGGGATAAATTTTGGATTACTCTCTTGTGATATTATATTTATAAATCTATTACAGTTCGAAATTTATTAAGACTATCTTAGATAAGTTTTTATGGTACAACTCAAATTTCTATCATTACTAGTATTGAAGAAATATTTATTCCACTTATATCAATGGAGAAGATGTTTATCTCTACTCAATTATATAATCGAGAGATGAATAGATTCCCATCACATATCAGAACCCGAGAGCGCACAAAGCCACAGAGGTTTCCATCATACCAATAGTTTTAACCTTAGTAAATCTATTTATGGTGTGAAGTTTGTTCGGTAGCCTAATCTAGTTTGGTCTTCAGCGTCTGGTCATTCGTATTATTATCCCATTCATTTTGGATAGAAAAATTCTGCTTTGCCTGAATGGGAACTGACAAAATTTTGACCTGCTCTGGCAACATATCTGACAGGAATTTATAGTTTAAAGCTCTACAAAATGATTTCATTTTCATCCAATAAATTTATGAAGTTCATAATTTTAAAACGTAAACCACTTACTATCACCTTAGCCGAAGTAATTTTAAGAAAAATAAAATAAAATAATTAAATAAAATTCAAAAACAAACCTTAGGTCATTCACTTATTGTATTCTAAGTGCTACAAAGAACTTTTACAGCAACAGAAATATATACAAAAATCGACAGAATTGAAGTAAAAAGTTTACAATAACACTCAAAATAGACTGATTGAAACTAATATTTTTAATGTCAATTCCCTTCCACTTTGACTTGATCAGAAGATAAAAACAAACAAACAAAAAACGATGTAATTTAACGTTCTATCACCTTCTTTAGAACTTTCTGCATTACATTCTTCTACCCCCTTCTCGTCGTGTTCAATCGTCAATGCACAATATCCTGCAATTAAATACAAGCCCAAATTTATCAATATTTAGTAGTTTGAGATTAGATAAAATTTAAACGATACAACAACAATCAAACAAGTAATTTTTCCACCAAGGAAATTATTTTAACTCCAGCAAAATTACCTCATAGGAAATTACCTAATTAATGTCAAAAGGGAGCCTCTAGTGATTCATCCCATATATCTCCACTTCCATTTGAAACATTTTCCGCATCTTCTTCCATGGAAAGTCTTATATACTCTCTATGTGCAAAGCGATCCCATTCTGTCAAAGTTGGATTCTCACGCTCCTAACACAAAAAATATCTTGTAAGCAGAGCCCAACCAATATAACGTATCAATTCAATGTAGAGGTTGCAATAAGGAAACTACACACTTACCTGACGAATAAGAAAAGGGTCACGGCTTTCAAAAGCAATGAACTTGTTGAGATTGAAAAGAATATTGAAAACATTTCCCGAAAGTTTGCAGCCTTTCAAGTCGCACAGAGTGATGTAGCCTTGATTCTGTATATGACATTATGAATTACTACCAATCACATTAGGAAAAGCATAATCATACTGGAAACAATAAGTGAAAGACAAAGATGAGTCCTGCTAAAAACCAAGACTGACCTCCGGTCCAATCATGTCAACAATCTGGCATAATACATCCTCAAATAACACAGGCTCTTGGGCCATGCACTCCATCCGATGCAACTGCTCCTCGTAAAAGTACTGCAATTCGTTTGGCGTGAGCAATCCATTCCCATCCAAATCAATACATCTAAACCTGAATCAAGAAGTAAACAGGTCACATAACGTATCAACAATGTAATAAAACAACTAATAAGAAATGAAGTAGGAATATACAATGCATTACAATCTCAAGCCCACATGAAGAAGGTTTTATGAAGGGACCAAATAGCAGACGTTGAGGATGAACAATCATAGCAGGTAAACTCTCTATGGTTTAATGTCAAAAGGGACAGATTATTCGATTGCCACACACCTATTATCCACATATTGAATCACAAATATTATCAGACTGAGACGTGCCAACTTGCCTATCTACATGTTGACTCCAAGCGAAATTCAGAGCAAGGAGACCGGTAATGCTCATCACGATGAAACTCTTCAGATTAACTCAGCCATCATATAATTGGGTTCATTTGGAAAAACCAATTCAAACCTTATATGGAGGTGTTGCAACAGCTTAGTGAAAATGGAAACTTTACTTTTATGTACAATCAGTGAAAGTTGTTTCAAGCAAAATGCCTTGACATCCAACAGGGACAAAAGCATCAATACTCAATCTGCACCAAATGGTGCCAGCACAACAGCTGGTCTAGTTTAATCTAATCACAGCAAAAGTTACTCCAGCCCAATAAAGCACCTAAATGCTCAGTATGCCCATACGCAAAGATACACTAATCAGAAAGAAGATAGGCTAACCAGATATTTTAATTAGTTCCTTCAAAATTGTAGTAAACTTTAATTCATCCAGAAACCATTGAGTCTTTCAAGTATGAAACAATTCTTTCTTCATACTTCACCTCAAACAGAGAAAAAGGGAGATAACATACCAGTACTCTAATGCAGGTTCAGAAGATTTATCCTCTTCTGACAACATAAAGTAAACAAAATCTTCATAACACATCTTCCCCACAACTTTGCTAGTAAATTTCCTTGGAACCTGAAGTAAAGTCAAAGCACTGATGAGATAAAAAATAGTTTCATAAATTACATACATGCATAGAATAGTATTCTCTTCCTCGAAGCAAAACCTCCAGACTAAGAAAAGACACAAAGAAACCACAAATGCGAACCTGAGAAAAAATTCTATCAACAATACGATAGGTAAGAGCATGATTGCCATATCTGATAAGGTTCTCCTTGTTGATAAAAAAATCATGGTCGGTGTCAAGCTCCCAAAATTTGCAATATATTACATAGAAGTGCTCATAAGAGAAGTACCTGAACTAACAAAAAACAGGAAAAGAAATTATTTCCATAAATCAGAAAAGACAGAATTCTAAACATTAATTTCATAATTTCCATACGTAGTGCACTGAGTTTTGCATACTACATTTTCACGTTAAAGAATATATTATTTCTCACAAGAAAAAATGTGCAAAATATCATTCCAGAAAGGGAAAAGAACGATACAGGATTTTTATGGCACAACACTGAACTCAAAAAAAGGAGAGAATATTTTCCTCGACACAGTCGATAGTATTGAAGGAATGAAAGCCATTGGCTCATGTTAAATCAGAGTTTTGGTTCCTCTCTACCACTGGATGCTAGAAAGCAACATGAAAAAAAAATAAATAAATAAATTTTATTTTATCATCTAAATGCAATGAATACCACAAGAGAAATTGCTCTGCAAAATTCAATTCTTGAGTGCACCTTGAACAGGTGAGACAGGGGAAACACTGTAATCCACAACTTTACAGAGCACATTTTCAGCTGGCAGACTTACTTCAAGACTTTGTTAATGTCTTCTTCTTCATCTACATGCTGCATCGCAGCAATCAGGTTTCCACGCTTCAACTCCCTGAGGGTAAGATGGCCAGTTCCAGATCTATTAATGTAGTAAAATATTCTGTATATGACTGTTTCAGCTGTTACATTGCAGAGGAAATAAATATGTATAAGTCATTAAATTATAGGTGAAAAACAATTACATATTATTTCATCTAAGGGCTTGTTTGTAACTGTGATATTCAGCCTCGGTAGTGTCTTTTTTTTTTTTTTTCATCTGAAATCTAAATATACTTGCATTTGGCTAAAGTCAAAATAGGTCTGAATGAACATATATGAAATATGTTTGTTTTTATCTGTCTAATGTCTTAGTGTTTTCTTTTTTCTTTTTTAACCGAGAACATCTAAAATCTAGTATTTTGACATGTGTCCTTGAAAGTGTTAGGATACTAGAAAGTTAAGTATTTATACTTTGAAAGTGTAACCTAGTATCTATATGTTTTTTTAATTTTTTTTTTTTTTTAAAGAAACTGATAGTATTTATATGTTATAAATATTTATATAAGATAAACATTTGATAGACATAAAATTATTTCATAGAATGAAAATAATTCTGATAATATTATTTTTGACAATTTAACATAATCTTTGAATATAAATAAAAGAATCATCTACTGGTAGCATCATTGCATAAAATTGAACGTATGTTAGCTATTTCATCTTTCAGAGAAGCTATTTCATCATTCATAGGACTACCCTGATTTTGATTAATTTCAATTTCACGTATGTGTACTCTCTGTTAAAGAAATCAATCGATATCTAATACTGATAGTGCTTCTTCAATCCCATACAGATTTTATCTATCATATAGTTCAATTAGAATCATCATAAATCTAATATTCATTTCCCAAATTTCTAAGCTATTTAATCTTCATTGGACCAAGTAAAATTAAGGAACAAGAGAAATTCTGATATGAAAAAGTTCAATAATAATATTCCATTTAAAAAAAAAAAAATGGGTTTTAACTAATACAAAATTAGTACATTTAACAATGTTACTTGTGGATTTTGGGTAGTTACCTGATCCATCAATAAAGTGTAATATGCCCATTATTTAGTAATTCAAATGGTCATAGTTTTCTTTTATATATATATAAGGGTACTTGTGAAAGCAAAAAGAATTCCTTCCCATTCAGACATTTAATCACTCACAATCAGAAAATTCATAATTTTATATTCAGAGGCAAATGTCATATGGTAAGACTTCAGTTACGGAAATACAAAAATGCTAAAACATCAAAATGTCTTTAGACTTCAAACATCAAAGCAAACAAGCACTTAATCTTGAATTCATAACAGATAAAAGTATTTAGTAAAGATCAATAGTTTCCAATAGTTGAAGTATAAAAAGTTTGATAGCTACTGACGAGGCAACTCAATCTCAAGCGGGTACTAAGTATAAATTGCGCCTGAAGAAGCACTAGATGTCTTAAAGTTCATTTTTTAATAAGGATTGGCTTCAAAATATATTCAGTACATGCTAGGTTCATTATAAACATATGTGGTAAAATTAAAATAAGAGGCAAGGTCAAAAGTGCCCACATGACCCTGAAAATGAACTACATAATTTGAACAATGTTACAAAATCTAATATGAAACAGAAACTCATTAGATACATGCTAAGAGGATAGTAAATGACTATTTCAAAATGAAATCAAATAAAGGATTAGAATAAATATTCATGCATCTTTCGTTAGGACACAAGAATATGTTTAATTTAATGCAAATTCAATCGAAACATGATGCCCAATGGTAGATGCAGTTTGGGGACAAATGTTCCAGCTGCTCAAGTCCCCATGCATCATGTGTGAGAGACTTCAAATCCAGAGCTGCCTTCACTATATACATATAAAATCAGAAAACAGTGTCATACCATATCTTTCCTGAAATTCTGGTGTGCTTTGCAAAAATTCCAACCCTGGATGAGATGTCAAAAGCTCCCGTAAAACAGGTTTGAAATCGTCCTGCATTCAAGAATATTAAAAGATAGTGACACCTAATCACTCTGCAATCAAAATTCCCCTTTCTTTCACAAGTTCCACCAGCAAGGATCCAAGCAGATGATATATTTCGTTCTGTTAGAACGATTTTCATTTTTCCAGAATTAATTAATGCTTTGTGTCCTACAATGTTCTTTATCTCATTTTGCATTTTATTGTTTTCCTTGTGTAACTCTTATTTGAATTCTCTTTATTAAGGTTGACCACTCCTCCCACAACACTGACAAACAAAAATGGCCAGACAATGAAGCTTTTTACCTTAATAAAAGAGCTTTAATAAAAATGAAAATGAACCTGAGTAAGGTAACTACGATCTGGTCGCTTTAGAATTATATATATCCGGGTTGCCAAATCCTTTGTCAACAGGTTGCCTCTCATCCAATAATCAACAAATTGATCTCTGCAATATGTCGCATGACAAACTAAGTTAGCAACAGATAACAATAATAATACCATTGTAATTACCAGATTTCTGAAGTGGAAAATTATGAACAGAGACAAAAATGGTCCAAAATCAATCAATCCATCCCAAAAATCTAGATGCACAAGAAACTCCTCTTTTTCTGGGGTAAGAGCAATTGATAAAGAGGGGACTCAATCACCAGAAATGGAACAGCAAACAAGTGGTACAAGCAACACAAACAAAAAACATCCTTAACTATTGACAGCACAATTTTGCAACAGCCCTCTCTATTAATAGCATAATTTTGCAACAGCCTTCTCTATCAGCTGGGGTACAACTCATAGTTCTGCTTCACATAAACTCATTCAAAGTTACAACGTTAATAGCAAAAGCTATCAATAATCAGAGAAAATTCAACAAAGCGCTGATCCACACAGAAACAACCTACCTCGTCACGATACCAGTGCCTTCAACGTCAATTTTTCTAAACAGAGCAGTAGAGAAGAATGATGGTAGCTTGCATATTTCCTTCGTGATGGACTTAAACTCTAACAAAGGAATATAAAAGAGAGAAAAGTAACAGAAATACTTCAATTGATTAAAAAAAATTATAAAGAGAATGATAAGAGACAAACAGAATCCAACTGACAGCAATGGTAGTCTCACCTTGTAATTGCAGTCCATCCATGTGACCATAAAAATGCTGATCAATTGCGAACACACACTGATCTCTCATTTCAGTTGGAGGCGGGCGTCCGTTTTTAAAGTAAAACTGCAAGCATTTTAAGAGTTCCATTGAGACAACAAATCTACTCATCAAATCATCAAGACAAATACAGTGTTACCTTGTATAAAATATTATCTGCAAATAATATGGAAAAGTACACCAGTAGTGCATACCTGAGGTATGACCTCACGTACTGGTTCACTGACTATTTTTAATGGAGAAGCCAAAGAAGAAGGACCAGCCCTCTGTTTAGAAACACGGGGAGAGCCAGAGGTAGAACGTGGAGAAAGAGGAGGAGTACTGCCAGCTGGAAACACTGAAGGTAATGAACTGCCAGAAACATTCACACTACTATTCCCAAGAGAATTTAAAGAAGTTCCTGACTTTGCATCAGACAGCAGTGACTTCACCTATGTCCAAACAGCGCAAAGAAATACTTTTGAGAATGAAAACATTGAGTCCAAAATGAACCAAAAACAAAAAAGATAATGTCAATATCCAACAAGTCAAACACTCGTGATTTTCGTCTCATATTTTGAAATCAGAAACTACGTCAAGAAAAACACGCTACTATTTTCCTTTCTGCGGGATTAATCATGGGTGTTAGCTATATTTTGTTTG
The DNA here is from genome assembly GCA_039657385.1 of Citrus x changshan-huyou. Taxonomy (NCBI): domain Eukaryota; kingdom Viridiplantae; phylum Streptophyta; class Magnoliopsida; order Sapindales; family Rutaceae; genus Citrus; species Citrus x changshan-huyou. The sequence continues at coordinate 5,917,395 of CM077555.1, read as the reverse complement.
TTATTGTTAACTTCTTTATCCTAAAGCCATCAAGAAAAACATGAGAAAAATAAAAAGACATCTAAAAACCACTAGTCCCTCTTAATTCTATAGTATCATGTTTGAACATGTCAGTCAATAGTATCATGTTTGAACATCTTTTACCTACCAATATTCACCATTCCCTTCCCAATTTATAAGTTGTACTGTTCCGCTCCTCTGTACTTATCCCTCCCCCTCATTTATAAGTTATAAGACAACACTCCCCCTCCTCTGTACTTATCCCTCTCATTTAAAAATCCATCCTTTTTCCCCCCCAATTTCAAAGCATTTCAACAAAGCTTTCTAACTACATTTATTGAGGGTCAAATGAGCCATCAAACTCTGAATTGGCACTGAAATATTATCCCATCCCCACACTCTAGACAAAAAACTAATATTACACTCATGAAACAACATACACATGTAACAACACACATAATTCTGCACAACCCAAATTACCAAAGCTCTTACAACAGGAAGCTAAAGGCTAACAACTAAAACAATTCCATTCAACTGATCATCTTCAATATATAAAAAAGTAAAGCACAACTAAAAAACGAAAACCTTAAAGGATGAATAAATAAATAAATAAAATAAAAGAAAAAAATTTAAAATATGCACCAATTTGTTAGTCTCGGGAAGCGAAAGCCATATAGAGAAGAGCTCTTCAGCAAGATGGGGATTGGATTTGAGAGCCAACTGTGAGAACTCCGGTAACTGTAACAAATCCGCATCGAAGGACGCCATTTCACCACCCACTACCTCTATTTCCATCATAACAATTCAATTCAATTCAATCAAATTCAATTCAATTCGGCTACTACTTTTTAACTAAAACCCTAGATCCCAAAAACTAACAACCCCACCAAAAATTTCAAAAAACAGACTCAACAAAGACAAACCCAGATAATATTATACTATTTTATGTGTGCGCCTGCGTGAAAGAGAAAAAGTTGGCGAGCTTTTCAAATGGGGGCTAGGCTTGGCCTCGCTTCTAGCTCGGGTGTTTAGGTATGTATGAGAAAGAGAATTGGTTTGATTTTGAAGAAGACGAAGGAACAGCTTTGTGGAGTTCACGCAGAAATCAGAAAAGAAAAAGAGTGGTGATGGGTCGGCATTGGCATGGCATCTGTGAACCGCAATGGAAGTGTTACAATGTCTCCCAATCTCCAAAGTGTTTGATAAAATGCACGCCTCTGTTTTTTAATCGAAACTCACTTCTGAGTGCCACCTGATTGGCACAAAAAGTTTTTCATTCCTTATTTAAAAACGAAAATCTTTTTGCAATTTAACTAGAAAATTAAAAACAAAATTAAAGTTAATCATCTTTTTTATTAAAATTTAGCATTTCGTCTTTGGCTAAAAAGTGCATTGAACTCGACGGGATTGATTTTCTTCTTGTGATTTTCTTTCTAATCATGTGATATTGTTACTATTAGCACTGCTTTCATTTGTTACCCACTTTTTTTTTTTTTTTATTACATGAGACTATTGTTCAAATTACAACTCATATACATGAGACTATTACTGATATTTACAAATCAGATTATTACTGGGACCAACTGACATCAATGCTGCCCAAATTTTAAATTACTGGGACCAACTGACATCAATGCTGCCCAAATTTTAACCCTCATAAATATTCGAGGGATGTCTACTCCTCACTCATGGGTAAGGAAGAAGACTACCTTCACTCAAATTAATCGAAGAAAAAAATACCCCCACAATACTTTTGTGGGGGTTCGAACTGCTGCCCTCCAACTTGGAGGGCAGCAGCCCTGACCACTCGGGACTACCCACTTGATTTGTGATTCATTTTCCCTCTTTTCATATTTTGATTAGATGAATAAAATTAACATTTTGGCTATGTAATATATTAATTTGCAGGCACGTTTGATCTTTTTCTATACCACTGACTTCAGTTTTCAAAGCATATTGATGACACTGAAAATTTCACTGATGATGAAGATCCCGGCGAAGCAACTTTGATTTGAGACTTGGTGAACTATATTTAAAAAAAAAAAAAATTCGCGGACCCAAATTGGTGGTGTGGACTCTTATGAATCCAAATCCAATGACTAAAAGACAAAATTCTTCGAGATATTGCACTTTACTTTTGAGAGGGTATAATAGGAGTCACAAAAAGCTATAAACTAGAATATTTGGCTTAGTTTTTCTTCTGAACAAAATATAACGCAGGTCTTTATTACAACTACTAGTGTTCAAATTTATGAACAAATTCCCTAGGGTAAAATCATCATTTGCTCTCTTCCTTTTAGGAGTCTAGCAGCATAACATAATGGCAAAAATCCCTGACAAAGTACAAAGAGCTTTCTCTAGCTCTGGCTGTGGCAGTGGCCGTGGACTGAGTCCAATAATGGGTACACATATACAAAATGTGGTAAAACCATTTCAGTGCAGGGATCTCGATAGGAGCAACAAGAAAATTTTCATCCTCGGTAGAGACAAATCCATCTTACCAGATAGTTCTGTCGTTTATTTCCTCTTTCCTGAACCAATTGTCAGGAGCTCAAAGCTCCGAAGCGCATCATCACGACCACTTCTTGTGGCTGCACCACGAGAGAAGGATGATGACTTAGACTCATACCCAGGTTGAGCCCTTTGGGTAGTAGACAGACGACCACTGCCAGAGCCTGAGACCAGTCTGCCTGACCGATTATCACTATGGTCACCAGATGAGCTTGGTCGGCCACCTGACATGATAGCCCTCTTTAAAGAACTACTGTTTCGAGACAAAGAGCGAGGCCTTTCTGAATCAGGTTGCTGAGCAAAAACAAGTAGTAGTTTAGAAACTTGGTAGCATTATATTTGACTTCTATTCATGAAAACACTAAACTGAGCATAACTCCAAATGTATAGGAACAGAGATACAAGGAGTTGATGCATACAAAATTATGCATAGGCAATTACTCACCACATCCTTTGATGATGGCACATCATCTGAAGATTTGTGCCTTGAGTGATCACCATGCAGACCATGACCAGATGTATTCCGTCTTGCAAAGGCCTCAATTCCACCAGCGAATCTATCTCGAACCTCTTGTCCTACAAGATACATAATAAACCTCATGAACTTTCTTTTTTTTGGGTGGGGAGTGGGAAGGGGCGAGGAAGTCAGGGGAGTTTCTATTTCAAATTAACAAGAAAATAAACTGCATAAAACTCTTAGAAAACAAAAAAATCAACAAAACATTTGCTCTAAAAAAATAGATTAAACAAATCAGCACTTAAAAAAACTAAAATTCCTTATACAGGCAAAGTAACAGATCAAAAGCTTGAGCCCCAGCCTCAATCATACCTATAAAGATAATTATAAGCACCTATTAGATTCAGCACTCAGATTACTGAAACTTGTTTCAAATGAAGCTGTAAAAAGAACTAACCTGAAGGCCTCTCTACTCTTTCAGCTGATGGTCCTGCAGGGTTCAAATTTGGTTTCCCGCTTGGCTGTCGAATCAAAATAAAGGGAGAGTTATTATACAAGAATCATCATTTACTAAGAAATAAAAGCAAACATACCTTTTTCCCCTCAGAATAAATGCCAACAACATTAAAACTACTTACTCGTGATCTTGAACTGGAGCCCGTCTGCGGATACTTCAATATAGTCCAATCAAAAACATAGTCGAACTGATAACCTGCACATGTTACAATTGAGATCAGTTTATTTCTGAGTTTTGGCAACTAAACAAAAAGGTGAATATGAGAACTGACTCTTAAAGAGTTACAAGCTAACCTTCTCGTATAAACAGATCGCGGAAAAGCCTTTTCAAGTATGAATAATCTGGTTTATCTTCAAACCGCAATGACCGGCAATAGTGGAAGTATGATGTGAATTCTGAAGGATAAGATTTGCAAAGGACCTGGAAAATAACAAATCGGCATTAAAAATTTATTGAAGAGTCAGCTAATTTAATGGACCACATATTTTCCTCTACTCGTATGTTTGATCAAAATGATACCTAATAATTCTCAAAAAAAAAAACGATACCTCAATAGGAGTAAGCATCTTCTTTTCACTAATCTTGTCATATTTCTGCTTTTTGGTACCTGCTTTCAATCCCTGCCAGGGAAGACTGAAAAATAGAAACGAAGTTAAAGTATGACTAAGGTTTATAAAGAAAGGAGGAGTGACTTGGTTATGCGTCGAACCTTCCCCTGAGAAAATACATAAGCACATATCCAAGAGATTCCAGATCATCTCTTCTGCTTTGCTCTGAAAGCAAAATAGTATCACAATTAGTTTCAATATAAATTTTGACACAAGTAAACATAACATTGACAACAAAAGGAAATCTTTAATGATTCAATTAAATAGCTTAACTCACCAACTCCAAGGTGAGTGTTAACACTTGCATAGCGAGCTGTTCCTGTAAGATTCTTGTTTTCCCTGTATAAAGAACAACATAATGAATATTCATGAATATTCATGAACATCATAAAAGATAACAAAGGAAAAGGGTTTTACACTCACCATAATTGAGGGAATTCAGAAATAAACCAAAGTGTTTGAAAGAAATACCACAAAATAATACAACGTTTCCAATAGAAAAATGCACGCATACTCACATACACAGGAGCCCATTCATAAGAACATAGTGGTACATTTCCAAGATAACATGAAGACTTGAGAAGAATGAAGCAAATTACAAAAAAAAAAACCAAAAAATACAACGTACACTTAGAGAAGGTAAAAAGATTCTTCGAGAACTCAATGAAGACCTTCAAAACATTGACAAGATTCTGAACTAGAAAGAAAATATCAATCACAGAAGGCTTGGAGAGTTTCATCTTAAAAGCTGCCCCCAATCTCCTATGTAATCTCACAAGTTCTAACATAAAACCTTTACACAGCTATAATTTCTTCCTTACATATACAGGTAAGGAACAGAAAACGTAAGAATATGAGGCTTCTCCAAAGTCCCTCCGTTAGGGGAAACCATTACTCATATACTTGGAGATCTTTGGCTTTTTTGATAAATAATTGATCACTATGTCAATAACTAAAATGTTGCCTATTGGTCATTTCATTTCAGCTTTGATTGCCTTTGGTTCCACTTTTATTTTGTAAGAATTTCTGATGGAATCCATTCAAGTTTAAAATATAAGAGTGAGGCACATCACGTAAAGGAGGCAGACTTTTTCTCAGCCTCAGACTCTCAAAACCTTTTGTGTTATTTGCATTCCTCGCCTATTTCAAAACTTATAGTAAGAAACAAATCACAATCGGTTAATATAAGTGCCTGGTCCCAATCACTGCTTAAGTAAAAGCAATTCAGGAATCCTAAGCACGCATCTAATGGAAGAGAGAGTCACATGGGAGTGTGCATTTATATACAAAAGCAACTCTCTGCCTTACATATCTTTAACAATCCTCTTCTACATGCTAAAAGAATACAAAGAATCAAGAAAGTCCTACAGCTCAACCTTAAATCCACAAAAAGAGAAAGAAAAAAGGATTAAAACTTCATACAGATCGAGACTTAAAAGTAGAACTTTGACATCAAAATGCACCAGTAACATTCAGTTAGAAGGCAACTATTCTCAAATCAAATAACATTGCAATACTATAAGAGAGTTCAAAATGGTGAACAGGCAAGGAACCAGAAGAGCAAATTATGCAAACAGAGGAAAGAATACTAATACCTGTATGGTATATGCTTGTGTGTTTGAAGATCCCTATACTTCTTAGCAAGGCCGTAATCAATGATGTATACCTGTCATTCAAGGTATAACAAATGAGCACAACATAATTAAAATAACAAATTACTGGGTAAATAAATGAAATGTTTGACTCAGTAATTTCAAGGAGTGTTAAGTAACATGAAGTAAAATATTCACGTGTTTATCCTGGAACGGAAAGCGAAAGTTCCATGCTGCAAGGGCAAGAGGGCATTTCTTGTTCTATATGATAATTACTGCAAGATTGGACAACTCAATCTCATGAAAGCTCAGCAAAAGATAAAAATGTAGAGATTCCACTCCTGAACCTTCTTGTGTGGTAAATGATCAAGAAAACATGAGTGAGAACAGGACCACAAATTTTTTTCTCTGGGACAAGCACTAACATATTCATAAACACAAAAGGGCAGTCCTACTACATAGGAAGCACAAACAGAACATTATTTTTCAACAAAAGAAATGATTGAAAGTAAAAAGCTAACAACAATACACTAAATATCATCAAGCAACATAGCAACAATGTCTTCCCATTGTCTATGTTGTTTGATGATATGTAGAGTATCTTTGTTAGCTTTTTAATTTTCATTCATGTCTTCACATTCTGTATTTTCTTTTACTTTCATTTTTATCACGGGTATGCTTATCAGCTCATGTTTATGAATAATTCAAGTAACCATAATTAATTCAATATGATGACATGTAGTGTATCTTTGTTAGCTTTTTACTTTTCAATCATGCCTTATATTTTCTATCTTCTTTTACCTTCATTTTTATTCCGGCAACATATACGATTATCAGTTCATGTTTATGAATAATTCAAGTAACCATAATAAATTCAACATGAGCTTTACTTTTACTCTCCACATGATCTTTCAATAAACTAATTCCTACTTATGACTCTCATATATTCTGGCCAAAAGAAATTCTGCAGACATTCACTTTCTGAATGTCGAATATTTTCAGTCGAGGTCACATAGAAAATCTTTACATGAAGTTACAATTTTGTTGCAGCCAAGAATCTATTATGCAAGTGCATGCAAGAAAGAAGACACATATATGAATATACCTGATTTGACTTGCGCCCTAAACCCATCAGAAAGTTGTCAGGCTTTATATCACGGTGTAGAAAACCACGTGAGTGCATATACTCAACTCTGTTTATCTATATAAGGCAGAAAAATAAAAACACAGTATAAGCATGGAAACTGCATCAACCGGGTAGAACATTCTTGAGACCATTAGCATACTTACTAATTGATCCGCAAGCATTAAAACTGTTTTCAGAGAAAACTTTCTGTTGCAGTAATTAAATAAATCTTCCAGGCTTGGTCCAAGAAGATCAATAACCATGACATTGTATTCACCCTCCACTCCAAACCATTTGAGATGGGGAACACCCGCTACATGCAGATAAAAATTTAAGTGAATAACAAGAAAAAGAAAGTCGTATTTTGATTTCGATCCACATAAAGAATCCATGATATCAATCTAATTAGATAATTAACTAAAATAATAGCTTACTTCCTCCTTGAAGAAGCATGTACAATTTTGATTCATAGTGAAGCTGAGGATGCTTCGTCTTCACAGATTCCTGAACGAAAAAGGACAAATGAAGGTTGGCACATAATTCAAAATTTGAAAAAAAAAAAAAAAGGAGAATATCATAGATAAAAACAAGTTACACTAAAAGGTGAAAGAAAAACTTGAATTAAGTACTCCAAGGTATAACAAAAACATGCACATGTCAAAGGAAAAACTGCACATTTGACAGCATACTCAAAGAAAGATTTCAGCAAACTTCTTTGGTTCGCTAATACAAATAATTTTTGGACAACAGCATGCAGTATGGTTTGTAGTTCCATCCATTACTCTTTGGTAACACCTCAAATACAACTCTCAACAACTTAAGTCCAATTCATCACCAAGAAACAAACTTCATTATCTGATCGCCTCAGCAAAGTAGCAGTTTGATATTTATTATCAAATAATCGGAATGCAAAAACCATTTAGTCCTTTCACTTGGTATGCCAAAGACAAAAGAATTTGCAGCATTTTTTCATCCTCTTATAGATCACAACTTAACCTTCATACCACATCTAGATATTCACTCTATGAATGAAACTAAGAAAAGCAAAAATCAACCAACATTAATCCAAAACCACTTGTAACGTCCAATACATGATGATCATTTACCATCAAAAAAGAAATCAAACTTCCCTATAAATTTTATAATTAACAAAATCAACAATAAAGCAATAAAAGTTTCACATACCAGCTTCACAGCAACTTCCTCGCCAGTTTGCACGTTAACCCCTATAGCAAATAAACCAAAATTAAAAACATACTTACAAGTTACAAACAAAATTAAAGGCTTAAAAATTTTTAAAACAAAAATGGTGCTAAAGAACCACAAAATATATACGCACCTAAATAAAGCTCACCAAACGATCCACTCCCGATCTTCCTCCCCAGCTTGAACTTGCCTCCAATTACATGATCCATGGATCTACTTTTGACCCGAACAAAAAATTTAATACAACAAATTTGGACTTTTTTTCTTTCCACTATTAATTATATTACAATCAAATTTGTTCACCAAACATGAAACTACCCACAAAAGATTCCCTTGTCAGAGAATCTTTAGATCCATCAAATTTATTGATAAACCAAAAAAACAATGCAACTTAAAATAAAAATTACCCTTTACAATCTATCTGTTACTATACAAAACAAAACATGAGTTTGCTTAAAAAACCAAGCAATACCCATTTGTTAATATTGTTGAGCGATCACAATAATGCATTTTCTGGGAAAATTTTGAAGAGAAAAAAGTGGGATTTTGAAGAGAAAATAATGGTTAGAAATGGTGTTTTTTTTTTCCTTAAATTAATTCTTTCAGAGCGAAAAATACAGAGCGAAAAGAATCTAAGCAGGCGAAACTTGAGGCAAGAATTCGGGGAGGAGAATCGGATCTGAGTTGGAGACAAGGATTGAGTTTGAGAAAACAGCTTGAATTTTCTCGGGAAATTTTATGAGAAAAGAATGAAGGAGAGAGAGAGAAAATGAAGGGAAAGTGAATGGAAATGGACGATGATTGATGAACGAGAAATTGGATGATATATTATTGGATTTTTGTTTTTTTTTAATTGTAATTTGGTATCCGTTCCGTAGTAAATATTTTAGGAGAAAAAATAAATTAATTAATTGTTGTGTTTAAGTTTAATATTTATATTCTACGATATATTTTTTTTTTAAATTTAATCATTCTATTATTGTAATTGAGATGAGTGATGAGATCATGAGAGCCGACTGTTTCAATATTTAATAATAATCATTTCATGAACTCTTTGTTCTTTCTTATGGGACTCAATTAATAAAATAATCATCCCCCGGGGGTGGGCATTTTAGTAATTTAATGCCTTCTGTTTTTAATGATGATCTAACAATCATGATGAACTGTAAAACCTACTCAGACTACTTAAATTAGACTAATTAACAAAGGTAAAGGTTAACGACATGATTAGCTGGTATTATTAAACTATTTAATATTTTCTCACCGACTTTCAAAAATTAATGGTTTCTATCAACCTAAGCTATTAATCATTTCTATAAAAAAATATATATATATGAAACGATTTTGTAAAATACGATAAGAATTGATTTTGTAAAATTTAATGTTGTTGTTTCTAGTTTGTCCTTGACATGAAGGGTACCTTTGAAATTGATGTAGTGTATCTTTTAAGGTATAGCCGTTGTAAAAAAAATTATAAGTGTGAAATAAAAATTAATATTATATAATAAATATAAATTTTAAATAATAAAAATATAATAAATTTTTTATTATACAAATAAAAAATTATATTTACATAGCTTCCAAGTTACAGTAGTTAGTGTTTACTAAATATTTTAGTCATATAACTTAAAAAATACAGTTGCCCAACCTTAATTTCAAACACACCGGAAGGTTGATAGCAAATTGTCGCACCATGCTTTTCTCTCAATTGCTTAATACTTATGTTTGATTACAATTGTTATGAATTGATGGGTCGAATTCATTTTAAAACGACTTAAAAATGAAGATTGTCCATGAATTTATTATATACTCGTTCAGATTCATATTCTCCCATGCAAAAAATTATTGTTGACCGTGGGTTTTGCTAGTAAAGAGAATATAAAAGTGATATTATAAACAATGAAATGAAATGAAAACATACAACATAGGAGAATTTAATTATCCAAAATTTTAAATAAGAGAAATCAAACAATAAAATGACATGTTTTAAACATGTGTAGTATTTTTTTTTGGTGGGGGGTGGAACATGACTAATAATAAAGTTGAGGATCCCACTACCTTACAATTAATGTATGGTACATTCCTCGCATGAACAATGAGTGAATCTCACTCATACGCTGTTCATGAGAGAAAAATGTACCATACATTAGTTGTAAGGTAATGTTTGCGTAAAGTTGAATAAGTTGAGGCTCAGAAATCAAAAGAGGGGCGGCTGAGATGACAGTGAACAGTCAACATTCTAATACTTATGCCTTCACATGTGCTGATCTTATGCCATGCCATTGAGATTAGACAAATAGTAACAAAGGGAGACAATCAACAAAGCAAACTCTCTATTTCTCAGAAAGCAACAAAATTGAAGATGAGGTTTTCTGTTCTCCTTTCACTTGTCAAATGCATGCAGCCCGAAGAGGCAAAGTGAACAAAGAAAATAAAAAAAAAATTCGAGACGTCTTTTATCCATGGGTGCATTTTTGAATCTTGAAAAAAGGCAATGTTGCTTTCACTTGTTTGCAAAATAGATAAAAAGTTGGTGATGAAATTGACTGATTGAACCATTTGTTTATTCTGAGTTTGTGGTCCAAATCACACCCATCTGGCCCTTTGTCGTCGCCTTTTTGGTGGGCCAATCTATCTCTTGGGCTATACTCGGTCTAATGACTAGAGCCTAAAGGAACCAACGTCAATTATTGATTTGAGTTTGGGCCACAGGGCTGGACAAGTCCAATCTGTACTTTGTACCCTGTTGAGTCAATTTTGCTATTTTTTTCTTTTAATACGTTATAATTGTTGAAAATTCAAAGATGAATTCGTAAGAAAACTGATACAAACAAGGAACCACGCAGATACTGTGAAGAGAAAATGTGGTGGATGATACTATTCCAGAGAGTTGAACCAAAAAATTGGGATGCAATTACAAATGGGGAATAGAAAAATACCAGTTAAATCTTAAGAATCAGATCATGTGTGGATCAAACCATCGAACTATTTTATTTAATTCTTTTATGTAAAGTAATTAGATATGATTATGGAGATCAACCACATCGCAACAATAATAATTATAGGCAACAACTATATTTGTATGCCATGTTAATTCAATAACTAAAAAGTCTAAGCAACTAACAGGGGAACTAGAGGCAAACTGCTAAATTGTAATTAGATTCGAATATTAATTCAGATGGATTTTATGTGTGTGTCAAAAAGTGACTTGGTCTGTTTTATTGGTGATACTCCAAGAGATTCACTCGAAATGAATGTAATTATGGATCATTGCACAAGTCTAAGGATAGGCTGGCATTGAGAACATGCTCCCCGAATACACAGTTATGATGCATATAGCCACCATTTCCAGTTCCTGTACTGCAAGCTCGACTGGAAAGTTACCATTAGGCTGTTATAGACATCTTCTCTGGCTTAGCATGCTCGAAAGAGCAAGAAATGCCTACAAAACCGTCTATTGTCCCTAACAATCATCTCTCTGTGAACAATCTTTGATACAACTTTATTGCCGTGCCGCAGTCCCCTCAAGACTCGAAGGTTCTTAATTACTCTTTGTTGTCCCATCAGGAGTGCTGATGATACCAAAAACTAAGGCAAGTCTCTCACCATGGTAATGTAGTATGTTTTTCTTTTGTTCCTCTTCAACGTCAAGGAGTACTTCTTTAGTATCAGGAACATACCCTTCTTGTTCCATCCGCTCCAAAAGATCTTTCAGAGCCTCATTTATTCTGTGATAGTATGGATGGGATTCATCTCCGGCCACAAAAGCATATGCCTTGTTTTTTACTTCAATCCAGCTGCAAGCTGGTGTCATCTTCATGCCCTTATTCCTCATAGAGACTCTTGAACTTGCTGCATCTTTCCATATCCGAGCAGCTGACAGGATAACATAAGCTCCCGTGTTATTGGGATCGATCATAAGTATCATGTCAGCAACCTTTTCAGCCAACTCGACATTCCCGTGGACTCTACAAGCAGACAACAATGTCAACCAGACATTTTCTGTAGATCCAGCATGCATGATTCTAGAAAAAGGAACATGCCCTGCTTTAATTTTAGCCATTAACATCTGCCCAAAGAATTTTAGTCCTTCATCAAACAGGCCATTCTGCACACACCCAGCAATAATCGAGTTCCATGAAATTGCATCTTTTAGAGGTAGGAGACAAAAATAGCCAAGTGAATCATGCGCTCCCAAACACTTTGCATGCATGTTGATCAAGCTACTTCCAATGCACACATTTGTATCTAATCCATGCCTAATAGCATACCCATGTATCTCCTTGCCCTTAATAACATCAACATAGTCAGCAAATATAGGAAGGACACTGGACAAAGTGAATGAATCAGGCTTTTAGTTAACATTCCCCATTAGCCTAACCATCTTCAAACCTTCTTCATACAAGCCATCTCGCGCAAGTCCCACAGTCACAGTATTCCAGGAAATCCCCTACTGCCATGATTTCAAACACCTTCCTCACACTACCTGATCGCGAAGGCCTTAATTCATCGACTCCCCCATCGAAATGAATATCAACTTGCCAACCTCCACTACTACCAGGCAGCTGATCACTTATTCCATCTAAATCTGCATAGTGACCAATACTCACAGCCCGTTCTTCAAATCTATCCGTCATACCATTTGCCTTATCCATAAACTCATTACATCCAGCTAACCCATTACTTAGTTCAACATTTCCGTTTCGTTCAAGAATTACAATGTTAGCTATGACCTCTGCTTAATTAGCTCCGATGTCCAATGCGAATTTATGTAGTGCTTACACGCGGAGATCCCATCATCATTTCCACTCTTCTTCCAAAAGGTTCAGAAGGACACAATCAAAGAAATCGTTATCGCGTAATATTAGTGCATTTGCAGACCACCTGTTTCAGGTTAGTTTGCAGGTTGCTTCAAAAAGCCCCTGCTTCGACACGGGGCCTATTTATAAGGTAATATTAGGTAAACAGGGTACAACACCAATGTTTTTCTCACCAGAAATAAACATTTATCAAGCAGGGCAGTGGGCACAATAGTTCAGATCCATAGCCTTCAGACTTTAATTTAAACAATTTACGAGCACACTGATCAACTACATAAAAATTTATATAAATCCAAGGATCACAATAACACTAGAGTATTCAACCCAGTACACAATACTACACAGTTTTTGTCAGTCTCACATGAACATTGTTACTTGAAAGCGAACACCTAGCAATATCACAAATGCTCCTCAAGCCTGGAGAAAGCTGGAGCCCAAAATGTTCCGTTCTCAGAAAGAGCATCTTAAACTCTCAATCATCTTCTCTTTCAGGGGGCAGACCACAAGGCAAAAGCATTTTCTGCAGAAAAAGATTAAAAACCATAAACATTAGACTAGTCATATACAAGATAATAATTCAGACAAGAATAATAGTAAAACAGTTATTTGACACACACAGACACACCCCAAATAGTATAGATTTTTAATTCTTTGCATCCAGTTATTAACCATTGGAGAGATCCTCTTTGACCATCAATAAACCCAGCCAATCTCTCATAAGTTACCACAAATGAGCAAAATCTGAAGACTTGGAAGAATATAATTAAAAAATTCTGGATTTCTATTAAGCCAACTCATAATGTCAACAAAATAGTTTCAAAAACTAGCATGCACCTATAACCACCATTGGAGAAGGCCAGGGAAAAAAAATGGAGACGTTAAAAATTTCAAACAGATTACATCTGGAAATTGGGTAAAATGACAAGTAAGATTTCAACAAGTTAGTCCTCCAAAATTATTTTTGTACCCTGCTTCCAACTATCACAACCAATGTAAATGAGACCTGCACTTTTGACTTTAACTAGTAGCATACCATTATACTCTAGTGAAATTGAAAGACAAGAAAACCACAAACCAAAAAAAAAAGAGAGATTGATTAGAGGCATAAATAGACCCAGGAGATCAAATTAAAGCTAAACGGAGTGAAAGTACCATCTCGAATTTAACAATTTCAAGCTCACAAATCTCGCACCCAGGAACTTGATGAAGCTAAAATTAAGATTTTTGGTCTCTAAAAATGCTATCTAAATTCCACCACTAAAACCTTAAAATAAAATAAAAAATTCCTAGGGTTAAAAAAAATAAATTTTAGGGAAAAATTGCACTTTAAAGTCACTACCACAATTTCCCATCCAATCTCCAATTTAACCCTTGTTTTGATCCTACCTAAGGTTTTCAGACATCCAGATCCAGAAATGACATCCGTTAAACCATCCAGCATCTGAAAGTATCAGAATGTACCAAGAAGTGATGGTTTTCTTCAAAAGGTTTTGGTTTTGACAAACCCTTATACAATTAGGCTTATCAATATCCTCTGCCAAGCCTAAGGTTGAAAAATCTTAAGTGGTGGTGAATTTTTAAGACCAAATTTTTCTCTAAAATTTGTTTTTCAACACTAGGATTTAGTTTTTATTTTCAGGTTTTGGTGGTTAGCATTATTAGAGACCAACGACCTTAATTTTGCACCTCTCATTTTCAAGTTCGTCAAGTTCATATATTCATATATTCATTCTTGGCAGTAAGCACATAATAGATAGTTCATTTTCATCTATGAACTTGTAGTGTTTAAATTCGAAACAATACTTACAGAATCTTCGCTTTAATTTGATCTCATGAGAAGATTTTCAAACATTATTTTGTCCCTATGATTACTTTGGTGACAATCAATGTATACGACCATGACACTTAAGTTTTCCAGGCATCAAAACTTTCAGTCAAGTCAAAATGAATGGTTACTTGAAGAACAGACCTTGACAATGACCTATTTCCTTCTTAATAGTGCAAACTTTGAACAACACTAAAACACCTACATCTAATTCTCATCACTTTCTTCTTCAACATTTTTCTTAGTAATGGTTACGTGTAAGTGGGTCATCAAGAAAGCATAATAAGATGATGAATGGCATCAAAATGAATAAATATCAACAAAGAACATGCTTTTCATAAACCATACAAATGCTAGTACCTCCATAAACCTTCCAACAATATTCCAAACTTAAAAAAGGAAAATAGCTGTTCCAATAACAAGTCCTAACTTACATAACCAGATGCAAATTCTTCCACCTATATAACTGATTGACACCCTCAGAAAACCTTCTTCAAAAAAAAAAAAAAAAAAAAAAAAAGGCAGCTACATAGATCCTAATGAACCCAAGTCTAAATATTAAAACTAACATAGATTAATGCGAGTAAAAATATAAGAGAATCTCATCACAAAAAATACAAGAGAATCTCAACACAAGTCACACATAAACCATCCACTTCCACAGAATATAAAAATTATAATCTACATCAAACACAAATGAAATTTAAATAAAATAACCTGCATAAAGTTATAGTGTTCCCTTCCAATAGATTCATTCTCGGCAATAGCAAAGTAGGCCAAAATAGGATAATGCCCAACATAAGACGCATAGCTATCACGCTGAATGTTCACAGCCCACTCACTGAAAAATTGAAAACAAAGTTAATTAACACAATCAAATAAATAAAAATAAATAGAAACATATAAATTAAAAATAATATGGCTGATGCTCACAATCTGTTCAAATCAGCATGACCAGTACCAACGTATTTGGCTTGCAGATGCTCTAGCTGGGAGTTTATATTAAACCTATCACTTGCCTGCAAGTGAATTGAATGCTCAACAATTAAATATCAAATTCGATCATGAAATTAATGAATAAATAAATAGTTTAAAAAAATGTTGCAAATTGTTACCTGCATTCTTAATGTGCTTTTTTGAGAATGAAAACAAAAAAGGCAGCAAGAGCGAATGCGATGGCAGGGGTTTGAAGCTGAAGAGCAAAAAAGAAATACTAGTGAGTAATGAGTAGTACTAGGGGCGCCCAAATGGGGTTTTGGTTTGGGTTAGAACCCATTCAGATTGAACAGTCAACTCAATCGGGTTTGAAACGCAAACCCAAACCAAACCGAAATAAAATTAGGGTCTAAATTTCGGTTTGGGTTGCAATCCGGGTTAGAACCTATTCCAAAATTCAATTCAATTTCAAAATGAATCAAATCCCAGCCGGGCAGCCACCTAAAATTCCAAAAATCTCAAACACCAGCCCAGCTCAATGATGCAAAAATGAAAAACAAAAATGAATACCAAATGACAAACATATATAATAGATTAATAACCCATGACCATCCATGAGCACTCAAGAAAACAACAATTACAATGTTAAGAAACCAAATCAGCAACAATTACAAACAGCCATTATACAAAAGAAGATTGAACAGTTTCAGTGCCTGTAACGCCTCTCACCCAAGCCCAAAAGAAGATTGAATTACAAACAGCCATTCATGCACCATTTGGAATCGCATGTATAACCTTACCTTGTGCGGCTGACGACGGCGAACGAAGCCGGAGGCAGCAACAGCAGAGACGACAGCAGCTGGAACGAGGAAGCAAATCGAGAACGGCTAGAAGCTGCAGCGTCGGCACACTTGAACGGAAGTGACAGCAGCGGCAGCGTGGGTTTGGGCTTTTGTTGGCTTAGGGTTAGAGAAACTAGACCGTGGGCGTGCGCGTTGGTTAGAGGCGGCAGCGAGTTCGCGCGTGTGTGTGACTGTATGTGTCGTTCTATCTCCTTGCCGATAAAGAACAAGAAGTCAAGAGAGGGAAGGGGCTTGCGTTCTGGTTTTTTATCCATTCGGTTTTTTAATTTCGATCGGGTTTCAAGTTAAATTAAACCGAACCGAAATTCGAAAGAAATTTTGGATTCAATTCGATTCGATTGAACTCGATTCGAATGCCCAACCCTTACGATTAATGACTATGAGGACCATCATCACGGTCCAATATTAGAACATCTCTAAAAAAATTTATAAATTTTATTTTTTAAATATTTATTTACTTACTTATGTGATGAATAGATGAGTGAAAAAAGATATTATTTTTTAAAAGACTCTTCAAATATAAATGAGTTAATATTATTTTAATTAAATAATTATTTTTTTAAAGAAAAAATCAATAGTAATTAAAGTATATTTCTCTTTTTCTTTAATAAAAAATAATAAAATATAGATTGAAGAGGGAGAAAGTAATTCTTCAAATTTAAAGAAAGAGGATCATTTTTTATTTAAAAAATTTTAATTGGAGTATCTTTTAGAAACTTAAATATTGATATAGGTCTTTAAATAAACAATAAAATTTGATTTAAAAATTTTTTTTAGTGATACTCTTATGCTACGGAGAATAGTCTAAAGCCGCACCCGTGGAGTGTAATCCTAGACACCGCCCCACCAAGGATTAAGAATTTCTTGGGCTTGGACGCTTGGCCCATTGGTGATTAATCAATACTTTTTTTTTTTCTAAAATTAGATTTTATTCTTTCCCTTTTTTATGTATATTATATTCCAATCTTATGAGTGAGCATGCACGAATTATAAGAAAAAGAAATCTAACCAGTCAATATATTTTCACTGCATTTTTCATCCTCCTGGTCCTTTCTGGGTTTTATAAGAGAATAGAAAATTTTGAAACTTGGACAATATTACCTTTTAATTTGAGTTACATCATCTGCTTTCAAAAAAATTTAAAAACTAAACCCAACTTGTATTTTATATTGCTGGCCACCATGTTCAAATCCGTAGAATCCGAGTGGTATGCTCACAAATCAATTTAGGTTTTGCTTCTGTATAAATATGGAAAACAATTTTTCTTTAATATGCGATAAGTTCTCCAATTGCAAGTTTGCAACCAAAAGATGGAAGGAAAGGAAAAGGGGGAGAGGGCATTTGCCAACGGAGAAGACATTGCTTGCACAAACAAGATCCAACCATTGTGATTAAACAGGCAGGAGACAAAAAGAGAACTGCCTCTTTTCTTTCTTTACTCCATACCGAAATAAATTGTACACCTATCATCAAACAAACAACATCAAGAATAATTACAATTAAAACAATGCTACACAAATTTCACGCAGATTAGATGAAATGGCAAGGCCAAAAGATACAGAAACAAATTTGGAAGAATATTTACTTAATAAATACTATTTTACAAAGAACACCATTCTTGCTAGCTAATCCGAAAGCCAATTAGCATCTCAAACCACTCGTTCTTTTTGGGGCCTTCACCCCTAAAACTTCCAATCTGTAAATACGAAATGCGGGGAGCGGTAGAACCAAAAGCTATTCGCCTGAGAACAAAATCCTCTTTGTTGATTTTTAAAGCTTTTTCATCTGATGTTAGAATAACAGCGTAGCTCATTGGGAAGATTTACCCTCCTTCTCGGGAACTTCTATTTGGGGAGGCAAAAGGTTTAGAAAGCTCCCCCCATGAACAGGTTGATTCACCGTAGCCGACTCATCTTCTGAAACATACATAATCAAATTAATAAGAGAAAAAGAAATATGCCTTGGGAAAATGCTAATTTTTAATATAATGGTTTCCTAGGATGTAATATTTCATATATTTAGGCACGAGTACTTTAGGGTCAGTGTCAGCAAGTGGAGATATTTACAACCACCAATGAAAGCAGGGGTGGAAAGAAGTCGGTGACCCTTACCAAAGAGAGATTTGATGGAGGGCCTCTTCGGTTTTGTGCTTTTCTTCTTCAATTCAGCTGTGCATGGAATACCAAATAAGAGTCACATAAAACACTATTTAGTCAAACTTGAAAATTACAAAGATTATACCTCCGAAAGTCTTGAGTTGCATTCCTTACAAATACAGAGACCACAGCAGAGATATATAATTGATGTTCGAAATTAATAAGATCAGCCGGCCAAGTGTGGGACAAAACCTAGTTACTCCGCATGATTCATCATTATTAAATTTATTACTACGCATGATTCATCATTATTAAATTTAAACTTAATACTTATCTTTGATATGGAAGTGAACAAATTTCAGACATAAGGGAATACTTGATGCAGACTTGAAATTGACAAAACATTTCCAGTTTAAGCCAGACTAATTATTGTCCTCATCTCCCCACAATCTATGTTATGGTATCCCAACCAATACAAACACTGAACTGAAATCAGTAGAACTAAGATGTAGCAATCGAGGAATATAAAATGAGAGAGCGACATGTTAATGCAATGTCATTAGATTTCATCACTGGCAAACCCCCTTTTCTGACTCAGATTCCATATTTCCATACATGATGTGTGAAATGGGAATCAAAGAAAAAAAAACATTTTCAGAGTTGAAAATCAAAAAACTAAAAAATTAGTAATGGATGTACATGCAAATCAAAAGAAAAGCAGCAGCTTACCAATCCCAGGTAATTGATGATCGTTTACGATTTCGAAGTTCTTGTATGTATAACCCACAAAATTTATATCCTTGGAAGAAAGCATCTGCAGCAAAGGACAAAACAGCAAATAACAAAATAAACATGTAACCAGAATCCACTGTATCAGTGACAAATCAACATCTTTCAGTTGCGGTTTACAAAGCAATAACTTCTACATAAATGCTGACAAACAATCAAACACTCAGATGTAGATGAAATATTGGACTCCACATGTATATAAAAATATATATTTAGTGGGCATATCACCTACTCGGTGAAAAGCAACAGGCCCACATGATAGCAAATATGCGATGGGGAGTGAGATGAAAGTGTTTATACATATTAATGCACCTATACTGGAAAGACCTCATCTCCTGATTCTTTCAGATAAAATAATGCTGAAGCAGAAGGAAAATGCAGATTCTTCGAAACTCTAGGGATGAACCATTAACAGAGGTGCAACAAATAATGGACAAAAATAACAGGCATACTTTCTTGTACATTTGCACAGAAAGGACTTGGCTTATTGATATTTCTAAATCAGCTTTTAGACTATCAGTATATACAATAAAAACAACAGGCACTGACCTTCCTCCATGGACCAGATTTTGCTGAAGTCTGAATTTGGTTGTCAGCCTGAACAAAGAATCAGGAGAAATAAATATGAAACAAAAGAAATCTAAACACATCAACAAATTTGCATGAACAGTGAGAAATAATTTTAAAAGACTGCAATCTAAACAGTTAATAGACATATTTGCACATATAGTTCCAATGTACCTCTTCAAACTTCTCAAAGTTTTGAGTATCCAACTCATCATTGACTTCAGGAATAAATGCTGCTTTAATTTGATATAGTTTGTCCCACTCAATCCCTTTAAACCATGGGTGAGCCTGAAAATAAAGAAGCCAACAAGTTAATTTGTCAAAAATCAACTCTATAAAAGCTCGTAAAGAATTTACAACAGAACACCACACAACACCTTAATTTCATCCGCGCCTTTTGTTCCAAGCCTCTGTTCAACATTACATAAGAGTTTACTAATAAGATCCTTTGCTTCAGGAGAAAGTTTTGCCTCTTCTGGAAATTTTAAATGAGTTCTCCAATTTACGATCTGCATAATTGATTTGGAGACAAGAAAATAAACAATATTTATTAACCATATTAGCATTGCAAATGGATCAGGAGTACATAGTCATGAACTAAACAAAGAAAACATTAAGATATAAAGAGAAACATAATGACACTAAACAAATCATAACAGCCTGAAAACATCAGGAGTTACAAAATACCAGTTAAGGTCAGGAATAAAATCACATCCGAATTTACATGAGCAAAAAAATGTTTTGAATGCAACAATTGCAGGCCTAAATGCTTTGCTCCATTTTTCAAAATCTCTCAAAGCGCATTCGTGAAGCGTGCAGATATGTATTTTATTTTATTTTATACACGAGGAAACAAATAAACCGTTATAGAAGAAATAAAGATGAAAGCAGACTACAAGTGAGAATCTTCCCTACTGTGAAGAGATTTGAATACTGTACAAAATTCAATGTATACCCCAAACAAGAGACAGAAAAGGAATACCCAAATTATCAACAACTTAACCCAAGACTGTATCCATATCAAGTTTGATATAAAAGAACAAAGAATTTTTAAAATCTTTAGAAACTGAAGCCGAAAGAGAGTGTCTAATAAATGAATTAGTGCAGAAACTTATAAGCACAGCCTGAGGGCTCAGCTCTGTACTAAACCAATCAAATTAAATTACCATCTAGCATCTTAATTTACCTTCCTACAAGTTGACATCGGCTCATCTGAATAGAAAGGTGGATATCCCACAAGCATTTCATACATTATAGCACCAAGAGACCACCTAAAGAAGTATTAACAGAAGCACATCTTCACATATCTCAAAGAAAATGAAATTGTTAATAAAAAGAAAAGACATTTTTAGTATACCAACCAGTCACATTCCATTCCATATCCTTTCTTCAACAAAACCTCTGGAGCAATATAGTCTGGAGTTCCAACAGTAGAATAAGCCTGGAATTTCACAATATTCAAATTTGTAAATAATAGTAGTCAATGAGGGGCTCCCATATTACCCTTCAAGAAGCTACCTCTAATGAACACAAGATGGAAGGAAAAAGGAGGGGAGGAGTTGATAAGGAGCATTGGGTCCTTACTAGACTTCCAGGGCATCAAATGTTCAAAAATTGTAAATTTCAAATAAATCAAATGGCACAATCTTGGTGACAACAACCACACTAAGAATTTTTACCAGTGATGACAGATCGTGAACTACAGACAATACTGGAACCAGTAAATCACTGTTGTTCTGATATGATTTGTAATTGCATTGCTGTAGAAGAGCAAAATCAAACACATTATGGGAGAGAACTTACAAGCATTCTCCTATTCCTCTGCCAATGCTGCAGTTGCTCCTGTTGTGTACGCCTTGGCGCCACAGGACGTCCATCACTCTGAAGAGCCCCACTAAGGTTGCTTCCTATAGAAAAATCCTTTTCCTGAAGATTACTGCAATCTAATGGTTTACATAATCCAAAATCGGATAATTTCATGTGGCCATTTCTATCAAGCAGCAAGTTGTCGGGCTTGATATCTCTGTAACATATAACAGTTTAAGGGTTAGCCATACAGAACAACATATGAAGACTGGGATTGTAGAAAATGAATCAAACATGAACTCACCTATGAATATAATTATGTTTATGGATAGATTCAATAGCTAGGACAGTTTCCCCAACATAAAACCTGGCTTCCTCTTCAGTCAATGTGTCCTTACGCATCAGTAAAGTCATCATATCTCCACCAGGTAGATATTCCATAATCAGATATAGATACTCGTCATCTTGGAAGGAACAATATAGCTTTACAATACAATTGCTATCAACTTCAGCAAGTAGATTTCTTTCAGCTTTCACATGTTCAACCTGAATATTGCCAATTAAAATAGGAATAAGAATATTGAAAAAATGCTTAAATGTCTAGCAGGCGTAATTGATTGTACACCTGTCCTCTACGAAGCATCTCTGATTTCTTAAGCTTTTTCATAGCATATACATGGCCGGTTGCCTTCTCCCTACATACTCTAACCTGCAATCACAAAAAGAAAAATAATTATAAAATGAATTTTTAAAGAAGTTTAGATTAAAAAAAAGGGCTATCACAGCATTAGTTAGAAATCAACACAGAAAAACACATAGAAATATTTGTGTTAGTGAGAGCATTTAAGTCAAAAGGGAAAAAAATGTGCATGATCCAGGAAAACTTATGTTTATTATTCTTTCTTATTTGAGTGCGATTAGATGTCCGATATCAGCACATCAGCGTTCTTCAAAACTTCGTAAGAATATATTTCATATCTCAACAAACTAAAGTGGACTAAACACCACAACATAAAAATAACGTTATACAACAACACATAACTTCAGAATTTCCATCTCTGAACATCCTCCCACCCCCATTTAGAGAGAGACAGAGTATTTGTGTTCATGTAAGAAATGTCAAAAAAAAAAAAAATTAATTCCTCAAATTTAGAAGATAAAATTCTAATAATAAAGAAAATAGAGCATCAAATGCATTTCCCTGATGAATTACAAAATAGGCAAAAAATTATATATCATTAATGTAATACCTCTCCAAATGCACCCTTCCCTATCATGGTCAATGGCTCAAAATCATCAGCACCCATTTTATGCCTCTGAAGGCGCATGTATTCCGTTTCCTTCTTCTCTAAATACTTTAGTAAATTATTTTGCTCTTCCTCAGAAACCTCTGCATCAGCTAACTTCTTTTCCAAAATATTGCGTCTGCATTAGTCATAATCAAATTACTAAAGATTCAATATAATCACATTTGACACACAGCATTTAAAAAAAAAAAAGTTAATCTCATTTCCTAATTTACTTAACCAGAAAAGATTTGTAAAATTATTCATGTTATATAACTTTTTCCCAGCAGATAACATATTAGTCATATTGATTGCAATTAATACTTAAACGATTAAGGAAACCATGAATTTATTGATAGAGAGCATTTACCAATGATATAACCACAATTTCAACTCTTCAGTTCAGACTGTATATCATTTGACAGCCATCAGAAACCTAGAACCTTAAACAGACCAGTCATCTTAGTCTTTCATTCATCACATACCATTCAACAACCTAAACTCTACCATATACCAACTCTAATACATACTAGTTAACTGAAACTCATTATTTCCATGAATAGTCAATTCCCAAATAAATTTCACTCAAAATTTTCATTGAACTTTTAACTTGAAGGTTTACATTTATAAGTTTTGGCAATGAAATGCCTACGAAGAGACAACAAAGAGCTTTCATGATTGAGCTAAATAAATCAAGAATGTTAACTTAAAATTAAATCACTAATCTGGATACATAGAACAGAAAGAACTTTAATCGAATTTACTAGCCATTCACTGTCAATACAACTTTTTTTTTTTTTGGGGATTTCCTGAATCAGACTTGCATTCAAAGTTAGCACTGTTATTCAACTATCCTATTTGGTAAATAAAAATTCAATTCTTAAATTAGAAAACTCGAATGCATAGTGTAATTGGAAAACCCATCGATCTCATTCTCATACTTCCATTTACTGCCAGAGAACAGTCAATTTGTTTGAAAGAAACTTAAGATAAAATTATTTCAATGGAGGACCTGCATTCTGAAATCACTTATTAAAAAAATTGTGTTAATATGTGTATTTGGGGTTGCTATCACGACGGAATCCTCTCAATTCTCAAGCTAGTCTAAAAAGCAGAGCCGCATATTACCAAACAGGCCTAAGCTGAGCCAAAAACACCAGTAACGATTGAACTTCAAGTTAGAAATTCATTAATAATTATAAGCCTAACCTGGCCTTTCTAGCAAACATCCCTCAAAAATCCAAAAAAAGAAAATATTTATTAACGCTTCAACTAAATGTAAGATAATAACCAAAAGCCCAATGCTCAGTCATGTTAAAATCAATTAGTTTTGTAAACATTACAAAGAAACAAATCTGGGAAACGTAACATTATAATAAAAAAAAAAAAAATCATTCACTAGGCTTAAACGAACTAGAATAGTACATTTCCATCTATTGAACAATTTACATTAGCAGTGTTACTCCTAAACATGGGCAAGGCAATGCCAGGCTGAAGGTAACAATGTGAATACGCAATTTCCTAATTGACAGAAAAAAGAGACTATGGATCTCAAATTAGGTAATATTTTCTAGGTTTCCACAAGGAAATCAGGTGAAAGAATCACTAAGAATTTATAAGCAATATACGTGGTCAAATCTTGTTGAAGTAAAGACTTAAGATCATAAAGAAACTTCCTTTTATATATGGTATATAAAAGACTTAGCTGACAACTCAAAGTTGCTTCACTGACTTGATTCATTAGGGAAATAAGAAACCTCTGTACCAAATTTAATACATCCAAGCACCATAAATTGTAGAACAACTATATTTTAATTTTATTTTATGTAGAGAAAAGAAGGTAAAGCCAAAGACTTTTCTGTGTCTATTCAATCATTGTAATTTATATGTTGTTCAAGTGGTTGTCATTTTCACTTTCTTATATTTACTGTTACAAGTTTATTAAGGGATTGTCTATATTTCTTCTTTTTCACATATATACATATTTGGTGTAGTAATTTATGGTAATTAGACACAGGAAATTATGCATAGATACAGAATGATACGAATTGTTTTATAAACATATTTTTTTTAGATGTGATAATTTTGTTAATATTTCCTACCAAGCAAGTTTATAATGTTCATAATTTTCTGCATATAATCATTTTTGCATCAGATAATAATATTTCATCCAAATCATCTAAAAATGGTTCACCACTGCGGTAAATGTATAAGCTCATGAAGGTAGAACAGCTACACTTAAAAATAAGTATTGGTTAAGGTATTGGAGCATTTAAAGCCAACAATTAGCTAATACAGGAGCAGTCAAGCTGAAACAAATGTAATGGCATTCCCTGGTTGGGTTGGTTTGTTTTACAAATATCATCATCACTGTAATCCAATTCAGATAAAAAAATTACAAATCTAATGGTACAAACACTTTCTATCAACCTTTCTATATAGAATTAACAGACTAGAGAATTTTATTTTTTTTTTTGGGGGGGAAGGGGTGGGGGTTGTTGGCCCAAGTAACCAATTCTCCAATTTAATAATTGAAATGGAATTTGTAAACAAAGAAAATCTTGTTGACCAAAAAATTTACATGCTAAAATTTTACTCTCCAAACAGACGAAGGCATACTAGTACGCAGAATCGCTAAACAACATTTCTAACATAAAATAGGTTGAAGCGGCAATATAACCCTTCAAGTGCAAAGATGGTCTCAATTGAGAAAATTGTAATCATACTCTGACCCTCCAAAGCCCATAAATTCGCAAAGTTATGTTTATTTGTAACTCTTGCCCAAACTAAAATTTTACTCTCCAAACCAGATGAAGGCATACCAGTATGCAGAATGGCTAAAGCAATATTTCTAACTTAAAATAGGTTGAAGAGGCAATAAAACCCTTCAAGTGCAAACATTGTCTCAATTAAAAAAACTAGTAATCATACTCCGACCCTACAAAGCCCATAAATTCGCAAGGTTATGTTTATTTGAAGCTCTTCCTCGGCCTCAGTTGAGAATATCCTTCAAAAGGAATTGTCATTGATCTGAAAGGTGGGAGCACTAGTGGTGATTCTAGGGAGTATTGGCCAGTTTTCATCAATGCATGAAATAACTCATGCCTATATGATCCGCAATATTCTTCTTGACGACTAAAATTCCTCAGCGGACAAACTTGAGACAGTCAGATGTCCAATCACCATAAAACCACTTAAAACGAAAGATGTCCCAAACCAAAAACAACTTATAAAACTTCTCAAATTTTTCCTACTTTCCTTGAAGGCGATTTAAGCATTCTAGCACTGGCATCACAAAAATTCCTTTTGATCAGCAAGTATATATTTGTAACCAACTTAACAATGTAGCTGACACATTTGATGATTTCAACACAAATAAATGGGCAGCATTCATTCTTAAGGTTGAGAACCAATTCAAAACTACATATAGAAGCATCTACAAGATTCGACCAACATTCTGTTTCTAATTTGTAGATGTGTGTCATCAATGGTAAGCATTTTTCTTTTTTGGTAAAGTTATAAACAGGCCCCAAGAAAGTCAACTTGGAAAGAGAAATAGATTTTCCTTTTGTATATTATAAGGGACCTATCTAATGCCTGATGGCCTTTCATCACAGTCTTGACAGCCTATATTCTCTCTTAGAACCAACAGTTTGTCAATATCCAGATACAGTACACAGTATATGCCATTTGCATTCACCAATCACTTCCAATTCAATCAACAAAACTAATATGATTGTACCAAGTGACACCTGGAGTTGAAAAAATATATATCAAACACTGGGAAAAAAAAAGTCATATGAATCATGACTTGGGAGTTAGGACCAAGAACAAAACATTTTCAGTCATTCATCTTTAGAGACAGACAAAATGCTCTAAGAGAGAAAAAGGAGTTTAGGTTGCAATAGCAATATGGCAAGTATATAATACGCTCCAACCAATAGAAACTAGCCAGTCACCTATAAATATGAACAATATGAACCTGAAAAGTTAACCAACAATAGTCATTGCTAAGAAGATAAGCTCTAAAATCATACCGCTCCTTCCTCTCCTCGAGGCTTTTCATCTGCTTCTTGTAATGGTTTTCAATATACTGTTTTGCAGCTGCAACCTTCTGCTTGGTAACATTTGATGGAACTTCTTCACTTGTTTGAGCTTTTGACACCTCCTTTCCATGGCCTGCAGTTTCCTTTTTCTTGGAAGGCTTTACCTTGTCTTTTGACCTCAGCTTGTTAAACCAACATCTTGCAGAGTCCATTTTTTTCAAATCTATATATGACTTTCCCCGACGGTCACACTCCTAAATGTACAAATTATTTGAGAAATTACTGAAAAATATACTCTCATCAATCACGAATCTCATTTCACAAACGGAAACATTTAGGTTCATTCGAATCAAGGATTCCCAGAGTATCAAAGATCTGCTATCCTGTATTGACAAATAAGAGAAATAAATCCAATTAGCTTAAAATGATTCAAAATGCCTACTTATTGATATTTGTCTAGCCAACTCTAAGAAGAAAATTGTAATGTGCAAAATTAGTCGACTGCTGAGCGACATTCGGCAGCTGAGAATCAGTAAACAGCAATGACCACCTTTTTTTCTTTTCTTAGTTAAAAATAAACTTAGCATTGTCTCCATTTTTCGAAACTTCCATTCCTTATTATTTTTACATTTCCAGACCAACATAAAAACTTAAGCAGTCAAAACGTTCATCATCACAATAGGGAAAAAAAAAAAAAAACCCAGCAGATAAGAACACTTTTCATGATTCAAAACCACCAACTGATTGGTAATATAGCTTCTCCTACGTTCTATCACCAGCCAAGCAATGAGTCAAAACCCAGCAAACCCTGAATTCAACTAATTTGCTACCCGAAAGCAATTCAATATGCAAAAACTGATCTAAAGCGCTAGTCTGCTAAGGCCAAAACTTTGAGCTAAAGACTCTCCAAAACCAGCATTCAATTCTCTTAGCTATTTCCCACACCCACTCCCTCCTCAAGCAATCAGAGTCTCAGAACCTGGCTACAACGACAAAGCTTCAACTTTTACTTTCGAAAAAATTACAAAATTCGAAAACTAACAGTCAATCAACAAATCAAATTCGATATACATAAACAAACCACAGCACCTCAATAACTAACATGCTCAATTCTAAATTCTCAAACGAAAAATTCACTTGAATTTCAATTTTTCTCAGAATCATTCCCCCACACTTTCTCACCAGCCAAACAGACAGACAGTGACTTCTCAAAACTCAAAACCAAAGACGAAAACAAAATCTTCTGTTAACTAAAAAACAAAACGCACACTACAACACAACAAAAAATTACCAAAAAACAACCAAAATTAAAATCCTCAATGAGCGCCACGTGTTAGTAAACCCTAAATTCAGGCAGTTTCACGCAACAAGAAGCAAATCAGACAATTAATTCCAGAGACACCGATTTCAAAAAAAATGTACTGCAGAGAACCGTAAGAAACCGAACCTGAGACAAATTAAAGAAACCCGCGATTTTCGGTCACAACAAATGAAAGCAACTAAAAGCGAGAAAAAAATCAAGCGAAGGGACGAAATGATGCTTAGTTTTTGTTGAAGACTACTTTGATGTCTGTCTCTAATTGGTTCAGTTACTTCTCCTTTCGCTTAAAGCTCTTTTTTTTTTTCCCCCTTTTTTCCCCTCAAAAAAAAAAAATATATTTATATTTACTTCTGTTTTTGTTCACTCTTGCTCTGCATTTTTTTCAATTTTAGGTTTTCGGGATCCTGTCCAAGAATTACAAAATGTGGGCTGAATTTCCCGCGAGATAAGACGAGAAATAGGAATGAACTTTTAAGAAATATCTTTAAGCCCCTTAAATTTATGTAAATTTCAGATAGAGTGGATTGTTTTTACGCTTTCATTGAATAAAGTCAAACAATCCATTCATCAATGGGTCCCTCTATCTTACATGCATGTAAGATACACTCCCCTCATATGAATAATGTGTGGATCCCACACATGCACTATTCATGTGAGGAGAGTGTATCTTACATGCATGTAAGATAGAGATTGCCTTCATTCAAAACATTTTTTTTTTTTTTGTTTTAGCATTACGTCAAAGGGTACAATACATTGATGATAAATACAATCCAATATGTGTCATCAACGTATCAAAATTAAATGAGTAGAGAAAATATTTAATCAAATTAACTTATGAATTATTAGTAATTTGCCGAATCGCTTTTATAAAAATAATTATTCTCTTTCTTAATTGCTTTAATGTTAACATACAAGGTTCAAAAACTTAGAGATTATTACTTTCATCTATTATTTTTGTAGTATTATATTGTCTATGTAAATTTAAATAAATCATCAATTTGCACAATGCATCAATTAATCCTAATTGCTTCCCACACCTCTATGGATAATTCGGTTTTTTCATGAGTCAGATTAATCTTTTGTTAAGGCAACTTTAAAGGTAAAAGATTATTTAAGGACATAAAAGAGAAAAAATATTAAGAGATAATTTAATTTATTGATTTTTTCAAAGTAATAACTTTTTTTTCAAATTTTAGGCAAATAACAATAACATTTTTATTAATTATATTATTAGTTGGTGTGATTGCATAAAAAGTGGGAGAAAACATAGTTACAAAACTAAGTTTTCCAATCTTATACTTTCTATACGTAAGAAAAAACATCAATGAGACAAACTATATCTATCTATACTTTTGGTCTTTGTCATAATCTTTTTTAAAATTAGATAAAAGATTGAATGGATCTCATTAAAAAAAATTATTACAAAAATACAGTCTTTACAAATTATTGGAAATCACTTGACTAATTTCATAAGAGTTTTCAAGCCAAACTTAAAATCTTAAGATATTTTTTTCAAATTTTAAGTCATTGAACATACATGTCCAACTATATTGGTTATTCTCTAACTTAGAGTATTCATTGCGGCCATTAGCTCTAAAGTTGAAACAAATAATACTCATTTCAATTTAGAGCATCAGCCATTGAATTTAAAGTTGGAACATCTAATACTTATTTCAACTTTAGATCCAATGGTTATAAGAGATGCTTCAATGTAGTAATTTTCTTAACATATTTATTGTTGGATAAGAATTCAGTATTGAATTGAGTTTTTTTTTAGCACAAAATCAATAGTTACTAGATAAAAGAAATAAATATATATATATATATATATATATATATATATATAGGGCAAACCTTAGGTGCACCGTAGCATGATCCATATATATATGAATTTCCATAATCCTACTCAATGTGGGTGAATTTCTCGTGAGATGGGATGAGATATCGATGAAAATGTACGAGGGGCCCGGTTGCGAAGTTGGAGTCAAAAGAGTGATTTTGGCAAATAGAAGTTTTAATTGACTTTAATTAAGTTTACAGCGTAGCATTAACTTGCAGCATCTCGTGACTTTTGTAATCGCCTACGTGTTAAAAAAGTCAATTACGCTTAAATAAAGCAATGCCGCGTGGACCCCGCTTGGAATTGATGTCAAAAGAAAACTAAAGCTTTTGTGGGTTTTTATTTCTTTTCTACTTTGTTGATGCTTTTTAAAAGATATTTTTAAAATTTGTCATAAATAGAGAACATTAACAAATTTAGCGATTATGTTGAAACATGTTTACTTTTATAAATGGTGTGCATTTTCTCAAATTAACAAATATTTTTAATTTACATGCTCTTCATTTTTATTTGGCAATTGTCAAATTATTTCTTAAGATGGTATATTAAATGTATTAAAAAAAATTGACTCATCTTGGATATTTTATTCTAGAAGATGTTTCTTTTCTTCATATGTGGTAATCATAAATTTATCGCAAAATTTTATTTACTAAATTGAGGCACTTTGAATAGATTTTTGGATAAGAATTGTAATAGTATAAAGGTTGTGTATTTCATGAGTATATTTTAATTTGTTATCATTTTCTTTTTATATATTATGTAGCATTTTCATTTAAAATTAAAAAATATGCAATCACAATGGTAGATAATTTTATAAGAAGTATTACAAATACATCCATCACCTAAAAAATTACTAAATCAAACTTTTCAGAGTATTTTTTTTAAATGACTATTTAAAAGCATTTTTAAAACCAATACTAAAAACGTTCCAAAACACTACATTTATATTTAGGCAAAATTATATATGTAAAAAAGAAAAAGTTTGGTAGAGTGGAGTAGAAAATACAATGATTTAGATGAGAATATATGCAATGCATTAGAAACACCACAGCTTTTGTATAACAAATCAATAAAATCTTTATAATT
Organism: Citrus x changshan-huyou; assembly: GCA_039657385.1. Lineage (NCBI taxonomy): Eukaryota > Viridiplantae > Streptophyta > Magnoliopsida > Sapindales > Rutaceae > Citrus > Citrus x changshan-huyou. Next base: position 5,886,097 of record CM077555.1, on the reverse strand, counting down.
CATAAAAAAAAATAATAGTTATGTCATCTTATTTTTATTGGCATTAGTATTGTTTCTGGGATCCAACTACACTACCCTAATCCCATAATTTTGGACCATGAAATTTTAAAAAAGTTAATAAAAATTAGTAAAATTTAAAGTAAAAGAAATGAGCACGAAAACAAATTTAATTTTTGAAAAAAAATAAAGAAAATGGATTAAGAGTGAATAATAAGTAAATCAAAATAAAAATGGAGCAACGAAAGAGGCTGAGCTGGAACCATTAAGATATCCGCACATATCTATAACTAAACTGTCGAGAATAATTGCCTAAACAACATTCAAAGTACCTTCATGTCCGCCTGATATACAGCGCCTGTGCTCGCCACGTGGCACCTCCTCAATCTGCTTGCCAGCACGATGCACTTCTTCTCTGGCCTCCGCTAAAGCTTCTTCCTCAAACTTTTCCTTTCTAAACTGGCTACAATCACAAACCGGTCAGGAAAAAACACGAGACAAACCAACCAGGTACCGCCACGTTTCAGTCCAATAATTTTGCCTCTTCGGGTATGATGGGACTTAAAACAATTTTAAAAATGGGGGTAATGGCGCGCCAATGATGTTAGTGGTGATGGTGACGTAACCACTCGTTTTGAGGACAAAAAAATGTTGTTTTTTTCTTTTTTCTTTTTAATTTAATTAATTAGTCTAAGTTTCAACATGGATGCATGATTGAAGAAATGGATAGGCTCTTCATTCACATTAGTAAACCCTATGGATCAAACAGTGAATATAAGCTTTTATTATATTTTTTTTGGGGTTAAGTAATGAACTATAAAAGCATAAATTCATATTTGGCTATATCAAATGTGTACAATTTTGTCTAAACATCTTATTTGAAAAGAAGTTTTTTAAACATTAAAAATCGCCGTCCAGTGGATTATGTTTTTTGTGTTGTAGCCAATGACATTGTTATTTAATGTTGTCTAGTTAATTTATAATTTTCAATACCATAATCTTTTAATATATTCTTAGTACATGTCATTTATAAACAAACCGATGACATTTATATTTAGGTTAAGTATACCTGCAAATTTATGAGAATAAACTCTACTTATAGCACAAGTTATAAATATTTTAAATTACATGTTGTGTTTTCATTCAAACATATATTAAATTTTCATATGGTGTGTCAAAAAGCAAACCCCATGCCATGAACACAAGGCAGCTTGATTGAGATGGGGTTGGGTTCCCTTAGAAGTAGGGCATAATGGGGGACCATATTTTAAGACATTTGGATCATTGGATGTTGCATCAATTCAAAATTAAAGAAGAAAAAAGCTATGTGAAAGCTGTAGGCATCAGTGTGTCACATCACGCCCCACCTTGTTAGTTATTACAATTGCTTGTCAAACAATGCATCATTACACTAGCTAGTTCAAAAAAAAAAAAAGTTCCATGTGATGCCGCTTTTATTGGGTCTAAAAACCACTTTTTGCTTGCTAAATGAACAGCAATTAGAGGCCTAATGCTTAAGTATTTTACTTTTGCTTAGTAAAATACGATTATAACTAATTAATCAAAAAAATGACAGAAAGGGGAAAAGAAAAGAATAATCGAGTTGATCACTCTCGGCGGTGTGACAGCAACTAAGTCAAAATTTTGTTCAGTTGCATCTTCTAAATAAATTGATTTACTTTGCTTTAGTTTGTTTTATAATTCAAATGAGACCAATGCCGCTTTTAATGTCACATGACACGAGATGATTTTTCCAACAAAGAGTGAGTAGCTTACCAGTTACAAGAAAACAAAAAGCAAGAACAAGAGAAATTAAGAGGAATGTGTGTGTGTTGAAGGCAATGGATTTTGAGGGGTCCAATGTGTACCAATGAAGCGGGAGAATTCAAATAAAAAAGCATGATACATGTCGGCAATTATAGTATAGACCAAAATGATATAGTGAATAAATTCGATCCCAAATATGGGGTGCAAGTGCAACTATGGGTCGACCACATAAACCGATCTATTTAGCATAGATAAAAATGGTTCTCCCATTATATGATGAGTACTTACATGTTTCGTGTGATTCTGTAATACTTTGTGAATGGTGTTAATACTTTAAATTAATAAGACAACATCACGTGACAGTGTCACAATCATAATATGAGTATTGTTACCTACTAAATCATTCCTCTTACATATCGATAGTATTAAAGAGAGAATCTATGAGTGATAAGTTGAGACACAAGCAAATGGAGGGAAGTGAGGTGAGAGAGAGTATGTGTTGGTAATGGCAATTAGAGATGAGGACATTTCATGTGCTTTGTGGCATCCATGTTGTGTATTTATTTCTAATGTGCCGTCGGCATGTCGGCTTGTTTGACAAACCAAATATCATAAGGGCAATGACTGTGTGAAGCCCATGCCATTTCCCATGTTACCAAAAGAAAATAAAAAATTAACAATAACTACTTGATTAGTTGATTTACAATTTTTTGTGGTATAATTTTGTAATAAACAAGTCAATTAAAAAAAAATGCCCATTGAATACGTAAAAGACAAGGGTCTAAGAATAGTATCAATTATTATTAGTATTAATTATTAAAGATAATAGCAATGCTCTTCTTATAAAATGTGAATCCGATTTTCAAGGTTTTAAATAAAGACTCAATATTAGTATTAAAGATTAATCTTATCAGTTTCTAAGTAACAAGTTTCGGCGTGCAATTTTCTCATAAATATTGAGAGCTTATATAGAAGAGTTGCATGAAATTTGCAAGCCCTTATACAAATTGTACAAAAATGTGTACATTGTACAATAGCTTATTAATTTCACATCACTCGTTGAGAAAAAAGAGAAGTGTTTAAATATTTACAAACAATGAAACGACAAGTCAAACCTTAACTCAACAATGTGAGATGCAATTGAAGTTCTCACCCTACAATTCTTATAACTTTGTGAAGAGCCATATAATTTTTAATCCACGGGCCGTAACTACCGTAAAAATAGAATCACTAGACATCAAGAAAAGCTTGAAAACCTCCAAACTTCATTATATTTACCGAACACTTTGAAATTCATGCTCTCAAGATTAAGCAGTAACGTCAACTTAGCAATTGAAAGTTCCATTTAAATGAAAAAAAAAACTCAGCATTTGAAGGTTGAAGACAAGCAGAGAAAAGGACGCATATGCTAATATACAATCTCTAAAGAAGAAGATTCATTCATAAACAACTTGGAATTCATTTATAAATGACTTGCAAAGTTTGAAGACATATTTTTAACTTTGCTTCAGCTGCAACAGTTAAGATGGATTATTAAATATCAGCTGAAGTATCTTCTGTAAAAGCTTTAAATGAAGGAAAAAGGAAAAACAAAAAAAAAATTTAAGAATAGCCTATAGATGCTGACAGTTCCTGGCTTATCAAACTAAATCGTTACAAGGTGAAGGGGGGAAAAAATTTAAACATCAATTAATGCTACAAATGAAACTGTTTACTGCTTCACTACTCGGGATGTGCTTCGTAATCCCTTGGAGGCTGCGGAGAATACAAAGGGAAACAGGCAAAGTACAAGCTGTATGGTTTCTATTCAGTGTCCCTGAGGCTTTCGCTTGTCAGCCAAATCTTCTTCTGGACGATAAACACAACTTCATCTCCATCCTGATCTGAATCTGAACTGGCATCGGCAGTTGTGGCCACTGCTTCCCAATTCAAAGCACGTAAATACTTCTTTACAAAGTCTACCACTGATTGTTTGTCCCTGATGATAACAAAACCAGTAGGCCTAAGAATGCGATCCATCTCAAGCAACAGATCCTCACCACTGCAACCTCTTTTCTCAATATCGGAGAAGACAGTCCAAGCATGGAGTAAATCATATGTCCGGGGGTATGTTGAATAAGCTTCACACCTGAGAAAATAATCGATCCAATAAATCACAATCGGAAACTTACCACACCCTAATTCGATCTGAGTTCCAATTTTTCCAATCATTTTTGGGATGAAGATTTCTAGGAGAGCTAAAAGGTGAAAGACAAATGAATACGATCATCACCAATCTAATTTCAGTCAAACAGGCCTACTAGTCAAGCTGGAAACATATATGACCAAAGCAGCAAAGCTAGCTTGAATTTGAAGTGATTCTATTAATCTCATCTAATTGACTCATGAGAAACACGGACACCGCAAGTGAAATACAATGCAAGGACTTTGGTGGAAAATAAATTTTTCTTTTCTCCAGGCCAGAGTAAAAAAGTATAATAAGATTAGTCTGAAAATGCCAATAGCCAGTTATATTATAGTCAGTTTTTGTGCTTACCAGTTATGAATGCTGCCAATCAGGCCTCTGTCATATATCAGCTTCAGAGTGTTCGGTCCATCCTCAGGCACAACATTCATCACCCAAACATCTTTCTCCTTTAGAGCCGCAGCAAATGACCCCAAGTGTGCCTTCATGTCCATCAAGTTCCTTAGAGAATTGGATTGAATCTTTGGACTCAAGAGATTCCAATAACTATCCACTCTATTTCGCCACAATTCCTGCATCACACCAGCAAAATTTTAGCAATGTCCTGGAGTTTATGATTGCTACAAACAAGATCCAACACATGCACAGGCAAACTAAACTACAACAAATCACACACACGAAAGAAACTGAGTTTAATTACCGTGTCCTTTTCAAACATTTCACTTGAATAACCAAAATCAGCAAGTCGAGGAGAAGGGGCAGTCAATCTAGCTGGCCAAGGAGCCAATCCACTTCCCCTAGCTTTCTGGTCATCTGACAGAAACCAAGAAGATTATTAGTCAGCATGTAATTCTTACCTTAAAACTTTGCCACTCAAACTGGGATTCAGAAACCCAAGCACAACAAATTAATGAAAAAGCCAAAAGCAGATAAGAAGTTAACAAAATTACTGGCATAAATCGCATATATAAATTCAATGACTTTCAATATACGACAGTTAAATGGAAGAATATTGTACAGAATTTATAATGTTCTTGTACTGATAATATATAAAATGTATCAAGATTTAAAAGCATCTAATTTGTGGTAATAGATGATTTAACTGGAAAGATCTCTTAAAGTAGTATATCAGGTCTTAAAACCAAAACTTGCTGACATCATGGTTGGGTAGATTGATTTTTAGTTTACTTTATATGATAAAAAGAACACAAAAAAGAAATAAAGATTTAAGGGAGGAAACATCAAAAACTGATTTTCTAATCTCTAGGTGGTCTATGTAAAATTTCCCCACTGTTGTGTCTAAATTATTAGCATTCAAAGTAAAAACTATAATTTTCACCCCTTTCTTTCAGAAATGCATGCCTAGTGTTCCTACACATTCAATTAAACTATAATCTCTGTTCGGTCCTGTTTTCAGGGGGGTGGATTGGCTTAAGGAAAATTAATCAGCTTAAAAGAAGCTTAAATTGTTTTGTTTCAAAACAACGTCATTGATATCAAAAACATAGACAGAGACAAAAGCAACAGAAAAGAAAGGATACTCACGGTCAGAGTATGGCGTAATGCAAGCTTCCATTTGGACACCATATACTGCATCCGAATCATCATCAGAGTGACAGAGAGGAGGAAGAGTCCCAGGTGCTCTTGCCATATAGCAGTCATTATTTAGAGGTTTTTGCCAAACAACAGTTTGGTTCCTCTTTGCAGCTATTCTCCAACACATGCGTTCGACAAGGGCACTCATCTCTTTCCATATCCTCAGATCCTCTTCATCTTGTGCATAAGCTTCAGGAGATGAGTAGGCGAAATAGCCCCCTGGTCTGAGTAACCTATCTAGTTCAAGAAGAAGAATGCCATCCCTTTGGAGCCAATCAATCCTACAACGAGAACAGTGAGCAAGCTCAAAAGATCTGCTTGGGTAAGGGAGCCTCTTTGTTCCCAGAACACCAAGATATGCAGGAATTCCCCTTTCAAGGGCGAACTGGATTTGGTTTTGATGCACATCATTTGGTGCCAAAGACATGGTTATGACATTAGATGAAAGAAGATAAGCTCCAAAACTAGCAACTCCACATCCAACATCAAGAACTGTTCGCAACCTTCCTTCATTGTTTATATTGTCATTGGAAAAATTGAGCATCTGCCAATTAAAACCACAGATGTATTTAGTGATCTATGCAGCAGAAGAAGGTTTAAGAAGATCCACGGAATCTAAATAGCATAAATTCCAGAACAGTAGTAAAGACAATGCACAAAAGAGAGAACACCACAGAAATGAGATGCCAGAAGATACAAGAAGCCCACAACTCCATTGTCCCGGGATTCATGGAGTTAGGAAAGAGATTTAGGATCGAAGAAAAGCATACTTACGTTAGCAATTGAAGCAATATACTTATCAGCTCCATAGTGGAAATGTGTGCCTCCTCCAGGGAATATAATCTTTTCACCTTTGACAACCATCCAATTCTGATCAGACTTCTCATGTGCAAGGTGAGTATGAGGTATGTTTGCTTTCCATACTTCATCTCTACTTTTTGGCCACTTAATTGGGACCTGAACCATTACATGAACATGCAACAGTTGATAATGAGTAAAACCTCACTCTTTATCTACCACAACAGAGAAATATATACTATATCTGCTCATAATATGACAGCCACAACGCAATTTTTTTCAGAAAAAGGTCAATGAATGCTGAGAATCAGCTTCATTATTTTCTCACCTTGTACCCAGATGGAGGAGGAATTAAGCAGTTAAACCTCCTCTCGGGAGGAGGACAGTGACGTTCATAGTGCTCCATCAGAGACAAATCCAGCTTCAATCTCATTTGATATATGAGATTCCTGTCTAAGCAGGGAATTAATTCTGAATGCCTATCATCACAGACCTTCAAATAAATAGCAGAAAAATAAAACCATCACTAAATCAAATCAAATTGAAGTAGGAAAAGCATAAAAGTTGGAAGAAGTATGGACTTAGAGATCATAGAGCAGCAAGAAAGAATAACAAGGCAGAGGTACAGATGAGCTTAGCAGTTTAAACTTACAGGGAAACTCTTTGGTACAACATCATCCTCAACATCTCCAAATTTTGAAGCTTCATCTTGCTTTCCATCATTATCGTCCTCCCCACCCAAGTAGGATGACCCAAGTTTTCTCAAAGATTTTCCATATTCTAAAGCTGATGAACCACGGTTTGAAGATCCGTAATATGCATATAGAAAACCAATAAAGATTGCAACAACAAACACAGAGGTAATTAAACGCTTCTTTTGGCCTCCATCAGGTCTTCCCCTCATCTTTAATTTATATTTGAAATCTTCAAGCAGTGTCTTCAATTTTAATCAGAGCAGTAAGATATCACAATGTGGATCTCATTACACTAAAATCACTGAGCTTCGGATTCAATATCCAAATAATCCCTTTGTGTTTACCACCTCAAGAATACAAACACTTGTCAGACAAACCGAACAACCTGTAATTCCCAGAAGTTAGCTTAAGTTGTGTACATATGCATACAACAGAAAGTCCAGACAAAATCCAGATATTTTATCAAGACATGAGATCCTTAAAGCTGAAGAAGGTTCGACCTTATAAATTAAATAATTGAAATGCGACACATCACATCCAAGTTCTTGAAATTCTCAAAAGTCAACTATGTAACACTCCCCAAAACCAACAAACAATAACAGCTTAATGCATGATTAGGGCATCGAGGGCAAAACATTATTGGATCCCAACAATCAAGCTGTTGGAAAGAAACATTTCAACAGTCAGACCGCTACTGATTTCAAAATCTGACTACTTCAAGTCTTCAACAATGGAAGCATGGCTATTAAAACGAAATATCAAGCCCAAACTAAATTAAAAATATATATATGTAAACTAATTAACATGCTTAATGGCAGACAACTGTTAAAGATTAGTTTCATTTAACATATAATAATAGGTCCAGAAGAAAGAAGCAGAAGCTTGTATGACAAGAAATGAATGGATGTGCCAAGTCAAAAGCCATAAAGATAACATTTCATAAATTAAAGAACAAGCAATAAATGTTCAATGATGTGAAACACTTGCAGTTAACAAGCTTAATCATCAAGCAAGCAATGAAAAAGATTGGATCCAAGAAAGTTGACAACAAAAATGAAACTTGAAAGAAGAACTATCTCCCATAGTGGTGAGTTAACCGACTCAATGAGCATAAATCTCACAGATCTATATCAAAAATCCCAATCAGCAACTTCATCACGCATCCAACTCCAAACTCAATCAAGAATCCACAAACTTGACACACATTCAAGAAAATTCCAATCCCAAATCACAGTTAAACTCAACAATAACTTCAACCTATGTCAAAACTAACAAAGATAATGCAACCCAAATCAGATCGCAGTAAAGATTCAATCTTTAAACCAAAACACAGAAACAAAAGCTCAAAAAATGAATAAATAAATGAACAAACAAACACAAAAAGAGGAAAGAGCTTACTGGGTATCAAAATTTCAATGAAATAACGAAATGGATGGAGGGGATCTGACACAAAATGCAATAGCCACGGCTGCTGACGCTGCTGCTGCGCCCTGCACAAAGAGATAGATGTAGAGAGCGTGAGGACTAGATCTTGGGCTATTGCTTTTTCTGCTTATATATATCTAGACAGCACAGCCAGACACACACTTGACTCGAAGAGTAAGCGTGTGCCTGTTCTCTGTGTGCGCGTACAGCACTCTTGCTGTTTACGACGGGCAAAGGCTGTTAAAATAATAATAATAATAATAATAATCTCCAAGATCTATCTGCAACTTGCTCGATTCAATTCAATAAATGAAGGAGCCTTTCGTTAAGTTCTGTTAAAATAACAGTAGTTATTAATTAATTACTTATTTATCTATATTTAGTTATTAGTGTTGTTTAGGGAGTGGTGATGATAAATTAGATAGTTATTTTTATCAATATTATTAAATGCTTTAATTGTTTTTAATTATGAGGGATCGCAATCTAATTGATAATGCCCCCCACTCAAATTTATTCGGAAATTTAAATAAAATGTAGATGTGAATTCTTTGCCGTTATTTTCTTGTCGGTCGCATTTTAATAATTGATAACAAAAATATCTATTTTATTTTTTTTACTGTGTGGGGTCACGTGATTAAGATGGGAGATGATTTTTTTTTCTTTTTTTGGTGATTGTGGTATTAAATAATTGATAGAAAGAATTAATGAAGTGGCAAGATTGACATAAAAGGCAATGGCGGATTTGGAAAGACACGTGCCCTTGCCCCCGTCTTTTCGCTGATAAAGCATTATAGAAATGGGTGATTTACAGTAAAGTCCTAAATGTTTGCTTACAATTAAATAAAGCGCTGGTGTAAGAAATTTCATCATTTAAATCCTTCTTATTTCTGTTTTTGGTCAGATAAATCCATTGACTGGGATTGACCGTCACCCTTTTTTTTACAACATAAGGGCATAACCGAACTTCTACGTCAAAAGTTTAAATTTTTTTTTTATATTATATATAGGCAATCCCTATTTTACATGCATGACATACATTTACTGTTCATGTGAGGAAGATATATCTTACATATATATAAGATAAGGGTATCATTATATATATATCATACAATTAATTTTAAGTATACAACTGTAGCTCTTAGTATAGAAAATTATTCCCACAATCGTTAACAAAACTTGAATCTTTTACTCTAAAGTCAATGGAAAGAGATGTCAACCAATCCAATGTGAAATTATTGATAAAAACTTCAAAATTTAAATGCCACTATGTGATATTTCTACTTTTTAGGGGGGTATTCGAAAAAGACACCCAAATAGGATATCCAAAAACTAAATCTTCACTCATGAAAAGAGAGATCCAAAGAGTCGGCCATGCCACCTTGCTTTCAAACAAGAATAATAAATGAGAAGCAGCATCTCCACTAAGACATCACGCCGCTTTCATTTTAATTACATGTTGCAGACTTGCAGCTGGCATCTTCTTATTAATAATAATATATAATATATAATATATATGTATGCATGTATGTATACAAAGTCTTATTATTTATATATAAGATTTGGAATCAACGTGAAAGCTTTTTATATTTATACAAGACAGAATGTGTTGATTTTGTTTAAGGGTGGGGATAACTGAACCAAACCGAAATTTTTTTTATCTAGTCCATTTTTTGGCAGTTTCGTTTGATTTTTTTTTTTTACAAATATTGTAGTTCAGTTTTTGGTTCAAAATTTTAAATCTAGACACTGAACTAAAAAAATAATTTTTAAATTAAAGTATTGCGATGTGAGGTTTAGGGTTTGGTTGGATCGAATTAGACCCAAAAAAATTTGGTTCGATTTAGTTTTTTTGAATTCGGTTCAGTATTTTATAAATAAAAATATCAAATTAATTAATACCCAAATTGAACCAAATAGAAATATCCAAATTGGTTTTTTAAAATTTTCTAACCGAACTAAATAAAAAAATTCAAAAGCTGAGCGAAATCGAATCGAACTGAATTGAATCGGTGGCCACCCCTAAATTTCTAAATGAATATACAGCAGTCACACTTTAGTTCAGAAATTCAAGAGTAGGGGTGTCAAAAAAGCCCGCCCGGACCGGACCCGGCCAATCCGGTCCGGGCAAAACCCGGACCGCATGCACATAAAAACCAGACCCGGGTTTGAAATTCTCAAACCCGGACATTTCCGGGCCCGGTCCGGGTTCAACACCAAAAACCCGAAACCCAGACCAGACCCGATTTTTTAATAAATTAAAAAAAAAAAGAAAATATAAATATATTATATATAAATATATAATTATGAATTTATGATATGTTGGATGTTATTTAAATTTATTGTGTGATTATTGTGTTGTTGAATTTAATTTATTTATTTTATATATAGATTGAATGAGTTTAAGTTAGAAATTGGATGAATTTAGGTATTAGAAAGTAGATTGAAATAATTTTAATTTATCATTTGTGCAAAAAATTGTATTGTTAGTGTGTTATATATTTGTATTTGACTATTTTTTTTTTTAAAGTTTGAGATTGAATGAGTTTATTTGATTATTTTCTTTTTTAAAATTTGCATTGTTAGATAAATGAAAGAAAAAATTGAAGAAAAAAATTGAAATTATCACATGCGGGTTTAAAAAGCCCGGATCAAAACCCGGACCCGGAAGGTGCCGAGCTCAAGCCCGGACCGCACCCGGAAAAACCGGGTTTTAACCCGGATCCGGTCTTGTATTTCTCTCATCCGGTCCGGTCCCGGGCAACACCAAAACCCGGACCGGACCCGGATTTTGCCAAGCCTATTCAAGAAACAGTTTTGAGTGGTCTCTGGGCCTTGGATTTGGGATCAATGGGCCACTGGTTATTCCAATAATGGGTAACTATGCAGCCAAGCCTTTTTTGGTGATATGGAGTAGAGGAATTCGAACCCTACTTTTTTTTCATCCTTTTAAACTCAATGCACTCTCGGTTGCATCATTAAACTAACAGTGTATTGAGACATCAGTTTGAATAAAAAATTCACAAACCAAACCAAAACCCCTAAATTTCTGTTGAACATACAGCAGTCACTGGATTAGGGACTGCTGAATGTTCGGCAATTCGAGAGAAACAGTTTGAGTGGCCTTTGGGCCTTGGATTAGGGATCAATGGACCCATGGTTGTTCCAATAATGGGTTGCTAAATGCACCCAAGCCTTTTTTGGTGATATACAGTAGGGCAATTCGAACCCTACCTTTTATCTCCTTAAAACGCAGTACACTCTCGGTTGGATCATTAAACTAATAGTTAATTGAGACATCAGTTTGAATCTCTTAAGTTAAAAATTATTTGTCACGTCACAATGAATCGAATGAGACCTTTAAACCATAATCCACAGCGATATCAAACGAGGCCATCAGGTGGGATTACTCGGGCGTCTAAAGTTTTTTTTTCCTGTGACATTCGTTACTGGGCTGCACTAGAAAAGGCTCAAGCCCAATAAACACATCACAGAGTTGGAATGGGCTGGTTCTTACCTTCAACAAACGAGGTATGGAGCGTAGGTTAATAGGACCCGGAACTTGCCACTGGAAAGTCACATGTGAACAACGTAAACCAGTATTTATTTTATTTGTTGCATACTATGGAAAGGGAATCTGAGACTTTTTTTTTGTTATACATAGATTGTTACTGATATTATATCAGACATTACAATTAATATTTATAATCATACTACACAATTGGGACTATTGACATACATTAACACACTGAAGCACTTGTTCAGATACTTTAAACCCTCTCTAATATTCGAGAGGCACATTTCGTAAGGGAAACACTGTATCCACTTAATTATATTGATAATTGAGGGAGTACTAAAACTAACCTCCATAAATCTCTTATGGAAGCTCGAACCTTTGTACTCAACATTGTAAGTGCAAAACTTCTCTCATTAAACCAAAAACCCATTAGTGGAATCTGAGACTTAATATTACAGCCTAAAGACCTACCGAGGATAAACAAAAAATTGACACAAATTAAGAGCAACGAAGAGAACTCATATCTAAAGAGATATCTTTCTACATTATACATATATTTAAGAGAACAATATTATTGGAGAAAAGTACGAGGAATTCAAACGAAATCAATCCGATGACTTTTGGTTGTATTTAAAAATTATTATATTTTAAATTTAGTTTGATGAAAAATATATTTCTTTTTATATTCATGTGAGGGAGAATTGAACCACATATATCTAATTTTTATGTTAAAATTATTATAAATTAAATTAATTAATCCAAGATGTCAAGTTCTTGAATTAAACATTTAAGTATTTATTAATGGACTTTTTTTAGACCATGTTTGATATCAAGGACTTGTAATCTTTAAAATATAGTCGTTATTAAAAAAAAATTACTATAATTATAAAAGAAAAATTAGTGATGTATAATAAATATAATTTTAATAAGGATCAGGCTATGGTACCATAGTGGTACCGTGCCACATCCTTTGTCTTTTGTGACTCCAATGTTGTAAATTTTTATATAACCCCATTTTACTCATTTTTATTTAAATTTTAATTCACAAATATTAAGTTAATATCTATTGCATCCACATGGACATTTTAGTTAGCACGTTATATTATTTATTATTTACAAATTCTTATTATAAATTGCACTTATATCACAATACCCCCTCTGTGAAGCGAAATACCCATGCCGAACCCACAAACCCGACCCTGATGCTATTTTCATTTCCAGCCACTTCACCGGCCAAGGTTGGTACCGATCGGAAGATCGTGCGATGTCGGTCATCTCCATGCCAATCTTGTCGTTGAAAAGCGTTTGGAAAGCTGTCGATTGAAGCCGTAAAAAGCTGCGGAATTGCCGCTTCAATTCGCCGCGATTTCTCTGGTTTCCGGTGACGCTATCACTTGAGTTTTGCTCCCCACGATTCCCTCTATATTTTCCGACCAATCACAGCCACCGGGGGAGTCGATTTGCCGTTGATCGGTCATTGAAGGATTCACGGCTTTGGGAGCTCGATCCGGCACCATCACCACGCGTGAGAGGTCACCACCACCACCGTTGGACTTAGCTCGGCCAAAAGTGTTTAACTCGAGTTTTCCGTCGCCGTCAGTTGAAATACAATCACCGTTGGTCGGCATGGGTATTTCGATAATGTTCATATAGATGCAGTTGAAATTAATTTAATATTTATAAAATAAAATTTAAATAAAAAAAATGAAAGGGATTATATGACAATTTATCACAAAAGACAAAAGAAAGTGGCACGGTGCCACTGTAATACTGCAGGCTGATCCTTTTAATAAATATATTTATGAATTTTTTATTTTTTTTGACGTATAAACGTGAGATTCATACAATAAAATATTTCAGCACCGTAAATTCACAGCTGCTCCATCACGACACGGCCATCTCCTGACAGGAGCCGGTGTTAAATCATCACCGAAAAGAAGGGTCGAGTGAGTGAGTGAGTGACAGACATGAAAACAAATCAGCACTGACAAGGACAAGACAAGTTAAGCCACGTCTAGTCACACATCAACAGATACCGCGACCCATCCTACGGCCGAGATCGACACACGTGGCGGGAGGCGAGAGGGGAGATCATGGAACTGACCGGATTAAAAGGGGGATCCCATATCATCATCGGTAAAAACTAGGAGACATGAGTGACAGCAGAGCACGTGGGCAGACGAAAATTCAATTCAGTGTTTGAAATATGAAAGGACCATATTTTTAAAAACCGTGGGTCTGTCTGCGGGGACGTGAAGTGACGTGAGTGGGGTTTTTTTTTTTTTTTGTGTGTTTTGTAATTCTCGTACCCTTTTGTTATTTTTAGCATCTTTATATGTGGAGACTATCACCCTTTTGCCTCTTTTTAAAGTCTTTAATTTTTTTTTTCCTTTCTATTACCACCCATGAATAAACGGTGCAACAATGTGAGAAATTTTAGAATATATTTATTGTATTATAATTAATTAAGATATGTATGATATGTATAATTGAGTTTAATATAACCATTACTTACATAATAGTTTACAAAATAAATACACACATGTCATGATATTATTTATTGTTGTATGGCTGATATGGTACAACAAATGTATTCTAGAATTTCTTGTGCAATGGATACACATACGCTCTATTTTTCCATTACCGAAAATCCTACAAATAATCATTTATGTTTTCTTTAGACCTAGTTCAAATTCTTTCTATCATCTATATAAATTTTGGTAATAGTTATTTTGAAAATATTTCAATGTGGAACACTTTTTCATAATCGGATGATCAAAAATAATAAATAATAAATAATAAATAATTATATATATATATATATATATATATATCTATTGGTAATTATATAATTAAGAATGAAAATGATACTAACTTAAACTCTCAAGATTTTGTTCCCATAAATAAATAATTGGACAATCATATATTCAGAATTGAACAGTTAAACTTGTTTGGTTTAGAAATGTAATACATTCATATCACATTTCGCTAGCGAATCCCATTTATTGACATGGAGATGAAGAATTTTTCAATCGTGGAGATGCCGTTGTCGACTTTTGAAACACTAAAATCTAAGTCTTAATTATCTCGTGGGTCTGAATATATAAGAAAATGAGTGCAGCAATGCAGCTAGCTAGCTAGAGCTAGGCGTTAAATTGTGTAAGGTCGTAGCTTAAGAAATTTAAATTTATTTGAAAATATCCAGATTTGAGTACATTTTTTCAAAAGGATTCGAATTCGATTACATTGGAATTGCTATAAGATTGATGGAGTGCTCTTTCATAAACCACACGTTCAAAGTGATAACGTATTTTTCACTATTTATTAGTTTGATTAAATAGTACTAAAAGAATATTCTGCCTTAGAGTAATCCAACACAACCATTGCCTTTTCTAAAATTAATCTACATGGCTACAATTGTAAAGAACAATCAATATCAAATATACGGACCCATAAATTTTCACCAATATCTCGACTCATGAGATATAACGCATGAAACTGCTTTTCATTTTAGTCGTGAATTTTTTTTTTCCTGTAAACGAGACTTGCATCTTAAGTTATCTTAAATGTTGTATTTGAGCCCATTTTAACCCTAAATGAATGGTTTAGTTTCCATTTCCATGAAAAATAAATCAATATCAGATATGATTCGTCAGTTTTGCTTTCACATGCATGCAACTTTTGGAATTTTGGTGGCGGCGGCAGCAGCAGCATTATTGTTATCATTCAACATAACAAAACCATTTTTACTATTTTGTGGCTTTAAATGCTTAATTATTCTCAGTTTCTTCAACCGGCTGATTTTATAATTATTCGGTACAAGTAATTAAGGTCTTTGAATGACCACTATTAATTATGACCAGGGGTCTTGTAAGGAGAAGACAGAAGAAGAGATTATTAACCTTAATTAACTTGATCGTGTTAGCCATGAGGGAAAGCTTGAGGAGAAATCAATATATTACTTAATTATCTAGTAAAAAGCACATATCCTCAAGCAATAAATTAAATTGGTGACAATGTCCAAATTAGTCATAGAGATAGTAATATTTACTAATTTTCTATTTTTTCTCTTTTATATATAAATGTAATGTTTCATAAAACAATAAGATTATATATAGGTGGCCTAAGAAGACATTTTAAAGTTTAATTTAAAAAAGTATATTCATGTTGTTAGAACCAATTCAAGCTTCGAATAACATCAAGCTGAATCCCACAAAAAAAAAAATTATTAATGCTTGTCAAAAGAGATTAAAAAAAATCATACAACAGGCATACTAGATCACCCAAATTGATGACGACATTCTAAATAAGATATTAATTATAGCCAAAAAGGAAAAAAAAACTAAAATAAAAGTCAAATTAAGATGGTGAAGATTAGTTATGTATTAGAAGTTTAAATATGATTGAATAATCTCTTTTTCATTTTATAGATATTTTCAAGTCCTTCTAACACTTCTAAATAACACATAAGCACTATGTTGAACGTGTAGCTAAAAGTAGAAGATTTTCCACGTCTAGCCTGTAATCTAATTTCTCTCTTAGGTGCAAATTAGCTCCTATAAATTAATTTTCTAGACGTTTTCAATTCAGCCTATAGTTCAAATAAAAGCGTATATAAGTTGGTCAAGATAATAAATTTTGCATGTGCAATCAAATAAAAGTAATTTCGACTTCTGTTCAAACAAGAGGGCATCCTATGACACATTATTTCAACAAGATTCGCCCTTGATTTCTTAATCTAATTGGGGTCATACCTATACAAGCAACTAAATGAGGAAGCATAAAACAACATATGATGCACAATATAAATGGAAACCAAAAAGCAATAAATTAAAGCATCTTCAGCTAGCTAATTATAAGCAGAATTTGAAGGAAGCTGGATATCAAAACATATTCCATTCTCTATAGAATCTAATTTACTTGTTGCCCACATGTGCCTTTTTCCCAAGTAAAGGGAAAAGTATAAATATTAAACCACATGCTAGATCAATTATAATTTCTTTGCATCCAAGAACTTGATGATTTTATTCATAATGCTAGGATGATTCTATAATAATTATTTGCTAAGGAATATGAAAAGGAAGGTCCAGTAGCATCAACGCGTCCCTATCAAAATCTTAAATTGATGATATGTTTTGACAACAAAAAATTGATAAAATAATAGCCTATTGTAATAGAGATTCAAACATAATTGATAGGTGTATGCCCACTTCCAATAAGAAGCATTATAAAATTTATAGGCATCATAAAAATTTGATTTATTTGTTATTACATTAAGAGATTTGGAAACATCTATTGATGTAATCCTAAATGAAATAGATCCTCAATTATTTGACATTTAGTGGTAGCTATAATATCTTTGCACTATAGCTACACCCACTCACTTTATAGGGAAAATAATTAATCAAAATATTACTTGGAAAAAAAAATCATTTTTAGTATCTAAATTTAATTGATTAGAGTAATTAATCCTTTTCAATCAAACAAACAAAACTCAAAGATCAATCCATTTAAGGATAGATACTTATATTTTATGAAAATAAATACAGAATAAGAAGGAAAAACAATGAAGAGATGATTTCAAGAGAACATTCAACTTAAACAATCAATCAAAGAGTATATCAATCCCTTCAAAGGTTTGTGACCATAAACACATTTTCAAAACCAACCCAGTCGGAAGATATTGTAAACAATTCTCTCTTTGATGGAGTTTATACAATATATAGGCGCCAAGACGGAAGGGGAGGGGGCAAAAAAAAAATAAAATAAAGGCTCACATAAGAATGGAAAACAAAATATACGAGTCAATAATAATCAGCCAGGCATGGGAAGCATGAACCATTAATATATTTGTTGGAGGGTTAATTGTTGGCCACAATATTAATTGTCGTGCAAATATTGCCGGTTAAATCACAAATAACATTTATATCCTGTAATCCCAAATAATAATTTAAATAATTAATTATTTAAACACATTTATGATCTTGTACGGATATAGTAGGACTGGCTTTGCTTGTTTGATCTTCCCAGAACTAACCTAATGCGCTTAGTAGAAAACTTAGAGGAGGCCACTGAATATATAACTAGCCAGGGTGTTCGTGAAGTGGTGATATGTACATGACACTCCCAATTATTCAATTGCATTTGATAATATATCACCTCTTCGGGGGAACATTGGAGACTGAAGTGACACAATGGAGAAATGAGATGATAACAATATTGTTCATTCAAGACAAAGCCCCATCCTACGGCTAGCTAAACACACAACTGCCATCCATAGATGGACTCACTCAACAAAGAAGGAAATTTATAATTAAAGAAACTGCATTGATCTACCTTAAGATACTACTCAGTACTGTTAGGTCAAAATTTGATAATGGGTTATTTACTTTCTTCTATTTCTTCACCCAAGGTATAACTGTAGAAGCAAGCTTAAAGCCAATATGTAGTGACAAGATCAGGCAAAACAAGAAAAGGAAAGAAAACATGAATGATACTAAAAATAAACAAATTTGCAGTGAGTAACAAATCTGCAGACAGTTGTTGATTCTTGCAGACTCCGTATTTTGAATGACCTATTATACTATACTATACTATAATATAATATAATATAATATAATATAAGAAATTAAATCAAAATCAACGGAAGAAGAAAAAGAGGGGGGAAAACAGACACACAACATGATCCGCAAAATCTATTAAATGGTCATCAGCATCATAAATCACTACATACATTAACAATACCACAGCTTCTATCACGAACAATAATCCAGTTTTAAAGCTAATACTTAATTAAATAATAAAGGTAATTAAACTTAAAAGACACATACATACCCATATATAAAGATGGATCGTTTATTAAAAACCTCCATTTTTCATCTCTACTCGTCTGATTATGCAGTTGCATTAGGAGGTGTTGGCTGAGGCTGAGGCTGAGGTTGAGGCTGTTGTGGTGGGCGCTTGCGCTTCTTCTTCTCGTAGCTGATACCTCTGGCTTTAGCCTGAGAGTCACGAACTTCACGGAGGTAAAGCCTGACAGCGCGGGCGCCAAAGGGGTTGGCCTCTGGCTTCCCACCATGCTCTTCGAAGGCAGCTCGGAGTCGGCCGATGAGGGCATCGAGGCTGCCCCACGCCTGCCGGAGCGGGCAGGGACAAGGTGCCGGCGGGTTCGGGTGGCCGAAGAAAGGGCAGAGCTGCGTGTGCACTTTCGTCTTCCCAAACTGGTCCAGGTACCGCAGGAACTCCAGCACGTGGGCCCCGCTGCACCGCTCCAGCGACAGTGGCGGCCTGTGGTTCCGCAGGTACTGCCCGAACGTGTTCCAGTCCCTCCGCTTCTGGTTCTCGTACCGACTTAGGGTTGTTGTCGATGATGATGGTGAGGGTGATGACGTGGCGGAAGCTACTGCACCAGCGGCGCCGGAACTGGTGGTGATTGTGAGGGTCGCTGTAGGAGTACAGCTGGGTGTGTTATTTGAGATACCAATGAACTCGTGATGATGAATTGATGATGAATCCATTTTTTTTTCTGGGGTTAGTACTTAGTAGCTGAAGATAATGGATTTTTCTTCCCCTAATAAGGGTTTCGTTTTGTTGACGATAATCAAAATGATCAAGAAAGTGGGCTAGCTAGCAGCCGATGAAACCGTTGATGAGACAGAGCAAGATACTGTTGACTGTTGAGGTGTTTGATGAATCAATCAGTAGTGGCATGGGAAAGCAAGAAGAAGAAGAAGAAGAAGAAGAAGAAGAAAGGATTTGAGAAATATAGAGAAGAGTTAAGTGAGCGCAACAAGAATTAGGTTCTTTACGAAATAAGTTTTAGAGATGTGAAGTGTTGAGTGAGGATCAATATGCACAATGATCCCACATAAGTTTTTTTGTTCTGATATCTGATATCACTGGTGCTGCAAAAGCTTTCTTGGGATTCATTCAATAATGCCATGAAAGAGAGAGAGAGAGAGAGAGAGAGAGAGAGAGAGATTTATTTTGCTTGGGAGGAGATGATGATGAGGATATTAGATTGTGCTTGTGTATAAATATATATTCTATCTATAGGAAGCACAAACAAATGGGTAATACTGGTATGGCAAGCTAGCTACAAGTTTCCTTTATCTTTTCTTTATTTTTTTCTTTAAAATAAAAAAAACGCATTTGATGAATCTTTGTTTTTGATGAATCCTAGAAAATCTTGAAAGGCTTATGATGTTGGTGGTGGTGGGCTTTATTGGTTAGCTTTTGTGTTTAGGGCTAGCTTCCGAAAAAGGGGGAAGCAACTCAGTTCCTTCTAGTCCTAAATATACACAAACACACAAAGGGTATACTCTTTAACTAAGCATAGTCAATGAAAGAGTAAGTAATTGGGTAAGTGAAGAGAAAATAAGTTAGGGCTTTTTATGGTAGTAATAGAACACTAGGCTATCAGACAATAAATTCCAGGGGTCAGTAGTCAAACTATTCTTCTTTCAATAATTATAGTCCCTGTGTGTGGCAGGTGCAAAAAAACAGAAAAAAAAAATCAAGAAATATTTTTTTCGACTATTTAATTTACTCCTCCGGTCACCAGATTTTGTTGTCCGGACATTTTGTCGGTTTCAGCTAGGTATCTCAAATTGTATTACTCTATCATACATATATTAAAGTTTTAATTTGATAAAAATTCGATCACCGTGATTTATGATTATAACCCTTTAAATTTGTTGTTGCATTAGATAATCCATTGCAATAAACAATAATGCAAATTAATCTGGTGATTTGCACATAGCAACTTCAAGCTACAGTGGGAATATTTCTTTTGTTTCTTTCCATAACACTCCTATTCTAGATTCCACCCCTCCAATTAGAGAATATCTAGAATACATCTGTTGTATTATAATCAATTAATGCATGCATGACATGTGTAATTGAGTTTAATAAAACCACCACTTGCATAATAGTTTACAAAATAAATACACACATGTCATGACATCATTTGCTGTTGTATGGCTGACATGGTACACAGATGTATTCTAAAATTTCTCCTCCAATTAATGCTACGATAGCAGATTTTATAGAGATATTTATTGTTTGCATCTTGAAAATCTTCCGAATATGAAGTCAGAAAATTCTAAATTTAAAAGAAACTAAGAAAGCTATGCCATAAGTCCATAACACATCAAAACAACGAGAAGATTGAATATATATACATACATATATACTTATTCGGTATATGTGTGCGTGTATATATATAAGTATATTGTATTTATTGATTTCTCAATTTCACCTAACTTACGTTATTTTTAGACATATTTAATGGTAGCATCCTATTGTCCATTTTCGTCTGAATGATTAAGCATCATGGTAGCTAGTGCTTGGAGCTGATTTTCAAACGTCAAACTCAACCAGCAGAAATTAAAGCATTTCTCTAGTACAAATGTTTTTCATATGATAAATAACTAGAATAATCTAACAGTTCTAATGTTATAATCACGTTTATCAAAACTTTCGTCACATATTTTAAAAACTTTATTAAAATTCTCAACATGTGTACTATATTTTAAGTTTTTAAGGTATTGAGAAAATTTTATTAAACATGTAGCTGATCATGTGTTCTCGAGTTGAACCAGAATGCTTCACTTAGAAATGAGTTTAGTAAATCTTAATTGTTTGTTTAATTTCAAAATCTATATGATCTTGTAAATCTCTGATGTGGGTTACACGCAATGACTCTAATTAAGCGGCTGTTTGTTTTTGTTTTTATTTTTTTGTTTTTTATCGAACATTCAATATGCTTTGCTTTGAGTTACTTAGATGTTTCATACAAAATTGAGATCTTCCTATTAATTGGAGTACTATATTCTATCATTTACCCTCTTGGTGCTAATTCGTGTATATATTCATATAGAAAAACTATAAGTTTATATTTCCTAGGTTTCTTGTTACATTCATGAACATAATAAAAAGTGTCGCATCTCGCAATCAGTATACTGTTAGACGATCTGATTTTATTAAATTGACTGTTTGACAATGTAACGGTATCAGATTTTATGATAACTATTTTTTGGAAGAATTATTGAAGGTGGTGAACGTGAATGGAGACGCAGACGCTGGGTGAGTGAAGCGCATTATTGGTGGGTTTTTGACTCCCATCAGCAGCAATTTGGCAATTAGTTTTCAAGTGGAAGAACATGGCAACTACCCATTTGCGACGAAAGTTGGAGGTCGACGTGCTTTGAGGTGATGGATGGAGACAGGGATAAAGTTAGCTGTATAATTTGGTTAAATTTGTGAAGGAATAACATGATTTTGTTTCCTTCAACTTCAGCTTCAGCTTTTTTTTCTTTCTTTCTTTCTTTCTTTTTTTTCCCTTTTTGTTTTTTTTGGGAGGCATTTGCAAATTGCAATTGCCATTGATTGACAACTCCATTTACGAAACTACCGAATTACCCTTCGACCAATCACTGATGACAGTCCCATTCAAACACGCCTTGTATTATTATTTTTTTTTCTTGTACATTTCCACCCTGAATTGAAGCATGGATGCGTCCATCAAGCCACTGTTCCTCTGGTCTGGAAACAGTGCGTCTGGCTACAAAATTTCGCACTGCCGATGCCAAACAGCAGGTGCTTGAACTGACTTTAACTTGTTAATTATATTATTTTCAACTTTTGTTTTGTTTTTTTCTTCTTTTTCTTTTCTTGAGAATTAGGTTAATGTCGTGCTCCAAACACTTGTCTGTGATAAGCAAAGTTCTTGTACAGTGGCGATCTGATTACATATCAAGAATAATTGCGTTAGTTTCATTAAATTCTGATATGTTTCCTAATGCTTTGGGCTCTTTTTCTTTCACTGGGTACTGAAACTGTTTGATTTCAAAAGTTAATTAAAAAATGGAGGACTCTCTTACGTTTATACTCTTATTCTAGTAACCATATCAACTCCGATAATATGGAAATGTAGAAACTTATGTTTTTAATCTATAGCAACTATTCTCAGTCAATAATGGATGTTTTGTTCTTTTTGATAGGTCCTTTGTCACTTGAAAATATTGTATAAGACATGAATGTATGCTAATGTATAAGTTTGACTCTAATATTATATATGGCACTCCATGTGCCTACTCATATTTGTACATCTTATAAATTTTGTAGGGTTGCTTATATATATAAGTTTGACTCTCATATTATATAGAAGTTTGTACCTAACTCATACTCAAATTTTTATTCTCTGACCTTAACCAGATAACTATATGTGTAATATTTTTTCAATATATCAACTCACAATTACAGGTTAGTTCAAGAGTTGAATATTATCCTAGGCATATTTATTTGATCTAAGATTTACTCTTAACTAATTTGAGACAATATCTCCAATCGGCGTGCCGCATTTTTGCCTTGTGTATATTTAGTCAATCATTTGATAATAAATCAACACATGATAAGAATTGAATGAACAAAGAAATATTTGGAAATTGAGAGAATACCTTTCCAAATTGAAAGAGATTATTTTCGTAGACCGAAAGACTTTTGACAATTTCTAAAGAAATGGTCTCCAAGTTTATAAAAATATTGACGAAGGCTAATCTCGAATATTATCAACATTGTCCCAAAGTCCTTTGATTAATTTTCGACCAAAACACGTCAGATGTAACAATAATTAAACCCATAGAAAGAAAGCTAATGTTGTATTGTATTATGCCACATATTTTAGTCAATAATTCCCCGGACCAACCGACAATTCATCCTAAATATAGTAACCTTGCACTGGCACCAAACAAATGCTACAAAATTGTAATGATGTGATGTGCATATAATTTACTGTGATCAAATAAAATGGGCGTATTGATCAATATATTTCATCAATTAATGCTGGGAAAATCAGATGGCATATTGCGAAATCTATATCATAATTTTCTATCTTACATGACATAATTGTCTTTTTCGACTAATTGTTTCACTTTACAGCAATTAATAAAGGCTTTTGTTATGTTACATAATCAGGTAACATACATGATTATTGTAGCAGCCGTTGGATTTCATCAAACGGTTGTGAAAATATAAAATAAAAATATCATCTTATTTTCACAATCGTTGGATTTTCAACCAACGGTTGATGCATAATAATGTATGTTACGTGATTATATAACATAACAATCTCCTTAATAAAACTGCAAACACGATAAATTGACGTGGATTGTAGAATATTTTGGTACATTATCACAATGTTGAAAAATCAAAATTTGCGTCTGTTCTTTTTAAAGACAAATCGTCTACGGAATATTAATCCTTAATCGTACATTAATCACTCTCTCCTAATCATCCACATTATTCGGTTTCCTTACGAAATATGATCTCACATTAGTGCTTTAACTAAAGTTTTATCATGATCCTTGAATTTTACAGCAGGAGAGAATGAAATCATTAGGAAAAGGAGCAGGCAAATGGGCAAAGCATACAGGCATCTGTTTCCATTTGCTTTATTTTTTCTCTTTGATTGACAAGTTAAAAGCAAAGTAGGGCGGAGATTTCGTATGTCTCAAACTTTACAAGTAGTAGATATGTGGTGTGTGTGTGTCTGTGTATATAGATATATGATTAATGTGCTTAATTAAAAAGCTTTGCTTTAGCTAAAGTTGAATTAACTCCAAAATGTTAAATATGAAATTTTGCTTGATTCGGTAATGGGCAGGAGGCATAAATTTAAAGAATAGAATCAAATAAAAAGTTTCATTGGAGGTCTAAAAATCATAAGAATTGTGTGTGGTTGTAATCAACTAGTTAATGGAATCTTTTTTTTTTTTTTAATTTTTTAATCCCCCAGTAAGTATTCTACTAGAAGGAAAAAAAAAAAAAAAAATTTAAGGAGAAGTCACATCTTATAGTAAGGGTAGGGGCTTGATTGTTACCATACATATCTATCAACTTCGTACATGGTTCCCTTTAATTCTCTCCCTAGTTTGTGCAGTAATTAACATGTGCTATGTGCATTGTTCAAGTTGTATGATTCTTTGCTTCTCGTTATTAAAATAATAATAATAATAATAATAATAATATCAAACTATTTAGAATACTAAACTGGCTTTTGCAAAGGACCAAATGATTAATGAATTGTAATCAGATTTTGTTAAAATTGGTTTTGTCAATAAAATATTAGTTCGTCTTTGCGCATGTAGAGAAATGAGATGCAGCGTATTGACACTATGACTATGACTGGCCATTTTTGCTAACGAAGAATAAGTATGATCAATGATCATTTTAACATTCAGAACCCTTTTGCTTATTAACAAACACTTCATATTTGACTAATACTCGTTTTTATTTTAGGAAATAATATAACTACCCATTAATGCAATCGATCAACCAAACTATAACAAAGTGAACAAATTTATACGACCAAGAAGAAAATTAACGCATCAGTGAAAGTGAATCTCAAAAGTGTTAAGTTTTAGGAACAAAGATAAAAAACCATAGAAATGTCAACCTTTAAACTGAGATTAATAACAATCGTAAGAAGCTTTTTCACCAACTCATGACCTGCGGGTGTGAACTTTTAACCCAGTAAAGGGCTGCTTGACTAGCAATTTCACAAACATGTAGCAGACATTTGCCACCTCCTCACCAGATTGTGAAGTGGCAGCCGTGGCCAGATTCAATCATCTCAATGCCTAAAATCTAAGCATACAAAATCAAGCAGGCTGACATTGTAAAGGGTAGTGGATCCTCAGGTTGCAAAGATCTACATAAAAGCATAAAGTGCATAAGGGTTATAGGCAGGTACAGGCTAAGCTAAAAAGCACACCATCACATTACCCTACCAAAGGCTGTATTCACAACCGGAACGCACAAGCAATGCCAAATAGCAATAGGCCAGTTTGGCATTTCAGCTGTTTCCTTATGTGCTCTATAAATTAGGAGAGCTATTTCTTAACAATAAGCTATTTAATTTCTTAAAATGTTGGAACAGGAGACCTATTTCTTAATAATGGTTTGATAATGATTCCTTGTGAAATATTCAACTCAGATAAATTCAGTGGCTGACAAAGCTACATGGCAGGCTCTATTGGTGAATAGAATAAATATTGCGATCTTAAAGCAACAGAGTCATACTTGTGAAAAATAAAAATAAAAGAACAACAAAATCCAAATATCAGTGAGGTATGTCTCCTATCTTTCAAAAAGCAGACATCATGAGTAAGTCTTGTCTTTTAACTCTTATGCGTGCTCTTTTTTTTTTTTTTTTACACTGATACTATTAGTGATATTTAAATATTGGACTAATTTAAATTAAATCTTATAAAATACTCTCTAAATTTTTACTCTTATTAATATTTGAAGCACGTCTACTTAGTTTACATTTCATAAAGGAGAATATTATCTCCACTCAATTTTGAAGAAGAAATGAAACCTCTATATGAGAGCTCCAACTAGCAGCAGCTCCTCCAATCACTTGGCCAGAGTCCTCTCACATAACTCTTATAGGGTTAATAACTACTAAAAGTGAGACCTCACAAAAAAAAAAAACCACGAATCCCCATGAAGGGGGTAAAAAAACAAGAATGCGTACTACTGATTTAACTCGCTGATATTTCAATTCCAAGTACTTTCATAAAGACTATACAGTAGACTTACATAAGACTAATTACAAATGACAATTCCAATCATGATTCAACCTTATCATCCTGAGTTGCAGTTCAAAACACTGTATACAACTATAAATATGAAATATTAATATTACTTGGCATCCTTTTTCATATTGCTTCTCATTGGTCACAATCACCCATGAGCCAAGGAGTCCTTGGATCCTCCCATCTTGTTTTTGCCTGCACAAAAGATCAACAAGTCATTTTTCTGCAGTAAGTTTTAAACTGTGAAGAAAAGGAAATATGCAGATTTCTATTCCTTTTTTTTATTTTTTATGTGGCGGCGCTGTAGTATTCCATGAAATCCTTGACTAAATGATTACTCTGGCAAAAATCAATGAGATAATGTGTCTCTGCAGTCCCCAAAGTACTTGAGTCCTATTTTTTACTCAATAGGCATCAATTTTACCAATTTCAAATGAATTGAAAAAGAGTTTCCCAAATTCAAGGATTTTACAAAATTTGAAAGATGCAAGTACTTTTTGCAGAACTTAGAAAAGTGGTCAAATCTGAGCAGTTTACACAGGACCTTGAAGCTGCAGGATTATAACATTTCAAAAGGCAGAGAAGAAGTGAACAGTGAACCTAAAACCTTCAACAATTCATTGCTCTTTATTTGGAACATAGTTCATTGTGAAGCAAGAATCTTACTAACCTTTCATAGCTTCACCGGATTCTGCTTTGGTAGTCAAACGGCATACAGCCTAATAACCTGGCTGATATTGGCACGACAAACAGGGCAACCCCATTTTTTGGCTTTGACCTCATTCAAACAAGACATACATCCAGCCATGTGACCACAAGGTACACAAGCCCCCTCAGCTGGAGCATCCAAACATATCACACATGATGAGGTAGCATCTTTGTCTCCTTTCACTTTACTCTTGCTACCGGGCAATTGCTCAATACTTGGGGAAGAAACATCAACAGGGCCTACATCAATAGATGGGTACTGAACTGGACCATCTTCTGTTATCTCATCAGTAACTGGAGGAGCTGATGGGATTGTGTCCAAGGAATGTATCATTGTTTTGGTAGCAGGCATGTTATTGTTCTGAATCTGAGTTTGCTGAGATGAGTGGCCACTAAGCCTGGCTTCGTGCATTACCCACTGACTGCTACTTGCCTTTGAAGGAGAAGGTGCTGCTGATGCACCTTGACCTGAGTTATTCCAACTGGTGGAGGCAGCAGTTGCTCCACTGCTGGGTTGAGGATCACAAATTGGTGTCTCAGCAATAGCAGTCTGGATGGAGGCATTAATTGCCATTGCTAATTCCAAGTCTTCTGCTGGTGTTGGAGCAGTAGCTTGAACAGCATGACCCTGAGGATTATGCAGAAATGCAGGATTTACCTAACATTCCACACTTTCATGTTATAAACTATAGCTAATTAAGGAAACATAAATCCAAGGCATTAACGTACAATTTATCGGAACAATAGTATCTATTTTTTTTAAGGGCATTGGATGATTACTTAATAAAACATATTAGTGATACACAACAGCATTATCATGTCAATATAATTGGAATTTATAATTTTACTGATGAAAAGCACTTGACAAGTAACTTTGCCCATAAGGCCATAATGCATGTATATAGCAACTATTTTATTAAGCACAAGAAATTGAAGAATGATACTATCACAAGGCAACATATTGTACCTGTGGTATTCCCTTGCAAGCATTGCAGAAAGCCTGAAGTTGTTGCTTGTCACTTTCATTTGCAGCTGCAAGCTTAATGCGTGTTTCTGGAAGAATGCAAATCAAATAGTTCATAAAAGCATGTCTAAACTGTAGTAACGAGTCAAATAAATTTAAAATTAAAGTTAATTTTTAGTATAAAGGCAAACATTACTTTATCCATGGATATCTGATGGATCCATTCAAAACAGAGGCAGGAGCATGGCGAGGGACAATTTATAGTTAACTAATTTCTAATGTTATTACTCACTACATAATATCATAAATAACTTGAAATAACTCCATAGTTATTATACTTACGCCTAATAATTTGAGTTCTACACCTTCGTCTCCGCCTCCTGCCTCTTGGAACTATTCATGAATATAACATTCAATCAAAATGTAGAGAATTGGATGAAGGGGATGGTAACTTCAAAATACCGAACAATAGGTTTGCAAAATAAATATTTCAGAATCAGAAATTACTGGTGGAGTTGTCAACAATTGTCACGGACAGATCAGAATGCTGAAATTTTGGTTCTTCCAAATTGGCTTTCCACAGACCAATAACCATACGTGGTCGGGCATCCTGCACATTCATTTATAGTAGCATATAAGTAAACAAAAGCACATAATCTTTTTCTCTTTTTGGTCATTGTCATCCAATAGTTTAGGAGAAGAAAGATATAATAACTCAGAATACCAAATGTTAAATTTGTCCAGCATTCACCGGTGGATTTTCAGGGATACTATAAACAGCAGTAGATATTCAAAAAGAGAACGCTCTATACATTGTGATACAACAAGAGTCTCAATTTGGCATAATTTCATATACAATGAACCCTTCATTCAATACAGAGCACAAAGTCCAAGACGCAACCAGTAAG
Source organism: Citrus x changshan-huyou (assembly GCA_039657385.1). Classification (NCBI taxonomy): domain Eukaryota; kingdom Viridiplantae; phylum Streptophyta; class Magnoliopsida; order Sapindales; family Rutaceae; genus Citrus; species Citrus x changshan-huyou. Next base: position 5,856,940 of record CM077555.1, on the reverse strand, counting down.
GAGGATCAAATAGGGACACCAAAATTCATAAACTACCAAAACCACAAAGACCCAAGTGACAGTAGGTGCAAACTCTGACTACAAACACATAATCAGGCATCACATGGTGGCTCAATCATTTCCACTGCCAGTCTTTTAATACATGTCATTCTGAACCAACGGTCTGTAAGAAGGTTTTGGTCAGTGTAGATAAACAACCACAGACAGCTAAAATGTCATGATAGATGAGGTTATTCCTCTCCTAGTAACACTGAGAATTTCCTAAGGAAAATGAAGTATAACAGAGGACCAATGACACCCCACCCAAAACTAGAAAAAGTAGCTAAAAATGCACCCAAAGAAAAGAAAAAAGAAAGAAAGAAAGAAAGAAAGGAATTGCATGTTAGAGAAACTGATTGCCTTGGAAAATATTAAGGCATACCAAGAAGGATCCTAAGAAATGCATCTAAATTTATCTCAAGAAATTCTGTAGCACAAAATGCAATATTTTAAAGAAGCCCTAGTCAAATCCTATCAGTAAACTAAAACAACGAATCATTAACACAGACAATTGATGAGAAAAATTCATTTAAAACTTTTGACTTAGGATAGAAAAAGATTCAAAATATGTTTCAACAAGAAAAAGATTCAAAATATGTTTCAACAAATGCGATAATTACACATAGACCAAGCTTTTGTCACACATATTGTCACATTAACCAAACCAACAGTTGTAATCTGGTAAAAACCCAAGTAGAAGAGTTGATACTGACAGAATCAAAACAGTTGGGGAAAGGGTGGCGTTGCGGGCGGTGATGAAATGTAAAAGAATTTTAATGATAAATACAAATCTCGGTAGTGATGATTTTGCATTAACATTGTCAAGCATCCCTATGACTCCGTCCATAGCCTTCTAACGCAGTGAACAATATAGATATCAAATATTAGAATAGTTAATCAGAATTCAATTCTCAACCAGTGAAAGAGAACTTAAATTGTAATACCAGCAAACTAGGATATATTGCAAGCTCCAACTTGAAAGGCTTTGTAGGGTTACGGGAACCAGTTGGCAAGACAGCAACCCAACTGAAAAAAATGCAATATCAAGTACTAATTTGTGAGAAAAACTAATTAACTTACAGATTAACAAAAGAGGATTAGAAGTGTCACATGATTTGCATCAACACGACCCATCTAACTAGGCTCCGATGAGCACATATCCTAATATAACTGAAGAAAAAGAGGATATAGAACTCGATACCCACACTTTTCTTGAAAGCAACTGAGGGGCTAATAATTCAAGAAATCCTGGTCCATAAAGCTCTCGCAACCAGCCAGAGAATATGCAGATGTGATTCTGTAAATCATCAAAGAAATCTCCAGGTTTAGGTACCACTTTACTTAAGAAAAGGGAAAAATATCAATGCATTGGAATATGGAGCACACATAGAACTACATAATTTTCTTATCAAGTACCTCAATTGCACGTACAACATTGGTGAACCCTTTGGCTCTAGCAACCTCAAGAGGAGTTTGACAATCATCATTCAGTACTAATGCATTCGCTGGACATTTGATCACTTTACTTATTAAACTCCAGAGGACAATGGAAAACAGAAAAAGGAACAAATTGTAGCTCAAAGAATTTAATTGGTACACTCAACCACACAACGCACCTCCATACGAAAGAAGTAACTTTACAGTTCTTTCGAGGCCTCTTTTAGCTGCATGATGTAAAGGAGTCCCACCATGACGACCTAAACCACACCCGAAAAGAAAACAATAACAAATATGAAAGTTAAATCGGATATTATATTAGCCAATTCTCCTACTCACTAATACTACAGTAAGTGACACTCTAATTTGACACCTTTTAAGGAAAAAAAAAACTTTTTAACAATGCATTTTATCTTTGCACAGGAAATTGATCAAAATTAATCGCATTTCTAATCAAAACCAAATTTTAAACAAGGCGCTTACCGGGACGATAAGCATCGACTTTAGCCCCAAGCTCGATCAAAGTTTTGGCCACATCATAAAGCCCTGGGTTCATACACGCCGCAATCAACGGCGTTTTCCCTTCTTTATCAATCCACTGCAACCACAAATTTTCTCTCACATTAAACAAAAACACAAAAATCTAATACTTACACAAAATATTATTATTTTTTTCTCATAAAATAGATATTTACTAAAATCCTGACCTCGAGGCCAGCGCCGTCTCGGCAAAGAGCTTTGATGCCTTCGACGTTCCCGTAATTAACTTGTTGATACAGCAACTCCTCCTTGGATTGTTGCAGCCCCATCGTGTTTGTTTCCCAGGAAAATGAAAATCCGCCGGGAAAATGCAGCTTACTTTTTGGTTTACAAATTAATTAATTGCAAGGAAAACGAGTAAATAAATACAGATAGGAAAGAGGAAGAATAAATAAAATTATAATTATTTAAAATTTTTGAGGAAAGGTTTCTTAGCAGAGAAGGATTGAATTGCTAAGTATTTTAACGAAGTCAAAAAGAAATTATAATTTCTAAGAAGGTTCATGGAATTTCATTTGTAATTAAACGAAAATTTTCTTTTAGTTAATGGGCTGTATAAAACGGGTGGTGGTTGACCTACGACAATAACGTCGTAACCGGGACTATCTTTGGGTGTTTTTCACTCACCTGTCCTTGCTAATCTTTGAAATAATGAAAAGCACCAAAACTTCTACTTCATAACATACAATCCATGATTGTTTCAGGTTCTTACAAATAGACCCCTAAGGGGCCAAATATGAGTGAAAACGACAGCCTATAAAATGGATTCGTTATGATTTCTTGCGACTACGGTCTTTTCAATTCTGTTTAGAAAGAAACCCTAACCCATCAAAAGCATCCACTGCACAGCCGCCACAGCCGCGCGCCTCCGATCGAAGACGTTGCTGTGTCATCCAATGGCGGACGACTCAGCCAATCAAATTCCACCAACCGACGAAATCAACTCCATGTCCATCAACTCTCAGAACGATGAAGGCTCCTCCACTTCAACTCCTCAGTAAGTGTGTTGTAAGTTTGACAACTTATTTCGAGGCTGTTTTACATTAAAAATCAATTTTTTGTTTCATGTCTGAGTGCTTGTGATTATTATTTTCTTGTGTTAATGATTGTGTTACTTGATTGGATTTAGGATGAGTGTAGAGGAGAAGTTTCGGATTGTGAGAAGTATTGGGGAAGAGTGTATACAGGAGGATGAGTTGTTGAATCTTCTCACTAAGAAGCCTCAACCCATTTGCTATGATGGGTTTGAACCATCCGGAAGAATGCACATTGCTCAGGTATGAGATTTTGCTGGCAACGGTGCTATTGTAGTCAAACACCATTAATCTTTCACTTTCTTGAGCATCCCCTACAGCTTGCATCACTCCTCATATTATTTGAGCTCTACTTTACCTTGTAGTTAATTAGTGGAACCTACTGGTTATTTAGCTACTGCTAGTTTGTTAGTTTGAACTGAATATGATTTAGGGTCTAAGTTGTAAGTTTGCACCATTCGAATTATAATTTTTTAAATACCAGTGGCTTGACATTTGATAGTTATGAGATGACTTCTTGACCTCGTACTTGGGTGCTTGCCCTTTGCGTAAGCGCCTGATATCAACCCTTCTAGGAGAAAAAAGAGTTGATGTGATGTAGCACCAAACGTCCATTGAAATAGCAGACGAAGAAAGGGGAAGCAAATAGAAGAAAGGGGGAGGGGGGAATGATAGAAGTATTATTGGAAGAAACAGAAAACTAGAGAAGAAAGGGAGAAAATTTAGAAAAACTAGGAAGGGAACATCAGAAACTTTATCCAATGATCGTCGATACACGAAAGTCTCCTTCAAACATGGAGAGCAATCCCTATTTTCAGTGGCCAAACTCTACACAACACAGGAACTCAAAATCAAAAGAAATGTACTTCATAATAAGTAATATAAAACCTACTTAAATAATAAAACTGTGATTGTTCATAAACAGTGCTGACAATTAATGTAGCAGGATTAGCTAGATTTTTTAAAGTAAAATAAATAAGTTCATAATCATCTATATGCTCCTTGATATATATATATATATATATATATATATATATATTTTTTTTTTTTTCCTTTACTCCTTGATTTCACATTTATTCTTTTTTACGCTTCACATCATAGGCTCTTATGCGATGATCAAATGCTTTAACTCTCATTTTCTGTAATAGTTGTTGTGGTTTGAGCAAGTTTTTGCCTTTCTGTAACCTGTTATCGTTATTTGATTGCTGTACAGGGTGTTATGAAGGCATTAAGTGTGAACAAACTGACCTCTGCTGGTTGTAAGGTGAAAATTTGGGTGGCTGATTGGTTTGCACAGCTAAACAACAAAATGGGAGGTGACTTGAAGAAAATTCAAACAGTTGGGCGTTATTTGATAGAGATATGGATAGCTGTTGGGATGCGTACTGAAGGAGTTGAGTTTTTGTGGTCTTCAGAAGAAATTAACGCCAGGGCAGACGAGTACTGGCCTCTTGTTATGGATATAGCTCGCAGGAACAAGCTTCCTAGAATAATGAGGTACACTATGTGTTTTGTCATTCTTGGTTCTTTCTCACTCTCTCTCTCTCTCTCTCTCTCTCTTTCTCTCTTAATGGAATTGCCACGTAGGTGATGGCTTATGACATGGCATATCTGTCTGATTTAGGTGTTGCCAGATTATGGGTCGTAGTGAGCAGGATGAGTTGACTGCAGCCCAGATTCTCTACCCCTGCATGCAATGCGCTGACATATTTTTCCTTAAGGTGCTCATCTTTTAATTTTTCAGATTCTCTACTAGGTCTTGTGACTTTAATCGTGACATGGTTAGGCTAAATTATTTCCTGTCAAATTGTAAAAGGTTGAGTCGTTCACCTAGTTTAAGTTCCATCACCTTTTGGACATGTCTAGCTTTTCCTATTCTTATCTCCTGATTCTCGGTTATCACTTTTTGTCAATTATCATCTGATGCCTTGTGACTGAACTTAGTAGGTGCTGACAAATTGTATTTTATCTCAACAGGCTGATATTTGTCAGTTGGGCATGGATCAGCGGAAAGTAAATGTACTTGCAAGAGAGTACTGTGATGACATCAAGAGGAAAAACAAGCCCATCATTTTGTCGCATCGTATTGTCCTTTTTCCTTTTTACAAACTTTTGCCCTTTTTATCTTCTCTTGATTTTCTTACTAAGTTTTGGATTATGTGATATACATTATACAGATATGCTTCCTGGACTTCAGCAAGGACAAGAGAAGATGTCAAAGAGTGATCCATCATCTGCCATCTACATGGAGGATGAGGAGGTACAATTTGTTTTGTAGTTTGTAAATTATATGTGGAATTGTATGAAATTAGTAGCATTTTCAATGACCGTATTGCAAGCACAATCTTAAGTTATACTTTAACTCAGTATGCTGCTTTCTTAATTTTATCTTTGTCCAATGTCATAGGCTGAAGTGAATGTGAAAATAAAGAAAGCATACTGCCCTCCAAAGATTGTTGAAGGAAATCCATGTCTGGAGTACATAAAATACATCATCTTTCCATGGGACAAAAATTTTGTGGTGGAGCGTAGCGAAGCCAATGGTGGCGACAAGTGAGTCCCTATTAATTTTACATTGCCAAATATAAATGTCTTTATGTTTCCCACTCCCACAATTTTATATATTAGTCTTTTTTTTCATCGTGAAGCATTCACTATGGAATTTAGAAGAAACAGGATATTTTGAAATATAGTATCATTAATCGCAAACTCTGTTGAAATGCAGGACCTTCGAAAGCTATGAAGAACTTGTTGCAGATTATGAAGAAGGAAATTTACATCCTGGGGACCTGAAACCTTCTCTGTCTAGAGCAATAAATAAGATACTGCAGGTAATTGCTTTTTCTGTCCTTATTAAGCTAGGAAAAGTTGAATTTGACATAGCCCAACGTTGTACAATTTGCTCCCTGATCTTGTGCACCTGGTTGAAATCAACTCTCAGTTCTTTGGCTCATCTGGAATGATGCGATTGAAATCTTACATGGGCTCTTTTATTAGAGACTGATGGATTTGATGAGCTGAGTTGTTTTTGTTTGGGGTTTGAATATTCCGTGCGCTCTTTTGGAACCGTTGTAAACTCTCCCTGTATCCCTCTTCTTCTCCTGCACCCAGAAGTGAAAGCTTACAAAGAAAAAGAAAAATCTTACAAAGAATAAGAAGCTACTTGTGAATAGTTTGTTTATCCTCAGCAATCGTGTTTATCCTCAGCAATCGTTCTCTCTCTTAAATGTTTCTAAATAATGTTTAGAGGATAGAAAGTTAGTTTTTCCCTTGTTCTCCGTTACTGTTTTGTTGACCAGACTTAGAGAGAGATTGGACAGGGCTCATTAGTGCCACTTATTAAATTTTACCTGTGGTCTTTGCAAATCCTTTCAAGTAAAATTCATCCTGCTTTGAAAGGTCGTGCTTTTGTTAAGATCACTAGAAATGATTTTGCTGGTAGGCATAGACATATGAAAGCAAATGAATGGCAATGTTTCTATCTTTGATTCTCTATTAGTGGCTGTAATTGGAATCATGTTGGATGGAACATTCTAATATATTTTTTGTTGTAGATGACAATCATGCATATCTTCTGTGAATTCTTTGATCTCTTCATCCCTTCTAAAAGAAAATTATTCTTTCATTGTGCTAATATTTCTTTTGTTCAACTTCTAAAGCCTGTGCGTAATCATTTCAACAAGAATGCTAATGCCAAGGATCTGCTGAAACGTGTTAAGGTATTATTCTTATTTTGCATCGTACTATGAGTAACATTACATTATAAGTACATTTAGAGCATGAATAGCTATTCCCACTTTTCGGTAACCTTTTTCTAGAAAACAATTAATCTCTGTTTTTTTTTTTTTTGTAGGGTTACAGAGTTACCAGGTGAGATGTGCAAGGGATGTCTGCTTGTTGCCTTTGGTGTCTTGCTAACAGAGAAGAATCCGTTGCAATTTGCAATAATCTTACTATTGAAGTTACTTCCTTTTGATTAAAGAGTAATATGACGTTTGGTTACGATCATGAATACTAGTAGAAATTAACAAAAATTAGTTGTTGAAATTATAATTTATACTATTCTCAGCTTGGGGATTGTTTAATTGGTTTTTCAGTCTATTTTTTGTTGTACAAATTCAATTCTCTGCCAACATTTGCGGAATTAGCAGTCAAATAAACATCTTAAAACTTGCATTCGAACATTGAAATAAGAAACAGTATAATGTCATTGAGTTCTATGATTTTTAAGAAATTCTACCAAAATTTTATTATTTAGATTGGAATAATGAATCTGAATGAAGCACAAAAACTTCACTGGTGAAAAAATATTAATTACTGGTTGTAGCAGACATCATTCATTAATAATTCTTCGATAAACTCATCAACTTCACTCTCTTGGAGTACTACTGCGGGTCGCTGCACCTCATTCACCATCAAATAATCATTTTCTTCAATCTTACATCCAAAATCCTCCGAGTGTTCAAGCGTCATGACACCTTCATCATTCTGTAGATAATTTGCAAACTCTACTGAACTTGAATCCCTACTACTCTCATCCACACGATCAATATCATCATCATCCATAAAATATTTTTGAAGCATCGTAAGGTTCCAATCTTTAGTATCAATATGCAATATAGGCTCTAACTCATCATCAAGCAGAATCACATCATCTTCATTGTTCCTTGCAAAAGAAGTAACCTCTTCGGCATCATCATCAAGCGCTAGACCATACTCTAACAAAGCTTGATCATCAGCTTGTAAACCCAATTCAAATTGGTTTATTGGGTTATCATCAATCATCAAATTATTAGAGCCGACATAACCTCCAGAACTTTCAGGTTCAGCTTTGGCTTCGGCTTCTTGATGATCATTCCCGGTTTTGTTTATTATCCTACAAAAGACAAAATCATCATCATCATCATCACCATCACCACATGGCGATGATCTTTCCTTTCCAGCAGCCAAAGAATACTCATGCATTATCCACTGACCATGATGGTATCTCTTATTAGAAACTGATTCTTTAGCTTTGAAAGAATATTTTCTTTTATACCCAATAACAACATTATCATTCTCGTTAGGATCATCATCATATATTTGAACAGGCCTCTTCTGAAACTGCCAAGTTCCACAGCCAGCAACTCTCGAAAACCGATTAGGGCTTGCCTTCTTCAACTTTGTATAAACATAGAATATGTTTTCTCCATAATCATTGTCATGATTATCAGGATTGTTTTTTTCTAGCTGAAAAATCTCCCACGGAGACTTGTCACCATAAACATCGCAATACTCAATATCTTTAAGGCACGGCAGCGTAGCAGCATCTCCTTTAAGGTAATCCTTCACAATTTCTTCATCAGTTGGGTTAAATCGAAACCCCACTGGCAAGAAGCAGCTGATAATTGATCTCTTCATCGTTGTAGTCATTATTAACTTTGCTAGCTCTGGCTGCTCAACTGGACATTGTAAATTACTCTATATAAATGGGCGCAAAAAGCGGGGCTCTGTCTGAACATTAATTACAAATTCTTTAGGTTATATTTCCGAAGTTGTTGGGGAAATAATTACTACTAGACAAAATTTCTTATTTTTCAGTAACCGGTTTCCAATTTGTTTCTTTTCCTAATTATATTTGAATTCTCGCGTTTCCAAAAAGGACAACATGTAAAAGGGATTCGTTCGTTGTGATTTTTCTTGTGACTCTGTCCTTTCCATTCTGTATAGTGTATAGATAGAAACTCTAATCCAGCAAAAACATCCACTGCACAGCCACCACAGCTCCTATCGAAGACGCTGCTGTGTCACCCAATGTCGGACGACTCAGCCAACCAAATTCCTCCAACCGACGAAATCAACTCCATGTCCATCAACTCTCAGAATAATGAAGCCTCCTCCCCTTCAACTCCTCAGTAACTGTGTTGTAATTTCTACAATTTACTTTGAATCTATTTTACGTAAAAATCAAAGTTTTTTGTTTCATGTCTGAGTAATTGTTAGTATTATCTTTTTTGTGTTAATGGGTATATTACTTGGTTGGATTTAGGATGAAGGGTTGTGACAAGTGTTGGGGAAGAGTGTATACAGTAGGATGAGTTGTTGAATCTTCTCAATAAGAAGCCTCCACCCATTTGCTATAATGGGTTTGAACCATCCGGAAGAATGTAATGTACATTACTTGGTTGTGTGGTTGAAGTTGAGCTTTACTTTACCTAGTATTGTTCTTGCAAATTACTACTGATTATTTTAGATACGGATAGGATTTAGGGTGAAACTTCATACCATTCAAATCAAAATTTTTGTAATGCCGGTGGCTTGAGGTGTGATACTTATGCGATGGCTTCTTGACCTTGTACTTGGGTGCTGGCCATTTGCATAAGCGCCTGATACCGGCCCTTCTAGGAAAGATAACAGTTAATGTGATGTAGCATGGAACATTCTCTGAAATAGCAGAGAAGAAAGGGTTAAAATGGAAGAAAAGAGGGGAATGATAGAAGGATTATTGGAAGGAAACAGAAAGCTAGAGGAGAAAGGGAGAAAATTTGGAAGAAATAGGAAGGGAACATCATAATGTTTATCAAATGATCGTCAATACGTGAAAGTTTCCTTTAAATATGAAGAACAATCTCTATTTTTAGTGGCCAAATTCTACATAAAACAGGAATTCAACATCAAAAGAAATGTAATTCTTTGTAAGTAATATAAAGCCTAGATAAATAATAAAACTGTGACTGTTCAGATACAGTGTTGACCATTAATGGAGCACGATTAGCTAGATTTTTTTTTTTAAATTAAAATAAATAAGTTCATCATCATCTATATTATCCTTAACCTTTATTTATTTATTTTTTGGCCTTACTTCTCGATTTCACATTTATCCTTTTGTACACTTCACATCTAATGCTACCTATATGGTGATCAGATGCTTTTTGCCTCCAACTCTCAGTTTCTATGTGGTGATCAGATTCTTTTCTATATTATTTTTAAAAATTTATGAGCAAGGAAGCTACTTGAACAATCTGAGGTTTACGTACTTCTTAATTTACAATAATGGTAACAATCTGAGGTTTTTATTTTTTTATTTTTATTTTTTTAATGGTGTCGTGTTGAGTGTCGTCCATGGAAAACTTGCACGACGGGCGTCACCAATAACCCTCTTTAAGTTTTACTTTTAACTCAGTATGCTGCCTTTTTTTTTTTTATCTTGATATTGGTCCAATGTCATAGGCTGAAGTGAATGTGAAAATAAAGGAAGCATACTGCCCTCCAAAGCTTGTTGAAGGAAATCCTTGTCTGGAGTACATAAAATACATCATCTTTCCAGGGTACAATAAATTTGTGGTGGAGTGTAGTGAAGCCAACGGTGGCAAAAAGTGAGTCCCTATGGATTTTACATTGCCAAATATAAATGTACTTACCTTTCCCACTCCCACAATGTTTTATATTATTCTAATGTTAGTCCTTTTTCATCATAAAGCATTCACTGTGGGATTTGGAAGAGACAGGGTATTTTGAAATATAGTACAAATAATCACAAACTCTGTCGAAATACAGGACCTACAAAAGCTACAGAGATGGAAATTTACATCCTGGGGACCTGAAATCTTCTCTGTCTAAGGCAATAAATAAGATACTGTATGTAGGTAATTTTTCTTTTTTTTTGGGGATTGAAATCAACACTCAGTTCTTAGGCTCATCTGGAATTATGTGATTGAAATCTTACATGGGCTTGTTTATTACGGACTGACTGATTTCACGAATTATGTTGTTTTTGTTAGGGGTTTGAATATTCTGTGTACTCTTTTGAAGCTGTTGTAAACTCTCTCTGTTTCCCTCTTCTTCTCCTATACTCAGAAGTGAAATTTTTAAAAAGAATAAGAAGAAGTTGGTGAATAGTTTGTTTATCCTCAGCACTCAGCCTCTCTCTTTAGCTTTTCTAAAGAATGGTCACAGGCATGGAAAGTTTTCCCTTGTTGGACTTTGCTGCTTTGTTGATCAGACTTGAAAACAAGATTAGAGAGGCTTCTCCCCATATTTGAGCTGGTCAGGTCTTTCATGCATTTTATTAAATATTACCCATTTGTGCTTGTAAATCCTTACAAGTAAAACCTGCTTCAAAAGATTGTGTTTATGTTAAGGTGACTAGAAACGATTTGCATGTAGGCATACATACACATAGGGGAGCCAATGAATCCCAAGTAATCATTTTGGACGGAGCATACTGGTTTAGTATTTGTTGTACATGACAGTCTTGCATGTACCTTCTGGTATGCATCGGGTTCCAGTGGAGTTCATAAGACTTACTGAGAATTCTTTGATCTCTCTCACTATAAATTTTGTAATAAGAAAACGAGTTAATGGTTGTTTTGGCTCCTATCTTTAGATTGGGATAATGAATCTGAATGGAGCACGAAAACTTCACTGTCTTGAAATGGTAATGGTTGTTTCTCACATCATATGCATTAATAATTCTTCAATAAACTCATCAACTTCACTCTCTTGGAGTACAACTGCGGATTAAATTATTAGACCCAACATATTTAATTTCCCGCGTTTCTAAGGTTATGTTAGGCCCATGATCTTATGGGCTGGACCTTAGAAGCAAGCTTGGGCCCGCCTTTATGTTGGGCCTTTGTCTTTTCTTTTCTTTAATCAGAAAAGCAAAGTGTGTTGGAGGGCTAGGGTATTGGAACCCTAATAATTTGGTATAAAAGGAGTCTACCCGTCTCCATCTCTTCTAAAGCTGACCTTTTTCGTTCTTTCTTTCTTTCTTTCTTTATCCTCCCTTTTTTAACTTTTTTTTTTTTTTGAGCTTATCAGTTTCGATTTGATGTGCGATTCATGCTCCCAGTGATTGAACAACACACATGTATAATACAAGTTTCAGCCTTGTCTGAATATTATTTGGTGTTGATAACTAATTGTTCTGAGGGAGTTTGTTTGGCTTTTATTTTATTTTTTCTGGGTTTTATTCATGAGTAAATACGATGATTTGTTTTATTGGGAAAAATTCAAATTCTTCTTTCAAACTGAACCCCACGTAGCAATAGAAGCATTACGCGTATTTAATAATTTTATTTGAAATTTGGGTGTAGTAGTTACTGCCTAAAGATAGAAAAAAAAGTATGTATTAAAGAATGCCCTTGTCAAAAAGTAATGTTCTTCTAACGAGTTGATTACTAATGCTCTTACAAGTTCATTTCATCTACTGTACAGCTAGAATGGTTTTGAGTAGAGCAGGTTACAGCACAAAGAAGACTTGAAAAAAGAAAAATGAATCAATAAAAAGAAATACATTTTAAGCTTTTCTGCCACTACTAATATACGTAAACAACATTCAAGGACTAACCCATTGTGAAGCATAATCCTGTGTAAGGCTATTTTTGTTTCTATGATGATGAACAAATCATTTAACGATGCCGAAGGAGAGCGGCTTCTTGATCCTACTTACCGAACTGTCTACGTTATATGGTGGTAAGAGACTAAAACCAATGTGAACTAAGGTTAAGAAGAAGAAAAAGAAGAAGAAGGTGGTGGCGCATTATCGGTTTCCTCTGGAGGTGCTGGTGGTGGATCAGACGGCGATGGTGCAGGCACGGGCGCTGAACAAGTTGCTACGGCCGCACTGGATGCTGATTCTGATGATGCAACAGAGCTGCTTGCGTGTGGACTGTATCTCTTAAGCACCCTATCTTTGTTTTTAGTCCACCATTCTCCCGCCTGATGCTCATCAAACCTTCGTTTACTGCACATACGTTAGGAGGCAGGTGATTCAGTAAGTGCATCCGGATTCCGGGCAAATTCAAGCAGTGATAAAAAAAAAAGAAAAAAGATTTATACAAGGTTTAGCCCCCCGTGAAGTATCCACGATGAGATTTTTTAAACGATGAAAAGTTTTAGGCTGCATGCTGATCCATGCGTGTTTCTGTAGATGGATTTGTTGATTTTCAGCTAGATAAACCATTTAATTAAGTACCTGAATCTAACTCGTCTGAAGATCTTGGCACCACCTCGACGTTCAACAAAAGTGATGTAAACACCGGGCTCAAACTGTTCAATGGTTTCTTTGTCTCCACGTATTTGTGGTGGTCTGGAGTTATTTTGCGAGCTAGGCTGAGGTTGTGCAGCCTCTCCTGTACATAAAACCGATGATTCCTGCGGATTACTATCTTCTGTTCTGTTGTCTATTATGTTAGAAGGCTCACTTTCCAATGAACTCGTTTCAGGTTTATTTTGTTGGTCAGAATCTACAGCGGCAGACTGGTGAGAAGAGCTTTCAGCAGGTTGTTGGTTGGAGTCTATGATTGCAGGCAAGGAAGAAGAGCTTTCAGATGCTGCGTTAGTCTCTAAACAGGCCTCAGCTTGAGCAAAAATGGATCTGAAGTTCTCGCTATCATGGAACTCAGGAGGCAACTGATGTATCAACTCTTTCAACTGAATAATAAGAAAAGACGGCAACTTTGTAAAAATTTATGAAGCAACTTCGCACTTAATAAATTACTCAATAATGAAAATATCATTTTCGCCTTTCCCAGGTGATATCAAGAGTGATCCGCTTAGGCATAGTTTCTTTTCCTAGTACCAGGAATGCAAATATCAGGATTTAATTTTCCAGAGTTGATGTATTCATGTAATAAAATATCAGCAAGATGCATATATCTTCTGAGCAAATGAACTAGCAAATAGCAACTTCTTGGCATTGCCTATGGATTATGTCTAATGGCCTAATAACGGATTTGGGAGACTTTGGTCTCTGGTTCAAATGTTAGCAAGAATTAGAAAGAAAGAGAAAGTTGCTCATTGACACGATCATGTTCTTAACATATTTTATTATGCATAAGTGGTACTATAACCACCATTATCACCACCACCATTGTCATCATCATAATATAAAGTTTGCTGTCAGACGAAGCATCCACATTAGTTTCGTTGACTGAAATATTGAATGCGTACCTGTCTTGAGATGGACTGGACAACTTCATTGGCAGCTTTTAACTTGGAACATTCCCCTGCAGCCAATAAAGCAGCATCTTGAGCAGTTTTTTGCAGTTCCTTAATCTCCAGATCTTGAGCGTCACACTTTCTATTCAAAATTCTAATCTGAAGGCAGCAAAAAAATTAAAACAATTAGCCTAGATCAGTCAGCAAGACTCTAGATTTTGGTTTCCTGCATAGACAAATCAACGGCTGAATGCAGCCAAGCAAGGTAAATTTGCATGAGTGTATAATTATTACTTGATTCTGAAATTTTGCTACATCTTGGGTTAACGCTTCATTTGATTTCTTGAGTCTTTCAATAACCGTCCTAGAAAATCCACTGCGTGGAGGGCTTGGTCTCCTCGAGTATGGTGAAGTAGGTCTTGAGTTGACACCGGACTGTGGTAATGACTGTTGCGTTGACGGTGGTAGTGGTGGGGTCTGCGGTGCCGTAGCAGGCCACCAAGCAGAATTAAAAGCACTCAATGAACTTGGAAAAGCTACGTCCTTTAGATGTGTAAGTGATGGTACTTGGGAGGCTCGAACTATAGAAGAATCAGCTCTGGCTCCGGGCTTTCCGGACCTGATCTCAAGGTATTTGACTGCTTCTGTAGCTGGGGACAGCAAAATCCTTGAAGATCTTGTCTCTCCCCTTTCAATTCTATCTCTGCCATCTGTTGAACGTCGAGGAGTAGCAACTTTCCTACCAATGTTAGGACCAGTACCAGCCTCAGCAGCTTTAAGTTTTGCATAACAAGCATCGCACACCCGGTGTGGTTTTCCTGGAGTTGGAGCTAATGCTGCTTTCAGTGCTTTTTTGGAGCTACAAGCATGGCAGTGCACCAGTCCGCAATGATAACAGTTGTGCCTCTTTCTTGTGAAACCAAAAGCTTGCCGACAACCAGAGCAAACTGATTGGTCTGCTCCAGAGACCCACTTATGGATGCATATGCAGGAAGTAAAATTGGAACCACATGATATATTTTTCACATGTCTATCTCTGAGTGCTTCAACCATCGTTGGCGTTTTTCTATCTTCTATGTCCCCATGTCCTAATCTTCCATTTGCACCTTTTCCCCAAGTGAGTACTTCGCTTCTTGAAGTCAGGACAGCAACATGGTATGCCCCGCAAGAAATTTCTTCAACAAATTCACCAACCAACTTATCTTGTACCAGGCAAGGAATCTTGCCATCGGCAAGAGGGTTGCCAAGCTGACCATGTGCAGCACCACCCATCATAAACACGTGACCTGATGTCGTGAGGGCAACAGTCATATGATGTCCGCATGCCAGTTGGTGGAAGTTGTACTCATAAAGAGAAGAGACACAGCTGGGAAGCAGATAAGTATCCTTGTTTCCATGTCCCAAACGATATTTGTCACCATCACCCCAGGTGAACAATTTTCTTGGTAGAATATTTGCACTTGTCTGGTTTTGAGTCTCGACAATAGCTGCAGTGTGCCATACTCCACATGCAACTTTAACAGTTTTTAGTCCACTCAATACTTGAACTTCTTTTGGATATGTAAAACTTTCTCGATTTCCATGTCCAAGAGCACCAAATGATCCATCTCCGAATGTAAACAATTTTCCATTTGAAGTAGACAAAGCTGTATGCCATGTCCCACATGCAATAGATAAAACCTGATGTCCATCTAAAGGACCAGAAACTCTTTTTGGTATCCAATGGCTAACATCAGTGCCATGACCTAGAAGACCAGCATTATGGATACCATCACCCCAAGTAAATAAATCACCAGATGTAGATACAGCACACGTATGATGCTCACCACATGCAACGAAATCTACATTATTGACTGCCAGGAAGTCGACGAGATGAGGACGACTAAAGTCCCTTTCAATTCCATGACCAAGTCTCCCTCCAGATTCCTCTCCCCAGGTGAAAACCTCTCCTTGCCTTGTTACTAGAGCAACATGCCGAACACCACAGGCTATCTGATGAACATCAAGAACTACATTGGATTCCAAGGGCTTGGGAAGCAGCACATCAACTTTCGTAGCCAATGAGCCAAAACTCCCCTCAGGAGAAGCCCCATCTGACCAAAGCTCACCCCATACATAAACATCACCTAATGATTCTATGTCATCTGGACCCGATCCTCCACTCGAACAGCTAGGTGTGCTTGAAACACTAATGCGGAAACCATCTCCAGTACTTGTTCTTAGTTGCATATTTGGATGTTCTGAGGCCACATCTGAGCTTGCAAAAGTCGAAAATGAATCACGAGAATCAACAGATGTCCTATTGTAGGCAATATTATTCGAGAACTCTAGAGTTGCCCCAAATGGCCGTGCACTGATATCAGTTAGCTGAAATAAAAACATGAAAACTTTGATTACATATCACGACTAGAAAACTTTTCATATAACACAGGGCCAAAAAATTATTACTTGCAATCCTCATTTTTTAATGATTACCAATGCACACAACATCAATGGTTAAAAGGATATCATCAATCCTAATTTGATGAGCTTACGGGAAAAAAAAAAAATTCATCAATTCAACTGTTCAGTTATCCAGGATAGTAACTCTATACTGCATCGAGCAAATTATTGCAATGATGTAAATTGTGCAAATTATGCAGTTTGGTTATTTCCAAACACAGCTTTCTCTTGTAACATCTTTGGACCTCTAATCTAGAATGGTAGAGCCTGATTTCCAGGTAAGATTACTAGACAAACCATTTTTCTAATTCAATTATCTAGTCAATGTACTAGAATCTTTGTCAAGCAAAACAGTAACAGCAAACAAGTTTATAGATGGAAAAGCATCTAGTATAAGCAGATTCATTTGCAATCAATAATGAGCCCAGCCTGCCAATACAACAAAAAGATTAAGTCAAATTAAATTTTTAGCTATTATTATGGGGTTCACACTCTGTTCAGTAGTTATCGTAGCTCTGCCATTTCCTTTTTTTTTTTTTTCCCCACCCATTATGAAATCATGCAGGAATCGATTTTCCATATTTTGGTGTAAAAGTAACTAAATAAAATTAGTATGAAGTACATTATGTCTTCATAAACTAAAAACAAAACAAATATAGAATTTGATATCTCATCCGCGTTTAAAAAAAAAAAATAATGCTGAAATGAAAACTCACATCAGAAATGTCACTCCTGGTACGTCTATTAGAATATCTCGTAATTAATGCCTGAAGGCCTGCAAACCAAACCTCTGTCTCAGCTTTGTCCTTGCAGATCTGTGGATATTAACAACCAAGTGGTATATCAATGGATTTAAGCATATCGTCAAGCAGAAGGTAAGATGAATTTTTTTGGTAGCACTCACCAGATCGAGGGATCTTTCACCGTTACTGTATACAAGTGAAAATGACAAGTAATCCTTTTCAGGACGCAAATATCTTTTAAATACAGCCTGTATAGAGGTAGCAAAGAATTAGTTATTTCTAACCATGTCAGTAAGAAAAATATTGGCACCTTAGTACACAAAGGAGGTCAACTGAACTAGAAAATATATCTTCAATTAGCTTAAGAAATAGGAGATTAACTCACAGTTCTCTGTCCAGGGATGATCCTTGACACAGTAGATAACTTCAGATTCCTTTCTCCTCCATGTGATAACCAGATAAGGGAAGTTTCATCCTGTTAAAACCACCAAAAGTGTAATCATTTATATACTTGGGGGTATTGACAGAAGCATCATCTCCCGACAAATTGTGAGAATATGTACTTGAGGTACTAACAGAGTCTACTTTGCAAAACAGCTGTATGAGGAGTTGCACTTGCACATTAGTCAAAAGACAAAAAGATAATTGAACTATATCCTGCCCAGAAGATTGACTTCATGAAACATTTTCCAATGTTGCTGCACAGATATTAATTATAATGAAATTAAGCATCCCATTTTGAAAGAAAATAACTCACCGAAGAAAGCCTGAATGCACGAAACTTAGGTTTTCCTTTCCGGCTGTACTTGACTAACTGAGTGCCTTTCTTTAAAGCAATGAGTGCCTTCAAAAGAGCAAAGCGTAGTAAAAATCAAAAACCAAATACAAGCAACCAGATATCACAATCTAAGATAAAAAGGTAACAACAAAGATTCCTGTAGACATAATGACAGACTACATGATAACTAATGCAGCAGTACATTTTAATTTTTTTTTTTATGCCTACTTTAAAAAGTCTGGAAACTACTTCTGCTATTAAAATTTTCAGGACCTAGTTATTGGTTTCCAGCATCATCTCGAGTTAATATTGTATGGATAGCTGAACATACAATTTGTTTCTTTTTTCAAACAATGATTTCTTGTTCTCAATTTACTCCCTTAAGGCGTCTTTAATTTCTTGCAAACAAGATGCTTCATTTGCAACACACCTTGCTTGAACCACCAAATTAAATTGATCAATGTATCCCTTACTTATTCAACAGACCTCTTGTTTTTTTTAACTCATTCCTAGTTCATGCCATTCATTAATTAACCTAACTGACCGAGAATTTTGCCAAGATTTGTACTCATCAACCAAGCATTCAACCATAAGTAACCTGATTGATTACATTAGGTACCCGTTTAGCTCCAAAGATTACTAGTCCAAGTAACAACATCGCATTATATTGAAAACCCCATTTGCATTCAAATTTCCTCAGCTTTGCCTAAAACACAGAGACCAAATCTTTCCTAAAAATCCACACTTCAGCTGCTTAAATTTGAGTGAAACCAAAAACCAAGATAAAAAGAAGGGTAAAGTACTAACCTGTTCAATGTCACGCTCAGATTTTCCATAACTAGCAAGATCTGCCATTCCATGTGAAAAACTCGAAAGGAAACCGCCGAAGACAACAACTGCATCAGGTGGTGGTGCGGTGGCGGCGACTTCCTTGCCCCTGTCTTCATAGATATTTCTTTCTGCTTCTTCTTCTTCTTCTTTTCCCTCCTCTCATCAAATACAACAACAAACAAACCCAACAACAACACTAACAATATTTCAAGATTTCATTACCCAGAAAAATACAATAGCAGATCGATCAAAACGAATTGTAATCTAATTTTAATCCCTTTAACAAACCAATTTGATTTGATTCAAAATTTCAAAGAAGCAGATGAAGATCATTCATGCGTGCATGCAGGGAAATTATTATTATTATTATTATTATTTTTCTTGACGAAGAAAACGAACGCAATGTGAAGAGAGAGAGAAAGGGAGAAGTAAGCGGTGTGTTTGCAGCTCAAAATGTATTTGTGCTCAGATATTGGCGCGCTTCTGCTCTTGCTTCCACGTTTTCACTCTCTCTTTTACTAACTAAACTTCCTCTTTATAATTTTCCTTTTTCTTTTTTTCTTAATATATATTTCTGCCACGTGGCATGTGGGTAAAAGAATCATTTAATAAATATTTAAAAAAAATTAAAGTTTTGAAAGATTTTAAACCATCTGATCTGCATACTTTCTCCAACCCTATTGCGGAGAAATATTTTTTAAAACAAATAGACATTCGAAAGTATTTGCTGTCCAAATGTTACAAATATTTCCATTGTTGGACGCTTTTAGGAATAAGATGCAAAAATATGAAGATCATGGAAAAAATAAATACATTAATTGATGACAAATGATGTAATTTACATGGGAAAATAAAATTGACAAAAGAACCAAGGTGAGGGACCGTCTAAATTGTTACTCTTTAAAAGATAGTTGGATCTCTGTATCTCTTGAAAATATCTTCAACATCTGCCATTACTTCTTGCGGCAAAGGCCGCTCAGCCGTAAAAAATGCATCAATGTCTTCTTTTAATTGCTCGACAGAGGTTGCTCCGATGATTGAACTTGTCATAAATGGACGGTCTCGTACAAATCCGAGTGCAAGTTGAACTGGAGTTAGGCCGTGCTTCTTAGCCATCTCGATGTATTTTATTGTTGCTTCCTGGAATTCAGAACCAAGTAAACACAAGAGGCTAGCTTGGCATTACTGATATACAGTTGGAAGCTAAAAGAAGATAATTACAAGTATATGAGAAGCAACGATTCCTAATCTAGCTCTTCACTTCTCAGGCTAGAGTGATGGGGGTGTTTAGTGTAAGCCAATTCCAGACATAACTTCCATGATTATTATAACTAAATTACAACCAAATAAATTTAGATGATCAACATACCCTGGCCAGGGATGTATTATATCTTTCCATGTAACCAGGGAAGAGGTTCAACCTTCCTTTCCTTGCTGCTTCTGAATTTATATCTAAATATTTTCCAGTCAATGATCCACCACCCAGTGGCGAATAAGCAAGTAAGCCAATATTGCAATTCTTTGGATGACAAACTTCAACAAGATCAACTGCAAAGAATCAATAGGAGAGGCTTATAATGCTGAATTAAGCAACAAAGGCAACAAACCGCTTTCGATAAAGATAACTTCTAATTCTTAAGCTGATATTTCAGGATAACAACTACGTAAGTCTTGAATTTTATTTGTGTATAATTATTTATGATTCGGCCAAAGTGGTTCTAGAGAGTTCAGTGAACACTCTACTTTTGAATTCTAAAAACAATATAATTACTCATCAGACAGCTAGATCTACATTAACAAAGGAAAAAATGGAGATTAGATGGACACTTCCATTTAGCTAAGCATCTGTCTAAAGCAATCCACAAATTATGAGTACTTAGAAACATAAAAACCTGAAATTTGATAAAATTTTCATTTATAATGATGCAATGATATAGAATAAAAAGGAACTACCTTCAAAACGACATCTAACCAACAAACTGTAACTATTTTGGATACTAACAATCTTCGGAAGTCCTTCAACTTCAGCAGCATGAACAAACTCCATCACCCCATATGAAGTCTCATTGGAAACACCAATGTAACGTACCTATGAAGTTGAAAAGCATCCGGTATCAGTTATAGATATTAGAATCTCTTTGACATTACAACACAAATAGAACTTTATTAAGATGCAATGGAACACACAGCTTTTGAAATTTATTATTCTTTTTTTCAATTTATAAATGCATATCCAGATACCAAAAATAAAAGTCCTTTGAGGTTGAAGGCAATCAACCATCTGCTCTCATCAAAAGATAAATCTAAAGGACACCCAAAAAAGCTAACATGCCATAGTTTAATACATCATAATAAATGAGTGAAAGTTTAGTTGTACTGTCCAGAAAATCAGACGGTTTTTCTTTTTAATGCTTAAAAGACAATATGTTAACACCTGAAGCTAGAGTCCACATGATCTAGAAGACATTACCTTCCCTTCATCAATAAGTTCTTTAAATGCCCTCAGTTGTTCTACAATTGGCACGCTTGGCCTCCATTTTGAATAATCATACATGTATTCACCAAATAATGCCACATAACGGTCTGGCCTGGAATGAAAGTTGAAAGAGAACTTTTCAGAATGCTTTATTTGATTATCTGACTCCAAGATTTCTTTTGTAAAAGATTTACATGCTTATTTGACTGCTCACACACAACACCCAGATAAAAAGAAAAAAGAAAGGAAAAAAAAAAGGAAGAAAAGAACTAGACATCAAAAGGCATTTGTATGTAAGGCAATCAAACTATTTTGCAAAAGGAATCTGTGCTAAAGATGGTAGGAATCTAAGCCCAAAAAAAAAAAAAGTTCAAACATCTGCTGTAATGTAGACCTTATGACACTCCTTAAGGTTTGACATCTAATACTTGATCAGCTAAGACTAAAAGTACATTATAAAGCAAGATGCCATCTAGTACAACAGCTATGATCTCCTGATTGTCTTACCAGAAACCTGAAATACAGCAGGCAGGGGATTTTGTAAGGAAGGGAGAGGCCTAAACCCCCTGAGAAGAGGTAAACTACTATTTGTTCAGAAGGAAAGTGGACCGGGGAAAGCAATGGCTACATTACCCATTATCAAAAAAGCTGCAATGACAGCTACCTCTGTAGTTTTGTGAAACGTAAACAATTTTCTGCATAACATGTTATACGAGTATTACTTAATAGGATTCCATTAGGACACCACATCAGCTTCAAAATCATGTTTGCATCTAATCCAGGTGACAATCACTTCAAGGAGAGAAAGTATTCAGAGAAAAATATGTTTCATTACATTGAATGTGAATGTAATATTTAAATTGACTTCAATAGACAGCATGTGATACAGAAATGGAACAGTTTTGCATCCACAATTTGACAAGCAATTAAGGATCATTTTAAGATATGCGCTAGTGACATATGTCACGGGACAACCAGATTGGAGAAATAAAACCTCCAAGATTTTGTATTCTGTGACAATTAGTAATATGGAGACTGCAAAAATACCAGTGAATTTGCAGTAAGTCAATGTAATCTGTGTTCAGGCGTTTTAGGCTTTTCTCTACACTTTCCTTTATGTTAGCAGCATCGACGCGCAAAACTTTTGCATTGTCACGCAAAAAACTTGATTGTTCTGAATAACCAGAAACTTTTGTTGCAATGATAACCTACCCACAATTGAGATAAACATATTTATCAATAATCTGAAAGTATCAGATAACCAGATTCTTGCTTTCAGAAAACATGATTAATATCTTCATATTATCTTCTCAAAACAGTGAATTTTCACAAACATGCATATGAACCCATTACTCAGATATCTGGTATGAGAATTAACAGGAAGAAATACCAGCACGATTAGATATGACAACAAGAATTTAATATCACTTTTAAATACAATTTACAACCGTTTTGTCCAAAATTCTCATTTTAACTACTTTGGAAACAAAAAACACCATTCAATCTAAAGAAGGTGCAATAAGGTAAATGATTTCAGGAATTGACATAACTGCTATATCAACTTTTGTAAAGTTTGCTTCAAGCTGTAAGCTGCAAATCATAATTCAATTTTCTACCACATCCAGATGCTGACATTTAATTTATTGAATTTATAAATTAAACCCTTATGAGAGAATAGCTGTAAATTCAGACTTCATTGCTGCCTGACGTCATCCCACGAATTTGAGTAAATGATGTGGCTTAAAATATACAATTTCAATTCCGTTTGTAAAATCAAAGAAAAAGAAGCTACCCAAGATGATCAAAATCTTTGTTATGCGTGTGCTTAGAAGAAAGATGCATTAAGTGAATAGGCCCGAACCTTATCACGGGGCTGAGACTTCAGCCAGCTAGCAATATAGAGATCTGTTTTTCCTTGTGTTTCCTTCTTCATTGGAATGGGGTACTGTAAGACAAAATGCAAAGAATCATCGAAACTCACTGAGAATTCAAGAGAAAAGAGAACTTGCAGCTACCAACATCTAGTTACAAGGAACATATTAATCTTCATGAAACCAAAAGTTACAATATTTTGCATTATGAATTTAAGGCTGTAAAGACAAGACCACTGAAACAAAGGATCTTCCTACTAAATAACTCAGGAATAGAAATCTTCAAGATGATAAAGACATAACCAGCTAAGGAGGTAGAATTTTTAGAGACAACGCCAGGAAACAATCCTTCTTTTTTTTTTTTTTTTGGTTAATTCCTCCGGATTGCAGAGGAAGAGTCAATGAAGCTTTTGACATTAAAACGTCGGTTGCATTGTTGACAACTAAGTTATAGGTGATTTTGAAAATTGAAACTGAAGGAAAGAGATGAGTCAAAACAACATTGTTCATTTACTTTAAGATTCTATTCGTGGTGAGTGGCCGGTTGGGTTGAGGTTCTGAGGGTTTGCAGGTACCTGTCCATCAGTGCATACGTGCATGTATCTATAGGTAATGTGTATCTGAACTTACAGCCTCTGAAGAGTCAAGAATATTGATGCCGTTTTCAAATGCGTAACTGAGAATTTCATGAGATTCCTTCTCCGTATTTTGTTCTCCAAAAGTCATCTGAAAAATACGAAAGACTTAATCACACACAATCAAACTTGACAGCAGACGGTATACTAGCAATGCTCCATTCTTCAAAATATAGAAAGAGGCATCATGCTCCACGTACAAAATAATGATATAAGACCAAACTGAAGAATACTGACCTTCCATATTATAATATCCCATGAACGTAATAAAACTTTCAACAGTGAATTCCTGAATCACATGCCCTTCCAAGTAGTTCAAAAAAATTTCAAACGACTCTCGAGACTTGCAAACAACTTAATGTTCCACAATTCAGGATCCAGCATGATACCAGACACAAGGGCTTAAAATATTTACAATTTTTTCAAAGCGGTTCCAAAGAACAACATCAGTGTAAATACTTTTTAGAAGGATGGATAATTCAAGTGCCTTGAGTTTTCAATTCTAAAATGGCAGTCAAAATAACTAGGTAATTAAACGCATTCGCCTTTGTTAATGACCTAAGATTTGTTTACCAAAATCTAAGCAACATAACATATCAAACGAAAAAAGCTGTTGAAGTAGGATACTGTCCATTCATATAACATCACTTTCTATGAGCAGTCAACATAATTAGGAACAACATTTCATTTTCTGGCCACATTACACAAAATAACAAACAATTCATCACCCAAAACATTAAAAAAAAAAAAAAAAAAGGTAAAATCCCATTACTAAAAACAGTTTATATACAAAAAATAAATAACACCCATTTAGAAGAAAGCGAAGTTGCTTACAGTCCCAAGAGTGATTTCACTGATAACAAGATCAGAGTCACCGAGCTTCCTGTACTGCATTGCGTTCTTTTCTGCTTGTTTTGCACTGATGGGTGTCTTTAAAGAACTTGTTCTGACAACAAGCTTCCTACTTGTTCTTCCCGTCACGTTTGACAGTGGCTGTATCGAGTGGCGCGTTAGTTTAAGCTGAGAGATGATACCGGTTATTGTGAATGTGGCTGACGTGGCCATTTGCGTAAGCGTAGCTTTGAGCTCCAGCAGTTGAGAGTCTTGAGTCAAGCCAAGCGAAGGCACAGACAAGACTGGTAGCCTGATCACAACAAAATCTCGACTGGGGCTTTTAACACCCCTCTAAGATGCTTATAACACCCTTTTCTTTTTCGTTTTAATATATCATCCCAAAAAGATTTTCAGTTTTATTGATAAAAAAAATTTATATATTAAAATTAATCATCTTCTCAAATATTTTACCTAAACAAAATATTTCTTTTAAAATTACATACAAGTGCTAAAATATTAAATTTATCTTAAATTTTTATTTTATACAATTTCTAATATTTTCAAAAAAACTTTTTTCAATTAAAAAACTAAAATATAAATATAAATTATGAAACGGATTAGGTGTAAAAAATTATTCAAAGATTAATTCATCTAAATGTTTAATTAAATATTTATTTGAAAATAAAAATAAATTAATTTGTATTAAATTATTTGAGTAATTTCAATTGAAATAGAGTTTTATGAGAAATTTTTGGGGGTGCCGAAGAGCCCACTCCAAAATGAAATCGTTTGCTTTGACACCGCAAATTGAGTCCAGCGGGGCTACGGATTCAATTGAAGTTATAGCCCAAAAACAGATGGATCCTAAATCCGGGCTGTACAAAATCGGATTGACCCGTTTATATTTGTTAATTTAAGCGTCTTTTCCGTTTAATTTCAATAATGTCCAAGTCCCTTGAAAATACCAACAATATACCATCAACTTTATATAAATGTAACTAAGAAGATAATGCCCTCGACAAAAATATGCAGTTAAATTAAATAGAAAATATTCGACTATACTCTCGATTTTCATAATAAAAATTTAGAAGTTGAGTCATAAGTTGAATGAGTCAAGTAGGTTAAAAAAAATCGAGTTTATAGTAACTTTGATGGTATATCTAAGTAAAAATAAGAAGTGAACTTAGTTTTATTTTCAATTTGAGATTTGTCTCGTCTAAAAATCAATACCAAGTCCAAGCTTGCAAAATACACGGATAAAAGTATGAATAAGTGGATCCAAGTCATTCTCTTGAAATTTGAAATTTTGGATGAGATGTGAAACACAAAAATGTATGAAAATTTTTTAGTTATGCTGAATATAAAAATTAAATTAGCTAGACGGCCTGATCTCCAATTCTCCATAAGCCTTAAGCCTAGATAAGGAATCTTTATGTGATTGAATTTGGCTTGTGGAGGAACACAATTCTAACTAGTAATAGAAACCCAATGAAGTAAGCCTATTCACCCATTTTGTTATGAGTATTGATATTTAAACACCATCATGACAAAAAATGCGATACTATATATGTTACAGTATTATTGTTGCGCATAAAATAACAACACGGTTCATACCAAACTATAAGTCTATAATTCTATTGTTTCCATCATGATAGTGTTTTATTAGTGGCCAAAATATTATTTTTCTTTTGTTATTATCCTTAACGTAAATCAGAATTTATAAATTGAATTGACTTAGGGCTAGTTTGGAAATGCTATAACTTCTAAAATAATTATTGTTAGTTGTGCTGTAAAAATAATCAACTGTGAAGAGAATCAGTTAAGTGTTTGGTAAATTTTATTTTTAAAAGTACTGTGAGTTTTGAAAGCAATTATGGACATTTGGTGAATTTTACTGTTGAATTGCTAAGAGAAAACAAATGACTAAAATGTAAATAATATAAGATAAAATTTACTTATACATATAAAAACATGTACATATAATATTTTTAATTGTGTATTATAATAATTTTAACTAAAAATAAAACTTATTATATATTGATTTTTTATTTTTATCTTAAAACAATTGATAATTAAATTTATAATATAATGAAACAAATTTAATAATAATTCGACCAACAAATTGATATTAATAAATTGATATTGATGAATTATAATAAAAATTTATTAAAATATTGATTTTGTTTCCAATTTGAATAAGGATAATTTTGGGTTTAGGTAATAATTTTAAGGATATTTATGGAATTGTATTAAAGGATAAAATTGATTCTCAAAATAAGAATTAAAAAGCTACTCTTTCTCTACTTTTCAAAATCAGCTTTAGAGGGATTGAATTTGATAAAAGTGATTTTGCCTTTTTTTTTTAATTATCAAACACTAAAATTAGCTTTTAGATTTTCAAAATCATTTTTAAGCCTCCCAAAAGCAATCCCAAACGGGCCCTTATTTACAAAAAGTTTAGTTGTGCCCTCTAGATTCTATATAGGCCTAAACATTTCAAAGAAAAATGACATTGTTATAATAGTTTTATAATTTTGCTTATGGGTATGGCTCACATTAATACTACTCCTCTCTCTTCTTCCCTTCCCCTAATATTTTATTTTTCCTTATATTTGCTTAATACGCTAACTTTCATGATTATATATATATATATAGAAAGTCCTTAAAAACTTTAAAGCTGTGAGGTTTAATAGTACTGTGAAATTAAGCTTTAAAATTGTATGGTTTTAAAGATTTCTTAGACTTTTCCACACTTAAAAATTCTGAACTAGAAAAATTGTGTGTGTGTGATTATTTACTCACTCCCAAAAATATGTGGACTTTTTATTTAATCTAAGTTTTCGAGAAATTTTTTTTTTGTGGAACTAACTAATTTAAGTTTATCATTTTTTAGATAATAAATGATTCCATTATTTTAAATTTAAATTTAACTATTATAAAACTTACCTATCTCCGACAAGCCACAAATTTAGATTAAAAATTTTAACCATACCTATCACTAGTATATATAATGCGTTGATGAGCCTATTTCACCCAAATCTCTTTCATTTATGGAAATTATAATGTCACTTTAATGATAAATATCTCAAATTTCATTTTAAAATAACGTGTTGTTCATTAAGTGGTTGATAATTTTTTTTATAAAATTAAAGTGAATTATTTAAATTATCTCACAAACTAATTAATGAATACCACATTATTTAAGATATTTTTTTAAAATAAAAAAATTTAGAACGTGTACTACTAGTCTTCATTGGATTTGATGATGCGTCTACTAAACTAGAATCAGAATGAGCTGGAATCGGAATGACTAGGAATGGGAATGAGAATGGGCTGGAATGAGAATATAGAACGAGAATCAAAATAAGTTGTTTACTTGAATTGTAGGAATTGAAATCGAAATGAGCTAGATTGCCATTACTGTGTTTACTTTGTCTTGGAATCGGAATCAGAATGAATTAGATTGTAACAAATTACTAAAAAATACTTAATGGATTATTGTCATAATTATTATTAACTAATATATTAATTAATTGAATTTTTTAATTAATTAATTATAATAACTATATTAACAATTATTATAAAAATATATTAACTAATAATATTAATATTAATTACTTAATTAAAATAATATATTAATTATTGTGAATATTTATTCAAAAATTATAATTATTAATAATTATTGTTAATAATATTTTAATATATTACTATTATTAATTTATTAATTAATAATTATTATTATATTAATTCATTAATAATAATATATAAATTAATTATATTAATAATGATTATAATAGTATATTAATTAATTAAAATAACAATAACAATAAATTAATTATTGTGATTATTTATTCAAGAACTATAATTTTTAATAATTATAGTTAATAATATATTTATATATTAATTAATCATAATATATTAATTAATTCATTATTATATTATATTAATTAATTATAAAAGAGGATAAAGTGAACATTTTTAATTTTGGAGAGGATAAAATGTTCAATCCCGGGAATGGGAGACTCATTCTCACCTCTCCATGGGAATCAATTTCTCATTCCCCATTACCAAATAGTGGTGGGTCCTACCATTCTAATTCCGATTCTTGCTTCATATTTGTGAACTAAACGCTGTCAATCATTCCGATTTCGGATTCCCATTACTCAATCCGAAAAGTAAACGCACCATGAAAGTTTTCGGGATGTGTCATTGAAGAATACTACAAAATTAATATACCTAGACCAGAATCAACACACAATCCACAATTAATTCATCACGACATGAAGTCATCAAGTAGGATTCATCGATTGCAGAGAGTAGAGACACACTAAAAACAGGCCACCAAGAACAAACACCAAGATGGCAAAGCCAATTATGGGTTCTCACATCATGATCGCCACATACCTTTCCCAGCCAAAACAAAAGCGATCTATGTGTCGAAGATTTGAGTAGTGTTACTTATGCATGTAACATGCAATTAAAATACAGAAATGTACAAAACTTGCATGCGCCTGGCTGCCTCTGCATGCATTCGTGTTAGTCCAGCACCAACACGTACACAAAGTAATCTCATTATGTGGAAGCAATTCAGGGCATTTGCAGGCACGCTAAAACCCAGTGATCCCAATATTTTCTCTTACAAATACCACCCCAATCTAGTTCACTCTCTTCATCACAGCAATTTTTTTCTTTCTTTTCAAAATGGCTTCCACTTATTTGCTTTGTTTAGGGCTTGGGTTTCTAATTCTCTTCCACGCCTGCTTTGCTCAGATAGCGCAGGGAACAGACGCAACTCGGGAGCAACAGCAACAGCAGCAACGCTTCCAAACGCAGTGTAATATCCAGGACCTCAACGCCCTCGAACCCCAACAACGGGTAGAGTCCGAAGCTGGCGTCACAGAGTTCTGGGACCAGAACGACGAGCAGTTACAATGCGCCAATGTTGCCGTGTTTCGCCACCGTATCCAACAGAGAGGCCTCGTTGTGCCTTCATACACCAACACTCCTGAGCTCTTCTATGTTGTTCAAGGCAAGCAAGCATGCACGCATGCACGCATGCACATGCACGCACACGACATTTAGTTAAATTGTTTTGATTAATTGTTTTGTAAATAACATGTTTGAAATTAATGAAATTAATACAGGTAGAGGCATTCACGGTGCTGTATTCCCCGGATGTCCCGAGACATACCAAGAATCACAGCAAAGGTCGTCAGAGAGTCAGAGTAGATCCCAAGATCAACACCAAAAAGTTAGACAAATACGTGAGGGTGATCTGGTTGCATTGCCTACTGGATCGGCTAACTGGATTTACAACGATGGCCCATCAGAGCTTGTTGTGGTCGCTCTTGTTGATGTTGGCAATTCTGATAACCAGCTTGATCAGTTCTTGAGGGTAATTAATACCTAAACGTTTTTGTTATATATAAGATAATGAAGCAATATTTTCAATATCGTAACAATACATTTGGTGTTGTCCTTGTTCTTGTTGCCAGAAATTCTACCTTGGTGGCAACCCACAACCACAACTCCAAGGTTACAGTCAAAGTCAAGGCAGCAGATATCAGGGAAGCCAAGGCGGGGAGGGTGGCGACCGCAGCAGGAGAGGTGGCAATCTCTTCCGCGGCTTTGACGAGCTTCTGTTGGCTGAGGCCTTCAACGCGAACCCAGATCTAATCAGTAAACTGCAGGGGCCACAGATGCAGAAGGGGATTATTGTCAGAGTCGAGGAAGAGCTGAGAGTACTGTCACCTCAAAGAGGCAGAGAACAAGAACAAGAACAAGAACAAGAATTCCAAGGAAGCGGAGACAATGGCATCGAGGAAACTATCTGTACAATGAAGCTAAAGCACAACATCAATGACCCATCGGGTGCTGACGCGTACAACCCCCGCGGCGGACGCGTCACCACCGTCAACAGATTCAACCTTCCTATCCTTCGATACATTCAGCTTAGTGCTGAGAAAGGGAACCTCTACCAGGTGAGAAAAAAAAAATCAGTAAATATCACGTCATTTGAGATAACAAATTTATAATTGTGATTTGAAACGAATTATTTTGCTTGTGCAAGTAGAATGCCATGATGGCGCCACACTGGAACTTGAATGCCCACAGCGTAGTCTACATAACAAGGGGCAACGGCAGGATGCAAATTGTGGCGGAGAACGGGGAGAATGTGTTCGACGGTCAAATCCGGGAGGGTCAGCTGATCGTTGTCCCGCAGGGCTTCGCCGTGGTGAAGAGGGCAAGCAACCGTGGATTGGAGTGGATATCATTCAAGACAAACGACGTCGCCATGACAAGCCAGCTGGCCGGAAGGGCTTCGGTGATTAGAGGGCTGCCGTTGGACGTTATCCAGAACTCGTTCCAAGTGTCGAGGGATGAAGCTCAGAGGTTGAAGTACAACAGGCAGGAGCTGACTGTGTTTAGTCCAGGGCCTAGGTCACAGTAATTAGTTAGTGCGTGATCAAAGTAATGAGCTTATATTAAGGGTCTATATATGTGTATGTACATAAGGAATAAAGTCCTTGCTGTTGGCTCGAAAGTGTACTGCTGCTGTAAGTTTTGTTCTGGTGAAATAAGAAAACTAAATGTTTTTGCCGTATTTGACATTCTTTACTAACTCACAAATTATTTTTATAATATCAAAATTAACTTGTATTTCTCCCAAATCCTTTTCATCAATCTCTTGTCAAATAAGATCTTTCTCATAAATTCACTCAAAGCACCTAACCAATGGGCTGGTTGCAAAGTATTTTATCAATTAATTTAGAAGTGAACCTAGCCAAAGAATTACATAACTACCCTATTCCCCCCCCCCAAAAAAAAAAAAATCACATATATATTCACAAAATGGTGTGGAGTACAAAGGATAATCACTTAATTACCTTAGATTTTGTAAGTTATTCTTTCATGCTTCTCTGTCCTTATACTTCAAAATAAAAACTCAACTTCAAATTAATTTCTCTCCAACCTCACTAGTTTCTATTCATAAAGCTCTCAAATCAAATTTACATTTGTAGATTTCTCTCTAGAAGTCCTAATTTAAAACCCATTTGCCATTTGAACCCTCCTTTTTCTTGTCTTCTTCTTATTCTTCTTCTTTATTCCTTTTCCTCTTCTTCTCACAATCAGCCCTTCATTCTTTTTTTTTTTTCCAAATAATAGATTTCATCTATTTGCGAATAATGATTTATAAAAAACTAACGAGATAATTGACAAATTGAGAAAATCTTCCACCAAATATGAAAGACAAAACAATGGAATGTAAATCTAACTAAAGCATCTATTGTTTAGTTAGGCTTAAAAATAAAATTTTAAAAAATTTTAGGCCTTTGGAAAGAAATAATTTACCGAACTTTTAGACACATAGTACAGCTGAAAAAATGATGGGATATTTTTGCTTTCAATAAATTCCTCTTAAAAAATGATGGGAAATTTCATTTTTAAGTAGGTGTTTACTTCATGTATGGTATTTTGTGCGGGTCTTTGTGTCCCGAGGGAATAGCCTCAAAATCCCGGGATTAAGTTTATTAGTTTGTTAATTCAAATCCCTTCTCATACAAAATCTTCAGATCAGCTATTAATTAAAGAATAAATTTCAAGTGAAAGGATGCATCAAAGAATCAAATGACTTCACAGACTTAAACGAGTACTCAGTCAAAATCAGTCTTTAGTTCAACCATGATATTTTCATATTGATGCGTTCAATTATACATATAGTCCGATAACACTCATTGTTGAAGAGATCTTCAATGCAACAGCTGCAGAAAATATATTTTGAGAATACGGCTAGCTACAAATTTTATTTTTCAATGCTTGTAATGCTTCTCCATCATCATGTTACTTGGAACATGTAGCATTAATGATAAAAAAAAATGCCAAGACAAAATTCTGCTTGGCTAATGGAAGAAGAATTTAGAAGAAGCAAGCGTATCTGAATATATGGACAGAATGAAACAAGCGTTTAGAGAAGCAAAACGGTTTTCTTTGAGAAGAAACAGGCGTTCAGAGGATTTGGAGAATGAATGGGCCAAGTGCGTGAATTACTGAGAATGAGGCAAGAGTTTAAATAGACTGATATATCGATCGCGAAATCAGAGAATAGGTCATTATTGGACGAACGTGCGCTGTTTTTGCAGTAAAATAGCAGATGCAGGTTATTATTGGATGATCACGCTAGCTCTACATGGTAGCATATCCCACAAAAGTTTTTCTCTAGTGCTTTGGCCTATTTGATCATAAAGGACTTGTTGTGGGATGGAATATAGTACGTTGACAAGTGACAGAGCAATAACTCCCACTGATGGAACTAACAATAAATTTCATAATAGTATGAACTATGAAATCCATTAAATTTAATCTTAAAAGTGAAAGCCACGCTCTAAACCACTGAACCATCCATCCGAACTCATGGGATAGTTCCATACAAACTTTTTCCTTTGACCCATTTGACCACTTAATTAAAACATACGGAGTAATGCTAAAGAGAAAAAGATGAGAGAAACCCAGCTTACTTTCTCTCTTTCTTTTCAACATTCTTTCTCTCATATTTTTCTCTCTTTAACATTTTTCAAACATAAATTAAAACGAGACTTCATAGAAAATGATTATATATATATCCAAGTTTATTTTTCCCTAAATGTTTATTCTAGGGCATTTATAATTACGTCCAGTAATTATACTTCATCTACGATTAAAAAAAAAACTATAAAAGAAAAAGTGAGACATCTTTTGCGGAGAATGCCGCATAGTTTTTTGACGATGAATCACACGAAACTGCTCATATGCTTAATACCCAACAACAGAGAGGGAAAAAAAAAATACAAAAATACAAATTTGCTCATTAATTTGCGTGATTCATATGTGTACATCTACTGCTTTCAACGACAGCAAGTTGAACAAAAAAGGCAAAGGAGTTTGGAGCGTGTCCTTTAAATTCATTCAGATGCTCTTGAATTTTGAGTGAAGTGATCAAGTCATTCAGTAATTAAAGTATCCAAAAAAAAAAAGCAAATTCAAATTAGTGCAATGTGGATTCAGTATGTGTGGGTGTAGCTAAATTAGAGATATAAAGACAACAATATTTGTAATTATTTGCGCAAAGAAATATTATTTTTTTATTTTACTCGCATCTTAAACTTACATACAGTCCCGCAGCATTCATGTCGTTCATGCCCATTAAGGCTTTTATTCATACATAGTCGTCCCTACCTCAACTACTTACACTACAATACATAGCTTACTTCCTGATTACGTACCCATTTACATAATTTCTCTTAGGCTACGGTTAAGCCCCACTGTGACCTAGGCCCTGGAGTAAACACAGTCAGCTCCTGCCTGTTGTACTTCAACCTCTGAGCTTCATCCCTCGACACTTGGAACGAGTTCTGGATAACGTCCAACGGAAGCCCTCTTAACACCGAAGCCCTTCCGGCCAGCTGGCTTGTCATGGCGACGTCGTTTGTCTTGAATGATATCCACTCCAGTCCACGGTTACCTGCCCTCTTCACCACGGCGAAGCCCTGCGGAACAACGATCAGCTGACCCTCCCGGATTTGACCGTCGAACACATTCTCCCCGTTCTCCGCTACAATTTGCATCCTGCCGTTGCCCCTTGTTACGTAGACTATGCTGTGGGCATTCAAGTTCCACTGTGGCGCCAACAGGGCATTCTACATGCATGTGTAAAATAATCTATCAATCAAATGTTGTACTTGTACTTCAAATAAATAATGTGACATTGATGTTGTGTGTGTGTGTGTGTGTGTTTTTTTTTTTTTTCCTTTTTCTTGCCCTCTTCTCACCGGGTAAAGGTTTCCTTTCTCAGCACTAAGCTGGAGGTCTCGAAGGATAGGAAGGTTGAATCTGTTGACGGTGGTGACACGTCCGGCCCGGGGGTTGTAGACATCAGCGTGTGATGGTTTATCGATGTTGTGCCTTAGTTTCATTGTACAGATAGTTTCCTCGAAGCCATTGTCCCTTTCATATGACGGAGTTTCTTCGCATTCTTCCTGTTCTTGTTCTCTTTCTCTTTGAGGAGACAGTACTCTCAGCTCTTCCTCGACTCTGATGATAATGCCCCTCTGTATCTGTGGCCTCTGCAGTCTCCTGATTAGATCTGGGTTCACGTTGAAGGCCTCAGCCAACAACCGCTCGTCAAAGCCTCTAAAGAGATTGCCACCTCTCCTGTCGTCGCCGCCTTGGCTTCCCTGACTTCTGCCACCTTGACTTTGACTGAAACCTTGGAGTTGTGGTTGTGGGTTGCCACCGAGGTAGAATTTCTAGCAACAAGAACATCAATATGAATAATTACTCCTAATATTGACAGAGAAACATTATGTAAATTCTAATAGGATCAAAAAAATGTTTTCTTAATCAAATACCCTGAAGTACTGATCAAGCTGGTTTTGAGAATTGCCAACGTCAACGAGGGCGACCAAAACAAGCTGGTCCTGGCCATTGTTGTAAATCCAGTGAGCTGCTCCAGTAGGCAATGCAATGATATCACCCTCACGTAGTTGTCTGACCTTTTGGTGTTGATCTTGGGATTTACTGCTCTGGAACGACTGCTGTTGTTGTGAATCTTGGAAAGTCTCAGCACATCCGGGGAATACAACTCCATGAATGCCTCTACCTGTTAATTAATTTATTTCTAACTTTGTTATTTAGAAAACAATTTAAATAATTTAACTTAATATATATTGAAGACTGGATATGCTTGCTTGCTTGCTTGCCTTGAACAACATAGAAAATCTCAGGAGTGTTGGTGTACGCAGGCACGAGCAGCCCTCTCTGCTGGATACGGTGGCGAAATACGGCAACATTGGCGCACTGTAATTGCTCATTGTTCTGGTCCCAGAACTCTGTGACGCCAGCTTCGGATTCGACCTTCTGTCGGGGCTCAAGGGCGTTGAGGTTCTGGATATTGCACTGGGTTTGGAAGCGTTGCTGCCGTTGCCTTTGCTGCTTTCCTTCCCTAGTTATGTCTGTTACCTGCTCTATTTGAGCAAAGCAGGCGTTGAAGAGAACTAGAAGGCAAAGGCCAAAACAGAGCAAAGAAGAAGAAGCCATTTTGAGAAAAAAGCCCAAAATTGTTTTTAGAAAAGAAAAGCTTTTGAAACTCTGCTGTGTGATGAAGAGAGTGAGCTAGAGTGCAGTTGTATTTATAGGTGAATAGAAGTGAATTACAGTTTGGGACGTGGCGGATGGCTTAGTTTAAATGTTTTGATTTTTTTGCATGCAAAAATGGCATTAAGTGTAGCACAGCTGCAAATGCCATCAAGTGTTTTACACATATAATATTCTGCGTGTACGTGTTGTGATCGACTAAGACAATAGCATGCAGACAGTTTTATGCATATGTTCATATTTGGAAGAATGGTTTGATGTGTAGCGGTGCATCAGACGGTTCAGTGGAGGCTCGGATGAATATGATCAACTTTGATTATATGATCAGACGGTTCTTGATGTCCATATCCAAGGCCTTTGTTTTTTTCTTTGATTGTTCAATGTTGTTGCGGCAACATTTTTCGCACACTTGTTTGCATTTGCATGTTGAACATGCATGTGACAGCCTAAGCCTTCGACACATATATCATTTTGGTTTTGGTCCAGAATAATGTGGCGATGAGATGCAGTGATTGTCTTTGGCATTTTGAGTTTGGCGGCTTGTTTTAATGTGTCTCTAAGATTGATGTATAGTACCTGCTGGGAGAAATTAATTTTAAGAGGTGAGGGATTCAATTGTGAAACGACGTCGTTTAATCGATTGTAATCAACTGCAAAGTCAATCATTTGGATTGACTTTTTCAATTAACCTGGTCTGTAACCGTTTCCGCAACAAGTGGTATCAGAGCCGACGGTTCGTACTTGGGGAGATACGATACTATTTACATATACGGTACTGTTCATGTATATTGTACTGTTCACAAATACGGTGGAGACGACCATTTATACTTAGGAGACAGTCTCAATCAGTTATGCTTTCTTTCTTTTTTTATCCATGTGACAGATTTTTATTGGTTAGTTAGTCAAATCACAGGCTGTAAGTTACAAAAATTATAACTTAGGGGATCCATAATAAATATGTCATAACTCTTCTTTATTTTCTCAATGCAGATTCAACTTGACCCAAAGTACTTGTAATAATAAAAAACAACGAAATCATACAGAGCGAATAAAAAAGAGACACGTGCAGAGATGATAATTCGATTAATTAATTAATTTTCAAGTTTGGTCTCCGCCAGTTCACGGATTGTAGCGTCAATCTCCCAATGTTTGACGCGCTCGTGAAAATAGATAAGCAATTTCTCCCTTGGTGGCAGGGTTTCTTTGATCAAAGGGTTATCCAGAAACTTGCTTTTCCATGCAGTAATGGTTGGAAATCTTTTCGGGTCAAGAAATTGAATGGATGCAATTTCTTCCCAAATTGGTATAAGGTAATTGATCCATCCAATTGCAATTTCCAAATACGCATATTTGTTCTCTCCTCCAAAGTAGCTTTTTCCTTTGAGTTCTCCCTCTATCTTCTCCAAAGCTTCCATTGTTGCTTTCAGAGCATCCTCTTTTTCCTCTCCTTTGGTCCACGTTGACTTCCATGCAGTTTGCATCAGCTAAAAATAAAAAATTAGGAGGCCAAACCAGTATTTTAGTTCAGAGAGAACTTTAACAGAAAAACCACAAACTTGTTTTGAAAAAATCAAATCGAAGTTTTAATTGAATTCAAAGTTGTAAAAACATTAACACTCACCTTTTCATCTGCAAATTTAGCCCAAAATCGAGCCATGGCTCTTTCATAAGGATCTTGAGGCAGCAACGGATCTTGTGGCCATGTCTCATCGATGTACTCCAGAATAACAAGCGACTCAACTATCACTTTGTCATCATGAACAAGCACAGGAACCTTTTTATGAACTGGGTTCAGCTCAAGAAGCCTGGTGCTTTTGTTAAAGATGTCTTCTTCAATGTATTCAAATTCAACACCCTTTAGCTTCAATGCCCATACTACCCTAAACACAAAAGGACTACACCAAACCCCCAAAACCTTCACTTTTGTTGCCATAATCTTCTGCTATTGTGATTTGTGAATGTGAGGTGAGATCTATCCACACACACACACTCACTTCTAGATAAGTGGAAAACTAGATTTTTATAATAATTACAAGTTAGAAGACAAGATAGACGGCAACTTTGACTGCTGTAGATTATTATTATTTTTTTTCGATTGGTTACATATAAATTAAAGAATCCAATTTTTATGCTACATACACACGACCTTTAATGTAAATGGAATTTTTCTCGAGAATGCGACACTTCTTGAGAGGCAAGGCATGACTTAATTAACCTGCGTGTGTGTTTTTGCCATTGACGGTGTTGAGTTCTGTGAGGACATTTGGAATTTCAAAAGTCTAGTTTCTAATTTTTTTTTTTTTCATTTCAATGTTTTATATGCAACAATATCCTATGTAGAGATGACTGATGAGAACTTCTCCCCTTTTTTAATTTAAAAATAGTTCCTTGTTAAAATATTTTTCTAACACTATTTTATAAAAGAATTTAATTTTTAGAGGTGGATATGGGTTGAATTGGATTCCGTTTATAAAAATCCAACTCAATCCATTGTTAATTGGGTTGAGAAGAATTAATAAATTAAACAAATAAACATGTCAAATCCAACCCACTCCAACCCTTAAATCATCGGCAATGGTTTGGTTGGGTTGGGTTGGGTTGATCTTGATCAAAATTAAAAATACAAAAAATTTAAATATAAAAGTTTAAAAAATGATTTGGAATTTAAAATTAAATTCAAATAGTAAAAAAGCACATAATTCCCCATCATAAAATTAAATATTTTCCATTGTAACCAACATCTAACGATAAATAACACGATGTTCTTTTCTTTTTAAATGTTTTTAGAGTTTTTTTTAAAAAAATAGATTTCATAAGTTTTATACGATGGATGGTTGAAAAAAAAATTATAATAAAAATAAAATTGGGATTATTTGAGATATTGTAAGGGATAAAAATTAATTTCAAATTTTTAATGAATTTAACTAAAAAGTGGGGACTAGTTAGATAAAATAAGAGAGTCAATTATCACCACTTAATAAATTGACCGAATCAACCCATTATAACCCAATCAATCTATATTAATTTAACTAGATTGAGTTAGATTAATTTGGGCCTTAGTAAACCCATAGAATTTTCTTGTCTAAATTGAGCCTGCAGTATGATGATTTGGGTGGTGGTACAGTGATGCAGGCCCCAAGATATGGTCAAGGGCTCAAAGCTATCCTGTCTCATGATGCTTGCAGCTCCTTCTCGTAGTATTAAGTCTTCAAGCTATTATTATTTTTGCTTGATTTTCTTTAGAGAGTTGTTATTATTATTATTTGTTAAAATTTAAATGATGTCATCCACTAAACTATTTTAAAAACCCATCTTTTCAAAAGATCTATTATTACATATATAAAAAAATAATTTTTTTTAGCTATACACCCACTAGGATGCCTAATGCAACCTCTGTCCCTTAACTAAAATTTACTACTCCCATTATTTTACTAAATAAACTCATCTTTGAAACCATTTATACAACCGTTATTTGCAAAATTCTGATAAAAAGAGAGAAGCTTCCTAATTCTTTGTAGGCTTCCAAATTTATGAAGACATAACAGGCAGTTCTTGCATATTATAGAACATAGGCCTAATCATAGGATATCATCTTATTCTTTCTAAATATTTGATTTAAAGATGAAATATACATTACACACAACATTGCAACTTTGATTCTCCGATGCACAAAAGTCGGCATATATCTCTTCTGCTTGCCTGTGAAAATAGGCAAGCGTCTAGTCCCTGGGTGGCAAGTTTTCTTTGATGACAGGGTGTTTCAGAAACTTGGTGCTCCATTCAGCAATGGCCGGGAATTTCTAAGTGTAACACCTAAGTGTAACAACAACATTAATAGTCCAACATAAATTCATAATTGATTACATCACAATATCTTGTGATATCTACCTTACTGCAGATCTGTTTGATTATTCATTATTTTTAAGTGTCTTTTCTAATAGGCATAGGCTTTGAAAATGGTTAATTTGTTAAGAGTAAGGCTCGCTTAGATCCTTCTCGAACTAGCTGCTAGTTGTATTCTTTGCAATTCTTTTATTTTAATAAATTTATCATTCTGTGGGTATTAATATATTATATATACAACAGGAGATATTCGTTATTTCTAAAAACTTAAAATTTTTAAAAATGAGTGATGCTATATTTATTTAGTTGGAATATTTTGTTTATATTTCAATTTATGTGAAATGATAAAACTTAATAACTAACTAGCACTTAAGTTAATCAAATAATGTCACAGCAATTGGAATATAAACTAGTTATCCTAACTAAACTAGTATAACATTATTTTTTTTAGCAACACAATGTTAGTTGAATATAAAAAATGAATGTTCTATACATACCTCCGAATAATTGATGTATATATTTGATATTTTTAACTCATCTTATATTGGGTCCGTCTATCTTATAAAAACTTACTATCATTGTAACATACAATTATTGTAAGGTAATTTTTTTTTTCATCTTATTTTATAGCTTGTAAATCTAAAATCTTTAAGAGTCTGTTTATAGAATTTCTCCTAATTATATGAAGTTAACAAAAATGATAAGAACTAATGTGTGATACCCTTTTGGAAACAATTAATTTGCCCAATAATTATACTAGCAACAAAAATTCTAATAGAAAATAAGTTTAATTAATGCTCAGGGGCGCCAAATGCTCTTCCCATTATAGTATATTGATGAAATGTTTTTCTTGTTTAATTTAATTTAAATAAAACAATTTTTCATTACATGGGAGGATCTCCACTTAATTGCAAATAAATATTGGGTTAAAGGCAATATTCCTCAAGATCTAAATGAGTTTTTGAACATGAATTGAACTCATAGATTTCAATATGTTATAATGGACAAATTCACCTATGAGTGGATCCAAATTATCTTTCTATGTGATAAGGATCTAACAAAAAAAAAATAAATTGATGTGCACATAACAGAAGTTAATTAAGGAAAAATCCTACATTAATATGGGATGAACTTTAGGCCATGTTTATAAGATTGAAGCTAATCTTCAACTCTTTAACTCTTGATCTAGCTACAAATTCCATATATCTGAAAAAATAGTTCCATGAAAGTAATGTATAATTTTTGTCCCGCCAAAGCATAATAAATAGGTCATACCTCTTCTTTATTTTCTCAACACAGATTCAACTTGACCCAAAGTACTTATAAAAATAATAATAACAATAATAATAAAAAACAACGAAATCATACAGAGCGTACAGAAAGGAGACACGTGCAGAGATGATAATTCGATTAGTTAATTAATTTTCAAGTTTGGTCTCCGCCAGTTCACGGATTGTAGCGTCAATCTCCCAATGTTTGACGCGCTCGTGAAAATAGATAAGCAATTTCTCCCTTGGTGGCAGGGTTTCTTTGATCAAAGGGTTATCCAGAAACTTGCTTTTCCATGCAGTAATGGCTGGAAATCTTTTCGGGTCAAGAAATTGAATGGATGCAATTTCTTCCCAAATTGGTATAAGGTAATTGATCCATCCAATTGCAATTTCCAAATACGCATATTTGTTCTCTCCTCCAAAGTAGCTTTTTCCTTTGAGTTCTCCCTCTATCTTCTCCAAAGCTTCCATTGTTGCTTTCAGAGCATCCTCTTTTTCCTCTCCTTTGGTCCACGTTGACTTGCATGCAGTTTGCATCAGCTAAAAATAAAAAAATTAGGAGGCCAAACCAGTATTTTAGTTCAGAGAGAACTTTAACAGAAAAACCACAAACTTGTTTTGAAAAGATCAAATCGAAGTTTTAATTGAATTCAAAGTTGTAAAAACATTAACACTCACCTTTTCATCTGCAAATTTAGCCCAAAATCGAGCCATGGCTCTTTCATAAGGATCTCGAGGCAGCAACGGATCTTGTGGCCATGTCTCATCGATGTACTCCAGAATAACAAACGAGTCAACTATCACTTTGTCATCATGAACAAGCACAGGAACCTTTTTATGAACTGGGTTTAGCTCAAGAAGCCTGGTGCTTTTGTTAAAGACGTCTTCTTCAATATATTCAAATTCAACACCCTTTAGCTTCAATGCCCATACTACCCTAAACACAAAAGGACTACACCAAAACCCCAAAACCTTCACTTTTGTCGCCATAATCTTCTGCTATTGTGATTTGTGAA
Organism: Citrus x changshan-huyou; assembly: GCA_039657385.1. Taxonomy (NCBI): domain Eukaryota; kingdom Viridiplantae; phylum Streptophyta; class Magnoliopsida; order Sapindales; family Rutaceae; genus Citrus; species Citrus x changshan-huyou. The sequence goes on along the minus strand of CM077555.1, from coordinate 5,815,097 downwards.
TGTGAGGTGAGATCTATCCACACACACACTCACTTCTAGATAAGTGGAAAACTAGATTTTTATAATAATTACAAGTTATAAACCAAGATAGACGGCAACTTTGACTAATGTGCATTATTTATTGATTTATTTATTCGATTGGTTACATATAAATTAAAGATTCCAACTTTTATGCTACATACACACGACCTTTAATGTATGTGGAATTTTTCTCGAGAATGCCACACTTCTTGAGAGGCAAGGCATGACTTAATTAACCTGCGTGTGTGTTTTTGCCGTTGACGGTGTTGAGTGTTGCGAGGACATTTGAAATTTCAAGAGTCTAGTTTCTAATTTTTTTTTTTTCATTTCAATGTTTTATATGCAACAATATCCTAGGTAGAAATGAGAACTTCTCCCCCTTTTTAATTTTAAAATAGTTCCTTATTAAAATATTTTTCTAAGAATATATTACAAAAGAATTTAATTTCTAGAGGTGGACATGGATTGAATTAGATTCAGTCAAACTCAATCCATTGTTAATTGAGTTGAGAAGAATTAATAAATTAAACAAATAAACATGTCAAATCCAACCCAATCCAACTTTATGGAGACATAATAGGCTGTTCTTGCATATTATAGAACATAGGCCTAATCAAATGAGATCATCTTATTCTTTCTAAATATTTGATTTAAAGATGAAATATACATTGCACACAACAATACACCCTTAATTCTCCGATGCACAAAAGTCGGCATATATCTCTTCTGCTCGCTTGTGAAAATAGGCAAGCGTCTTGTCCCTGGGTGGCAAGTTTTCTTTGATGACAGGGTGTTTCAGAAACTTGGTGCTCCATTCAGCAATGGCTGGGAATTTCTGAGAATCAAGAATTCGCATGGATCCATCAGCTTCTTCCCAAACAGGAAGCCAGTAACTGATCCATCCAATTGCAAGGTCCAAATAACCAATGCTATTTCCTCCGATGAAGTTCTTTCCTCTGAGTTCTTCTATCTTTTCCAAGGATTCTATTGCTTCTTTCATAGCCTTTTGTTTCTCCTCTCCTTTGCTCCACATTGCCTTATATGCTGATTCCAAAAGCTGACCAAACAATTGCAGAGATTAGTAAATTGGAATATTTCAGTAGAATAAAAAATTAGTACTATTAATTCGTAAATTTGCTGTTTGTAAGCAGGGGCGGAGACAGACTTGGAAGTTACCGAGGGTACGTATAGTGTTCATGTTTGAAGCAATAGGGCCAAATCAGAAAAACAATTGAAAAGAAAAAAAGAATTAGTACTAGAATTGTCTATAGAAAATATCAGTATTATAATATTGTCAATAAGCAGTAAATAAGTTGCCTTTGAGGGACAGTCCAATTGGAGAAATTGTTCAAGACATCGAAGGTAATATAATCAATTGATGCATGTACGACATGTGTAATTGAATTTAATATAACCACGATTTGCATGATAATTTTTCAAAATAAATGTACATATGCATATCATCATTTGTTTGTTGTATTTTTGCTCTAAAATATACTTTGAAAGCTCTTTTACTCTACACACTGATTGATTTAATTTAAAATAAATAAATTTTACTCATCACACTCTTACAAATGCCAAAACAATCCTTCATTCCAGAAGTAAATACTTATTTTCTTTCTAAACCCATAAAATTTCATCATTCTGGTATCGTTCTTGTTTACTAAAGCCATAAATACATTTTAATTTAGGTACAGTGAAGATTGAAAGGATGTTTTAATCACAAACCCAACTTTTGCCTTTATATATGTTCTTCTATATGAGTGGTGCCTGCACAATTTATTAGTTTTGTTAACGTCCGTTATTCATTTTTTTTAGAAACATTTTTTTTTTGTCTTGGATTGAATTCATATCAATTTGTTGACGATGAAGAATAAAATTTTTAAGATGAATTAGTAGTTGTATGGTGTTTAGGAGTAACAAACACTAATGTCCTCATTGATAAATTTTTCAGGGTTGTTTTAATAACGTAAAGTTTTATTAAATTAAGAGTGTCCAAAATATAAATTAGAGTGCAAATAATCTCATCTAAATTGTAAACTTATATAAGGTCCGGCAAAACATAAAATTAACATAGATACTAAGGCCTTATTTCGAATTGAGGGTGGACAATTGTACCTTAAAAGTTATAACACTAAAGTGTTTAGTGAACACTAGGTGCTGTAGTTTGAAAGTTAAGTTGATTTGATTTTATACTTCTATAATGAAAAATCTATTATATTTTTAATAATTTTGTCAAAATTATTATTTAAAAATTATATTTACTATATAAACTTTTATTTTATAATTATAATTTTTTTTAAAAACAGCTGTTATTTAAAAGTTACAACACCTCAATACCAAACAGAGTTTGATATTTGGTAAAATTTTCATTAAAATTTTGCTATATGTATACCTCTCAACTATCAATTAAGTTGAAACCCCAATTACTTCTGAATTGACTCCAATATATGCAAATTAAAGATTGCTTGGTGTTATTAGAAATATATAATCAAATGAAATCGAAATTTTGTTAACTTCCCTCGTACCACCAAAGTTTGTGAAAAAGAAATGAAAAAATCAAATCGAAGTTCCAGTTGAATTCAAAATTGTATAAATCGTTTAATCGTAAGAGTGAAAACGATTAACACTCACCTTTTCATATGCAAATTTAGCCCAAAATCGAGCCATGGCCCTTTCATAAGGATCTTGAGGTAACAAAGGATCATGTTGCCATGTCACATCGATGTACTCCAGAATAACAAACGAGTCAACTATCACTTTGCCATCGTGAACAAGCACAGGAACTTTTTTATGAACTAGGTTCAGTTCAAGAAGCCTGGTGCTTTTGTTAAAGATATCCTCTTCAATGTTTTCAAATTCAACACCCTTTAGCTTCAGTGCCCATACTACTCTAAACACAGGAGGACTAGACCAAAACCCTAAAAGCTTTACTTTAGTTGCCATAATTTTTTTTTTTCTTCTGCTATTGTGAATGTGAGATGATATTTCTATGGATTTATAGACAAACCAAAACTAGTTTTTTATAATAGTTACAAGACAAGATAGACAGCAACTTTGACTGTATAGATTAGTTTTATTTTTTTGAGTTGTTACTTAGAAAAGATTACAACTAATTGTTAGAAAAATGTTATATACATGGTCCACCAAACTACCTCAGGCAGATGCAGTGCAGGACCACTGGGGGCTCAAGCCCCCACTGGAAAAAAAAAAAATTTTTTGTTTAAAAAAAATTTAAATTTAAAATAGCCCCTGTAAAAATTATTAGATAACCTCATTCTTTAAAATTTAAACTATTATTTTAATAATTATAAAGTAATAATTTTACTTAAAAAAATAAAGCCCACAACCCAAAATATTTATAATCCCAAAACTGAACCGTGAGTGCCAAACTTGTAATTAGGAATTGTCTTGAAGAAAAGAGGAAGTTGCAGGCATCAGTTCTGTTCTTTATTCTCATAATCGCAGTGAAAAAAACGAAAGGAGAAAGAGCCAGGAGGGGAGTGATTTATTAATTGTTGTGGGCTTGAGTGGGTGGGACGTGGGACCGACTTGCCTTTACATCAATTTTGCATCATATAAACATGTTCTTTTCGGTTTTTTTTTTTCAAATTAAGTTAAGAATTTCGTATTTTATTTTTTGTTCACATGTCAACACATCTCTATATAAATTGTAATTGTTCAAGTGACTAATTCTAGTCTTTACAATTTCTTTTTTTAGTGATTTTGTTTATAACTATTAGTAAATTAATTTTTTCAATTGTAATTAATTTATTTTTACATAAGTACTCATATATATAATTTTGAGCAATGAAATTTGTGAAGAATGAACTTCGGAATCGGATGGGAGATGAATGGATGAATGATAATTTGATTGTTTGTGTAGAAAAAATATGTATTTAATAGTATTGATAATAAGTCTATTACACAATGTTTTCAGAATATGAAATCGTGTAGAGAACAATTGTAAGTGGGTTACCAAAAATTTTATATATTTAAGTTTCAATTTTTACATTTTGCTGTTATTTAATTTAACCCCCAATAAATTATTTTTTTAAATCTGCCACTGCCCATAATCTCTTTTTTTTTTTTAACGAATAACTCGCGTATCTAGACAAGATAGACCGCAACTTTGACTCTAAATAAACTCATCATTTTACTAAATAAAATTCATCAGTTAAACCATTTATACAACCATCATCAGGCATCAAAGACCTCACATGAGTTGCAAAATTCTGACAAAAGGAAAGACGCTTCTAATTATTTGTAGGCTTCCAAATTTATGGAGACATAGTAGGCAGTTCTTGCATATTACAGAATCGAGGCCTAATCGCAGGAGATCAGCTTATTCTTTCTAATTATTTGTTTAAAGATGAAATATATAGTACACACAACATCACAACTTCAATTCTCCGATGCACAAAAGTTAGCATATATTTCTTCTGCTCGCTTGTGACAATAGGCAAGCGTCCTGTCCCTGGGTGGCAAGTTTTCTTTGACGACAGGGTGTTTCAGAAACTTGGCGCTCCATTCAGCAATGGCTGGGAATTTCTGAGAGTCAAGAATTCGCATGGATCCACCAGCTTCTTCCCAAACAGGAATCCAGTAACCGATCCATCCAATTGCAAGGTCCAAATAACCAATGCTATTTCCTCCGATGAAGTTCTTTCCTCTGAGTACTTCTTCTATCTTTTCCAAGGATTCTACTGCTTCTTTCATAGCCTTTTGTTTCTCCTCTCCTTTGCTCCACATTGCCTTATATGCTGATTCTAAAAGCTGATCAAACAATTGAAAAGATTAATAAATCGGAATATTTCAGTAGAATAAAAAATGAGTATTGGGCTGAGACAGAATTGAAAGTATTCGAGGGTAAAGTGATAGATGTTTAAACTAACAGGGGACAAAATCAGAAAAACAATTGATATAAAGAATTATATATTAGTTCTGGAACTGTGATAAAAATAAGCAGTAAATAAGTTGCCTTTAAGGGACAGTCCAATTACTGCAACCGGAATTTCAGTTCGACATATTAGTGACGGAAAAATTGCAAAATTTGGAGAGGTTGCAAACATAAAAACTATAAGGGTGAGGTGACTCTAAAATTAATTTTGAACACTCTTTTGCTCTACATATTCATTCATTTGACTTGAAAATATAAATTTTATTTAATATAGTTTTGCAAATGCCGAAACAGCTCTTTAATTAAGTGTACGTTTAGTCTGAGTTATGTAATGACTATAAATATTTATTTAATTTCATAAATTGTTTTTAAAATTTTTATTGTTGTTTAGTGTTTTTTGAATAGAGTTTTGTACATTAAATAAACTATTTTGCCTCTAATAAAAAAAGTTTAAATTTTGAGATTTTAAGAGCTGAAAAGCTTTTTTAAAATATAAAAATATCTAAAATATTCTTTTCTTATTTGACAATTTTATTTCATTCATTTCATGACATAACTTTTAAAAAAATTATCTATTAAAGTAATTTTATAATTTTTAATAAAAGTTTTTATTGACAACCAAATAACTACAATTTTTCAATAAAAACTTTACTTATAAAAGTTTAATAACAAAAGCTCTACTAAGCTCTACTTAAATAAGTTATGTTCAAAAGTCTATTCCAAAAAACTTCTAAAATTATTCTTTTAATAATATCATTTTCTTTTTAAACCCATAAAATTTCATCATTATGTTATATCCATCATTTTTGTTTACCAATGCGATTAATATGTTTCGATTTAGATAAAGTGACAAATCCAACTTTTGCTTTGATATTCTTCCATGCGTTTTGATTTAGTTAAAGTGACAAATCCAAAGAATGTATTTTTTTTTATTCTTCTAAATAAACAATTTCAAAAAAACAAAATTAGTAATAGAGTTGTACATATTTCTATAGAAAAAAATTAGTAATATCAGTCAGTAAACAATAATAAAGCTTTCTTTAAGGGACAATCCAAAATTAGTGGCGGAACCAATCTTTTAAATTGGACTTCGAGAGAACTTTAATTCAAAAAAAAAAAATCACAAGTTTGTTTTGAAAAATTCAAATCGATGTTCTAATTGAATTCAAAGTTGTATAAACTTTAACAGTCACCTTTTCATCTCCAAATTTAGCCCAAAATCGAGCCATGGCTTTTTCGTAAGGATCTTGAGGCAGCAACGGATCTTTTGGCCACGTCTCATCGATGTACTCCAGAATAACAAACGACTCAACTATCACTCTCTTGTCATGAACCAGCACAGGAACTTTTTTATGAACCGGGTTCAATTCAAGAAGCTCAGTGCTTTTGTTAAAGATATCTTCTTCAATGTATTCAAATTCAACCCCCTTTAGCTTCAGTGCCCATACCACCCTAAACGCAAAAGGACTACACCAAAACCCTAAAAGCTTCACTTTTGTTGTCATAATTTTTTTTGCTTCTTCTATTGTGAATGTGAGATGATACTTCTATGCATTTATAGACAAATGAAAACTAGTCTTTTATAATAATTACAAGACAAGATAAACAGCAATTTTGACTCTGTAGATTAGGCTGCTTCTTTGAATTATTCATAGAAATGATAATTGTTAGAAAAATGCTACATACATGGTCCACCAAACGACCTTATAGTCCCATCTCTTTTTTTTTTTTTTTATAGTTATAATTTTTTCCATAAAACTATCGTTCACTTTTAAATTATAGTACATCAATACCAAACAAGGCCTATATACATATATTTAGAATGGACAAAACTATCTTGCAACGGTGGTGCCATACCACAATAATGCTCTATTACACAATAGTCCTTATTTTATGAAAATAATAAAAATTGCAGGTTTTGAAATTTTAACATATAAGCCCTAATTTAAAAATTATTTATTATTTTCTCTCTTGTTTTCCATGGTTTAATATTAATCCTGATTATTTTTTTCCTCCTCCACGCTTCTTTTTTTTTTTTTTTAATTTGGTTTCTTCTTCTCTTTCTTTTTTTAATAGAATTTTGTAGATAATTTTTATATTTTTGAATTTCCAAAGACAGTGAGAGGATTTATTAAAAAAGAAAAAAGAAAATAAGAGGAGTTTTTAGCAAATCAATCAATTAAATTTGATCTAATATTGGCTGTGTTTGGTCTGTTTTTAAGTTGATTTTATTATAGTTATTGGGTGCTGGTCTCTCAAAGATAATAAGCTTTTTTGGCTAATTTTTTATACTATCAATTGGTTTAATGATCAAATTTTGCCAACTGAATCTGAGTTATCCTAGAACTTTAAAAATCTTGTGACACTTGTCCTTTATTGTTAGTAGATGATTATGATATATTTACTTATATTTTTTAATTTATTAACTACCAATTACTTAGTGAATTTGTTTTTTGGAAAATATTAGATCATGAGAGAATCCTGATTTAACTACCTGAAATAAAAAAGTTTCAATCATTAAAGTTAGAAAGAAAATTCTGTTAAAAATTTATTAGTAGTAGTAGTAGTAGTAGTAGTAGTAGTAGTATTATTATTATTATTGTATTATTATTATTATTATTATTATTATTATTATTATTATTATTATTATTATTATTATTATTATTATTATTATTATTAAAAGCTTAAACCATAAATTTTTGGCCTAATATGAAAGAAATTTAACTAAACATTGAGTAACTCTTTTAAGTTTTGACTAATCAGACAAACTTTACTTTATTTGTTTCTATCCCTTTTACCCAAAAAAAAAACTTTTTCAATTTTCATTTTGGTTCATAAAAATCAAATTGACAAAGTTATTAGAAATCTTTACATGAATTTTATCATTATTAAACTCATTATAAGTCTCTACAAATTTTACCAAATATACATAAAACGATAAGGAAAATACTACTCTACCAATACTCAGCTCCATTATGTTCCCATAAAAAAACTAGAGAAATAAAAACAAAGGAAACAATAACTCCTCTTCATTTTTCTATTCAATTTTAATGTTATGTACTTTCTCAATATTATGGATAATTAATTATAGAAGTAGATATGGAAATAATAGCAATAATTGGAGAATTATAAAATATTGATGTATTTGTGGAATAAATCAAGGGATTTGTCTTCCTGAAGTTCGTAGGCTTTATTGTATTTAAGAGGTTGTGATTCTCATGGATGCGCAACTGAATCATGCATTATAATTACCCAATATCAATAATAAAAATCCTCTCAAAATTCCCTACATCTTCCTTATTTATATTATTTAATAACTTAGCCAATAAATAAAAATATTTACTAAAAGAAATAAAATAAATGCCATAACCCAAACCTAGACCTGGCAAGATATTGTCCGATTTGGGTCTTAATAAGGCCCGCACGGTTTTGTTTCCAAGGGGCTCATACACCTCAAAACGCGTCTTACCAATTAAGGTCTGTATCACCCCTTATAAACCCAGCATCTCTCATGTGCTTTGCCGATGTGAGATTCACCTAGGGTGTTACATACACCCCCTTTAAGGACTCAGCGTCCTCACTGGGGTTTGCCCCACCATCGCTGAAGAGGACACGCGGAGCCGCTATGATACCATTTATCATGACCCAACCCAGACATGGCAAGATATTGTCTGCTTTGGGCCTTAAGAAGACTCGTACGGTTTTGTTTCCAGGGCGCCCATACACCCCAAAACATGTCTTGCCAATTAAAGTATGAATCACCCCTTATAAACTCAGCATCTCTCTCGTGCTTTACCGATGTGGGATTCGTCTAAAGTGTTACAATAAAACACTAAGATAGAAAGAAAAAAAAAACATGAAAATCTAACGAGAACTCATGGGTTGGATGAGAAAGAGAGAGGAGGATGACTATTGATGGGGTTGGGAGAGTAAAATAATAAAAATTATATTCTTTTTGACATTTTCAAAAATAGAGGGATTGCAATGTTAATTACCTAAGTAAATACATCCAGCTGTTGCATTTACTTTTACAATTCTTTGGTTGTATCTAATGGTTAGATCACAAAAAAACAAAAAAATATATATGGTATCATACCACTGTAGTAACATAATTGAACCCATTTAGAATATACCCTAGAAATCTGTTGAGCAATAGTTAGAAAATCTACTCTTAGAATCATTTCAGCTTAATTAGACATAATCAATCACTGTCTTCCATACCTAAATCCTGACTGCACGTCATAATCAAATTCTATCATAATTAAATTGTGCACGCAGAGAGGAAAATGTAAATTAATAGTTAGTTTAATTTTGGATTGGCCCCCTCGTGAATTCATTATCTTCAAATCACCCTCAATATTATTGAAAATCTCAATGTAATACTTTTTTTTTAAGAACGCCAAAAAAAAGAAAATCTTCAATCCACCTCATTTTTTTCCTCATCTTAAAAAAAATGGATAACTTGAAATTTTTCAAAAATAAAAGTTGATTTAAAGATAATTAATTCATAAGAGAGGTGAAGTTTACTCTTAACCCTTAAGAGCATAAAATATGAATGAAGAAGATAATTTAATCGAAAGAGTAATTTTATTGATGAAATTGAAAGAAAGGATACAAAGAAGAAGGAAAATGCAGTACAAGACTTTCCACACAACATCACACTACCAGTTGAACACCTTAATTAATAAGCAAAACATAACATGATGGCGATCTCCAAAAGAGTTCCTTATTAGTTAACTTAATTTCAAGCTTAAAATAATTAGTTGTTGGATGCTGATGATACAAACTCACGGACTTGGCGGAAAAACGGAAGCAAGCTCTCAGTGGATGGTAAGTTTTCTTTGATGACAGGGTGATTGACAAACTTGGTGGTCCATTCAGCAATGGCTGGAAATTTCTGAGTGTGTGTTTGCATTGAACCGGCTTCTTCATAAATAGGCAGCCAGTAACCGATGACTCCAAATACAATGTCCAAAAAACCAATGCTCTCTCCTCCGGCAGCACTATTAAACAGGCTGCTCTTCTCTTTGATTGCTCCATCTATCTTTTCCAATCCTTCTATTACTTCTTTTTCAATCTTCTCTTTTGCCTCTCCTTTCGCAATGAATGCCGCAAATGCTTTATTCCAAAACTAAAAATAGTAAAAGATAATATGATTTTAAAGAAAAAAATCAAACAACTATGGGATAAAATTACTTTTAGCTTCTAAGATCCGGGTTAAAAGTCACCGTTGCTAAACAGCTAGCTAGTTAAGTTTAACAGATCCTAAGCATCCCTTTGGTTCTGTTAAACATCCCTCTGGTACTGTGATGTCGTGAATTTCAAGTTAAAATTGCTATAGAATAAAAACTCCAGTTGTGAAATAAAAATATTGTTTAACTTTTAACATAATAATTTTAGCACAATCGAGGTAGTATAAATAGGTTTTTCATCAAGGAATCAAGGACAAGGGTATAGAACAATCTTACTTCTAAACTAAAGTAGAAAGTATTTACTAAAAATTACTGTTGTTAGACAACAGTACCAAATGATCTTGTATATATATATATAATAGATAGATTTCCACAAACATCAACATATGTATATCAATAATAATACATCTATAAATTGCTGTACATGTATAAACTTTTTTGCATAATGTGAAATAAGTGCTTACGTGACATAAAAGTATTGGTTGGTTGAAAGCAAACTCATATAATTAATTTCATTAATTACTTTTACTTTTCAACCAATTTCTTCATGTAGTAGGTCACTATTTAGATTATATGATAAAGTTTGTATAATAGTCCGTAGGGATATTATGTATGTATGTATGTATGTATGTATATAAGTAAGCAGTAGAGAATTCTTATTAAATTGAGAAATACTTACCAAATCATCTACAAATTTAGCCCAGAAACGAACCGTGGCTCTTTCGTAAGGATCTTGAGGCAACAAAGGATTATTCTGCCATGTCTCCTCGATGTACTCAAGAATAGTCAATGACTCATTGATCGGCTTCTCGCCATGAATAAGCACGGGAACCTTCTTATGAATTGGGTTCGATTCTAGAAGCCTGGGACTTTTGTTGAAGGGATCTTCTTCAAAGTATTCGTAATCAACACCCTTCAGCTGCAGTGCCACTTTTACCCTAAACACAAACGGGCTTGGCCAAATCCCTAAGAGCTTGACTTCTGTAGCCATGTTTTCGGTGCTTGATCTTTCAGTGATGATATGATTTTGATCTGATGATGAGATAATATTTTGTCTTTCAACTTCTTGTATTTATTTGCAGAAGCCACGAGTAGAGTAGACTTTGAAAGCTTCAACTTACAAGGTATGAATGTGATTGATACGCCAATTTGACTATAAAATAAGAACAATATCGACTGTTCCAAAAGAGATTTAATAATATTATTAATACATGGATATTTGTTTATATACAGCCAAACAAATAATTTAACTATTGTTTACTTAGGATCTAATAATTAGCCCTTTAATTGCGCAAGTTGCGTGAGGCATTATAGTAAAACCCCTGATTTATATTATTCTAATGAAGAAGACTTTGAATAATAATAACTCATTCTGAATTCGCATGCTGCTTTAGTATTACTTAATTGCTTTCTTTTATTTAAAAAACTACAGTCTCAAAAAGCTTGAGAAGTGACGAGATCTTTTACGTTTTGCTGAGGTTTGCAAATATAAAATAATGCCGGAGAGCTAATCATTCTACGCAGGTTTACACTTCGTTAGTTTTGTTATATTATATTGTATTGCATTAGGATCATTGCATTAAGTTGCAATGTAATAAATTAAAATAATATTATTTAAATTTATTGATATTTTAGAGTTTTATTATTAATTTTTGAAATTAAATATTAAATAATTATTTTTATAGATTAACTGTTAAAATATTAAATAATTAAATAATATGCTATTATTAAACAATAAAATATTACAATATTATGTAATAATATTCATAATATTATATTATAATATAATTTATTTCTATATATTAGTTATTATAATTTAGTATAATCATATTATAATATAGTATAATTTAATATTATATTGTAAAAACATAATACTATATAATTTAAAGTAAAACAATTAAAATGATTTTATCTAATGAAAGTAAAATAATTTATTATAATTTATTAATTGAATATTTAATTTTATTAATATCTTATATTATTATTTAAATTAAATTTTTATTTAAATATAAATATAAATTAATATTTAATAAATTTAAATTTATTATAATTTATTAAATAATAAAAGCTAAATAATTATATTTAAAATATAAATAACATTTTAATGCGATACAATCTAAATCTTATTCTTTTATAAGTTTGTTTTATACACCTTTCATTATAATAGCCGCTTTTCTAATGCAATGCAATCCAATCAGAAATTGCAACCAAACATGGATTGGCATAAAAACTTTGTTTAATGCAATGTAATACAATTTAATGCAAGCTGTCAAATGCACCCTAAAGAATATAATCACCTTGAATTGAATATGTAAGACTTAGAAAATTCACAAAATAGTTAAAGTAGAAGTGGTTTTAAGATTATTTATTATAGGGTTATTATCTTATTACTTTAACTATGCCGACTATCAAACAACTGTAACAATAATGGCAATGTAACATTTTTTTTAATTGAAAATTAGAAATCACATGAAGATCATTTCCAACCAATTCCATATTTATATGCTCATAATGGTCATGAGTTTTTTTTTTTCATATGTGTATAACATAACGGACTATCTGGTTAAATTCATAAAAATTTCTTATAAGAGAAACAAGCAATTCAGGAGTTTGAATTGCGCTGTGAAGAAATTGGATTACCGTTCAGATATAATAAAACTAAAATGAAAATTCTTCGGAAATTTGCACATTTAAACACTTAATTAGTATCCCAAGGCCGTGTACATACAATCATCAATTGTTGTAATATCAATATGCATTATTTTTTATCCTAGAGTAAGGTCAAATTGGGTGTCAATTATTTTAATATCAATGTGCATTCTTTTTTATCCTAAATTAAGGTCAAACTTGGCGTCTCAATGTTACCTTGTAATTAAGTTGAAGGCTCGAAGCTTTTAAAGTCAACCAGTCAACCTGTGCTTAACCAATTTATAAAAAAGGGGGTTTAATTATTACACACAGAATATCATCTCATCATCACCACCACAAGAAATAAATCATCTCATCACAAAGCATTACAGAGATCAATTAACTATCAGCGAAAATAATATGGCCAAAGAAGTGACGCTTTTGGGGTTTTGGGCAAGTCCATTTGTGTTCAGGGTAAAAGTCGCTCTGCAGCAGAAGGGTGTTGTTGATTATGAATACATTGAAGAAGACATCTTTAACAAGAGCCCCAGGCTCTTGGAACTGAACCCAGTTTATAAGAAGGTTCCTGTGTTCATCCATGGCGAGAAAGTGGTCAATGAGTCGTTGATTATTCTTGAGTACATCGATGAGACATGGGAGCAAAATCCTTTGTTGCCTCGAGACCCTTACCAAAGAGCCATGGCTCGTTTCTGGGCTAAATATTCAGAAGAACTGGTAAATATGACTTGCGTGCTGCTTACTTACCTCTCAATTTTATTTGTATATATGTTTTATGGTGTTGTAGTTTAAAAGTTAACAGACTAGTTATATGTGAAATAGAAGTTGATATTGGTGTTATGAATGACTTCTGAATTTAATAATTTTGATAAAATAATAACTATCATATGATTTTTTTGTTTTTATTAAACAACGTAAATTGTCAAACTACAACAACAAGTGTTTACTGATCGAATTGTGCCAGATGCCCCAAAAAGAGATTTTGTAAATTATTTCTTTTGCCGTATTGTTGGTTTCAGATGGCGAAAGCATTTATGGCTCTGGTTTTGAAAGGAGAGGCAAAGGAGAAAAATGCGAAAGAATTTGCAGAAGGATTGGAGAAGATAGAAGGGGAATTCAAGGGAAAGAGCGGCTTATTGTTTGCTGAAGGAGAGAGCAATATTGGGTATTTGGAACTTGCATTTGGTTGGATTCTTTACTGGCTGCCTGTTTGGGAAGAAGCTGGATCCTTTCAAGTTCTTGACCCTCAGAAATTTCCAGTCATCACTGAATGGGGCACCAAGTTTGTGAATCACCCTCTCATCAAAGAAAACTTGCCGGCCAGGGACCAGATGCTCGTCTATTTCCGCAAAGTCAGTGAAGAGTTCTTTACCTTATTCCGAGCATAGAGCATCCAAGAATTATTGATCAAATAATATCTGTGCTAATAAAGGTGGTGTTGTGGTGTGTTGTAATGACTTGTATTTTATTTTCCTCTTTCTTTGCATCTTTATTTCAATTTTGTAATAAAATTACTCTTTAATTAGTTAAAATTTTCTCACTCTTCTTCATTCATATTTCATGTTCTTAATTGAGGTCTGGAATCCGGTAGCTGTGAAGCAAAGACAATAAGCATTGCTTTCTGATAAGAGGGAAAAAAATAAAAAATAAAAATTGAGATCTTTACAAGTTGGAAAGGAAAAAGCTAGCATTGCTTTCCCCAAATAGTGGATTTGAATGGACTAATTAAAAGTTTTGAAAGGATGGCGACAACCCATCACAAATTCACGATATCACATGGCCATTGGGTCCCCTCGAAATCTGTCAATTATAAGATTAGGTTAAGACTAAACTAGATTAATGTTTAGATAATTTTGATTGTTTGAATGACAGTCAGTTAATTGTATAATATTCAACTGCTGTTGTCTTTTGTAATAAAGTTGACTAGGACATGATACGTTCTACCAATACAATTGAAGATCTAGAGTTTTCTGTTGAAGTATTTTCTGGGATGGTCAATATTGTTTCTTTCTTTAGTTAAAATGTGAATAATTTTATAATGGATTCATATTTTATAAAGTTCAGACCGACTCCTTTACAACTTGTTAATGCTAATGTATAGACATATAGAAAATAAGACGCTCTAAACCAATCCAATTAAAAGCATAGAAGGAAAAAATTTTCATATTCATATAGAATTCTTATACTTTGATTCTAGTTTACTCTAATCCAATTACATAGGAAAAAAAGTTATCTTTCATCAAACTGAAAGATGATTAGTGCTTATTAATTTTAATAATATTGATCGTAGAACAAGTCTCCTTTTGTAATCATGTACCTGAAAGAAAAAAAATGAAAATAAAAATAGGGATCGTGATTATAATAAATGGAGGGTACTAATTTACTATGAAGGCATGTCTAATTCCACTCTCTAATTAACACATATTAGGTGGTTGTTGAAAACCTAGGAAAGAACAACAGAATATATTAGGAATAAACAGTAAAAGAGTTCCTCAAAACTCAATTAATTAAAACTAAGATAATGACTAATAATATGGTGGTTAAGAATTTGGTAAATGAGGCAATAGTATAAAAATAGGGTACACAATGAGTCAAATTTCAGTACAAGCCTTATTTCTCTATAAAATTTTGTTTCTGCATAAATATAATTGCACCATTGTATTTGACCCCCAGGCCCCAGCTTATTTAGGATAATAGAATAGATATGGAGCCCACGACAACTCAACTCAATGTGGAAATCCACTAAACAACTCAACTCAACTCAACGTTGCGCTTTACAGGATTTCGCTTTTATTTCTCACTAAATTAAGTTAACTTAGGACCCAAGCAAGATTGCTTCCGGGACCTAGCCGGCCCTCCAAGTTTGCCGAAAGTTAAAGGCTGCTACAACAAGAAAGCTCTTCCTTTTTTCTACTGCAATTGCTGCTTTGCCATCATAAAAGAACTTCAAAAACCCCTTTTGAATAAATTTCTACACAAATAAAAAATTAGTCACTCTCTAATCTTTTTGGACAAAATTATAACCTCAAATTTATTATACTATTTAAAGAAATCTGATGACTCGAATTACTCTTCTCCACAAATTCTAAAATGAAAAATTAGTTGCACACCCACACATTAGTAAAAGAAAATAATCAAAGTGCTTCTATTATATATTTTTTTTCATCTATTAAATTCATTTTTATGTGCATATTTATTTACGTGACATGATTTATCGATAGATATGTGTGGTAATAATCAAATGTAAAAAGAGTATACAACAGGAGGAGGACCTAAAAACTTTCTCAACTCCTTTTGCAATAATGAAAGCTGGAGAATGGCAGTCCAACAATTTGGTGAAGATCCATGGGCAATTTTGTACAGCCAATATGAGAGAAAATAAAACCAATGAGAAGGCTCAAAGAAGGTATGCAGCTCCTTTACATAAAGAACCATACAACGCTGTCTGCCTCCTCAAACTCATAGTTCCTTCAAACAAATCATAATTTGAATAAAATTTGATGTATCGTTCAAGCCTTTCAAAGAAGCTTAAGCCCGCCAAAAGGGCTTGGAAGAGCTTCACAAGCAATCTCCAATCAAAACTCCAAAGCCTCAACGTACCAAAAACCCTCAAAACAACTACTCATCGCTTCATCAATTTTTGCTCCCTCCATCTCTTCATTCCCTTCAAGAAACGCTTCCTCACCAGAACCACACATCGCCGCAGCCGGTACAACCACCTCTACCGCCAATACTACCAGCAACATCGAAGAGATTTTGAAGCAATTTTCATAGACAATCTTTACTCAGAGCCTATTTCATCATCGTCAGCACATGCAAAGACTACTAACCACGCACATCATGCTGCAGAGACAAGCAGCAGAGGCAAGGGAGCGGCTGCCCATGAAAAGAGTAATAATAAGCAGAGCGTTTATAGTGTTGAAGATGCATGGAATGCTGTTGTTGCTTCATCTCCACAGCTGAGATGTGTGGATGAAAGAGCTGATGAATTTATTTACAAGTTCCGTGAAGATATGAAGATCCAAAGGGAGAGATCGCTTCTTGAGTTCCAGGAGATGCTGGCCAGGGGCACTTAAACATTTTATAGCTTTCGTTCATTTAATTTTCTTTGTTGGCTTTCATGTTTGCTTCTTTTTCAATGAAACGCACGGAAGTCATAATACTCACACAAACACACACACAAATATATAAAATCACAGGGGGCTATACAGATTTTAGCTTCCAAATTTCTGGGTTTCTCTCTTCTTTTTTGGTTGAACACAATTGTTTGATAATGGAGATTTTTTTTTTTTTTTACCCCTCTTTTGGTGTGCTCACATATGTAGCTTCTACAGAGAAGACTGGTTTTGTAAAATTTATTTTTTGTATGCGTTTTGATTTTCGATGTACACAAAGCTTGTTTGAATGTTCCTTGGCTATGCAATTAGTAGACAATTCCAATCGCAGAACATGAGAATTCATTTGAGCTAATTTATTCACAAAGTTTGCAATCAAAGCCCAAGGAACGATACTAATTAAAACGAGAAATGAACACAAAAACGTGAGGGTACAAGAACTCGTGCGAAAGGTATCGTCATTATTATTGGTGATTATTTCTGAAATTTTGTTTTCATTTCATCAATGCAGTAATTTATAGCCCAGAAAGATCTTCCATTAAAACAAAGTCAATTACAGCACCATAGAGACCACATCCAATTGTAGTTTTCTCATTCCAATCCACATTTACACAACAATTAAGATGTCAAATAATTGGAGAATTCAAACCATAGCAGTTCTAAGCAAGGTTCTCAACTTTCATTGATAACAATGCAAATTATGCTTTTCAAGTCTGCAGCTGTTAGCTGAAAGAATATAGTCAAAACTAGTGCAGGAAATCCTTCATCGGATCATCATGATGTATCTTCTTCATTCGATATGCCTCCATCTCCTCAGCAGTAACCTACAACAGCATTAGATGATTTAAGAACATAAGGAAATTGGACTAAGCTCTATAGTTAATGGCTACATCAACACACTTGGAATAGCATTAAATCATACCTCATCATTCCATCTAACATTATATTTGCGCTTTCTTTCATCCTTCTCTTCTTTCTTCCTTTCATCTTCCTGCCAAAAGTTTTATGACAAATAAGCAATTGACTAAGAATAAGAAGAAGCAACAATAAAATTGTAGAAGGCAGTGTTGATAGAAAATCTACTCTATGGTGTAAGCAAATGGACTGAAAATCACTATTTATGTATTGTAACAAAACCAGGAATCAATGGTTCACAAACTCACCTTCCTAAGTGCCTCAGCAAGTTGCTTCTGGTCCAGATTCAAGTTATCAGGCACATCAGTACCCCAGGTTGCAAGATTTTTCTCCTCAGCTGGGGCACGCATGTCTGACATTCAAGTTAGCAGTTCCATCAGAAGAGAGAAACAGGCACTTAAAACATAAAGATTAAAGTAATTTATCGAAAACCATCACAAAGAACTTTACAAGTGACATATATATTTTCAAAGGTTTATATCAAAAGAGAAGAGAGAACTCATTGATGCTAGCCATTAACCCATAAAACCAAGTATTATTTTGAAATTAACTACCGCAGAAATGCTGCATAAGCATCTAAGCTACTAGAATGAGATCATATGAACTTGTAGAAGTCCATACCTTCAGAGGCAGCTTTACGAGCAACATTAGCCTTCATCAAGTCTGCTGCTGCTTCAGCAGCTTCAATTCCAGCTGCTCCAGTGCAGTAACTGTTCTTAATTGTTTGCTTACAGCATTTGTAGCCCCACTGATGATCCTTCCACCATGAGCCCCAAACACTCGTGTGGTTGTTAATGTAAACATCTTCCTCATATTTGCTTCTCGGAAGAAAAGACTCCTGCATAAGAACCAGGGAAAAAAGTAAGCCAGAAGAATGTTTCCCGGCACTCAATGGAAGAAAAATAGAAATAGCCACTGCTTCTAATTCTTTGCACAATTATTGATCCAATTATTCAACAAACAATCTTACATATGTTTTGTATTTTTAGACACTCATGATACCATAAGAAATTACAATTAGAACTCCACCAAATAAACTAACACAGACAAATTATCTAGCTTCTCAAAGTCAAAAGAAATTCCTTTATTTGTTTTTTAATATCTCATCAGGCCTTTACCCACTTCTATGGTTTAAGAAATTGCCAACTATTAAGCAAGACTTCAAAGACAGATAACTATTTGTACAAGCAGATATGGTCCAGAAAAAACCAGTAACTGCAGAATATAAAGCCATAGTTCAACTTTGGATGACATTACCACTCCTTGAATAATTCTTCCAGCACGATCATATTCAACCTGCCTCTCGCTTTGTCCAAGTAGAAGCTCCCTTGGAATTTCTTCTTCACTCGCAGCATTTCCATACTTCTCTGCAATGGTGTCTTTAAGACGTGATTTCAGCTTCTCCTTGATGACCTTATAATTCTTGTACAGTAATTCAGCTTGCGAGGGAGCAGCTTGCAAATGGATATCTTGGCCTTTTTCAAAGGCTTCCCAAGCATGAACATTGAGTTGCTTGAACTCCAATGCTTGCCCACTAAGTCTATTCTGGTTATCTCCCTGTAAACGTAACAAATAAACAAATGGAAACCATGTTAGTGACTTCAGCTTAGGCATACCAAAGGCATTTACCATAAAGTTGCAGTTTCAAAGGAACTCACTCCATAAAACTTCTCATTAGGGTCAGCATCAGGAAGAGGATCTTCCCGCATAGACCGTGTTTTAGGATCATAGTAAGCAGAATTAATATCGAGATTCAAAAGATACTTTGCTGTGTCCTCCTGAATACGCAAATTTCTGGAAATAAAACAATGTTAAATTAAAGCACAAATGCATCACATTGCAGATGACAACAACAACAACAATAATAACAACGGTGAGGGAGCATATATATTAAGAAGCACACCTGACAGTTCCTGTGCTTCCACCTCCAGTAGTGCGGACACGCTTCTCAACTTTAGCAAAATCCATCTGTTTACTCTCATCAACCTTAGCTTCATCAACTTTCAGAGCATCTTCATCATCATCTTCATCACTAACGCCGCCCTCTCCATTCTGCTTACTGTTTTTTTCCTCCAATTTTTTCAGCTGCTGTTCTTTGAGGTACTTCCTTCTAGCTTCATCCCTTGCCTCATACCTCTCAATAACAAGTGCATATGTTGCTGGATCAAAACCATTCCATCGGTCTCGTTTGCCATCGTAATCGAGTTCAAAACTCTCTATTTTGTCATCAGGTGCTATGTGCATATTTGTCCATTTTGCTCCTGTTTTTCGAGGCCTCTCCATGCATGACTTAGCATTATGCGTCATTGCCCCACAGCTGAAACATGCAAACGGAGATTTTAGGTCACTTATGAAACACAACTTTACTATAATTAGTAACAAAAAATACCAATGTAAAATAACATGGTCAACTAATACTTTTATTCGAGTAGTGTATGGTAGTGTTGGAATTTGGATTGAGGGAAGTAGAGGGGACTACAAAAAGCTAAACAAAGAGGAAGAGTCCCCCTTGTAATCAGAGAGGAGATTACATCTCTCAAGGCCCACATTGTATTTTCCCATAGAAGGAGAAAAGGCAGGTAAATGAGGTGACTCAAATTTTTAATAGCCACGTAACATAACTTCATTGGGTCCTCTTAAGGTTTTACTAAACTAAAATTTTCGTCAGTTAATATGATAATAATAATAGTATAATCCCCATAAGTGGAGTCAAACCACTGTGGCAGCAATTAGGCTTTTCAGCTTCCTTAAACAGTACATAACCCTAAACTCTTTTCCTTCCTAAAACCAGCTATAGGGTGTGTTTGGGAGTGAGGTGTTGTAACTTTTAAGCTGCAAATGCTGTGGAGTAAAAACTATAGCTGTAGAATAGAAGTTGAGAAAAAAAATTTGTTAAGCTACAAATGTTACCAAACACCTTAGTAGCTGGGCTTTGGTAGCCCAGCTACCTCACCACACTCCCAAACGGGCTAATAGTACGAGCTATATGTCCTCAAGTCGTATAATGAACAGGAAACATAACATAGGGTTATGGTGAAAAAAGAATCATGAGGTAGATGATCTGGAAATTATTACCATAATAAACAAAAATGAAAGAAACAGAACATATTATAGAAGTTAAGTAAAGAGGACGAAAAATCAATTCCAATATAGGCACTGCTGCAAGGCTCAGGAGCTGGGCCAAACACTGACAGTTAATAGTCTGGAAATTCTTACCATGCTCTCTCATTCTTTCCTCTCATCCCAAACTTATTGCACAGGAAAGATTGTTACAGCACCACTAGCATTTTTCTTCTTTTTCTGATATAATAAGAGTTTTACATAGATAGCATTAGATTCAAAAAAACTTCTCGGATTCCTGGTACATATAAAGGATGCTCAGATAATATGCAGTAGAATGAAATATTGGGAAAAGCTATCTATAATTGGATTAAAAATTTCCAAGATTCCTCACATAGAAAGGTGCTGACATAAATAAATACAAAAATACATGGCGAATCCAACAGAGGTAATTTCTTATTTCAGCATCCATAATCTTTTCCGTGCAATGAACTTTATTTTCCCTCATCTCAGTTATACACATAGGCATCGGTAAAATCCTCAAAATAACACCACCACTACAATAATCATCATATGAATTTTTTAGATTACGAAAATAATAATAACAATAAGCATGGTTTTTATGTCTAATAACTTTTTTATTTTTCTGAATTGGATAGCCCATAACTTACTCCAACAAGCATCCCAAATTTAAGAATTATAATCTGGAAGAACGGTAGGAAGTGAAACAATATGGAGTAATCCAACATCCACTTACTTCTCACATGCACCCTTTCTATACTTATCAGCCTGATATATTTTCGCACCTCGATCATACCAGGATTTTGTGTAGTTTGGGTCAGATTTCCATTTCCTTTGATGTTTTAAGCTCTGAACAAAAATGAAAATGAAGACGCTCAATCAGCATACATACAGAGCCTTTAAACTATGACACAATGGAAAAGAAGGCAACCGGAAGGGAAGATGCTTACAGGTCTCTCTGCATTAAGATACCAAGGGGCAGAAGACATATACTGAGGAATGTGAGGGTTAATTTCCTTCCCATCCTCATCAACCTCAGCTGGAGCAAGCCCGGCCTTTCGTGCTTCCTCCAATTCCAACTGCTTCCTGTGATCCTCCCTTGATTTGAACGCCACTACAATTGCCACGGCAATGAGTTTAAATTTAAGAATACAAGAAAGTTCTAGTAATGATATGAACTATATACTCAAATGAAAACCAGACATAAACTTGCATAAACGCCCGTAATGCCTCACATGTTACCAAATACAAAAATTTCAGCCCTCCTCGTCTCAATGGCTTATCCCAATTTAATAACAACAATGTATCATCTAAAATTCGTCATTGCAAATATAAAGTTATCAGAATATAACACAATCTTTCCAATTCACTTAATTTTTTCATTTTTTTTCTTCAGAAAGTTCACTAGAAAGTTCCAAACAGGGTGTTTTAATCATCCATTTCTTAAGTTGATTTTTCTTTAGAATTAATTTATCTTAATTATTCTGTGGGCATCAAGCATAATGTATGCAACTGGGTAATCCGCAAAAAAATCGAAAATAAAAATAAATAACTGGAGAGAGAGTAATGAGCCTGACGCAGTAGCCATGTTGGAATGCGATATAAACGATGAAGATGGTTAATGGAGAGATCAGTGACAGTTTCAATAGTCGGCGAGGGGCGACGACGAAGGGAATTAAAATAGAAGATTGTGACCGACCGCAGGATAACTTATTTCTTCTCTCCGTCTTATTTTTACGTCCTCTTATAGGCAGCGCTTAACTTACATTCGATGTAAGTAACATTCCGAGAACAGGAATCGTTGGATTTTTCAATTTGTAAATTTAACGGGTGTCATGAAACATAATTTAAAATTAGGTTCAGGTAGTGGTTGGAAATTTATTTTTAAAAACAAAAGAATGGCTACCTGCTAAAACGGTTGTCGAAAAAAGTAAGCAAAGGGATTAGTTGGTAAAGATAATTTTAGATGGAAATGATGAGTAGGGTTGGCAATTTAAGGGCCTGGGCCGGGCTTTGCCAAGCCCAGGACCAGGCCCATATAATGTTAAATAAGTCCAGGCCCTCTCAAAGCCCATCCAAGTTGGGCGGCTGGGCCTTGACGGGCCTGGGCTGGGCCTCGGGCCGAGCCCGGGCTTTTATGAATTTTCAAATTTTTTTAAAAAAATAAAACTATAAATTTTCAAAACATAATTATCCAATACATAATACTACAATAGGCTAAAAACTTAAATATAATTCTCTAATACATGATTAGCCAACACAAAATATAAAAATACTAACAATACAAGTACCGTACATAACATACAAATTAACAACTAATATAAAAAAAAAAACTAATAGAGATTTATCGATTTAGGAATTTTGACATTTTGTGACAAAACCTTTGCCCTTTCCCTTTGCCCGATTTTTTTTATCGTTTTGTTTAATTTTTTTTCAATTTTATAATATATTATACATTTTTAAAATATATATATATATTATTTATTATAAAGCCCGGGCTTTTTCATTTAGGCCCTTGACTGAGCCTATATGTTATGGGCTTTATTAATTATGAGCCCTTACCCATACTTTCAAGCCACGGGCCGGGCTTAAAGCCCGCAGGCCTGGGTCGGCCCGGGCTTTTCTGCCAACCCTAATGATGAGTGACGAGTGGGCGCTGGAAAAGCCAGAAAATTGAAGACAGAAATTACAGTAAATAGGTTTTGAAAGAAGAAAGCATTAGAAGCAGCAAACGAGATAACCAAATTGGTATTTCATTATTTCATATCACAAATTAGGGAAACCAAAAAAATTGCAGCCCTATAAAATCGAAGCTATAGGCGCTGGAATGTGGCAGAAATTGCTAAAATGTGAAGCATCATCTTGTCAAGTTGTCTTCACCATATAATTTCCGTAACATCATTCCTTGTTATGGGTGGGTCGTGATTATTGGAACATGGTGATTTGGACAAATCCCAGAATTGATCCTGCTAAAAGCATGACAGAGCAAAGGGAAGAAGGTATCCGTGAAAATTGCATCAAAGTATTAACAGGTGAACCGGAGTTAGATGAAGTTGCCTTTTGTCGTGAAGAGAAGAAGGCAGAGGCTGAAAATAGTGCAGAAGATAAGAAAAACGAGCAAAACAATTACGGTTTCATTTCGTACTTGTAAGTAAGATTCTGATATTCGTTTTAAACAATGCATTGGAGGTTAATGTTAATCGATTTGATTGCAGTGTTTGAATTTCAAGTTTAATTGTTAGGTTAATGGGTATAAGAGAACATGTAACATATTATAAGTTTGTAATGTAAATGGGAAATTTAATTGATATTATTAAATGCAATTGATTGAAGATTGATAAGATATATTGATATTTCAGTGGTATTTTTCATGTAGTTAGTGTTATTTATTAAATGATAGATCACATGATGATGATAGTGAAGAATGATCATAATGGAAAATAAGAATGATTAAAATAAATGAACGTAGATATACCCAAACTAAAGGTTTAGGAGTGATATACCCACTGATCCTTACGACGTCATTAGGGTGACTGCCAGCGTTCCCCAACAGCGACCTAGATCTGGGGACTGTGGTGTATTTGTGCTCAAGATAATAGAGTACTTATGCAGTGGATTTCCTTTCAATTTTGGTCCTCATGATGGCCCTCTTCTCAGGCACAAGATAGCTGTGTCTATGTTAAAGGATCAAGTTGTCTGACTGTTAGCACAAGTATATGGTTGGCAGAAGCATGACCACATTAAACTCTTGTTGAGTATTTGTATGGAAAGGTGGTCTAATTTTAATGGTATGCACTGTTGGCCTTTGGAATCAAGTTCTGTTTTCCATTGTATGGGTAACAAAACTTTGTAGCCACCAGTATTTTGTTGTAGCTCAGCTGTCTTATTTATGGACCTTATTGCATATTTTATCATATTATCGAGTATTATGTTACAGTCTTTTGTTGGAACAATTTTAATAAAATGTTATGTAGTAATCTTCTACTTTTGTATTGCAGATATACTTGTCATAATGTTTTTTTCTTTTGCTTCAACGTTGTTTCATGTTAACTTAATGCTTCGCGTTCGGTTTTTTCTTTTAACTCCATCCTTTTTCAAGTACTTCATTTATAAAATTTTTTTAACCCGTTACTCCATTTCCAGTTGCATGATGCACAATCCTATTAATGTTATGCTGCACATTTACTGATCAACTTAACTCATATGTTCCCTCATAATGTCTATTTTCAATTATTTGACACAACATTCATGTCTTTGCAAAGGAATTTTTTATAGCTTAATGAAGTTTATCGGGGCCAAATTATGTTCGGTTCAAATTTGTATACAACAGAGTTACTAATATTTGGATATAGCCAAGTGTCCTCAATTTTAAACTTGTCACAGTATTTTAAAATAAATTACGAATTACACACTGTAGTCCAAGAAGATATTAAAGGAAGTATAATATTTTTAAGTCTTATTTTCGCATTTCATACTTATATAACATTTGAAATAATTATTAAAGCATCTAATCCCTAATTCAATCGAATCGCACCTACAAACTATTACAATATATATATTTTGTTGATAAATTTCAAGTTACACATACATTTATAGTTTTATAACACTTCTAATTGACCAAAAAAATTGCTTAAATTAACAGATATAACATAAGAAGCTCCATGTTTTATTTACATATTGGGTAAAACATGCATAACAAAGCTTTATATACATATACAAGTTCTACAATATACACACATAAACGTAAAAACATCATTTCCCATGTTGCCTTCTTCCATTCAGTGCATCCAGTTGTATAATTTTTTTTCTCTTTCAATAAATAGTTGCCAACTTGCCTCCTGGGACGCAACCCACAAACTTCCTAATTGTTGCACTGACACATCTACATTTGACATTAACCAAAAGTTCCGTCAAATTACATATCAACCAAGATAATAACAAAAAAAATTCACGAAATATGCAATGGCCAACGTCATTGTTGGAGTTTTTTTCTCACCTTCTCCAATTCTGCATTTGTTCCAAGATGCACCTCTTCTTTCATTCTTAGGTGTCATAAATGGTGATGGATCATGTAACTTCAGAGCATAACTGACTAAAGTATCGAAAGATTATTGGCGCTCTGTCAGCACTGCACCCACTCTTGC
The DNA here is from genome assembly GCA_039657385.1 of Citrus x changshan-huyou. Classification (NCBI taxonomy): domain Eukaryota; kingdom Viridiplantae; phylum Streptophyta; class Magnoliopsida; order Sapindales; family Rutaceae; genus Citrus; species Citrus x changshan-huyou. The sequence goes on along the minus strand of CM077555.1, from coordinate 5,789,083 downwards.
TTCTTATTGCATCCCTAATCTAAATAAACAAAATATTCTGAAGCTCCATTTATGTAAATGCTAATAACAAAGCCAAAATTTAAACTTTTCCCTTAATTTAGCAAGGACACCAAGGTTTCAATTTGTTAACTGATTTATATATTCTAGTTTTGAATTACAGATATTGCAGGCATTGCATTGAATTGTACGAACTGCACAAATACATTTACAAAGAATGGCACTGCGAATAAAAGGAAAATATTGTACAGAATAGAATATTTTCTATATAACTCCTATATATTCATCATACTCTGCCAAAACAGAGAGAACATAATAAAAGGAAAGGAGAAAATTATTAATTCTACAGAACCCCAAAGAAGAGAAAATATTGTTATGGAAAAATGAAATTAAGAAGGTATTTTAGCTTTTTTCCTTCATTCTCAGAGAACTACAACGTAACATGATTCATGGTGGCTCTGAAAAACAACTCAAATCAGAGATACTAAACAAACCAAAGTACAGATGCACAGCAGCAGAAGCTAGCAGCGGCATACAACCCTCATTTATATTAATAAATAAACCAAACTACAAATACTCAGCAGAAGAATCCAGCAGCAGCAGAAGAATCAATCACCAGCTTACAAACCTCACATATATTCATCATATTAACCAAATATATTCATCAATTTTAGCCAAATATTTCTGGGCTAACGCTATTCAGACATTTCATCGAACACTTGATGAATATGGTCCATTTAAGACTTTCAAGCAGGATAAATTAATTATAATTATAATTGCGAAACCAATCGCTGATATTACAAGTTCATTATTCCAACGAAAAAAAATAACGAAATATATTATAAATTTTTCAAACACTCTCTAACCTGTGAAACTGCAGCTCCCCGTCATTTCTCCATGTACTAGTAACGGATAGAACTCTGAAACCATTTTTTTCCCCCTCGATTTTTAGCCTTTGTTCAATACAATCAAATATAAAGCTATATGAAATTTTCGCATATTTAGTTGGAGCAGCGAGCTGTTGATTCTTCAATAATCCTCTTTCAAAAGCTGCATAAATTTTTTTCTATTTCCAATTTTTCCTTTCTTTTCAAAATTTTCAGTGATTACCGCCTTACCTTCAACCGGCTGTAATGATAAAAGCATGGGATTGACTTGACCGTTGACCCATTTTGCAACTGGTTTTCATCCGGTTTCAACAACTTTTTATTACTCCCCCAAATTAACACGTGTTGCACTTACAGCAATTAAATAGTCATGTTAGTTATGTTTCTTACATAAAATGTAACGTAAGCTTACCCTAAGCCGGAGACAATATTCCAGTAACTTCTATTTTCAAAAATAAATTCTTCAAATATTTTATGTAACATGTATTACTTTTGGGCTAGCCAAACACTGCCGCTACAACTTTGTTTTTGGGCCTATTCCTATTGTGCCCACGTAACATTATTCCGTTGGTAATCTCCAAAATCCTCTTAAGCACTATTTCCCATTTCTTAACAAAGTCGGATAAAAATTTTGTATTTATTTCTTGACGTGTCAGTCGTTTAAGTGACACCATGGCTCCTTAATTGTCTCACCGGCGACGCATGTAGGGGTTTATTTCCTTCCTTAATCATTAAGTGAAGGCAGTCTTCTCCCTTTCGAAATGTGAGTGGAGTAGACACCCCTCGAATATTAGAGAGGGTAAAATCTGGGCAGTGCTATATAAGAATTAATGTAAATTAGGTCCAGTAATTGTCTGATTGTAAATATCAGTTGTAAATCTCATATAATATGAGTTGTAATCTGAGCATTAGTCTCATGTAATTCAAAAAAAAAAAAAAATTGTCTCACCGGCTACTAAAATTTGACACGATATATTTACTCGACGCACATATGAATAAGTAAGTTTGAATCGTTAAACTTCATCAGATTATTAAATAAGTCATATAAGAGTAACATAGTTTTCTTCATATCCGATTAGGGTTTTAGTTCTTAACCAACTTGTCCGATTAACGACATGGTTACTTGTGAATGATGAGTATTTATATGATGTTCCATTTGATAAAATTATAGAAAGACTTTAAACTTCAATAGTGTATATGTATGATATTTTGGTAGACATGCATGTGTGTGTGTGTGTATTTTATAATATCAATTTATAATATTATTTGGATATATAATGGAGTGCAATTTTTTTGTAAATCGTGTTAGACAAGTATTTAGCAGGTTATTAGATTGTGTCATGTTAGGTGACGCGATTCAATTAGTTATTAAATGGACTATGTCGTGTCACCTATTTATTTTTTATGTCAGATTTGCGTTTTAATATTTTGACACAATTGCTAAATAAATCGTGTTTATTTCAACTTAAATTTGACATGACACGATATTAACAAGACATGAACAATACCCAATTACCTATTTTGCCAACTCTAACCTGAATAATGAAATTGTAAACACCCATGTGTGTTTTTAGTGGCTCAAAGACTAATTTATATAATAAATTTAATAACAAAAAAAAAAGAAACTAATCAAACAAAATTGAGAGATTAATCTTTCAAATTTACAAGCACATTCTAATTTTAATTTTTATCATATGTGTATGAAAGAAAGGTCTTGGTTATGGACATATGTGTATGCCATACAGTAAAATTTTTCTATAGTCATATTATTGGGACCACACTAATTTTATTACTATAAATATGTTATAACTTAATAGAGGCGTAGTTAAAAAATTTTATTTAAACTTAGGCTTCGTTTAGTATAGCTTTTCAAGAAGAACTTATTTAAGTAAAACTTTTATTGGTAGAGTTTTTACCAAAAAATTTTAGTTGTTTGGTTGTCAACAAGAGTTTTTATTAAAAATTTATGAAATTCCTTTAATAGGCAAATTTTTTAAAATTATGCCATGAAAAGAATAAAATAAGATGAAAAGAATAAATAGAGGATATTTTAGAATTTTAACATTTAAAAAAAGCTTTTCAACCTTTATTCTCAAAAGTCCAAAATTTGAGCTTTACTAGTAGATGCAAAGTAGCTTATTTAAGTTTTAAAAACTCTATTAGAAAAACAACCAAATAATAACAAAAATAATAATAACAACTTATAAGATTAAATAAGCATTTATAACCACTAAATAAGTCATACCAAACAAGCATTTAGTGTTATTTAGCCATTAAATAACAACTTATCTGATGATCATAAATACTTATTTAATTTTATAAGCGCTTATAAAAAAAATTCTCGTTGTTTGGTTTTATTTTAGTAGAGTTTTTAAAACTTAAATAAGTTATTTTACCTTTACTAGAAAAAACTTAAATTTTGAGATTTTGTGAGTAGAGGTTGAAAAGTTTTTTTTTTTAAATGTTTAAATATCTTATGCTTATTTGACAATCTTATTTTATTGTTTTCATAACATAACTTTAAAAAACTTGTTTATTAGAGTAATTTGATAATTTTTAATAAAATCTCTTATTGACAACCAAACAACTAAAATTTTTTGAGTAAAAACTCTGTTTGTAAAAAACTCTCCTAACAAAAGGTTTGCTTAAGTAAGCTTTACTTTAAAAATTGTACTAAACTAAGCTTAGTAATTATTTAGTATGGTTTATTTAATAGTTATAAGTGCTTATTAAATCTTATAAACTCTTATCAAAATTTTGTTGTTGTTTGATTGTTTGTATAGTTGAGTTTTTAAAGATTAAATTTACTAAAATTAAATTTACTATTTTGCTTTAGTAAAAAAAACTCAAATTTTAGGCTTTTTGAAGTATTATTATTTTTAAATATTAAAATATCTAAAATATCTTTTAGTTATTTGACAATTTTATTTTTTTTATAACTTTAAAAAATTTATCTATTAAAATAACTTTATAATTTTAATAAAAATTTTATTGACAACAAAATGATAAAAAATTAGATAAAAATTTTATTTGTAAAAATTCTATTAAAAAAATAATTAATTATGTCAAATCGCCCCCCCTCCCAAGAGCGTGGTCGGGTTGGTTGCAGTGCAGTTGTAACCTCTACCAAAATTCGGGTTTGATTCTTGGGGTTGGTAAGGGGGGTGAAAATTGTATTTGAACTTGTTCACCCCCTTACCTTTGAAAAAAAAAAGTATGTCAAATTGCAATGTTCATATATACAAGTAGTGTTATTCGAAGTTATCAACGGCCATCAAATAGTTATATTCGTTTGCTGACCCAGCGCTAATCGCCCGACACTACGTGAAGCATGATACGTGGTCGTTACGGTGTCCACTTCACTCACGAGGCCCCACACCAGTGCACGCATCTCAAGTCTCAACGGTGTATTCGTTCGATGGACGCACACTCCTTCACGAATTTTGTTTTATTTTTTATAACTTTAAAAAATTTATTTATAAAAATAACTTTATAATTTTAATAAAAAAATTTATTGACAACAAAATGATAAAAAATAGATAAAAATTTTATTTATAAAAATTCTATTAAAAATAATTAATTATGTCAAATCGCGCCCTTAAGAGTGTGGTCGGGTTGGTTACAATGCAATTGTAATCTCTATCAAAATTCAAGTTTGATTCTTAAAATTAATAAGGTGGATAAAAATTATATTTAGACTTGCTCACCCCCTTACTTTAAAACCAAAAAAAAGTATGTGAAATCGTTTAAAAAAAAAAAGTACGTGAAATCGCAATGTTCATGTGTACCAAGTAGTGCTATTCGAATTTATCAACGGCCATCAAATAGTTATATTCGTTTGCTGACCCCAGCGCTAACCGCCCGACACTACGTGAAGCATGATGCGTGGTCGTTACGGTGTCCACTTCACTCACGAGGCCCCACACCAGCGCACGCATCTCAAGTCTCAAACGGTGTATTCGTTCGACGGACGCACGCACCCACGCGCACTCCTTCTCGACTTTTAAAGCCTCAAAAAACGACACCGTAGTCACGTAATTTCTTTATCAAAAGAACTCCAAAACGATGTCGTTTTTGCACCGGACGTTCGCAGGACGACCACGCCTCGCCTGCTTTTCTTATCATCTAATTGCAGCATAAATATCGCCCACTTCATCCACTATCACTCCATCGAAGCTCTCCTTCTCTCGCTTTACTGGAAAAATCTTTTCGTTTCCTGTGATACATCTCTGATCCGAATTAATGGCCAAGGAACCAGTTCGCGTTCTCGTCACCGGCGCCGCAGGTACTGTAATCTCTCACTCCGTCGATTGAGATCTAGCGAAGTCTTATTATTATTATTATTATTTAAACAGATCACTGCTTTGATCTGTTTTTTATGAAGATCTATAATTGTAAGAAATAGTTATATTAGGTACCGTACACGATCGGGAATTAAAAATGTTAGCTTTAAACTGATCTGAGTATCAATGTTTGTTTCTTAGACTTGTGTGATAATTACCACTTGAATATTTTGGTCTAATGCCTGAAGTTTGTCACCCGATCCGGCTAATCTGTTAGTTAGATGATTTTGAGCTAATGTAACGTTTATTGAGACTAAATGATTTTTTGTTTTGTCATTGGTGATATGTACACATTTTCAAAAAAGAAAATTTCATCTGTTTTAGATATACTTGGATTTTTAATAAATTTTCTGTTCCTATGTTTCATACCAATTTGATTATTTTAATACCAAATTTAGCTAAGTTATTCTAATGCTTGTGTGTTTATACGTTGATGTATTTTGTTATGTGCTGAGACTGTGTTTTGCTATGTTAATGGGGTTGCAGGGCAAATTGGATATGCACTTGTCCCCATGATTGCTAGGGGAGTGATGTTGGGTACTGACCAGCCTGTGATTCTGCACATGCTTGATATCCCACCTGCAGCAGAGGCATTGAATGGTGTGAAGATGGAGTTGGTTGATGCTGCATTCCCTCTTCTTAAAGGTGACGGTCATTTTTTTCATAGTTGTGAAAAAATATCGCATGTAGATGTAGAGAGTCATTATTATTTCTGTGTGCGAGATTTGTGCTGGACCTGCTTGTTCTGGTTTATGATCATATTAGACTAACGTCTTGTCATGTTTGTTTCAGGTGTTGTTGCTACAACTGATGCTGTTGAGGCATGCACTGGGGTCAATATTGCCGTTATGGTTGGTGGCTTTCCAAGAAAAGAAGGAATGGAGAGAAAAGATGTGATGTCAAAGAACGTTTCAATCTACAAGGCTCAGGCTTCTGCCCTGGAGCAGCACGCAGCTCCGAACTGCAAGGTGGTAGACTTGTTTAAAAAGAAAAGCTCATGCATTTAAATGACACCAAAATTTTCCTTTGATGTATAGATATTAAACCTTCGGTCCTGCCAGATTTGTTGGAAAGTATCATCCGTTTCCCCTTTATCATTTAGGGAAAACTGGAGAATGTGCCTGTGGCTGCAACTCTTCAGTTGCAATTCAAACATTGTAGTTATGATTAATGCTCTGGAAAACTTTGTTGACCCCCTGAAGTTTTAGTGGCTCCCCTAAATTTTGCTTTGTTTTTTAGGTTCAACTCTATTATTCACACAGAGACTGTTATAGGAAAATAGCTGCCTTTGTGTTGGTTGATCAGCATTCTATTTTGATAATTAAAATCAAATGCTTGAATGACTTAATGGTTAGGAGGAGTTTTATCCCAAATTCTAATGAGTCTTTAATGTGATTTTTATGTGTACATAGGACCATGGAGATTCCTTGTTGTAACTATATTGATGAAGCTCCTGAACTGTTGGTGCCATTGCTGACTGGACCCTCTTGTTTATTTCAGGTTCTAGTTGTCGCTAACCCTGCAAACACCAATGCATTGATTCTGAAAGAATTTGCGCCATCAATCCCTGCTAAGAACATTACATGCTTGACCAGATTGGATCATAACAGGGCATTGGGACAAATATCTGAGAAACTGAATGTCCAAGTATCTGATGTTAAGAATGTGATTATTTGGGGAAATCATTCATCATCTCAGTACCCTGATGTCAACCATGCAACTGTCAATACTGCAGCTGGGGAAAAGCCTGTCCGTGAGCTTGTCAAGGATGATGCATGGTATTAAACTTAAATATTTTCTCCCCTTGATTAATAGTAAAGTTTGGTGATTTTTTTTGGTTGAGATATTATTTTTGTAATGATTTCATACATGGATTGAAGGTTGAATGGAGAATTCATAACCACAGTCCAACAACGTGGTGCTGCAATCATCAAAGCCAGAAAGCTCTCGAGTGCTCTGTCTGCTGCTAGCTCTGCTTGTGACCATATCCGTGATTGGGTTCTTGGAACTCCTGAGGTTGGTAGTCTTCTCATTTTTACTCCAATGATATATACTGAACTGGTGTCATGGCTTGAACCGTGGACTGCAATTGTAGGGCACTTGGGTCTCCATGGGGGTATACTCTGGTGGTTCATACAATGTACCAGCTGGGCTCATTTACTCATTCCCAGTAACCTGCCGCAACGGTGAATGGACAATTGTTCAAGGTACAGATGCGATCCTGTATCCTATGTCTTTTCTCTCTCCCATTGCATTTTGCTTTTAATAGTTGAGGTCTTTGATCATCCATGCCTTTTGGCTCATTTGTTAAATACCGTCTTGCTGATGGATAGAGTAGCTGGTTTCACTATATAGGCTGTGTTTATTATTTTCACGTTCACTTGGGTTATCATAAACTAAGACGCATGGAATACTGTGTTTTATTTTCATACCCTGAAATGACTTGTAGTTTTATCAATTTTCTCTTGTATTTCTGTCTTTGTCTATGTATGTATGGTATTGGACAGATAGGACCTGTTTTGTATGCAAGATTAGCCTGGGAGATTGGACAAATCCAATCTCATGTTTGAGTAGCTTAAGAAGTGGAAGCTAGATGTTCTGGACCACCATTAAATTCCCAATTCCCAACATCCCATGGCTCAACATGGAATAAGTTAGGATAATTTATCTAATTTTCCAAAAGTTTAATTATTAATTTAATCAATTATCTTGTAGTTAGAAATCAGATTATTTAATTATTATAATGAAAAAATTAAATATTATAGTGGAAAGATTTAATAAAATAATTTTTTCTCTGTTATTATTATTTCTATTTATAAATTGTTTTTTATGAAGAACTACTATTATAAATTATACTAATTAAATAAATTTGTTTGTAATTACAGGATAACTTAGTACTTAAATGATTTAGATAATTAAAAAAGTTATCCCAACTTATCCCATGGGGGCACTGGATAAATCATCTCTAAATTTGGGGTTAGGACCACAACATTTATCCCCCATTTTTAAGCTACTCAAATGTGATCAAGCCCAAGCCAATCCTGCATACCAAGCAGGCCCTTGATATTTTTTCTTTGAATATTCCTTATGAGCAACTGGACTATTGGTGCTAAGATTCTGATAAGAGGGATATGGAGTTGGATATTTGATTTAGTTTTGTTTTCTGCCTTTGGAGACTTTGTTGCATTTATTTGACATCTATATGTAATTTTAGCTTCCTTCAAGCGATATAGACTTTATCCTATTCAAATTATTTTGTTGCTTTATTTGACATCCTTGGTATTAACGTCACACTCCATTTTATTTTTCAACTTGACACAGGACTCAGCATTGATGAATTCTCAAGGAAGAAGTTGGACTTGACAGCAGAGGAGCTCTCCGAGGAGAAGGCCCTCGCATACTCATGTCTCTCTTAAATGCTTTCTTCCCTTCAATAGTGTGTTACCAAGGCCCTTAGCTTTGTCTGAGTAGTTGGTATAGTTACAGTTTCGAATAAAACCATTGTTGAAACCTGGAGGAACCATTGATGATGGAGAAGCCTTTCCATCTTATGTTGCTATTTCTGCATTTGAATATCGGGATTTTGGAGTTTTGTTACTTTTCCTGGAAAAATGGATATTAAAGGCCCATTGTGATTTATGTATCAAACTATCAATAACAATTTTTTTTTTTTTTGGAATTTGCCCTATATATATATATATATATATATAGTAACAATTTCAAAAACAAAAACAAATTCCAAAGCTATATGGATTTTGTTGTACAACTCGGAAGTCTGTTTTTGGAAATTTACTGCCATTAATATTATTTGGGGATATATACTCTTTAACTAAAGGATATAAATCTGCTGCGGCTTGAATTCATGTCTTCAACACAAAAAATTTGGCATCCCAAATTTTAAATCTCTTGAAGTCTTTGTTTTGAATCTCTTGATTATTATTATTTTTTTGATTGAATCATGAGATAGTCCTGAGTAGACCTCAATTGTGGGAGGTATTTTTAAGTTTGTATTATAATTCAGACTAATTTTCATTTGTATCGGGTCAGTCCGTAAAGGATAAAGTACTGGTCAAAGTGGTGACTCCATATGAGAGCGGGACTTGAACTCCTGATCTCTCTTAAAGAATAATAATATCGAATTACTCACACCAACCAATTTTGGTTTGAATCTCTTGATTATTTATTTCAATTGATCAAAGAATCGAATTCAAAGACGCCATCTGGGAAATCCTCTTTTAAACCGACGATGATTCTTGGCGCTGGCACATGATGATTGGCTCAAGGAAGGGTGCCTGATATTTACTTGCTTTTAGCTTTTAGTTAAACATCTTCGTAGACCGTTGTTGCAATGCAATTGTATTGTATGTGCTCCAGTCAATGAGGACTCAGAATTTTACTAAAATCTAATCTGCTGGTGGGAACATAGACTACTTTATCCAAGGAGTAGAAGACAAGAAAAGAAAATGTGAAAAGGATTGCATTTCTGGATCATTTTGTTGGGAATAATTTTATAGTCATAAATTTTTATATAAATTTATTTTATATAAATTAATATGACATAATAAAATTAGTTGAATTAAATATCACTTAATTTTATATAATTTATTTTTATTATTTTATATTTTTATTTAATAAATAAATTAATGTTATGTCAATTTATATAAAAATTTATAGTTGTATCGTTACTCTTTTATTGGATGCCTCTTGAATTTCACAGGAATTATACCAGAGATATTTTCATCATTCACTTCAGCTTCCGGGATATTTATTATTAACGCTAGTCATTTGTTTCCACACATTTTTATTCATTTTCAGCTCATCAATGCCCCTCAGGTCAACAGGGGAACTTTGACCGTTTTATCTTTGGCTCTTCCACAAGGAAATCGTATTCATTTTCCGCCACCACAACTGCCAATATGTCATCGCTGAGCATTAATGACTGTGGAGTTTTGCATAAGGTTGAAGTAATGGTCCAAGTACGGTGCTCTAAGGGCAGCATATCCCATTAATAAAATCTGATAATCTGATAGCGTCCAAGCTCTAAGGTGTGGTATTCCAAAATAAACATCTATCGTATCACGAAATTAAGAGTACCCATAAGCACATCAATTTCGATGACTGTTGAAAGTCATGTTCAGCAGCTTACGAAATTGAAGAGTCAAGAATTTTCTCAACAATTGTTTTGAAAGGCTCGCCGTATGTGAATGAGATCACCTTGTGGTACAAATTCCACCATTCACACGACAGAGATTAGAAATTACGGCCTGACTGCAGTGCAATAACCTGAAAATGGGGGTAGCTGTCCCAATTTCTTTCTTCTTTCTTTTTTCTTTTTCAAAAACAAGTTTTTTATTATTAGTAATGATTTTGATTATTATCACATGCAACATATTTTTCGCAACGCACATTGTGCGAACACATTCATTAGGAAAAGTTTTTTTGCCAACAACAAAATAATTGTTGACGATGACCGAAAATCCAAGGACTATAAAAGGAAGTTGAGCCTGAACAAACAAACCCCACATCCAAGAAGACTTCATAAAGTGGCATTAGCATTTGGCAATAACCTGAAAATTTTTCTCACGACTAAAGAAAGTAAGACCTAGAACTAATAAGGACCATGTTCCTAATCCAAAGTACTCCTTTATTTTATGCTTCTGTTTTATTGACTTGACTGATAAAGTTTTTGTGGTTCGTGTTCTGCTCTCAAGTATATACAATGCAAAAGAATTTTCTAGATCTTGATTCGTCTTTGGAAAATTATTACACGGAGAAGGGACAATTGAAACAACGAAGAAAACCCCCCGAAAAAAAGAAAAGAAAAGAAAAGAAAGGCAAGGTCACTTGCACCACAAGTGAGTTTCCTTGAAAATTTTTTGTATGTATAATTAATCATGTTTCTTTAATTTATTAAATATGTGCAATAAACAACCGTGTTTATTAAGTTTTAAAGAACTCACTTTACCGCTCTAGTGGTCTTACCGGCTCAAATCTAGATTAGTCGGGATCAAATGTGATATTCGGATACCAGGTAGTTTAATACACCGAAAAAAGAACCCATTTTCTTTTATTTATATTCCTTTTTTTTTTTCTCTCCACAAAGAATGTCTAATATTCTAGTTACATATGAGACTAAAAAAAAAATGATGAATCTAAGTTTAAGATAACAAAAAGAAGACTCCCAGTCTCCTGATCAGTTTGGCCAAAATTTCCAATCATCTTCAAATCATGGGTTTGCTTTCATTCTTAGTTTTGATTTTGGTGATCAAAGCGAGGAACCGAAGACAAAGTGAGAGAAGAGATGCAAAATGCACCAGTTCATTTTATCTATGATAATTATGGAATTAAGTGAAATATATTGAAAAATTTAGGTAACTTTAAGATTAAAATGATAGATATTTAATGGTGAAGTCTTTTGAAAATACGGGATTTGAATAGAACCTACAAAAGAGTATCATTACGCATCACAAATATTATTTATAGTGCATATTAATATTAATTATATGTTGCAAATTATACCTACAACGATTATGTTATTATCAATAATGAAAGAAAGCTGTCGCAGAGAATATATTATAATGTATTACTTAGGGATGATTCAACGTAACAAATAGAAACCCCAAATCTCATTGGAGCATATAATGGGATCTAGTGGCTACTAAACAATAAGCTTGTTTTTTTATCTTGTCAACTTCACAAATTCTAAATTAGAGTAAAAACTAACGTTTTGTCCCTATGACAAACTAGTACGTACACATTAATTAATTGTAGAATGTAGAATGAGCACGCACGCGTATTGGACAAATAAGGATTACACACAACTCTAAACACAAGAAGCTGCCTATATAGCATTAGCTTTTCTTCAATTACTATACAAAAATTACAAGTCAGTGAAATTTGTCTTTCCCTTATTCGTCTCATCAAATCACCTCCAATAAGTCACTGATAAGAATGATTCCAGCTAACTACTTCTCAATTTTTCTAATGATGCACGCATGTGTATACTTTCGACAAAAGACTGGACTAATAATCAACACACGTTGTCGTATTTATAAATTTCTAAAATGGTAATGTTAATGAGTCTGCCCCGGACGTGACAAGAATGTTGTACCAGAAGTCCATGCCGCCACCGTAATCATGATGACCGATCGCAAATTCATTAAGGCCGCCTCCGAAATCTGATGTCAAATTGCTTGAATTTTCAGATAAGCTGGTGTCTGTCCAGAAGCTTTCATCAATCACAGGAAAACTTTCAAACGAGTCAACATTTTGCTCATGATCACCTTTCACATACTTATCCATGCAGTACCGATCACTATTATTATTATTATTTGTTTCTCCAGTAGTGACCGAGGAGAGCTCATCACTGGAAGATGATGCCTGGGGAGACATTGCAGATTCTGCAGACTGATGATCATGAGCTGTTGTTGCTTTAGAGTTTTGTTTGTGATCATCCGAATTATTATTATTATTAGTATTAGTATTGGCCTTCTGGTTTTGCTTCAGTACTGCTGCTGCTTTCTTCTTCAAGTGCGTGTGCCACACGTTTTTAATCTCATTATCTGTCCTTCCTGGTAACCTTGCTGCGATAGCTGACCACCTAGAAAATGGAGCAAAGTTTATAAGAAACCTGAAACATTTACGCTCTATGCTCTACTAATTGGACCATAATGTAAAAGTCACAAACTTGAGGTGGCCACAATCTAAATTATTAAAAAAGGGCCTAAAGGTGATTTGGTTTATCCAGCTTGAGGGCCATTACCCCTCCGTGGCTCTATTCCAGAGGCCAGCACCACGGAGATCACCTTTATAGATATAGCTTTGGCAGAATAAGTGAAGAGTTACTCTCCCCCAAGTCCCTGAAGTTAAGGCTAATTAACAATAGAATTGAGATATGTGATCGAATGATAGATGCATACCTATTCCCCAACATGTCATGCAAGTTGATGATAGTTTCCTCTTCTTCTTTGCTGAAGTTTCCCCTCTTAATATCAGGCCTCAAGTAATTTATCCATCGGAGTCTGCAACTCTTTCCACATCTCAACAAACCTGAAGGATTAGTAAAATTGAAAGCCAATTAGGAAAATTAACTAACACTACATATATGTAGATCTCTTCATATATTAGAATTCAATTATATATGCTACTTACCGGCTTGCTTTGGTAACGCACGCCAATTGGGATGGCCGTGTTTTTTGATGTGGGCGATTAAAATTCTATCTTCTTCAGGAGTCCATGGCCCCTTCTTCAATCCCATCTTCTCACAGCAGGGAGCCCTCCCCATCTTGTTAATTTCTTTCAAAGTAGTGGAGTTACTAATGAAAGAAGAGATTAAACGGGTACTCTCTTGGTCGCTTTATCTGCTTATATAAAGATTTTGAATGCCCTGTTGGGGTGGCTGCATATTTATGCTTAAAGATTTGTTCCAGTGTCTTGCTTGAAAAGTCCAGGGCAAAAATATTTAAAAAATAAATCTTCATCGTATATTCAACACGACATACGTAAGTTCCTAGAAATGGGATTTAGTTTACTCGAGTATTATTTGCAGTCAATCGAATTCATTGTAAATGATATTCTGAGTCCAAAACATGTGTTGAAGCGTCAAAATTTGATTGAAATAGACACACGGATGATACAATGTATCTGTCCCAGGTAAGATTTCCTCAGTGCTTTATGACCCGTAATAGTAGAAAAGGAACCAACGCAAATAATGGACAAAAAAATCTCATGCATAATTGGTCTCAAGAAATTATTATTATTTATGAGTGAGTGAAGAAAGCTAAATGCTGCTGCTGCTGCTGCAGGACAGCCGCCAAAAAAGATTTAAAAAAAAAAAATCACTTCTCGACAATAAGTCTTTCATGTTTTCAAAATAGGCTATCTTGATTTTTCTATATTTATTTATGACCTGAAAAAAAAATAATTATTTTAAAGATGATAACATTTGTTTAATATTTTGTAGAAGAATTTGTAAGTCTATCACTGTCTTTAATTCTCAAATCTCAATTAACCCCATTTGAAAATTTTAAAATAATCTTTTATATATCAATAAACCTCTCATAAAATTCCGGATTTTCTTTTTATAAAATGGTGGTATGATAATAGTCTTTAATAGGGCAAAAATTTCGAAAGAAGATCTGAATTCTTTCACCTTGGATTTAAACCAGGAGTTACAAATGTAGTCGCTTCTTCTTTTGTGCAAATTATAAAAGTGTGTAAATAGATTATAACCATGAATACATGTGAGCAGCTTTCTATTTCTCAAATTTTTTTTTCAAAGGATTTACAGCTCGTAACAAGATGTGAATCATAATGATAACCGTTGATATAAAGTCATGCGTGTTGATGGAGTTATAAATATTTGTATATTTATTTTATGTAAATTAATGTGACACAAATTTATTTGTTAAATGAAAAATATAAATATAAATATAAATAAATCATGTGAACAAAAAAATATTAAATTTAATCAATTAAATTATTTATGCCACGTTAATTTATAAAAAAAAATAAATTATAGAGGAGTTCATTGGTCCATTAAATGTCATTTCAGGTGGATTATGAATGCATGGTACGAGTTTTCGTGATTGGAATCTAATTCTTGTGGATGTTTATTTGCCGGCTGCTCGCCCAAACATTTACAAAAAGAAATGAAGACAAAATTAATAAGAATTCATATATATATATAAAAAAAAAAAGAAGGGATGAAGAAGATAATAGGGGTGTGGAGAGAAAAATTGTGGGCTCTGATAACTTTATCTTTTTACTAAATTCATAAACAAAAATAGAAATTAAAGTAAAGGTTCTGGTTACTTTGGAGTTGTTCTAAGGTAGAACATGAATTATAACCACATGATTAAAGTTCTAACGTATTTATTACTCTACGTGAGAGGTAATGATTCTAACGTAATGATTCGTGCTCTATCTTGAAATAACTCCAAAATAGTTATGGCCTTAAAATAAATGTGATCATAATAATAAATTAATAAGATGAAATATCACCAATCAAAAAAAGAATTAAGGAGTGAGATTGTCTGTACTTTAATATAGTATCAAATAATAAGGTATAGTTATGTTTCAACTATGGTACCGTGCCACAATTACAACCAACTATTGAATTCACTTGGATGAGGGGTGCAACAGTGGATCCAAGTGGATTCAATGACTGGTCACTGTTGCAACATAGCCAAGTCCCAAATAATAATTAATGAATTGTATGTGGCCCGGATTGACTTGGTCAATTCTGTCAACAAAAAATTTAGATTCAAGATGGCAAGTTGTACAAGATTATTTACGAGTAAAAATACACACGGTTTGATTATGCACATAAAGGACAAAAACTTTGCTTTCAAAGAAAGTAGTCTATTCAACAGAATTTATGCAAATTGGATTTAGAATATCAATTATGATATACTAATGTAGCATGTAGTTGAAAAATAATAATCCTAGAGATTTTAATATTTAAGTTACAATTTCAATTTAATTGTTATGTGTTATTTATCTTTTAAGATCTTTAGAAAAAAAAAAGACACTTTATATTATATACTTAAAAAATGAAACATGAATGCAGTTGACATAATTATGATAACAAGGTATATTTTCAGTAGGACACATTCAAAATTGTTGCAAATAGATAATATTAAGCAAGTTAGAAAATTAATATTTTATTGTTCATTGTATATATGACTCCTTTGATGTGTGTGCATAAATGACTCTCTTCAAGTGTGTGAAGAAATTTCAAGTTAACTTGATACTCCTAAATAAAATTAAGTATATTGATAGAGTTGTTTTGAGATATTTCTTCTTTTATATATCTTGATCGTGATCTTACATATATTAAGTTAACAATAATTACTAAATTATTAATAACAAGGATTAAATTTCAAACAACACTTATATATGGATTTATTTTATGGACATGACATCAGAGCTAACGTCTCGTGAACTCATTTAATTATACTCGCTTTCAAACTCTTATTTTTCAACATATCTGTAATTTTTTTGTCTGAAATCTTAATTAATACTTCATATGAGATACACCACCTTAAAAGTCAAGATTGGACAAATTTAAAATGATTTGATTGTATCAGTAATGGCCTGGAATATAATGCATCTAGTAGCCACTAAATCTAACCAATAGTCATTTTAATTTTAAGGGAGCTCTTACATTACGTTAATCGTAACGTACATTCACACACAACAACAATACTCATGATGGGACTCGCTACTGTTACTGTGTGTGACGTACATTACGATTAACATAACGTAACACTGGCCTAATTTTAAATATAAAGGTATAAGAGATGATTTGAGCACTTCCTCACATTGCAATACACAGTTGTAATCATATGGATAGACAATGTCGTAATCATGGCAACCAATAGTCATCTCAATTGAAAATGCATGCTACTTCCGAAAAAACAATGCGTTTCTTTCAATGTAGTTTTTGAATGCCACCTACCTTTCGGTGGAGTGCGTGCACATGCAATTCGAGGCTGACGCATATCATGAATATTGGCAGCTACTTTCCTACATTATATATAGCCAAAAGCAATCCAAAAATAATCACTCAAGAGAATAATAATAATATGTGAAATAATTACATTTGAATTTATTGTAAGCTACATTATATATAATTATAAAATAACGTATCACCCTTTTTTATTTATTTTGTTATTGTTATGGTATGGCCTATAATTAAAGACAAAAAAATTGTTTTAAAGTTGATTGTATCATATGATAGTGTTTGTCATGCCCTAATAGTATACAGATTAATTAAAGAGTAAACATTTAGTTTTTAATATAATTATAAATCCACTGAAATTGAAACCTTCTAAATTAGTTTTGTGAGGACATGATATGAAAATTCAAGGCTAGAGCGAGATAGATCCACCACTAGTTATCTGGGGAAGTCAGTTGCACACTGAAATGTTTTTTAGAAAGAATACAAAAAAAATATAAACTTTACTCTTATTTTTTCATTAGCACATATACTCAATTCTTACAGAGTATTTAAAACATCCAAAAAAAAAATGATTTTGATTAGCTTAATTTGGAAACAATGATTGATTAGTAAAGATTGAGTCGATCAACCTTCATGTTGATTAACTGTTTATATATTTTTTTATTACTAATTAAGATAAAGACAATCAATCATTTGATTTCCATAAAAAAAGCTGTTGAATATGAAACCCATTACGTATTCTTGAAAATATAAAATATTATATCAACCGCCATAATACACGCGTGAGGATTCTACATTATGATATATTGAAATTTATAATCATAAATATATTAAAATTAAAACTTTAAAAATCAGCTCTGTGATGGCGTAGTATGAGAATCAACCTCCATAATTCACATAGAAGAAGGCGTCAACAAGCAACCTCAAGAATGAGACGAATAATAAATGCTCACTACTCAACCAAATTAAGAGTGAGTAATAATAAATTAAGAAAAACTGAATATAATCTCGTACATATAATCTACCGAAGAGTAGCGAGTCGAACGTACATGGCACCCATTATGGACCATGAAAATTAATATCAGATGCAGACATACGTTTGTATTTTGTAGGTTTAATTTTAATACATAGATTAATTTAAAGCTAAAAACTGGTATCAAATTTTATAATTTTAAAATGTATATTCGATAAAAAAAAAAAAAAAAACCACGTGCATTACTGGTGTATAACTTATGAGTCAACTTACAGCTAATTTTTTAAGTATGTAATTTATGAGTCAACTCATCTTGCAGTTATTTTCAATTCAAACACACTTAGAATATTATAATTTCATCCGTGTTGAAGATATTATTAAAAATACATGATTAAGTGGGAAAATAAATCATTATCTTAATGAATGTAATATGATTATCCAACTACATAAGACACAATATCATCAATGGGTCAACAAGAAATCCATGTTGAAATTAAATATATTTAATTAGGCTGCTAGATTTCACCGATGCACATGAATTTGAAGATTTTTTTTTTAATTCGGTCTCATCGTTCAAATGGAAACATTCTTCAACTAATATGAACTTAAGCATGATCATATGGAAATATGGTTGCTTTAGAAAGAAAATTAACACTCATTAACCTTTCAAAAAGTTACAATTGGGTAAAGCCACAAAGAGATTGCTTTGCAATATAATTTAATAAGGCTGCTCGGTGAGGGGTTATTTGTATGGGCATGTACTTCACAGAATTCAATGTAATAATGTAAGTCCCAATCATGTATATCTTATTGTAATTATCAGTGTAATATATCTGCTATAATAGCAGTTGTTGTAAATATCTGTATAATGCAGTAATCTGATGTTTAATCAGTTCAAAAAAATAATAAAAAAATAAGGCTGCTCGGTTTCACCAATGTAAAACGAATTTGAAGATTTATGCATGAGTGTTCTTAATTAGATGGACATACGGAATATTATCAATATTGTTTAGTATATAATTAATTGCTGCTTTAAAAAAGAAAATTAATTATCACTCATTGACCTTCAAAAAGTTTACAATTGGGTAAGGATACAATGAGATTGCCTTGCAAATTGCATTTTTATATAACTAATTTCTATCACTAGTGATTTGTATTATGATTGCACATCTCTTATTTTATATAAGACCATTTGTATAGACAGCCTAGCGCCAAAGTCTCAAAAAAAAAAAAAAAAACCAATCATATGCGTTTTCATAATCATCGTAATAAAAGAAATTATTGATAGAAAATGATTATTGGGAGCGAGCTGTCAAACATATTGAAATCAAGTCAACATTTTTGTTCGAACTGTCAATATTTTCGTGTGAACTTGAAGTGTCAACAAGGATAGAAGTAGCAATCTGTAATGCATATCAGTACATCACGGATCATTTGCTTTTGGTCCGAGTCAATTTTTTGGGCTAGCTTTTGTATCAAGTAGAAAAATTTAATCACATGTTTCATAAAATAATCCATATGCGTACAAAATTTTCTTTAAACGTGTTATGGGACTTTTGTCCTTATCACTTACTATTCATGCTATGCATATTCGTTCAATCGTGCGTATTGAAAACTTTGTGAAGGTTTTGTGTTAAGTTTTCTTTTTTCACTAAATTTATGAGCAGACGGGAGTTAGAAAGTTCTAAGCACTATCTTAATGAGCTTTAATAACTAAGTAATTAACCAATTCATCTAACACTCTTAAATGCTGCTCTAGTCTTTCTTAATGTCATTAATTATCAACTAAACTGGTTTTAAGTTTCGATAGTTGTCCACTTGTTGGTTTTTTAATGATCATTTTATTTGCCTTGTCTTTGGGAATTGGGACATAAGATCTTTGGATTTGTCGGCAATTCAGCTTTTTTAAAGCAACACAAAAGCTGAAAGAAAATCTAAAAATGATTCCCATGTGTTTGCTAGGGTAAGGTGTTAAGGGAAACAGTACAAATCATATCCCCCACGATTTAGCATAGCAAATCTCTATCGTTATGCGCCGACAGGCTTGATCCACTAGTTATCAAACAATTTTCTTTAGTTGGATAAATCTCTATTATTATATAGTCATTCTCAAGTACGAGTATTTTTATTTTTTTATAATACAAAAACGTTGTTAAGTCGTGTGGTTTAATAACATAAAAGATTGATTCTATTAAATCATATAATTTAAAAGCGTGTCTGCATAAAAAAATAAAGAGAAAAATGAAGTCGTCCGCACTAAAGAAAGAATACAATACATACATATATACTACAAGTAATTATTCCAAAATTTTCCTTCATATGAGAGTATTTAAAAAATTATTCTAAAATTTCGTTCAAATCTACTGAGACAACTAACGACGAGATATCTACTAATTTAATTGAGAAGTTATTAAAAAGAATGAGTGATACAAGGAGCTTGTTACCTCACATTATTACGTAAGTTACACAACTTTTTGACAACCGTTTGATGAAAATTTAACGGTTGTGAAAATATAAGATAATAAAATCATGTTATTTGTACAATTATTAAATTTTCATTAAACGGTTGTGAAAGAATTATGTACCTTACATAATAATGTAAGGTAACTAAAGCCGTGATACAAAGCTATTGTCATAATATTTTGGAAAATTATCATTTGTATACCTTAAATTTGTGTTTTTATCAAAAATATTACAATACTTTAAGGGTGTATCAATCGTTCACCTTTAATTGACAAAAATTATCTGTCGACCACTAAACCGTTAGCTACCGTTTGAAAGTTAACGGAATTGTAGTGAATTAACGATTTTATCCTTGAAAATTATCATTTATATACCCTTAAAATCTCTTATTATTACTTATATACCCTTAAATTATCACTTGTATCATATGAAAAGACCAGATTACCCCTCTGATGTCATCATATTTAAACGGCAACTAACGGTTTGGTGGACGACAGATATATTTTGTCAACTTAGGGTGGACAACTGATATACCCTGAAAATATTGTAGTAAATTTAATAACAGAGTAAAATAAGAGTATACGATTGATAATTTTCTTAATTTTTTTAATGACTACTTGTTCTTAACATCTAACTATCCTGTAGTTAACAGATGTTTTCCTTAAAATATATTTAAAATACATTATTAAATGAGTTTAACTATCTTGTGGTTAACAGATGTTTTACTAGAGCCACTCCTTTACAAGTGTGAAGGAAGTTGTTCGAGCCCCCGCAGACGCATTGCAGGGGTTTAATTTAAATTTCATTCCTTAAACCCCAAAACTTGAGTGAAGACAATCTTTCTCCCAAGAGGGGAGTAGGCGTCCCTCGAATATTTGAGAGAGTTAAAAAAATTTGAGCGGTGCCATATCAGAGTTAATGTAAACTGGTCTCAGTAATTTGTATGGTTGTAAATATTATGAGCAATATTTCTCCTAAAAAAAAAAATGAGTGAAGGCAGTCTTTCTTCTAGGAGGGGAGTAGGCGTCCCTCGAATATTTGAGACGGTTAAAAAAATCTGAGCGGTGCCACATCAGAGTTGATGTAAATTGGTCTCAGTAATTTGTATGGTTGTAAATATCATGAGCAATAGTTCTCCTAAAAAAAAATGAGTTTAACAATCATTAGTCATCATCAATTAACGATAGGGATTTGTTAGGCAATTCACTTCACTTTCATTAGTACAGTGTTTGCGGATCAAATTTTGCGGATTAAATATCAATCCACATTCAATCCATAATTTTACAGATTGTAAATTTTCAATCCAATCTAATCCACGTATTGGCGAATTTAATCCAAATCCAATCCATATGTCTGTGGATCAGATGCGAATTTGATCCAATGCATATTCAATCCATCATTTTACGGATTAAATTTTTTTAATTATGTTCATTGTATGAACTAATTAAATAAAAAAATCTTATATAAATATAAATTTTTTACCAATCAACTTCAAAATTGAATAAGATTTAAATAAATTAAGTGTTTAAATAAAGATAGAATAATACATTCAAAGTCTCAAAATATAACACAGTGAAAAGAAAAAAAAATCTCATTTGTTTAAATCAATACATGAAAATTAACTGTTTAAAAAATTATTTTTTATTTAGTTATTCAATTATTTAATCACGTTTATTATATATTATTATTCAATAAGATATTTAATGTATTAATGTAACTACATTTTAACTTATTTATTTATTAGTAAATAGTAATGCCACCGACTGCAGATTTTTAAATTATCCAATTAAATCCACCAATTCACGAATCGAATTTTTGTAGATCAAACAGCGTATCAGATTGAATTATGAACACCCTTACTTCAGCAATCCAAAGCGAGAAAAAGAGAGACTATATAATCCACATCACCCAATAAGTCCACATGCGTGCATCAATTTCACTCTCATTTTTCTCAATGAAAACAACATTTCTTGATCGTGAGAGAAAGGAGGAAAGAAGAGTAATGAATCAAGACTTGTAGGTAACGACAGACATGTGTTGATTCATTTTTAAAAGCACGAGGATTAATTCGGGATAAGATATCATATCATGTTTCTAAAGAAGAAAATGAAATGAATATTTACCTTGATCAGTCGTTAACATCAGCCGATCAAGTTATACTATTTTACAAAATTCATGTTGCTCATCTCCTGATCGGCATATATTCAACTAAAAACAAGGGAGCTAGCTTCTCAAGAATTATATTTATAACATAAAGAGGGGCGAAATGTAGATGGAGCTCAATAAGCAACTTTCTTTGAGACCAAAAGGATTACATAATCATTGAGAAAAAGATCATATAGTTAAAGTTTAGTAAAGTGGTATTACAAAAGAATGAGAACATGATTTGGATAGAACATTGAGTACAAATGGATGAAAGTAAGTACCAAAATAAATTAAGAATCTCAAGGCCTCATGGCATGGTGCATATGCAATACAACTAACCAAATCTAAACAAATGCTAGTCAACGTGGCCTAGACACTAAAGCTACCTACACTACAACAACAACACATTCTCTCTCAATCATTAGTCTCACGTTACACTACAAGTGGTCCCATGAAAGTCATCTCGAGATCATATCTGGGTCATCTTCATCATCAAAATCTGGTTCACTTGTTGTCCTGTTTCTCTTCCCATCTCTTGGTGTCGGT
This sequence comes from Citrus x changshan-huyou, assembly GCA_039657385.1. NCBI lineage: Eukaryota > Viridiplantae > Streptophyta > Magnoliopsida > Sapindales > Rutaceae > Citrus > Citrus x changshan-huyou. The sequence goes on along the minus strand of CM077555.1, from coordinate 5,766,265 downwards.
GCCATTCTTCCCCTCTTTGGTTTACCCCTAAAAATGGTTTTTTGGTTGATTAGTTATAATTTAATGGATGGATAAATGATTTTCAAGTTTGTGAGATATAATCACATTTAAACAATTCTATTATTATTATTATTATTTAAGAAAAGACAATAAAGAGGTTTTGCCAGTTGAATGAACCAACACACACCCACAATCAATATATAAACTAAACCACTCACCACCCCTGATTTTAGCAAGATTTGAACTTTGAAACCCAAGTTTTACTAGTAGAACCAACTAGCACCCACATTCTTAACAGCTATTTCAAATTTCTTCGTCCCTAGTTATCTTTGTTCTTCAAGATAAATGCTCAGAAAACTTTGGTAGTTGTTTTAACCAGATTTTAGTCAAACCCAATTAGAACAAATAAATTTATATAATATAGTTGCGTATGTGAATCTAAGGTATGCTTTACTAATGGAAGTAGGATGAGTACTTGAATAGATGAGTTTGGTGGTAAGTGGAGATAAGAATAGGTGAGGAACAAAAGTGAAACCCATGAGCCTTTGAACTCCTCGAAGCCAGCAAAAATGGAGGAAAAATCGTCAGCCACCGCCAGCTCCACCTCTAACCTCGGTTTGCTCCATTTTTGCAGGCTTTGAGGAGTTCAAAGGCTTGCGGGTTTCACTTTTGTTCCTCGCCAATTCTCATCTCCACTTACCACCAAACTCACCCAGTTATCCTCCTTCCATTAGTAAAGCACACCACAGATTCACCTACGCAACTACAGTCTATAATATAAATTTATTTGTTCTAATCAGGTTTGACCCTAATCCAGTTAAAACAGCAGTCAAAATGAAAAGTGCACTTACTGTCCGTTAGAAGGCAAGTTTCCACCCTTAGACCTACCAGCGCCATAATCGAATCTTCCATCTGTAATAAACCAAGTATTGGAATACCATCATCAATTTACTGCTATCAAGGAAATGCAAATTGTAAGATAATAAATACGAACTTACCATCACGCCTAACTCCAAGTTCTTCAGCCTAAACACAAAGAACACAATGTGAACAAACCAGTCTTGTTAAATCTGGATATGTCAATTACATTTACATGTGAGATGCACCTTCCTTATGACAATATTCCACAACTAAAAATTCTGATAGGGAAAAAGGACATAAATAAAAGATGCAGAATGAACATTATAAAGCAGAAAAAAGGCAAACGGCCACGTCTTAAATAGTTAGTTATAGCAGCAGATTTCAATATGTAAAGCTTACGTCTGGTAGGACAGAAGGTTTCACATTAATATAGCTTAAAAGTGTTGCAAGTTACATATAAATTAGGAAGTGCCAACAATTAGTACACTTATTTAGGAAGGGAACACGGTTAGTACCATTGATTAGTCTTTCTGTTGACACGAGAAAATCAGATCCCACAGCACCGTAAATTTATAATGAAAATGTTAGCCTATTATCAATTGCATAAGTAATAGCATCAAATAAAAACCATTGATCAGTCTTTCAGTTGAAAACAAGAATATCAGATCCCTCAGTACCGTTAAATTAATATGAAAATATTAGTCTATCACCAATCGCATGAGTAATAGCATCAAATATAAACCATCAGAAGATGGAATTCACTCCAGAAAAGTCAAATCTTCTGAACTTGATAAATGCCTCTGGGATAACGATGTTTTAGCTGCAGAATAATTTCCATTAAGACATTAAGTGGACATGTTTTCTAATAACAATACCAGCGTCTGGAAATGGAGATAATTGTCTTGTGATAGTGAAGACACTGGTAGTAATGCATGGTCATCTTCAGCCCTTGTGAATGGCAACTGATAACCCACACACCGCCAAATGCCTTTGTAAAAAATCCCACTTATGAAACAATGGATATTAAGTTATATAACTATTAAGGTTCAAACTGCATACAGTGCAGTATTTTTTTTTTTTTGGGAAGCGATATAGCTATCCCTTTCTAACATGCCAGTTGTCATAAATTGGAGAGTCTGATTATGCAGAAAAATATCCCTTTTGGGTTAAATACATTTGTGAGGTAAAATTTTCGATAACACAAAACATTAGTTGCGTGAATCTGCAAAAGAAAAGGAAAACATGAGGCTTTCTACCACCAGCAAAATAAATGTTTCTGTGACAGGTATCATACATCATTGGAAAAGGAACCAACATTCCAAGGCAAGTAATCATCACTCAACAATTTAGTACATACCGCAGGTGAAGTAACTGAGGACAAAGAAAAGATTCTATCTTCAGGCTGTAATTTCCTAGGCCTCTTGAAGCTACAAATAACAATTAAAGATTTGTCAAGATAAAAGAAATCCCACTAAAGACAGTCTAGAAAATTTGATAGAGGAAATCAATAGTATTCAATAGATGTCTGTAGAAAATAAATGAATGAATAAACACTCATGATTTGTGCATTTACTAACACCCATCCTAATAATTTGATGTAAATTTCATCAACAGAGACCTTCTCTTCCCTTCCCCGGTGCATTTAACTACCTACTTTTTATCACAATGAAGCTTATAGCTGTCTGGACATCCCCATGACTGATGATTCCAAGAGTTATTGTAAGTCAAGGGGTTTCGCTATTCCATAATCCTTCCCTTCCACAATCTGAAGAGGTACCAAGATTTAACCTCCCGTCACTTGTGCGACAACAAAAAACTTTTAAATTAGATCTAAATTAAAATTAAAATTAAAATTAGATGGAATCATATTTTAGAAGCTAAACCACATCATCTACATACACACAAAAGGGATTAAGCTTCAGTTTCAGCTTTAGTCAAGATGATTCAGTTAGAAAAATTTAAAAGCCAAGCTTCTCAATGTACACATCACTACATCCAAAATTTCTATAGTTTCCCAGGTAATAGTGTAAATACTGACAAATTAACAAAACTTAAGAAACCATCAAACATGTATCCACAGTCACAAATATAAAACTACAACAAGAATGAGTAAAAGAAAATTAAAGGCAGTTACTTTGAAGTGTTCTTGCCAGAAGAAAGAAACCCTTCAAAACCTTTGAATGCATTTCCAAATTGGCCTATATCTTGCAAGTAACTTGTCTCTAACTCATATACCTATCACAAACCAAAAGAAAAATAAATAAATACAAGAAATCTTCATTTCAAGATTAAAAAAAATAAATACAAGAAACTATCTTTAGTTTTCCTTTTCCATTCATTTTCCTGGAAACCAAACAGAGCAAAAATTTACCTGATTTTCAATATTACGCAGCTCATCTTGGAACCTGCTTCTCTTGCTGACGAGAGCTGCAAGCGTGGCCGCGGGATTTGAATTCCCTCTTTGCTGCCCTAAAGACATTTTTTTTTTTTTAAAGGATGAGAAAATCCTAAAATATTTTATAGTGACGGATACTAACAAAACTCAAAATTTCGCAGTGGATTTAATTTTATTTTTATCTAAGGAATTGCAAAGATAGGAAATCTAGGGTTTTTTTAATTTTATTTTTTAATCAAAGGTTAAAGGTGGAATCCATTTTCGCGGGGAATTTTGAATTTCCGATAAAACGGAATCGAACGTTGTAATTTAAAAAATAAAAAACTCAAAAATACGAGTTTTTAAATTGGGAAAATTGAAAGTGAAAATTTCGCTTCGGCTTACGAGTGTTGGATGTCGAGTCATTAGGCTGTGTTTGGATTTGGGGTAATTGTAAGAACAAAATGGATTAAGCAACTGGAGAGGGCATACGATACTTGCGTGTTCGACCTTCTAAATTCCATAAGCTAATCACCGTTGATTTACATCATGATGTGAGAATAATTTCATTTTGTACGCATGCTACCGCTTGTCGCGTATGTAATATCTTCCCCACACGCGTAACGCATACAACACATCTGAGTCTCATACTTCCGAATCTGACGGTCCCTACAAAATTTGACGGTAAAATTAAAACCCCGTGAGGGTGACCCACCGGAACCGAATAATGGCGGTCACCGTCAGGAAAGAACTGACACGACACGCCTCTTTCCATTGCCTTTTCTTTTTCTTTCCTTTGAAAACACGAATCATTTAGACTTATTACCTCTTCTCTCGTTAGTGAATATTTTTCTTTTACTTGGTTTTTTTTGAAAAAATAAAAACAATTTTTAATTTTCTCTCTTTGGTGGGTTTTTTATTTTTTCCTTCTTACTTGCCCCCTCCTTCGTTCTCTCTTGCAATTTGTTCAAAGCAGCCATGTCTTTCAGAGGGGTTAAGTCTTTTTTTTTTTTTTAATTATTCATTACTGTTTCTATAGATCTGATTTCACTTACGTTAATTTATTTTTCAAGTAGTTTTTTTCTCTGTTACTATTATATTATTATTTTTTGTTTGGTATGCTGGTAACATATATGAATTTGTAGGATGCTTTTTCGTATTTTATTTTGTTTTTATATTATTTTCAGCATTTTGATTCCTGTGTAGTAGTAAAGTTTCAATTTTGTTTAGCCAATAAAGTTTGCTTCTTTGATTTGATGGAGTTTATAGTAGCATATAACTTGATCATGTGTTTGCATGATGAATTTTCTCATTTCGCTTCTCAGAGAATGCAATTCTAGTTTTTGGGCTGCAAATTGTATACTTATTATGATCTGGGATTTGCAAAATTTGAAGTAATTAAAAGATATTAATTTTAAAGGGTAATGATCTTGTGGGTGGCATTGCTCACTTCATGGTGAGCAACATCTTGTTAATTCACAGCTTCTACACTGTCACTGATAGTTACAGAATTGTGCCGTGTTATGTATATGGTTGGTCATCATATGGTGGGCAAAAGTAGCTCATTGGGTCATTTCTTTACCGATGATATTCTTGTTTATAACATTTGGATTTGGTTGTCAGACAAATGCATCTTCTGGAATGGGAGTTGCTGATCACAGCAAGAGCACATACCTAGAGTTGCAGAGGAAGAAAGTACATCGGTATGTGATTTTTAAGATTGATGAGAAGAAAAAGGAGGTAGTGGTCGAAAAGACTGGAGGCCCAGCTGAGAGCTATGAGGATTTCACTGCATCTTTGCCGGATAATGACTGTCGTTATGCAGTTTATGACTTTGATTTTGTGACCTCAGAGAATTGTCAGAAAAGCAAGATCTTTTTCATTGCATGGTAATGTGTTCATTTCAACTTATTTAACTCATTAAATTTGCTTTGTGTACTTCTATTAATCATGTTTCTAAAAGCTATACGATTTTAATTATTTTTTTAAATGAAAGCCCAGTAATTTGAGCTTCTTTCCAACGTGAATACCTCATGTTCCTTTTTTGTCAAATTCTTGTGCTAATGGTTTTTCTGCAGTAGCTCTAATCACAATTCTGTTTCCATTGTTAGTGAGTTCTGTAGGGGATTAAATTGGTTGAAGCGTACCTCCTTATGAGAAATACTGCTTGTTGCAGATGTTGACAGTATATGTGTTGTATTTACCTACAATTCATTTTTTTCTTTTTAGTGGAATTTATAACTAGTCTTCGATGGGACAAGGAATTAAAGAAGGGAACTGGAGGAGTTTGAATTTTGTAGTCCGTACTGAGCTCAATTTCTTTTTAACATAGATTAGATATGGAGCAAGGCCAGGACTAGGAAGAAAAGGAATCGCTTCTTTTTTGTTTCGTTTGATCTCAAGTGTTAATGAATTTTTCCAAACTTAGTTGCTATGGATAGTTGGACTAAAATATTTGTTATTCTACTTATAAGATTTTCTATAATCTTTACTTGGAATCAAGAATCATTGTTCGACATTTCCTCTCAGGTCTCCTGATGTGTCCCGAATCCGAGCTAAGATGCTGTATGCAACATCAAAGGACAGGTTCAGGAGGGAGCTGGACGGCATCCACTATGAAATTCAGGCAACTGACCCAAGTGAGATGGATCTTGAGGTGATCAGAGACCGTGCACGCTGAGAATTCACCGAAGGAAAAGAATTTGTTTCCTTGAGACTGCATTTGTGGTCTGAAGGCACAAACAGTCCTCCAATTAGTTGCCGTATTTGTGTGGCACATAGTACATATAGCTATTGTTAAATAATCAGCACCTGAGAAGGCTGATAACGAGCTCATGGCTGAGGCACTGCGATGCCAGAGGACACGGGCTCTCTATTGCCATGATGCTTCTCAGGTAAAATTGGACATGGTCATGGATACTTATGCTGTTCGACTTTTCTTAATGAAATGGGTATTCTCATTAGAACTTCCAGTTGTTGAAATCCTTGAGCTTGTACTAAGATAACGTTGACCCATTGCCGGACCACGCGTGGCTGAGGCACTGCGATGCCAGAGGACACGGGATCTCTATTGCCATGATGCTTCTCAGGTAAAATTGGACATGGTCATGGATACTTATGCTGTTCGACTTTTCTTAATGAAATGGGTATGCTCGTTAGAACTTCCAGTTGTTGAAATCCTTGAGCTTGTACTAAGATAACGTTGACCCATTGCCGGATCACGCGGGGGAGTTCTGGGCCACATCACTTCCAGAAGGATCAAGTAGCCTTGTGCTCAAAATTCCGGCTATCTGTGAATATGGTCCATAGGTGAGTTGTAGGATGAAAAAAAAAAAAAAAATTGAGCTGCCATTTCTTGAACATCTGAATTCTGAAACTGGGCAAAGAAAAAGCATATGAGGTCGACCTTCCAGTGCAACCATTCATACTCTAGTTATTATATAACTGAACTTAGAAATTATCAAATTCGGGATCCTTGGACCGGAAAAGTTCCCTAATTGAACCTAGTCAAAGAACAAAAATCAACAATAGGAACCGCTATCATTACCTTTGATTTTTAAGGATTGTGAACATAGAGTTCCCTAATTGAACCTAGTCAAAAAAATAAAAATCAATAATAGGAACCTCTATCATTACCATTAACTTTTGAGGATTGTGAACATAGAGTTGGTAATTGTCCTTTGAGGTATTTGTTTTTCAAATCACTTTGATCTTTTGTGAAACTGCAATGATCTCAGCTTGTAAACTAAATTAATTTTTTTTTCCAATTTTCTTCTTTTCAAAAGATGGAAGTTGGGGAAGTTCAAATTTATATATGGGTAATGTTATACAACTTACACTTTTTATCTTAAAAAATTATTTCAAATAATGTGGTATTCATCAAATAATTAGTTAGATAATATAATTAATTTACTTAAATCTCGTAAGGCATTACTAATCACTCAATTAATGACCATTATTTAATATCAAATTTAAGATAAAAATATTTAAAAATTCTATCTATCTCCGTGAGTTTCAAATTTGACGGCTACTCTGCAAAATCACTCCGTCAAACTCTGTAAGCAAATTAAACAATTATTCAAACCTTCTACATGCAGAATGAGAAAAACGTTTATAATTATTTTAAAGCTTTTGTTATGTCATATAATCATGTAACATACATGATTATGTAGTAACCGTAAGATAAAAATTTAATGGTTGTGAAAATATAAAATAATAAAATTATATTATTTTTATCCAACAGCTATTATATGATTATGTATGTTACATGATTATATAATATAACAATCTCTTTATTGAAAAAGGAGTATTACAAATGTAATCCAGCATATCAATAAATCTCTATGAGGACTTCTCAAAAGTAAAACAAAACAAAACAAAACAAAATCTCTAATAGAAAAGTGAAGCAAAGAACAAAAAAAAAAAAAAACACTAATGACTAAAGGTGAACAAACAGATTCTAGATGCTAAGGTTGTTTTGTTTTACTCTCCATGCAGAGTGAGAAAAACAGAGGCGACCTTATCTTCAAGATTTACGTTGGATCCACAAAGCTGACAAGATATGTCTTTGTCTCCCACCACCATCATTAATCAGCATCACTATCACCTTAGCCTGTTAGCCCACGTGACAACGACACATTTTTTTGCACTTCCCACTTGTTCTAAGGAATTCACTGTTGATAATGTAAATACATAATTAGGACTTAGTTATGGTATAATTATGATATCATATTATATTGATATCTAATTATTAAATTTAATTATAACGAAAAATCTAATAATTAAATAATTAAATTTAATAATTAAATAAAATTATAATACGGTACCACAGTTGTAACACGGCTGAACCCACATAATTCCCTCTAATCTAATGTTATGGGGCGCCAAAACCTCAGTAATTTTATGCGGGGCTGCTCACTGCTGTGTTTTTCCAATAGCTAAATTGGTATTATATTGTGTCTGATATAAATAGTCAAAATTAGGACTTGGTGCAATCTACTGAAAACCCTTTCAGTTTGGTATTCCCAATTCTGTGTCTGTTTGGTAATTTTTGGGTATACGGATATACTTTCCAGTGTTGATATAGTTGATATTCCGGTTCTAGTTGCTTGTGGATATCATTCTTTAATGTGAATTATTACGGAATCATTTTGGTAGGTTTTAGATCTGTATTATTACTCATTCACATGAAGTCTGATCTTCTGGTTGTATAAAGAAATTTGCTGTCCATGCTTTTAATGATTATATCTTGTGAGTTTTGAAGGAATTGTTTGTGAGTTTCGGGTTGCTTTTTGTTTTAGCAGAGTATATCAGGGTTCAGGGTCCATGAACTGGAGATATTTGTGAAGTGCTGGGATTGTCTTGTGGGATTTTGGACAGGTGAGACATGTAGGGAAGGCTTGATGGGACTTATCTATAGGTTGAAATATCTTTGATTCACAGAGTCTCGTCGAATTTGTGGAAGAGCTTTAAAGGGCTGTTTCTTTGGGAATTTATTGTTTATAACTAATTTTGACTCCCAAAGCTTAACCGGCAATTCCCCAAATATATCTTTTGATCTTTCAGCCAAACCCCAGGTCCCATAGCTAACTTTTTGGTTAGGTATCTTTCGAACTGGTCAACCAAAAGTAAGGTCGAAGACTTAAGGAATGAGTTCTTTGTTGGTGTTCTTAGTTTTGGACTGAACGAGGGTAGTGATACAAGAGGAGCATAGTGATATTTTAGTACTTAGTTTTGTTACTGAGGGGATCTGAATCAGTGAATATGGGTGGCAATAGGACCATAGTATGGTTTAGAAGGGATCTTAGGATTGAGGACAATCCTGCATTAGCTGCTGCTGCAAGGGATGGCAGCATTTTTCCAGTCTATACATGGTGCCCTAAAGAAGAAGGACAATTCTACCCAGGTCGGGTATCAAGGTGGTGGCTGAAGCAGTCTCTTTCTTACTTGGGACAATCACTAAAATCTCTTGGTGCTGAACTTGTGCTGTTCAAAACCGAGAGTACTCTTGCTGCTCTTTTGGAGTGTATCAGTGCCATTAAGGCGACAAAAGTAGTATTCAACCATCTTTATGGTATGTTCTACACTTTTTTCAAATCTCAATGATGTGAATTCGTTTTGCTAATATCTAATTTAAATTTGAATTTTTAAGCCATGTCCTGCACATTATTTTTGTCATTCTACATATATCTTGTGCCTTTCATTGAAAAAAATGAGAGATAGGAATAAGTGGATTGAAATGTGTTTAAAGATTCTTAAAATCTAAGCCACAACTTGGTTCATCTTTGCATGAACATCCTTTCTATTTAGGTCAAGGACTGCTCTGTGTTATTGCATTGTTATAACATGGGCAAGTGTTATTTTTAATATTTTTTTCTTTTTACTTTTTACCATATCGCAGATCCTGTGTCGCTTGTTCGTGATCACAGCATCAAAGAAAAGCTGGTGGAGCTTGGTATTTCAGTGCAAAGTTATAATGGAGATTTGTTATATGAACCTTGGGAGATATATGATGAGAGAGGACATGCTTTTACAACTTTTGATGCATATTGGGATAAGTGTTTGCAGATGCAAATGGAACCTGCTTCAATTCTTCCTCCATGGCGTTTGGTGCAAGCTGCAGGTAAATTTAAACAGCATGTTAAGTATTTTACTCTGGTTGCTGAATTTGTTGTAGCTTAATCCACTATTTATTTGAGTACCTGTGAATGCTGATACAAGAAAGGCAGATGTGCTTTTTGTTTGGAGAATATATTTAGTTCCAGTATCAAGGTCCTGTTATCTGTTTTGAATATTACCTTCCCCATAGTGAAGATGGCCCTGCTCATTCGCCCAGATTTTAATATTCCCTCATTAGTGATATGTATTCATGCATGTTATGGGGCTTTTTCCTTTTTTATATCACGGCCCAAATTAAATGTATTCCTTGTAATCAAACCCCTGACCTCTTAATTCCACTGCAATAGAGCAATCCAATTGGGCTATCCTTTGGGAATGCATATTATCTATTATGGGCTTTTGTTTGGGAAAATTTTCATGTTGTAAACTGTATGGTCCTGTGGGCTGGATGGAGGATGCATCATGATCAAGGTCTTCAGCTCATTATTTAACCTGGCCCCAACTATACATTTTTGTCAGCACCATTTTTAAATGAAGGACATTCATGTATGCATGCAGCATGCACAAGCCTATTCATTCTTGTGATAATCACAGGGAGTATGAAGGCCACACATCAACGTATGCCTGTCTGCTTATTTATGGAGGTCAGGAAGAATAAATAGTTGAAAAAATCTTCTTTATCCTCTGACCTGTAGAAGAGGGAAGCATGGTTCTCCTGATATTCATCTTATAATTTAAACTTGACCCCCAAGATGGTATAATAACGTAAGTATGAGTGTAGAATGAAGGATGTGCATTCGCCCATGAATGAATCTATAATTGTAAATTGAATTGTTGTGGACAGATGACTGATTGTATATGCATTTATGTATATATGTATATGTGTATATGCGCGCGCGCGCGTGTGTGTGTATGAAGGAAGAATGAATAGTTGAGAATTTTATCTTCTTTGTAAATGACAGGAACCATTGATGGATGTTCTATTGAGGATTTAGGTCTTGAAGATGAATCTGAAAAATCAAGTAATGCCTTATTAGGAAGAGGATGGTCTCCAGGTTGGAGCAATGCAGATAAGGTTCTGACTGAATTTGTTGAACAACACCTCCTTCACTATTATAAGAATAGGCAAAAACTTGGAGGGAACTCCACTTCACTTTTGTCTCCGTATCTTCATTTTGGAGAGCTAAGTGTGAGGAAGGTTTTTCAATGTTTATGGATGAAGCAGATATTGTGGGCAAAAGAAGAGAACTTTGAAGGAAAAGAGAGTGTGACTTTTTTTCTTAGGGCCATGGGACTTAGAGAATATTCCCGATATCTATGTTTTAACTTTCCATTCACTCACGAGAGACCATTACTGAGTAACTTGAAATACTTTCCTTGGCATGCTGACTTGGGTAATTTTAAGGCTTGGAGACAGGGTAGAACTGGTTACCCACTGGTGGATGCTGGAATGAGAGAACTCTGGGCTACGGGCTGGATACATAACAGAATAAGAGTGATAGTTTCAAGTTTTGCGGTGAAGGTCCTGCTTCTTCCGTGGAGATGGGGGATGAAGTACTTTTGGGACACTCTTTTGGATGCTGATCTGGAATGCGACATCCTTGGTTGGCAGTATATCTCTGGGAGCTTACCGGACGGCCATGAGCTTGAACGATTAGACAGCCCAGAGGTATGTTGGATTTCCTTATTTACTAATTTATATGACCACTGAATTAGTAATAATCTTATGCAATTCACCGAGTTACGATGAAAGCATTTCAATTCCATAGTATTTTGTGACTGCAGATTTGTGTTTAAAGTTTGTAAATTAAAACACCAGTCTATTCCTTGCATCTTATTTTCTGAACTTTTGGAGCCAGATTCAAGGGTCAAAATTTGATCCGGAGGGTGAGTATGTAAGACAGTGGCTACCTGAGCTAGCAAGAATGCCAACAGAGTGGATACATCATCCTTGGGACGCGCCCCCGAATGTTCTTAAAGCTGCTGGGGTCGAGTTGGGATTAAACTATCCAAAACCTATTATTGATTTAGACTTGGGTAGAGAACGTTTAACTCAAGCTATATTCAAGATGTGGGAAATGGAAGCTGCTGACAATGCTATGGACTCAAATGGGACAAATGAAGTTGTTTTTGATAATTCTGATCGGATTCAAACTCCGGCCATTCCACAAGTTGTCTTGAGGGAAAAGAGCACTTGTCCAACTATTTCATCTAATGATCAGAAGGTGCCCTCGTTTCAGAATGGCAAGAATAATCTACCTAGTAGAAAGAGACCAAAAAATGTGGAAGAAGAACGGCAATACCCAGATGAATTGTATAGTTGCAAGAACGAAGCTGGGAACTCTGGAGCACATGACGACTTCTGCTCCACAGCTGAATCTTCAGCGGCTAAGAGGCAGACCACGACCAACATTTCATTTTCTGTTCCCCACTCTTGTTCTTTGTCAGAAGGGAAGGCTTTGCAAGAGTACCAGTCTTCTGATGTCAACCGGCCATGGCAAGAACAAATTGACGGAGAACAGAATTCAAGCAATGATGGTGAGTAATTACACACCTTTGCTATTATTTCATAGTATGCCAAGAACTTGGAACCTTATCTGATTTGACCGAATCCTGATCCTGCTGCATAATCATTTTAAAACAAGGATTGATCCCGATCAAGCAACTTTCAAGGCATATAAAGTGCATACATTAACTTCTTTTTCTTTTCTCCTCCTCCACCCCCCCCCCCCCCCTCTCCCCCCCCAAAAAAAAAACCTTCATGGTAGCTTTTCTTTGGGTTCCTCTTGTCCTCCTCAAGTTGGGCAATAGTAGCTACTGAGAATGACTGTTTTATGTTTAGCGTTTTACTAATTTTTGTTTCATCTTCTTTATAGACAGCGTTTGATGTTGGCTTTTTGCCTTCTATGAAAAGTTCTAATTACTTGCAAAATAAAAGGAAAGAAGGGTTGGAAAATGAATTATGCACCAATTACGACGTTGGAGGAGACTTGCATTATTTTCATTGTAACATTAATGTGCTGCAATCAGTGTTAAGATCCATCAGGTTGCAAGACATGATCAACTACCCTTGACTTGCCTCTTTGATGTTGCTGATAGAAAGTTTTGGATTTTCACACTAATTACCTGAAAAGAAAATCTTAATGTTCTGCCAAACTCATTCTTGTGAATGTATTTGATATCCACTTTTAAGAGCTTTCAGATGAGCCCTCAAGATAGAAAAATGGTAAATTAGGATTGTTAGAACCTATACAGGTGTCACAGCCTCTAAATTCTGATTACTCTCGAAAGCTTTCTCATCCCTGCTTTTGACACGATTCTCTGGACTCTTTACCAATAGATGACTGTTTGCATTTTGTGTCAAACTTGCAGGAGCTATGAGATATTAATGCAAATCATTCATCGGAAGCTGCATTATTATCAAGAACAAAACCTGGTCAGTGTATGAATGCTGCAGTTCAATACTACATTTTTGAGCTCGTTTAAGTTGAATGTTTTTCCGTCTATGTGTGATTACACGTCCATTTTCTCCGTGGACCCGTTTATACATATGGTAGCAAAATATGACACTTTGTAGAGAAATAATGAAGTGACTGTGCTACTCTCTACCTACTCTAGAAGGGTGCATGCATCTCACAAAAATTCTTCAGCATGCTGTGAAAAGCTGTTATTATGTGAGTCAAATCCAGTACCTATGTGCTTGTACATACCATAAACATAAATGTATGATCGATGATTGGCTGAATTTAATTTTGAATGATGTGATCACACCGATGATATCTGTGGACGTTAAATTGACATTGTTTTTCTGGACCTGACTGCAAGATTAAGATAAATTAGGATAAAAAGTGATACTATTAAAATTGGAGTCTGGACTTATCTGTAAAATAGTGATCAATTTTTGCCCATAAATGCAATTTTTAAACTTTATCCACGTTTTCTAACCCAAAATCTGGGAATAACCATGCAGTACTCGGATTCAAATGATCCAGGTCCGGGTAGCCCAAGCCCGGACCCTGTCCCGGATTTTTCGACATTTTTAATTACATTTTGCATAAATGAATATGTTTTTGCACCCATTCACTTTACGAGATAATCTTTAGTGATTAAGAACTTTGTCTTTTATTCATTCACTGCTTGTCTCGTGCACATAAATACTATCAGGATTAATTGAGTATACACCTGAAAATGAGTGAATTGAAAATGAACAATAATCTAAGAGCACTTGAGATTTTCTACACCATTTACGTATACGCAGGAAGCACGATCCTGGGCGATTTTTTTTATGAACTCCCAAGTTAATAGTGTCCCATAAGTTAATCAACCTTGTGTGTGTAGCATTAGATGAGGACAGGTTATGCGTGGACAAAATTATTATATTAAAAGGATTATGATATGTTATATTCCTAGGTTGTTTTGTTTACATGTGATTTGCCTATGAATTAGGTATTGTGATGTTGTTTTCTTAACACAGAGCCGCCCAAGGTTCGCACATTAGGAGAAGAATAATGATATTTTTCACCTAGTGTTGGAATGATAACGCAGCAGGCACATTGTTTCAGTGTAGTGATGATCGAGAAATCTATAATAATTAATATAGCATAGAATGGCATGAATCCCCATCACACTTGTTCGCAAAAATTATTATTTGTTTTAAGTTTAACAAACCAATTACTTACTCAGATATTTTTCCTGTCAGCTGTGTGTGTCCGTGGTTTCTGTCAGGATTTGCACTAATATTATAATGCGGCATGATGCGGCGGTAATCAACATTAACAATATAATTGAAAAAATATTTGACTTTCGACCTTAATCAAGGGATTAGAAAGAAAAATAATTCAAGCCTTTCACTTGCTTCCACGAAGTTACTGGGCCAACCGAGACTTCACTTATTGGGATCTGATTCATCCGACAAAGTTGGGTATTATTTTGTTACCACTATCTTTAAGTATTATTATTATTATTATTATTATAAATTATTAATATTATAATCAGAAGACTAGTTGTAAATTCAAATTCATTTGCCGGTACTTATTAATTTGTTGAAGAAGATATGGTAACAAAGAGATAGGCGGGAGTGATGGTGATTTGAGAGGCCAAAGAATTGCCTGCTGATATATCTTCATTTGCACAAGCAGGCAAATGCAAAACTAGTTGCGAACAAGCAGCCAACAAACACGGCATTGAAGATTGTTTGTAGTCTTGGACTTGGACTTGTCGTAAAAGTTGGTGATATTAACAAGACATCCAAACAACATGCCTTTGCAAAAGAGTAACTCATTTTCTCTGTTTCATTTGTTTAATTTGATGACTTAGTTAACCAGTTTGAAATCTTTCATAGTGAGGTCACTACTTAGAAAATGCAATGAAAAATTTATGGGACGATCCTTAAAAGATATTGTACTCTACAATATGAGAGTATTATTCAATAGTCGGATTTTATTCAATATTATTACCTTTATATTTAACAATTTCCAGATTATGGGGTACGATATCCTTGAAAATATCGTAGTTAGAATTTAAATTTAGGACAGTGGAACATTGGAACCGAAAACATTGTCAAAAAAAAAACATACATGATTTTAGATGAGACAAAAAAAAAAATAGTTGGATTAGAAATGAATTTGCACCAAGTTGGTAAAGAAAGGGTGTTTTTCTTATCACCTTTCATCGTCTCAACTCCTTGCGCTCTCCTAAATTCAGGCGCTGCACATGTTTTAGTGACCCAAAACCAACGACAGCCAGTCAACTAGTTAGAAAATGATTCAAGATATTTGTTTCCTCTTTGACAAAATGGTCCGAGTATTGAAAGCACTCACCGACTTGATGCATGTTGTCTTTGCTTTTGTACCTTGCATTGTCCGGACTCCGTGGCCTGAACCCCACTACTCAACAGCAAAATCATTTTGCTCGTTTGCTTTTTACACTATCTCTTTGCTTCATCGAAAAGCCAATTATAAAGAAAATCTCTGCCTCAATGCCTTTGCCAACTTGAATTCCTCTTTGCCATACAAATCTTAAATCCATCGGGTCCCTCGTTTCGGTTTCAATTTTTTTTCCTTCCTTTTTATTTGAATCACTTACTTTGTCTGTATGTATACTCGGTGCCCTTTTGGACGGCCTAACGTACAAATCCAATGCCGTAGAAGTATTACTTTTAGCCTTTTGTACCAATGAGAAGCTACCAATAAAATGAAATATAAATCTTTTGAGAGGTTGTGGAAACTCGAAATTGCAATGTGGGACACGGACACCCTTTCAAATAGGTGCATAACTTATTAGGATAGGGCTTATAATTTATCATCTCATTCAAACCTATTGATGAAAAATCTTTTTGAGAGGTTGTAGGAGATCAAAAATACAATGTGGGACACCTTTCAAGTGCGTTCATAATTTATTAGATTCAAGACTTCGTAGCATTTCATTTCAAAACTCTTGAATAAATATAGAATGTGTTTGATATTGAGGTTGGACATCTGGAGCTTAAAAACTACAACAGTAAAGTGTTTGGTAAACACTATCTGCTGTAGCTTAAAAGTTAGGTTGATATAATTTTTTACTTGTATAATGGAGAATATATTATACTTTTAATAATTTTATCAAAATTATTATTTAAAATTTATATTAACTACATATTATTAACTTTTATTTCATAATTACAATTTTTTTTCTATAACAGCTATAACTTAAAACATAATGCTCAAAATACCTCTTTTCATAGGCCCAAGGATAATTCTGTGACATAATCTCTGGAAGAGTTTAGAGCAATGCAAAATATTATTTTTGTTTCTACATAAATTAATCTCTCAATCTGAATGTGAGTTAGGGTTTCCACGGGTTCAGTTCAAGAAATTTGGATGTGTTTGATATAATGCTCAAAATACCTCTTTTCATTTTATATTTTCATGACCTTCAATCATTAAGTTAAGTTAAATTACACATATTTTAAATTATAATTTAAAATCAAACTTATGTATAAAATCATAATCCTAGCTTAATATTACTTTATAATGGCAAAATTCGTAATTATGTATGAAAAATTAGGCAAACAGTATAATAATTCACACAGTCAGTCGCACTCTTGTACGACACTATCTCCAACCAAATACCTGATCCCAACTGTCAACTGTACGGAGTCCACGTCTCCACTTATTCTCTCCTTTGAGTCTTCGAGAACACTTTAAACTAAAAAAGGGTAAAACCGTAGTTTAAATTAATCTCAGATCCAACGGCCCCTGATTTGCAGAATCTATATCCGTTAGATCCCACGCTCGAATATTCCTAGAAACATTCCTTAAACCATCCCTCTCTAGCCTCTATTAAAACCCTCCTGCGCTCTCTCCTTATATTAAGCAAAACCCACCAAACAAAAACCAGAACCAAACGAAAACAGAGAAAAACAAATCACCAAAAAAAAAAAAAAAAAGACGCTCTCATGACTGAAGCCCTGAACAGAGAATACCAAGTCTGCGAAGAGATCGGCCGGGGACGATTCGGCACCGTTTTCAGGTGCACCTCACGGATCTCCGGCGAGTCCTTCGCCGTGAAATCCATCGACAAGCGTTTAATCTCCGGCGACTCCCTCGACTCCCAATGCATCCTCACGGAGCCTAAAATCCTCCAACTCCTCACTCCTCACCACAACATCGTCCAAATCTTCGCCGTTTACGAGGACCAGTTCCACCTCCACATTGTGCTGGAGCTCTGCGACTCGCAGGATCTGTACCACCGGATCATCGACAAAGGCGTCTTCTCTGAATCGGAGTCGAAGCCGATCGTGAAGCAGCTGGTTCAGGCGATTTCTCACATGCACAAGGCCGGCGTCGTCCACCGCGATCTGAAACCGGACAACATCCTATTCTCGTCGGAGGACACCGTGAAGATATCGGACTTCGGATCGGCGGACATCGTCGGAGGGGGCGAGGTGGTGGCGATGAGAGGAGTGGTCGGGACGCCGTATTACGTGGCGCCGGAGGTCCTGGCGGGGATGGAGTATAACGAGAAGGTGGATGTCTGGAGCTGCGGCGTTATTCTGTACGTAATGTTAGCGGGATTTCCGCCGTTTTACGGGGAGTCCGTTACGGACATATTCGACGCCGTTTTGAGAGGGAATCTCAGGTTCCCGACTCGCGCGTTTCACTCCGTTTCGCCCCTGGCCAAGGATTTGCTCCGAAGGATGCTCTCCAAAGATGTCTCCAGAAGATTCTCGGCCGACCAAGTTCTCAGTAAGTAAACATAATTAATTTAATTCATTTTATTTTATTTCACCATTTCTTTTTCATACACAATTTATTTTTTCCCAAAATTACTTGAGATAATCGTGTTGATTCTGTTTCTGTTGTGCAGGACATCAATGGATGCAGTGAATGAAGCTATCGTCGAGGAGGAATCATTATTAATTAATTATATGTTTTGAGTTGTAAAGATGGTGATGAATGTTAGCGTGTACATATAGAGAGAGATGCACAGAGTTTTCCTGCTTTGAGTGAAGTGAGCGCGAGTGTTTTTGTAAAGCTCAGTATAGAGAGGAGAGTAGTGCTTCTTCTTTTTCTTTTTCTTTTTTTTTTTCCTTCTTTTTCCGAGTGTGGTTTCGTGTACGGTATGGATGATATGCTATCTACTGTATGATATGATAAGATGAGAGAAAATTTATAGGTATTAAAATTCGGAGTTCCGATAGTGTTATCATTACTCATGTTTTGCTTATCTTTGAAGATATATATGGTTATATTTTAATTTAATTATTAATGTTTGATAATGAGAATCTCTGGCGCTTTCCTTGTTTGTCTTGAAATAATTTCGCGGATCATCACGACTATTTGCTTCCTTGACGTGGACCCCGATCAATCACTCAATCAGGGCTCGGAGACCGGGGCACAGTTAGCTGTATTTGTTTGGGTTATTGACTTATGAAGGCTGCACTGTTCTCTCCCAAGCGTCTTTGACTGACAGTGGCCCGCGATCCTTCGCTGATTCGACACGTTGTGTTCTCCTTTTCCTTTTCGGAATGAGTAAGCTAACATTATGTGTTGCGCTGGCTATCTTCAGGATTCGAAACGATTCTCCGTACTTTTCCGTATTTATCACACAATAGTATTCCCGACTTTTCAATATAAAATAAGCTAAAACTGAAAAGCAAAAAAAAATTGTGGGCGGTTCTTTTTTCGACTAAATAAATCCATAAATAATTGTGCACGCATAATATAATTTAAGAACCTAAGACAACAATAATTGAGCAAAGTTAGATGAGTCGGAATTCAAACTCTCAATACTCATTGCAGTGGAAATTAATTATATAAAAGAATTTCAACCATTTTAAGGATTTATTGGGGGTCTACAATGAGTGCATTTGAAATTGAGATTAACCCGTTGTAATTTTTAAGATAAAATATTAAAATATTTAATAAATATTAATTATTGTAACTTAAAAATTATGTTAATATGATTTTTTACTTGTATAATATGATTTTTTATTTTGTGTAATAAAAAAAATTATTATATGTTTAATAATTTTAACAAAATTATTATTCAAAATTTACATTTACTATATATTATTAATTTTTATTTCATAGTTATATTTTTTTTTTCTACAACAGTTGTATCTTAAAAGTTACAATACTTTAATATCAAACAAGATCTAAAGTATTTTATCAATCCAGCATGACACAAATAGTATTACCAACATATTTGAAGACTCGTGTTCTAATTCCAACATGGACTGTGAATTGTGAAAGAGATCAGATTTTGTCATAATTTCAATACATTTTTTGGGTAATTCAAAAGGACTAGTTAGTGTTAATTTCCGTCCTAAAATGATAAAAGATGGCAATTGGAGTAGTTGGGTTGTATAATGACGAATCTTAAGTAAATTACGTTTATGTCAGCCAACACAGATTCGAGTCATACAATAAATATTTGGACTCAGCTAAGTTGCTACTTCTGCAAGTCACAGCTGAGTCCTTTTATGGCCTTGCATCAGCTTAAGTCCCAGCAGCTTTTCCTCTCCCCTGCAACAGCGTCTGAGCTTCCCATTTGCTATGCTACATACAGAATTTGTAACATAGTAAGCTCCGTAATATTTATTAGCAGTATCAATTTTTTTTTTTTTTCAAACCAATCGTTATTTTTAATTTTTTTTATGTTAAATTATGTCGAATAATTGTGTCAAGACTTAAATTCCCACCCGTAATCTCGGTCCAGCATGGCCATCTAATTCTTCTAGGAGTGATTAGGATCAGTTCATTATCCTTGACTAGCGACTGCTGACGGAATCTGGTTTATGGAATCTAGTTTATGTTTGCCAAAAAAGATAATAATTAGTAAATAAACCAATCGTCTCAATTATGTAACACATACGTGGCAGATTCCATCCAATTTAATAATTGATCAAATCGCCAAATCAAACATAAATTTATTGCTTAAGGTTTTGTTTGGTACTGAGATAATATAATTTTTAGGGAGCTGTTACCTTACATGTAACGTAAGGTATAATCTCTCATAAATTTGGATGTGGATTCTATTTGGGTTCACCAACCTTGTGAGAGGTTGTACTTTACGTTACATGTAAGATAACAAAAACTTAATTTTTAACTCATAATTATCATTAAAAAAGAAACGATAATTATAAAATAAATATTGATAGTATGTATATATATGTGTGTGATTTTTTAATATTAGTTTTAATAAAATAATTAAAATATTATAAATTTTTTTTTATCAGGTGAGTGTTGAATCAATTCAATTTAATTTTTAAATTATGATTGTTAGTGTTTATCAATAACTTTTTAAATTAAAACTGTCAACTTCAATAACAAATAACCCCTAAATTTGGGTGAGTTGAGTCATGAGAGTGTGAGGGTCACTATCCCAAAATCATGGAGTCTTTAATAAATAAACAATCAGGCGACGCAGCTGGGTCACCTCTAATTTGCTTGAAATGTACGTGCCGTGGTCACTTGGTCTTCCTTACGTGTTACAAAATTAAGACACTTACACAATGAAATTGAAAGAAAGTGGAATCCTGGGGAATTCTATTTTTTAAAGTGTCATTATTTCTTTAAAGAAAAATTGAGCTGTGGGTCATGCATGCATTCTAAATTATTTGAAAACGTTTTTAATTTAATCAATCTTAACAAAATAATATAAAACTAAGTGAAGAAATTGTTTGATTATCTGGCATTACTTTGAAGATAATTAAATAGATAACTCTTGAGGCTTGGGGGTGTGACAATTGTGATGTTAGACAATCAATGTAATGTCATTATTGTGGTAATTGGGACGTTGATTTGATTTATTTTTTTTTGTTATTAAACCATCAAGAACAACAATTTCTAATAGTCATTTGTTTTTCAGTTTATAACTTTTTAAATTTCAGACTAAAAAAATCATCATAATACATGAAAATTAAAAATAATAGTGATATATTTATAAATAATTTTATACAAATAATATTATACAGACTGGTGTGGCATATTATCATTCAGTTAAATAAAAAAAAAGTATAACCCACTTGTTGTTTGATGAAACTAAATAATTTATTAGTTTACTCTTTATTTCGATATTAGTCATGAGAGTTAAACAGACAACAGGAAGATCATACTCATTTTCCCTTCGGTTGAATTAAAATTATGGTCGAACCAACGTAATAAAAACCATAACCAAAATAAACTTATAGTATGATTATGGCATGAATCTTGACTCGAATTAAGTAAACACCTAATAATAATATGTAAATAATATTTTTTTTTTCTTTTCTAAGAAGTCATAAACCCAATTCAAGTTTCAAATTGGCAATGTAACTATGTGTACATCAAAGATCTTAGATCAGGAGTATAGCCAAATGGCATTAATTAAGCCCAACCACAAATTTTATCCATCATGTGGCTCAACTCTCAAAACAATGACAAAGTCCAAAAGACTTAGCTTTCATTTTTTTAGTTTATAAATCCAAAAACGACATCGTGAAATTACGTAGACCACAATGCAAAATAGAATGCTTACGTCCAAACATTTCTTATCAAGTGCAAAAAGCTTTCATGCTATCTATTTCCCTTTCAACTCCCCTTTTTCTGGAATTTGATTATTAATCATAAAGATCAGGATACGTGAAGCTTTAAATTTGGTTAATCATATAGCTCCAGGCACTGCAATAATGTAATTGGCAGATACACATGTGCGGACGTGCCCGTACCTATCATCTATGAACCCCAAAAGAGATTTTAAGTTAGGGTTAGAATGGCAGCAAAAGGCACGTTAAAGCAGCCCACGTGGTGTCAAGTGTGAGGGATATTAGGGTTCCTCTAGGCACTTTGTTGCTTTCTTGTTTGTGGGGCATTGTGGAACAATTTTGGGGCCAATATTTGAGGTCCCCATACGTGTTGGGTTTGGTTAATTGGTTCGATCAATGCCATTCGAAGATGTGATGTGTTAACCACCTTTTTGCAATTTTGAATGGATCATATATGCATCTTATCTTATAACACATGATAATCACCTATAAAGAGTAAATATAATTTTATACTCAATCTGATAGATGCATGTAGTTCTATCTGAAAAGCTTATTCGATGAAAGTTATATGTACAGTTTGAAGGGTGATCTTTTGCATATTTTAAGATCCATCCAACAACATGGTGGGTTAGCAAGTTGAAATAATAAATGATTTTATTCATTTAGTATATTTTTTAAGTTACCGTGAAGTCGTATTTCCACTGTGAAATAAAAAAGTTAAATTTGTCTTTTCTTAACATGACTTTTAAATATTAATTTTTACAAAATTAATTTATGTGTTATAAATTTTTTTAATTGGATAAAATCCCTCTAGACTTTTAAGTGTTAGCTGTCTTTAGCTCTCTAACCACAATATCGAACAAATCTTATGATATTTTGGTTGATATTTAAGTTGGATAATTGGTTAACTACTTTCTCTTTCATTTTATCAATGTTTTTAAATATGCAACGTGAATGAAAACTAGAACTCTTTACAATCCCATTACTTCTTAGTTCCATTGCAAGAGAATTTCAACTTGCATGTACTAATTAATCTTTTGCACCGTCCCAAAATACATCTTACTGGTTGAATCAACCGTCACACTTGTGTATAGATGCTTGCCTGCTTCAAACCATACATGAGTTTTAGGCCTAAAACCAAAAGCATTTATAAAAAAATCCAGACAAAAGGCAAGAGAACTTTTCATTATGTTTAAATGTACTCCATAAGCCCATACGAGTCCATACTGATAAACAAGTGCCCAGTCCGCCAATGAAATCCGAGGCCCAAAGGAAATAAGGCTTTTGAATGAACACCATTAAGTTATTAAAGAAATAATTTTTTTAATGTTTTCTTAAAGAAGTAGGTTTTGGACTTTTTTTTTTTGAGGAGAAGTAGGTTTTGGACTTTACTTGTCATACATGATTCAAACTCGGAAGACTAATCAAATGAACTTCCTTAAAAACAACCTAAAGAAATACTAATGTCACCCACCATTGACATTTGCTTCACTATCTTCTTACAAACAAATTGGTTTAAAATTAGGAATTCAGCTCTCACAATGGATAATAAAATAATAGTGATAGAGATATATAAACGCATATAAAAATTATACTTATAGTAGCTTATATGTCAACATTGTATTATTATTATTATATAAGAGTTTGTATAATATAATGCTGGGGACATAAGTTAATGTGATCAATAGTGAATCCAAAACAATAGTTTATTGGGAGCTAAATTATATAATGACAAGATGTATATATATATATATATATATGCCAATTCAGGATTTTAAAGTGCGAGAAAGTCGGAAAAACTTTAAAACCCTACTGTTTTAAAGTGTTAATTTCATTAAAATCGTACGGGTTTAAAATTTTCACAAACTCACACACATCTCCAAAAGCATTGAAGAGGCAAAAGACTAGTTAGATCTATTTTCATCCAATCAATTTTTGGATTAAAATCCAACAAATACAATGCCATCAAGCAACAACAACTTCTTTTCCAAGCAATTTTCCAGGAAATTTCTCGACGACAATTACACATGACCAACTCTTTAATTTTCCTCCATTTATGTCAAGAAGAAAGAGTTGGTCATGTGAGGCAGTACAATCAAGTTGAGCAGTCTTTCATCAAGTAGAAACCCTAGTTACTATCGCTTTGATGACATTTTTGTATTCGACGGAATTGTCCTTGTATTTGCAATCAATTTATTCAAACAAAATATCCAGATTCGTAGCAAATATATATTGACGTTGGCGGCAAGTCCAAAATCAAGAGGGTCCCCTCAGTTTTAACATCACATAGGGAAAATTTATGGAAATAACTTCAAATTAGGGTTAATTTGTAAAATTTCATTGAATTTTGATACTTCAAAAATAAAATGTTTGGAAGTAGGGGACTGCTACCTTACAGTTTTTGTAAGGTTCGTCCACTTAAAAATAAGTGAAATAGAGGTGGATGTAGGTGACCACACTCTATTTTTATTAAAAGGGTTACCTTACAGAAATTGTAAGATAGGAAATTTTAAGAAAGTAAATTGAAAATTTTTATAAATTAGTCCTACTATTAGCTTTTTTTTTTTTAAATCAGCATACAAAAGGGTACTATGTATCATCAATATGACTGTCCTGAACAAAAAAGTTACTTAGAGCATCTCCAAACGACTCTTTAAATAAGAATCTACTTCTTATTTGAAGAGCCATATCAATATTAAACACTCCAAAAGACACGTTAATTTAGATTCTTATAATAAGATTTGTTTCTCACTCTTCAATATTGTCGAGTGAGTTTCTCCCTCTTCTATTAATATTTTATTATTATTTATTAAAAAAATAAGACTGTAATAATTATTATTTATGTTTCTTTTAAAAAATATAATAACAATTCAATTTGATAGTGGGAAATATTTGATTAAAATAATATTAATTTATTCTTATTTGGTGAGTTTTTTGGAGGGGATTATATTTTTTTATACACTTATTTGCCACATCAGTAAGCAAATTGAAATTTGAAGAGTAAAATTTAAAGACCCTTTTAGAGATGCTCTTAGAGGAATGAACCAAACATAAAAGTCCTTATAACTCGTCCATCACACATCAATTAATGGACCCATTTAATCTCCATTTAATTTGATGACCTTATGATTTATATACATTGTAATTCAATTAAACACACATGCGACGTCCAAGAACAGTTGCAAAAAGAGGCAAGAAAGATCACAAATAACATGCAACCAAAATACTCCCTTATTCTTCGATTGCAATATGAAAAGTTTAAGGCAGCCTCGTAAGTACAACTTAGAACAAAGCCAAGCACTAAAAGCTTTTTATAGTGCTGTAAAAAGTAAATGCTAAAACAGGAAACATAAATATTACTACCAAGCTATGCAAAGGCCTAATTTTAAACTGGAACTGTTGCTGTTGTCCCTTTCTCTTCCTCAGCTTCACCTGACATTTCTTCCAATGATTTTCCCTTTGATTCCGGTACCAAGAACGTAAACAACATGCCTAAGAAGTTGGCTCCACCGAGAATTAGGAGTGCTTTTTTCACCCCACTTGTGTCTGCTAAGTACAAGAACCCGAATGCACCCACAATGGCCCCCGCTTTGCCAGATGCAGCTGATATGCCATGGCAAGTTGACCTTAGCCTCGCCGGGAAAATCTCAGCCGGAACAACAAATGTGGTGGTATTGGGGCCAAAGTTGGAGAAGAAGAAGGTCAGTGAGTAGAGCACAACAAACCCAATTCGGTGATCCGGCAAAGTCCAGTGATGATAAGGAATGGCTAATGCAAACATGAAGACTGTCATGAAGAAGAAACCCATCAATTGAATGGCAAATCTTCCTATCTTGTCGATTAATGCCACAGTAAACCAGTATCCAGGCACAGTGCTGCAAAGAGCAATGAGCGTTTGTGCCCTAGCAATTTTGTATACTTCTTCAATTGCATTCATGGTTTTGGCCTTAGGAATCCAACCAATGGCAGTGAAAATGTCCTTTTGGAATAGGTTCTGACTGTAGTATGCAACGTCCAACAAAAACCAGGTGACTGTGGTTCCAATCAAGTGAAGTCCATGGCGGCGAACAAACTTTGCGCTAAACAAACCAAAGTCATTCTTGCCTTTTTCCTGCTCAACTTTCTCCTGCTCTGCTTCCAATTCAACCTGAAGCACTTTTGACATATCAGCAGCAGCTTGCTTAGCATTCTTGGCAACCAAGGCAGTGTACCGTGCAGTCTCGGGCATCTTCATACGCCAGTAGTAAGTCAGCAAAGCTGGAATTGCACCAAACATAAGGATTATACGCCAAATGAAATCAGCTTCCGGGACAGTTGATGCAGCTGGATTCGCTGAATAGATTGGGGCAGGGAAATTGGCCTTAAACGCCGCAGAAACTATAATCGCAACCATGCCGCCAGACAAAATCCCAAACCCTTGCATAGCAAAAACAGCAGCAATGAAGGCACCACGAGTCTTCTTGTTGGCATACTCGGACATGATTGTAGCAGAAAGTGGATAGTCACCACCAATGCCGAAGCCTAGCCAGAAGCGAAAGAAACAGAGTGTAATCATAACAGCTTTGGGTTCTTTGCCAAAAGAAAGGCCAGAGGCAAGTGAGCAAATGACCATCATCATAAGGGTCATGCCATAGACGCGTTTTCGGCCCATTTTGTCACCAAGCCAGCCAAAGAATAGCTGGCCTGCGAGGGTGCCACAGAGTGCAACACCATTAACAGCCGAAGCCACATTATCAGGGAGAGTGCCAGGGGAATCAGAACCTTCCTTGTAGTAGTAAATGCGACCGAGCAATTTGGTGACAAGGGATATGCAAAAGAGGTCATATGCATCAGTGAAAAATCCCATGCCAGCAATCACAATGGCTGTGAAATGGTACCATTGCGTCTTAGCAACATCAAGTGCATTGAGCACTTGCAGTTGATCCTTGGCCATCAGTAGCTCTTGTCACAAGCTTTGGCACTGAGCTTGATTGTTTCCCTGAAAAACAACTATTTTACAATTAAAAGAAACACATGATTTGTGATTGTTATGCTGCAACAAACAAAATTAAGAAAAAGAATAAAATAAAAGAACAGGCCAAAAGAGAAGGAAGACAAAAAAGAGGGCCAGGCTTTTCCACAAACATACGAACTCATTAAAGAGTCCAAGTGAGGACCATTAAGTCATTGACTATGTGGTCGGTGACAATGATAAGATAGGGTTTAAGCAAGTCATGGGTCAATAAAGTGTTATTAAAATAATAATAATAATAATCCAATAAAGTGTTGATAACCCAATTATTTACAGTCCCTCCACTCTCTCTCAATTAGCAACAAAAATTTCAGCAGTGTAAGCGTGTAACAGTTTAAGTTTCATTGGAAATAACCGGAAAAAAAAAAATTTCAGAGGAATTAATTTGATCAGGGCTCTAAACAACTCTAAATACCTGAACTTGGAATAGCAGGGGAAGCAATCACAGAGGTTAATCCCAAGCTTTTAATAACACATAGCTAAAATCACAATATAATGCTTTAACACGAGGCAAAGAAAGGGTTTTCTGTGTAACAAAAGTCTCAAATTTTAGAACTAAAAATACACCAAATATTTGGTATAAGAATTGGCACATAGAAAAGCCGGATGTGCTCAAAATTTATTAACAGTTCTTCTCCAAAAACAATCTCTCATTTCAAAGCCTTGCATGCAAAACTGCAAAGAGAACTTCAACTTTGATCTCTTTCATCGAGCTTCAATAAATAAAGATAAAAAAAAAAAAACACTAAACGCCCGTATTCAAGATTATATTTTTTAACATAATAATCATTGAAAAGAAAAAAAAAATCCCCAAAAAAAGGGAGCAGAGAGAGCAGAAACTGCAAATAAACTGACCTCAACGGGAACAAAGATGAGTAAGAGAGACCAAACACGTGTGCATAAAAGGGGCACAAAACGTAACGTTTTGTAATAGAACTAAAGATCTCTTTTAATAAAAACAAAAGAGATAGAGTTCTGATCAAACTGTGAAAACAAGAGTAGTGAAATGAAGGCACTTCGGCTCCCTATTTATTGGCAACGGGCCCGTTGTCTCGCTGCCACACTGGAGAAAAATTTAGTTAAGACTCTACTAATAATATCGTCTAATTAAATTATACCACGTTTATTAATAATGTATTATCTAAAATACTATTGGATGAATGTACAAATCTTTAAAATACATCTGCCGCACTTAAAACTTTCTTATTTAGAATATTCTTTGTAATTTCAGTTAAATACTTCTCACTTCTGTTATGTAATATGTACGTGTCATTCTCTTAATCAGTCAAGTTATTTATGTAGCTGCTACAATTTCGTTGGGTATCTTAAATAAGATCTTAAATTTCATTTTTTTCTTTATGGTAGATTTTTACTTAAAACGGGTTTCCTTGCTTATCTGGTTCACCGTTTGTTGTTCTTTTTTTTTTTTTAATTTGTTTTGGAATTCAACATTAATGATCTTTTTGCACGATTAATTAGGTTGTAATTTGACGAATATTCCCTTTTTGTTTTGGATTATTCCTAATCTTTGAATTACTGTTTATTAATTCTTTTGCCAATAAGTAGAAAATAAAAAACAATATTATAATTATCCCATTTCGAGTCGCCGCGAAAATTGCACCGCCACGATTCAATAAGCTAATGCATTACAATTGAATTTTTAACTAATGAATTATGTTTATTTAGGACTCAAGTGTACGTTAATTTTGGTGGGATTGCTGTACATTCATAATGTTATTTTCCATTTAAATTAACTAAAATTCATTATAGAAATTGGAAAGAGGGTTTAACCGTTAATTTTTAAAATAATAAAGGTCTAATTGGACAAACCTTATAAATTTAAATGTCTATTTAAATAATAATAATAATAATAATAATAATAATAGAGCGTGTTACGTTATATTATTACGTAAGGTATATAACTGTCTTATAATCATTTGATAAAAATTTAAAAGTTATAAAAAAAAAGATTATATTACTTTATATTTTTATAGCCATTCGATTTTTATCGAACGATTGTAGAATAATTGTGTAGTTTACATTATTATGTAAGTAACAAGTGCCTAAAAATAAATAACAGAAACGGTGAGTTCGGTGGTGGGATGAAGGTATAAAATCATAAATGTTAATTCGATTTGATTTTATTTTGAAGGCCAAGTCAACAAGTCAGCCGATATGTCAAAAATTGAAAATATCTTTGTACTTTATTTATTAGCCACCGATATGTCATAAATGTTAATTCGATTTGATTTTATTTTGAAGGCCAAGTCAACAAGTCAGCCGATATGTCAAAAATTGAAAATATCTTTGTACTTTATTTATTAGCCACCGAATCGATGTTATCATATGACAACAATTAAAAGGACTGTCACATGAAAGAGGGGTAGACTTTGCTTTTAAGATTACAATTAATTTCCTTATCACACATATTAATAGAAACAATGACCATAACCATAGAGCTTTAGGGTAGAGCTGGTAAAATTTGAGAAGATATGATTACTCGATATGAATATAATATAAATAAATAAATATAAGTTATTAGATTTAACATGATTATTAAGTGAGTGGGGTCTGAATCGATATGATTTTTTTTATGTCGGGTTAGAGTTAAAGTTTTTGACCTATTTACTCGATCAATAACATGATTATATTTTTTATTCTAAATTAATTTGTAAGTTCTTGTTATCAAAACTCAAATATTAGACACAATTCTCTTTTTTTATTTTTATTTTTTAGAAGGATAAACTTATACACAATGTTTTCGTGTTAGGTTAGGATTTCAACATTTTGACACGATTATTAAATATGTCATGTTTGAATTGACTTAAATTTAACATGATACCAAACTGACATGACACGAGTACGATAACCCATTTTACCAGTTCTAGTTAAGAATATCATACCATGAGTTTTGAGTAAAATTTACTATTGTATTATCTTTCTTATTATTAACTATTTTATTTACTACCAATCACATATGCATTTCCCAAATCAAAAAGTCCAATAAAGCATCTACTTAAAAAATTAACTTTTAATTATAAAATTTTTCAATCCAAAAAAAAAACATAAATATGGATTTAAAATTCAGAATCGTAGAATTTCATAAAATCTGATTTTTTTATTATCAAACTTTTATAATTTATGAAATTATTATTAAACCATTTAACGAACGAATGACACATTATTTTAAAGGAAGTCTCCTGAAAAAATTATATTCCCATCAACCTTTATCACTAATTATAAATTTGTGTTTGAAACGTTTAGATGGAAGAGAATCCTAAACCACGTGTATAAATTCTGTGTCCTCATCAATCGTTCGAAATTCTAACCTTAGGCCAGTTTTCACTAGTGTTTTTTTTTTTTTTTTTGGTCTTTTGCCCTTTCAGATTACCACAATCTTTAACACATGTAGATTCAGCCGTTACATTAGAAGTACAAATGATAAGTTCTTTTGCCGAATTTCTTAAAAGCAGATGTGTGTCCAGCTAATTTTAATTCGTTGCAAAAGCTAAAAATTCTCCACAAAAATTGTTCTTTGAAGCTTTAAGAAGTTAGACAAGCTCAAAATAATATTTGTCACATCATTTTATTTTCAACTGTCCATTTCAGAAAGTCTGCAAGAATGTGCCTGCCTGCACAATAGTCACATGCTTCATCTCTTTGGCTAATGCCCTTACTGCTCCATGTGCCCAAGCCTAAATCAAAATGTGGGATTGTGGGGCACTCAATTAAACCCAATTTCTAAGGCTGCAATGCAATTACTTTCTAAAGTGTGAAATTTTTATTCAAACCGTCATCATTTGCACTTTCTCTTATTTTATATATATAATCCTTTTCTAATACAAATATTTTTTTTAATATGGACACACTTTTAAACCTTACGATTTAAGAGAGTTAGTTTTTTAAAGTTATTAAACTGAACAAGTTTATAATTCATTCAAACATAAGCTTATTAAACTCATGGTTTAAGGACATATCCGCATTAAAAAAAATATAAGCGCCCGCACTTGAGAATAAATATACACACACTTTATTCAAGTAATGAATTAGTGAGTAGTAATATCTTATTCGGACACAATTAATGATTTAGCAAACGATATTACTAATAAGTATTATTGTCATACAATGCTAGTTCATCTAAAGCTGCGTGCAATAGCATTTATGAAACACTAAAGAATAACATGTGCGTTTAGTCGCTCAATCACTTCATTTACATATGTATGTATGTATGTATGTATACACACACACAAATATTAAAACATATTTTAATGAATCTTTTCTTCTCCACCGTAGTGAGAGGAGAATTCAACAAACGTTGAACCTACTCAAATTCGTAGCAGCAATTTATGATTTTTTTTTTAAATCTTCCACAGCCTTTCTTCTCCACTTAGGCAATATCAATCCGCAATTTAGGGCTATAATTTACATTCCCCACTTGCAAGATTTTCATATCAAGTAGAGGAATAATCACTAGCTCAGTACATTTGCACACCACTTGTCACTCATTAAACCGAGAATGTTTGTAGGCATTACCAAATTCTAATGCCTTTTCTTTTTGCTACTTTGTAGCAAAAGAATAAAAGTTAAGTACAAGTTCATTACCTTCTAGTACTTCTTTCTATATACAGTTAATTCTTTTGTAATATTTCAATGAGTTAGATTCTCGTGGTAGCCTTTGAAGTTGTCAATGGGTTATGGGGGTCTCTGTTACTCAATACTTTGGAACTCTTTAAGAGTATATGGGGGTTTGAATTAACATAATAGTTACGGATCCTTGTCAAAATTTTGACTTGACCTAAGTGAGAGAATGAAACTAAGCTACGGATACTATGTGATATATATGACTCACATGAAATGGATTCGGTTATCCCTATCTCATATTCAAAACGTTGACACGAAAGGCCGAGATTACCCACAATGTGCTATGAACTCATGACTCATTTGGGCTGTGATGATGAAAAGAATAGATTCTTCAAAGGTGTAATTGCTAGCTAAGGCATTGCCTTGAGCCACATATTTTCTCAATTTCCTTATCACATGGAAATTGTAAGTTTGTAACTCA
This sequence comes from Citrus x changshan-huyou, assembly GCA_039657385.1. Classification (NCBI taxonomy): domain Eukaryota; kingdom Viridiplantae; phylum Streptophyta; class Magnoliopsida; order Sapindales; family Rutaceae; genus Citrus; species Citrus x changshan-huyou. Next base: position 5,734,332 of record CM077555.1, on the reverse strand, counting down.
TTTTTAAGACCTGAAGGGAAATCCAATTCAAGCATTTGGGGTTTTAGCAACTGATTTTGTCTTATTTGTAACAGCAATCGATCATACTAAATACATTACATTGTTAAGAAACCCAAAAAGCATACAAACTCTTGGGCAGAATAAATGGACTCTAAAAAGGGAAGTGGTAAAGAAGGGCTGAAAGTCTTAAAAGCTGAGATGAGGTGTAGATTGAAGACTCTGTCCTACAGCAGCCAAAGAAAAAAAATGATTATCTACTATATATCTTTCGGGATTTGCTTACATATTTTCAAATTTTCATATATCACAAGAGAATCTTTCTTTATTGACTTCAAATTATGGGCTTCTAGACGGTTAATTGTGGATGTGAACATGGAGACTTCTTGGAATTTAATTTGGAATTTTGTGACGAATTCAGCGTCTCTTTGCATAGATGAAGGGTGCGCTTGGTTTCTTCTAAAATATAGAGATGGAGAAGTTATATTGTGGTAGCGCAGTTACTCGAAATGCACTTGAAGATATTGAGCCATTTACTTGATCAAATTTGTCAACATTTTAATTTCAAGTCTCAATTTTAAATTTGCCCATTATTTTTTATATTAAAAAAATTCCAAACTCCTATAATTCCAAATACTTTCAGTGTATACTCCATTCATTTGAGAGTACCCAAAACTTTATGAAAGGCTAGCAAAATTTAAGTACCCAAAATTTTATGAAAGGCTAGCAAAATTTACCTACCATCTTGATAGAGTTGAACTTGTGACCTTATCGGTCAACAGGCAACCTAGCTTACCAAGTGGACTCAACTTTTTAGCATAGCTACTCTATATATTGTATTGTTTTGTTGACTATACGTGTCTTATTATGAAAAAAAGACAGGGGAGGCCCGAGGCCATTTAGTCTCTGAGCTACAAGTTTGCTAATGGCTTCCATATATGATACCATAATATGTGGCTTTATTATTCAAACACGAGATCTTCGTTTTTGGATATCTTCGTTTTGATACATGATAGTGAAACTACTCCACTAAAAAATTTAATGAAACTAATATTTAGTCAACTCTTGCACACACACACACACACACACACACACACACAATGTTAAAATGTCCAATCTTTACCTACTAGGTATGACTTGCGGATGCATATATTGCAATCTTTAATTGTGGACCTAAAGTGTGGGCTTCTCTACGCAAGTGGAGTTCACCCTTGTCCGGTTATGAATGACCTCTACTCTTCAATCCAAGCTCATGATGTTCAGACTTCAATTCTGGTGGCTCCACGGAGGCATGAGCCTGCTGGCTTCTTTGTCAGGACTCAGTGAGAGCAGAATTTAATTACTTTGCAGGACCAAGAAAATGAAGTCAATGAAATTAATTCAATTTGATATCATCTGAAATGCCTTTTCTTTTTTTTCAATAGGAATTTTGTTTAAAATGTAGAAGACAAATTAAATGGGAATGGGTTGAGAGACAACTTGGCATCATCCCTTACAAGGAGGGTAAGTGCAAATACATGTATGCATACTATTGTTCACTTAAAGAGGGAGATTTAGTTACTCGATCGTGGCATATATATATATATATTATTTCAGTTAGATTCTCAAGATGTGTATCTGTTAATTTTATAGGAGTACATACTCATGCGGCAAAAATCCAATAAATAAAATGCGTACACACTACTATAACCACTCAAAATTTCTCGGAAAGATTTTATAACCATAGCTAACGATGTTTTAGGCTTTTTTTCCTTAGGAAAAAGGAAATATGACACCTTTTGATCGGCTAGAGTACAAATGTTTTCATCACAGTTGACTATTATTTGTTCCGTCCTCTAATGAGAAATGACACAAGTGCAAGAGCCTCCCTTCAAATTTAGGCTCAAGCAAGTCCATGTCAAATTGTCAGTTGGCCAATCCTTATCATCATCCAAGCATGTTGAGTATTGATCACTGCCCTTCAAAAAATTTGATAAAATTATATGTAATTCCTAGGGCCCCTTTATGCAAACAAGGTATGGTCCGCCAGCTCACGCATTTATCATTTTTGAAGCAAAGGATTGTATCAGATGATGGGTGACTTCAATGGTGAAAAGTCAATTGTTTAACACAAGCAGCTAAATTTTATGCTAAAAGCTGTGACTCTTTGCAGTGTGGAGTTTTTGATTTTAGAGATGTTTTCAAAGGGGGGGTTTAGCCGTGTTGGCCCTAAATTATGCAAAGAAATCATGAAACCGGGAGACCTATCTTGGTAGTTGATGATATGAAGTGTAGAAGCTACGTTTTCCTAATATTATTTTGGTGCGTTAGGTATTAAGATAGATAAATGCGGCAAAATGGAAGTGCGTGAGTTATAATTACTAAGGTCTTTAAGTGGAGGTTTCACGATGAGAAATCATAATTGGAAAGTGCAATTTTTTTTTTTTAATATCACAAGAAATTGAAAATAATTATTGGGGATAAATTGACAAACATAAAAGTTTCTTGGCCTAACTAAAGCACCTTTAACAGTATAAATCACTCAAATTTAATGGTAGTGGTCCTAGTGGATGCCTAAATTGGGCTCCTCCTCCATGATACGATAATTATATAATTTCAAAGGGCTAACTCATGCTTAAAAGTTAGCTAAAAAATTTAGTGAAAATTACTTAATTTAAAATTTATTCTTAATTGATCTGATAAATTATCCATAACAATTTCTATCACATGTTGGCTAAGGATGATAATGGGGAGGGGAGGGGACCGACATCTTTGTAGCCATCCCAAATATTTTGTATATGTTTTCATACCCTCCCCATCCCCATTAAAATTGCTTGAGGGGAGGGGATGGAGATTCCAAATAATAATAGTTGATCCCGATGGTCCTTGTTCCCCAATTAATTGATACGTTTTTAGTTTATGAATTTGATTTAAATAAAGTTTGGCAATATATCTTGCATTAATATTAATCCATTACAAAAGTCACACTACAAAATATAAATCATTAGAATAATTATATTTATCAATCTTCATAATCCTATAATAAAAAGAAAAAAGAAAAAAGAAATTACTTTCATTTCAATAATGAAATAAATAAAACTTGATACAAATACTTAAATAAATGAGATGAGAAAGCAATGTGCTACTAGGCTATAATGAGATAAAGACGAATAGGGTACTGGTGCAATACGAATAATTTGGAAAAGATGATTGAGACTATGAGAGAGTGGCTTAGAATTCGATTTGTGGATTGTGTGATTGTGGAGTTATGGGCTTTGGGTAGTGGTTAAGTTTAAATTACATCAAAGTCTTTAAATTAACTAATATTTATATTATTTGCATAAATATTTTGATATTTGTTATTTACACTAATATTTAATATTTTACAATTTAAATTTTATTGTTTGTTCACTAATAATTCCAGAAAAAAAGAAACAAAAATTGAGAAATGGGGAGGGGATGGGGATTCCACCTCATCCCCATCCCTTCCCTGAATAAGAAGTTGCATATGCAATTGTCCCTGCGTCCTCGTTGAGTGAGGAAAATTCCTCAGGATCCTGTCTCATGGAGATTTTTGCCATCTTTAGTGCAACCCTTTTTTTTTTTAGTCCTTGTCACGTGATAAGGAAATATCGGCTCACTTGTGTATAAGTCCAGCTCTGATATCGTATATAAGCCTATGGCTCTATCTCATACTCAAATGCTTAATAATTGATAGTTATCCGAGCCTCTTGTATTTAGCCTAAAATTCATTCTCAACCAACGTGAGATATTGTCCCTAACAATAACCATGTGCATTGTGCGGTATATATAATTCAAGAACAAAATTTTTTTTGTTATAGTTTGGATGGAATGCATCCACTTATTTTTTCTTTAGATAATTGATTGTATTTATTATTTTAAACGTCCAATAATTCAACTATTGGTGTTATCGTTGGACTACCACGCGTTGATAATAGTGCTGAAATGTGTCAACATATGATTTGTCTATTTTTAATTTTTAAAATATAATTAATTTAATTCTTAAATAATCACATATATAATTTATGAAATCAAAATTATTTTTTATCATAATTAATTTGAAAATTTACAAAATATCAAGGGATGTGACTATTTAAACCCATGAAAATACTTTTTGCACCCACTTTTGTATAAATCATTTTATTACTAAAATGTCCAGAAGCAAAATTTCCAAAAAAAAAAAATTAATTTCATCAATCAGACTCACTCTTTGAACCCACCAACAAAGCTCTAGCTCTATTCTCGTATTAAACTTGTCTCTTTATCTTTGAACTGACGTAATTAAAAAGATCATTTTTTTTTTATTGTAGTATTTGTAACACAAGAGACTGAGATAGCAATATTTTCCAGGAGATTTCATTTGTCTTGCATAGAAAAATTTATTACTTTGCATCCGGTGCCACATTTTTCAAGCAAGTACATAGCAGAAGAGCGAGTTACAAAATTAATTAAACTTTCAATTTCTAAAAGATGTCGAGGCTATAGGTTTTTAAAATGGAATCTATAATATAAATTAAAAAATAAAAGAATTATTACAGAAATAAGGAACGGAAACGAAGATGAATTGTATATCTAAAGGAAAAAATAATGTGAAATAATTAAAGTATAAGTAGGATATAATTTTTGGACATTCATGGGTTAATTAAGCAAAATTTTAATAGAGGGTATATTAAGTAAATGGGTGCTAAGAGGAATTTGATGGGTTCAAGTGGCCTCACCCTATATCAAAACAACATTTATTCACAACCAAACACAAAGTACTTTCTTAAATAAGTGATTAAAAAGAAAAATAAAAAGAAAGAACCTATGGAGCATAATTGCTAGGGTGTTCAGAATCCAATCAAATTTGCTCAATTCGTAGAAATTCAACATGCAAAAAACCTATCCATTAATTTGTGGATTGTGTTCAATTGAAATTGAAAAATTTACAATCGTCAGATTGGATATATGAATTTGTTTCTGTAAATCTAAAAAAAAATATATTATAAAATAATAACGAAATATTTTTTTAATATTTGATTGAAAGAATAAAAAAATTATACTTGTGGCACTGTTAGCAAAGTACCATACAAGCTATTATCTACATTCATATTCATATTAATCTAAATTCGAGTGGGTGATCCGATACTATTTTATTGACTTTTCTCTAATGTTGTATGACTTTCATAGCACTAATAATGAGGTTGTTATAGATCTTTAGATTTAAATTTTTTAATCATCACTATTAATTTAATTTAGTAGAATAATTAATATGTAATCTTCAAGTTGCTGATAAAATATTGTTTTATGGATATAATTTTATCTTTTATTAATTGATTCATATTTTCTAAATCACCAACGAAATTAAAAATTAAATATGCAATACTGTTGTGAAAATTTTAATATACTCGCAAGCGCATGAATCTAGAAAAATAGAATAGTGGTAACGAGGTCGATCCCACATGGATTGTTATAAATTGAAAAGTCTAATTTAAATCTAAAATTAATATTAATCCTAACCTAGTTGGGCAAATTGAATTTTTTAAGAAGATTAAACTAATTAAATTAAGAAAACAATTAAAGTAAATGAGAAATCAATAAGACAAAAATTACCAAGATTTCAGAATCCACCACTATTCAATTAGTAATTATCTAAATATTAATTAATCCCCAATTTTAGGGTGACAACTCTAAATCAATTTATGTCATCTAATAAATATAACAATTAAGCCCAATTAAAATTAATCTTGTGTAGGTTCTTTTTCTGCTTAATAGTATGATATCTAAGAATCCCATGTAAACATATTGAATAACAAAGAGTCAAAGTTTTCTTAAGTACTATGTGTAAACAATTTAATGAAAGACACATAATCAAAGATAATCATGTATAAACTTTATAGATCCAAGCATAGATTTAATCAAATATCAATCCTAACAATCAATAATGCATGACAGAATTAATGAAATTTTTTTAATAACATCTAATTAATCATGCGAAATAAAAATCATAATCATTAAAGAACATGTATAGAGAATTAAATAAATAAAAAGATAATTATTTCATTAAATAAGATTTCATCTTTAACCTCAGTATAAAAAAATTAACTAGACATACTTGAAAAATGAGCAACAAAATTAATAAAACCAGCCATGGAAGCCGAACTGCTGCAGCCGCTGCTCTTGTCTTCTCTGCCGAATCCTCCTTTTTTTGTTTCTCTCTTCTGGTGGCTGCTTCTCTAATTCCTTTTAGGAAAAATATCCACCGTCCACATAATTTTATCTATTTTTTTAAAAATATACAAATCTTATTTTTTTTTTGCTGCGCTCCACCTAAAGTAAGGTTTTCTTGCATCCATCCACCTCCGTTTGCACGCTGTTAAAATCTTGCTGATGTCATAGGGATAAATTTGTCATTTGACCCTTCTTCCTACCTCTCGAAATGCTTTGTTTCAGCACAATTAAATTCTTTGTTTCATAATTAACAAAAAAAAAAATCTTTGTTTCACAATCAGTAGCAGAGATCGAAGAAAGTAAATGGCATTGGGATGGGGAATCAATGGCAATAATCGTTCTAATTTGGATAATCATCATGTGTAGCTAGAATTTAATCAATAATCGTTTTAATTTCAAGAATAAACCATGTGGAGATGTCGTTATTTTGTTACAGTGGTTTGGTAGCTTGTTCAAAGTCACCTGGATTCTTCGTTTTCCCTGGAATAGACCTGCGCTTTTATTTTGTTGTGTGTAATAAAGTCAACGTTCTTACCTTTATTTGCAATTAGATTGATATCACCATTTTCTTCACATTACATCACATCATTACCATGCCAAGAAAGAGCAATATCCCCAAAACCGTTTGCAACTCCTCCCAATCACCCTCCTCAAACTCTGACAGCAAGCCCCGCAGCCATTATTATCCACTGCTTTCACTCCACCATAAACATTTCAGTAGCAATCTCCATCGAAACTTCAACAGGCAACACCATTTTCCCAGATTCCCTAGTCCAACAATATCTCCTTTTCCTTTCTTCACTATGCACCCAACCTCTCACCAATCTCCTTCAGTTTCTTTGCCGCCAATAGCTTGATCTCAATCGATGATCGTGCCACCAGCAGCTCGAGCCTGAAGATCGACCATCCATCACCGACCTCCTGCGGCTAGCTACGACTTCTTCAGTTATTAGATTGAGTTTGGGATAAGGTTTCGGCCAGCCACTTTTTTTTTTTTTTTGCATTTATTTAGGGCAAAATTATAATTTTATATTTGGGGTAAAATAATCATTTGATCAATTTTCCGTTAGTTCTCTTAACCGCGTGCAAACAGAGGTGGATGGATGCAAGAAAACCTTACTTTAGGTGGAGCGCAGTCAAAAAATTTAAGATTTATATACTTTAAAAAAAATAAGTAAAATCAGATGAACGTGGATATTTTCCATTAACGCCACCACAAAATCCTCAAATCAAAAGGATTTTCAAACAAGCCAAGCACACCCAACTTTAAGCCCATGCACGTGAAGCCCACTTGAAATCAATGGTCAATGCTTTTCCAACTATTCACGTGAGATGCACAAGCCAATTATTCTCCTTTAAGCATCCTTTTTCCTCTTTTCTTTTATTCTTCACAAGCGGCAATTATTTCCATAAACTCTAATTTGTTTCCTTTTTAAGCTCCCTTTCATCAATTGCTTCCACAAATTGATTTGATCTTCAATACTGTCCAATTATTATTCCTTATGCACTTTTCATCCATAATCTCCAATTAATTCCCTAATCAATAAAATAACTCAATTAATTAAAAGAAATAAATAAAAATAACTAGCTCATCAAATAATTAAGGGTAAAATATGTATATAAATTATGCTCATCAAATACATACATACATACATACATATATATTCCGATAACATAGTGTTAATATTGTTCGTTTTTGTTATTTATAATAGGAACAACATAATTTTGGGTTCTTAGTTTTATTCATTGGCTAATTTTTCATTTTCAAATTACTCATTTGCTAAGATTGAGTTGTGTTAATATTAAAAATTTAAAATGCATATACTTTTTAAAGAAAGTTAAATATAGAAGTTTAGATAAACTATACTTGTTTCTTTTTTTATTATTTAATCTTAATAAAAACATGTTTAACCCGTATGATAATTGGTAAAATAAATTTTAAATAATTGAAATTAAAATGTTATCCTAACTACTTATTTTATGAACTAGTGATTAAATATAACATACATATTTATGCCACTGTTAATGTTGTAATTTTTATAACAGCATCATAGAATGCGGACACACTGTTACGTCGTGCGGCTTAATGAAGTTATTTTTTAATACACTATAAAACTGTATAGTTTAATAGTATTAAAAATTGGCTCTATTAAACTTCACGGCTTAAAAGTGTGTCCGCATAAAAAAATAAAATGAGGGTGCTTGCACCTTAGAATACATACATACATATTATGTCTGCTTTAATCATTTACATCCTTTTAGTGATAACAATAAAATTTACTAAACACATATTTAATTGATAGATAATATAAAACTGGCCGTCAACTAAGCACATTGTGGCTTTCTGTAGGACATGTATGAGAAAAAATTGAGAGTAAAATTTAAAAAATAAAGTGATTTAGTAGTAGTGGGAGCAAATAAATCAATGATAAAGCAAAATATTACAAACCATATATACGGATAATTCCATTCATGAATAAAAAATGAATTACCTATAAATTAACTAGCTGTTACCTATTAAAGGAAAAAAAAAAGCTAGGTATTAACCTTAAAAGGTAAAGATGAAGTAAATGATCGAAACATATATATTTTAAAGGGAAAAGGACAATCAATCCCCCAACGTTTAGGGAAAGGGACATAAAATTACTCAACATTTAAAAAAAGACTTATAACTCCCATTCCATTAACAAACACCGTTTGTTTTAATAGTAAATTTATTTTTAATTTATAATTACTATTATACACTTATAATAAATAAATTAATATATTAATTTGAGACATGTCACAATTAATAATTTTTTTTAAAGCTTAAAATTGTAATGATGAACATTGCTTAAACAAAAATTATTTAGGATAAATTATGGATTTGTATCCTTTTGGTGGACAAGATCATGTTTTTCCCAAGGCATTTTGTTTTTTTTTTTTTTTTTCTTGAATGAATCACGACAACTTCTGCTATTATGTATTAGCACCGATTAACAAATTATAATTTTTATTATTATGTTTTGCTAGTAAGAATTGACAAATTATTGGCCTTTTTGCTAAATTTAATCAAACATGTCCATCACTAAGCTTTTAGATGAAATGTAAATCGGACAAATGCGAAGTAAAATTGGCTGCGTATTTCCGTATTTGTTATTCGAAAGGGTATATTCGTAATATATAGCTAATAATTTTGGGTAAAAATATAATTGTTTCTCAATTTTAAGCTTTAAAAAAAGTACTAATTGTGACATGTCTCAAATTAATATATTAATTTATTTATTATAAGGGTATAATAGTAATTATAAATTAAAAATAAATTTACTGTTAAAACAAATAATGTTTGTTAACAGAAAGTGGGTTATAAGTCCCTTTTAAAACGTTGAGGGGTTTTATGTCTCTTTTCCTAAACGTTGAGGGATTGAATGTCATTTTCCCTATTTTAAAATTACACTAAAATCATAAATTTAACGCACACATATATAGTATGGTTGCACTTGGATTCAAGAGCAAGTACATATATCTACATAATTGCGCTCCTAATTAATTAAACAAGAAATCAAAAGCACCATTGATTTTTCACATAATCTGAATATCTTTAGTAACTAAACTTGTCGAAATCACACCGGAACAGTTCTACCTGTGGCATTCGCCGTCTGGTCTGTCTCGCCGTTCTCTTCATTCTCACGGGACAACTCCTCAAGCGATCTCCCTTTTGATTCTGGCACACACAAAGTACATATCATGCCTACAAAATTGACAACACCAAGCATGATAAGCGAGTTCTTGACTCCAATCCCAGCTGGGTACCCGGCATCTCTCTTCGTGGGGTCTTTGCTTTGGGCAGCGTATAAGAAACCAAATGCACCAACAATAGCCCCAGCCTTACCCGCGGCGGCTGATATGCCGTGGCAAGTTGATCTCAATCTTGCCGGGAAAATCTCCGCTGGCACAACAAATGTTGTGGCATTTGGTCCAAAATTCGCAAAGAAAAATGTCAGTGAGTAGATAATCACGAACCCGATTCTGTTAGGCTTCAAGGTCCAGTGATGGTAAGGGATAGCGAGAGCAAACATAAAGACTGTCATGAAGAAGAAGCCCATCATTTGGATGGCGAACCGCCCCATGTAATCAATGAAAGCAACTGTGAACCAATACCCAGGGACTGTGCTGCATAGGGCTATAAGTGTTTGTGCCCTAGCAATCTTGTACACTTCATGAATCGCATTCATTGTTGCTGCGGGAGGAATCCATCCGATTGCACTGAAGATATCTTTTTGGAAAAGGTTCTGGCTGTAAAATGCGATGTCTAGTAAGAACCAAGTGGATGTGGTTCCGAACAAGTGAAGGCCGTGGCGTTTTAAAAATTCCCTCGAGAATAATCCGAAGGAATTGGAATCCCTTTGGGATAATTTTGCTACCTTGTCCTCCTCAGCTTCAAGTTCCACTTGCAAAACCTTCGACATGTCGGCGGCGGCTTGTTTTGCGTTCTTGGCAACGAGAGCTGTGTAACGAGCGGTTTCAGGCATCCGCATACGCCAGTAGTAAGTAAGAGCAGCGGGGAGAGCACCAACCATCAAAACAATTCGCCACACGTAGTCAGCTTCTGGCGCCGTTGAGCCCACAGGATCAACTGAGTACGGAGGGGCCTTGAATTTATGATCAAACGCTGATGAAACTATTAGAGCCACAATCCCTCCAGATAAAATCCCAAATCCTTGCATAGCGAACACCGCAGCAATGAAAGCACCGCGAGTCTTCTTGTTTGCGTATTCAGACATAATTGTAGCTGATAGCGGATAGTCACCACCAATACCGAAACCAAGCCAAAACCTGAAAAAGCAAAGAGTTGCAATGACACCCTTTGCGGATTTTCCGAAGGAAAGTCCGGAGGCAATTGAGCTGATGACCATGAGGATTAGTGTTATCCCGTAAACTTTTTTGCGGCCTAATTTGTCGCCAAGCCATCCGAAGAAGAGCTGGCCGGCTAAAGTACCACACAACGCGACGCCGTTTACAGCAGCTGACACGTTGGGAGGCAATGTACCGGGCTTTTTTGCACCATCGACGTGGTAGTAGATGCGACCGAGTAACTTCGTGACCAAGGAGATGCAAAACAAGTCGTATGCATCTGTGAAGAATCCCATTCCAGCAATTACAATTGCTGTGAAATGGTACAATTGAGTCTTTGCTACATCAAGTGCATTAAGCACTGTCAGTTGATCTCCAGCCATGGCTAGCTAGAATGCTAGATACTATGCCTTCTTTCCTGCATAATTATATATGTTGATTTAATTATTAGCATCAAAATCGAAAGAAAAAAAAATATCAAATGAATTTTGTATTCTTCTTACTGTCCTGGCCTAATTTTTTTGTGAACAAGAAGCAATGAAGTCTCACATACACGTACAATTCGTCAATGCACGAGCAAGCAAAGTCATCTCAATAATGCATTAAATTGAAAATCAACAAGCTATGCACGTTGTTTCCAATTGCCATTTTATTATTATCTACGCGTGTAAGTCAGTGAAACACACAATTTCAAAGGACAAAAGAATAACAATGACGTATAACATGTTTACTTTTCAAAGGAATCAACATGTTTCATGACAGACTATTGATGCTCTTTTCCGCCTTCAACTTTTACTAGTCAAATATGTATTTCATTGGATTTTTTTTCCCCTCTCTGATTGTTATTTATTCTAATATAATTAATACATTGTGACCACAACTTGGAAGAAAAAAATACACCAGAAGTACTCCAGTCAGACCTAATAATTATTTTTGAAGTTGACTTTAATCACTATTTTTTTTTAAAAAAATAAAATAGAAAAATCGTCGAAATTAACAGTAGAGCTGAAGCTACCAGTTGCTTAAGGAAAAATCATTTTCTCGCAAAACATAAATGCGAAGAAATGGGCTAATTAAGAAGAAGCCGGCCGGCTTCTGGTGTCGGAGCTATTTACTTGAACATAATTATATTAATTTGATGAACATATGACTATGAGCATCCTCCATACACAACATACAAATATGTAATTCGGAGACAGGGGGATAAAACAAAATATACTGAAACTAAAACAAGAATTTATAGGAAAATATCTACATATTTAATCAAGGATTTAGCAAGACGAGGTAAGGAGTTCATGCATCTGCCGCTTCACTAGAGAAGGATGAGAGAAAAAATTGGAAAAAAAAAAATCTCAAGTGCTCTTAGTATAAATATTTTCTTCAGATTTTGGTTACATGTGTATGCAAGTGACGCATGTAACGAGTTTCTAACGAAAAAGAAGAATATGCAGAGAGTACGGAGTATCTAAGATGAGGATTCTGGTAATGATTCTGGGTTTTTGGCCTTTGCAGTTCCAAAAGAGATGAAGAGTGACCCACCATTAATAATATTACAATAGAGTTAACAAACAATATTCTAAAAAGTAATTATCTAAAAAGTGGTCCTGGGATCCAATAAAAACACTTCCCCAAAGCAAAACGAAGTTCTCAGCTTCATCATGTACATCAAAAGTTTAAAACAAAAGTAATAGTGTGTGAGTTTCGGAGACACTTACACACAAACACAGAGAGAGAGAGAGAGACTGACTGACCTGTACTTGCAGCGAAGGAAGGAAGGGGGATGGTGAGAATTTGGTTGTGTTGGCCTGCTATTTAATAAGTGAGTGAAAGGGCAGAATAGTCTCGGCATCTAATGGCATATGCCCTCATTTATTTATAGACAATATATGTATTTTTTTTCAGAGAAATTTTTTTAAAATCTGAATTCAGGTCAACGATTAATTTCAATTTGTCATTGGCTTATACAGCTTTGTTTTCTGACTTAATTACTTAATTTACAGTCCTGAAAATTAACTCTGCCAATTGCCATGTTATTTTCTGCCGAATTTTCTCTTGTGGATCATAACATACCAATTTAGTATACAAAATTCCAATTACGAAATTGCATTCCATCAGGAGACTATTCTCAATTTCCTGTTTGAGTGAAACAAAAGAAATTTCCATTACACTAAAATTCCATATGAAGAAAGAAATTGGCCATTCTTATCCTATCTTTCGTTTGGAATTATTAATAAATAGCTGGACAAGGGCTGTTAATACATGTTATTTATCTGCTAATTACCTTAATCATTTGACAAATATACAGTAATTTGATGCTCATGCACATGCATGTTGGCTAGCAAACCAAAAACTATGACCCATGATTCACAGAATCAGTGTCTGCTAATCAGGAGACCAAATTCACAATTATCTTTTGGTTCATTGGTTGCAAAGAAGTGAGCGCCTTGTTTTAGTTTCCAGTTGTTTTAGTTTTGTGGCCACATATTATAATGAAGGCAATTTAAAAATGTAATAGATAATTCTTTTTAATTTTTCCAATTTATCCACAAATAATTAGAAGTATACATACGAAATTTTAAATCGAAGATCTTTTTCAATTACTTTTAGTCTTTTAGTGTAAGTTGCAACCACTTAAAATAAGGTAAAAATAAGAAATTAGTTGTATCGAACGCACTTATTTATTATTCATTTTTTATATTATTCCGTGAAGTTATAAATTATACTATATGTAACTTAGGAATTGCCTTAAATTAAAGAGAGCTTTTGCCACATGCTGCTAGGCCATTGATTGAAAAAATTCTCTGGTCAAATTGATAAAACGTCATGCAATTTCTGTGAACATACCGAAAAATTGAGCTGTTTATTTTATTTTACTGCACGGCTTAATTCGTGTCCTTATTTACAAAATTAAGAGTGTCCACACTTATAGTCAACAATTTGAACCCCACCAGTAGATGTGAACAACGCTACAAATAAAATATAAGAGCAATTGATTGAGCAGATTGCCAAAAAAAATTTCAAAAAAAAAAAAAAAAAATAGGGACTCCTTAACAGCGTATAAGGTCATTATATTTAAAGAGCATCATATTAACAGTATTTGATGTTGCCGGCTTGCATATAGCTAGACATGAACGTTTACTTAAATTGATACATTTGTGTCCTTATATTATTTTATAATTTAATGATTATTTTCTTATTGGAAACTAGTTGGTATAGATTCTATCTTTTTTTTTTTTTTTATTACATGAGGCTATTGCTCAAACTACAACTCATATTACATGAGACTATAACTGATATTTACAAATCAGACTATTACTGAGACCAACTTACATCAATACTAATAGAGCTCTACCCAGATTTTAACCCTCACAAATATTCGAGGGATGTCTACTCCTCATTCTTAGATAAGAGAGAATACTACTTTCACTTAATTTTAATTGAGGAAGAAAATACCACACAATACACTTGTGGCCTTGTGGGGTTCGAACTGCTACCCTCCAACTTGGAGGGCAGCAGCCCTGACCACTCGGCCGAGTGGCTGGTATAAATTCTATCTACTTGCAGAGAAAAGCGCCATATTATCAAATTCAATCAATTGGTTAAAATTTTATTATTCTGTCACCATCTTGATTAGAGTCAAACTCACGATTTAGTTAGCTTGTACACAGAAAATTCACTGTACTTAAACATCAAAGAATCCTGGGTGTTAAACATCGATTTTTCCCCCCCAACAATGCATTGAAATTTTTTCTACGCATTCACATTATTAGATTACTTGTAACGTTAATTAATTTCAGCCGCGTTCACTTGATGCACACGGCTAATTGATTATTTTGTAAGATAACCTTATATTCTTATGTCCACAATTGACTGATCATTAGCGTAGAATTGGTACATGGGGGCATGGCCGATTATTTTGAAATTTATGAATCCCTAATTCAAATATTAGCAATTGCAATACCAATAAAATATCAAATTATCAACTAGTTGACCTATTAGCCAGTATATAAACTTTAAATCGTTAACCCTAAATTAGTGTTTTCATGATACATGTGAATGATGTGATACAAGTTATTCACTATCAACAAATTAAGTGGTTAATTATTAATATATTATAAGATTTTGATATAGGATTAAGATACTCTCATGATCTAAACTCTTATGCTTTTGATCTTTTACGAATCTCGTGGCACGTTTATTTTATATGAAATTTGGCAATTAATGATTGCTTTCTGATGTGTTTTATAAATTTTGATGACATATAAAATTATATAATAAAAGAATCAAGCCTCATCAGCTTACCTGTCAGACTGGATTGGAACACGAAACCAAACTTTTAAAGTCAACAGCGGCTAAATTAACTTTTTCTATTCAAAATTTTCAATCATCAAGTGCCTTGCCCATCCTCAATTGAAGTCTGAATGACGTTGGAATGTAACTCAAATAACGATAGTTAACTTATGGTATGAAATGATGAGGATAGAAATTTAATTTTGAAATTAAATCTTTTGGTGCCTTTGTCAACTCTATTTTGCATGCCTACTCGCAAAATCTAACAAGTAGTCATATGAAACGAAGAACTATAATATTTTTGTAGTATGTAATAGGACACACAATCACTCCTATTAAGTATAGTTTGTGTTGGCCGTGTATGCACATTGCTTTGGTGATCATGAAATTTTTATCCTCATCTAAATTTTTTTAAGGAGAAAAAAAATAAAAGATACGGTGAACTCAAAACTATATATATATATATATAAGGAAAAAAATGTAATTAACAATATGGGTATTTCAAAATGCATATACCTTGCATTGGTATAGGTGATGAGATAATGACGCAATCAAATTGAAAAAAAAAAAGAATAATATTCCTAGCTTGGCAAAACCAAATCAATGAAGTATGCTCTAGAAGTCATCTATCGAAGTCAACTACAGACTTAACCTAAAGACATTCGATCAATTTTAGAGATTCGATTTATATTTGGTCAGTGGCTTCTGCCCTCAAGTCTGAATACATACATGGTTACATCTTTTATGCCACGATAACGACTGGCTCCCAAATTATTATATAATTATTTTTGTACGGTCAAAGTTTAAAAAAATATCCGATGAAACTGCAAGTTTGTTACTTCCGTTTGAAATTTGTTTTATTGAACTTAATTATTTTCCCTTACAAGTTAGTATTAAATATTGATATTTTCCCTTACAAGTTAGAAATAATTACACACAAATTAACCCCATATATAGTCGTAACATCATCTTACGTTACACAATAGTTGACTCTGTGTTAATCTTATGGTTTGACTATAATTCTTTTGCATTATTATTATTATTTTAACAATACCTAAATAAATAATTAATGGATATTCAGAGCATAACATTGTATTCTCTACTTAACCAATCTCAAGCACTTTAACATTCTAATTACGCATTACTTGCTCTAATTAATTATTTAATTTAATTAATTTAAGCATCAATCATCGTCCAATTTGCCTTTCCCATCACTTTAACCTCACGTGAATCCCTTGATCTGTCAATCGAGCATACCTATGCACGTACGTAAATGCTACGCATTGGATATTTCTTTTTAATTATAAAAAAAAAATGTCTTTTATGACGAGGTGAGTACCAAAACGACAATCCAATACATGATGTGAAACGACAATTGCGTAGCTCTCCTTAATGAGTTTCCTCGAACTTTAATTTTAGAAAGGGCAAAAAAAGAACTGCGAATTAGTGAGACAATTAAGATTTTTTTCGATTAATTAATTAATTAATTAAAAAGTTTTTTTTTTTTTGATAGAGACAATTAGACGGTTCCCATCAGGCAACGACGCCGAATAGGTCACGTAAATAAGGAAAAATAGTGTGAACTGAATAATGAACGTGCCGACTACGTGCCACGTGGGGCTCAATCGGTCAACGTCTTTTTGGTTAATTAATTGTCTGATCCGGACTTTCTAGACAGGTTGATGACGTGGCAACGCGTTTTCATTCAAACTGTTGTCGTTTTCGTTGATGCCTGGCTTTCGGGGTCGCTTTAAAGTATAAATATATAGTTTTGTTATGTTACATGATCATATAATATATATGATTATTTCATAACAGTTAAATTTTTATTTAATAGTTGTGGAAATAAGATGATATCTAATTTTATATTTTCATAATTATTAGATTTTCATCCAATAATTGTGAAAGAATTATGTATCTTATATAATAATATAAGATAATAATTTCTTAAATATATTAATCGTGAAATAACTTTAGTGGATTGGATTTTTTTTAAATAACCCTAGAAAATAGAAGCTGTATTTTGCTCTACTTTTAGCTGTGAGAGTTGACAGCTCTATATATATATATATATATGGTACAACTATGGTGCAACTGTGGTACCATACCACAACTGCACCTAGCATTGGATTCAGCTATAGTACACGTGTGCAGCTAGATCCAATGGCTAGGTGCAGCTGTGGTATGGTACCACAGTTGCACCATAGTTTTATCCATATATATATATGGCAAATGTTATGTTACATTTTATGTAACATACACACTCCACAACAACTACACAAATTATATGGGCCTATAATTTATGTGGTTAATATTGAGTGTGTATGTTACATAAAATATAACATAAGGGCTCCCATATATATATATATATATATATATATATATATATATATATTAAGACAATTCAATTTTTAAATACAACGGTTGGATTATTATGCAAATCTTGTACAACAGGTGTACTTGATTGCCTTTTAAGATTTTTTTTTCTTTTATTAGAAAATGAAACAAGTAGATGTTTGTCTCTTGGCCTTGGGTGAACATTCTTAATTATTTTATAATAAACTACGAATTTGAAGTTTTGAAATAAGACTTTAGCAGAATTACAAGAAAACTTCTCTATAATGATATTATATAATTTTCTTATTGCTATAAAAAAATTTGGTCTCAATTTAGGTTAGTTATAAATAAAAATAAACTCTATATAATAAGTTATAATTTTTTAAAAATCCCTTCTTGAGGAATTCGCTTCCACATAATAATAATAATTATATTTATATCGCAAAAAAATATATACTAGTTTTTTAAATTATGTCCATCTCTTTTATTAATATATATAACATTAAATTTAATATGCTTCATTAATTAATTACTAATGCAACACATAATTTTTTTTTCCATATCGCATACACTAAGAATAATTAAGCTAAAATAATAATTTTTGTAACTACACTTTTATTAAGTTATAACCTCCTCATAGTAATAAAATTGGTTTGATCCGAGCATTATGACTATAAAGATATTTTACTGTATAAAAAATTACAAATGGTGAAAAAAAGTAATAATTTATTACTATTTCATGATTTTAATAGTTTTCATTCAAAAGCAAGTAAAATTGAAAAATAATGAAATGCAAAAAATAATAATAATAAGAAAACAAGAATAATGGTTGATAGGTGATCAAATAAAAAAGAACCAAATTTGAAAGCGATGATATTGGTTGAATAAAAATTCATATGCCTCATATATTTTATTTGTATTATTTTGTGTTTTTATTCAATCAATGTTGTTTTACATTAATAATTTACGACTCTATTATTTCTCTATTACAAAATATAGTTTACATTTTGTATATTGAGTTTTGAAATTTCTCAATGATATCAACTTGGAAAAGAAAAACAAAGAGAAAAAAACAAACAACTTTTTCGAATCTCTTTTTGAGTTGTGGAATTTCTCGTGAGTCATTCCAAATCTCACCTGCTCCGAATGAAGACTTTTAAAAACACCACCCGCTTTAGAAAAAGCCGCATGCTGTGCGCTGTGTGACCACCAAGAGACTTTTAACAAATTTCTATTAAGAGCCCAACCTTTTCCCCAGCTTATCTAGAATAATGGCCTCTCAATTCCAATCAAAATGCAGATATAAAGACTTGCTAGGTCTTCGACCAATTTTGTTTAAAGAAAAGAAAAGAAAAGAAAAGAAAAAGGTCATTTTTATGGCTTTATTGGGTCTGTTGGACCATTCTTTATTATCATGGAAACTTTTGGGATTGTTTTTCATTTCAGTTTACCCTCAAGTCAAAAAATTTGCATTGGAAATGCTTTGTAGCATTCTATAAGATGCATGCTCTTTGAGAATATTTTTTAGTGGTCCATTTAGTAAAAGTTTCATGTCGTATTTACAAGACTTTTGATTAATATTTTTTGTTAAGTCCTACTTGAAAGCAAAGCGTGTAGATAAGGAATAGTCATCTTATTCATTTCCGTTTTATTTTGTGGCCGTCAATTAGTTCAATCCGTGAAATCTTTTTCAGGCGGTGCAAAAAGTATGATTAGGTAGCGAGGTTCGTTTCCCTTCACACAATGCTTTAAAAGAATATAAATGTAGATAAAATGAGATTAGCACATTGCACCATCCATTTTATAATCTTTGTGGTTCAAATAGAAAAGAAATATTTTCTAAAATTAAGAAATTTTCAGGGGACGTTGGGGGTGATTCTCCAGCAGAGTCCAGAAGAAATGGCTAAACAGTTCAACATGAGCCCATAAAGGCCCAAGCATAAAGCAATCCGGCCCATAAAGTGGTATCAAATTTCACAAATATGCCTTGCATTACCAGCATAAAGCTAATCGGATTCTTAATCGTGTCTTAAACGAGTTATTGTATTATTAAACAGGTGACCTGAACCCGTCCATGAGAGCTCCAGATTTTAGAAGCAATCAAGAAAGATTCCATTGTGTTAGCATCCTATAGGCACCAAAGCAAGTAGTAGGCCACCATGCAAAAGGGTTGAGGGGCAGGAGAACTCGGTTACATACGATGAGAAACACAACAGACTCATCCCCATTATGATTACATAATACATACACCCCTGTGAATTCTTTCACGCTGTGATTATGATACAATACGGCTTCTAAGGAAGAAGCTGAACAGAGAGGAGTCAAGAGAGGCCACAACTTACAGCTTGTGTAGCACTCATAATGTACAGAGGGTGAGCAAAACAAAAAAAAGATTACATCTTCCGAAAAAATTTTCTGGAGGAACATCCTTTATCCTCTGCTGCTCAACAAGGTTGACAACACCAACGGTTTGCCTCGTTGGGACATACTATTGGAACCCAGATTTGTTAGATTGCTATTTCTCGTGATGTTCTATACATCATTGATCTAATACAGCTACTTTCTTCAGAAAGCTCCATTTTAGATCAAGCTTATTAAACCTTTGCACCAAGAAACGACTGAGAGAAAAGGGAAAGACATTTATAAAGATTGTGGCAAGTTTTTAATATATAAAAGCTGAAGAGTAATAAAATGATTGATACTAAAGCAAATTTTAGCTAAACGTTAAAAGGAAAGGCTATCAACCCTTCCAATTATGTGTCTAAGAGCCTGTATCGAATGGGAAATGACAACTGTATGAAGTAGAATGTTCCAAATGAACTCACAAGCATTGAATTCAAAGCCTCCAACCTTTTTCTATTCTATGTGTGTCAGTAAAATTTCACCAGAGCTTCACTGTGAGACCCATTTTATTCTTATTTCAGGGATACTCTCACATGTTGGTGAATGAGTTTGGAAACACATTATTAGGCATTTATTATTGCCCCCCCCAAAAAAAATGAAATACAAATAGTTATCAGATAGTTATGGTAAGTCAATACTTTCATTGTGTCTCTGTTTCCAGTTTGATCTGAGACCTGCACATCAGATCTCAAACCCAAGACCCTGTAAATTCAGTTTGAAATATAGAGAATAAACATGACTGCGCATAATACGTAAACAGATGAGTTAACAAACCTAGTACTGAAAAGTTCAAGATATTAGAAACTGTATCCTTGGACTAAATTTCTCAAACAAGGTGGAAAATATCTATTTATCATTTTAGTTTTAGGTGGATGGGAGCGTTTGAATGTATGTCGGTTACTTGAAAATACAACGACATATTTAACAAATAGTGGCAAGTAATATAGTTACGTAATTTAACTTGTAGTAGTGAGAGGTTCTGCTTTCCTGAGATCATTTGATGTTCCACAGTAGACCATATCCCCTAGTCCTATACCAATTGTGATGATATTTGAAAAATAAATAAATAAATAAGCGCATCGATACACCATCAAACCCAAAGATAAAGTCCATGTATTTTGGAATGACAAGGTAGGAACGTACCTTCATTCTACTTGGAGGAGCACCTGACTTAACTGTAGTCGTGCTCCCAAAACTGAACTTTGGCTTCTTATCTGCAGGCTTTAATATCTGAAAAGAACACATTAGTGTCTCATCCACGCTCATCATTGCACCAGCATTGTCAAACTCTCCACAGTAATTAGGTGCTGAAAATATAGTTATGAGCCGTCTATTAGCAAAAAATTCATATCCATCTTCCACAACCTGCCAATTATTAGAAGAGATAATGAGTAAAAGGCATTCTTAAGATGTCTCAGTGCACCAAGGGCTTAAGTTTTGAGGCATCTCAAACCTGGTGGGCCCGACAAATTAACTCGAGATCGTGCTTCTGAAGAAACTCTGTCACTCTATCAGCACCAAAGACATATGAAACTCCTCTATCATTTGCTTCCCAACCTTTAATGTCGTTACTGGGATCCGACCATAGGAGATCGCAGAGCAAACCACTTTCTGGGACATCAGTAGGTCGAGGTAAACTCCTTATCTGGTTCAAATTGTGCAAGTCAGGGGAAAGTCCACCATGCATGCAGAGTATCTTTTCATCAATAAGAGCTGCCACGGGCAGGCAGTTGAAACAATCAGTGAATATTTTCCAAAGTCTGACATTGAATCTCCGTTTACACTCATCATAAAATCCATAGACACGGTTTACCGAAGCACATTCATGGTTTCCCCTAAGAAGGAAAAAGTTCTCCGGATATTTTATTTTATATGCAAGGAGAAGGCATATTGTTTCCAGACTTTGTTTTCCACGATCTACATAATCCCCCAAGAATAAGTAATTGGAACGAGGAGGTAACCCACCATATTCAAAAAGCCTCAGAAGATCAGAATACTGACCATGAATGTCTCCTGGGTACCACAACAGAAATAATAAGTCAGAAATACATAGAGAATTTTATCCACAGACAGCCAAAAAACATTGAATAATACAAATCTAGAAGAACCAATTGCTCCATTTTTAACATATATTCTCTTTTAGGTAGCATTTGAAACCTCCCCATAGATTAAACAGTTCAAGAATAAAGCACTTCGAATGTTGTTCTACAATGTTGACATGATTCTAGAAATTCAAATATGTTTTTTAACTAGGGATAGACAATGACTGAAGTCATGGGATCATGGTGGACGTGGGGTGTTACTACATTATTATGAATCCAAAAGAGCACTTCCATGGAAAGAACTGCAAGTTTTACTTTTCAGGGTTGTAGCGATTGTAAAAGTCTTCAACCTGACTGGCACGAGGCAGGTGTAAAAGGAAAACTTAAAGCTCAATGTCTGTTACTAATCTGTGACTAAGAGGTTGAAAACATCAAAACAACGAGCAATTGTTGGTTTCAAAGAGGGTAGGAACAGGTTACATGTCGAGGTTTGTGCAGATAAGAACAACCAAAGTTCAAGAACTGCATCCTATGGATTTTTCGACAAAATTTCGGATCAGCAACTGCAATACCAATTTCTCTCTAATACCCTCAGCTAAGCTTAAGAACTGCAGTCTACTAGAAACAATTGCAAATCTTATGACTAAAAGTAGATGTTCCCCAACCAGATTCAATAAATAGCCGTGAGGTTCCTGAAGTATGCAAATAATCAATTCCATTAACAAAAAGATGAAATTGTGCACAAAGGATCAATCTACACAACTATAATTAATCACAGTCACCTTCGAAGCAAGTAAAATTTATCATAAAAAATTTACATACACTTCAAGAACATACATCAAATGTAATCAACCCCTCAAACTGCATACAATCATCAGAATCAAAATTTTCAACCAACCAATTCATAACAACCAAATTCAATCATAACCATGATCAAACAAACTAAAAATTAACAATAAAACTACATGGAGAGGGCGATGCAGAAAGATACCACAGATCTTGATAGGAGCTTCAATCTCTAAAAGGTTGGGCTGCCTCAAGAAAATATCCTTAGAGACAACACAAAGCTGCCTAATCTCAGACTCAGATAACTGCACTTGCTTCCCTGGTTTGCCTCTGACTTCAAGAAGCCTCCTGATTACACCGTCAAGAACAGCAGGATCCATTTCTTGAACTCTCACACCACTCTTCTTCTCTTCTCCCTTCCCTCTTCTTTTTTGTGTTTCCACTCCAAATTCAATCTCAAGAATATCTTAAAAGAAGGAGAGAACAAAGTAAAGAAGAAGAAGAAGAAGAAAAGGTAAAGAAGAATAAAGAAGAACGGAGCATCCTCGGTGAGTTAGAATTGTCAAAAAGATTAATGGGGCTGTTTAATATTTGCATGCGATCGTTTAAATAAAATCAAATGGGACTTTTCTTTGAGAAAGAGGAAAGAATTGTGGTCCGTTCAGATGAACAAGAAAAGTAAACCGAAGAATATGTTCGTTTGAGATTGAAAGAAAGAATCGCACTCACTGTCACAAACTGTAGCTTTAGTATCAATTCTTTAAACAGTGGACTCAACTCTCAAGTGGGCATTTGAGTGTTATAAAGGTGGGTAAAATTGGGACCTCATGAATACGAAATGCAGAGTCAGAGAGATAAGTACGCGGAAAGCAACGCCGACGCATGCATAAGGCAATAACGCTCGGATCCCTTGTGTCTTTGTCTCTTACCAAATAATTTTGGGTTCGATATAATTTAAACAGTTTACTTGAGAGTTATGAGTAGTCAAATTTTCTTAAGAATTTAATTGAACAATTTATTAATCGTTATTAAATGAGTTAATGTATATATATATTGGGTGTGGAGAAATTTATTCTCATAAAGAGATTATAACTCAATAGAGGTATAGTATAAAAATTATTATCTTTGCTTAATTATTCCTAATACAATTGATATAGAGATAAATGATGCCATATATTAATAAATTAATAAGTGAGTCAAATTCAATGTATAGACATTAATAAATTGATTATTTTGTTGACTAATTATTAAGTGCCTATGCTGACCAATTAATACATACCCGCAAGTTGAAAGATGTGGTTGTAACTTTAAAGAACAAATCATTGTCACAAGTAACTTTAGAAATATATTTTGTTCCATCTTAATTATTTAATGTAACATGACATATATTTTTGAAATATTATTATTATGTGGAGGTAAGTTTATTAAGACGGGAACTACAAAAAATATAATTTATTACAATGTGGAGTTTATTCATAATTATAACTTAAGATCACAATTTTTTATTACTATGAAGAGGTTATTAGGATTCATATTTGGAGGTTCTACTATATGTATGTATGTTGATTGTAGAGGTTAAAATTAAATTATATCGAGTTGACTTAACTTAAGCCCTTATATTATTTACTAAATTAACTAAAAAAAAAATGGCACATGTAATACTATATAATAAACGTAATTCTGAGCTTCATGGTACCGAGCTTTATATTACATTCTAGCTAGCACTGCTCAAATTTGACACAAGTTTCTTCTTTAATTGATAATTTATATAAGGGTTAGCTTTAGTTAGTATCTAATTGATATAAATTGACAAAAAATGTCCTAAGTTGAGCAAAACATAAAAAATAGAGGACTTGCTTGTTATTATTCCCCGGGAGAACTTTCTCAAGCGCTTTGAAACCGTGGGCGGTAAGAGGCAGCGCCGATCACCAGCACAAGCGCAACAGTTTGACACGAGGACTCATGTTTGAGGATTTACACAAGAGCAATATTTTCTATGTGAAATAATGTAACATTCATTTATCAGATGATGGTTAAAATTTTTATAAGTTTATGAAATTTATTATTCTATAAATGAGTGACATCAGTATTTGAGACTTTAGATGAATTTTTTTTTTATAAGATCTCTTTTTATTCTATAATTTTAATATTAAAAGAAATATAAAAGGGTTCAAAATTCATTTCACCTTTAATTCTTGAATTTCAACAATAGTTAAAAAAATACTAAAAGTTTCAAAAATAAAACTTAAAAAGTCAAAAAGATATCTTTTTTTTTACTTCCATTAGAATTATTAAAAAAATAAATAAACAAATGAGCAAAAAAAATTATTTTTAAATAAAATATTTAGAATGTTAGCATATAGAAAGTTGAGATGATGAATTGATAACCAGATAATAGAAATAAACTTTGATTTTAAAAAACTATTTTTTTAAATGAACGAATAAATGTAATGATTTTCTTTATAGAGAAATGAGCAAAAAGTTTTTTTATGTACTGATTTTTGTATATTATGAAGTTTTTAATAGAAATTCAAAGAAATACTAAAAGTCAAATATTCGTTAAATAATTAGGTTCTTAGAAACTGAAAAGGTAAAGAATTTATTTTTTTTTTCTAATAAAGAGCAATAATGAATGAATTTATGGTTTGGACAATATTATCAATTAAAAAAAAGATTTTTATTAATTACATAATTATTAATGAAATACATAAAAATGAGTTCTTTCCAAAATTTAGGGTTTTAGGCCATCAACTTATTCGCTTATACTTAAAACCACCTTTGAGTGACACATAAGTCATAACATTAATTTTAAGTTAAAACATAAATATTTAGATATCTAACATTATTATTTAGATAATAGAAAAAAACCAAAGATAAAAAGTGGGGAATTCGATGCGGCCGCCCTCATGTTTTAAGAGAAACTAGTTACTAATAAAAATAAATAAATGAAATGAAATAAAATAAACATGTCATGTTATTCCACTTGTGTGATCCTAAAAGATTTTTTATTGTTCCAAGTATAAAGTACGTTTTTTTTTTCTTTTCGTGCATGTATATAAAAACTGGCACTATCTTCAAGGTTTTAACACGTTTTCTTTGACAAAAGAAAATGGTGATTCACGTTGTGTTCTTTGAAAAAAATACATGGCATTACAATTACAATAGTACTACACATCCTAAAATTTTATCTTAAAAAATTATCTTAAATGATGTATCATTAATTCAGTAGTTGATAATTCTTTACAAGATTCGAATGAATTAATTGTATTATCTTACCAACCAATTGATAAATAACACATCATTTGAGATAACTTTTTAGGGTAAAAAATTAGAGATGTGTAGCATTACTCTTACAATTATCACAAGAACTGGTAAATAAGATACTATACGTTAAATTGGCGTTATTTTCTTTTAAGGATAAGGGTCACATGACAACAAAAAGATAACTCATTATCAATTGAACTGTAAATGATCAATACAGTCAATTGTAATATAATTAAATTTACTTTTTTATGAAATAAAAAAAAAATTAAAAGACGAACAGCCTAAAATGCTCCAACTCTAATATTAAAAGGAAACTTATTTATTTATTCATAGACAAAGCTCGTTTATTTATCCGTAGATAAAACTTAGTTAACGAGCTTTGCTTATTACAACACACTTGAATCCCTTTCATAGAGACAATAGAAATCCCAGGACAATCTCATTACAACACACTCGGATCCCTTTCATAGGCACGATAAGAATCCTACGAAAATACATTACAGTACTAGACCACCATTTAGAGGTAATCTCAATATTGCACAATACCTTAACACATCACTTTCTTATGATATATATTCAGTTGAGATATAAGCTCCAATACACTTGACCATCAAAAGTAAAATCAGAATCCACAACATCTCCAGTTTTATTTGGATCATCAAGGAGATTAAGCTGCAGAACAAGAGAACCGCCTGATGCCACAATATTACTATCAGGTTTCAGTTTGTCGAGCTGAACTACAGCTCTCACGGCATGAAGAGCACGCTGATAAGAACCTTCGCTATCAGTAGCCAATAAAATTCCATGACTAGCATCAGATGCAACAACATGAAAAGCAGCTCCGCCCATAATATTTGATCTTGCAGCAGGTAAATAATCTCTCCAAGAACTCTCATTTGCGCTTGGAACAAATCCGATTGCCCAAGAAACAATAGGACACCAAGTCCGACCAAACAAGCCAAAATCAATCTGATCGTAGGTTGTCAAGGTACCAGGACCTGCATAGCGTATAAAAACGTAATCTGACCTAAAACCTGTCAATTTTTGGTTACTAGACACTTTCGCCAGAGTAGACTCAGGTGACGCCATATGAACTCGCTTCCGAATTTTATTCTTATTTTTGTTTTTTTGATTGCTCTGCCCTCTCTATTCTTCTGCATTGTAACTACATACTTTCGCATCAATTTATACAAGGAGGAACTAGCACACAACAATTCACAATTATCATCTTCTACTGACACTGGTTCTGCCTTTGCCACAATTATCATCTTCGACCGACACTCCACAATTAATGAAAGGCGGCAATCCTTATTAATTTTTTTTTTTTTTAACCACGAGGTGGTCCTGAGTGGGCCCCAATTGTGGGAGGCACCTTTTAAGTCCGTACCACAACCCAGACTAATCTCCGCTCGCACCAGGTCGGCCCATAAGGGGTAAAGTATTGGCCAAAGTGATGACTCCATACGAGAGCGGGACTTGAACCCCTGACCTTTCTCACACCAACCAACTTTGGTTCAATCCTTATTAATTTTTGTTTGGAGCAAAATGAGATTTACACTCTCAAAAATTTAGGAAAATAGTAATCAACGCCCCCACATTTTTAAAAAAGAATAACAATACTCGTTTTTTTTATCATAATACTCTTTACATCTAACTATTCTAAAAAAATTTACTCTAAAATTTTATAATAAATAAAAATATAATATTAAAATATATGTAATAATATTTATATTTCAAAAAATATATTTCAAAATAATTTTAATATTTTAAAAATATTTTAATATTTACAATTGATTAGATTTTTTTATTATAACAAAGGGAATTTTATAATAAATAGAATCATAATATTAAAATAAATATATTAAAATTTCAATTATTTTGAAAATTATG
Organism: Citrus x changshan-huyou; assembly: GCA_039657385.1. Taxonomy (NCBI): domain Eukaryota; kingdom Viridiplantae; phylum Streptophyta; class Magnoliopsida; order Sapindales; family Rutaceae; genus Citrus; species Citrus x changshan-huyou. Next base: position 5,706,280 of record CM077555.1, on the reverse strand, counting down.
TAAAATAATAATTTTATCATTATTAGTATGTGAGATTTTTTTAATTGTAAAATGTATTTAATGTAAATATTTATTTAAAATCTATAAATAAATAAAAACATATTATCAAAATAAATATAATAATCTACATATTTAAAATTATCAAAATATTTTAATATTGTTAGTCTATTGCATTAATTGAGTTATTTATATAATATTTGTATTTATTATAAAATTTCAAGTCAATTTTTTGGAATAATAGCTGTAAAAGGTATAATGGTCAAAAATGAATTTTGATGTCCTTTTTTGGAAGCTTGGGGGTATAATAATATTTGTATTTATTATAAATTCTTCCATGTATGTCTCTCAACAAAAGATTAGGAACTTCTCCTTATCTAAACTTTCCTAAATTTTTGAAGATTTTGTATCATTTATTTTTAAATGATTATATATGATTGAGATTTAACTTATTTTTTTTATTTTTTTATTAACCACCAAATACCCACATGATTTTTTACTCTAAAGAAGTTCAAATTATGAGAGAATCATGTTGCCTCAACGATCATAAAAAATAATTACATTTATGTATACAAATTAATGTTGATGCAAAAGAGGTAACTTTTTTAATTATTTCTAAAAAAGTAGATAAATGGATAAAGCACAAATAATTTTTTAGCCATACAATTTTTAAGATTGAAAATCAGATAATAAGCTAATTGTTTAAAAGTCAATCCAGCAAACACGTAATTTCATTGACTATACTTTGCAGTAGAGCTGGCAAATCGGGTCATCGGGTCGTGTTAAATTTAGGTCGACCCAAACCGACCCATTTAATAATCGTGTCAAAATATTGAGACCCAAACGCGATATGAAAAAATAATCGGGTTACCTAATAACCCGTTTAATATTTATATATTAAACAAAAGTTATATCAAATATTTACATACTGTCATACATATGTATGTACATACATACATACATAATTTATCGATATTATAAAATATACATATCTATCAAATTATTACAATTTACACTATTGAGGTTTTAATTATATATATATGTAAATAATATTATTTATTAATATTATAAAATATACATGTCTACCAATATTTTATACATTTACACTATTGAAGCTTTAAATATATTGAAAATTTTATAAATAAAACATTGTGTTTATATTCATCATTTTAAAGAATAAAAAAAAGAAAATCATCTCTAATATTTGAGTTTTGATGACAAGAACTTACAAATTATTTTAAAATAAAAAATATAATCGGGTCATTGATTGAGTAAATGAGTCAAGAATTTTAACCCTAACCCGACACGGAACAAAATCGTATCGACCCGAACCCGACCCATTTAATAATCGTGCTAAATTCAACGACCCATACTCATTTATCTGTGTCGTGTTCGTGTTGGATAATCGGGTCATGTCAAATTTTGCCAGCTTTACTTTGCAAGTCTGTCCTCATTAATACCTTTAGAATGGTGGGACTGGTTCATTAATACCTTTAAAATAGTGGGACTGGTTCATTAATACCCTTAGTCGATAAAGAAGGCATGCCAAAGAAATGAAATTAAGGATGCGGTTACCTATCAATCCTAATCTCTAATTTACCTAATATAGAAAATTTGCTACTCGGTGGGTTACATATGAGGATAAATATCTACTACAAAGAGCTTTCTACACAGAATACAGAAAGCATATTGACAAAGAAAATAAAACAGCTGAAAGGACCTACGTTGAAGGATTATAGGCTTTAGGCCGATATAAAAGGCCATGCAGTTCTCTTAATTTTTCACCCCCATCGACCAAAGCTTAATTAATCCCTAAGACGTGTAAAACATACTTCTTGCTGCTGGCTTTGCTCCTTGGAGTGGTGATTCTCGCCACTCCCACCATTGCCGACGACCACAAGCCACCGTCAGCAGAGGAGGAAGCTCTGTAAGAAACCTACCATGGTAAGCCATCAAAATATAAGTCTTATAAGCCCCCGCCAAAGCACTACCCACCAAAGGGTAAGGGAGAGAAGCCACCTCATGGACACTTTCCCGATCACCCTCTGATGGAGGATGTGGACGACTCATACCACAAGGCACCCACGAAGAAATATCCTCCAAAGAAACCACTACACAAGCCTCCTACTTCCAACTGAATGACTAGCTATCTAGCCCATGCTTGATAATTAAATTATGTTGTACGATGAAAGTAAATAAGAGCTTTCAGTGATGCAATCCCATTATAAGAAACTTTTAAGTATGCAAGTGTGGGTCCATCTCATTTCATTGGGTGGCTCAAGCTTAAATTTCATTAAGTTTGAACAATTAAGTAATTAAAAGAAACTGGAAGGGGACATTTGAAATTTGTCATGAAATTTGACTATACATAAAGAGAAAAGCAAGCGGCGAGCCCTAGACACAATCGCAAAAGAAGACAAGAGAAAAGAGAAAGACAGTGGAGTTAGAGCTGGGCAAAATACCCGACCCGACCCAACCCAATCAACCCGAAATCTGATCGGGTTGATCCTAACCTGATTCGAACCCGTTTTTGTCCAGTCTTAAGTGGAGTTGAGTTTATTTTGAGAGCAAGAATTTTCAATTTTTGATTCGATGATCGAAAGGTGAAATTAATTCTGTTTTCTCTCAAATTTTGAGGGTAAATTTCTGGCATCGCCTTCTACAATCTTATTAGTTTTCATTTTATTTTATCCTCTCGTTGGCTATTATTTGAGATACGCACTTGTTAGAGAGACAAATATTAGGCTGTTACTATTATCTAAAAAAGAATTTGTGTTGTAATCACATTAATATAGTGAAAAATTTTATCGGACTATGGTCCCGTAGATTTTCCAGCTTTGGGTTTTCCAAGTAAAATCTGTATCTTTTGTGGTTGGTTTTTGCTTTGGGTTTTGTTGGTTTATTTTTTTGTATATTTATTTGTGGTGGACATCCTATTTTAATCACACAAAAAATGAAATAGTTTTGTTTCTGTTTAATTTGTAACTGTTTGTGTGAGTCCCTTTCCCAATAGCATGGACTTAGTGCTACTACTAGGGGGGGCGAGCTATGCATGTGTGTTCATGCATGTATAATTTACTTCTTGTACTGCTTGTATGACCCTTAAAATTAGTATAATGGATATGCATTTTGCTTGTTTTACAATTTTTACAGTGTCAATATTTTATTGTTATATGGTTTAACAACTTGATTTAATTCGAGCTAGTGTGAGTATTCTTATTCTTTGATAGATCCCTTAGTTTATATCTTTTTATAATTTGAGAGCTAGTTTTAGTATTCTCATTCTTTCATAGATTCACTGGTTTTTTTTATATCTTTTAATACCTTAAATGAATATAGAATTTTTATTCACGGTACGTTTCTCTTTGAAGGTAATTAAAACTAAAGTAATGAAAAGTAAAATATCGTGATTTTTTCATACATATCTGCAAAATTGATTCCAACATTTGTTTATTTTTAAAGTTAAGTTACATTTGTTTATTTTTAAAGTTAAGTTATGAGTTAATGTTTTCTCAAACTTTTATTATTAGTCCAATGGATATTTTTCATCCAATATGAAATAAATTTCCTAGCACGAATCATTTAATGATTTTGTAGATATAATCTTCTTCACATAATTAATCTTGGAGAAGATTTGATTTAAATAACAATAATAATACATCTATATCGTATAATGATTTTATTACAGTTTCATTAGATTTGCAAAGAAAATAACATTTTTAATTAAGATCTTGTATTTAAACAAAAAGTTAAATTTTACTACAACATGATATGGTGGAAAATGGAAAAGGGAAAAGGGAAAAGGCAAAATAATCAGTTATTACACCAATAATTCTATCCATCCTAAATCTTAATCTCAAAACAATTTCCAAAAGACGTGACAGCTTATGTTGCATCTCTTATAAATTTCGTCTAAATTAAAATAGACCCCTATAAAATATTTGATTTTAAATCTCATCCCTTCAGAATTAAATGTCTTTTTGAAGGAGCTATAATTGTGAAATAAAACGAGAGACGATGTGTTGATGACGATGTATAAATTTGGCCAAAGTGTTTTGTGTTCGATGGTGCCGTCTCATCGCTCTCCAATCCATTTGGTTAGTTCGTTGCTTTTTGGACTTTTGTTTCTCTAAATAATAATAATAATAATAATAATAATAATAATAATAATAATAATAATAATATTATTATTATTATTATTATTATTATTATTATTATTATTATTATTATTATTTTATTTCTGTAACTTGGCAGCTGGATTTTGTGTTGAATTAATAATTTTTTTTCTCATTATCAGTTAATTAAAGCCAATCGCTGATGAATTCGAGAGATTGTGAATTCGTCACAAATTAAAATTGAACAAATAATTCATGCTACTATCTCAAAACGAACGTTTTCTTTGATAGGTGATCATACATACCTAGCTGTACACTCGCAACTAGTCCAAAACCTCTGATTGGTCCAAGGTAACTTATAAATTGATTGTCATTATTTGTGTGAATGTCGGTGCATATGAAAAAAAGAAAAAAATCACATATATCAACAAATACAATATCAAAATTCTTGGAAAATTACATATATTTAATGGAAGATTGACAACGATGTAAAAAATAAGCTTACATTATAAATTGTAACAATTGTACCATAAAAAATCATTTTTAATTTATTGATAATTAATGTCAAGTTTTTGCATAATTTGATATAATGAAAAGAAAGTATGGTTGTGAATGAAATAAACTATGAAATTATGAAATTATTATCAATTGTTACCATATGTCATTTTATTAAATTGTAAGTACTTTTAGTTCTAGTGGTGATGTTAATTTAATATACTGACATTTTTTTCAATTACAATATTTTTAAAAAGCTAAACAACAATAAAATTTTAGCCCCCCTAAAAATTTCAATTTATTCGAAGAAAAATATAATTAAATTTGAGATATATTTAAAAAGAAGATAAAAACTCTATTATTATAAAAAATTAATGAAAACATAAAGGGTATAAATGATATTTTCCTGGTCTAGATCGGGCTACAGCCCGGCCGTAGGCCTGTTACTGCTACAAGGGCACAAGGGACTGATTTTATATCTAACAAAACCCATAATTTTCTCCATAAAAAATTTTCAATAAGAGAATCTTGTACTTTATTAAAATGCAAGATGAGTTTATAATTTTATAAATGGGCTTTTACAATGTTGTAAATTATAAAACATTAAAACACAACAAACTCGTTTCTTTTTAATAAATTGTAGGATTCTCATGCTGATAGCTGACTCGTTTTCTCCATATCCTCTAATTGTATCTTGAAATTTTAATTAATTTTTGGTAGGAATCTAGTTTTATGATATTTGATGCACCTATACATGGAGACTCAATCCTTCTATAATCAATTAACACTCTTATGTTGATAATTCTTACAATCTAAGATTTCAATTCCTAAGTATAGAATGAGAGAAGAACTTCAGTGTCCCTAGAGTATTGGTATTTATGTATTCATTGTTTACACATGTGTATGCTTATCAGTATGATTGGCTGAAAGTATACACATGACAATGAGAGAATGAAAAAGAAACAATGCTCTAAGAGCACCCAAAAATTTTCTATGGAGTAATTAATAGCAAAGATTTATGGTGGCTAAACCCACCTTTTTGCTTGCATAGTGATCTTCCTGCATTTTTATTCTACTGACCCTAGCTAGCTGCATTTATGCTGAAATCATTATTAATTGTGGATAACTTGTAATAATAAAACCAATGAATTCTGATATTTCTGCAAGTCACAAGAAGTCCAGAAACAAAATTCCCCAGCCACCAAGAACTTTTCTATGGTCACAAACACAAAAATAAGATTAGTGAAAGCAACTTTGTAAGGAAGGCCCACCACTAATCAATTAAAGCTAAATTGAACCCAAAAGAATTCAAGCCACCAATCTTGATAATAATCTGCTGCAAACCAAGTTTCTCCAATTTTCCAGTAGCTTCACTCGTTCTTGGAACAACAGCTCTTCAAAAATAATGCAACTGATATGTGTAGAAGCTGCAAAACAAAAATTAATGAACAAAATACAGAAAGAGATGAATTAGGAAGCCAAGGCGTGCCAATGAAGCACTGTCCTTAAAGAACATATTCTGCCCCTTCACGGATAATTTCCGGGTGCGTAAAGGAATCAACGACAGTCTGATCTTCCAGGATTCAATGGCGTTCTAACTGTAATGGCGCACTCCAAACTACAGTAAATTGAAACAGCTCATTTAATTTGTTTTCAGGTAAAGTGTATAACTTTGATGAAGATGGAGAAGAAAATTAGAACAACTTTTTCTACATCATCAGTCACTGCAGCAGGCTTTTTATAGCCTTGAATTACAACAGTCATCTCCTTGATTTTTGCCACAAATCAGTGCATGAATCTTATTTCAGAACTGGATATCGAGCAACTGCAGTGCTTAAACCATGCCACGAACTTCGACATGTAGATGTACTCGGCTTGACTAATTCAAATCAATTTAAAACTGATTTTCCAATCCAAAATAATGAATATATTATTTTACATTAAGTGGCTAAAAGATGGGCCAAGCCAGTGAGCTCATGTGTGCATGATTCATTTTTTGTATTTTGAAATACCTCACAATTTCCAACAATCCCCCACATATTTCAAAATACACATATGATGCTCATAAACACTTTACCGGAATATTAGAATTTAATGCTCATGAGTTAGTGCCTTTCGGGCTATGAACCAATCATTGAATAACTAATCGTGTCTCACAAGAATTTGGTGAAACATATAGTTTCTATGAACCAAGATTCATATTTTGTGAGTCGGAGGATTAGAAGCTCGCAGTAAATTCTCTCTAGGCATTGCTGTTTAGCGGTTTGACACTTTAATGGCCCTGTGCCTTCCTGGTTTTCATGAGTGCTCTAGAGATACCTGTCTTGCTCATAGAAATTGACCCAATTCCACACTCATACAGGTGAACCTCCATCAAGTGTGTCTTGCAGTTTAGACACACCACCATAAAGAAAGTAGGCTATAGAGTTCATTAAGAGCATAATAACTCAACCTAAATCACTGCAATTAGCAACTATCTCGCCATAGGGAGGACTCAAATATATAAATCGATAGTGCCACCAGACAACAAGTGATTTGTTATTACCCTTATGAACCTACTTCATGGGATCTCCAATCACATAGGTAGGGTTACCATCACTCTTGTCTTCTGTTCTAGACAGAAGTCCCATCCCCCTCGACATATTTACCACCAACCTCCTATTTAGTGGTTTTGTCAGAGGATCGGCCAAATTTGACTCTGACCTCACAAAATCTAGGCTCACTACCCCAGATTTTAACAGTTGTTTTATAATATTATGTCTCAGACGTATGTGTCTGCTTTTCCCATTATAGATTTTACTCTTTGCTTTAGCAATAGCGGCCTGACAATCACAGTGTATAGACACTGAAGTAGGAGGGTGAGTACAAATGGGAAGATCTACTAAGAGGTTTCTTAACCACTCAGCCTCAGTACATGCCTTTTCTAAGGCAATTAGCTCGGACTCCATGGTAGAACGAGCTATACATGTTTGCTTAGAGGATTTCCAAGACACAACACCTCTACCAAGAGTAAATATATAACCACTAGTGGATTTGATTTCATCATTCCCTGAAATCCAATTTGCATCGCTATACCCTTCTAACACTGGTGGAGCGCTACTAAAATTAAGTCCATAATCAATGGTGCCTCTCAAATACCTTGCAAGTCTGTCTATGGTAGTCCAATGATCCTTACTTGGATTTTGAGTATATCTACTCAATCTGCCTACTGCATATGCAATATCAGGCCTTGTACTATTCATTAAGTACATTAGGCTACCAATGATTTGAGCATATCTCAATTGATCAACACTATGCTTTAAATTTTTCTTAAGGTGGGTATTTGCATCATAAGGTGTAGAGACAGGTTTTCTGTCATAATACCCAAATCTTCTCAACATTTTCTCAATATAGTGTTCTTGTGATAACCTGAAACCATCACTAGTTTTAGTGATTTTGATGCCTAATATAACATCTGCTTCTCCCATATCCTTCATATCGAAGTTAGAAGCAAGCATCCACTTGGTCTCATTTATCGTTCCTAGATTAGGACTTAGGATGAGCATGTCATCAACATAGAGACAAATGATCACATATGTAGTAGCATCAATGGATTTAAAGTAAATACATTTGTCTGAATCATTGATCACATATCCATTTGACACTAATACTTGATCAAATTTCTCATGCCATTGTTTTGGTGCTTGTTTTAAGCCATATAATGACTTAACCAATTTACACACCTTATGCTCAATGCCTGGTACTACACAACCCTCAGGTTGACTCATGTAAATTTCTTCATTCAGGTCTCCATTTAGAAAAGCAGTTTTGACATCCATTTGATGAATATGTAAATTATGAATTGCAGCAAGTGCAATCAAAACTCTAATGGATGTAATCCGCATCACAGGAGCATATGTATCAAAATAATCTATGTCTTTCTTTTGTGAGAACCCTTTGGCAACTAATCTTGCCTTGTACTTATCAATTGATCCATCAGCTTTCAATTTTCTTTTAAAAATCCATTTGCACCCTATAGGTTTAGTACCTGGAGGCAAATCAACTAATTCCCATACATGATTGCTCATGATGGAATCTAACTCACTGTTAATTGCCTCTCTCCATAGAGGTGCATCACGAGAAGCCATTGCTTCTTTGAAAGTCTGAGGATCATTCTCAGTAAGAAAAACATAGTAGTCTTCACCAAAACTAGTGGTCGTTCTCATCCTTTTACTTTTCCTTGGTTCAACATCTGAACTCTTAGAAGGATCACCAATTGATTCTTTTTGGGGTAAATAACTAATATTAGTTTTCTTAGGAAAAATAGATTCAAAGAACTCAGCATTCTTAGACTCAATGATGGTATCCGCCTCAAACGAATATCCCTCATCTCTTAGTACTAAGAATCTATAAGTAGCACTGTTATGAGCATACCCTATAAATAAACAGTCTATAGTTTTAGGTCCCAACCTAGTTCTTTTAGGAACTGGTTTAAGAACCTTCACTAGGCACCCCCACACTTTGAGGTATGATAAGTTTGGCTTATAGCCCCTCCATAACTCATAAGGTGTCTTCCCTGTTTTCTTATAGGGTATTCTATTTTGAATGTGGCAAGCTGATAACATAGCTTCCCCCCACAAATTCAATGGTGCTCCAGAACTTATTAACATGGCATTTACCATTTCTTTTAATGTTCTATTTTTCCTTTCAGCCACACCATTCGATTCAGGTGAATAAGGAGGTGTCACTTCATGGATGATACCATGATTCTCACAATAAGCATTTAACATGCTTGAATCATATTCACCTCCTCTATTAGTTCTTAATCTTTTATTTTTTTATTAAGTTGATTTTCAACTTCACTTTTATAACTTAAGAACTTTTCACCTGCTTTATCTTTATTTCTCAATAGATATATTTTTGTATATCTTGAGAAATCATCAATAAAGGTAATATAATACCTTTTACCCCCTCTGGTCATGGTATGTTTTAAGTCACCAAGATCACTGTGAATTAAATTGAAAATGTCAGTTTCTCTATTTTGAACTGGTTTATATGTCTTCTTTGTGGATTTAGATTCCACACATACATCATATTTGTCATTTGAAAAATTTAATTTAGATAGTAAACCAAGTTCTTTCATTTTCTTAATGTAAGAAAAATTCACATGACCAAGCCTTCCATGCCATAAATTAATGGAGTCAACAATATTAGCAGAACAGTAAATATAAGCATAAGAAGAAACATTTTCATTAATGATAACATTCAGTACATTGAGCTTGAATAGTTCCTCAGAACAATAACCTTTCTCAACAAAAACCCCATTCTTAGTCATTACAATTTTGTCACCTTCAAAAGACACTTTAACCCCAGCTTTGCCCAGTACAAAAACTGATATTAAGTTATATCGAATTTCTGGAACATGGAGAACGTTACTCAGTGAGAGGATTTTCCCAGAAGTAAGTTTGAGAAGAACTTTTCCCTTGCCCAAGACCGGGGTTGACCGGGAATCTCCAAGGAAAATAAATTCTTCTCCTTCTCTCACTGGAGTATACTCAAAAAATGAATTTCTGTTACCACAAATATGTTTGGTGGCTCCAGAATCAATCACCCAATCATTATATTCAGCAACCATGTTCACTTCAGAGACAACCACAGCAGCAATAATTTCATCTCCTTCAGCTAGATTAGCTTTAAGAGGATTTTTGTTGTCTCCTTTTCTCTGAGCTTTATTTCTACATTGATAGGCATAGTGTCCAATTTTTCCACAAACATAACAGTGACCTTTCTTTTTAGCTATGGGATTTTTACCTTTATTCAAAAATTTCTTGTTGGGATTATTCTGTCTCTGATCAGATTGAGGCTTAGTCTCAATTACATTTGCATTAGAATGAAGATTTCTGGCCATGTCTCTAAGCCTATTATGCTCTTCAATCTTAATATGCACAATCACATCTTCAAGGCTCATAGGTTTCTTCTTATGCTTCGCAGTTTTGATGTAGTCATTCCATGATTCTGGAAGTTTCTCAATCAAGCAGCCAGCCAAAAATCTTGCAGGAAGTATAATACCCTCATTTTTAAGATTATCAACTAATCGATGGTAGTCATGGATTTGATCTGTAACATGCTTATTATCTGTTGTGAAAAATTTAATATACTCGCAAGCGCACGAATCTAGAAATAGAATGGTGGTAACGAGGTCGATCCCACATGGATTGTTATAAATTAAAAAGTCTAATTTAAATCTAAAATTAATATTAATTCTAACCTAGTTGAGCAAATTGAGTTTTTAAGAAAATTAAACCAATTAAACTAAAGAAGCAATTAAAATAAAGGAGAATTCAATAAGATAAGAATTACCAAGGTTTCAGAATCCACCACTATTCAACTAGTAATTATCTAATTACTAATTAATCCCCAATTTTGGAGTGACAACTCGAAATCAATCTATGTCATCTCATGGATATAACAATTAAGCCCAAGTAATTAAATCTAATGTAGGTTCTTTTTCTGCTTAATAATATGACATCTAAGAATCTCATGTAAACATATTGAATAACAAAGAGTCAAAGTTTTCCTAAGCACTCTATGTAAACAATTTAATGAAAGACATAGAATCAAAGATAATCATGTATAAACTTTATAAATCCAAGCATAGATTTAATTGAATATTAATCCTAACAATCAATAATGCATGACAGAATTGATGAAAAGATTTTATTAACATCTAATTAATCATGTGAAATAAAAACCATAATCATCAAAGAACATATATAGAGAATTAATTAAATAAAAAGATAATTATTTCATTGAATAAGGTTTCATCCTTAACCTCAGTATAAGAAAATTAGTTAAACATACTTGAACGGTGAGCAACAAAAGAAATAAATACAGCCATGAAAGTCGAACTACTGCAGATTTTCTTCTCTGTCTCACGTTTTCCTCCTCTGGCGGCTCCTCCTTCTTCAAAAGCCAAAACTCCCTTTTATAATCTTTGAAATGGGCCTCACTTCTTAAATCCTAAAGCCAAAAGGCTTGCCCTTTTATTTGCTTTAGCTCTCACACGTGATCACCCTTAGAATTGCTTTAGGATTCCTTTTCCAATTATGAAAGCCAAGTGCGGGTCCCATTTAAATTGCTTTCCACTTTTGCAATGCCATGCACGTGCAACTCAATTGGAGAATTGAAATTCAATGCAAATTGCTCTTGGCTCTTAACTCTGTCACAGCTTCAACTAATATTCTTTCAAATTGTTATTCTTTTTGCACTTTTTATTTCCAATCTCCAATTAATTCCCTATGCAATAAAATAATTTAATTAATTAAAAATAACTAGTAATTAGATAATAAACGGTAAAATATGTATATAAATTATGCTCATCATTATCTACCATCCTAAAATGTAGAAAATCACCAATAAAGTATTGTTGGGATCCAGCCTCCTCTATGATATAGTTTTTACTAAGCAGGTTCCATATTTCATAGGCATACTTATAAGTGTAGTATATGTCATAAAGGTTGCTGGAAAGAGCACTTAAAATCGTGTACCTGCAGATCTTATTATTTGCAGTCCAAGTCTTCGTTTTGTTGTCAAAGTCTTCACAACCTTCTTCTGGAGGAGATAAGGTAAGATATTCAGCCAAGTTGTGCACATCCAGAATGTCATGAATTTTATCTTGCCAACGCTTGAAATGTTCTCCATTAAAGGGTTCTATTTTTGACACATCTGGCAAATTCTTGGCAGTGGTAAGTGCCGCAGCAATGGAAGAGGATGAAGAAGCCAAGGCTGGAGTTGTTGTAGGAGCTGGAACATCTTCAGAACTCATTTTGATGTAGACTCTGTTCTTTAAGATGTAATAATAAAACCAATGAATTCTGATATTTCTGCAAGTCACAAGAAGTCCAGAAACAAAATTCCCCAGCCACCAAGAACTTTTCTATGGTCACAAACACAAAAATAAGATTAGTGAAAGCAACTTTGTAAGGAAGGCCCACCACTAATCAATTAAAGCTAAATTGAACCCAAAAGAATTCAAGCCACCAATCTTGATAACAATCTGTTGCAAACCAAGTTTCTCCAATTTTCCAGTAGCTTCACTCGTTCTTGGAACAACAGCTCTTCAAAAATAATGCAACTGATATGTGTAGAAGCTGCAAAACAAAAATTAATGAACAAAATACAGAAAGAGATGAATTAGGAAGCCAAGGCGTGCCAATGAAACACTGTCCTTAAAGAACATATTCTGCCCCTTCACGGATAATTTCCGGGTGCGAAAAGGAATCAACAACAGTCTGATCATCTAGGATTCAATGGCGTTCTAACTGTAATGGCGCACTCCAAACTACAGTAAATTGAAACAGCTCATTTAATTTGTTTTCAGGTAAAGTGTATAACTTTGATGAAGATGGAGAAGAAAATTAGAACAACTTTTTCTACATCATCAGCCACTGCAGCAGGCTTTTTATAGCCTTGAATTACAACAGTCATCTCCTTGATTTTTGCCACGAATCAGTGCATGAATCTGATTTCAGAACCGGATATCGAGCAACTGCAGTGCTTAAACCATGCCACGAACTTCGACATGTAGATGTACTCGGCTTGACTAATTCAAATCAATTTAAAACTAATTTTCCAATAAAATAATGAATATATTATTTTACATCAAGTGGCTAAAAGATGGGCCAAGCCAGTGAGCTCATGTGTGCATGATTCATTTTTTGTATTTTGAAATAACTCACAATTTCCAACATAACTGACCCTAGTTCAACTATAAATATTATATATTATAAAAATAAAATTAATTACTATGACTTGGTGTTTTTGGATTCGGTCGATAAGATGTGTTTTGTAAAGTGTTTAAAAACACAAGGGTGAGTTGGATATTGTTTTTCAAATGTTGTTTTTGCATTTGTTTTATAATATAGGAATACTTAGTCTTTAGTGAATTCAAAAATACTTTTGGTAGTTTGTCTTTAAAATAATATTTAAAAATTCAAAAAGGAAAATGTATTTACTTATTTGTCTTGAAATATGGAGATAATCAAAGAGTGTGAGAAAAAAAAAATTAAGAGTCTGAGTAGAGTCCCATAAAATATTAGAATAATAATTTATTTAGTATCTACCTGATATAAATCGACAAACAATGTTTTTAAGGAAACAGAAAAAGTTGAAGGACTCCAATATTATTATTCCTGGGGAGAATCTTCTTGAAAGCTTTGAAATTGAAACTGCGGGCCGGCAACAATTTGACACGCGCAGTGTTTGACGAGTTGCATGATAGGAGGAGAAAAACAAAATTTCTTTCTGTTATTCATTGCTTTTTTTTTTTTTCTTTTGCTCATCTTTGATGAGTGATTCTTTGTTTAACTGAATTTGATTTGATTTTAGAGGTCTCTGATATCTCATTGAGGTCATTTTGTGCCTACTTCACTTTATTGAGTTAATTTTCCTTGTTTATGTGAATTGACAGCTTGTTGTAATTTATGTGCTGAAGTCTATTAATTGTTTTTTTTCCCTGAATGATGTGATATCACAAAAATAAATTATGTCTAAACATGGGTAAGTAATGCTTGTGTTTTGATGAAAGGGATGAAAACTGAAAGTGTGGCAATGAGTAATGGAGTTTCTCTAGCCAAACAGGTGGTGGATTTTTTAGGAGGGCTTTTTATATTGCTTATAATGATAGGAGTCCTAAACGTTGGGGACATAAGTGAAGTGGGGAGAGTGGACTCATGACATGTTCTATGCTTGGTTTCTCATTATATCATGTTCTAGCTTACTAATAAAAATAAATAAATAAAATAAACACGTCATGTTATGCCACTTGTGTGATCCTAGAAGAATTTATTGTTTAAGTATGAAGCAAGCATGTTTGTATTTTGTGCATGTATGCAAAAATCGGTACAATCCTCAAGGTTTTTACATGTTTGCATTTTGAAATAAGAGAAAATGGAGATTCACATCATTTTATTTTCAGAAAATACATATGAAATTAAAATTATAAATCAAAAGCACTGGTAAATAATATCTTACATCAAAAGCACTGGTAAATAATATCTTACTTATTGACTTATGTTTAGTTCCTTTTAAGGATAAAGTTCATTGTTTTGATACATGGAGTAGAATTCTCTCCTAATCTTAACTCTTTTGAATTTTTGAAATTTTTGTATCACTTATTTTTTAATATTAATGTATGATTATAATTTTATTATGTTAATTTTAATTTGTTAGTCACTAATTCCATAAGTAAATTTTACTTAAAACAACATATCAGATTATTAAAAAAAATCTTAATCCTTGTTGATATATCACAAAATAATTAGTATAAAAGGAGATACTATTTTCCTCTTTGTTTGTGCTATCTTGCTCTACAAGTATATAGCTTGCAAAGCTCTGCTTGGTCCTGCATCTTTACGCAACTTTTTAAGAATTAATTAATTGAACTAACGAGCAAAGTTGGGGTTGTTTTTAAAGACCCATCACTCACAAGAAGGAAATTAAAGAACACAAGAAAGACGAACACAGATAAAAGAGCATATGCAGCAGCACCACTCTTTGTGCATTACATTGCTTTCCACTCACATATTTTAATGAAAAGTTATTTTGGTTATACATTTGCTTTGGGTATCAACCCGCACAGACCTGCTTAATTTTGTTGCTGGTTGGGTAGCATTTGGTAAAATTTTACAAAGTCAGTTCGGTTGATTTTTGACAGAGTAGGATATTTCCACCCCATTGTTTATGTAAACTCACCTTACTTTTAAGAAATATTTATAATAAATGCACATTATTTCTAATCAATACAAATCAACAAAAATATATGCATAATTAATCAAGTAAATCATTCTTATATTTTTTTTACTTAGTTTTTTTTTTCACTATGGAGATTGTTTTAATGTGAGTTTTATTTAATTATGTAATCTCTATGACATAAAATTACCTAGTTACCTGAAGAATGATTTATATTTAATACATTAGGTACTTAAATTTTGTGACTTATTATCTAACTTTTTAAATGAAGTCTAATAATTTTTAATATTTTACATGTAAATGACATAAATTTGACAGCTTAATAATTTACATGAGTATTGACTCATAAAGACATTATATTAGTTTAATTAAAGGTTAATAATCATACTAATAAAGTAGAATTGACCATTTAGAAACAATGAATTTTGTATAAAATAAAATAAAAAATTGAAGTTAAAGTAATTTTTTTTGTACTTTTACATTTTAAGGATAAAATTGTCAATTTAAATTTAGGCTAAAACAATCTTAGTAGTCAAATATAATAAAAAAATCTAAGTCACAACAAATAAATTAAGAATTCAAGAAAGATTTAATTCATTAATTCTTCAGAAATCTTCTTGATTTAAAATTTTTAAAAGTAATGTGAATTTTTTATAATTCTTTTTGAAGTGGGGTGGATTTACAAAATTTGTGGGGTGGATTTTTTACGCATTTTTTATAACATGCGTGACAACACGTATTAGAATGATTTTTATATAGTCATTCTCATATATGGGTACTACATTTTTTAAAATGTGAATTTAGGTTTCATAACAATATCAAATATTTTTACACTTTTATAAACTTTTGAAAATTCATTTTACATCCTCTACCACATTCACTAGAGAGCCAAACACTCTCAAATTCAAAGCTCTCAACCTTCACACAGCTGCAAGTCTAAAACTCAAAACTCCCAGCCGGCCAATTTAAAAGCTTGTAGCAGCCATTCGTCATCTTGTCAACTTAACCACTTCGATCTTACTTGTTTTCGACATTTTGATGTCTGGGTATGCCGAATGCTAAATGTGTTATGTTTCAGTTTTTAAGATTATTGAAATGAGGTGGTGAATTAAAATAACCTGACTGAGAGGGTTGCGGCTTGCTTTGATTTTTTTATCTTTACTGTGATAAAATTTGTGTTCACAATCTTTACATTTTCCCTTTCCTGCAATTGCATTTTTCCAGTTTTTATATTTGTTACAGACTTGGAGACTTATAACGAGAGTTAAAAAAAGAAAAAAAGATTACGATAATATTTAAATTAAAAAGAAAAAACTGAAAATATAGCTCAACCCGCAAAACCAAACCCAGCTTAACCCGCACTTCTGTAGGTTGGCTTGGGTTAGACTTTAAAACCGGTTGGGTTGGGTTGTGTTGTTTTATTTTATTTTTAAATTATATGCACGTTGAGCAAGTTGTGTTGAAATCCGATCAAACCTGATTCATACCCAACCTGATAATTGCTTACAAGTTATTCGAAAATTATGAAAATAGACATCTACCATTTCAATTAGGATCATGAGAGACATTTATCGTAATTTTTTTTAATTGTCTTTTTAATTTGGAAATTATGAAGGCAAATTATAACGTATCATAAATATTAGGTCCTCTATCCAAATTAACCAAAGATGGTTGATTTGTAAAGTCAATTGAACTAGATGATGTAATTATAACGAAAAGATAAATAAAAAAAGGGAATGGTAGGATATGTTTAGTTAATTATAACAAAAGATAAACATTTAGTTTAATAAAAAAAAAAGATAAATATCTAATTGAGCTTTCAACACATAAACTTGAACGCAGATTTGAAAAATAAGAGCCCACATATACAGGCCATGAACAGGCCCTGTTCGGTTTATTTTAAATCATTTGGCCCAACTACTGGAAAAGAGTAATGCTTTTCACATCCTTTCCATTTAGTTTTTTTCTCCTCCCTTTATGAAATTTACAAGAAAAAGACATAAAAATACAATATCATTTGGATTAAATTTCAGTTTCATTTAGAATAAAACTTTTAAAAATATTTTTCATAATAAAATTATTATTATTATTAGATATTAATTTCTTCATTGTTTCACAATTATTTTAATTTCATTAACAAAATTAATTATATCACATATTATGATTAAAAAATAGTTAGGGTTCATGATCTGTAAACACATTTTGGTGTACCTAAATTCACATTTATCCTTTTATGTAATTTCTACTACTAATAGAACTATAATTATAAAAGTGGAGTGATATAAGATTTCAAAAGGGGTGTTAGAAGCTCCACTCACTTAAAAATGAAAGGTTAGATACAAAAAAAAAAAAAAAAACACCAAAATGCATAAAGGTCTTTGTGCTTCAGGAGTATTGCTCATTTTATTTCCTTATTGAATCTAATCTTCTTTTGCATCATAGAGAGTTCTTTGTTAAATATTATTAGTTACTATTCTTTCAATGGTTATCCTTCAAGTTTATTCTTGTTGATTGTGCCCTAATTCTTTCTTTTTAGTAAATTTCCGTAGTTTTGATTTTTGAGTTTTCACGAGGTTTATTTAAAAAAAAAATTAAGCATAATATTTCATAGGAAACTTAAACTATTTGTCATAATCAAAGAATTTAGGTAAAAATTCATTTAATCCCTAAAATTTGACGTAAATACCTGTTTAGTCTCCTTTTAAAAGAACGCAAAACATCCCTACAATTAAATCATTGATCCTCGTGCCATTACTTTTTGTTTTTTTGTTTTTACATTGCTTTTATAATATTATCATCTTACAATCATATTTCTTTTTTTAGACATTAATAAAAAATTAAGTTACCAATTTAACCCTAAAAAATAAAATAAAGACAAAAAGAATATATATTAATTTTTGGGATTAATGTCGAAAAAATTAGTAATTTAATTTTTTTAAACATACGTGAGCTTCCACAAAAATTGATATATATTCTTTTTGTTTTTATTTTATTTTTTGGGATTAAATTAGTATTTTCATTTTTTTTTCTTTTTACTAATGGTCAAAAAGAAAAAGGGTAATATTGAAAAAACAAGCCAAAAGGACAAAAAAATAATGGAAGAGGTCCCAACATTTTAACAGCAAAGATATTCTAAGGTACTTTTAAAATTACAGGATTAAACAGACACTAACCTGAAAATATAAGGATTAAATGAGTTTTTATCCCAAAAAATTTTCTCCTGTATTTTCTAAACAAATTACAAGCATGTTATTTATGGCTATTAGAGATAAGAATATACAAAGATTAATATCTTAGAGTATTTTATACACTCATAAATACATATGTGACATGAAATTTTTAAAAGTTCCCTAGAATTTAGATACTGAGAAGATCTTAATACACATGACTTTTTCTTTCTTTTCTTTTTTACTAATATAAGACATGTCAAATCAACTCATTAAATTCTTCCATGTGCATCTCCTAACAAAAGATTAGGAACTTCTCCTCATTTACACTTTCTTGAACTTTTGAAGATTTTATACCATATATCTTTTAATGGTTATATAAGATTAAGATTTAATTTCTCCTAATTCACCAATCACTCACGAGATATTTTTCTTTGAAGAAATTCAGGTCATGAGAAAATCATATTCTCTCAACGATCATAAAGAATAATTACATTCATGTATACAAATTAATATTGATACAAAAGGGGAATTTTTTTTAATTATTTCTAAAAAAAAAGATAAATGGATAAATCACAAATCAATTTTTAGCCATACAATTTTTAAGATTGAAAATCAGATAATCAACTAATTGTTTAAAAGTCAATCCAGCAAACACGTAATTTCATTGACTATACTTTGCAGGTTTATCCTCCTTAATACCTTTAGGGCTTGTTTGGTTATTGTATTAAACCACCTCATTGTATTAATTTTACACAAACCCATGTTTGACAAATAAAAAGCTACAGAACCACCACATTAAAAGCCCAAACTAATGCGGCTGTTGCCGCATTAGCTAAACCCGACTCACAGTCGGGTTTAACTTAATGCGGCAACTGCTGCTTGTTTTGTTTTGTTTTTTTTCTCTCTCTCCCTTTTTGCTTTTGCAACTGTCGCTGGAGCCTTGCTTTTTGAGTTTTGCTTTTTGACTTTTGCTTTATAATAATAATAATAATTATTATTATTAAATATAACTTTTAATTTAATATTATTTTTATATTTTTATATTATAATTATTAATATAAATTAATAAACATGTAATTTATTATTCAATATTATTATATTATATTATTTTTTACATTATAATTTATTAATAAATTTATAATTTATTATAACTAATAATAAATAGTTAAATATGAATAAATTTAAATAATATTAATTTAAAATTAATAATAATATAAAATATTAATACAATTTAAGTATATTAATATAATATAATATAGTATAATATTTAATTTAAATTAATCAAAAAATTTATTATAGTACAGTGTAGTACCAAACATTATATAGTATTATTATAATACAGTGCTAATGCAATACAATATAATACAATACACCAGTATTAAAATAATGTAATATAATATAATACAATACATATACTAAACGCACCCTTAGGACATATTTGGCAACCCTCATTACATGGTATTAGCACTCCTCATTGTATTAAAATGATACAGTATCATGTTTGGTAAGTATTCCTCGTCGTATTACAATGTAGTAAAAAATGTTTGTAATGCGGTCAAACCCGCATAAATCAAACCCGTGTGAGAGTCGGGTTTTGCGGGTTTGTAAATGAAAAAAGTTTGCTTTCGTTTTCGATTTCTCCTTTTCACTATTGTGGCTCTCCCTGCATCTCCACACCGCCACTCCACAAATTTCAGCTCAACACCGCCACTGTCGTGCACCATCAGCTCTACCACCACACGATCTGCCTCCACGCGATCTGCTTCCACACAGCCACTGTCGCATTACATCACGGCGACACCTCCAGCTCTACTGTCTTTGCGATGCATGACACCAGTGCACGACACGCCTTCGCGACAGTGAAAGAGAGTGAGAGCATAGCATAGCAGAGTTGTGAAAGAGAAAAGAGAGGGAAAAAAGAGAAATAGAAGACAAACTTCTTAAGGGAGGAGGGTTTTGAGAGAAAAAAATTAATTTGAGTGCAAAGGACCGACACCAGCTTGAGGCTTTGAAAATCTGTAAGCTTTTATTTCTCAAACTCTACTTTTTATTCAAACTTATAACAATTTCGAAATGTCTTGCATGCATGATAAAGAAATTCAATTTATTTAGTGTTACACCATTGATATTAATCGTTTTGATAAGTCTGTTCTTTGATAAAAAATTTGTATACTTGTTTCAAGTTTATTTTGGGTATTTAACTGATATTGCTTAGTTAGATTATAAACTTTCGTTGTTTGGCTGAATTTTCTCATAATTTATTTCTTTGACCGAATTTGATTAAGTTTCTATGCATGCATGGTTTAATTTTGAAATCTTGATAGTTATTAAGCAATTGATGAAAATTTCAAATAAATTTTCTTAATTTTCCTGGCTGCCATTGAACAACTGTGGTGCTTGCAACTTACAACAAGTATAGGATTGTGTCAATTTGGGATACAATAAACAGTAATCCAATTTTATTGAATTGGAGTGTATTTTGTTTATCACTACTAGTAAAAGTTGTTTTGCGGAAGATTTTGAGGTATCTTTGTTCATAAATTTTTGCTTTGGTTCATTTTAATCACAGGTTTGCCTATGGGCCTTAATTGAGGAGGTAATCATGCAGATGCGCTTGTGCTACGAGTTCAATTTTCATTTGATAGGTTGTCTATGGCTGCATGGTGTCATAAGGTAATTTGCTCATAAGTGCTCTCATTTGGAGGCTGCGTTTAATGTTGGATTTAAAGCTATGTAATCAGATGATGACATTAGTAATCTCTTAGATAGTAGTAAAATTAGTGGGTCATTGTGCATTTGTTGATTGATTGTTTGCTGAAGATTAAGGTAGACTATCAGATATGTAATACATTCTATCTTTGAGCAGTTCTATAATTTGGTCTTGGTAACAGTTACAGAATCGAAGGATGTGGCATCTTTGAAGATGAAAAGGATTAAGAAGAAGAATAATAGTTCAGGCGAGATTCCCACCATTACTATTTCCCAGTTTCTAAGTATGTCCAAGGGATTTGGTTAATTTGCCCGGTTGTCGGGGCTCCCATTCTTGTGCATAAATAAGATTGTACATTATTACCAACTTCATGTAACTTTGATGAAGTGAACTGTAATATTTTGTCTCAATTATTGCCTATAAAATTTGTTTGTTGACGGATGGATTTTGTTAAACTGGGGTGTCTATAATCTCCCAATCTACAAAAAACTTTTTGGTATAAGTTTAGGATTTCTTAAGTACTTTACTTGAATTTATTTAGAAGTTGTTTTCTTGTGTTCTAGTTGATGAATGTATACCGGATAGATGGCAAAATAACTATTCAAGTGATTGGCATTTCGTATAATTTGAAGTGAATTATTTGAATAAATTGCTTGGTTGGTGGCTTTTCAGTTTCCTCTGGAATTCATTTTGTTTTTTACAAAACCGTTTCTTTGTAAATTAAAGCATCCAGAACGAATATCAACAGTCGAATAAATTAGGATCCTTTAATTTTTTTTTTAATAAGAGATCTTGTAAAAAAATTTCAAAAAATAAAGAATGAAAAAAGGAGGATGAGAGAATTATATTTGTTTAATGGAGTTATTTACTTGCTAAAAATTATTCTAAACACTCATTTTTAATTAAAATAAAAATTATTTGATTGAATTACTTACTTCAATCTTTATGAAGAATTATAATATTTTTTAAAACATTTATACTAAAAAAATAATGTTCAATTTCTAAAACTTAAGAATTTTATATTGAGTATTATTATTTTTTTAAATATATAATTTAAAGTAATCACCAAAAAAATTAATACAATACAGTACTAATGTAATATATCATAATATAATACACCAATATTAAAATAATACAATATAATATAATACAATACAGTGTACTAAATACACTCTTAGAGCATGTTTGACACGCGGTAATATATAAGATAAGGGCTCCGCATTGCATTATAATTATACAATCTCGTGTTTGGCAGTTACAACTCATTGCATTAACTAAAATTTATAATGCGGTAACACCCGCATAAATTAAATCCGATCGAAAAATACTTAGTGTAGAGTAGAATGAAAAAAAAAACGGGAGAAATAAAAAAAAAAAATAGAGAGAGAAAGAGATAAATTCTCTCGTCTTCCCCCCCCCGGGTTTGCAATAGATCTTTCTCCTTCTTTATGCTCTCTCATGAACACAGCGCTCCACACCAGGCCATCTTCCTTCACCACGCAACACCCAGCTCCACCATCACCCCATCCCGCAACACCACTGCCTTCTCTTTTCTCTTGCTGACGCACGACACTCGACCACCATGTAATCTTCTATCATTGCGTGACAGCCAGCTCCGTCACCACCCCACTGTGCAACACCACCGCTATGCTTGCCTTCACCTCCTGAATCAACGAACTACAGCTTTGATTTTTGAAAAGGTCTTTCTCTTTATTTCTTCTCACGATTTCCGTAATAAAACGGAGGCTAAATATCACATGTGTCTTTCTCATACTATTCCAAGCTAAATAGCGAAAGCAATAGATTCTTAGACTCATATAGGATCTTCGAGAAGCTGGAGGTTCTCGATTTATTTAATTTCTCTTTATATATATTTTTCCAACTGTTAACTTTAATTTTTTTATGTAAATGCTTCACAACATGTTGGAATTGCTATTTCTGTGATAATTTGGGGAAATTAAACCCTAACGAAGCAAAGTGAGAGGAAGATTGCTATTGGGTCTTGTCTAAGGAGTGTGTAGGGATTCTTGTGTTGCTGTTGGCTTTCGCTTTGAATTTGATGACTGTGGGTTTTTGTTTTGATTTTTTGGTTTCGTGAGTGGAGAGGATTGTAAAGCAGAAACAGAAAGCGTGATAGGAAATGGAGGGAAGGTGTTTCATGGTTGTTCTCACTGACATTTTGTTTCTCTGTTCATGCTTTAAGTTTCGTTTGATTTTCGAACATGCTGCAGTTTGAACTTTGATGAACTGAGCTTTGCAAATTAGACACCTGTCTCGTCATCGGTTCAACGACGTTCTTTACTATAGAACTTTGTGTTTTATTGTTGCTGTTGTTGTAAGTTTTTCTTGATTTTGCAGTGAGCCTTGACGAAAAGAAAAGGAAAAGCAATGTTGATTTCATTCAATGGCATTATTCTAAGAGGTAAAAACAAATAATCTGGACCAAATTGAAACAATCATATCACTATTTTCATTAAACATAGGCTTTTTGGTTACGAAAGATAGAGTTGCATTTTATTGCTTTAATATTAGAAATTCCTTTACTTTATATTGGTATTAAAGTTCTAGTTTAGATATGGAGAGGAGTTTATTCTTTCTCTGCTTTTATCATATTGCTATTGAATGATGACATTGGCAGTCAGTGTGTTATCAATATTCTTTTTTAGGTTCTTGATTGCATTGATAGAGTGGGGGTCTTTCCGCCTATCGTATGTATTGGCTTGGCTTCGTCCAGAACCAAGGAGGCATTCTGGCGGGCGCGTGCGTGTAGGAAGGCCAACCACTACAAACTACCACAGGAAGACAGGGAAGCCTCGGTGTGCCATCAAAATCGATTTTTTTTAGAAAGTCTCAAAATTTCAATTTAAATTTAGGTGTTAAATTTATCTATGTATATTCTGTAACGCAATTCAAGAGACTCCATTATCGTATTTTTTTTTTAAACCAATATAATATTTGATAGTTTTAACAAGTCATATGTAATTGACAATTTTAACCATCATATTTATATGACATTTTACTCATGTTATTGATATTTGACAATATTTAGTTAATTTGCCTGATTGTAGGGGCTCGGGCTCCTGTTCTTATGCATAAATAAGATTGTGCATTATGTCATGTATCAATTTCAACTATAATTCCGTATCCCAATTATTGTCCGTAAATTATGATCTTTCACCTGTAGATTTTGTTAAAATAGGATCTTTAGTTTTTTTCCTTTTCTTTTTCTTCTTATTTTTGATAAGAGATCTTGTAAGAAATTTCTAAAAATAAAAGAATGAAAAAGATTTTAAATTTACGGATTAAGCAATCCTAGAATTTGAATTTATGAAATTAAAAGACCACGGTTGGACGTATTAGATTTTATTTATGTCTTGATATTATTTAGAGGTTATTTAATTGAATTATTTGCTTCAATCTTCATTTCAAAGGTTATATAGTTGGAAAATGCTGAAAAAATAAATATTATGTTGACAAAAATTTAAAGTCATAAAGTTTGATCTTTATGAAGAATTATGATATTAAAAAAATTATATTAAAAAATAATGTTAAATTTCTCAATTTTAAAATTTTTGATATTTAATATTTTTCTAAGTATTAATAAATATTATTTTTTAAAATATGTAATCAAAATTAATCACTAAAAAATTTAATATAGTACAATGCAATACCAAACATAGTATAACTAAAAATTAATACAATATAGTGTAGTGCCAAACATTGTACAACATTATTATAATACAGTACTAATGCAATATAACATAATACAATACACCAGCATTAAAATAATACAATACAACATAATATAATACAGTGTGCCAAACGCACCGTTAGAATAGTAGAATAGTGGGATTGGTTTTAATGCCCTTAGCCTTAGTCAATAAAGAGGGCATGCCAAAGGCAGGCGTGCCAAAGAAAGGAAAGGATGCGGAATTCTTAGTTACCTACCAATCGTAATCGCTAAATTCACCGAATATAGAAAAATTGCTGTATCGGTGGGTTCCATGCGAGGATAAAAATATACTACGAAGAGCTTTCTACACAAAATACAGAAAGCGACTTGATAAAGAAAATTAAACAACCGAAAGTACACATGTTGAAGGATTCTAGGCTTTAGGCCTATATAAAAGCCCATGCAGTTCTTTTAATGTTGCACCCCCATCGACCAAAGCTTAATTAATCCCTAAGATGTGCAAAACATACTTCTTGCTGCTAGCTTTGCTCCTCGGAGTGGCGCTTCTCGCCACTCCCACCATTGCCGATGACCACAAGCCACCGTCAGCAGAGGAGGAAACTGTGGAAGAAACCTACCATGGTAAGCCACCAAAATATAAGCCCCCACCAAAGCACTACCCACCAAAGGGTAAGGGAGAGAAGCCACCTCATGGACACTTTCCCGGTTACCCTCCGGTGGAGGATGTGGACGACTCATACCACAAGCCACCCACGGAGAAATATCCCCCAAAGAAACCACCACACAAGCCTCCTACTTCCAACTGAATGACGAGCTAGCTAGCTCGTGCTTAATAATATAAATTATGTTGTATTATGAAATTAAATAAGAGCTTTTAGTGATGCACTCCCACTATAAGATACTGTTAATTATGCATGGACTTGGTGCTACTACTAGGGCGAGCTATGCGTGTGTGTTCATGCATATGTAATTTACTCCTTGTGCTGCTTGTACGACCTTTAAATTTGTCTAATGGATATGCATTTTGCTTGATTTACAATTTTACGGTGTCAATATTTTATCGTCTATAGTATATGGTTCAACAACTTGACTTAATTCGAGCTAGTGCGAGTATTCCGATTGTTCATAGATCCCTTAGTTTTATATCTTTGTATAATGCGAGCTAGTTCTAGTATTCTCCTTCTTTCATAGATTCGTTGGTTTTTTTTTTATATCATTTTATACCTTAAATGAATATAGAATTTTTATTCATGGTGCGGTTCTCTTCAAAGGTGACTAAAATTAGAGTAATGAAAAGTAAAATATCGTGACTTTTTTATACATATCTACATGATTGATTCCAACATCCGTTTATTTTTAAAAGTTAAGTTATGAGTTAAGGGTTGTCTCAAACTTGTATTATTAGTTGAATAGATACTTTCATCCAATATGAAATAATTTTTCTATCATGAATCATGTAATGATTTTGTAGATATAATCTTCTTCACCTAATTAACCATGGAGAAGAATCGTTTTAAATAACAATAATAATACGTACAATATCGTTTAATGATTCTATTAATGTTTCATTAGATTCCCAAAAGAAAATAACATTTTTCATTAAAAGTTGCTATTTAAACAAAAAGATAAAATTAACTACAACACGATGCGGTGTAAGAGGGAAAAGACAAAATAATCAGTTATTATATCAATAACGTTACGCATCCTAAATTTTCATCCCAAAACAATTCCCAGAAGACATGGCAGCTTATGTTGCATCTCTTATAAATTTCTTCTAAATTAAAATAGACCCCTATAAAATATTTGATTTTAAATCTCATCCCTTCAGAAATAAAAGTCCTTTTGAAAGAGCTATAATTGTGAAATAAAACGAAACATGACGTATTGATGACGATGTACAAATTTGGTTATTTTGTGTTCGATGGTGCGCCGCATATAATTGGCAGCTGGATTTTTACGTCATATAATTGCTTTTGTTTATCTAAATGATGACGATGATGATGATGATGATGAAGATGATAAGATTTCGTTTCTCAAACTTGGCAGCTGGGTTTTGTATTGAATTAATAATTTTCTTCCTCATTATCGGTTGATTAAAGCCAATTGCTGATGAATTCAAGAGAATGTGAATTTGTCACAAATTAAAATTGAACAATCCATGCTATTATCTCAAAACTAACATTTTCTTTGATAGATGATCATACGTACCTAGTTGTACACTTGCAAGTAGGGGCGAATCCAAAACTTTTGGTCAGCCTAGGCTAATTTGTAAATTTATTGTCATTATTTGTGTGAATGTCGGTGCATATAAAATAGGAAAAAAGCACACTGATCAAGTAGCGCAACATAAAAAATTCTTAGCAAAGTACATATATTTAATAAAAGATTGACAAGGATGTAAAAAAATAAGCTTATAATATAAATTATTAAAATTGTACCATACAAAATTATATTTAATTTATTGATAAAGAATGTCAGATCTTTGAATAATTTGATATAATAGAAAGAAAATGAGCAAGTTTGGTTGTGAATGAAATAAACCATGAAATTATGAGATTGTTGTTGTTACCATATGTCATTTTTGTAAGTACTTTTAATTCTAGTGTGAAGTTATAATATATTAACATTTTTTCCCATTAGAATATTTTTTTAAAAATAAGTTAAAGTAGCAATAAAATTTTAGCCCCTAATGATTTCAATTTATTCAATAAATATATAATTTAAACATTTTATAAAATAAGTCACCAATTGCAATTGAAAAAAAAAATGAATTTGGGATATATTTGAAAAAAAATTCTATTATTATATAAAATTGATGAAAACGCAAACACAGATGAATAAATGACATATATGGGAACAAAATAGAGACTCCATTATTATATAGAATTAATGAAAACATAAGGGGTATATTGATATTTTACTCGCCTAGATCATGTTATAGCTCAGCGGTAGGTCCGCTACAAGGCCACAAGGGACTGATTTTATATCTAAACAAAACCCATAATTTTCTCCACGAAATTTTTTCAATAAGAGAATATTGTATTTTATGAAAATGCAAGATGAGTTTACATCTTTATAAATGAGCTTTTACAATGTTGTAAATTGTAAACATTAAAAAAGGTCGTTGACTCGTTTTCTCCATATCCTCTAATTGTATCTTGTAATTTTAATTAATTTTTTTGGTAGGAATCTAATTTTACGATAATTTGATGAACCTATACATGGAGACACAATCCTTCCACTCTTATGTTGATAGTACTTATGATCTAAGATTTAAAATTCTATGTATAGAATGAGAGAAGAACTTTGGTGATCTTCGAGCATTACTATTTATCCATTTACTATTTACACGTGTGTATGTATATCATCATAACTTGTTGAAAATATACACATGACTATGAGAGAACCAAAAAGAAACAATGCTTGAAGAACACACAAAAATTTTCTCTAGAATAATTAATAGTAAAAATTTATGGTGACTAAACCCACTTTTTTGCTTGCATAGTGATCTTCTTGCATTTTTATTCTACTGACCCTATTTGGGTGCATTTATGCTGAACTCATTATTAATTGTCATAGTTCAACTACAAACATTATTTATTATCAAAATAAAATTAATTATTTTGTTTTGGTGTTTTTGGGTTCGGTGAATAACGTTTGTTTTGTGAAGTATTTAAAAACATAAGGGTGAGATGGTTATTGTTTTTCAAATGTTGTTTTTTTATTTGCTTTATAATATAGAAATACTTAGGTGGCGTTTATTTTTTTGTCTGAAATCTGAATAAACTTGAATTAGTCTGAATTCTGAATAGGTCTGAATGTCTGAATCTGAATAATATCTTTATTTTTTCGTCTGAATCTCGAAAAATAAGTATTAAGTTGTTTGTTTTTTTCAACTTAAAAAGCTGAAAATATGTACTTTTACATTTGTATCCTTATTAAATTTGAATGTCAAATAAATAATATATTAAATACCATAATATTTTAACATTTATAAGTAAAACTATATTCAAGTGAATACATAATTATTTTGGAATTTTAATATATAAAATACCATAAATTTCAAATTTTATCGTATATCATATAAGAAAGAAAAAACATGAATATTTTTATGTGGGGTAAATATCTATGGGTGAGTTTTGGGATAGACATGAAAAATAAATTATAAAACAGAGATATTTTTTACATTAGCAAGTAATTGACTTAATTCAGATTTCTTCATTAAGTAAAAAGCAAAAAAAAAAAAAGAAGCTTATTTTATTAAGTCAAAATTATCTAAAAAGTCTCATTAAGTTATAAAAACAAGCACCTCTAATTAACTTAATTAATTAAGTTAAGTCACTTTAAGTTATTAAGTTAAAAAACAAACGCCACCTTAGTCTCTAGTGAATTTAAAAATACATTTAGTAGTTTGTGTTTAAAACAGTATTTAAAAATTTTAAAAAAAATGTATTACTTGTTTGCCGACCAAATAGCAAATGTATTTTCCTTGAGAGCAAATTTAACCAAGGACTGGGCACAAGCATTACAGCTTCTAGGGACATGTTGAACTATAGCTTTTGAAAAGTCTCTTTTCAGTTTTTGGATTTCTGAAATTATCCAAAATATTTCTATTCTACTGTCCCTTTGTGTTGTTAATCAGCTCAGCTACATCTAAACAATCTGTCTCCATGATTAAGCATGATACAACCGCTTCTTTTGCCACATTGAACCCTAACTCCACAGCTTCAGCTTTTGCAAAACTGACATCCTTCTTAAGCTAAACTTGCTTGACTCCAACTGCTACCACCTTCCCAAAAGAGTCTTTAATTACTGCTCGTAGCCCTGCCAATCCATCCTTGGTACTCACAGCTGCAGCAACATTAACTTTAAGCACATTTCTAGGCGAGGGGAGCCACTTCTGTTGCTTTTGGTTTTGTGCTTTGTCCAGATGTGAGATTCCAGCTTTTATTACCCTCTGGTATGCTTCCACTCAGATTCAACCTTTGCAGTTGAGATTCTTGGGTCTGTCTTCTTTGCTTCAAACAAGAGTTTGTTTCTTGCGAACCACACAACCCAGCAATAGGCTACCATTAGCTCAGCATCTAATTTTCTATGGGTGCTAAGCATAGTGAGAATATCCTGAACTGGGGCCTGATTGCTTCTCACTGTAATAGGGGCATGACTCCAGATCTTCTTCGATGCTTTACACTCTAGCAAAGCATGGCTT
Source organism: Citrus x changshan-huyou (assembly GCA_039657385.1). NCBI lineage: Eukaryota > Viridiplantae > Streptophyta > Magnoliopsida > Sapindales > Rutaceae > Citrus > Citrus x changshan-huyou. The sequence continues at coordinate 5,676,162 of CM077555.1, read as the reverse complement.
ATAGTTTCCACTCCTCTCCTGCATCTTTGACAAATTGACTCTTTAATGACCTTTCTTTTCCAGAGATTTTCAGCAGTTGGCAGGATGTTGAGGGCAGCTCTCCACATGAATATCTTGATCTTTTCGGGGAGATCAAGAGACAATAGAGCATTCCAATTTTTTGAGCTATTATTGGAACTGCTTGGAGCTTCTGGACAATTGATCTTGAGAGCTAGTTGATAGCCACTTTTTGTTGAGTATTCTCTTTTCTTATTAAAGTGCCACATTACTTCAACTTCCGATTGTTGGGTCAGCAAGGGGATCTTTTGAATTATTTTTATGTCTTTGGTTCTGAAGTGTTGCTCTAGCTTGTCCAGATCCCACTAATTTTCATTCTTGATAAGCTTAGCTACCATTGTGTCTCTGAGCAGTGATGGTGGTGAGATTGGTTTGAAGGTTCCTAGTCTTGGGAGCCAGTTATCCTTGTATACAACCACTTTTCTGCCATTCCATATTCGCCATTTAAGTCCTTTTTTGATGACTTGCCTTTTCCATAATATACTTCTCCATATAAACGAGGGGTTGGAGCCTATGTTTGCACTCAAAAAGCTGGAATTCTTATAGTATTTGGCCTATAGCACCTTGAATACAAGAGAGTTGGGGAATTGAAGCAACCTACATCCTTGCTTGGCCACCAAGGCTTGATTGAAGCTGGTGAAGTCCCAGAATCCTAGTCATCCTCTGTTCTTAGCATAACTCAGCTTGCTCCATTTTTTTTCCAATGAATATTGTGCTTATCTTCCTTCGATCCCCACCAAAATTTTGTAATTGCTTGTTGTATGTCATCACATAAGCTCTTTGGAAGCTTGAAAGTACTCATAGCATATGCTGATACTGCTTGGGCTACTGCCTTGATGAGAGTTTCTTTTCCTCCAGTAGAAAACATATTGTGCTGGCAGTTGAAAATCTTACTTAAAACCTTCAACTTGATTTCTTTAAAGAAGGTCGTCTTCTTTCTGCCAATCATGGAGGGGAGGCCTAGGTATTTTTCATGCTTAGACACCACATTTAGTTTGAAAATGTCTTTGATTGCTGAGATCTGACCATTTGGAATCTTTCCACTGAAACACTATCTCATTTGAAGAACCTTATTTGAAGAGTCATTTGGAACCTTTAATTTAACTTTATATTATTTTTTATCTCATTATTCTTGAAGAGAGAGAAGTGTTATAATTGTTGTTATTTTGGTAGAGGAAAAAGTTTCCTTTTATTTTTATTTGAAGAGCTTTTGGAAGGTGTCTTATTTTTTTTACTCTTCTATTTGCCACATATATAAATAAATAAGTATTTGAACAATTAAATTAGAAGAGGGTTTTCTTGATACTCTTAGTTTGCAAGGAAGCCAAAAATCTAAATTAAAAGACGTTTAATTGTAAAGGACTAAAGGGGTAAGATCTAAAATAAATTATTATAGAGGGATCTACTTCCATTTAAAAGAAATTTATAAGTGAGATGCCACATAACCTATCACGTCATTTGTGATGTGTTTTGGAATGTACAACATAGTTATTAATATTAAGTGCCTTAATTCATTTGTCTTCCTTAGGATTCTTTTCAAGGATGCAAATATCCAAGGTTGAGTATAGATTATAAGATAATAAATATCCATATCCAAGTCTAGTCTTTTTTAAATGTACATCCGAATATTTATTTAATTTTTTATTTTTTGAATACTGATTACACATTAAATTATTGTATTGCACATATATTTACAACAGCTATAACAATAGATCATTACACTTATATTTACAATCAAATATATAACTGAGACTTACATTATTACATTAAATTCTATGAAAGTACATACCCAGACAAATAACCCTCACAGAGGAGGGATATCTCTGCTCTATTCGTATTTCGCAAGGGAAAAATGGTTACAAATAATCTCCACACAAATATACTTAATTGAGGGAGGTTGAGTCCATGGGGACTCGAACCACTACCCTCATAGTCATGCTTAACTTTGAAGGTAGTGGTTCACAACTTGGCCAAAGGCCATGTCATGTCACTATATCCAAATATTTATTAATTAAACTCCTGGAGAAAACATAATTAACGTCTTAATGTAGACATACTATTTATTAAAAAGTGGTGTTATATATGGCAATTCTAATAGAATCATTAACTCTATTTACGTATTCGAAAATAAGGCAAGTATAACTTTTAATTAATCACAACTTTAAGTAAACGTATGCATTATATTATATTATATATGGTATGGTTTTAAAGCATGGCGTCATATATGGTAAATTATTTAAGATGCAACAAACTCATGTAACAACTTAGGTCGCTCAACACCTATTATTTAAGAATCCCTAATTGCTCCAATTTTTCTCAGCAGTCTAAACAAAATGCCAGTTCCAATGCTGATCTTGTTCCTCTCTCTGTTATTTCTCACAGTTCTCTCTCCTGCTAAATCTCGGAGCGTACAAAACTCAATTGCTTACCATTGTATCAGCTAAAATTTGTACCCAGTGGTAGCAGCACTGTTCACCATACCACCAACAATTCCAAAGACTTCTTTTGCGGAGAACAGTGATGAAACTGGCCACAAGTAGCGATATCTCTGTATTGCTAACAATTATGATAAATTTGTATGAATTTTTGGTTATGATTATTATTTCAATGGAGTTGGTTCATGTATTGTTTAAGCCTTTAAGATTCTTGTTCTGATTTACTCTTGAGCATGTTGTTTAGCACAATTAATCTTGTTTTATCCGTGAGAAATGATGTTGGGACATCGTAGGACTGATGTAGGACGTTATTTTAGGTAATTTAGGATTCTATAATATTTATTGTTTTTGGATTTTCTTTCTTCTGAGAACAGGGGCAGAAAAATTAATAATATATATTTAAGCCAAGTTGGTTCCATGCAGCAATTTGTAACGCATGAAGCTACATGAACAACATGAGCAGTACTGAACCCTTCCTGATATAAAACAGTCCGCAAGGAACTCTAATTTCTTCATCCTTCAAATAAATCATGGCAAATATAAGTAAAAGCTAATCATGTTCCTTGTATTGGTACTTCTGATCACTGCTGTCAACTAAAGAATTAATTTGGATGTGGGCAACATAATAAAAAGACAAAGAATTAACATGGTTCGGCCTTTTGCCTACATCTATGGGTAAAAAAGTAAATTTTTTTATTAAAATTGCGATTACAATTCAAATCTCCCTCTCTTTGCTCCTTTTTTTTTAGTACCCCTCTCATACTATAAGAGACCTCTGCTTTTATAACCTTCTATAGATAAAATCCTTTTTTAATTTAAACTCTTCCTAACTCTCCTTTATCCCCTTAGATTTTAATTATAAAATATTTCTATCTTTTATAGGTTGTATCTGTGTCAAACTTTATTTAATTTATTTCTGGACTAAGTAATGTCCTTCTATTGCTGACTCTTATCTTGCTGAGATTGATTCAACAATAGCCCCTCTATTTGGATTTGGCTTTTTCTGTGTGGTTCATAGTCTAAAACTGAGTAAAGGCTCTCCATGGGTTAGAATTCATGACTTTTGTTATCCCCCACTCTTGGAAACCATGATTCCTGCTCCCCATTCTTGGGGGAGCATGGTTTTGCTCCCTGGGGAGCATGACTCCTCTTCCCCATTCTTGGGGAGCATGGTTTTGCTCCATGGGAGCATGACTCTTGCTCTCATTCTTGAAGAGCATCACTTTTTGCCACATACCTTTATTGATTATTTTATATTTTCTACAACAACTGCTACTTCTACTCTTGCAAATCCTTCCCATTGCCAGCCGCCCCATGGCTGCATCGACACATCATCAGTGTTTCAGTTGAATCTTCCTCTGAATCAAAATATCCAACGAAGCCTAGTCAAGCAGAAGCAGTATTGGAGGATAAGTGCAAATCACCACCACAAAAACATCCAGGCCATGGCCCATGAGTGATGTAATAGGACTAGCTAGTAGTATTTGCCATAGAAAGAAGAGCTATCGGCTCAGGAGTATTAGTGGTATGGTACCAGTGATCACTGATCACAGATACATGTATGTTTATGTTGTTATTAATGGATAATAAAATGAATCATCATGTTTCCGACCAAAGTTGCAATTCCCTGTCAATCTTTTAATTAACAAGGGATATTTATCATTTAGGATTTTTGCTTTTTTTGAGTTTTGTTCTTATAATACAAAACTAGTCTAAGTGAGAAAATTCATATAGAGGCAAAATGATTTTTTTTATTAAATAAAAGAACACCTCCAACACTTAAGAAAAAATTAGTTTCTTAATATAATTTTTTATTGTATTAATTATCTTATTGTAATTGATATGTATTTATTAAAATTGATAGAAATATAAATATTAAAATAACAATTAAGACAACAATAATTTCTTAATATTATTATTTATTTTCAAAAGGTTTAGCAGTGAATATATATGATTTCTAAATCTTTGATTCTCAAAATTTTTTTTCATCTTATCAGACAATATCATTAAATAAATCAAGGGGTAAAATAGTCTTTTAACATAAATTAGATAAATTTTTAATCACTTTCAAAGATTTGGTGGTAAAATGATAAAAATTAAAATGTTAGTTGGTAAAAGTAATCGGTTCAACAGCTTGTTTTAATTCTAGCTAGTGCCAATATTCATATTCTTTCATGGATTCCTTAGTTTTATTTTTTATACCTTAAATAAATATGAGCTATTATTCATTATGCAGTTCTTATCAAAGCTAATTAAAATGAGAGTAATGAAAAGTGAGACCTCGTGACTTCTCATTGATAGTTGCAAGATTGACTCCAATATCTATTTATTTTCAAAAGTTAGCTCATGAATTAAGGGTTGCCTTAAGTTTATATTATTAGTCCAGTAACTATATACTCTCAGCTAATGTGAATTAATTTTCCTAACTAGAATCATGTAGTGATTTTGTAGATATAATCTTCATCGCATGAAAAGTGGAGAGGAATTGTGTTAAATAACAATAATGTTGAACCAAGAACCAGTAAAGCACCGGTTTTGGCTCACCAAGATCCACTCTTAATTACTTCTTGATCCTCAAAACAGCAATTGATCACACAGACCTTGAAGTATATTATTGAATTAACCAAGATGAGCTAATGCAAATCAAAGAAAAATGAAAACAGAACAAGCAATGCAAGGCAGATTTATAGTGGTTTGGCCACTGGAATGCCTACTTCCACTGTGAAAAGATGAGCAAGCTTTCGGTGAACCAGAGTTTTACAAGATACAGAGTTACCGAGAAGGTGTAACTGAATTCCACACTCGACATATCAGATCAAGAGTCTATATATACACAAAGAATCTGATCTAGAAAGATCTCCCAAACGCCAGCTCATGATCCCTGGGTTTTTCAACAACCTCAGCTGCTTCCCGCGCTCATAACCCCTTTAACAGCCTTTTGAAGCTGCCTCTGACCACGTGTCAAAGTTCTGTTGAACATATTGATTAAAACGCCGACCTGAACTGCCGTTTGATTAAGTTGCTCACGTGCTCGATCATATGTGTTTTCTTGTTCATGCGACCGACACAGGGAGTTTGTCATATAGCCTCTTTGGAGACTTCCTCTGACATGTCACTCCACCTCTAAAACAGTAACTGCCTTGTCGTGCTCAGATAAGAAAGCAGATTTGAGATTCATTCTCCAACAGATAATAATACATACTATACTATATAATGATTAATTCTACTATAGTTTCATTAGAATCCAAAGAAACGTAACATTTTTATTTTCTTGGATTCTTTTTAAGGACTGCAAATATCCAAAGTTGGGTGTTATAAGATGATAGATATCCATATTCAAATCCATTTTTTTTTTTCAAATCCATAACTAAAAATTGCATTATTTAATATCCTTGAGAAAATATAATTAACATGTTAATGTAGGCATGTCATTTATGAAAAGATGGTGGTATATATGGCAATCCTAATGGAATTCAACAATTCTATTTTATGTATTAAAAAATATGTCAAGTCCAGTTTTTAATTAACCATAACTTCGACTAACGTATGCATTATGTTATATATGTTACAATTATAAAAACGTTCATACATGGTAAATTCAGTGAAGATGTAAGAACTTAGGGCACTCAATACATATTGTTTAACAATCCACACTTGCTCCAATTTTTTTCTGTACCCTAAACAAAATGTCAGTTCCGATTATGGTCTTGTTCCTCTCTTTGTTATTTCCCACGGTTCCCTTTCCTGCTAAATCTCGGAGCATACCAAACTCAATTGTTGAGTCCTCTAAACCACCAATGAGCCAATGTACACCGTGGTACCGGTGCGGCTAAAAATTTGTACACTGTGGTATCGGCACCGTTTACCATACCACCAAGAATTCTGCAAAAACTATACTCTGTGGCATCGGCATCTTTAACCATTCCGCCAAGAATTCCAGAGACTTCTCTTGAGAACGGTGATGATGGCCACAAGTAGTGATGCATGGCTCTATACTGCTAAAACTATGATTAGTTTGCATGAATAATTTGATTATGATTATTATTTTCAACGGAGTTTGCCGAGTTTGGTTCGAGTATTGTTTAAGATTCTTGTTTTGATTTACTCTTGAGCATGAATAATTTAATAAGTTGTTGTTTTATCCTTGAGAAATTAATGATGTTGGGACATCATGGGACTTCATGTACCATGGCAACAAAACGACATTCCAATGGTGTGTTTTATTTCCTTTCTTGGGTTAAAAAAATATATATATTCAAATATAGAAATATTTGATAGAACTTTCAGAAAAACAATGATAAATCACACTATGTAATAATTCATTTTATTAATATTTTGTCAGGCTTTAGTCTCTTTGGTATTTTTATTTTCCAGAACCTCGATATTTATTTTTCTGGCAACGCAAACGTTCCCGAGCATGGTACACTGTGTACTTGCTGAGGAGAAAAAGTCTTGATTAAGTAGCACCAGTACAACATGTGAAACATTGGATTGTCCCACCATTTTTAATTTAGAAGTGGGACCCACTTTTAGGAAGCATTGATTTAGCGGAGGGAACTGGGACACTCGGGAGTACTTGGCAGAAAAAGTTAATATACATATATTTAAGCCGCGTTGTTTCCGTGCAAACAATTTGTAACGCATGAAGCTGCATGAACAACGTGAGCAGTAACGAATCCTCCCGGATATATAACAATCCGCAAGTAACTCTAATTTCTTCATCCTTCTTATTCCGTGATTTTACTTCAGTCAACTAAATCATGGCAAATCTGAAGCAAAAGCTATTCATGTTCCTCGCACTGGTACTTCTTCTGATCACTGCCACCTCTACTCTTGCAAATGCTTGCCACTGCCACCCGCCTCATGGCTCCATCGACCCATCAAACAGTGTTTCAGCCGAATCCTCCTCTGAATCGAAATTTCCTACGAAGCCTACTCAAGCAGAAACAGTGGAGGATAAGTGCAAGTCACCACCGCCTAAACCTCCAGGCCATGAGTGATATAAATAATAGGACTAGCTAGTAATATTTACTATAGAAATAAGAGCTATTGGCTCAGGAGTCGGCGTTGTTAAGAATAAATCCTGATGTCTATGTCAGCAGCTGAGTCAGCAGCCACGCCAGCTTTCAGTTACTTATGCCAAAACAGTTTTAAGAGTTTGTTAATGTTTTCCCGCTAATAATTTGTTAAAGGTTGTTAAGCTGATTCACATGCATTCGGAGCTGTAGAATCTTCCAGACTTGTGTATATAAAGTTTTGTAATCCATCATTTCATTTATATATTAATAATAATGAATTTAGTCTGAAATATTTTTTCTCTGTAGTTTAAGAAAGTTTCCTGTCAACCAAACACTTTATAATCTTCAACTTGGTCTCAGAGCCACATGATGGCTTCTTCAAGCTTTAATTCTTCAACTCATGTCTCGTCTGGAACATCCTTTACCTTTACCACACCAATCAAACTTGATCGCACAAATTACACGATCTGGAAACAACAAGTACTCTCTTCAATTCGTGGGAATGGTCTTGAGAGCTACATCGATGAATCAAAACTCTGTCCAGAGCGATTTCTTCCTAATAGATCTGGATCTGGTGAAGCAAGTGGAGAAGGTCGTGAAAATCCAGATTTTGTTGCATGGAAACGTCAAGATCAGCTTCTGCTCAGCTGGATAATGTCCTCAATGAGTCTTGAGATTCTAAGTCTCGTGGTAAGCTCACAAACTACTCTTGAGTTATGGAAGAATCTGGAAAAACAATTTGGATCAGAATCAATGGCTAAAAAGGTTCATCTTAAAATGCTTCTTAGTAACCTAAGAAAAGGATCCTTGTCTATGACTGAATACTTCACAAAACTTAGAACAATTTCTGATGGTCTTGCTTTAGCTGGAAGTCCTCTAAGTAACATTGATCTAATCACTCATCTTATCACTGGATTAGATCATTCCTACTATCCTGTAGTTGTTTACATTGAAGCAAATATGTTGACTATGGATCTAAGTGAAGCTTATGCTATGTTGCTGACACATGAGGCTAGACTTGAAAATAGTAAGATTGTTGACAATAAAGAAGTTAAAAGCAACTATATGGCTAATGTAGCTCAAACTGGAAATTTTCAAAAGAAAGGTAATGGTAATAATCAGAATAATTGGAATAAAAATGGAGGTGGAAACTGGAATCAAAACTTTACTGGTAGAGGTGGAGGATATCAAGGTCAAGGAAGAGGTAACTGGAATGGAAATCCTAATGCTGGTAGAGGCTTTGCTGGTGGTTTTAATAATGGTGGCAATTTTAACGGTGGAGGTTTCGCTGGTAACTTTAATAATGGAAACTCTAATGCTGGTGACTTTGGCAGAGGTGGTTTTGGGGGTAATAGAAAGAACTTTGCTTAAGGAGGAGTTATGTGTCAGATTTGCTTCAGGTATAACCATACTGCTGCTGATTGTAGAGACAGGTTTAACAGAAACTTTGCTCCAAGCTTTCCAGTTCAGGGCTACCATCCAAATCAGGGACCAAAATCAGCTTACATGGCTACATCTGAGGGAGTTGCTGATCAAGGTTGGTATCTTGACAGCGGGGCTACACACCATCTTACCAACTCAGCTCAGAACTTAACTGATGGTAAAATTTATTTTGGCACAAATTCTTTACTTGTAGGCAATGGACAAGGTCTTCAAATCACACATATTGGGAATGCATGTTTACATACTTCTTTTGGTTCATGCATTCATCTTCATAATACCCTATGTGTTCCAAAAATTACCAAAAACCTTATAAGTGTTTCCAAGCTTCTTGTTGACAGTAACATCACAATTGAATTTACATCTGATGTCTGTTTTCTAAAGGACAAGGTGAAGGGAACACTGCTGGCTCGGGGGATTGTTGAAGGAGGGCTGTATAAGCTGCTGTCATATGAAGAGTCATTTCTTCCTTTGGATTCAAAAGTCATACAACCAACTTCTATGGTGTCAGTCTTTTCTTCTCATTAAACTTGTGTTGATCCTTTGTCTGTGCAAATAAAGTCTGGTTTTCCAGTAAGCTTTCATGCTTCCAGCAATGTTTCAGTTAGTCTTTTACATAATAGACTTGGTCATCCAAGCAAGCATGTTGTACAAACTCTCTTGAGAAACAGTTGTATAAACATTTCTTGTGATAATAAGCAAAAGCTTGAATTCTGTAATGCTTGTCAACTTGGTAAACTACATCAATTTCATTTTTCAGCAACTGAAATCAAATCGAAAAATCCTCTTGAGTTAATCCATACAGACCTCTGGGGACCAGCCTCTGTACTTTCTATGGAAGGCTATAAGTATTACATCTCCTTTGTTGATGACTATACTAGGTACTGTTGGATCTTTCCTCTTGTGCTAAAATCAGATGCCTTAGGTACCTTCAAAAACTTCAAAGCCCTGGTAGAAAAACAATTTAGTCTCCCTATCAAAACATTACAATCTGACATGGGGGGAGAGTTTAAAGCCTTTACTTCTTTTCTTCACCAAGAAGGTATCCAACTTAGGTACAGCTGTCCTCACACACATCATCAAAATGGTGTGGTTGAGAGGAAGCATAGACATATTGTTGAAACAGGGTTAACTCTTCTTGCTCAAGCTCATATGCCTGTCACTTTCTGGTGGGAAGCCTTTCACACAGCCTCTTATCTCATTAACCGAATGCCAACCACAGTTTTAAACAATCAATCACCTTATCAAAAGTTGTTTCAGCAGTTACCAAATTATGATTTCCTTAGAGTGTTTGGCAGTGCTTGCTATCCTTTACTTAGACCATATAATCAACACAAACTTGATTTTCATTCTCAAAAGTGTTTGTTTATAGGTTATAGTCCCCTTCACAAGGGTTACAAATGTCTGGATAAAACAGGGAGAGTATTCATTGCTATTCATGTTAAATTCAATGAACATGAATTTCCTTATTCCAAATTGTTTCTTTCTTCTAGCTCTTTATCAGAGTCAGTCCAAATTCCTTCTCCTTCATTCTGTATTCTTCATGACAGTAGCTCAATACAGCAGTCTCCATCATCATCATCATCAGTTCCAGCAGTGCCATCATCTCCAAATTCTCTTTCCTTGCCCCAAATAAACATTCATTCTTCACCTATCTCCTCAAATGGTCACTCTCACACATCTATCCAAAATTCATCAGTAGCCTCTCCTCAACCATCCTTATCAACAGTTCCTACTCATCCAATGCTTACAAGAGCCAAAGTAGGAATTTTCAAACCCAAAACCTACCTTACAGCTACTCAAGATATTGAACCAACTAGTGTCAAAGTAGCCTTAGCAGATCAAAAGTGGTCTATGGCCATGACAGAAGAGTTTCATGCCTTGAAGAATAATGAAACCTGGACTCTTGTGCCAGCTGACTTAGCCACCAAGATTGTTGGAAATAAATGGGTGTTTAGAGTTAAGTATAACCCAGATGGAAGTATTTCTAAGTATAAGGCACGATTAGTTGCAAAAGGCTTTCATCAAACCTATGGTGTGGATTTCTTTGAGACTTTCAGCCCTGTTGTAAAGCCTTGTACCATTAGAATTATTCTGAGCCTTGCTGTGATGAATCATTGGACCATAAGGCAGCTGGATGTAAATAATGCATTTCTGAATGGTGTACTAACTGAAGAAGTCTTCATGCATCAGCCTGAGGGGTTTATTGATCCTCAACATCCAACTTATGTCTGCAAGTTAAATAAAGCCTTGTATGGTCTTAAGCAAGCACCTCGTGCTTGGTATGATAGATTAAAGGGTTCTCTATTACAGTGGGGTTTTCAAACTTCTAGATCAGATACCTCTCTGTTTCTTAAGCACACTGGTTCAGATGTTTTAGTTATTCTCATCTATGTAGATGATATCTTAGTAACTGGCTCTAGCAGTGCACAAATAGAGAGAATTATTACACTTCTTGGTTCTGAGTTTACTCTTAAAGACTTGGGTGACTTCAACTATTTCCTTGGGTTAGAGGTTACTCCATCAAGTGCTGGGTTACACCTTTCACAAACCAAGTACATTGGAGACATCTTACAGAAGGCTCATATGCTTGGCAGCAAAGGCTGTACTACTCCAATGAGTGCTGCTGACAAATTGTATAAAGATAAGGGTACTAAGTTTGAGAATCCTTCTCTTTACAGAAGTGTTATTGGATCTCTTCAGTATGTAACTCTAACAAGGCCTGATATAGCCTTTACTGTAAACAAGCTGAGTCAATTCTTAGCTGCTCCTACTGTGCTTCACTGGCAAGCCTGTAAAAGGGTTCTGAGGTATCTTCAGTGTACAGCTGATTATGGGATTCAATTCTATAATTCAAAATCTCTTTCTCTCACAGCCTTCTCAGATGCAGACTGGGGTTCTGACCCTGATGACAGAAGATCTGTTGGTGGCTACTGCATTTTTCTTGGGTCCAATCTTGTGTCCTGGTCATCTAAGAAACAAAATGTTGTTTCTCGGTCTTCAGCTGAGTCAGAATATAGGGCATTAGCCTTGACATCTTCAGAAGTGTTATGGATTTCATATCTGTTGCAGGAACTCAAAGTGCAGCTCAACAACACACCTGTTTTGTACTGTGATAATAAAAGTGCAGAAGCTCTGGCAAGTAACCCCAAATACCATTCACGAACCAAACACATTGAGCTAGACTTACACTTTGTGAGAGAACACATTGCCAAGAAGGAATTTGTTGTTGAACATGTATCAAGCTCAGATCAGTTGGCAGATGTACTTACTAAACCACTTAGCTTTGATCATTTTGCTTATATGAGAGCTAAGCTCAATGTCTGTCCTAGACCTTGAGCTTAAGGGGGAATGTTAAGAATAAATCCTAATGTCTATGTCAGCAGCCACGCCAGCTTTCAGTTACTTATGCCAAAACAGTTTTCAGAGTTTGTTAATGTTTTCCCGCTAATAATTTGTTAAAGGTTGTTAAGCTGATTCACATGCATTCGGAGCTGTAGAATCTTCCAGACTTGTGTATATAAAGTTTTGTAATCCATCATTTCATTTATATATTAATAATGATGAATTTAGTCTGAAATATTTTCTCTGTAGTTTAAGAAAGTTTCCTGTCAACCAAACACTTTATAATCTTCAACTGGCGTTAAAAGATCGAAAAATAGATTCTAGTATTAGTGGTATCATATTAGTGATCAAAGGTACATGCATGTCTATGTTGTTCCTCTTTGTTTGTGGTAGTAACGATGAACAAATTATTAACTAGATTTTACTTTTAACAATGATTATTGATAGTGTTTACTTTTAATGACGGTTCTTTAAGAACCATGATTAATATTAATATTATATCTTTTAGCTAGACAAACCACGATTGCTATGTCTAACAACGGTCATTATAATGTTAGATAATAAAATGGTGATGGAAGTGTTAGATATTATGACTATTCACATAAGAGCAGTTACATTAGCAACACTATAAAAGGGAACCAGTTTATGATCTTGTACCATCACAAAAAGTGAAAACAAAGCATAGAAGATGTCTCTCACAAACTTGCTGGTGTTGCTCGTTGGGGTGGTAGTGCTTTTCGCCACTCCATCTCTTGCTGATTACTCAAAGAAACCATTTTACAAACATCCCAAGATTGAGAAGCCTTCCCCAAAGCCACCCAAGACTGAGAAGCCATTACCAAAGCCTCTAGTTTACGAGCCTCTAAAGGTTGAGAAGCCATTCCCAAAATCTCTCAAGATTGACAAGCTATTCCCAAAGCCTCCAGTTTACGTGCCTCCGAAGATTGACAAGCCTCCCAAGATTGAGAAGCCGTTTCCATAACACAAGCCACCGATTTTCGAACATCCTATAGTAGGGAAGCCATTCCCAGAACACAAGCCACCCTACAAGCCCCCACACAACTGATTTGATATAAAAAATATATATGTAGCAGCTGTGGAAATTATAATAAAGTTCCGGCTCATGCTTTTTTAATTTTATACTAAAAAAGATCGTGAGTTCAACAGTAAGATTGTCCACCACCTTAATATACATGTAAGACTGCCCTCGTGCTTATCTTAAAGTGGGCTCCTAGCACAAACCCGCTTTTCGCCATCCTTAACCGATAAGGTGGCAAGAAAATTTAAGTAATAAAAAAGTATAAGAGCTTTCTAAAATTAAAAGCAAATACAAATGTAAAATTTATTCCATTTTATGAAAAAACTTTATCAATATTTTTATTCATCTTTGTCAAATCCTTATTATTTCAATAAAATTATCAGAATTAGAAAATTCGATAGACTTCATCATGACTTCTAAAAGTACTTGTTTCACAACTCATTTAATGGCTACAATTGATGTCTCACGCACGACTTTATATAATTGTAAATTAACCACTTTTCTTTTTTATTTGAATTTGATTTAATTTAATGATGGAATTGACTATTATGCAGTTCTTCAACTAACATGCGAAAAGTGATAGTTGGGTGGTGATTTAATGATGTCCAAACTTGTTGGTGTGCAATGACATTTGTCAAAACGTACGAGTGGAGGCATTGAAATTAATCCGAACATATATGTTTGAGTTTTGGGCCATTGGTCAGGTGTTAGCCCGTTCAACCCATTTCCTAATTGGGTGGAAGCATTGAAATTAAGCTAGATGTATGTTTCAGTTTTGGGCCATCCCACACAAGCAGGTCCATTTTATTTTCACTTTTTCCAAGTGAACTTCATAAGAGGAAATAAATATAGGTCGTGTTTGGCATCTCTCATTATATTGTATTAAAGACTCACATTGTGTCAAAATATTACAGTATAATATTTTGCAGTTACATGATATTTGCATAAACCAAGAAGTTAATGTCAAGAAAAATGGCTGTCAAATTCTAGAAGCAACTCTTTTTTAACAAAGAAAAATAAAAAAGGGTTGCAGCAACTTTGAAGAAGCAAAATTGGTGGCACACAACTTTGACATTGATGAAGCCAAAACGTAGAAAAATGGTGGTGCTGCAGCAAATTTTGACAAGAAAAAAAAATTAAAATAATAGCCAATTTTGGCTATAAATAGAAGGGCTCACCCCCTTCATTTTAATCATCCTATTTTTTCCCTAGTTCTTTTCCTCTATTTTGAGAGAGCTAAAAGTTTGAGAGCTAAATATAATTGCTCTTAAATTGAGAGTATTAGGTATAATTGGGGTTTCGAAAAGTGAGAGTAGTTTTTCCTAATTATAGAGAGAGTATAATTGTTCTCTCCTATTATTAGAGAGAAGTTGTAATTTTTCCAATATAGTAAAATATTTTCCTTCTGTATTCGCCCGTGAACGTAGGCTAAAATTCGAACCACATAATTTCTGGTGTCCTTTTTGTGTTTGTTCTTCATTTTCTTTCCAATTTCATATTAGTTGTGACCTTACTTCACCCGTCGATTATTTAACAGTGGTATCAGAGCTACTGGTTGTATTTTTTAGAGTCGGGGTATTGTTCACATATACGGTACTATTTATATATACGATTACTGTTCACGTGAAATAGTGAGAGCCGATCCTAGCAAAGTTAGTTCGTGGTGAAAAACGATGGCGGTAAAATATGAAATTGAGAAGTTCAACGGAAATCATTTTTCATTGTGGAAAATGAAGATAGATGAATGCTGTGTTGAGGAAAAATAATTGCTTGACAGCAATTGGAGAAAGGCTCATGAAGATAACTGATGACAAGTGGAATGAGATAGACGACAACACAATTGATGATCTACACCTAGCACTTGCAGAAGGAGTGTTATCCAGTGTGGTGGAGAAAAAAAACATCTAAGGAAATATGAGATACTCTCACAAAATTATACGAGACCAAGTCATTGCACAACAAGATCTTCTTAAAAAGAAGGCTCTATACTCTTCGAATGGTTGAATCTACATCAGTGACCTACCATATCAACATTTTGAACGCTCTATTTTCACAACTCACAACGTTGGGTCATAATATAGAGGAAAATGAAGGTGCAGAGCTTTAACTTCAAAGTCTACTAGATTTATATGATCAACTCATCATCAATCTAACAAACAAAAACCAAGTGGACAATTTAGTCTTCGATAATGTTGCAGCCTTCGTATTAAATGAGGACAGCATGTAGAAAAATAAGAAAGACAATCAAGCAAGTTCGCAGCAAGCAGAAGCACAATCAGTGACGAGAGGGAGATCAACGGAACATGGTCCTAGTGGGAGTCACAACCATGGCATATCAAAATCGAGAAAGTAAGAAGAATGTTAAATGCTACAATTATAGCAAGAAATGACACGTTAAGAAAGAGTATTGTAACAACCAGAAGAGAAGAGATAGTAAAGATCTTGAATCATAAAATACTCAGGGATGTGTAGCAAGTACCTCAGATTATGGAGAAATTTTCTATAGCGAGGCAACAATTGTTGCAGAAGGCAAAAAGCGGTTAGCTGACGTCTGGCTCATAGACTAAGGAGCTACCTGGCACGTGACCTCTCAGAGAGAATAGTTCTATACATATGAACCTATCTCAGAAGGATCTGTATATATGGGTGATGATCATGTCTTGGAGGTCGCTGGTATTGGTATTATCAAAATAAAAATATCTAATAATACAGTTCACACAATTGAGGAGGTACAACATGTCAAAGGTTTTAAAAAGAATCTATTGTCTTTAGGACAAACAGATAGTCATGGGTGCAAAACTCATGTGGAAAATGGGATCATGAAGATTGCTAAAGACGCGTTTGTAATGATGAAGATAAAAAAGATTGATGATAATCTATTCATGCTTAAAAGGGAAAACACTACAGGAAGCTGATGCATGTGTTGCGTTAAATGGAGAAGAGTCGGCAATGATGTGACATCTCAAACTTGGCTAATGTCGGAACAAGGTTTGAAGAATCTCTCTGAGTGAAATTATCTTCCAGGGCTCAAATCGATGAACTTACCGTTTTGCAAGCATTGTGTTATAAGTAAGTAGAATAGATTGAAGTTCAATAGATATGTTGCCAGAAGTAAATGCATTCTACACTTGATTCATTTTGATGTTTAAGAATCACCAGACATATCTATGGGAGGTGCAAAGTAGATGGTGACTTCTATTGATGATGATTTCAGGAGATATTGGGTGTATCCAATCAAGAAAAAGTCGGATGTGTTTACAGTGTTTTAAGAATTCAAAGTGCAGGATGAACTTGAATTTAGGAAAATGATCAAGTGTTTGAGGACCGATAATGGTGGAGAGTATACATATGACAAGTTTCTTGTATACTATAAGCAAGAAGGTATCCAGAGACAATTCACGGTAGCATACACTCCTCAACAAAATGGAGTGGCGGAGTAGATGAACATAACTCTTACAGAAAGAATAAGAGTTATGTTGAGGACTATTGGTCTACCCAACTCATTCTGGGCAGAAGCATCCAAAACTGTCTGTTATATAGTAAATCGGTCATTATCCACGACAATTGGGTTAAAGACTCCAATGGAGATGTGGACTGGAAAGCCATTTGATTACTCCTACTTACATGCATTTGGATGTCCTGTGTATATGATGTACAATGCCTAAGAAAGAACAAAGTTGAATCCAAAATTTAGGAAATGTATCTTTTTAGGGTATGCTGATGAAGTAAATGTGTATCATCTGTGGGACCCCATTGCCCATAAGATCGTTATCAGCAGAAATGTTATCTTTATAAAAGATCAACTACAAAGGACAGATAGGGATAATAACACTGTAAAGGAAAAGTCAGAGACTGTACCGGTATATGTTGAAAATAATCTAGAAGAGAAAGATTCAGATTCTTCTGAAGCAGCACCAGAACATAAGGAGCAAGAACCAGTCGAGTCTGAGGCTCTAGAAGTTCGTTGGTCAACTCGTGAAAGACGACTGCCAGTGTGGCACTCGGATTATGTTAAAGAGATCAATGTTGCATACTATTTTCTAACAGAGGATGGAAAGCCATCAATTTTTCATTAAACTTTAAACAGCTCAGATGTTTCTTTGTGGATGATAGCAATGCAAGAAGAAATTGAAGCTCTACACACGACTAAGATATGGGAACTTGTACCACTACTATGTGGAAGAAAAGCCATTGGAAACAAATGGGTCTACAAGATCAAAAGTGATAGTAATGACCAAATGAAGGGGTATCGTGCAAGATTAGTGGTGAAATTCAGAAAGAATGTATTGACTTCAACGAGATATTTTATCTGGTAGTTTGACTTACAATAGTCAGAGTAGTCTTTGCGATGTGTGCTACATTTGACCTATATTTAGAGCAGTTAGATCTGAAAACTGCATTTCTTCATGGAGAACTCAAAGAAGAAATTTATATGCTCCAACTAAAAGGTTTTGCTGTAAAGGGTAAAGAGAATTTGGTTTGTAGGTTGAACAAATCTCTATACAGTCTCAAACAGGTGCCGAGGTGTTGGTATAAGAGATTTGATTCCATCATCATGAGCTTTCGATACAGCAAACTCAATTAAGACCATTGTGCATATTATAAGAGGTTTGAAAATAATGATTTCATCATTTTACTATTGTATGTATATGACATGTTGGTAGAAAACCCTAACAAATATTGAGTCCAAAAATTGAAGGCACATGTTGCTAAGGAGTTTAAAATGAAGGACTTGAGACCAACAAACAAGATTCTAGGGATGCAAATTCATCTAACCAGAAATAATAGAAAGATTTGGCTTTCACATAAGAATTACTTGAAGAAAATCTTGTGGCGCTTCAACATGCAAGATTGTAAGCCAATTTCTACCCCATTTCCCGTTAATTTCATGTTATTATCAAATATGTGTCATAACAATGAAGTAGAGAGGAAAGAGATGTCTCGAGTATCGTATGCATCAGCAGTGAGATGTTTAATGTTCGCTATGATTTGTACAAGACCGGACATTGCACAAGCAGTGGGAGCAGTCAGTCGATACATGACAAATCTTGATGGAGAGCATTGAAAAACTTTGAAAAGGATTATAAGATACATCAGAAGAACCTCAGATGTTGCATTATGTTATAGAGGATCAGAGTTTATTGTTAAGGGTTATGTGGATTCACATTTTGCAGGAGACCTTGATAAAAGAAAATTCATTATAGGCTATGTGTTTACACTTGTAGGAGGAGTTGTAACCTGGGTTTCAAAACTATAGATTGTTGTGGTTTTATCTACAACATAAGCATAATACATGGCAGCTACACAAGCTTGCAAGGAAGTTATTTAGATACAAAGGTTCATGGAACAGCTCAAGCACAAAAAAGAGAAAATTTCTATGTTTTGTGACAGTCAGAGTGCCTTGCACATTGCGAGGAATCCAGCCTTTCATTCCAGGACAAAGCACATAGGAATTCAGTACCACTTCATTCTAGAAGTAGTAGAAAACGGAAGTGTGGATTTACAAAATATTAATACCAAGGAGAACCTAACAGATGTTATGACCAAACCAATCAATACTGACAAGTTTGTATTGAGTAGATTCTCTTGTGACCTGGTAAAAACGTAAACAACATGACAATGACGAAGCAGAAAGGATGGTGTGGAGATTGATTGATTCTCAATCAAATCTCCAAGTGGGAGAATATCAAGAAAAGTGACTGTCAAATTCTAGAAGCAACTCTTTTTTAACAAAGAAAAATCAAATAGGGCTGCAGCAACTTTAAAGAAGCAAAATTGGTGGCACACGGCTTTGACATTGACAATGCCAAAACGTGGAAAAATGGTGGTGCTACAGTAAATTTTGACAAGAAATTTTTTTTAAAATGATAGCCAATTTTGGCTATAAATAGAGGGGCTCACTCCGTCATTTTAATCATCCCGATTTTTTTCCCTGGTTATTCTCCTCTATTTTGAGAGAGCTAAAAGTTTGAAAGCTAAATATAATTGCTCTTTAATTGAGAGTGTTGGGTATAATTGAGATTTTGGGCAGTGAGAGTAGTTTTTCCTAATTATTGAGAGAGTATAAATGTTCTCTCCTATTATTAGAGAGAAGTTGTAATTTTTCCAGTATAGTAAAATATTTTCCTTCTATCATTGTCTGTGGGCGTAGACTAAAAGTCGAATCACGTAATTTCTAGTATCTTTTTTGTGTTTATTCTTCATTTTCTTTCCAATTTTATTTTACCTCTGGCCCTATTTCACCCATCAATGTTTTAACAGTTAATATTGTCAAACCTATTACCTGTATAATAAAAACTTGTGAGATAGTTGGGTTTTGTACCGAATTGTAAAATTTTCATCTTCTCTTTTCTCTTCTAAACCCATCAAGCAATTTTTTCTTCTCCTCTCCTCCAAATGCATGGTAGCCTTGCTCCACCATCCATCAAGTAATTTTACTCTTCTCTTATGACTTTCCAACACATTGCAGTCTTGCTCCATCACTACACCATCTTGAATGTCGTTGAACACTACAACTCCACCACCTCATGTCGTGTGATAACTAGCCCCACTGCCACTGTTGTACGACACTACCGTAATGCACGACACCACTAGCTCCAACGCCTTCGCGATCTGCCTTTGTTACCATCACGATCTGTCTTCATCATCCTTGTAATCTGAGGCCAGTTGTCTGCACCGCGATCTGAAGCCAATCACCTCCACCGTGATGCACGACACAGCACACTAAGGTGATTGTGAAGTTCATTGAATTTGGTTTTTTTTTTCCATTAATTTAATTGATTTGAAACATCTTTTATATTACTGTCAATGACGCTAAACAGCTAGCATGTTATTCTTTTTTGTTGTTTATTAAACCATCTGGTACCTGAAGATCACATTGGGCCCCGACTAATCTAGATTCGAGCTGGGTATGACCACGAAGGTGGCAAAGCTCTCCCAACAAGTATTTAATGCAGCTGCATTCCCAAGCCTCAAACCGAGAAAGCTAGCATGTTATTCTTGATTAGTCGAATTAACAAAACAAAAAAGTGGTGGCATTGGAAAATTCGTGTGTGTGTAGACGTCTGTCCATGATCAGTTGATTTGTTGCCACTATGAGTGAATCATTTAGTTTTACGTTTCTTGGAAATTGTATGCATCAATGTGCATTTTAATTCATTTGCTAAGTATATTTACCAAAGGTTTGATTTTATTCTTTTCTTTCAATTTTTTTCGTCATTTTTTTTGTTGAACTTGTTTTAAGCTTTTTATAATAGTAAAAAATAACATAATTAACAAAACCAAAATAAGTGTGCTAGCATTTAGCTTTGTGGAAATTTATCATCTTGTTCTTTAAGTTATGCTATGCATTTAATTGTTGATATTTATTAAACAGAGGTGATTGTGATTTGAGTTCTCTGAATTCTTTTTTTTTAATAATTTAATTGATCTTTAAAACATTGTATCATCTGTAACAAACATATCAAGAATAAATAGGTTTCATAGAACTGAACCAATTTGGAAGAGATTTTGAATCCTTATAATTTTGTTTCATTAGGATCCTTTATTATGATAGTCCTTATGATTTCTAGCATGATATTATTTCTATTGGCAAATATGCTTCTTGCTGTAATAATTTGTGCCCAACAGTCCTAGAGAAATTATGCAAGATTTTTTAGTGTTACGAGTTTATATGATGATTCTACGTGAATATAACTGAATTTTTAAGTTCTATATTGTTAATTATTTATGTGTTATTAATGCTTTTCCCTCCCTCCTCTAATGAGGGTGATGGAGTTAAACATGTGATTGTAGTACGGTGCTTGTTTTCATTGTTGCAGGTAGATGATCAAGGCTGAAGATTGGGAAAGAAAATATAGCAGTTTCCAAAATCCTATCGTAACACCTCAAGGTGGTTGAATTACATGGGTTCTTGGGCGCCAATTTGATCTTGAAGTTACATTTTACGTGCTGCAAAATGCAACAATGCTTGAGAAATTGGTTGTGGAACCTTCCAAAAGTATGGGGAAAAAAACACTTGGAAATTGTGTTTAATATGCAGAACGTTAACCTCCTGGTATTGAAATTTGTGGTTTTAGTCTTCAATCTTTGTTGATTGACATTGCTTGAATGATTTGATTGAAATAACTATCAATATAAGACATTGTTTGTTGTTATGTCCTCAATCATGGTTTAGATCCTTATTATTGTATTATGTTCAGAGTTTTATGTAAACCTTTATTTTAAGTTGTGATATTATTTAGAGGTTATTTGATTGAGTGATTAGATTCGATTTTTATTTCATAAGTTATATATATGAAAAATACTGAAAAAATAAATGTTATGTTGCCGAAAATTTAAGGTCATAAGCTTCAATCTTTATGAAGATTTATAATACTTTTTCTAACATTTATACTAAAAAAAAGTTAAATTTCTAAAATTTAAGATTTCTATATTTAATATTTTTTAAGTACTCATAATTATTATTTTTTAATTATGTATTTTAAATTAATCAATAAAACAATTAATACAATACAATATATACCAAACAAAATATAATTAAAAATTAATATAATATAATGTAGCACCAAATATTATATAACACTATTATAATACAATACTAATGTAATACAATATAATATAATATAATATACTTGTATTATAATAATACAATATAATATTGATAATTCTATGAAATGAGAGTTATCATAGCACTTTTAGACTTAAATCAATATTACTTAGAGAGTAAATAATGTGTTTTCATTGCATTTTTGTTATATTTTGCATAAACATTCATTTTAAGTTATTCTTAATAAATTTTGTTTGATTTGCAATAATTCATGCTTAAATTATGTGCATAATTGTAGGTGTCCGGAAGCTCAAATTTCAAGGAATGAATGTTGATGTAATAGGCTTGCAAAAATAAAGAAAGAACATGGCTACAAAAGAATTGAAACAAATTTGGAATAGTGCAGTTGCTGTAGCAACCATTGCTGTAGCAATCCTGGAACAACGACAGAGAAAATTTCACGCGGGATACTTGCAGAATTGAGATCTGCAGTTTCCTAATCTGACTTATGCCCGCCCTAGGCTTCTGTCTACTCTAATTTTCAATTATAAAAGGAGCACGCATCATATGAAAAATGGGGCGGTGAATCAACATAAAAAAAATCAAGAGAAAAAGAAGGAAGAAGTAGAATTCAAGAGAGAACAAGTCTGCACCATTGAAAAAATCTACAAAACTATTTGGATTCAATTTTCATCATTCTTTACTTGTCTCCTTACTTATTCTCTAATTAACGATGTATTTCATGGCTGATATTTTGCTGTTTGTTTTTCTTTTTTAAGCTATGAACTAAATTTGATTGTAGTTGAGTGACAAACAATATAGATGGGTTCTTGACTGTTCTTATGAATTACTGCAAGATTGTTGTAGCATTTTACTTTAATAGCTTTTATTACAATCATTATTTCGGTTGACCTCCCATTTAATGATTCAAGTTAAGAAAGAGCCACAAAAAAGCTTGTCTTAGTGGAAATTATTTGAGTAATACTTGATCTTAAGTCAAGTTTCTTAGATTGAGTTTAATTTGAGTCCCAAAAGGGCCACACTTGAGTTAGGATTTGTGATGAACTAGATATACGGATTCACCTTGTAGGGTAGAGAGAGTATATATTTGTAACGCCATATCTTATATGATATAACAACTAGTCATTGTTAAGTTGCATAAGGGTATGAGAAGTCCAACAAGCGACAACTGATGATGCAAGGTAATTCTGCCTAGTGCTATAGGAGTTGCTGCAGCAACTGGTGTTAGTTTGAACAAAACAGTCATCCCATCAAGAGAGTTTGATCATTCAATTACCTTATTCTTATTGAATTCTTTTTGCACAAACCGTCCAATTTACTTTTGTCACTGCATTTACTTTGTTAAGTCCTAGTTTGATTAGTTAATCAACTTTATTTATATTTTTTTTATAGAAAGAAATTTTCATTGTCGTGATTGTTGTAGCATTTCTAATAACATCAGTCCCTGTGGAGACGATGTTGAATATTCATCATTTTATTACTTGTTGTGTACACTTGTACATTGGCATCAATAAAAAATTAATTTAAAATAACCAACAAATATAAACGCACCATTAAAGTAAAAAATCTAGTACAGCAATTCAGGGGGACATTAGAGCCTTATCCAACAACAATAACTATGGAAAAAACAAATTAGCACATAAAATAATAAAACCTATTAATAAGGATAACCCATTCCATCATGAAAAAGAAGACCATCAATTTCAATCATGGGAGCAATCCATCAATGTAAAGAATTGAGACCAACACCCAAATTAACAAGTTTATCAAAAATCATATTGCCTCATGGAAACTATAAGAGAAATGGAGCTTCGTGGATAACATTTTACGACGATAATTAAACCAAAGAGAACACAATTGCCAACGGCCCATTAAACACTCTTTCCGAATCAAAATTTCGTGTGAATATTGGAAAAAATTGTATGGCGCCTACTCAAGATAAGTGCAAGTCGCTGCCGGAGAAACCTCCTTAAGCAGTGCAAGTGACCACCGCCGAAGCCTCTAGGCTTGGACTGATAGGATTATTTATAGGACCAGTGCCAGTATATTTGCCATAGAAATAAGAGATGTCGTTAAAGATGGAAGAATATCTGAGTAACTACTAATATCAAAACAAGTTCTACTATTTACCCCGAGTCAAACCCCGAAAGTTAAACCAAAACGACGTCGTTTGATTTTTTTTCTTTTTGCTTCTCCATAAAACGTTGCCGTTTCACCCTAGCAAAGGCAAACGTTGCCGTTTGACCCAAGCAAAAGCAAACCCAAACGTCTTCCTCTCCTCTTCGTTTCCTTAACATCTCTGCTCATACTTGATGCTGCCATGCCCCCATGGACAATCATATTCATAGTTCTTTTCCATTTGCAAGAAATCCATGTGCCTCTCTCATAAACACACATTTAAACTCCCCCTTAAAGCCAAAAAGGCTATCAATTATCATTGGGAGGCGGCTACAAGACTGACATTGGGGACAAAACTTTGAGCCAGCATACTAGTTTATCTAGATTTTGGTACTTGAGTTCAGAGAGGTGACTAGGACATGTGCTCAGAATTGATGGCACATTCCTTCCACAGACTGGGGAGGATTTCTGGCCAGCGCTAGCTGAAGAATTCTCAGCCTACTGTGATTGCAATGTAGGAATTGATGAGCTGGCTTTGCTCCTTGTTGGTGATTGGTTGCTTGTGGTTATTTGTTGCCCTTGAGGTGCTAAGCCTGACTTCGAATGTCTTTCAAAAGATATTTGAGTATGCCCCTGTGAAGTTCTTACTTGTTGCTGGGAAACATTCTTGATGTTTTTCTGAGTTGATAAAGCAAAAGCAAACATTGCCATTTTGTTCGTTTTGTTTCCCTGCGTTTTTTTATTTTTACTTGGCTGAAACGGCAACATTTCATGGAGAAGCAAAAAAAAAAAAAAAAATCAAACGGCGTCGTTTTGGTTACTTTCGGGATTTGACACGGGGCAACCAGTATTTTCCTATCAAAACACATGTCCAAATTTCACTCCACATATTTCTCAACCTTGTTGGCTCGAGAAGGGCAGCAAACCCTGCCACATTTTGACGGCCTGACAAGTACAAACCTACTTTTGACTTATTTCACAATCAAATCCTAAAGCATGACCAGGTACAACGTGCATTTGGACTAAGAACGGCATGCATGTGCACTGGGCAGCTAATGCACGGGTCTAGAACTCTATAAATGGGCACCAAATCCTGAAAAAATAAACTACAAAATTATATGTCCATGGCTTATTAGATTTATTTCTCACATTATGTGAACTGACATAAATCATTTTAATTGTTTTTTATATTTTACCGAATTAATACGTGACTAATGTCAAATATTATGGAGCAATTTTGACAGACTCATTTATTAAGTGATCAAATATTGTGTTAATGAGTCTGATTTTAACATACCATATATAGTAGTATATTATGGACAAATATAATCCTTAATTGTGTTATTTTAGCTCATAATGGGATGGGCAATTTTGTACTAACACATGAGGGGTCCCTGCGCTCAACCACTGTATTTAAGTAACTTCATCCCATTGGAAGTTCACAGTTCAAAAATCTGTGGCATGAGTGCAGTGCACCTCTCTCTCTCCCTCTTGTCTCCCGTGTGTGCACAGTAAATTGAAGGAGAAAAGTTGAACCTTGAGCTGAAGGAAAGGAAGCGGGAATTCAGAAGCTGGATCAAAGTTGTAGCAACTCTGTTAAAGCTCCATAACAAGCTTCCAAGTTCGGATCCATGGGAGATCATGGTAAATTTCGAAATTACCTAAAATATGTGTTTATTTGGAAATGCAAGATTAAGGGCATAAAGTTTGTTTTTGTTTCATCAATTGGTATCAGAGCCCATGGTTATGCATTTCCTTGTAAACCATAGTCGTTTTGTTGGTGAAATCTCACTCATGGAATTTTTTCTTTAATTTCGGATTTTTCGGATTGTTCGAATTTGGGCATATTTGATCAAATGGTTGTTAAATAATGCATGAGTGATGATTTTGGAGTAAAGATATAATTTTTCCGTAATTTTTGGTGGCCAAAATTGGGATGGTATGAATGAGGTTACTGTAGTTTACTGTAGCTACACTGTTGAAACATCCCGAGGTTGAAGATGACATTGTGGGATAATTTTGTTTGGATCCCTAAACTTTACAAAATGTCATTATGGCCCAAAATATTTGCAAAATTTTCGTAATGGTCCTTGACCGAAGGTCAACATGGTAAAACATCATTTTGGTCCCTTTAATTATGGTAAATTATATTATGGCCCAACATTTTATTTTATTTTTGAATTTTTTGGATTTTTCGAATTTGGGCATATTTGATCAAATGGTTGTTAAATAATGCATGAGTGATGATTTTGGACTAAAGATATAATTTTTCCGTAATTTTTGGTGGCCAAAATTAGGATGGTATGAATGAGGTTACTGTAGTTTACTGTAGCTACACTGTTGAAACATCCCGAGGTTGAAGATGACATTGTGGGATAATTTCTTTTGGATCCCTAAACTTTACGAAATGTCATTATGGCCCAAAATATTTGTAAAATTTTCGTAATGGTCCTTGACCGAAGGTCAACATTGTAAAAGATCATTTGGTCCCTTAAATTTTGGTAAATTATATTATGGCCCAACATTTATTTTATTTTATTTACAGTTTGGGCCAAAAGTTTTAATATTTAAAACAGTAAGCATAATTCTGAAAATTCTTCATTTTAGTCCAAAATCCTTACAATTTTGGCGATTTTTCAGAATTTTGAATTTAAAATAATCCATCATTGTTGGATATTATGGGCATAACATTCATATATTTTATTGAGGCATGTAGATATTTTATTTGATTTAATATCTTGGTAGAAACTTTAATTGTGTTTGACAAAGTTTATTTAGCCTCAATTTTGTTAATATATGAAATATATATATGATGCAAAACTACAATTTAGAGTGATTGTGTATCTGCTTATTGTAGGGCCAATCATGATAAATTATTTGGTGTTTTGCAATTGGATGCCCATTTGTCATTATTAATTATGGATTATGCGATGGATTGTTATTGTTATTACCAAGATCCATACGGGTGATGATACTGCCCTGTCGGCAAATCACTACTTGGTAGGATACTTGGGTAGATAAAGAGATTTGTTGAGTATTTTCTACTGAGTGGCTTCATTACCCTGTCGGTAATAGGTCAATGTTGGTGTTATATTCAACTTGCCTGCTTTATCTTTAGGTTAGTGCACTCCTATATTGTTAAAGGATGCCTAACATATTGTGTTGCTATTGGAGAAACTTAGAATGAGGAGTAATTGATTATAGCATGATTTTATTTTTGCATGCTTGATAATTCTTTTGTTATTGCTTCCTCAGCTCTAGATATTCTCTCATTTCTCCAAGTAGCCTCCCTCAAGAATTTAACTGGGACAAATTTTGAGGACTGGCGTGAGTCCATTTTGTTTTATCTGTCTACATTGAATAGAGACTTGGCATTAAGAGTTGATGAACCAGCCAAGCCCACAGATAAGAGCACTGCTGCTGAAAAAGCAGAGTGGGCAGCTTGGGATGAATCCAATAGACACTGTCTGGATACAATGAAATACACCATTGATAGAACAACTCGAGATAGCATCCCTGCATGTGATAAGGCCAAAGATTACTTGGCAGCTGTTGGAAGAACTTTTAAGAAGGTAGATAAGGCAGAAAAGGGTAACTATCTGAGGCTGCTTGCTAATACTCAGTATGATGGTGTTTCTGGGGTGAGAGAGCACATCCTTAAGATGACTAGTTACCATAAGAAGCTAAAGGACATGGATGTCAATTTGCCTGATGACTACCTGGTCTTCCAAATCCTTGAATCCCTTCCACCACAATTTGGCAATTTGAGAAGCCAATATTGTTAACATAAATATGTTAATAATATTGATTTTGATGATAACAAATTTTAAATGATTTTTGATAAAAGTATTGGAGCTATTTCTTAATAAACGAGAGCCTTAGTAATCATTCCATTCATGCTTCATAAAAGATGGACTTTAAAATTAGAAAAAGATTCTCTGCAAAAACTGGTTTAAAATGCAATTCTGGTTATAAACGGTGAACCGTTTATTTAAACGGTTAACCGATAACAGCCAGAGAGCAACATATTTCCTAAACCTCTAACCGTTTATGAAAAACGGAAAACACAAAAGATGGGAAGGTTACTGGAACTTAACGGTGAACCGTTTATTTTAAACGGTTAACCGATTAACACCAGAGAGCGACATAATGCCTAAAGCTCTAACCGTTTATGAAAAACGGAAATCACCAAGAATGGAAAGGCTACTGGAACTTAACGGTGAACCGTTTACTTTAAACGGTTAACCGATAATGTCCAGAATTGAAGGTTGTCCTCCTCTGGCACTGATTAACGAAAACTGATAAGGCTAAAATGTTTTGCAGGTTACTGGAGACAAACGGCGAACCGTTTATATCAAACGGTTAACCGATAATGTCCAGAGAAGCCACTTCACGCAAGTCCTTAACCGTTTAGCGTAAACGGATAACAAATACTCATCTTGCAGGTCTCTGGAAGTTAACGGCGAAAGGGCAAACCTAAACGGCAAACCGTTTATTTGAAATCTGGCCCAACGGTAACTTTGACCAGCCTAAACGGTTAACCGTTTATGGTTAACGGCGAACCGTTTTCTGTCCGACAGTTTGTAACGGCTAGATTTTCGGCTCCAAATATAAATAAGCTCATTCAAATTCAAAGAAGATTGATCACAACACGATTTTGAGCTAATATTCGAGAATACAATCTTCATAGAGCTTAGAACACATTCTTGCTTCATCTATTCACATATTAAGCATCATTGTGTAATCTTATATATTGTGAGAGGCAAAACAGTTTGTAATCTTTTACTTTGAGTGATTGTAAGTGTTGGGATACACTTGGGTTAAGAGATTGGGGATAATCTCTTGTTGTAAAGGTCCATTGACACCTTGGAAGTCAAGTGTAAGCATTTGAAGCCTTGGAGGCTTGCTTAGTGGAATCCTCAAGCCCGGAAAGCTTGGAGGCGTGGACGTAGGCAAGGTTGGCCGAACCACGTAAAAATCTCGTGTTTGAATCTCTCTTCCCTTATCTTTTTATATTGTGATCATCTTAATTGTTATTGCTTTGAATTTGAGTTATAATTGCATTAAGATTTTCTTTAATATTGAATAATTTTTTAGAATCTCAATTCACCCCCCTCTTGGGTTGCTTACTTATATTTCAAATATAATACTCAGAGAGACACTTGGAATATCACTGAGTTGACTGCTTATGTGGTTCAAGAAGAGGAATCATTGAAGAAGGGGAAATCTCACACTGTCATGATGGCAACTACTCAAGAGAGTGGGAGTGTGAAGAAAGGCTCTTCAAAGGGCAGCAATAAGTTTTTCAAGAAGAAAAAGTTTGGAAAGAAAACTTCACGTGGTAATTCTTCTACCACTTCTGGTTCCACTTCTGAGAGCTTTAAGGGAAAGTGCCACTTTTGTAAGAAACCTGGGCACAAGAGAGCTGAATGCAGGGGATTCAAAGCATGGTTGGAAAAGAAAGGTATTCATGTAGCTTTTGTAGGCTTTGAATCTAATCTAGTTGATGTTCCTTCTGATACTTGGTGGTTGGATACTGGTGCAACCATTAATATAACGAATTCCTTACAGGAATTCAGAAGCAGGAGGGAGCCCAATGAAGGGGAGTTGATAGTTCACATGGGCAATGGAGTGACAGCCAAAGTTGAAAGCATAGGAGTTGTCAGACTACATCTAGCCACAGGCTATTTTTTGGATCTGTTAGATACGGCTTATATTCCTTCTATTAGGAGAAACTTGATATCTGTATCTATTTTGGATAGATGTGGCTATACTTTTCATTTTGGTGATAGAAAAGTTTACTTATTCCGCAATTCAGAGTTAGTTGGTTCTGGCACTCTATATGATGGCTTATATATGATTGATTTATTTTCTCGTGGTGTTGAATCATCATCCAATGCTCATGTTGTGCATGTTGTTAGCTCTAATCGTGTCAGGGTTGATGAAAATTCCTCTATGTTGTGGCATAAACGGTTAGGTCACATTTCTAAACAGAGGATGGAGAGGCTCATTAAAGATGGCATTCTTCATAATTTAGATTTCTCTGATTTTGGCACTTGTGTTGATTGTATCAAAGGCAAACTTACTGCCAAAACCAGAAAAGAGAGAACTCGGAGGAGTCAACAGGTGCTGGAGTTGGTACATACAGACATTTGTGGGCCATTTACTCCTATTGCTATTGGAGGTTATAAGTACTTCATCACGTTCATCGATGACTTTTCTCGTTATGGTCATGTTGAACTTCTTACTGAAAAGTCTGAATCCTTATCTGTGTTTCAAGCCTTTAAGGCTAATGTTGAGCTCCAAAAGGGCAAGAAAATTAAAGCAGTAAGATCAGACAGAGGTGGTGAGTACTATGGGCGATATGATGAAACTGGGCGTAATCCTAGACCTTTTGCTAAATTTCTTCAGGAATGTGGAATAGAAGCCCAGTATACAATGCCCGGGACTCCTGAACAGAATGGAATTGCAGAAAGGAGAAATCGTACCCTTCTTGACATGGTGCGGTGTATGCTGAGTAACTCCACCTTACCAGATTTTCTGTGGGGTGAAGCCTTAAGAACTGCAGCTTACATTTTGAATCAGGTACCTAGTAAGTCGGTGCCCAAAACTCCTTATGAGTTGTGGTCAGGGAAGAGACCGAGTCTTCGTCATTTCCATGTCTGGGGATGCAGAGCAGAAGTGAGGCCCTATAATCCACAATCAAGGAAACTTGATCCGAAAACCATTAGTGGTCATTTTATTGGCTATTGTATAGGCTCAAGGGGTTCTAGATTTTATTGTCCTTCCCACACTACTAGAATCATTGAGTCTGATCGTGCCATTTATTTTGAGGATGATCACAATGGTGGGAGTTCTGAGCCTCGCAGTCTTACATTAAGAGAAGAACGTGTGGTCTTGCCTATTCCATCTTTTCCGACTTCTGCGATGGGATTATCACATATTGATGTTTCTTCTGTTGATCCTGAACTTCATCATGATATGGAGCCTATGACTGTAGAGGATGATGTTACTGATGTGCAATTGAGGAGATCAGAGAGGATCAGGAGACCTGCAATTCCTGATGATTATGTTGTTTACTTGCAGGAACATGATTTTGATGCTGACTCATCATCTGATCCTATTACCTTTCAAGAGGCCATCAGTTGTTCAGAATCATCATCTTGGATACATGCGATGCATGATGAGATGGCATCTATGTATCATAATGGGGTTTGGGATTTAGTTGAGTTGCCAGATGGATGCAGGCCAATTGGTTGCAAATGGGTTTTCAAAACCAAGAGAGATGCCAGAGGTCAGGTAGAGAGGTACAAGGCCAGGCTTGTGGCTAAGGGTTTCAGTCAAAGAGAAGGCATTGATTACACTGAAACCTACTCTCCTGTTTCTACCAAAGACTCTTTTCGTATTATCATGGCATTGGTAGCTCATTTCAATTTAGAATTGCATCAGATGGATGTGAAGACAGCTTTTCTCAATGGGAGCTTGTCTGAAGATGTGTACATGGTGCAACCTGATGGTTTTGTTGAGACTGATAGAGAAAACATGGTGTGTAAGCTTAAAAGGTCCATTTATGGACTTAAACAGGCATCCAGACAGTGGTATTTGAAATTTCACGATATTGTCACCTCTTATGGGTTCCAGGAGAATGTTGTTGATCAGTGTATATACTTGAGAGTCAGTGGGAGCAAGTATATCATTTTGGTGCTTTATGTGGATGATATCTTGCTCGCTGCTAATGACACTAATTTTTTACTTGAGACAAAACAAATGTTGTCATACAGCTTTGATATGAAGGATCTTGGTGAAGCCCATTATGTATTAGGGATAGAGATTCTTCGTGACAGATCTAGAGGAATTCTAGGATTGTCTCAAAAGACTTACATTGATCGTATTTTGAAAAGGTTCAATTTGCAGTCTTGTGCTCCTGGGAAAGCTCCAATTTCAAAAGGTGACAAAATTTCCAAGTCTCAATGTCCCGATAATGATGTAGACAAAGCTAGAATGCAAACAGTCCCGTATGCATCAGTTGTGGGTAGCTTGATGTATGCTCAAGTCTGTACTCGCCCTGATATTGCTTTTCCAGTGGGAGTACTTGGAAGATACCTGAGCAATCCTGGATATGAACACTGGAAGGCTGCAAAGAAAGTACTCAGATATTTGCAAGCCACTAAAGATTTTGTATTGACATATCAGCAATCTGACTATTTGAATATAGTTGGATATTCTGATGCTGATTTCGCAGGGTGCTTGGAAGACAAGAAATCCACATCTGGTTACATCTTTATGATGGCAGGAGGAGCTATATCATGGAAAAGTGCCAAGCAGACACTCATAGCTTCTTCAACAATGGAAGCAGAATATGTAGCATGTTTTGAGGCTACACGTCAAGCTTTATGGATGCAGAATTTTATCACAGGGCTAGATTGTATATTGGCTGTACCGAGGCCATTAAAAATATACTGTGATAATTCTGCGGCTGTTTCTTTTTCTCACAATACAGGGAGTTCCTCACGTTCCAAGCACATTGATATTAAATACTTATTTGTGAGAGAGAAAATTGCTCTATCTTGTGTATCAGTAGAGTATATCCCTACAGAACTCATGTTAGCCGATCCACTTACTAAAGCTTTAGCTCCAAAAGTATTTAGGGAGCATGTGACGCATATGGGATTATTAGAATCCACTTATATATGCTGAGTCAGTGGGAGTTCTGGTTTGTATTATGAGTTGCAACTTAAATGAGATTATGTATTACTCGTTTTGTTATCATGCATGCATGTTGTTATGTGATATTGATATGCCATATATTGTGTACACATTTGGTTGCGTATGGCATTATGTATAGAATGAGGATATTATGGTCCGAGACATTTTGCTCAGTCTCAATATGGACATTAAAGACTGAAGCATTATGATTTAGCTTCAGTGTGCTTTCTTGAGACATTTTGATTTAGTCTCATTATGATTAAAAGGGAAGCTCGCTTCTCGAGACATTTTGCTAGAGTCTTATTATGGTTATAAAGAAGCGATGGTCTAGGAGACATATTGTTTTCGTCTCATTTTGCTAGACATGTGGACTTTGTGGAAATGAGCATGTTGATCACATTGTCATGTTATTTCCATAATTATACTTGTATACTACTACATAGTCACGTGTTTATAAGTGTCTTGTTATGTGGAGCATCCTGTCGGTGCACATATGACTTGATACTTATGGCACATTTTGGACTTATTTATGTTTTGGGTGATTGCTCGCATTTGACCTTTTGTTATAGTCACATATTGATTAATTCAGTTGTTTTCAAAATCTTATTTTATTTTAAATTTATCATTAGAGTGATTTCTGTCGTCCAAGTGGGAGATTGTTAGATTTATTTCTCACATTATGTGGACTGACATAAATCATTCTAATTGTTTTCTATATTTTACCGAATTAATACGTGACTAATGTCAAATATTATGGAGCAATTTGACAGACTCATTTATTAAGTGATCAAATATTGTGTTAATGAGTCTGATTTTGACATACCTTATACAGTAGTATATTATGGACAAGTATAATTCTTAATTGTGTTATTTTAGCTCATAATGGGATGGACAATTTTGTACTAACACATGAGGGGTCCATGCGCTCAACCACTGTATTTAAGTAACTTCAGCCCATTGGAAGTTCACAGTTAAAAAATCTGTGGCATGAGTCCAGTGCGCCTCTCTCTCTCCCTCTTGTCTCCCGTGTGTGCACAGTAAATTGAAGGAGAAAAGTTGAACCTTGAGCTGAAGGAAAGGAAGCGGGAATTCAGAAGCTGGATCAAAGTTGTAGCAACTCTGTTAAAGCTCCATAACAAGCTTCCAAGTTCGGGTCCATGGGAGATCATGGTAAATTTCGAAATTACCTAAAATATGTGTTTATTTGGAAATGCAAGATTAAGGACATAAAATTTATATTTGTTTCATCATGGCTTTCACACGCTTGCTAATGTTATTGCTCATTGTAGTAGTGGTTCTTGCCACACCTTCTCTCTCTTATCACCACCACAAGAAGCCATCCTTTTTTCCAGAACCACCAGTTTATAATTATGAGAAACCCATTATTCCTTTGGAGCTAGCTGGATCCTTATTCCCACCACCCAAGACTCCCATGAAGTGAAACCATTAATCCCTCAAAACAAGCCACCACCAGTTTATAATTATGACAAACCTCCTCATGTGGAGATACCATCTGGACCTCTAAAGCCACCAAAACATATTCCTCCTTCCAGGAAGGGCAAGCCTTTCTCACAACACAAGCTTCCTGCTTACAATAAGCCTCCGCACAATAACTGACAAACATGAATCATGGGACAATAATTGGAGTGAACAAACTGAGACCATAAATTTGGGTGGGCAAAATGCCCGGCCCTCTATGTGTGAGCCGGGCCTTGAGGCTAAATTTACTAGGCTGGGGCTGGATCCGGGCATACACAACAAAATACGGACTTGGCCCGGCCCTTATATTTTTTTAAAAAAAAATTAAATTTTGTAAATATAATTTATTGAGCTTAATCCTAAAGCTTACTCACTATGCTCTCAAAAGCCGGCCACCGCGCGACAGCCCATACCTTGCTGCTGTTCCACTGCAAAGAATAAGAACATTTCCTTTTTCTATTTTACCATAATGACTTACAAATATTTATTTACCTTCTATATTTGCTTTCATAAGTGGGTTCAACTGTTCAAATAATTACTCGTAATAAAAAAGAGGAGGAAGCGGTGGCAATGGGGTAATGTGCAAATTATAAAAGTAGTCAAACGCGTTTGGAAGAAGTTTAATCAGCTAACAAGACGGTGGTCGGTGGCAATTGAATGGATGAAAATGAATTGGATTATTAATATAGTAGAGCTAACATTTTCATTTGTTTGGACTTTTATATAGCTAATTGTTTTGAGATATTTTATGTACAAGATTACTATATTAATACGCCCACCAATTTATTGGGGAATTTTTCAACACGTAAGGCATATCATTACTAATTACACTGCATTATATGGTTGGTGATGTGGTACCTTTTGATGCATAAAATATTTTCTCGCTAACTCTTTCGAAAGTCTTCTGCTTTTGATCTGTTTTACATTGAAGCAGCGGAGCAGCTTGGCTCGGCAACACTTCCAAACTTACCTTTGATATTGTACGAAGTCGTAAATACGTGGTCATCTTTTGTACTTCTACTCCCTCGTTGCATTTATGTCACATCATTTTACATGCACAAAACTTGTATACATGATTTACAATTAACGGATTATTCAATGATTATTAATGATTTACAATTAACGGATTATTCAATGATTATTAATGATCATTTATGTATACATAGATAACCAATCTGACAAAGACGAGCACCCTCTCTTTCGAAGCCACAACGTTTGAACTTAATTAGTATCTGTATTTGGCTATCAACTTATGCAACCATTAATTGAAGGGCAGGGTAGATAACCACGTGATTATAACTAACACATATAATTGATGTCCAATTTTCGACCACAAAATCAATTTAAAATGACCGCATTACGCAAAACTGTGCCAATGAAATGAGCAAACTCGATGGAAGGAACCAGAATACGGGAGAATGCATCTAGAAATAATTTCTATATTTAAAATACCAAAAGTCATAGTAAAAGAAATTTTGTTGGAAAAAATTATATTAATATTGAAACGGGGTCACCGGAAAGATAAATAAATTGTCACACTTTGAAATTAGGCACTGCTTCAATTTTCAACTTCCGCCGACTCAAGAGGGACCCAAATTCACCTAAAACACCTATCATCACCCGGTAAATTACAAATGTTACTTTTGACTTTTTTCATAAAATAAGCTTAAAACATAACTAACAAGATTATGTTTTAAAACCTGCAATGGCCAACGTAGTCACAGGAACTCTATAAAAGAGCACCAGTTCCTAATTTTGTATCATCGAAAAACAAAGCAAAGAAGATGTCTCTAACATACTTGCCAGTGTTGCTCCTTGGGGTGGTGGTACTTCTCGCCACTCCATCTCTTGCTGATTACTCTAAGCCACCATTTTACGAACATCCCAAGATTGACAAGCCTTTCCCAAAGCCTCCCAAGATTGATAAGCCATTCCCAAAGCCTCCCAAGATTGACAAGCCATTCCCAAAGCCTCCAGTTTACGAGCCTCCGAAGGTTGGCAAGCCATTTCCCAAGCCTCCAAAGATTGAGAAGCCATTCCCAAAACCTCCCAAGATTGAGAAGCCATTCCCAAAGCCTCCCAAGATTGACAAGCCATATCCAAAGCCTCCAGTTTATGAGCCTCCCAAGATCGACAAGCCATTTCCAAAGCCTCCAGTTTACGAGCCTCCGAAGGTTGACAAGCCTTTTCCAAAGCCTCCCAAGATTGACAAGCCATTCCCTAAGCCTCCAATCTACGAGCCTCCAAAGATTGGGAAGCCTTTCCCAAAGCCACCGGTTTTCGAACACCCTAAAGTAGGGAAGCCATTCCCAGAACACAAGCCACCCTACAATCCCCCACACAACTAATTTTGATAAAAAAATATGCATGGATTATTTGCTATACAAATTAATAAAGCTCCTGCTTATTAGTCCTCTATAATATTATTTCTTTTTATGTCTTATTTGTTTCTAGTTATTTGTTTCTAGTACTTGCAGAGGAATGCTCGCTCATCCCAGTGGTTCATTCGCTTGTTGATTGCTTGTAGGCGATGAGTACCTAATTTCTCGAATGTAAAATGCAGTTGAGTGATAGCTGCTGTAATATCTATAATAATGCATCTGCCAATGTCCTTTTTCACTTTCTGAAATTTCCTGGATGATATACTTAACTCATATAAACAGCAACCAAGTCAATTGGTTTGCTAAGTTGATATTACATGATCAATATTACAATAGAATTTGAGTAAACATTTATTCCAAGCAAGTTCAAATTCTAAAGATTGATGAATTAGTAATGAATCACTTGATATATCATCCATCTCCAAATATAAACTACTAATTATTATATGGCTTGGAAGTATCCATACAACTCAATCACAAGTCGGTTGTATCTTTTCGATCTCCTGAAAAATCATCAATAAGAAGATACAAGATAAAACTATATTGAAATGTTTAGATAGTAGTTAAATTGATGAAGGCTACGATTAGATCAATCTTGCAATATCTGAAAAAATAAGGGGTTTGCTAATATTTGGTAGCTTTGTTTATGACAGTAATGGAACCTAGCATATGGATACTTGAACTTTACCTTTATTCAGAGAAACTTATTCTCTGGTATAATTCTAGCCAAATAGCAGGATACAGGAAGATGAAGTAATTAAAAC
Source organism: Citrus x changshan-huyou (assembly GCA_039657385.1). Lineage (NCBI taxonomy): Eukaryota > Viridiplantae > Streptophyta > Magnoliopsida > Sapindales > Rutaceae > Citrus > Citrus x changshan-huyou. Next base: position 5,638,811 of record CM077555.1, on the reverse strand, counting down.
TGCCCCTTACAAATAGTGTATCAGTCATAAAGACCTGTTTGGTATTAAGCTGGGGAGATAAAAAAAAATAGTTATAAAGTAAAAATTAATAGTGGAGTAATATGAATTTTAAATAATAATTATAACAAAATTAATAAAAATATTATAGGTTCTTTATGTAAGTTAAGATAAATTTAAATTAGCTTCCAAACCATTAAGTATTTATTAAAATATTTTAAAACTGTAATTTTTAAACTATAGACTACAATTATCCAACCACAATACCAAATAAAAAGAACAATTATGACTGACAAAATGCTCAGCAACTTTGGCTCTCTGTCTCAACTACATCAGCATTTTATTGCCAATTAATCCATGGTCCCCAAATTAATGTTTGCACAACCTCAATTGTCATAACTCCCAACAACTAAGTAGGGACTGAAAAGTCTTTACCTAGAAACTCTCTAATCCTTGTCACCGGCAACACCTTAATCATGATCAAATTATGGGGTCCGGTTATGGTGCAACGGTAATACGGTATCACCTTTGCATCCAGCCGTTGGATCCACTTGGATGAATGAATTCAGTGGGATCCAACGGCTGGGTGCAACGGTGATACCATACCACCGTTGCACCATAGTTTTCTCCCAAATTATGATCAAATATGAGCAAATGATCATAATTAATTAATTTAATATATCCCTTTATAATCCAAAGGTGAAAATGAAAGATCAGCAAAAGTTTACCTACATATATACATCGGGCAAAACTACTTTGCAACGTTTGGTACCCTTTTTTTTGTCTTTTTTTAAGGTCAATTATAATGGAGTCTTGTAATTTGTTATAAAAATAAAAAAAAGCTAAAAACTTTTAAATTTTCACATATTAATCCCACACCTACAAATTTTCAGTTGCATTAATACTTCTGGAAGCCACGATTTTCAGGACAAAAACTCAATTAAATTTATTTAAGTGTGCAATTAAATTTACTCCTTTTATTTTAGGACAAAAATTCAATCAAAAATACAAAACTCATTGCTCAAATAAACAAAAATGATTTTACAAATTCATAAACTAACACTTTAATATTATTAGTAAATTAAAATATTTTTACTACATAATTAAATAATTTAGTATGTTAATTAAATATTATGTTATAAAAAAATAATAAAACATTACCTACATAGAATATCAAATTAAATTTATTTTCGTATTTTGTGTATTCCATCTACTTAACATATAAAATCTCTTGTTTGAAAATATATATATATGGTGTTTGAACCCTGCTCACATGGGTGAAAGGAAATTGGTTGTTGTGTTAAATTTAAAAAAAAATCATATTTATATTAATCATCAATTATGGTTAGTAAATAATTTACATAGTTTAACCATGTAATAAATTAGTTAATTTATTAATTTAAATAGATATTAATACATGTAAGAATAAGTCATTTAATTGAAAACCTAGTTCAATAGAGTAAAAAAAATTAAAATATTGTGGACTTATATATCATAATTATAAAAACTTTGATTTTTCTTATTTTACATGAACAACAAAGGCTTCTAATATTAATGGTCCAATAATCACATTTAATCATTATACAACTTTCACGTAAAATCCAATGGTGGATTTAAAAAAGACAAAAGAATGGGGTACCAAACCCCATGAGTATAGTAGCAGGTAGCTAGACCCATATACATCACAAGAGATCAGTTATTTGTTCATTTCACCCAACAATTTCGAAAAGGACATCTTTTATTAGCCGTTGCATCAATTTTGCTGCTACTGATATATATATGGTACAAAGTCTTTGACATTAAAAGAAATAAAAATTAAAGCTCTGTGGTTGAAATATGGAGAATGAAAGATTTCTGATTCCTAATTCGATTAATATCGCTCATTAGTTCAAAACTACTGATTCCAACTGTACATGCGAAAAGTTTTTTTTTTTTCTTATTCACATACATTCCTTAAATTTGCTCTCCATTCTCAAAATAAATATCCTTTTAAACAGGGTGAGTTTTTTTTTAAAGAAAAATAGTTGATTATAAATTTTTCCTTATTAAAATTTATACTAAAAAATAAATTTGTGTTTATTTAACATTTATTAAATAAAGTTTTGGGGGTGAATGACTTACTTTGTCAAGCATTACAAATAAAATCTCAAGATATTTTAATGTTGTACACTTACCCTCAACTACAAAGAAAACTTCTTCAAAGGCTACAAAATAGTGATAGATATGCTTGATATGAGAACCCACCATATGAGATTATTTTCTACCATGAAAATGATAAATGAGAGTATTTTTTGCCATGAAACTGATTAAGACAGCACATCAAAACAAGATAGAGAATGAGTTTCTTTGAAATTGTATGGTTGTTTACATTGAAAAAAAAAATACAGATAATATCAACTCAGACACAATAATAGATGAGTTTGCTTTTTTAAATAATCGCATGGCATAACTTCGTCAATATTGTTTTTCTTATTTACATTGTACTTTTATTATATTATTATTATTATTTTTTACTTATGTAGTGTAAATTAACTATTATTTTTGTATTATGTAGTGTAAATTAATTATTGTTTTTGTATATAACAAACTTTTTGTCAGATAAATAAAATGCAAGTTTCTTTTCATCAATATATTGAACGTCTGAAGTCCGGCCAGCACGTACGCAAAACCAAGGCTTTATCGTTCGATGCAAGTAAAAGCTTCAATGGTAGTGGCAGCTGCCCATGGCCTAGACACGCAACGTATCCATTTAAAACCAATCCAATCTCCATCATGCATCTCTATATAAATCTCCGTCCCCACTCACAAGTCCCACCCGCAACATATTTTGGAAAATAACTCAGACAGAAAAAGAGGGGGCAAAAAAAAAGAATCAATGGAGGATTACTGCAGTAAGCTGCTCTTTTTTTAAAAAAAAAAAAATTTTGTGTGTTGAGTAATAAGATAGCCAGCGCTTTACGTATGCATAGATTTAAAATCAATTACTTATTCTCTACGCAGCAATAGCCTGTCAAACTTTTTGAATCAGTACCATTTGCATGTTCTATTAAGAGAAACGCTCCGGATTCTTGCTAAATGGAATCAGCATTAATGCAGAGTAGATGAGCACTGGGTACTGTTGCTGAGATTTTTTTAAATTCATATATAAATACAGTAAAAATTTGCAATCACTAGTCAATCTTGGCCGTGACAGCATTATTACAAGTCAAAATTTTTGTGCGTGCGTTAGAGTTAGATTTACTCATTTATTGATAACGAGAAATCTACTATAACTACTCTGTATCAGGTTTATTATGACATAACTCAGATTTCTACTTATTTATTTATTTTATTACATATATATAATTAGATCTATTCATTTTTAGAATGAAAAATTTATTAGGACTACTCCATATCAAATCTACTATGACACATCCTAAATTTCTACTCATTTAATTATGGAGAGATATTTACTCCATCCACATTAATAAAGGAAAAATCTACTCCTACTCAATTATTTTTTTAAAAACAATTAGTCCTAAAAATGTTAGGACTCAAATAGCAACATAATAATTACAGTTAGCTAATTAAGTCAACATTCACTAAAGGATAGGCGTTCTGTCCCAACTTTACCTATCACGTTATGATCAAACTTAAAGAAGAAGAAGAATTCTCTATAAAGGCACCAAATCCTGAAATCGCAGCATAACCAGAATCAACAAAGATGGTTCTCACACTCACACACTTGCTATTGTTACTCATTGGGCTAATGGTTCTTCCCTCTCCTATCGCTGCAACCCGCAAGCAACCAATTCGTAGTTGCCAGCCTCACCAAGAATCCAAACCACAGAATTATAATGACAAAAATCCCAGTATTTACCTGAAACCAGCTATCGGATCAATATTTCCGGATTCCGGGAACCCACCAAAGACTTCCAGGGTAGGGAAGCCTCTCCCAGAGCACAAGACGCCAATTTACAAGCCTCCTCTTTTTTGCATCTGGATTGCAACTTGCATTTTATTTTGGGTTTGTCAACTTTCGGGCTGTATTTATACGTTCCATGGGGAGTACTAAGGCTAATTATATCCCGTGTAACTTTCAATTTTTAAGCTATAGAACTACCCTCAATCCACCAAGGTTAGAGATTGAGAAGCTATTCCCACACAGAGCCCATCATCATATACATATCCATGCATAAAACTGTGTCTGAAGTATTTTAGAGTGTGTGTGTATATATATATATATGGAGCCAGAAATAAGAGCTTCCGGCCGACTAATATTAGATATGTTTTCTTGTGCATCTTATTTCACTTTTCACTAGTACTTGCTGTGCTCATCTCATTGCTTGTATCTGATTCAAGAATAAGACGTAGTTGAGTGCCAGCTGCAATGCTATCTACAATAATAAATATTCTCAAGTGTACATTTTGAGTCTCCAAATGTTCCCAAGCTCAGAAATCTGTGTTTTTGCAACATATATAATTCCTTGACTGGCAAACTTGCATAACCACAGAGTCACATATGTTTTGCTAATCGGATTTTGTTACTGGTACCTGTCGATTCTGATCAATAGACGCAACTGAAGAAATATGAACTACTTGTAGAAGAATAATAAGGAGACTGGTATTAGATGATCAACACAATTTAGACCACATGGAGCAAGCAGATTGAGCATCTAATGGTAAGGTAAGAATCTCTGGATAAATATCCATTCTCCCTTGACACACTAGTAGATCATGGGGCTTGGCAATCACAATGCGCCCCTTTCTGGTATTTAGAAAAATATTAAGAGTCTGCTATATTTTATAATATTTGATGAAGTTTTCCATTAAGAGAAATTTAATATACGTAAATTCATTACTTTGGACATTCATTAACTATGTCGTCGTCTATCTAACTCTAATAAATTTCGATTAACATCAAATTTAATTTAATACGCAAGTTTCATCATGAAGGTTCAAAAAACCGTCAATACTCCGGATACATGGTTAAAGAAGAATTCTAAATATAAAATTATACTTGATAGCTTCAATAAATCGAGATTTCCCCTTGTTTTTTTACTATGTATTCACGACTTAACTCGAGCATGTACTTGCTATTTCGCACTCCAATGCTCTTGTCAGTGTTTGTTTATAAACTTCTATTAAATTCATATTTTATTTTTCACTTTATGAAGTACGAAGAAAGCGGACTTGGCGGAAGATTTGATTTCAGATCTAGATTTGTGTTGTTTGTTCTTTTATTTCATTTCATGCTGTTGGATTAATTAACCATTTTGCCCGTATCTAAATTGTTAACACGTGATTTTTGTTGTAATCACTTGCTGTTTATTGATAATATTCTGGGTTAAATTAGTGATTTCTTTGGACTTAACATAAACTGGTCATGTGATTTTCATGTTGCCTTGTATCGCTATCTCTTAAACGTGAATCCGAGTAATAAAAAAATATTTTATTATTTTTTCCATACATGTGGCGCAGTGGAAGTGATCATTTTTTTGGCACTTATATATCAAAACCTATGGCCAAAGCTATGTCGCAACAGTGGTACAATACCATTGTTGCTTTTAGCCATTGGATTTATAGTTGTACAGTTGTATTAGTAAAATCCAATGGCTGAAAGCAACAGTGGTACCGTACCACTGTTGCAACATAGCTGGACCCCAAAACTATATTAGGATGCTCTCATTGACCTTTTGCTTTACGAGGTGGAAAGAAGGAACAAATAAATGAAGTAGAAGAAGAGTTGATGGAAAAATGACGCAGGAGTGTTTAAGAGACTTATCATGTTTGAATATATATATATATATATTTTTATAAGTATCATGTTTGAATATTGATAAGTATCTACAAAATAAGTTCGGATTTTTCTTCTTAAAACATATTCAAGATTTAGTTAATAAAAGTAATAACTGTCAAGAATTATATACAAAGCCGAAAGTTTTGAATTTATTGGCATCCGTGAATCAAAATTTAATAAACTTCATATCATTAAAAATCTCCATTAGTCGGGAGTTTAATGAATTTTATAGTGATTGATTTAGAGATTTTACATTAAGATATGATTAGATGAGTGTTAACTGCTCAGAATTTATTGTTGAAATTGACTTTGAAATTAAATTGTGTTTGCTTTGTTAATCTCCACCTCATTAAAGCTATGATTTTCAATTCAAATTTGATTTGAGTTCTAAAATGATAGAGACCTTATCCTAAGCTTGGAGGGATATTCAAAGTTTGTTTATATAAAGATAATATGTAGGAATTTTAAAATAATGTGTATAATTTTGAGAGTGTAATTTACAAGAGTGTTCTTATTTAGTGTTACTTCTTTAAACTTTGTTTCTCTTAGGTGGAATTTCTTAGAATGGTGAATTAGGAAGCCTGTATCTTTTGTAGGACTCATTGTACGGTGAATTTCTATGTCTTTGTAATCCTCTAGAGCGTTAAATTTTTATTTTTACCTTCTCTCTGTGTGATTGTTTTATTTAATAATAGTTTAAGTTTATATTTAGTCCAGTGTCAACCAAGAAAAACTTAGAAGACAAAAATTAAAGAAAAAAAGAAAGAAAAGGAAGAAGAAGCTTTTGATTTATTTGTGTGCAGATTATGAAAAAAGAATGGGAAGAATTAAAAAAAAAACTGTGTAAAATAAATTAGAAGAAGAACAATTGATAAAAGAAATGATTTGTGTGTATTTCACTATTTGCAGGTACATATTTATAGTACAGAATTGATGATAAAAAAAGAAAGAGTACATGAGTTACGCATTTGTTATGGTAATTTCGTCAAACATGTGATGTGCCAAAATTAACTGCACAAGTTATGCTTCTAACGGGTAAAAGACATAGCCTACAATATTGCCAATAATCTTGGCTGATTGCCAATGATCATGGCTGAACCAATTCCAATACTCCCCCCTAAGTTGGAGCATGGATGTTGTGAATGCCCAACTTGCCACTAAGACGATGGAACTGTTCCTTTCCAAGGGCTTTTGTAAAAATATCAGCAATTTGATGAGCAGATGAAACATGTGCTGTCTTGATCAATCTTGCCTGGATTTTCTCTCGAACAAAGTGACAGTCCAACTCGATATGCTTGGTCCTTTCATGGAACACTGGATTGGCAGCAATATGAAGAGCAGCTTTATTGTCACAATATAGTTGCATAGGTTGTGGATGTGAAACGCCAAGATCATGTAAAAGCGATTTCAACCAAATTAATTCACAAGTAGCGGAAGCCATAGCCCTATATTCTGCTTCTGCTGTAGATCGAGCTACGGTTGCCTGTTTTTTGCTTTTCCATGAAATAGGACTTTCTCCAAGGAAGACACAATAGCCAGTGACAGATCTTCGAGTGGTTACACAGCCTCCCCAATCTGAATCACAATAAGCTTCAATTTGAAAAGAACTATTAGAAGATAATAAGATGCCTTTACCAGGAGAAGATTTTAAAAAAGCTAAAATTCTATAAGCAGCATCTAAATGAGGTTTACGCGGATTAGAGACAAATTGACTAAGTTTTTGAACTGAATACACCAAATCTGGTCTAGTAATGGTAAGATAAAGGAGGCGTCCCACTAGTCTTCTGAATAAGCTTGGATCTTCTAAGATATCACCATCATCTGGATCTAATTTTAAATTTTGCACCATTGGAAAATTAGTTGGTTTAGCACCAAGAAGGCCTGCATCATTCAAGATCTCTAAGGCATATTTTCGTTGAGATAAAAAAATTCCTTTACTAGATCTAGCAATTTCAATTCCCAAAAAATATTTCAAAATTCCAAGGTCTTTCATGTGAAAACGATGATGCAAGAAATCCTTAAGAGCTTTTATGGCAAGTTCATTATTACCAGTAATGACGATATCATCAACATATACCAATACTACAGTAATGGAGGACCCTATTGTAGATGTAAATAATGAATAATCACAATGAGATTGTTTAAATCCAGCAAGACGAAGGACGGAAGAAAAATTTTCAAACCAATTACGAGAAGCTTGCTTAAGACCGTATAAGGACTTTTGAAGCCGACAAACTAAGTGCTTCCATTGTTGACAAAAACCTGGAGGAGGTTTCATGTAGACTTCTTCATGAAGATCTCCATGAAGAAAAGCATTATGAACATCAAGCTGATATAAAGGCCAATTTTTTATAGCTGCAACAGCAAGAACACATCGAACAGTTGTTAGTTTAGCTACAGGGGAAAATGTTTCATGATAGTCCAAACCTTCTTTTTGAGTAAAGCCTTTAGCTACAAGGCGAGCCTTGTATCGCTCAACAGACCCGTCTGACCGAAACTTAATTTTATACACCCATTTACAGTCAATAGGCACTTTTCCAGGAGGAAGCTGTGTAAGAGTCCAAGTCTTGTTCTTATTAAGAGCTTGAATTTCAGCAACCATAGCTTCTCGCCATTTTGGGTGCCTAATTGCTTGAGCATAAGATGTTGGCTCAATTTCTGTAGAAATAGCAACTGTAAAAGCAAAATGTTTAGAAGATAATGTATTGTAAGATATAAAATTATGAAGAGGATAAGAGATTGTTTTAGACTTAGAAATGATTGGGAAAGGACGATGAGGTAATAAATTAGAGTGAGTGACTAGCGAACAATGATAATCTTGAAGATATGAAGGTGGTTGATGAGTCCTAGTGGAGCGACGAAGTGTATCAATGTCCAAGCCAGATGGTGGTGGCTGATTTTGTTGATCAAGCGTAGATAGTTGCAGATTTTCTTGATCACTTGGTGGTGGCTGAGCATTAGCCTCATTTGATGTTTCATTGATAACTTCATTTATAGGTATGGGCAAAACAATTGAGGGTTGATTTTGCTGAAGTTGTTTCTCCTGAAAAGGGAATATCCTTTCCTGAAAAGTGACATCACGATTAGTGAATACGACATGCTTTTCAAGATCATATATACGATAACCTCGTTGAGCAAAGGGGTACCCGATAAAGATACCTTTAATTGCTCGAGGAGCAAATTTATGTTTATTGGGAGATAAATTTTGAGCATAACATAAGCATCCAAAAACACGCAAATGGTCATAAGATGGCTTAGATTTAAGAAGAACTTCATGAGGAGTCTTACCAGAAAGCAAGGGTGTAGGCAAACGATTTATAAGATATGTTGCCGTTAGAACACATTCACCCCAAAACTTAAGAGGTAAGTAAGCTTGAAAACGAAGAGCACGTGCAACTTCTAAGATGTGACGATGCTTGCGTTCAGCAACACCATTTTGTTGGGGTGTGGCTACACAAGTACGTTGATGCAAAATGCCATGTTCATTAAAAAAATGAGACATAGATATAAATTCAAGTCCATTATCACTACGAATTTTCTTAATGGAACATTGAAATTGAGTTTTAATCATGGCAAAGAAATTTTTTAAATGAATTTGAGTTTCAGATTTATGTCTCATTAAGTAAAGCCAAGTGCAACGTGAGTGATCATCAACAATAGTTAAGAAATAGTGAGCTCCAGATAAAGAAGGAACTGAATAATCACCCCAAATGTCAACATGAATTAAATCAAAAGGTTCATTACACCGATTATTTTTATTAGGAAAAGGTAAGCGAGTGTGCTTAGATAAAGGGCACACATGGCAAAATAAATCATGACTAGAAGAAAAGTTATTAATACTCTTAGCTAAATAAGTAAGTCGAGATGCAGATGGATGACCCAAGCGCCAGTGCCATAGATCAAATGCAGGATGCTGTTGTTGAGTGAGCAAAACAGTAGGAAAAATGGTAGGATAATAGTAGTAAAGTCCATTGTGTTCTTTACCCAGACCAATCATCTGTTTCGACACAAGGTCCTGAAAAACACAGAAGTCAGGAAAGAAAATAACAGCACAATTTAAAGACTTAGTAATTTTACTGACAGATAAAAGATTAAAAGAAAAATCAGGTACACAAAGAACTTTGCTAAGTCTGATTTTTTCTGATAGATTGATATTCCCAATATGAGAGATTTGTGAAAAACTACCATTAGGCAAGCGAACAGGTTTATGAGCAGAGATAGGTGTAACATGTGATAATGAATCTATGGATGAAGTAATATGATCAGATGCACCAGTATCAATAATCCAAGATGAAAATGTAGAATTTGAATAATAAACAGAGTTACCCGTGAGATTTGCTGCTGGTGCAGTAGAGTTAAGATTGAGAATGGATATCAGCTGCTGATATTGCTCTGTTGTGAGGTGAGGAATTTCAACCTTATTTGTAGAAGCAGGAGCTGCAGCGTTGTTTGTTGAAGGGACATCGGTTGTGGTGGAAGCTGCATGAGCTTGTTTTGGTGGATAACCGTGAAGTTTGTAGCATTTTGCTTTAACATGCCCAAGCTTACCGCAATGTTCGCACTTTGGTCGCTGCTTGCCTTTAGAATCACTATTTTGTGGACGAAATTTATCTTGATTGAATTCACCCTTAGCTACAGCTAGTGCGGCAGATTCAGGAAGGGGATTGGCATTAATATGAAGCTCTCTTTGTTTTTCTTCTTGGATGAATGTGGAGTAAACCTTTCCTAAGGTTGGCAGTGAACCCATAGCAAGAGTTTGACTTCGAAGGGCAGCATAAGAGTCATTTAACCCCATCAAGAATTGATAAACACGTTCTTGTTGTTGATATTCTTGAATTTCTTTGAGAGATCCGCAAGAACAATTTGGAATGGAAGTATAAGATGCAAGTTCATCCCATAGGGTCTTTAATTTTGTGTAGTAAACATTTATGGATGACTGTTCTTGGAGAAGAGTGCATATAGCACGCTTGATTTGAAATATTCTAGCAAGATTTCCTTGAGAAAAACGATTGTAGAGATCATCCCAAACTTCTTTAGCTGTATCAGCATAAATAACACTGTTAGCAATATCAGGAGATATAGAATTCAATAGCCAAGATAATACCATATCATTACAACGCTCCCATTCTGCAGCCTCAGGGCCCTCTGGTTTTAGGATGGTTCCGTTGACAAATCCCATTTTATTTTTGGCTGACAAAGCCATTCGAATTGCTCGACGCCAAGTGGGATAGTTATCACCGGTTAGGAGTTGAGACACTAGTACAGTGCCTGGATTATCAGAGGGATGAAGATAATATGGAGAAGTATGATTTTGAGTGACCAACCCAGTGGATGTACTCGGATAAATTCCGAGGCTGGATTCAATACTCATGATGAAGAGAGTAATCAATGCTCTGATACCATGTAAAATAAATTAGAAGAAGAACAATTGATAAAAGAAATGATTTGTGTGTATTTCACTATTTGCAGGTACATATTTATAGTACAGAATTGATGATAAAAAAAGAAAGAGTACATGAGTTACGCATTTGTTATGGTAATTTCGTCAAACATGTGATGTGCCAAAATTAACTGCACAAGTTATGCTTCTAACGGGTAAAATATTGCCAATAATCTTGGCTGATTGCCAATGATCATGGCTGAACCAATTCCAATAAACTGCAAGTTACAGCAAGAATAAATTTTAAAAAAATTCTGTGGACATTGATATTACTCAGTGAAAGAGTGACATGTTTTGATTTTAAAAAATTAACGTGTGAATAATTAAAAAGAGTTTAATTGAGGAACTATTTTAGAATTCTCTAGAGTCTCTAAAATAAAAATTAATTTTTAAAATTATTAAATGGGTGCGTAGTAACAAGATATTCATAGTATTTTCTTTAGAGTGCAAATCTACAGTTTGTTTTCCTGTAGTTAAGAGCACGAAATCGGAAAGAAGGCTGAATGATTAGCAATAAGGAACAGAGCAATCTGAGTACCAGCTTTTCCATTTCACTCGTTGAATTTGAAAATAGTTAGTCATTGCGTACATGTATGCATGTTATTGTCGATTAAAATGGACACCAAGCATTTCAATGTGGAAGGACATGTGTTATACTCTTCTGTGGCATGATAGAGTTCTGCATGGAGATTGAGAATAAAAGCTCTCTTAACTCCTAAACTGATCAATATTGACATTATTTCAAAGCAGCTACTCTCAACTGTGAGAACATAACTATTGAGAATAAAAGTTCTCTGTCTCCTAAACTGATTAATATTGACATTATTTCAAAACAGCTACTCTCAACTGTGAGAAGATAACTCCCCGGCCCACAGGTTTCTTGCTCAGGGGGATATGTAATAAATATGATGAATAGAGGACTGGAACATCCCATATGATTCACAAAATATGTGAAGTTAATTAAGATTACATATTAAAATGTAAGAATAACTTTTTAAATAATGTAAACTGATTTATTTCATTTGTTTAAGCTCAACTCCCTCTAAGCATCAGATAAGAACAAATAAGACTAACAGCAACAGAGGAAATTAAGCATCGCATATATAGTACCAAAATTTATTCAAATACATGACTATTTGTGATAATAACAGCTTTCTAAGGGCACGGAAATTGGATATCCCTTGGATTCCATACACCAAAAAAGAAAAAGAAAAACTTAAACTGAAAAATTAAAAGCTCATCACATATCAATCGATCATAAATGACAAGTTCTTTTGTACTCATCACCAGAACTGGCCTGTTCCATCATATCCTCAGCTAGCGTTCGCGATGCCGCCTTCATTCAAGAACAAAGTCAGTAAGTTCTTCGAAAACCCATTCAGCATTGCGACTCCCGTCTGTTTAGCCACCACTGGAGTGGAAGGCGAGTATCTTAGATTCCAAAACACAGTCTCAGGATCTTATCATATCCACGCTCCTTCTTTTGAGCCTTCTCCGTCTTCTCCTCAAACTTCCTTCTGTTCATATCTTCATCTTCATCTTTATCTTCAGACCAACCTTCTTGTTCATTTGCACGATCACTGAAAACAAACAGCGCACGATCACTGAAAACAAACAGCCTTTTTTATTACTTGGTCTTCACTCAACTTGCTCTCAACAGCAACTTGCAATATCATATCAAAAACTTTCTGGAAATCAGTACTTCCACCCCAATTCATGTGTCTTATAGAGTCAGTCTTGGACTTATCTCATCTCCTTGTATCAGGTGAAGCTCCGGATTCTCGCTAAATGTAATCAGTTTCCCGTTACATGGCTCCTCACTCAACTCTGAAACCAGCAAACCAAGTGCAATCGATAGCTCCATTGGAAACCCGCCCATACTCGCGGAAACATCAGTAACCGCGAGACAATTTGTGAGTTTCCCCTTCTTTGACATATCCTCAACCATTCTTGACCATTGAAGCTCAGCCACTTCTGCACCATTCTCATTCTTAGCGTCCAATGACTTAATTATCTGATGCGGAAGCAACCCCACCCCCCCCCCCCCCCCCCCCCCGGGGCGGGGAATATTTGCCTTCCCACTCTTCACTTTTTCAAGAATGTCTTTGAACATTTCCTTATCATGCTTCTCAAACAAAGGAGTTTTAGTTCTTCATTGCAACAGAAGCAACCCTATTGTACGGCAAAGAACTCCAATTTTTCGCACACATGTAAACCTCTGGCAATTGAAAAGCAGTACATAAGGAACTTGCTTTCTCAACCTATCCCTAACCCTCCTTCTCGCGATCCCTTCACATATCAAGGTTGTCTTATCGTATGAGGAATCAATAGAGGGACAACATTTCGCTGCAAGACTAATTTGCGAAAGATCCTCGGAGTTCAATTTCTTCATATCAGCTTTAAAAAAATTAACAAAAACATCACAAACAAAGTCATACAACTACGTATAACACGAATCAGAACTGTATTTCTCTAAAGCTTTTCTTGCTTTAGCTATCTCTCTTTCCTTTCTCAAAACCCTAGCCTCTTCCTTGCTAATCACGCTACACATCTCCTCATCTTTCTTTTCGACAACTTCTTCTTGTTGGTCCTCCTCCTCGGAATCATCAAATTTTCTTCCTCTCTTTCTTCCTCTCTTGATCTTTCCTCTTGTTCTCTCTCTCCAACATCCTTCTCACTTACTAAGCCCTTCTCTCCGACCCGGTCCTTCCAAGATCCGATAAAGAATCTCCGTCAGGTCTTTCAAGTACCCGAAATCAACAAAAGCACTTGAGTTCAAGGCCAAAGTTTTCTTCTGCTTCTTGTAAAGCGAAATAGCTGCCTAGTAGAAATTCTCTCTGTCGGATTTTCCAGTCCCTCTGACGCCACGTAAGTTAGAAAGCAGTTTTAAGATTGTTGGGGTCGTGGGTCCAGGACAATTCTATCCGTTGAGTTAATTTATCGGACGGTGTGCCGGACACGACGTGGAAGAAAAAGTCTTGGCACGGGTTACCGGATGAGAAATACATAGGAGCTGAGTTTTCGGTTAGTCCCATTGGTGGGTCACTGGCAGCGTCCATGTCAGAAGTTTCGTGTTAAGAATTAAAGTGCTGAGTCATCAAGCGGAGCTGTCATAGTATTGTTGCTGATTAAAGCCATGTTGGAAAGTTGTTTTTGCTTACAGTTGAGAGCTAATTAGTTTTCCTCCAAAAGTTTGTTACGAGTAAAAGAGTATGAGCTCACGAATTTGTAACCTTGAGAAGATTCTACACACTGCTATAAATAGCATTGTATTCTCAAAATAGAAATAATAATGAACAATGCTTAGCTTTCCAATTTCTCTTGATTAATAAATTTTCTCTCTGTTTTTCTAAGTAACCAAACAAAATTTACAGAGCATATTATCTTTTAACTTAGTATCAGAGTTGAATCCAATAGCCTTAATAGGTTCTAATCAACAATCTAGTAACACTACCATAACTTCTTTCACCTTTACAAATCCAATCAAGCTTGATCGCTCAAACTACATGATCTGGAAACAACAAGTACTTTCTTCAATTCATGGCAACAGTCTTGAAGGTTATATCGATGGATCAAGGCTCTGTCCTGATCAATTTCTTCCATCATAATCTAGATCTGAAGGTTCTTCTTCCAGCATTGAAGGTCAAGAGAATCCAGAATATGCAGCTTGGAAACGTCAAGATCAGCTCATACTTAGTTGGATTATGTCATCTATGAGTGTTGATATTCTCAGTCTTGTGGTAAGCTCTAAGACTTCTTTTGAGTTGTGGAAAAACCTTGAAAAACAATTCGGATCTGAATCTATGACTAAGAAAGTTCATCTGAAAATACTTTTAAATAATCTGCGAAAAGGATCATTAACCATGTCAGAATATTTTACAAAACTTAAAACAGTTACTAGTGGCCTTGCTCTGGCTGGTAGTCCTGTAAATGATTTGGATCTGATTACTCATCTTATTTCTAGTCTAGATTAGTCATATTATCTTGTAGTTGTCTATATTAAGGCAAGTATGTTAACTATGGATCTTAGTGAAGCTTATGCTATGCTTTTCACACATGAGGTTAGACTTGAAAACAATAAGCTTCACAACAGCAAGGAAATTAAAAACTATGCAGCTGATATAGCTCAGGCTGAAAACTTTTCAAAGAAAGGTAATAATAATACTCAAAGTAACTAGAACAAGGCTAGGGGAAATAATTGGAACAACAATCCTAGTGGAAGAGGTGGCTTTGGTGGTAATGGAAGAGGTGGTTATCAAGGATCTAATCCACAAAGAGGAAATTGGAATAATAACTTCAAAGGTTTTGCTGGTGGATTTAATAATGGATTTCCTGGTGGCTTTAATAACAATTTTGGCAAATGTGGTTTCAACTCAGGAGGTGCTAGAAAGAATTTTGGTCAAGGAATCGATGTTACTTGTCAGATCTGCTTCAGGTTTAATCACATAGCAGCTAAGTGTAGAGATAGGTTCAATAGGAATTTTGTTCTAAATTTTCCAACTCCAGCTCCAAATCACTTCTTCAATCAAAATCAAGGATCAACAGCAGCTTTCATGACAACATCTGAAGGAGTTGATGATCAAGGATGGTTTTTAGACAATGGAACAACTCATCACTTAACCAATACAGTTTAGAATATGAGTAATGGTAAGATCTATTTTGGCTCAAATCTACTAACTATTGGTAATTGGTCAAGGCCTTCGAATCACTGACATAGGTTATACTCATCTTTATACCTCATTTGGCACTTGTTTACAGCTACAAAATGTTTTGTGTGTTCCCCAAATTACTAAGAATCTAATTAGTATTTCCAAACTTCCTACTGATAATGATATTACCATTGAATTTTTCTCTGATGTTTGTTTTCTAAAGGACAAAATGAAGGGCACTATGCTGGCTCAAGGGATTGCCAAAGATGGACTGTACAAGCTACTATCACAAGATGAATCTATTTATTCTTCTTCTGTGCAATTGTCTGAACCTAGTTCTATGATGTCAATCATTTCTTTCAATAATAATGTCACTTCTGTTGAAGCATCTAATAGTGACTTATGTTTAGAATCCAAATCTCTTGTAAGTTTTCAAACTTCAGGCTATGTGTCAGCAAATATATTGCATAATAGGCTTAGTCATCCAAGCAAACATGTCATACAAACCATTCTCAAGAATAATTGTTTACTGTCTGCTCATGTTGATAAATCAATTCATCACTTTTGTGATGTTTGTCGGCTTCGAAAACTACATCAGTTGCATTTTTCAGTTATTGAAATCAAAACAAAATGTCCTTTAGAACTGGTTCACACAGACTTATGGGGACCAGCACCTGTTTTATCCATGGATGGTTATAGATATTATATCTTTTTTGTTGATGACTTCACTAGATATTATTGGATTTTTCCTTTGGTATTAAAGTCTGATGCTTTTACTACTTTCAAAAACTTTAAATGCCTAGTTGAAAAACAATTTAATCTTTCCATCAAAGCTTTACAATCTGATATGAGAGGCGAATTTAAAGGTTTTCAGTCTTTTCTTAAACAACAAGGCATCCAAACTAGATTTAGTTATCCTCACACACATCACCAAAATGGTGTTGTTGAGAGAAACCATAGACGCATAGTTGAAACCGGGGTAACCTTTCTTACTCAAGCCAAAATGCCTTTTTTTTATTTTGTAGGAGGCTTTTATTACAGCCTCTTATCTCATCAATAGAATGCCAACCTCCATTCTCAACAATCTATCTCCTTATCAAAAATTTCATCACCGGTCACCAAATTATCAATTTCTCAGAGTATTTGGATGTGCTTGTTACCCTTTTCTCAGGCCTTACAATCAACACAAGCTTGATTTTCACTCACAAAAATATTTGTTCTTAGGTTACAATCCTCTTCACAAAAGGTACAAATGTTTAGCAAAATCTGGTAAAATTTATGTTGCAGCTCATGTCATTTTTAATAAGTCTGATTTTCCCTATTCTGAATTGTTTTCATCTTTTTTACACTCTTCTGAGTCTTCTCCAAATTATTCTCCATCAATCTGCATCCTAAATGACAGTTGCTTTCATCAGAGATATGTTGTTTCTCCTGCCCCAACAATATCACCTTTATCATTGTCTTAACATTTACCTCAACAAGCTTCTCATTCTCCTTCTCTTTCCCAAAACTTTAGTCCTTCTGATTTCTCATCTTCTCATTCTTTATCCAATTCCCCTATTATATCACAATCATCCTCTAAACCAACAATTCTTACTCATCCCATGATTACCGAGCTAAATCTTGTATTTTCAAACCAAAAACCTACCTTACAGCTACTAAAGACGTTGAGCCAATACGTGTTAAAGTTGTTTTAGCTTACACAAAATGGAAGGTGGCTATGCAAGATGAGTATAATGCTTTGCAGAGAAATGGTACTTGGACACTGGTTCCAGCTGAGACAACCACTAAACTTATTGGCAATAAGTGGGTTTTTTGAATTAAATACAACCCAAATGGAATTATTTCAAAGTACAAAGCTCGACTGGTTGTAAAAGGGTTTCATCAAACCTATGAAATAGATTTCTTTGAGACATTTAGTCATGTTGTTAAGCCATGCACTGTTTGAGTTATTCTCAGCCTAGCAGTCATGAATCATTGGTCTATACGGCAATTAGATGCTAATACTGCTTTTCTCAATGGCTTACTTTTTGAAGATATGTTCATGCCTCAGCTAGAAGGGTTTATAATTCTCAGTTTCTCAATCATGTATGCAAGCTGAATAAAGCCTTTTATGGTCTTAAATAAGCCCTCAGGGCTTGGTATGACATACTAAAAAGATCTCTAGTTCAGTGGGATTCCACTCTTCCAAGTCAGATACTTCATTATTCTTCAAGCATGTTGGTTGTAATATTTTAATCATTCTAGTCTATGTGGATGATATTCTGATAACAAGTTCTAGTAATGCTCAGATAACATAGATTATTAATCAGCTTGGTTCAAAATTTGCACTCAAATACTTGGGGGATTTCAATTATTCCTTAGGGTGGAAGTGACTCCATCTACTTAAGGTCTACACCTATCTTAGACTAAGTATGTTGGTGATATCTGAAGGAAAGCTCACATGCTTGGCAGTAATGGTTGTAACACACCCATTAGTGTTGCTGATAAATTGTAGAAAGACAAAGGCCGTATGTTTGAATATCCTTCCCTATATAGAAGCATTGTTGGCTCTCTACAATATTTAACACAGACCAGACCAGATATTGCATTTACAATCAATAAGTTGAGTCAGGTTTTTGCTGCTCCAACTAATTTACACTGGCAAACCTGTAAAAAAGTGTTGAGATATCTACAAAGCATAGCCCACTTTGGACTTCAATTCTTCGATTCAAGTTTCCTAACTTTAAAAGCTTATTCGAATGCAAACTGGGGTTCTAATCCATATGACAGGAGATCTGCTGGGGGATATTGTGTTTATCTTGGTTCAAACCTTGTGTCTTGGTCATTTAAGAAACATACTATTGTTTCTAGATCAACTGTTGAATCCGAGTATAGAGCTTTAACCTTGACCACATCGGAAATATTGTGGATTACTTATCTATTGAAAGAACTCAAAGTGTCATTCAACAAGCCTCATATTCTTGATTGTGATAATAAAAGTGCAGAAGCCTTAGCAAACAATCCTAAATATCATTCCATAACCAAGCATATAGAATTGGATTTACATTTTATCAGGGAATACACTGCCAATAAGGAACGGATCATTGAGCATGTATCCAGTTCTAATCAGTTAGCTGAGGTGCTTACAAAACGTCTTAGTTTTGATCATTTTGCTTATATGAGAACTAAGCTCAATGTCTGTTCAAGACCTTGAGCTTACGGGGGCATGTTAAGAATTAAAGTGCTGAGTTATCAAGCTGAGCTGTCATAGTATTGTTGCTGATTAAAGCCACGCTGGAAAGTTGTTTTGCATACAATTGAGAGCTAATTAGTTTCCCTCCAAAAGTTTGTTACGAGTAACAGAATATGAGCTCACGAATTTGTAACCTTGAGAAGATTATACAAACTACTATAAATGGAATTGTATTCTCAAAACAGAAATAATAATGAACAATGCTTAGCTTTCCAATTTCTCTCGATCAATAAATTTTCTCTCTGTTTTTTTAAGTAACCAAACAAAATTTACAGAGCATATTATCTTTTTACTTTTCGGACATCAAAGTGTCCTTGGCGGCAGGTTCTTTAAGATCGCGGTTCCTTGGTAGCATGATCTTCGGCTTACCGGCAATAGCTGCTGGGCCCAAAAGAGTAGCAGCACAAGGCATTTTGAGAAAGTTTTAGAACTTGACAACTTTGAGATCGTATCTTCACCAAAATATTGATAAAAATGTCGTACATAAACGATATATCACAAATTCGATTTTGATTTTCTCGCCAAAATTTTAGCCTGGCGGATCGTTTAATTAGTTTCATGAATAACCCAATTTTAAATTGGCGAATATTTCATTTTCTTAACTTAGTATTTTTGTGGATTTGATCAAAATTAATATTCCTAATCTTTCATTGAACTCTTGTTGAATACTTGTGACCCCAAGATTAAAAATTTCGGTTTGCACTAATTATATTCGGTGGTGCTGATTCAATGTTATTATTCACAAAAGATTACAGCTCTGATAAAATATGTATTGTGTTAATCAAGTGTCATGACAATGAAAAACTACTTATAATTCAGAAACAAGAAACCTATACAATATCCTTCGGCAACACTCTTTTTCCCCCAAAAAAAATAATAATAATAATAATCATAAAAAATAATAAAGAAAATGAAAGTTAATCCGATTTACCTTGTTAATTAATTTTTTTTAATAATGATAAACCAAGTTAATGTACATTTATTTCTGGAACGCTCTAACAATTTTTTTCTATCTAATTGTTATTGCTCAGAGATATTTTATCTATCGCAATGAAGTTCATCTTAAACGAAAAGTAAAAAACAAAGGCTTAAAGCCTTTAAAATAGTAAAAAAAAATCCTTCTCCTTTTGAATCAAACTTGCAACCCTGTTGAGCCCAGCCCATAATCAGAAAGCCCAACAACAACCCAACTAACCGTACACTCTCGCTACAATTTTGGGCGGGCTAATTATACGTGCATCCATCTGTTTTCAAAGACAAGATTATTATCGAAAGCTAAGAATATATGATGATCATGACAATGTTTATTATTATTATTATTATTATTATTTTAATCTCTGTGTTTTTTTCTCTCTTGCTGTCCAATAATTGAAGAGCTGCAAAATCGCGAGAAATGAAAATCTTTCTTAATTTCACCATCCAGAGATTTTCCTCACGTTAACGTTATTACAAACGTCATTACTAGTTGTAACCATGATTATATTGTATCTGACCATCAAATACACTTATCAATTGTAGCTGAAAATCACAAATCTCAATCACATCATACAGTACAACCACTGTACTATTCCCTGTTACAAAATTTGGGATTTTTGAAGTTGTATGAGAGATTTTTAACAGAGAATGCGACAACGATGCTGTATTATAGTCATTTTCTTGCTTTCCGGTGCATTGATGAAAAAGTTAAAAAAAAAAAGTTGCATGAAGTGGCATGATTTTAATAAGACCAACCAATAAAAACAAATTATGTGTTTGAAATGATTTTTTCTTTTTCTATTCTGATTATGTGTGCGTCCGTGTGTCAAAATGTTATTAAACAGATGTACGAATGACGTGTTTTTCCCTATGATATGTAGTTAGGTCGACAGATTTTAAGGGCCTGTAGCTTTCACCCTTCAATTATATTAATTGGTTAATCCATACGTTGTAGATTTGAAGGGGGACTAATTGACCAGTAAAGCATATCCTTTCTTAGAAAAAGAGGCCAAGTTCAGTTAACCGTCACATGGTGGAACGTCAAATGCCCTTCAACGTTAAATAATATGATTTTCACACAGTTAACACTTTATATCATCAGATCACAAGAAAAGAAACTTTGGTTACTTGAATTGACTAAATTATGCTTTGGAAAGTCAATATTATCTTTTGAATTCTGTATATTCTTCCTCAATAGATAATAAAGTAATTTATAATTATAGTCACGTGACAAAATCATATGCTTCCACTTATGTTCTAGATAGATCACTCCATTTATATATTGTTAATTTTTTTCTTTGTTAGAAGCAAAGTTTTATTTAATGTTTGTACTGATCAAAGGTTTAGAAAAGTACATAAATTTTTTATTTGTATTCGTGCGCAAAACAAAATATTTATCTTTTGGGACCACAATTCACCCATTAACTCAATTTTCACACGAGCAATTTCGATGGGGTAAGTAGTTGTTAGTAATACACGTATTACCCATAAGAGAATTATCAAATAATTAATCGCTAGAATTTTTTTATTTAAATATATATTTAATCAGTTAATGACCAACACAATGTTGGATTGCATTTCTATCTTCGAAAGGACATGCCATGGCAGCATTTGATGGAAGGCAACGGGCAAGTAGACAACATTGAATAATAATCTTTGAAAGTAATTGAATAAACAAAACAAAGACCAAATTTGTTAAAATAAATATAGAAGAGAAAACTGTCAACATTGAATGGTCTTAATTTAAGTAAATTATGTGGTCAGGATATTGATATTAAATCACGCAATTCGGAACAGGTGGATATGAGTCTAATCATTAATTGGGTGACCAAAGGAGAACATTCTCATTTGTTGAAAGTTATAACTTGGGGCACAATGTCTCCCACAATAAATTATTATTATTATGACGAAAGTAATACATCCCTAGCCCCTAATTAATTCTTTTAAAATCATTTTCTGCTCTGTTCTTAGCAAAGAGCCAAATTGGAGAAGCGAAGTTAAACCATCTAACCGGGAATAGATTCACAAGCAGTGCTTTTGTCTTATATATATATATAATCTGGTCTAAAATTTTGAACTTTATTAAAGTTTAAAAAAATTATTTAAAATTTTAAGTTAAATAATTTCTACAAATATATTTTAGTTTCACTCTCATAATTTTAAAAAGAATCGAAATTTTTTACTTTACAAGGATAAGATTAAAAAAATGCCAACTAAGTCAATTAATTAAGGAGTTGTTGGTAATTATAATTATTATTTAAATTGTATAAGCTCATAACTTAATTTGGTTAGAAAAGAACCAAAAATACATGGAACAAGAGCTGCAACCAAGCACAACGGTACTTAAATAAGTCCTAAGAATCATCACGTGTAGGCACTTGTGAATATCTGTAAGGGGACAATCTCACCGGACGTAATTGTCACAATTCAATATCATATGTTGGAGATTTGAGTTGATATTTCAAAATATTAATTTCTCACATTACTTAAATAAGAGAGCACAAGTTAATTTATATATAGAAATCCAATATAGCATGGTAATAAACGTATTAAGAGGAGACTCACATGCATTAAACCAAGCTCAAGAAAGAAGCAAATTCTGGAAATCCATTCACTAGCGCCAATAACTCGCGCTTAAGGGGGGACACGTGTACTGCCTTAAGTGTTTGTTGTTTCAAATTTCCACTCATATTCATAGGGGTGAGCGCTAATAACTCTCGCATACCGGCCACTCATATTCACAGGGGTGAGCGCCAATAACCCATGAGCGGAGACGACTCATATTCACAGGGTTGAACGCCAATAACTAAGGACCTGTTTGGGGCAGCTGTGCTGCCACCGCGTGGCAGCGCAGCTGCCCCCAGGCCAATTTTAGGGGAATATTCCCCTAGAATTGGCCTGGCGGGCAGCTGCGCGGTAGCAGCGCAGCTGCCCCAAACGGATCTTAACACTCTGGCAGTGGCGGATTTAGAATAATAATTTATCAGGGGTTAAATTAGATAAGAGTGATTATATAGTTACAAATTATTATATAAACTTATCTTGTATAAATTGATGTGCCATTAATTTATTAGTTGAATAAAAATATAAAATAATATAAATAAATCATGTGGGTCAAGAGATATTTAATTCAACTAATGAATTAACGTCAAATCAGTTTGTACAAAATAAATTTATACAAGAGTTTGTAGTTATATATTAGTCATTAAATAATAGTAAAATATAACAATAAAATTTTGAATATATAAAATATTTTTTAATACATTTATAATTATTCTCTATGAAATTTTATATTTTAAAAATGTTATGCGATAGACTCGTCATCAATATTATTAAATTTATTATTTCCTATATAAACAACCAAACTATCATTTATCTCATCCAATTCCAAAGATGATTATTCATGAGTTTCATTACTGAAAACGTTCTCTTTACTATTATTATAGAAAATGTAAGAATTAATCTTATTTTTGAGAATAGAAAATATTTTGGGTGGTGGGCTATCATTATTTTTAATTAAAATATAAGTTTTTATAATTCTTAAAAGTTAAAGTTTAAATTTTATGGGGTTTATAATTTATAGTGACTATTTTAATAAATTTAATGAGGGCTAATTAGAAAACAAAAATATTTTTCTCTTTTATTTTTACAATTTTTTTTCGAGCTCCCACTGGTCACATGCTCCATCCGCCCATGCACTCAGGGCCGCTCATATTCACCAGGCTGAGCTCCAAAAACTCACGCGCTAGGGGCGGGGGACACGTATATGGCCTTGACTGTTTGCTGTTTCAAATTTCCGCTCGTATTCACAAGGGACAGCACCAATAACTCACACATAGGCGGGACCAACCCCACCCCCTCCACACGGGGTTGATACATTTGTGGAGATGTGTATGGTCTTGACTATTTGCTGTTTCAAATTTCCGCTCATATTATCGACATCATGTTCACCAGACAATTTTCAATATGTTGATTTGTCTCTCTAAAAACGTGAGAGCATCTAAAAGGAGACGAACAATTCCTCCATCGAAGATGAAGGGACGAACAACAACAGTAGTTGAATCACGAGCATCCAGAAGGAGACGAACAAGTCCTCTATCGAAGATGAAGGGACGAACAATAACAGTAGTTGAATCACTTTCAAGCCAGATGTGAGACCAATTGTTATCAGCAGCCACTTCCAAAACAGTGTGCAGTTAAACTTTGAAGAATCCCAGGATAGACTGTAATTATTAATATGATATGATTTTTTTGTTTTCGTTTGATTGGCAATTAATAAGAACTTTGATAAAATAAAGGTCAAAATAAAGTCTAAATAAAAAAGAATCTGCATCCACTGATCCCAAGGTCCTTATTCTGTAACATATAGCACCACATTCATTTACAAGTTGCCTGGGCAATACTAGTTTTGCATGACACTACCCTCTTGATTTAAATTACGAAAATATGATGGTGAAATCTGGCTGTATGAAACTAATGAAAAGACAATCCATAGAAACCTTGCACAGTTTATTTATTTATTTATGTTTTTAAAACAAGCAGAATTTTCATTTAATCAAACACAACAGTACATAAAAATAACAACATATTTTCAAATCTCAAAACACACATCATAACCAGTTTACAATTATTCTAGTACAATAAACAATTGACCGAACCGGGGATGATGAGAGTGCACTAATGCATTGAAGATACCTTGTCTCAATATTTAGATGCCCCCATATTGGCAAATGATGTGCACCTTACCAATACAAGGTGGCATCCGATATATATCGGATAGTGGGCATCTTGTTTGATAATGATAGCAACTTAAATGCCCCCACAAAGTGTATTACAATGGCCAATTTTTTCATATAGATTTAACTTCATATTAAATAAAAGAAACTAGATACACGAATCACCCCGAATTGCTTTCAAAAAATGGAAGCTTGTACAGGCATAAACCGTCTTTGGTTTACATATTGAAAAAGAAGATAACGACAATAACTAAATAAAAAAAGATAAAGGGCAAGAAGATTAAGATAAGGCCAGAAAGTTACAAGTAGTTGACTTATTATCTAATTCACCAATTAGCGAGGTCTTGCTGTAGTAGTAGTAGTACTTTCAGATGAACTTAGCAGCTCTTCCAAGTAATCTGCTCCTAAATCTTCCAACACCACAAAATTTTCAATCCTCAAATTATCTCTCTCTTTATGCTTCTTATTATTAGTCACCATTTTTCTTCTCATAGAATGTTTCCTCTTGAGTGCAACCACAGGTGAGCATCCCTCCTCGGTGTTACACTTCATGTCTTTAAGTGATTCTTGAACCCTTTCAACAGGAAAATTGAGTATTGCTGAAGAGCCCCTCATTGAGAAAGCAGCTTGATCGTAAGCCAAAGCAGCTGCTTCAGCACTATCGAATGTCCCTAGCCAAACCCTAATCCCATGCCTAGTTGAATCCCTTATTTCTGCTGCAAATTTCCCCCACGGCCGCCGTCGAACGCCTCTATATGACTTTTCCTTGGTGGGGTTTTCCTCTGTTGTTGAACTCACCTCTTCTTCTTTAATTCTCTTGGAGCTTACTAGTGCTTCTGATGTTGCTTCCGGTGTGGCTTCTGCTATTAGTCCATAGAGAAGCATTTCTTCTGAGTCATTTTCATTGAATGGAAGATAATTGTTATAAAAAGGGAAAGACTCCGGTGACCCGAAAGAGGATTCCGATGAGGAAATTGAATTTGGAGAGTGGAAGAACAAGGAATCCATTAGGATTTGATGAGAGTGTGTGTTGAGGTTCTGAGACTCTGTTTTTCACTCTGTTTTTTCCCTAGTTGTGTTGCGTAGTTCAGTTCATACAATTTGAGGCTTTGTAACCTTTTATATAGTGACCAGTGGAAGAGGATTTTTACGTAAATTAAGTAAAAAAATAAAAAAGAATATTAGGGTTAAAATTTGGAAGGATGAAGGAAAGTGCGAAAGAGGATGTGGTGGCATTATTTTATTACCGATACTGATTTATTAAAAGAATTTATATAAATATTTTTGTTTTATTGAGGTTTTGAGATAAGTGAGTTAAATGCACACATGCGTCAATTCCGGGATGGCGGCCAGGTCAGCAGAGCATTATCAGGTGACGTCAGCTTAAGATTTTAGTTTTGTCGTGTTAGAGCTGCCATGAATCCTGTCCATTTGTTGTCCACGTGGACGATGTTTATTTTTACCTCGTGACAAGTCAGCTTCTGCGTTCTGACGGTTAAACTGTATGTAAATTTGTTCATATAAATTTTTATCTTATTATTCAGCACTCAAATCCTATCCTTCTGTTGATTTACTTATGTAAATTTGTTCATATAAATTTTTATCTTATTATTAAATATAAAAACGGGAGATATTCTTTTATACATTATGAGATATAACATTATCATGTGTCAATCCAATAATATATTGTCGTGCGTGAATCCATAATTTCATGTTAAAAGTAATAAAGAAATGAGTAATTACCTTAAAATAAAATCCACATATATATAACTATTTTATATTTGTATTACCTTCACCTTGGATTGCAAAAAGAATAGGTGATTTTATTTTATTTTTGTTATGTTTTAGTTTCTTTCCACCAAAAATTCCACCTTACATAGAAAAATTAGTATTTAACATAAAAAAAAAAAAAAAAATTGTATTACACATTCATTTGACATGTATCTCCAATGTAATGTAGCTTTTGTTTCAATCAAAATTAAGAAGTGAAATGGAAAGCAATAGAACGAAATTCTTTTGGAAAGAAAAGTCTATACGACAAGTTCACTAAAATTTTAAAACAAATTAGGGTAATGTTGGTATACAATATTTTTTGTTTTATTTGCCGCCTTCTCCAAATATGAAACAAACAATATTTGGTATTCGATAGTATTGTAAGTAGACCAGCGTAAACTTATACTGTAATGTTCGATAATGGATTTTTTTGTGCCTACTGATGTAGCATAATAGTTTAAGTATCAATAGAGGCACAAGCAGTCTTAATGAAATTTTAGACAATAATGTATAGACTAGCCTATATAACCTCTTCATTTGACATGTATCTCCAATGTAATGTAGCTTTTGTTTCAATCAAAATTAAGAAGTGAAATGGAAAGCAATAGAACGAAATTCTTTTGGAAAGAAAAGTCTATACGACAAGTTCACTAAAATTTTAAAACAAATTAGGGTAATGTTGGTATACAATATTTTTTGTTTTATTTGCCGCCTTCTCCAAATATGAAACAAACAATATTTGGTATTCGATAGTATTGTAAGTAGACCAGCGTAAACTTATACTGTAATGTTCGATAATGGATTTTTTTGTGCCTACTGATGTAGCATAATAGTTTAAGTATCAATAGAGGCACAAGCAGTCTTAATGAAATTTTAGACAATAATGTATAGACTAGCCTATATAACCTCTTCATTTGACATGTATCTCCAATGTAATGTAGCTTTTGTTTCAATCAAAATTAAGAAGTGAAATGGAAAGCAATAGAACGAAATTCTTTTGGAAAGAAAAGTCTATACGACAAGTTCACTAAAATTTTAAAACAAATTAGGGTAATGTTGGTATACAATATTTTTTGTTTTATTTGCCGCCTTCTCCAAATATGAAACAAAACAATATTTGGTATTCGATAGTATTGTAAGGAGACCAGCGTAAACTTATACTGTAATGTTCGATAATGGATATTTTTTGTGCCTACTGATGTAGCATAATAGTTTAAGTATCAATAGAGGCACAAGCAGTCTTAATGAAATTTTAGACAATAATGTATAGACTAGCCTATATAACCCCTTCAAGGGTAAATTTATACAATAATGCTAAAGATACAAACTTTTTGTATTAACTGATGTGGCAAAATATTATGAGTACTAAAGGTATAAATTGATGTAGTATAATATTATCTGTTAAATAAAAATATCATATGACCAACATATTTATTTTGATTATTTTATATTTTTGTTCGACCAAATGTTATTCCATATCAATTTATATAAACAATTTGTGGCTTTTTGTTATTTTAAGTTGTAATATGTAGTGTAAAATACTTGTTAGCATAATATGTGGATTTTAAAGTAAAAGATTTTTACTTCTGGTTATTTGTTTTGTTTTTATGGAAACATAAACCATCAAAGGACAAAAAAAAAAAAAAAATCATTTCCATGCAGAATTAATTTTCCTTATTTTTTTCGTTAATTATTATTTCATTGTAAAGTAAACCCTTTCAGGAATTTTAAACTCAAAACTAGAAATATGAACAGTAATTGTTTTAGATTTGGCATTTCGAGCGTTTTCAACGAGCTTGCGATTATATTCAAGATCTAATTCTGTGTCTACGCGGGATATACTTTACTCTGATTAACGATATAAGTTTGAAAAAAAAATCAGTTATTTTCTAAGTTCTAACGAATGATAACAAAGTCAATGAACTCATCATTGCACATAGAACTTGCATTAATTCAATTATTACCTAACTTCATAAATTACTTTATCTTTCTATAGTACGGGTATATTTCAATATTAGCCAAACTAAAGTAAATTTTTCAATAATTAAACGTCTTGAATTGAGCTTAAAAGTCTTTGATTAAATGAATAACATAACATTCATCCAAATATTTATTTCTGTGTTGCCAAGGAAGAACTTCGACTAGATCGGCTATGATAAAATCATTGTCTCTTGTAACTATATATACAACAACGTTTCAATTCAGTTTGAATATGTTCATCAATAATAATAATAATATTCATAATAACAAGTTTAATTGAGTATGTTTGCATTAAATTCATCTGTTTGTCCACTACTAAATTTCAAATTACTTTACTTCACATTAATCGTTTGCATCATTACTAATTTATTTTCTTTTGTTATAGAATGGAAAATAATGAAAACCAAAACACATATCATTTAGATCTAGAAAATTAAAACCAATGCACGCGTAAGTGGATGGTATTTTTTTTATTTTTCTCATCCTAATTTCTTTTTACTTGTATATTTTCTAAGGGCTCCAATCTCCCAACGTTTGTAGGAGTATTTTTTTTTTTTAATTTCTCATAGTGGACTTCAATGTTATATTTTAGGATTTGATTATTAATATAACCTGTGTTAACAATATTCTAAATGAGTGACAAGTAAATATCACATCATTTGTGATAAAAACTTTATATTTTAACTTTATAGGTAAATCATCACACAATATTTTGTTCATTTTAGTAAAGATTGATGGGCAAAATCGAGTTATAGTCTACACTAGTTTTTTTTTTTTTAATTACACCAGTTTTTTTTTCTTATGTTATAAGTTAATGGTAATCTAATTCCTTCGTCACTCAAATGATCGGATTTAAATCTCAAATTTCTTGATTTTGCTCAAAATATTTTACCCTCGACCCCGCTCCCTACAATTAAGCATGTTACATGCATATAAATTAAGCATGTTACATGCATAAAAATAATGATGATGATGATGATATGTGATAATAATTTTTAAAAACCGTTACATGCATATTGCATTTTTCTTCTTTACGTGTTTCCCCCTTGATGGCATAAAATCGAGCTCCATGCGAAACGAGTTCGCAATAATCATACATTGCTGCCGAAACAAACGCAACAAATGATGATGTGACTAGTCATACGGGTCTTGGGCAATTATTTAAAAATATAAAAATATATATGGTGATAAAATTATATCGAATCGATCCATCATTATCTTAATTTCTACACATGAAGCCAAGCTCCAACATCACTGTTTTAAATGTTTGATTCTTTGAATTACTGCTTGCTCGTCCAGATACAGGTCCCCTTGAACCCCAAAAGAAAATTGAAAATTAAAGTCTCCAAATGATGGAGGCATGGATCTCTGAAAAACGTTAAATTGAAAGTCCTCCAAAAAAAATGGACACTATTTTGTCTTTTATTACTTTTTTTTTTAGTGTGTGTCAATTCATGTTTAACTATCTTCTTTATTTATTAGATTATTTTATTCACTTGCAGTTTCTGGGAAACTCCTTTTTGGGATAATTTCACAAATTAACCAATTAATTTGCTGAATTTTCCCACTTATTGCCGATGAAGATTTTTTTCATTAAAGAAATTTTTGTTGCCAGATATCTGGCAAGGGAACACATCAGCGTATTAAAAAATTATTACCGCTGTTAGCGCTGTGTGCGTTTGACAAAATCAACTTTGACAAGTAAATTTGACCGATATGTCTCTTATCTTCATTTTTATAATGCGGATATTTTTAAGCCGTACATTATTATTTTGCAATAAAATAAAATAAAATAAATTTTTTTGAGAATCTCTTCAGTTATAGGCTCCCAGTGTGCTTCAAAAGAAAAAAAAAATCAACTTCTAAAAATAAAAATATTGTAAAAAATTTGTGGTTAAAAATTTCAAATTACAACAGCCAATCTTTTTATAAACTTGAAAATTAAATTGGTTGTGTATGGAGGAAAACATCGATAAATTGATAGTTGTAGGGACTAACAAAAATTTATTAATTAATCGAATTATAAATTAGCATTTTAGTCCTGAGTCTGAATTGTGCGAAGCATATTATTTAACTAAGATTTTAATTTATCGAAGTATTAATTTATGTAGAGGAAATTTCATGGAATTTCGCTACAGTTGTATGAAAACCTGCCAACCAACGAAAGGACCATTACCATAAGCATGGCCCAATTAAATCTTGATTAGCCCGTGTTAATCAAGAAATTATCGATCATAAATATCTAATAAAATTAATCTATCCTGATTTCCCTTTAATCTCACACGAGATTGGACAGGGAAACCTGCTTGAGTGAAATTGAATGTGGTTCATGAACACTTATGATTACTTCGAACTTTTATTACTAAGAGAAGTAAAGCTGAATTGAGGATGAAAAAATGGAGATTCGAATGGCCAATCGATCGCTATAATAAAATTGACTAAAGTGTTAGGCGAGGGGTGATGCCAACAGATTCATGGTATATAGCCTATTTTATGATTATTCACATGTAACTTGAGATAATGAGACAAGGTCCCACGACCCGTGCCCTTTCCACCAAACCTAGACTCATTGGGCCAAGTTATTTCAAGCTATAAGGTTTAATTTTCAATTTATTCTACGTTGTTACTCTACATACATGCATGCATATATACATGCATATATATTCACTATTTCCGATAATGATTACTATTCTTATTCTACAAATCTTGCGTTCTTGATGGTCCAATTTTGCACAACTTAGTTGTCACGATGCAGCACAAAAAAGAGTCGATTGGATATGAGTTTTGAGAAGACAAATACGATTTCGAATTGAACTAAAAACTTGTCGCAATAAATGTAAAAGCAACTCCAAGTTGCAATTTCTTTAATGAATAATAAGTTCAGAAATTCAAGTTTAAGATAAAGCGAGGAATTTTAAAGCTCGGTAGGCGGCAGCGGTTCTAAACTCACAATAGAGTGAAAAATAATAATTACATTGTTGTAGTGAGAAATTGAAACACAATGGAACGAAAAATTTCAAGCCCACGCTAATACACAAGCAAGAACGAACAAGTCAAGAAATCATAATTACTTGCATTAAGATGACATTTATTTACGGCCACACAGAGGGCAAAATTTTAGCCGTGATGGCTGTGACATAAAATTCAAGCCCAAAATCGGGTGAGTAAATGAAGTGATAATTCTTAACCTGCATAGGAGTGACAAATTGAAGTAGATGATGGGTCAAGAAATAATAAATTCAAACGAAGTTAAATAAAGAAAACTCTATCTCACCATAGGCATGGGTATAATGATTATTAGAGACTTTTTAAGACTCAATTAAGAGACCACGTCAATTGAATTGTAAGAGCATGATCAGTGGAATGCTGTGTATTTTGATGTAATTTAGTTGCAGATACATTAGGTAAAATATATATTCTTTTTTTCCTCTTATATTTGGTAGTAATATGTAATTCTTATATTTTTTGTTCCTTTTATATTTGGTGGGATGTTTCCATGGATTGACCCAACTAAGGCTTACTTTTTATTCGGGTAAAAATTCATTTAGTCCCTATATTTTAATATTAGTGTTCATTTAGTTTCTGTATTTTTAAAAATGTCTCGAAACATCCCTGCCGTTAAAGTATTGATACATCTACCGTTACTTTTTATTTCTTTTGGCTTACTTTTACAATAGTACCATTTTATAATAATTTTTTGTTTGGACATTAATAAAAAAATAATTAAATTACCAATTTAACCTTTAAAAAAATTATATTAATTTTTAATTGTCAAAAATTAAATTGTCAAAAATTGTATGCAAACTATCAAGTGTCCAAATGGTGTTTGCAAAAAAATTAATATAATTTTTTTTATTTTGTAGGGTTAAATTAGTAATTTAATTATTTTCTTTTTATTAATGTCCAAACAAAAAAATTATTATAAAAGGGTAATATTATAAAAGTAAGTCAAAAGAAATAAAAAGTAATAGTATGGGTATCAATACTTTAACAACATAGATGTTTCGAGTCATTTTAAAAAATACAGGGACTAAATGGACCCTAATCTTAAAATACAGGGACTAAATGAGATTTTACCCATTTTTATTCCTCTTACAATTTTCAACTTCTTTAGGGCTATTATTATTTTTTTAAAAAAATTTGTTCTAAATCTCTTATGAAAGAATTAAATAAAAAGAATTTGGATACATTTTATATATAACAAAATACTGATAGTTTGGTAGTAAGAGTGTTATTTAGTGATTCTAGAGACTTGTTTCAAATCGCAATAGTTAGATAATTTTTTTTTAGACGTTTGGTATTATTTTTAAAAATTTAAAAGAAAATAATAGAAATTAAGTATTTGAGGCTTTGAATATATTCAAGTGAACAACAACAAAAATTAAGTATCATAAATTAAATTAAAATTTTTAGAACTAAATCTCTTCTAATTTAAGTATCTGAATTGACCATTCGTGTGCGCCTTACGTTTTTATATTGAAAGTTCGCACGAAGACTCTTGATGTCTCCTCAAGTATCATTTTCCATGACTAATTTGTAATCTTATTTCTTCCTCTTCTTCTTTTTTTTTTTTAAATTAATAAAATTTCGCGGCAGTCATATAAAAAATTTTAAGAGACTACTTAATTACGATGTCAAATGTCACCGCCTTTCTTATCTTTTTCAAATGAATTAATATACTTTTACATTTGTATCCTTATTAAATTTGAATGTCAAATAAATAATATATTAAATACCACAATATTTTAATATTTATAAGTAAAACTATATTCAAATGAAGACATAATTATTTTAGAATTTTAATATATAAAATACCATAAATTTCAAATTTTATCGTATATAATATAAGAAAGAAAAAATAAGGATATTTTTATGTGGGGTAAATGTCTATGGGTGAGTTTTGGGATAGCCATGAAAAATAAATTATAAAGCAGAGATTTTTTGACATTAGTAAGTAATTGACTTAATTCAGATTTCTCTATTAAGTAAAAAGCTAAAAAAATTCGCTTATTTTATTAAGTCAAAATTATCTAATAAGTCTCATTAAGTTATAAAAATAAATACCTCTAATTAAATTAATTAATTAAATTAAGTCACTTTAAATTATTAAATTAAAAAACAAACGTCACTTAAGTTTTATTTAGATGGACTATACTCGACGAGAAGTAAATTCAAAAAATTGTATGTTTTAGTAACATTTGAAATTTCGGTGGGCCAACAACTCTTTCAATTATCAACGTAAGTACACCAAAACCTCGTCATAATCCATTGTTAACATGAAACTAGAATAAAAAATTAAAAAGAAAATGATGGGTGCTGATTAAAAATTGAATCGAGAGCAAAAGAACAAGCAGAAAGTTACTCCAGCTGAATTTTTATATCACCAAGGGAACTAACTTAACTGTATTTGGGATGTAATCGATACATGAATCTGCGTTACTGGTTAATTACTCAAGTCAATTGAAGCTAATCAAATCATTTGATTTTAAGAGTTTTTTTATGTGATAAAGTTATCTTTTATGGGATGCTACTTGACGTTCCAAAATTGTAAATGAAAAGGGTATCATATCCAATGCACTCGGACAATGAAATAATGGTTAAAGGCCTCTCTGGGTCCCCAGCGATCATTCATTCCTGAGAAAGAACCTTTCCCCTTTCACATTAAAAACATGTTTACATATTGGCATGCATTTCGTACGCTTTAAATAGATTTTATTCCATCATTTTTTTTTCTTGTAAATATTTTCTATATATTATGGAGAAATCTGTCATGGCATACTCAAATGTGCCAGCAATAATATCGAGAATTTTCTTTTTTATTCAAAATATCTCATTTATAATCATGACATTTTATATTGAATTTTTTGTGTTTGATCATTTTATAACGCTCATCTTACAAATATGTCTTTAATGGATCCTCTATCTTACATACATATAAGATACATCTCCCTCACATAAACAGTGCGTGAATCTCATATTTACACTGTTTATACGAGAAAAATGTATCTTACATACATGTAAGATACGGATTACCTGTCTTTAATTATTAATAACTTGTTTTGTCACCTTAGAATCATTGTACCTTGAACTACATCGAATTTAGCACTCATAGCTTCCTACAGCTTCTTGTGTGCGCTGGCTTTTTCAAAATCAAAGTTGTCATTCAAGAAAATGATAACTCCGTATTATAAAGAATCACAAAATGCTGCAGCAATCACCATATATGTTGATTGATACCTCCTGCACGTGTACTATGATTTCAGGCAAGGAGTAGAAATATTGGACTAAACTAAAATCATTTCATACAATTTTACTTAATTTTAAACCGCAGTGCTCTATTAATCTCCATAGTTTGAGTTCAATTATCCAGTTTATTTCAGCAATATCAAACATTACTCAAAATATTCATGTTGTATCTTTATTTTTATTTAAATTTACTTAAAAATTATCAATTTTCTTTTTTCATCTATTGCATGTAAAGATTTGTTTGAATTGTACCTTACATTAGATAGAAATATTATTTATGGTTAACGTTTCTTCTACAACCTCTTTTTAAGTTGAGAAGAATATCCCACGTCAATTAAGAATAGTTCATATAAATTAAGGAGATAAGGTTGATCCAACCTTAAACTCTTAAGTTAATTTTTTAGTATAAATTAGACTTATAGACTTCTAAATATTAAATTAATTGATATAATAATTAATCATTATAATGTTCCATATTTTAAGTAATCTAAATCTTATTGATATTTCACCAAAAGTAACATTTCAGGAGTAATAATATATCATCAGGATTTTGATTAAAAAATTTTGTTGACCATTGTGTTTAAATCTAAATATTCTTTTAAGACATTTATGTATTTTATAAGTTGGTATTGGACCTGCTCACTTCGTGTATATATAAAGTACAGTCCTTAATAAAACAAAGAGATTGGCCCACAAGGGTCCACTTGCAGTTATCTATTCGCTGTGGCTGTATCTTACATAAGCTGTAAGGTAGCCAAACCCATATATATATATCTGACAATTTAGCCCAATGGAGTATTCTTAAGCAACTAAAGACTATTGATATTTTTTCAATTCTTTTTTCTATCATCCGTTAACAAGAAAAGAAAAAAAGAAATTGTCATACAATAGCTCTAAGTGTTCAACTATGATAGCTTGGTACCATAGCCTATAACTTGGACACTGATAGATAATTAGGAAATTAACAAAAATCATCTAATTCTAATTATGGTGTTAGGCTGTGAAGTACAATATCTTAATATTATGTCACAGTGTAGCTCCTACGAATATATTATAAAAATTTTGATCAAACTATAAAGATAATTAGACTAGAAAAGGACGCCAATACTCATTTAATTTGATAAAAATTGTAATAAAGACCCCATTACTTTTAAAATTGGTTACACAAACTTTTTTTAAAAAGATGTACAGCCTCATTTTATATTAGAAATTGGTCATATAAATTAGGAAAAAAAATACCTACATTCCCAAATGTTGGAAAAATGGTTACAAACACCCTCAAATTTTCAACAAAGGACACAAAAACATTTTTTTGACCATAACACACTTAGACTTTATAAACCCAAAATATTTGAGACCAAAATTTTATAATAAATAAAAATATAGCATTAAAATCATTTCATACAATTTTGATTATTTTAAAACAGGAGTTAAATGTTCTATTAGTCTCTATAGTTTGAGTTCAATTATTTAGTTTATTTATGTAATTTCAAATATTACTCAAACTACCTTGTTATACATTTATTTTTATTTAAATCTACTTTAAATTTATCATTTTTTTTTCGCATCTGTTGCATGTAAAGATTTGTTTGAATTGTACATTAGATTAGATGGAAATGCTATTTTATCAATGAAATGTCATCTAATAGGGGTGTTTTAGGTAATTTCAAAAAATCTAAAGACTGATTACAAGATAATCGACTCAAATTGTAAGGACCAATGAGTACTTACCCTTAAAACAAATATTGTGATTAACTTTGTAGTTAACTTTCTTTTACAACCTCTTTTCAAGTTGAGAAGAAAATCTCACATTAATTGAGAATAGTTCCTGTAAAGTGAGATAATAAATTTGATACAACCTTAAGCTCTTAAGTTAATTTTTTAATATAAATTAGACTTATAGACTTCTAAATATTAAATTAATTGATATAATAATTAATCGTTGTAATGTTCCATATTTTAAGTAATCTAAATCTTAATGATATTTCACCAAAAGTAACATTCCAGGAGTAAATTTAAATAATTTTGTTGACGAAAGTATCTCCCTTTTTTTTTAACCCATCACGACGTTTGTGTCTATATTTAAATATTCTTTTAAGACATTATGTACTTTATAAGTTGGTGTTGGACCTGCTCACGTCGAAATCTTTTGGGTCGAGGTTCATTAATATATGTAGCTGACAAATTGAGCCCAATGGTGTACTCTTACGCAACTAAAGACTATTGGTCGATAGAGTCACTCATCTCTTAGCTCACCCATTTTTGTGGACTGGAAATATTTTTCTTTTTCCAATTCTTTTTTCTACCAATCCGCTAAAAGGATCCCCCCCAAAAAAAAAAAGAAAAAAGAAATAGTCATACAATAGCTCCAAGTGTCCAAGTGTCAAACTACGGTAGCTTGATAATGGTATCATAGCTAAGACACTATTAGATAATTAGGAAATTAACAAAATGTTTATATTAAATTCCATTTTTATGTAACTTACAATATCACAAAACATGCAAAAGATTGTAATATTCATGTTGGGTCTACATGAATTTTACAAACATGAATATTACAAAGAGTGTAAGTTACATGAACTTAACATGATTCTTAACAAAAATCAATAAAGTTTAATTATTTACCGGTATTACATTGTGAAGCATAATATCCCAACATTATATCAGAGTCTAGCTCCCATAAATATATCATAGAATCTTTGATCAAACTATAAAGATAATTAGACTAGAAAGGGACACCAATACTCCTTTAATTTGATAAAAATTTGTATCAAAGACCCCATCATTTTTAGAATTGGTCAAACAAATCCTTTTTTAAGATAGACAACCTCATTTTATATTAAAAATTGGTCATATAAATTAGGGAAAAGGACATTACACCCCCAACATTTGAGCAAATGTCACAAAGACCCTCGAGTTTTCAATAAAGGGACACCAAGACCCCATTTTGACCATAATACACTTAGACTTTACTAACCCAAAAAAATTGACACCAAAATTTTATAACAAATAGAAATATAGCATTAAAATAAATGTAATAATATATATTTTTAAATAATCTATTTTTTTATTTTTTTATATTTTACAATCTATTAGACATATTTTATTATATTAAACTAATTTTTAATAATAAATAGAAACATAATATTAAAAGAAATTAATTAAAGTTAAAATTATTTTGAATATTATGTAAAAAAATAATTTTAATATTATTAATAGGGAGATATTTTGTTAATTGTCAAATCTATTTAACTCAAAGATTTATTTAAAATCTTTATAACAAGTACAAATATATTATCAAAATAAATATAATAATTTATATTTTAATATTTTTCTAAATGTTAAAAATAATTTAATATTATTAGTGTATTGGATAGATTATATTATTTATATTATATTTGTATTAATTAAAAATTTTTAAAATCAATGTTCTAATAATTATATTCAAAGAATATTATGGTAAAACAAGAGTATTTGTGACTATTTCCTCAAACTTTAGCGTGTTGGTGTCTTTTTTTCTTATATATTAGTTTGGGAATATAACTCCTTTTATGTTCAGAAATAATTACGAACTCATACAGGCTCCCAATATTTGTCCATCAAGAAAGTGTATATATCTCGAAATAAGTTTATGTGATTATTTCTAAAAACATAAGCTTATGTTTGGGAGTTAGGATTAAGTGTGGGATTAGATTAGTTTTGGGATAAAATATTCTATCATGTGTTTGACAATTTTACTTGGATTAGATTAGGGAGGACTAAATTTAAATTTAGTCCTTAAATCATTGGATTGACAATCCCAATTTATAAGTGGGTTTAGATGGGATTAGAATAAGAGAAAATATTTATTCATTTGCAATATTTCTTTCTTATATAACACCATTTTTTTATTTGTCACTTAAAATTTAATTAATTATTTTTTTATGATTTACTTGACATTTATTTTTTATTTTACTTTTATAGTCTAATTAAATTGTTACTTTTACTGCAATAAAATTAGCTATTTAATAATTTATTACAATAATTGATTGTATTAAATTTAATAATCACTAATGTGATATTAAAAATAATCATGAAAATTAATAATACAAGTAATTAATTGAGTTTATATTTATTATTTGCTAACTTTTTGATAAAATAAGAAATATAAAAAATATCTGATATAAATTAATTAAGGGATTACGTTGATTATTTCACTAAATTAAGAAGGGTTGGCGTCCTATCCCCTTGCTAGAATATATGCGTTGATGGGTCAAATGGAGTAACAGATTAAAAAAATACTACCTATATTCAAAAAGTAGGATAGGTTCATTATTATATGTTTATTATATAAAATGGGGTGGGGGACTAAAAGTGAAATTTGAGTTTCTGTTTTTGATTAGTGATTACCATGTAAAAGCAAAGCTGGTCTAGATACAAAGTTTGAGCATAAACAAGTTCAATATTATATTCATTCTGGGCAAATCGCTGCACTTGCCAGTTGCCATGAACATTGTTGACTGTGGTCTTCATCTTCTAGGACATTCCAAGCAAAATTGTTATTTTCTTTAAATTTTAAAATTTTTATTTGCCCAATTCTTTACTTTTTTATACAGATCTATTGACACTTTAAAAAAGAAAAAAAAAGAAAAGAAAACAGAGCGTATGATTATTTCAGCGATGACGTCTTAAAACAGAGATTTACGAAATTTGGACCGCAGTGAATATTTAATTTGCGAGTTCCAAATGTTTCCTATAGCACAGGATTTTTTTTTTTTTAATTTATTCATTTGAAGTTACAAGTTACAATTTTTTGGCCCATGGTCTTGGACCCTTGGTTAAGCAGTTTTTAAAATAACTCCTTTTGCTAGCCGTTCCAGTTTGAATATTGTGAAGTAAAAAATTAATTTAAATTTTGTGTTATTTTCTTACCTTTTAAGATAATAAAATATTAATTAACAATATGTTTACTTGAGGGTTTAAGAAATGAAAATGAATATTGTGAAGTATTTAAGCACGGCCCTAACTTCTTTTCTCAAACTCAAATAATACAAAAAAATTTTCAGCCGGGGAGGAAGTTCTCCTGTCCAGTCGGTCCGCCTTTGCCAATGGTGCTGATGGGCAAAATGTATTCAGCCACAGAATCTGCGTTGGAGGCAATTGTGTCCGTTGATACACTACTCCAATGGTGATGTGTGGAGATTCTGATGGTCTTCATTAATGAGAATGTTTTCTATGTTGAAGAAGTTGTTTACGTACAGAGGTTGAGGAAGGTCAAGAAGTACTAAGATTGGATAGACCCAAGTGGCTAGAGCCCCTCCCTCACAAATGTGAGGGAAGGGGTTCGAGCCTCCGCAGTCGTATTGTAGGGGTTTAATTTAAATATTCTTCCTTGGAGCCCTTGAGCTCGAGTGAAGACAGTCTTTCTCCCAGGATGGGAGTTTGACATCCCTCGAATATTTGAGAGGGTTAAAAATCTGAGCGGTGTCATATCAGCATTCATATCAATAGGGCTCAGTATAAATATATGATTGTACATATCAATTATACTCTCATGTAATATGAGTTGTAATTTGAACTGTAATTTGAGCAATAGTCTCATGTAATCAAAAAAAAAAAAAAAGATTGGATAGACCCATAAAATTACTCAAAATTCATCTTGTATGATCATTGGATCCTAACGTCGAAGTTGTCTTTCTTTTTGGATCAGATGATTCTATAATGAACAAAAGTTGTTATCTATATTAGTTTTAAATTAGTTTTCAATTTACTAGAAAGTCGTGTAGCTTAATAGCTTGTTTACACACTAACTCTATCAAATCATATAACTTAATAACGTATTTATATGAAAAAAAAATGATGGCGCCGGCACGAGAGAATGACTAAATATACAGAAATTCTCAAGTGCGGGTGTCCTTATTTTATATTATTATTTTCATGGAACATATTACTAAGTTATATGTTTTAATAGAATCAATGTTCAATTCACTATAAAATTATATGGTTTAATAACGTGTCTGCATTGACTCTATTAAATTATATGGTTTAATAATATGTTTAGATGAGAAAAAAAAAAACACTTGAATTCGAGATTCTCAATTAATTGTTGGATTGAAATCCAACAGCTACAATTTTCCTTTTTTATCTAACTGTGATCGTGAGATCAATTTGGAATTTCTAAATTATAATATAATCCAAGAATCTGGATAGATTCTAATCTTAATATATATATATATATATATATATATATATGATTGGATAAATAGCTAGTCGATAATTTTTTTAAAGTTTTTTTATACCGATTAAAAAAAATTTATAAAAATTTTAGAATATATTAAAAATAATATAATTAATTAATATATGTATAATATGTATAATTAAATTTAATATAACTATTAATTATATAATAATTTTTTAAAATAAATATACATATATCACAATATTATTTATTTATTATATTATTTTTAAAACCACTTTCAAAAAATATGGCCCCACGTAATGATCATGCATTGGGACAAAAACTAAAGGTTGAGTGTACAAGTTTTTCGAAAGTGATGCAATAAATTTGATTCTTTTTGAAAAAAAATTAAGACGTGCATGTGTTCAAAGTTTCTTACGTGAGCTTTAGCATTGGTCAGTTCATTCAACAATTTGACTACAATAAAAACTCCTTGACTCTTTTTTTTTGTTTTTTGTTTCAGAAGAAACAAATTCATTCAGCCAACGAGTTAAGTAAATACATGATTTCTGAAGGGTATGATCCTACCCAAACAACAGATTCACTTCTTTCTAAAGCTAACTTAATTAAAGAATGAGTAATAGCATTACAAGATCTTAGAGTATACATGAAAATCCTTCATTTTGCTTTGCACTTCTGCAATCATCTATTGGATCTTTGTTCTGTTGCTCTTCCTGTTGTTAACAAAATCAATTACATCTTGAGAGTCTGATTCAACCAGAATGTTTGACAATCCTGCATGCTTAGCTACATCTAGACCCCAACTCATGGCTTCTGCTTCTGCAAAGGCTACATCACCATGAAGCTTTGTGGCCTTTATGGCAGTTACCACAAAATTACTATTGTTTTCTCTTATAACAGCTCTCATGCCTGCACACTGACCTTCAAAATTTATAACTGCATCCATATTAATTTTACACCAATCAATTAGAGGGGGCTCCAGCACATTTAAACCTTTCTTTCTGATCAGCCTTATCCTTATTTGTTGGCTCCTTGATTCTTCTAACTCCTCCACTACTGCTTCAGCTTTTGCCGCTAGAACACATGAGACTTCTCTCTTCCCTTGAATAACACTTGATTTCGAGCACTCCAAGCTACCCAAAAAAGAGCCACAGCCAACTCGGTTTCAGCCTTGCCTATTCTTCTCTTTAGTTCCTGAATCACCTCAGAAATGTCTTGAGGTACAGTGCTTTGAATTTCTGCTGCCACCCAAGAGATTTTCCAGATTTTACGGGCTGACTTGTACTTTACCAATGCATGGAAAGTGTTCTCTACGGAACTTCCACATATTTGACAGAGAGGATAGGTTAAAACTTTCCTTTTCTACAAATTCTCAGTTGTCGGGAGGAGATTTTTTGCTGCTCGCCAAATAAAAATTTTGATTTTCTCTAGCAATGACAGAGTCCAGATGAGAGACCATGGACTTACTCTCTGGTTTGAGCAGCCTGGGGAGTCTTCTAGTTTCATCTTCAAGGCTATTTGGTACCCACTTTTGACGTTATGGTCTTTTTTACTTTATCATAGTGCCATAG
Organism: Citrus x changshan-huyou; assembly: GCA_039657385.1. Lineage (NCBI taxonomy): Eukaryota > Viridiplantae > Streptophyta > Magnoliopsida > Sapindales > Rutaceae > Citrus > Citrus x changshan-huyou. The sequence continues at coordinate 5,596,252 of CM077555.1, read as the reverse complement.
AACTTGATCTTCCATTGGTTTGCTAAGAAGTGGAATTCTTGTGATAATGTCTGCATCTTCTGTCATAAAGTGTTGGTATATCAACGCCACCTTTCACTGATTATCATCATCTATAAGCTTTGAGACAATAGTTTCAATTGGCAAAGATGGAGGGGAAACTGGTTTAAAGGACGTTGGCCTCGGCATCCAGTTTCCTTTGTAGATTTGCACTTGATCACCCATACCAATCCTCCATCTAATCCCTTTATTGATTACTTGTGTCCCCCATAGAATGTTTTTTCAGATGAATGACAGTTTGGATCCTGGTTTTTCATTAAGAAAGTGACTCTTTCGAAAATATCTCGCTTGCAACACCTTGGCCACTAAAGAGTTAAGGAATTGCAAGATTCTCCATCTTTGCTTTGCCACCAGGGCCTAGTTAAAACTTGCAAAGTCTCGAAATCCTAAACCTCCTCTCTATTTTACATGGCTCATAATCTCTCATTTTGCCTAATGAATGCTCCTCTTTTCTGTGTTGCTATTCCACCAAAACTTAGCTATAATTTTTTGGATATCCTCACAAATACTAAGAGGAATCCTAAACACACTCACAGTATAGGCTGGAACAACTTGTGCTACTGCCTTAATTAGCACCTCATTTCCCCCACTGGAGATGAATTTGTGTTGCCAACCCGAGATTTTGCTCATCACCCTCAGCTTTATATCATTGAAAAATCTTATCTTTTTCCTCCCCACCATTGATGGCATCCCCAAGTACTTCTTATGTCTGGAGACTACATTTAAATGAAAGATTTTTTGTTGTTGTTGTGATGCTTCCTCTACCCGTGCTACTACCGAAAAACATTAAGGATTTGTTGTAGTTGAATAACTGGCCTGATGCAGCCGTATAATAGTAAAAAATATGCTTAAGATGTTGGCAATCTTTAACTGAGGCTCTTGTGAAAACAAGACTATCATCAGCGAACAAGAGGTGAGAGATGTTGATATTGTTGCCAAACTTTAAACCATGAATCAATCCTTTTTCTTTTGCTCATTGCAGCATAACAGAGAATACCTCTGCACACATAATAAAAAAATAAGGGGAGAGGAGGCAGCCTTGTCTTAGGCCTCTCTAAGGATAGATTAAGCCTTTTGTTATGCCATTGACGATGACTGAAAAAGAAGAAGTTGTGATACACCACATAATTAGATCTACCCACGATTGAGCAAATCCTAGTTTAACCATAGTTTGCTTCAAGAACAACCACTTCACTCTGTCATAGGCCTTACTTATATCAAGCTTTAGAGTTACAAGGCCATCTCTCTTTCCTTTATTGTGCCTAATCTTATGTAAACATTCATAACCTACAATGATGTTATCGGTTATGAGTCTATTCAGGATAAATGCGCTTTGAGTTAGGGAGATAACTTGGTGAAGTATATGCTTAAGCCTATTTGTAATAGTTTTAGCTACAATTCGATATATTACATTACACAAACTTATAGGCCTAAAATCAGTCACCTTTCTAGGCTTCATGATCTTCGGAATTAGAGCAATGTATGTGTAATTGAGAGGAGTTATTGTACCTTGCTCATTTAGAATGTGAAGACATGTAGCCAACACTCCAGTCTTTACCGTTTTCTAGTGGTTTTGATAAAAAACAACTGGAAAGCCATCAGGTCCCAGAGCTTTGGTACCGCACATTTGTGATAAAGCTTAAAAAATCTCCTCTTTTGTAAAAGGTTGCTGCAGCTGATTGTTCATCTCATCAGTGACTCTTGGAGTTACATCTTCTAGGGCTGTATCCAGCTGCTTTTGATCTGACCTTGTTGTTGAGAACAAGTTGGCAAAATACTCGCAGAATTCTCTTTCTACCTCTTCGCCCTTTTCTGTCCAGTTCCCTTTGCTGTTTTTAATGCCTCAAATCTTGTTCTTTCTCTTCTAAAATGAGGCTTTTGCATGAAAATATTTTGTGCTCTTATCCCCTCATTTCAATCAATCCACACGAGATCTTTACTTCTAATAAATTTCTTCATCTGTCAACATGTTCTGAATTTATCTTTTCACCCTCTTGACCTCCTCTTCATTGCTGTAGTGTTCCCCACTGAATCTCAGCTCCCTGAGTCTATCCACTAACTCATCAAGCTTCTTTTTCCTCCCTTTAAATTCCACTCTGCTTTAACCTTTCAGCTCAGCTATTGACAACTTTATTGTTTCTTTAAAAAGCTGCACTGGATTACTATACTTCCAATTACCATGCTGGCTCTACTCTATTTGAATTATGTCTTTACAGGCCTTATAAGTGCTCCACATATCTTCGTAGTGCACTCGTGAAGTACTTCATTTAGTATATCTTAGACCACTGCCTCGTTCAATTACCTCAATTAGCACAAGGTAGTGGTCCGAGGTCTATGTTTCCAAATTAAAAGCAGCACAGTCATCATAAACCTCTCTCCACTCCTTGTTACACAAAAATCTATCTAATCTTTCTTAGAAAAAATCAGGACCAAACTTACCATTGCCCTAAGTAAATGGATAGCCTTTACATCCGAAATCAATTAAATTACAAGCTTGCAATGCCTCTCTAAAATCACTAATCATGTTTGGGTTTCTATCCTTACCACATGTCTTCTCCCTAGAGTGTAGAATTTTATTAAAATCATCGAAACAAATCCATGGAGTATCAAACAAACTTGCTAATCTCCTCAACATTGTCCATGTGTGTTTCTTTTGCCCCATTTTTGGATGCCCATAAATTCCCGTGCATCTCATCCAGCTCCCATTGCCATTTTGAACTTTGGTATCAATGTGGTGGCTGTTATATGAAGTAATGCTCACATTAACATTATTGTTCCAAACCAAAGCTAATCCACCTCCCATCCCATTTCTGTTCACTGCCTAACAGCTTTCCATTCTCAGCTTCTTACTCACATCTGACATTTGCATAGGTGTTAACTTTGTTTCCCATAGAAACACAATTTGCGGTCTATGTTGCTGGAGAATTTTTGCAAGGCTAGGAATGTCCTAGAATTCCCCAAACCTCAGACATTCCAGCTGAGAATTTTCATGGCTTTCAGCGGGGTTGGCCACCAGCCTCCGCTAATATATTTGTGATAACAGGCATTGACACCTCCATATCTTCTGCAGCCATTAATTCTCATGTTAGCTGGAGTTTTGCTAAAGGTGAATGATATTGAGCTTGTCTTTGTACTTGTTTAACGAGACTAACAACTTTGCTTCTTTTATGGTTTGGGCTCATTCCCGTTGATGCACAGTGCGGCCTTTTAGTTAGATATGTTCCCTGTTTACTTGCTCTCTTCTCATTTTGTTTTCGGGCTTGACGTTTCCAATTCTTTTTATTGCACTTTAATTGGGTTGAGTTGGGCCATCCTCTATACCTTCTTCTTTTTCTCCACTGCTTTGGGCCTTAGCTTGTTGTTAAAATCTTGCATCAATTGATGTTTCCTCAGTGGTAAATTTTTCACATTCCCTATCTTTTTCATGAGTTTTTCCCGCTTTACTGCTTATCTTCCTTGGGGCTTTCTCCTTGTCAGATGTCAATGGTTGCTTGTTGTAGTTTATCATCTGCTCTCTTGACTTATGCCAGCTAGGCATTGATTGCATTTCACATACTTCCTCTACATTACCCTTGTGTGATGGACTGGATTGTTGTTGTTGAGAATCTAGATTATCTCTAGAATCTTTGTGGTTACTCTTAGTTGCCTGGCTAATAATTTTGTCATTAGCCTTTGGCCCTCTTTCACTGAATCTACTAGTTTTGGATTTACCGAATAAGGGGGCTGCCTGCATCCATATTCCATAGGCAAGTTTGTCCCTTAGCCGGCCTTTGTAATTTTTACACTCTTTATATTGATGCCCAATGAAGCCACAACAGAAACAAAACTCTGGCAATCTCTCATATACTACTAGAATTGGAATATCCTTTGCACCTTATTGTTCCAAATAGATAATTTTCTTCAGTGGTTGTGTGATATCGATTGAAATGCTTACTCTAGCATATTGACCAATGCACTCTCTTTCCTCGTCCGCGTCAACTTCTTCAACGATTCCAATCGCCTTCCCTAGCACTCCTATTATCTCCTGATCTATGCACCCCACAAGGACATTATGGAGTTGTACCTAAAATGTAGCATGAGTAAATGATTGCTTCATTATTTCCCCAATTCCACTTGGCTCCTTTAGAACTATCAAAGCTCGTTCAAAATGCCACGAGCCGCCTGATAAAACTCTCCTCTTATCAATTTCAGAGGCACATTTGAGCATAAAAATCTTACTTCCTAGCTTTTCGATTTTCACCTCGTCTGCTATCATCCACACCTGCTGTGAAGCTGACCTGAGGCCCTCTCTACTAACTCCTCTTGGGTGTAAGACTTTACCTAGTAAGCATCCCTCCATTAGCTTTCTCCATTTTCCTGTCATGACATTACCCACAGCTACTTAATTTGCTTTTCTCTCTTCCAATATAATAGGTTTGCACTTACGAATTAGTATCTCTGTTTCCATGAGATAATTACTCTTGGATATCTACCACTTTCTCTGCAATTAAGGCTTCAACAACTCTACAAGGATAATGAAAATAATCTAAAACTAAGCTAACAGGACACCCAACTCGTGGGTGACTTCTTACAGCCCTATGGGCTACTATCCTTTCATTATGGGTTCTCACTTAAAGAGAGAGAACTTGTGAAGAAAGACTTTTTTGCAGTGGTGTCTAGGGGTGGGCATTTTCGGGTTCGGATCAACCCGATCGGATTTCGGGTTGATCGGGTTAGAAAAGAATTCATCCGAACTCAACCCGAAGTTGTAACCCGATCCGAACATATTCGGATCGGGTCAAATAATCGGGTTAAATTCGGATCGGGTGAAACACTGCACAGATCAAATGCAAAATATTTAATTTTAATGCTTAATCTGCTTAATCTATTCATTAAAAACAAAACAAAACAAAAGAAATCAATTCATACTTATTATTTAAGCTTCCACAGACTTAATAAATTAAACTCCAAAATTTTCCATATAAGAATTTCCCTAATTTTATTATTAACATTTAACAATACATATACTTAGCAATTAACAGATAATATATAATATATTATTATATCCCATCAAAACATCAAAAAAGAAAAGAATTTGGGTTGCCGGTTTGCGCCTTCGCGGTGGAACTCGGTGATGGTGGAGGCTGCAGCAGCATATCCGATAGCAGCGCAGCGGATCCAGCAGCAGCAGATCCTGTAGATATCCGGCAACAGCAGATCTGGTAGCTACGGATGTCGCGGAGCAGTAGATCCAGTCACGGGTTAGGTGGCTGCATGCGCTGGCTGCGCTTCCTCCATTCTCTTCTCTGCGTTGGCTGCTAGCTGCCGCTTTGCTTTTGGCTTTTGCGATATTTGTGTGTGTGTGTGAAGTCGTGAGTGTAAGGATGAGGGCTGTGGGGATGAGGGCTGTGAAGGCAGCGAAGATATGTTTCAATGTTTGTGTGTGGCTGTGGCCTGTGTGCGTGGGTTATAATTATATTTTGTTTTTTATTTGTCAATATTTTTTTAGCCACTTGTTTTTGTGACTTTTTGAGTTGTAACTTTGCATGGCCGTGTGTGTGGTGTCTGGTGTCTGGTGTGTGCATGTGTGATGTGTTTATAGGTTTAGTGATTTTTTTTTTTGTGCGACCCGATCGGGTATTCGGATCGGATCGGGTTTTACCCGACCCGATCACAACCCGATCGGGTTTGCAATTTTTCACCCGTTCGGGTTTCAATAACAACCCGAACCGACCCGAACCCGAATTTTTTCGGGTCGGATCGGGTCGGGTCGGATCGGGTCAGGTATTTTGCCCACCCCTAGCGGTGTCCCATGATAACTCTTTGACTCTGTTAAAGCAAAAGAACCACCTCTTTAAATACCAATAGGCATTTCTAATTTTGGTCCCTTGCTCCAAACCAAATATGATTTCTAAAGATACATCGTGGGCCAGCCGATCTCTAGCACGATAGGAGACACAATATGTGTACATATAGTATGGTATCACACAACCCGTTTTGTGAGGAGTTCACAACATAGAAGTACGATATAATTCAAGAATTAAAGGTTGTTCAAGTCTTATATGTTTACTTATGTAATAGTTATAAATACTTATTTAATTTCATAAATTTTTTTAATTTTTATTGTTGTTTGATTTTATTTTTTGCTAGAGTTTTAGAAGATTAAATAGATTATTTTGCTCCTACAAAGAAAAACTCAAATTTTATACTTTTGAGAGTAACGGTTGAAAATTTTTTTTAAGACGTCAAAATGTATAAAATATCTTTTACTTATTTGACAATCTTATTTCATTGTTTTCATAATATAAGTTTAAAATTTTTTTCTATTAAAGTAATTTTACAATTTTTAATAAAATCTCTCATTGACAACCAAACAACTAAAATTTTTTTATGAAAGCCCTGCTAACAAAAACATTACTTAAACAAACTTTATTTGAAAAGTTATACCAAACATAACCTTAGGCTGGTCTTTTTAATAGGTTTTTATCGTGTGGAAAGATAGTTTTTTTTATGTATCCTTATCACGTGGTACGGTAGTGTGAACCTACTCATACTTGAGTCTGACTTTGATACTATATAAAAGCCTATGGGCAAAACTCATACTCAAGAGTTGAGAGTTACGCAAACCATATATATATAACACCCAAGATTCGTACTCAACTGATGTAAGATATTGTCCTTGACAGTTTATACTTATTTTGTTGTATTATTTTTATTTGTCCCCAGCAGTTTAAACCACATATATGATCATGCGACAATAAAAAAGATGTGATTTCCTGCATATGTAATGTAGTACTAATTTGGTTTTAAATTATAGTTAGTTATTGCAAACTAGTTCAAATCCTGAAGAATTTTACGATGCAAAACTGCAGTGGCTTCCCTAGTCTGTACTCTTATTGATCAATATTTATATGTACATAAGAATTACCCTAGTTCACAAGGAAATGAAATCTTATCAAACTAGGAAACATATAACAACCAATAATATTTACACGTAACTTGCTCTATATATATATATACACGTGAGTTAACACCCCCCTCAAGTTGGAGCATAGAGATCATGAATGCCCAACTTGCGAAGAAGGAACTCAAACTCTTTGCTGCCAAGTGCCTTTACAAAGATATCAGCTAGCTGAATAGTAGTAGACACATAGGCCGGCCGTATGTTTCTTCGTTGAATTTCGTCTCAGACAAAATGACAATCAACTTAGATGTGCTTGGTCCGTTCATGAAACACAGGGTTGGCAGCTAGATGAAGAGCAGCCTGGCTGTCACAATACAGGTGCATGGGCCGTGAGTGATCAACTCCGAGAGACATCAACAACCCTTTGAGCCACTTGAGCTCACATGTAACTGTTGCCATGGCACGATACTCGGCCTCAGCAAAGGATCGCGCAACGGTGTGTTGTTTCTTAGATTTCCAAGATATAGGAGAGGATCAAAGCATGACAAACCTCCCAGATAAAGAACGCCGAGATAGGGGGCTGCTTGCCCAATCAGAATCACACCACCCATGAAGTTGCAAATCATAATATGATCTTAAAAACACACCTTGACCAGGGTTACCTTTCAGATAGTGAACTACCAGCAAAGTTGCTTCCCAATGCCGCTCCCGCGGCTGCGGCATAAATTGAGAAAGCAGATTAACCGAATAGGAACACTCTGGCCTTGTAGCGGAAAGATAAATTAGTCTTCCTACAAGTCATCGATATTTCGCAGGATCAGAAAAATAAGGGCCTTCGGCCAAAGCTAGCTGATGATTCAGTTCCAAGAGAAATGGGGCTGGTTTTGCACTAAGTAATCTAGCCTCAGAGATAATATCTAACACATACTTCCGCTGAGACATGAAGATTCCTGTCGGATTTCTTGCAACTTCAATACCAAAAAAATATTTTAATGGACCCAAATCTTTCATATAAAAATAATCACTCAAATACATCTTGAATACCCGAATAGCTTTGTTGTTGTTTCCCGAAACAATTATATCATCAACATACACAAGCACAAGTAGATATATGTTATCCCAATGCAAGGTAAAGAGAGAATAATCCGAGCTCGATTGAGCAAAGCCACTGCCAACTTTGTAAACCAGCAACGGGGAGCTTGCTTTAATCCATATAATGACTTTCTTAGACGACAAACCATTCTAGATTCGTTTGAGGTGAAACCAGGCGGTAAGCGCATGTAAACTTATTCATTAAACTTACCGTGTAAGAAAGCATTGTGAACATCCATCTGATGAATCTTCCAATTCCGAGCCGCAAGAACAGCTAGAAAAGTTCGAACTGTAACAAGTTTTACGACATGAGCAAATGTCTCTGTGTAATCAATTCCTTCAACTTGTTTGTTCCCAAGGATCATCAAGCGAGCTTTGTATCTTTCAACTGTACCGTCGGCATTGTACTTAATCTGGTACACCCACTTACAGCCTATGGCACGTTTTCAGGTGGTAGAGACACAACAGTCCATGTGTTATTATTTTCCAGTGCTTGCAATTCAGACTTCATGGCCTCACGCCGTCTACGATCTCTCACGACTTCAGCAAAAGAGGCATGCTCAACTCCTATAGTAATCGCTGCTAGAAAAGTACAATTTCGAGCAGAAAAATTATTACAATTCACATAATCAAGTATGGGATAAGGACTACCTGCAGGAAGTGATTGAGCATGTAAGCATGAAGATGGCCGCGAAGAGGGACTCAAATGCTGAATAGTATGCAAGACATAATCTTTTAACTTAATCGATTGTTGTCGTTGTCTAAGATGGCACCCCAATGCCGGTTGTTGTTGCAATGATGTCTCAACAGCCTCAATGTCCCCTATGTCGTCAGAAGCATGCTCATCAAGAATAGGAGATGTGGGTACAAGTGATGGAGTATTAATGGTCTCAAGAACATCGCCTGTATCCTGTGAAGCAACAGGAACCGAATTTGGTGAGACAACAGGAGCACTTAAATCATGTGATAAATCCTCAGCTAAAACCGGTTCATCATGCTTAGGAGCAGGCGTGGCAGTAGCAGCTGGTTCGGTTAGAGCCTTGTAGGGAAATTCATGCTCAACGAACGTTACATCTCGGGAAGTAAAGAATGAGGCACTCTCCAAATCATATAAATACCATTCCTTTTTACCAAAAAGATAACCCATGAATATACAACGACGGCTTTAACTAGCGAATTTATCACCGCGATGATCACGGTTGTAGGCATAGGCGAGGCAACCAAATGACCGAATATTTGCATAAGATGGTGCCTTGCCAAATAGTCGTTCATAAGGAGTCTGTCCGTCAAGAAGAACAGAAGGTGTTCGATTGATCAAGTAGCAAGCAGTTAAGACACATTCACCCCAGAATTCAATGGGTAAGAAAGCCTGAAAGCGCAGAGCGCGAGCAACATTGAGAATGTGTCGATGCTTGCGTTCAACTCGACCATTCTGTTGAGAAGTACCCACACAGGATGTTTGATGATGAATGCCATGCTCAGCAAAGAAATCAGATAAATGCATAAATTCTGTCCCATTGTCTGTCCGTATAATTTTAATAAGTTTATGGAATTGTCTAGAGACCATACTCAAAAAATTGCGTAATACACGCCCAACCTCATTCTTCGCGATTAGCAGATATGTCCAAACACCGCGAGAAAAATCATCAACAATAGTCAAGAAATAATGAGCACCACAAGAACTAGTTGTGCGATAAGGTCCCCACAAGTCACAATGAATCAATTCAAAAATATCTGAAGCTTTGTTATTGCTTAAAACAAATTTGTCACGACACTGTTTTGCTCGAAAGCATACATCACAATTCTGAAAACTAGACAGACAAGAAGCCGAATCAATAAATGGAAGCAGCTGAACAACTTTAGAGGAAGGATGCCCCAACCTTCGATGCCATAAATCACAAGCTCGGTTGGCAACACTAGATAGAGCGGCGGCCGAACCAATGTCCCAAAAATAATAGAGTCCCTCTCGCTGCTCACCCGCTCCAATCAGCATCCTCGTAATGCGGTCCTGTATCACACATAATTGATCAGAAAATTGAATAAAACAATTGGCATCTCGAATCAGTTGCGATACAGAAATTAAATTGCAAGTTAAACTTGGCACAAATAAAACATTATTTAGTCGCAGGTGGCTAGCAAGCACAATTATTCCTTCTGTATTTGCTATTGTCGCGTTTCCATCAGGTAGCCGAATAGAACAAGGAATAACATATACAGTGTCGTATAAGATTTTTCTGTTTCCTGTCATGTGATGTGAGGCCCCGGTATTAAGAATCCACTCCATTGAATTATGCTTACCACTAATCCGTGAGGTGCTGTCCTTTTTATTGTTCAAAAGATTAAGCAATGTGTTCTACTGCTCACTGCTCAAGTCATGGAGACCGCTTGTGGCTGATTCTGGGAGTTCTCCAGACGGATTGTTAGACCATGTCGCGACTTGAGCAGCGTTGGCCCGAGTAGGACCTCCATGACCACGCCCATTGTTTCCACCATTCTGTCATGAATTGCCACGACCACGACCTGCATTCCTCGTGGCTTTCAGTCGTTCACCCCACCATTCGAGATACCCAATAAGCTGGAAACAGAAAGATGCTTCATGTTCAGTCTTGTTGCAATGGGTACAAAGTACAGAAGACTTATCACGGTTGTCATGTGATCCTTGCGTGGCTTGAACGGCAAATGCTACAGGTTCACTATGTTCTTCTTTAGCACGTGTCATTGACTAAACCTGCTCCTCCTGAATGACTATGGCATAGGCACGGTTCAACTTTGGCAGCGGCTTGGTGCTTAGAATATGAGACCGCACACCACCACACACGGCTTCATAAAGACCCATCAAGAATTGATGCAACTTTTCTTCATCTCGTTTCTTATCCCATTCCGCACCTAGATTACACGTACAATTACCGCATATATAAGCAGGCGATTGCTCGTAGTTACTCAATTCTTCCCACAACATCTTGAGTTTCCCATAATAATTCAAAATAGTCATACCTCGCTGCTTGCAATTCGCCAACTCAGATTTAAGTTGCTGCACACGTGTTCCATTCCCAACAGAGAACCTTTCCTCGATATCATCCCACAACAACTTAGCAACTTCTGTATAAGTCACAGTAGATCGCAGATTCGGTTCAATTGTATTTTGTATCCAGGAGACCAACATTGAATTCACCATCCACCAATCCTCCAAATCAGTCGAGTCATCAGCAGGCTGTTTTACAGTTCCATCAACAAAATCGAATTTCTTCTTGGCGCGCAATGCAATCCGCATAGCCCTTGCCCACTCGTCATAGTTGGTTCCTCGAAGTTGCACTTGAGTAATGATAGTTCCAGGATTATCACTGGCCGAGAGGAAGTAAGGAGACATCATTGTCTTGCCCAATCCACTTCCGCTAGCCTCTTTATCTTTTGTTTTTGTTTGAGTTTGGTCTTCCATCATGCTCTGATACCATGAAGAATTTTACGATGCAAAACTGCAGTGGCTTTCCTAGTCTGCACTCTTATTGATCAATATTTATATGTATATAAGAATTACCCTAGTTCACAAGGAAAGGAAATCTTATCAAACTAGGAAACATATAACAACCAATAATATATACACGTAACTTGCTATATATATATATATATACACGTGAGTTAACAAATCCCATGCTTGTGCACGTTTGCAGTCCGCACAAAATAAAGATGTACCCTACAACACAATATTGATTTTGAACATATGAGCTTGCAAAATTTTTATACCCTGTTTCGAAACAAAAGCTCACCTTCAACAAACTATTACATTTGGTCAAGTGGATGTTGTTTTCACTACAAGAAATAGTAAAATTCCCATCATGGCATGATGTTATTCCATTGAATTTCATAAAAACAAGTACATTTCACCATAAGTCAAATTGCCTCAGGTGTGTGATTTGGCAATCTTCTGAATTAAAAAGTAGTGATAAAACAGTCGATCTTCCTATTAAATATTAGTCTTAATTTACGACTTGAAATATTGAACAACATAATCCATTGTATTCTAATATGTACCAAAAAGCAAGAATCAGAACCATATTTAAAAAGAAGAATTGCCCCACAAGTAACAAAAGAAAACAGGACAATAAATTCCCCTATCAATAAAAAGTAATTCACTAACCTTTTTCAATTCTATTATAGGAATGGTAGACGGATTCAAATCTAATTCTCCAATCAATAAACACCTTCCCAGGAGAAAAAGATATGAACAAAGACATACATGTATTCAATCCTCGTTGTTGAGAATTGACATCCTAACGTCACATCTGACTATATATTTATGGTGAGAAGCAACCAAATTTGAAAACAAAAAGGGTTTCTATATACGTTAAACGAAACATTAATAAAGCATGGAGAAGCCTAGCAAAGGGAAAGAGAGGCAAGAAAAGGAAGAGAAAAGAAGAGAAGAAGTAAGATATCGGGGAGTTAGGAGAAGGCCATGGGGAAAGTTTGCAGCAGAGATACGAGACCCTTCGAGGCAAGGGGCACGGCTTTGGTTAGGGACATTTGAGACAGCAGAAGAGGCAGCTCGTGCTTATGATCGTGCGGCGTTTAACATGAGAGGTCATCTTGCGATTCTCAATTTTCCTAATGAGTATTATTCTCAAGTGATGGGGTATGCTGGCCCTCATCGTCTTTCGTCTTCGTCTTCATCTTCTAGTGTTTCTAGTGAGAGGTTTGAGAAGGGAGGCTCTTCATTGAGTGGACAATCACAGAGGCAAGTCATTGAGTTAGAGTATTTGGATGATAAGGTGTTGGAGGAGATGCTTGAATCTGAAGATGAGAAGAAGGAAAGAAAGAAAGATTGAGTTTCAAACGGTTTGTACTCTTGTTGCTTGTTTTGATCAAAATTTTCAGTTACTTTTGTAGTTTTAAATTGAAGCAATGCAGCTATACAATTAGCTTAAATTTGATCCCTTTTAATAGTTGAAGTTTCGTGTTATTTTATGTTGTAACGCAAAGCAAAAAAGTGCAACGACAAGAAGAGGCACTACTCAAGACGGAATTTGAATTTTATTGGATTCACGAAATTTTAATTCATATTTTTCGTTTTGTATAATGTAGTAGTTATTGTTAAACTTAATATGGTGTGTGATTCTGGTTTTTGTCATTTGGAAATGTAATAGGGATATACTACGAGTTCACTTTGATACTACATAGAAACTCATGGATTTAATTCATATTAAAAAACTAAATCAAAATTGATATTTCGTTTAAGTTTATATATTTAATCCCAGGTACGAGTTGATTATAAGTCAATGATGTAGAATTCTTTTTAACATTTTTGCTCGTTTTGTAGGAATTCACCTAAATTTTTATTTTTGCAATAAACATAACTCCCATGAAACCATTCATAATAGCAAATATGCAATACAATCAAGATTAAATTGCGCACAAACTCTTATAATAATAAAAAATCAATTAATAAAAGCATAGCAATCGTACTATCAGGAGGGGAAAATATGCACCATAGACATCCAAGGATATCTTCATCAACAGATGAACAAATGATGTGTACAGAATAAATTTGACCTTCATCAAATTAGCTATTTCAAATTGTTCCAACTCTATATTCGGCTCCTCCAAATGACAAAACATATTTTTTTTAAGGATCCGTTCTAAATTACTTTAAAATGTTCAAATTTGAACTTTAGAGGCTATGGATCTTGAAGATATTAAAAATTTAAAAATGCCCACAAACCACCAGTGAAGAAATCGGCATAGATATTGATCTATATATACATATGTTGTACTCTTATTACTTTCAAAATTAAGGCTTTGGATCAAAGGTAACTTCATTAACATATATTAAAAGGTAAGTAGGCCTATTAAATGAGTAACCAGCGGTTTTGCATATGCAGAAGAGTACTAATGTTTAGCTTCTTACCTTCAGGGTTACCCTCTCGGACTGTTTCAACCAAGTTGAATTTATGTTTTGGCTCTTCTCATAAAATGAAGGACCAAAATTAGATCAGGCAATGGACTATTAATGAGTTACGGCAGAATGCAAATGATAAATCGTGCTTTGGTTAAAGCAACAGTCATAGCATGACCAATTCAAGTAATTATGTGATTCATCTATTAGAAAGTTACTCCTTCAAAGATGGCGAATTGGAACCCTAAGACAAGACTAAAGATTTGGATTTTTTGTTGATTTTGATATGAACAAGAATCTAATTTAAAAATTATTCTGTGCATCTGCAAATATACTTTTAAGATTGCGACATTGCGTGTCTTCTAAGTGGCAACTCTTAAAGAAAAGGCAGAAAAGAAGAAGATTCTTGTTTGTTACGGCATCCAAGTATTATCTTTGATTCTTGTTACAGCATCCAAGTATTATCTTCGATAGATTCTGTTACAAAAGGAAGCCATGAACAGCTACATTGGTATATATAATTTATGCAAATTTATGTCTTATTAAGTGAAAAATTTATCTTAATGTTAACGACATAATTAATATTGCATATGTATACATCAAACTAACTTTTATGTATGAGTTAGACTCATGAACTAGTCCTTTATGTGCACAATCTATTCATGTTCATATCAAGAAATGAAGTTCTATTACAAGCCAGCTAATTAGCTTGGATCAACACAACAAAGCGCCTTACTATAGCTTGCAAGTTTAGATGTGATAAAAATTTTCTATAATTAGATTTATAGTGACAGTCATAAATGTCCATTCATAAAGAGCTGAATCCTTGAATTTAACTGAAAAAGGTTTTGGCAGTGCAAGTATGTCCTACTGCGCGTGCATATGTAATTTGAGGGCTACTTGGTTAAGGGCACAACCTTTCTAGGACAACGTATTTCTAAAATAATTAGTGCGCATATTATATATTAAGTGGTAGCTTTTATTTTTATTTTTTTATCGATGTATTAAACTATTTGGTATTCGAAGATCACATTAAGGTGGCGTTTTTTTTTTAACTTAATGACTTAAAGTGACTTAACTTAATTAATTAAGTTAATTAAAGATGTTTGTTTTTATAACATAATGAGACTTTTTAGATAATTTTGACTTAATAAAATAAGCTAATTTTTTTGGCTTTTTACTTAATAGAGAAATCTGAATTAAGTCAATTACTTGCTAATGTCAAAAATATCCATGTTTTATAATTTATTTTTCACGTCTATCCCAAAACTCACCCATAGATATTTACCCCACATAAAAATATCCATGTTTTTCTTTCTTATATTATATACGATAAAATTTAAAATTTATGGTATTTTATATATTAAAATTCTAAAATAATTATGTATTCACTTGAATATAGTTTTACTTATAAATGTTAAAATATTGTGGTATTTAATATATTATTTATTTGACATTCAAATTTAATAAGGATACAAATGTAAAAGTACATATTTTCAGCTTTTTAAGTTGAAAAAAACAAACAACTTAATACTTATTTTTCGAGATTCAGACGAAAAAATAAACATATTATTCAGATTCAGACATTCAGACCTATTCAGAATTCAGGCTAATTCAGATCTATTCAGATTTCAGACAAAAAAACAAACGCCACCTAAGTCTCAATTAATTTAGATTTGAGCCGGGTAGGACCACTATGGCCGCAAAACTCTCCCAATAAGTATTTAATACAGCTGCATTCCCAAGTCTCGAACTGCGGACCTTGATTAAGTTAGAATAGCTTCATGCCAGCTGATTTACACGCTTGTTGGTTATTAAGTGGTAGTTTTTAAGTAATAAACTTCACATAATACATTACTATCAGTTAAAATTTAAATAAAAGAATTTGGATCCTCTCTGAACTTAATTTTTCCAATGACAAGTGGCAATAATAATATTGTACAGTTAAAATTCATTTTTTTTCCTGATAACATGCCTTTTTAGTTTATGTATATTATCTCCAAAAGTTACTCTTTCACCACTGGCAATACTCTTTTCTTCCCTAAACCTGAAAAAAAGAAAAAAAATTTCCTAAACTTTTAAAGCCATGAATGGCAATGGCTACTGCAAAGAGAATGTTTATTGCAATAATCAATCAACATGTAATTTGGAGTTTTTGGAAAGGTAATCCAATTAAGGAGGCAAAATTTTGAAGTTCTTGGCAAATTTTTTTCTTTAAACCATACTATTACTCTCAAAAGTATCTGCATTGTTCAATATATGTATGTATGTGTGTGTGTATATGTATACATACATACATACATACATATGTCATTCCATAATGAAGTAATTAAAAGCACAGCATCAATACTATAATTTAACATAAATTATGTAAATGAAGTGCAAAACATGTAAATTTAACATAAAACTTGTAAATTAATAATAAGTGCAAAACAAAACATAAATTATATAAATAGAAAATAAGACTTGTAAATGGAAGGTAAAATAAGTAGACTAACATACAAATGGTAAATTGTGTAATACCGGCAAGCAAAATAAAAACTTATAGATGTAACATAAAATTTATAAATCAATATTAAGTGTAAAATAAAACATAAATTAAATAATTAAATAAAACATAAGTCTTATAAATGGAAGGTAAAACAAGTAAATCATCATAAGAGCGGTAAATTGATATATTATTGATAAATAAAATAGAAAGAAAAACTTATTAATATAACATAAAACTTGTAAATCAATATAAAGTGTAAGATAAAACATAAATTAAGTAAAAAAAAATAACACCTATAAATAGAATGTAAAATAAATTAATTAACATAGGAGTGGTAAAATGATGTATTATTGGTGAACAAAACATAAATTTATAGATATACCATAAAACTTATAAATTAACATCAAATGGAAAATAAAACATAAATTAAGTAAATAAAACACAACACCTGTAAATAGTAGGTAATACAAGTAAATTACATAAGAGTGGTAAAATAATGTATTATTGGTAAACATAACATAAATTTACAGAAGTAACATAAAACTTTTTTTTTTTTTTTTGAAACTGGAAACTTCATTAAAGGGCAAAGATTACAGAGAAGTAAATAACCAAGGAGGTGGAACATGATTCCACTCCTCAAAGCCTGACAAAGAACCCCCCACCCGAGCAGTAACATGGGCGGCAGTGTTCGCAGACCTTCGAACAAAAGAGAACTCAATATCTCCTATAGACTTAGCTAAAGCTAGACAATCATCAAGAATAAGACCATACCCATTAGGACAAGAATAGCTTGCTGTGAGAGCTTTAAAAACCTGAATGCAGTCCAATTCTACTACAACACAAGACAAATGCCGCTTCTTAATCCAGCTGAGGATCTCACGCACACCAAGCGCTTCAGCATCCCTTGCACCAAAACTACCCAGGACAGATGCACAGCAAGCTGCCACAAAAAGCCCATCAGAGTTGCGAATGACCCCTCCATAACTCACTTTTCCCTGAGCTGAAAATGTTGCGGCATCAACATTACACTTAAGCCAACCTAACTGAGGAGGTGTCCAGCAAATTGCCCCATGACAGCCTTGGAAACAAGTAGCATTATGGACCTCAGATTTCTGCCTCGCAGTTTGCCATTGAAACAAATAATTTCCAGCAGAGTTGAGGACATGACGCACACTACAGACTTTGTTATTCCAAACTTTCTCATTCCTCCGGTGCCAGATCCTCCAGCATATCATGGCAACGAGGTTACACATCTCTTTATTACAGCAAGAAAAAACAAGCTCCAACCAATTAAGAAAAGAAGGTTGAGGACCAATTAAACCAAGGGAAGAAGTCAGCCAACAAGTCTGAGCAAAAACACAGTTCACCAAAGCATGCACAACAGTTTCTTTTTGCTGATTGCAAAGGGAACAGATGGGCATTACCTCGACTCGCTTCCAAATAAGATTATCGGTGGTGGGAAGCACATTCTGCGTAGCTCGCCAAAGAAAAACCTTC
This sequence comes from Citrus x changshan-huyou, assembly GCA_039657385.1. Lineage (NCBI taxonomy): Eukaryota > Viridiplantae > Streptophyta > Magnoliopsida > Sapindales > Rutaceae > Citrus > Citrus x changshan-huyou. The sequence continues at coordinate 5,578,342 of CM077555.1, read as the reverse complement.
ACCTTACTAGGCACCTCCAAGCTCCAAATTTTCCTCCAAATACCAGAAGTTAGGGCGTTGACATAGTTATTAAGCAATCTATAACAGCTCCGAACAGTATACAACCCATGGGGGTCAGCCATCCAGTACCAAACATCCTTTTCTCTTCGAGAACTCAGCGGGATTTGCAAAATGAGGTTTCGGTCTCGAGTATCAAAGAGATCTGCCACTGCATCATAGTCCCATCTACGCTGCCCAGGGACCATCAAACTGCTGACTGGAGCTGAAGCTATACTTTCATTTAAGCTGGTGGAAATAAACCCATTATCTGCATCAGGAAGCCAAGGATCCGACCCGATGAGAGTGTTCTGACCACTGCCAACCTGGATCCTACTACTACGAACAATAATATGCTTGGCTGCCAACAGAGATCTCCACACAAAACTTGGATTATGACCTAAGACAGCCTCTACAATAGATGTGCGAGGGAAATACCGAGCTTTGAAAATTTGGCCAAGAAGAGATTCCGGATTCGTTAACAGCTTCCAAACTTGTTTCCCCAACATTGCCACATTGAAATCGTGAAGGTTTTTGAAGCTAATTCCTCCAGTGGTCTTTGGTTTACACAGCAAATTCCATTTCATCCAGCGAATACCACCTCGCCCCTCACGTCTGCTTCCCCACCAGAAAGAGTTCATCATGGTTTCTAATTCTTTGCAAAGGTCTAGAGGCAAAAGATAAACCTGCATAGCATAATTGGGAATAGCTTGAGCCACTGTTTTTAACAGAATTTCCTTACCAGCTCCTGACAAAAAATTCATACTCCAGCTGTGAAGCTTCTGCCACACCCTATCACGAATAGAACTGAAGACTTCCTTTTTATTCCTGCCAACAAAAGAGGGTAAGCCAAGATAAGTGCCATGGTTAGCAGTAGCGTTAACCTCTAAAATATGACAAAGCTGCTCCTTAACATCTTCTTTAACATTGGAACTAAAGGAAATTGAGGATTTGCTGAAGTTCACCCTCTGGCCTGACCCCTGACCATACACCCCAAGGATGCGCTTAATCACATGAGCTTCACTGTTGTTAGCCTTGAAGAACAAAAAGCAGTCGTCCGCGAAAAATAGATGAGAAACAACAGGAGCTCCTCTAGCTACCTTAACCCCATGGAGCAAACCAGCACGCTCATTCTTGCGGATTAAAGCACTTAACCCCTCCGCACAAAGAATGAATAAGTACGGCGACAAAGGGTCCCCTTGACGAAGCCCTCTACTAGGAACAATAGGACCAATCTCCTTCCCATCCCGGATAACATGATACCGAACCGTAGAAACACATAGCATAATCAAGGTCACCCATTTAGCATCAAAACCCAGCCTAAGCAACATAGCTTCTAAGAAATCCCATTCAATACGGTCATAAGCTTTCGACATATCGATTTTAAGAGCAGCTGCCCCAACCTTTCCTTGACGTTTCCTCTTTAGAAAATGCATGATTTCAGAGGATATAAGGATATTATCAGTGATGGCTTGACCCGGAATAAAAGCACTCTGAGATTCAGATACTATAGAGCCCATAACAGTTTTCATACGATTTGAGAGCATTTTATCGACAATTTTATAAAGGACATTGCATAACGCAATAGGCCTCATGTTCGAAAGAGACTCTGGTTTTGATTTCTTAGGGATCAGCACAATAGATGAGTCATTTAAGCCCTTAGGAAAGGAGCAAGTAGCAATGAAATTTAAACATGCCTCCGTCACATCCTCACCAACATGAAGCCAAAATTGCTGATAAAAGGCTGGGTTCATACCGTCGGGACCTGGCGATTTGTCCGGGTGCATTTCGAAAAGGGCCCCTTTAACCTCACCGGTTGAAAAAGGCTCGAGAAGCAAATTGTTCTGCTCAGCAGAAACTTTTATCTCGACACAATCTAAGGATTCTACGTTCAGACAACCATCAGAAGTAAATAAATTGGAGAAGTAGTCAGAAATCAAACCATCTATGTCAGCCGAGGTGGTACACCAGTGACCTTGAGCATTGCGGAGAGTCGTAATAGAATTCCTTCGCTTTCTTGCAGTTGCCGTAGCATGGAAGAATCGAGAATTCATATCCCCTTCCTTGAGCCAAAGCAATCTTGATCTCTGCTTCCAGAAAACCTCTTGACTATGGAAAAGCTCATTAAACCGCTTCCTGACCTCTGAAAACTCCTCAAGACCAGCTGAATCACGACGCCCCCTCAAGAGAGTCATCCGCCTCCTACACTCGGAAATATGATTTCTGAAATCCTGAGCTAAGTGACCTCCCCAACGAAGTAAAGCAGACCCACACTCTGAAATTTTTTGCTGAATTGGATACCCACGCGAGGAAGACCAGCTGGACCGAACCACCTCTGCACAGTTTGCCTCTCTCAGCCACATATTTTCAAAACGGAATCTTTTAAGCCTACGGGAATGAGCTAAAGGCTTTGGGTCCATAAAAATAGGTAAATGATCTGAGGTTGAAGACTCCAAACTCCAAACCCGAGCTTCCTTGAACCGGCTTATCCACAGATCAGTGGCTAGAACTCTGTCCAACCTTTCCTCCACCCAATTATCCGTCCCCCGAGACCGTTCCCATGTGAATTGATAACCTTCCATGCCGATGTCAAGTAATCCGCTATCCGACACAGCTTGTTTAAAACCCTGCAGCTTCCAATTGGGATGCTTATGCTTTCCTCGCTTCTCGTTTGCAGCTAAAAGGTCGTTAAAATCCCCAATGCACACCCAAGGAAGAGATGACACAGCAGATAAAGTGCGAAGGAGGTTCCAAGAATCACGCCGACGACTGGATTCCGGGAAGCCATAGAAGCCCGTCATCCTCCACTTACCAAGCTCCGGGTACTCTACCTCCACATCTATAAAGTTTCTAGAGAACTTTAGTAATCTCACTTTGCTGCTAGCTTTCCAAAAGAGGGCAATCCCTCCACTACGGCCCAAAGGCTCAACGACAAACAGCCCCTCATAGCCCAACTTCGGTTTTAATCTTTCTAAAGTATTTCTATTACAAAGAGTTTCAATTAGGAAAATAAAAACTGGTTTCTTACATTTGGCCCATTCCTCCAGCATTTGAACTGTCCGTGGTTGGCCCAGCCCACGGCAGTTCCAGCTTAAGACACTCATTTGTCTCGGTGGGCCTGATTTACAGGGCCCACCGCTGGTCCATTTTTTGATTCAAGAGGTAAAAGCAACACTTGGGAAGATGCCTCTCCTTCAGAGCCCGTTTTGCTGCACAATCCTGCCTGTGACCTTCTCCTTTTGGAATATTTAACAATTAATCCTTCATCCATATCTTCCCCAGAATCCGGATTGATATCAATTTCATTTATTGCCCCCGCAACTTGCTTTCCTTTCACACGAGATAGAGTCTTAGTAGACACTAAGCTGTCACCTTTCTTATTAACTACCCTGCTTCCCACGTCCTCGTTCCCCTCGAGGTTCTGAGGGATGGCATACCCGGGATTTGCGGCAAGAATTGGGTCAATTGCCATGGTAGCTGCAAAGTCTCCGTACCTTCCTTTTTCCTCAGCAGCTTCCTCCGGTGGGATAGATCTCAGCCACCGATCGCCAGAGTTCATCGCATTTCTTCTATTTGGTGCCTTCATCCAGTGACCATAGGCTTTCACAATCTCCCCAGAAGTGCATTCATACAATTGGGGACACTGTTTTTCAGTATGGCCAAGTAATCCACAAATAAAGCAAAAGATGTTGAGGCGTTCGTATTTAAAATCCACCCAAATCCAGTCTCCGCCAGCCTTCTTTAGCTTCATCCTTCGCTTCAAAGGTTTTCTAACATCTATAGCCACTCGGATGCGCATATAGTTTCGCCAAACCCCCATTAAGTTATGCTCATCGGATTCCAGAAAAGTGCCTACGTAGTTGCCAATGTCTTTTAAAATTTTCGCAGACATGAATCCTATTGGAAGGTTATAAACCTGGGTCCAAAACGAGGTAAAGTAAAGTGGAACATTCCTAGGCTGTTCGTTCTCCTCCAGCCGCTTAACAAGCAGAATATGTTGATCAAACGTCCAAGGTCCTGAGTCGAGAACCCTTTTCACATCCACTTCATGGAAGAATTGAAATAGAAAAAGCGAGGGGGATAAATCCTTAATGCAGACTCCCTTCCCTGGCCTCCATACCGAAGCCATTGTATTCTTCATGGCAGGGAAGTTAATAACTTTATCCGTAAGAAATCTGCCCACCAGACAGAACCGAAAATCAATGCTCGCTGGACCACCCTCGTTGCCAGCGTCTCCTTCAACAATGAGCCCCCCGTCCTCCTCCTCAGCCAAACTGATATGAGCATAACCATTATTAATCTCGATCTCCGGGTTTCCTTCAGACATCGCCACTGACGAAAGGAGAGAAAGGCAAGAAAACTAAGTAGAAAATTTAAATTCTGCAGAGAAGAAACTTGTCATATAGACAAGACGAGACAAACTTGTACCAAGACAAGACTTTCTTTACATATGCTCACTTCTTTTAAAATAAAAGATTGTGCATCTTTCAACTGCTTACAGAGAGTGATGATCTACTCCAAGCTAATGTAATTGTAACATAAAACTTTTAAACCAACATTAAGTGTAAAATAACATAAAAATTATATAAATGAAATACAAGACTTATAAATAAAACGTAAAACAAGTAAATATTATAAGAGTAATTAAAAAAATTTAAAAACCTACAAATATAAAATTAAAACTCATTATACGATTACATTATATATGTATTCTTTTTATTTCAAAATTGAATAGTGATTATTTTGGATTTATATAATATATGTGATGATATATGTGAAATTTTATTAAGGATGAAAATTTATTCTCAAAATTAAACTTTGAAAAACTTTTTTTTTTCAAAATTATTTGTAAGATAACTAATTTCGTATCCTTCTAAACGTCCTCAATAGCAACTCCAAATGATTTTTTAGTATAAGCAAGAAGCAAAATTTAAAACTACATGAAATATACGTAAAATTAAAAATTAGATCCAATTTTATTGAAATTTCATATATGTCTAGTAATAGAAGAATGTATTTTTATTTTTTTTCAGCTTGATCCATATCAAGAAAAATAATTTGAGCGCTGATATTTATCCCGGGTCAAACCCGGGTCAAGCCCCGAAAATTAATAGAAACGACATCGTTTTGTGAACTTTTTTTTTTCCTCCCAATCATATAAAACAATCCCGTTTTGTGATTTGCATTACAGCACTTCGAATTTTCTTCGACTGGCTTTCTCTTTGAATTTATGTTTCACCACAGAACCCCAAAGAAGAACCCAATGGCAGGACACCTAAACTGTTATCTTCCTTCTAGGCGATAGGATTTGGCTTAGATAAAAAAAAAACTTAAATAAAGATAAGTTTCAACATTTGAACTTCGGGTTTATAGTGGCTATGAAGATTTCTTGACAGAAGATTTGAGTAAGGTAAGGTGCTGTCATCTTCGGCAATTTGGAACAAGCCTTATTGGTATTGTCTTCTTTAACAATAGTCGTTAGCAAACTATAGCTTCCGGATTAATTAACCAACAATTATCCAGATAAAGAATGTCAATTAATTACCTCAAATCCAATTCAATTAAATAACAGGGATTTAAATTCTTGCCAAATTCATAGAGAAGAGAAAATAAAATATATTCACCTTGCTCGTATTAATAATAGAAGAAGAAATTAAGCAATAATTCACCTTGCTTGTAATAGTCTAATAGATGAAAGGAGAAATTAAGCCCTTATTTGCCATTTCTTCCCACAGATATCTTGAACTTTTGATAGCTGCGGCTAGCCACATCAAATAGTAGCCTATAATTGGAGAAGAAGAAGAAGGAAAGAAGTTCAAGAAAGTTGTGGCCATGGCTGGGCAAACGGTGCTTTTGATGGTGGCTGTGAAAGGGAATAAGGAAAGAAGAAGGAAAAGAAGGAAGGAAAGAAGGTCAAGGGATTTGATGCCAAAGCCAAACGGTGCGTTCGATGACTGTGAAAGGGAAAAGGGGTTTGATGCCAAACGGTGCATTTTGGGATTAGTTAAACGGCGCGTTTTGTTCCGGGATTTCATTCGGGGCTTAAGTTGGGGCACGTATCATTTTCGTTCCTTAATTATCTTATATGGTAAACAAATACTATGATAGAAAATGAAAAAAAAATGCAGTTTGTAAATGTCATAACATGATTATAAAACTTATGGTTAAACCAATTTAGTAAAATTTATTTCAATTGTGTTCAACACAAATTTTTTGTTTTCAATTGATGAAATTTTTTTTTCTTTGCTCAAATGAATTAAATAAGTAAATTATTTTTTAAATTAAAGTTTTATGTTGATTTATAATTTTTATATTATTTTTACAAGTGTTTATTCTATTTGCAATTTTAAAACACTAATCTACCACTCTTATACTACTTTACTTGTTTTACCTTTCATTTACTAGTTTTATGTATAATTTTTAAAGTTTATATTTATTAGAGCATTGATGCTATAATTTTAATCATGGCACATACGTACATACGTACGTACATACATATATCTATGTATATGGTAGTTAATCACTTTGAATTTCAAAACTGCATTCATATTTAAATTGAATGTCCGATCTTTCAATTTTGACACTATTAGATTAGGAAAGAATTCATGTACTAAATAAAATTGAGGTAATATGATTTATAAAGCTATTTTGAAATTAGTGCTATTTTCAGTTAAAAGGTTGTATAACGATTTTGATTATAGGGTGAAATAAATAGAAAGTAAAGTATCCACTATGAGTTTTTTAAGTGGGTTCTTTGCACTCTATAAATTATTCTGAAACTTCAATACCGTGTACATTTGTCTATTAAATAAAAAAAATTAAATTTTACCATATATACTCTTTAAAATTTCAAAAATCTACTTAGTTAAATCATCTGAATGAATTATCTTTATTTATTGAAATTGCAATAAAATCATTCAATACACTCGAATAAAATTTTTAAGAAATTTAGCATTTATATACTTACAACAATGGTCAAGTAGAGTTATAAACAAAATCTTTAACAAAATTTTAATTATAATTGATTTTTATTTAATTTAACAAATTACAACTAGCACTGAATATTGGTTTGTACATGCCAAAAAAAACTTGCAGTCGACCGAGAACTTGATTCCAACAAGAAGAAGAAGCAGGATGAAGAGAGTTGAATAGATTTAAAATATTTTTAAATTTTTCTTCCTTTTGAAAATCTTTACCGTAATTCTTTAAAAAAAATTAAAATAGTCCCATGGGTTTAGTGAAAATCTTTCACCATTGATTTTCTCTTTATTTAAATAAGTATTGTTTAAAGTATTGAAAATAATTTTTTTTAATAGTTGAAGGTATGAGAATTATATGTTAAATAATAGGCATGTTATATAGATTATCTTTAATAGTAATTTACATAAGTGATATTTTTGTGAAAAATTATTTTAATAAAATAAGAGTATTCATAGTAAATTTTAAAGTGTAAATAGCCCTCTCACCCGCTCCCCTTTTTTTTTTTTTTCTCTTTGATTAATCAACTTTTTCGAGAGGGTTCTTTTAGTCCATACATTGCATTGGGAAAAAAGTGACCATATTCCATTTGATATATAGGCAAGAAGCATGCAAGCAGATGATATTTAATCCCCTTAATTATTTCATCAATCCCAATTATCATTTGTATCATAATTTCCATTTTATCCTTGTATGAAATTACTAAAAAGGATTATTATTTAGAAAAGTTGAGAATCTCAAATCAGCGTCCAACCAGTCATGGACTATGAGTTTGCCGCAAAATGTTATGTAAAATTTCAATCGAACCCAGATTTCCTCAAACAAATAACTTCCCACTTCAAAGTAACATATCATATAAGGACTCAAGAGCTTCAAACTAATGGTATTCTTGAATTTTTTGTGATTATTAATAAATCTCGTGAGTTATGGCGAGGAAACTTTGGAGTTTGGACTTGTTGCAGGCTCGCTGGTCTTTCCTGAACATCAGCCATTTAATGGAACTATGGGAGTGCAAAGAATCAAAGCTTTAGAAGATTCAGAAATATTGAACCATAATCAATGGAGGATTTGATCACATTTACACTTTAATTTCAATTGTCGATGCTTAAAATCATAATGACAGAAAATGATGGGCGTATGAAAAATGATACCAAGGGTAAATTAGGATTTATCTGGGATATATTGAAAGAGAAAATTCATTTTAAAATTTGTGAGGGGTTAATGAAAAGTGGGGGGTACAGACATAAATAGTGGGGGTCAAATAGGGAAGGTAGACAGGCAGGCCGGGCCAAGCTAGGCCCAAACGGAACTTGAGAGGATCAGTCAGGTAGAAATCCTTAATTTCAAGATAATATGTGGACCAAATTAAATCTATAGTGGGCCTAACAGTTTTTTATTTAATTCTATTAAACTAATTAAATAGCAATATTTACAAAAACAATGATATAAATTTAAATTATATTATTAACACATTAATATATAAAGGTTTGAATAGTTTGAGAAATTTATCAAAAATCTTTGATGTTACAACACGATTTATAAAATTGACTATTCCTGACCATCTATTTATTTCTTTTTCTAAATATGTCCATTCATAATTGCTCAACTTCTCATAAAAACTAAAAAGGCAAAAAAATAAAAAATAAAAAAGTAAAAAATAAAAGGAAAAAGGTAAAGGTAAAGGTAACGGCAAAGGCTTATATGGTTCTACCATAGAGAGACAGAGAGGCTCATGGGCCCTCTCCCCGACAAAAGCAAGAGGAACGAAAGTTTGGTTGATCTCTCTGTAGAGGATTGCGGCAGTCAAATCTAAGCTCTGCTATATAATATGAGTGTGTGTGTGTGTGGATAAACACTTGAATGAGCTTCGAAGAACCTCGCCAAAGCAAGAGATTTTTTTTTCAAATTAAAAGAGAAGATACAGTTATTTAGGGACATAATAAACTTTATTCCTTAGTAAGATTATCAAAACAGTTTAATTAAATAAATTTAAGATTTTTGTCGAATTGAGTTTAGTTTTCCATATATGCTAAAACTGAGCCTATAGTCACAAGCGATTGTGCTTTTCAACAATCATAGACAAAGCTTAAAGAAGAGATGCATTATCGATAATCATTGTGTACATTCTATGTCCGCACCTGATTGATTAACTTGATTAAATTCCTCGCTAAATTGACATTAATTCAAAAGAAAAAAAAATTGGGGGGGGGGGGGGGGTCAACTTTTTAGTCTTACATTTTTTTTTTTAAACTTTTGATGATGAATTTTAGTCTGACATTGATTAATAATCAGTTGATTACCTCGATCTCTCTTCAAATATAATTAAAGATTGAATCCCTCTCATTCCAACTTTCAGGAAGATTGCTTACATTTAATTTTTTTTTTTAAAAAGAGAGAGGTCCTTGCAAAACAAGAAAAGCTAACTTCAATATTGAAGCAAGAACCTAAAAAGGAAAGCTTACGGCCTTATACGATGTATGTATTCATTAAAGTAGGTCTCACTTCAAACTTGGGTACTAACTGTTTGCTCGTCCTTTCGCTTTTGTTTTCGATCCATCATATAGGACCAGTCTATGGTACAGATTCTGTAACAAACATCTCCCGTCATCCCACCATCCGATCTTCTATTGTTTAGTTTCTCACTCCACATCCAACCACATCCAACGGCTGATGCTGCAGTCTGTAGCTTACAGATTCTGTAAGCTAGTCAAGTCCCATCATATAATGCTGGCCGAAGAATCTTTACGTATCACAATCAGTGGGAAATTGGTGGCAAGAATCAGTTTCAACTTTTAACGTCCAAGCCAATAATTCCCTTTCCACAAAACACCGCATCTAGCTGCTTATTCTATGACAAAGTCAATTCATTAATTATTCATCCATGAACTCTAAGTCTCCAACTAACGAGTAACCATCTAGAAGGTGATAATGTTTAACTTATGATAAGTGATAATATTATATGACATATCTGATTAATTCACAATTTCGATATTATTCATGAAAAATCACAAAATTATACCATGCATCCAAGTGCTCATCATATACTCGTTACTTATGCTTATTAGATCATTTTTTCTTCTTACTATTATTTCCTGAATTTTGTCATTGGGAGCTGCATTTTCCGCCTTAACAAATAAGAAAACTGTTATCTTAACTAAAATTAAAAAAAAAAAAATACACAACTCTAACGAAGATCTATAGAGAAAATACAAACATTGATAAATGAGAAACCTCTCTAATTAAGTAAGCAAAATCAATTTGGGCCTCAAGCTGTCTTAGAATGACATTCGACTAGGAAACATTTCATTTACATTAATCACCCGAAAAAAGAAAATGAAGACAAATTCAGTCAAAAGATAGAAACTCTGGAAAGTACATTAATGCTTCCCAATAAGGCTTTAGTATTGTCCCCTTGTTCAGTTGTTGGGCTATACACAACTGGGGGTAAGCCCTCCCCTGTGTTAACTGTATACTCCGATAAAAAGTCCAAGATTTCATGCTGAAGCACTTTATTTTAAAGTCCATGACATCTTTTTTACTAAGTTAAAGTCTATGAGATAATGCTGCATGCTAGCCACCGCGGCTATACACATGCAAAAAATGCAAAAATGAACTTATAATCATTATCAGAAAAGAAAGCTTCACCCTTTCTTGTTCCTTTTCTCTTCTTGCTCAAGCAGTTCATCTAGCAAATTATCATCCAGGTACTCCAACTCAATGACTTGCTTCCCACGCCCACTTTCTTCACTCTGATTCTCCACATTCCCCGGCATTGATGATGAAGATGAACCCGTTGAAGACGAACCCGTTGAAGACGAACCGAGGGATGCACTAGTACCCTGATGACTCGCCCTAGGATATTCATGTGGAAAATTAAGAATGGCCAAGTGACCCCTCATTGAATAAGCAGCTCTATCATAAGCTCTAGCCGCTTCCTCAGCCGTGTTAAAAGTTCCCAGCCACACACGCTGGCCGTGCCTATTCGAATCTCGTATCTCCGCCGCAAACTTCCCCCACGGCCTCCGCCTCACGCCTCGGTATTTTACCTCTCCTCTTGGCTCCTTATCCATGGCCTTCTGTTTTGTTTTTGTTTTTTTTTTTTCAATTTGATTCGTTTTTGCAAGTTTGTGTGCTGCATGGCTTGTGTCCTTGGAAGTAGCATATATATGAGTGGAACAAGCACTTCATTTGGCATTTTGGCTAATTTTGGGGCCACAATAAGCCATGTGGAGAATCTTGCGGGTGTTAATTGCTCACACGTGTTTAATAGAAGTTTCTTTTTATGACCGAGAATGGAGTTTATTCGAGTCCAATGTATCTGGCTTAGTCAAGGCGATGGCTTTTGAGCTCAGGAGCTCTTTTCTGCCATGTCACTTTTATGACTAGTTTTAATAATTAAAGATAAAGAGCGTACAGGATGATTTATCAGGTTAATATCACACATGCGAAATTCCTCACATGTGTGCAAGTTGCGAAGTGATAGGACAGATGAGGTCACCTAGATTACGTACTTCAGCTTCTTTCAGGTTCATTAGATCGTGATTATTATTGTTTCTACGTTAATTAATGTAAGTGTTTATAATTTAAGTGTTCCACTAATTTGGGATTATGGTTATATTTTAAGTTCGTGGATTCTTGCAATCAAGCATTTGTGTCTGTGTGTGGCTTTTTGGGCTTTGAAAATTGGATTTGATTCGTGATGTAGCGTGAGAATAAGAATTTTTGGGGCAAATGCAAGTGCTTTGAGACAGGGGGAACGTATAATTTGCGCTACAGTGGAAAAGCAAAAGTATATCTTCGTAAATTAACCTTGATTTTGATCGAGGTATGTATCGGATTTATGATAGTGATGTGGTCGTAATCCTAGTTGCAAAAATGCTCAAAGAATTTGGCCGCCTTGCAAATCTGGTGTCGCATTGTAGAATTGAAGGATTCAATCCGCTGCGGTTTTCAGAATATTCATGCATAGTCGGTTTGAATGTTTCTTGCTTAATAATTTGGTGAGTCAAATTAGATTGATGTGTATAATTTGGATGGTGCTTCTATACATATATAATATAACCACCACTTAAATAGTAAATTTTTAAAATAAATACATATATGATAACATCATTTATTTATTACATAGCTGATATGATACCGCTAATATATTGGGTAAAAGTCCATTTAGTCTCTATATTTTAATATTAATATCCATTTAGTCTATATATTTTTAAAAATACCTCGAAACATCTCTGCTGTTAAAGTATTGATACCCCGACCGTTATTTTTTTATTTTTTTGACTTATTTTTACAATATTACCCTTTTATAAAAAAATTTTTGTTTGGACATTAATAAAACCTAAGCTACCTCACCGCACTAAGTCCAGTCTATGGACCTTAGCCCAAGGATAGAGACGGGGCTAATGCTTCGGTCATACTAGATTACGAGGCTTACCGAACTACCTTTGCCGTAACTCAGAGAGAGAAGGCCGCTCAAGCAGAATCCGAATACGACTTTCGCTAAACAAGAGCTCTTTATCTTTACTGCTAAGCTGATCACAACTTCACATTCAACAACAGCAAGAAGACGACTCTAGCCCGCTCCGCTGAAAGCTTTAAACATATAATTAAATTACCAATTTAACCCTAAAAAATTATATTAATTTTTAATTGTCAAAAATTAAATTGTTACTTTTTATTTCTTTTGACTTACTTTTACAATATTACCCTTTTATAATAATTTTTTTGTTTGGACATTAATAAAAATAAAATAATTAAATTACCAATTTAACCCTAAAAAATAAAAAATATATATATTAATTTTTAATTGTCAAAAATTAAATTGTCAAAAATTGTATGCAAACTGCCAAGTGCAAATGTTGCTTGCAAAAAAATTAATATGATTTTTTTATTTTCTAGAGTGAAATGGGTAATTTAATTATTTTCCTTTTATTAATGTCCAAACAAAAAAATTATTATAAAAGGGTAATATTGTAAAAGTAAGCCAAAAGAAATAAAAAGTAACGGTATGAGTATCAATACTTTAACGGTAGGGATGTTTCAAGGCATTTTTAAAAATACATGGACTAAACGGACAATAATCTTAAAATATAGGGACTAAATGAGCATTTACCCCTAATATATTTTAAAATTTCTCATATATATGATGGTAATAGATCGTTGGAAATTGAAATGGTGAAAGTCCCACTAGCTAATAAAATTGATAGGTGTAAGTGGTTGTGGTACAAACTATTCATTACACTAGAAAATTACTTTCTCTTATACTATTTTGGTAACAATAACATTTTTCACTGACACCGAGTTTAGTGTCATTGATCATGGTGCAACAAATTTACTGACACATATCTTTTGTCTCAGCGATTCCATGGCACTTTATACAATGTTGTAGCAACTGAAGGGCTCTGGCTCCTTGACACCTTAAGTTGTTGCCCAAGATCTTCAATCCATATTACCAGATGCTATAAAGATGATTTGAAGAAATCTTAACCAAGATTTTAATGGAACAAATTGATAATGGTTTAAGAATGAAAAACAAATCATAAACGTAAACGATCAACAAATAGAAAATTAAAGAATAGAAGAGGTTAACGTGGTTCAACTAATTCTCATTAGCTTCCATCCATGGAGGAACAAAGTAATAGGCCTTCCATTGATTGATCAGCAAGATACAGGGATTTTACAGAGTACTTGTCATAGGATTTCACACACATAATCACAGAGTCTCAATCCCTTATATACTCATCAGCATGGCACCAGTTTGTTACACCATAATTAGCTGCATTCAGTTGCTTATAATTACGTGGGTGCAGATTCCAGAAACTCACGTGTGAGGCACACTATATAATGACTTTTAACAACCTAATTTGGAGCTTCATTTTCCATGTGCGTCTCATGTGCTTCATTAAATCAGAAACAACAACAAATGAAGCTGTTTTAGTGAGTATCGATTCTGAACATCAAAGAGAATTTGTAGAAGTCAATTGGAATTCAGTCATTTTTATTTTTCTCTTGTTGTCTTGTTTGCTCTTTAATTATGGGGATGTATTTGATGACTAAAACTCTTTTATTTATTTTTCTTTTGCAAACCATGAACTAAATTTGAGTGTGGTTGAGTGATAAACAATTTTGATGGTTATTGACTAATTATATGCGTTGTTGTACGTTTGCTATAACATTTTGTTTTGATAATACTTATTTCAATTCATTATTTCGGCTAACCACCCATTTAATGATACAAGCTAAGGAAGAGGCACAAAAGGGCTTATCTTAGTTGAACATATCATAGTAATACTTGGTTTTAGATTGGGTTTCCTGAGTTGAGTTTATTTGATTCCAAAAGGGCCATGTTTAATCTAAAATTAGTGATGATTAGACATAGGGATTTATCTTGTAGGGTAAATAGAACCTAAATGTGTAATGCTATATCTTATGTTAGCATAACAATTGGTCAGTGTTAGGTTGCATATAGATATAAGACATTCAACATGCGATAGCTGAGGATACAATAGGATTCTGCCAAGTGCTATAACAGATGCTGTAGCAACCGAGTCTAAAAATTAGAAGAAACAGTCAAAACCATTAAGAGAGTTCACTCACTCAATTACTTCATTCTCATTGGTTTTATTCTTGTGTTTAATGTGATAATTTTATTGATTGCATTTTAAATTATTGTAAGTTTATTTTAATTAGTATTTAGTTTCATTAGTTATCTTGTTTTAATTTAGAATAATCAATGCACTGTTAAAGATTGTTGTAGCAAATTTAATAACATCAATCCCTGTGAAGACGATCTTGAATACTTATCATTATATTATTTGTTGTGTACACTTGCACATTGACACCGATAACATTTGAATTTAGTACAACAACATCTAGATGATTCCCAGGTTTTTTAGGCCTCGATATCAATAAAGACAATATAATGAATTTTCTCTTCATGCACATTCATGGAGGAAGATTGTAAATGATTAACATAACTAGCAAACAACTATTGGTAGAGCTAAAAGTACTGTGTGGATTAATCCCATTAGTTGAGAGACCTATACGAACATATTTAGGTTCTTGGCCAAAGTCAGGCCAATCAGAGTCAAATAAATGCCATGTTGGTGATTTTTCCAGATGGCGAAGTTTTTTCCATCTTTAGTTCTGTGATTAGTATGCCAAGTCAAGTTCCCAATAGTTTGGAGCAATTGAAACATACATTTGAATCTAAGAATATAAGGAAAATACCATAACAACTTTGTAGGCACCTAGATACTATTTGTTTTAAATGTTTTTTTTTTCTTTTCTATCTAGACATTCCACAAGTAGGATATTTATTTAGATTGGCATTCTCTTTTCGAAAGAGAATGCAATCATTCTCTTTGTACCCAAATACCAAGGCCTCGTACCATCCTCAAGTATACCCCTAAGACCCTTAGAATTTTGGTAATATTGTTTAGACGCATCGTGGATCATGTCCTCGACGTTACTGTGATCTTGGAATTGAAATTCATGATTTTCATAATACTTTAGGCAACTTGCAGAGGCTGCATTTGAATCAACCTTTCCATGCATGTTTATCCCAAACGAGGTATGTCGGGAGAAAACCATTTTGAAATAAATAACCCTTTATTCGTTCAAGAGTATGAAATTGTAGGTTGCAACCATCAATACAAGGGCATCTAACTAATCTATGATTTTCAGAATTAAGTGTAGCAAAATTTACAAACTCCTCAACTCCTTCTTCATGCAATTTGGACATTGTTGCAGACCATATCCAAGATTTATCCATTTCAATAATAATGCCTGATAATTTAAAATTTTATTTAAATTTTTTGCATTTATTAAGTGCAACTATATGACAACACATATTAACAACAAACTCATATGCCAAGAATCGGACTCATATAAATATAAACATACCAAGAACCAAGATCATAATTATGAGGATTTAAAATTTTATGTTGAAAATGTATTTGTACCTTTAGCAATCAAACACTTTATGTTGAATACTTTCTTGTATTTTTGTAAAACTTTTTATCCACAACAATAGACAACAATTAATTTTAATTATATAAATCAATAATAATTATTAATATTCTTAATAATGTAAATCACAATTTTTATTAATTTTAATTTTAATTATGTAAACTAAAAATTATTGATAAAATATTATTATTAATAATATAATGTGAAATTAATATTTTCTTAAAATAAACTATGTATTATTATTAATAATTAATATTAAATAAATATTTTACTATTATTTTTAAATAAGTCTAATAATAATGTTATATTTTTAAATAGAGATGGTATATTGCAATATTATTAATTCTCTATGAATATAATAATATTAGTTTTAAGTAATTTTAACTTAGAATCATTGTGAATTATTATTTTTAACTAAATATAATAATATTATATTTAAATAAATTTTGTATAATTATTTTTAATAAATATAATATTATTAAATAATATCATAATATTATTAAAATAAATATGATATTATTAAATAATATAATTTTAGTGACCAATGTCAGCTGACTAAGTAAAAATTCATGCAATTCCCATAAAAACTTAATGGTGTCGATGATCCAAGTAGAGCAAATGTTATCCAAAAATGAAAATAAACCCATCACCAAGCTGGCACATCTAACTCTTCCAAGAATTAGCCCCAAATGAAGAAATTACCATCAGAATCGGCCCCAGTTGAATAAAATAAAAAATAGAACCATCCCTCATTTAAAGCACACTTTCAACCCAAAATTTTTTTTTTCCTAACATCTAAATAATAATAAATCCTTACACTACGAGTAGGAATGTGTGACCCAGTCCTATTGGGCGGGTTTGATTCAAAAATTTTAATTTAAATTGGGGGACTTTATTTTTTATTTTTTATACTAATAAAATTACATGACTGTAGAGATTTGAACTAAACTCTTCCAAGTCACAAAATAGAACACTTCAACTAAATTATAAGCAGTTTGTTATATTTAAGCATGGACAAATTCTTTTTATTATCTTTTGTAGAAGGGACTTGAGATATACCACTGACCCTTTTATTTTTTTAATAATTAAAAGAATTTGAATGCTCGATAAAATTTTTTATTAATTAAGATAATCATATTGATTGTGGAAGGAAACGAATAATGAGATTGGAGTTCAAATTGTTTATTTATTTCTTCTTTGTTTGTTCAAGAAAATGAGTTAAAATCTTTTAAGAACTTGATGGATGTGAAGAAATAAACAATTTATGTTAAATGTTTTAGCTATGAGAAACCAGTACTTAAATTACAAAATTTCACATTGATAGCTCAGTCCTCCTTTTGATCGATTTAGTAGCTTTGCGTTTTTTACCATTAAAACTTAAAAAAAAAATTACCTTTGCTCCTGTTTTTCACGTTTTGATCAAGCACAATATTTTGTGTTGTTTTTGTTTTCATATGAATAGTTCAAGCACGTACGCTATATATTTAGATTCAACCTTTACTGTAATTTTCAATTAGTACTCTTTGCCTACGATTATGAAGCCATTTTACAAGACGAAACATGCAGTTATGCCGTGTAAAATACTTGTATTAGGTATACATTTATGAGACTGGTATAAGTGTTTAAAGTGTAACAAAAACTCAAACACAAAATGGTGATAATAATTTTACACATTGTGAATAATGTAGGCCATATGGTAGAAACTCAAATACAAATTGGATCATTTTGTGCGATATATGTCAAAATTGGTGGATAATAATTTTTTAAAAAGTTATTGGTATGTAATATGTTCTTTTGGAGGGTCTGCTTTGTGCCCCTATTTTGTCCACATATGAGTTGACCATTGATATCTGATAACTCTATGAAATGAGAGTTATTATGGCAATTCTAGACTTAAATTAAGATCACTTAGAGAGTAAATGATGTGTTTTTATTGCATTTTTGTTACATTTTACATAAACATTCATTTTAGTTTAGTCTTAATAAGTTTTGCTTGATTTAAAGTAATTCATGCTCAAATTGTGTGCATAATTGTAGGTTTCCAGAAGCTTATAATTCATGGAAGGAATGCTGATGCAATAGGCTGGCAAAAAGGAGGAAGAACATGGCTATAAAAGAATTGAAACAAATCTGGAACAGTGCAGTTGCTGTAGCAACCATTGTTGTAGCAATCCTGGAACAACGACAGAGAAAATTCCGTGCGGGATACTTACAGAATTGTGATTTGCAGTTTCCTAATCTGACTTATGCGCGCCCTAGGCTTCCGTTTACCCTAATTTTCAACTATAAAAGAAGCACACATCATAAGGAAAAGAGAGAGCCGTCACCCAAGGAGAAAAACACAAAGAAACAAAAGAAAAACAAGATTCAAGAGAGAAATTAAAGGCTACACAAGAGGAAAAATTGCAGAGATCAATTGAGAGCTCAATCCTTTTTATCATTCTCTTATTTTTGTGTTTTCTATTTATTCATGGGGATGTGTTTCATGGCTGAAACTTTATTCTTTATTTTTCTTTTACAAACCATGAACTAAATTTATTTGTGGTTAAGTGATAAATAATCTTGATGATTTATTGACTGAATATATGTGTTGCTGAATGTTTGCTGTAGCAGTTTGTTTTGATAGTATTTATTTTTATTCATTATTTCGGTTGATCACCCATTTAATGATACAAGTTATGAGAGAGCCGCAAAATGACCTATCTTAGTGGAACATATCAGAGCAATACTTGGTTTTAGATTGTGTTTCCTGGATTGAGTTTAACTTATTCCAAAAGGGTCATGCTTAATCTAAAATTAGTGATGAACTAGACATAGGGATTCACCTTGTAGGGTAAATAGAACCTAAGCGTGTAATGCTATATCTTATGTTGGCATAACAACTGATCACTGTTAGGTTGCATATAGATATAAGATATCCAACATGCGACGACTGAGGATACATAAGGATTCTGCCCAGTGCTGTAGGAAATATTGCAGCAACCGAGTCAACCATTAGAAAATAGTCAAGACCATTAGGAGAGTTTATTCACTCAGCTACTATATATTCTCATTAGTTTTATCCTTGAGCTTGACGTGATAGTTTACTTTGTTGCATTTTATTTATTGCGTTTTTATTTTAATTAGTACATTAGTTTCATTAATTGTTTATTTTAATTTAGAACAAAATCTGCACTGTTAAGATTGTTGTAGCAAATCTGATAACATCAATCCCTGTGGAGACGATCTTGAATACTCATCACTTTATTACTTGTTGTGTACACTTGCACATTGACACCAATAGCATTAGTATTTATACACCAACAATATCCCTGGGGGTTTATGAAAATGCAGAAAAGTCAAAATTTTCAAAATATTGACACCTAATTTCAAATTGTTTCAAATTTTTACGCTTTAGTTCATTGACCTAATTTGATTGCTAATGTCACTAACTTTTTTTTTATACATAAAATCCATTTAATATATAGTAAATAATTTGAATTTAGAATGAAAATATTTTAATGCACCAGGGACTTGGTTGAGTAGTTTTCAAGTAACTTTCTTTAGCTAATTATCTAAGTTCAAATATTAGGGAAAGTAGAAAGTTAAAAATATAATTTGCGCTTGTCAACTGTTCTATCTTAAAAAAAAAAAATAACAATAGTAATATAACGTATACGTATATTCAGATAATGAACTTATCCTTTTTGATAAAGTTTCTTAAATAGGTCCTTTTTGGTGATTATACACACACCACACTTTTGCAATTAATTTATCAAAAAAATTAATAAAGTGTAGTTATTCGGCTCCCGTGTTTCATCATATTGTTAGATTTATTGTTATTTTGCACCCTAAAAGCATGCTATAAATAATAATTTCTAATTTATTTGGCTCCTGTGTTTCATCTTATTGTTAGATTTTTTATTTTGTTACCTAAAAGCATGTTATAAATAACAATTTTTGAATTTCATAAAATTTATTTATTCATTATTTACTTGAGCATATATTATTAGCCTTTGTTTATAAAGTATGTGATTTATGTATTGGGCATATGATGTCAATACTAGAAAATATAAATCACATGTTCTTTATAATCATATTGATGACTACAATATATTCATATATTTGCGAATACAATAAAATTTGCACAATAAATTTAAATAACCCACCAAATCTTGATTAAGTCTTTTCTTTTAGTGACTTGACTTTTTGTCATTTCGTTTTATTATTCCTTTACTGATTGAAATTATTTGTTTTCTGTTAAAGTGTATTTGTGTAGCAATTATTTTCTCTCTCATCACTTGTACTATAAGTCATGAGTACCTTAATAAGACAAATCTTACTCAACCACCTTAATCGACTTTTACATTTGAAGCGTCACTTAAACGAATTACTCCAAGTTTGTAAGTCACATTCTCTTTGGGATCTACGAATACCAGTATGAGTGTCCCACTTTAAAGAGTTAGAAAGACAACTCAAAGAAATAGAAGGTGGTATCTATGAAATCCAATTAGAACTTGAAATAAACTCGATAAAGGGACGACAGTGAGTTAACAGCCCACTTTTTATATTGCGTATTTTTATTTTGTTCTTTGCTTTCATATATGTTTTGTTTTTGTTAAATTGAATCTTTTATTTGGTTTGTTATTATTTATTACCCCGATTAAATAGTGAATAACAGTACTGCGTGACGATTCAAGTTAGTTCCATTAGTTTCCCCACAATAATTGATATTCTCCAGCCAAGGTATAGATAGGAACACAATTCTTACAAAGCTTCAGAAGCGATTTCTCTCTCTCCCTCAAAATGCAATTCTCACAATTTAAAAAGTTCGATCCAAACGCTTGCAACTGCTTATGAGAAATAACACCCATGTTGACATATGTTTGTTAATTGAAGCCAAAGTACAATTAGTAGGGGGTTTACCTTCCTAATTTGTTGCCTACATGCCTAGTTGTGGGAAAGGTATTCACGAAAATAAAGAGTTAGGCGATTCAAAGTTTCTTGTCATAAGTGTGCCCGAATAACATGTAAAAAAAGTATGTGTAAATCTTTTAGAATGGTGTTTGATAATAAGACAATATTCAATTTATTAGGGTGGCTTGAATAAAGAGTCATCATATGATATCATTTTGACTCTTGAAACGCATCCCAATGGATACATATAGAGAGTAATTTCTTAGTTATAGCCATTGTTTTAGAAGAATATGCAATAATACATGCCTATGAATATGACTATAAATGACATTGTTTGCCAGTTTATAAAAAAGATAGATGGAAAGCCTATTTTTGACCCATAGATGGTATTCAAGTCGTTTCTGAACGTAAAACCAGAAGAAGAAGTGAGCCCCAATCATAACTACCAGTACATATCTTTTTATTTTACTTTTTTTTACATTTGTATTATTACTTTTAATAATGTGATTTTATATTTAATCATTATTTGTTTCTTTTTACTGTTTACTTTTGATTATTGAGCCATGAGCTTTACGCGACATTTGACAAATACACCACTTCATATACAGATGTATATCATTATCTATGTTATCAAAATCTTTAAATACGAGCCTCTTCTTTAAATAACTCGCAAATGATTTTTGAGAATTATTCCAATGGCAGCAACTTCAAGCAAACAACTCAAAAACATAATATAAAGAGTTCGTTATGGTTGCTATAGATCTTAGTCGTGTCATAGCCAAAAGAAAACTACACTTTGAGGAGAGGCATTATCCCAAAACCCTTAAAACATCTGGGATGCTTACCTACCCACCAACTGGAGAAGAGTTAACTATCTTAGGTATGCAAGAAAGAATAACCGAAATGATAACATATGCTGACGCTTTCATTTTCTTACCAGGAGATCTTGCAACTCTAAAAGCTAAGTGCTCGGCAACTAAAGAGGAGGGTTATCAAAGCTAGTCTTAAAAGTTGTTTTTACTATAGGAAGCCAAGTGCTAGGCATTATCTTAAAAGCCCTAAAACTTTTGGGATGCTTACTCGGCCCACCAATTGGTAAGGAGTTAGTTGTCCTAGGTATACAAGAAAGAATAACTGAAATGATAAAATATGTTGACGCTATCATTTTCTTGCCAGGAGATTTTGCAACTCTAGAGGCGCTAATTACACTTGCTTCTTGAGCTCATTTAAATATTCATCACAAGCTCATTGGTTTGTTAAATGTTTATAACTTCTATGATGTCTTGATAATTTTTATTAACCATGCAATTACGAATAGTTTCATTTTATTTATAGTGAAAAAACTCTTTATTTGTGCTATTACTGCTAATGAGTTATTTGAACTTTTAAAATCTTACAGACTACAACTAGATCCCAAGACTCTTGCATTGGATTTTTCGATTGATGATGGTAGTAGTGGTAGTAAAAAGAACAAATTAGATTTAACTCTCCATTTGTAAATATTTTCCATTGCAGTGTTCAAGTGATGTCTTCTTAACCCTACTTCTTTCCTTCAAGACATTGAAGACAATATCTCATTCTCGTTAGAGGAAATGAATATTTAACAATTGTGAAATAAATGATAGTTGTATTCATATATTCTTACTAACCTTTTCTATTTTATTTTATTTTATTTTTTTAGTCAAAGATGACTTAGTATAGAAAATCATATTTTCAAAAGATGGCTTAGTACAGAAATTCATCTTTTCAGTCCTAGTGATGTTTTTACTAATTTTTGTTATAAAGATTATCCTTGGACATGTTTAAAGATGGACAAATATGGACTTTAGTAACTCTAGACACGCATTTTCTTAGTCTTGGAGCCTTAATATTAATAAAGAAAATTAATTTTTCAAATTCTCCATTCCAATACTACTGACTAACCATTTTGGCCTACCTTGGCCATCTTGAGAGATTGAATGTACGGTTCTAAACACAAGCACACGACATATGGTGGTGGTAGTAAGTTGAGATTTTGTAATACCTAGTCTTTTTGTTTCATTCATAAGCAATAACTAGAGTTAGTAGTCATTTTACCCAAAAAAAGAAAAAAAAGAAAAAGATAAAGAAGAAAAGAAAAGAAAAGAGAGATATAGTCTCACTTAGTAACTGAGTCTCCTACCTAAGTAAGCAGAGGGTATTCGCATAAAATAGTGAGAGTTGATCAAGCTTGAACTCTTACTTAGTAATTGGGCCTCCTGCCGAAGTAAGTAGAGAGTGTTGGGTAAGACAGTGAGAGTTCAATCTATCCAATCCAGATCTTTCTTACTAATCGAGCCTCCTGCCTAAGCAAGCAGAGAGTGCTCATGTAAAACAGTTAGAGTGGGTAAGAAATACATTATAAATAAACTTGCTGCCTGAGGAAGAAACATTGTTAAAATGGTAAGAACGAAAGTATTATTTTATTTTCACCAAACCCCATAATCATTATGTCAAACATCACTTAGCACAAAAGAAGGTTTGCTACATTATTGATTAATGGTTGAGTGGCGAAGAGGAAGAATAGAATATTTGGAGAGTTCATCTATTTGGTAAATATATTTCAATTTGGTTTTATTTTACTAGATATTATCGCTTAATTTGCTATGAACTAATAATAAGTTGGCTGGAGGTGTGTGTTGAGCACAAGAGAATACATATTTATATAAAGTAAAATTGTCATTTTGCACTCCAAGTCTCATTAACGTTTCTACTTTTATATTTTTAAGTCCTTTAAACTTTGATTTTGTGTGTTTTGTTATAATTTGAGTATTTTTATGTATTTTATGGGTATTTTAATTATTTCACAATTAACCAGAAGTTGGACAACAAAAAGGATGTCATTTTTTAGATCAGAACAGTGAAAACCTTAGGATGAGTATAAAATGCAAAATTATAATTTTGAGATTTTGGTGGGGCCTAGCTAACCTAGCATTGACAGCTGATATGACATTAACCAGCATTGAGTGATAATGTGACAACATCCCATTTGACTACAAAAAAATTGATGTGACATTGATTGATAACATAACATTAACTGATGACATGATAGTATCCCATTTGCACACCATATATAACGATTTGATGAGCTGTGCAACACAATCTTAGCTTGATTCTTTTTATTTTTTTTTCTTTTTCTAAAATATTGAACTTTAGGAATTTATTTGTTTAAAAGAGCCTCTAACAGACATTAACATTATAGACAATCAATTTTTTTTTAAAAAAAAATAAAATGATGGATGATAGACTTACATCTAATTATGTTGATGGAATTCTTTAAAAAGAAAAAGATAGTTATGACATAACACAAAGGAATTTAGAAGTAGATGGTGAGAAAAAGAAAGGGTTCTCATGAGTTGAGAGGGTAATTTAGAAACTAATGGGACATAAAAAAAAGTAGGATCTTGTGAGATAATATGTGAAGGTTGAATATCAATTTTCTATTTAATAGTGTTGATGTACACAAAAAAAAAAAAATGCAAAAAAGCCTATTTTTTTAGGTCCAAAAACAAAGTCAAATTAAATAGCGTTCTAATAAAAAACCCAATTAGACAATAGTATTCTGAAAGGACGTATGGCTTAATGCATGTACTTAAGACTTGTTGTCAAACACACACAATTTAATATACAAAAAGTTGTCATGTGAATTGTCACTTAATATTGTACACGTGTAGAATCACGGCGTGCAAATATGAAAACTAGCTAAAATGCTTTTCTATATTACGAGGACATGCAAAATGTACTTATGGGATCTGATGCAATAGTCATACATGTGAAAATTAAGGTATTATACTTTATGTTATTGAGATCATTCAAAAGTATATCTCGTGTCATATACTTTATAGATAAATTAGACTTAGATATTCTAATTTCATCATCTCATAAGAACCAACTAATAATAAAAGAAAATCATAAATTGGTTGCTTTTGCTATTACGTCACCACCATCAAGTGTCTGTTATCTAAGTATGCATCGACTGTTAAATGAACATTCTTCGCTTTTAAAATATTGGGAAATTATTATTCATATACCCTATATTTACTTTGTTATCAAAAATACTACAACACTTTGAGGGTATATCAATCGTCCACCCTTAGTTGATAAAATATATCAGCCGACCACCAAACCGTTAGTTGCCGTTTGAAAGTTAACGGAGTTACAGTGAATTGATGATTTTACCCTTGAAAATTATCACTTGTATACCCTTAAATTCTCTTTTTATCACTTGTATACCCTTAAATTATCACTTGTATCATATGAAAAGACCAAATTACCCTTCTAACGTCATCATCCTTAAACGGCAACTAACGGTTTGGTGGTCAGCTGATACATTTTGTCAACTTAAGGTGGACGATTGATACACCCTCAAAGTGTTGTAGTATTTTTAATAATGGAATAAACTAAGGGTATACAAATGATAATTTTCCTAAAATATTTGAAGAGTATATTATCATGAATATTACATTCTGTAGTGTTGTATATTGTTATATAAATTTTTAAAATTATAATATTTATTTGAATGTGGCTGATTTTTTGGCTTATGTTTGTGCTTCAAACAACTTATAATAAACCATGATGTCTCTAAGAGCACTATCCTGTGATTAATGGCTTAAAAATTGAAATGAATATCGCAGCCGTTGATTAATCACTTCATGTGGGGGATCTAGTTAAGAAAAAGGGTCATGTGAACAAAGACATATCTGTGGATTATGATTAACTCGATTATGCCAATTCCTTTCTCTCGTTCTCCTTGCAATTAATTATAACGCCACGGTCCCACCATAATGCTTGGATTGAAACCTAAAAGTTTAACTAGCTTTCAAACGCTTAGCATCCCATTTAGAATTGTTATAGTATTAATTACTATAATTGTAAGGTCAGCAATGCTAGGAATACACAAATCAACATGACCTATGATGCGGTTTTATTATAAGTGTTTGTAAGTTCAACAATTACTTTTCTCATCCGTGTCATATAATAGTTTATATGGTTTATATGAAGGACAAGTTTTCTAACCTTTTATAAACGCAAGAAAAGTGTCAAAAAGTCAAAAACTCGTTCTAGCCAGTCACTGACTGAGTTGACTGTTGACTTTACAATGAATTAAAACTGACTAATGAAAGGGAAAACTTGCACTTGCATGGCCACGGACGGCTTTCAGAGCACGTGAAGACACATGCAACCCCATCCTCTGAGCCCGTTCACATTTCACTATTTCGGTCAGCGGTAAGGTAAACTGGTGACTCATGACACTTGATCTGTTTTTTTTTTTTTTTTTCGTCTCTTTTTATATACTTAATTGTAAAAGAAGGAAAAGATTTATGTGGGATAGATTAATGGTGTTTAGTCATATAGCAGGGTAGTGAATATATAGTAGGACCTGTTAATATTTTTTACCATTAAATTTAGTAAATCTCATAACAAAATCTATTGATAATTTTATTTTAAATCCCACAATTATGTCATATGATAAACTACTATTGGATTGAGGATTTGAATTCTAATCTAAATTTTTTGTCAATCTTTTAAAAAAACATAATTAGTAGTTATTGAATAAAATTATTAAATTAATTAAATTTTAATTATATATATGTGTATGTGTATGACAGAAAATTATGAAGCGTTAAAATGAAAGTAAGCACAACACCCAATTTATTCAACCTAAATTGAAATGGTAGAGCCCACGCGAGTCTGTCCGGAAAAAAGATGTGGTGGTGCTGCCTCTGCCAAACGACTTGACACGGATCCTATTTAGGACAAGATTAATTACTCGTGGGCTCACGTGACTGCACTCTCTTGCATTGGCCCCCCACCCACGTGATCCGATATTGTACACGTGGCATCAGTCACTAATTCTTGCCACGGTTGCATGGTCGGCAAGTAATTTCAAACATGTCAAAATTAAGGGTATGTTTGTTTGATTGAGGCTGGCGAGGGGAGGAGATGAAGGAGGATTCTTGTTAATTTGCAATGCAATTAGGGTTTTATTACAACTCTAGTCTATCAATCGAACGATGAGGATCCCTAGCTACCGTTCCTAACCTTTAATACAATAGTTTACAAAATATTTATGGACTATTTAGTACTAAAACATATATCATAGAGTTAAATTTAAAATTTTAAAGAAAAACATAATAAAAAAAGGAAATTATAATTGATAATTTACCTTTCCCTTAATGGTTCATGGATCTAGCTCATAAATATATAAGTAACTATATCTTATATATTTAACTAAAAAATTATTCTCAATCAATGTAATATAAGTTCCTAATCAGTATTATTCTTAACTGATTTAAAGTAACCTAGTTAACACATTCTACATTGGTAATTAGTGAAAGATATTAACAAGTGTCAATATTGGGCTCCAATATCGTTCAAAATATTTGAGAATAATAATTTTAACTTCAACGTTTTCAGTGAAATAACAAAAATTTTTGTGGAGCAAAGTTTAGATTGGCAATTTCCGGTCCCAATGAAGGTTTCGATGTGATATATACGTAAAAGGTGGACCACAAGTTGGCGGCAGCTATGGAGACTCTCGACGGCTGTTGGATCGGATGGTTTAATTCAAAAGAAATTCTTAAAAATTGTCAATATTTTTTTTTGTTTTGGAACTTGTTAAATGTTTTGGTCAATGTGTTAACATTTTGATTTTGATTTGAATTTCTTAATAAATATTGAACATGTTTTTTTTTCTTTAAAAAAAATCAAACTTGAACACTTCATTTGACTTTTTATTTATATTATTTCAAAATATCTAGATTACAAATAATTTTATAAATGAGTATCTGTACAAGTATGAAATGAAATTGTTATGTATTATATGTATACTGTTTAAATATTATGTTTTAGAATAAATAAAGTTAAATTCAGCTTAAGGCAAAACATGATGAATTCCTCCCTTATTGATACAAATTATCTTTCCACCTACATAAGTAAAGCATTATTATTAGTATTGAATAATCAATCAGAACCCTTTACAGGAAAATAACTTTTTTACATCTAGTTAAGTCGAATTAAGCTTAAGGCAAACATTATGAACTCTTCCCTTGCCATCCATTAATGAACAATATATTTATTAAATTGGTGAATTTTGGATTGTTCTCTAATAAATGAATTATTTTTAAATCACATTCTTACTTTTAAAAACTTGTAAGTTATCTTAATTTTTTTTAAACGATAAAAAAACAAGCACAATTTTTTTTTTGTCTTCTTAATAAAAATAGAAATAAATTAAAGTTGCAAAAATAAAGAATAATTTGAAGATAATCAAATAAAAAAAAAATAATTTAAAATTAACCCTTATTAAATTAAATGATGAAATGCTAGATGTTATAATCAGCCTTAATTTATTTACTTGTAACTTGGTCGTTTATTTATATAATTAAAAAAAAATAATTGAACCTAAAAATGTAGGGAAATTTACAAAATTAGCCATAAAACTTTTACATTTTTCAACTTTAACCCCCCAAAGTTTTTTCTATCATAACTAGCCAAACACCTTATGTTTGGACTACATTACCCTCATCACTTTCATCAAATTTACAAAGCCATGCCACTTTTTCAATTCCAGTACAAGTAAATACGGATCTTCCTCAACAACTTAACAA
The DNA here is from genome assembly GCA_039657385.1 of Citrus x changshan-huyou. Lineage (NCBI taxonomy): Eukaryota > Viridiplantae > Streptophyta > Magnoliopsida > Sapindales > Rutaceae > Citrus > Citrus x changshan-huyou. The sequence goes on along the minus strand of CM077555.1, from coordinate 5,549,831 downwards.
ACCTTCATCACTCTCAACAAAATTCATCATTCTCGATAAATCAATTGCATAATTGAATATATAATCATCAATGGGAGAGCTTCTTAAAATTAGTTTATGCTCTTACACAATGTAAACCTTTAATCTATTGATTTTATCAACTAAGTTCGAAATTAAAGTGGGTTTTGTTGCAAATATTATTATTTTTCATTCATAAAACAATGTGATTTGTTAAAGTACTTAGTTGGAGTTGAGAAATGAAGAAAAATCATTAAAAAAAGAAAAATCGGGTAAAAAATGAAGTTCAGAACAAGTGAGACATGCAAGTGGGACAGGTGTCTGTCTCATATAAACGCACTGCATTTATGTGCGACAAGCACCTGTTCCACTGCTTGTCACACATAAACCCACGGATTTTATGGAGTACATGATTTTGGATTTGATTTGTCTCGTCGTAAGCTTCGAAACGGTATATTATACGCCTAAAACAAACATATATAGCTCAAGTTATGGCTTTCGAAACATATATGAAATTTAGTGAGACAGACAAGTGGGACAGGTGCCTGTCGCACATAAACACACTGCATTTATGTGCGATAGGCACCTGTCCCACTTCTTGTCGCACATAAACTCACGGCGTTTATGGAATACATGATTTTGGATTTGATTTGTCTCGTTGTAAGCTTCAAAACGGTATATTATACGCCTAAAACGGACATGTATAGCTCAAGTTATGGCTTTCGAAACATATATGAAATTTAGTGAGACAGGCTCCGTTTTAGGCGTATAATATACCGTTTTGAAGCTTATGACGAGACAAATCAAATCCAAAATCACGTATTCCATAAACGCCGTGAGTTTATGTGCGACAAGCAGTGGGACAGGTGCCTGTCGCACATAAATGCAGTGCGTTTATGTGAGACATGCACCTGTCCCACTTGCATGTCTCACTTGTTCTGAACTTCATTTTTTGCCCGATTTTTCTGTGTTTTCAATTATTTTTCTTCATTTCTCAACTCAAACTAAGTACTTTAACAAATCACATTATTTTATGAATGAAAAATAACAATATTTGCAACAAAACCCACTTTAATTTCGAACTTAGTTGATAAAATCAATAGATTAAAGGTTTACATTGTGTAAGAGCATAAACTAATTTTAAGAAGCTCTCCCATTGATGATTATATATTCAATTATGCAATTGATTTATCGAGAATGATGAAGTTTGTTGAGAGTGATGAAGATTTGTTAAGTTGTTGAGGAAGATCCGTATTTACTTGTACTGGGATTGAAAAAGTGGCATGACTTTGTAAATTTGATGAAAGTGATGAGGGTAATGTAGTCCAAACATAGAGTGTTTGGCTAATTATGATAGAAAAAACTTTGAAGGGCTAAAGTTGAAAAATGCAAAAGTTTTATGATAATTTTTATAAATTTCCCAAAAATGTACCTGACCCAAATACATTTGTTAGTTAAAAATTAAAATAGTAAATTTAGTAGAACTAAACAGAGTCAACTGACCAATGCGTCCATTTTTTAATTAAAATTATTAGAAAAATATAAATTTTCTTACAGACTCTGAAAACTCCAACTCTTTCCCCAAGTTAGCCGACTATTATGAACAGTTGTTGTCTCCTCCCATGTGCCACTTCTTACTTATTAATTAATTTATTTTATTAACTGTCTTCAGTTTGATATTGATTACATTTTTAATAATTATACTGCTGTGTATTATCTTGTGCTTTGGAATATGATGCAAATTATGCAATTAGCCACTAATCAACTTGATTACGACCTTACGATTGGCTATTAGTTAGTCAACAAACTTGAAGACCAAGCTAGGAATTGGTTTGTTTTGAGGCTGTGTTTACTTTCTAGAATGAGAGTGAGGTCCCATTCTAGTGTTTACTTCAACAAATTAAAAAATGATTGGAAATCTCACTCCGTGGGTTCCACTTATTTTTGGAGGGGGAGTGGGAATCCACCCCCACTCCCACCTCTTCCTTTTCTACATTTTTTTAAAATTTAATTTAATATTTAATATTTAATAAAATAAAATAAATAATATTATTATATTTAACTAAATAATAATTTACATTGATTATAAGTTAAAATTACTTAAAAATAATAATATTATATTAATAGAGAATTAATAATATTACTATATACCATCTTTATTTGAAAATATAATATTATTATATTTATTTAAAAATAATAGTATTATATTTATTTAATATTAATAATTACTACTAATAAATAGTTTATTCTAAGAAAATATTAATTTCATACTATGTTAATAGCAAAAATATTTCATTTATATTGCCCTTATCAACAATTTTTAATTTATATAATTAAAAATAAAATTAATAAAAAATTGTGATGTTCATAATTGAGAATATTAATAATTATTATAAATTTACAAATATAATAAAATAAATGTTTATTCACTAAATATATTTTTTATTAACTTTGTAATTAAAAAACTATAATTCTTTAAATAAGGATAAAATTGTAATTTGAAACTATTTACTCCCAATCAAAGACAAAGTAAACACATAAATTAGATTCTGATCTTCATTCCATGCTTGCATTCTAGTGCAAGTAAAGAGAATTTTATTTTTTTAATTTTTCTTGACCATCTAATAATACTTAAATTACAAATTATAATACTATATGTACTCGACAGTTTGGATATTGTTAAACCATCAAATTTTACTGAATTATTTTCATTTTCTAATAATCTTATAGTGTATAAATTGTGAGGTATAGTATTCTTAAGATATCATAATCCAGGGTCCGCCTATGTTGCAACAGTTGCAACATACAACAACTTTTATCATTTTGTGTTTGATTACACTACACTACCTTATATTTTCTGCAAAATTCAATAGCCACTAAAAGTAACAAACTTTTACATATAAGTCTATTTTTGGAATAAAATGACATTTGAAAAGAATTTTAATTTATTATTAATATCATTATTATTATATAAGATTATTTCTATTAAATTTTATTATTTTTATTTATTTTAATTATTATTATTTATGATTATTACTGTCATTATTATTATTAAAACTTATTTCTTTTATTATTTTAATTGTTATTATACTGTAATTAATTCATTAATATTAATATTTATCTTGTTATGATTAAAATTATTGTTATTAAAATATATTAACTTTATTATTTTAATTATTATTAATTATTGTTGTTATTATTATTATTAAAACTTATTAATAATTTTTATTATTTTTATTATTATCATTATTAATATTATTATTTCAGTTAATTTTGTTGTTATTATTGTTATTGTTAATTTTTTTTAATTTTTTGTTTTAATTAACATTATTGTCATAATTATTATTTTTAGTTTTATTATTATTATTGTTTAATTATAATATATACAAATAATATTAGGGACACAATTAACAAAGGGCATTTTAATAACTTATAATAGTCTATTCCAATTATAAAATAAAGTAAACACATCAATGGGAATGTTGTTCATTCCGATTCCGATTCTTATAGCTCAAGTAAATAACTTATTCTAATTCAAATTCCTTATTACAATTCTAGCTCATTTCAATTCTTATTTAATAAACGCACCATTAGAATGTGTTTAGAACATAATATTGTATATTGTTATAATATTGTTCACATTAATTTATTACTTACCTATGTTTGGAAGTTTTAAAAGTTAGATTGTAGTCAATTATATAATTCACTACAGTGTGCTAACTTTTGTCTTAATTGAAACATTAAATATATTTAAATTATATTTTTATTTTTATTATAATAATTATAATATTAAAAATAAATTATATTATAATATTATTTTATTACATCATATTATATTTATTTATTAATAATTAATATAAAAATAATAATTAATAAATTTAAATAATGAGAGTAGATCTAGAAATGATAGTAATAATTAATAAATTACGAAATATTTATGAATTTGTGGAATAAATAAACGAGTATTAAATCATGCATTGTAATTGCCTGATATCAATAATAAAAATTCTCTTAAATTTCATACTTATTCCTTATTCATATCATTTAACTACTAAGCTAATAAATAAAATAATAATAATTATATTTTTTCCTGACATTTCAAAAAATAAGAGGGATTGCAATGAAAAAAACCAAAATAAATACACCCTGCCGTTGGATTTGCTTTTACCATTCTTGCCTTGGATCCAATGGTTAAATTACAAAATGACAAAAGTAGTGGTATGTTGCAACTGTTGCAACATAGGCGGCTCCCATAATCCAACCCTTTAATTAAAATAATAGAATGACTTCATATTTTCTCTTGAAAAAAAAAAAAATCTTCGCCGGTGTCATCGCAAAAAGTTATATTCACCATGAAGCAAACTCGATTCTTCGTGTTGAGCAAGGCAAAGTTTCTTTTCTCGATGAGCGCATGCGGTCACCTTTATAAATTTTTCCCCACGTTAAGAGGCGACTCCCTGATTGGGATGCGAACAAAAAGTTGGAAATTTTGCGAAAAAAGTTCAGAGGAACTTTCTTTGGCAGAGGCCACAACCTTTGACTGAGGCAACTGGGAAATGAACACTTTTAAAAAAAGAAATAAAAAATAAAAAGAGAAATAAAGAGTGCCTCACAGCCTCGTGTTTCCTTACCAAAATAATGGTCTTGTCTTTGTAAAAGTTGTCAACACGCAAGTATGGATACTGTCGGTTTTGTTTCATTTATTGTGTTTTTTACTGTGAGGATTGGATGGATTGCACAGAATTTGACTTCTCATGTCATTGGACCCACTGCATGAAGAAAATGAGAAAAATTATCCCAACATGTTAATGCCCTTTCTTGTAGATATTGTTTTTCTTTAAAAGATTTCAAATTTGAGCAGTGGGGACAGTAGGCTATATAGCTCAATATTATTTATTCATATTCCATAATTTTATGATGTGATGTGAAAGCAGCATACAGATTCAGCTACTGATGTGAATGTAATCTACAGTTTCAATTGATGGAAGGGTTTTTTTTTTTTGTTGATAAAATTAATGGAAAGTCAGTGAGCAATCAAATTGATATTAATGGTGGGTTGCATGTGCTATGGAAACTTTTTGGACCTTTAGATTTATGGTTAATGATTATGATGATTATTGAGAATGGACATATGATCCCCGCGATCATTGCTCATTTTATGATTTAGTTGAAGCGTGTGCATTCTTGGACTTAAATTCGAGTATTAGGTGTGTGTAATGTGAATAAAAAAATCAAAAATAAGAAATTTCTTTGATCGATTGCTATGAGATAAGTTTACCAAATTATGGTAATTAATTACTTAAAAACCATCATTATTTCAAGAATTACATAAGATTCACGTGCATTAGTTTAAACACATTATAAACCGCAAAAAAATCATTGATTTTGCATCTTCTCAATCAATATTATGCCTTAATTAATTAAGCTTAATCAACATTGGTCCCCTACCAAATTGATTCTTCAATATATGGAGGCCCTCATCATATATGGTGGATCGCCACCCCCATTCTATACGCTCTCTTTCCTAAATATTTTATTAAACCCCATACGCTTCTGTTCATTAAAAAAAGACTTGCAATAATCGAGACATTTCAACAATTCCTAGCCGAACTTCCAGTGGGAACCTGAACCTAAACTCACCAACTATGTACTCTCTCCTCAGACCCTTAAATTTTCTCTAAATAAAATATTTGCTCAATCACATTTCATCTCATTTTTCTATCTTCCCCCTTCGTTGAAACCACACTGCAATTTTCTCTCTTCTCCATGTTCTTGCAACTTCATAAATAAAACTTTACATTTATGATTCATGTCCCTCTATTTCAAGTCTTTCTTATTAGTAATTGTTTGAGCCATAACTTTGTGGATTTTTATTTATATATTCGAGATCTAAGCAAAATCCCATTTTAATGGATCTTGTTGGCAAACACATGATCCATGCCTCACAAGCTTTGCCTCCAATCAGAAGTCCAAGTAACTCAATCTTTGGCTCACGTTCATCGCACAATTCAGATACAAGTTTCCCCGTTATAGCGATTGCCATTGTAGGAATTTTAGCCACAGGTTTCTTGCTAGTGAGCTACTATATCTTCGTCATCAAATGCTGCCTCAACTGGCACCGGATTGATATCTTGAGGCGATTTTCTTTATCAAGAAATAGAAGAAATGTAGAACATCTAATCGCTCACTCCCCAGCACTGGAAGCCAGGGGGCTCGACGAGGCTGTGATAAGGGCAATCCCGATATTTCAATTCAAGAAAAAGGCCAGCAGAGACTTCGGAGAAAGGAGCTTTTGTGAATGTGCGGTTTGCTTGAACGAGTTTCAAGAAAATGAGAAGCTGAGGATAATACCAAATTGTGGCCATGTGTTTCACATTGATTGCATTGACGTTTGGCTTCAAAGCAATGCTAACTGCCCGCTTTGCAGGACAAGCATTTCATCGACAACAACAACCCCGACGACTTTTCTTCCGTTTGATCGAATCATTGCGCCGAGTTCTACACCGCAGGATCCAAGTCCATACACTGAAAATGTCATCAACAGCGATGAAGATTTTGTTGTGATTGAGTTGGGTAACCATCACTCTACCGATCAGACACTGCTTGCAACGCAAGAAAGATTGAATTCCGGGGAGCTATCAGGGCGTTCGATTAGTCCTTCGCCGCGAAAGTTGGATCAAAGATTTGTGCACAAAAGGGCCAGGAAGTTGCACAAGGTCACGAGCATGGGAGATGAGTGTATTGACATTAGAGGCAAGGATGAACAATTTGCAATTGAGCCCATTAGAAGATCGTTTTCAATGGACTCATCTGCGGATCCCAAGCTGTATTTGGCGATTCAAGAAGCTGTTCAACAGAAAAGGCAAGTCACTGAGGCTAGCCCTATTGAAGGCTGCAGTAGCAGAAGTAAGAGATTTTTCTTTAACTTTGGTCATGGCAGCAGGGGATCCAGAAGTGCAGTTTTACCAGTGTATTCGGAGCCATGAAAGAAAGAATTAATCTTAAGTTACTGGTGTTAATTATTTCTTGTTTCCTCTTATTTTTTTTTTTTTTTTGACATAGAGATTTTAGTTGTATGAAGAGACTGTAGAATTTGGTGACATAGTTACTATATTCATGTGAAGTTAAAAGAATTATTTTTTCCCCAATTCTTTGTTTCACAATCACATAAGTTAAGAGGTTGGTCCATTGTGCTCTTTAATGAATTACAGCCATGATTATGAACATCATTGTTGATACAACCAATTAGCTTTTCTCATTCTTTATGTATTAAAAGAATAAATAAAAGAAAAGATTGGATTCCTTTCTTTGATTGAATCTTATTATTGTCTCATTGCTACTCTACAGAGACAGGAAAAAGCACAAGAACCAAAGATCTACAAATGGGATTAATTGTGAAAATCGAAGAGAGGTTCGCTGCTCTGTTCTGTTTCCTTTGATTTTTGAGAGAAAGGATCCTCTTCAATTGTTATATTCATATAACTGCCACCAAATTTGTTGTATCAGTAATGCTACTGTTTGGTAAGGAATGTTTGGTAATGGTTGGTGATGGAATTGTTCTGTTGAACTACAGCATTTTTCCAGGCTGTAGAAACAATGATTATCTGAAAAAAATAATTTGTTTCAAATGATGATTAAGCCATTTTGCCCACTAAGAAATAATCAACCAAACAGAGAATATAGTGTACAAGCACAATTGTGAAATTATATATCAGTAATTCGCTAGTATTATATAACAATGACTTGCTATCAACTGCTTTCATTCTTTTGTCCTTTGCCTTTCAATTTTCTGCAGATTAACAGTTGCCAAAGTCAACCCTTGTGCTCATTTTTCAATTTTTGCCAAGACTTTGAACATGCTTTAGGAGAAATTTTGGATCCATTGACGATTTGGCCAATCAATTCAAAACCCCTGACAAGGGTTATCCAATCTCTACATCCAACGTCTATGAATGATTACTGAGAGAGTGGAAGAGTGATGTGATGCTGAGTTTTAAAAATCATTCATGTTCATAAAGTAATACAGTTCTTTTTGTGAGCCGCTCTATAGGATTTCTTTTAACCTTTTAAGTCAAACTTTGGTTTTTTAAAAAATTATTTACTTTGATTTTTTTTTAGTGAAATAATAATATAACTTAATTTCTTCTTTATGAACGAAATTCGAATCTTATACTTCTAATCTCTGTTAAAGAGATTTTACTATGTATACTAATTGATGTTCACAAAAATTGAATTACACTTCACATAATTTAATTAAACTTAACATAATCTAAAAATTTATATGATCACTATTGAAAGTATAAGAACTTATTAATCTCCTACTGACTTGGATTAAAAGTCTAGTGTCATTAAACCGCAACTTCTTGAATTTGAAAACTTAGTAAATTTGTACGTAGGACTCAAATTTTATTTTAAACTTGCTAACCGATGTACCATAATGGTAAATCTATTCAGAAAGCGGGGATATCCAAAGAAATCGTATACAAAATAAAAAATATTAGGAAAGTTTTCTGAATTTTGATTAATCAATAGTTTCCATTAATGGCTCTATTATCATACAAGAATTATTGATTAAATGTGTCTGATAATATGAAAGATTGAATGAAAGTTGCAAAGAAAATATAACAAACCATAATTGGTTAGTGTTTTAGCTGCAAAAGGTTATTGTTACCAACAAAATCTTGAAAAAACAGAACTTTAATTTAATCTAATATCTTATAAATGTAGAAGATATTTGGCTAATCATATAAAAAATAAATGGGTAAAAGAACATAAGCTTATAAGCTATATAATAAAAAAATTTGCCTTACATAATCTATGTTGTCACATCCTAGCCCATGAGAAGCGCCTGCTTTGTATGTATATATATACACACACTAATCATTTTATATATTAAATCTGTTGTTGCATAAAGAATGAACTCTCAACGAACAATGCACAAATCATGCATGCACCAAATCATGTAATATCGCTTATGATTCAATTATATAAGCATTATTCCATAATAAAATTTCATTTTGATTACATATATAATAGATTGTGCATGTATGTATTCGATCGCCAACAACTCAAATTGCATGTAAGAGCTAGTAATTTTTTCAAATAAATGTGATAATAATTTTAGAAAAATTTCCTCAACAATAAAATTTCAACTACAGTTGGAGAACAATTTACCCAAAAAATTTTCTCAAGCTGGTCCCCCTTGTTCTCGGTGACTTACAGCTCCGCAATGATTATCGAAAAAAACATCATTGCCGAAACTACCACTTTGCCTTTTGTTTTTCTCTATTTTAATTAAAAAGAAGATTAAATATCCCTCTTTGATTGAATCTTGTTATTGTTTCAATATCGTTGCTCTAGAGAGACAAAACAAGACCAAAAGAATCAAAGAGCTACAAATAAAAGTCACTAAAATTAATTGAAAATGGGAGAGGTTCCCTACCCTGTTTCCATAGATTTTGGACCTCTTTCAGTTGTCATAATAATATACGAGCTACCAAATTCTTGCACCAATAATGACGCTGTAGGGAAGATACGTAAATCTTTGTGGATACGTGGCTGGTGATGGAATTGTTCTTTTAAACTACAAAATTTTCCAGGCTGTTAAAAGACTGTTGGATCAACGAATTTTCTTTTGTCAACCAGAATTGTCTCAAAGCACCGAAGATGAAGCTCTCGCGCCCACAACTAAATTATCAACCAATTAATCAAACAGAGAATTTACTGTGGAAGCGCAAGGACAGTCAATCAATTGATTTTCTTCCTTTATCTGCCTTTCAATTTTGTCCTTTTGTCCTAATCTGTAGCTGCCAGAGTCAATCTTGGTGGTCATTTTTCAAATTCTGCGTGGTCCTACAGCAAAACTGAAGATGCTTTTTACAATGAAGTGGTAATGCGACTCTGATTACATTTATGGGATGATGCTTTTTATCAGTAATTTCATTTCACAACAATTATGCCTTATAATTTACTAAACCTTGATTCTAAGTTTATCAGAAACATATATGATACTCCAATCACCGCACGTGGCACTAGATTTCCTGCCCAAAGTTCACCTGTTGATTCTCGACGCATGACAAAATTCTGCAACTGCCTGTAAATAATAATAAAAGGGTCTAACTATGATACAGTTTATGCATGTAACAACTTATGATATTACTTTTTGCTTATTTTAGCTTACTTTTACTATATTATCTCAAAACATTCTTACTATTAAACTATTGATTTTAAATGTAGAAAATATTTTTATTTTCAAAAATATCTCAAAACATTCTTACTATTAAACTATTGACATCCTTGGTGTTCCTTTTTGCTCATTTTAGCTTACTTTTACCATATTATCCTCTTACAATAATTTTTTTGGACAATAATAAAAAATTTAAATTACCAATTTGACCCTAAAAATAAAATAAAAAGAAAAAAAATATATTAATTTTTGTATAAGCTCATGCATACACAAAAAAATAATATTTAAAAAAATTAAATTACCAATTTTTAGATATTAATAAAAAAATTTATATATTACTACTCAGCAGAGTGTTCTAAAAATTAATATGTATTATTTTTATTTTTATTTTTTAGGTTAAATTGGTAATTTAATTTTTGCTATTAATGTTTTAAAAAAAAGAAAACATTATTGCAAAAGGATAATACTGTAAAAGCAAATCAAAATGAACAAAAAGTAACGGCAGGGGTGTCAATAGTTTAAAGACAAGGATGTTTTGAGATATTTTTTAAAACACAAGAACTAATTGATAACTAACCTTAAAATATGAGGTATTTTTTTTAAAACACATTAACTAAACGACAACTAACTTTAAAACACATCAACTAAACGACAACTAACCTTAAAATATAGGGCTTAAACGAGTTTTTATTTTATTAGATATTGATTCAAATAATAGTCTGAATATCATATTACTTTTTACACTAATTGAATCAACTTTAAAAGTCAACATTTACTTTACACACTCGTATAAATGCTAAAATAACCCTTTATTTTTTTTAAGGCTGTAGAATGTATTCATCACAAAGATAGAGTAAATTTAATTTGTAGTATTCAAAATTTGATGATTACAATTTTTGAGTTGGTGGTCTTATGCTTCATATTTGCATTAATGTTATGTTTAATGGTAGAATTATCAAGCTCAATGACAGTGATTTCATGTAAAGCTTTATTTCCTAATTACAATTTTAAGTTAATGGTCCTAGATTTCATATTAACATTAGTTTCATGTATCTTTTAGGTTCAATATTAATGATTTCATGTAATACTCAATGATTTTTGGTTTAATGATTACAATTGTAAGTTGATGGTCATATATTTCATGCTTAATAGTAGATTTTTTGGGTTCAATGTAATACTCGAAGTAAGAATATAATTTTCTTTATTCACCAATATCAGGGGCGGAGGCCATATAAGGCTAGAGGGTGCCATGGCCCCTGTAGAATTTTAAAAATTTTTAGAATTTCTAAATAAAATATGAAAAATTAATGTGAAATGTCCACACTGGCCCTGTACAATTAATGTATAAGGTTGATATATTAGATAATATTGTAATTTTATAAGCCCAAAAGTAAAATAATTAAAACAATTTAGTCAAGCCCAAAAGCCCACTTAAGTCACTAACAATGGCATCAAAATAATTAAAACAAAAAAGAAAAAAGAAATCAGCCACAAAACCCAGAACATCAGCCAACGAATCGTGAATAACATATCCCAAAAATCGCCTGCAACTCAACCAAAATCCCTAAATTTCCCACAATTTCACTACAGCAAACATGAGAAAGCCATAAAAAATTAATCAATACTTCAAAAGAAAAAATGCAGAGAATTTAGAAGCCAATACCAATTCTCCAAATACTGAAAATTCACAAGTCTCACTTACCAATTCACCAAATTTTGGAAATCCACCTTTAAAATCTCCAAGAATTGAGACAAATCCAGTTAATACTCAACTTTTGGAGCGTGATCCAGGATTGCGTCCACAAATATGGGTTTATGATGTTAATCAATGGGATGAAATTCGCAGAGCATACATAATGGTTGGTCCATACCAACCAAGACTTTCAGAGTATCCCAAATCTGGACCAGAAAAGCACCCTCGTCGTTTTCAATCTTCATGGTTCGATTCTTTTCCTTCTTGGTTGGAATATTCACCTATAAAAGATGCTGCTTTTTGTCTACCATGTTATCTCTTCAATACACCATCTGCACATCCAAAATGTAATGCTTATACTGTTAATGGATTTAATGGTTGGAGAAAGGTTAAAGATGGGAAAAATTGTGCCTTCCTTAATCATGTGGGAAAGGATCCGAATTCAACTCATAAAAAGGCTGAAAAATCATGTGAGGATTTGATGAGGCAATCTCAGCATCTGCCACAGGTATTTAATCGTTATTCCTCTCAAGAAATTGAAAATAATAGACTGCGGTTAAAAACTACGGTTGAAGCAATTAGATACTTAGCTTTTCAAGGTTGTTCTTTTAGAGGCCATGATGAGAGCAAAAAATCATTAAATCGTGGAAATTTTCTTCAATTACTTAAAGCATTTGCCTCTAATAATGAAAAGATTGCAGAAGTTATACTTGATAAAGCTCCAAAATATGCCTCCTATACATCACCAAATATTCAAAAAGAAATTTTACATGTCTTTTCAATGAAAGTGAAAAAGGCAATTCGTGAAGAAATAGGAGATGCAAAGTTTTGTTTAATTGTAGATGAATCACGCGATGAATCGAAGAAAGAACAAATGGTTGTAGTTTTGAGATTTGTTGACAAAGATGGTTTTGTGCGAGAACCTTTTTTTGGACTTGTTCATGTCTCTAACACTTCTGCAGTGACTTGAAAGATGGGATATACTCTCTATTGTCTCATAATAATTTAAATATTCAAAATATTCGAGGGCAAGGATATGATGGTGCAAGTAACATGCGAGGTGAGTGGAATGGTTTACAAACTTTAATTTTAAAAGATTGTCCATATGCTTACTACATTCATTGTTTGGTTCATCATTTCTTTACTAAATTGACTTCTGTTGTGAATATTGTTGGTGCTTCTTGTAAGCGCAATGATGAACTGAAATGTGCTCAAGCTACTGACATTGAGTACATGATTTCCATTGATGAGCTTGAGAGTGGGAGAAAGCTTAATCAAATTGGCACTTTACAAAGGCCTGAGGATACTCGGTGGAGTTCTCACTTTAGATCAGTCTCCAATTTAATAAAAATGTTCAGTGCAACATGTTCTGTTCTACTTAATATTATTGAAGATGGCACTAATGCTTTCCAACGAGGAGATGCTGATGCTGCATATGAGGTAATGACTACTTTTGAGTTTGTCTTTATCTTGCACCTTATGAAAGAAATTATGGCAATCACTGATATACTTTGCCAAGCTTTGCAATCTAAATCTCAAGATATTTTACATGCTATGCATCTTGTTTCATCAACTAAAGCACTTATTCAGAAATTTAGAGATGATGGGTGGATTACTTTGCTTGATCAAGTGAAATCATTTTGTGAGGCAAGAAATATAGATATTCCATAAATGAATGCTCATTATGTTGCAAGACAAGGTCGAGCTCAGCGTCAAGAAGATAACTTTACTATTGCTGAACATTATAGGGTAAATTTGTTTTATGCTGTTATAGATTGCCAATTACAAGAGTTAAGTAGTCGATTTAATGAACATGCAGTGCAGTTGCTTATACTTAGTTCAACACTTGATCCTCGTGAATGTAGGGAGTCGTTTAGAATTGGTGATGTTTGTCAATTGGCTGACAAGTTTTATCCAGCAGACTTCACAGACGTTGATAAAATGAATTTAAAAATTCAACTTGAGCATTATGAGTACAATGTAGTTCAACATCCAGAGTTCAAAAGCTTGTCGACCATTTCTGACTTGAGCCAATGGTTGGTTAGTACTAGAAAAGCAACAATATTCCCCCTTGTCTATAGAATAATTGTTCTTGTGCTAACTCTTCCAGTGTCTACTGCAACTACGGAACGATCATTTTCGGCTATGCGTATAGTAAAGACAAGACTTCGCAATAAAATGGAGGATGAATTTCTTACAAATTCATTGATTATGTACATTGAAAGGGAAATTGCAGAAAAATTAAGTATTGAATCAATAGTCAATGAGTTTCGAGATATGAAAGAACGTCGTGTTCCATTTTAATGTTGGAGATCCTGATTTTGTTGGGTTTAGTATCTTATGTTAAGAATATTTTGTTGCTTGAGGAAGCTTTTTCCCTCTACAGTTATGATGGTTTTTGTTTAAGTTTTTTATTTTCTTTTGATAGCTTCAGTACTTTAAGACTTGGAATTTTGTATGGGTGGAGGCTCTTTTGCTTTGTAATCATCTTCCTTCATGAATTATAAATGTAATTTTTTTCATATAGTATCTTACTATTTTTTTTGGATGATTTGGTCTGGTTGTAATTTATTATTTCTAATAACATCAAAATTATAAGTTTAAATTTGGCCCCCGTAAAATTTCCTCCTGAGCTCCGCCCTAACCAATATACAACATAATTCAAATATTATAATTAACAATATCAATTATTTTATTTCTTTATATCATACTAACTCGAATTGAATTGAATTACTTTTATTTAAAAAAAAATTGATTCATTTAATCTATCTCTTAATAGATATAGTGATTATACATATTTCAAACTTTCAATGCATAATAAGTCAAACTGTGTATACAAATTCAATAATCTTTAGGAAACCATTAATCTCATCTCCTTTGGTTATACATTAGTTAATTATATCACCACTATTGTTACTATATTTTAAGCAATATAAAAATTATTTTCAAGGATTGTTCTATCGATTAAGAGGAGTTCATTTATAAGGACAAGTATTGGTAGTATATTAGGGCAGTTGTAAGCTCACTAATGTAAATAAACTCCCAAATCCCAGTAATCTTGTTCAGTACAGAATCATCATTCTTTAAAAAGATACACGCGCAAGTTAATTATTATAAACGATGTACGACAATCCAATAAAATAGAATCTCATTCATGAAGAAAGTTTAATGCAAAAAAAAAAAAAGTGGTTAAAATTAAAATCAAACAACGAGAAAATGTATAGATCAATTCGAAGCTTCAGAAGGTAGGCAACGATAGCAATAGCAAAACTACTATGCACTCCACGAAAAAAGAAAGTGATGCTTGCCTCTTCATCTTATACGGTCGATGCAGAATTCTATTTCAATAAGTGGCAATTGCTTGACATAAATTCTGTAATTCAGTTAAAGAAACCTTTCAATAAGGTGAAAACATGTAAACTAAAAATAAATAAAAAATAACCTTACGCATAAAAAAATTGAAAACACAGTGGTACAAAACAACGAAGGCAAACAGACTGCGGGAAAGACTTTTATCTTGGAGAAACTTTTCATGGAACTAGAATAAGAACTTAAAAGCTATAACCAAATGGTTTGGAATATCTACAAAATCATACCTGCATGGAAGTACACTTGTCATAGACTTTATCAACTTGTCTTTTGCCTTACACCACCCTAAAAACATTTCACCCCTTGATAAAAAGCTCAAAGAAAATAATAAATTTAAAAGAATGGAAAAACAAGCTAGTAGTCTATGCTGCCAAAGACCCATATCAAGCCTCTTAAGACTGCATATTCTCCTCTACGAATTGTCTTCTCTGAGTTTGGCAAATTAGCATCTAAAACTCTGCCAACTGAGTTTGTTCTTGGGATACCTATATTATGTGAACATACCACATAAGAATACATTAATATTTAGTGACCAAGGAAAGTTGACAATAATACATAAAATAAGAAATGCCTAAATACTATTATCGTGATATGCCACCTGTGAAACACACAGATCAACAAAAGTTTCCACATTTTTCAAGCAAATGCAAGCTCCCAGAGTTTAAATGAAGGAGAGGATAACAAAGAGAATATAGAGAGAAAAATTCAAAGAAGAAGAAGAGATAAAGTCCAAAATTCATATATACTCCCATTCAAATACAATTATAGAAATACTTATACTAGTAAGAATCTGCTCACAGTTACCAAATTAAATAACAACTTCTCACTATAATAATAAAAACAATTCTCTAGATAGCTAAGGTAGTTAGAAACAGAATCCTCAAATCACATATGCTCAGCAAGTGTAATCCTTCAGCCATTTGGGTGGCTTTCTTACGCGACTTGGCTTAAGGTTATCTTGGGGTCAATTTTGGATAGCCTTACTTGGGTCTGCTTGGGCCTTTTCTCTGGATTTGATAGAGTTAACTAGGTTGGGCTTGTCTAACTGTAATATTGAGGTTGTATCACCCTCCACTCCTTAAGGAATCACCTTGTCCTCAAGGTGAAAATTCAGGTACTGCTTAGTAAATTCTGAAAGAGATTCCCATGTTGCATTCTCAGGAGCACAATCCTGCCACTACACTAAAATTTGGGATTGTGGGGTGCCATGAACCAACACCCGACGTTGAGCACAAATAACAATAGAAACAAACATAAGTTGGTTGTTGTGAGACTCACTAAGTAGTAGGTGAACTTGTGAGGCATCCTGACCATGAAATGGCTTAAGAAGTAAGATGTGAAAGACTAGATGAATATTAGAATTAGGAGGCAAATCCAAGCCATAAGCCACAACGGTAATACGCTCCACCACTCAAAAATGACCATATTACCACTTCGCTAGCTTGTTGGATAATCTGTTTGCAACTGATATTTACCTATAAGGTTACTTAACCAAAACTTGATCCCTAACCCGAAGTTCTACCTCACGGCGATGAGCATTAGCCTTTTGTTGCATCTTATGCTGAGCTTCTTGCAAGTTAGTTTTCAAATATGTCAATAAGGCATCATGTTCCAGCAGCAATTCATCAAGTGCTTGGATTGAAGTAGAGCTCTCAGTATAGGAAGGAATTATAGGTGGTTCACAACCATACAAAGCCTTAAAATGAGATATTTGGATGCTTGCATGAGAGCTGGTGTTGTAAGAAAACTCAGCCCAACCTGAATAATCAAACCACGATGTTGATTTCGCTTGCGTGAAAACTCGTAAATATTGGTCGAGTCTTCGATTAACAACCTCTAATTGACCATCTGTTTGAGGATGATATATTATACTATGCGTCAAGGTAGTACTAAGAAAGATAGAGTCACAATCTGAAATTATTGTACGAGGAAAACCATGGTGCTCAACAACCATATCAATGAATAAAATGGTTGTTTTGCTCGCTGTAAAGTGTGTGGGTAGAGCACCAAAATGAGTTGATTTCGTCAAGCGGTCAATAACTACTAAGATAATAGTGAACCCATGGGAAGAAAGTAAACATGTAATGAACTCCATGGTAACTTCCTCCTAAACTAGTGAAGGTATAGGCAAGGGTTGAAAAAGGTCGGTAGGTGCCTGAGTTGAGTATTTTGTTTGCTGACACAATAAGCAAGAGGCGACAAATAACTCTACATCTTTGCGCATATGTGGCCAATAAAAGAAGGTAAATAGACGAACTAATGTCTGCTTGACTCTTGCATGACCTGCAACTGGTGTGGCATGGAATTCTTGTAATAAGGAAGGCTTCAAAACAGAATGAGAACTGATGAAGAACCTGTTTTTGAACCGTAGAATGCCATCCGAGACAGAATAATGAGACATTAAGGAACCAACATAATACTTTTGATGGAAAGCCAATAAATTAGGTAAAAACTAATTTTCTCGCGAAAGATAGAGAGGAATTGGGGAATAGGGCGGCTGGCTAGTAACATATTAGCAATAACAGAGATAGATAATTTAGGAACATCAACTTCGTGTACTAGGCATGAAGTTCTTATTAGTTCGACCCGGCTTATATTCAACCATGAAATGATAGCCCAATAACTTGCGAACATAAAATTGTTGTTCTGGAGTTTGGATAACCTGCTGAAGGAGCTCTCGAATACTTTTCTGGTCAGTTCGGATAATAAAGAAATGGCCTAACAAGTATTGTCTCCACTTATGTACTGCTTCGGCAATGGCATGAAGTTCTTTGATATAAGTGGAAGCGACAAGCATGCGAGGACCCAATTTTCGGCTAAAATAAGCAATAGGATGATCAGCTTGCATCAGTACGGCTCCAATACCAACATTAGAAGCATCTGTTTCAATAACAAAGTCCAATTGAAAATCTGGCAAGCGAAGGACTAGTGCTTCACTCATGGCTTGTTTTAAGGCAGCGAAGGCAGTGTCAGCTTCGGAGGACCAATGGAAGCAATCCTTCCGTAATAAATCTGTAAGAGGGGCAGCAATGGAAGCATATCCTTTAATAAAGCAACGATAGTAGCCCGTGAGGCCCAAGAATCCTCGCAATTGTTTTGTGGTAGACGGAATAGGCCAATTAGACATGACCTCCAGCTTGTGAGGATCAGCCTTAACTCCAGAAGAGGAAACAATATGGCCGAGATATTCAATGTTATCTTGGCAAAAAAAACACTTTGAGAGCTTCACAAAAAAATGATTAGTATGAAGACAATCAAATACTCTATGTAAATGCTCAAAATGGTCTTCTAAAGAAGTGCTGTACACTAAGATATCGTCAAAGAAAACGATCACAAACTTACGGAGATAAGGAGCAAAGAGCCTATTCATTGTCGCTTGAAAGGTGGAGGGGGCATTAGAGAGTCCAAAAGGCATGACAAGGAACTCAAAATGCCCATCATGAGTCCGAAAAGCTGTTTTATAAATATCCCTATCACATACTCGTATTTGATGGTACCCCGCTCGCAAATCTAGCTTACTGAAAATACAAGCACCACCAAGCTCGTCTAATAACTCATCAATAGTTGGTATCGGAAATTTGTCTTTAATTGTTACTGCGTTCAAGGCTCGGTAATCTACACAAAAACGATAGGAGCCATCTTTCTTTTTAACCAGCAACACAGGTGAAGAGAATGGGCTCTGACTTGGGCGAATAATGCCTTGATCAATCATTTCTGTAATTAGTCTCTCCATTTCGGCCTTTTGGAAGTGAGGATAACGGTATGGGCGAACATTGACAGGTTTAGTATTTGGGAGGAGATGAATGTGATGGTCAATAAGTCTATGAGGAGGTAGAGAAGATGGAGTGTGAAATAATTGCTCATATTGATGAAGAAGGGCAAGTACAGGGGAAGGCAAATCGGGTGGGAAGTCAAACTTAGTAGCAGTGGTTGGAACAGAGAGGGTATCCTGCGCGTCTGTAGTAGTATGCAACTGGAAAAATTCAAAGAGGCCGTGGATTTGATCATGGGACATGAGGGCTTGTAATTGATGAAAAGAAATCGGTCGTGGAGACAATGAGAGATCACCTCGCAGGAAGACAGGAGAGCCATTATAGAAAAATTCCATTGACAATGCCGCATAGTCATGAGAGACTTTGCCAAGTAGCTGTAACCATTGAATTCCGAGGACAATATCCGGTCCCTCAATAGGAAGAACATAAAGGTCGATGTAGAAAACATGGCCTTGCATAGATAAGGCGACTTGGGAACAAACATATCGACAAACTAAAGAATCACCATTACCGATATATACCCGGAATGTGGTAGTGTCTTGTACTGCTAACCCCAAAACTTCAGCCACAGCGGGTTTAATAAAATTATGAGTGCTACCACTATCGATAAGTACTTGCACGGGCTGTTGATTAATTTCACCAAGGAGTCGTAGAGAGCGAGGAGTATTTTGGCCCGCTAATGCATTTAAACTGGAGATATCACCAGTTATAATAGTTTCCTCAACAACATCGGAGATCTCAGAATTAATTGGTGGACCCATCGCCTCGTCAACATCCTCTGTTCCTAATAGAAGCAGAAACTTACTACGGCATCTATGAGAGTTGCTCCACTTCTGGTCGCAATTGTAGCAGAGTCCTTTCTCCTTTTTTTCACGAAGTTCTTGCGGAGAAAGACGCTTAATAGGGAGAGATGGCGTTGGTAAAAGTGGAGGTAAAGTGGACGGGGCATGTTGAGGTGGATTGATGGCAGGGGCACTCATAGGAGTGTGATTGGATGTGGTAAGAAGATCATTCGCCTTCATCCATTGGTACCAAGCGGAAGCGCGACCTTCCAAATGAAAAGACACGATGCGGAGACGAAGAGCTTCGGATGTGCCATGGAAATCAAAATACTCATTGATGCGAAAAGCCCAACCGTTTGGGTCGGTTCCATCAAATTTTGGGACCTCGAGCTTCATTGTTCGCAAGAGAGGATTGGAGTCATGGGTGCCCGATGAACCATCAGATATCTGTGGAAAAGGGGGCGGATTCGATGGTCCATTTGTTGGAACCGAAAGTGACCCCTTGATATGAGAACGCAAGTCCTCCAAGCGAGAATCCACGGTAATCATGTATTGTTGCAGCATGTGATGAACCGCAACCGTTTGGCTATCAAGTTTTGTTTGTAAAGCTTTAATGGCATCCAGAATCTCTGAATCAGCCATGATGAGCAAATATCAATGAAAGCACCAATGATATGCCACATGTGAAACACACAGATCAACAAAATTTTCCACACTTTTCAAGTAAGTGCAAGCTCCCAGAGTTTAAAGGAATGAGAGGATAACAAAGAGAATATAAAGAGAAAAATTCACAGAAGAAGAAGAGATAAAGTCCAAAATTCATATATCCTCCCGTTCAAATACAACTATGGAAATACTTATACCAGTAAGAATATGCTCACAGTTGTCAAAACTAAATAACAACTTCTCACTATAATAATAAAAAAAAATTCTCTAGATAGCTAAGGCAGTTAGAAACAGAATGCTCAGCAAGTGTAATCCTTCAGCCATTTGGGTGGCTTTCTTACGCGACTTGACTTAAGGTTATCTTGGGGTCAATTTTCGATAGCCTCACTTAGCTTTGCCTGGGCCTTTTCTTCAGATTTGATAGAGCTAGCTGAGTTGGGTTTGCCTAACTATAATATTGAGGTTGTATCATATTGCCTAAAGAAAATTACATTACTTTATATTTCCGTTACTTATCAGTTATCATACAAATATCATACAAACTGGTAAGAGATAGAGTTTAACCATAACTATTTTTCTCATCTGCTTTTTAGAATTTTCCTATAAGTGGCATTTTTTTTTCATATTCTCCTATAAATTACCTAAGAGTTCATCCCAACCTTCGAAATTAGCATGCAAATCAAAATAATTTAGCCAAATTAATGCGTTTTCCTATTATTGTAAATATTATTCAACAAACAACATAAAAGATCTAAAACCCAATACAAAAATTCATAAATACTTTTTTAAAATTTTAAATCAAAATTAGATTTTTTTTTAATTCAAATCAGTATCACGAAATAGTAACTCGAGATGAAAGTAAATACTTCAATGAAATCACAAACTCAGTTTTTTTCATCAACACTCAACGACATAGGTCAAAGGTAAAATGGGCAACTAACAAAAGGAAACAAGCTAATTAGAACATACTTCCACAAAAATGCTATAAAAGTGGGTAACTACCAACGGCCATGAATCGACGGAACCACAAGAAATATTGACAGTAGTGGTCGATTGACCAACCGAGCCGCAGGAAGAAGAAGAAGCACCCATGGCAACGATTTTCAAGCGAAGATGCAACGACCTTATACATGGATCAATTATAATTTGGTTACACCGATTTCTTTTGTCCCTTTCACAATCGCTAGATCATTTGTCCTTCAATTTTCCTTTTTTTTCTCAGCAAAAAGCTTTGAAACCATTTAGTCCAGCTGCCCATCACCTAAAACAAACCAATTCAACCGGTTTCTCCCTTATTACTACTTTTCCATAAATTGAATATTGTCCGTTAGATTAGATTTTAATTCATTTGAGCGGCTGGGATTCTACAAGCTGTATGTAACGGAAATTATAACTTAGGAATTGCCTAAAATTGTAATTATAAATTAACTGATAGCATTTCATGGCACTTTGCTCACCACAGAATTGAAAACCCAAGGTAATTGAGTAATTGAGTCTGGTGGCTGATGAGGGTCTCTCTATCACTTGTTTTGTTCATGGCTTACATTTGACAGTTATATCGAATGTTAGGGGGTCCAAGTGTAAACGTACACTTTTAAGATAATTCCGAATTTAACACAAACTTTCAATTATATCCTCCTGATTCATGGCCAGTATCATCGGCAACAACGGCAGCCGAAATGAAGATAATGGTGGCAATAAAGCGAGTCGTTGACTACGCCGTCAAGATCAGGGTGAAATCCGACAGGACAGGAGTGGAGACAAACAACGTTAAGATGTCGATGAACCCCTTTTGCGAGATAGCGCTGGAGGAGGCTCTGAGGATCAAGGAATCTGGATTGGCTTCCGAGGTTGTCGCCGTCAGCATGGGCCCCGCCCAGTGCGTTGATACTCTACGGACGGGTTTAGCTATGGGCGCTGATAGAGGAGTCCACGTGGAGGCTGCCGGTCAGCTGTATCCTTTGACTGTTGCCAAGATTTTGAAGAGCCTTGTTGAGGTTGAGAAGCCTGGCTTGATTATTCTGGGAAAGCAGGTTCGTTTTGATCAAATTTTTAATCAATTTGTGGTTTTTTTCTTCGGGGATTTAATATTATGTTGCAGTGAAGTGATTCCTGTTTAGTTCTAAAGCAAGTTGAGAAATTGGAAATGGGTGTTTAAGCTTCTAATTTCGATGAATTTAATACTATGTGAACATAAAATTTTGAATTTTCCTTACTTATGTTGTCTGTTGCATTGGAAGAATGTAGTTTTGCTTTTTCCGCCCTTGATTTCGGAAATTTATGCAGAAGATTGCCGTTTCTTATGACACAGATTCTTGTGTAGGCAATTGATGATGACTGCAATCAAACAGGGCAAATGGTTGCAGGGCTACTCAGCTGGCCGCAGGGAACCTTTGCTTCTAAGGTCAGTACAACCCTTTTATTGCTATCCTGCTTTGGCTTTAGAAGTTAATACTCTATGGGAATAGGTAATCGGCATGAACATGATCAATGTGGCTGAAGTTCATAAATGATCAATAGATTCTGATAGTTCATTTTTGCTTGCTGACGGCAATATGAATTTGAATTAACTAATAAATGGATAATAGAAGGAAGTATATATTTCTGTGCAGTTTACTGTTATTTTGTTGGTGCAGTTTTATCTACTTTTTGTTTATACAATTTTAAGAGAATTTTTCTTATGACTTACAGCTGCTGTTTTTTTAGTAGGTTGTGCTGGATAAGGAAAAACAATTAGCAACGGTGGAGAGAGAAGTAGATGGTGGTCTTGAGACTTTAGAATTGGATTTACCAGCTGTAATCACGTAAGTACTCTAACCTGACTTTTAGTGTTCCAGCACTTGATATTTTTGGGGTATGCTTGCTTGCATTTTATATTTCTCCTCATAAAAGCATGTTGCCAAGGAGAATACAACAATATTCTCTTGTTTTCTATTTCTGACACAAGGCAGTTTTTATATATGGTCATATATGTAAAATGACAGAAGGCAATAGTGTCTATGGTCCTCTAAGTGAATATCCTCTTCTTGAATTACGTTCTCCAAGATAATACTTTCTGTAGTTGTTGAGAAACTAACTGGATTTGTTTTTGAAACTTATTGGTGGGAATGAAAAGTGAATTGATTACTTGAAGAATCTGAGGCCTTTCTACGGATGAGTACTTGTAGGATTGTTAACTAAAAGTCATTGTTCCTAAGAGGTAATGGCCCGGCCAGAGAATAATATTTAATTGTAGACAGAAGAATGTGTATTTAGTTTGCCTAGAATACTATATTATTTCATGGATGTCTGATGAATATTTCAATGGAACCAGAAAGGCTTTTGGATCCTGTGTATTTGGCAATACTGGCAAATATGATTGAAGTTGATTGTATGGGAAGTGATCTGGCTTGTGGACATTGGTTGGTTTTGAATTTGATTTGGTCTCACTTGTGAAACATTACTAGGAAAACCTATTTACCACAGGACACAGCTTTTAAGGGTGAAACTAACCTCCTGTTCTCCCAGTGTTTCATGCTACCCTAAGGAGTTCCTCGGAAAAGCATTCTGTGGATTTGTATCTAATTATTTTGGACAGCAGAATGATTACTTATATTGTGTGATGCTGGTGCTATGTGAGCTTAATCATGAGTGCCCTACTGAGTTGATCATATAATCACTTGGGAATTAACAAATAGTTTTATTGAAGACATAAGCATTGGAAAACAAGTAAAACCATCCTGAATTCCCGAATTTGTTGAAAGTACTATGATAAAAACAAAGAGGAAACCCCATTTCTCATTCAGGAGCTCCCTAGGTCTTTAGTTGTAGTGGGGATCATTTACTATGGGTATGTGTGGACAGGTTGGGAAAATTGTGGTTGTATTTGCTAAATCTCCAGCAGTTGAATGGCAAGTTTAGGATTCTAACAACTTGAGAAACATAAAATCATATTTTAGTTCATCTTGATAATGCTGCCATTGAGCCCATCCCTATGAACTTCAGCTTTTACTTAGAATGGCAACTGAACATGGTGTCACTGCCAATTTGACCAAACAGTCTCTGTTTGAATTCTTTTTCAAATTAATTAAATTATAATAAATTGAGCTTGTGCTTGTGTTTGTAGTTGGTTCTGTGTTTATATATGTGACTTGCAAATGAGGGGGTGTGTTTTTATGTATGTGACATGCAAATGAAGGTTGTGTTACAGCTATAATACTATTGTCGACCTCTTATTAAAAAGCTTTTGGTTGATTTGTAGGTAGCAATTTTCACACAGTTGCCCTAAAAGCTGTAAAATCAGTTATTCTAAAATTTGACTTTCCTCATCCTGGATGCATATATATATTTTTCTTTCCATCAAAGTTTGTTCAACTCATGCAAGGATTCCAAATGCTTTTATTCTTGTGAGTATATTGAGATATAAGGCTTCCTGTTGCACTCCATGTATATGTCTTCCCCCAACGTGCATCTGTCTGCATGTGGTTGTTTTAGTTTGATCCTTTTCCACATTGATGACTTTTACTTAATTTGCACTGCTCATCTCGTGCAGCACTGATTTGAGACTCAACCAACCGAGGTACGCAACACTCCCCAACATAATGAAGGCAAAATCGAAACCAATAAAGAAATATACTCCCCAGGAGCTAAACGTGGATGTCAAATCTGATTTGGAGGTGATTCAAGTAACAGAACCTCCCAAGAGAAAAGCTGGGGTTATATTATCTTCTGTTGAAGAGCTCATTGACAAGCTAAAAAATGAAGCTCGCGTCATTTAAAACTTTCTTTGTAAACTGTTATTCCCCATCGAAATCACTAGAACAAAAATTTAAAGAACTTCAGGCGTCCAAATAAATTAGCCTTTAGTTCAAATAAGAGTTATGGCCTCAGAAATGCAGATTTGGCCTGCCATTGCTGTTTTTCACGAAATTTCTGTTCAACAAAGGTGGCTGTCATTCGAGGGGATGTTTGGCTGGACATTTACATTTGTGCCAAATTATTTTATAATCCAATATTAAATGTTTCTTTTGGTACGATTGTTTTTCTTAACTTTCTCATGCGATGAATGGGTTAACGGGGACATTCTTGATCTGAGTTTTCTTGAACAAATTACGAGCTTAGAAATTAAAGAAAGTTTTACTTCAAACAAACTATTAAAGCAGAGCCAGCAAATTGTGAATCGGCGAATAGCAAGTAATTGACATCTGTCAAATGAGCAATTTTTGTTTTTATTGAAACCCAATTTCAATCTTGTGAGCGTTAAGGTGGGTGAGTTCTCATCGAAAAGTTGAAAAACAAAAATTATCACAAAACCATCACAACACAGCTGGGCTCGCATCATGCGGCCCAAAAACGAAAATTATAAAAATAGAAAAAAAAAAAAAGGAACGGCGCACGTGCGAGAAGACGTAAAAATGATAAAAACGATGCGGCGGCGCGTAACCCAATCTCCCACCCACGTGTCACTTCTGTCTTCAATTTACGACTCTCGTTGTATTATCACAGAGAGAGAGAGAGAGAGTTCCAATTTTGAAGGGAAATTGAAATAAAAAAATGGATCCGTCAGACTGGGACGATTTTATCAATTACAGCTTCAATGATCAAAACGCATCTCTTGATTTCTCTTGGCCCGAACAAAAGTACCCTTTTTGGTTATTCATTTAATTTGTCATTAAATTTTTTATGCCGTTGATTGAATTTAATTTCTGTGTAAATGCAAAAATCAGTGGCAGCGCCGATAATGATATTTCATCAACTGGGATTGTTCCGCCAGAAAATGAAAATAAGCGTAAAAGGTGATAACTTTTGTTTTTATTGAAATTAAAAAAAAAACAATTGGGTTTGATTTTTATTTTTTTTAAATTGTTGTGGTGATATTTTACAGGGCGCGAAGTGATTCATGCAGTAGGCCAGGGAGCAAAGCCTGCCGTGAGAAATTGCGCAGAGAGAGATTAAATGACAGGCATGTATTATTTCTTCTTTCTGTTTTAATTTGTTTAAGCGTTTAAAGAGGGATTATTTTGATTTTCTTTTGGACCAGACTTGGCTATTATTGGAGGTGGGATTATTGACATGGGGTTTCTGAAAGATTTGGTTTTGTGTTTGATTTGTGAAGGTTTCTTGATTTGAGTTGTATTTTGGAACCTGGGAGACCAGCTAGAACTGATAAACCGGCCATACTTGATGATGCCATTAGGGTGTTAAATCAACTAAGAACTGAGTCTCAGGAGCTCAAAGAAACTAATGAGAAGCTGCAAGAAGAAATTAAAAGTTTGAAGGTTAGTTGATGTTTCATTGGTTATCATTTCAAATTAAAAGTTTTAAGTGATTTTTGTGCAATCATGCTTTGATGTTACTAAGTTCGTTGCATTTTCATTTTGATGCATTTTTTTGCTGGGGACATTACTTGGATAATCCATATGTAAATGTTTGTGACTGATTTTTGAAGCAACCTATTGTTTGATTTGATAATTGCATGATTGACTTACTGAACTGTGGGTTTAAACTTTCATGAAATCGGATTGTGTTCGGATGGTCATTGATAGTCAGATTTGGGTTTAGATTTTACTGGGTTGGTGCCAAAGTCTACTTGTTAACAATCATCTGTGGAAGATATTGGTTATTGTGAAGTTTTTTGACATCAAAGAAATGTTTTTTCATGAGTATTAATCGAATGCGCATTTTGGTGAATGAATTGGGGGGCTGAAAAAGGAAGATCCAAGATGCATGCATCATGATTACCCCAGTAGCGACATTAGAGTTAAAGATGACATAGTGCATGGTGATCTATGTGCTTATGCCTTCAAAACCTTTCTTTGGATTTGATCCTTTCACTACGTTTGGAATGGATCGCCCATGTGAGCCCGAGGCCTAGATTCAGTCTTGCTGGGCACGGTTTTGATTCATTAGCCTCATATGAATGACCGAAATCATCTGCATTTGCCCTCCTCGAAATCAAGAGTGGAGCTTGCAAGTGCATTAATTGAGATGGTTTGGTGTTTCTGGAAGTGATGGGGAAACTAGCTAACACTTTTGTTAGTAGAATCAATAGATATATGAAGTCATTTATACGAGATTCCTTACAGTTGAGGTAAGAGTAGCAATGTGGAGGAATAAAATGTGACTAGAAAATTAGTAGGAACACTGGGATTGTGCTGGCCCCAATCCGTGGACAAAGGAAAATTAGTAGGAACACTGGGATTTAACATGGTTATGCAATTTTCCTTTGTCCACGGATTGGGGCCAGCACAAAAAAATATTATCACTACGAAGAAATTAGAATATTACAATAATACTACTCCCTCACTTTTCCCAAAGCTCTTGACACCCACTTATCCTCTAGTCTGAGAATAAATTCCAAAAGAAAAAGTTCAAAGCCTGTCTTACAGTTGAACTGGCCACGTCTATCGAAGTAAACCTCTGTGGCAAAGATGTTGAATTAGGTAAGCAAGTTGACTATTGATTTTGCCAACCCAAGAGAACCGCCCATTTTCTACAAGTTTCTTGATAGATTTGTTTTTCCATATTGCTGCTCTTACCTCAAAAAATCTTGTATCTAAGCTTCGTTTACTACTGTGTGTGGAGTATTTGTATTTCTATGTGCATGTCTAGAAGAGTTTTGACAAGAAGGCCTTTTTTCCCCAAAGGAGTTTGGTTTTTCAGTGGGACTGTTGTGACCCCTTCAGTGTTTCTTAGGAACTTTCCTGGTGTACTTTTTCACGGATAGAAGCACCCCCATAATGATTTAAGATTATTTATTAATAGATGTACCACAAAAAACCAAACACATTGATGTCATGAAGAACTTCATCAAAGATGTGATAGCACAAGGGACTATCAGGGTTAGAAAGATTCCTTCAGCAGTTGGTAACCAAATCAATTCCCACTCGCAAGTTCAGGAATGTCTTAGACTTGTCAGAGTGTGCAACTGGTAAGAAGCATGAAAGAGAGCAGTGGAAGGGAAGCTAGTGGAGGTGAAGATTGAAAACTTAATCCAAGGTGGAGATTTGTAGAAATTGTGTGGCTTAGATTGTGTTGGGGCTGGTAAAATGCATGTCCAGGTTGGTTATCCAATTATGACTGCAATGTCACGGCTTAGATTGTCTTGGGATGGTATACTGCACGGCCAACTTTGTTACCCAATCCAACTCCCAAGCCGTGGAGTTTTCCTATAAACAGGTGTGCTCATTTCACTTATAAGACACACTAAGCTTGAGCTTCTCTTTTCTCTTGGATTTTAATCTTAGGACAAAGAGATTACAAGTCGGTATAATGGACTTTAGGGGAAGTGAATCTTGTATATCCTATTTTCTTCTTAGTGATATCTTTTTTGCTGCTTTCAGTTTGTGGATCTAGGCAAACTGCCAAACCTTGTTAAATGTCAGTGTTTGTTTCCATTTTTTGTCTCATTTCATTTCTCCATCGATTCTCTTACCTCAAAACTTCCCACCTCTTGATTCAAGCAAGTCACTTCTGTCTGTCAAAAAGTAATTAAGGGCTAATAAGCCTGGTTTCGCATATAATGACCTCAATTTTTCTTGTCAAGGCTGTGATGACATGATTTTAGCACTTTATTTTAGGTTCTTCATGGTTTGGCTTAGAAGTGTGAGATCAAGTTGACAAGGCACTCAAATGGAAGAGTCTTAATACTTTGCAGTCACGTAGACTTTTGAGGATTTGGATGCTTGAGAGTTATGTCCATGACATCTATAAAATTTGAAAATACTTTTCTAAGGCATACAGCTAACTTGTTTTGAAGACTTCTTTAGGAAGAGAGGAAATGATGGGGCGTGCTTGTTTCAACTTTATATCAGAAAGTTTGTTCCTGCTCTTAGTATTCTGTAGTCATATTGCATTCATTTATTCTGTTTATCCACACAACACAGAGGAGAAATTCGTAATAATGTGTACTATTCATCTTGTGGGGTATGATAAGTTTATTATAATGTAAATTATCTTTCCCATTGTATTGTGATGAAAGTTTTTAACCTAGATAGTAATAAAGAAGGAGAAGTCAAAATAAAGAACAAAGGATATTTAGTACTTAAATTGTGGAGTCCTTTATGTTTTGGATTCTGTCACATTTGGAGTGCACAATTAATGTGAAGTTCTTTATATTTCAGATTGCTACTAAATAATTTATTACTACTCTATTAACTTTCCGTTCTGGCTAACAGGCTGAGAAGAATGAACTTCGTGAAGAGAAACTTATACTGAAGGCGGATAAAGAAAAGTTAGAGCAGCAGTTGAAAGTTATGGCCATGCCAACAGGTGGTTATATGCCAACCCACCCAGCGGCTTATCATGCTGGGTTGAATAAGATGGCGGTATATCCCAGTTATGGTTTGATGCCTATGTGGCAATATTTACCTCCATCTTTGCATGATACTTCTCGTGATCACGAGCTCAGGCCCCCTGCGGCCTAGGTTAATCTTTTCCCTTCTTATCACTTTCTCCCTCTCCAGCTAGTTACAATTATCTGAATAATTTTCAGATGCTTTATTTTATTGCCTTCCAGAAATTTTTTTGACCTTCAAAGGTGTAAATGCTGCTACTGATTTGACTTTTCTGATTCTTGGACATTGCTATTGGCAAATGGAGGCAAGTATTGACAAGAAATGTATTATACTGTGATCTTTATGATATTAGGTTTCTCTCACTCGCTCTCTCTTTCATTATTTTGTATATCTATTAGAAATGGTTGATTGGTAGGCAAGAACCTTTGCTGCCATAGTTTCTGGAAAGTGCATTGGACGTGGTGCTGGAAACTCCACTTAATGCTCCTCTGACAAATCAGCTATAATATGAACTAAAGTAAGGATGATGATTATTTGTTTCTTTCAAATACTTGTTACCCATTGGCAAAGCTCAGGCTGGTTTTCACTATTTATGATGATTCAAAATGCAAGAATGTATTAATTTTTGGTCCATTTTTCTTATGTTTTCTTGAATTTTATCTGGTATGCCATTGTGCCTTATCAGTTTCCTTCTTTTCTAAATGGCTTGTTTTGTGATATGTTGGAACAGACTGCTCTTCTATTTTGATTGTAGCGTACTGATCTCATTCTCTGCCCCATAGCACTAGATAGAGGCCAAAGATGGCAAGTTAACAACCGGTCCAGCAATACCAAAAAAGCCACAGCCAAAAGTTTTCAGTATGAACAGTTGATTACAAAAGAAACAAGCAACGTGCAAAATCCTGTAAATTACCTGCCCGATAACATCGTTTTTGTCAGGATCGATCATGGTCACAAAAGCTGGCCCTCTTTCTCGCAGGCACCGTAGTTGAAAGAAAGAAAAAAATAATCAAATAAATAAAACCACCATTGCCATGCATATACATATTACGATTAAGGAAAAAGGACAAACACACCCCTAATGTTTAGATAAAATGATAAAAATTTTCCTAACGTTTTAAAAAAGATATTTACACCCACATTCACTAACGGAAACAATAATTTTTAATAGAAATTACCGTTATACCCTTCTAGTATATA
Organism: Citrus x changshan-huyou; assembly: GCA_039657385.1. Taxonomy (NCBI): domain Eukaryota; kingdom Viridiplantae; phylum Streptophyta; class Magnoliopsida; order Sapindales; family Rutaceae; genus Citrus; species Citrus x changshan-huyou. Next base: position 5,518,890 of record CM077555.1, on the reverse strand, counting down.
AAAAAAATTGTTGATTATCCAATTTGTCCATATATTATTAATAAAATTATAAATATACCCTCATTACCCAATTCTTCTATTTAAATTTTTATCAAATTCCCTCTTCAAGCCAAATAAATTTAATTCATTACTCAAGAATAAAAATAAATAAAATTGGTTATTAATGTTAACTTGTATTTCAATTAATACCATAATAAATAACATAAAAAATTAGTTATAAATATACAAGTTTAAATGATAACATGTGGAGAATTGTTAAATATACAAGTTTAAAATTTAAATAAAATTTTATGGTATTAATACCACAAGTTAAATTTGTATATTTTTTTATATGTTAGAAGGGTATAACGGTAATTTCCGTTAAAAGTTATTGTTTCTGTTAGTGAATGGGGGTGTAAATATCTTTTTTGAAACGTTAGGGGAGTTTTTGTCCATTTGTCTAAACGTTGGGGGTGTGTTTGTCCTTTTTCCTACTATTAATTACCTCCATCAGAATCTTGTTAGAGAACATAATTAGCATTCACATAATACTAATCCTGTGGGTTCTCTGATTTACACCACAAATTGTGGACCAGAAGTCAATATTGAATCCGATTCTCCAATCAGATTGTATATGGACTAGGATCACTGTGAAGACAGATGCTTGTGATGCTGCCCCAAAAGGGGCGCATCCATGTAGTCACTTGCGCAGGATATGATTCCGGTGTCATTGCCGACATGTAACGTCTGCAGACGGAACATTCTACAGGAACAATAAGAACTTCCTTTTCACCAATTCTGAAGATGAATTCCCTTTAGGGATTGTAAGGCATCTGAATTAGGTGAGTCTGAAGTTGATTTATGAGTTATAATTATTCTTTATTCATTTTTTTTAATCTTCTAAATATGGGTGAACGAAGCAAGTAGTGGTTTCCGTTGTTAGAAAAGGTGTTAACTTTCATTTCCGCTAATAAAAAATTTAGGTTGTATTCACAACCTGCCACACTTTTCCACGAAATTCCCCACTGAAGGAATTCCTTTTGGGTTGATGTTATAAAGTAACCCGCGATGTTTTGTCCCTGCAGGTCATATGAAGTAGGTGGAATTGCTGAGGAGACAGTTTGTTGAAAGAGTACTGGTAGAATCTAACCGTTGAGTATAATGTAAGTTCAAACTGATGTGACATTAATACATTAGATAGTAGAATATTATAAAATTTATTATCTAATATATGAATGACACGTAACAGTTGTGACTCAACTATTAGAATTTCAAACATTATTGTTGTTAAATACGCGTATGAATAAGATGCTAAAATTATTCTAAAAAGAAAAAAATAAAATCTAACTGATGATTGTAATAGTTGTCATATATAAGTCTATCATTAATTGTCCATAGAAAAATGGTAAAAATTTATCTTGATAAAACTTTGGTAATTTGTCATTTTAGTTTAATATTCTAATATCAGCTTCCCATTAGCAAATGTAAAATGAAGGAAAAGCATTTTCACTATTTTCATCTGACCAGACAAAACCATCAAACGCATTTCATATATTAGTTTCAAGACCCCCTGCCAATACATTTTCATTTGCACCAAAAACTAATCACTCGTATTTTCTGAACCAGACAAATTGGAAAACAATACTAAATGCCCTCGGATTGTTTGCTTGCTGGTTATAACAGTTTTTTAAGACTGGTGAAACGAAAAGAGAAGAGTGTTAGTTGTGTTATTCCAAGTTCCAACCTACAATTGAATTTCTTATTTTTCGGAAAGAGAACTCCAAGTGTAGCAATTCGGAATATTAGTTGATACAAAAAGAGCAGAGGGGCTACAGAGTTGTTAAAAGCACTAGTGCCTGAAATTCTACGTTTGTCTCATTGTCTACATTAAACGCAGCCCTTTTTTTCTTAAAAAAAATTATGGCTCGCCTTGTAATATCTTGGGATCTGATTGTTCTTTTGTTTTTATCTGAGCCTCCTGATGATCCCCTTCTTTGCCCCATAGCAGCAGATAGAGGCCACCAATGACAACAACTGCTCCTACAATACTGAATGAACCACATACAAATCTTTTTACAATAAGCACAATCCATATAAACTGGCTAAAATGTGCAGTGTGATTCTGAAAATTACCTGCCCAAGAAAAGCTTTTCTCCGAAAACAAAATATGCTAGAATTGCAACTAAAATGGTTGAAACAGGATTGAACATGGTAGCAAAAACTGGACCCCTTTTGTCTGTGCACCATAGTTGAATAAAAACAATCAAACCAGAAACCACCACTCCCTGCCATGTGTATATTAATTAATTATACCATTATCAGAATCTTATTAGAGAACTTAATTAACATTAATTAATTAATCACAGTACAAATCCTGTCTAATTCTCCAACTTACACCATAAATGGTGGACCAGAGATCAATATTGAGTCCGATTCTCCAATCAGCTGGTTTACGTGCAACAATAACTGTGAAGACAGCTGATTGTGCTGCCCCAAGAAAGCACATCCAAGTAGTCAGTGACAGTTGTGCTGGGTATCGCTTCAGTGTGATTGCCTACATGTTACATTTGATTGTAATCAGTGTGACAGTATCAGTAATACGAACCCCTTTTTTTTTCAAATCTAAATAAAAGTAGAATTAGTTTGGCAAATATTAACCTGCATAATATACATTGCAGACCATGTTATGCTGCTTGCAATTGTAAGAAATGAACCCTTCAACCACTGCTCCTGGATGATATTATTTCGTTGAATATGGATTGGAGGATGCCCCGGGTTTCTCGCAGCAGGCCCCTTGTATACTGTCATGATGGTTACACCAGCCAATGATACTAAGGTCCCAAGAACTTTTGCCATGCCTCGAGCATTTCGAAGATCAAGTGTCTCTAGCCTGCATCGATCATGCAAATTAGAAAAAAGACTGACGGTGATACAACAGCGACAAAAATAACCGTAACACTGTGTAGTTTTATAGTGTTAAAAAAAAAATAGTGCTATTTTTTTTTCTTAACACTATTTTTTTTATAACACCATATGGTTTTACAGTTGTTTTGTCGCCATTGTATTAGATTCTTCAGTTCAAATATCAGTACTCCGCAAAGTAACTTCTTATGGTCAATGAAAGCTACATCCTTGAACTTTCTTTACCAATTCTAGTTAAGATTTATAAAATGATGAAATGCCAACCTGAGTACAACCGCAATTACAAAAGTTACGGCAGCTACGGTGTTCACTACCGACGCCACGAAAGTTGGAGATGTGTATCTCAGGCTTGCAAAGTACATGTTCAAAGTCAAGGTCACCCTGGATCATAAAAACACTTAGCCTCAGTGATTTTTGAAAGTCATTCATATTTATGCACATATTTCATAATTCTTACTAGTCCTTACCCGACGAGGGACAGAACAAATATCTCCAAGAAAAGAGCTAATGTCAGCTTTGGCCTTATTTTTCTGCATAAGTGGGGGGAAAAAAATTAAGATCGGCAAATTAAGCATACGAAAATTTGCAAATCCACTATTGACATAGATATTGAGGTGTACCTTTCAAGGAAATAGGCGAAAGGGAACATTGCTATTCCAGCAACGATATGACGATAAGTTACATACACATGAGGATTCATTCCATGATTGAAGGAAGCCTCTGTGATAAAATAGAGGAAAGTGTAGCTTAATTGAGCAAGAACCATGAGGAGAAGTGGCTTGAACCTCAAGTAAACGTTGTGAAGGGAACTTGGTTTCATTGCCAGTATTGTCCGCTCTCACTTCCACCACTTCATACAATTGCTCAAGGAACACAAAAATAACTTGTAAATATACAAATTGATGGAGGACTATGTGGCCTTGATTCTTTTTTTGCATGTTGCTTTAGTATCATGTTCTAGATTATGTTCTCTTAATTATGCCGATGAGTTGATGTCAGACTCGGACAGCAATGTTGAAAAAGACAAATTATTCTTATGCGTGTTTGGTCATTAAATTATTAAATGTAATTTTGGTCATTAAAGTATTAAATGTATTTCTCACTAACTTTATAAAAATATTTTCGAGGAACAAATAGTTCTATATATTATCCAATTCAATGATGGACAAATCAACATTTAATGTTACTTTTAACGTCAAATCCACACAATTGGATTGAATTCAATATATGAAAAATTAATTTAATTTAGCTCCATTATATTTGTAGTTTCTATTAAAAATTATCTTAAATTGGTTGAGAATGAACTTTGAGTTACACATATCAGATCTGGGTAATTCTTAACAATTCTTGAACTATCTTTTAATATGAGTTAGGCACATGAGATTTTAAATAGTTTCAAAGTCCGATTTGGACAATTCTCAAATTTTAAACTAGTTTTACATGTGAGTTAGACCCATAAATTTTTATATATTAATCCTACTGAAACTAGTTGTGGTTCATAATAATTGACTATTTATATTTATAAAGGAGGTAGTTGTAGTTCGTAATCATTGATTTATTTGGAAATAATTAATTAGGCGATGCTTAGTCCTTGTGAATTAGTGGAGGCCAAAATTGAACTGTTCATCATCGTTTACAATTTTCCCCCCCTTCCAGAAGCCTTTGCGCTTTTGTTAACTGCCAGTTAATTTAATTGCTACTTCAATTTGTGTATGCATCACGCAGAGAAACCACAAATCACATCATAGCTAGAAGGATTTATGTTGGCACATGGGTCAAAACTCATATATTTTACGTGATCTTTAATTTTAACCAAAGAAACTCGGCGTGTAGTTTTAAACTTACAATGATGCTAATGAAACTTTGGCAGAAGATCAATCTGATGAAAATGAACATTAAGGCTTTTTTGGTTGTTTCTTTCTCTTATCCTTTGATGAGTTTTGTATTTGTTTATCTGTCATGCACTGATCTTATTTTAAAAGTTTAGATTGATTTTGATTTCTACAACGAATTTTAAAAGTTTAATGTAATTGTGAAATTAAGGGTATCTTTTTCCATTTTTGTTTTGGGTAAATACGAGCTGTAAAATTTTTTTTCCAATTACTCTTAACAAGATTAGTCAAGAAGTGTCCTTGAAAGACAGACGTACATGACCAAAATCAGTTGTTTCAAAAGATGGTAAACCATTATGTGCCTTTCTTTAGAAAACCAATTGTTGAGTTTCTGATGACATAATTGAGCATATGATGGTTTTATTCTATTTTTTTTTAATGATTATATGAAACTATAGTCATATATTGGTCAATGCATATGATTCCCCACCCAATTATTCACTGAACATTATCGGCACCATCATATATTTTAGTATATTTTATTTCTAAATATATCAAATCTATTAATTTTTAAGTAATTTTATTTACTTGGTCGCGTCAATTCCAATTATGAGAATGTAGTAGATTTAAAAAATATATATATATTAAAATTAAAAAAAAAACATATATCTGGATTTAAGTTTGCAATTTCTCATCACAGAGCGAATTGTTTTGAGGGAATATTTCAGAATGCAAATTATGGTAAAGTGAAAGAACAATTTGGTTCTCTTATGCACACTTCATGCAGGCCATTATATGTAATTAAAATAGTTGACAGAGATATAACTCCATGAAAACGTAGTGTCCATCAGAATTTGGATTTCTGTGACATCAGAGTATAGATTTGTTGATTATATCTGCAAAATATGTTTGATTCTCGGGAGCTTTCAAAGATAACAAATGTTCTTTAGATAGAGAGAGGACGATTTGATTCCTTTGTTGAGCCAACTGAAAACAATTGCATGGCATTTTTGCCACTTTCTATTCATTTTATCAAAACAAAGCATACAAATTACAAAGAATATATATATATATATATATATATAAATGGTGCAGAAATTTTAAACTAATCACAAAAGTTATATAGTAAAGTTTAATTAACTTACTGAAATCTCACTTTGTCTTTCTGAAAAATAAATCCCAAGTGCATTTGGAGAAAAAGGAAATGAATAAACAAGAGTGTTTTTTGTCATATAAAATCTAATCTGTCAAGTACACTAATGCTCTCATGCTAGCATAATAGGCTTGAAATTTTTAATTGGATTTGACTACCCACTAGTCGGTCCCATCTCAAGAAACTTAAGGAGCGGAAACCGACCAAGACCAACTTCTTGCCTTCCACTTTGTTTAGTTCTTGCCGTCCGGCTTCCACTTCCTTTGATGGGGGGCACTGTCCATTTATTGTCTTATTTCATTTTTTTATTATGAACCAGAACAACGTTCCAGGACAAATTTCCTGCAACCACAGTACCACTCACCAACAAAATCTCTCACTTGCCACCTTTTTCTTTTTTGATTTTTGTGTTAAAAATTTTCTTTCATTGCTTAAATATATTTCCTTTTCTTTAATAATAATTGTCTTTCCATTCATAGGGGGTGTTTGGTGCTCGTACCACTCTTGATTCTACTGAATTTGTAATGTAAGGAGGTAAGCAAATTGAGCCCAGATCAATATAGTCCCTTATTATGTGTTTATTATGGATATATAGTTTTATAATGAGGTTATCAACACAATAGTGATGTGGTAACGTTGAGCTTGACTGGAGATGATTTTGCCTCTATCATTTACCATCGTAAAAAACTCCACTGATGTGAGTCTAGTACGATGTGTTTGTCAAAAAGTATAAATAGTTTTGTATGTTAAAATATCACAATTATTTTTCAAAAGTGAAGTTACATTAAGATTATAATGATAGGGATGTAAAAGGTAATGTTTAATAAATTAGAAAAATAAATCATAATCCCTCATGATATACTCTTTTCTTTTTTATTGTTTAGTCTAACAATAACCCAATCTTTTTTCCACTCATGGAAACGGATTCTTTAAAGATTAGACAAGCTTACTTGAAGAAGGATCCTTAAATAAAAAAGAAAAGAAATGATAAAGACATCAAACAAGCTAGTGGACGTAATGCTACTTCCAAATCGTTTTTCAATTATAGGTTTTCATCAAATTGTCATTCCCTATTCTCTTTAGGAAGGGGAAAAAAAGAACTGAGTTCCAATCTTTAGTTTAATTTTGTTTTTTTTTCTTCTCTATGTGGAAATCTTAACATTTCTGGATATACGTGGGCAAGGATTATACAACTTGACACGTTCAATGGTTAGGAATCATCCAACTAAAATTAAAAGAATTAAAAGATTCACTTCACTTTGCTTTCGGCATCAATTTCAATTTCACTCCAACCAACTTGGCCTTACCTAATCAGGATGCCGTTTAAGTTCCTTATCCTCCTCTACTTGATATATAAGAACACCACCTTGCCACCCGCCCCATCTCTTTCTAATTAGAGAAGTAACTTTTAAACTTTCACAAATATAATGCTAAATACATTTTTCGTCAAGTGGTGGATTTTCCTGTCCAGTATTGAGTAACTCACCAGAATTCTCGAGTCATGTGGCACCCTTTAGGCTTGATTCTTTTTATCTTCTCTGAAATTGATTTTACTTAATGGACTATTTAGTATTTCTTATCTACAGGCCAATTAATTTTATTTTATTTTAAGTGATTATTTAGTATCACTTATCTACGAGTTAAGAGTCTATAAGTTTAATTCTTACCTTCCACTTTGTTTAATCGTAACTTGAGTAGGTTTTTATAGATTTAATATGCTTAGGTTGAGCGGTCATGTTAAAAAATTTCAAATTTTAAGCTTGTGACGGGTAAAGTTGTAATTTTTTTTTTTAAAAAAATTGTCTACAATATCCTTTATTTATTTTACAATCTTATTGTGTTCTTTTTATTATAAGTATTTAAAAAACTTACCTATTAAAATATTTTACAACTTTTTTAATAAAAATTATTATTGATAATCAAATAATTAAAAACTTTTAATTAAAGCTCCACTTAAAAAAAAATTAGTGAAAACTTTACTTGAGTAATTTTTATTTAAAAACTTATAACAAAACAGCCTAAACCTCAAACACAATTCAGCCCAATAGAATAACCCAATTTTTTTTCTTTACAGCTGTCCATGTATATTTTCAGCTGAATTTATTTTTTGTGTGTTGGGATCTCTTCGCTCATCATCATGTGTTGCAAAAGACTGCACTCCTGCTTTTATAGGAGGAATTAGATCCTCTCCTGATCTGAGTATTACTAAGCTATTAACAACCAATTAATGATTGAGTTATTTGCTTAGGACATGATCAAATCAGAAGAAAATCCTGATCCTTTTTATGAACTCCCTGATCACCTTCTTTGCCCAATAGCAACAAATAGCGAACTACATTCCAACAATGACAATAACTAAGTAATTAAACCAGAGGCCACCACTCCCTACCATGTATATATATCACCATAATTAATTATCAGAATCTTATCGGGGAATGTTAATTAACACCAATTGAATACTTACACAATAAATGGTGGACCAAACATAAATCAATATTAATTCCAATTCTCAATTCATCTGATTTTTTTGGGCTACGATCACTGCATAGACATCTGATTTTTCTACCGCAAGAAAGCACCCATGTCGATAGGGATAGCTGTGCAGGATACCGCTTCACTATGATTGCCTAGAGCCTAGAGGTTACAAAGTTACAGTTGAATACTTGAATATATGAGATTATTCATATCTCGGCTAAGAGTAGCTATTTAGCGAAGTCAACTTATTAGCTTAGCTTTGAGGATTTGTTGGTCCAATTGATTTTCTATGCAGTACCAAAACCAACTCATCCACTAGTATTAACTTATATTATCTTTCTACATGACGAGGATCGGCAAAAGAGGCCTCAGGTCACCTAAGGACATCTTGAGTTATCCTATGAACTTCTATATATGGTATATTTTGATGGATTTAAATCTTGTGTTGTTCTTATATTTTTATAATCTTCTATTTTTTATAATCTTCTATCGAGTATATTTTTAGCTATATATGGTTAAGATTTAATTATATTATTATATCTTATCTAACAACTACCAATCACAATATTATAAAAAAAATTCAAATTAAGCTCAATATTGAATCTAAATTCTATTTGTTTGTTATTTGTCAATATACTAATAAGAGTATGGGCGGAGACAAGATCTGATAAGGTGAGGCTCGCTACTACAAAATACAAAACAATGATTCACATGTTATGATGATTTTTCTTAACAATCGTCATTCAAAGTATTAGATGACAATTATTATATGAACTGTCATGATATCTAATATTTACAATGATGGTTCTATCATATAACAATCATTAAATGTGAAGATAAAATGTAGTCTTACTTTTAATGATAGTTGTAAAAATAGTCATTAAAAGTATAAAATAATCTAACATTTATAATGATAGTTCTATTATATAACAGTCATTAATTGTCAAGTTAAAATATAATCTTACTTTTAATGATGGTTTTATATAAAAATGGTCATCAACCTTAGAAATTTCTGGTGCTATTTCCTCTTTTTCTATTTTTTATTTCTATAATTTTTTCTATTATGTGCATACTTGTTTTTTCCCTTTGGTAATTAACAGATTGTTAACAAGACAACATCTAAGCACGTTAATTATTTGTTTACGAGGTAGTAAACTTCAGGCTTGAAATAGTAGAGTTATAAAAATTTTGATGTAGAAGCTAATTTGTATTTTGTTGTAGGTTAATGATTGTTAAAGTTTTTTTGTAAAGCTATCTTTTGCACATGAGACATTTAAGTAAATTTAATAGGAAATTGAAATTGAAATAGAGGCTTCAAATGGTTCTTAAATTACAAATTATTATTGTTGTTGTTGTTGTAATCAACAACAAAAAATGACCGTTATTATGTAAAAACTATCATTAAATTTAACATATAATGATTGTTTTTATAAGAATCGTCATTAAATGTAGTCAGTGAGCATAATTGGCTGTTATAATATAAAAACCGTCATGAAAATAGATATATAGTTATATACTAGGAAAAAGATCATCTCCTGATCTGAGCTCTCATGAGCTTTTAAAGATCTCATGCCATGTGTCTTTAAGTAATAGTGTATGGATATGATTTAACTTCTTTATTTTTTATTTTATTAATAACCAATCACCACATGTATATTTGTTGAGGAGGAGATCAGATCCGGAGAAAATCATGATCCTATATACTAACCCTCTTTGCTAGAACCATCATTAAAAATTTTTATACCACTCGCAATAAGATGACGGTTACAACACAAACCAATCATTAAATATCAGCATCTAATGACGGCTCTTTAAAAAACAGTCATTAAAAATATATTTTTCTTGAAATTAAATGGAATTAATGATGGTTTGTTAAAAAAACATCATTAATGTTATCATTTTAATGACTATTCTTCAAAAAAACCATCATGAAAGGTATCATTTCAATGACAGTTCCTAAAAAATTATCATTAAAGGTTCCATTTTAATGATGGTTCGTTAAAAAACCATCATTAAAGGTTTTATTTTAATGATGGTTCGTTAAAAATCACCATTAAAGATACCCTTTTAATGAGGGTTTTATGCTAAAAGTTATCATTAAAATTTATGTAGATACTAAAAATAATGATTGCTTAGTAAAATAATCATCATCATAAATATATTTTAATGACGGTTAATGAACCATCATAAGATGTATAGCCCTTTTAATATTGCTTCCTAAGACAATGGTTATAAAACCATCATCTTATGTCATTTAAAACCGTCTTTATTGACCATTTTGTAGTTGTGAAGGGCCAAACTCTAAAAACAAAAATATAAATATGAAGATAATAAATGCAACGGTTAGAATTGAGCTCCTTTACCCACTACTCATGGATGGCATTGTTTCGTTGAACTATGGATGAGGATGCCACAAATTTCTCATAGCTAACCCCTTGTACGATGTCTTGGTCATTACACCATCCAAGGAGATCAACATCCCAACAACTTTTGCGAGCATTTTGAAGATCAAGTGTCTCTAACATGCAAAATGTTAACTTATGGGTCTTGTTAAATTACATTATATGTAACCACCTACGACCCACTTGTTTCATATGCTATTATACTTTTGTATTGGATGACAACTTTTGGATTATCATAAGCTACATTATATGTAACTAGCAGCTATCCTTATTTTAATAGTCAATGACAAAGCAATGGATTTTTCTTAGCAATTCTACAATTAGAGAAATTATATAATACAGTGGAGATACCATGTTAGCCATACAATAAACAAATGATATTATGACATATGTGTGATTATTTTGAAAAATCACATACAAGTTGTGGTTATATTAAATTTAATTACACATATTATACATGTATTAATTAGTTATATTAGCTTTAATGTATTCTAAAATTTCTCCTACAATTGAGATGGTAAAATCTCGTGTTGAAAATAAGAGGTCTGGAGTTCGATCCCTACTCACATGGATAGGGAAGGGATTGTGTTGCCGACTAAATAAAAAAAAAAAAAAAAAGATAATTATGGATGTGGACCTCGGTAAAATTGCAATTACAAAATTTATGACACCTATGGTGTTCAGCACCGATACCACAAAAGTTGGAGAGATGCATGTCATGCCTACAAAGAGCAAGTTTAAACTCAATCTAACCCTAAGTCATAAAACATTTGATATTAACAATTAGTTATTTTTAAAAGTTATTTTGAATCCATAATTCTTAATTAGTCGTCCTTACGTGAAGAAGGACAAAGTAAATATGTTGCTGAAAATAGCTAATGTCAGATTTGGCCTTGTTTTTTGGGTAAAAGAGAGGAGAATTATTAATTTAATAGTACCTTATTTATTAATCAAACGTATATTTTCTATTAATACACGTAGAGCTGTATAATCCTTTTCTAGTATAGGTATTTTTTTAAAAAATATAAATTTGAAATTTTACAACAATGTAAGAGGTTTTTAGAATTAAAATACCGATATTGGCACTTGAAAATAATTAATATATAGGGAAATAAGTAAATAGGGAAACTGAAGATGCCGCCGATGTTACTGCGGTAAGTTGTAGACATAAGCATTCAATCCGTGATGGAAGGAAGCCTCAACAGCAATATTCACAGAAGTGTAGCCTATGTGAGTTAGAACTATAAGAAGGTGTGGCGTGAATCTAGCTCCTGTAAGTGCCCTCAAAAGAGCTAGCTTTCAATGCCATATCCAATGTACTGTTGCTAGCTAGCTCTCACAATGCAAATGCATGAAAAGAGTATTGAAAGAGCGTGTACGATCGAGGCTTGAAAGTAAGTGTGGACAAAAAAAACTCGAAGTTACGCCACATGTATCTAGATGCAATGGCCATGTGTAATAATAAGATAACCAAAAGACAATGTCACCAGTCACAATTGAGAACTGAGATGTGTGCGTCGACGTGACAATGTGCATGGCCATCATTTGTCATATCTATCATTGTTATAACTGTCACTATTTGCACTTTGCAGCATGCAAACCCTTGGGGCGTTCAACTTCAAGTGCTCTTGAATTAATGTGGCTGATCATTCTCGTTTTGTTTTGACGTACGGAAATTAGAGTGATAATATAATTACGAAGATGACCTTGAATTGTGTTTATGACCAGCAAGATAAATTAAAAAAAAAAAGGAAAAAAAAAAAAAAAAAAGATGTATTCCTGTTGAGTTATTGGGGCTATCCCACGTCGGCATTAGAAAGAATTGGCAGTTAGCTACAAACCTCACCTCCTCAATTCTAATAGTCTAATGGAGAAACGACTTGTCTCCACTCGACCTACTCAACTAGCTTTTAAGGTGGAGAAAGGTCTCAATTACAATTGAACCAACTTTATTTAGTTATTTATTTTTAAAGTAGATTGAAGTTTAATTTAATTTATTAAAATGGGATAATTAATTTGAACTATACGTGCCAAATCAGTATTGATTTTCATTTAAAAATCTGATTAAAAAATTAGAAAAGTAATTTATGCTCATAATTAATAATATGGTTCATTTTGAATTATTCCCCGTAAACTAACTATTTTCAAGTCACCTTCTTATTTTTAAAAACTTCAATTTACCCCCTATTTTTGTTAACAAAAAAAAAAGAAAAAAAAAACAACTCACCCCCATTTTGAACATAAAAGTTAAATGACGTAACTTGAAGTTTTGAAAAGAAAAAGAGAGAATTTGAAGAAGTCAATTCGCGAAGGGATTAACCTGAAATTTACCCTTAATAATATTATAAATATACTCATTCATGTGTGATGCAATTGGAATCAAGGGGTCAATTTCATAATATCTGGTGAATCGAACCAATTAGTCGTTTGATAGAAGTATAATATGTACAAGTGGCTATAAATTTAGTTGTGTTGTGAAAACCAGGTGGATTTTCGCACACCAATCACATTCACGTCAAAATGTATGTATGCCTCACCTCCAATTTAAACTCAATAATGTACATATTCAATTAGAGAAATTCTAGAATAGATTAGAGGTACTGAACTCAATTAATACATGTATAATATGTGTAGTTCAATTAAACATAATGATTTTTCGAAATAAATGTATACATAACATGCATATATTAATTGAGTATATTACCTATAATATACTCAAGAATCTCTCGTTGAATGTTATTGCTGTGAAGGTGTTAAATTTTCATTGGCTGAGATTTGAGATTGTCTAAAAACGAGCTTGTAAAGCTTTGTATTCATAACAATTTTAATTTAGCAGCTCAGAGAAATTAGAAACTCAAATAAGTGCTTTGTTTTATAGTGTTATATCGTACAACAACTTTTCTATGCATCACCTATATTATTTATATAAGTTATTAAATACTCTCTACCTGAGTTAGTTAGTACCAGTCCATCAATAATTTAAGAGGTTGAAATTTTTATTTACCGAAAAACCTGCTAGTCATGTAGGCCCATCCAAAGAAAAGGAAAATGAATGCCACTTGATTTAATGGGGGAGCAGGTATGAGTGTATGACCCTTTTAACTTATTTGTTCTTGCTGCCGCATAACAAAAAGCTCGAAATAAGAAAAATATCTGTGTCATTGATTTGAAATTGGATTTAATTCATTTCGTCAAAAGACTAAGAAATCTTTGTCTTTGCATAGGTAGTGCTTTCTTTCTCGCATGATTTAAAGCATTATTTCAACCATATATTATATGATTTGTTGTTATATATACATATTTAAACATACTCTCGTCCTATTGAAGACGAATTGCAAATTTCTTTCACATGAATCACATGCTAATGAAATGAAAAGATTTCCACTACGTTCTTCAATTTGCTAATGCTTAGCAGAAAAGCAATGGCCTCAGACACACAAACGGCCGACACTCTGGGTGCGAAATCATATGTTTGAAGATTTAGAAAAAGAATGAAATAAGTGTTTCATAACCATGCTTGGATTTTATTTGCATCCAACAGGTAGACAAGAGAACAAATACATACACTTCAAATGAGAAATGAAAGCAATCTTTGAGTATTGTTATGCTATAGTCTTGTTTTCTTTTCTATTGACACTATAGACAGATCAAAATTTCTATAAGGCCAAGGGATTTTAATGAGAAATCCAACAGGCAGTACATCGGAAGGTCTAACCCGAAGCTAATAGCCAAAGCATAATGAGAGATGATGTTGCAATAGTAAAACAGCAGCAAATAGCCAAGCCAACGGCCGCTTGATATTTTTGACATTCGTTATCTACACTGCAATGTCCCAAATCATAAAAGTATAGCGTCGTGATGCCAGCTGATGCAGAAGCAGCAGCTAGAGATAATGTGGCTGTCACCTGCAACAATTTAATATAGGATTTGGCTTTTGAACAAACATAAAGACACAAAACTACTTTGGATTTCATATGGCAGCCTGGAGATGCTAATAGAGTTATAGAAGCTGACCCAGTCTCCAACAACAAAGAGGCTGATCAGAACAGGACTATGGAGAACCTTCTTTTGCACTATGGCATATGCATCTATTAAGGCAAGTCCAAAGCTCCAGATAACTTGCAAGCCCATAGCAGCAATTAGGTAGCTGCAGAAGGCACAAGGTGTTCAGCATAAACTTTGTAGCAGGCAAGGTTAGAAGTTCACACACAAGATTTACAGAGCTATAAAAAATGTTAAATTAGTTATCCTGAAGAGCATCATCTCTGTGTTTAAAGTACCTCCCCTAAATATGTATTGATACCAACATCAAGTCCATAAAACAATGGTCCAACTTAACCAAGAAGATCGACTGCCTATAATTTTCAATTTTCCTATTTTCCAGCTGATGATAAGTTTATAAACACATGGCAAAGAAAATGTTTTTAAAAAAAAAGGAAGCAGAGGTAACAACAGTAACTACAAAAGATACAACTGGAAGCACTGGAAGCACAAGATAGAGCACCACAACAAGACCTAGATATTGGGCCACTAAAAATCAGGATAAGGTACTCGAAGTGCTCCATGAAACATCATCCAATAGACGTCCAATAAGAGTCACCTAGATGATGTGAAGTCACAAATTAAAAAGCCCTTTTATATGGATCAACTCAGCCCAGGAAAGTTTCAACCACATAAATTAGATGCTTTCAAATCCTAGCATTCTAATTAATTGTACCTTCCACAATTTACATTTAACACAGAGATCACTATCAGATGGCTCAAACCTCATGCTCAAAGCTCCAGACAGTACCACCTAGGATCATCACAATATATGCTGAGTTGTATGATCATCTAATAAACTCAAAAACTGTAACAAGAATGACAATGCTCTCATAATTACAATCTACGATGCCTAAAATAGTCTCTCAGGACTGGAAATTTCATTTAACACAGACGCCGCCAGTATGTTCACAAGAGAATACCTTGCTTACTGCAAACTCTGCCATACTCTAGTCACTAGAAAGTTTGCATAATAAGAGGCTTAGGTATATTTCTTTTTGATACAGCACAAAACCTGAACGACAAAAATTCTAACTAACAAATTATAGCATAAATAGATTCCATGTTTCATTGCTCTGAGATAGAAACAGAATCAATACCAAAACGCATATTTATTTACCCGAAAGGCATTTCAGTTCTTGCACAGCACTATAAGCACAATGAACCAACCCATGGTTGATATTGACGCTGGGGGGCAAGTCTAGGATATCGAGATATCCAACCCAAAAGGCTAGCCTTTTAGATGATATAACCCATCCTAAATGTAAAAACCTGAGTATCCTTTTATAGCCAATGTGGAACAACTTGACAAATGATAAGAATGCCAAATAATGTAAAACAGGACATTCTATCCTTTGTAATTGCAAATTAATGCTTGATTTAAATTCATCATCGTAAAGGAAGCAAAAATGAAAAGATCTTTTTCTCATAATTAAATCGTACTCTTACTCCCTATGGCCATAAATCAAACGAAAGGAAATATATATGGCTATACAACTGATTCAACCACTCAATGAAGGAGGCAAAGGTGAATGTGGAGAAGTTCTTTGATAGGAAAAAAGAAGCCCCCACATTTGCAAGCGAAGAAATTAAAAAAAAAAATCTAAGAAATATTCAGCTCAATTCACACTAAACTGTACTCAATTTAGTAATGTTATAAATGGTTTACGGTCCATTTAAAAAGCTATATACAAGGTTCTATCTCAACGAGTATTATCAAACTAAATAGCATCAACATAAGCAAGTAATTAAATAATTATACCAATACATTGATCTTTCAGCTTCTCTTTTTCCAAGAAACAGAGCTCATTGCAAGACTATGGACATTGCAAATCAATAAAAATCAGCTAAATCCCAAAACCAATCTAATAAAAGAGCATTGCCCATAAAAATGTAGAGCAAAGGCAAAAGAAAAATACCAGAAAGCTGTAAAATTGAAGAAAGAGTGGGTGGAAGCCATGGAAGCAATAGACCCAGCTGCAAAAATACACTGAGCAATCCTCAGAAATAACCCAGTTGCAGTCCCAGGCGTGCCTGCAAAGACCCTCATCTTTCACGTTTCAGTTTAAAAAAAAAAAAAAACTAATCTTTTCTTTGGTCAAGAAATTTGCCCATTTCCCATAATCTTCCAAATACCCAACAAATTATGACCAAAAATAAATGCAAATTAAATTAAGGAGGCCAAAAAAAAGGTGCCCAGAAATTAAAAAATGAACAAACAACAGATGATGAGAAACTTTTGTCTATACAGGAAAGAAGATGAACGAATGGAACAAGAAAGCAAGCCAAAAAAAAAAAAAAACAGCGCAAAATTGGAGATGCAGCGACCAAATCACTGATGTCAACAAAACTCGAACCCTCTCTCCGTCTCCACTCTCCACACTGCGAATTAAACGAACATGTTCCCACGCGCCTATTGGTACGTTTGTGGTTGTTTTTCCAGTTAACGTTACACGTGTGACCCTGTAATTGGAGCGTCGAGTTTGAAGTCTTTTTCCATAGTGGATAAAGTTTTTCAACTGCAGAAATTGACGTCTCCATTTTTTTATGTATTATTTTTAAGTATTTTTTTTTGGGAGTAATTTAATTGTTTACTTTGTTTTTATTTGAGGATGTTTGTTTCTTTGCTTGTTTGTTTGCTTGCTGGTGGAAAAAAAATAAAAAAAATCAATGTTGAGATAATTTTTGTAACTACAATTGAAATGCATAGTGTGGCAAGTTTATATTAAAATTAAAGTTTAATAAAATAATTTTGCTTAAGGTGAGAAAGTATTCGACCAACTCAGCTCTTCGTATAATTTAATGTATATATTTGAGTTAATAATTTAATTAGGATATTGAATTGAATTAACCAACAAGTAGATTTCACAAATGATCGAAAAATTATAATAATTGTAATGAGTTGGCTGTGTTGACTTCTATCATTTTGCTTTGATTATGTTCCGTTTTTTACGAATGAGTTTAAGCTTTGTTTACGTTAATATAATGGAAATAAAATAAGCATTGGATCTAGTTTAGACTATAAAATGCTGAAAAAACTAACCAAAGTTAAAAATAAATGAACCGGTGCACCTAATCCATTTTTTATATCTGATAACAAGGTTAGGTTATGAGATTTCATTTGGGTTAATCATTAATTCATGGCAAGCATCGGCTTGATTTGATGCCAAAAAACAGAAAGAAAACTGGTGCATGTTAGTTTTATAAATCAACTTGTAAAGAAGAAGGGTAAACGTATTGAATTCTTATAAAACATGCTAAGTTAAGTACTTAAGTTTTAAGTCAATATTACAAGGAAAGGAAACATGCTAAATTTTAATTAATGACTGAAATGAATGGCCGAGTGCCAGTGTTTGGCAACAAACAAGGGCTGCATTTTGCTAGTTAATATTGACCAGCATAATGTAGCAAAAACCAGACCCGTTCCCCAGGTCTGGCTACAGTTTATTATTTTCTTTTAATTCTAGTTTTAATATTCTTATTTAGTTTAGATTATTTGTCTAAAATTAAAAAAAAAAAAAAATCTATCGGTGCTGATAATTGTCAACTGGCCACAAGCAATCATAAAAGTCCCTATCAAACTATTGGAATTCTCATCTTTGACTATAAGTAATGGTGCTAATATCATCAACAATAGAGTTTTCGTTCGCCATAGATCTACAATTAAAATTTTAAAATTGAAAACTTTGATCGTAGATATATGATAATAGATTTTATTTATTTTTTATTTTTTTTAAGTTTAAGACTAAATGGTGATGAAGTCTTTCTTCAAAAGAGCTCTTAGAATGAGAGTTGAAAAGAGTTGTCATAACTCTGTTTTTACTCCGTTGTCGAGTGGGTTTTGATACTAAGAGTCTAGGTAGGTGAAAATTTTAAGAACGAGAGTTAAGAGGTTTTGAAAAGCGTTTAATAGGAGGGGCATTAAAAGCTTTATGGAGACAAAGCTTATTAAGAAGTGCAGAGTGATTGCTCTGGATGAGGAAGAGGAGAACAAAGTCTCCTTTGCTGGCAAAATGAAAGCAAAGGGTTCTGAAACTATAGAGAGATGTTTGTTAGGAAAGGTATTTGAAATACAAGTTATGCAACTCAAGAGGGGGGTGAATTGGGATTTTAAAACTTACGCTAAATAATTTGCACAACAATTTAATCTATCGCCTTAATTAAATAAAAAATAATAAATTCAATAATGTGCAATAATAAAAGAGTAAGGGAATAGAGAGCAAACACAAGTATTTTTACGTGGTTCGGCAATCCCCGCCTACGTCCACACCTCCAAGCAAACCAAGCTTGAGGATTTCACTATCCAAGCCTCCTAAGACTTCAAATGCTTACAATTGACTTTCAAGGTGTCAATGAACTTTTACAACAAAGAGATTATCTCCCCAATCTCTTCACCCTAAGTGTTTCTCACACTTGTACACTCACAAATTTGATGAGAAATGAAAATTACAATAAACAACTCTCTTTTAGAGTGGATATACAAATGATAGCTCAATGAAGATTTAATCTATGATGATTTTTGAATTTGAAGCTCAATATAAGTTGTGTGCACTTGTTTATGCTTGAAAAGATTACAAAAAATGAATTGGATTTGAGTTTATATAGTTTGAGCTAAAAAACTAGTCGTTATTCACTTTTTGGTGATAACCGGCTTACCGTTTATGGAATTCGGTTAGCCGCTTTTATGTTACCGTTACAGCAAAAATTTGAATTTCAGAATATCTGGTATGCCGCTTATGAAATTCGGATAGCTGTTTATGTTATAGAAGTTTACTGCCCAAATCCAGTCTACCGTTTGTCAGGATCTGGATAGCCACTTTCAATTCGGAGAGATTCTGCCCAAAATTTGGCTTACCGGTTTTTCAAATCCGGTTAGCCACTTGCTACAGTGACTGCTATAGTAACTATTTTCTAAAATTATAGTTTGATGCTAAAACTTTATAAAACTATATTATGGCCCAAAACGTTATGAAAATTTTTAAATAAGTCCAATTTCAGAATTTCTAAATAATACTTTCTCAATCCCAAACCTTTTTGAAATTATGATATGGCCCAAAATGTTATGAAACTTTTCAAATAAGTCCTTCTCCAAAATTTCAAACAATACTTGTTAATTTCAAAGTTTTCAAAACTCTTTCAATTAAACCATAAACTTAAAAAATAACTAATTTCATAAAATCATTTTTTCATTAAATATAAAACCTTTATAATGTGAAAATAATGATTTATTTGAAAATGTATAAAAAAATAATTTGAGCTTTTAAAATATTAATCATTCTTAATCTTGTTTGTTTTCATCAAAATCAACATTATAGAAATATATATGTTAATAGTACTAATTATGAGGGTGGTAAACAAGGAGGGTTTGTGGGGGGCTATGCAACAAGTTTGGAGGACAATGAGAAAGGTGAAGATTGAGAATATGGGAGATAACATTTTCATTTTTAAATTCTCTCTTGAAGCAGATAAAAGAAGAGTCATAACTGGGGGTCCTAGGCACTTCGATAGGGCATTGATAGTCCTTATATAACCAAAAGGCATCAGAAACATCACAGTACAAGCATTTACTCATACACCTTTTTGGGTTCATCTTTGAAATTTACCGATAATGTGCATGAATGTAGACGCTGTAATGGAGCTCGGAGCAGTCGTTGGGAAAGTTGAAAAAGTAGAATAAAATGATACTGGAGAGTATATTGGGAAGTATGTGAGGGCTAGAATTTTAGTTAATATAACTAAACCATTGAAGAAGATTATGTTCCTAGAACCAGATGGGGAGAATAAAATCCCAATACCAGTGTTATACGAAAGGTGACCAGACTTCTGTTTCTGCTGTGGTAAGCTAGGACATCAATTTAGAGAATGTGCGAATACAAAGGGCAATTCAAAAGGATCTTGCTTTTGGCCCTTGGCTGAAAGCGAGTATACTTCCAAATCGCTTTAAGCAAAACAGGAGTCGAGAAAGAGGAAACTAATACATAGGCAAGAAAGCAGGGGAATCTGGAAGCCAAGAATACCATGGATAGCTAGATAACACACAGGAAGAAACCGGGGCAGAGTTGACCCAAGAGAAAACGAGTGGGTACAAAAAGCCAATAGAAATTGGATACGTAGTTGAAGAAGGCATTGAACAAGAAAACATGATAGAAGGAATACCAAGACAACAACTTAATGGCAGCCAAAGTCAGATGGTAGCAGTTGGGTGCACAGAGATTTCAGAATCAGAACTGAGTTTGGGGGTAAGAAGAGGAAGTTAAAAAACTTAGTAAGCAAGTTGGAAGTGCTGAAACAAAACCCAAATCAGAGGGAGAATGGTATGGAGATAAAGTCAGTTGAGAAGCAAATTGCAAATTAATAACTTGCTGCTTAAGGAAGAAATTTACTAAAAGCAGTGCTTGCGAGCTGACTGGCTTAAAGAGGGTGACAAGAATACGAAAGTCTTTCACTCTAAAGCTTCATCGAGAAAGAGGAAGAACAAAATCTGAGGTATTAATGATGAAAATGGAAAATGGATGGATGATGAAGATGATGTGGAGAGAGAGTTTTATTCTTATTTTGCAAAGATGTTCACCACTACCAAGCCCACCCAAGAACATATGAAAGATGCCCTTGCTGGATTACATCCCAATGTATCAGATGAGATAAATGAAGAATTGGAGTAACCCTTCACAGATGATGAAATCTCCACAGCCTTTGCCCAAATTGCCCTACAAAAGCCCCTGGTCCTGATGGTCTTCTTGCCATATTTTTTCAGAAACACTGGAAGGTAGTCAACAAAGGTGTAATTTCCACTTGTCTCCACGTGCTTAATGGAAAAAGTACTCATGCCCCTATGAATCACACATACATTGCTTTAGTTCCTAAAATAGAGAAGCCTAAGAAAGTATCAGATTTTAGGCCTATAAGCTTATGTAATGTCATATATCGTATTATGGTAAAAACTATAGCAAATAGACTTAAAACCATACTCCACCAGATTATATCTCCCACTCAAAGTGCATTCATTCCCAACAGGTTAATAACTGAGAATATTATTGAGTGTCTTCATAAAATTAGGCATAATAAGGGTAAAAAGCAATGTCTGGTTGCTTTGAAATTAGATATTAGTAAAGACTATAATAGGGTGGAATGAAGTTTTGTTGAAGCACCAATGCAGAAATTAGGCTTTCCTCATAGTTGGGTGGATTTGATAATGAGGTGTATCACGTCAACCTCTTTCTCGGTGCTTATCAATGGAGTGCCTAAGGGACTAATTACTCCTCAAAGGGGGCTAAGGCAGGGGTGATACAGTAGTAGCATGTCCTGCGAAAAAGCATGCCACAGAAACCCTCGGAGAGGCATGTTTATTGGTGACGACTCTGTGGTTAACACTCTTGAGCTTGTCATTTGATAAAACCTGAATCAATTTTGAGAAACCTTAGCATATACAACTGTTCATAAAATTTGCATGAAAATTAAGTAGACGATGGTGGGAAGATCGTGTCTCTATTGCTTTCAAAGACGAACCTAGAGAAAGTCTCCTATATTTACCACCAAGACTCCTGCAATGAGGTCAACATCAATCCACTGATTTTTCATAAAAAAACCTGAAGGCCTCTGATTTGGTCTTGCAGCAGAATTGTAAGGAATGAAGGATCAGAGTTCCCTTGAGCTCCCAAAGTTAGCTTCGGCTGGGGGCAGTGTGGATAGTAGTTGTAGACAAAGTCGTACCCATTGGAGCATCCCATGCCTTTTAAATATTCAGGCTCCAGTCCTAGAGCCACTGACAGTATTCCAAATAGGGTCTCACCCAATTTTCTGACTTCTTTCATATGCGCCATTGTAGTATCTCCGCAAATTCAGGTGACGAACAATTTAACAGAAGTACATATAAGAAGAGATATGTGTCACTACAAATTCAATAGCTACACGAAAACGAGAGAAACTTGTGTGAGACTGTTCCATCATCAGTATTAATAATTATAAAATTAAGCTGGACTTAGTGTGGGACCTACTAATAGTCTTACATTAGAACCCACAATATGACAAAGTTTTAGTAGGCAGTCTCACCACCTCAACAAGTAGTGAAAGTTGAGACAGGTCAAAGTAGTGCGATAGTTCCACACAAGGTTTTTCTCGGCAAATACAGGGATAAAGTTTGTACCTGCAAACTTCCGGCAGTTGATTGGGGTCCAAACTGTTAATGTCAAAATTGTAAATACCCAACATGTCCCTCCAACTTGCTATTCGTGAGAAATACAGGTCAAAATTGCAGTTGAATTTAATACTTCTAGTAGGATAACGTGTATAGAACTATTTCTTCACCTCAAGATCTTGTTCATTGAACTTGCGAACTCCGTCAATCGTTTCTTCTAACAGGTTTAAGGGAACCCCGTGATTGACCACTTGAAAAAAGCCTCATGTCTCTGACGTAGCCCAAACTTGATCAACAATATCCTCAAGTTTATTGTGTCTGATGCCACCAAGATCGACAACTAGTACTTGTAAGTTGCTCCAGTGAGTGATCAACTCCTGGGCAAGTTCTTCCGGCGGTTGAATGAATATCCTGGGAATATTCACTACTCCAGCATCCACTAATCCTTTGACACCGACTTTCGTGTCATCAAAACCCTTGAGCTCTTTGGCTCTGTCTTAATCCGATCCATTTTCGGAAGATGTTTTCGTAGTGACCAAGATGCCCATTTTGTGTTTCTTGCAAGATGTTAAGGAAGCTAATCATGATTGATGTACAATAGGCAAAGCAGGAGATAAAGCATAAGATTACAGTAAGAATAGCATACGGTTGAAAGTTGATGATCTGGACGTCCAGCTGGCACCTGGTGGTTACATAATTACAAGCACACGTGAAGACTAGCTTAATTTGTTTTAATTAGTAGTTAGTTACAATAATGAGCTGTTATTTCAGCTGAGTATATAAATATCGTTGTATTCTCATTCTGTAATTAGTTCAGATTGATTGAATAATAATTCCAGAACATTCATAATTATTTCCTTCGTTTTCTTAGCTTTTGTTTAATTTTCTCACTTGCCAAACACTCAATAAACAATTTTAACTTGGTATCAAAGCTACGATGACTTCAGTACATCTTGCTTCATCTTCAAATCCAGTTCATAATGCTACTGCTAATTCAACCACAACCTCATTCACGTTTAATACTCCTGTCAAGTTGGATCAGTCTAATTACTTGATTTGGCAATCTCAAGTTCTTGCTTCTATTCGTGGAAACAGACTGGAAAAATTCATTGATAACTTAGTAACTCCTCCACCTTCGCATATTGCTCAGAGAATTGGTGATGATCTCAAATCTGTTGAAAATCCAGACTATATCATTTGGAGATCACAAGATCAGATGCTACTCAGATAGCTTCTTTTTTCAATGAGTGAAGGCATCATCAGTTTGGTATTTAGTCTGAAAATTCACTTGAGGTATGGAAAGTTATTGAAGTGCAATTTGGCTCACAATCTAAATCGAAACTATTACATCTGAGGTATATGATGAATTCAACTAAGAAAGATGACATGAAAATCACTGATTATTTCATTAAGATGAAGACCATAGCAGATAATATAGCTGCAGCTGGAAGTGCTTTAACTTATGATGATCTGATTTTGCATGTGCTTTCTGACTTAGGACCTGAATATATTTCTGTTGCTACTTACATAACTGGTCAAGTAAGTGTTGGGAAAATGAATGTAAATGAAGCTTATGCAATGCTTTTAACTCAAGAAGTTAGAATAGAATAGCAAGCACATATGCTGGCTGGTATGGATGTCAAACAAAACTTTGAGGCAAATTTAGTTCAAAACAGAGGACTTGTTTGGATATAATCTTGGTTAGGGGTGGGCATCGGATCGGATTTGGATCAATCCGATCCGATCCGATTTAATCTTATTCGGATCGGATTCAAATTTACCTCTCAATCCGATTAGATGAAAATTTTACAATCCGATCGGATTTGATTTGGATCGGATCGGATCCGGATCGATCCGATCAATCCGATCGGATTGCAATTAAAATTAAAAAGAATATATAACTTAAACATAAATAAGAAATAAAAATTGAAAAACAGCCCTAAATCCCTTAAATTCCCAAATCAAAAGAGAAAAGAATCGATGCATCACCCACGAACACAACCAACAGCCGCATCACCCACGAACACAACCAATCACTTTGAGAAAAAAAAAATCAGCAGCTGTCGTCAATGCCCCAGCTGCACGCCGACGGCATCCCAGCCGACAGCCGTTGAGCCCGTGAGCTGCACCGTTGCCACGCTACCAGCCGAAGCCTCATGCAAGAGTCTTAAACCCAGCCGCTGCATTTATTTGCTTATTGCAAGGGTTTCTAATGGAGTCGGATCCATCAAAACTTGTAAGGTGCAGAGGTTATAACTTATGAGGATAGGTTCCTTGACTTTGAAAAGCTTGCAGAGTTTTGGGTCTTTTGAATTGCTTCTGATTTTGTTTTTGCCTGTAGATAATTCTCCTTGTTTTTTGGTGATTGTAAGGTTGACTGCTTGATTTAGGTTTCCTGATTTTGGGATGCAATTGTTACCAAAGACCTCAACAAAATAATTGATGTTAAAATGAAAACACTTTCAATTTGCTATCTTTCTTTTCTCCATTTGCTGGCTTGCTGCGTTTTTCTTTTATTTGTGTGATTTCAAATTTGTGTTGCAACTTGCAGGTGCTCCAGATTCTTCTGATCTGTTCAAACATATCCAAATCCGATTTCAATATGATGTTACCGATCCGAACCGAATCCGAATAAAAATCCAATCCGAATCCGATCCGAAATTTTTATTCGGATCGGATTTTTATTCGGATTACATTCGAATGACTTTTTCATTAATCCGAACAATCCGAAATCCGATCAGATTGATCCGAATCCGATTTCAATATGATGTTATCGATCCGAATCGAATTCGAATTAATCCAAATAAAAATCCAATCCGAATCTGATCCGAAATTTTTATTCAGATCGGATTTGGATTAGATTTTTATTTGGATTACATTCGGATGACTTTTTCATTAATCCGAAATCCGATCGGATTGATCCAAATCCGATTTTACCCACCCCTAATCTTGGCAATACTGGAGGTTATGGATATGGTGGCTATAAAGGAAATTTTGGAGGAAATCAGTCTGGTGTCAATTTCCAGCAGAGAGGCTATCCAGGTGATAATCAAAGGAATGGAGGAGGAAACTGGAATCACAATCCTAATGGAAACAGCAACTTCAATAGCAACAAACCACCTGGAAATACTAAACCACAATGGAATGTCTTTAAACCTCCATGTCAAATTTGTCTCAAAACAGGCCACACTGCTAATGTTTGCTGGAAGCTTGAGGAGTTTATTGCTTCAGGTGTCTATAGGCCACCACCAAACAGAAATCCAAATGCTGCTTACCTAGCAAACATGGATGGTCCTTCAGATACCAACTGGTATCTTGACAGTGGGGCAACACATCACCTCACTAACAACATGAACAACATGCACATTGATGAGACTTTTGCAGGTACATCTAAACTTGTAGTTGGTAATGGTGCTGGTTTGTGCATTACACATCTCGGTCATGCCTTCCTAAGACTACATGATTACAATACCAATGCTTCATCCACACTTAAGCTAAATAATATACTGTTAGTTCCTCAAATTACCAAAAATCTCATCAGCATATCCCAATTAACTAAAGATAATAATGTGACAGTTGAGTTTACTGACAAATTTTATTTTGTGAAGGACAAAGTGAAGAAATTGATCATACTACAGGGCAAGGCTGACAAAGGTTTATACAGATTGCTGTTAATGTCATCAAATAAAACACATTCTCAAAATCATGTCACCAATGTTGAGTATGATGTGTTAGTTGCTCCTCTTTTAATGTTTTCAGTTATTTCTTCTGATTTGCAAAATAAAACCTCATGTACAGACTCTGTATGTACTGACTCTATATGCTTGTTGAGTGCTTATGTATTGCATCAAAGGCTAGGACATCCAAACTCAAACATTTTAAGTCATGTAATCAAAACCAATCCAACCTTGAAGGCAATCAATGAGAATAAATCATATTGAATCATATGATGCTTGTATGATGGGAAAATTGCATAGATTACACTTTCCAACCAACTGCACCAAAACCAAAAATCCTTTAAAAATTTTACACACTGACCTTTGGGGACCAGCTCTTGTACTCTCTTCACAAGGTTATAGATATTATGTGAGTTTTGTTGATGATTTCACAAGATTCACTTGGATATTCCCTCTGAAAACTAAGAGTGAAACCCTTCCTATCTTCAAAATCTTCAAAACTCAAATAGAAAAACAGTTAAACAGATCCATCAAATGCCTACAATCTGATTGGGGTGGTGAATTCAGATCATTTGTCCCTTATCTTCATAAAGAATGCATTTTACTCAAGCATTCATGTCCCTCTACTCATAACCAAAATGGAACAGTAGAAATGAAACATAGACACATAACTGAACTTGGTCTAATCTTGCTTGCACAAGCCACATTACCCATCAAATTTTGGTGGGATTCATTCCATACAGCCACCTATATCATAAACAGGCTACCTACTAATGTATTGTCCATGAAATCACCTTATGAAGCCATTTTTCATTTAAAGCCATATTATAAATTTCTCAAAACTTTTGGCTGCTCTTGTTTTCCTTTTCTTAGAGATTATAACAAGCATAAATTTTCTTTCCATTCTTCCAAATTTGTCTTCATAGGCTATAGTCCTCTTCACAAGGGTTACAAGTGTTTGCATCCTTCTAGAAAAATATACATATCTAGTCATGTTCTGTTTGATGAAAGTTCATTCCCATATTCATCACTTTTTTGTCAGCCGTCTCCACAACAGAAAACTTCGGACTTTCAATATAATCTTCTTCAGTCCTATTACATCCCTACTTCTAATAGCAATCTTAACACCTTTGAATCTGTTACAGCAGGTAATGATCATACTTCTCCTTGTCGAGACACATACACCTCACTAAATTAACCTAATACATCTCACTGTCCATCCTCAGCAGCTCAAATCACCTTACATGAATCACTCTGCTTACAAAATTCATCTCTAACACCTTTAATGTCCTCATCTCAGCTCCCTTTTGATCCACTTTCTCCCACTCAAATCCCAAATCCTTTATTAAATTAAATAACCTCCACTCACCATATAATCACCAGAGCTAAAGCTGGCATCTTTAAGCCTAAACTCTTTTTAGCAGAACATAATAGCCTGGAACCATTTGCTCCTTCTAAAGCATTATCTTATCCAAACTGAAAAGCTGCTATGCAAGCTGAGTATGATGCACTTATCAGAAAAAATACTTAGAGTCTTGTGCCAATGTCCTCATATTTCAAAGTTGTTGGCTGTAAATGGGTATTCAGGACTAAATATAACACATATGGCTCCATCTCCAAGTATAAAGCTCGCCTAGTTGCCAAGGGTTTTCATCAAATTGCATGAGTTGATTATTTAGAAACTTTCAGTCCTGTAATCAAGTCCTCAACAGTCAGAGTTATACTAAGCTTGGATGTAATGCAAGGTTGGAAGATTAGGCAAATTGATATCAATAATGCTTTCCTAAATGGAGATTTGACAGAAGAAGTATATATGACTCAACCGGAGGGTTTTGATGTTAAGGAAGGCTATGTATGCAAGCTCAACAAAGCTCTTTATGGATTGAAATAAGCTCTAAGAGCTTGGTATGACAAACTCAAACGATGTCTAACAACTTGGCAATTCTTTAACTCCAAAGCAGATACCTCTTTATTTATTAGACATGACACCAGAGGATTGATCATAATTCTGATTTATGTGGATGATATCTTAGTCACAGGACCTGATTCAGTTTTGTTAGAAGAATTTGTTGCTAAGCGGAGTAAAGTTTTTGCTTTAAAGGATTTAGGTTTGGTTGCCCATTTCCTTGGGGTAGAAGTTTGCTATACAGATCATGGCATGCATCTATCACAAACTAAATACATCAAGGATCTGTTAACTAGAGCTTCAATGCAAGATTGTAAAGGAACAGACACACCTTGCAGTACAGGTCTCAAACTAGAAAAGCAAGTAAGAGGGTCTCTGGGGCAGGAATTTGAAAATCCAACACTTTATAGAAGTATTGTTGGAGGTCTTCAATACTTGGTATTAACAAGACCTGATATTGCTTACTTTGTGCATAAACTCAGTCAATACTTAAGTTCTCCCATAATACAACACTGGTTAGCTTGCAAGAAAGTTCTTAGATATCTTCAAGCTACTGTCACTCATGGTATTTATCTACAGCAGGGGGGATCTCTTGAAATCACTGGTCTAAATGGTTATTCAGATGTTGATTGGGCATGTGATGTTGACGATAGAAAATCTATTAGAGTCTGCTACATTTATCTTGGCAACAATCTAATATCTTGGTCCTCTAAAAAGCAAGGAGTAGTGGCTAAGTCCAGCACTAAAAGTGAATACAGAGCCTTGTCATCAGCATGTTCAGAACTCTCTTGGCTTCAATCCTTATTTTCTGAACTGAATATAGCTAAGTTACCTACTCCAGTTCTTTGGTGTGATAATCAAAGTGTTGGAGCTCTAGCTAGAAATCCAATTTTTCACTCTAAATCCAAGTATATTGAGTTAGATGTGCATTACGTTAGAGACAAGATTCTTAATAAAGAGTTAGAGATAAGATACATTCTCACTGATGAACAAGTTGCTGACATTCTTACCAAGCCTTTATCCTTACCTAAGTTCAGCTATTTTAGATCCAAGCTCAATGTCATCGGCATACCATTGAGCTTGAGGGGGGATGTTAAGGAAGCTCATCATGCTTGTTGTACAATAGGAAAAGCAAGAGATAAAGCAAAGGATTACAGCAAGAATAGCATACGGTTGAAAGTTGATGATCTGGATGTCCAGCTGGCACCTGGTGGTTACATAGTTACAAGCACACATGAAGACTAGCTTAATCTGTTTTAATTAGCTGTTGTTAATTAGTAGTTAGTTACAATAATGAGCTGTTATTTCAGCTGAGTATATAAGTAGCGTTGTATTCTCATTCTGTAATTAGTTCAGATTGATTGAATAATGATTCCAAAACATTCATAATTCTTTCCTTCGTTTTCTTAACTATTGTTTAATTTTCTCACTTGCCAAACACTCAATAAACAATTTTAACTCAAGAAAATGATGAGGATTATGGTGATCTTATGGATTAGTTAGATTTATAAGCTTAACTTGTCACTGTTCACTTGCCTAATAAATAATTAAAATTTTAAAAACCCTAACAAGTGTTTAGGGAAAAATCTCATGAGAATGAATCTTCAACTATCTACATTGAATTGAGGTAATTCTCAATTCTGAAGTTAATTTTTCAAGTACCAGTTAATTTCATGAACTCCTATTAAATATCCGAGCCAAACATGGGCCATAAGTTACATTCCAAGTGACTTACTTTATGCTAATATTCATACGCTTTAGCTGAATGCTCCACTTAAAGAATGTAGTTTTGCTTTATGGGAATGTTCACTATCCATGCATTGGGCCCATGGGTTTCCATTACAAGTGGCTTATATTACGGGCATAAGCTTGAGCACAACCCCTCCACTTCACTATCCACGCATGGGCCATGGGCCTCCATTACAAGTGGCTGGTATTATGGGGATATTCATAAGATTGAGCTCGATCAACCCACTTACAGCTACAAGTGGTTTACACTATGGGAGTGTTCACTATTTTTATCTGTGTTAAAATTAAAATTACCTGCGAACCACCTACTAAATATTTCATAAATTATCTGCGAATCACATGTTAAAAGGAAAATTTTCTATAAATCACTTGTTAAATGTTTATATAGATTATTTGCGAACCACGAGTTAAGAATCCAATATCGTCCGCACCTCCAAAAATTTATGACTCTGTATCAACCAACTATTTTCAATTATTTCTATCATTATAGGTTACATAATCCTTTGAAAGGATTTATCTTTAATGCTGTAAGGAAAAAATTGTGGCATCAATAAATGTCATAGTGGGATTGTTGTGGAACATAATTAAATTATTTAATCAACAAAGAAGGTAAACAATAGAGGTGTTTGTGGATTGGATTTTGCGGATTAGATATCAATCTATATCAGATCTGCGATTTTGTGGATTATAAATTTTCAATTCAATCTAATCCACAAATTGATGAAATTCAATCCAAATTTGATCCATACATCTGCAGATTTGATGTAAATTTGACCCAATTTATATCCAATTTACTATTTTACAAATTGGTTTGTTGACTGAAAATTTTTAATTTTGTCCAATCCACAAACTAACTAAATAAAAAAATGTAATATAAAAATAATTTTATTATCAATCCAATTTAAAATTAAATAAGATTTAAATAAATTAAATGTTTAAATAAATGTAGAAATAACATTTAAATTTTCAAAATATAACACACCAAAAAGAAAAAATCTAATTTGTTTAGATCAATACGTGAAAATTAACTATTTAGGAACCATATTTCTTTATTTAATTATTTTTTATTTTATATATTGTCGGATAAGATATAATATAGTGTTAATGTAATTATATTTTAACTTATTTATTTACTAGTAAGTATTAATGTCATATTTACAAGTTTTTTTTAAATTAAATATATACTTTTTATTTTTATTTTTTACGAATTAATAGATTTTTGTTAATTTACAGAAGTAGATCTATATTCAATCCACTAATTGCAGATTATCAAATTTTCAATCCAATCCAACTCAATCCATCAATCCACATATCGGATTTTCATGAATTAAATTTCTACGAATTAGACGGATTGAGCAGATTGAATAGGATTCTGAACACCCCTAATAAATAATAAATTTTAATATTTTTATTTAGCTTATTTAATTATTATAAAGTATAAACCGTTGATTCATCCAATAGTCCAAAATAATCTCATGATTTTTTATGTCCTCACAGAAAGACCGTTATCGAAACTGTGTTAGCATGTAAAAAGTCATTCACACCCAAAATCATTTAGAAAACTACAAATCTTAAACCAATCGGACATGTTCGATGTTTACGATCAGACCGAGAACGGTTGATGTGGACAATTGGTGTGGAATAGTCTCTGCGCTGACGATTGAGCCAGTACAGTGGACGCTGATATACGGTGATGGCAACGTTAATTTTTGACCTTTAAAACCAATCCAACGTCATCAAACTGTGTTAAAAAAAGAACGTCATTAAATTTTTGTTTGACTTTTTAATTTTTCTTATTTTTTTAAATTAAATTACTTTTGTATGTTGTATTTAGGAAAATTTATAAAAATAATCATAAAATTTTTATTATTTTCATAATTAATCCTCTAAATTTTTTTCTATCAATATTAGCCAAAGACACTTTTTTCTCCAAATTACCTTTGTTTACAAATTAAAAACAACTTTCTTTCTTCTTTTTTATCAAACCAAATATAATTTTACACTCTTGAATCATCACCGGCTGTTGAAAGATACTGAGCAAGCAACTGATGAGATCTTGATTAGGAGAAGCAGTATTTTGCTCCAGTGCTGCCCCTTTTTCGCGTATGAGATTCATTAACATAGCTCTTTAACTTTTTTGCTTGCCTGGAGGCTACGGTTGAAGCGGGTAAAAGGCAAATTTACAGGTATCGTAAAGATCCCATCAATTATTTGTTGAAAGAGCTTTACAAGTGCATCTCTTCTCTGATCACCTTCTTCTATCCCAAATAAAAGTGAGCTCATAATGCTAAAGGTGAGTGTTTTCATAAGGGGCATTGCCTGTATAATTGTTGACAGAAAAATAGAATAACAAAGAAAAGGAAAAGATTTGCAAGTTATTAAATTAATTAATTTGACGTACCTGAACTTGTTCTTTACCATGCCAATGCATCTTCATATGCTTCCTGACCTCTTCATCTATCTTTCCAACATATTGCTTCAACACTTCAGGCTTCAGAAAAGCTAAAAGCGCTCCCCTCACGCACCTGTGATCATCTCCCGTCAACTCAAGTATATTTCTCTCACCACAAATTTTTCTAATAGAAGTGGGTTGTTGACCGGCAAGTATCTTTTGATCACAAGTGTGGACAAACTTGTTAGCTGCCTGCCCATGGAGGAGTAATGTTGGAGTGCCTAGAAGATTCATTTTTGAAACTTCTCCATACTTCCTTACTCTCTCCTGAAGCCAATGTTCTGCTGTGTTGGTGCGCAAGGCATGTAGAAAGCTGAGGCTTTGGCCTATAAAGGGTAACCCGAAAGAACCTGGTGGTAACTTTTTTCTAGTTTTCCTGGTCAGTATAATAACGTAAAGAGGGAGGACAAGAAGAAACAATATTAAAAAATTTGCTGGACTCATGTCTGATTGAGAAATATTTGCAGGGAATGAATCTATATCTACTGGAAATCTGGAACGAAGCTATGTGCGACGGGTACCTGTCGCACATAGCTTCCTGCCTGTCGCACCAAGCTATGTGCGACAGGCACCTGTCGCACGAAACTTGAGGCAGATTGTCCCACGACTCGCAGCAAGCAACCACACTGAAACTCTCTCGCAAGTTTAGAAAATAACTCATACCACTCAGTGATGCCGATTGGTGTTGGATCCGGATGAATTATGATTGGATTTCACTTTTACCGTTCGCCGTCGGCGTTTACCGTTGCCTTTTGCCGTCGCCGGTGATGATTCAAGAGTGCAAAGCTGCGTTTGGTTTGATAAAAGGGGAGAAAGAAAGTTGCTTTTGGTTTGTAAACAAGGGTAATTTAGGGAGAAAAGCGTGTGTTTGGCTAATGTTGATAGAAAAAAGTTTAGAGGGTTAATTGTGAAAATAACAAAATTTTTATGGTTATTTTTATAAATTTCCCTTGTATTTATCCTTAGTTTTATTAATATCATTGTGCGGTCCGCTCAATTTTAATGGTAAGTCATGACCACTTAAATTTAAGAAACAATGTTTAAAATTTTCTTGTAATTTCAAAATTTTTAAAATACGGATATTAGATAAATTAAAAAAAAAAATTCTCTAAATGGTTCATCAACCCATTAATAATGGTAACAAAAAAAAAGTAGTTGAGTCCCAAAAAAAAATAGTTGATTGATATAAACTGAAAGGATGAAACTTTTTGTACTTCAAAAATTATTTTAAGTACTCATATTTTTATAAAAATGTTATTACAAAAATATCAGTGATATTAATTACTATCAAGAATAATTTATCATTAACAAATATAAACATTATTACTCTGAAAACCCATTTAGCACACTCAATCAACGTTCAATTCTCTTTAACTGTAAGCCCTATACTACTTCCCGACGCTTTAAACAAATATGTACAAAATGACAATAATTGAAGGGAAAAATGGTAAAGGTTAGAGATAAAATTCACTTACCATCATGAAGATTGAAACTTGACGTATCTCCAAATCATTAAATGAGCAATTCCTTTAAATTTTGTTGGGTGCTTCCAGCTGCTGGTATTGATAGTTAATAATAACTTTTCTGGTGAAACTAATTGAACCTGAACTTGATGCGCAGATCACAGCCAACAACTGCATATATGGTGATTAACTTTGGTGGATTTGAGATCATTAGATCCAGCTGATTTGGTAATACTGTAACGTTTAGAATAACTGTTATTAGCTATACTATAGAAAATTAGAAATAATCAGCTGTAAAGAGAATTAGTTAAACAATTGAAGAATTTATTTTAAAAAATACTGTGAATTTTAAAAGTAATTATATGTGTTTAGTAAATCTTAATTAATGTTAAACTGTTATAAGAATATAAATGACTGAATTAGATATAAAGTTAAATATAATTTATTTACGTATTTATAAAGAGTGATGATACAATTACAAACTTTTATACAAACTAATTTGACATTAATTCATTAGTTGAATAAAAATACAAAATAATAAAAATATATCAAGTAGGCGAAAATATATTTAATTCAACCAATTTTATCATGCCACATTAGTTTGTACAAAATAAATTTGTACAAGAAGTTGTGACTATATTATTACTCATTTATAAACATGTATATAAATTTTTCTACTATATGTATGTAATAATTTGTAGCTAAAATAATATTTTATATTATTTATTTTATTTTGTTATCTCAATATAATTAGTAATAATCAATAATAATCTCTTTAAATTTAATGTTTTATTTCTCAATTAACAAGGATAATTTTTAAATTTTTATAATATATATACATATATGAGGATATTTATGGAATTATATTAAGTATAAAATTAATTTTTTAAACCTGTCTTCTAAAATATGTTTTGTCAAAAGAGATTTCTAAAAAAATTTACCAAATATCAAAATTAGCTTTTAACTTTTTAAAATCACTTTTAAACTCTCAAAAGTAATTTCAAATGGACCCTTTATTTATATATACTAATTTATATACATAGTTTGCTGCTTTATAATTACTGAGGATAGAAAATTTATAAATAAAAAAGTTTGACTAAATGCATATTAACTAAGTATGAGGCCTTAATCAATTGCCTACTCTGTTGACCCTTTGACTCCGATGTTGGAATCAGAAAAGTCCAGCATATTGGATAGCCGTGAGCATTACAGCTCATGTTCAACCGCTTCAGTTGCTGTTACATTTTTCAAATTCAGATTTTTTGCTAATTTGTGTGGTACCGCTTAAAGATCTCGTGTATTCATAATGATATATATATGGTAGCTGCTAAGCTACGTTTTATGTAATTTACAACAACTCAAAATTAATTTTTCAATACAAAATAATAATAGTATGTAAAACAAGTTAAAGGTTTTCTTTTTTTTTTTTGAGAAGGGAATTAAACTTTCATTAAAGCAAACAAGAGAATACAGATTCCACATCAACTGGTAACGGTGTTGTCTGACTTGCTCAGCTTCTTAGTTAGTTAAAGGTTAACTACATTTGGATTTATTGCCCATACTACTAAGATTTGAGTGCATAGCAATTTTTTTTTTTTTTGGATTAATGATACTCTAAAGTGCAATCTTGTAAAAATATCAGTAGTAGATCATATATATGAGCATTAAGTCGAATAGTTTATTTTTAAATTAGCATGAGAACATAAAAAATTCCAAATTGATAAGCTGCTTCTTGAATCTTACACAAAAAAAAACTTAAATCACAAGAGAGTTCTTTTCCTTATTTGAAACATGCACGTAGTTTGAAGTTATTCGGAATGGCAGATATTAACCTTTGTACATCCTCAATTTATTGATTACACAACATTTAAGAACTCTATTCAAATATATTGCTACTTTCAAACCTCGAACTGCTTGAGGCCAGCAGACTTGCCTTCAAGTTCTTTAGAAAAAAATTTGCTGAAATATTCTCCCACTAGAAATTCTCTGTAAACAGGCGGATTTTCTTCAGAGATCAACTCTTTGATCGGCCCAAAGGGCTTCTGCGTTTCAGTGGGGTGTCCTGTGAAAAAGCATGCCACGGAAACCCTTGAAGTGGCATGAACATTGGCCGCAACTCTATGGTCAACACTCTTGAGCTTATCGTTTGATATAACCTGAATTGATTAATTATTGAAAACTTTAATTAGCATATATAGTTACTGTTAAAACACGAAAAATAAGCAGATGATGGGAAGATTAATTGTCTCCGTTATTTTCAAAGACAAACCTGGAGAAAGTCCCCTATATTTACCACCAAGCCTCCTGATATAGGGTTAACATCAATCCACTGATTTTCATAGAAGACTTGAAGGCCACCGATTTGGTCTTGCAACAGAATTGTAAGGAATGAAGGATCAGAGTGCCTTTTAGCTCCCAAAGTCAGCTTTGGCTGTGGGCAGTGCGGATAGTAGTTGCAGGTAAAGCCGTATATATTGAAGCATCCCATATCGTTCAAATATTCAGGCTTCAGTCCTAGAGCCATTGATAGTATTTCAAACAGAGTCTCACCCAATTTTGAGACTTCTTTTATGTACTCCATTATGGTATCTCTGCAAATTCGGATGAACGATTGTACAGAAGAATATGATATCACAACTCATGATGGCTGGTTACAATATACTGAACATTAATTAAAAAGGGCTCTTAATTAACCAGCAATGTATATACAGAGACGGATCGATTATGTATATACCTGCAAACTTTGGGCAATTCATTGGGTTCCAAACTTTTGGTACCCGAAGTAAAAATGGCCAACGTGTCCTTCCAACTTGCGGTTCGTGAGTGATACAGATCAAAGTTGCTGTAGAATCTAACGTTTCTTGTGGGCTCACGTGTGTAGAACTGTTTCTTCACCTCAACATCTTGTTCATTAAACTTGCGAACTCCTTCAATCATCTCTTCCATCAGGTGTAAGGGAACCCCATGATTGATAACTTGGAAAAAACCCCATGTTTCGCAAGCAGCCCGAACTTGATCAACAATATCTTCAAGTTTATTGTATCTGATGCCATCAAGATCGATAACTGGCGCTTGTAATTTCCCCTGGTGAGTCGTCAACTCCTCAGCAAGCTCTCCAGGTGGTCGAATGAATATCCTGGGAATATTCACTACTCCAGCGTCCACTAGTCCTTTGACACCGGCTTTCGTATCATCAAAAGCCTTGCGCTCCCTGTCGATTTCCGACCCATTTTCAGAAGATGTTTTGGTGTCATCCGAGAGAACCATTTTCTATTCCTGCAAGAAAACCATGAGGATTGTGGTCGTCTAATGGCTTATTTATACTAATACAGTAATATCCTGTATGACTAGTGAGAAAGTTCTTATATCACTTATGATTTAAATTTCTCAATTATTGCAAAATGCCATAATAGTTGTCCACTTCACAAATTTTATTGTTGTTTACCACTAATTTTTTTTTTCTTTAAACTGCGTTTTCAGGAGCATTTTTGGAGTAATAAACATTATTATCTAGAAGAAGGCTTTATGGACCGTTTCTTTAAGGGATATATTTGATAGATTTAGTGTATGATTGAGAACGATCACTTGATTAGATTATATCATTTACTTTTTTTTTCAGTATCTTACCTCTTAAGAGTGATAATATTCATCATCCAGAAAGAATTTTCATAATGACAAAAGAAAACACGTTAATACCATATAATCTTACAGTTGTAAAAATAAATAAATAAATAATGATAACAATAAGTTAACATCATATGGTGTTACAATTAATTAAAAAAACCAATGAAAATCACGCCAACACCATATGGTTTTATAATTGTTTCTATGGCCTGTTCTTTAAGCATTATTAATAAATATCATTTTTCTACCTCTTATCATCTTTAGTGAGGAGGCATTCGGCTATTGAAGGGTGACAGCCGCCGGACCACCGTCGGAATTCGCCGGACCTCCACCGCGAGCCACCGGACCGCCATTTTATTTTATGTATATATTTTTTTAATTACTAACATAAATAGTTTAATATTTAAGGTAAATGATAAATTTATCTAAAGAAAAAAATTATAATTCATTTCTTTATCAAATTTTATATCAAATCAAACAATAAAATCTAATTTCACTACTCTTCTCCATTCTTTTCTTCTCCCTTCCTCTCCATTCCACTCTTTTCCTCTCCTTCCTTTTCTTCAAACCAAACATGACCTAATTATTTTCCAAGTTATGTATGATTTTTCAAACATAATCTTAATTTAGTTAGTTGGTAAGTATAGATCAGTCATGCTTCAATTTCTACTTTATGGAGTCCTATCACTCACAGAAAGGATAAACCTTTGAAACACATTATCGTTTGCTTTGATTTTTCATGCCATTGTGTCGCTGTGTTTAATGTTTGATTTTTCAAGCCTTTGTCTCGTTATCATTAATATCATGCGATATCCTGGGGCTAAATCTATCTAATATCTCTAAACTTTGAAATTTTTTCAAATCACGTGTTTGACTTTTATATGTTACACACACGCACACATATCCTAGGGCTAAAATGCCTAGTACATTAATTCTACCTAATACTTGGAAACGGAGACAAAATAATTCACGGATCACTTTAGTATTTGTAGACTAAGGAAACCTACAGAGGTGATCATGGTGCCAAATTGTTCAATGCATAGCTTTGACTGGAATTTTAAAAAAATGGATCATGGTGCCAAATTGTTCAATGCATAGCTTTGACTGGAATTTTAAAAAAATGAGCATTCACATTAAGAAAATCCAATTAACTGTCCTCATGGCTTGACGTGATGGTTTTCAAATAGTCTACTTTGGTTGGTCGCTTTTCAAAATTCTTATAAAACCTTATATTTGTAGTAGTTTGAGAAAATTACATAAAAGGATAAATATGAATTTAACTTAAATTAAAATATTTTTATACTTACAAATCGTGAACCCATCTTTATGTGACATAAATAATTATTTTAAAGTCAAAATAATTATGAGGCAATATAGCAATAAATTATATGTTTTTATTATAAAAAATTATGTTTCATAATTAATTAAACTCTATTATAACCTTTTGTCCTTTTCTCTAAATTTTATCAAAATAAGAGTAATACATATAATACGTGGGGTTTCACATAGTTTTAAAAGGGTGTTAGGAGCTTCGCTCTAAAAAGAATTGATCTAGACTTGCCCATTCCTCTACTTTTTCTAAAATAATAGGACTATTAGCACCCTTTGATTTCCTTTTAGAGCCCCTTTTCTATCAAATATCCATTTTAATTTCCAAAATGTCCTTTTTCTAATTTTTTTAATTTCTTCCACTCAACTCCAAATATCAGTTTCTCAAACAAATTTTGTAATGATTATTGAAGAAATTCACGATGGAAAACCACCCTTTTTGTCCTTCTCTTTGTTCTCTATTGATCAATATTTATATGTACATTAGTTGATAAGAATTACCCTAGATAAGAATTACCCTAGTTCACAAGGAAATCCTATCAAACTAGGAAAGATATAACAACCAATAATATATACACGTGACTTGCTATATATATATACACACACGTGAGTTAACACCCCCCCTTAAGTTGGAGCATGGAGATCACGAATGCCCAACTTGTGAAGAAGGAACTCGAACTCTTTGCTGCCAAGTGCCTTTGTGAAGATATCAGCTAGCTGAATATTAGTAGACACATAGGCAGGCCGTATGTTTCTTCGTTGAATTTCGTCTCGGACAAAATGACAGTCAACTTCGATGTGCTTGGTCCGTTCATGAAACACGGGGTTGGCAACTAGATGAAGAGCAGCCTGGCTGTCACAATACAGGTGCATGGGTTGTGAGTGATCAACTCTGAGAGACATCAATAACCCTTTAAGCCATTTGAGCTCACATGTAATTGTTGCTATGGCACGATACTCGGCCACAGCAGAAGACCGCGCAACTGTGTGTTGTTTCTTAGATTTCCAAGATATAGGAGAGGATCCAAGCATGACAAACCACCCAGATAAAGAACGCTGAGATAGACGGCAGCTTGCCTAATCAAAATCACACCACCCATAAAGTTGCAAGTCACAATCTAATCTTAAAAGCACACCTTGACCAGGGTTACTTTTCAGATAGCGAACTACCCGCAGAGCTGCTTCCCAATGTCGCTCACGCGGCTGCTGCATAAATTGAGAAAGCATATGAACTGGATAGGACAATTCTGGCCGTGTAGCGGAAAGATAAATTAATCTGCCTAAGCGTCGTCGATATTTCACAGGATCAGAAAAATAAAGGCCTTCGGCCAAAGCTAGCTGATGATTCGGTTCCAAGGGAAATGGGTCCGGTTTTGCACCAAGTAGTCCCGCCTTAGAGATAATATCTAACACATACTTCCGCTGAGACAGGAAGATTCCTGTCGGGTTTCTTGCAACTTCAATACCCAAAAAATATTTCAATAGACCCAAATCTATCATATAAAAACAATCACTCAAATACATCTTGAACACCCGAATAGCTTCGCTGTTGTTTTCCGAAACAATTATATCGTCAACATACACAATCACAAGTATATGTATGCTATCCCGATACAAGGTAAAGAGAGAATAATCTAAGCTCGATTGAGCAAAGCTGTAAGTCTTCAAAGTCGCTGCCAACTTTGCAAACCAACAACGTGGAGCTTGCTTTAATCCATATAATGACTTTCTTAGACGACAAACCATTTCAGATTTGTTTGAGGTGGAACCAGGCGGTAGGCGCATGTAAACTTCTTCATTGAGCTCACCGTGTAAGAAAGCATTGTGAACATCCATCTGATGAAGCTCCCAATTCCTAGCCGCAGCAACAGCCAGAAAAGTTCGAACTATAACAAGTTTTGCGACAGGAGCAAATGTCTCTGTGTAATCAATTCCTTCAACTTGCTTGTTCCCAAGGATCACCAAGCGAGCTTTGTATCTTTCAACTGTACCGTCGGCATTGTACTTAATCCGGCACACCCACTTACAGCCTATGGCACGTTTTCCAGGTGGTAGAGACACAACAGTCCATGTGTTATTATTTTCCAGAGCTTGCAATCCAGACTTCATGGCCTCACGCCATCTAGGATCTCTCACGGCCTCAGCAAAAGAGGCAGGCTCAACTCCTACAGTAATCGCTGCTAGAAAAGCACAATGTCGAGCAGAAAAATTATTACAATTCACATAATCAAGTATGGGATAAGGACTACCTGCAGGAAGTGATTGAGCATGTGAGCATGAATGGGGCCGCAAAGAGGGACTCAAATGCTGAACAGTATGCAAGACATAATCTTTAGTCGTTCATAAGGAGTTCGTCCGTCAAGAAGAACATAAGGTGTTCGATTGATCAAATAGCAAGCAGTTAACACACATTCACCCCAGAATTCATCTGGTAAGAAAGCCTGAAAGCGCAGAGCACGAGCAACATTAAGATTGTGTCGATGCTTGCGTTTGACTCGA
Organism: Citrus x changshan-huyou; assembly: GCA_039657385.1. NCBI lineage: Eukaryota > Viridiplantae > Streptophyta > Magnoliopsida > Sapindales > Rutaceae > Citrus > Citrus x changshan-huyou. The sequence goes on along the minus strand of CM077555.1, from coordinate 5,477,253 downwards.
CCATTCTGTTGAGAAGTACCCACACAAGATGTCTGATGATGAATGCCATGCTCAGCAAATAAATCAGATAAATACATAAATTATGTCCCATTGTCTATCCGTATGATTTTAACGAGTTTATGGAATTGTCTAGAGACCATACTAAAAAAAATGCGTAATACAAGCCCAACCTCATTCTTCGCGACTAGCAGATATGTCCAAACACCGTGAGAAAAATCATCAACAATAGTCAAGAAATAATGAGCACCACAAGAATTAGCTGTGCAATAAAGTCCCCACAAATTTGCCACGACATTGTTTTGCTCGAAAGTATATATCACAATTCTGAAAACTAGACAGACAATAAGCCGAATCAATAAAATGGAGCAACTGAACAACTTTAGAAGAAGGATGCCCCAACCTTTGATGCCATAAATCATAAGCTCGGTTGGTAACACTAAACAGAGCAGCGGCCGAACCAATGTCCCGGAAATAATAGAGTCCCTCTCGTTGCTCACCCGCTCCAATTAGCATCCTCGTAATGCGGTCCCGGATCACACATAATTGATCAGAAAATTGAATAAAACAATTGGCATCTCGAATCAGTTGCGATACATAAATTAAATTGCAAGTTAAACTTGGCACAAATAAACATTATTCAGTCGCAGGTGGCTAGCAAGTACAACTGTTCCTTCTGTATTTGTCATTGTCGTGTTTCCATCAGGCAGCTAAATAGAACAGGGAATAATATATACAATGTCGCATAAGATTTTTTCTTTTTCCTGTCATGTGATGTGAGGCCCTAGTATCAAGAATCCACTCCATTGAATTAAGCTTACCACTGATCCGTGAGGTGCTGTCTTTTTTACTGTTCAAAAGATTAAGTAATGTGTTCCATTGTTCACTGCTCAAACCGCTGAGACCGCTTGCGGCTGATTCCAGGAGTTCTTCAGACGGACTGTTAGACCCTGTCGCGACTTGAGCAGCGTTGGCCCGAGCAGGACCTCCACGACCACGCCCATTGTTTCCACCATTCTGTCGTGAATTGCCGCGACCACAACCTGCATTCCTCATGGCTTTTGGCCGTTTACCCCACCATTCAGGATACCCAATAAGCTGGAAACAAGAAGATGCTTCATGTCCAATCTTGTTGCAATGGGTACAAAGTACAGAAGACTTATCCAGGTTGTCATATTCCATGCGCGGCTTGAACGACAAATGCTACATGTTCACTCTGTTCTTCTTTAGCACGTGTCATTGACTGAACCTGCTCCTTCAGAATGACTATGGCACAGGCACGGTTCAACTTTAGCAGCGACTCGGTGCTTAGAATATGAGACTGTACACCACCGTACAGGGCTTCATCAAGACCCATCAAGAATTGATGCAATTTTTCTTCATCTCATTTCTTATCTCATTCCGCGCCTAGATTACACGTACAATTACCGCATAGACAAGCAGGCGATTGTTCGTAATTACCCAATTCTTCCCACAACATCTTGAGTTTCCCATAATAATTCAAAATAGTCATACCTCACTGCTTGCAATTTGCCAACTCAAATTTGAGTTGTTGCGCACATGGTCCATTGCTAACAGAGAACCGTTCCTTGATATCATCCCACAACAACTTAGCAACTTTTGTATAAGTCACAGTAGATCGCAGGTTCAGTTCAATTGTATTCTGTATCCAGGAAACCAACATTGAATTCACCATCCACCAATCCTCCAAATCAGCCGAGTCATCAGCAGGCTGTTTCACGATTCCATCAACAAAACCGAATTTCTTCTTGGCGTGCAATGCAGTCCGCATATCCCTTGCCCACTCGTCATAGTTGGTTCCTTCATGTTGCACCTGAGTGATGATAGTTCCAGGATTATCATTGGCCGAAAGGAAGTAAGGAGACATCACTGTCTTGCCCAATCCACTTCCGCTAGCCTCTTTATCTTTTGTTTTTGTTTTTGTTTTTGTTTTTGTTTGGTCTTCCATTATGCTCTGATACCATGAAGAAATTCACGATGGAAAACCACCCTTTTTGTCCTTCTCTTTGTTCTCTATTGATCAATATTTATATGTACATTAGTTGATAAGAATTACCCTAAATAAGAATTACCTAGTTCACAAGGAAATCCTATCAAACTAGGAAACACATAACAACCAATAATATATACACGTGACTTGCTATATATATATATATATATATATACACACACACACGTGAGTTAACACACACACACACACGTGAGTTAACAATTAAATCATATACATTTAACTCTTTAAAAAAAATCATGTATGTTGGAATTAACTAGAATTAAAAGTGGATTTTCTATAGTTTTAAAAAAGTTTATTGCTCAAGGTTATATAAGAAATTGAAAATGAATGAGGAGATTATCGATAAGAGTGAGAATCTATTTGTAGAATGACAATAATAAAAATGCAAAGTGTTTGTGAGAAAAAAAAAATTATGAAAAACAGTGGATTGGTTCTTGTGAAAGTTATAAAGTTTTCGGTTTCCAGCAATCAAAGAGAAAATATTAGAGAAAGAAAGAAAGTTTGTTTCATTTTACTTAACTGAATGAAGTAATACAGAGGCTAGTATTTATATTACATTTACATAACAAACTTAACTAATGTATCACCAATAACAATTTGACAGCTGTACAATTTATAACAGTCTAACGCCATGCTGGCTTACACACACACGTGAGTGTTAACTAACTCTCTTAGCATCAGCTGAGCTTCTCAACAACCTGAGCAATCTTGAGCTTATTGGAGAAATCTGGAGCTTTCTAGAATATTCCTAACAGTTCTATAGGTGTAAAGAGTTAGAGAAAGAAAATATAAGGGTTTAGTTAGATTTCTTTTGTTCTTTAATGTATTATCATAGAGGACGGGTTTTATAAGTATTATAGAGGGCTGCCAATAGTCGGACTCTTTCTAAATTCTAAAAACAATAAAAAGTCCAGTATATGTACTGAGCGCTGGCTGAACAATTTTGACACTAATAAGGAGCAGTGCAGAGGGACATTCTAATAATTGAAGAAAGTAAAGAGCAACATTGGACGATTCATACGTTATTAATTAGTTGAAACATTTTTTTCGGAATTACTGGGAAAGAGTTCACAACAGGGCTCCGCAATTTGTAAATTGTTGGTAACAAACACGAATAATTAATACAAATACTGTCGGCTTCATAGCTTGAGCTGATGGAGGAGAGAATTGTCATCAACCGCCATAGAAAATCGTTTGCTAAAACATTCACTTGGAAGAAAATCTCTGTAAATAGGAGGATTTTCTTCAGATGTCAACTCTTTGATCGGCCCATAAGACTTTGGGATTTCTGCATTATGTCCCATGAAAAAGCATGCCACGGAAACCCTTGGACCGACATGACCGGCGACTACTCTGTGGTTAACACTCTTGAACTTGTCGTTTGATACAACCTGATTCAATTTTAAGACACCTCATTGTCGTGATGATTGATGAAGATTGGCATGATTGTGGAAAAAATATTCATTGTAATTGTGAAAGACAAACCTCGAGGAAGTCCCCTATGTTTACCACTAAGCCTCCCACAATGGGTTGGACACCAACCCATTGATTGTCATGAAAGACTTGAAGGCCGCCGATTTGGTCTTGCAGAAGAATGGTAAGAAATGAAGGGTCTGAATGCCCGGTAGCTCCCAATGTCAAATCTGGCTGAGGGCAAGATGGATAGTAGTGGCAGGGAAGGGTGTATTCTTTAGGGCATCCAATCTCTTGTAAATGTTCAGCCTTCAGCCCAAGAGCCAGTGATAATAATTCAAACAGAGTTTCACCCAATTTTGTGACATTTTTAATGTACTCTCTCACAGCATCTCTGCAAATTTTTGGGAGCAATTGGTACAGGAAAATATACAATCAATTGTGGATTAACAGAAAAAAAGAAAAAGAAAAAGGAATATCAATGCGATCACCAATTAATTAAGTTCAATAGACCTGTAAAAATGCAAAACTGTTGATTCGTTTAGAAGAACAACTTTGTGATATCGAATGCTTGGAGCTTAGATGTACATAAGCCAATTCAATGAACCACACATAAATTGCTCTTATAGTCGGTTGTCTGTTGATGATTTGTGTTCACGTCTATTACAAGGTGTTCACGGGTGTTTGATAATATCTATGAAGTGTTCATTAAATGCCTGAGTGGGCATAAAGTGGGGTGCTCATATGCAGCAGCAAATAATTTCTTGAGAAAAACCATCAATTTATTAAATTTAAGGTAGAATGATAATTTCTTAAAAATTAACTTAAAATCTCAGCAGATTGCAGCAACTGTTTGTCCCAATTAAGACTTTTTCAACTTCAACAAATTTTGCGCCAAATGAACTTGTTATAAGAACTTGTGGTAGCAAGCTCAATGCTTTTCCATAAAGTGTATCCAATTGTATATTAAACAATCAGTTGGATTCAGATGTTGGGAGATAATGCTATACATAGAGAGTGATCAAATTATGTACCTGCAAACTTCTGGGTATTCGTTGGGGTCTAAATCGGTGGAAGCTAAAGCAGAAATTGTCAACGTGTCCCTCCAATTAGCTGTCCGGGAGTAATGCAGATCAAAGTTGCTGTTGAATCTGACATTTCTTGCCCGGTCACGGGTATAAAACTCTTTCTTCAACTCAACGTCTTGTTCATTAAACTTGCGTATCCCTTCAATAATCTCTTCCAACACATTTAAGGGAATACCGTGATTCACCACTTGAAAGAAGCCCCATGTCTCTGCTGCAGCCCGAACTTGATCAACAATCTCCTCAAGCTTATTGCCTCTGACGCCATCAAGATCGATAACCGGTACTTGAGAATTGGTCTGATGACTGGTCAACTCCTCGACAAGCTCCTCAGGCGGTCGAATGAATATCCTCGGAATATTCACAATTCCAGCATCCACTAATCCTTTGACACCGGCTTTTGTATCATCAAAAGCCTGAACCTCTTTAGCTCTGTCGTAGTCCGTCACAGTTTGCGTGGTCGTTCTACTGGCATCGGAGATATCCATTGTCTGTTTTCGACAAGAAAATGATGAGCATAGATGGTAGTCTTATGGCTTATATTAATACTTTTCAACTAAGTATCAAAAATAATTAATGAGCATAAACATTGGATAGTTATAATTTGTAAACGGCCTGGCTTAAAATCAAGCTTACTTATTGCTTGATAGAGATCACACCATTGCACTCGCAGTCAAGGATTCAAGGATGTTAACTTCCAGCAGAGATATTCAAATAATTTTCCTTCCAGAAGTAAATAAACGTCATAATTGGTTTTTCGTTCATCTGCTTTTTCTTTCAAATCCAACTTCGACGCGTGAAGGCAAACATTGAGAAGCACATGGATGTCAATGTGCACCAGTACGGCTCCAGCACAACCATCCACTTGGCTAAAAAGCAAGCCACAGATAAGGATGTGGTGTGAAAAAGCAAGCCACAGATACTCTGGGGCCAATATGATTTGCCAAAGCACGGTGCTGTACAGTCTAGATCTTTTGCTTACTTGTCATTAGATATAAGCACGGTGCTCTACAGTTTTCAACTTGTCAATAGATATAAGATGCTACAAACACAGGAACGGAGTCAAGAGTACATAAAAAGTACTACATTTAATATATATATATATATATATATATATATAGCATGTGTAGTTTAATTAGATATAATTAACAATTAATTAAGTGTAGTACTTCTAATATACTCTAAAATCTCTTACTTATTTGAAACATGTAGTTTGAAATTATTGGCAAGGGCAGATATTAACATTAGTACATACTCAATTTACAGCATTTGAGAACTCTATTCAAGTATACTGCTGCTTTTAAAGCTTGAACTGCTCGAGGCCAGCAGATTTGCTTTGAAGTTCTCTGGAAAAGCATTTGCTCATATATTCTCCCACTAGAAATTCTCTGTAAACAGGTGGATTTTCTTCAGAGATCAACTCTTTGATCGGTCCAAAGGGCTTCTGCGCTTCAGCAGCATGTCCTGTGAAAAAGCATGCCACAGCAACCCTTGCAGTGGCATGAACATTGGCCACGACTCTATGGTCAACACTCTTGAGCTTATCGTTTGATATAACCTGAATTAATTAATTATTGAAAACATTAATTAGCATATATAGTTACTATTAAAACACGAAAATTAAGCAGATGATGGGAAGATTAATTGTCTCTATTATTTTCAAAGACAAACCTAGAGAAAGCCCCCTATATTTACTATCAAGTCTCCTGATATAGGGTTAACATCAATCCACTGATTTTCATGGATTTTCATGAAAGACTTGAAGGCCACAGATTTGGTCTTGCAACAGAATTGTAAGGAATGAGGATCAGAGTGCCTTCTAGCTCCCAAAGTCAGCTCTGGCTGTGGGCAGTGCGGATGGTAGTTGCAGACAATGAGGTATAAATTGAAGCATCCCATATCTTTCAAATATTCAGGCTTCAATCCTAGAGCCATTGATAGTATTTCAAACAGAACTCACCCAATTTTGTGACTTCTCTTATGTACTCCATTATGGTGTCTCTGCAAATTGGGATGAACGATTGTACAGAAGAATATGATATCACCACTCATGATCATTGGTTGCAGTGCACTCAACATTACAAAAAAGGCTCTGCATTAACCAGCAATATATATACAGAGACAGGATCGATTATACATTTACCTGCGAACTTGGGGCATATCGTTGGGTTCCAAACTTTTGGTACCCGAAATAAAAATAGCCAACGTGTCCCTCCAACTTGCAGTTCGTGAGTGATAGATATCAATGTGCTGTTGAATCAAACATTTCTCGTGGGCTCACGTGTGTAGAACTGTTTCTTCACCTCAACATCTTGTTCATTAAACTTGTGAACTCCTTCAATCATCTCTTGTATCAGGTTTAAGGAAACCCCATAATTAATAACTTTGAAAAAGCCCCATGTTTCGGACGCAGCCCGAACTTGATCAACAATGTCTTCAAGTTTATTGTCTTTGATGCCATCAAGATCGACAACTGGCAGTTGTAGTTTGGTCCGGTGAGTGGTCAACTCCTGAGCAAGCTCTTCAGGTTGTCGAATGAATATCCTGGGAATATTCACTACTCCAGCGTCCACTAGTCCTTTGACACCGGCTTTCGTATCATCAAAAACCTTTCGCTCTCTGTCGATTTCCGACCCATTTTCAGAAGATGTTTTGGTGTCATCCGAGATAACCATTTTCCGTTCCTGCAAGAAAACGATGACGATTGTGGGCATCTAATGGCTTATTTATTCTAATACAGTAATATCCGGCATGACTTGTGAGAAAGTTCTTATATTACTTATGATTAAATTTCTCAATTACTGGAAAATGCCATAATTGTTGTCAACTTCACAGATTCTATTGTTGTTTCCCACTATTTTTTTTTTCCTCTTTAAACTGCGTTTTCAGGAAAAATTTTGGAGTAATAAACATTGATATCTAGAAGAAGGCTTTGTGGACTGTTTCTTTAAGGGACATTATTTGATAGATTTAGAGTATGATTGAGAACGATCTTGATTAGATTATTTTATCATTTTCATTTTGTTTTTTTACAGTATCTTACCTAATAATATTCATCATCCAGGAAAATATTTCATAATGGCTATAGAGTACACGTTAATACTCTATGGTCCTACAGTTATGAAAAAAGATAATGATAAAAATAAGTTAACACCATATGGTGTTACAATTAATTAAAAAAATTAATGAAAAACACGTTAATGCCATATGGTTTTATAATTGTTTCTATGGCCTGTTCTTTAATCATTATGAATAAATATCATTTTTCTACCTCTAATCATCTTAAGTGAGGAGGCATTCATCTATTGAATGGTCAGCACTTGGATTAGAAATATTGGGATACTACTTGGAAATTTTGGTATATTTTAAAATATATACTTCATACTAACTTAATCTTAAGTTAGCTGGCAAGTATCTGTGTTCACCTATAGATATTTACCAGAGATCAATTATCATTGAGTTGCTATTTATCGAGTTCTTTCAATCACAGAAAGGATAAATATTTGCAACACTAATTATTTTCCAAATTATGTTTGATTTCTCAAACATAATCTTAATTTAGTTAGTTGGTAAATATTTGTTGCGTACCTATAGATGTTTACCAGAGATCAGTCGTCGTTCGATTTCTACTTTATCGAGTCCTTTCACTCACAGAAAAGATAAACTTTTGAAACACATCATCGTTTGCTTTGATTTTTCATGTCCTTGTGTCTCGACTCTTAACTACCAGAGCATTGTAAATATTAGGCATCTTGCCGGGGGGAAATGTGTCTTTAATGTTTGATTTTTCAAGCCTTTGTCTCGTTGTCATTAATATCATACGATATCCTGGGGCTGAATCTATCTATTATTTCTAAACATTTTTAATACTTTTAAAATTTTTCAAATCACGTGTTTGATTTTTTTGTGTTATATATATATATATATAGAGGATTTCCTAAGCTAAAATGCCTAGTACATTAATTCTACCTAATACTTGGAAACGGAGACAAATAATTCATGGTTCGCTTTAATATTTGTAGATTAAGGAAACCTAGGGAGGCCATGGTGCCAAATTGTTCAAGGCATTGCTTTTAGTTTTGCACTTGGCTGGAATTTTTCAAAATTGGGCATTTTACATTAAAAAGGTCCAATTAATTGTCCTCATGGCTTGATGAAATAGTTTTCAAATAGTAGTTGCTCACTTTTAAAAAAATTATCATAAAACCTTATATTAATAAATATTAATTTAACTAAATTAAAATATTTTTATATTTATAAATCATGAACTCAATCTTTACATGATAAAATAATTATTTTAAATCAAAATAATTTTGTGGCAATACAGTAAAAAATTATATGTTTTTATTATAAAAAAAATGTTTGTTAATTAATTAAACCCTATTATGACCTTTTGTCCCTTTCTAAAAATTTCATCAAAATAAGAGTTATATATATATAATAAGTGGGGTTTCCTAGAGTTTTAAAATAGCGTTAGGAGCTTCACTATTGTTGGCAATGTGGCTTCCATTTAGCTATTCAACATTTGTTAGTGGAGCAATTAGGGAAAGTAAGCCAACAATTGATAGTGGTCAAATTAGGTGCCATAAAATAATCATTAATGGAGCATTTTGGTAAAAGAAATGGTCATGCTAGACAACCACTTTGGATTAAGATATGGCCATTGTTTGAAAAATTGGCTATAAATAGCCTACGGTTCCATTTGTTTGAGTATCGAAGACAAACTATTGTGAGCTTCCTAAAAGTATTAGTTAATAGCTTTTAGTGAGCATCTCCGAGGTTCAATTCCTATTTGAGGAATTCGAACAATTTGAGTATTCTTTCTTTGATACTTGTGAATTGAGAGAAAGGGTGTATTGAGAATTTAGGAAGTAAGATTGAGAGAGTTCTATTCCACTTTCGTCATATTAATGGAAATTTAAATTCTCCCTCCCATGCATGTAGGCAATTTGCCAAACCACTTAATTTTTTTTTTTTTGGTGTCGTGTCCTTTATTTCCTTTATTTGATATTATCTCGCATTGCCACATACTGAAGTTGTCGGTTCCATTAAAATTTTCAACTTCAACTTTAGCATTTGTCAATACTATCTTTACCGACACTATAGATCCCAAATAAAAGAGAGAAAGGAAAAGAGATAAAAAAAAAATTACCTACATCCACGGGAGGGACAATTCAAATTTTCACTAATATGACAAAGGTGAAATACAACTATCTCAACGTCACTTCTCAAATTCTTAATACACCCTTTCTCTCAATTCAAAGTATTGAAGAAAGAACACTCAGGTTATTTGAATTCCTCAAGTAGAAATTGAACCTCACAAATAGTTACTGAAAGCTCTTAATTAATGCTTGTAAGAAGCTCACAATTGTTTTTCTTCGATACTTAAACAAATGGAACCAAAAGCTATTTATGGCCAATTTGCAAACAATGGCCACATTATTTTAATCCAAAGTGGTTAACTAACTTGGCCATTTCCTTTGCCAAAATGCTCCACTAACAATTTTTTAATGCCACCTAATTTGGCCATTTTCAATTTTTGGCTTACTTTACCTAATTGCTCCAGTAGGAAATGTTGACGACATAAAATTTGAAGCCAAGGTGGAGATTGTTGGCGATGTGGCTTCCATTTAGCGATTCAACATTTGTTAGTGGAGCAATTAGGTAAAAGTAAGCCAACAATTGATAGTGGCCAAAGTGGGTGCCATTAAATAATTGTTAGTGGAGCATTTTGGCAAAAAAAAGGCCAAGTTAGGTAACCACTTTGGATTAAAATAATGTGGCCATTGTTTGCAAGTTGGCTATAAATAGCTCATGGTTCCATTTGTTTAAGTATCGAAGAAAAACAATTGTGAGCTTCCTATAAGCATTAATTAAGAGCTTCCAGTAAGCATTTGCGAGGTTCAATTCCTATTTGAGGAATTCAAAAAACTTGAGTGTTCTTTCTTTGATACTTGTGAATTGAGAAAAAAAGGTGTATTGAGAATTTGAGAAGTGATATTGAGATAGTTGTATTCCACTTTTGTCATATTAGTGGATATTTGAATTCTCCCTGCCTTGGATGTAGGCAATTTATTGAACCACATAAATTCTTTTGTGACATTTTCTTTCTCTCCTTTATTTGTTATTATCTTGCATCGTTGTTTGACACATTTCTACACAACAACTCTACAAAGAATTCATCTAGATTTACCCATTCCTCTACTTTGTCTGAGAAAGTAGGACTATTAGCGTAGGACTATTAGCACCCTGTAATTTCCTTTTAAAGTCCCTTTTTTTATCAAATATCTTTTTTTTTCTATTTTTTTCAACTTCTTCCACTCAACTCCAAATATATGTTTCTCGAACAACTTTTTTAACGATTAAATTATATATATTTAACTCGTAAAAGTAAAATCACATATGTTGGAATTAACTAGGGTTAAAAGTGGATTATCTGTAATTTTAAAAAAAGTTTATTGTTCAAGGTTATATAAGAAATTGAAAATGGACGAGGAGCTCATCGATAAGCGTGAGAAATTATTTGTAGATTAAGAATGATTAAAACACAAAGTGTTTGTTTGAAAAAAAAAATGAAAAACATTGGATTGGTTCTATAGGTGTAAAGAGTTAGAGAAAGAAAATGAAAGGATTTAGTTAGATTTATGTTGTTCTTTAATGTAATTGTCATAGAAGACAGGTTTTATAAGGATTATAGAGGGTTGCCAATAGTTACACTTTTTCTGGATTCTAGAAGCAATAAGTCCAGTATATGCATGGAGATTTGAAGTCCAACTCAATATCCATGGAGACTTGCATAGACGTATCATATTTGAAGTCCATCTAAAAAATCACAAACCAATGAAAGTTAAATAAATAAACAAACTACTACCTTTCTTCGATGAGGCTGCTTATTGGGATTGCAAAACTGATTGTGGATGGTTGCCCTAGGGGCAATCCTGGAATGGCTGCGTCAGGTGGTATCATATGAGTTCATCGAAGTGTGATTTTAGCTGCTTTTGAATCTTTTCTTGGCTGTCAGCCAATTTTTTATCTTGAGCTTATGGTTGTTTGTGAAATGTTGGAGCTTGCTACTTAGCTTGGTTACTCTGTGCATAGAGTCAGACTCGGCCACAAGTTTTTCTGGGATTCATTCCCAGGGTCCTGTTCGTTGGGATTATGTTTATTTGTTGTGTCGGGTGTGTGCTTTGACATCTTCCTCTCCTATTTTTGTTAGGCATGTGCTTCTCTGGGTTACTTTTATTGCCCATTTTTTGGCCAATCGAGCCTACACTCATTAGGTTAGTCGGCATTTCTTATGTTCTCAAGATCTTCGTGCTGACGTATCTAGCACTCTCCATTTGGATGTGCATGTTGTTCCTTACCTCAGAGGCGAGCATTGATGGCTTTTATCTTCCTTTTGATAATTTTATTCTTGTGTTATTTATATTTATTTTAGGAAATTTTGGATTATGTCTGTATTTACTTTATTATTCATTTATATTATAGACAGGGGTCCACCTAACCCCACCTCTTGGTGGTTTTATTTAAAAAAAAAAAACCAAACTATTACGCTCATGGGACAGCAAAATCATAAATCTCAAGGATAAGAGAATGAGGTGTCTGATCGACTAAGGAGTAAGGATTACGACGGCGTTGACATAAGATCTCAAATCAGGAGGCTGCAAATTAAAACGCCTGTGGTTTGCCCTTTGAAACAGAGAAAAAAAGGGTAACGTTTGGCGTTAAAAGTCCAAGCGTGAAACGGCTGAGAATTCTGTCGTTTTGATGTTGTACTGAGTAATCACGTGCAACGCACCTGGGCCCCCTAAGTCAAATTGGTCAAACAGGAACAGTTTTTTTTTTCTTCCCCGGGTCCCCGTCGCGCTGGTGCGTAGCTGTTGCTGTTATGACAAGCTGATCAACATCATGGTTACTGAGATCTCATACATGCTGTAGATATAAGAATTAGAGAGAGAAAGTCACTTCATCTTGTTCCAAGCAACTTGTAGTGTCATTGTATAGTTTGACATCAAGGTTTAATGAAATCCTGATACCCCATTCTTCCTTGAATATGAGCCATCTCCATTGAACCACGTAAATCTGGTTCTTGGTGCTCAATTGATTGTTTTTGTTTAGTGCATAAATCAGATAGTCTGTGTTCTTTTTTCTTTCATCATTAGTGGTCAATCAAGATCTTAGGGTGATCGTATCGACCTTGAATCATGATCTGATTAAAACAATCGTTTAATCCATATCAAATAATAAACGAAGCATTACAACGAGCGCTGGCTGAGCAATTTTGACACTAATTGGGGAACTGCAGTGCAGTAGGGACATTCTAATAATTGAAGAAATCAAAGAGCAACATTGGATGATTCATACGTTATTAATTAGTTAAAACATATTTTTTTCGGAATTATTGGGAAAGAGTTCACAACAGGACTCCGCAATTTGTAAATTGTTGTTACCAAATACGAGTAATTTATACAAATATTGCCAGCTTCATAGTTTGAGCTGATGGAGGGGAGAATTGTCATCAAGCACCGTAGAAAATCGTTTGCTAAAATATTCACTTGCACGAAAATCTCTGTAAATAGGAGGATTTTCTGCGGATGTCAACTCTTTGATCGGCCCATAAGACTTTGGGATTTCTGCATTATGTCCCATGAAAAAGCATGGCACGGAAACCCTTGGACCGACATGACTGGCGACTACTCTGTGTTTAACACTCTTGAACTTGTCGTTTGATATAATCTGATTCAATTTTAAGACACCATCAGCTAATTAGTCATGAGTGTCGTGATGATTGATGAAGATTGGCATGATGGTGGAAAAAATAGTCATTGCAATTGTGAAAGACAAACCTGGAGGAAGTCCCCTATGTTTACCACTAAGCCTCCCACAATGGGTTGAACACCAACCCATTGATTGTCATGAAAGACTTGAAGGCCGCCGATTTGGTCTTGCAGAAGAATGGTAAGAAATGAAGGGTCTGAATGCCCCGTAGCTCCCAATGTCAAATCTGGCTGAGGGCAAGGTGGATAGTATTGGCAGAGAAGGATGTATTCTTTAGGGCATCCAATCTCTAGTAAATGTTCAGCCTTCAGCCCAAGAGCCAGTGATAATAATTCAAACAGAGTTTCAGCCAATTTTGTGACATTTTTAATGTACTCTCTCGCAGCATCTCTGCAAATTTGTGAGAACAATTGGCACAGGAGAAGATACAATCAATTGGGTATTAACAGAAAAAAGTAAAAAGAAAAAAATATCACTGTGATCACGAATTAATTAATTTCAATAGACCTGTAAAATGCAAAATTGTTGATTCATTTAGAATTACAATTTTGTGATATCGAATGCTAGGAACTTAGATGTACATAAGCCAATTCAATGAACCACACATTAATTGCTCTTGTAGTTGTTGGTTGATGATTTCTGTTGATGGTTTGTTTTCACGTCTATTACAAGGAGTTCACAGGTGTTTGATAATATCTATGAAGAAGTTTGATTAAATGCCTAAGTGAGCATAAAGTAGGGTGCTCATTTGCAGCAGCAAATAGTGAAACATTAAATGAAATATTAGCAGGAACAAGAACATGCTTACAGACCGTGTCTTTCACATTCAATAAACAAACTTAATAACCCAAGCATGAGAAAAAACCTCAGCATATTGCAGCAACTATTCGTCCCAACTAAGACTTTCTTTTTCAACTTCAACAAATTTTGCTCCAAAGGAACTTATTATTTGAACTTGTGGTAGCAAGCCCAATGCCTTCCATAAAGTGTATCCAATTGCATATTAAACAATCAGTCGGATTCAGATGTTGGGAGATAATGCTATACATAGCCAGCGATCAAAGTATGTACCTGCAAACTTCTGGGTATTCGTTGGGGTCTAAATTGGTGGAAGCTAAGGTAGAAATTGTCAACGTGTCCCTCCAATTAGCTGTTCGTGAGTAATGCAGATCAAAGTTGCTGTTGAATCTGACATTTCTTGTCTGGTCACGTGTATAAAACTCTTTCTTCAACTCAACATCTAGTTCATTAAACTTGCTTATCCCTTCAATCATCTCTTCCAACACATTTAAGGGAATACCGTGATTCACCACTTGAAAGAAGCCCCATGTCTCTGCTGCAGCCCGAACTTGATCAACAATCTCCTCAAGGTTATTGCCTCTGACGCCATCAAGATCGATAACCGGTACTTGAAAATTGGTCTGATGACTGGTCAACTCCTCGACAAGCTCCTCAGGTGGTCGAATGAATATCCTCGGAATGTTCACAATTCCAGCATCCACTAATCCTTTGACACCGGCTTTTGTATCATCAAAAGCCTGAACCTCTTTAGCTCTGTCGTAGTCCGTTACAGTTTGCGTGGTCGTTCTACTGGCATCTGAGATATCCATCGTCTGTTTTCTACAAGAAAATGATGAACATAGATGGTAGTCTTATGGCCTATGTTAATACTTTTCAACTAAGTATCAAATAATTAATGAGCATAAACATTGGATAGTTATAATTGGTAAACGGCCTGGCTTAAAATCAAGCTTACTTATTGCTTGATAGAGATCACACCATTGCACTGGCAGTCAACGATTCAAGGATGCTATGCTTACAGCAGAGATATTCAAATAATTTTAATTCCTGAAGTAAATAGACGTCCTAATTGGTTTTTCGTACGGACTAAGCTATTATACCACAGCGGTACCATGTCATCTCTTTTGTCTTTTTGGCTGCACCATTGTAAAATTTCATTTAACCCCTTTTACTCATTTTTATTTGAACTTTACTTCACAAATATTAAGTTACTTTCTACTGCGTCCCTAAATCCTTCAACGGCCGATAACGACTCCTCCGGTGGCTGTGGTTGGTCGGAAAAGACAGAGAGATTTATGGGAAACAAAACTCAAGTGGTGGCGTCACCGAAAACTAGTAAAATCGTGGCGAATTGAAGCGGCGATTCCGCAGCTTTTCACGGCTTCAATCCGCAGCTTTACGAATACTTTCCGGCGAAAAGGATGGTATGGCGATGACTGGCGTCGCACTAGCTTCCGATCGGTACCAACCTTGGCCAGTGGAGTGGCCGAAAACGAAATCGGAATCAGGGTCGGGTCGACGGCGGCTTTTCGAAAGCCTTCCGGCAACGAGGATGGCATGGAGATGACCGTCATCTCACGAGCTTCCAATTGGTACCAACCTTGGCCGGTGGAGTGGCCGAAAACGGAAATGAAGTCCGGGTCGGGTTCGAGGGTTCGGGTCGATCCGATTAATTATTTGATCTCAAAATTATAAAGGGAGGGGACATTGTGATACATGTGTAATATAAAATAAAATTTTGTTAATAATAAATAGTATATAGTACTAACTAAAATATTTATATGGATGCAGTATGGAGTAACTTAATATTTGTGAAATAAAATTTAAATAAAAATAAGTGAAAGGGGTTAAAGAAAATTTACAAGGGGGGTGTTGAACTGTGGCTGACCCTTTTCGTACATCTGCTTTTTCTTTTTCAAATCCAACTTCGACAAGTGAAAGCAAACATCAAGTGTTGAGAAGCACATGGATGTCAGTGCGCATCAGTACGGCTCCAGCACAACCATCCACTTGGGTAAACAATCCGTTAATCACGGCAACCTAACCTCCTATCTGTGGTTAACTTACCTCCGCAACTTGAAACGTGTGAGAGCAGAGTTCCCATCAAAGTCCTCTTGATTTGCAGTACGCAATGAAATCTTGCACAGACGTTTCACTGTATACAGGAGAATTGCAAATAGGCCCTTTATTTTGCAAACTAATTAATATACATCGTTTGCTGCTTTATAATTACTGAGGATAGAAAATTTACAAATAAAAAAGTTTGACTAAATGCATAGTAACTAAATATGAGGCCTTAATCAATTGCCTAATCTGTTGACCCTTTGACTCCGATGTTGGAATTAGAAAAGTCCAGCATATTGGGTAGCCCTGAGCATTACAGCTCATGTTCAACCGCTTCAGTTATTACATTTTTCAAGTCCAAATTTTTTGCTAATTTGTGTTGTATAGTTCAAAGATCTCGTGCAACAGAATATATTTATAATGATACATGGGTAGCTGCTAAGTTAGGTTATATGTAATTTACAACAATTCAAAAATAATTTTTCAATACAAGAGAATGATAATATGTGAAACAAGCAAAAGGTTATGGATAATTAACTTTGGGTTTATTGTAAGTTACATTATATATAACTTAGTAAAACCCATACTATTAAGATTTCAGTACATAATAATTTTTTTTTAATTAATGATACACTAAAGTTCAATCTTGTAAAAATATCAGTAGTAGATCATATATAATTATATATGAGCATTAAGTCTAATTGTTTATTTTTAAATTAGCATGAGAACATAAAAAAATTCCAAATTGATAGGATGCTTCTTGAATCTTACACAAAAAAAAAAAAAAAAAAAAAAAAATTAAATCACAAGAGAATTATTATCCTTGTTTGAAACATGCATGTAGTTTGAAGTTATTCGGAAGGGCAGATATTAACCTCAGTACATCCTCAATTTATTGATTACACAACATTTAAGAACTCTATTCAAATATATTGCTACTTTCAAACCTCGAACTGCTTGAGGCCAGCAGACTTGCTTTCAAGTTCTTTAGAAAAATATTTGCTGAAATATTCTCCCACTAGAAATTCTCTGTAAACAGGCGGATTTTCTTTAGAGATCAACTCTTTGATCGGCCCAAAGGGCTTCTGCGTTTCAGTGGTGTGTCCTGTGAAAAAGCATGCCACGGAAACCCTTGCAGTGGCATGAACATTGGCCACAACTCTATGGTCAACACTCTTGAGCTTATCGTTTGATACAACCTGAATTGATTAATTATTGAAAACTTTAAATTAGCATATATAGTTACTATTAAAACACGAAAAATAAGCAGATGATGGGAAGATTAATTGTCTCCGTTATTTTCAAAGACAAACCTGGAGAAAGTCCCCTATATTTACCACCAAGCCTCCTGATATAGGGTTAACGTCAATCCACTGATTTTCATTAAAGACTTGAAGGCCACCGATTTGGTCTTGCAACAGAATTGTAAGGAATGAAGGATCAGAATGCCTTCTAGCTCCCAAAGTCAGCTCTGGCTGTGGGCAGTGCGGATAGTAGTGGCAGATAACGCTGTATAAATTGAAGCATCCCATATCTTTCAAATATTCAGGCTTCAGTCCTAGAGCCATTGATAGTATTTCAAACAGAGTCTCACCCAATTTTGAGACTTCTTTTATGTACTCCATTATGGTATCTCTGCAAATTCGGATGAACGATTGTACAGAAGAATATGATATCACAACTCATGATGGCTGGTTACAATACACTGAACATTAATTAAAAAGGGCTCTTAATTAACCAGCAATATATATACAGAGACAGGGATCGATTATGTATATACCTGCAAACTTTCGGCCATTCATTGGGTTCCAAACTTTTGGTACCCGAAGTAGAAATGGCCAACGTGTCCCTCCAACTTGCGGTTCGTGAGTGATACAGATCAAAGTTGCTGTTGAATCTAACATTTCTTGTGCGCTCACGTGTGTAGAACTGTTTCTTCACCTCAACATCTTGTTCATTAAACTTGTGAACTCCTTCCATCATCTCTTGTATCAGGTTTAAGGGAACCCCATGATTGATAACTTGGAAAAAGCCCCATGTTTGGGACGCAGCCCGAACTTGATCAACAATATCTTCAAGTTGATTGTATCTGATGCCATCAAGATCGATAACTAGCACTTGTAATTTGCTCTGGTGAGTCGTCAACTCCTCCGCAAGCTCTTCAGGCGGTCGAATGAATATCCTGGGAATATTCACTACTCCAGCGTCCATTAGTCCTTTGACACCGGCTTTCGTATCATCAAAAGCCTGAACCTCTTTAGCTCTGTCATATTCCGTTACAGTTTTCGTTGTCGTTGTACTGGCCGCATCTGAGATATCCATTGTCTGACTTCTACAAGAAGATGACGGGCATAGGTGGTAGCCTTATGGCTTATATTAATACCTTTCAACAAAGTACCAAATAATTAATGAGCATAAAGATTGGATAGTTATAATTGGTAAACGGCCTGGCTTAAAATCAAGTGGATAAAACCCGAACGGATTATATCCTCGGACCCGATCGGTTTTGAAATCCCGTTCGGGTCATTTCCAAACCGATCGGTTTTTAACTCTTTTAAAAAAAAAAATCCAAAAACCCAATTCCCAAACCCGTTTAACCATTGCTATATTTCCAATTACCTCATAACCAATTGAATTTCTCAGTACTCACAAACCCGATTCTAACAACCTGCCCAAAATCCCAATTCCCAAACCCTAACCAAAATCGATCCCGGCCGGCAGTTTCTCTACCGCTCCACGTCGACGTCGCTGCACCACGCCAACACACCACTGCCTCACGCGTCACGTCCTCACCGTCCAATTTCGTCTCGGCTCTCTCACACGAGCCATGACTGCTCCTTTGCTATTAGCCTGCCGTCGTCACTCGCCCGCACAGCAAATCGTCCACAGCCATGCTGTCGCAGCTCGCTGTTCACTCGTCTCGCACGGCAAGTCGATTATAAATTTTGCTTGGCTGCATTTTCTTGCATTGTTGTGTACTGTGTTGTTCGACCCACGTCCACACACACTTTCCAAAAGCACTAAGTGCCTGTTTTAAGAGCAATAAATGTTTATTTAATCGTATAAGTATTTTTTAAAAATTTTTATGGTGTTTGGTTATTTTTTTAGTAAAATTTTTTTAGCTTAAATAAGCTAATTTACCTCTACTAGCAAAAGCCCAAAATTTAAACTTTTGAGAGTAGAGGTTAGAGAGCTTTTCTAAAAAATATATAATATAAAAAATATCACACATTTTAATGGTTCAAAAGTATTTTTTTTATTGACAACCAAACACCCAATGACTTTTTGTCCAAAAGCTCTATTGGTATAAGCTCAACTGCTATAAGCTCTACTATTATAAGCTCTATTTAATAAGCTGTATCAAACGGAACCTAAAACTTGAGATCATAATCATAGGTGGTTGTGGCAGTGACGCTGGCTTTATGGTGCATGGTGATCAAGAATCGACTGGTCAATCCCTTGTTTTGGAGCCTTCTCTTTGTATTAATTTGCCCGAGGCCCGCATGCAAATAATAAGGCTGTAATATGTAGATGCCATTCTCTTGATGATCATCTTTTTGCTTTTTGGCTTCTTGTTTGAATATTCTCAGCGACTACTTGCAAATTAACATCAATTGTATGTTCCAGAACGAAAATTTTTACTTTGATATTTTAATTCCCTCTACCCCTATATATGCACACGCACACTACCATTTTGCAACCCAAGCCGTTTTGCAACCCGAAATTCACAACCCGAAACCAGATCGGACCGGACCGAACCGAACCGAATTCCAAACCGAACCGAATTCGAAACCGAACAGCACCAAACCGAAATAATTTTCCAGTCTCAAACCCGAACGAGTTATAACGTCTCATTAGATATAAGATGCTGCAAACCCAGGAACAATGTCGAGAGGTTTCACTGACCAAATTACTTTCCTCTTTTTATTCGGTAGCCATGGGCGCTCATTACATTTATCAAATTACTTAAATTGTGTTGATCTTTCAAAGTCTCACAGAATATATTTATAATGATAAGCGATTTGAGATTTGACTATGAAATATTTTTTCAATTAAGGGAAATTATCACCGGTATACCCTTAAATGTCACCGATATCAAAAGTGTTATAACACTTTTCACTTATATCACTCGTATACCCTAAGTTGACAAAAGAGTTATGGCGTCCACCTTTCTGTTTAGTACCGTTAACAACTTAACAGAATTTGAGCAAAATGACTATTTTACCCTTTAAACTCAAATAAACTAAAAAAGACAAATTTATCCCGAAATTGAAGCAATTGAAAATGTAACCGTTGGGAGCCAATAACGGTCATTTTCAACTATATAATGACCTAAAACACAACAAAAAAAAGCTTACAACATTCAATCAATTTCCAACAAGAAATCAGCCACCACACACCTGATAATCTCTTTAAATTCAATCAATTTGCTACTATTTTCCAACTAAAAACCAGATGCACATTAACAAATCATTGATCCATCACATACCAAGCAATCACATACCAAGCAATTCATATGAAAATGGCCTCCAGTGAAGCATCAAGTTCTGCTGATAGTGGACATACCAGATATGATAAAGTAAAATGCCAACCAAAATACTGCAAGTGTGGCGTGCAAGCAGTGGCTCTGGTGTCAACTACATTGCAAAACCCTAATGCAATGTTTTGGTCATGTAGGTGGAAGCATTGTGGAGCGAGGCATTGTGGATTTTGGGAATGGTTCACTGTGGAATCTCTCATATATCCTAGTACTAATGGTTAAGATAAAGAAAAGGATAAAAAGCATCAAAGGAAAGCTTAAATGGATCCTAATTGTGCTAGTGTGTGTCTTTGTAATTGTCCTTATGAGAAAGTAATGTAACACACAAAGTTTGTATTCAAGAAATATTCAACAGTCATAATTATCAACTAAAACATCATTAATCTAATCATAACATATCCAAAATATGCAGATAGCAACATATATCCTTCAAATACATATTCCAAAAACCATTTCAATAACTTAGCTCATACAATAGCATAATTAAGTTCAGTTGAAATCACATAACTAGCATAATAGTTAAGGAAATTGAAGTTGATAAATTGTCTCCAACAAAACATTGCAACATGAGCATCAAACTCATTACAAAGCACCTGTGACAGTGGACTCATTACAAAGCACCTGTGACAGTGGACGCTTGTGATGGATTCTATGATTGGCTGACTTGGGATAGGTTGACATGTGAAGTATTTCCTATATTATAGAAAAGAAAATAAATTAAGCTCCTTATATGCAATTATGAAATATGAACAAAAAGAAACGAAATTCAACCTCTTTTTTTGCTTGTTCCAACAACTCCAACAGCATTTGCGCTTTTTCTTTTCATCGATCCAGCACTGGAGCTTTTACTTCGATCACTTGGTACATGGTCTCTCCTCGCTGTATTTCTAGTTCTGGTTGGCTTTGATGGCTGGCTTAAAGGATCTGCTGACTGGCCTGAAGAATTTCCAATTGACAGCTGAAAAAACATAACTTCTGTGTTAGATGACAATATAAACAATAAACATAAATGAATAAAACTGATGGACTAAATAGATACCTGATAATTAGTGCTTGTAGCTTTGGTTGCCCTTGCAACCGATGGTCTCAATGGACAAGATCTTACATTGTGGTTTGAGCCACCACAAATCGAGCAATTGACAAAGAATCTCCTGCTGCGTTTTTGAGGTTCAGTGGCTGCTCTCTTCCTGCATTTCTTTGGCCTTCCAATCTTTTTCCGCACAATTGGGGGATCAATTAGGGGCCTATCACCACGCTCCCATGTCCGCTCATCGGGAATTGGATTAAACATAACTGAATATGTATTAATGTAGGCCTGCTTGGTAAAGCAAAATGGAATATACTCCTCAATTTCATGCCGTGCATAGCCTATGACAGCCATAGCATGAGAGCAAGGTAAGCCGGCAATTTCCCAATACCCACAATCGCACGTCTTGTCCTCTAATTTCACTATAAACCTCCTAGCTGGATAATAAGATTTATCCATGACTTGAAAATTCATGTCTCCCGAGGGTTGCACAATCATTTTTTCTCTTTTCTTGAAAGTTTGATCCAAATCTTTGTAAATCCTAGGAGCAATAGTTTTTTGCCAAGTATTTCCCTCATTTCTTCTCTTTGTAAATCTTTTCATCAGTCTGCATCTAATTTCCTCAAGCATTGACAAAGCAGGCCGGTCTCTATAAGGCAGAATCCAACTGTTGAAGCACTTAGAGGTATTGTTGTCAGTCCTTTCTACCTTGCAGTTTCTGTCATATGTATGCATAGACCAAGTGTATCCCTGCAGCTCTCTTTCCAACCAATTATATGCTGCTAACTTTTCCTCTTTGATCTGTGCCATTGCCTCCTCATAATCATGGTTGTTACTACTTTTTGCTGCCTTCCAAAAAAGAGTCCACAAGTTGGCGCCAGTATGTTCTTTCGCAAAATTAGCATACACATGCCTACAACATGCCTTATGATAGGCAGTAGGCCATGTGTTCGGAATTGCATTCAACAGCCCCTTTTGCCTATCACTAATAAATGTTACCTGCCTTCCATCATCTAAGTAGCTATGCAAATGATCAAGAAACCAAGTCCATGTTTCTGTGTTCTCAATCTCGCATACACACAATGCTAATGGGACAATCCCTTTATTAACATCTGAAGCAACATCAACCAACAAAACTCCACCATATTTTCCCTTTAGGTGACACCCATCAATTCCAATGCACGATCTGCAGGCATTCAGAAAAGCATTTCTTTGTGCTGGAAATGCGATAAAAAATCTTTGAAATAGACATTTCTCAGGAACAGTGACTGCATCACATAACACTTTGCAAATGGCTCCTGGCTCAGCCCGATGGATAACTACAACGTACTGAAACAGCTTCTCATAGCCCTTCGAATGGTCACCATATACTAGAATCCTTGCTTTTTCTCTAGCCCTATACATTGTGACCTTCTCAATCTTCAACCTGAATTTTTCTTGCATATAATTCTTGAAAAGAGATATCTTGACATTTGCATCAATAGTAACATGTCCCTTTATCATTTCAGCAATCCATGTTGAAGTAACTTTCACAGATTTCTTGGTAAGCTTGCACTCATGCTTCTTCTGATATCCCCGCAGCTAAAAACTATTCTTATCATTCAGTTTTGCACCTTTAACAAACCATGGACAGCCAGCCTCCTTACAAGTTGCATAATATCTCCGCGGTTCACTATATTTTATGCTAATGTTAAACCCTTTCGTAATCATAACCTCATGTAACACTTGTCTAAAGTGATTCACATCCCTAAACACATCACCTAATCTCAGCCTATGTATCCCATCAGCATCTAATTTATACTCATGTTTATCTAAATATTTTGTAAACTTCACACTGCCAACATTGATGTCATCATCAGAAGAGTTCACAACCATTTCGACTGCCCTATTGTCATCATCTAGCAAACCATCTCCACCTCTATCGCTATCACTCTCGCATTGGCTGTCCTCACTGCCCTCACTATCATCAATGTCCTCAACAGACACAATATCATCAATAGGCATAGTAGGTATTGGTTGCACAACAGGTTCCTCACCATCACTGTCACTTCTTTTGTCTGACCAATCTGATAATAATTTGTATTCATCAATTTCACCCTCATGAATAGTTGCAGTAGCTTCGTGTCCATAACCCATTTGCATATCATCGAATTCATCTGTGTTACTCCCCCTTTCTTGAACTGTATGGCTAACTTCTGGTGTAGCTTGATCATTCAAGATATCTATAACTTCTGAAGACAGGTGTACTCCTAAGTTAAACAGCAATGATTGTATTAACGGAGCATCTGGATTTTGAGGGCATAAAACAGGCACAACTTCAACTTCAAATGTAGTAATACCTATCAAATTATGAAACCCAAATAAGCATTTCATCCCAAATTCAGAATCTAAAACAACCTTAACTTTACTATCTGGGTTCATAACAGTCAATAAGATTTTACCAACTGTATCTAACCCATGTACAATAGTTATCTTCAATGCCTCAGCCTTTATTCTATCAACAGTCCAATCTTCAGGGTTAATCATACTGACATGATGTTTTTCTCTTTTGAAAGAAATCACTAGCTCCATTGTTGACATGTCTACTGTAATCCCAAAAATAACACAATGTGCTTAAATATAGATCCTTTAAGCTTTTCAAACACAGCGTAGGAAATAAATATCATACAATACTCAACAGTTCGCAATTTGAAAAAAGCCCCAATTAGTTTTAACGAAATACATGTAACAACAAACAGACCCTCAATATGCAAAAACCAGAACCGATATCATTTACCATCTAAATGCACTTCTATAAACCTAAAACATTGATTACATAAGAATATAAATAACCCAAAAAATAATCTCTGCTTATTTCTTCGTTTTCTACATTCTAGGGTTTGTAACAAAAATTCAATTCTCATAAATTCGGATAATTTTAAATTAATTCTTACATCTATTGACTAAATAAGAGATAAGAGATATATTGCATGAAAAAAAAAAATTATATATGAACATACCTAACAACTCGATGCTTCGCTCGCTGGATTCGATCGAAATCAGCTTACTCTTCTGTCAATGTCCAAATCAATTTCCACAGCTATCACTTAAACTTGTTTGATGGTCAGATTTTGAGGGTTCTTAGTAAAAAGATGGCAGGCATGCATACAGTCTTGCATCGGTTGTTCATATGCATGCAAACTTCTCTCGATCTGAATAAAGAATGAGGAGGATGGACCACTTTTCTCTTTTTGTCTTTGATAGTGAAACGATGTTGTTTCTCTATAATTTTTTTTAACCAAAATAAAAAAACGACGTCGGATTTTGTTTTTTATTTTCAGTTACAGTGAAACGGTAGCGTTTTCGGGGTATTAAAACGACGCCTTCTTCCTTTGCAGCCTCTTCTTTATTAAAAGACTATATTACCCTTATGACGTCAGCATGTCTTAACGCTAGTAAACGGAAAAATAGACGCCAGAACTCTTTTGTCAACTTAGGGTATACGAATGATATAAGTGAAAAGTATTGTAGCACGTTTGATACCGGTGACATTTAAGGGTATACCGGTGATAATTTCCCTTCAATTAATTACACTCTAAACATATATATGAGCATTAGGTCTAATTGTTTATTTTGAAATTAGCATGAAAACATTAGAAAAATTAGAATCTATAAGCTGCTTCTGGAATTTTACACAAAAATAATCGATAACACAAGAGAATCATATATTATGCTTATTTGAAGAAATTATGGAGTATAAAGAAGTACTACATTTATATATACAGCATGTATAGTTTAATTAGATACAACGACCAATTAATTAAGTGTAGTACCTCTAATATACTCTAAAATCTCTTACTTATTTGAGACATGTAGTTTGAAATTTTTCGTAAGGGCAGATATTAACATTAGTACATCCTCAATTTACAGCATTTGAGAACTCTATTCAAGTGTACTGCTACTTTTAAAGCTTGAACTGCTTGAGGCCAGCAGACTTGCTTTGAAGTTCTCTGGAAAAAAATTTGCTCTATATTCTCCCACTAGAAATTCTCTGTAAACAGGTGGATTTTCTTCAGAATTGATGGAAAACATTTGCTTTGAAGTTCTTTGATCGGTCCAAAGGGCTTCTGCGCTTCAGTAGCATGTCCTGTGAAAAAGCATGCCACAGCAACCCTTGCAGTGGCATGAACATTGGCCACAACTCTATGGTCAACACTCTTTAGCTTATTGTTTGATATAACCTGAATTAATTAATTATTGAAAACATTAATTAGCATATATAGTTACTATTAAAACACGAAAATTAAGCAGATGATGGGAAGATTAATTGTCTCTATTATTTTCAAAGACAAACCTGGAGAAAGCCCCCTATATTTACCACCAAATCTCCTGATATAGGGTTAACATCAATCCACTGATTTTCATGAAAGACTTGAAGGCCACAGATTTGGTCTTGCAACAGAATTGTAAGGAATGAAGGATCAGAATGCCTTCTAGCTCCCAAAGTCAGCTCTGGCTGTGGGCAGTGCGGATAGTAGTTGCAGACAATGAGGTATAAATTGAAGCATACCATATCTTTCAAATATTCAGGCTTCAATCGTAGAGCCATTGAAAGTATTTCAAACAGAACTCACCCAATTTTGTGACTTCTCTTATGTACTCCATTATGGTATCTCTGCAAATTCAGATGAACAATTGTGCAGAAGAATATGATATCACAACTCATGATGGCTAGTTACTATATACTGAACATTAATTAAAAAGGGCTCTTAATTAACCAGCAATATATATACAGAGACAGGGATCGATTATGTATGTACCTGCAAACTTCAGGCACTTCATTGACTTCCACTTTTGGTACCTGAAGTAAAAATAGCCAACGTATCCTCCAACTTGCGGTTCGTGAGTGATAGAGATCAAAGTTGCTGTTGAATCTAACATTTCTTGTGGGCTCACGTGTGTAGAACTGTTTCTTCACCTCAACATCTTGTTCATTAAACTTGTGAACTCCTTCAATCATCTCTTGTATCAGGTTTAAGGGAACCCCACGATTGATAAATTGGAAAAAGCCCCATGTTTGGGATGCAGCCCGAACTTGATCAACAATATCTTCATTATTGTCTCTGATGCCATCAAGATCAATATCTGGCACTTGTAATTTAGTCCAGTGAATGGTCAACTCCTCAGCAAACTCTTCATGTGGTCGAATGAATATCCTGGGAGTATTCACTACTCCGGCGTCCACCAGTCCTTTGACACCGGCTTTCATATCATCAAAAGCCTTAAGCTCTTTAGCTCTGTCATAGTCCGCTACAGTTTGCATTGTAGCATCTGAGATATCCATTGACAGTTTTCTACAGAAAAATGATAAGGATAGAAGGTAGTCCTATGGCTTATATTGATGCTTTTCAACTAAAGTACTAAATAATTAATGAGCATAAACATTGGATAATTATAATTTGTAAATGGCCTGGCTTAGAGTCAAGTTTACCTCTTTTTAAATCCAACTTCGACACATGAAAGCAAACATCAAAGCCTTGAAAAGCATATTGATGTCAATGTGTATCTCACAAGATTTGAAAGTAAAAAATGGGCAGTTGTCAAGCAAGTGAAATTAATTATCATGCATTCCTGGTTGCTGATAAAATAAAAATGTATTGGAACTTACAACCTTTACAATATATCAGTATGGCTCCAGCACAACCATCCATTTCAATAAACATTCTGTTAATCAAGCCAATCTAACCTCGTATCTGTGGCTACCTCCGCAACTTGAAATGAGTGAGAGCAGAGTTCCCATCAAGTCCTTTTGATTCATAATATGCAATAAAATCTTGCACCGACGTTTCACGGTAGACAGGAGGATTTTCTTCAGATAACAATTCCTTGATGGGTCCATAAGTCTTCATCGAGGGATAAAGATGTGGAGTGAAAAAGCAAGCCACAGATACTCTGGGGCCAATATGATTTGCCAAAACGCGGTGCTCTACACTCTTCAACTTATCATTAGATATAAGCTGCAACAAACACAAGAACGGTATCAAGAGGTTTCACTGATCAAACTGATGTCCTCTTTTATATAGTGAATGGCAAAGTATGTCCCTGATAAAACAAAAGATAATCACACCTTCCTTTCTTTTCAGTTAGAACAGACACTGCCCTGTTATTTGTAATAAAGAAGTACATAGTTATTAGATAAGAGGCAAGTTAGTAAGTCAATGATATGCCCCAATAAAGACTTGCCTGCAAAAGATCCCCAATATTTACAACAAACGCTCCGGACAAAGGAGGAACATCAATCCACTGATTTTGATGGAAAACCTGAAGTCCCCCCATATGGTCTTGAAGAAGGATGGTTAGGAAATCAGGGTCGGAGTGCTTGGTAGTGCCCATAGTAAGTTCAGGCTGGGGGCATGCTGGGTAGTAGTTACTCAAAAGACAATGCCCTTTTGCACATTCCATGTTCAAGAGGCAGTCAGGCTTGAGCCCAAGTGCTTCAGAGATTAGTTCAAACAACAGTGTCCCTAATTTATGGACTTGCCCAGAGTACTCCAGTGTAATATCCCTGCATGTATACATTGATGAATTATAAAAATGTTCTTTGTTTCAGATGACTGAATCATTTGAAACGAGCTTTGCTTTATATCAGTAGAATTGTTACAAATGAAATAAATCCTCCATATTGTATAATGAAAATAAACAAAGCAATCACTCAACACCCAAATACCTGCAAACAAAAGGCAGTTCCTGAGGGTCAAGAGGCTCAGGACCCATAACACAAAACAAAGTATCCCTCCAATTAGCAGAACTTGATTCATACAAGTCAAAGTTACTCCCATACTTCACCTTCCTATTCACTTCCCTACTATAATACTCCTCTTTGACCTCCACCGGAAGCTCGTGAAAGCCACGCGCCGCCTCCAACATCCCCACCAGCACTTCCGTTGCCACCCCATGGTTGATCACCTGAAAGAATCCCACCTCCTCTGCCGCCTTCAGGACTCCGGAGACCGCTTCAGCTCTCTGGAAACGAACTTCTTTGAGGTCGACGACCGGAATTCTGAAGTGGGTTCTGGTTGGTTCGTTGGAATTCTGGCGGTCTCTGTCAAGCTCCTCTGATGAACGGATGAAGATTCCTGGAACCTTGGTGATGCCAGCATCGACTAGGCCTTTGACACCGGCTTTTGATTCGTCAAAGGCTTTCAGTTCTTGAAATCTTTCATTTATGGAAGAAGCTTCACTAACTCCCATGTTCTTCTTTTGGACAAAATCAAAAGATTAAGCTTTGAGTCGTTGATTTAAAGTCGCGAAGTGATCTGAAAGACTGAAACAACATATTTTATTTTTTTGGGTTAATGTGTTATATACAACCTGCAATATTCATGATCAGAAAGTTAGCAGAGAGTTTGACTTAAAGACAAGGCCCATGTTACTTTGTTATATAAAGTAAGTAGTAGCAAACATAATACACTTGTCAAGTATTTCTAATTCTCCGTAAACTTTATTTTTTTTTTTTTATATTTTCACAAATTATATTACTTTTACTTTATATTTTTATGAGCAGTTAAATTTTTATCAAACGGTTATTATTTTATTATGTAAGGTAACAAAATCTTTAAAACAAATCAGTTTAGAGGTCTTGTAATTTAAAAATTTTTTATAACTGTATTGAGAAATTTATCTTAGTACAATTTAAAAATCTACACCTTCGAGAAATAAATAAATTTTTTTATTTAAGGACTCAAATATAAGCTAAAGGTTTATTTAGTCCCTTATATTATGAGATTAATGTTCATTTAATTTCTATAAAAATACTTTAAAACATTCTATCATTAAATAATTGACATCTTGTCATTATTTTTTATTATTTTTTATTTCTTTTAACTGCTTTTACAATATTATCCTTTTAAAATAATATTCCCTTTTGTTAGACATTAATAAAATAAAAAATTAAATTACTAATTTAACCCTAAAAATAAAATAAAAACAAAAACAATATGTATTAAATTTTGTGGAAACTCACGTATGTCCAAAAATGCTAATATTTAAAAAAATTACCAATTATTTTGGACATTAACTAAAAAATTAATATATTAACTCTTCAGTAAATTGTTCAAAAAAATTAATATATATATATATTGGTGTTAAATTGGTAATTTAAATTTTTTTATTTTATTAATGTAAAAAAATAAACATTATCATAAGAGGGTAATGTTGTAAAAACAAGTCAAAAAAAACAAAAAATAATAGAAGAGATGTTAATAAATAAAAAATAACGACAAATATGTTAATAATAAAAAATATAGAGACTAGACAAACTTTTATCTCTCAAACATACTCTCACCAAAAGAAGGCATTGATTCACTTTTGAAAATTTACTTATTTGAAAATGAGTAATGATATAGCCACAAACTCTTGTACAAACTTATTTTATACAAATTGATGTAACGTTAATTCATTAGTTAAATTAAATATTTCTTGGCCCACATAATTTATTTCTATTATTTGATATTTTCATTCAACCAATGAATTAATGCCACATCAGTTTGTACAAGATAAGTTTATACAATAATTTATGGTTGTATCATCACTCTTTGAAAATTGGTACTAACTTCAAATACAGAGACTAAACAAACTTTTATCTCTCAAACCGATTTGAAAACAACAGCTTTTTTTTCCTTCTTGCTTTATTAATAAACAAAATTGCGATAATTGAAAAATGGGGCTAAAAATGATTTTGAAGATAGTCGTAGCCCGGCTGCAACTTAAAATTTAGATAGATCCCACCCACATGATACGCAGACAGAAATTGATTTACTACTCTACGCCTGTAGATCTCTAAGAACTTTTATTTTTCACTTTTTATAAAATAATTAATTGAGATGTTTTGAAATAAGTTAATTGTGAAACTTGAATCTTGTGTACGGCCTTTTATCAACACTATTGAATATGAGAACTCCGTCATATTGTTAATCACATTCAATTTTTTATTTGGTGTGAAAATCCGTCGATTCTTGAGGCTAAAATCTAGTTTCAATGGTAAAGAATGATCTTTTGAAAACTCAGGTTTTAAGATTGAATTTTAGTGGTTGCGTGAGTTCATAATTATTAAAAACACGAAACTAATGAACTTGTCTTCCGTTTTCAAGCTTGTTAGTTTTTGAGCATCGGTCTTCCCACATATGAAAGATGCTGCATCCAATTAGCATTTACTTTATGAGAAAATCCAGAAAAATCAAGAAGAAAATACAGTTTGTGCTGCTCTATAGAAGCACTCTCTCCTGGGTTCACGAGGAAGAATTTATTAGTCAATGTCAAGAATGATTTGATGGCCGTACGACTTGTCTAAAGCCCCTATCTTTGGGATTAATTTGATCTCTTTCTTTTATTTATCTGTCTTGTAATTTATTTTAAGTGGTTCATATAATTGCTTGCTTCTGTGCTTCGCTTTGGATTTTGGCTTTGCAACCACTTAATTTAAATTTCATGGGTAGACGGTACTACAGTGTAGGGAGCCAATTTTATTGCACCTACAAATATTTTCAAAATAATATATAAATATTTATCTCTATGGATTTGAACCAAACGGACTGCCTTTTAGCTAAAAATAAAAGATAACTTAAGAGTTACTTTTTTATATTATAAATTCATAATAATACGAGTGACTCTATTTGTACATACTAAAGTACTTTTTAAACTTATTTATTTATACCTACAATAAAAATTTAAAAATTAAATTTTTTACTCTACCCACCCACCAAAGTATAAAAAATACCTTGAAAACCGATTTCCCATGTTAATAATATTTTTTTAAATAAATCCATTACAATTATTTACAAACCCATAAATTAAGAACATGAAAATGAAATTCTATTTACGATTCATTGAACAAACTTGATTGGTGTGATTTGTCTGGCGGTATCAAGTTTTTATTTATTAATAAAAAAATTGATTCAAATATGAAATAAATATGACTCCAGACCCAAAAAAAAAATTCATTAAAGTATAGAAGTTAAAGAAATATTAACAAAAATTACATTAAATTATAGAAGTTACGAAAAATTACATTAAATTACTGTTAATATACATGTCGAATGACAAATATCATCGAATAGTATTCTAGCCCATAGCTGCATTGAGTGAGCTTGAATCTCTCGTTAGATCTTAGCTTCTTTTGAAACACCATGTGCATAACTCTGTTGATAAGGACAATGGTGCTCGTCTTTTTTGGATCAATTATTCTCATATTATGTGTCTCTCCCATGATGTTATGAATACGGTTGTTAGTTCATGTTATCCTTAGCGATCTATAGTTAAAAAGTAGCATAAGTTGTAAGACTAACCGACTACACACAAAATAGAGCATCATAGGGAGGGAATACAAGCTTTATTGGTATGAGATTTTCTTTAATGAAGACAAAAAAAATAATCATCTACATGCTGTATAAGAGGGCATATAAGCTTCATTGATGTAAAAACCCATAAAATCTGATGTTAATAATGGCAAAAAAAAAAAGTTCATTCGCATACCGTATTGATTGAAAATTTTCCTTGATAAAATTTTCACCTAAAAATTGAATTAAATTAAAAAAGCAAGTAAAAGGAGATGAGCTCTATGTATGTCATGGATTTCATTTCAATAACATGTAAGGAAGAAATTTTTGTACATTATTGACATGAATTACCGAACGGAGCATGCCTAAACAATTTCAACACATAAAGCCCAGAAAACCCATGACCAACCTCATCAAATCCGACATAAATATCACTTGCATGAAAGTAATCTAACATGTATAGAATACTACTCCATCAAAAAATCCCTATTAACAACATAAAAAACGCACCCCAATGTGTGGAGACCGAAGCTGCAGAGCCCACTCTCATACTCTTACAATAAAATCCCTCAAATGAGCTCTGTAAATTGTAATCCTTAGCTTCTTGAGAAACGAGCGGCTTGTAGGTGAGGGATCAAGAAGTTGGCAGGAATCGCCTCCAGCATAAGATATTTTCCTTCCAAATTGCTTCGATTTTTACTTTTAGAGAGCACATTTTGCAGAGGTGAAAGCTATTTTTAAGAACTGATGATGTTACTTTCTTTTCCTTGTATACGTACAACTTTATTTTTATTTTGAGTCATTTTATAATACCATGATTAAAATTACGACATTAATACTATAATTAAAAATAAATTATATAAATAAAATATAAGACATGTAAATTTAATGTAAAAGCTTATAAATCAATATTACGTTTGAAAAGTCAGAAGGCCACATGCATGGTGCTATTTGGTGGCCACCTAAAATTGACAATTTGGAAGCTGCATGCATAAGCCACAAAAATTGACATAATGTGCATGAAAATCCAATGTCGGCAATTCATTTGTCAATACTTGCATATAAAAATAGCAACAATTTTGGACCATAATTGCTGAAGATTAAGGCCACTCATACACTATAAATAAAGCTTCATTTCGAGAGAGTAAGGCATCCTCAAAATGTTTTAGCTCTTAGGAAATTTGAGAGAGTGTTTCCTTGCGGGCTCAGTTGGGTTTTGCACTATTTGTAAAGATGTGAGAGACTATGTTTGTTTTGAGAAATTGTTTCCTTTAAGACTGTGCAAGACTACTGGGTGTATTTCAATATTTGGAAGATGAGGCTTTGTTACTCAAATTTATACTCTATTAATTGTTAGTAAAATAATTATTTTCTCTTGCCTCCGTGAACGTAGGTTTTATTGTCAATCCACGTAAAATTCTTGTGCCCTTTATTTTTTGTGCATATTTCGTGCGTATTGATTATGCATTTACCCATAAGTGATATCAAACCACAACAAATGATACTTCCATAGCACAAGTGATATTGCAGCATAACAAGAGGTATCAGAGCACAACACATTAAGTGTAAAACAAAAAATAAATTATGTCAATGTAACATAAGACTTGTAAATAGAAGATAAAATAAGTAAGTTAACATAAGAATGGAAAATTGATATATCATTCATAAATAAAACAAAAACTTATCAATATAACATAAAACTTGTAAATCAACAACATTAAGTATAAAATAAAATATAAATGATGTAAATGGAATATAAGACTTATAAATGAAAGATAAAATAAATAAATTAACGTAAAAGTGGTAAAATGACATATCATTTGTAAATACAACAAAAGTTTATTAATATAGAATAAAACTTGTAAATCAACATAAAGTGTAAAATAAAATATAAAACTTGTAAATAGAAAGTAAAACAAGCAAAATTAACACAAGATTGGTAAAATGATGTATTATTGATGAACAAAGCATAAACTTACAGATATAACATAAAACTTGTAAATCAATATTTAGTGTAAAATAACATATAATTTATGTAATGAAATAGAAGACTTATAAATAAAATGTAAAGTAAGTAAATATTATAAGAATTATTAAAAAATAAAAACTTACAAATGTAAAATAAAAACTCATTATAATAATGATTACCTTATATATTTACTGTTTTTATTTCTAAATTGAATGATAATAATTTTGGATTTATGTAATATATGTGATGATACATGTAAGATTTATTAAGAATAAAACTTATTTTTAAAATCAAAATTTGAAAAAAAAATTTCTCATATTTCTCAAAATTATTTGTAAGATAAGTGATTTTGCATCCTTCTAAATCTCATCAACAACAACCCTAAATGATCTTTTAATATAAGTAAGAAGCAAAGTTTGAAACTATATGAAATATGTATAAAATTAAAAATTAGATCCAATTTTATTGATATTTTATATATGTCTAGTAATATAAGAATTGTCTTTTTATTTTGTTTTGGCTTGATTCACATCAAGAAAAATAATTTTGCTTAATTATCTTGTATAGTAAACAAATAATATGATAGCAAAAAAAATTATAAATGTCCTACCATTAATATAGAATTTATGGTTAAACCAATTTAATAAAACTTATTCCAATTGTTTTCAATACAATTTTTTATTTTCAATTGATGAGTAATTTTTTTTTTGCTTAGATAATTAAATAAATAAATTATTTTTAAATTAAAGTTTAATGTTAATTTACAAGTTTTATATTATTTTTACAAGTGTTTGTTTTATTTGTAATTTTAAAACACCAATTTACTACTCTTATATTAATTTACTTATTTTACTTTTCATTTACTATGTTATATGTAATTTACAAAATTTATATTTACCACGACATTGATCCCATAATTTTAATCACGGTATCATAGAATTTTTTTAAATTTTTATTTATTTATTGTACAATATTTTTTTTTTAACCCTTGGCTAGTTAAACTAAACGGTAAAATTTAACGGAATGGATATATAGTGATAATTATTGAAACAATTGGGTGTACAGTAAATTTTGTTGAATCAAGTGGGGTGGGAAAATTAACTCCTTTTTTTTAATATATAAGCTGTCTTGTTTCGTTAAAACCCTTCGAAAATGATGACGAACAGGACTTTCTTAGACCACATAAGCTGTGTTGAATGAATGATTGAGATTACAATGTAGCTCATGTTCAAAATAAGACTATGAAAAATGATCACAGCAATAGGAGATCAGCTAGCAGTTGATATTATTGAATATCACACAATCATGAACCAGAGTGCACTCTAACAACATTATAGCAACCATTGACCCATAATGAGCTTTATATATAACACTAATACGATTATGGATGGGAAGGCGCGCAACTAATTAAGCTGTAAGAGTAATTTAATCATCTTCCACTTCGAGCTGCCTACTTTGACAGCTTAAGATGTTGAAGCCCACAGGTTCCATCAAGCCCTTTTGAATAAATGTATTTGACATAATCCTTTGCAGTGGTTTCCCTGTAAATTGGCGGGCTATCTTCTGATAGCAGCTCTTCTATTGGACCATACAATCTAGAATCATTCCCTTCCTCCAAATGTGTTCTAAAGAAACATGCCACTGAGATTCTTGGGCCGTTATTTTTTGCCAAAACTCTGTGGTAGACACTTTTGAACTTGTCATTTGATATCAGCTGTACCAAGACCAAAAATAGAAATTAAACTTGAAGCGAATAGCATCCCAAATTAAGTTTAATGTTAACTAAATAGACTTGCCTGTGTCATATCTCCAACGTTAAGTATTAGAGATCCGGAAACAGGTTCAACATCAACCCAGTCATCCTCATGCAGGACTTGAAGGCCACCCATTTGATCTTGTAGAACTACAGTTAAGAAGCCACTATCAGTGTGCTTGCTGAGGCCTAAAGTCAACTCTGGTTCAGGACATGCTGGATAATAATGTCCTATCAAATAAAGTCTTTCTGCGCATCCTAGGTCTTTCAGGTGACTGGAATTGAGTCCAAGAGCTTCAGACATCAACTCAAATACTGTGAGCCCAAATTTCATCACTTCCTTTGAGTAGTCCATCATTACACTTCTGTAATTGAAATGATGTTAGTTTTCTTTTCCTGGGATAAAATTTTGATTACCTTGTGAATAAATTATATGAACCATATGGGGCAAAAGTTTTCCCTCTGTAAGGAAACTTTACGAGCATATAATTGGCGTGATCTAATAAAACTTGCAAAATTATTGTTATAGTGTTAAAAAAACAAAATGGGTAGGATTGAAAATAAATATATAAACATTCATCTTGATTAAGACTCATTTTAACAGGGCGGCTCTTCCTCTAAGCAACTTAGACAGTTGTCTAGAGCCCCACCATATATGAAGGCCCCAAATTTCTCTCCAACATTATAATTATTAAATTTGTCAAAAGTAATTAAAATTGATAAAAACTTATTTAAGATCAACTGAGTCACAAGAAAAGTTAAATGATTTAACTATATTGAGAA
This sequence comes from Citrus x changshan-huyou, assembly GCA_039657385.1. Classification (NCBI taxonomy): domain Eukaryota; kingdom Viridiplantae; phylum Streptophyta; class Magnoliopsida; order Sapindales; family Rutaceae; genus Citrus; species Citrus x changshan-huyou. The sequence continues at coordinate 5,440,698 of CM077555.1, read as the reverse complement.
AAATATATTATTGAAATTAGAATGTAAAAATTTGATCAATAATTTTGTACCTAACAAAACTAGAAAAATTGATTTTAAATAAATAACTTTTTAGTAAAACTAATACATATATTTTACCTCAAATTTTTTAAAAGACCTAATTAAAACAATTCGCCTAAGACCCCAAAATTAGTTGAGCCGCACCTGCTCTTTAATATTATAATGTTGCGACTTCAAAGCTATAGCTACTGTTAATTAAAAGTTAGATACCTTAACTTTTAAATCGTAGTTGTAATTAAATATTTGCCAAACACTATAGCAACTTTGACCTTAATTAGGCGGCACAAGCCGCACAACTACTGGACATGAATACCAAACTGACCATAAATGAAGGCGTATGTATTACATACCTACAAACAGCAGGCAGCTCTTCAGGATTTGGTGGGGGAGGAGCCATAACACAATACAAGGAATCTCTCCAATTAGCTGCCGGTGCTTGATAAAAATCAAAATTGGTATTATAGATCATCGATCTGGTTTCATCACGCGAATAGAACTCTTTCTTTACATCGGCATCAAGCTCGTGAAATTTACGCACCGCATTAATAATCTCCTCTAAAATGTTTAATGGGATTCCATGATCGACCACTTGAAAGAAACCCCACTTCTCACAAGCTTTCCGAACTTTGTCAATGATCTCACAGCGAGCACTAGCATCTCTATCAATGTCTTGAAAATCTATTATTGGAATAGTAAAATTTTGGCAATTACCTGAACCTGATTTGTGTTCAAGCTTGTTTTGCTCATGGATGAATATCCTTGGCACTTTTGCTGCTCCAGAATCTACAAGTCCTTTTACACCGGTTTTTGAGTCATCAAAAGCCTCCAATTCACTTTTTCGGTCGTCATTGGAATCTTTTTCTGCCATAATTTTGCTAACTGAGCTTGTGATCACTATTTTTGACTTTTTGTCTATTACGTTATGTGAGTAAATAAAATGAGTTAAATTCAAAACGTATATGGCTTTTGTTAAATAAAAGAACAAAAATGACAGCAACCTTTTTGTCAGTAACTGAAGCAAGTTCACATGAGAGCGCCGACAGTCAAAACTCGCTGATGATGTTTTGTTTTTTGGGTCGTTTTGGACTCGATATAAATCTCGTGCTACACAATTTTTTTTAATATTATTTTTTACCTAAAATTCCATTGAATTCTTTTTATTTCTAATGTAAACTTATTAGGAATTTTTACTAAACTCGCAGTTTAAAAAATAGAAAAAAATTTTTAGTATTAATTAAATAAACACTTGTAACTATTGTCATCGAGTCCTTTTTCTAATGTGACACACGTTATAAATTTTGAGTTTGATATTATATGATATAAACTCGTTTGGGACTATTGTGCTATGGTAGTGGAGCAGCATGGTTGCCACATTCAAAAATATGTTCAGGCCTAGTGGGCTGTGGTAGCCAATCAGTTGCGCTACCACACAGCCACAGCACAACAGTACGTAAGCAAGAGGTGTATATATGTATATATATACACATACTGTATTATACATATTATGTCACCATCATTAATCAAATAATTTATAGCGGATATAAACTTTGCATACAAAGTAGATAAGTATAGCATCACTTGAATAGTTTTTATAAAGAGATTGTGGCAGGTGATACCATGAAACGTGTCTCGATGAAGACTTTCCTAAACGTCCTCAACAAAAAATTTCCAAAATATCAGATGATAGATAATAAATAATGTCAAATGTTAAGTAGACTTGCCCTTGTCATACCTCCAATGTTAAATATTAGAGCTCCAGTGTTCATATCAATCTGTTGATCCTCATGCAGAACTTAAAGGCCACCTAATTGGTCTCGTAGAACCACAGTCAAGAATCCACTATCAGTATTCTTGGTAAACCCCAATGTCAAATCTGCTTCTGGGTATGCTAGTTAGTAATGGCACAACAAGTAAACCCCCGGCACAACCAACCAATTTCCTTCATATGGCTTGCGTCCAGCCGAGTGCGGCCGACATCAATCTGAAAACAGTGAGCCCCAATTTCATTACTGCGTTTGAGTAATCAAGCATTATATGTCTGCAATTTGATCAAGTACATTGTACATAAAATAATAATACAAGGAAACACAATAATAAGAGAAACACACACACACATTCAAACAAAATAATTTAACGTGGTTCACCCCCAATTGGGCTACATCCACGGATCTAGCAGAGTTATAAAGAATCCCTCCAATTAGCCGCCGGTGCTTGATACAAATCAAAATTGGAATTATAAGTCACTGATCTTGTTTCATCCCGCGAATAGAACTCTTGCTTAAGCTCTTCGTCTTTCTCGTGAAGTCTACGTAAAGAATCAACATTTCCTCCAGGACACTTGATGGAATCCCATCATTAATCACCTGAAAAGAAACCCCATTTCTGACAGGAATCTCGTACTTTGTCAATTACGTGGCAGCGAAGACTTTCGTCTTTATCAATGCCTTGAAAATCAATTACAAGAAAAACAGACTTGTAGAGATCACTTGAATGTGACTTGTCACTGAGCTTGGGGAGCTCATGGATGAATATCTGGGGGATTCTATCAGCTGCAAAATCTACAATTCCCTTTACGCTGGTCTTAGAGTCATCAAAAGCCTTCAATTCACTTTTCCTGTCTTTTCTGGAATCGCTTTCTTTCTGAGTTTTGCCCGAGCTAGTGATTACTATTTACTTTGTCTCTCAATTAAGGGGGAAAAAAGGAAAGATAAATACAGGAAAAAGAACTTGAAAGCACCGACAGCCTTTTGTTATAAGTTTTGATGTATTCGCGGAGCTTTAAGCATAGGCAAAGAAAATGTTAAGAAGGTTCTATTGCAGTTGCCCAAGTCCTAAAAAGATATAACTGCTGCTGTGCGGTGTCCTTTTATGATATAACTTGAATGCAAGAAAATCTCATAAAAACTCCTAATACTCCAAAACCAGCCCATACGGTCCTCAGTAGTTTTGCTAGTAGGATGAGCATTGTACCATATACGGGTGTGATAATATCATATGGCTACAAATAACTTGTTCTAACTGCTGCTGTGCGGTGTCCTTTTAAAATAGACAGCTTCATTTGTCTTCTCTTCAACCTTGAGCTTTTATATCCTCAACGACTCTAGAGCTTTCTTGATCAACAGCTGAGTCATATGACATGCCATGCTACCAATTTCTTAGTCATGCCATGCCACCAACTGATTCATACTATCTTGATGATGATGCTAGTTGGAGGATTACTCACTGAGGCAATACGTCGAGCACTTAGTTCATTTTATCGAACACTTTGTTTTGCCTAACACGTACTTCAATATGTGAATTAAACAGATATAACGACGTATAGTTACAACATCATAATCAATTTGGTAACTAATGCACCTAAATTTTAGATCCATTATTACTACATGAGCAATGATTACCGTCTACCCATCAAAATTGGAGACAAATACGCTTATTCAATTAAAGAAAAGAAAAACAATAGTTCTGCAAACCATCGAATGCTCAAGATCAAGTTCTCAGCTTGAACTGCAGAAGAGGAGAGGTCCCATCGAGCCCCTTGGAAAATAAAGCTTTCATGTAGGGTCCCATCGAGCCCCTTGGAAAATAAAGCTTTCATGTAGTCTTTCACAAAAGTGTCTCTGTAAATTGGAGGATTTTCATCTGACAACAAATCTTTTACTGGTCCATAAACTCTGGAGCTATCACCCTTATGAGCTTCTGGTCTGAAGAAACATGCCACTGACACTCTGGAGCCTACATCCTTCACTAATACTCTGTGGTTGGCGCTTATGAACTTGTCATTGGAAATGAGCTGCACAAAAAAGAAGATATTGAAACCATAAATAATCCTACATTTTGCCTTCGCTAGCAATTATATTGGGCTTTCTGTCTGCGCATTATCAAATACTAACTAAAAGTAGTTTTGAGGAGCCTTGGGGGGACAAGATAGTTCAAAGACGTGCATACATGCACAGATTTAACAAGCACATGACCCACTTAAAACAGAGCCTTTCTTAATAGCTATCAGATTAATCCTACGGCTTAGTTTGTTTCAAAAGGGGAACCTGGTTATTTCTTGCCTAATTTCTTACCGTAAATATCTATTTACATTTGCCATGGGACTTTAGTTATTCATAAACTATCTGACGATTCCAAAACATTTTCTTAACTTACCTCTCAAATTTCTCTCTGTTAACCTTTACTTAAGCACTGACAATAAATATATCGTTATATTTCAAAATACACAATTTCAGAAAACTTGATAATTTTCAGATTAATATAAGTGAATTTCACTTCATATACGGAACTTTCCTGCAGAAAATTTCCAATGTTCATGATCAGAGCTCCATCGGTGGGCCGAACATCAATCCATTGATTCTCGTGAAGAACCTGAAGACCACCCACTTGGTCTTGTAACAGTATCGTGATAAAGCTACCATCAGTATGCTGCGTAGTGCCCAGAGTAAACTCTGGTTCCGGGCATGCCGGGTAGTAATGACCCAGAAGGAGAAGACCCTCTTCACAATCCATATCATTCAGGTGGCTGGAACTAAGCCCAAAAGCCTCTGATAGCAACTCAAACATTGTATGCCCCAATCTCAATACATGAGTTCTGTATTCCATCACTGCATCTCTGCAAGTTTTTACGTATAAACTCTTTACAATAATACTCTTTAGCCCAATAAAACGATAATTGGACAAAAATATTTTCTGTCACCTGCATACATCTGGCAATTCCACAGGGCTAGGTGGATGAGGAGACAAATGACAAAGAATAGTATCCCTCCAGCCAGCTAAGGGTGCTTGGTACAGATCAAAATTAGAATTATAGAACACCCTTTGCGTTGGGTCTCGCGAATACAACTTTTTCTTCGTCTCAGTGTCAAGCTCGTGGAATTTGCGGATCCCATCTTTGATGTCATTCAAAACACTAAGTGGAATTCCATGACTGATCACCTGGAAAAACCCCCATTCCTCGCTTGCATTCTTAACTTTGTTGATGATCTCAGTGCGTGTATTTGGATCTTTATGAATGCCCTCCGGGTCTATTGTTGGAACTCTGAGCTGCGAGCTATTTCCTGAGTTCAAATTCACAACACTCTGTTCACACTCGAATATACGTGGAACTTTTGCTACTCTAGCATCCACAAGTCCTTTGACACCAGCTTTTGTATCATCAAATGCCTTTAACTCACTTTCTCTGTCGTAGTTCGAATCAGTCTCTGCCTGAAGAGCCATTTTCTTCTTCTTCTTCTTTAATAGTTGATCAAAGATAAATTGAACAATCTCTTTTCTCTTTATGAAAATTGAATACTGTGTTATACGTATGGAGAAGGTTCAACATATCGTTTGTGAATCAATTCAGTATTCACTTAATCGTGGCCACGTTAGTTTTCCGAATCTGGTGTAACTAGAGATATGAAACAATTCCAAAATAGACTACTTTGCTAATTGGCGAGACACCAGCTGCTACTTGAGCGGACCCGACGCTACCATTTTGCTTTTTTATAAACAAAAAGTTTGGCTTTACGGACCACAATTGATCAATTTGGAAGAGATTAAAACCTCAGAAATTATGTGGCCTATTAAGAACTTCGGTTGGTGGGTTGATAGATGAGTGGGTGCTATCTCGCATCCTCAAGCACATATGCTTGTGATCATTGTTTAAGTACCTAGACATGCACAGTCCTACTTTTTATTTGGTAGCTGTCTTTTAATTTGAAAATCTGTCTCTGTTGAATTTCTACTGATTATATAACTTTTGTGAAGAAACAATTTGTAGATTTATTGTAGAGAATAAGGCAGAAAATTTATAACAATAAAAGAAAAATATTTGAAAGTAACTAAAGGAAAAGAGATTTTTTAGTGGAACACACTTGTTATTCACTGCAATACTCTTTTATACAGAGCTAGAAAACATAACAGAAAACCAAATATCTTCCTAATATCAAGCCACATCTAACCAAATATTTCTAAAGACTTGGTCTGTTGACCAATTATTCAGCAAATCTGTTACTGAAGCAACTAAGACACGTTTCCAACACTCCTCCTTGTCTTAGTAGCTGCAGAGGCCTAATTTGTTTCTTAACAACTTGTTCCTCAGTCTTGCAACAAAGCAATTTAATTTCTCCACCCTTTTGTACTTCTCTCAAGTGATACAACTTGATCTTGAAATGCTTAGTCTTGCCATGGAAAAAGAGATCATTTGAGATTGTCATTGCAGCTTGGTTATGTAATGCCAAATTCCATAATATTAAATTATGGAAATTGGGCTTTTATTAGAAATCTGTAACCCTATTTAATAAGGATATTAAATTATAAATAGGGGTTATTTATGAGATAATTTTTGGAAAAAAGGGTTATTTTTCTAAATTCAATAAGATTTCTTAAAACTCCTTATAAATTCATAATTTTTCCCCTTCCATAACCCTAAGTCCACAACGTTTCTTCTTTTCTCTGCTGCTCATTACGCTCCTACCCAAACCCTAGGATTCGAACCTTTGTTAGGAGAGAATCAAAGCGATTGGTAAGTTTACCTTCTTTATTCTCCACAAGATTTCCAATCACTCTATCTAGGGTTTGAATTGGCATGATTTTAGATTGTTAACCCTAATACATGATTTAGGATGTGATTAGGTTCTGTTTAGGGTTCTGATTATTTGTGAGTTTTATTAATCTATCCTTGATGCATTAAGCACACTGGATAATTCTGGACAACATGAGTATCTTGAATTTAAATTTTCTTAAGAAATTCATATTTCTGAAAACTAGACATGTAGGGCTTCTTGAATAAATTTTTTTTTATTAAATTTGACTTCGTTTTCGATTTTATATGTATTTTCGAAACAAACACTGTTGTACTGGAAAATTGCGATTCCAGTGCAGGGACCAGATTCACAAAATTATTTGTACTATCAAATGAACTCAAAATATTCTGAAATTTTATTTAGAAGTTAACATATGTGTCTAGTATTTCTAGTTTTAATTTTATAATTTTCTAATTAGTATCTAATTTTATAAAAATCTCCGAACCCGTTCTGTTCAGTTAAGGTACTGTTAAACAATTTCGAATTTGTCAAGAAATAAATAGTTTTGAAAATGGTTTTGGTATCGGATTCTCTTGAAAAGTTTACATGAGGTACCCATTGATGTCCAGAATAGTTTCATAGAATATTATATCATTCTGATTTTTAGATTAAGAGTTAAAATTCGGAGAATCAGACATGTACGGGTATGAATTAGAAAAACCAGGTTCTTAGAATAAGTTATCAATTGCCATATCTTGTATTTGTTTAAGGTGTTTGAGGTGTTTGAGGCCCTTAGAGACATAAAATTGTGCTAGATTAATTCTTTTATCGAGGTAAATAACTTCATTTCTAATAGACTGGATATGTATAAGTATTTTGATATTATTATAAGAGTTTTTATACTACTTAGAAGATTAGCCTTAGATTCATTGGACCATTTGAGATTTTAGAGAGAATTGGTCCTGTGGCCTATCGCATTGCTTTACCACCAAGTTTTTCTAAGCTTTACAATGTATTTCATGTGTCTGTGTTAAGAAAGTACATAGCAGACCCTTCACATATGCTAACTAGACTATCAACCGATTCAGATATCAGAAGACATGTCATACGAGGAGTAGCCTATTGAAATTGTTGATCGAAAAGAACAAGTATTAAGGAGTAGAGTTATTCCCATAGTGAAGGTACGATGGATGAATCATTCTATTGAGGAAGCCACATGGGAGCGAGAATGCAGAAATGTTGGAGAAGTACCCTCAACTCTTCTATGCATAAGGTAATCTTTGAATTTTGAGGACGAAATTTTTGTTAGCAGGGGAGAAATTGTAAAAGTTCCATAATATTAAATTATGGAAAATGGGCTTTTATTAGAAATCTATAACCCTATTTAATAAGGATATTAAATTATAAATAGAGGTTATTTATGAGATAATTTTTGGAAAAATGGTTATTTTTCCAAATTCAATAGGGTTTCTTAAGACTCCTTATAGATTCATAATTTTTTTCTTCCATAACCCTAAGTCCGCGACGTTTCTTCTTTTCTTTGCTGCTCATTACGCTCCTACCCAAACCCTAGGATTCGAACCTTTGTTAGGAGAGAATCAAAGTGATTGGTAAGCTTACCCTCCTTATTCTCTACAAGATTTCCAATTACTCTATCTAAGGTTTGAATTGGCATGATTTTAGATTATTACAGACCCTAATACATGATTTAGGATGTGATTAGGTTATGTTTAGGGTTTTGATTATTTGTGAGTTTTATTAATTTATCCTTGATGCATTAAGCACACTGGATAATTCTAGACAGCATGAGTATCTCGAATTTAAACCCGTATTTTCTGAACGATTTTCTTAAGAAATTTATATTTATGGAAACTAGACATGTATGGCTTCTTGAATAAATTTCGTTTCATTAAATTTGACTTCGTTTTTGATTTTATATGTATTTTTGAAACAGACACTACTGTACTGGAAAATTGCGATTCTAATGCAGCAACTGACGGACGTAATTTATATACATATTTTACCCTTAATTATATAATTGCTAGTTATTTTTATTTCTTATTTTTAATTAATTGTATTATTTTTTTTAATAGAGAATTAATTTGAGATTACCCTTAATTATATAATTGCTAGTTATTTTTATTTCTTATTTTTAATTAATTGTATTATTTTTTTGAATAGAGAATTAATTTGAGATTATGAATAAAAAGGACATGAAGAAGTTCAAATTAGAAAGGAATAAAGATTAAATTGGAAGATAAAAATACAGCCAGATGAAACGAGTGAAAGAAATGAAAGCAATTAATCGAACTGAGGAATATTGAATAATTAAAAGATTTAATTTTGCCGATTGCCAATTGGAGTGCACGTGCAAAGGGCTTTCAACTTCTAAAGAAGACAAATGACTTTAGCCTGAAAGTGGCCAGCACATGGAGGATTAAAGGAGGCTTAATTGGGCTTTGCATATGTGGGCCGATTGTCAGCTTATGTGAGCCCATTTATTTGCAATCAAAACTGGACAAGGATTCGGCTAGGGATTGAAAATATAAAAGTCAAACTTTGGCTTTAGAAAGAGGAGAAGAGCCGCCTGAAAGAAAATAAGCAGACGCAATTCGAGATTAGAAAAGTGGAGCACCGGCTGCAACAGTTTGGCTTTCCCATGGCTGGTTTTATTTTATTTGTTGCTCCCAATTTAAATATATTTAACTAATTTTTTTATACTGAGGTTAATGATGAAATCATATTCAATGAAATAATTATCTTTTTATTTAATTAATTTCTTATATATGTTCTTTGATGATTATGATTTTTATTTTACATGATTAATTGGATGTTATTAAAATCGTTTCATCAATTCTGTCATGCATTATTGATTGTTATGATTAATATTCGATTAAATTTATGCTTGAATCTATAAAGTTTATACATGATTATTTTTTATTTTATGTCTTTCATTAAATTATTTACATAGAGTGCTTAGGAAAACTTTGACTGTTTGTTATTCAATATGTTTACATGAGATTCTTAGATATCATACTATTAAGTAGAAAAAGAACCTACATTCGATTTAATTACTTGGACTTAATTGTTATATCCATGGATGACATAGATTGATTTCGAGTTGTCACTCTAAAATTGAGGATTAATTAATAATTAGATAATTACTAGTTGAATAGTAGTGGATTCTGAAATCATGGTAATTTTTGTCTTATTGAAATCTCATTTTCTTTAATTGTTTTCTTAGTTTAATTAGTTTAATTTTCTTAAAAACTCAATTTGCTCAATTAGGTTAGAATTAATATTAATTTTAGATTTAAATTAGACTTTTCAATTTATAACATTTCTTGTGGGATCGACCTCGTTACCACTATTCTATTTTTAGATTCGTGCGCTTGTGAGTATATTAAAATTTTCACAACAACGACCAGATTCAAAAAATTATTTGTACTATCAAATGAACTCGACAAAATTCTGAAATTTTATTTAGAAGTTAATATATGTGTCTATTATTTCTACTTTTAATTTTATAATTTTCTAATTAGTATATGATTTTATAAAAATCTCAAAACCCGTTCTATTAAGTTAAGGTACTGTGAAACAATTTCGAATTCGTCAAGAAATAAATAGTTTTGAAAATATTTTTGGTATCGGATTCTTTTGAAAAGTTTACAAGAGGTACCCATTGATGTCCATAATAGTTTTATAGAATATTATGTCATTCTGAGTTTTAAAGTAAGAGTTAAAATTATGAGAATCAGACCTGTACGGATATGAATTAGAAAAACCAGGTTCTTAGAATAAGTTATTAATTGCCATATCTTGTATTTGTTTAAGGTGTTTGAGGTGTTTGAGGCCCTCAGAGACTTAAAAGTGTGCTAAATCAATTCTTTTATCGAGGTAAGTAATTTCATTCTTAATATACTGGATATTTATAAGTATTTTGATATTATTATAAGAGTTTTAATACTACTTAGAAGATAAATGACTTTTCATAACAAAATCAGTTTATGAAAATGTTTTCAAAGCTAAATTCTTTTAACAAAATATTTTATAAATGCTTTTCAATATGTAAATTATTTTATGACATGACTATCTTTTATAATTTTGTCTATGAAATATTGTGCAAGCCTAAATTGTTGCTGTAGAATTTCATGAATATGATACTGAAAGAAATTCAAAAAGGAGTCAATAGGCCTTACCTTTTCGAATTATGCAGCGGAATAAATAAGTGTTGGATCACGTCACTGGTCGGAAAGAAATCACTAGCGGAAATCTTTCTCAATTCACAGTATATTTTGCCTTTTTCGGATTGTTCAAGGATCTTATTTTAATCTTCTTCTTTCACCCACACATACATTGCTTTTTTTTACGAATGAATGAAAAATTAACGTTATCTTTTCCAGCAGCGGTTTTTTATGAATATATACAGCGGTTGGGAGCGGTTGGGAAGTTGAATACAAATCAACTTCCCTCTCCCAAACACGTATGGTAACCAACAAGTGGTTACCATGTGTGGGTCGGGTCGGGTCGGCCCATCTTGGGCGCTCACCCGTCCAACATCTCTCACTCGCACATGATGGGACGACATCGAAACAGCAGATAGTGAACAAAGAAATAATAAACAACCACATATCTCCAATCATACTAGCAATATATACCGTGTGACCATGAACATATCCAAAAAACCCATTTGGGGAGCCAAAGACATATCTCAATTGCAATCATATGCAAGAGAACTCAACATATGTTCATTGTATCTCATATATCATTTACTTTAATACTCAAGCATACTAAATCCCCTCAGTATACCAAAATTGTGCAATTTCTTTATGTATTCACAATTGTAATATCACAAAGATATTAAACAATTGGTCGACCAATGAATCGCATAAAAGGAAAAATCAAATCTTCCTATTACATTCATGTCTATCAATCCAGATTAGTCACTTTCCTAGACATGTTTCATAGACCGAATCATGTCAAGATCATAGATAACATGCTAAAGTAGCATACACCAGTCTGAAATCTCAGAAACATAGTTGATAGTCAAAGGGATACCAGAATTGACTTATAGAAAGTCATATGGAACTTACACAATGAGAAAGAAGGGAGATTCTCTCATTTTCCATTTTGGTCACCAAGCACACACAATATGATACACGCGTTACAGTAAATCTTCCATTTCAAGGCGTATGTCTCATTAATCCAATTCACTATACAGATCTTAGTCCAGTTGCTCTTCTACAGCGCCTGACCTGAGTTCTTAAAGTGAACGCTTTCTTTTAGCATCAAAATAAGATCTTACATCTGGCTTTAATTAGGTCTCTATGATGATGGGATACATCATAGTCGATCAATGAGAAAATATGGTATACGACCTCATCTTGACCACAGTCAAGGCAACTAAATTTGTAGAATATTTCTTTATTCGTTGACTCCTAGACAAAACACATTGTCTCATTATTCTACTTGTCTCATCTCAGCTTGCTCTTAGAGCAACTAAGGTGGCCGCTCATGTAAGAAAGTCGGTCATTGACTTGATGACATACTCTCATATGTGTGTAATTATGTCTTTCTCAAACTAATTTGAAATAAGAGAACTTAAAACATCATTGCATTTCAAAATAATTCATGCAATAAAAATGTTTACAAAATAAAATATTTTTATAATGCAAGATTACAATCTACGTAGCCTAACAATTTAGCATGAGAGGCGGATACATCCCTTGTTACAGCTTTTGTAAGTGGATCAACTATCATGCTATGCGTAAATATGTATTGTATGACTACTTCCTTCTTTGCCAAAATATCTCTTATAAAATTGTATTTAGTCTCAATGTGTTTCGACTTGCTGTGGTATTTGGCGTCTTTAGAGAATGATATAGCAGCCTAACTGTCACAATAGATAGTTACTGGACTAGTAGCGCTAATATTAATCTCTAAGTCCTCCACAAATCTCTTAAGCCACACAGCTTCTTGCACTGCTGCAGAACATGCAATATATTCAGCTTCCATCGTTGATAAAGCTGTGCATGTTTGTTTCTTGCTACTCCATGTAATTGCTCCTCTGTTTAGCAAGAATACATATTCTGAGGTTGATTTGCACTCATTCAGATCACCACCCAAGTCGGCATCTGAATATCCAACAATTCGCAAACCACCTCTTTGATAGCATAAAGAATAATCTGCAGTGCCTTTGAGATATGTTAAAATCCTCTTGATCGCACTTCCATGCTTCTGCCTAGGATTTGACTGGTATCTACTCACCAATCCTACAACATAACTTATATCATGCATTGTACACATCATGGCATAAATGAGACTTCCAATGGCATTTACATAAAGAACTCTAGCCATTTTTTCCTTTTCTTGAGGAGTCTTAGGACACATATCGAGACTAAGAGATTGTCCTTTAGCTATTAGGGTGTCCATTGGCTTACAATCAACCATATTGAATCTTTCAAGGATCTTCTTAATGTAAGGTTCTTGTGATAGTGCCAGAAGTTTCCTTGAACGATCCCTGAAAATTTTGACTCCTAAGATATAAGCTGCTTTGCCCATATCTTTCATGTCAAAATTTGAGTATAGCCAATCTTTAACAGTTTTGACAAACTCTTTACTGTTCCCAGCTAACAGTATATCGTCCACATATAAAGACAATATCGCAAAATCGTCTTTAGACCTTTTAACGTACACACAATGGTCTTCCTCAATCATCCTAAAGCCATAAGAAATTACGGCTTGATGGAATTTAAGATTCCATTGTCTAGAGGATTATTTAAGGCAATATATATATATTTTTAGCTTGCATACTTTGCGCTCTTGGCCTTTAACAACAAAACCTTGTGGTTGTGCCATATAAATTTCTTCCTTTAGTTCTCCATTAAGAAATGTAATTTTTACATCCATTTGATGTAACTCAAGGTCTAGATGTGCAACGATAGCCAAGATTAATCGTATAGAAGCAAACCTTACTACAGGAGAAAATGTATCTTCATAGTCTACACCCTCTTATTGGGTATAACCTTTAGCGATTAATTTTGCTTTATATCTCTCGATTGTCCCATCCGCCTTATGCTTTATCCGGAGAACCCATTTGTTTTCGATAGCTTTACGGTTAGGCGGAAGATCAACCAAGTCCCAGACCTGATTGACTTTCATAGACTCCATCTCTTCCTCCATTGCTTTCATCCACAAATCCTTAGCAGAAGATGTGAGAGCCTCGTTATAAGTATTTGGCTCATCACCATCGTGTGAAGCAATCATAAAAGCTTATCCCTCAATCTCAAAGCGACGACGAGGAATTAGCCTACGATTACTCTTTCGAGTTGATTCCCCAGCTGGAATCGAAGTGTCTGATATTTTACTCCCACTTAAAGTGGCAATCCTTAAAGGATCCGTACTAACACCAACACCATCGTTAGAAATGATAATCTCATTTGGATATTCTAATTCATAGAATTGAAAATCCTTATCAACTTCTCCAATGTTAGGAAATTCATTTTCTAGAAAACTGACATCTCGTGATTCCAGTTCAGACACAGTTCCACCTGCTTGTCACTAATGAACACATATCTTTTAGAGTGTTCTGATTATATAATAAAGATACACTTTTTACCCATAGCTCCCAATTTTTCAAACTTATGAGTAAGGTTGTGAATATAAGTTGTAGACCCTCATGGCCGCAGATGAGATAGGTCAAGTTTTCTACTCGTTCATAACTCATATGGAGTAGAACTAACTGATTTTGAAGGAACTCGGTTAAATACATAGACAGTAGTTAATAAAGCATCTCCCCAATAGGATATTGGAAGATTTACTTGCGCCATCATTGACTTAACAATTTCCAATAAAGTTCTATTTCTTCTTTCTGCTACACTATTTTGTTGAGGAGTTCCAGGAATAGTCATATTTTTTTTATCCATTTCTCATTACAGAGTTCCTTGAACTGTTCCAAAAGGTATTCACGTTCTTGGTCAATTCTTAAGCTTTAACATTGTTGTCTAGTTGATTCTCTGTCATATTCAAATATAATTTAAAGCAATCCAATGCTTCTGATTAATGAAAAATCAAGTAAACGTGACCGAAACGTGAATAATCATCAATGAATGTAATAAAATATGAGGCTCCATGTTTAGCCTTTACATTCATTGGACAATATATGTCAGAGTGGATTAACTGCAATGGTTTTCAGCTCTAATTCCTTTGCTAAATGGTTTTTTAGTTGTTTTCCTAGCTAGATAATTTTCACATATGGGCAATTCAATCTTGGTGAGTGGGCCCAACATGCCCTTTCTCGCAAGTCTATACATTTTTTCTTGTCCTATATGACATAGTCTAGCATGCCAAGTGATGGCATCTATTTCATTATTACTAGAAGAAGTAACATAAGAAAAATAAATATTATCATAACTTGAACCATTAAGAATTGTATCTACTACAATAAAACCATTAATTAAATGCCTAGTTCCAATAAAGACTGAATTTAAAAAGATCTCAAACACCATGAAAAGTTAAGTAATATCCTAATTTAAGAAGAACATGGACATAAATCAAGTTTCGTCGAATCTCCGGCGCATACAGGACATCGTGTAACAAAAGAATACGTCCACCATGCAAAGTCAATTTGTAGGTGCCTATTCCTTTTGCCTCAACCCTGGAGTTGTTGCCCACATATATCCATCTACTCCCTTGACTAATTCGACGATACTCTACATATGCATCTCGATCACGAGCTATATGGTCTGTTGCTCCTGAGTTTACAGTCCACACAGGACGAGATTCAGTTAGGAGTACAGAACTCGTAACTAAAGCATAATTTAACAAAGTGTAGTTGGGTCTCACCTTTTTTGGCTCAGTGCACTCACGAGCAAAGTGACCCAGCTTGCTACAGTTGTAGCATCTCACCTTGGATTTGTCCATTTTCTTGCCAGCACGGTTACCCCTTGGGCGCTTTTGAGCATTTGGCTTCTTCTGATCAGGATCAGATCCCTTACCCTTCTGGTTATATTTATGGCCCCTTTTGCGCTTGAAGCCCGAAGCTTTGCACGAGCTTGACTTGGCTACAAAAACACTATCAGAAAGCTTAGCTGCTTCAAGGCACTCTACTTCCAACTCTAGGTGATGCTCAATATCTTTAAAAGTTTTGATATTTTCATTATGAATCATATTCACCTTCATGTGTTCCCAGGTATCGGGTAAAGATCTTATCACTGCCTGGACTTGTTGTTCATCAGTCAGAATATGTCCAGCAGACTTAAGCTCACGAACCATGTTCGACATCTCCCTCATATACTGTCTCATAGTGTGGTTCGGGCGCTTCTGATAAGAGTCAAATTAATCGTAAGCCTTCTGAGTTTAGTGGTTGAGGTACCACCAAACTTGTCTTTCAGAGCGAGCCACATCTCTTGAGCAATCTCATACTTTTCATACTCGCACATGAGGTCATCTTACATGTTGCTCAACAACGTTATGCGAGCATTGCTATTCTTTTTTTTTTCCAGGCCTGATAGGCCTCAAGATCCCTCATGTGTTGAGTAGTATTGCCTTACTTAGGCTCAGCTAGGGTGTTATTGAGAGCTTCTAGAGTCTCTTGCTCTTCAAGGATGTACTGAATTTTGTGGTGCCAAATATCATAATTGTCACAATTCAGTTTCTCACCCTTGTTTAGCTCAGCCACAATGTTTTTAGATGCAGAGGCCATCTCAACTATAATTCAACACATAGACAATTCAAAATACAATCACTAAAGGCATAATTAATAATTACACACAAACAATTAATTTTGCCACAAATGTAAATAAAAAAGACATGACGAACTAATATCGGGAATGAAATCAAAAGGTCGTCGAGACTTTCAATCATCATCCAATTCCCTTTATTATATTCATCATTAATTCGATTTTAATGCGCAAAATTATCAGTTCTAATTATGAATTTATCAAATTAAATTTAATTAGAACTCCCACTCAATGGAACAATTCATGAGATATGATAAAAGAGTATGTAAAGTTGAGCAACAATTAATGTAGAATTTCATTAATGAAATCATAGCAACATATAATTCAACCAACAAAATAAAACCAATTTTTTAAAAAAATAATCAACAAACAAATGAAATAACCTAACATGATCAAACTAATACATAGAATTTTCTACATGTTCTTAAAATATTCTTTATTGCTCATGACTTTTTCATCTAACTTATACTTAAGTCTATCTCCAAATAAAAATAATTGTTCCCTCTTAATGATTCTGTTTATGGTTTTCTCATACCATAACTTCTACCCTCTACCAAAGCGACTAGCTTGTCTCCCACTTCGAAGGTTCGTGTGAATGCTAAGCACTGAGATTTGCCTCATCTTTGAAACAAGACGGCACTCCTCCATCAAGTCAATTTCACACCTCAGCATATAATATCTGTGTGAGGGTTTCTCAATCTGATTTAACATGCGAACCTTAAAGACAAGCGTATTGTCATCATCAGGTAATGATTGAATGAGGAGTCATTCATAATAACCCCAGTTCGTATACACAATAGGTTTATTTGCGGACATTAAGCGGTTAAAAGCCCCATATAAATCTTCTATGTTAATGCATATATGATTATCAAGGTCCATCTTCTAATTCTCCATTTTCTCCATAAGTTCTTCATAAGATAGACTATTATTAATCTCAATTAGATCATTAGGTGAAACCCAAGCTCTAATTGTCATTAAACCTTCTTCCTCAGTCCACAACTTACTAACGGGAGGCATCTATGAAAAAAATATAAAAATCAAATTAGTGATTGTTAACAAACGACTAAATACGAGATTAGATTTTAGCCAATTCCCATAAAAAATATTTCAATTTCCCACTAGAGCGAAATATTTATTAACATATAATGCTCATTCATGAGTCTATATATGTGTGATCCAACATTTTATTTCGAAAATCAAGAGTTGATTAAAAATAATTATTTTATATTAAAAATGAGTCAATAGGCCTTACCTTTTCGAATTATGCAGCGGAATAAATAAGTGTTGGATCACGTCACCGGTCGGAAAGAAATCACTAGCGGAAATCTTTCTCAATTCACAGTATATTTTGCCTTTTTTGGATTGTTCAAGGATCTTGTTTTAATCTTCTTCTTTTACCCACACACACACTGTTTTTCTTTACAAATGAATGAAAAATTAACGTTATCTTTTCCAGCAGCGGTTTTTGATGAATATATACAGTGGTTAGGAAGTTGAACACAAATCAACTTCCCTCTCCCAAACACGTATAGTAACCAACAAGTGGTTACCATGTGTGGGTCGGGTCGGGTCGGCCCATCTTAGGCGCCCACCCGTCCAACAGATACGAATGTTTTGTGCCTATGTATGATTTCAATTATTTATAATTGTACGAGGGCCACCTCTTGAGACTATATGAGGGCTACCTCTTGAGGGCCAAAGCGCTGTAAAGTGCCACATATAGTGCAAAGTGTAACGTATAAATCATTACATATGAAGTTAATTTGAATGTTTTGGCTCATTGTCCATAGTTATTCT
Organism: Citrus x changshan-huyou; assembly: GCA_039657385.1. Taxonomy (NCBI): domain Eukaryota; kingdom Viridiplantae; phylum Streptophyta; class Magnoliopsida; order Sapindales; family Rutaceae; genus Citrus; species Citrus x changshan-huyou. The sequence goes on along the minus strand of CM077555.1, from coordinate 5,422,616 downwards.
GATTCTGATTCTAATTGTATTATATGATATATCTGTTCTGGACAAGTACTGGGTTTCTATTCTGAGTGTGCACACGATATTCTGATTCTGTTTTTCGTTGGGTCACCGGGACTATAGGTGACACTTTATGACATGAGCTAACTATCTGATTTTTGTGTACGCGTTATACGATTTGCTTTCATAATTGATTATTATTTTGATATTCTGAATTACCATGAATTTATGTTATCTTATTGAAATATGTTGTTTTATGAAAGTTATGAATTATAATACATGTTTTAAATAAAAGAAGGCTTACAATATTTTTGGTATCGGTAGGGCTAGTGTGTTAGTAATGATTTTACTTACCAAGTTGACGGCTCACCCCTCGTCATTACTTTTTGCAGATTAAGTTCCTTTTGAGAGGTATGTTTAGCATTGGAGTTAGAGATTTTGTTTCTTTTTTGCTAGTTGAATAAGAGGAGGAATAAACTCATATTTCTTTTAATTTTATTTATGTTATGAACTTGTAATTTGAGAGTTTTAAGACTTTTGTTATATTTATGTCTTGGAGAGAGATTGTTTAGTATTAAACATATGGATTTGTGGATTTTATTGAATAAAATTGAGGTATTTCGGTATGAGATTGTTGGCATAAGGATTTAAATTTGTAAGTAACCTCCTTCTTCACGTGCTCTGCACATATTAGATTTGGGGTGTTACAGGTTAGCTACATGAATCTGCGTTTGCTCATTTTGCTCCATATGTAAATCCGCAAGTATTTTTCTAATCCAAATTCCTTGATTTACTATAGCATTTGCTGTTACATATTCTACCTCTGATGTACTTTGAGCTATTACATCTTGCTTCTTTGAAGACCATAAAAAAATTCTTGATTCAAAACTAAAACAAACACTTGTTGTACTTCTCATGTCATCAACAGAGCCAACCCAATCACTATCAGAAAAACCATGAAGCTTAAAATTCTGACAGTAAGAATATTTAATGCCATAATCTGTTGTGCCCTTAATATATCTTACAATCCTTTTGGCTGCTTGAAAATGCACTTCACTGGCGCAATGCCTGAATCTTGATAGCAAGCTTACCGTAAACATCATGTCTGGTCTGGTGGCTATAAGATACATCAAACAACCAATCAGGCTTCTATATTTGCTTTCTTCAACTTTTTCTGCTCCATCATCTTTGCTAAACTTCTCGTTCTGATTCATTGGCGTGCTGATACTTTTACAATCTTCAATGTGAAGTTTTTTTAGTATTTCCTTTGCATACTTCTTTTGGCTTATGAAGACTCCATCATGATCTTGTGTCACCTCCATTCCCAAGAAATAGGACATCAAGCCAAGGTTTGTCATTTCGAATACTTTGAGCATTTCAACTTTAAACTCCTATACCAGCTTCTCATTACTTCCTGTAACACGGAGATCATCAACATAAACAGAAACTATAATTGAGTTAACATATGTTCCTTTTACATATAATGTAGCTTCACTTGGACTTTTAATGAATCCAAGACTTTGAAAGTGTTCATCAATCCTGTCGTACCAAGCCCTAGGAGATTGTTTAAGACCATATAAGGCCTTCTTCAAAAAATAGACCTTCTCCTCTTATCCCTTGACTTAGAATCCTTCAAGCTGCTCTACATAAATCTCCTCTTGAAAATAACCATTTAAAAAATTTTTACATCTAATTGATAAATCTTTCATCTTTTTTATGCTACCAAAGTAAGCAATATCCTGATTGTATCCAAGTGTGCCACTAGAGCAAAAGTTTCTGGCTTTGTATTTATTTACAGAACCATCTGCATTAAGTTTGGTCCTGTAAACCCATTTGACTCCAATTATCTTTCTGTGTTGAGGCCTATTCACCAACTCCCAAGTGTCATTTTTTTCAATCATTCTAAGCTCCTCTTTCATTGCTTCAATCCACTTACTGTCCTTTTCTGCTTTTTTAAATTCTGAGGCTAAAAAATATCAACATTGCTTCTTTCATAAACATCTTATAAGGGTCTTGTACCTCTAATTGGGACATCATCTATGTCGTCATCAACATATTGCAGTGTCTCTGTCAACTGCTTTTTTATACCCTACTCCAGTTTCATTGTTTATCCTTTATAAACTTGACGTCTCCACTTACAAGAATTCTGCCATTTTGAGGTTGAAAATTTTTGTAAGCCTTTGAAGAATCGCTATATCCAATAAAACTCCTAGTTCTGCCTTCTTATCGAGTTTGTCTCGCTTTACCTGTAGTACATAAGAGAAACAAAGACAACCAAAAGTTTTTAAGTTCTGCAAATTCGGTTTGTAACCAAACCACACTTCAAATGGAGTTTTTTTTTCTGCAAAACCCTTATTGGCAGCCTATTCAGCAAAAAAACTGTAGTATTTGCAGCCTCTGCCCATAGCTTCTTTGGCATTTCCTTTTCATATAGCATACACCTTGTCATTTCCATAATCGTTCAATTTTTTCTCTCACTTACACCATTTTGTTGTGGCGTGTAAGGAGTTGTGAGTTGGTGTTCAATACTAGCTTCTTCGTAAAACTTGTCAAAAGTGTCATTTATGTATTTTTTTTCCCATTATCAGACCTTATCTTTTTGTTGGCTAATTTGTATAGGCAATTATTACCAATGTCAATGTGCAAGTATACACAACAAGTAATAAAGTGATAAGTATTCAAGATCGTCTCCACAGGGATTGATGTTATCAAAATGTTAAAACAATCACAATAGTGCAAATCAACTTAGGATCGAAACAAACAATTGTAAAGTAATTTCCAAAGTAATTGAGGATTGTGAAATAATTAAATAAAATAATACCATAACGAAATAAACTAAGTTAAATGTGTTTAAGATTCAATTGAGATTATAATAGTTGAATGATCAAACTCTCCTAATGGGGTGACTGTTGTTTATCAAGTTAGCACCAGTTGTTATAGTAAGTACTGCAGCACTGGGCAAAATAAATCTGCATCCTCAGCTATTGCATGTTGGAAATCTCATACCTTTAAATCTATTAACAATGACCAGTTGATAATATATTTATGGTACGACATTATACTCTTCAATCTCTCCACCCTACAAGGTGAACACCTATGTCTAGTGTGTCACAAATCTTAACTTCAAGTATTGCCCTTATGGGATTCAAGATAACTTAATCCAGGAAACTCAATGTAAGATCAAGTAATACTCTAATAATATCCGCTAAGACATGCCCTTTTGCTGCTCTATCTTAACTAAAACTATTAAATGGGTGGTCAACCGAAATAACAGTTATATTCATACAAAACTACTAGAGTAAAATGCTACAGCAGTGCCATAACAACATATAAGAACAGTCAAGAACCCATTGGATTATTTGTCACTCAACTACAAGTAAATTTAGTTCATAATCTGAAAGAGAAAAATAAACATAAATATATTGATCTCGGAATACATCAAAACAATTAAAGGAATAAGATAAATATAAGTTGAGCACGGTGAAAGACAAATCCAAATAATTCTGCACGATTCTCCAATGTTGCCGAAACAACACTCTTCAATTCTGATCTTCTTCTTCTTTCCTTTGTAATTATTCTAATGATAATTCCCTTGCCGTCTTTCTATGTGGTGCATGCCTCCCTTTTATATTGCAAATTAGGGTAAACACAAGCCCATTAGCGTGCATGCGTTAAATTAGGAAATATGCGCCGACCCGGGCTTAAGTTTTCTCCCGCATTGCTCTCATATTGCTACAGCACAGGTTGCTCTAACATCCTCAACATCACTGCATTATTCCCGATTATGCTTTTCTTCTTTTGTGGCCATCTTCTTTCCTCCTCTTGCTCATCTACTGTCTCAACATCCCCTCATGAATTAAGACTTTCTGAGAACCTGCAATTATGCACTTGTTTTTAGCACAAATTACTTTGATTCAAGCAAAACTTATTAAGACTCAACTAAAATGAATGTTTATGCAAAATGTAATAAAAACACCTTATTTGTTCTCTAAGTGATCTTGATTTAAGTCTAGAATTGATGTAATAACTCTCATTTCCTAGAGTTATCAATTTTGCATCTTGCAACCACTTTAATTCTCCACTAAAGCTTTATATTTCCAAAATATATTGGCAACCTCATATTTGAATTTGAAAAAATAAATCCAGCAAAATCTGGTATAATCATCAATAAATACAATGTAATATTTACTACCATTTAAAGATGATGTTTTCTGAGGTCCTCCAACATCTGTGTGTACAAGTTGCAGCTTGTGTGTTGATTTCCATGTTGTTTGAGGGAAAGGTTTCTAGTTTGCTTGCCATATTGACAAGCCACACAATCTGCTAGCTTGTCCTCCAACAAAGGAACACATTTCACCAAATTATGTCTCTGCATATATAGAAGTCCATCATGGTGGAAATGCCCGAGCCTTCTATGCCACAATTCTGCATTGGTTACAGTGCTTGAAAATGCTATTTGCTCCTTCTCCAATAGATTTAAAGCAAAGCTTTTTGCTTTCATCTTCACCTTGAATACGTCTCTACCTTCCACGTCTTTGATCAAGCACCATTTGTCTTCAAATATAACTTTGAAGCCTTTTTCAATCAGCTGGCCAACACTAAGCAGGTTCTGGTCAATATTAGGCACATATAGAACATCAGTAATATACTTCAAACATGTTAAGCTTTCTAAAGCCACTGTTCCTTTCCCTTTGGCTGAAATAAATTCACCATTTCCAATTTTTACTTTGGAAATGATTGTTTTATCAAGCTCTTTGAAGAGCTCTTGGTCATTAGTCATGTGGTTTGTGCAGCCACTGTCAATCAACCAGGAATTGCCAGAGCTTGTCGCGAAGCATGTTGCGACAAAAAGTTGCTCCTCTTCATGTTGCTCCGAAGAAGTGTTTGCCTCTTCAGGTTGTTGAGACTTGCAAATCTGCTCCATGTGTCCAATCTTACCACATTTTCTGCACTTGACATCAGGCCTCCACCAACACTTCCTTTGTGAATGATTTGTCTTTTTGCAGTGTGGGCATGCTGGATAGGTCTCATCCTTGTTTTTGTTGTTGTTGTTGCCACCTTTTTCTTCTTTTTGTTGTTCATGTCTTTACCTCCTCCTGAACTTTCTGCCTTTGCTTGAAGAGCTCCCTCCATCGTTTCTTCTTTTCTCATCATTCTCCTTTGCTCTGGTGCCTGTAATGCATTTACCAATTCTGCCAAGGATATTCTTAACAAATCCTTAGATTCTTCTAGTGAAGAAATTTTAGACTCATATATTTCAGGCACAGTAACAAGAATTTTTTGCACAATTCGTTCATCAGAGAAGTCCTTACCAAGCAACCTCACCTTATTTACTATACTCTGCAGCTTGTCAGAGTAATCTTTGATGGTTTATGTTTCCTTCATTTTCAGCATTTCAAACTCCCTGATCAAGTTGAGTGCCTGCATATTTTTAGTTCTTTCATTGCCCTGGTATTCCTTTTTGAGGTAGTCCCATATACTCTTCGCTAACTCCAAATTCATAATTCTTGTAAAGATAGTGCTTGAAACAACAGAGAATAGGCAAGCTTTAGCTTTGGACTTCCTTGTCTTCCTCTCTTTGTGGGTCTTAAGCTGAGCCATTGTAGGATTTGCCGGCAGTGGTGGCACATCATAATCTTCTTCTATAGCTTCCCAAAGATCTAATGCTTCAAGATAGACTGTCATTTTAACAGCTCAGACTTGATAGTTATCACCATAAAAAATTGGTGGTGTAATATGGGAGAAATTAGTTTCAGTTTCCATTCTTGAAGGTAATTATATTTGTGGTTTTTGGGTTATTGTGTTTTTGTTTTGTGTTTAGACTCACACAACTCACAGGTCCCTCAAGAAAAAAATGCTCTGATACCAATCTGTAGATTTATTGCAGAGAACAAGGCAGAAAATTTATAACAATAAAAGAAAAATATTTGAAAGTAACTAAAGGAAGAGAGATTTTTTAGTGGAACACACTTATTATTCACTACAATACTCTTTTATAAAGAGCTGGAAAACATAACACAAAACAAAATATCTTCCTAATATCAAGCCACATCTAACCAAATATTCCTAAAGACTTGGTTTGTTGACTAATTATTCAGCAAATCTGATACTGAAGCAATTAAGACACGTTTCCAACACAATTACTTGTCCAAAAGAAGTACTAGAGATTTCAACACCCAACAAAAAGTACAAAAGCTTAGGTTTCAAATAAGTGGTTACATATTGCAATATTTCACAGAATTCATAGCTTGAAATGCTCTAACGCTGAAGTGCCATCGAGGCCCTTCTTGTGCAAATGCAAAACAAAATCTCGAACCGTGGTTTCCCTGTACTTAGGAGGATTCTCTTCTGATAACAACTCTTTGATAGGTCCATAAAGTTTTGAGGATGGCTGACGTTTGGGGCTAAAGAAGCTTGCCACTGATATTCTTGGTCCAACACGGTTTGCCAATACCCTATGTTCCGCGCTTATGAATTTGTCGTTTGATATAAGCTGAAAAGTGAAACCCAACAAAAGATGTTAGGGCAACCATTAGAACCTAAGTTTAAATTGGTGGCTAGCTCCCCAAAAATAGTATTAAAGACCAAACTTAACAGGGTAGCTCATGGCTTTAACAAATGGGGTGGTTACCGAAATCCCTACCCACCTCGACCCAGAGTGCAAGCCTCCAGTGTTAACTATTAGTAAGGCTTTCCATTCCACCAAATTAATATTAACAACGTAACCCTATAAGGTTAAAGTATCCGACCCGAAAGCTTAAGCTTTTGAATACCAACGTTAACACTATTGTGACCATAGCAATTAAGGATTTTGTTCAACAATATATTGGAGCACGAATTCATGAAAAAGAATGATAAAAAAAAAAATAAAGGGACTTGCCTGTAGAAGGTCTCCAATGTTAATAACTAAAGCCCCAGGACTGGGGGGCACATCAATCCAATGATTTTGATAACGAACTTGGAGGCCACCAATGTGATCTTGAAGAAGCACCGTAACGAAGTCATCGTCGGCGTGTTCGGTTGCGCCCATTGTTAATTCTGGCTGTGGGCATGCAGGATAATAATGGCCCAATAACATTAGACCCTCAGCGCAATCCATCCCTTTCAGGTAATTTGGGTTCAAACCAAGAGCCTCTGATAACAACTCAAACAATAAATGTCCCAGTTTCATTACACTCTTGGTGTACTCCATTACTATATCTCTGCAACATTTAATCCAAATTGGTCAACATTTAATTATTCATCCACAAATCGCTTTCCATAAATTTGGATCCAGTGTTAATTCAGTTATGCTAATCTCTTAAAAAATCTTGTGCGACATGTGCATTCATGACAGTATACGGTTAAGATTTAATTATGTATATGTTCATTATCTATCCAATATCTCTATCAATCACAGCTTTCTAAAAAACCAAAATAAAACTCAGATCACCTACCTGCAAGCAGCCGGCATCTCTTCTGGCTTGGGAGGATTAGGAGCCATATTAAAAAGTATGGTGTCTCTCCAATTAGCAGCTGGTGCACTATACAAGTCAAAATTGCTATTGTAACCCACCATTTTTGTGATGTCACGTGTATAGAATTCTTTTTTCAGCTCAAAATCTTGCTCAAAAAACCTGCGCACCCCTTCCTTCAGCTCCTCCAGAATACTCACCGGAATCCCATGATTAATCACCTGAAAAAATCCCGACGTCTCCGATGCTTTTCGGACTCTCTCAACAATTTCTTTGCGTTGAATTGGATCTTTGTCGACTCCCTGCAAGTCTACAGTTGGAAAAGTATATTGAACGTCACGGGGAACTGGAGTCTTGTCCAAGCTATCAGTTGGTTGATAGAATATGCGGGGAATCCTATCGATTCCAGCATCTACAAGGCCTTTAACGCCAGCTTTCGTGTCATCGAAAGCTTTTAGTTCACTCTCTCGATCATAGTGATTCAACTCCATCGTAGCTTGAGTTTCACTTGTGCTATTTGCTGCCATTTTAATGTTTCTTACTTCCTTTTATAGTGCTGTGTTTGAAATTTTAGGTGATCATGATGTTGATGTCGAAAGTGTCACAGTCGCCTGCCACAGTGGAACGAGGAAAATGTCAACGGAAGTGATAGGTGCACATGAAGTGATAGGTGCATAAAAGTTAGTACAAAAAATGGCACAACATTTTTATAGATAAAAAAAAAAAAAAAAAAATCTCATTACATGACAAACTTTCTTGTATGTCTTAATAGTTTTTGTGCTCGTTTCCGTACAAACATCATTTTTCAAATGCTAAAAGAGTTTAATGACTAATAAAATACTGACAAAATAAACTATAACATCGTATGGTGTTGTTGTACTGTTAATGGATTATTTTGTTTTCTTTACTCTTAACATCACGGCGTAATAATTCATTTTGTCAACATTTTATCAAATTCTTTTCTCTAAATATCCATGCTCGTGGAACAATACTAGCTAGTGGGATAAAAATTTGGATTGTACGTACATCTCATTGTCATAGTTGAGAAATAATTCAATAAATCCACCACGAAAATTTTGTGGTAACTAGCAAGCTTAGGATGGCAAAATTAGTGATGAATAGTTAAAGGCAATGAAAATGATCATATACACTACAACAAAAAGGGCGTATAACAGGGGTCAAAATGTGCCGTTTATCCGTAAGCTATATATGGCAAGAAATATAAGCCATTAATAATTCATTTCAACATATGCCATCAAATTATTGAATCTTGAAAGTTTTCCTTTTTTAAATGATACAAAAATATGACTAAAATATTTTCTTATTGATTTCATGCTTCACAAATTTATTCTCTATTTCATTCACATGATAAAATTACATTTGTTACATACGAACAAAAATTGTATAACTTGAATTGTCAATAAACAACCAATAAAAACTTCTTAAGTTCTATTATTTTGATACAGCGAGTGAAGAGAAAGAGAAAAAAAAAATTGTCACATTAAAAATTAAAACTATAATTTTCTATCCTTGATGTGAAATTGACACCGGACACAATAGATTAGAAAGCACAACGTCACACACTCAAGAAATCACAAGCTCACCACCACAGCAAACAACAAAAGGATACAGAAAAATATTCACCACCTAAAGTTGTTAAGCTACGGATACAGAGCTTAAAACACTCACCACTCAATGGAATCCACCAAAGAGATACAGAGTTTGATAATAGCTCAAAGTTCATTCAATTTCCAAAATTAATTTTTTTCTCCTTTGGTTACAACTACATAAGCTTAAATAACTTTCTTGGAACAATCCTCCAAGCATAGATTTACTACAAAGAAACCCTTCAAATAACTTGACTTTAAAGACCAACATTAAAGCTAGACATTAATAAAACATTGGTATGCTTAAAACACAACAAAGAACATTAAAAAAAATCTAAGTTCCGAAATATTCTTCTTGACTCAAAACTGAACAGTCTGCACTTAACTGATCATAACTTACTGTAGAAAACTCCAAATTTAGATTAGTAAAATTCATTGGAAAGCTAACAGAAATATCTTTCCAATGATGTATGGCTCGAAAATTAATTCGATCTCATGCAGTACAGTTTAATTCCCAAAGATGCCCCTTCTGCACAGAAATTCTGCTCACTTGATTAATGTAAGAACTTGAGCTGCACTTGGTATAACTTGATTACCAAATATTTCAAACACTCCTGTGTTAGAAATCCTTGGCCTTCTAACAATTCTTCTTGTAGCTCTGCAGCCCCTGCAAAATAAGCGATTTCATTATGTTTGAACGAACAATATAACAATCCATCATACGTAATTTAGCCAAAAAAATTAGTAATTGCAGCAAGATTAAAAGACAAAACTCCAAAGAAATTAATCCACACACACATACACAATTCCTTCTCTAGTGCGGGTGCCCTTATTTTTCCTCATACCAATATGCTTCTAAACCTTGGGGGTTTACTATAGTCAAGATTTGAATTCTTTTAAACTGCACAGCTTTATAATTCATTCAAAGATAAGCTTATTAAATCCCACAGTTTAAAGACGTGTCCACATAAAAAAAAAAATTACAGGCACCTGCACCTAAGAATTTTATATATAAAATTGAAAACATCTTAATAAAATGAATATTTTTCATGTCATTACTCTTACAATATAACTCAAATTAATAATAATAATAATTTTAATAAGGAGAAATCAAATTAACATGTGATGATAAAAATAAAAAATAAATCTTGACTGTAGAATATTGTAATTGCCACGTATAATTGAACTCTGAAAATTGAGAAATTTTATAATACATCAGAGGTGCCATGTCAACAATACAATAAACAAATAATGTTATGATATGTATACATTTATTAAATTCAATTATACATATTATACATGCATTAATTAATTATATTACCTATGATATATTTTAGAATTTCTCCTGAAAATCTTAAGAAAAATTAAGTTAAGAGAGGATCTGAATTCTTACTCTTTTTTTTTACCATGAAAAAGGTTTCCACTGCATATTTTATTCTTATGCTGTTAAAATGAGATGTGTTAATATTTTCTACAGCATGTATTAAGAGTCCGTTGTAGTATTGACCTTATCGAGGTTGAATAATGGCATAGCTATTAGACACGCCGTCTTTAATAATAATTAATGGTATTTAATTAAAACTTGCCGTCTTCTCAAAAAAAATAAAATTAAAACTCGCCGTAAAACCTCCGACATTATAAATCAATTTTGTTGTTGAGCGGTTGCCGTCATGGCGTCATGCAACTTTCAAGCGCACATGTTTTAGACTTGGGGAAACTAAATTAACTTGAAAAACTTTACGCCATTGGCTTCGCATGGCCACCCATGGGATAAAAAGTTCTTTATTTTACATCAATAAAGTCTCGGCCTAATTCAAATAAATAAATACAGTGTGGGCCAATGATAAAAACATGCGGTCTTAGGATTAACCACCCGAACTTAATCTACATACAAAAAAAAAATATATATTAAAACTTGCCGTAAAACCTCCGACATCACAAATCAATTTTGTTGTTGAGCGGTTGCCGTCATGCAACTTTCAAGCACACATGCTTTAGACTTGGGAAAACTAAACTAAATTAAAAATATGAGAAATGATATAGCCATAAACTCTTGTACAAACTTATTTTGTACAAGTGGCATGATAAGATTGGTTGAATTAAATATCACTTGGCCCACATGATTTGTTTTTATTATTTTATATTTTCATTCAACCAATGAATTAATGCTACGTCAGTTTGTACAAAATAAGTTTGTACAAGAGTTTGTGGCTGTATCATTACTCTAAAAATATTATTACTTGTTGCCGTAGTTGAACCAATATCATCACCATACAACAACGTGTAAGAACATTTGCTGTAATTGATTAACAACGTAAGATGACAAAATGATTGATGGATACATAGTTGAAAGTAATTACCATATATTGCTGAAGCATTAGGACTTGAGAAATTACCATGAGCTCCTTTCTTGAAACGAATTGTCGTAATAATTTGGGCGTTTCTTACAGTCAGAAACTTGGTAGCCGATTGACTTTTTGTTAATTAATCTTCTTTATCAATACTGAAAATTTATTTGCCTCCATCTGATCTATTAGATTGTTAATTAATCTTCTTTGTCAACTTTGATGACACAGTGCGGAAACAATATTATATGCTGTTCTAGTGTACGTTCTTAAAACTTAAGAAAGAGAACTCTCACAATAGAGAAAAATATCTCAATTAAGAAAATACTGAATATGATTTATCAAAAGCTTGAAATATTTTTTTACAATAAATTACGAATAACAAGCCTATATATAGTAGTAGTTCATTTAATCATAATCCTTTTTCAAACAAGAGAAATAATCTATAATCTGAATTAGATTAGAATTACAAATATGATTGAAATAAGCTTAATAAAACTAAATAAATCCTAATACTAAATATTAAATTAACTCAACATCTAGAATTCCTTATTTATTCTACCCTATATGCTTCCTACATTAGTCTCCTCATCTTAAAAAAAAACTTATTTATAGTTTTGCTGAAAATAAAAGACAATCTAGAGGATGAAACTTAAAGTAGAGTAGCAATGCATCTTGGAGCATGAACATATAGTCTTTCACATTAATCTTCCTTAAAACTCGAAATGCTTCATACTTTATCTTCTTCATGATCGTTTTAGTCACTCTAGAAAAGGTAAAGTCCTGTACAAACAAATAACTCCTAAGCCTCTCAGGTCTTTTGTCAATACAACAGCAACAACCATCACACCATGGATTTCATCCCAATATTTTCCAAACTTTTCTAACATACTTTTCGCCATATTTTTTTATCACATCACATGAAGAATTAAGCCAAGCATTCAATGATAATCTAATTTCACAAATTATTGGAAAAAATAAGTTAGTTGTTGGGTATTTAGTGCCAGAAAACATCTTAGTCATGGTATAGAAGGGTTTCAAATGCTCACATACTACTCTCGCCAACTCCCACTCTACTTCAGTAGGCAAGTGCTTATATTGGTTATCACGATGCTTCAAACGAGTAAAAACATCTTTATAAATCAAAGCAACTTCAAGCATTAAATATGTCGAATTCCACCTAGTTTTACAATCAAGCACTAAACTCTTAGAACAATTCAACTTCAATTGGTGATTAGCCGTATCTTCAAACAACTCTATCCTTTTAGGTGATGATGTCCAGTAATTAACATTGTTTCTAACTTTTTCAATCCCATCTCCTATCGCATCTAACCCATCCTTAACAATTAAATTTAAAATGTGAGCACAACATCTCACATGCAACAATTTTCCATTTAATAATAATGAACCATGAGGAAACTTAGCCAACAAAAGCGGAATCATAGCATCATTAGTGGAACAATTATCAATGGTTATTGTAGATAACCTTCAATTTACATTCCAATCCAACTGACACTTATCTAACTCATTAGAAAGTGCTTCAGTAGTATGTGGAGAAGGCACATATATAAATCTAGACAATTCAAGAAAAGAATAAAACAAAATTACAAATGAGAATAAATAAAATAAAGTACATATAATAAAATTATTAAACTTTTAAACTAGTACCTTAAGATCCGATTTCGTAGAGTCCATGAATTGTCAATAAAATGCGCTGTCACGACCATATATCCCTTTTTTTTTTATTACTAGATGTCCGCATATCCATAGTAATGGAAATTTTACTAGTAATATCCTCCAACAAAGCCATTGCCTGAGCCTTTTCAAAATCAAATAGCTTAAAAATTTCTCTTTTAACAATGTTCCTACAAATTTTACCAAGCAAAGGCTGAACAAAACTCATCAAATCCCTAAACCCTTCATACTCAACAAACCTCAAATGAAGCTCATGCATGATTATCATTCTTGCTATTTTCTATCTAGCAAGTGCTTTATCAAATGCAGTGGGATCAAATGCTGAAATTGTTGAAGTTTCAGCATCTTTTTTCTTGTAGACCTTAGATGCTTGACTAGGGCTAGAAGCTAGAGCTAGAGCTGGAGCTGATTCTTGTATCCGTTTGGGACACCTATCAATATGGTTTAGCAAATGCGAAGTTCCACTCGATTGTTGTCCAGCAAAACCTTTGCCACAATGATTACACAATGCCTTCATTTCTCCATTAATTGCTCTCCTTGTGAAATGGTCCCAAGCTCTAGATGTTTGTCTCAATGAGCTTCTAGGTTGTCCTTCCAAGTTTCATTTTGTACCTCCACTAATTGAATGAGTTTGTGGATTTTCAGCATTAACATTATTTGAGGTTTGAGGATTTAATTGAACAACAGGATCAGGATCAAGATCAGACATAATTAACCTAAAAAAAAGACATTACATAGCAGTCATTAACAAGCACTTCCTTTTTATTTCTTTTGCTTGCTTTCTTAATAGACTGTGCTAAGAAAATAATTTGACAATTAAAAGTAAACTTCCATAACCAATAAACTGAAAAAGTTCAAGTAATTGAAAGCAATGCAATTGAAGGAAATATAAACTTCCAGAACCAATAAACTGGTAATAAAAATAACTAAATTTTCAATCAAGCAAACCAAATTAAAAAAACTAACCAATTAGCAGAGCCCATTAATCATAAGAAGTTGATTAATTTCCTTAAAAATTCAATACAAAAAATGAGCAAAAATATTTCTAGTAAGGAAAAAAAAGCCATAATACTTGAAATTGAACAATTTTAAAACCCAAAATTAATCAAATAAAAAGAAACAAAAATAAAACTGCTAAGAATTATGATCTTTTCTTTTCAAGTTGCTTCACTTTTAAAAAAGTTCATTTGAAACTTGACACATTAGATTTATGATCTGAATCATCAAATTTGAAACCGGAAATATCAGTGTTGAAAAAAAAAATAAGAATCCAAAGTTATATAAATTCAATTATATAACTTTGAACACTCTAATTTCAATAAAAAAAATTATATTATTAAAATAGTCTTAATTGAATTTACTATTAAAGACATTAGAATCACTCAACATTAATATTCTCAAATATATTTCTCTAATATAATCCATTATAAAAGAAAAATACTTTGCTTTCACCCCACCCCAGCAACTTACATTCGAAAATCATCAAGCCACACAGTTGTTAGCTTTTAGTTTCTACTGCGTTAATGTAAACTGGTAAACGTTTTCTTTTTTTAAAGAAAATTATAATAATCATGAAGAAAGGAAGTTAATCCAGAGGAAGAGCAAATCTGAACAGTATTAATGAATGGCCCATTTACCATTCATATAGAAGAAAATCGAAGGAAAACAAAGAGGAAGAATAAAGTGGAATTAATTTAGCCAAAACAACAAAATAAAAGAAAAAATTTTTTGAAACAAATCTATTGATAGTGACCTGCAAGATTGAAGGAATATACGGCAACATAGAATGCAAAGTTATATAACAATTGAACCACATAGTTTTGTCTGTATTTTAGACTACACTAAGAATCCATTATCAATTCTTTCATTGCTTTTTCTTTTTAAATTCTTCTATTCAAGCCTGTTTTCCTCTCCAGACACACGGACTCTTTTATGGACACATCTTAAGTGCTCGTGTGTGTGTGATGAATAATTTTATAATTATAATAAATTGAAATTTAAAGGAGAAAATTTGAAAAATTCATGGTGAGATCACGTGAGAGCTGCCGAGAAAGAAGAGAAGCGAAGAGAGAGAAGAAAAAATAAAAACTAACAGTGAAGCAGAGTCTGCTATTACTTCAGATCAAACGCAATGAATCAAACAAAATTCGAGGAGCGCAAGTGAAGAAAAAGAGAGCGATTTGAGTTACATACACAGATGTCAAAAGAGAGAGATCCGAGTTCTAGTGCCTCCGCTTGTTCCTTTTCCAATGACAGAGAGAAAAGAGAAGAGAAGAAATGAGCGGCAAGTGATGAGCGACGAGTGGCCGGCAAGCAATGAGTGCCGGCGAGCGACGAGCGGCTGGTGATAATCTTAAGGTTTTCTAAATCAATAATCTAGGACATTTGTTTTTCCAATCGGTTTATAATCTTCTTCGGACTAAATTATAAGCCCATATGGAAATGTTTTTTTTTTTTTTTTTGATAGACCATATGGAAATGCTAAAAAGGAGGTTAAAAGTACTTTTTAAGTTTGGTACTTGAGTTGGGTGTTTGGCAACTAACCTTAAAGGTACTTACCAAAATTTAAGATGTTTTATGGAACATTTGTTACCTGTAACACAAAACTTATTACTGGTGACGGAAAATTTGCTTCTGAAAATAAATGAAAAAACTTGTGATCGTTGCGAGCTGTCAGCCATGCAAAATAGGTGGACACAACATGAACGCCATCATCATATAAAGCCAGATTTTGAATTCTTAAAACACAATATCCATGGGTAGATATGGCTCTATGGTGAATATATTGCAGAGTTGATATTGTATGCTTATTAAACCAATTAATATAATAATTATTTCAATCGTTACACGTCATGGTTTGACGGTCAATTTTATGCCCATAGCATTATGATTGACATTGTCTTTACAAATTTGGCTTGATTGGTTTTATTATAGGCCTTATATTTTACCATAAAAACGCAATGTCATATTTACTGGTGACCAGGCCCCATGGACATTGTAAAGGACATGGAACTGATTATTGCTACTTGCTGGTCGATATGGTCTTCTAGAAATCTACTCATTTTCAAAGGGAAAGAAGAAGATGCTCAATTATCAGTGGGAAGGGCTGCAGCAGTTGTAGAGTCATACAGAAGGATTAAAATCCCAGCTACTCAAACTGTTTCACAGAACCAGAGCAACAACCAACAAACATGGTTACCTCCTCCAAATGGGTGGTATAAGGTGAATGTGGATGCTGCCATCAGACCCTCAAATCAGACAGCAGGCCTAGGAGTGGTTATCAGAGATTCGAGAGGAAAGGTTGTAGCAGCAGCTGTTCAGAAAACTACTTATAAAGGGGATGTGGACTGCATGGAAGCAGAGGCAGTCAATTTTGGCATCCAGGTGGCTCAAAATGCAAATCTTCTGCCCATGATCATAGAGTCAGATTCAAAAGAGGTGGTAGATCTTGCTTGTAACAGAAAAGGAAGCAGAACAGAAATCTTCTGGACGATAGCCACAATTCAAGATAGCTTAAAGAGGTTAAGTGGGGTGCAAATCCAGCATGTTTCAAGATCTTACAATCATACTGCTCATGTTCTAGCAAAGAAAGCTTTAGATTATGTAAGCTCTGTTGTTTGGCTGGGAAATTACCCAGATGAGATTTTGTTGTTACTCCCTTGTGAATCTTAATGAAAGCTTTACTTTCTCTTTAAAAAAAAAAAAAAAAAAAAAAATTACTGGAGGTGCACTTCACAGTTCACACAACCAAATCATTGAATCATGGAGATTAGATAGTTATGCACAAATTTATTTAGATTTGTGTTTATCTTTGCCACGTGTGTATTTTATAGCAGTAGTTGTTAAGATTTTATAACATTAATATTTTTATCCAATTATTATTAATTACAAATCCTATTAAAATTTCAATATAAAACTTAGATAACACTTATCCAAATCATTTATAAATTATTACTTGCGAAAAAGACAATGAACCTTCTATCGTTTGTGAAAAGGAACATAAAATATCTTAACTTTCAAAAAAAGACGTATAACCCCAATTTTTGCTAGTAAATTCTATTCGTTTTAATAGTAAATTTATTTTTAATTTATAGCAACTATTATGTCCCTATAATAAATAAATAATATATCGAATTAAGACATGTCATTGATGATGAGTATAATGAAATCAACTTCTTTTTATTTAAAACTTAAAATTGAAATATAACCATCTTTTGTCCAAATTATTCACTTTAAATTATGAATATACCATTCCCAATGATAGGATAATAAAAAATGATGAATAATAGATAAAATTAAAATCAAATTTATTTTCTTCGTAAATTGGGCAAAATGAGAAGTTAAATAGGCTTATATATGGATGAAAGGTAAATTGGGCAAATGGGAAGTAATTTAGAGTGAATAATTTGGGCAAAAGGTAATTATATCTTAATTTTAAGTTTTAAATAAGAAGTTGTTGATTTCATTATACACGACATGTCTTAAGTCAGTATATTGATTTATTTATTATAGAGACATAATAGTAATTGTAAATTAATAATAAATTTACTATTAAAACAATCAAAATTTACTAACAAAATCAAAGCTATATGTCTTTTTTGAAATATTAAGGGGTTTTAATATCCCTTTTCCGAAATCTTAAAGGGGCTCACTGTCCTTTTTCCTTTTAATTTGGTGATAAGAGCCATAGGTTTTGTTTCAAATTCCACTCACTTGAAATAGAGGAACTTTTAGATTTAGACTCCATTTGGTATAATTTCTCAAGTAGAATTTATTTATATAGAGATTTTACCAAACAAATTTTAATTGTTTGGTTGTCAATGAGAGCTTTTATTAAATATGAATAGGTAAGTTTTTTAAAATTATGTTATGAAAATAATAAAATAAGATTATCAAACAAGTAGGAAATATTTCAAATATTTTACTATTTAAAAAAATACAACCTCTACTCCCAAAATTCCAAAATTTTGAGTTTTTATTAGTAGGGTTAAAATAACTTATTTAATCTTCAAAAACTCTACTAAAACAGAAAGCAAACAACAACAAAAATTTTAATAAGAAATTATTGGTTTAAATAAACACTTATTACTATTAAATAAGATATATCAAAACAAAAACTTACTTTTAATTGATTGCACCATGTTTAAAATAAAAATAAAAAATGAAGAAGCAAGAAACTATTGTCTCTTTGGATACAAAAAAAAGTGAAATACAACCAAAATAAGGCCTGCACATTATTCAATCCAGGAATAGCTACAATGTACCTGATCAATACATACGTTGGGTACATGAGGTTGGGGAAACATAAGAAAGAAACTCCTTATCAGCTTCAAATTTCACCATATCTTCCTCTTTCAAGTGAATCCATGCCTCAATTCCGTTTCCACATTTGGTGTCCATTAATACAGCAATATTTCTGTAAGGCCAGCCCCCCCAAGCTACCCATATAGGCTTCCCCCACCCAAAATCGGCTTCATATAGAGGAAACCTGCATAAACTTGTATAGTAAAAATTAACCACTTCTCTTCTGTCGAATCCGTCATCATTAATGCTTCCCAACAAACCAAAGTGTTCGAAGACACCCTCTTGTAGTTTTTTCGCATAGTCCTTGTTGATTTTGCCTATGGCGTCTCTGAACATTTTAACTAACCCATAACACTCCTCCCCAATATCTTCCGAAATAATTGTTGCCGTTGGTCCTGAAATATTCCCAAAAGAATCATCAGGCTGTGGCGGGTCCATTCTCTTCCTTAAATTCACCGCATGAACTAACATGGAAACCCTTTCAGGCCCTATTTTTATTTCAGTAGAAGCAGCAAACCGGCTCCATATGAAAGCTGATAAGGCTTCAACGCGCGTTGGATGTATCCTACCAGCATATTTTTCTTTGAGAGCAGCTATCATGGATCCCCTGAACACAAAACTCTTGCACACAATGTTCTTCTCCGCAGGGAGACTAACTCTGCAAGATTCTCCAACATCCCGCGGTGGAAAGAGCGTCGCGGACAAAAGTTCTGGACAAACTTTAACACTATCATCACCACCACCGCCACCAACACTAGCAGCAGCTGCCCAATTCTTGATAAATGTAATGAACGTTGAAGCATCTGCAATCTTGTGTGAAACACATGCACCAATTGCAATATTGCCACAGTCAAAGAAATTAACTTGGATGGCGAGAATAAAATTTTTTACATGATCAGGAAGGAACTTGTTGAGCTTTCTAGGATTTGGTTCTCCGATGATTTGTGAGAGATTGCACTTGACTTTAGCCTCCAAGAAAAGGACACCCTTATCGTTGCAGTCTACATAGTCATCGTTAAGGCATCCGGCCAGTGGATAATAATGAGTTAGCACTTTGGATAGAGATTTTTTTAGGTCACCGGAGATGATATTGTTGCCAAGTTTGTGATCATTAAGATTGTAGAAATAGATCAAAGGGATGTAGAAGGATGGGGATACTTGATCGGTGAAAGAAAATTTGTAAATTTGAAGGTGTTTGGGAGTTGGAGTAGAGGGTTTGATTATTTCTTTGGAGATCACTTCAACATCCATCTTCACTGTCTGTTACTGCAAACAAAAAGGTTTTTTAATGCTCAAACAATGTCAAATATCCTATGGTGGCCTCCATTCAGTTAATTCGAATACTATTATGTAGAGCTGCAACTTGATCCGACTCATATTCGATTTAAATATTCGAACTATATCATCATGACATAGTTGATGAGTTTATCTAAGAAAAATAAAATACATTTATAATTGCAAATATCAGTAGATTATTTATACTGTAACACTAAAATAAGAAATTACGTTGTCACTGCTTCCCCCTCGAGATTAAATAAGATGGCAAATAGCACTATAGCAGCATATATATATATGAATTTATGTGTCCATCCCGTATAAGAATTTCTTCTTGAGCAGATCAGAAAGTAAAGCAACAATAAACTTTTTATTTATATATTTTTATTTTTTATACAGAATTACTTTCAGGTGTGGATCCAGTACAATACCTTTCTACGTTATAGGGCTATAAAGACACTAAGTCCATATTTTATAAAGTGCATATATATATATATATATATAGTAAATGAATACTTGCAAGTGGGCGTACTTAATTTGTGAAAAAATGTACTTCAAGACAAAGGTCGGAAGATAGAATATTTTTTCATCTGAGCAAATGGAATATCAGTTTATATACCGCCAAAAAAAAAAGCTACATGTTATTCGGAATCTTGTATCAGACTGATGTCGGTCTAATTTAAATGACCTATATAACACGATTAGTTAATTTCATAATTCCACCTTTGGATTTCTTAGAGCAATGCCACAAGTACATAAAAATCCGATTTTGTGGGTATCTCTTGTTGTTCACTAGACCAAAACCTGAAGCCCCTAATGACACCAAACATGAACAAACCACATAGTTGTTCAAAATTTTAAGTCGTGATCCAATATTGACAGTCTTATCTTCTCCATGCTTAGAGATTTTACCGTCCAAGCTTATCAATAAATTTGATTATCTAACATGCACCGGCACCCATCTAAACTCCACAGTGATTCTATGTTATGACAAAACAGCGGCATGCACCGGCACCCATCTAAACTCCACAGTGATTCTATGTTATGACAAAACAGCGGCAATCAAGTGCCTCCATCACAACACGCATAATATTAAAGGGAAATTTACAAAAATAGCCAAAAAAATTAAGCATTTTTCAACTTTAACCCCTCAAACTTTTTTCTATCATAACTAGCCAAACACCCTATTTTTGGACTACATTACCCTCATCATTTTCATCAAATTTACAAAGGCATGCCACTATTCCCTTTTCAATTCCAGCACTTCCACCACTTTTCTCTTTTCAACTTAACAAACTTCATCACTCAACAAACTCCATCACTCTCAATAAATTAACAAATTTCATCAAACAAGCATTACATAATTGAAGATATAATTATCAATTGGAGAGCTTCTTAAGGTTAGTTTATACTCTTACCATAACCTAAACTTTTAATCTATTGATTTTATCATTTGAGTTCGAAATTGAAGTGAGTTTTTATTGCAAATGTTGTTATTTTTCATTAACAAAACAATGTGACTTGTTAAAGTAGTTAGTTTGAGTTGAGAAATGAAAATCAATAATTGAAACCCCTGAAAAATCGAGTAAAATAGAAGCCCAGAACAAGTGAGACAGGCGCCTGTCTCACATAAAACCAGCAGATTTATGTGAGACAGGCACCTGTCCCACTTGCCTGTCTCACCAAAATATGTGCGACAGGCAAGTGGGACAGGCGTCTGTCGCACATAAACCCACTGGTTTTATGTGAGACAGGCACATGTCCCACTGCCTGTCTCACTAAATTTGAGTTATTTTCTGAAAGTAATAACTTGGGCTACATGTGTCCGTTTTAGGCGTATAATATATCGTTTCGAAGCTTACGATGAGACGAAGCAAATCCAAAATTGTATACTTCATTTCATCCACATAAATGTACTGCATATTCACTTTACTAGGTTTTGTAGCGTGGAATCTTATCTCTTTTGTTTTATTTTTATTTTTAGGTTTAATGGATTCCGTTGTACTTCAATTATGTTACGACGGTTGGTGGGAGACGTTAGCAGATGGCCGTACGGAGTACGTGAATGCGAAGAATACAACATTTTTAGTTCAGAAAGATTGTACGTTTGAGCAATTTATGGCAAGGATGTATGAAGTTTTACAGATAAATCCTAATGAATATAGTTTGTCGATGAAGACAACTTTGAGATCTAGTAACACAATGTATCGTGCATGTTCACTACCTATGGATATATTTAATGATGAAATGGTTAATGTTGTGCTGCACATGACCTCTGATGTGGTCAATTATGGATGCATCCCTATAGTTGTTACCACATATCCTCGAGTTCCGGCCGAAAATCTTGAGCCACTTGTGGAAAGTGAAACTTCGTTTAGAGCAAACAAGTAAAACAGAAAAACAGTAATATAAAAAAAAAAACAAACATATAAATGACATTGCATCCGGTTTTCAATGATACTGTAGAGGATACCCACATTACGGACCCAACTTGGCAAATATGGCACGTAATCCTCGACACTCTTCCAATAATTTGTGGCTCTCTCCTTTGCATCCGGTTTGAGGGTTTGGAAAATGGTGTCATCCTATCGTAAAGAATACCAAATTTTCAATTAGTATAACCATCTATTATTTAACAGTTATATACAGACATACATATAAATGACTTACAAGACGCTCGTTGAGGTATGAATAGACTTCGCCGAAGTTTATATTTGAAGAAGCCACGGGCTTCCATCGCACGATCCGAGGACCCTTCCTCCTAATTTTCACCACCCACTGTAATGGTAGTCCTCCAATCGCTTCAAAAATCCATGCCTTCAACAAGGAAAGATATGAAGTAAAAAAATGTGTCATTAAATATTTATTATAACAAAACTAAGTTATAAAAAAAATTCTTCACTCACATGCACTGCAGACGTAAAGCCGTAAAAATTGTATTTCTCAATTCTATGCAAGGGATTTTCTGCGCTTGCCCTCTTAAATTTATTGGCTTTGCCGTTCAATGCATTATCAATGCTTTTATATATTGTTTCCCATGACAAACGACCCCACGGACAACTTCGAAAGTGATTTATGTCATCTACCTCATTAAGCAAATTGAAATTGATTTGACAATGATCTTTTCTTCCGTTTAGTACTCTATCAGCAAAGTAAAACATGGCGATTTTTAGCGCATCAGTGTCATCCATAGTCTTGAAGTCTAAGTTCATAAATCTTTCCTCGAACTGGCCAAGATTTATATCGCGATTCCTGCCTCCAAAGTACTTCTTAAGTAACCTATGCATTGTTTTATGCTTCGTCAGGAAGACATTTTTGCCATAGCAAAGTCCCGTTACTAGGCACCACTCTCCAATCGATAGCCGTATCAAATGGTCGCCAACTTGAAACCATAACTCATCTTTGTCATTTCCATCGCCATGGGACACTTGCCGAAGCAATATATTGTGCACAATTACGCCACTGAACGGATAGCTTCGGCACTGTAGGAAATGCCCAAATATATTGTCTTTGAACAGTTTCAACTGTTGCCTTGTTAATTTTTCCCGGATGGCATTAACAACGACATCTAATTTGCACATACTCGTGATACGCCCGGGAAAGTGATCAGCATAAGGTATCTTCATCATTCCCGGTTCTTTCCTCGGTCCGGGTGGGTTATGCAATGCTATTTTTTATTTGCCCATTTATCTGGTACAAGTTAAAAGTATTACATGTTAATAAATTATGAACAAAAGAAAAAAAAATAAAGGCAACACCACGCACTGCCTCTTGGTGCGACAGGCGTGCGAGGGAAGCCAAGCGCGCGCGAGCTGCGTGCCAGCCTGCGCGCAACTCGCGCGCGCTTGGCTTCCCTCGCGCGAGCCTGCGCGCGAGATACGCACAGCGAGCCCATCTCACGCGCGACGCAGTGCCTGTCGCGTGCGAGATTCGCACGCCACGCGCATCTTGCGTGCGACAGGTGCTGCGTCCCGCGCGAGATGCACGCGGCGTGCGAATCTCGCGCGCGATGCATGCGTGCCTTCACTTCCCCTTCCCTTTCTCTTCTCTTTCTCTTCCCTTCCCTTTCCCACATGCATCTCACCCACCACCGCCATTAAACACCACCAACAACAACATCCCAAACAACAACAACAACAACCCAAACAACAACAACAACAACAACAACAACATCATCAACAACAACAACAACAACAATAACAACTCACCTAGGGTTTTCAATTTTTTCCTTTGATTTTGGAGATCTCCAAAGATTTTCAACGTGATTTAGCTTCTTTCAGCCGCCGACAACTTCCTCCACTGCCGATCTACGCCGCCGCCGACGATCTATACAACTTCTGGTGATGAGATTTTGGTGAGAGAGGGAGAAATTTGCTTAAGGGAAACGTGAGAATAGGGAGGGCAATTTCGTCCACAATTTGGTGATTTGGCTAATGTTGAAAGAAAAAAATTTGAGGGGTTAAAGTTAAAAAATGCCTAAGTTTTTTGGCTTTTTTTGTAAATTTCCCAATATTAAACCCCCCAGCATTTTGTCATTTACCCACTTCAGCATTGATAAAAAACGGATAGTTGATCCACGAGCGGATGTAGCATGAAAAATTCTAAAATTAAAAAAGAAAATTATTATAATTTTCTAATTAGCCCCTATAAAAAATTTAATAAAATAATCACTATAAATTATAAACCCCATAAAATTTAAAATTTAACTTTTAAGAATTATAAAAACTTATTTTAATTAAAAATAATGATAGCCCACCACTCAAAATATTTTATATTCTCACCAATAGGATTAATTCTTCCGGTCTCTATAATAATACTAGAGCGAACGTTTTTCAGTAATGAAACTTATGAAGAATCATCTTTAGAATCAGATGGGATAAATGATAGTTTAGTTGTTTATATAGGAAACAATAAATTTAATAATATTAATAATGAGTCTATTGCATAACATTTTTTAAATACGAAAATGCGTAGAGAATAATTATAAATGTATTAGCAAATATTTTATATATTCAAAATTTTAATTTTTCATATTTTACTATTATCTAATTTAGCCTCCGGTAAATTATTTTTCTAAATCCGCCAATGGTTAATCAATCAATATGGACTTAATACTCGAGCGTTAAATAAGAGATATAAGGATTTTTTTCATATGAAATGGGAACTAACAATATTTTTGGTGTTTTCAACAAACAACAGGGGCTGCAGTGGAAATGACCCTAAATAAAAGTACATATTCAAACCGTCAGATCTGCCTTTGGTTTTTTCAAAGGGTCCCACAACCAGTCAAGAACCTACGGACCAGAAACACACCAATTCTCATTCGAGCTTTGAGCTTTACTGCGTAATACGTCTTTGCAATTCGAATTTTGTACTTTGTTGTATGAGAAAAGGACAATTAGAGGAGTACGGTCGCGAGATCTTTCAGTTGCTCCAGTGATTTTACTGTATTGCCCTTAATAGCGAAGCTTTACCGAGGAAGCACCCGCGAACAGACATGGGGGCATCCGTTAATGAACAAAACTAGCTCTATATTTTGCCAAAAAAAAAACTAGCTCTATATTTTGTGGTTAAGGCAAACCTCAGGGAGGTAATTATTAAAGTTAATTCTTAATTGAAAAATAAAATATGTCCCACAACTTTGCTGTCTTTGTGAGAAAGTTAAATTACGATAACTAATTACTCTCATAATGTAAAACCAATAAACCAGTATCCATCCACAATCCTAGATTCATCAGTAGAAAGCAGTGCACTATGATTAAAAGACTAAAATATTAACTCTAAATTCAATTCAATAACGGTAAATTGACTCACTAAGATCACGCCCTTTAAGTAGAAATTTTTTTTTGAATCTCGATAAACAATAACGAAAACCCTGATACAAGCTATGAAGCATGCATAGATCCACCTCAGATACCGAACATGAAACTAGACCATCACGTTACCGCAAAGATATCTTCAACCAGTTTTGGTTTTGGGAACCTTTCTCTTGAGTTGTCTCCTTGGCATTGAGTTCTTCATGCCAATGAAGAAAAGCAATGCCCCAAGTAGCGCCAAGCTCTGCAAAATAGAAGGGGAGAGAAAGTATTTTACAAATGAACAGGGCCTAGACTCATTCAATCATAGCCATGATTGACAATACGGAATAAATAAATAAAAACCATAGTATAAAAGTTACAGGAAAAGGAAAGGGAAAGCTCGTAAGTGCTAACCTGGGTAAACTTAATGAAGATTTGGCCAAATTCCTTCTTGTCAGCATCATAGTTGTAGAAGTCATACAATATAGGAGTGGCAAGTGCCTGGTGCAGAAGCTGCAACCAAGAACAAAAGTGGCTTCAATAATTAATCAGTTGAATACTAATTTAAGAAACAGAGGCTACGGTACATACCAAAAGATAAGCTCCAAAAGAACTCCCAAAGATGAAAAGAAGGCCGCCGATACCCTTCAAGGCTATTGCAGCGGCAACCAAATACTTAATCTGTGAAGAACAACAGGTAATGAATTCATTTGATAGAAAATGCAAAATTAAAAGTTAAAATCCATCAAATAACTAAGTTGAAGAAAGTTTGAGCATATCGCACTTCAACATCTGGAACTTGCACCCCAGTATGAGATAACACATGCTTTGAGAAGATATGGAATTTAGGTTCCAAAGACTTGGCTGCTGGCCCACCGTCGACGCCAAATTCATTGAACCTATAAGCAGGAACAATACACAATATTAAAAAAGCACGGAGATAACCAAACTGCAGTTTAAACAGGACATTGCTCACAAATGAAATTGTTTGTCCTCACAATCGCAACTTCCAAAAAAGCATTCATCTATTTTTTGCAAGCACACATTCATATTGTCCTATTTAAAACCTGAAATCCTGAGCTAAGGTAGCTGCCAAATCTTATTGCTCTGAAATACAACAAATTGAATAAGGCACTGTTAACATTATTGGGAAATATTTAGCCAATATTCTTCTATGACACCAGCCCTTCAGCCAATCATTAGCACTGAAAAATAAAAAGCATCTCTTCCATGAATCAAACAACCCAGCTCAAAATAATCGCCCTACCTCCTAAGGGTTTCTACGCACTGAACACAACATTAAAATTTAATAACAAAGGCTTCTTATTCATCTTTCCAGTTTCTTATTTAAATAGAGATGCAAGACATGACTGTAGAAACACAGCAGCACAGAGTGACAATAGAATAAGAAGGACTAATCTTAACCTTTAAAAATAAATAAAAGTAAAGAACCTGTTAGCATAATTACAAACTACCATCCATCAAGTGATTACTCATCTCCTCACCTCACTGCCACATGGTGGTGCAAGTGTGTAGTAGCATTACTCAAGAAACAATAGTCAATATGACATTATTACATATCATTTTTTTTTTTTGAATTCACATTATTACATATCATTAAATAAATAAAAACTGTGAATCATTTTACTTTCCTCCTACTTCCACTACCCATGACTAGAAAGGATATTGCGGTTACAGGAATCAAGCATCCCTGATTTTCCTTTCTTATCCATTCAAACCTAATGCAATTAAGAGGTAATCATAATAACTTTCCACCTTTTGTTCCTTTCCTTTCCATCCAAGCAAACTCCATTCCAACAAACAAAAGAAAAAAATTAAAAATTAAAAAATTCAATACCATGTAAATCAAGCAAACAATTGACAATTCATTTAAAATAAATAAATAAATAGAACTACTTGAGCATATCTGTTCTATGAATCCATTCATTAGAAACTGACACTAAAAAGGGT
This sequence comes from Citrus x changshan-huyou, assembly GCA_039657385.1. Classification (NCBI taxonomy): domain Eukaryota; kingdom Viridiplantae; phylum Streptophyta; class Magnoliopsida; order Sapindales; family Rutaceae; genus Citrus; species Citrus x changshan-huyou. The sequence continues at coordinate 5,395,173 of CM077555.1, read as the reverse complement.
AAAAACTAACTCCGAGCAGCAAAATTTCGGGAAAGTCAAGTAAACTCTTTAGTTCCAAATCCATTCATCACAGATCCAAGCAAATACAGACCAAAATGAGCAACAAAACCCTAGCTTTTCAGCTCGTAACCACCAAAGATTCAAAATTTTCCCTCCATTTCTCGGCAACCAAAAAAAGCAACACTCAAAAACACTTAAAAGCACGTAAATTAAAAATATTCAAGTACAACAAAAGAGCAGATCTGAGGCAAGTTTAGCGCTTTACTCTTGCCAAGCCGATAGAAGAAAAATCGACGCGAATAAGACTCTGCCGACGAATGAAACGAACGCCATCTTTTTTTTTGATCCGTTGCAATAGTACGGACAGGACAGACCGAACCGAACCAAAGTGACCGAAAAAACAAAACACGCAGTTGCGGTTTATGAAAATGAAAAAATCGCGAGGGCCTGACTATCAAAATCTAACCCCGAGTTTTTGTGTTCAAATCAAGACACCGCGGAGTTAAACAAGGGGCGGCGAGTTATATATACAGCAATAATCTTATTAAATCCCTTTTTTTTTTTCAAGATTTGGCCCCACTTTGCGAGAGTAGGCAAGAAGGAAACACCCCGCTTGACTTTTTAGGGCGTGGTGTGACAGTGGGGTAGACACGTTCGGCTAGCCAATGGGGAAGGGTAGTTGTGGGGACGTGGACGGACCAGAGAGCGCGTGGTGAATGGAGTTTGTGGCGGGAGCGTGGGGAGGTGATTTTCTTGGTGTGAGTTCTGAGGGATGGTGTCAGGAAAATGGACATCATGTTTGTCGGATGAAATTACAAATGAGTCCCTGGATGGAATTTATTTGCTTGTTGCCGAGTCGTTGTTTGTGTTTACAGTTTGAAATTTGAATGTTGAAAGACTTTATGAGTTGTTCAATAAGTTCGGTGCGAATCCATCCCACGAACTTGCCACTTGCCGAAATATAAATAAATTATTTAATTTTGGGATCTGCTACTTACCTTCCATCAAAGTCCATTCTAAATTAAATTAAATATAAAAAAAGTGCATTTCTAATATTTTTAACAAATATCTTAATTAATTAATTGCGACCATCACACTTCACTATAAACAAGCTAAATTAAACACAAAAATCCAATTGATTACAATGAATCGTTTTTAATATTGTTCACATTTATCGCTTAATTCTTTTAAATACTAGTTTAATTTGAGTAATACGACATTTTTTTTTATTAATTGAACATTCACATTCATTATATGAGACTGAAACCCAAAAGTTTAGTCTTAGTAAAATTATCACTAATCAGTAAATTTAGGCCTTGATCTTAAGTAAAGTGATATGAAATGTTTAGCTCAATAGATAACAATTCTACGTGGATTGGAATTAATTAAAAGAATTGACGACAAAATAAATTTATTTTCTTCAATGACTGAATGAAATGATCAGCGAAAAATATGGGTGAAAGATCAATGATTTTGCATCTCTTTGGACTTGGCTAATTATATGGAAGTGATAGGAGCGTGTCAAAATGTAGGTGCGACGATAAATGTGATTTATTGAACTTTTGTTTTCCTAAGGATAACTTTGCCAAAAGCATGGGAAATTTACAAATAAGGACTCGAGGAGAATTTTCAATAGGTATAATTAAATGCAGATTAAATTATTTATTTCAAAAATTTTCAGTAAAGTGTTTCCGGCTTAACTTTAGCATCACGGTTAATTATCACTCACATCTGTTTGCTAATCTTCATAACCAAGGTAATGTATTAATATCATGAGGAAAATGATGAAAAAACAAAAAAAGAAAAAGATTATCAGATTACCATATCACATGTGAGAGTATGAGTTTGACTCCTCATATTACAATATGGGAATTTAATTCCTTCCTTAATTAAGTGGAGACAAACTTCTCATTTACGAAATGTGAATAGAGTAAACGTCTCACTAATCGAATATTAGTGAGGATAAAAATTTAGAAAATTTAGGTAGTGCTTTAATAAGTTCGATGTATATTAATCCTAGTAATTGCCTAACTGATTCTAATAGTTGTCTAATTAATTTCAATAATTATGTGATTGCAAATATAAATAATCATTTAATGTAATATTAGTTGTAGTAACATAACAATGTACAAGATTTGCAATCGACATCCCAAATCTTAATTATTGTTATTTAATTAATAGTCAGGCCACCACCATTACATGTTACTATTAATTGTTGGATCAATGCACGTTACCAATGGATCCAAATATTCAATTAAGGTTGGCTTATATCAGACTCAAAGCACTTTCTTTAAGCCCTTTACTTTATTCCTTGTTTGTATTTTTTAATTTACAGATCGACAAATTCAAGATGCAAAGGCAAAGCCGCAGAGAGATGCCACAAACTCATCGAGAAGCTGATGAGTTAACAGGTCGATTAATCAATGCACGTGATAACAACTCACTACACAACACAAAGAGGATCAAAACAGATAGATTAACAATTTCTAAAATTGTAGAGAAGGATTTTGATGAATGTGGGCTTTTACCAAATTTTATAGTATCAAAGAGGTTTTTGACAATTTTTTTTAATTTGTTTAATTGGCATGACATTATGAACTACAATAAAAAAGAAAAAAATCTGCAATTTTTTTTTTCTAAATGTATTTTAATTGTGTGAAGGATTAATTATATTTTGTTTATAATACTCATTGATAATACATTATTTTGAGTATTGTAGACCAAATACAACTAATTCTTCGGATAATTAAAATGCATTTCAAATCATGATCTATTGAGGAGGACAAAATAAACAAATAATACAGAGTATTTTTCTCAAGTATTTTTTTCTTTTAACATTTTGAACGACATCCGCAAATCTTAATTAAAATAAATAATTTCTTAATATATATATGTGTGTATAATGAGTTTACCGTAAAAAATTCTAATCGTATTGAAGTTAGGAAGTATAGTCTTGTTTTATATACATATATATATAGATATATATACACATTGCTAATCATGTCAAAGTCATGTACAAGTTCGAATATTTTTTATCATATTATTTTTTCAAATATGGCATGAGTTTATTCGTTTTATAATGTCCAACATTATGTGGATTTGGGAAGGGGCTCATGCCCTCATGGGGACCCAATTGGTAATTAAGTAAAAGTCAAACCAAAACACCCGAACTTGCACCATTTACAATCTTTCTCCCTCATTAATGTAATAACATCTAAGGTCCCTAGGATTTCAAATTTTTGTAATATGAAATAGGATGTTTATCTTTTATCAAATAGTCTCCAAAATCTTTGGAAGTGTCCAAAATATCATAAATAATTCCAACCAATCGTACTATGCGAATTAACACTAAAAGATTTTCAACCATCCTATTAGGGATATGGACCATCTTTTCCTTGCACTCTCATTTTGCAAACAAAATCATAAATTTTCTTTTTTATTATACCATAGATAGAGCTTACCATAAATCTTTTTATTGTTAATATCATATTTTATTCATTTTTTTTGTTCTTTAATAACTATGACAAAATTTATTAAGTTGATCATAATTTTACTTTCTTCATGCCTCAAAAGCTTTTGATTAGAAGATTCTAAGCCATTAAAGATCAATTTCAATAAACCCATACATATACTAATTAAAAGAAGATGAGTAAACTTTTGGGTGAAAAAAAAAAAAGGAGCACAAGTAAAGTTAAAGAATTAGAGAGATATCTCCAATGAAGCTCAAATTTTATCAAATATGTGCTATTTTTCAAGCTTAAAATGTACTATTTTTCGAGCTATCTCTAGACTTTTGTATACATTTTTTTCCTTTATATTCATTAATATAATCAAAATTGTTTGATTATAATTGTATACTATTTATAAATATTTACAGACTGTAATATAAATATTTTATTATTTTATTGTACTGTTTTGGTGTAGTAATTATAAATATTGTAGACCATAATATGGGCATTCTATTATTTTATTGTACTGCTTTGGTGTAGTAATTTTGTGATGGTTGAATTAAAAAGGTCGCTTGGTTGGGAACTTATTTGATACAAAACAGATATATGATATCCGAAATTAAGAAACATAGAATGTTAGGGACCACAATGTGATTAACGAAGAAAAAAATTGATCACATAATTGCGTGTCGATCGCAATATTCTCTCTCGTCTAAAATTTTAATTTGACCATTTAAGACATCCCATCCCGTCACGACGAACTCAAACCACTAACCACACAAAGCAAGCAAATCAAAATAAACTCCATTAATATTTGAATTTTTATTTTTTCTTTTCGTTTTAAATTCTCTCTTTCGAGGGGAACGAGAAACCCGACCCGAGATTCACTGTCGCGCTGTACTAGAAAACACGACTCAATCTCAACTCGAACTCGAACATGGGTTTCTTTTCGTTCCTCGGACGAGTCCTCTTCGCTTCTCTCTTCATTCTCTCCGCTTGGCAAATGTAAGTCCTTTTTCTCTTTCTTGATATAGATCTACGGCATAAAGCTTTTAATTTTTTATTTATTTTAAGTATTGGTCTGGGTTGTTGCTTGCTAAAGATGTTTGAGATTTGTTTTATTACTGTTTTATCCCTTAGATCTGTCTAATATTTAGTTCTGTTACGCCGTCTTTTTCGATACTTGTATGCGTAGATGCTGTATCCTGTTGTATGATTAACTGATATTTTATAGTTTTGGTTGAAATTGTTATTTAAAATTATACTGCCTCAAGCATTGAGATTTCGGGATGTTTGCTTTGAACCAATGGTAGTGTTAAGTGATGGTTAGTTGTACGTGGGATTTAATCTTTCCTTGATTTTGTGTATCGTATCATTGCCGTACAGATCAAACAGCCTTCTGCTGTATATGTAGCCTATGCATAACACACAGAGGTTAATTAGACGAAGAGATCAAATTCTAGATTCTTCAACATTTTTTTAGTTGATAACTGCTACCCTCATTATGTGAAGTATCTTTTTTTTTTCAAAATTAATATATTTCCAACTACACTTGCTAATTGGAAGCAAAAAAAAATTGATGTTGTGTTCTTTCAATTTGAATTATGACATGCAAGTAATTGCTGTGTTCCTCTAGTTAACCATCTCTCACTCTCACTTTTGATATTTCACATATGCTTTCTTCAACAGAACAAAGAAAATATGTACCAGAAGGAAATAGTTATAAAATTTTAGAAACAGGAATAGCTACTACTTGGATAGAGATGAGTAATTTGAATATATTACTATTTTTAGGACATAACTGTGCCCTAAAGTGCATGGATAGGAATGAACCTTGCTGGCTTAGAAATTGGTTGTCTTACAGATTTTAGTTTATTTCAATTTGCTCTATGATTTTCCTTGCTTGCATTTTGCTGGGGACTTCCGTTCTCCTGTGGCCTTGCCACCAATTATTGTATACTCACACTAACAGAAAATTTGGGTGGTTCTGTCAGTTATATTATGGCGCTTCAATTTTTACTGTCATTTGATAAACTAGATTCTGTTGACTGTTTTTACTATAATGCTTTCTTTCTGAGCTGGGGTACGTACTATATAAATCTAGCAAGCCTCTATAATCACATGACATGCACATGATCTAGGTTTAATGATTTTGGCGTTGATGGAGGGCCTGCAGCGAAGGAGTTGATACCTAAGCTTGCTGTTGCGAAGAAACATATTTCTAAACTACTGGGGATAGCAATACCGGATGTAGAAGTATGGCCTCTTTATTCTTTAGCTTTTTATTTTATTTTATCTTTTATATTGACCTTCAACGTTTTTAGCTTTCTAATTCTGTAGGGCTTGTTGGTTATTTATTTTAATTTTGATCTATTTGTGTTTAAATTGTTTTACTGATTGGGAGATATTTTATACAGGTTAGGCACGTAGTTGCCACAAATATCTTTCTGAAAGGAGTTGGAGGGTTTCTATTTGTATTTGGCAACTCCTTTGGAGCTTTCCTCCTGGTGAGGGATTTTCTTCCTTTTGGATCTTAATTAATTAATTACCTCACAAGCATGAAGAAGATACAGCTCAACTTCAGCTAGCAGCTACTGCTTTTTTTTCTGCTCAATGAGTACTCGTATTAATTATTATCTGTTATTCCTCTGTTATGCAGCTTGTCTATGTGGCGCTTAGCTCTCCACTTTTGTATGATTTCTACAACTACAGCCCCAAGCACCCTGAATTCACTCCTCTCTTAAACGAGTTCTTGCAGGTTTGTTTGAATTTGCATCTGCTATTTTTTTCTTTTCCTGCATGTTTGTGATTCTACTGGTGGATACTAATAGGTGTTTTTTTTTTTTAATACTTTTTCATCCATCATATCGCAGAGCATTGCTATCTTTGGTGCATTGCTTTTCTTTATTGGGATGAAGAACTCACTTCCACGGAGGCAACACAAGAAGAAGGCTCCCAAGGCAAAAGCAAATTAGATATACACGAGAAACAAATTTATTCTCTCGGGTGTTACATATTCTTGGGTTTTCCACTCAAAATGTAATGCAGCATCAGATACTATGTTGTGGAGGTTCTTCAAATACCCGAAAGTTTGGTTATTCTTTTACATTTCTAGGATTGGTTATGCTGACAGTTCCCTGTTCAAAGGGTGTATTGTCGTTTTGGAAGATGAATGGATCGCAATATATTTGTTTGTTGGAGAAGTATTTGGGAATGGAGCTTAAAGATTAGGGTTTTCAATGATGATTCATGGGTCTTGGATTTTATACAGCTTTGCTTCATGTTCCAAGTTTCCAACTCGAGTTTTTGATGTTTAGTTTCATGGTTGAAACCCTAAAAAGAGGAGAGCTAGAGAGAGTTAATATACCCGTGAAATACTGAGTCTCATAAGGAACAATTTTGAAAATAAAAATTATGGAAGGCATGCATTTTTTAAAAAAATTTAAAATATTACAAAGGATATGTATATGAATCAGCAAGCAAATTTTCAAAGCCTAGCGGGGGGCATCTCTACACATCCCGATCCAATGCCGCGCGGTTGATGGTTATTGATGAGTAATATGGGATAAGGGGATTTGGCAATTCTTACAATATATTGGCTGCAACATTCGATTGCGCGAATATCATATCCTACATCATCTTGTGTATCTTTAAATGATCAAAAAATTTATAAAGATCAAATAAATTTGATCATCTAACATAGTTAGCAGCTCGTGTTTTTTTATTTGATTAAAAAATTAATAAAATCTGACTATTTAATAGCCGTAAATTAAAATATGACCGTATTAAAATCACGTCTAATAACAAAAAACTTGTACCAGAATTATGTTTTTCCGTATTGATTACTCAACAAGTTTTCAGCTGATGAAATGAATTAAAAAATTGGACCCTATCTCGTCTCGATCAAGACGACGTAGTTTCGGCGTGTCGGTTTTCTGTTTAAACCGGATCATTACAAAATTAGAAAACCGCAGAAATCGGGAAAAATAAAACAAAATTAAATTAAAAGGCGCAAGAAGTGAAACTGAGGAGAAAGAAGCGGCAAAATCAGTCATCCATTTTCAGTGATCTTTCACTGCCATGGTAAAATTCAAACATCATCACCAGTCCTCGCTCTAACGTCTCTCTAAATTAATAAAAGATTCACACAGAGTTTGGCTTTAATGATGGCAGGATTACTTGAAAACCGTGGTGCCTTCACAACTCATCGCCGAACGAGGCTCCAATATAGTCGTGATCAATCCTGGTACTCACTCAAAACCCTAACTCCTATTATTATCTCAATTAAATTGGCTATGGTTGTTAATTTTGGCGCGAAACTTGACCAGGTTCTGCAAACATCAGAATCGGCCTCGCTCAGCACGACACTCCGTTGAACATTCCTCATTGCATTGCTCGTCGTACCAGCCAAGTCCCTAAGCGAAATGTCGTAGATCAGGTTTATTAATTTTCTTTTAATTGTTTGATGTTTTATGTTTGTGATTATATTTTTATGTTTTTGCTTGAAATTTTAATGTTTATTTGTATGTTGTTTGTTTTTAGATGCTTAATTCTCAGGTTACAACAAGTCAGCATGTGGAACGTGAGAGGGCTTATGATGTTGTGAGTCAGTTTGCATTTTGTTTGGCATGTTTATGTATTTTTTTAACTTGTTTTTGGATTAATTTTTTTCTTTAATTATTAGATTGCGTCGCTGATGAAGATTCCGTTTCTTGATGAAGAGGTTGCAAACAATTCCTTCCCAAGGAAGGTAGGGTGAATGATTACTGTAATTGAATTTTGGTAGAATTTATTCTCGTTAAGTTGCTCTGTTATGATTGACTAATGTCTGTTGTACCGTAAAAGGATTCATCGAGTGCTGGAGGATAAATCAAAAAACTAATTTAGGAGATGTATGTTGGAAATATAATTAAAGTAATTGCATTAATTATGAAACAAAACAGAGCTAATGTTCAAAGTGGCTTGGCTTATGGTTTATGGAATTTTGCAGATGGGCCGTGTTGATGCATTTAATCAGCAAAATAGCAGGAAGGATGTAGCCTTCAGTTGGACTAATGTATATGAGAAGGAACCTACGCCATCTACGGCATTAGGTGAAAGTTAATAATTATCTTTTTCTTTTTTGTTTAACTGCAGCTGTAGATTCAGAAGTGGTTAATATAATATATTTAAGTTTCTGTTATATGGTTCACTTTCTCATGTTTCATATTGATGGTCTTTTACATCTGTTTTTCAACTTCTTATCTTTTCTTTTCTGATTCCTTAGGGAACATATTTTCCCTGTACATATTTCTAAATTAGATACTGCCATCATTTTATATTGTGGTCGTTAATTGTTTAACTTATTAAGTTCTCTGTCTTGCACAAGTTGAATCAAAATTTACCCTTTGTGCGTGTTGGATGTCTACGGTCGATTAGTCACTTCCACTCATGCTTAGATTAAGTTAGATTGTGTAAGGTAGTCTGGGTCCATGATGATCGCGTATTATAGTCCGGTCAAATAATAGCATTTTACTTAATAATATCCCTTTGCTCTTACGTTTGCATATCTTTGTATATTGATTATGCAGAAAGTTCATCATCAATGAATCATGGTATTATTAAAGAGTCAGTGGGCCAGCACAGAAATACTGATATTAAGGAGCTTAATTCAAGTGAATGTAAGTTCAGAGAGTTCATTTGTGGTGAGGAAGCGCTAAGAGTGTCACCCACAGAGCCATATTGCATACACCGTCCTATTCGTAGAGGTCACTTAAATATTTCGCAGCATTATCCAATGCAGCAGGTATTCTCCTCATGTTTTGTTCTATTGTATTGTGCCCAAGAAAATGATTGTCATATGTTATTTATGGTATATTCTTTTCATCAGCTGGAGACAAAGTATATTTACTTCATGTTAAGCATTCAGTGTGATACCATTCAGGCCTCTTCACCATCTGCTGTTCCTATAATGCAAAATTTTTTTGTTGGCATAAATAAGTTTTTCTGTTTCAAATTGAACTACTGTGCCTTCCGATAAGATGTTGCCTGTTTTATAGGTATTGGAAGACCTATATGCAATATGGGACTGGATTTTGACAGAAAAATTGCATATTCCACGTTCTGAAAGAAACTTGTATTCTGCTATTCTTGTCTTGCCAGAATCATTTGATAATCGAGGTACTTATATTCAGATGTGTTTTCTTGAAAGGGAAATTAAATATTTCTTCTTTTTTTCAAAAATGTTGGAATGTTTGTATGGAAATGCTTTTATGTGTGTTTTTGTAATTCAACCGTATAAAAGTTTAGTGTTGTCTCCCCTGTAATTGTTTGAATTATCACATGATGGCAATCACTAATTAAAAATTATGCAGCAAGAAGTTTAAAAACAAAAAAGAAAGAAATTGAATCTACAGATGAACAGAAGTAAAGTCCCTGAGGGGATGGCCTACCTGGTAAGATTCGTCTTGGGATCAATCTTCCTCACACCAGCCTTGTAGGAGATTTAATTTACTTTGTGTTTGTGCATGGATTGGGGTGCGGGTGTGTGGTAACTGGAAAAATCTAATTAAAAGCAAAATTGAAGTGGGGGAAAAAAGGATGAAAGTAAAATTATTCATCAAAAACAGCAGAAAAGCATCAGGAGTAGAAAACCTCTTTGTCAATATTTTCAAGAAGCCAATTGTTATGATTCAAGCATGTCATTTTAACAAAAATGTTGAACTTTTTTTCCAATCCTCAAATATGGTGGCATCTCCATTTTTCCATTTGTTATATTAAAATTGTATTGGCATGCATCGTCTTCTACTGAAAGTGTAGTTTCATTTAGTTCCTTTTTTTTTTTTCTCTAAAGTCATTGATAGGTTTCAATGATGCCAATGATTGTTATATCTTTGTATTCAAGTCACTATTGAAGCTTGATCAGTTTGATCTCTTTGTTGTCCATGATTAAAAAATAATAATAATAATGATTTAGTCTCTAATTTGTCTCCTTGGTAGCTTGCATGTAAATTGACAGTTGTATGTGAGTTGTGTAAGGTTGAGGTCTATAGAACTTGATGTCATTGATAAATTATATGCGGCACTATCAGATTGATATATGGATTCTTTAACAGATTTCTGTGCCAATCACACAGAATTACATTATTCATGGAGCATAATATCATATGCTGGCACCTTCTGTTTCTTTTATACATCTTTGCTTCTTTTATTAATTTTTATGAAGTCAATAAAAAAACATTTGAATGGATTGTTATTAGATCATCTTAATATTTCTATATTTTTGTTTTTACTTGATCCAAGCAGAGATAAAGGAAATGCTATCTATTGTGTTGCGAGATCTGCGCTTTGCCTCAGCAGTTGTACACCAGGTGAGAATTTTCTTTATAGGGAATATAGATGCTGATTTTAACCTTTTTATTCATTCATACTGTCAAATTTGCTGTCTGGATAACTTGGTCAGAATATACTGAAAATTTGCTGACTGATGTTAGATCTTCTGGCTTCATGATTTTCTTTTGCATTACACTTTATGTGAATAGAATAGTAACTTGATTTATTTTGACCCCAACCAATTTACAAAACTGGAGTGTATTCTATCATCTTGTTAGCAATTTGCCTTTAAAATGGTCTAGAATTAGGCATTCTGTTGAGGGGGGTTGTCTGCCTTATATTGTCTCAATAAAATTATTACTTATCTAAAATGAATCTAGTGTTAACTCAATATTTATTATATATTCATAATAAATGTTTTATGCATGATAAATTTTCATAACTTTGCTTTAATGGACAGAAAAAAGTTATCATTTGAAGCACTTCCTTCAACATGGTTTTTTGTTTCAGTTTCTTCTCTGTGCCATTGTATGACTCAAAGAGTTTGCGATAATGCCATCATGATTTTTCTTTGCATTTATCCTTTCTGGATTTCCACATTAGCTGTAGGGTTGTGTTGGCTGTATCATTTAAACTTGGTATGTACCTGTCCTTAAATGATGTTCTTTTTCTGCACTGGTTGAGTCAGGAAGGTCTTGCTGCAGTTTTTGGAAATGGATTGTCAACAGCATGTGTTGTGAATATGGGTGCTCAGGTCACATCAGTCATTTGCGTAGAGGTAATGCAGATCCGAATGGCCCCCTTAGAATATTTAGTCCTTTGCCTGCGGTGGTCAAGTATCTGACAAAAACAATATTCATTTCAGACCTTAATTATTTTTTGGAGACCAAAATACGCATTACTTTTTTGTTTTATTAATTGGTGAATGCAAATTTGGATAGAGGGAAAAAATTTGAAAGTATTAAAACAGGTAAATGGTCCTTGAGAATCAGATATTCTCAGTTTCATAGTGTGATTGCCATTTTTAAAACATAAATGCATCACTATCTCTAGTGCCATCCTTTACTGGTGCCATCACTACCATCGCCAGTATCAAAGGTGGCTCCTCACAACCATAATCATTATCACCAGACATCTTCATCTCCATTGGCCTTAGTTTTTCGGCTTCCATCAGCCCCGTTATTGCCTCCAGAAATATCACCATTGTTGCCCCTCATTACGTAGATTGTTGCCACCACCATTGAAACCAAAATACTGTAGTCACTCTGTATTTACTTATAGCTACAGCTTCTCTTTCGTCGCTTCACAAATACCACCCCAACACATGATTATTGCTTTTTGATGTTGCTTTTTACTATAATGCCTTTTTTGCCCTTTTCAAGTTTAGCATGCAGCAAGAAGCTAAAAAGTGTTTCTCTTTTCTTTTCTAATACTTTTTCATGCTCCTCCTTTGCCCTTTTATTTTCTCGAATGTTTCTTATTTCACTGTGTAGCAGTGCTGAATGCTGCCTACATTATATGAAGTAAAGAGTTTCTCTCTTATTCTAATAAACTACGTGATTATTTTGGTGTCCAGGATGGAGTGGCTCTACCTAATACAGAGAAGACGTTGCCGTTTGGTGGAGAGGTGCAAATTCTGGTTTACATGCTCTACTTTTGAACTTTTTTTGCATGAGTTATAAGATGATATTCTGTACTCTTTATGACTGATATTTTACACTTTTAAAAGTTTTCTTGACTGCTTTAGTGTTTAGACCAGCATGACTAACTCTTGAATGTCTGACTTCTGAATTGATGTCGGCACTTGTGTTTTTCACCTGTTTACTTCAGCTGAAAGGGGTCCATCTAATATTTTCTCACATTGTAGTAAAAGAATCATTTAACTGCCTTGGTGGCTTTTAATTTTTAGTTGCTAATTAGTTTTCATTTCATGTTATGTCATTAATATACTTTTTCAGGATATATCAAGATGCCTTCTCTGGACTCAGAGGCATCACCAGACATGGCCACAAATTCGTACTGACATTTTGACAAAGGCTATAGACTTGCTGATGCTTAACCGAATAAAAGAATCGTATTCTGAGATTAAAGTGAGTTTTCATTGCTTGTTATAGCCAATAAATTTTTTTTAACCTTTCTCTTGTACTAGGTTTTTATTCTTAATAGAAAGAAATTTATTGTTTTTATATTTTTCTGTTCTGTCATTTGGTATTTCCTGTATGCAGGAAGGGGAGATTGATGCTGTTGCTGTAGTTCATTCGTACGAAGATGGCATGCCACCTGGCTCTCATAAAACAAGGCTAACCGCTCTTAATGTATTTTACTTGAAAGGAAAATCTATTTGGCATTTTGTTTTTTCTTTTCTCTTCTAGAATTAATTTAAGCTTAGCTGAACTCTTATTTCCAATAATAGGTTCCTCCTATGGGTTTGTTCTACCCGAAGCTTTTGGTTCCAGATGTGTATCCTCCACCCCCTCGTTCTTGGTTAGTTATATCAGTTACTTATTTTTTTGCATGATGAAATGTCCATGGTCAAGTGAGCAACCTCGATGCTGTTGTAATGGTTTACTTCATCAGGTTTAACGACTATGAGGATATGCTAGAAGATACGTGGCATACAGATTTCCCCAGGAGGTCTGACATATCAGATAACTTCTATCCTGGGATTAATGTTGGATTACCAATGTGGGAGAGCTACCCAGTTTTGACAACTAAGCCAAAGAAAGAAGAGAAGATTGGTCTTGCAGAAGCTGTAACAAGTAGCATTCTTTCAACTGGTAGGTTTTTGTATGTTTTCTGCTGTGTATCAGTAGTAGTTTGTCACCTTTCTAACTCTTTGTTGCTACATGTATAGGTCGTATTGACCTCCAGAGAAAATTGTTTTGTAGCATACAATTGGTGAGTTTTGGCTGCAAGAGTAGATTCTGGGTGGTCCCAATTTAAATATTTTGCATATGATGCAAGGAATGACATGGTTTCTGTTTTAGATTGGTGGAGTGGCTTTGACTGGTGGCCTCATTCCTGCTGTGGAGGAAAGGTTTGTTTAATCCTTCGTTTTCACGTTAAAGATTGTTCTGCTTTTGTCCTGGGGTGCTTTTGTTTTGTTTTGGGGGGAGGGGGGTTTGTATTGATTTTTAGCTTACAGGACAACTGATACCGAGCTAAATTACCCGTTTAGGGATTGGCAGATTTTCTGTTACATTATTCTTCATTAACAACACTATACAAATGCCACACCACACTATTTCATAACCTCCAAAATATGAGAAATTAAAGCATTATTGCTGACTAAAATGGAAAGCAATGAATATTTTCCAGAGTTAATATCATAAATATGTGAATCTTTCTAGTCGTAAATCACTTGAGTTCAAAACAACTACAAAGACATCTTTTTACTTCTATGTGGAAACACAGTAAATCAGTTCAGTTGCACGGCAGATTTTCTTTGTTGAAACACAGTGAATCTGTTAGTTGCATGGCTGATGCCAACAATGCAACAATTATATGCACATCACATTGTCTTTTCTTCTTGCAGAGTTTTGCATGCGATACCTTCCAATGAAGCAATTGATATGGTTGAGGTTAGTTCACACCTGTTCTTTTTCATGATAAAGTTGATTTCATGCTTTGGTGCTTAAAAAATTCAACCGGTGCATTGATTTATTTCTATAAAGGGGAATTTTAAACATCATTGCTCCTTGTGATGCACAAATGGGAGAGTAATAATGTTACCAATGGAATAATAAATTCTTTGTTTTACTCGAATTATTGGGTTGTAACCATTGGAAATTGTACATGCACACAAGTAATAGGTCTAACTAATTCCCAAATTGTTGGTCTTTACAAATTATTTGGTTCAGCCATCAATGATTTCACATGAATATGCAATACTCAACAAATTGAAGAAAAAATTGTTACTTTGTAGGTATTATTTCGCGTTGGCTGTCAGTGGTGATTCTACATTTACCTTATATGATTTGCTTCAATTCTTGGTCTTTTTGTCAGTTGTATATGTATTTTGGCATTGTTTAACCTTCATGTATCAAAATAGGTATTGCAATCAAGAACGAATCCAACTTATGTATCTTGGAAAGGCGGAGCTGTAAGTTATCATCCCTTATTATAGTAATGTTATGCCATATCCCATAAAGTGTTTATATTTCAATAGAGTTCTGTATTATTTGATTAGTTTGATGACTTTTCTGCTTTGACAGAAATATGACACCATAGAATACATATGTAGTATTTTGTATTTTGAAAGAAGTATAAATGGACAATGTTTAGCAGATCCTTTTCCCTACCCGGGATCCAGATTTAGGGGCGGGATCCACCCAAGAACGACCAGTCTCATAGTTTAACCAGACTTTTTCTGATTATTTCTATTTGATGTTCTGCACGTGTGAATATTTGTATGTTTGAATTATCTTATTTATTTTTGCTGTCTCATTCCACAACATAAGAGACGTGAGTTGTACCTTTTATTGTATCTTTGATGCATGAGATTTTCAACTTGCAATTGTCTAAACTCACTCCTACAGGAATGTTCTTACTTGCTGAATCTTATTCATCATTTCTATCTGCTCTATTATGGTCATAATTCAATCGTTGAGCGAATTCTGTTGTCTGTGGGCTGCAATAATCTTGTTGAACTAATTTTACAATTTTCTTTTGCTAGCTCACACCTGTTGGAGGCTGCAATTGTTGCAGTCAGAGATGTCGTTTACTGGTCTCAATTCTTTGATCGCTGATGTAGCTCATGTCTTTTCATAACAGGTCCTTGGAATTCTAGACTTCGGTAGGGATGCCTGGATTCATCGTGAGGACTGGATTCGCAATGGGATTCACATTGGAAGTGGCAGAAAATACAAGGACTCCTATTTCCTTCAAGCACAAGCGATGTGTTACATAAATTCTTGAAAGGTAAAAACAAGGTGTACCACTCCACTCTAATTTATGTTGCATCTTCCAGGTTGTAGTTTCCTGTTCTATTGGAAACTTTCAATACGACATTGCTAGTCTAAAGTATCAAAGTTTGTTACATTTTTGTTATCCTTTTAGTAATTTTCTGTTCTCCAATGCCGCCTTCAATTTGCTGAACAAGAAAATAAATGTACAGCAGCCGGAATTTTTCTTGATCCTTTATCCTTGATTGATTGACATACCACCGCCATAACTGAATCTCTGAACCAGAAGTTTAATGGGTTGTTGAACCATTAATCCAGGAGCTGAGCAGGCTTTACAGCTTTTCTTAGAAGTCAAACAGTCAATTAAACGTTGTTTAATTTTTTCCTTTTCCGTCTCATCTCTTGCTTTTATTGTATAACAAACTGTAAAAGCTTTAAGTCCGCTGAAAGACGAACACATTGCTTGATGCTAAACAAGTTTTTGCCGCTAATTGAAGTTATGAAGGGCGAAACAGAGATGCCATACAATATAAAATGTATTGTAGACGTTATAAGCTGGAGGAGCGATCGGCGTTAGTTTATGCTACGGTAGAAATCCCACATCGCGATTGGGATAAATAGAAAACATTAAGAACTGCTTATAAATAAAGTTTATGACACCCATTGGAATTTTAAAAGGGTCGGTTGGCTAAGTATGCCTCACTCGCCCGCGTTTGGTGAGTGCCGTATGGCAATCAAGACATATGGCCGACATAATTTGTGGAACCTCATAGGGTTGGCTCGCTTGGCCGACCCTCCATCTCTACATAGAATATTTTATTAAATTATTTCGGTGTATACGAAATTTTGTATATTTTTTTGACGCATTCGAAGTGCTTCAAATTAAAATTTAATGGAAAATATTTTAAATCAACTTGTGAGATTGTAGGCACCGTTTGAAGCTTCACTAAGTATTTTCAATCCACTTATTTTCTCTTGTTCTTTGATATGAAAAATATAGGGTAATTATCTACTGATTATCTATTCTTTCCCGGTTTTTTAAAAATAGAATATTTTACTCGAAGTTATATTATTTTGTACTTGTTCACTTTCGTCTTCAAATTGTTAAGAGAATTAATAGAATATTGTGCAAATAATTTTTTTACCCCCAAATGTAAAAGAGCAATTATCTACCGACTACTTTTTTTTTGCATTTAAAAAAAAAACACATTTTTTTTTGCTGAACTCCACTTAAAGTTATATTATTTTGCACATGTTCACTTCTGCCTTCAAACAATATCATTGTGAAATGACAATTTCACTCTTATAATGTTAGTAAAATTCTAACAGCGTTATAACAGAAGTAGACTAGTGAAAAAAATATTAACTTCAGGTAGAGCGTTGCCAAAAAAAATTTTGTATTTTTAAAAAAATTAAAAATAAAATGTGATCGGCGGATAATTACCTAAAAATATATTGATTCAACAATTATATAATTGTAATAAATATCAATTGAGATTATTTGTATAATTTTATGCTTGTACTAAATGTGATATTGTATTAATTTTAACTTATAGTGAATGAAATGTTAGTTTATTTAAAAAATAAATAACTCTTCTCACTCTTTAAATCTTTCATTATTATACCAGTATTTCTGAATTCTCAAATTCTTTCGTGTCCCAAGTTCTTGGGTATAAATATTATTCATCGTTAAACTTCGATAACTTCGATAACAATAACACAAAACACAACTTATTTATAGTTATTTTCTCGTTCAATCAAATTCAAAGCTTAGAATTGGAAACAACGGCCCTGATGTCCAATCCCAGCACGCCACATAAGTCCGGGTACAGACTCTTCCTTATTTCCGCATACACCTCACCAGCCCACTTCCTGCCGGCCAATTGCTTCGCCAGGCGCATGCTAGCCTCGGCCACTTGTTCCTCGCTATCGTATGCTGCCTCCACGAGTTCCATCATCAGCGCCTCCTCTCCCTTGATCTTCTTAGCCCTCAGCAACACATCGCGCCGCGCCGTAGCCGATCCCACCTTTGCCCGAAACAGAGCAGCAAAATAATCCGGCAGAGTGAGCCCGATATCCACCTCGCTCATGTACAGCACGCCCTTATCACGCCTCATGATGACGTAATCATGGCTCAAAGCCAGCGTCAACCCTGCGGCGGCTGCGTGGCCGTTGACGGCGGCCACGGTAGGCATGGGTAGATCCATCATGGCGGCTACCACCGGCCTGAAGGATTCGACCATATAGTGGAGGCGTTCCCGGGCGCCGGTTCGTGAGCCGGCGGCTTGGGCCCAGGCGAGGTCGAAGCCGTTGGAGAAGAATTTGCCATGAGAAGTGGTTATAAGAGCGGAGCCGGGAGTTGCTTCGGCTTTGGCTTTGGCGATAGCCGAGAGGATCGAGTCGATTGCGGGAGGACCGAACCGGTGTTCGTCAACGTCGGAGGAACCGGTTAAGGTTAGGACAAAAACGTCGCCGTGTTTCTCTAAAGTGCACATTTTTCGGTGTTATATTTGCTACGAGTTATTGTAAGATTTCAATTGAACCGTTTACTCGCAGAGGCTTCTTCAAGTAATTTTTTTTTTTCCCGAAATTCTTTAAAGGGCATTGTGAGATTTCAATTGAACCGTTTACTCGCAGAGGCTTTTTCAAGTAATTTTTTTTTTGAAATTCTTTAAAGGGCAAGTATTTTGACTTGAAGTTTCCAATTAATTTCCATATTTTTAAAATATTTTAAAATATGCTTATAATTAAAAAAAAAATTTTACTCTTACTTTTTATTTTTTATAATAATATCCTTCTAATAATATTTTTTACATTGATTAATATATATATAATTTAATTAATAAATAATTATTTATTAATAAATTAAAAAATAAATATAATTGCAAAAGAATTGGTACTCTTTTATACTTGTGCAATAATTTTACTAATAATTATTTTATAAAAATAATTTATCAAATTAATTATTTTATACTTGTACCCACATCCAAAAGAATATATTCAGTCATCCAGATTGGATTAGTGTTTCCTTCAGGCTACCACACCTGAACAATATGTCACTCTGAAAATTCCCCCAGAATTGATTTCCAATTGGCAAAGAGAATCTTATACTTATCTCCATATCAGAGGAGTCAGACTAATCCTAACCTTACATGGAAGGAAAGGATTACTAGTCACAGTCAGAATTGCTATGCTGGATGCTAGGTTCACACATTTTCAAGATGTTGTTATTGGTACTGCCTTAACCACTCTTCATGCTGGAAGTGCTTTACTCATTTTCTATCCCAATTTCAACATTTCTTTTCAAGACACTAATCTCTCCACTGCCTTGAAAGTCCAAGTGCAAATTCAAGGTGCAGAACAAATCTCTTCTGTAAAAATTGTAACTCTTCACCATCAATTGGTCTATAGGCTCTAGAACCATGCCTTATATCTTCCTTTACTTGAGCACCACTCTGACGCACTCATGGGTTAGCAGAATCAGATCAGATACCAACCATTATTGGTGTGGAACTTCCCATAATTTGATATCCATTCCAAGGGCATGAGTTTTATGAGTTCATGTCTAGGGATTTATAACAACGCCACGTATTCTCGCTGAACTCATAAAACAGAACTTGCGGGCTACTGCCTTTTGCATTCCCAATGCCCATGTATTCTCGCTCAACCTTACAAGATTATTCCTCCAATTTTCCTGCTCTAGAAACCCAGACCGATCCACAACGAAAGGTCATAACCAAACCCTTTATTCCTTCAACCATAACTCCCACATGTCACTTAGAAGACCCCAAACCTTTTGAAGTTGTTCTCAACTGGCAAACCCAAAATGCCAGAGCTCAAAATGAAACCTTGGTTGATATCCATAAGAAGGTTAATCATATCAGTTTACGAACTGATCATATTGAGTTTAAAATGGACTCGATCATAAGTTCAACGAGAATACGTGGCGTTGTTATACCAGAACTATAACAGTTAAAACTGTACTTTGGACTAGTAGTCCGCAAGTTCGGGTTTCCAGCCGATATACCTCTAAGATAAAAAAACTTTGAAACATTTTCATCTCGGGTTATATAACCCAAAACAGACTTTCCTTTAGTCTAAAACAGGGTACCAAACCAGATAAGAAATCATCAAAAGTTTTCTGATGCACAGGATCCTTGCAAGAGGCAAGTGCAGAGCATACTTCCTTAAGTTTCAAAATGAACAGATGTAAGTTTTCTTCTTATTTTTAAAACTTTAGAGCTTCATTGACAGAGAGAAAAAGAGAAATTAGAAACTCATGATTATAGAAGGCTAGAGATTTTATTATTTTCCACTATACTTCTAACAAAGAGAAGCTGAGCTTATATAGGAGGAAAACCAAGGAAAATGATAGGACAGTGCCCTTATCACTTTTCTAAAAGTAAAGACATAATTACAAGCGATAAGTTTTTAGGAAAGTAAAAGTAATTAAGACAAATTAAAGCATGACTCACGCTTTAATTATTACAAACTTTAAAAAGTAAAAGCAAAAGTAATAAAGACAAATTAAAGCATGACTCATGCTTTAATTATTACAAACTTTGAAAAAAGTAAATGATGCCAAATTACATGAATCACAGAGATGAGAGATTCATGTAGTCTTCATCAGATGAGTTGTCGGTCTCATCTTTATCTTTTGAAAAGAGGACTTTGAGTGATGGACATGGAGTGTCTGGTGGATGTTGATGGTCTGGGCGACAGGGTGGCCAAGGGCAAAATATCTTGCGCTAAGAAGAAGATGGGTGTTCTTTGGAGCCGGTTGGTGTGCTAGAACTCGCTTTATTTGTTGGATCGTCTGAGGCATGTGTTGGTGGAGTTTGTTGGAGGTTTTGAAGATGTTGACTTAATGGCAAGAATGCTTCCCATGGGTCTTGTGCATCTTGGTATAGAAAATCAGTAAAGTCTGGTTTTTCTTCCTTGATGATAATACCCGTGGATTTAGGTTTTGAAATTGCTGAAGGAGTGGGGATCATGATGATATCATGCTGTGGACCGAGGGAGGTGTGAGAAATGTCTCTGTGTGGAGCAGGTTGGTGGTTCAGTTCACAAAGGAAATTATAGAGTTCCTTTTGAACTTTATCGTCTTGTTCAAGGATGGATGAGTGAAGTGTGGTGAACCATTCAAAAACTTGATCTTGAGTCTAGAAGAAGTGTGTATCTGGGTGTTGGAAGTATGGTCTATGAATAATGAACACAGATGTGAACATTTTTGCTTCTGATGCTGGCATACGTTCCAAATTATGAAATTGTGACAATTGTTGGAGTTTCATTCTCCACCATGGAATTGGAGAAAACCATTCAAGAAGCGTCCATATGAGTGAGGTTGATTTGTTTGGATTGAACAAATGGTCTAAGGTGGCTGTTACTGGAACAATCAGTTTGGTGGCATAGAGGACAGTTAGGCACCAGATGTACCATAATTCGTCTTCTGAAATGTCTCTGGAAGGATCCAAGGTTAAACCTGTAAAAAACAAGTTTTCTGGATGAAAATTGGAAAACGGAAATGAGTCTGATAAGAAATAGGCTTTCATAAAAAACCTAAATACAACTTTTTTTACAAACTCTTGTATGGCAAAGACTGTGGTGAAAGTTTTCCCAAGGGGAAATTTTTTTTGGGTAAGAGCTTGTGAGGGGAGTGAAGTGGCCATGAAGATGACAGGAAAATATTATTATGAGGATATGAAAAACAAGGATTTATCTGGTTTAGCAAGTCTTGAGAGCATATCAGGAGTAAGGTTGTGGTCTCCTTTTATATGCTTCACAGAGATATCATATTTTGAAAACTGGTCTTTTAGCCTAAGCAACATCTTTTCTGGAACATTTTTCCCTTTGAAATTCATGATGTTGGGAAAAGTTGAGTTGTCCATTCTGACAAGAAAGTGATAGCCGATAATATGATACCCGAACTTTTGAATACCATGCTTGACAGCTAAAATTTCTTTGAACACATTGTGGTAATGAATTTGTGTGTCAGAAAAGTGTCCACTGGCATAGGCAATAAAATGTTCTTTGCCATCTGTTTCTTCAAGGAGGATAGCCCCCCATGATTCGTCAATTGCATCAGTTTGCAATATTCGTTTGCCATCGGTGATGAGCTTTAATGGTGGCGGATTTTGCGCAATTTGCTTTAACATTGTGACAGCAAGTGTGTGGTTGTTATTCCACGAAGGTGGATTCTTCTTCAGCAAGGCTGACAGCTGGCGGGTGTGATGATCAACATGAGGAATAAAATCCCTGATATAATTAATAATACCAAGGAACTGCTGGATTTGCCTTTTGGAAAGATTCTGATCTGGAAAGTGGATGAGCTCTTGAGCAATGTGCTTTCCTGGCTGATAGTGGCCATCTTTGATAGTCATTCCAAGGAATTCAATGTTATTGGTGGCAATTGTGCTTTTCTTAGCTGATAACATGATTCCATGAGATTGAATAATATCAAAGAATTGATTTAACAAATGGTGATGGTCATCTTGTGTACCTGAAAACAACAAAATATCATTAATGTAAATCAATGCACTATGCAAAATGGGTTAGAAGATTTGGACCATGGTTTTTTAGAAAATAGATGAGGTTGTTTTAAGACCAAAGGGTAAAACTGTCCATTGATAGTGGGCATTGGGAGTGCAAAAGGCAGTTTTGTAATGTTATGAAGGTTTAATTTCAAGTTGCCAAAATTCAGATTTAAGATCAAATTTTGAAAAGAGTTGAGCATTTTTTAGATAGGTGAACATGCTCTGTCTTTTTAGCAAAGGGAATTTGTCATCTTGTAAAAACATGTTTAGAGGTTGATAGTCAATGACTAATCGCTTTTTTCCTCTAACAATCTCAGAATGTTTTTCAACATAAAAAGCTTGACAAGCCCATTGAGAACTAATGGGTTCAATAAGACCTTGAGCCAGTAACTGAGAACATTCCTTTTAAGCTAGGACTAAGTCGAAAGGACTCATTCCTGGATAGGTGGCTTTGGTTGAATTGACATCTTCATTCAACTTGAAAGGCAATTGAACAAAGAAATTTAGATTTTTCCACAGAGGATTTAGATGGTGAAAGTCAGCATGAGACTCAGGACAATATTTCAAAAATTTTGTGGAAATGTCTTGGAAAGGCTGGGAGGTTTCAGACAAACCATAAAGCTTGAGAACATTGGTGAATGATTTAAACATGGACTTGACTAGAATTCCAGTATGAATGATTTGGAGGTGTTTTATCTGGTAAATGATATCAAATCCTAACAAGATGTCCTTATTAGGCAGATGAGAACCGATGACTTTTGTCCAGATAACACAATTTGGAAAGATTTGAATACTAATGGGTTTTTTGGTAATCAACTTGATGGTGAAGAATTTTCCATTGACTGCTTTGAAATTTTCTTCATAATGTTGCCAAGACTGAGATGGAAGTATGTCTGGGTTTAACATACTTCTTTGGGCTCCGGTATCAAGAAGTCCAATGGCGGGAATTGGTCTCTGGAATTTGGAAGGTAAGATTTGGAGTTTTATGGAAGGGACAACTATGGTAGTGTCGAGAGACAAAAGTTGTTGGTGAAAAACAGTTTGAAACTCATCAATTTCAGAATCATCAGATGAGTTTTGCAGTGCGAACACTGTTTCATCAGTAGGCTCCTCTTGTTATGAGAAGTAGAACTCAATTTCATCTTTGTGAGGAGAATAATCAGTGGTGGCCTGTAAATGCTCAAGAAGTCTGATTGCTTTATCTTTTTTGTTAGGGCAATCTTTAGCATAATGGCCTTTTTTTTTGCAAATCAAGCATTAGCTTGACTTTCTTCTTTTCTGTTCTTGGAAAGAACTAGATATTTTCCTGAAAAATCTGTATGATTTTAGCCTGGATTTTGATCTAGGAAACGAATCTGGATTTTTGAATTTTCGAAAATGTTTCTTCTTTTTGGTGCTGCAATCACAATCTTTCTTTTTCTTGCATTTGATCTGTAAGTACGGCTTTTTGCAAGCACTTCGGAAAGGCTCTTTGTCTTTTAACAGTTCTTTGAAAAACTGTGTTTATTCACATAATTTTTCCAAACATTCTTTGGCGATTTGAAAGATCTTTCCCAAGGAAATGTTGTCAATGGTGAGATTGAGACTCCTGAGCTGCCTCTGTATGTCTGGTTGCAATTCTTCAGGTAATGATGCCAGAAATACATGTTCCAGAAAAGATGTTGCTTAGGCTAAAAGACTGGTTTTCAAAATATGATTTCTCTATGAAGCATATAAAAGGAGACCACAACCTTATTCTTGATATGCTCTCAAGACTTGCTAAACCAGATAAATCCTTATTTTTCATATCCTCATAATACTATTTTCCTGTCATCTTCATAGCCACTTCACTCCCCTCACAAGCCCTTACCCAAAAAACCATTCCCCTTGGGAAAACTTTCACCACAGTCTTTGCCATACAAGAGTTTGCAAAAAAAACTGTATTTAGGTTTTTTATGAAAGCCTATCTCTTATCAGACTCATTTCCGTTTTCCAATTTCCATCCAGAAAACTTGTTTCTTACAGGTTTAACCTTGGATCCTTCCAGAGACATCTCACAAGACGAATTATGGTACATCTGGTGTCTAACTGTCCTCTATGCCACCAAACTGATTGTTCCAGTAACAGTCACCTTAGACCATTTGTTCAATGCAGACAAATCAACCTCACTCATCTGGACGCTTCTTGAATGGTTTTTTCCAATTCCATGGTGGATAATGAAACTTCAACAATTGTCACAATTTCATAACTTGGAACGTATGCCAGCATCAGAAACAAAAATGTTCACATCTGTGTTCATTATTCATAGACCATACTTCCAACACCCAGATACACACTTCTTCTGGACTCAAGATCAAGTTTTTGAATGGTTAACCACACCTCACCCATCTATCCTTGAGCAAGATGATAAAGTTCAAAAGGAACTCTATAATTTCCTTTGTGAACTGAACCACCAACCTGCTCCACACAGAGACATTTCTCACACCTCCCTCGGTCCACAGTATGATATCATCATGCTCCCCACTCCTTCAACAATTTCAAAACCTAAATTCACGGGTATTATCATCAAGGAAGAAAAATCAGACTTCACTGATTTTCTATACCAAGATGCACAAGACCCATGGGAAGCATTCTTGCCTTGCCATTAAGCCAACATCTTCAAAACCTCCAACAAACTCCACCAACACATGCCTCAGACGATCCAACAAATAAAGCCAGTTCTAGCACACCAACCGGCTCCAAGGAACACCCATCCTCTTCTTGGCGAAAAATATTTTGCCCTTGGCCACCCTGTTGCCCAGATCATCAACATCCACCAGAAACTCCATGTCCATCACTCAAAGTCCTCTTTTCAAAAGATAAAGATGAGACCGACAGCTCATCTGATGAAGACTACATGAATCTCGCATCTCCGTGATTCATGCAATTTGGCATCATTTACTTTTTTCAAAGTTTGTAAAATTAAAGCATGAGTCATGCTTTAATTTGTCTTTATTACTTTTGCTTTTGCTTTTATTTTTTAAAGTTTGTAATAATTAAAGCATGAGTCATGCTTTAATTTGTTTTTATTGCTTTTACTTTTTCAAAAGCTTGTCGCTTGTAATTATGTCTTTTCTTTTAGAAAAGTGATAAGGGCCATGTCCTATCCTTTTCTTTGGTTTTCCTCATATATAAGCTCAGATTCTCTTTGTTAGAACCATAGCGGAAAATAATAAAATCTCTAACCTTCTATCATCATGAGTTTCTAATTTCTCTTTTTCTCTCAGTCAATGAAGTTCTAAAGTTTTAAAAATAAGAAGAAAACTTACATCTGTTCATTTTAAAACTTAAGGAAATATGCTCTACACTTGCCTCTTGCAAGGATCATGTGCATCAAAAAACTTTTGGTAATTTCTTATCTGGTTTGGTACCCTGTTTTAGACTAAAGGAAAGTCTGTTTTGGGTTATTTAACCCGAGATGAAAATGTTTCAAAGTTTTCTTATCTCAGAGGTATATCGGCTGTAAACTCGAACTTGCGGACTACTGGTCCAAAGTACAGTTTTAACTGTTATAGTTCTGGTATAACAACGCCACGTATTCTCGCTGAACGTATAAAAATAATTTTACTAATAATAATATAAAGGTTTTTGTAAATTTTTATGTTACTTTTAAGATTAATTTGATAAATTATCATTATTTTATTAATATACCTAAGAATTTTATTGTAAGAGTATTATTATAAAGGAAAGAAGACATAAAGGTAGAAGTGTAATAAATTTAACAATAAGAGTGTTTTGAGTTATACTTTTAAATATAAAGACTAAGAGCATCTCTAAATTTTTTTATAAATTTTACTCTTCAAATATTTATTTGCTTACCTATGTGGCAAATAGAAGAGTGAAAAAATATATTATTCTCCAAAAGACTCTTCAAATATAAATAAGTTAATAATATTTTAATTAAATAATTATTTTTTAAAGAAAAAGTCAATAGCAATTAAAGCATTTCTCGCTCTTTCTCTAGTAAAAAGTAATAAAATATAAATTGAAGAGTGAGAAAATAACTCTCTAAATTTAAAGAGAGAGAATAATTTTTTATTTAAAGAATTTTAATTAGAGTGTTTTTTGGAGTCTTAAATGTTGATGTGGGTCTCCAAATAAGTAATAAAATCTTATTTGAAGAATTTTTTAGTGATGCTCTAAATAAATACTTAACTCAAAATATAGGGAATAAACAAATATTTTTTTAAAAAAGTAATTTTCCACTCGGCTGCTAAGTATTAGGCTACTGCTTCAGACAGACTCGACATTTGCTACAAAATTTTAAAAAAAAAAATTCAAGGAGCTTGAGTGCGGAGAAAAACGCGGAAAATGTTTTTCTCCCTCCATTCATAAGAGAGAATATGTTAGTTCTCTCTTGAGAATCTATGTCCTCCCTTTTAAGTAGTTCAATATTTTTATTTTTAGGATTTT
This sequence comes from Citrus x changshan-huyou, assembly GCA_039657385.1. NCBI lineage: Eukaryota > Viridiplantae > Streptophyta > Magnoliopsida > Sapindales > Rutaceae > Citrus > Citrus x changshan-huyou. Next base: position 5,368,545 of record CM077555.1, on the reverse strand, counting down.
TCAGCTAAATATAATATCCTATTTATTTATTTGTCACGTGACTCGCATACTTTTATTTATGAGATTTTTTTATTATTATTTATGTTCATTGTGCACAACCACAATTCCCCTTGGGTTTTGTTTTAATTTTTTCTTATTAGAGTTCAAATCTTCCGAAACACGAGTCTAAACCCATGATTATAGTGCTTCTCTTATAATCAAGGGATCTCTAGTGATGTCTTAGCAATATACAAATCCAACAGAACTCATTGCTTGCGTTGTGACAAAGTAGATCAAAAAATAACTTATGTTTCTTCCCAATCAAGAACAATAAAGATCAAGCACACGATCGGGAAAAAATCTTTACCAATTACCATTAATCAAGTCGGATCAATCAAAATTTTGATAAATCAATTCTCTTGTAATAAGTTATTCTCAATTTCTTGATACAATGCTTGGGAAGTTCCAAGCTTAGTAACGTTGTCTTCTACCATGCAAAAGTCATTCACTAGGTACCCATTCTTTTGATCATTCACTAAGGAACCATTGTTTTCCTTCAAAAGAAAATAGAGAAATATTTTGATATTATTAAGATTTTGGCTCAAACTTGAGTTTCATTCCATTGTGGTACGTAAAAAATTATGTTTTATTATTAGTGGATCGAAATAGTATTTGTAAGTGAAGATTGACACATTTTACCTTCACTAGATTCTTGCTTTGCCCACACTTGATCCATAATGCTCAATGTGAACTCTTTATGTACTATAACAACAACATTTGAATTTGGCAAACACAATCCAGTTTCAGTGGTTAGAAGATTACCACCTCAATAGATAGAAGTTTTTCTCTAAACTTGGATCATATTCTCCAATTATAAGATTAAAATGTTAATATTTTACTAATTAAGGTCCTATTTGCTAATGTGATTGGACAATTATAGTTTAAAAGCTACAATATTTAAAGTATTATGTTTAATAAACAATTATTGCTATAGTTTAGAAACTAAGTTTCGAAAGATAAGTTGATTTGATTATACACATGCAGAACAAAACATTTATGATATCTTTATTATTTTTATTAAAATTGTTATTTAAAAGTTATGTTTACTATAGATTGTCAACTTTTATTTTATAACTATGTTTTTTTTTAAACAACAATTATAACTTAAAATTTATATTATCTCAATATCAAAGAAGGCCTTAATACTGTCTAATACAAAAATTGCAACAACGTTTGCAACTCTCCTCTCTATACACAAGGAAATATTGCATAATCAAAGTATAAAAAATTACCACACTTAGGTAGCATTTGTTTTTTTGTCTAAAATCTTAATAGCTCTAAATTTTTTCGAAATTTGAATGAGTCTGAATACGAATATTTGAATGACATTCTTATTTTTCATTTTTAAAAGACTGAATATAAGTGATATCTTATTTGTTTTTATAAATAAAAAACATCTTAAATATAATTATTTGACATAAATGTCAAATAAATAAATAAATAAGAAAAAAAAGAATTAGTTTTTATAGTGTAGGAAATAAATACATTTTATAAAAAAAATTGAAATATAATATTTAGTTCTTATTCATACCTTTCATTTTATAGTCGATAAATATCTTTCATGTTGTTATAAGAGGTCTTGGTCAATTTAGACCCATTAGGGGTAGACCCAATTCTACCTCAGAAGAGGAAGAAAAATAATAAGGCCCTGGTACAAGTTAATTGAACTACATCAATAAAGATGACCAATGGGCTGAGCGACACGCGATAGATACGACACGTGGGTTGGGCCAGGTCTAGAATTTTAGGCACGCGGGCCTTAAAAGCACGACACGATTAAAGATGGGACAAAGTACGGTACGCGAAAAGACACGTAATAAGCATGTTTCATTAGTGTGCTAGCACATGGCCTATGGGCCAGCAATAACACGTAGGCCAAAGTATATCAAAATAAAAATTTTAATGAAAAGTAAATATAAAATGTTATGATTTTACAAATATCTTGAAATTACATTTTTTAATATATTTTTTAGTATAGGCTTTTAAAAATTAATTTAATTCTTAGTTTAAATAAATATTCTAATTGGTTTATGTTTATAATTTATTAAATAAATAAATAAATATCATGATTTTAATAAATAAAATTATAAATATCATGATTTTATAAATGATAAATAAAAAAATTACGACATAAATATTTCATTTATGAAATCATAACTTAGTTAATGGAGACATGTTTAATTTGTGAATGAAATATTTTTCATATTTGTACACAAAAATAAAATTATGAACAAAATATTTTTTATGATATTTTAATTTTCATTAATAATTACTATGATCTATGAAATTAAATTTATGTATTGTTGTGTTATGATTGGTTATTGTGAAATTAAATATATAGTTGTAAAATTATAATAAACTAATAATAAAACGTTAATTGCTCTCTTAATAAAAATTAATATTATTGTTGTTGTTGTTATTAGGCAAATGGGCTTAAAAAAGCACGTCAGACACGTGGGTTTAAATAAAGTACGTCAGACATGTAGGTTTTTTTTGGCACGTTGGGCATGTGGGCTTGAGGGAAAAAAAAAGTTGATAGACCTTTTTTAGACTTGTGTCGGGCCCTTATAAAAAAAATTTAGACACGACACGACATGTTGGCCATCTTTATACATCAATTAAAAAAAATGTACCTCTTTATATCCTCCAGCTTCAAATTCCTCCTTTGCGCTCTTTGCAAGTATTGAAATAATGAGCTGGTGGTACATGTGAAATTGATCTTCAATGGCTGCTAATGTAATTTTAACACAACAAGGAGAAAATAAGATGAAAGTTATCGTTGCATAGACCACAAAGAAGAAGAAAGAATGAGCGAGCGAGAGCATGCCATGTTGGTCAAGCTTTCATTGCAACAAAATTCCTACAAATTGTTGAATAAAAAAACTATGGGGGAAATATCAAGATCAATAAGATTTCAATTCAAAAGAACAATATTTCTTCTTTCTTAAAGGAATTGCATATAACAGCATGTGGTATGTGGTATGGTATATATCAAGAGTCAATATGACTATTATGTGATAGTTTCTTGTTAAAAGTTACATCATATGCTCACAAAAAACTCAAAAATAGTTGTCCATAATCTCCCACTTATTGCAAATGTTACTATTTTTTGGTATTGGATAACTACTTTTGGGTTGGTATAAGTAAGTTAGCAGTTGCCTATGTGATAGTGATTTAGTCTCTAATTTGTCTCCTTGGTGGCATGCATGTAAATTAAAAGTTGTATGTGAGTTGTGTGAGGTTGAGTCCTGCTTTAGCACCGTTTCACATTTGCAACTGTAAAGGGCGGTTTGTGACCTTCCAATTTTCCAGTGAAACCGGGGACCGAAAGGTCGGTGAGAGATAGCAAGAAGATGCATCCATTTCTAGGCTAATTCAGTGTATAGAAGCAAATAGAGCTTGATATCATTGATAAATTATATGCGGCACTATCAGATTGATATATGGATTCTTTAATAGATTTACATGCCAACCACACAGCATTAAATTATTTGTGAAGCATAATGTCATATGCTGGCACCTTCTGTTTCTTTTATACATCTTTGCTTCTTTTATTAATTTTTATGAAGTCAATAAAAAAACATTTGAGTGGATTGTTATTAATTAGATCAGCTTAATATTTCTATATTTTTGTTTTTAATTATCCAGGCAGAGATAAAAGAGCTGATATCTATTTTGTTGCGAGATTTGCGCTTTACCTAGCAGTCGTACACCAGGTGAGAAGTTTCTTCATAGTGATACCGATGCTGATTTTAATCTATTCTTTCATATTCCCAAATTTGCCGTCTGAATAACTTGGGCAGAACATGCTGAAAATTTGCTGACTGATGTTCGATCTTCTGGCTTCATGATTTGCTTTTGCATGGCACTTATATGTGAATAGAATAATAACTTGACTTATCTTGTCATCAACCAATTCACAAAGCTGCAGCGTATTCTACTGTCTTATTACAATTTGCCATTAAAGTGGTCCAGAGTTAGGCACTCTGTTGAGGGTGGTTGTTTGCCTTGTATTGTCTCAATAAAATTATTATCTATCTGAAAATAAATCTAGTTTTAACTCAATAATTATTATATATTCATGATTTTTGCTTATTGATGTTGCCCTTTATTACCTAAGCGGCTCTTCCCTTAGACAACTTAGGCGGTTGCCTAGGACTCCACAACATATAAAAGTTCCAAATTTTTTTTTTCAAAATTATAGTTGTTAAGTTATTAATTTATATATATATTATTATTGTCTTATAATAATCTTTTCCGTAAATAAATTATCAAATCTATATAAAATCTCTTTTTAATGTTAGAATTAACCTTTTTTATCTTATTTATTCCTATAAAATCTCTAATTAACATTATTTCATTTAAAACTCTATAAAAACCAAATATTTGGTAACTTATTATTATTTATTAATAGTTTTATAAATTAAAAAAAAAGTCACGATAATTCCTAATTCCTTGTCAATTTTGAAAGCTGAAGGCTCTGATAATTTTCCTCCATCAATCACGATCTCTCCTCCATCAAAGCACAAGTAATTAATTTTTTAATTATTTTTTCTTTATTTTTATTTTTTTTCGTTTGGATATGATTGGATTTTTGTTAAGTGACGATGTTTTAAAAACTTATTGCATTAATCTTGAAAATACTTTAAAACATGATACACTTTCTGATATAGATGGTTTAGATTTGTTTGCAGAGTTAAGAATTTTAAAAGAAGTTTTTCAAAGTGAAAAAAAATACCCCACTTGATGTAGTTAATTATTTAAAAAAAATTGATTCTTTTCCAAATGCATATATTGCTTATAAAATATTATTAACAATACTAATAACAGTTGCTTCTGTAGAAAGAAGTTTTTCAAAATTAAAATTGATAAAAAATTATTTAAGATTAATCATGTTGCAAGAAAGATTAAATGGATTAACTATGTTATGTATTAAGAAAAATATATTAGGAACTTAGAATATAAAAATTTAATTAATAATTTTGCATCTTAGAAAATTAGAAAAATTGATTCTAAATAAATGAATTTTTAATAATAAATTTTTTTAAAAGACCTAATTTTTGCAAAATTGATTGAGCCGCCCCTGTTCATTACCAATAACGCCTTTTTGGCCTTTTTCGCCCTTTTCAAGTTTAGCATGCAGCAAGAAGCTAAAAAGCGTCTCTCTTTTTCTTTTCTACTACTTTTTCATGCCCCTCCTTTGCCCTTTTATTTTCTTGAATGTTTCTTATTTCACTGTGCAGCAACGCTGGATGCTGTGTAACGCCACAAATTTCCATAACATTAAATTATGAAAATTGGGCTTTCATTAGGAATCATGCGTGGCCTATAACCCTTATTAGAAAGGGATATTAAATTATAAATAAGGGTTATTTATGAGATAATTTTGGAAAATGATTATTTTTCCAAATTCAATAGGGTTACTTAAGACTCCCTATAAATTCATATTTTTCTCCTTCCATAACTCTAAATCCACGACGTTTCTTTTTTTCTCTACTGCTCATTACGCTCTTACCCAAACCCTAAGATTCAAGCCTTTGTTTAGAAGAGAATCAAAGCAATTGGTAAGTTTACTCCCTTTATTCCCCACAAGATTTCCAATCACTCTATCTAGGGTTTATACTGGCATGATTTTAGATAGTTATAGATCATAATGCATGATTTAGAATGTATTTAGGATTTGTTTAGGGTTTTTGATTTATTATGAGTTTAGTTAATCAACTCTTGACGTATTAAGCACATAGGATAATTCTGGACAGCATGAGTATCTCGAATTTAAACCTATTTCTTCTGAACGATTTATCTCATGAAATTTATATTTCTGGAAACTAGACATGTAGGGCTTCTTGAATAAATTTTATTTTATAAAAATCTCAGAACCAATTCTGTTCGGTTAAGGTACTGTGAAAACAGTTTCGAATTTGTCAAGTAATAAATAGTTTTGAAAATGTTTTTGGTATCGGATCCTATTGAAAATTTTACATGAGGTACCCATGGATGTCCAAAATAGCCTTGTAGAATATTATGTGATTCTCAGTTTTAGATTAAGAGTTAAAGTTATGAGCATCAGACCTGTACGGATATGAATTAGAAAAACCAGGTTCTTATAATAAGTTATTAATTGTCATGCCTTGTATTTGTTTAAGGTGTTGGAGGTGATTGAGGCTCTTAGAGGCATATAGGTGTGTTAATCCAAATTATTTTGTCGAGGTAAGTAACTTCATTCTTAATGTACTGGATATATATATATATATATATATGATTATTTTGATATTATTATAAGTATGCATGTTTTTATACTACTTAAAGGATTAATTGATTTTGATAACAAAATTAGTTTTATGTAAATGTTTTCAAACCTAAATTCTTTTTAACAAAGTATTTTACAAATGCTTTTAAATATGTAAAGTATTTTATGACATGAGTAACTTTTATGATTTTATTTATAAAATAATTTGCAAGCCTAAATTGTTGTTATGGACTTTCATGAAACTGATACAAATATTTTGTGCCTATGTATGATTTCAATTATTTTATGATTGTACGGGGGCCACCTCTTGGGACTATATGGGGGCCACCCCTTGAAGGTCAAAGCGTCGCAAAGTGCCACATATAGTGCAAAGTGCCACGTATAAGTCATTATGTTTTGGCTCATTGTCCGTAGTTATTCTAATTCTGATTTTGATCGTATAATATGATATATGTCTGTTCTGGACCAGTATTAGGTTTCTGTTCTGAGTGTGCACACGATATTCTGATTCTGATTCTGTTTCTGGCCGGGTCACCAGGACTATAGGTGACACTATGTGACATGAGCTAACCTTTTGTTTTCTGTGAATGTGATATATGATTTGCTTTCGTAAGTAACTATGCTTTTGATATTCTGAGATACAATGAATTTATGTTATTTTATCGTGATATATCGTTTTATGAAATTTATGGATTATGATATATGTTTTAAATAAAAGAAGGCTTGCAATATTTTTGGTATCGATAGGCCTAGTGTGTTAGGAATGGTTTTACTTACCGAGTTAACGGCTCACTCTTCGTCGTTACTTTTTTGCAGATTAAGTTCCTTTTGAAAGATGTGCTTAGCTTTGAAGTTAGAGATTTTGTTTCCGTTTGCTATTTGAATAAAAGGAGGAATAGTCTCATGTTCTTTTTATTTTATTTCTGTTATGAACTTGAAATTTAGAGTTTGAGACTTTTGTTATATTTATGTTTTGGGAGAGATTATTTAGCGTTAGACGTATGAATTTGTGGATTTATTTGAAGAAGAATTTGAGATATTTCAGTTTGAAATTTATGAGTAAGGATTACGATTTGTAAGTAACCTCCTTTTTCACGTGCTCCGCACGTGTTAGATTTGGGGTGTTACATGCTGCCTACATTATATGAAGTAAAGAGTTTCTCTCTTATTCTAATAAACTACGTGATTATTTTGGTGTCTAGGATGGAGTGGCTCTACCTAACCTAATACAGAGTAAGACTTTGCCGTTTGGTGGAGAGGTGCGGATTCTGTACTCTTTATGACTGGGGTCCGGCTATGGTGCAACGGTGGTACCGTGCCACCATTGCATCTATCCGTTGGATCCACTTGGATGAATTGACCCATTGGGATCCAAAGGCTGGGTGCAACGGTGACACGGTACCACCGTTGCACTCTAGTTTTCTCCTTATGACTGATATTTTACACTTTTAAAAGTTTTCTTGACTGCTTTAGTGTTTAGACCAGCATGACTAACTCTAGAATGTCTGACTTCTGAATTGATGTCGTCACTTGTGTTTTTCGCCTGTTTACTTCAGCTGAAAAGGGTCCATCTAATATTTTCTCACATTGAAGTAAACGAATCATTTAACTGTCTGGTTGGTTTTTAATTTTTTATTGCTAATTAGTTTTCATTTCATGTTAAGTTATTAACATTCTTTTTGAGGATATATCAAGATGCCTTCTCTGGACTCAGAGGCATACCAGACATGGCCACAAATTCGTACTGACATTTTGAGAGAGCCTATGGAAATATTGATGCTTAATCGAGTAAAAGGATCCTATTGTGAGATTAGAGTGAGTTTCCATTGCTTGTTGTAGCTAATAAACTATTTTTAACCTTTCTCCTGTAGTAGGTTTTTATCTTTTCTTAATGGAAAGAAATTTTATTGTATTTATATTTTTCTGTTCTGTCATTTGGTATTTCCAGTATGCAGCAAGGGGAGATCGATGCTGTTGCGGTAGTTCATTCATTCGAAGATGGCATGCCACCCGGATCTCATAAGACAAGGCTAACCGCTCTTAACGTATTTCGCTTGAAAGGAAGATCTATTTGGCTTTTTCTTTTTTCTTTTTTTTCCTCTTCTAGAATTAATTTAAGCTTAGCTGAACTCTTATCCTAATAATAGGTTCCTCCGATGGGTTTGCTCTACCCAAAGCTTTTGGTTCCAGATGCGTATCCCCCACCACCTCGTTCTTGGTTATTTACATCAGTTGCTTATTTATCTGCATGGTGAAATGTCTGTAGCCAAGTTATTTAACTTTGATGCCGTTGTAATGGTTTATTTAATCAGGTTTAACGACTATGATGAGGATATGCTAGAAGATACATGGCATACATATTTCCTCAGAAGATCTGACATATCGGATAACTTCTATCCTGGGATTAATGTTGGATTACCAATGTGGGAGAGCTACCATAGTTTTGACAACTAAGCCAAAGAAGGAAGAGAAGATTGGTCTTGCAGAAGCTGCAACAAGTAGCATTCTTTCAGCTGGTAGGTTTTTGTATGTTTTCTACCGTGTATCATGCAGTAGTTTGTCACCTTTCTAACTCTTCGTTGATATTCTGCACGTTTGCATATTTGTATGTTTCAATTATCTTATTTATTTTGCTGTCTCATTTCCACAACATAAGAGACATGAGTTGTTCTGTTTACACACTCCTGCAAGAATGTTCTTAACTGGCTGAATCTTATTCATCATTTCTATCGGCTCTATTATGGTCATAATTCAAATTGATGTATCGGAAATGCTTCAAACTAAAATTTAACGGAAAATATTTTGAATCGGCTTGTGAGACTGTAGGCACCATTTCCCATGTATCTTACGATACTTCTATCTCTTTTATGCTATTATAAGTGGATCTAGGGGCAGAAAATCTGTTCCCAAATTTAAATATAGGCACTACGAATATTTGGTGAATGGCTCTCTATTGAGTGCATCTTCTTCGTGGGAAGAAAAACTTCATTAAAGTATTTTTGATGCACTAATTTTCTCTTGTTCTTTAATATGAAAAATAGATTGGTTCAACAATTGTGTACTTGTAATAGATGTCTGTGGAGCTATTTTTGTACTAGACGTGACGATATGCTAATTTTGGCTTGTGGCGAGTGAAATGTTAGTTTATTTTCTTCAAAAAGAAAAATAATACTTCTTTCTCTTTAAATCTAACATTACTATACAAGTATCTCTGAATTCTCAAATTCTTTCGTGTCCCAAGTTCTCGGGTATGAATATTATTCATCACTAAACTTCGATAACAGTTAACACAAAACACAACTGGTTTATAGTTATTTTCTCGTCCAATCAAATTCAAAGCTTAGAATTGGAAACAACGGCCCTGATGTCCAATCCCAGCACGCCACATAAGTCCGGGTACAGACTCTTCCTTATTTCCGCATACACCTCACCAGCCCACTTCCTGCCGGCCATTTGCTTCGCCAGGCGCATGCTAGCCTCGGCCACTTGTTCCTCGCTATCGTATGCTGCCTCCACGAGTCCCATCCTCAGCGCCTCCTCTCCCTTGATCTTCTTAGCCCTCAGCAACACATCGCGCCGAGCCGTAGCCGATCCGACCTTTGCCCGAAACAGAGCAGTAAAATAATCCGGCAGAGTGGCCCGATATCCACCTCGCTCATGTATAGCACGCCCTTATCACGCCTCATGATGACGTAATCATGGCTCAAAGCCAGTGTGAACCCTGCGGCGGCTGCGTGGCCGTTGACGGCGGCCACGGTAGGCATAGGTAGATCCATCATGGCGGCTACCACCGGCCTGAAGGATTCGACCATGTAGAGGAGGCGTTCCCGGGCGCCGGCTCGTGAGCCGGCGGCTTGGGCCCAGGCGAGGTCGAGGCCGTTGGAGAAGAATTTGCCATGAGAAGTGGTAATAAGAGCGGAGCCGGGAGTTGCTTCGGCTTTGGCTTTGGCAATAGCCGAGAGGATCGAGTCGATTGCGGATGGATCGAACCGGTGTTCGTCAACGTCGGAGGAACCGGTTAAGGTTAGGACAAAAACGTCGCCGTGTTTCTCTAAAGTGCACATTTTTCAATCAGATATTTGTTACGAGTTCTTGTAAGGGAGCTGGCTAAGTTACAGATTCTGTAACATACAGATCCAACTTAGCCAGCTTCTGATTGGGTAGCTAGCAACCAAATAAAAATAGTTGCATGTTTTTTCTCCATATGCAGGACAGGTGTGGTGCATGCATTGGGTGCGTATGTTACAAAATCTGTAACATAGCAACCTCCTATTGTAAGATGTCAAGTTGAAGCCGTCTACTCGGATAGGCTTCTTCAAGTAATATTTTTTTTTGGGGAAAATATTTTAAAAGTAATTTTCCACTCGGCTCCTGGTATTAGGCGGATGCTTGGAGTCCTGCTAACAGACTCAACATTTCTTTTTCTAATTTAAAATTCAGGGAAGTTAGGTATTTTTTTTTCCTGTGGTTAGTAGGCAAAATAAAGACTTTTGTTTTAATATTTATGAAAGTAGAAATTGAGACTATCATAATTTATTTGATCTATCTAATTTCATATATAAATATAAGTCGACTTTTAATATTTGTGTGTGTGTAAAAGTAATTTTTAATTGTCGTATTACAATAATACCAATTGTAATTTAGGCTAGAGAAAGAGCAAATTTCCAACTCAAAGTTGCTTCTACCTTTGCTAGCAAACGAGCAAATTTCCTTTAATACCCGAAAACGATGATTATGTCCTTCATCTTCAAGCTTCCAAAGCTTCGAGCAATGATTTGGTACTTGTAAAAGGTACTCTGACATTCAAGTCAGCATTTGGTTCCTTAGAAAATACGAGGTTCAAGAAGCTTCAGTTTAGAGAATATTTTTCTCTCTCTAGAGAGAATCTGTTAACTCTCTTATGAGAATCTTTGTCCCTCCCTTTCAAATAGTTCAATATTTCTATTTGTAGGAACTTTCGACTAGGGAACATTAGATCATTCCTGATCTAATCTCAGTAGTTCATTTCTTTTTTCATTTAATATGATCTTTCTTGTTTATTTATTTATCACGTGACTCACATGTTTTTGCTTTCTAATATTTATTTGTTTAAGTTTAATGTGCACATCCATAATCCCAAATCTATAGTACATTTACTGACATGCGGAAAAACAAATCATGATAAAATTTGTCATTTGATTATGTTTTAGATTTATCAAGGATCTATGCTTTTTGTTCGTATTGTACTCTTAAAATTCTTTTAAAAAATACTTCTAAAATTATAGTCAACTGAAAATAAAATAAATTTTCAAATTATAAGAAAAAAAAAATGAAACATGTTTAATTTTGCTTGTTCATAAAATGTTATATTTTCAAAATTTTGGTGCAAACTTTTTATTTTAAATAATATGTCACCATCAACTATTGTTATATATTAAGTAATTTTAACTTAAATATTTCATAATCTATATTGTAATTCTTATAATCGTCATTGAACCCCTTAGATGAAACCCTACGTAGGTCAAAAAAGAATTAAAAAATTCTCAAAAATAAATAAAAACAAGAGCTCACTAGAATGAGGTTCATCATGTGGGATTCAATGATGGATTGAATATCATTTTTGTTGTATTTATGTTTGTGTGTTGGCTGGGATAGGGTTAGGGTGTGTTTTCCAATACATGTATAAGAGTTTTGAACATTGAAGACTTGAAGTTGAAGAGATAGAAACATGAAATATATATAGATTATGAAGAATATGATTATTTTCGTAGGGATTTTTTCGCTTTGGGTTTTGTTTTTATTTTTTCTTATTAGGGGTGTCGTGAAGGTGAATCTTCCCAAACTTTCTCAACATAAGTCTTAACCCATGATTACAGTGCTGCTCTTATAATTAAGGGATGTCTTTGCAATATTCAATCCAACAAAACCCACTGCTTGCGTTGTGACAAATAGAGCCCAAAATAACTTTTGTTTCTTTCCAGTGAAAAACAATCAAGATCAAGTACATAATCAGGCAAAATCTTTACCAATTAACCATTCATCAAGTCGGAACAATCAAAATTTTGATAAGTCAATTACAAGTGTAATAAGTCAATCTTAATTTCTTGTTATAGTGCTTCAGAAATTCCAAGAGAATTTCCAATCTCAGTCTTCTTCCATGCAAATGTCATTCACCGGATACCCATTCTTTTGCTCATTCACTAGGGAAGATACCCATTCTTTTGCTCATTCACTAGGGAAGTCCTGCAAAAGAAAATGGAGAAATATTATGATATTATTTAGATTTGGCTCAATCTTAAGTTTCATTTCATTATAGTATGTAAAAGATTACATTTTAATAATAGATTGAAATTGTATTGCGATGTGAAGATAGACATATGTTCCCTTCACTAGATTCTTGCATTCTCCGTTCTTGATCCAAAGGCCTTGTTTGTGATTGAGGCTGAACTGAGCTACAACTCTAATGTGCATGTTTAGTAAACATTAGCTGTTATATCTTGAAAATTAAGTTGGTTTGACTTTACACTTGTATGATGAAAAATCTATTATATTTTTATTAATTTTGTCAAAATTGTTATTTAAAAATTTTTACTTACTACATACTATTAACTTTTATTTTATAATTATAATTTTTTTCTACAGCAAGTGGTAATCTGTAACTTAAAAGGTATGGTACTTGAATACCAAATAGGACCAAAATGCTCAATCTCAACTCTTTATATACTGTAACCACAACACTTGAATTTGGCAAACACAACCCATTTTCAATGGTCGAAGACACTATCACCTCAGCAGATCAAAGTTTTTTCCTAACCTTGCATCATATTCTCTAATTATAAGATACAAATGTTAATATTTTATTAACAAATGCCTTATTTGGTAGTGTGATTGGTGTGATTGGACAATTGCATCTTACAAGTTATAATACTTAAAGTGTTAACGTTTAGTAAATACTTATTGCTATAGTTTAGAAACTAAGTTTTAGAAGGTAAATTGATTTAATTATACATTCGTAGGACAAAACACTATGATATCTTTACAATTTTTTAAAAATTGTTATTTAAAAGTTATATTTACCACACACTATTAACTTTTGTTTCATACCTATAACTTTTTTTATTTTCTTTTCTTTTTTTTAATAGTAACTACAACTTAAAAGTCGTAATATCTCAATATCAAATAGGACCTCCATGCTGTCTAATGCAAACATTGCAACAAAGTTTGCAACTCTCCTCTTTGTACAAAAAGAAATATTGCATAATCAAAGTACCAGAAATAGCCACAGTTAGATAGCATTATTTTTTTTTGTCTGAAATCTAAATAAATTTAAATTTTTCAAAGTCTAAACGGGTCCAAATATGAATATTTGAATAAAATGTTCATTTTTCTCTTTTAAATAACTGAATATAAGTGACATCTTCTTAGTTTTTGTAAATAAAAAAATCTTAAATATAATTATTTGACATTTATGTTCTTATAAATCAAATAAAAAGAAAAATTAAGTTTTATAGTTTAGGAAATAAATATATTTTATAATATTTTTTTTATAATATAGTATTTAGTCCTTATTCAGATCATAGTCGGTAAATATCTTTCGGGATGTTACAAGAAGTCTTGGTCTTAGCTAGGCCTAGTACCACCTCGGAAAAGGAAGAAAAATAATAGGCCCCTGGCACAAGTTAATTGAATTACAAAAATTAATAAAAATATACCACAACTTCACATTCTCCGATTTTAGATTTTTCATATGCACTCTCCGCAAATATTGAAAATTATTTTATCTTTTTTTTTTAAATACTGATTACACATCATATTATTGTATTATACAGATATTTATAACTGCTATATCAATAGATCGTTACACTGATGTTTACAATCAGATATATAATTGAGACTTACATTATTAAATTAAATTTTATAAAATACATGCTCAGACATATAACCCTCACAGAGAAGTGATATCTTTGCTCCATTCGCATTTCGCAAGGGAGGGAGACTTATAAATAAACTTCACACAATTATGTTTAATTGTGGGAGGTTGAGTCCATAGAGACTCGAACCACTACCCTTATAGTCATGCTTAACTTTGAGGAAAATGGTTCACCACTTGGCTAAAAGCTAAGTGGCGAAAATTACTTTATCTTAACAACGTGCGTAATGAGCTGGTGGCATATGTGAAATTTATCTTCAACGGTGTTAATGTAATTTTAACACCACAAGGAGAAAATAAGATGAAAATTTTCGTTGCATATAGACCACAAAGAAGAAGAGACACTGAGCAAGCGAGAGCATACCATCTTGGTCAGCAAAGACGCTTTGATTGCAACAAAGATCCTCCGAATTGTTGAATAAAAAACCTATGGGAGAAATATCAAGATCAATAAGCTTTCAATTCAAAAGAACAATATTTCTTCTTTCTTAAAGTAATTGCATGTACAGCATATAGTATGCTATATATCAAGAGTCAATATTATTGATATGTAATAGGATCTTGCTAAAAGTTACATCACATGTAACTTACAATAAATCTAAAAATAGTTACCTATGACCTCCGACTTATTTTAAATGTTATAATTTTTGATATTGAGTAACTACTTTTGAGTTGTGGTAAGTTATATTATATGTAACATGACGGTTATTTGTATAACAATGTAGATTAAAAGTTACAACTTCTAAATATCAAACATCCCATTAATATAAAGTACTTATGATAGTGTTCTTGGAATATGTATGAAAATTGAAGTAAAGAAATAAAGAGATAACTTATATTAAAATCTTTTAAAAATAAATTATTGAAAATTGGACAAGTGTGTGTATTTATCTGTTATTGAACTTTATATTTTTTTAATCTGTTAGTGCATCCTCATATTGCAGAATTATTTTATACATATATATTTATAATTTTATCTGTTAATATATATATATATATAATTTTATCAATTAATTATTTTAAAGATATAAAACAATCAATTCATAAAAATATTATTCCTTTATATATAATTAATTTTGTATTTTTTAATTTAAACAAAGTAGATTTTATTATAATTTCTATAAAAAATTATGTTAACATCTTCCGTGTTACATACATCTTCCAGGCTGTAGTTGTTTTGATGTATCCGAAATACTACCAATTAAAATCTAACGGAAAATATATTGAATCAGCTTGTGAGAGCTGCAGGCACCGTTTCTCCTGTATCTTACATCTTTTTCATGGCTATAACAAGTGGATCAAGACAGAAAATCTATTCCTGAACTAGTTGAAGTATCAAATCTAAAGACAGGGTACCATGAAAGAACTTTATTTGGTGAATGGCTTTCTGTTGGGTACATCTCCTTCGTCGGAATAGCTACTTCACTAAAGTATCTTTAATGTGCTGATTTTTTCATTTGTTCTTAAGTGTGACAAAAATATATTAATTCAACAATTGTGTACTTGTAAAGATATCTATCGAGATTGTTTGTATAATTTTATATTTGTACTAAATGTGAAGATGTACTAATTTTCACTTGTAATGAAGGAAATGTTAGCTTATTTTCTTCAAAAAGAAAAAATATAACTCTATCTCTTTAAATCTTTCTTTATTATTGTACAAGCATCTCCGAATTCTGAAATTCTTTCGTATCCCAAATTCTTGGGCATGAACAGGGACGGATACAGCACATGACCAGTGGGGGCTTGAGCCTCCACTGGCCAAAAAAAAATTTTAAAAATAAAAGAGAAAAATATTTTAATTTTCTAATTAATCCCCATTAAATTTATTAAAATAGTCACTATAAAATATAAACCCTCATAAAATTTAAATTTTGACTTTTAAAAAATATAAAAACCTATATTTTAATTAAAAATAATGATAGCCCACCACCCAAAATATTTTCTATTTTAAAAAATATGGTTAATTCTTCCAGTTTATATAATAATAGTAGAACGAACGTTTTCAGTAATAAAACTCATGAAGAATCATCTTTGGAATCGGATGGGATAAGTGATAGTTTGATTGTTTATATAGGAAATAATAAATTTAATAATATTGATAATGAGTCTATTGCATAACATTTTTAAAATATAAAAATACATAGAGACTAATTATAAATGTATTAACAAATATTTTAGATATTCAAAATTTTAATTTTTTTATTTTATTATTATCTAATTTAGCCTCCGGTAAATTATTTTTCTAAATCCGCCACTGGCATGAATAATTATTATTCAACTCTAAACTTCGTAGTTATTTTCGCGTTTAATCAAATTCAAAGTTTAGAATTGGAAAAAACAGCCTTGATGTCCAATCCCAGCACGCCACATAAGTCCGGGTACAAACTCTTCCTCATTTCCGCATACACCTCACCAGCCCACTTTCTACCAGCCAACTGCTTCCCCAGGCGCATACTAGCCTCGGCCACTTGTTCCTCGCTATCGTATGCTGCCTCCACGAGTCCCATCCTCAACGCCTCCTCTCCCTTGATCTTCTTAGCCCTCAACAACGCATCGCGCCGAGCCGTAGCCGATCCGACCTTTTCCCTAAATAGAGCAGCACAATAATCCGGCAAGGTGAGCCCGATATCCACCTCGCTCATGTATAGCACGCCCTTATCACGCCTCATGACGACGTAATCATGGCTCAAAGCCAGAATGAACCCCGCGGCGGCTGCGTGGCCGTTCACGGCGGCCACGGTAGGCATAGGTAGATCCATCATGGCGGCTACAAGCGGCCTGAAGGATTTGAACATGTAGTGGAGGCGTTCCCGGGCGCCGGTTCGGGAGCCAGCGGCTTGGGCCCAGGCGAGGTCGAAGCCGTTGGAGAAGAATTTACCATGAGAAGTGGTGATAAGAGCGGAGCCGGGAGTGGCTTCGGCTTTGGCTTGAGCGATAGCCGAGAGGATCGAGTCGATAGCGGATGGACCTAACCGGTGTTCGTCTACGTTGGAGGAACCAGTTAAGGTCAGGACAAAAATGTCGCCGTGTTTCTCTAAAGTGCACATTTTTTAATCTTATATTTGTTACGAGATTTTGTAAGATGTCAAGTTGAAGCCGTCTACTCGCATAGGCTTTTTTAACTAATTTTTTTTAATTGTTAAGGGTTAAGTATTTTCTATTTTTGATTTAAGTGTCTGATTAATTTTTATATTTTTTAAAATATCTCAAAGTATTTTATAATTAAATATGTTATATTTTATCTGTATTTTTTTGTGTTGATTTTAAGGTAAATTTGATAAATTATCATTTTTTTTAATTAACACTCTGAAGAATTTTATTGCAAGTGTATTACTATAAAAGGAAAAAAAAAATAAAATGATAGAAGTGTAACATATTTACCAATAAAAGTGTTTTGAACATAATTTTTTAAATATAAAAGCTAAACAGTCACGTAACTCAAAATATAGACTAAACAAACATTTTTCTCTTTTTTTAAAGTAAGCTTCCACTCGGCTACCAAGTATTAGGCTGGTGCTTCGAGTCCTTGTAACAACTCAATATTTCTTTTTCTAATTTAAAATTGAGTGAAGTAGGATTTTTTTTTTTTTTTTGTGGTTACTAGGTAAAACAAAGTAAAATAAATACTTTTATAATATTTGTGAGGATATATATTTAGACCGTATCATAATAGATTTAATCTAAGTGATTTTAGATATAAATATCAATCGATTTGTTAAGTGTATACTATATAAGTAATTAAAAAATAATTTTTAATAGCAGTATTATCAAAAATACCAATTGTAATTTAGACTCGTGCGGGTCCATTCAGATTCAGGTTGCATACTTGCATTTACCTTTGCTAGTGAAGGAGCAAATTTCCATCAATACTTAAAAATGACAATTATGTCCTTCATCTTTAAGCTTCCAAAACTTCGAGCGATGATATGGTACCTACAAAAGGCACTCTAATTTCAAGTCACCATTTGATTTCTTAAAAAATACAAAAAAAATCAAGGAGTTTGAGTCGGGAGAATGTTTCTCTCTCCATTCGTGAGAGAGAGAATCTGTTGATTCTCTCCATATATCCCTCCTTTTTAAGTAGTTCAATATTTCTATTTGTAAAAACTTTCAACTAAAGGAGATTCTTGATCTAATCCCAATTGTTCGTTTTCTTTCATTTTTTTTTTCATTTAATTTGGTCTTTCTCGTTTATTTATTTGTCACATGACTCATGCTTTTTCTTTCTAAGATTTCTTTATATATGTTTACAGGCACATCCACCATCTCCAAATCTATAGTGCATTTACTGACATATGAGAAAAAAAAATTCATGATAAAAATTGTCATTCGAATATAGTTTAGATTTAACAAGGATCTATGCTTTTTATCTGTATTACTTTTAAAATTCTTTTAAAAAATTCTAAAATTATGTTTAATTGAAAATAAAAATAATTTTTCAAATTATAAGGGAAAAAGATGAAACATGTTTAGTTTTGTTGGTTCATAATGTTCTGTTTGCAAAATTTTGATATAAAGCTCTTATTTTAAATAATGTGTCACCCATCAATTATTATTATATATTAAGTAATTTTAACTTCAATATTTCATCATTTATATTATAATTCTTATCATCGGTCATTAAATCCTAGATGAACCCTACTTATGTTAAAAAAAGAGAGTTAAAAAACCTAAAAAATAAATACAAATAGAAGCTCAACTGAGTGAGGTTCATCATATGGGATTCAATGATGGACTAAATATTATTTTTGCTGTATTTATGTCTATATATATATAACTTCAATGTTCAAAACTCTTATATGTATATTGGTGAACACATCATAACCCCATCCCAGTCTATACACAGGCATAAATATTACAACAAAAATAATAATCAAGGTTGAAGTGAATCTTCAACCTTATGGTCAAGGGACCCTTAATTATGTCTTTGCAGTATACAAATCCAACAAAACTCATTACTTGCGTTGTGACAAATAGAGCCCAAAATAACTTTTTTTTCTTGCTAATGAAGAACAATTAAGATCAAGCACATAATCAAGAAAAAATCTTTACCAATTATTAAACAATCAAAATTTTGATAAATCAGTTCTCTTGTAATAAGTTGTATCTGAATTTCCTGTTACAGTGCATCAGAAATTTTAAGCTCAGTCTTTTACCACGCAATTAAACTGTCATTCACTAGATACTCATTCTTTTGCTCATTCACTAGGGAAGGAACCATTGTTTTCCTACAAAAGAAAATGAAAAAATATTCGGATATTATTAAGATTTGGCTCAAACATGAGCTTCATTTAATTATGGTATGTAAAATATTACATTTTATTATTAGCATATCGAAATAGTATTTGTAAGTGAAGATAGACACATTTTACCTTTACTAGATTCCTGTTTTACCCGCACTTAATCCAAAATACTCAATGTGAACTCTTCATATACTTTAACAACACTTGAATTTGGCCAACACAACCCATTTTCAGTGGTCAGGGACCCTACCACCTCATCAAATAAAAGTTTTTCTCTGAGTTTGGATCATATTCTCTGATTATAAAATACATATGTCAATATTTTACTAATTAAGGTGCTATTTGGTAGTGTGATTGGACAATTATTTCTTAAAAGTTACAACTCTTAATATATTTATATTTAGTGAACACGTACTACAATAGTTTAGAAACTAAATTTTGGAAGCAAAATTGATTTGATCATATACTTACAGGACAACAGATCTACGATAAATTTACTATTTTTGTTAAAATTGTTATTTAAAAGTTGTGTTTACCACACATTATCACTTTTATTTTATATTTACGACTTTTTTTTTTTTGTACAACAACTATAACTTAAAACTCATAGCATCTCAATACCAAACATGGTCTTAATGTTGTTGTCTAGTACAAAAGTTGCAACAAAGTTTACGACTCCCCTCTCTATACACAAAGAAATATTGCATAATCAAAGTATCAAAAATGGCCACATTTAGGTAGCCTTTTTTTTTTTCTTTTTATGGTCTGAAATTATAATGGGTCTGAATGGATCTAAACATATTTATTTTTCTTTCTTAAATAGCTAAATATAAGTGACATCTTATTTCTTTTTGTAAATAGAAAACATCTTAAACATAATTATCTGAAATTTATATCCTTATAAATCCAAACAAAAAAGGAAGAAAATCTCATAGTCGGTAAAATACTTAGTATATAACATTTATGTCTTTATAACAAGGTTATCTGACATTTTATAAAGATGTACTTAGTATATAATATTTAATTCTGATTCAAACCTTTAATTTTATGGTCGGTAAAAATCTTTCATGTTATTATAAGAGGTCTTAGTCAATTTGGACCCATAACGAGCTGGGCTTAATACCATCATAGAAAAGGAAGAAAAACAATAAGGCCTTGGCACAACTTAATTGAATTACAACAATTAATGAAAATATACCACTTTATAGCCTCTATCTTCAAATTCTTTGAATTCACATTTCTCCTCTGCACTCTTGGCAAGTATTCAAAATGATTTTATTTTAACAATGTACGTAATGAGCTGGTGGCACATGCGAAATTGGCCTTCAATGGGTGCTAATGTAATTTTAACACCGCAAGGAGAAAATAAGATGAAAATTTTCGTTGCATGTAGACGACAAAGAAGAAAAGAGAATGAGTGAGAGAGAGTATACCATCTTAGTCAAGAAAGATGCTTTCAATGTGGCAAAATTCCTCCAAAATTGTTGAATAAAAAAACAAACTATGGGAGAAATATCAAGATCAATTAGCTTTCAATTCAAAAGAACAATTTTTCTTCTTTCTTAAAGTAATTGCATATACAGCATATAGTATGCTATATCTTAAGAGTCAGTATGACTATTATGTGACGGAGTCTTGCTATAAGTTACATCATAGGTACTTATGATAAACCCAAAAATAGTTACCCATGACCTATTACTTATTTTAAATGTTATCATTTTTTGGTATTGGGTAATGACTTTTGGGTTGCTATAAGTTATATTATATGTAACTTATCAGTTGCCCATGTGATAACTATGTGGATTAAAAGTCACAACTTGGCCATTGGTAGTGTCGTTAGGGTGCACCAAATTTAAAACCTTACTACTAGTATAAATAATTAGTACAGAACGAGTAATGATCGATCCCACAGAGACTATGCTAGTTATATTTATTATCAACTCTAAAGCAAGACTTAAAATAAAATAATAATAGAAATAATTAATATAAATTAATCTAACTAAAGAAAATGCCAATTATAAATAAAAGGGGAGGTTTTTAATTTTTAACTAAAGAGCAAGAAATAAAGAAATTAAACTATGAAAACAAAAATTTAATTAAAAATATAATTAAAGGAGAAAGAAATAATAATGATGAAAACTTTGGTTAAAGGATCATTCGCCACCACCAAACATGCACATAATATATCAATTCTATCATCAATTTATATTGAAACTATCAACCATAGACAACAATAAGCTCTGTTAGTCTCAATCTTTCCTTAGTGTGTCGTTAGGCAAAACAAGCTCTTCACCTAATCTCTAACCATTAAATAATTTAAAAAAAAACTCTTTAAATTTAAGATAATGGAAGCATTAAATAGAGAAAGATATTAGGTTGATCTAGACAATAAACACACAAGCTCGGATTTTTTAACCCAGGTTATGTTCTCCAATTGAAATCACTGATTCCAACCTGCTACTTATGATTAAAATATCAAGACAATTACAGATCAAGAAGTTTAATCTATCAATAGAATTTATTCAAATCCTATCTAATTGGCCATTCAAACAAGACGAGAATAAAATCATAAACATTAATTATAGAAGAACATAAACATTAATTATAGAAGAACATAAACAATCTCAATTAAATAAATTGAATGATAGAAATTAAAAATTAATCATATGACATGTTTGGGGTTTTAAATTCACCCTAAACCAAATAGAAAATCTAGCCTAACATAATTAAATTGGGAATAAGAGAATTGATAAAACCAATCATGGAGATCAATTCAAGCAGCTACCTTTTTTGTTCAATTCTTTTCAGCTGCTGATTTTTTTTTTCTCGTCTGCGGCTGCAAATTGTTTTCAGTTTGTGTGCTGCCGAAAAAATCCCCCCTTGTGTTGCTTCCGCTTGGCCCTTATATAATGCTTCAATTGTGGCTTTTAAATCCTTGCATGGAAAGAATTAAATCCAAGCCAAAACCGCCACTTTCATAACGTGCTTGCCATTTAAATTGTCATGCAAAATATTTGCTTCCTTTTTCGTCTTCATTCACAAACTCTTTTGATTGGCCATGCTTAAAGCCAAAAGGCTTTATTCTTTTCTTCCTCTCACGTGCTGGATGGCAATCTCCTTTTTCCAATTTTAGCTCCATGTGCAAAATTAATTTTGCTTGGCCCGTACAAGCTCTAATTGGAAAATATTCTTTATTTCTTCAATTCTTGATCTCTTGTGCACTTTTGTCTCCCAATCTTCAATTCTTTTCCTATTCTGATTCTCTCAATCAGATTTCTTTCCTGAATGCTCCGATTTAATTTCTCTTTAATCCTAGAAAATACCTAAAATAACAAAATAAAATAAAAACTAAGATAAAAATTAACACAATAAAAATATAATTTACTAAATTAAAAATTAACTAAAATAACTAGAATATTTAAGACCAAAATAAGAAAAAGATGGAGAAATTAATAGCAAAATATATGAAAAATATGCACTTATCAGCCATGTGATAACTATGTGGATTAAAAGTCACAACTTGCTGCAGTGTGGTTCTAAAACAGAACACCTTGCAGTGAAACTGATGCAGTGGAAGGATAAATTGATGCAGCGGATGGATAGAAGATATAAGGTGATCAAAATAGAATGATGTTTTCAATACTCCATTGATTCTTTAAAACACCGAAACAAAGAAATAAGCTAAATCCATGTTGATTCTAAGAGGGTTGTTGTAAGTTATATTATATGTAACTTAGCAGTTGCCCATGTGATAACTATGTGGACTAAAAGTCACAACTAGATGTCGCGTGGTTCTAAAACAAAACACTCTGCAATGAAACCGACGCAATGAAATGATAAATTAATGCAGCGGATGGATAAAGATATAGGGAGATCGATATATAGGGGTGTTTTCAATACTCCGTTATTCTTGAGAATACCGAAATAAAGAAATGAGCTAAATGCATGTTGATTCTAAGAAAACCTGCGAATCTAGGGTGTTAAAAATCATTGATCCTATAGAATGCCAAGAAATAACAAGAATAGAATTCAAAGCATGAGTTCATTCCAAGAAATAATCAATAGTGAATAATTATGGCGTCCGCTTGTGAAAGCTACAAAAGACACTCACTTATACTAACTACAACTTATCTTAATTTGACTAGAAAACCTATTTTTATAAGACTTAAACCTAAAATAGGAATATAACTTAAATACGTTATGCCTAAATAATGAAACTCTAAATAGGAAACCAAATTAAACTAAAATAAAAATTAATTAAAATATTTCTAAATATTATAAATTTCAATTTACCTAGAATTTCCTTAATTTCTTACTCTACATCATTCCTTCCAGAGTAGATAAAATTCGTCTTGGAATTTTGCTTGTTGTAATCTCCAAAAACATCTTACATGTATGAGGAATACTTTTCAAAACAAAGCTTCGATGTAGACAAAAAACTTTAAAATTTCCAACCTTTGCCATGATGTCCATCCAATCACTGCAATAACGTAAAATAAATTCTTCTATCAACAATTTCTCTGATATTACCTTCTCGCATTCTTCATGACGAATTTCAGCATAGTTGAGGAAAATGATTTCTTCTCATAATCTATTAACCATTGGAAAAAATCGCAACAATCTTCTTTATTTTCTTCAAGCAAACCATCTAGAGAACAATATAAGGTTATATCGACAAATACCTAATCTTTGTTATACAAGATCACAAGATGTCATTAACAGTTGTCTCATCTCGTTCCACAACATCAATAAAGTGATCAAATTTAGGCAGTTGATCTAAATTGATGATAGGATCGTGAGAAGTTAAGGTTGATGTTAATGGCCAATCAATATTCTCTTTGGATGGAGTAACATTGACAAGGGAAGCATATATAGTCATTGTTTTCCTCAATAACATTATCTTTATAACTTGTATTGTCATGAACAACTTCGTCAAATTCAAATTTATGCTATATATGCAAAGAATTTTTTATCTTGAACTTTCTCTAAATCTTGACCAATCGAACGCAAAATCCTCAACATTCTAATCAAAACATATTCTTTGAAGACGAAATATTTATAATGATATTGTGGCTTCATGACTAAAGTTTTTTTTTTTTTTTTTGTTTAGGGGTTTCTTTTATGAGATTTTGATTAGGGATTTCTTTATGCGATCAAAAAATCTAAATGTAATATTGTAAATAAGAGATAGTATTGGGTTAAAATTGTAAATAAGCAAAAAATAGGGTTACCCGCAACGGTGATTAGAAAATAGGATAAAGATAAGTGGATCTAGAAAATTTGAGATCAATGAGTATGATGATATGGTGGTTTGTGTTTTACAAATTTTATTATACTCGCAAGTGCATGAATCTGTTGTAATATAGATTAATGGTGAGAAATGTCGATCATATGAGGAGGTAAATTTAATTATATGTAGAGTTAATTTTCCAAGTTTATATGTGAGTTAGTTGGATGTAATTTATTTATGTTAAGATTTAAAATAAAATGATGGGAATGAATTAAAGATGAAACAATGCAAATGAAGCACTTGAGTCTCTGATTTGCACTCAACATTTCACCGTGGAATTAATATTCCTTTTTAATTCTAATTAATTTATAAGAGGATATTTCCACTCCTTATAAGCATAACTTTAATAAATATATTATCAAGAACTCATTGTGCTGGGGGAAAATAATCTTCTGCTAAATGTGGTGCTAAGTACACATTGTGCCAAGTGATAATGATCCTACTGTTGACAATGTAGCAAGACTATCTGCTAAATAACTTAGATGCATTCCCTGTCAATACTAAGTCAAGACGACCCACAAGTCCTAGAGGGGAGTTTTTCTCTAATAAATATAATGTAAAGAGCTCATCGTGCCAAAAAATAACAATCTTGTACTAAGGAGCCGTTATACCATACAAAATTTAAACAAGATTATTATTATCTGTCAACGATGGGTTAAAACAAACCATATAAATTAAAAAGAAATGGTGAATAAACTTACTAAATTAAGCTTATGGATCATGTTGAGGTTTCACAACTTGAACTTAAATTAGCTACTCATTTCGAACTTCAAGTAAAATAGTAATTTTATAAAAAATACATATAACAATACAAGATACAGTAAGATTTAGACAAAATTGAGGTCAAATTTAGATTCAGACCTGTTGAACTAAGGGATGACTCCTTATTTATAGATACAATGAGTAAATTATGGTCATCAAATAAAAACAATTTGGATGCTTAGTATTGCGTCATGTGGTAAGCTCTAATTGGATGAAACACATGGAACATATCATCACGGCTATCATTTCGTGTATATACACGTACTATACACACATTTTTCGGTCCGCTAATATGTTGCCACGTCAACAGTCAACACAAAAGTCAAATTTTGAGTCAAATAATGTGGTGTCACGTCATCGGTAAATGCCACCTCATCTTAGTCAATGCCACCACATCTGTCAACACCATATCAACATTTTTCGGTTCAATAGGATGTTGTCGTGTCATTAGTCAATGCCAAATCAGCTGGCCAATGGCACATCAGTTGGTCAATGGCACGTCAGTTGGTCAACACCATGTCGTTTGGGTCCCACCAGAATCTTAAAATTATAATTTTACCCTATATTCCCTTCCTAAGATTTTCAGCTATTTTAAGCTAAAAAATGATATCTATTCTGTTGTTTGATTTCTTATTAATCATGAAATGAGTAAAATACCCCTTAAATACATAAAATATTCAAATTATAACAAAACACACAGAATCAAAGTTTAAAGGATTTAAAC
Source organism: Citrus x changshan-huyou (assembly GCA_039657385.1). Lineage (NCBI taxonomy): Eukaryota > Viridiplantae > Streptophyta > Magnoliopsida > Sapindales > Rutaceae > Citrus > Citrus x changshan-huyou. The sequence continues at coordinate 5,342,325 of CM077555.1, read as the reverse complement.
ACATAAAAGTAAAAATATTGGTGAGACTTAGAGTGCAAAACGATAAGTTTGCCCTTTATAAATATGTATTCTCCAGTACTCAACAGTTTATTCAAAAAGTCAATGTTTTAGTTGGTGTTGTTTCTAAGTGCTTTAATTCCAATGATCAGTACGTCAATCGGTGGTTATAAATGGTTAGAAAGGTTGTGCTGGTGGAGAGGAGTTGATTAGTAGTGGTGTTATTAGATAAATTGCAGCGAAAATCGATGATGGTGGTATCGGAAATCCAGTCTATGATGGCTATTTTTTGGCTATCTGTGGCTAATTAGCAGTGGTCCTTCTATGGGGTTTGATAACTGGCTTTCTTCGTCACGAGTGGTGGAGGATATCAACGAAAATAAGACAGCAATTGCACCTAGTGGCCATGGATGGTGGCTGACGTAAAGGTTGAAGTTTTCTCTTTTGGTTTTTTCTGATTTATATTTTTTGTAAAGCTAAATATGGGGGAAGGATAGGTGGATGAAAAAAGTTAAGAATTAGGCTTTTGGCTCTTATGCCAAACTAATGCAGCGTGGTTCTAAAACAAAAACACTCTACAGTGAAACTGATGCAACGAAAAGATAAATTAATGCAGCTGATGGATAAAAGATATAGGGTGATCGATAGATAGGGAAGTTTTCAATATTATGTTGGTTTTTTATGACACTAAAATAAAGAAATAAGTTAAATCCAAGTTAATTCTAAGAATACCCGTGAATTTAGGGTGTTAAAACACATTATTCTTGCAGAATATTGAGAAATAAAAAGAATAAGGATGTTTTCAATATTACATTAGTTCTTATAATATCATAATTAAGAAATAACTTAAATCCACATTGATTCTAAGAATACCAGTGAATCTAGGGTGTTAAAACTCGTTAATTCTGCATAATGTTGAGAAATAATAAGAATATAACTCAAATCAAGAGCTTATCCAAGAAATAATCAATAACAAATAAACAAGGCCTTCCTGTAAAAGCTACAAGAGATACTTATTTATACAAACTACGATTTACCATAATTTGACGAGAAAACCTATTTCAGTAAGACTTATATTTAAACTAGAAATATAACTTGAATAAGCTATGCCTAAAAAATAAAACTCTAAATAGGAAACCTAATTAAACTAGAATACAAGTTAATTAAAATATCTAAATATTATAACTTTCAATCTAATTAAGAATTCTTTAATTTCTTGCTCTGCATCACTTCTGGATACCAAACATCCCATTAATATAAAGTACTTATGACAATGTATTTGTAATGTGTATGAAAATTGAAGTAAAGAAATGAAGAGATAAATTATATTAAAATCTTTCAAAAATCAATTATTGAAAATCAAACATTATATTTATGTGTGTATACGCGTGTGTTTTTATCTATTAATATATTAAAATTTAATTTTTTTTATATATTAGTGGAATCCATATTTTATCAAAATACAGATGATCTCGTTAGAGAATTATTTTATACATATATATAAATATATATAAGACACTCTACTAGTCTTCAGTTAGCTAGCTCTAATGATTAGATGATGGGATCTATCAAAATGAACGAATGAGATTTTAATTAGTCCCCTTTATTTGACATTTTTTAAAGTTAAAGAAAATAAATTAATCCAAAGAAATAAAATAAGTTGCTCGTTAAACGCATGTCAATTTTTATTCAAACAAATCTTGAACGGCCTAACTTTTCTAGCCTTGCCAATGCCAGCCGGTTCAGTTTATAGTTGGTTAACAAGAAACCATGAAGTTTGATTTTTCTTCTACCATGACTTATATTATTTTAAGAAGAATTGCAAATGAGGATTCTTTTGATTGAAAAAGTACTAGCACTTGCGCTCTCTATCCTCCAATTGGATTTTAAAATGACCAATTTTGAAATTGCACAAATTGATTTGAGTCCCGAAATGGTTAGGATTACTAATTTACCCTTAATAAGCAGCCGGCTAGCTGCATAGGGGAGCACTTGTAAAAATACATCTCACTTTTTTGTCCGATTTTCCTTTATATTCTTATGGTGAAACAGTGATTTGAGCATCAAAGTGACTTAGATAAGTGCTCAACCGATGTTTGGAGGTTAAAAAATTCGTATAAAAAATTATAATCACTAGCAATTCGCAATTTTAGGTTACTTATTCGATCATGTTTTCGGTATGTTTGCCACCAAATCACGAACTTAATGTATCTTAAGATTTAGGAATATAAACTTTGAGGTTCTAAACTAACTAAAGACATTAAATTATTGTGATCGTGTCATAAACTAATAATAGAATTTACGTAATTTAGAGATAAAATAGACTTTTATTATAAAACTAGAAAATAGAACCGCGTTTCACGCGGCTTTGAAAAAAAAATTTAGTATTATCTTTTTTTTTTTACTTTACACTTGATGAAACTGATAAAAAATATGAATTGATTTTTTTTCAAGATGAGGCAGCCTTATAAAAAATAAAAAAGCTATTAGCCAACAATACAAATAAAGAAGCAATGCAAGATAAAGAATAAAATGAGAGAATATATTATAGAGTGATTTTATTCATTCCAATTGTGTGTGTACAAAACAAAAAGATGAGCTCTCCTTTTATAGTTACATAATCACTCCATGAAATTAATGAAAAATTATGGATCATAATTCCTTATGAGATAGTGGGAGTTATAGGGAAACTAAAGGTTGATAATGGGAGATAGTGGGGAGGTTAAGAGATATATTTTATGAACATCTATATTTATTTTAATAAATTCATAACACTTCTCTCTGGATGTTCATTACAAAGAATATGTCTCATTAAAATCTTCACATAATTGTTAGTGTGTAATAACAATCAAATTAATTATGAGAATATGAAAAACCAAATCTAAAAGAAAATTTTTCTATTTATTAGATAATAGAGAATATACAAAGATGAGAAATGGTGATGCCACATCACCTCCTCAAGTCCTAACTTTATATATATACTAGGAAATAGAACCGCACTTCGTGCGGTTTTAAAAAAAGAATTTAGTATTATCTTTTTTTATTACTTTGCACTCGATGAAACTGATAAAAAATATAATTTTTTTTTTAAAGATGACGCAGCCTTATAAAACTAATGTTATTTATGAAAGTTTATTATTTTTTTGTTAACATTAAAAAAATATATTAATGTGTATAGTTAAGTGTACACAACATTTTCATCAATAACAATCATGTTCACACTAATCAACTCTCTATTTTTCTTGGTATTAACAGACTCCCACATCTTACAAAGCCTAACCCTTATCATCCAACTATCTTTATCATTGTTTAACTCATGAAGAAAAGAGTACTCCATGAAGCACACAATACTAAAAATTTAAATAAGTCAAAAAATAAAAACGCAATAACATTTCTAAAGAGGATGTTGGTTAAATAATAAAAAAAAAAACTCAAACATAACAAATCTTAAATGCTTAATATTTATAGAGTTTGAAGAAGCCAAAAGACACTAAATAAAAAGTTGCATAATTAAATATGGGATTATGACATTAAAATTAGGTCCTAATGGCATTGGTGAGGGAAGATGAATGAACCTTCCTTCCTATATTAATTAGTTGATGTATTTTAAACCACTAAAATTTAGTTGTTGGCTTAATAAAATAAATGAATGTTTCAAAACTTATAATTAATTTATTATTAATGGTTACATATTGTTGAATTTAAATAGAAAGAGGAAGAGACATGTAATCTTTTGTAATCTATTAATTATTTTCTATTTTTAATATTTTGTAATGTAATTATTTTTTAATCTCAACCAATATATTAGATAATAGAGAATAAAAAAAGATGAGAAATAATGATGCCACAAATCTTAACTACTTAATATTTATAGAGTTTGAAGAAGCCAAAAGGCACTAAACAAAAGATTGAATAATTAAATATGAGATTATGACATTAAAATTAGGCTCTAATGGCATTGTTGAGGGAAGATGAAGGAACCTTCCTTCCTATATTAATTAATTGATATATTTAAGCCACTAAAGTTTAATTGTTGGCATAATAAAATAAATAAATGTTTCAAGATTTATAATTAATTATTATTAATGGTTACATATTATTGAATTTAAATAGAAAGAGGAAGAGACATGTAATCTTTTATAATCTAATAATTATTTTTTATTTTTAATATTTTGTAATGTAATTATTTTTTTAATATCAATCAATTTATTAGATAATAGAGAATACAAGAAGATGAGAAATAGTGATATCACATCACCTTCTCAAGTCCCAACTTTATATATATATATATATATATATATATAGATATAGATATAGATAGATAGATATAGATTTTTAATATTTTGTAATGTAATTATTTTTTAATCTCAACCAATATATTAGATAATAGAGAATAAAAAAAGATGAGAAATAATGATGCCACAAATATTAAATATTTAATGTTTATGGAGTTTGAAGAAGCCAAAAGACACTAAACAAAAGATTGAATAATTAAATATGGGATTATGATATTAAAATTAGGCTCTAATGACATTATTGAGGGAAGATGAAGGAACCTTCATTCCTATATTAATTAGTTGATGTATTTTAACCCACTAAAATTTAATTGTTTGTATAACAAAATAAATGAATGTTTCAAGACTTATAATTAATTATTATTAATGATTACATATTGTTGAATTTAAATAGAAAGAGGAAAAGACATGTAATAATTTATAATCTAATAATTATTTTCTATTTTAATATTTTATAATGTAATTATTTTTTAATTTCAACCAATTTATTAGATAATTATATATTAACTGATATCTTTATTATTAATATATTTTTTTATCTTTATTTTTTTGAGTGTCATATTATGATATATGTACAAAGAATATCCACCAATATTTTAGATATTTTAGATAATAGAGAATATAAAAAGATGAGGTTGAGGGAAGATGAAAGAACCTCTCTTCCTATGTTAATTAGGTGATGTATTTTAAGGCACTAAAGTTTAATTGATAGCATAATAAATTTTGAAGAAGCCAAAAGACACTCAACAAAAGGTTGTATAATTAAATATGAGATTATGACATTAAAATTAGGCCTTAGTGGCATTGTTGAGGGAAAATGAAAGAACCTCTCTTCCTATGTTAATTAATTCATGTATTTTAAGCCACTAAAGTTTAATTGGTAGCATAATAAAATAAATAAATGTTTCAAAAGACTTATAATTAATTATTATTAATGATTACATATTGTTGAATTTAAATAGAAAGAGAAAAAAAGTATAAAGAATATCTACCAATTTTTTTGATAATAGAAAATATAAAAAGATGAGAAATGATATATATTAATAAAGTTACTATTTATTAAATGAGTTAAATATAATCAAATTAATTATGAGAAGATGAAAAGCCAAATCTTAAAAAAAAATCTCTATTTATTAGATAATAGAGAATATACAAAGAAACAAAATGGTAATGCCACATCACATTCTCAAGTCCCAACTTTATATAGATATATAGATAGATAGATAGATAGATATAGATTCTATTGACTTTAATGGTTTGATAGTAAAATGAAAAAAATAATTGTCATAAAACTTTTGTGTTAAATGTCAGAAAATATTATATGATAAAATAATAATATTCCATTATTGTTTATATACTTTTAACACAAATTATTCTTAAAAAAATTTCATTTGGTGTTCATATCTCTTCAACTTTTAAAGTCAATAATTAAAGTTTATAGTCTCTAAATTTCATGTAAATAAGATTTTTCAGGGATAGATCTAGATCTGCATCCAGATTTTGTAATCACCAATATACATTATTAGATATATTTTGATTTTCTTCTAGATTTTCAAATTTTTGAAAAGTAATTACGGAAGTCATAAAATTTAAAAGTATGAGAATAGGAAAATCAATAATAAATTATTTAACGACGTAGTTTTCGGGTTTAACCTGTTCGGACAGGAATCTCGGAGACTGTAGCATGAGAGAAGAGAATACACACACGGCACCCAATACCTTTCCGTTCCGTCATGATTACCCTGACGGTGGTTTTGTCCACAGCTTTTGATTGCAACAAAGACCGTGCAACAACAAGCACACGGAAATCCTTGACTGGTAACGGCTTTGTCCAACTATACGACAACCAACAATTTGGAAGCTTCTGAAATTACAGTTCTACCCTTGACTAAAGCGACTCACCAGTCACCCCACCGGCTTTCGACATCACCAGGTCCAGACGAAAGAAACACACGGCTGTCATTAATTAGCTAATAGCTATTGTTTCAATACTGCGCATATTCAACGTAAACGACGATGAGGATAGCAACTAATGCGGACCAAACACGTGTCGACATATCTAATCCAGAGTCGAACACGTAACTGCGACATCAACCGTCAGATATTCCATGGGGCACTAAGAGAATCGGACGGTGGTTGTTTGGAGGTTGAAATGTCGTTGATCAAATAACGCTGATTAAAAGCATTTAATCGTGGGTGGGGTCCAAAATGGAGATCCCGGTGGTGTAAGAGTTACTAAAAGTTGAAAGCGAGCCATAGAATTTTGTTAGCCAGTGGGGCCCAGGTAATGGTGACGTGGTTGTTTATTATTATTGTTGTTGCAGATAAAAGGGTCAAATAACACACCCCCAGCTCACCCTCTGACCATGAATATGCTCTATTGCTCTTCTTCTTTGCCTTTGGGCTGCCATTGGTTTGTTTGGTTGCTCAACTTGTTTCGCTTGGCTTGGCTTCAAACAAATTAATTAATATATTTAAAACAAATTATAATTTTATACACTAAATAAGATAAATAAAATATTGTTCATAAATGAAAGTTCTCGAATAATCAATTACTCCTTCGAAGAACAAACTTGACTTGAATAGCCTTTTTGTTATGTTGAACTAAACTTACCCACCCCATGTTTATTTTATAATTTCCTGATCTATGTTTCCCAGTTTAAAATGAGATACAAATTTTGGGGATTCTTTTTATCTTAATCTAAAATTTTAAAAACCACTTTTTACTATGCACTTATTTGGTATGACTTATTTAATGGTTATAAGTGCTTATTTAATTACACAAACTCTTATAATAATTTTTATTATTATTTAGTTATTTTTTAGTAGCGCTTTTAAAATTTAAATAAGATATTTTACTTCTACTAACAAAAGCTCAAATTTTAAATTTTTAGAAGTAGATGTTAAAAATATATCATCTACTTATTTGATAATCTTATTTTATTTTTTTCATAACATAACTTTAAAAAGCTTATCTATTAATGTAATTTCATAAATTTTTAATAAATGATCTCATTGACAACCAAATAATTAAATTTTTTTAAGTAAAAACTCTATTTACATAATTTATACTTGAAAAAATGTATAAAATGGAACCTAAATGGTAGATATTTTCTCGTCTTCTTTTTAAGATTGAAGATTTGAATTGTTTTATGCATATTGTTGATAAGATTTTCTTTTAATTATTAAAAATAAATTTAATCTATTCTTATTTAATAGACTTCTTATTGTGAATATGACTAATTTAAAGTTTCACATAAGTTCACATATTTTATCAATTCGATTTCTCTTATTCTTGTAATATCTCTTTAAAATAATATAAGAAGTTTCGGAAACAAACGCTTAATGATAATTGAGCGTGGTTTGCATGCTAGAAAAATGAAAATAAAAAAATAATTAATTAAATGAAAACACACCAAAAAAAAATGGAGACGTTTATTAACTCACATAATTACTTGTCTTAACTTATTGTGTAATAACCTTTCTGACTTCAAAAAATGTTTCCCCTTCTGTCAGAAAAAAAAGGGTTTACAGTAACTAAATTAATTAATTTAGAAAAAAAAATTTTTTAAAAAAAGGGTGAGATTCGAGTCATAATTCAGTCAAAATTAAATCCAAAATCAATCGGCTAAAAAGTCGAGCCGTGTGACAGCTCATTCCCTTCTCGACTCTTTCTGGACTCACCCAACGTGTTAGCCACATGCCCCTCGCCCCCTATATATACTCTTGCCCTCTCTCTTCCCTCCCTATTTCTGTTCACACGGCCAAAAATTACAAAAAAATATCCGCTCTTATATTCCTCAGCTTTCCAAAATCTTAAAACAAATAAAAACAAAAGTTTCCGTTCAAAGGAAATCTCATCAATTCTTCTGTTGTATATGGCTGATTCATCGAGAAATGATAGCTCCGGTTCACGGCACCAGCCGAGCCGGCTGCAGCGGCGCCGGCCGGCTTCTCTCCAAATCAGTCCGGCTTCATCCTGGAACGTGGCGATTCCTCTTCTATCGCCGCTGGCCACCTCGCCGACGACCACCAACAATAAAGATCTGACGATGAGAGTGGAGTCACGGCAGGAGCAACGGTCGGCGGAAGGCGACAAGCCGGTGGTGTTCAAGAAGTGGCAGCACCCTGCGGCGCCGTTTTGCTACGAGTCGGCGCCTATAAAGGCCTCTTTCTTTGTGCCGGTGTAGTAGTCGTAAAAAGGGAGATGATAATTATTTTGTTTAACCCGGTCCGGTCAAAAGTAGTTTGTTAGACCTAACGTTTTCTGCGCGCGCGCGTGCGGGATAGAGTTTGTGAACCACGCGCCGCGTGGTTTTACTAATTTGTTGATACTTAGAGCGGTTTTTATTTTCTTTTGGGTGCTATTATTGACTTGTTATACCGATACAGATCAATATGTTGATATTCATACGGCTAATTAGTTAATGAACATAAATTTAAGTAATGTTACCGAATATGCGATTTTTTTTTTAATTTCTGAATATTTATGATTCTTAAATCTGTTTGGCTAATGGGAAAATGGAAAGAAAATTGGCAAATTTGGGGCGTTTATTTTTTTAGGATTATATAATCGAAATCGATTTTTGTAAATGTTGCGTAAATGGTGAATATTAATCAGCAATACAATATGCTGATTTTTGTCTTGTGTTACACGGCACATTTGCTTGGTAACCAAAATAATTTTAGATAGAACAGGACATTACAATAATTGCTTGATTTTTCTAAAGAAATGCTTGGTTAATCGACTACTAGCTCGTATAGTACCTCCACGTGTGGAAGTAGAATTCATTGCCGAGTTTAATATGTAATTAAATTTTAAACGTATATTACTATAAATACACGTATGATAAACTTATTTTGAATGTTTACCATAACTTATTTTGAATATTTTATTTGAATGTTTACCGTAACTTATTTTGAATAATTACCATAGCTTAGTTTGAATATTGGGATATTATCATTCATATACCCTATAAATGCTCTGTTATAAAAAATACTATAATACTTTGAGGGTGTATCAATCATCCACTCTAAATTGACAAAAGCTATCTGCCGACCACCAAACTGTTAGCTGCCGTTTGAAAGTTAACGGAATGATAGTGAATTGACGATTTTACTCTTAAAAATTATTAATTGTATACCCTTAAATTCTTTTATTATCACTTGTATACCCTTAAATTATCACTTGTATCTTATGAAAAGACCAAATTACCCCTATGACGTTATCCTATTTAAATGGCAAGTAACGGTTTGGTGGACGACAGATATATTTTGTCAACTTATAGTGAACGATTGATACACCCTTAAAGTGTTGTTTATTATCACTTGTATACCCTTAAATTATCACTTGTATCTTATGAAAAGACTAAATTACCCATCTGACGTTATCCTATTTAAATAGCAAGTAACGGTTTGGTGGACGGCAGATATATTTTGTCAACTTATAGTGAACGATTGATACACCCTTAAAGTGTTGTAGTATTTTTTATAACAAAACATCTATAGGGTATATAAATGATAATTTCCCTTGAATATTAAACTGAGTTGGGGTTTCTTGTTAATAATCTTCTTACATAAATAAGTTTTTTCAACTCATTAGTGTTAATCGTATTAATTCTCTGTTTATAACAAGTTTGTATATGATTTCAGTTATATCAAATCTATATATATATATAAAGCTAGGACTTGAGGAGGTGATGTGGCATCATAATTTTGCTTCTTTGTATATTCTCTATTATCTAATAAATAGATAATTTTTTTTTAGATTTGACTTTTCATCTTCTCATAATTAATTTGATTGTATTTAACTCATTTAATAAATATATCTATATCTAATAAATAGAGATTTTTTTTTTAGATTTGGCTTTTCATCTTCTCATAATTAATTTGATTGTATTTAACTCATTTAATAAATAGTAACTTTATTAATATATATCATTCCTCATCTTTTTATATTTTCTATTATCTAAAATATCTAAAATATTGGTGGATATTCTTTGTACTTTTTTTTCTCTTTCTATTTAAATTCAACAATATGTAATCATTAATAATAATTAATTATAAGTCTTTTGAAACATTTATTTATTTTATTATGCCAGCAATTAAACTTTAGTGGCTTAAAATACATAAATTAATTAACATAGGAAGAGAGGTTCTTTCATTTATAAAGCTAGGACTTGTGGAGGTGATGTGGCATCACCATTTTGCTTCTTTGTATATTCTCTATTATCTAATAAATAGATAATTTTTTTTAGATTTGACTTTTCATCTTCTCATAATTAATTTGATTGTATTTAACTCATTTAATAAATAGTAACTTTATTAATATATATCATTCCTCATCTTTTGATATTTTCTATTATCTAAAATATCTAAAATATTGGTGGATATTTTTTTCTCTTTCAATTTAAATTCAACAATATGTAATCATTAATAATAATTAATTATAAGTATTTTGAAACATTTATTTATTTTATTATGCTAGCAATTAAATTTTAGTGGCTTAAAATACATGAATCAATTAACATAGGACGAGAGGTTCTTTCATTTTCCCTCAACAATGCCACTAAGGCCTAATTTTAATGCCATAATCCCATATTTAATTATGCAACCTTTTGTTGATTATCTTTTGGCTTTTTCAAAATTTATTATGCTATCAATTAAACTTTAGTGCCTTAAAATACATCACCTAATTAACATAGGAAGAATGGTGGATATTCTTTGTACATATTTCTTTCTCTTTCTATTTAAATCCAACAATATGTAACCATTAATAATAATTAATTATAAGTCTTTTGAAACATTCATTTATTTTATTATGCTAGCAATTAAACTTTAGTGGCTTAAAATACATCAATTAATTAACATAGGAAGAGAGGTTCTTTCATCTTCCCTCAACAATGCCACTAGGGCCTAATTTTAATATCATAATCTTATATTTAATTATGGGCCTAAATTTAATTTTAATAATTTTAATGTCTCTTCCTCTTTCTATTTAAATCCAACAATATATAACCATTAATAATAATTAATTATAAGTCTTTTGAAACATTCTTCAAATTTTATTATGCTATCAATTAAACTTTAGTGCCTTAAAATACATCAACTAATTAATATAGAAAGAGAGGTTCTTTCATCTTCCCTCAACCTCATCTTTTTATATTTTCTATTATCTAAAATATCTAAAATATTGGTGGATATTTTTTGTACATGTTTCTTCCTCTTTCTATTTAAATCCAACAATATGTAACCATTAATAATAATTAATTATAAGTCTTTTGAAGCATTCATTTATTTTATTATGCTAGCAATTAAACTTTAGTGGCTTAAAATACATCAATTAATTAACATAGGAAGAGAGGTTCTTTCATCGTCCCTCAACAATGCCACTAGGGCCTAATTTCAATGCCATAATCATATATTTAATTATGCAACCTTTTGTTGAGTATCTTGTGGCTCCTTCAAATTTTATTATGCTAGCAATTAAACTTTAGTGACTTAAAATACATCAACAAATTAACATAGGAAGAGAGATTCTTTCATCTTCCCTCAACAATGCCACTAGAACCTAATTTTAATTCCATAATCTCATATTTAATTATGCAACCTTTTGTTTAGTGCCTTTTGGCTTCTTCAAGCTCTGTAAACACTAAATATTTAAGATTTGTTATGTTTAGTTTTTTTTTTAATTTATTTAATCAACACCCTCTTTAGAAAAATTCATGTATTTTTATTGTTTGATTTATTTGAATTTTTGGTATTGTGTGCTTCATGGAGTACTATTTTCTTTATGAGTTGAACAATGATAAAGATAGTTGGATGATAAGGGTTAGGCTTTGTAGGATGTGAGAGTCTACTAATACTAAAAAAAATGGAGAATTGATTAGTATTGACATGATTTTTATTGATGAAAAGGTTGTATAAAAAATTCATTCTCCCATTGTTTTCTCTAATTTTTTTCCCAATTGTTTCACACTTAATGTAGTATGTGTTTTTTTTTTCGTAGGAAAATCTAATGCATGCAACAATCAGGAAAACTTTAGTGACAAGGTTTAAGCACATGTTGAGTGAGGGTTCTTTGTACAATGTCAAGAATTTGAAAGTTGTTTCAACTACAGGCGAGTACAGACCACTTTCAAATCAGTATAAGATTATTTTCTTGGTTATAACTTCTCTTAAGAGGTTAGAAGAAGGAACTGTCAAGATTCCGATTAATGGATTTCAATTCGTATCTCCGAATTTGATTGATTTACGTGTGAATGATAACACAATCCTCTCAGGTATTTTTTTAATTATTAATGTTTGTTAATCTTTAAGTGTATATTAGAAATTATTAATCCTTATGTTTTAACATGTTTATGTTATTTTTCCATAATATTACAGATGTTATCGGAAGTTTATGTGGTGTGGGTGATATTGAGATCGTTGGAGCTGGTTGGAAAAAAAGAAATATAAAAATTCTAACGGATTAGTAAGTTGAATATAATTAAGAAAACTACGACTTTATATTTTTTAGTTATTTATGTTATTTTTTAATTATTGGTTCTCTTTACATTATTAACTTTTGTTAATTTTTATGGATAGCTCGGTAACAACAAAGATTACTGTATGGGGAAAGTTAGGGGAGATGTTTGATCCAAACTCGTACAAGAAAGACGAGGGTCCTTGTATTGTGATAGTAACTTCTACAACCATTAAAAAATTCCAAGGTGATTATTTTATTTAGATCCCACTAATTAACATTTTCAAATGCAATGTGGCTATTTTAATATTATACACAATTTTGGATTTTGTTCAAGTTTCGTTTTAGGTTACATTTGCTCTAAACAGGTGAGGTTAATTTCTCTGCCACAAGTGCAAGCAAAATCTACATAAATCTTCAAATAGATTATGTAGCATCATTAATTGAAAGATTTTCTACCATCTCCAACGTTGTGCAAGTTAGTAAAAGTCTTTACATGTATTTTACTTATTTCTTTTATAATTCAACGCATTGCTAAGGATCCTCAATTACAAAATTTAATTTGGAACTTATCAACTACAAAAGGTATAAGGTCTGTACACTTAGACTATACACGTTAATATATATTTTTAACGTTAACAAAAAAGTAGTTAACTTTCATAAATAACATTAGTTTTATAAGGCTACCTCATTTAAAAAAAAAATCAATTTATATTTTTTATCAGTTTTATCGAATGTAAAGAAAAAAATTGATAATATTAAATTTATTTTCTAAAGCCGCGCGAAGCGCGGTTTTATTTCCTAGTTTAAAAATAAATTACGGGCAATTTAGAAGCCTGACTGGAAGGGAAAGAAAAGGAGTGCAAGAAAGGAATTGGGAGGTTTTAGAGAAGAGAAATTAATAAATGATATACAAATTACAACATACAAAATTATTTATTGAATTATAAATGTATCGACCGAAAGGTATTATATCAGACCTCGTAGTTTAAGCGCCGTCAAATAATTAGAAAGTTAATAAAATTAATAAAATTTAACTATTTAATGGTGTAAAGACCATGAAATATAATATATAAGTGATGTCATAGTCACCACTATATTATGATATTCAATTTGGTTATTAAATTAAAAAAAAAAAATGCTCCACTCAGTCAATCAATTTAGGTACCGACAACTTCTATCAATCGGTTGATCTGATGCAAGTTGAATGGTCATACTCTTATTAAACGAAAAAAAAGCATGAAAAAGCAAAGATATAAGAATAACGTAAAAGTATTAAAAAATATTCAGAAAAATTATTCTATAGGTATATAATAATAATGAGGCAAAAAAATAAAAAGAGATTCGCATATTCGAAACGCAATTATGGAATGGCTACTCTGACTTTCATCTACCTGACCACATGTGGCCCTCAATCGAGCCTTTACTCCTTTATTTATTTATTATACTTTTTGTAGAAATAATTACGTCTATTTTAATTCCAACGGAGAAAAATCTACACCAATATAATACTTCTATATAAAAAAAAAAAACTAACCAAATTTGCAACTAGGGGAAACTGAATCCCTCTTATTTCTTCAAAATTTATATTTTACAAATTCATTGATCTTTGCATTTTACAATAAATATCAATGGTGGCTTTAAGGATAGACGAACAAAACAGTTGTTTAAGACCTCATATTTTGAGAATGCCTCATCTTTTGAGTGTGTCCTTGATAATTCTCTAATTAATGAAGTGTTTTTTACGTATCGTAGGAAAGCATACCCATATTTGTTAATCTTAGTGTTAAAGAGATATAATTAATAAGCCTATCCATATTTGATAATTTTACGTTACATAATTAATAAGCCTATCCAAATAATCACAGTCTAACCATTAATTCATTCAATATTAGTCTTTCTAAGAAAAAAATTAAATTCTTTACCTTTTCAGTTTTCTAAGAAAACTTAATTATTTAACATTGGAATCTTTAACTTTAGTATTCCTTTTAATTTCTACTAAAAACTTTATAACCAAAAAAATCAATAGACGAAACAATTTCTTAACGTCTTATTTACAAAGAAAATCATTACATTCATTAGTTCATTTAAAAAAGAGAAAATTAGATTTTTGAAATATAAAGTTCATATCCATTATTTGATTATTAATTCATTTTCTCAACTCTCTATGTGCTACAATTCTAGATATTCTATTTTAAAATAATATTTTTTTTTTGTAATAGTTCTAATGGAAGTAAAAAAGATATCTTCTTCACTAATTTTTTAGGTTTTGTTTTTAAAAATTTTAAAGATTTTCTTAATTATTTTTTAAATTCAAGAACTAAGTGTGGATCGAACTTTGAGATATTTTATATTTCTTTGAGTATTGAAGTTTTAAAAAAAATATTATAAAAAAAATTCCCCAAAAATCTCTAAAGCCGGCCCCCGGTAAATATGTTGCGATCATTTAGGTTAATTGTACTATGGTATAACTCAAATATATGTATCCATAGTGAGCTGAATCTAGTTCTAATCTTGTGAAGAAAATCTTACAAGTTACATTTTACTTTTATGGATCTTAAATTTGGATGGAAGATTGCTAATCATCTGAATTATTATTTTTGAAATTATGCTTAATTACTATTATTTAGAAATTTATGAGTAATACTTGATTCCGAAAAAAAAAAAAATCTTGCGAAGAAACTCTTCTCCTGCCAATGCACACGGTGCATTCGAAAACTTATCATGTATATGAAAAAAGAGACAGACAGTTTATCATCTAATTAGTTTATGGTTCTCAATAAATATGGTTTTTGAGACTACAATAATAATCTTCTAGTTGTGAGTAATAGATATAGACCGATGGAATTGGATGTCAAAGTATCATTATTTCAGATGTTGTATTGTTTCAAATGTTGTAACATCCACCTTACACTATATATATATATATATTCACTAGCACACATTTATTGTAAATCTAGAATGGCTAGACCGTTCTAGATCAATGAGTTTTCAATTTTCAACATTTCAAGTATATATGGTTCTTCAAAAATGGATAACACCACCCAACACACGTGTGTATATTATATATATATATATACTTCTAGAAGTTTCATCACTAGAACACAAATAATTGGGGCTCTTTGAATCTTCAAACATGCCATGTCCATCGATTACACGTGATTGTTGAGTCAAAAACTCTAAAAGTTTCATTCCAAAATCTCTAAAGACGCATAAAGTGTAACAATTTTGGAAGGTTATTTAATTTTTAAAGGGGATTCTTGAGGACCCATATCAAATAAATTGTCAATCATTATTTGCTTTAGGCCTAAGGTGTAAATGATGGTCAATATTCCTTGTTTTATCTTCTAAACAGATAAGTATGCCACCATTAACTGTTAATTTTAACTTTGTATTCATAATTAATTAGAGTAGCTCATTCTGGTGCCTAATGCTTTGTTGGATTAATATGATCCATGCGTTGGTAATTTTGTTGATAAATTATGTCAATGCCCTTGACATAGGCCCAGCAAAATCAAGCTTTGGATTTATTCAATAAGATGGATATATCGTACTTGTAACATCAGAACCCGAAAGAGAAGTAAAGCAGTACACAGGTTCTGACTATTGACAGATTCTACAAACGAGACAAATTAAAAAGTCCAACTAGGCTAACACTTAACATCATGATTTCAAGATCTAGACGCAAGCCGAAGCAGCAATTTCAACAGTCTCTAGTAGTTTCGATGTCCAAATGAAGGGTACCCGACCTTGATTGTTATGAGACTGTAAACAATTTCAATAGTCATTTTCAAATTGAAATGTTTGTTTGTAAACTACAAGATATTATTTTATAGTTTCTATGATAGTTTCAGGATTTCAAAATTTTAGTCATAAGATTCACGTAATGATACAACCACTGCACAGCTGGTTGCTCAAGCTAGGCCCAAGAGACAGCCCAAAATTCCCTTCAAGCTTCAAGATTTTGTGCGTGAATGATGGTGCAACCGATTACAGCACTTAGATATTCTAAAGATATTGTGTTGAATTTGTTATTTACTTATTATTGCAATTCTGTTTTGCTGTGCTGTCAAGTTTGTTAGAGAGGATATTCTTAGCCGTTTCTAGAATTTGTTTGTAGCTCTCTTGAAGGAGTATTTAAAGAAATGAATGAATAAGAAAAGGACAACTCCCTTAAATCCAAAATACAATTCCTTTGTTCTCTATAGTCTCTCTATTCTTCACTCTTTCTAATTCTGGAGGACTCCACTCTCTAAAGTGGAAACTAAAATTCAAAACTTGCTGCTGCTGCCATTCTTAGTCATCACATAACGTTTTAAAATTTAAGTTAAAGTTTGAGAAGACAATGTAATTCAAAATTTGAAGGAGATGCTCTTTTTGTAAGGTAGCTAAGTTTGTATAAAGGAGGAGAAATAATTTGAACATCAAAGATTCGGTCTTTAGATGCTGACGAATCTTTTATAAACTTAAAAGCATCATTAAAAAACTTTTTAAATGAGACCCTACTATTTATTTGAAGAACTACCTCAACAAAAAGAGTTTTGAAAAATTCTTCAAATAAGATTGTACTCCTTCTTTATCTCATTTTAATAATCTTATTTGGAGAGTCTCTTAGAGCCTTTAATTTAGTATTATGTTTTTTTTTCCCATTATCCTTAAAGAGTGAGAAGTGTTATAATTATTATTATTTTGGTATAGTCAAAAGTCTAATTAAAATAATATAAATTTATTTTTATTTAAAAAGTCTTCTAGGAAATAATGTAAATTTATTTAATAATCTTATTTAAAATAATATAAATATTGAAGAGCTAAATTAAAAGAGTCTTTTGGTGCTCTTAAATATGCACCAATAATACTAACCGGTGTCACCTCTGTTTTCTTTTTTTAATAAGTCTTCATTGTGTTGATCAACGAAGTTGTATTAACCCTTTAATTATTAGGAAAATCATCAATTATTCACCTTAAATTTAATCTGTTATAAAAAAATATTATTAAAGTTTGAATTTATTCAATTTTCAATTGTATAAACCATCCACAAAAAAGACTTAATTACCCTTACAAAATGACAAAATAAAAATAAGCACAAATTATAACAGTAGTTATTTTGTAAGGGTAATTACGATAATAATAATTATTATCAAACTTGTCCCCTCTCCAAATTAAGCATATTCCTTTAGGGTGTGTTTGGCACATTGTATCATATTATATTGTATTGCATTATTTTAATGTTGGTGTATTGTATTATGTTGTATTGCATTAGCATTGTATTATAACAATATTGTACAATGTTTGGTATCACACTGTACTTTAATAATTTTTTGTGATTAATTTAAATTAAATATTATATTATATTATTTATATTATATTAATATATTTAAATTGTATTAATATTTTCTGTTATTATTAATTTTAAATTAATATTATTCATATTTAAATTGTTATTATTAGTTATAATAAATTATAATGTAAAAATATAATATAATAATATTGAATGATAAATAACATATTTATTAATTTATATTAATAATTATAATGTAAAAATAAAAAAAATATACAAAATTATATTAAATTAAAAGTTATATTTATTCATTATTATTAATATTATAAAGCAAAAGTCAAAAAGCAAAAACAAAAGTCAAGCGGCAGTTACAAAAGCTGAAGGGAGGGAAAAAAAAAAAAACAAGCAGCAGTTGCTGCATTAACTTAAACCCGACTCACAAAAGTCAAGCGGCAGTTACAAAAGCTGAAGGGAAGGGAAAAAAAAAAAACAAGCAGCAGTTGCCACATTAACTTAAACCTGACTCACAGCCGAGTTTAGCTAATGTGGCAACTCTCACTCCTTTAATTCAATGCTATGTGTGTTGGTTTTGGTGCCACACATGAGTGTGCATTCATTTAAGGAAAATGATAAACGAACGAAAGTAAGACTAAAGGACGACAGAAACGGCAGCGTGGGCTGCCGTTTCACACATTCCCTTAGTCCAATTTTTTTATTTGTGGGACCGACAATAAATAATAAAATAAAGAATAAAAAATGGAAAAAAGCAACTCAAATATCTTCGTTTATCATTTTCCTTATTTGAAACGTTATCCCTCCCCAACCACTCGTTCTCTAGATTTGTTTAATCCCCTCCACTCGTTCTCGTTCTCAGAACTTCGTCCCCTCCGTTCTTCACACGTTCCTTACTCCGTCCCCTCCATTCTTCACGCGTTCCTTTCTCCACTCATCCCCATCACCATCCAACACTGCAGGCAGTAACAGAACTCGTCCCCAACGCCTGCTGACAATCGATCTACAACGAACATGATCGATTTACAACGAACATGATCGATCTACAACGGAGCTGCCACCAGCAGAACAACCGGAAACGAACAAACGTCCCCTCCGTTTGAGTCATCGTTAAAGTCTCGTTTAACTCTCTCTATCTCTCATTCGTACATAATCAATATTTTATATCAATTTTTGTCAAATAATTAAAAAAAAATTGTGATAGGAATAATGATAATTCTGTAAAAAAAAAAAATTAATTACGTGATTTGTGATAATTTTTGTGTGATAAGTTGATTTGGGAAATATTGTATTTGTGATAATTTTTTGCTTTGAAATGCACCGAATTTTTTCATTTTTCCTTATGGCCGTTTTTTTTTTGTTGTTGCTGAAATCGAGCAAATGCAGGGTTGGAAATGCATATATTGGCTGTGTGATAAACAACTAAAAGAGATGCGAGATGTAGAGAGAGAGAGAGAAGACATGAAACTGATTGTTAAATGCAGATATTGGCTCACGTTAAATGCACAGCTAAAAGAGATACGAGAGATGTAGAAAGAGAGAGGACAAGAAACTGATTGTTAAATACAAAAAAAAAAATTTTTTAAATGATTGTTAAATGCAGATATTGGCTCACGCGCCATGTTAAATTTATTTTTTTTAAATTAATTGTGGGCCCATGACTGAATTCACGCATGCAAGAAACTGAAGAGAGAGAGGATAGAAAACGGCAGCACGTGTCTTCCTTTTATCTTCCTTTAGTCTAAATAACAGAACTCTTCATTTAATACAAAACAATGCTTTTATGCAGCCTTATGGGAGCCACCGAACAAGCCCTTAGACTTGAAACAATGACCTCTTGCTTAGCTAAGCCAACTGGGGCTGACAGTGATGCACCCTTTTAATTATTTTTATTGTTATTAATCTTTGATCACGGGCTTCAATTGTGTCCAAGCTGAACTGCTCAAAGTCACGACCTCAAGATGGCCCAAATTTTAGAAATTGGGTTACCACTCGTCGATTAAAGCTCCTTTTTCTATTTACATCCTATTTAATTCCTAAAATAACCCTCATTGATATTCTTCTTCAAAAAGCCCCGCGAGCGACTCTCTTCGTCTCCCATTTCAACCCCTTTCACCTTATCGATATAGCATTTTATTAACTGTTTTCTTGCTCAATAAAACTCCAATGGGCGATTCTTTCTCTCCCATTCCATTTCAAAAAAAAAAAAAATAGGCACCAAATTTAATTGTCCATTAGCATGTTCATGAATTTAGTGAAAGCTTCACAAAATTATCTTTCCTACAAAAATCAATTGTAAATACTCGGATAAGACTTATTCTAAATCAAATACTTTTTGTTTTAATCGACTTCTTTCTTGTTTGTAAACTTTGTAGATTTAAAGAGTTTGTGATGGAGAAAGACAATGGGAGCAAAACCGCATTCGGGTTTTAATAAGAAAAGTTTTAATTTTTAATACTATTTAAAATATAAAGAATAAAATTGTAAATACAAACCAATGGGGTCTTATGTGTAAGAGAAAAGGAGGGGTGCTAGTAGTGTCACCCAGAATGAAATCATCTGCCCCATTGAGAAGATTCGGTCCAAAACTATTGGTTGGGCTTCATTACTATCCAGCCCAGCCCAAAACTAGTTCACCAGGACGTTCAACCTACAACACATCGGAAGAAATAGTAGAAAAACCATTCATCAAGAAAGAGACCTTTATCGTCTGAATATGCAAAATCTGGGACAGCAAATTTCTTTATAAACAACACTCATTGATTGATTTGATTGATTCATATATACAAAGTCATCAACAAATTGAAGACCTTTAATTAATTGGCGTCATTCGTCAGAAAAAGATAAACCAACAAAAACCCAAAGCACAAATTCACACTCACCAGTCACCACCTTCTCCACGAAAACGACTTCTCTCAAGTCTTACCATTAAAAATTTATTTGTGTGTTACAAAAGCTCCCCGTAGGCAAGTGCAAAGCAAAATTCAACACACCCATTTCGTTCTCAAAAGAAAAAGTGAGTCCAAACACAAACTTACATGCAACTACTATTCCATCAACCAATCTTTTTGTGCTTTATTTTTTATTCGCTCCTCCTTTAATTTGCATATCTTCTCCACTCAGCCAACGTGCTGCATGTATATGCATGTCTTTTTCTCATAGGTGGTGGATTTGTTAAGGGGTCCCTAGCTCATGCACGATTAATATTATATATACAAAGCCCTTAATTTGTTTTTACTATACTTGTGCGTATATGTGCATATTGCATGCGAAAGATGATCTCATTCCTCATTAATTAAAGGGAAAAACGAAAAAAAAAAAAGGGTGAAGACTAAAGAGAGACGAAAATCATGATGGTGTATGGACCATGGCATGCATGAATATTCACGTTGAAATGATGAAGATATATGCGTGACGACAAGGTTAAAAGAAAAAAAAAATGAAGATATATGCGTGACGACAAGGTTAAAAGAAGAAAAAAAAAGAGGTGGGCATATATTGAGATACACAAAATGATAGGCAAAAGAGAACATGGTCCTGATGAGCTTCTTAAGGCCCTAATGAGTACATTCAGTAAAGCTCCCTCGGGCCCCTCGTCCACTTCCCTTTCCAACAAAAGTCTACAAGCTACAAAGAGTGAAAAAAAAAAAAAAAATGCCATCAAAGTCCAAAGATGAGCCCATCAATTGTAATGTGCATGCCATTACATAATTACATGTTAATTAATTAGATCACTGAGTGGAAGAAACGTGCTGCAAAGTTCATTGCGGTTGATTCTTCTTGTTCCCACTTGAAGGCTGAGGCTGAAGCCTCACCATGTTTCCCCAGCAAAATGAGAGTTTGTCCCACATGATTTATTGGCTGAAATTTAGATTCATGAATAATATAGCACTTTAACAAGTCAGGGGAGATACGTTAAAAACTCAAAATTTGTCCATATATGTATCTCACCGAATAAACAATTTGCTAACTTGCAGCTTGATTGATATATAATATATATAGTCCCAGCTATATAATTCATAAATTGATATTATCTTTACACAATGTGAATTTTCTTCTCAATCAACCACTAGTACTGATCATAAGCATACAATATTTGTTGGATCTAATTCATTCTAAAGTACTTCTGATATGATAAATTATTGGGATCTCGGCAATTTGCTGAATTGCTGGACATCTCATAATGCATACAGAACAAAAAGCCAAACTCAAATGTCATGTGTTAGAGAAATTAAAAAGCTTGGAGATGTGTTAATTAGTTAATTTGATTTCTCTTTTTGTCATTACGTGATTGTTTTCTTCATGCCCTTTGCAGAGTGAGTATCCATGTTGATGTGGCTGGTCTTTGGCTCTTAAGTAAGCAGTGACTCCTGTAAAAATAAAAAAAAATTTTAAAAAAAATTTTAAAAAAATGTCATCAACAACTCCCACTTGTGTGTTAACTTTTGACAAAACTCCCTCATGATCACTTTGGTCAAATTCATTCATCTATAAAACTTCTTTTCCTTTGATTATCAAACAACAAACCCAATCCAAAGTCCTTACTAAAAACTGGTAATTTGGAAAAGATAGGTGCCTTAGCAGGCAAAGGAATAGTAGTATCAAAGGAGAGCAGATGGCACCTAAATGATTTTAGTTGCAAAGTTGTTGATTTTTCTAAACCACTAATAACCAAGAGGTCCTACCAGTACTAGTAACATGTCCCTCTGTTGACTCCTTTTTTCCCACTAATGATTTTGTAAGGACAATGACCACAAAGGACACAAAAATATGAGAATGATCAGCGCTCTGGATATTGGATTACTTGACCCATAACACCAGGGACCTGTCTATGGTACAGATTCTGTAACAAACATCACCCGTCATCCCACCATCCGATCTTCTATTGTTTGGTTTCTCACTCCACATCCAACCACATCCAACGGCTGATGCTGCAGTCTGTAGCTTACAGATTCTGTAAGCTAGTCAAGTCCTAACAACCAGACATCTACTTGTACTCTTTGACTTGGAAACCCCAAAATGGCAAACTTAAAGAAGATTTTGCGCACCCACACTTTGTCTGGCACTAGTACTTGCTAGCTAGTTGATGTAATCATGTACTTGGAATCCTCAGTTTTATTTACTAAATATTTAATTGATGCAATTTTCTAATTTTTAGTATCATAATATTCTAAGTATGTGAGGTGGATTACAGTTCAAGTCAAAGTTGGTTTTGTAGATTTTATTTTGTTGATCCAAAAGAAATTCTAGGTCAAACACGCTTCATAACTAGAGCACTCATTATCCTTCCTACTTTCTTGGTTACGACTATTCGGATTAAATGGGGATATCAATTCCTTTTTTTGGAAAAAAAAATCATTTTTAGAATAAATAATGATAATTATAATGAAGCCACCCAGCTAGGGATGGCAATGGGTACCGTCCGCAGCAGGTTTTAACAATTACCAAACCCGCAATGGTATCCGGTGGATTTTTTGCGGGTTTCCGTATTTAAAATCACAAATATTTAATATATAAATTTATAATAATAACCTCAAATTCCATATAGCATACTCAATTTTATATTTAAACAATGTCAATGAAAAATTAAAATTTCCACATCAATTCAATACAAATTCTCAAATTTAAGTATAAATTACACAAATCTATTTAAAAAACACAAACTAGTATCTAAAAATAATAATTACATTTCATATTATCATTTAAAACAAGATCCAAGAGAAGATATTCATTTCATTCACCACCATAAGCACTCATCCAACACAATGCCTATAATAATAATTAAGATTAATATTTTCAAATACTAATTCGAAGGGAAATGCCTTTAGTTTTCTTTAGGTTATGACTTTAGAATAAGAGATGGGCCACATACACACATACACAACTTTGAGCCTTTGTCTATTTGGTAATTTGATTAATGACATTATTTTCTTTATACATTTTTATATTTAAATTAAATTAAAAATATTTGAAAAAAAATATTGCGGGTTTGGTGGATATCCATGCGGGTATCCACCGGATATAAGGTTAATACCAAACCCACCCGCATCCATGTGCGGGTTTTAATTTATAATATTAAACCCGCCCGCAACGGGTAAAATTACCCACAACAGGCGGGTTTTGGCGGGTTTGCAGGTACAATTGCCATCCCTACACCCAGTAGAAAAGGACTGTTTTTTTTTTTAAATCAGCCTCAAATCAAGAGAAGCTCATATCTAGAACTTAAGGTTTGGGTTCCTTCAAAAGAATTAACAAGTTCAAATAATGAGAATTTAGCTAAAAATATAAAGAGTAGTGTTATACATTTCAAATAATATAATATTTATTCATTGATTGATTGATAAGATAATCTAATAAATTTACTTAAAACTTATGAAAAATTATCATCCACTTAGGCTCTGTTTTCAAATAGAACTTATTTAAGTAGATCTTTTACAATTAGAGTTTTTACCACAAAAAAATTTATTTGTTTGATTGTTAATGAGAACTTTTATTAAAAATTATAAAATTCCTTTAATAAGCAAATTATTTAAAGTTATGTTATGAATAAATGAATTA
Organism: Citrus x changshan-huyou; assembly: GCA_039657385.1. Taxonomy (NCBI): domain Eukaryota; kingdom Viridiplantae; phylum Streptophyta; class Magnoliopsida; order Sapindales; family Rutaceae; genus Citrus; species Citrus x changshan-huyou. Next base: position 5,317,721 of record CM077555.1, on the reverse strand, counting down.
AGATTATGAAATAAAGAAATTATATTTTAGATATTTTAATATTTAAAAAAAATTTCAACCTCTACTCTTAAAAACCCAAAATTTAAGATTTTGTTAATAGAGGCAAAATAGTTTATCTAATATTTAAAAACTCTAGTAAAAAAAAAAAAAACCCAAACAACAAAAAAAAATTTGAAAAGACCTTATAGAATTATAGAAGCATTTATAGTCATTAGACAAGTCATATCAAACAGATAGTTAATCAATATGATATATCACATGAAACATTATTTAAAATGAAATTTGTAATTAATTTTTGAGATGTTTATCAATTACTCTAATGATAAGATTTTGACCGAGCTATAAATACGATTATATTTAATGATTTATTTATGATCATTTGAAAAACAAAGAATTCCTCTTTTTGTATCCCATAGGGATCACCTTGACAAATTGAGTATGAAAACCAGAAAATCAATTCAAAAGCCAATGAAGAAAAAATTATGTATGGTCACAAGCCTATGATTAAACATGTCTCTCAGTTGTATGTGTGGTCACAAGCCTATGATTAAACATGTCTCTCAGTTTTTCTTAATTGATCATATCCTCTACTTCATTCGCAAACAGCCAAACAAAGCTAGTGTTTGGCTTTGGACGCAAATGATAAATCTATTAAATTTCATCATCTTTAATTTTAATCAAAATATTATAGTCGAAATTATATATACAACCAAACAAAACGTCAAGACGTTCGTTGGCCTAATTTATAAATTGTGAAACAGGTCCGATTCGAAAATGAATGAAATATCTTAGGACATAATAACTTATCCTCTTGTATAATGAGGAATGAAGAGTTGGTAGCTGAGATTTTAATATCACAAAACAAATTGTTTTGATGACACATAACTAAAATTTATACAGCATGGAGGATCAAAATCTTAGTTCTTATACCCACAAACTTTTTGAACAGAAGAAAGTCTGTGGTGGGACTCGTGCACTGCATCATTTGTCCATGGATTAAGTAAAATCTTATCACATACACTTTCATTTTCAAATCGACCAATTATCAATTATAACTATGATAATTAGAGAGAGAATGTGCAACATGCGTCAAAATTTTATTAGATGTTATTGTCTTATCTAAATTTTTTAGAAAAAAATTAAATGAGCTCATATTATTTTAAATGAAAAATCTCAGATTAAGTTGGTGTCAGAGACTTTGCATAAGATTTTTAAGTATTTAATTTAAAAAATTAGTTTATTGAATGGAGTGACATATTCTCCTTATAAACCTAAGTATTTTCTCTTTACTAGTCAATGTAGGACACAACTCAACAATTCTCCCCTCAGACGAAACCACCATCAAACCCTGATCCTTTCTCGACACACCCGAGTTGTTCCACCACCACATTTCAACTACTAGAGTTTAGCTTTGATACCACACACCTAAATTGTTCCACTACCACATTTCAGCTACTAAGGTTTAACTCTGATACCACTTGTTAAAGGAATTTAGTATAAGATTTTTAGGTATCTAACCTAAAAAACTAGCTTATTTGATGGAGTGACCCACTCTCTTTATAAACCTAAATATCTTCCATTTACTAGTCAATATGAAATACAACTCAACAATTGACACGTTATAGTTACGATAATTTTAAATACAGTAATTAGTGTATACAGTGGCACTGATAATAGTACCTAAAATGCGTATAGTCGTATGACTATAATATCTCAAAGATGCCGTATTCTACAGCTTTGGTAAACGAAAATCAATGAAATCTGAATATTTCTCAGGCTGCGAGGTAAGGACTAAAAAAATTGGTAGAACTTTAAACCAATCCATTACACTTAAAAAGGGAAAATAAAAATAAGTCGGCATACTTTAATTATTTAACATCATATTATTGAATGGTAGCAGCAGCCGATAGCAGAACAGAACACAGGAGTTAAAAACACCCGAACCCTCGAGCATGTTTTTCAAAAACACAAACACAATGAGAGGCTCTCTGTTCCAACTCTGCAGCTGCTCTCTTTGATTCCTCCCCCCACACTTTGCCCCAACTTTCTCCAACACAACAACGAAAGAGCAAGCCAACTACAAAATCCGAGATCTCCCTGGCAGAAATGGTGGCTGAACCTTGGATACTCAAAATGGGGAACCAAGTAAGTAATAATCTTAAACACGCTCTTCTCCTTGAACCATCTTCTAAGAGAAACAAAAACCCAGAACCCAAACGCTGCATTGGGATTCTTTCTTTCGAAGTCGCTAATACGATGTCCAAAACCATTCATTTACATAAATCTTTAACCGATTCTGAAATCTCTAAGCTCAAAGATGAGATCCTGAACTCGGAAGGGATTAAGTTGTTGGTTTCTGATGACCAAAGTTACTTGCTTCAGCTTGCTTTAGCTGAAAAGCTAGATGATTTGAACCGGGTCGGGAATGTTGTGTCTAGGCTAGGGAAGAAATGTAGTGAACCGGCTTTACGAGGATTTGAACACGTCTATAATGATGTTGTTAGTGGGGTTATTGATGTTAAGGAGCTGGGGTTTTTGGTTAAGGATATGGATAGTATGGTGAGGAAAATGGAGAGGTTTGTTAATGCCACGTCGAATTTGTATACTGAAATGGAGGTTTTGAATGAATTGGAACAGACTTCGAAGAAGTTTCAGCAGAATCAGCATGAGGAGAGTCGGAGGGCGTTTGAGCAGAAGCTGATTTGGCAGAAGCAAGATGTCAGGCATCTTAAGGAAATTTCCCTTTGGAACCAGACTTATGATAAGGTTGTAGAGTTGTTAGCTAGGACTGTGTGTACGATTTATGCAAAAATTTGTGTGGCTTTTGGGGACTCTGCTTTGAGGAGGGACAATCCTGAGGCACATTCTTCTGTCTTGTTGAAGGATGACTGCAGGCAAGTTTCGGGTCATGTCCAAACAGTTTCAGGTCCTTTTAAACGGGTTCAGAGTAAGGGTAGTTGTAATGGGTATCATTCAGGGTCGATAGAGAGGGGCAGAATGAAGAAAAGGGAGGCAAGTTTGAAGCCTAGGCTTGATTCGAGGAGAGGGGAGGCAGCAATGTTTAGGGTGGAAGATTTTAATTTTCCATGTGGAACTAGTCCCGGAAGGCTTTTCATGGAGTGTCTTAGTTTGAGTAGTTCAGTTTCGAAGTTTGATGCTGATGATGAGATTGATAGGGAGGAAGGGAGTAGCCAAATTTCAGGTTGTTGCACTGTCGGGAATGGTGGTTATAAGAGAGACCACCCAAGCTATTCTGGTTATTTTAGCCAAACCCAATCCTTGGGTGGTGAGATGAATAGTGCACAATTTGGTCCCAAAAGTAGGTTGACAGGATATGCTTCTCCTTCCACTGTGGGAGGCTCTGCCCTAGCCTTGCATTATGCTAATGTCATAATTGTCATAGAGAAGCTGCTACGTTACCCTCATTTGGTTGGTGAGGAAGCTAGGGAGGATTTGTATCAGATGCTGCCAGCGAGCTTGAGACTGTCTCTGAAGACCAATCTCAAATCATATGTCAAGAATCTGGCGATATATGATGCTCCACTTGCCCATGATTGGAAAGAGACCCTTGATGGGATACTGAAATGGCTTGCCCCAATGGCACATAATATGATCAGGTGGCAGAGCGAGCGTAATTTTGAGCAACAGCAAATAGTTACAAGGACAAATGTTCTTCTGCTACAAACATTATATTTTGCTGATAGGGAAAAAACTGAAGCAGCAATCTGTGAGCTCCTTGTTGGATTGAATTATATATGTCGCTACGAACATCAGCAAAATGCATTGTTGGACTGTGCAAGCAGTTTTGATATTGAGGACTGCGTGGAGTGGCAGTTACAATATGGAGCTTCATATATCAATTGATTTCATTGTTGGATTTTTATACTCGAAAGGATTGTAGAGCATCTTGCTTTACTCCTGATAGTTGTAGGAAGGCACGGATGATCACTCAACAAATGTGAATATCTTGGAGATTGGAATCAAGTAATGTAATTTAGGCCCAAGGTATGAGTTGTTTGACTTGTAAATTACATAATTGCAGTTATGAATGAAAAAAAAAAAGGTATGATTCTTCTCTGTAGAATGTGTGTATATTTTCTCCACAGTTTAAGATTTTTAGTTCGCAAAATTGTGTTTTTGTTTCTTGGAATTATTGCTTTGACACTAGAAATTTGTCCGTTGATAATACAGTGACCAACAATTCCTTTCTTTTCTTGCCTTACTGATTATCCATTCATTGATTCACTGCTGGAGCTTTTTTTATTGAATTACACACTAAACTGATGTTTTTGTAAGTAATATTCTGTATCCAATATGTTGTGGCTCCAATAGACATGTTTTGAATTTTCCTCTGGTATTAGAGTTCGAAATCTAAGCTGGATCTTAGAAGGAAATGACTAATGAGAAGTAACAATATTGATTCATGATATAGTCATAACCAGAAATTATCTCTTGTTAGACATGTGCGCGGGAGAAGGCATTCATATTAGGTCCAAAGTTGTGCTTCATATTGGATTGTATGTCAAAACACGGAATGAGGTTGGCATTTATACTGTCTTGTACAATCCTGGGAAGTGCATTTCCGAATATATTATCTCCTTTATCACGTAGACACACACATTAATTCAATTGGACTCTTGAGTTGTTTCCCATTTGTATATTTCTACCTTCTTGTTTGAACTGAAAATATGATGCCCTTTATGAAGCATCTTGTTTCCCATTCGTATATTTCTAGATTCTCGAGTTCTTTTGGCTGCAGTATTTCATTCTGGCTCTGGGTGTGTGTTTGGAAGAATGAATTGGAAAGTATATCATAATTCATGAACTCAGCATTGCTTATCTTATTTGGTATAGTTTGTGAAGGTTATTGTGTATTCCGCTAAAATGTTATCGTCCCAACAAAATCATTGGCGTTTGTGTTAACGGATTTGCAAACAAATGCCATCACGAGAGAGTTCTATTTAATCACATAAGTCCACATGAAGCATCAGTATTGAGTGAACATCGCTCTATCTTGTTTAGTCAGAGGTTGAGTTCTGTATCTGATCAAATTTCGGGTTTCATTCGGATGCCACTTTGGCCATTTACATTTGAGAACATGTACGTGATGAATGTCTGCATAATCAATTGCTATTCAAGATCCTAAATTATGCATTTTCGTTTGTGGCTCGAGGTGCAAATAAAGTTGTACTAGCACTATCTTAACAATGATTTTGATCTTTGAAAAAGCCAGAAACAAAAGTTAAGTTTGTCCATCAAAAGTGTGAAGATTCAAGTCTTTCCTGGAACAATAAAAATTATAAAAATGAAGGGTAACAGCAAATCCAACTACACAAGCAGGTGCCATAATGTGGTGAAGAGTAGAGAGCATTGAGTGTATCAGTATTGCTATTTATTAGGGGTAGGTCAACTGATCCTCATGAAGCATGTGTTCATAATTAATAATCATATGTCTTTCAGGTCCATTCTTTTACTTTATACACAATAAATCAAATCTACCAATTTTATGCTTTAATTAGGGATCTCTTTTCGGTAAATTGACAAAAACTTTCATTTGGGTAGCTTTTATCTCCTCCTTGTTTGTAGATTGCTAGAGATGGAAAATTAGAGCCTGATATTACATTAACAAATTCATTAATATTTACAATAAAAAAAATTTATTAGATTCCTACCTTAACCCTATGCGAGATCTACTTCTAAATGTAAAAATAAATTAACGTAAAACCTAAATTTTAGAAAGCCTTCTTATTGCTAGACTTGGCCTTAATCATTGATTAATTTGGGTTATTGAAAAAGAAAACAGTAAACTTCAGATGACTCAGGGGCTTAGTGGTAGTGGCTCAGGGCTGTCACCTGAATTCAAATACTATAGGAGATAATCTCAATTATGAAATAATTAAGTGAAAGTAGTTTTTTCTTTACAAAATATAGTTTCAGCAGTAATTTAATTTAAAAATATTAAATATCCAGATAATGTTTCATAAAATTTAATAAATTTCATGTAAATTAGTATTAATAATAATTTTATTTGTAAATATTAGTGAAGGTAAAAAATTAAATTATGTTTAAAAAATTAAATATAAATTAATCACAATAGTAATAGTACGATGGTAATATCTGCATCAAAAATTAGAAAATAATAATAATAATTTGCCTGTTAAGGTCTAAAAACTCTCTCAAAAAAAAAAAAAAAAAAGGTCTAAAAACAATGGGCTGTGATTTTGGCCCAATAGGCCACCGACACATACACCGTTGGAATCAATCCAATCACCTGCTGTTACTGTTACTGATAACTGTAGCTCTCTCTAATAACAATTTTGTTCTTTAACCTTTTTCGACTAAAGTTTTTCAAATTTTCGTAGCGAAAACAAAAACATTTTTAAATAATCCGAATATTTTAAACAAGCAACTTTCTTTTTTTTCGTTTTAAAAATTTTTCCTTCCACTCCGCTGTATTTTCTCAGCATCCAAACAACTGATTGATCACTGATGCATCATCAACTTGCGTGATCGTAGAAACAGAGACGAACGCGCGCAGGAGCTGCTGGTTATCGTAAATAATGAGTTACAGAAGGTTCATTAACAGCAGTCGACTTTCATTTTATAATTTCAATTTTTCATTTTATTTAATCTGATATTTTAAAAATTCTTATCTGTATCTCGCTGATTCATTACCACATTTAACATCTCGTGGTTCATTCATTATGAAGTCCTTTTTGTATTGGTTTCTAGGGTTTTGAGCTCAAACAAGCGTTTATCGATTAATTAATTAGAGTTTCTGTATGGTTGCTTAGTTGAATGTTAATGCCAGTTATTTTTGCTGTGATACTCCTGGAATGTTAATGCTCTGTGTTTGCTCAAACAGATTCAACAATTGTATTTGAACTCTAGTTTAAATTAGCTAATTTGTCGCATAGAACCAAGCATGCGCGAATTCACTTGTCGATTCAATTCGAAGCTCGAGCAGCTTGCTTTGTGTTATGATTTAATTGATAGATAGGATGGAATAGTTTCAGAATTATGACTTGAGATCTCTTGGCCTTGGTCAAGCAGGCTGTTAAACTATGTATATGCTTAATATAGCGCAAAAGCATCTAATGATAGTTTTTAAACTTTAGTAGGCGATAACTTGTATTTTGAGATATATTGGTTGTTGGAGGTGGCTAAACACGGATTGTGTAAAATCGACCAATAGACTTATAAATAAGTCTGTCCTAAATATATGCATGACTGGTCTTCGCTTCATTCTCACCATGGAGATCAGTGAAGCTGATATTAGCCCCCCTGTGTGTCTCTTGTTTCCTTTCAGTTAGCGATAAAAATGATGATTGATATACTATTTGCTTCTGGTAATTTTCTAATCGGAAGTAAAAATATTAATGTGTTTGGTGTTTAAAAGAAGTTTTATACTTCCCCTTGTGACCATGTAAAGCTGATGTTGCTGGTCTAAGTGCTGGCCTCGAACTGTTTCTCTTAGGCATTAGCAGAAGTGGTTTAGGGGTGGGATGAGCTTGAGGCAGGTCTAAGGCTCAAAGTCTATCAAATCAAAATAACCATGTTTCCTCAGCCTTCTTTTCCTCTTATTTTCCAGAATCTTTCTTAACTTCTGTAGTCTTGCGTTAACACGAGTAGTTTTATCAGATTTTAAATTGTGTCATGATCATTTTTAAGCAGGGAGCACCGTGCTTCTAAAGGGGCTCTCTTTGATGAGTATGACGGCCTTGAGGAAGGTGGTCTTAAGGCCTCATCCTCATATTCCAGTGGAATCGATGAGCATGACAATGACAAAGCAATCGACGGTCTGAAAGAAAGAGCAGTTTTTCTGAAGAGAGTAAGTTTCACCCTTGGTACTTTGCTTTACCATTGAATTACAGAGATGTGATTTACCTATAAAATATCTATTGAAACAGCCTTTATAAGCACTTAAGTTGTTCTGTAGTGGTATCATACAGGCAAATCTAATCAATATATTGGAAATCTAGACAATGTTAATAATGTTTGAACCATGATGTTGTGAGCTTTTAAGACTCAAATAAGTAAAATTTAAAAAAAAATTAATTACAGCAATTTCTAATTGGTCATGGCAGTTCACAATATTTTGGAAATCCCATAGCATTATGCATCATAAGTAGCATGGCCTATCCTTGACAAAGTCACTGGCCATATTTGAGGTCATTTATTGTGTCATGGCAGAACGTCTTTTGGCAGCTCGCTTCCCAAGGTTTGAAGTGTATCAGGGTCATGGAGCTTCTGTCATCTTTGTTAGAATGATTTATAGTCGTACACAGCTTGTTTTCTGGTTCATTAACACTCAAGCTTGAAAATTTCTGGAACTATCACGGTGATGTATGAATTACTGAGTGAGGATTTAACAAAGGATCTTGGAAGTTCCCAACTTGTTGTAAAAGGTGGCCTTAAAACACATGTTTTGTGTTCCTTAATAAGTAATAACACTAAGCATCTGCACCCTGTTTGCATGTCAACCTTATTCATACCCTAAGCACATTGTCACAGGCACCAGCCACACACATAAGCCAAACTGATCAGTGATCAGGTTCATCAAAGTTGTCTTTGGTGTATATATAAATATATATAAATGTGCGTGCACTCTCATATGGGATGCCACAGCTATCCTTTGGCTTTGGGGCATAAATTGGTCCTTTTCTTGAAATATTTGATCAAGAATGGGTATCTTCCTTATGGAAGAACAGAAAAGAAGGGCATAACCTTAAATTTATAAGAAAATTTGCATTTTCTTTTTAAAGATTCTTAATATGTATTTCACTTGTTATCAGTTAACAGGCGACATACACGAGGAGGTAGAAAGTCATAATCGTTTGCTTGATCGAATGGTATGTTGCAGCTGTTCAACCTTCACATTTATTTAAGTTGAGATTTTGGTAGTTTTGAGTGGACTGTGTTGTGAAATAGGGCAACAGTATGGATGCATCAAGGGGTATCATGTCAGGAACCATGGATCGCTTTAAGATGGTATCCCAACTACATCTGCTATTCTAATTTTCATGTATGCTTGTCTCCATTTATTTCTGAAGCTGTTGGGAATTGGCTGATTACTGAAAATTGTTTCCCGTATAGGTGTTCGAGAAGAAATCTAACCGGAGAATATGTACTCTAGTGGGATCTTTTGTAGTTTCCTTCTTCGTTCTCTACTATCTCATTAGGTAAGTCATCTAATCGTGGTAGCCATTATCAATAAATGATTATGTTTGAACAAAGCACTTGCGTTAACGTGAAATCCATTGAGTTTTGATGCTTGAATGGCTCAATTGATCTGCAGGATCATGCACATTCTTGTTTATGTGAAAGGAAGATTTAAACAAAAAAAAAAAAAAATGGTATTGTGATGCTGATAGATCTCTCTTTTCAGGGTCCTCATGCGTGGTTGAAGTAGAACATTAAATCTTGCCTGTGCAAGTCTGCAATTTGGGTATGGGAATTGGTTCACGTACAATTGTACAGCTTGTAATCTTCATCGCTAAATCCTTTTTTCCTTATCTTTTTGAAAATACGATTAAAAAAAAGCTCGGGGCTTAATGGAGAAAATTGGTTTATGAATATGCTAAACTGAATTGCCCATGAAAGAGGGCGGCCGTCATGCTTTCATTACAAGGGAATGTTAATAGACAGCTATCTAGGGACGTTTAGGAGCATATGCCTCTCACATTCATTGATTTTATTATTTTATTTTTTTTTGACAAAAAAAATATAGAAATTTTATTGTCTCTTGAAATGTGGGATATATAATATCTGTATTGCTTCCTATCAAGTGGAATTAATTTAGACATTAGTAACTAAGAACTTGATTTAAGAAACTTAAATACTATTTTAGATCGAACGCTATCATCAGGAGATCCATGAAATGAGCTAACTTTTTTGTGTGGTAGAATCAATTAGTTTTCACTTAAGATTTGGCGTTTTATCAACTGTAGGTACATCATTGTTTTTTTTTTTTTTTTTTGACCTAGAGCCTCTTCACAGCGTGTACATTGATTTTTTGAATCACTGTTCAAATTCTTTAAACCTTTTTTAATATTCGAGGGATGTCCACAACCTCTTCATGGTGGATACATTGATTTTTTGAAGCACGACTTAAATATTTTAAACATTCTCTAATATTCGAAGAATGTCCACGACTTCCTCATGGCGTATACATTGAATTTTTGAAGCAATGTCTAGATTTTTTAAACCCGTTCTAATATTCAAGGAGTGTTTATTTCACTCACATTTCGTGAAGAAAAAACGATCTCCACTCAATTATTTGATAATTGAGTAAGGATTGAAACTAATTCTATAATGCTTTTATAGATGTTTGAACCATTACTTTCACCATTGTAAGTGCAAGGGTTCTTTCACTGGGCTAAAAATACAAATTCTTACTTTGATCATTATAAGTGTAAGGGATCTTGCACTGAGTCAAATGCGTTGATTTTGAAAAGAAAATTTAAATAAATAAATCACTATCTTGATTTTACTTTTTAACACAATTGAGGGCGCCATTAAAAATTAAAAACTCAGAACTTTGATAGAACTCTTTATGTTATTTTATTTTTATGAACTTTTATTAAAAGAAAAAGGGAGAAGAGAAACGAAGAGTAACAAATCAATTAAAGTAAACCCTTTCATAGGAGAAATCTGAAAAAGAAAGTCCCAATTTGGCTAGCACCTATCGACAGATATGGGAGCATTGAAATTGGATACAACATATTATATTCTAACAATTCGACCACTAAATTGGCAAGCACTAAGAAGCTCGAAACCTGGACTAATTCATAAGACAAGCTGAATGATTGGTTGAATCACTTTCTAGCTAGCCAAATAAAAACTCCACCCTTTTGAATTTGCAATTTCAATAGTTTAAATTAATAACATGTATGATATATCTTAGCAAAGAAAGATGACTGATGAGTAAAAGGCATTGGAAACCAGCCTCAAAAAGTTTTAAAGCCTCTAAAAAACGGTACCATGGGAATAGATGAAAATGAGCATAATTCAATAAAATAACCATTATTTAATGCTACAACTATTTTAATGTAAGTTTAGCTTAGTTTCTAAAAGTGTTAGAAATAGCATTCATTTGATTTTGCGGCAGTTCTTCAAAAATGGTATAAATTCCTCAGTTTTGAATACATCAAAAATTGCTGAGGGTACTTTTTCTGTATGAATGTATGAATTTATGATAAAGCTAGAGTGTCTTCAATCATTAGAAAGATATCGTGCATAGGCTTCCAAATAAATATTGAAGTTGTTAACTTATGACAAACAAATATTATAAATTAGATGGGAAAGAAAACACGAATTTCGTGTGAAAGTTGTATTTTTATGCAAATGTCTTGTTTAAATTGTTTTAACATGTATAATAGACAAAACAATCAATAAAACGGATAGGCTACGGTGCAACTGTGGCACCATGCCACAGTTGCATCCAGCCGTTGGATGCCCTTGGATTGGTGGGGTCTACTGGCATCCAACGGCTGGATGCAACTATAGCACGGTACCACAATTGTACCACAAGTTTCCCCCAATAAAACTTTGATAAAGATTTATATTAACAATCATTGTCTTACTTATTATTGTTGTTATCATTATTTTACTTGGTGAAATTCACCTCCCCATTCATTTCAAAAACTTTTTCTTCCAAATTCTTAGGGTATTCTTAATTTTCGTTTTATATAACTTTTATCAATCTCTTGTACTCTTCTATATTCTTAATAATATTTTCTTTAACTAAAAAAATTATTATTATTACTTGAAAGGGAGAATTGTACTGTTATTATTTTAATTCATTTTTTCTCGAAATATACGAAAAAAATGTTGGAGGAAATTAAATGTGAAAATTGAGAGTAGAATTAGGTTTAGAGAGTTTTATCTCCTATTTTGATCTTAACGGTTTTAGATTGGTATTAGAAGATTACTTTTTGGGTGTTTTATGCGTTGATAAGATTCCTATCATTTTAGTTGGAGTCGCTGCTTTTAGATCTTTGCATACATGGTCTTGCAAATCTGTTTATGATTCATGTTTAGATCTCACACTTCTCAGGTATTATCGGTATAATCAATAATATTTCAAAATTCTCGTTTGTTGTTATCCTTTTTTCTTTATATATATATATGTGTGTGTGTGTGTGTGTGTGTGTGTATTGGGTCCAACTATGGTGCAACTGTGGTATCATACCACAGCTGCACGAAGCCATTGGATCCAGCTATCTAGCCATTGGATCTCTCACCATAATTAAATCTAATGGCTAGGTGCAGCTGTAGTATGGTACCACAGCTGCACCATAGCTAAGTCCATATGTACTTCATACTTTTTTTTTTTTGAGTTTAAGGAGAGTCCATTTTAACTACCATATAAAAGACATTTGGAATTTTTTTTTTTTTTTTGCTATTTGTGAGGAGTCTAATTTTCTTGATCTATTTTGATACATTTGCCTGAGCTTATCCATGGTAATATTTTATGGTACGAAATAGGTCGAACTCGTCATAATCACGGTTGAATTTTAATTTGTTGTACTTTGGCTTTAAAAGAAAAAAATTAGGAGTGCTTTAAAAGCTTTACTTTGGCTTTAAAAGGAAACAATTAGGAGTGCTTTAAAAACTTTTCCAACCCGCACAACTTGCTTTATTATTATTATTTTGAATTACATGAGACTAATACTCATATTACAACTCATATTATATGAGATTTATAACTAATATTTGCAACCAGACAATTACTAGGATTAGTTTATATTAATGCTGCGTTTACTTGTCAGTAATCGGAATGGCTGGAATCGAAATGAGCTGGAATGGGAATGAGGTGGAATGGGAATGAAGAATGAGAATCAAAATAAATTGTTTACTTAAGCTGCATGAATCGGAATCGGAATAGATTAGAATCCCATTGATGTGTTTATTTTATCTTGGAATCGGAATCATAATAGGCTGAATTGTTTCAAGTTACTAAAATGCCCTTAGTTAATTATAATAATAACTATTATTATTATTAAAATTACTGTTAATATATTAATTAATTATATTCATATGTTGTTAGTTTATTAATTAATTATAATTTATCATTAATAATAATAATAATAAATTAATAACAATAATCAAAATAAAAAATATCATCATCAGCAAAATAATAATCCATTTTAAAAAATAATAATGATCATAATCGGATTCATCATCATCAACAAAATAACCCATTTCCAACAAAATAATAATAATAATAATAAGGGATATTATCATTTTCCCACCAAAGGTATTCTGACACATCATGTCAGTACTACGGTTTGGTAAAACCATCAATTTACCACCAAACGTTTAAATTGTTAGCATTTTCCCACCATTCCATTAAAACTCAGTTAATATGTAACGAAAAATTCATAAAAGGTCAATTTTACCCCTGGAGCGTAAAAGACCATGTAATTAACCTTTTATGAATTTTGTAATTAAATCATCATTTGTTGTTCTTCCTTCTTAAAGGGCAAAAATTATCCTTTATGAATTTTATAAAATTGACCTTTTAAAAGACCATGTAATTAACCTTTTATGAATTTTGTAATTAAATCATCATTTGCTGTTCTTCCTTCTTAAAGGGCAAAATCGTCTTTTACGCTCCAGGGGTAAAATTGACCTTTTATGAATTTTTCGTTACATATTAACTGAGTTTTAACGGAATTGTGGAAAAATACTAACAGTTTAAACGTTTGGTGGTAAATTGATGGTTTTACCAAACTGTGATACGGACATGATGTGTTAGAATACCTTTGGTGAGAGAATGCTAATATCCCTAATAATAATAATAATGATAATAATAATAATAATGATAATAATAATCATCATCATCAAATTAATCCATTTCCTAAATAATCATCATCAACAAAAATAATCCATTTCCCAAAAAAAAAAAAAACAGCAACAATCAAAATCTCAATTGTCATCGTCATCAACAACAACGGCAACAACAATCATCGTCGTTAGCAGTAGCAGCAGCATCAGATCAGAACCGTCGCCATTAAAGACGAAATCGGAGACGAAATGAGATGGGGGCGAAATCGAGACGGTGACGAAATCGACGCGGCCCAACGGAGACGAAACCGGCGACGAGCAGCTGTCCACAGCCGACGAACCACGACGTCAAAGACGGTGATGGCTGCGATGGTGATGGAAGCAGCTCCGATGGCATTCGATTGGGAGGCACGGGTGAGAGAGTTTAGGTTTTAGGGATTTTTTTTTCGCTTTTTATATTTTTTATCTAAAGTGAGGGTATTTCTGGAATAATAAAAAATTAATGTGGGTAGAATGGGAAATGCAGGGAATGGGAGTTTGATTCCCAAGCCCCCCCTTGGGAATCAGACTCCCATATTTGATTCCCAAATTGTTGTGGGGTCCACGAAAATGAATCTGATTCCGCTCCTTATTTTAGCAAGTAAACGCGGGAATGATTCCGATTCCGGATTCCCATTCCTGAATTCGGCAAGTAAACGTAGCATAATTCTTATATAACACTACCTAGATTTTATTCTCTTTAATATTTGAAGGGTGTATACTCCACTCACATTTCGAAAAGGAAAAAACTGTCTTCACTTAATTATATACCATAATTAAAGAAGAAAATAAACTCCTACATGCATTGTGGGGGCACAATCTGCTTTATTATTTTAACAAAAATAAGAATATTACTCTACTTGAAAATTCGTACGTCCAATACTCACCAAAATCTTTAATTTCACCTCATTCCACTATTCACATAAACATACAACATCAGTACACACATCACATCAACTAAAATTAAGCTTTAAAATAAGTTAAGAAGAGTCGTATTATAACGAAATCATTCCTTGCAAACAAACTTAATATATCAGTCGATTGCCTCAAATTAATCTGTCACAACAAAGAGTAATAGTGACTTAAAAAAACAATGAGCAACGAAAAATGAATCGTATAATTATAGCCACAAATATAATCTTTTATATATAGATGCTATAACGATCTTGTAGATTTGACTAACTCACTAGGTCAATCAAGATTAACACAATCATTAGATGACGGACAATCCAGCACCTCTGATGGTCCACAAAAATGTATTGATATTGAGGCTGACTCTCCCATATTTGCTCACTTTGTGGAATCACTAGTGTGATCAAATCTACATGTAATTGATATCTTTGAAGATCTCATTTACTTGCCCACTTGTTAGATTACATTGATGCTTTTGATGAAAGTTTGTTTATGTACTATTTTAAATTTTCAATAACAGAAATAATTTACTTCGTATTTTCAAATTGCTCTCCGCTTTATTTTCTAAATCGGCCAATCTCGATTAGGGGTTGAACAAACTAACTAATCCTTATAAGAAGACATTTTTTTGCCAAATATAATTCTTTTAGTTCAACAAATGTGGATATTCTCATAGCAAAAAATGAAATCACCATATAGATTAATTTGTTAGATGGCGGATCAAAACAACCCATATAAAAAATTGGGAGAATTATCATTAATTTCATCATCTCCAAACTCTTATAAGTGCAACGACCATATATAATCCTGAGGAATCGTTGTGGCAATGCAGAAATACTGAAACAAAAAGTATATTCCATTCAATATCCAATGGGGCCAACTACTGAACTAATAGTACCACCCAAAAAAAATTTGCTGACTTGCACTGCCTTTGATGTTGCTCTACTAGATGTTGCTCTATTAATTGCCAATTGCGGTGACTTGACAACTGATGGAAAATTTGTATACAAACCATACTCATTGCACTCACTTTAACAATAATTCTACTGTGTCATACCCTAAATATGAAAAATTTGTATACAGAATGTATTTCATTGTACTTACTTTGAAAAATATTATGTCTACGGTGCCGCAATCCAAATTATTCGTTCCAATTTATTGGCTTTCAGCCTCTCACAAGATCACCACATTATTAACTCATTAAGTCATCATCAATATTATGATACCTTCTATATAACGGTCTTATTTGATTCAGAATTGTGCAATGTCTTATCCAATTAAAAATAAGATCAATTAGACTGAATCGCCAAAAATAAACAAAATAATGAAGTACTGGAGCCTCAATTGTCAAAATTTCATCTGTTCTGTCAATCAAACTAATCAACTAAATTAACGACGGCTATATCTTCCATTAATCTTAGATGTGATCACCACGATAGATGTGATCACAGCAACCACTTCGTTTTTTTGTATTTCAAATTTGTTTTGATCATGATTCAATAAAAAAAATTAATTCCAGGGCTGAATCTCTCACTTGGCTATTTCTTTTTTAATATTTCCGAAAGGTAAGCTTTACAATTCTCCCCTATATATATATATATATATATATATATATATATATATATATTTGTATCTTATCAATGTATTATATATACATGTTCTGTGCCCTAACCAGTCACCAGTTTATCTATTCTTTTAAAAGTCCAGCTTTTCACGTGCACATTGATTCTATTTTAAATTAACCTCTTATAATATATAATATGATTTTCTTTTCTACATAAGTCATCTAATACAAATTGAAAATTGATCCCATGAACATATTGGTTTCAGTTTTTTTTTTTTTTAATTTTATATATGATCAATATGATTTATAATATATTACTTCCTCCATATCATTCCCTCTACAGCCATTTCATCACTGTATAGATTTTCCGCGGATCATAGACAATTGTCTTGTATATTAAAATGTCAACAGCACACGCTGCCGCCATAATATACTCTTCTAATTTTCCAAAACTTATCAATCAGTAATACCAACAAATGTCGCATTGGCTACTATAGAAACTATGTAAATATCAATTATCAATTATGTATGTAATCAATTATTTAGTAGATTTATCTTATTGAACAATCATTATCCTTATGCTCTGATGGGAGAATTACTGAATTAGGAAAATATGCTATGAGCTTGACATTAAATGTTGCCTAATTAAACTTGAAATTCTTACCAACTTGATCTAGAAATTCCTATAAGTTGCATACTTTATGAGACAGTCAATAAGGAGTTAAAATTAACAAATTAATTAATTAAACTGCCCCCTAACGGAAGACTCGAGATTAATTATGCAGTGAAATGGGACTCAAGATTATGTGCAAATAAACTGCAGATTAAGACATTGAAAGGTTGTGAGCAACTAATAATGCTACCGGTACTAGTAGTAGCAGCAATACTAGGGTCCATGAATTGTAGCTATCTCTATTTTCTTTCTTTCTTTCTCCGTAAGATTACAAATCGATATGTTGGGGCACGAGAAAACGACGTGCTTCCCACCTGCCCACGCGCACGCGACCCCACGAAACCCTAATTTCAAAGAACCCCTCTCTCTCTCTCTCTAAAAGCAGAGCTTATATTCATTCATCGCTCACTTCATTTTTTCCTTTTTAAACTTATATTCTGCCATAAACAAAACCAAATACTTAGCTCCTCTAATCGCAACACAAATTCAGAGAACAAAAAGGGGAAAAAAAGAAGAAGAAAAAAAACAGTTCATCTGTTGTTGAGCTTCTTCTTTTAGTTACTGTAATATTTTCTCTTTCTTTTTCTCTGTCTCTCGCTGTGTGTGTTTCTATTTTAATTCAGTTTTTATTTTAATTGATTTTCTATCAAGTTTTTTTTTTCCCTTTCTTTTCAGATTCCTCATCAATTCACCTGTAATTAAATTAAAGAACCCCTTTTCTTTTCTTTTCTTCCCTTCCCTTTACTCGATTCCATTAGCAGAAAAATTTTGCATCTAATTCTCTCTTCACAAACTATAGCTAGCTCCTTTTTGTTGCTTCTTCTTCTACTCTTTTCAATATCTATGAAACGACTGTACAAATCCCTGTTTGAACAGGAAAAAAAATATTTTGTTTCTTATTAAGCTTTAATATTGGCTTTGACTTTGTGATCAGCAAATTCTTACAGCTTCTTGTTCTTGTTCTCTTGTTGTGTTTCCTTAATTTGCAAGTCTGGCTAATCCTTGGTGGACAAGTCAAGTGGGGTTGCCGGGTATGGACCCGGCAGCTGCCGCCAATTCATCGATCCTAAACAAACGCGATCAACATCAGCATCATCACCATGAACTCTCTATCAACGACACAAACGAAGAAGAAGATAGAGATACCGCCGACGAGCCTAGAGAAGGAGCCGTTGAAGTCGGCACCCGGAGACCCCGCGGCCGCCCTCCCGGATCCAAAAACAAACCCAAGCCGCCAATCTTCGTAACCAGGGACAGCCCTAACTCCCTCCGCAGCCACGTCATGGAGGTCGCTGGCGGCGCTGACGTGGCGGAGAGCGTAGCCCTGTTCGCAAGGAGGCGCCAGCGTGGCGTCTGCGTGCTCAGCGGCAGCGGGTCCGTGGCTAACGTGACGCTGAGGCAACCCGCGGCGCCAGGGGCCGTGGTGGCACTGCACGGTAGGTTTGAGATTTTGTCCCTGACGGGGGCGTTTCTCCCTGGCCCCTCCCCTCCAGGGTCAACGGGACTGACCGTCTACTTAGCAGGAGGGCAGGGGCAGGTTGTAGGAGGGAGCGTGGTTGGGCAGCTCGTGGCAGCAGGGCCTGTAATGGTAATAGCTGCCACGTTTGCTAATGCGACTTATGAAAGGTTGCCATTAGAGGATGATGAAGAAGTCACAGGTACTCAAGGGCAGATCCAATCCACTGGGGCAGCTACCAATAACAACAATTCACCCCCGCAAATTGGTAGCAGCGGGCAGCCGCCATCTGCGGGGCTGCCCGATCCTTCGTCGCTGACCTACAATCTGCCACCGAATCTGATCCCCAACGGCGGGCAGCTACATGAGGCTTATGCTTGGGCTCATGCCCGGCCTCCTTACCAATGATTACGTTTTTGTGTATTTTGTTGTATGAAAAGATAGAGAGTTGTGTTCAAAGGATGGAGATAGAGAGCAGGATTTGCTGAGAAGAAGAGGGATCAAAGGTTTCAATGTATATTAAATATTTCTTTGTGTTGCTTCATATTCCTGTTTCCAATAAAAAAAAAAAATGATCATGATCATCAGCTTCTTTTTAATTGTTTTTCCAGCTTCTAAATATAATTATATATTATTTTTAGGTGGGAGTTTTAATATTTCTTTATGTAGTTCTTTTTAATATTGAGCTGCTAAGTGGATCATAGTTTATATCACACTTGATTAGACTTAATTTGGTATATATCATAGTTTAATATGTTGTTACCAAAAACTTTGCTGATTAAAAAGCTTTCATGTCTGTTTTAAACTTGCATCTCACTCTTACTCTGATCAAGGACTAGAGGTTGAGTTTTAGGTTTTCAGAGGATGATTTGTTCGGGATTTCCGTGTATTTATTATTGTTAGATTAATTCGTATGTTAAATGTATTTGCATCAATTTAAACTTATGCTCAATTCCAACGAGAAAATGTGCTGAATTGAGAGTTAGCTCGATAAGATCGCTTCGTATTTTAATAAAAAGAAAACTGTCATTTAATTGGTTACTAATCTACTAGCAGCAGCTACATGATCTATTTGTTTATTATTTCTAAAGAAATGACACTTAAATATCAAGACAGGAATAGGATACAAATAACTTGTAGAAAAGTCAGATAGTTTCATGATTCTTATGCAATCAAATCTGATAAATGGATCACAAGTCACGGCAGCACTTTGTAAAAGAAAAGATAGTTAAATGAAATGTTAACCTATGTATATTACCAATTAATATAGTACATTATAAAAGACATTCGCTTTTTGGTTCAGTTTGCTTCAATGGAGCATACAATGTTTCTCACTGCTAGCTAGGGCAATTGAAAAACCCCACATGTCTGTCGTCGCCAAAGCAGCTTCTTGAATTACAGCATGGGATGGCTCTTCATCAATTTAAACAGCACCGTGAAGAATTCCAATTGCAGACACTTTAGTTGCTTCATCCCACGTGTAATGTAATAGTCGATAGCCTCTCTGCAAAATAAGATGATTTTGTCTTCTAAGATATGATGAAAGTTTTTCTTGTTGCAAGACAAATCTTTTGGCAGAGTGAATTCTCTGTCCATACGCAAGCAAAAGAACCTTTAATTGTTTTGGATTCTGTGGATTAAACTATGACATTAAAAAAATTGAGGAAACAATTAACATGTTATTGCCTATTGATTTGCGTAGTATGCCCTATTCGCAAACATAAAGTTTTTGTTAATTAATTATTTCAAATCTGTTCGCAATTTTATTGTTTTGTTGTCACTAATGCTTAATAAGAGTATCAAAAGAAACATTAATTTATCGGCATTAATTCAGCATCTTATATCTATTGTCATATTTTAAGTTCATATAATCACAAAATAACTTTAATATACAGTTCAACATGTGCATTACTAGCTCTCAAGAACTTTGGAGCCTCTTTTTTGGGGTTTCCTATGCCAATTACCTATTGTTAACCATAATTTTTGAAGTTAAGATCTAGCTCTAATAAGGAGTAACTTTCTTAATAACTCATGTCCTGAGTTCAATCTTTAATGGGTGCGTGAGTTAATAAAAATAAATAAATAAAGTAATATACATCAAAACCTCGATAAATTAATTTTATGAGACTATGAAAAATCTATTAATTTAATGAATATTAATATATCAATAAATTAATAAATTACTAATTTATGAGAAATTCCCTATTGTTGGAAAATGTGATCATGTTTATAATATTTACTAACCTTGATATTTATCATTTTTTTTTTTTGAAGTAGTAGTTAGTTGTACTACATTGATAGTAATTAGATCAAGGTAGAGTTTTTACTTTTCTATATTAAAGATGACATATGGAGTCCATCTCACACTTCTTGCAAAATGACAATGTAAACTGGAATTTCACTTTGCAAAAAGAGTTAGAGATGAGATCTAATTCCAAATCAATTTCAAGTAGCAATAAACAACACATAGAACATATTTTATGATATAGGATGTGGATTTGGTTTCAAATTAGGTCGTTATTAACTTATATAGTAAGTTGGTCCAATAGGAAAATAGGATTTTTAAAATATATATATCAAATTATTAATTTACCATGTTGGCCCCAAGCTGAATATAGCAAAAACTATTATTTAATCGAAGTTATCAATGTTTCAGGTATTAATTTATCAAGGTTCTACCGTAGTTAATAAAATTAATATGAAATTAATATAGTTTAAAAGGATATTATGATTTTACCACCTAACTTCTGCTAACACATCATTTTTCTATCAAAATTTTCTGACAATTATTTATTTCCACCTAATTTACAACCAAACCGTTAAGAATAACAAAAATTGTAACAGAATTTATGGTAAAAGTCTATTTTACCCCCTAAGTGTTATAAGTACAATTTATTCATCTAAACAAAAAAAAATACAAAATTAATTACATACAAAGAGATAATGCTTTTGTCAATTGTTATTTTATATATCTAAAATATTTAACTGATAAAAACGTACAAATTGTAATACTTTTGGCTTAACACTAAAATTCTTAAAATACTCATGTGACATCACCAATTTTTTAATGGAGTTAATAATTTAGTGGTAAAATGATAA
Source organism: Citrus x changshan-huyou (assembly GCA_039657385.1). Lineage (NCBI taxonomy): Eukaryota > Viridiplantae > Streptophyta > Magnoliopsida > Sapindales > Rutaceae > Citrus > Citrus x changshan-huyou. Next base: position 5,296,187 of record CM077555.1, on the reverse strand, counting down.
AAACTGAAACATTAAGTAAGAAAAATATTTATAAAAAAATTTTAATAGTAAAATAATATGCCAAAAAAAGTAAGGTGATAAAATAATAACACCCCATTTAAAAATAATAACTGATCAACAAAGTTAGAATCAATCTATCTATCTGTGGATAGACAAATAATTCATTGAATTGATAACAATAATAGAACCAATCAACTATTAATGTTGATTTATTATTTTATTTCCATCACTATTTACTTCTTGACACGTCTCATTTTTTTGTTTCAAAGAACAACCTTCGGCTCTTCCATTAACCACTTTCCCTTGAGCATTTAAAAGTTATACACTTTGGGTGTGTTTGGTTGTAGTATTAAGGGGGTATTAAATTACTGTTCACATTAAGTTAATACTTGTACCATGTTTGGGAGAACATCACATGGGTTAAGGGTATAAGGGTATTGTAGCTAATGCGGCAACTGCGTCTAAAGCGTGTGATAGACCAATTGGTAAAAAAATCAATCTTAGGGAAGTTGAAGTGAAATAATTTGATGCTCATGAAGAGACCATGTTTGCATATAGCAAAATATTTAATCTATATTAAATTATTGAATATGTTGCCCTAGAAAACATATAATGTACTAACTAAAAAATGAATCTCAAATACCCTTAAAGAGGTAAAGGTGAGAAATAAAGATATTCAAATTGTTTCATAAAAGATATGCTTGTAAATTAAGAAAGAGAGATCTTTTGCGCTTCCAAAGGTATATGTATTAAAAGCTTCATAAGACCTCCTTGGGTATATATATTAAAAAAAATTTTTATCAATAGTATGTTGGTACTTGGTGCAACAGAAAAATTAAAATTAACACAAGATTTTTGTCAATAAAAATTTAGTTGATATGATCAAACATTCAGGATCTTGAACCACAAAAATATAAAAGAATATCGATTTATATGTTTGGCCAAAATAGGAGCTTTGTCATACGCTAGAAGACATAAAATTAATTAGCAAAAATATAAAGAATTTTTTACATATAGTCCACATGCCTAAAGTCATAAAATTTATGAAAAATAAAAATGTTTGACCAATAGTATGTTGGTACTTGGTGCAAGAGTAAAATTAAAATAAACATAAGATTGTTATCAATAAAAATTTAGTTGCTATGACCAGTAAAAATTTAGTTGTTATAATTAAATGTTCAAGATCCTAAATCAAAAGATGTGAAAGAATATCGATTTATATGTTTGATCAAAATTGGACCTTTATCATAAGCTAGAATACATAAAATTAATTAGCAAAATATAAATAATTTTGAACTATATTTGTCGAAATTAAATTGAGGAATCTATGTATTAATCCTTGAAACAAGTAGTTGAAGTGCTAAACAAAAAAGCTTGCACTTATATATTTGATTGACACTAAAAAATGTACATTTAATAAGGATAAAATTATTAGTTTTTCACTTATTGTGTCGATTAAAGCGTTCATTATTTATAAATTATTTTAATACTCCCCAAATATATTTTATGTTAAATTAATTCGTAATTTGTTAATTTTTATCTTGTAAATATTTTTCAGGAATAAAGATGGAATTGGAATTGAAAGCGAGAACAAAGAAGAACTACTGGAACAAAATTGAAGAGATGTAATAATAAATAATAAATAAAATAAAATAATAAAATAAAAAATAAAAAAAGAACAAAAGAACAAAAACATGTTGGTGATGGTCAGGAGGCCATTACGCCTCCTGACCATCACACATTTCAACACACTTATATATTTTAAAATAAAAATAAAATAATAAAATAAAGAAAGTTAAAGGCAATTGTTGCCTATAAAAAGGGAGGAGAGATTGAAGAGCGGGGAGGGGAAGCTGGAGCTGATTTTTCAAAAGCCGAGAGAGCTAATTTGAGAGCTGAAGCCGAGACTGAAGATTTTCTTTCTTTCTTTGTTTCTTTTCTTTTCTTGTTTCCGTTTGTATCAATTTTCTTTGTAATATATTTCAAAAGTTTATCAAATAAAAAGAGTGTTGTGTTTTCTTTCAATATGAGTAGCTAATTTTATTAAGCTGAGGTGAACGGTGAAGCTCAATGTTTTAAAACTATTAATTATTGTTATTTTCTCAAATGAGTTTTTAAGTTTATTTAATTCTTTTCTAATTATTTTTATATCATGTTAATTTATAAATCTCACTGGATTTTATGGTATTTTGTCATAATGTCGACACATTAATATAATGTGGCACATTAGGTACTTTATTCTATATTTATCCACACACATAGAATTAAATGATATAATAATTAATTGGTAAAAGTGTGGCAAAATATAAATGAGAGAGTATTAAAATTATAATTTGAATACAGAGAGTGGATCCTAAACCTTAGCTTATTTTTAAATTAATTTCAAATAATTTCTTTTCCCCACAATTAATTTTCTTAGTTTTACTAGATTTAAAACTCTCTGTGGTTCGACCCCGGTCTCACCGGGTTATATTATAACTAGACACTCTTATACTTGAGAGTAATACACTTTTGAGTCGTGTCAATATTCTTGATAAAGCCATAATCATACTTGTGTGTATTATAGCAATCTAGACTTATAAAGTATAATCAATTGAGTAAAAATTATTAGAAGTGGGATATGTCATTATCCACTTAACTATGAGATTTTACTAAAAAAATTTTTTGCAAATTGTGTTGATGAGTTCATCGTAAAAAGATTCATGAATAGCTTATAAATTTATTTCGCTTAAGAACAAAATTCAAGATAAAAGATCTTGAAATGAAGGAATTCCTTTCAATTTATGGATTGAAATTTATTGAGTGAAATGCTGATATTACAGAAATACTAAAAGTATTTCATATTCAAAATTGATCTATTTTAAAATATAATGTATATCTTAGTCTTGAAGTGCCATATTTTATTCCAACTTATGCCTACAAAGGAATTGAAGAAATTGCATAATTGCAATTTAAGATATGTTTAGCATACACTTAAAAACGTTGAAATAGTATGAAAAGTATATCACACTTTTTCCTTGATATGAATGCTAAAGCTTAGTTCTATTCAAGAATATAAAAAAAATTATAAAGATATATACATGATGATATTCTTCAATCAAAATGATAGTGTCCCCAATTTATCTATGTATTCAAGCTTTCAAAAGATGGCGTTGATCATGTAGATTGTTCATCAAATTATTACAACAAAATATAAATATTGAACATTGAAGCACCCATGTCATTTTGAGGAGGAGCGTATTTAACAAAAGGAGTTATTAATACTGTACTCTTTTTCGTTTACTAGGCTTTTCCCCCATCGAGTTTTTTCCTAGTAAGGTTTTAATGAGATAATTTTGCCCTTCCTTTAGATATAAATGAAGGATGTACTTCTTTTTCCTCCGCTAGTATTTTTCCCATAAGGCTTTTACTACAAAAGTTTTAATAGAACATATTCTTTGTAGGATCAAAACAACCTCTTATCTTCCCACAACCAACCTCTAACCTTCTTATAACTTCTGTTATCTCTATAGTTTAAGGATCATTATCTTTTATATTTATGATCTTTACTCACCACTTTATGGTTGTATCACTATAAAAAGAGGTTTTTGCTCTTTATTTTATACAAACTTCAGAATGAATAAAAATGACCTCTAAATTATTGATGTGTCTCTTATTTACTCTCTCTCTTTCTCTTGGTATATTGCTAATTGATCAATAATCTAAGAATTTCTTATATTTTCCCTTCCAAGCATGTCAATGTATATATCAGTAGTAATATATATCTTACTGGCTATTTATCTATTTATCAGTATTTATTGCACGGATCTTTTTAGTTTGTTTGATGACATGATAATCATCATAACATCAATCATGGTGTGTAATAATGTATTTTTAAGTTCCTTGCAAGTGCAAGATTGGAAATTCATGATGTTGGTTCTGTAGATCAAACTTTGATTGGATTATCTAATAACTTTTTTATTGGAACTGAGTTTCTTATTCAGATATGCAATACAATTTTTATATATTCACAAAGCTTGTAACCAAATTTGTTTTTGAATTGCTTTAGCTAGTTGTGTTTATGCATATACCTTTTCAGCCCTTACATTTCAACTACAACCGCTGCTACTCAAAAGTACCAGTAAAAGTTTTTTATCCTTTACCACCTATTAATTAATTAATTAATTACTTTGATTAGCACGTTAAAGATGAGACTTAATGACAATCAAAGAATCCTAAGATCGATTATTTGGCAACATGGAGGGGCCCTTCTTCACATGAATTCACGTGTCGCAGTTAGTAAATCTTGATATAAAAATTAATAAGAACTCGAATACACCAATGCAACATTCCAACGCTAAAGTCACCAAAAAAAAAAAAAAAAAAATCAATGGACCCATTTTGGTTCAATAATTACTATCCCTCTAATTAAAATAATATAACAAAAAAATTAGTAGGATCGAGTTGAAATAGAAACAAAAAATATTCTTCTCCTTTTCCTTTCCAAGTGTAGGCACCCTGCACCCATTCGTGAATTTTGCTTTCGTTGAGACTGAGAGGAGCCACTAACTGACAACAATTATTTGAAAGGGAATCCACTTACTCTGCATTAATGAAATGTAGACCACACATTAAAGGCCACTTAATTATATTTAATTAGAATGACAAATTTTAATAATTATTATTTTATTTTTTGTGTGGTGGGGGCAGAAGCAAACATCACCCAGGAAAAATGAGGAACATGTAAGCTTTTTTTTGTTTTCAAGTCGACGTTGTTGTTGATGTTGAAAATCAATTCAATTCAATATATATACATATATCAATCCAGCCGTGTCCTTGTCGTCGAGCACACGTCATCATCTTGTCCAATATCCGATATCGAAACACAATTTTTTAACTTAATTTTCGGTAACACCAATCAACAATGTCGTCTTTTTCTCTTTTTTTTTTTTTTTTTTAAAAAAACAATTGTTAACCAATCATTTTAATTAGCTTCTTTCATAAGAGTGAAAAGCCGATCGTAACACAAAAGTTCGTGGGTAGTTGAAATGACCAAAATGATAGAGTTATAGATAGTTTGTACAAATAATCAAGTTTGAATAAGTACAAACAAATGTGGCACGAAGAGATTAGTCGAAAAGTAACAACATTTTTTTTTTAATTATTTAGACTCCATCATTGTTTTGAATAATCGATCTAATTATGCCACATTAACTTATACACTTATTTATACCCTTGTCAATAATGAACTAACAAGGGCTCTTGTTAGATTAAATACTAAAGAATGTGGTATAATGAATCTTTCATAATTTCCGTGCATGCATACTCACAATTTATGTTATTATGAATTTCAGTGTGAATGTCTGTACCTACTTTTACATTTATTTAGGTTAAATTCAAACTTTAAATATGTGAACATCTACACTAAATAATGGCTCTGTATAAAATTACTTAATTTGATGCAAGAAAGTATTAGTTTTAGGTAATACTCTTGACGTATTTCAATTTTTTTTTTTTTTAAAAAAGACATACTCTTGATGTATAAAGTATTGATGTGGAATTCTTACCCCGTGAACCTTTAAATTAATTTTAAAAAAGAAGTAGTCTACATGTCAATAAATGTTCTTGCATTAAAATGGATTGTCAAAACACTAACAATGGAGAGCACCATTCCAAGACTTGACTAGCCAGAAAGTAGATAGATTAATGAAAGCAGCCTAGATAACTACTAAGATAATTATATAAAAATGAAATAAAATGAAATAGCAACCAAAATTTTATTAACGATGATTTGACATTCTTGAGGGGAGATTATCATTTTTCTCTCTATTGAAATTAATATATTATTTACCTCAGTTATTTTTATAATATCTAAAAAACAATTAACAAAAAAAAAACAATAAAAAGGCAAGTGAAATATATTTTGATTTTAATGAGGAAAAATCAACAATCTCCCTACTCCCTACCGAGAGCCAAGTCAATTCATTATGTAACTCTCTCAAAATTTTCTACTGTGAAAAATCCCACCAAAGTGTGATCACACCAATTTAAACGCAATCATTCATCATCTCATATAATTTATTTCTTGCATCTAAGTTAATAATGGAATTGAATGAGACTGCATAGGGCATGCCCATGTACCTAGCTTAGGATGGGGTCAAGATCATCTCAAGTCTCAACTATATTCAGTGAACGTTATCTCTTTCTTTCATGTCAAATTAATACAATTCAGGCCAAAATTAATTAATTCATCTGTTTAGTACAATCAAGACAAATGTATAACAAATGTGCGAGTTTGTTTACCAACCTGCTTGCTTTGATCAGATTATTCTCAATTCGAAATAAAGTCCACTGAGAACAATAATGAACAACAACATTTTTGGATTTTTTTTTAAAATTAATAAAAGAAATTGCCAGCCGTTTGAATTTTCTTTAAATAAAATCACCAGCTCTCAACTGAGTAGGGTTGCAGCGAAAATTGAAAAGGACAAGCAGACATTAGACGGCAGCAAAGACGAACGATTGACTGGTCAAACATCTTATGCGTTGCCACGTGGCGGATATGCGGCACTGCGGCCCCCACGGATCCGCGGGTTTTGATATTTCCCGTCAAATGTGGGAGCATTGGTTTTTGTCGCCACGCTGAGAGTGAAAAAAACTTCGGAAAATTAATTCATTAATTCATTAATTAATTGATGAAAATCTCATGCACTGCCCCTCCCTGCATGGGAACCGGATAACTTTTCTACCCACTGACGTTTTGTTTTTTTTTTTCTTTTGAGAGAGTCACCGCTTACTCTTATGCACACATTTTTCTTATTTCATCGGGCATGAACATATTTTCCCAACCATGTATAGTAGAAAAGGATATATATTAACAGAAATTTAAATATATTACTATAAATAAATTTCAATTTGTTTCAAAGCAAACGGGGGAACATTAGAGAGATAAATTTCAATTTGTTTCAAAGCAAACAGGGAAACATTAGAGAGAGTTGGTGTATCATGTGGGGGATAAATGCCCGCTTTAAGATGTCATAAGGGTGAGTATAATTTTATATCTGAATCCCATATTTTACAATTTGACCAGTGACAAGTTTCTAGAAGATATCTAGGCTCGTGACTTGTAAGCATGACTCAATAATTTTAACACAAAGTTATTGTCATTTTTTGGCTACATGGGCTACGTGTTTTCCGCAAGTTGCAGCAGCACATGGCACAAGACGTATTGATTTAGGGACATTGTGTTTTGGGATCGACTTAATTTCTCTCTCTCTCTCGGCTATGTGTACTTAGTAGACAAAGATATTGTATTGTATTATAGAAATGTAGCTTGGCGTTTTCAATCATTGGCACATTTGGGGTCACACACATTAAATTAATTTTCTTTAGTGTCTTTCTTTGTCACTTTCTTTGTTTAGTTCTTTATTTATAGTCCAATTGAACGTCGACGCAACCTCCACAAAATCGATGGCAACCTTCAGATGTCTTTAGTTGTTTATTAAATTGAGAATTGCATAATCATGCGGTAAGCTAAAGGATCGTCGATTAATATCACTAATTTGTCGGTTAATATTAGCGATATTAATGTTTAATCATGATGATCAAACGTTAGGGATGATCATAGGAGATTAATAGCTTCTCGAAAGAATTTGTTAAAAAATCTAAACAATGAAAAATTAAAAAAAAGACGGAGGCAAAAATAAAAAGAAGAAGAAGAAGCCTGAGTATGCGACTCCCAGTTTGGGCCTCAGGCTAGCCTTTGGTGGACCGAAACCATAATTTTAAACCAACTTTCCTGACTGACGGACTCGACAAGGCATAGGGTTAGGAGTATAAAAAGAATTTGAATATATTAGATGTCTAAAATGTAGGGGTGGGCATTTGGTTAAGTAGTATGAAACGAACGGTTCGGGCAGCAGAAATGAAATGATTTAGAAATAGTGAAAATTAAAAATCCTAGCCTAAATTAGATTGATATAGAAGGTCTTTGACTACTAACATGGTTGAAGTATTGATATTAGCATAAAATTAGTTGTAGTATTCTCCTTTCTTGGATGCGACAACAAACCTTAATCAATTAGTTCGAGAAAATGAGTTTGTGGATCAACTTTCAAAAGTTATGATTTGTCAAGTTTAAATTTAAGTTTATTTTAAGTAGATTGGACAAAATTTTGATTTGTTTACCTTTCGTTTATGTTGTTCAACATGAAGAATATTTAGATAATGAAGCTTATACTTTTATTTATTAGTTAATACATGTGATTATCAATGTGATATTATATACTCTATTTTATTTTCTTTAATTGTTGGTGCTTGGCTAATGGCTCACTTTGTGAAATAATTAAGGTATTATGGATATGGAACTTGAGGGATCAAGAGGTGGTGATTATGAGAGTCTTCAGAGGAAATGAAACTTTGAAATAAAGTTTTTTTCATAATTTGTAATGGATTTGTAGACTATTGTTGGGCTTTATTATTTTTTTTATTGTTTGTGAATTTATGAACTCAAGATTATTACTGTAGTAACAGTACATTACTATTATGTCATTTTTTTAAATAAAATATACAAAATGAACGTACTTGAACCAAATCGAACTAAATTGAATTAATTTGGCTTTTTTCGGTTTGGTTCGAGTGTTTGATTCGTATTTAGTTCACAAAATTATTAACCAATTACTTTAGGTTTGGTTCGATTCTGCGTCTAAGTTAAACCAAACCAAATAGTGCCCACTCCTACTAAATGAAAGAAAATGGAAGTTTATCAAAGTTAGTAATACAACAATATTGGGGGGGCAGGGGGGCACAGAAGAAAGATTTGGATTCATTGTTGAGCTTACTTATACTCAAATCTTTATAATCTTTTGTCGAACATTATGTACAACAATATACAGTTATAATTTAATTAGTTTTGTATTCTTATATAATAAGTACTAATTATAATTTCTAAATGATTAGTAGAAAGGTTAGGTCAGCACTAAATCTGAGCAAAATTAAAGAACAATCATTAAATAGACTTGGCCTGACCAATAAAAATGATTAAGACGTTATGGCCCATGGGCCAGACTTTGATGGTATAGTGCTTTCCAGTGGTGACATCAGGATGTGGGGGTGCTTATAGCAACAATGAAATTTAAAAATTGTTTCGTTGCGTCATTTGTCAATGGACCACCTAAGTGAGTTACTATAAACACCCCAATCCAGGCTGACCAAGCAAAACATTATAGCCCACGGACCAGAATTTGATGGTCCAGTGCGTTCACGGACTGTCCTAGGGATGCTTGATTGTAGAGTTCGACTATTAACACCCCTCTAATCTCCTAATGAACCCCTTCCTCAGTTATATTTATTTTATTTTGAAAATGTCCTTTTTATTCAAATATATTTCTAGTTTTTTATTTAATTTTTTATTGTTAAAACTCAAAGTAGTAATATGTTATTTTTTAATTTCTTTTGCATTCTTATTATTACCCTACACACAAATTAAAAAATTTTCTTAGTGATGATTTTTTAATGTTAATCATTGGCTTAAATTATACACATTTTAAATTATAATTTGAAAGCAATCTTAAGTACAAAAATATTTAATCAATAAGAAATATGAAAAAAAATTATAAACTATACTAAATTTATACAATTTATTTTAGTTATATAAGAAGTAACCGGTAGGAAAAAAAAAGATGGATTATGAATATAAATAATTTGTTGGATTAAAAAAATTATGTGTATTTAATTCTCATTTGTTTTTAACCGTAACTTCAATTGAAGTGGGGTTTTGTAAGGATAATGATGGGGTGCCAATAGTTTCATACTTCATTGTGTCATTCATTGCGGGCTAAACTATTTGGGAATTGGGTTGTGGGTTTTAAATTATTATCATTATGGGGTAAAATAATTAGCTATGAAGTATAAGCGACTGGTGAGTGAGGGATTGGTACACATTTACTATTAAGTAGAAATTAATATTTACTAAATTCGGGACACTTTAGTTGATGTATCTTTTGAATTATACAAAACACAATTAATTCATTCATACTCTCAATTAGATTGGTGAGACATATAAATACAAAAATTGCATAGATTAAAACATAAATCGAGTATTCTACAAAAGCTCCATATTAAAATTTTAATATTAAACAATCTAATTTTGAATTTTTCATATTCAAGTCCGGATAAAAGATACACAGCGAGGTTATAATTAGAGGAGGATGAACTCTCTACCACACATGCTAATCTTAACATAAAATCAACAAAAATGATGAAAACTTTTAATTCGATTTTGATGAATATCTAATGGCTATATATATAAACGAAGCAACTCTACTACCTTGTGCTACATTTTATTAAATCCATACTCTTAAAATAATTTTCACTGAGCAGTCTATAATTACGTCATAATTTTCACAAAGTAGTCTATAATTACGTCATTTAATATAGTACTAATAGTAAAATAGTTGACAATTTCAAAAGAATATTTTTGTGCGAATATAGTGTAATTAGCTAATTCCCTGTCAGGTTCACAAATAATTGTAGGGATGGTAAAAAAATCTAGGCTGACCCGGTTCATTTCCACGGGCTTTAACCCGAGCTTTCTACAAGAGGGTCTGGACAAGAGTTTAGGAGAAAAGTCCGGGCCAAGCCCAAGCCTTTTATTTTTAAAAAAAAAAAATTATAAATTAGAATAATAAATTTAAATTTGAAAAATAGTAGAAAATAAAATAAAGAAAGCATAAATCCTTAATTTATATATCAATAATGAATTAAAAAACTTAAAATAATAATATTAAACCCTCTTTTAAGTGTTAATTAATTAATAGTGCTTAAATTAGAGAATCGAGTATTAAAAAATTAAATCTCTAAACGTTTATTTGCTTCATTTTCTTTATTTATTATTTTATTTTAAAATATTTATTTCCTTTAATTCATTATTAATTATAACAACTTAATTATTATTAACTTATTTGAAGTTTGCAACAATTTAAAAAAATTTGAAAAAAAAAAGTAAAAGCCTAATCCCAGCCTAGGCCTGCAATGGGGTCAGCCCAACCATTGCACTTTATTCTAAGTTTGGACTTGGATTTGAAAAAACCGGCCCAATCTCTTAATTTGTCAATCGGGTTATTTTTATAATCTCCCTTGAGATTTGATATAATTTCAGTTAGATGGCGAGATTGATTATATTCTCACTTACCTCTCCTGCAGTTAGTATACATACGATTTGACTGTTAGTTGACTTGAGAAATGACTAAAATGTCCAAACCAATTATACAACCCAAATTTTTGGCCACAACAAAGTAAGGGTACGACGAAAATAGCTTGCCAAACATATACCTTCTCTTCTCTCCAAATTCAACCTAGGTCTTGAGTTTTCTGGGGACAAGGGACGGCGGTTGGACAGGCGTTTGACAGCAAGTTGATCTCCGGCAACATGTGGCTCTACTTCCGCCATTTTGGCCGCAATATATCACGTTAGTTTCCGGTAATTTTGGCAAGCCTTATATTGTAAATTCTTTTTGTTTTTCGTTTGCTTAAGATTGATTGATGACAAATGAGTGTATAAATAATTATAGATGAGCATTAGGACTGATTGGTGCGTAAATATTAAAAATGGTTTAATGGAATTTGTAGTTAATAAATGGCATATTAGGTGCTCGACAAAATGCCTCTTAGGGTTTGTTTGTCTTGTTTTAGGTTGATTAAGGTGTTAATGGTGCATTCATGCAAAGTCCTGTTTTGTTAGCTCATTATCTAGCACGAAAAGTTTGCGACACTTAAGAGGGTATTTTTCATTTTTGTAGAATCGCACACGCGACAGGTGCATGTGATTTAGAGCAACATGCACCGTCTCTCAGGCGATAGGTGCATGTCTCCCCAAATTATAGAAAGCTTGTTTCTATAATTTCGAGCGACGAATGCTCATCTCTCAGGCGACAGGTGCCTATCTCCGGAAATTACAGAAAGCTTGTTTAACTAACGCGTGAAATCAAAAACCATAAAAAAATAATTTAGTTCTCTCAGCAACAGACTATACCAGTCTCCAAAATACGTTAAGGGATTTCATCACCACCAAACTACCAATATTTTACTTGTTTAAAGAAATAAGTAAATTCGAAACCATCAATTTGTATGTCACCAAACCAGCAACACAAATAACAAATAACAAACATTTAAATTTGTACCGAGAGGAAAAAAATATTAGTATGAGTTAATTGAATTGGAAAATAAAACTAAGTAGAATGGCATCATAATTTAAATTACAGCCACATGTGCATTTCCGCAGCTTACAGTTGGTGACAGTCACAAATTGACTGAATTTCATCAGCATATACATCCAGCAATCGCCCATATACACAAAAATAACAACTACACTAACAGTGCCATGATAGTTGAGCTATACTTTTTACATGACCATGTCACTATAATGTGAGTTTGTTACTATCACATTTATACAAAATATATAAAATATACAAACACTCAATCTTGTGCCTATGACTGAGTACAAAAAGATGATACAACATCTTAATTTGCTGGCATCCTCTCAAGAGAATCTTCTATTGTCGTCACCTATTTAATGTGAACCTCATTATTCAAATCAGGGAGATCAAACTCATTCTCATCTGCTAAGTCAAACCAATCATTTTTGTTGCAGATTCTAGTGGAACAGAAGATGTTCAACTGGCTTTTCGCCCCTATCATTTGTGAATATGCACACGTTAATAAGTGAAAACAAAGTAATAATTAAGAATAATTATAACAATGACATTACTAAACAACAACAACAACATTTACAATAACAATTACACTAATGATAATAGTAATACATTTTAATAAAGATATTAATAATAATTGTGATAATAATAATGTATATATATGTTTTAATTACATATATATATGTGCGCGCGTGTGTGTATAATATTTTTATTTTGAATTGATATTAAGCACAGACTGTATTTTTCGTGTCACATGCATGTTGCCTAAAAAAATAGAAACAACATTTATGCGATAGAATCCAGTCGCACTGGCGACATATAATTATTACACGGGAGACAAAACATGTTGCCCAAAAACATAAAATGTGTGTACGTGCGACAAGAGCATGTTGCCGCCTAAAACACAAAAATATTATTTTTGGGCGACATGGGTTGTCGCCCGTGCGATAGGATTCTGTTGTCCAAAAACACAGAAACTGAATTCGGACGACATAAACCCGTCGCATGGGTGACATCATTGTTGCCAAAAAAACACAGAAATTTTATTCGTAGGACGTGGGCCTGTCGCAAAAGGGAAAGGCCCTGTCGCTAAAATAATGCAGGAACTGTGTTTGTGCGACAGGCGCACAAAAACACTGCAAATTCATAAAAATATCAACTTTAGCAAACTTTGACCAGAAAATTAAAAATTCCAACTAAGACTACTTCTATTTTACATACCCATTTGCATAAGAATAACAAATTATTGGCTTTATATGCCTTATTACAATATGTATGGTGTAAATCTTAAACATAAAATAACCAATAACAATTTTTTTTCAACTTATGGCCACATATGGCTGAACTCTTTCTCCTTTTAATCAATTTTTCCACCACCAATCCATGAACAAGACAAATCAAATACAACCAACAACCACTTATAAAATCTCTAAAAATAAGAAAATCAAAGGTATTTAAAAATTTTAGACTTTGATAAAGTAACTAACCTCTTACAAACTTTAATACCAGTGACATATCTCGATCGCGCGTCGATCTTCATCGATCAGTGGCCTTCTCCGACCACCCATGTTTTTCTTCTTCATGGGTTATATATGTTATTTGTGTTTATTTCTTTTTTGTTCCAGCAACTAAGAGTAGGGGAGTGAAGTGAAAAATGCTTTGATTGTTAATGTGAGAGAAAGAATTCTTCATTGTATTTTTTTTGCTGGAGAAAGAGAAATGCATTCTTTTACACAATGGATATTGTGTGTAATAGGATAATACAATTATTCAATGAATATCAAACCATTTTTTATTGTTATTTGATTTTTTTAGATTTTCAACATGTCTTTTACATTTTTGCCCTCAAATACTAACGTTATACGTGTATATATACTAACGGTAGGGGAGGTAAATGAGAATACAATCAATCTCACCATCTAACTAAAATTATATCAAATCTCAGGGGAGGTTTCTAAAAATAATCCTTTGCCAACCCCGCATAATTGATAATCCTCTTATCAAAATTCAAAAGTCAAAACAATCATTTCAAATTACATATTTTAGAAGAGAAAAATGTTCCAGTCTTAAATTTTAAAGTGCGGAAAAGTGCGGGAAAGGATTTAAAACCACATGGTTTTAAAGGTTTAAAACTGTAAGCCTTTAAAGCCGTGTGGTTTTAAAGTTTTCTCGTACTTTCCCGCACTTTAAAATTCCTTACTAGAAAACTACTATTTTAGATGAACCTTAACTATATATTTTCATAATTTAAAGAAGTGGCATAAATTTGCAGCATGCTGACTTTTATGCTTTGCTTAATTGCCTTCAGATTGTAAGAAAATATGAATTAGATTGCTGCTCATTATTCATTAAATTTTCCATACATTTGAGTGCTAAAATAATATGGCTGTTAGGATTTTTTGGTATTATTATTGGACAGCTCTTAAGTATTTAATAAATATTTGCTGATGTGCTTTGAAAGTTAAGTTAGATTTACCCCATATAGGTACACACAGACATACAGTGGTGCTCATGTGCGGATACTCACACTAAATTAAAATGTAGATAGAGTGAAAAATACGGATTTCTTTTACCATATTAGAGCTCTCTCTCTGTTTTTTTTAATATTTTAGCTCCATCTACATGAATTTTTCGTGCAGATATCTACACCTAAGCATGACTGTATGTATATATGTATTCATTTTCTAATGAACATGTCTACACTTTAACAAAGTAAAGATGACATTACAATACAAAAAAAAAATACATATTTCAATGCATTGGAGACTTTTTTTTTAGATGTTAATAATATTTTTACTTTATTAAAATAAATATGCCTTCACTAAAGAGTTATTAAATATCTTTATTATTCCTATCATAATTGTTATTAAAATTTATATTTGCTTCCTGTATATATATATATATATATATATTTTACGACAACGATAACTTCAGTCATAAGGCTCATAACACCTCAATTGTGCTTTGGAAAAGCAAGTAGATGCTGTCATGGATGCCGTGCCCAGTTGGTTTTATTATTTGTCCATTAATTATAGAGGATTAGGTAATCAATTTTCTAACAAGTTGAAGTTGGGAACAAGAGGGATCTTTGAAACTCGAAACAGGAGCCTTGGGCTGAGAAATACCATTTAACTCATGATATAATACAAAAAATTAAGATGTATGAACTGCTCACCTATAAAAATAACAAGAAAGGCAGTGATTATGTTAGAGATGCTTTACTTGGAGCACTTCTTTGTAATTACATAATTAAAGTGATAATTAATAAAAATATATTATAATTTTAATTGTATAATTATGAAGGAGTGTTATATGGTAGAGCATTTTCATAGCAGCCGGACTTAAAAAGAAAATGTTAGTTGAACGACAATAACATAATAGAAAGACAGAAACAACAACATTACTTATGTTACAACATAAATAGTGTTGTTATTTTGTATACAATAATATTATTATAGCATGAATAATATTTATATTTTTATCATCCTATTGTTTTTCTACTGTTTAAATAACAATGCTCAAAATAAAAATTTCTAATCTAAAGTTGACATAACATATTAACCATGATTGTGGTCAGAAATTCACGCAAAAAGAAAAGGAAAAAAAGAAAATGATAATATAACAACAACAACAACAACAACAAAAATAAAAATAAAATTTGAGACTTAGTATTTAAGGTCTCAAAAAATTATGCCATGTTCTTTTATTTTATTTTATTCCATGAAATGTACGTACAATGAACCTTATAAAGCAGTTTTGGAATAGCAATTGAGACTGTGGGTATTAGTAAGGTCGTACTAATGATATTATTTGTCAAAGTTGACCTAGGATTAGTCCAAGTAATTATGTTTGTTAAAGTCTAGGTAACTAATTTATTAAGCCAACATTGAGACAGCTAAGTCCACATTACTCAATTGGGCAATCTAATTCTTTTAATAAGCCTAGCTTCATAGCCCGACATATTCGGACAAGAGCTGCTTTTCTATTTTTTATATGCCTTCATCATTGTAACTTCGAATTTCAATTATCTAGATGTGAGAGGCCATGAATATATAAAAAAAAAAAATATTGATATATAAAATCAATTAAGTTATAGGGCAGGTTTGTCCATTGTGGGGTTTTATTTTATTTCAAAAACCTAACCCTTGTTTTAGTTTAGCGATTACAACTTGAAGTAATACAGAATTAAATAATTTGAGATCTAAAGTCCTAAAATTGGACCTTAATATAGACAAAAAATAGGCATGATTCTCTAACTTCAAAGTCTACCTACGTGAAAATGGATCTCGCCGAGCGTTCATCAAAACCCAATGCACTTGTAATAGTAGTAATTATAATAGTAAGGCTGCATACGGAGCTCTAGGACAAAGAACATTTTATCCCTTCCAAAGCACATTAATTTATAAAATAAACCCAAGTTGATATAAAATATGTATGCCCATTTGTTCTAGATTCACTTCATTGAAATCCAAATCATAAAAAGCCAAATCAAAACAATTTAAATTATTTTGGGATACATACCCCCTTGCACAAATACTTTTGCTAGGTGTTTAGGGCATTAAAATTTGTAGAGCAAGTTGAATATATTTTATAATATTGAAGTTCATCATTCATTTTTTTGACTAAGTTTCTCGATTCCAAATCGTGCTAGATTTTTCAACAAGTAATGTTATTATTGTGATCTGGGTTCATACGATATGCCACCCTCTTCAGAGACACCATTAATTGATTATTTTCGCAATGCTGTTTACGAAGGGAAATTTATAAAAATAGCCATAATATTTTTATATTTTTTAAATTTAACCCCTCAAATTTTTTTTTCTATCAAAACTATCCAAATATTAAACTTTTGGATCAAATTATCCTCGCCACTTTCATCAAATTTTTAAACAATGTCACTCTTACAATACTCAACACTCTCAATAAACCTTAACACTCTCAAAGATTTGTTGACAGTGTTGAGTATTGTAAGAGTAACATTATTTGAAAATTTGATGAAAATGGTGAGGGTAATTTAGTCCAAAAGTTTAGTATTTGACTAATTATGATAGAAAAAAATTTGGGGGGTTAAATTTGAAAAATATAAAAATATTATGACTATTTTTGTAAATTTTCTGTTTTCAAAATATGTGTTTGGTTCTCCTATGGAGTACCTATTAAGTCAAATTAAATTTATTTCGTAATTATATAATCAAAAATTTGTAATATATTTTTAAATTTTTTAAACAAATGTTAATTATAAATATATTTAACAAATATAATCAAGTTTTATATATCGATCATAAATTTTTATCAAAATAACTATAATTAAAAAATTACAGCATCCCATCTCAGCATCACTACACCCAAAACAAAAAATTTGAAAAATTAGAAGGGTATGAATTTCTTGTTTTCGATTGAACGTGCCATTAGCAATTCGAGTTAAAGATGTGGTGTGGTGCCATTTTGTTTTTATTATCTCGAGCCACATCATGCGTGGTATCTATCTATAGATCACTAGATCTCATCAACATCGATTATATATTATATTTTATAGTATTTGGTAATTTGGGATCTCAATCTTCGTTGGACTCATAGCTCAAATTGGCGTCTCTTGTGCAAGGGAGAGAGACAAAATATTTGAGATCCCTTTGCATATTTTGTTGGCTTTGGTAGGACCCTACTCATTTTTTAAATTAAGTTGCCAACATGCAAATTAATATTGTTTGTATTGAGAGTTTCTAATTGAGGAGAGGACCCTACGTGATTCATTTTTCATTATCTAATGTTTTCATTCCACTAATATTATTGAATCACATTAGTTTATATGAA
Organism: Citrus x changshan-huyou; assembly: GCA_039657385.1. NCBI lineage: Eukaryota > Viridiplantae > Streptophyta > Magnoliopsida > Sapindales > Rutaceae > Citrus > Citrus x changshan-huyou. The sequence continues at coordinate 5,278,188 of CM077555.1, read as the reverse complement.
TAGTTCTTAATTCTAATAAAATTTATTCTTAGAAATGACTACGGTGAAGCCGTTATTATTGCCTAAAACCCTTTGTTTATCATTGAGAGTCAATAGCAGAAAGTTATTTTAGATATCTAATAAAGAGTAGAAGCGTGGTACGTGACAGTAACCATGTTAATTTTAACTATTTATTGTAGACATCTCCTCAACTAAAATTACAAATTTTGGAAAACACCATTTTCGGGGCATTGTTGTTTGATAAAAACAAAAGGGCAAAAGAGAAATAAATAGTATGGATGGGACCAAACCGCACAGTGAAATGCATAAGATGATCAAAATAATGTTGACGGAATGACAATGATTTAAGCAACCATCGTTATACCTAATAATAATGATAATAATGATACAAAATTAATCAAATCAAAAGCCAGCCCCGCACCAAAGATAGCACTTTCCAAGAAATTGCAAAATTGAAAATGAAATCGAATAGGGCCAGCAACAACACCAATAAAGGTAACGGGTGACAAGTGACAACAAATGAGAAGAATTTGTGTATGGATTTGGTCAATATTCCAAGAGGATCTAACGTCAAGTCCTCTACACTAAATTAAATTATTCATTGCACCCATACGATATAACACCATCAACATAAATGAAATAATCAATCTAAGTAACCAAAATTGATGGCAATATTTTACTAAACCACCGGCTGGAGTTAGAAAGAAACCACGTGCCGGGGTTAGGTTTGAAAAGATTCCACGTGTCGTTTTCTCGAAAGAAAACTAAAATTGAGGGAGTCTTCGTACGTCCTCATGCATGTTCCCCCACCACCCTCACCCTTAAACTGGCCGCCAGTTTTCACTTTAGTGTGCAATACTTTGGAATTCTTGTCGCGCGTTGGGTAAAGTTTATTTACCCAACTGATTATTTATACACACACACACACAAACACATTTTTTAATGAGAGTTTTCTCGAATTATTAAAATGAAAATATAACTAGCAAAATATTTATGCATTAATAATCAATTATTATAAAAGAGTAAACACCGACCTGATAAAATTTTTCATATAAGAATAATTTATACAGGAAACGCACCCACGACTGTTTCTTCAGGACGAGAGAATAGCGACGAGAAGTTTTACTTGACTACGCAAGTTAAGGTATGACGATGGGTTGTGGATGATGAGAATATATTCGAAATTACTTCCTTTAAGGTTACCCTATAGAATCAATGCCAATTAACAATACCCCAATGGGATATTAAAAAGACATAATATTGAAGCTTAATTTTGTGTCAATGATTTCACATAATCCATTAACTTTTAATTATTAACATTCGGCGGGTGCCTATCTAATTGATGGATTTGATCATGCGCCACGCAAATAACTGGAGTGCTGATTAATAACTAATTAATTTTTCAAATAAAAAAAACCTACCCATATACTATCATTAAAAGACACATAACACAAAATTTAAAAAATTCAATAAAACTCATATCATCTAATTTGATATAGTAAATTTTCTTGTGTTACAAACAGGAGATCCCGAGCTTGACCTTGTTCACATGCATGGGGCAAGAATCAAACTACCGTTAGACTAAAATTTATATATATATATATAATCAACATTTGAACAAATGCAAAGTTGGTGTGTGCTTTTAGTGCTCTACAAAATATTTTAAATCCTAACTATTATATTCTAATCTCCTCTTAACCTTTGTAGCTTCCATCACGTTGGCGATTATCTGTCAATAGTGTTTTGAGGGCAATTGATTTTATGTGATTCCAACTAAAACTACCATCTATGCAGCATTTAAAAAAGGGTTCAACAACATCAAAGAAAAAGGAGCGAGCTAAACTTGTATACCATTTTGACTATCAATGTTGTGTATGTAACATCTCTATGCTGGAAACTCGGCGGGGGATAGGGGGGGGGACAAAATTCGGATGGGACGTTGTCTGCTTATTTCATTGAGATCTCCAAAGATGATTCCATGGTTGCTGAGATTCTGTTACTTACACAACTTTGTTTGCATGCAGCAGGACTCTTCGAAGCTCGTTGGCAATACCTTGCAACAGAACTGGTTTTCGGATAACACCGTTCATTCCAACCTGCATGCACTTTTCCCACACATCTTCGTCACCACTTGCAGTCAAGGCCACAATCAATGGCCAACTACGACTCCTGAATTTCCGTATTTTCAATGCAACTTCGAACCCATCCAACTCAGGCATCTGAAGATCCAAAATAACCAATTGGAAAACAGCTGTTGGACCCATGGCACTAAGGCATTCATATCCAGTTGAAACGGCAGAAACACTGCAACCTAACTTCTCAAGAAGCTTCCGAGTCACAATCCTATTCATGTCATCACCGTCAGCTAATAAAACTTGCAAGCCTCTCAAGAGAGAATTGGAATGTGAGTACTCCGAAGATTCTCCAGATTCAGATATGGGTATAGCAACGGATGGGCGAAGTTGAAATCGAAGAACAAGTCCCATGCTCTGAGCAAAGCCATGAGAACTGGGGACCATCCAGATATTCCCTTGCATCAACTGCCAATTATAAAAAAATGAAATTTAATCAAGAATTGTCGAAACAAATAAAAGACTTCATTCATTGCTATATGGTTACTTTCACTATGCCACAAGTAATTAACAGACAAGTAATTAACAGAATAACAGTCTATATTTTCAGACCCTAGAATCAACAGAACATCTCGGACACTAAAAATACTAATCCTCTATTGCTGCAATAATCATATATGTTTTGACTCGTGACAATTTTCGGGATTCTTAATCTTATGCACTGGTAACCTTAAGATTTGGAAATCATATCGCAATAGAGTACAACCAGATTTTATCAATTCCAATAAGAACTGCTATAAGAAAAATAGCCTACACCAAAGCATTGTTCTTCCAGGATACAAGAGGCAGAAAGGACATGCAGATGGAGGAAACATTAATAAAAAAAGACAAGATAAGGCTCATGTCCTTAAAAATCCACCAAAATCGAGTCAGAGCTGAAATTTTCTGGTCACACAAGCAGTTTCATCGCAGATAAAGAACAAAAGTTTTAACGAACCATTGTAAATGACTTAGAATCTAGTTTCACAATCTACTAGTTTTTTATTCTGTAGTTCTATCAAGTCACTCGAAAACATGTAAAAACATATGCAGGAAACTTAATTGAAATTCTCACCTGCACTAGCTTTTTGCAAACGCTGAAGCTCATTCGGTCTTCAATTCCTTCATTGCCAATTCTCCTAATGCCAAGCTGTGCCGCTGATGTTGAGACCTCTGGTTGAGAACCACCCTCGTTCAGCAGAATTTCAAATCTGATATATACATCCCCGTCAACTGAGATTTGCCTCCAGGTTGCCCATTTTTTATCATTCCTATCCTGACTTCCATTCTCTGAGACAACTCGAAACAATACAGTCCCTCTTCTACTGTTGCAATTCAACAGGCTCCCAACCATATGCAGGATCACCTGGAAAACTCTTCTTTCATCACCCATAACATGGTCAGGCAAGGACCTGTCAACCTCAATTGAAAATCCAAAGCCTCTATAAATAGACAAACACCTGGCTAGGCACGCTGCTTCTTTTATCATTGCATGTAGTCGGAAAGATCTAATCTCTAATGGAAATCTTCCACTATCCTTTGGTGAATTGTCCATCACATCACTTATCAAGGTTGAAAGGACGTTGCTGGATTTCATCATTGTTTCAACAATCATTCGTTGATCACTATTCAAATTCACATCCTGCATAATTGAAAGCAAACCCAAAATTGAGTGCATGGGCCTCCTCATCCCATTGCTCATTACCTTCTGAAATGCATTTCTCGCCTGGCTAGCCATCAAGGCATCCTTTTGTGCCTGCTGCAATGCTCGATTCTGTTCCTCCAATTTCTCCCTCATATGCTGGGATTCTTCAAGAACTGCAGCATGAGAGAGTGCCACAAGCACTTGATCAGCAACCACCTTAACTATCTCTAGTTCCTGATTGCTCCAAGTTCTAAACTGTTCATTTGGAAGAACTAAAACCAATATTGCATAACAAGCTGAGACTAGCTCGGGAGTCCCCCCTTTAAAATTTGAAACTCGAAGCATTGGCATCCTAATTGCAGCAACAGGGCCTGACTCAACAGACTCTCCACTACTTGCAGCAGCAAGTTCAGAGTCAGGCCCAAGGATATTCACCCCGTCACTCCCCTTAATCCGTACAACATCCTGATCAGTAATTGGTATAGAATAATTCCTCCCGTTCAATTGATGAGTCAAATTCATCTCTGGTTTAATCTCGTTAGGCATCCAAACTGCACAATTCTGCAAACCTAAGGTGTTGGATAACTCCACCAAAGTTGTGTACAAGATTGTATGCCTATCAAGCGATTTGCGAATCTCTTGAGTAAGCATGCGAACATGCACTCCGGCCTCTTTCTGTTTCATTATAATCCCGACTTCTCGCCCAAGATCCCAGGCCTTTTTCTTCAGCATGAACTCTCTCACCTTCACTTTGAGAAGCAAAGGAATGAGAGTAATAAGAGTAATAGATGTAGCACATGAAACCAAAGCAGTGAGGATCTTGAACACAGTGAGGGACAACATTAGCTGAAAAGAGTGAGGGCCATAGGTCCAGCCATTCAGCAAATGAGTCAATCCACACAGGACAATGAAGGCAATGAACTGAATGAGGACCCATTTGAATGGTACGTTTGAGCAGCTAATGAAGTAAAGCAACTCAACAGGGATTGAAAAGTAGGCCACAGCAATCAAGAAATCGCTCACTTTCTGGGTTTCTAAGATGCTCTCAATGCTCCAAGAACTGCCATCGTCGTCGCAATTACATCTGGGAAAGTTATTATCGCCATCGACCACGGATACGGATATCAGAAGTGAAGAAACCACCAGCCCAATAGCTAATGCCCTTAACATTGCATCCAAAAATGGACTGCTAGCGTACTGATTCTTCAATCCATTTGAAAATATATACTCAATTAACCTTGTTTACATCCCAATCTTCAATTCTCATTTCCTGCATCCATTTATAAAAAAAGAAAAAAAAGAAACCCAACGAAAACTATTAAATTGAGATCTATCTAACAGAGTTACTATTCATGAGCCGAAACTAATTAAAATTTTTTTTTTTAAAAGCCACAGTTCCTTCCTAAAATAGGGAAAAAAATAAACGTTTTATATTTCAGAAACAAAGAAATAAAAAACAAACAAACAAAAAAGCAAATTTTGATGCAAATCCCCCATACATTTTACTCAAAGAAAACAAAAAATAATAATGATAATAATAATAATGCAGACTTGAAAAAGATAAAAAAAACACACATACCTTAAAAAGAATCCACGCACCACAGCCAGCACTGCAGATTTCTAATCAAAACCATCTTCAGATCTTATCTCTTCTATTAACATGCAGTGCCATATTTACATAGTTTACAACTCCATCTTCAAGTATTTTTCTTTTTCCTTTTTTCTTTTTTTCAAACTCACTGAAACTCCATTTATATAAACGTAACTGCTACTGTACTTCCAAAAAAGAAGAAAAGAAAATCCCAATAGAATGAGAAATATATATTTACAACAGCAAGGCGAAAACGAAGCCACCAACCCGCGCCGCTAATCCCGCTGATATACAGATAACAGCAGGCGGTGAAGCAATAAGCCGAGCAACGAACAAAGAAAAAGGAAATAAAAAAAAAAGAAAACTTTAGCTTTTGTTATTAACTCCTTCGGCTATCTCTCTGTTATATATAGCTTAACAGTAAAACAAAAAATATAAAAGAACTGGATTTTATTTTATTTTTAATTAGATTTTGTGCAGTTATGTTGTAAGAACTAAGAACTAAGAAGACGAAGGAAGAAGAAGAAGAAGAAGAAGAAGCGAAAGCGAAGAAGCAAAGGAAGCAAAATAATAATATTTATTATATAAAGAGAGGTTTTGCGGACAGCGCCGTTGTTTTTAGTAATAGGGAGAGAGAAAGCGAGGAGGGAAGGTGAAAGAAAAGGAAGGGGTGGAGGGTGGGCCCCCACAGCTCCTTACATGAAGAGAACTTAGACGCCCTTTTGAATCAAACGTCCCCGTCATACCCAAATTTTATTTTGTTTTATTTATTTATTTATTTATTTTTCTTTTACTTAGACGTATTCTGATTTCTTGCTCTTTTTTTCTTCAATCCTTTTCCTCGTTTTTTCCTATTATTTTTATTTTATTTATTTTATTTATGTCTTCAATTCCAGTCTTTATTAATTATTTTTTTACCGTTCATTATTTCTGTTTTTATTATTATTTATTACACATAAATCCACCTGCTGGCTGCCCTTGTCACTCAAATCTTTATATTTAATATCCATTATCGTCCAGTAGGAGTAAGTTACAGGATGCCACGTGGCAATTCGTGCGTTTCGTTTTCGATTTTCCGGTTTACGATTACGGGCGCCGAGCGCGTGGCGGTACGGATGCAACAGTTATGCCATGTTGTTTGCGTGTGATTTTTAAGGTTCGTTTGGTTGTCATAATGGGTAGTAATAATAATTAAATATCACAAATATTCTATTTATACAAACTTATTGATTTATCATCATTTATAACATCATCTTTTCTTTTGAAATTTTTCTGTTTTCACTCATCATCTAGTTTCATGTGGAAGGGTAAAATTATGTTGAAAAATAAAATTTATATGATATACATTATATTTTTAGATTTTAGCCACACAAAATAGACTTTTAAAAGTTTTGGTCTCTAACTTTGACCGTTTGACATTTTACCCAAAACAACGCGCGCACACTTTGGCCTCTAAAAGTTTTGAACAATGACTTTTAACCCCTCAAATTTTCATCTCATCCGTATTCATGTCACATTAATTTGTAATTTGTAAAAAGTTATTTTTGTATGAATTTATAAATATGGTATTAGTTTATCTCTAATATTGCACTAGTAATACTTGTTTGTCATGATTTTTTTTTTTTAAAGTTAGATGAGAAATATCAAGCCATTTGTACTATTATGTACTAAAAAAAATTAGGTACATATTTTTTTATTTATAAAGATAAAAGACAATAAAAGATCATTTAAAAATTCGATGCATGGAAATGTTCGTTTTAAAATGAAGATGGTTGAGTAGGCACTTGAACTTGGAACTTATGAAATTCAAAGGAAATAAGTTTAGTTTTAATTCTAGTAGCCAATAAAACATACTAAAAAATCTTTGTTGTTTAAGCTAATCACTAGATTTTACAAGATAGTTTTTGAGATTTTTGTAATTTAAAAGAAATTGCAACTTTCAAACGATATAAATAATGTGATACTAACTATATTCTCTTTCTTGTACAGCTTTGTCGTTTTATTGTCATAAAAGAGAATTTTAGTTTAAACAAATAAGTTTAGTTTTGTTCGTAGCACAAATGACTCCAATTTTGTTCATACTATGAGAATATAATGCTTAACATAATACATAACTCAAAATATAATTTGAAAAAATTAACTATGGGAAAAAGTGTGACGTGTAACTATTTCAAATATTTTTAGTAGAAGATGTGTACTTTTTTACTATAATTATTATCCATTTTCAATTTCTTCAATGGTAAACTAATACCTTTTTGCCAAATCTGTAAACTTAAAATTTAAAATTTATTAAGATCTTGAATTATCTTTTTTTTCTTTTATTCAATTGGTGTGGTTTGTTCTTTTTTATTAAGTATGATTAATTATAAATAATTTTATGAATTAGTTTTTTTAGTAATATTTTATTTTATTTTTGAATTGAGAATTCAAAAATTGGAAAATAAAAATTATGGAAAATCCTCCACCCATACAAGAGAAATAGAACAAAGGAGAACAAATTTAGCTAATCATATGCTGCCTAGTTACAATTCTTTGAGATATGATCAACCAAAAAATCTCACCTTAGTTATGAGTAATAATTGAATGTTATAGATAATCCAAAACAACTCCGTACGAGTAATTTGGTGTCTAAAATTAACTAAATGAATTTATGAATTAGTTAAACTTACCACCTTTTTAAAAATAAAAAAATCTTCAAATATAAAATAGTTTGAAAAGATCTTAAAAAATGACTATAATTGTACTTTAATTGTCTTTAAGATATTGCTTTAAACAAAAAGAGGTTAAAACTGATGTCAAGTAAGGCGGTTTAAACTTCAAAATGAAGAGCATTATGCCCGCGCGTTCAGAGGTGGTGGATCGTGACTTGGCCGTACAGTTAAGAGAGAATAATTAAGTGCAACTCAACTATTAATGTAGTTTTTTGTGTTTGGAATCACCACCGTCACCAAATACCTTGATGCTGATGTAGGCAACTTGATAACAACGATGACAAAGGAAAGTACCCATTTTCGTAAATCTCTCAATCATAACTTCAAAAAACTGATTATAAAATTAATTACTAAATCTGATTTTAAAAAGTTTCTCATTTCTTATTTTTTTTAAATCTATTGCAGTACTTTTTAAAAAAATTTACTAAACACTAAAATTAATTATTAACTTTTCAAAATTATTTTTAAAAAAATGATTTCAAACCGGCTCTTGATATAATACAGCTGTAAAATTAAATTAAATTTCATGTAAATTGTTAATATAAGTTGTATTTAGGTTACGTGTGTGTATTTATAACTGTAAATGACGTAAAATGATTTCTTTTTACATTCTCATTTAATAACCATTGATCAGGGTCCGGCTACGGTACAACTGTGGTACCGTGCCACAATTTTATCTAACCGTTGGATGCACTTGACGATAAAACTATGGTAAAAATTAATAATTTATATAATCGACCCAATATCAATTTTTTTTTTTTATAAAATTCATCTTCAATTAAACAAAATTTTTTTAAAAATAAAATGAAAATGAAAGAATTTTTTTATTAAACAGGATTAATTATGCACACTAGCTTGTATGTGAATCCATCCCTGACCGTAGCCTTATGTTTTACGGATGTACCCCGACTTTCCGTAGTCAATTTTCCAATCCTATGTAATAAATATGTACATTTTCCTCTGTTCTTTTTGGACTTGAGGAATAAGTTTTAGCTATCTTTCGTTTGACATGACTGCAATTAATTAATTAGTTAATTAATCAATCAAATTTATGCCCCAAATATTCAACGACCAAGTGGACTCAACTTGTTTACATTCAATGTCCATATTCATGGAATCACAGTTTCCGGGAAAAATGAAAAAGACAAAAACGGAAAGAGCCATATTCATCTTCTGGATTGCGCAATAATATGTTTCATTATTACATTGGAATTTCATTTTCACCAATTAGCCAAAAAAAATTCGCCAAATCAACGGACGCGAAATCGCCTACTTTCCACACAATCAACGGCCAAGATTGGCGTAAATTCCCAAGACGAAACTTCAGAGAGTACTCGGTTTCAGTGTTCCAGAGCCATCTCTCCCTGCCTCTCTCTCCGGACAACAAACGCACGTGATCACCGACCCCAGGTGCAGTACACGCGCTTAATCTGACACGCCAGCCGGCAAGGAGCAGCTCGCCAGCTCGTGCCTTGTGGGATTCTAAAATTTGTTGCTGTCGTTTGATCTTATTTTGTCTGCGTTTTAAAAAATGGTGACCCGCACGAGAAGTAGGCGGTGGTCCATAGTGGAGCCTATTTCAGCGGCCCGCCCGCGACGCTATGCTAATATTGGAAACTGCTGCCTTTGAGGCGGCGATGCCCATGTTTTCTTTAAGTAGTCAGAGACAGAAAGTGAGCAATAAGGTTGCCCCTTCTTGTGTACTTATTTTCAATAATATTATCATATCATACTAATCTAATTTCAATATTATTAGGCTTGTTTCTAGATTTTAATAATATTTTTGAGACATCATTTCTTCTTATATATAATTTTTTTTTCCTGAATTAAATTGTACACTATGGGCATGTATTGCAGCATGTATTAAGAGGGTGTATATTGTACTTACTTTCTAAACGAATGTTTGATAAAATTATTTAACTGGTTTGTATTGTATGAAAAAGTGAAATTAATACAGATTTGGGTGGGTAACCCTAGGGTATTTATTAGCCTGGTCAATAAAATTAAAAATAAAACAAATATAAAAGAACCCAAAACCTAGATCATCTTCTATCTTACTTCTCAAAACAAATTTAAGGATAAATTTTCATCAAATCCTTTTGTTAAAGGTAATTCCATCGCTTAACTTTAGGAAATTTTTATCAGGAATTCAAAAAAAAAAAGACAAATCCACATCAATTTTAGAGAAAATTTGGTCTCGCTTCTGCATTCCTATGAAAGATTTTCAGAAGTTTTATGGGTTCTCTTTCATTCGCTATGTATGGTTAGTTCATATTTTTGCTTGGACACAATAATTATCATGCATTAGTCGCTCTAAAAAAAATATGGTGGTTGATATTTGTTTGTTGAACTCCTTTTTTATGGTCATGACTTGAGCAATTGAAAAAAAAATAAAATGGCCATGCGACTTATATCTTGGCTTATATTGAGTGATGATTATGATAAGTACAAATATAATATTTGTTATATCATGAGTGAATAATTAGGATAAAGATTCTAATGTTAATACTTCAGTATTTAAGATTAAGTATGATTAAAGTAAATATAAGACAATTGATAATAATACAATACAACGCAGTACCATTTACTTTGTATTTTATATAACAAGCCATTTTAATACATGCCATCTTAATACATTCAATTCAATACAATATAATACAATCCCACCAGAAGCACCCTATGTGTGCCCTTATATGCACTTATGCTATCTAAGGAAAGAAAATATACAACGAAGTAAATAATACACATGATAGGTATGAGCACAAAAATTGAACTAGCATAGAATTTTTTTTTTTTTTTTTTGACATAGAGTCAAATTAAGGGTATGCTTGGAATAGGCGCCATTCAAAAAGAGTTTTCACTAAAAGATTTATAAGTGAAGCTTTTATTTTAACCTAAAAAAATTATTTATTAATTGTTACAAGTTTTAGAAAAGAAAAAAAAAATGCATTTTATGGTTGTGCCATATAAACACTACTGAGATGTAGTTCAATTGAGTGATTGACTACAAAGCTTTGTGAGGTGTAAGGGTTTATACTGGATAAGAATTCTTATCCTTCTTCAAACTTTCTGTTTTTTTTTAAATAATAATAATAAAAAGTTATATCATGTGGAGAACGAAGTAAAATTATAAAAATAAAATTAGCGCACATTAAGTAATTTAATTATTCAATAAAAATTCAACAACCTCGAAGTCTAATTTTTTTTTTTTTTATAACTCCTCTTAGTGTATATATATTCGTCATGATTAACAAATTTGATTTAATAATAAAACTTACAGATGACGTGTTCTGCTGTGAAGAAGAATGTGAATATTTTGTTGACATTGAAAGGAAAAATCAATATTCAAAAAAAGAAAAAGAAAAAGAAAAAGAGAAAAAAGAAAAACACTCACGAGAATCAAGAGTCCTAGGGTCGATGTCACTGGTTACAACAAACGCGGACAAATTCTGCTTTATCAAAAACCGTAATTCCTTTCAAATTTCGTGAACTATTACAATGAAAATGATTTAAATTGTGTAAAGTATAATTTGTAACATAGCACAAAATAAAAATAAAATAACAAGAAATTCATGCCCATTAGTCTATTACGTTCACATTCATTAAACTTTTTGTGGGGCAAATTAATTCCTACATTGATGAATACTGGATGGAAAATTCTGATGGTATACTGTAATAATATTTCAGTGTAAATGATTTATAAAGGCATGACTAATGGAAAAAAAAAATAGGGTAAATAATTGTCTTTGTAAAAATAATAAAGTTAAAATAATAATAGATCTTCGTAAAAACGATTTAATTAAGCTGGCTACGGAATTTTGGTTTTTTTTTTTTTTGTCCTCAAAGATTAAATATCAATAAAGCGCACGCATTCTCCATGAAAAATATGCAGAATTAAAAAGAAGAATTGCCATTATTATCATCTAAAATGGGAACTAATAAATTGACGTCTGCTGAACTCTCAAGTTTTTTCTTTTGCACAAAAAAAAAACCCACTTTATCAGCAGTTTGGATAGCTCTGTACGTGTGCATGTTTTTAGCATTCGTTCAAATGGAAAATGGAAAATGGCAGCCTGTGCCTGTTTTCATTCGCCCTAAAAGCAAAAGAGGAAACCAGCTTCTTTCTTTGATCTTGAATATATATTCTCAAGTTTATTATTATTATTATTATTATTATTTCATTCGTAACCACAATAATAACGCTTATCGACAGTTGAATAATTTCGAAAGGGAAATTTGACAAGATTAAGAACTCTAATGTGCATGTATTTTGGGACTGTATGATTGTTGACTTTCCCATTAATGCGGCAATTCAATGCATCCCCATTCATTTGGGTCTTTACATAACCCCTTTTTCTCTACAGAGAAAAGAATTATTCAGAAAGTGAGCCGAATTAATGAGATAATAACCAGCCAAGTGATGTAACTTATGAATTAAAAGTCAAAATAAATTAAATTAAATCAATGGAGTATTCAGAATTTCCCCGACAGCTGGCTGCATCTTAATTAATTTCCTGGCATGCATGTATGGATAGATATTATGAATTTTCATTTTTCCTCTCGTTGACTGATCACGAGAACGCATAAGAATGAATTCTAGTGATCAAGATAAATTTCATTGGCATACGCAATAAGTGAGACATCGCGTACGAGAGAGGATGATGCTTTCCAAAAGCATACGTTTTTGCACAAGTCAAAGCAAAAACAATTAATACATACACTGCACCATGAACATAATATTTGCATTGCCGTGGAGATCGATATGATATTTTTGCTGTCACTTGTCAAAGTCGGAGCATCTAGGGTTCAAAGCCAATGAAAGCCTATATAATGAAGCTGCGTTATTATGACCATGTTCTTTATCTACTGTGTAAAATAAAACCAAAAGACAAAAAGCATTGTATTTGCCCTTTTCTTGGAAATTACTCACTGGACAATTTAAAGCTTTATTGTTGATTTGGTACACACACCATTGCACAAACCAAATTATTGCTTGCTTACTGTGACTGAGCACAGCACATGGTTTCCGTTTGTACAAGTAATTAATTTTCCTTTTCAAAAGCTGAAACCTTACGGTTTTGCATTGGAATTGTGTCTCTTTCTCAATACTGGCACTGTAATCCCACCCATTGTTTTTGACTAAGGCCATGGCCTGCCGGGTCTCTCAACTCTTGACAATTAAAAATATCTCTTTTAAAGCCATCACTCTTGTGGGAGACAATTTGAATTCGAAAATGTTCTTGCTTAGTATTTGCACTTACAATTAAATCACTATTTTTATATAGTGATAGACACTTTCTCGTCTCATTATTAAAATTAAGGATTCAAATCTCCTTCTTAATATGCGATGTGAGAGTAATTTTCATAATTTTAAACAGTTTAGATAGATTCTGACAACTATTGGTCTAGGCTTAAGGTTCTACCACATTATTTTAATTTTTATAATTTAAAATAGATTTATTTTAAATTTATTTTTACCTAACTTAACCTGATTCAATAAAAAAAAATGAGTCCTCAAGCCCAAAGAGTTGAAGGACTACATCCAATAATATGTCCTAAATCTAAATAAGATAAAATAAAATAAGTTCTAATCCTCACCAAACTCTAATCCCACAAGACATGAAATAAGTTTTCCTAAATTAATTATACTAATGATTATTTCAGTATTTCTCTTATACAAAGAGGTTACCACTCGAAGGTAGAAATATACATATACATACATACATACATATATAAGATATATTAGAAGAGGAGTATAATATCCTTCAAGTCTTTTATCTTCTTTTGTTATCATGATGCACTCCCAATCTTTAACTCAAAATTCACCAATTCAAAAAAAAAAAAACATAAGAACACTTGAACTTGAATTTAATTAGTTTCCATGACTTACAAAAAATTATATAAAATTAACGGTATTAACGTAAACCCGAGGATGAGGTGTTATTAGAACTTTCTTGGTAAATGAAAGAATAAATATAAAACTCCACTGTTGTATTACCATCAATTATGCGGACTCGACTAGCTTACAGAATCTGTAAGGTACAGACTGCAGCATCAGCCGTTGGATGTGGTTGGATATGGAGTGAGAAACTAAACAATAGAAAATGGGATGGTGGGATGACGGGAGATGTTTGTTACAGAATCTGTACCATAGACAGGTCCCAATTATGCTAACTATATTAGTAATATGTAATTGCTTTTTCCCCTATTCATTCAAATATCACGTGAAACACGTGTTTATTGGATTACCGATTACGTGCCATTTCAGACAAGCTTAAGTCTGAACCACCTTCTTGATAGAGCTTATTACAAGTAAAATTGAATTGGCGCCTTCGAGAAAGATCATAATTAAAAATTTGATGAGCCTCCCGACTCTGTAATTCTATTGTTAAAGAAGCTTCAAGAACTAACTAAAACGGCTTATCGGCATTCATGTTCTCAAGTCGTCATCATCATCATCTGTATTTTCAAAACTTTCATGGTTATTTCTTTGAAATTAATGCTAATATTTTTTTTGTCAAAAACATAGTGGCGGCAGTAAACCTTTGGTCGGATTAAACTCCATATGTCTCAAGATTGGTGTGTTTTGAGGTCAAGGATTGGGACCGTTGTGTCTTCAACTTTCGAATTACCCCATGTTCTCAATTTTTTGTTGTCTCCTGAATCATAATGGGTTTAATAACCTTTGGACCCCTTAGCCTGTTACCATTTATGATACAAGGTATAAATGAGCTGTTTGTATTAAATAGGTCCGTATTTTCCGTTCAAATGACCATAGTATCCTTACGATATTCAATTGCGGTTGGTAAACTTAAAGCTAGAGGGAGTTTCAGTCATTTTAAATTTTAAATAAATATTAAGGACCTATTCAAAACAAATGGATAAAACAATGTTTCATTTTAAGAAACTATAAAACAGTCTGGATTCGACTGTTAATTTACTCCAAATACAAATTGAATTCTTTCAAATATCTTGCGCTAAACCAATCGGCCTTTGGTCGAATAGGAAATACTTGTTTTAGCCTCCATAAAAATATTATAGGGATTAATTTTAGTCCTTCATCAATTATTTTATTTTAAAAATTTTGAAAATACTTAATATAATCTGATTGTAAATACTAGTTGCTCCACTGAAGGGCATGACTCTTGCCTTTCAAGTCTCCTATTATTTTCGACTTTTTTGAAAAAAAAAAATTGGAGTAAGCACATACACTTTCTTGTATATAATAGTTGTGTTTTTTTTTAATGTCCCATTAAGGATTCTAACGATTATTCTTACATTTGAATCCCAATGATAGTAGAAATCTATTTACAACTGTTATATTTTGTAAGTTATTGATATTTACTAATTTTCATGAATTATAATTTTTTTTCTCACTATGATAAATGTTAATGCATGATTGATATTATAGCTACAAATAAATTATTATATTAGTTGAGATTGGGATTGTAGCCAAACTCTTTTTTCAAACCCATATCTCAATAATTTTAAAATGCCGTCAGTTTTACGGCTTTATTAGTTTACTTTAAAAAAAAAAATCCAACAGAAAAAATTTCCTGAAGTGATATGATAATTCACTTGTTTTTTTTATTTAATGATCTAAATGGTAAACTTTATTTATTTATTTTTTCAAAAAAAGGGATGTGGAATCACTGAAAATGAGTCTGTTTCATCCGTTAACTAAATCTTTTCAAGTCGTACTAGAATTTTTTTTTTTTTGGTATCATTTTCATGCATGAACTAAATACTTATGGGTAATTAAGCTGATTATGAAATTGTGGGGGTAAGAGAAGGGAATCTATCTCATTGCCTTTTTAATTTATAGTTCAGTTATATGTGTTATAATTCATAAAGCAAAGTGCAAAGGGGAGATGAATCATCATTCGTAAAACGAAATTAAGAACAAATCTAATTAATTTGATTTTTCAACGGCAGCCAAAGTTTTTGTTTACTCAGGTAGTGGATGAGAATGAAAGTTAGGTTTTGTCAAAGAGACTTTATTATCAAGATATTTATTTATATTTGTCAAATTGTTGTTCTATCATCGATGATAAAGTGGGCTGATTAAAGGCAAGGTTCATGCATATATGTAGCAAACCTTAGCTTACTTATAAAGTAAATTTGTTTTATCTATCTTTTTTTTTATTTTTTTCTCTGTTGATATTAGCTCGATTCAGGGCCATGTACGTTGTATGGCAAATATTTTAAGTCAACATATTTGTTTCGAGCATTTTCCATCATACTCCTGTGGGCTCAAAACTCTTTGAGGACGGACAACATGATTCTTGTTGTTGATTAATTTCCTTGTTTCTTAAACCAGATAATTAATTATTAATTATTGCAAGTTAACAGTGGCCTTATAACTTAAACCATATGAGCTCCGTCACCCACTGTCATCATAAATGAAAATCATCGAGTGCCGACGTTGGCATGTTTTAAAATAATAATTTTTTTTCTTAAAATCTTTAGGATTAGGTATTAATTTTTAGTTGCTCATCATATTTTTTTCTGAAATGACTTGAAATATTTTTTTTTGTTAGTATAATCTGATATTATTTTTTGAGGACAAACAAAAAAAAATCATGAATAATATTTACTAGTACTCCTCATAAAAATTTAAAAAAAAAATTAATAGGAGTAACAACAGGTTACAATGATCATTTGAAAATTGACATCTAAACTTAAAGACTGAGAGAAATTTATCGTGTTGTAAAATATAAATTGAGGACTAAATATTACTACCAAAACTTAATCTAACATTGTGTTATTTTAAACCATACGAATGTGGACAAGAAACTCCTGTGTAATAAATATCTACTTCGTAAGGTAACAAAGTAAGTATGAAAATCAAGGTATGTTTGGAAGTGAGGTGCTGTAGCTTTTAAGCTGCAGCTACTGTGGAGTAAAAACTATAGATGTGGAGTAGAAGTTGAAAAAAAAAAAATCTGTTAAGCTACCAAAACCCAATTATAAATATTATCAAATACCTTAATAATTGTACTTTGACAACTCAACTACCTCACTACACTCCCAAACGGACCCTTAATTTGTACATCATATATCCAACTCAACTCAATGAACAAGTATGGGGAAGAGGGTGATTGAAGAAAGTCAAGATCTCAAATCATGTGCTGCACAGGAGATGGTCCATTTCTAGCAAAAGCTGTGAGTCGCACATGCTCAAACACCAATTTTGCCATACGTGAGCATACATCCCATGTGTTTGAAGCCAAAAAAGGTGTCCAAAATTATGACTTTATTATGAAAGAGGAAAAAAAAAAAAAAGAACTTGGCAAGAAATCAAAAATTAATTTTACTTGTGGTGGAATGGAATGTAAAAAGAATCGATTAGTTGTGATTGGGGGTGTAGGGACGGGAGTGTTTGGTTGATGGAAATTTTGAAATCGATGAAATAATTATACGAACTTTGAATTCATTCAATTATTAATTGGTTTGAAAATATCTAGTTCAGTCTAGCTACCTAGGACTTCAGCTTATTAATTACCAACATTTATAACTAGCTAACAACAATTCATTGATTAATTAGGATCACTTGTGGCGGCACAAACGATTTTTATGTGTACATAAATCAATAATGACCACGGAAAATATTATGGAAATCTATCAAATTCCTCTAATCATGATTTTTTAGAGAAAATGAGCGAAGCCACTCTATTTTTGTTTTCTTTATTGGTGACATTAAGCTTTCACATTTTAAAATCCACAAGAACTCTCTATGAATAATAATATTCTATTAACTATTAATTATTTGGTTTTTTTACTTCAAAATTACTTCAAAATTATTGTTAATGATGCATTTACGTTATAAATGAAAGATTCTAAAGAGCAATAGAAAAAAGATTTTTAAAAGTTATTTTTATTTATTCACGAGTACAAATGCTTCTATTTATATAAAGATTGCAAGTATTAAAAGAAGATGCTCAAATTATAATCATTGGGATTTTTTTTATTGATCATCAATCTTAACTTCTCAGTGATTTATTATTGTCTTCATCTTCATGTTTGCCTTAACTTTTCTCACTTAGAAATGGATCATACCGTTTAGCATTATAACATTAGGTAAGTTATAGTGAGTGTTAAAACATAAAAGAGAATTGTTAATTTCGTCCCAAAAAAAAAAAGAAGATAAATTTTGATTATTTTGCCATAAAACAACCATTAATCAACATAATGAAACAGAGAGAAATCTCGTGGGTTTTTCCGATGTATAAATTATATGCACATTAGAGTTTGATAAAATATTTTAAGTTGAAAATAATAGATATAGGGTTTAAAGTCCATTCTATGGGTGGGGAAGCAGTTGGGTTACCGTCTAAATTACTTTAAAAAAACTTATATATATATAATGACACGTCTAGAAAAATAGAAAAAAATAGAGCATCCATTGTCGGCAGTCGGCAGGAAAATTTTTCAAAGATTTTCTCATTTCTCACTTATGCCTGTGAGTTAAACGTTATTCAATTCATTAGAGAAAATATATACACTGATACAGACGAAATCCAATGAGGTTTCAATGTGTACATGTTGATTTTGAAGTCAGCAGACTCAGCACATTACTCGATAATCACAATTCGACGACCGCATGAAGTTTATGAATTATAATATTATCAATGCTAAGTTAATCTTTTTTCACTTCAAACAAAACTCGGAGATTATGCTAATTTCACACCCCAAAAAGAAAAAAAAAGAAGAAAGTCTAATGAATATTTTGAAGGCCTTTTTATAATGTTATATGAAGAGAGACAGAACCCAAAAAGTAAATGCTCGATTTAATCAAAGCGACTAATGACATTATATAACCTTGTATACATTCGGTCCCAGAGTGACCCAAGGTGGGGTAATTGTGGTTGGATTTTTATGGTTTTGTGGGGGCATTATTTTTACATATTAGTTACAATTTAATGATTTTATTTCTGTTGTCGTTGCTAAAATGTTATAAGCAGGCAGTTTGGTCGGGCCACATTTGACCCAATAAAATTTTAAGTGGGGTGGGGTAAATAACAATCAAACTCCTTATTGTCTGCTTAGAATTTAAATAAAATAGTCATTTTCGCAATCGATCAAGCAAATTAAATTATCTCAAATCTTTGGTTTTATCATTTAGGCCACTTAACCATCATTGATGGTTAAAATTGACTTATCATTATATTAATTTGACTGTCTCATTGCTGTAATTCATATTGGTTTGATCCCACAGTCACTTGAGTTTAAGTAGTAATAAAAGATTAATGAATGAAATTTCTCATATCCATCTAAACCTATTACCCAACAAAATAAAATAAAATAAAAGCCTTATTAACCAAATTGACCCACCCCCGAAAAAAAAAAAGAAAAAGAAAAATTTGTATGTTCTTTTGCAATTTAGTTTATGACCTATTTTAAAAGTGTTGAGAAAGTTTACGAGGGATTTATAGTAGTTTAGTTAGGCCCAACGAAATAAGGGGGCCAAAGTATCCAGCCCGTGTCTATCTTTCGGGGGTTAATTTAACATGGGGTCTGGAACTGGAACACATCCAAGTCTGTTACGAGATTAATCACTGGCTAATTAGTATATTGTGTAATATAATAGTGAGAGAAGATTTAAATCTGATCACACTTTCGTTTTATTTTTCTAATAATTAACTCCTCACCATCATGTTTTTGAAGATACGGCATTTAAACTTAAGCAAAAAGCAGAGGTAGCGCATAACCTATTAGCTATATACCTATTGACAGGTTTGATTGGCTTGTTTGAAGTTTAAAGCCTTACTTGAAATTAAGGTGTTGTAACTTAAAAGTCATAATTATTGTTAAAAAAAGAAATTATAGCTGTGAAATAAAAGTTTATGGTATGTGGTAAATATGAGTTTTAAGTAATAATTTTGACAAAAAGTGGTAAAGAGATGATAGGTTTTTTATTATACAAGTGTTGAAAAAAAAAAATCAAGTTAATTCCAAATTACATAAGTAATTTTTATTTCATAACTACAACTTTTTTTCCGTAGCCCTTAATACCAAATAGGGTCTCATTCTTGGTTGCTCTAGAGTCATGGGAGTGCCGGATGATACATTATTTATTATTTCCACGTTCTTATAAGGTAATTTTTGGAGGAAGCCAAGAAAACAAAATTTAAAGTTAAAAAAGAAAAGAAGACATGTACTGTTCATTTTTCGTGGTTTTTATGTTACTTATAGATTTGGAAAAATCTTGAATACTTTCAGTATATACTGTTTCATTCATTGAATTATTACTTGATTAGTTGAGAGGTGTATGTGGTAATAATCAAATGAGAGAGTGTGTATATGATGGAATCCAACAAGATAGAGTGTAAAAATCAGGAATATTAAACTTTCTCACTTATATGCAAATATATTTTATTACTAGGGCTTCCACGCATGAGCATTATACCGCAAAAAATGATGGCTATAGATCTCACTGTGTTAGGCATTTGACATTGGTTAAATAGGAAAACGGGATCGGATTGATTAATATAAATAAAGAAAATGCTTTGGAGATAATCAATCCTCTCTAGCTAGCTTCCAGAATCATATCAAATATAGTACTTAATGATAAATAAAAAAAACATCATATATGTATTCCCTACCGTAGGTGTAGTACTGTAGTCTCATATACAATGTAGGAAATTAGCCCCATGGAATAAGGACGAAATAAAGCTGAATGCTTTGACTGTTCATGATTTGCTAAAGAAGGTTAAAATATCTACATGGAGTCGAGGATTTCCTCGACCTCTTTCAAAGGCTAGTCCAGAAATTTCTTCTTTGTTAAAACTATAAGTTGTAATAATCAAGTGTTAATGATCAAATGATCAGTAGGTTCTTGAAATCAATAGGTCATCCGACTAATGGAGTATGTAATTGTAATGCCTCTATAACCCAATGTAACTCAAAGCACATGAGTCTACTGTAATCCTATACATAGGGCCTCTATTTCTCTGTACTCTAGCTAGCACCATGATATTTAAAAAAGCAATAGTTGGTTGAACTTATTACTCGGTCACATTGTTGAATCTGCAATATGCCATATTCTTATTAATGCACTTCCATCAATGGAAACCCGAGTTTCACCGATATTTGAAGCAGCTTTTCAATTGACGAATACAGAAGAATAGACATTATTATATGATTCATTAAGAAGATCCAAAAAAGAGAGGGTTTAATAATGCAATGCCAAAGCTTCTCTCTATAAACACCCCATACAAAATATATACTTCAAATTTGGCTCAATGAAACAGGAATCCTTTGATTGAATTCCTTCTATGTACACTATAATCATATATGTATAATGATGAAACAGTAGATTACCTATTACGACCAAGACGAAGCTCCAAATCGAGTCCAGCTTCTTCCGCAGTTCCCCTCCTCATCACTTCATTATCTTCACCAACGCATGAAGGGCCAATTCCCAGGCTCAAATTGGCACCCAAAAGCTGATCTTCATTCATCATGCTCAAAGACTCTGATCTCGGAACATTGTAATCCGGAGGGTTTCCAGGGTTAGATGCTGATGGTTGGTAGTACCTGAGATAGTTCCTTTGAGACTCAAAAACCGGAGAGTGCCTTGATGTGTCACTTGAAATCGGTGCAATATATCTAGGGTTCATGTAATCTTCATGAGTCAGCATCGGATTGCTTGTAATAAAAGAAGGACCAGTAGTTTGCTTGGCCTTGGCTCTATCTTTGCGGTGTATGTTCATGTGCCCGCCTAAAGCCTGAGCGTTGGTGAAGCCTCTCTTACAGAAAGTGCACTCATATGATCTTTTTGCACTTGATGTGTCTAATTCCTTGACTTCGTTTTCATCACTTGATGAGTGATCGGAACCCACTTGTTTCTGTGATGAGTCCATGCCCAAAACCCTAGATAATTTGCGCTACAATTTTTGCAGAAGTAAAAATTTATGAAATGTGAAAATGGGGGGAGGAAGAGAGGGAGAGAGAGAGAGGAAATAGGGAAGTTTTAAGGGCAAGTTGATGACATTGGCTTTGTTCATTGACACTTCCTTGGCATTTTCCTTTTGGAATTTTGCATTGAGTCGGCTGTGGTTGGATCCATCTTTGGTAAATTTTAAACTCCTTTTAATCTGTCTCTCTCTGTTCTCTATATCATATATCTCTTTATGACTTTGATTTGCTTACTTATTGTGCTCATGTAGCTTTCATGCATACTGCATCTAGCCAACTTTCTTAATACTACACTTTTTGGGCAAGTCTCTCAAGTCTCTCCATGACTCAATTGGAACGCACATCCTATTTATTTTCTAAAATTTGGCCACTAATATTATTTTATAAGACAATGTTATATATTAAAAAATGAGCAGAAATTAGGAAAAGTAATTCTCTTTCAAATTCTAGAGAAATAATGGAACTGTGATTGCAATATGACATTATGCACATGTGAACACTATCTCATATATAATAGAGGGAATAGCGATGTTAAGAACTATGGACTACACGAAAACAAAGAAAATTATATAGAAACCGAGTTATTTTTCCACAATTTACTCCATATGGTTAGTTGCTAGTAAGGAAGGGTTACTGAATATAATTTTTTCAATGAAACTAACCATCCGAATTAAAAGATCAGCACTAGTTGAAAATTGTACAACCCAGTATACTTCTTGGTATCATCAACTCGTTGATTCTCAAAAATTTTAAGAGGCATTATTTTTGTGTGAACGTACATCGGATGCTATATCTAGGGTAACTTATTAAGCATTCTTTCATGTCAACATTTACCTCCATCAAATACTAAGTCCTATTTGTCAAATTATCCATATGTCCCGATCTCATAATTTCATTTAATGCAAAAGCCTAAATTATTGACCCACTAAATGTCTAATTACAGAGATGAGAAGGGCAGGGATGAGCAGTTCAAAAAGAGTAAACGGATGTAAATCACTAGATAATTTCTTTAATGCAAAAGTCCCGAACACATATATGTCCTGTAGCGATCAATAATCTTATTGCTACATGCTTATTAGCTGGTTCTTCTTTGAATTTAAGACGGCAGAAGGTTAATTAAGCATTGACCATTTCCTCAATCAAATCGGCTGCCGTTACACATAACTCAAGATTTGTTATTGTAGTCGATCGTAGTAACAAAATAATAATTTAAGCTTAATAAGATACAATGTCTGACAAATGGAAGGAGAAGGGCGTCAATGACAACAACGTAACTGCTGTATTAGCTAGGTGTACTACGGTAACTCCCAGACATTTTGTACATTCTTTGCTGCAAAAATTCATACATCAAGACTCTTTTTGATTAATTGAACCCTATATATCGAAATCTTGGATCATTTTTCTATTGGTCAATTTAAAATTGAAACTTGGAATGTTTCTAATCGATTTCAATGCTTTGCTACCACAAAGCAAGCCGGATTAAACTATTTGTGTTCATTGATTAATCCTAGAAAGCACGGTCCAAGGTCAGCTGGATTGAAATTAGTAACTAAATAAAATTTGATCTTGAATTTAACTCCCAATTTAATTTTTTTTCCATTTGTTAGAACTTAAAATGAATTTTCCTATAGAAGGTTGTTGTTTCAACGACATATAAAAGGGTGTAGATGTTGATGTTGTTGGCTAATGCTACATAGCCTACATCAAAACTTAAAAGAAAATTAAAAACATATTTTAGGTAAATGATGGATAAAGCTTTTGCTTTCAAAGGCATCAATCATGAACAGCCTCATCAGCTTGATTTTAAAGGTTAATTAGTGTAATTAAAATTCTGTGGTACTGTCGTTTCGCGACTTGGACAAATTTACAAGTGACTTTGTCAACTGATTGATCTTTTCTTTGAAATTGTATTGTTTATTCTTTCATACATATAATATATAACAACATCTGATAGGGTACTGAGGATCCACGAAAGCAATGTTGCGGATCAGCCGTTTACCAAAGCAATTATTTTGATAATCATTTAGTGTAATCTGGGCCAATTTTGGATCTTTAGATCCAGTTGGCCCAACCCAATTGGGTTTTTTGATTGGTTAATTGCTAGTAAAGATCATTAAGATTACTAATGGTGATAACTGATCTAAATGCTGAATGTTGTGCATACCCTAATCGGGCTATGCAAATAAAGATCATTAAGATTACTAATTCAACCTTATATTTTGAATTGCTATACATAGAATTTAATTAATTTAGATAATTAAGATGGTTTTCGGAGTTGTGTCATTGATCGAGAGTACCAATGGTTATTCTCTATCAAACTTTCATTTGATATTAATTAACATGATCAAAATGCAGAGAAATTGATGAGCAATCAATTAACTACCTCTAAAATAATCACCTATATACATGATCCTGACCTTTTATAATAAATATCTCTGTAATTTGTGTACAATAATATTGTTTGAGCTGTCCTTTTATTGGCAATATATCTGCCTAGAATTGACCTTTTTATCTTTCTTAAATAGAAATTTTTTATTAATCTAAGTCTAAAAGATAATAACCAAATTGGCTTGGGATTTCTTCCATTCAGACAACAATAAGCATACTTTGCTAATGCATTATATAGATGATAACAATCCTCGAAATATGCCCTAAACAAAATGTCAGTATATCTAGCTAGAGTTGACATTTTAACGTCGGTAACATCAAATTACAAGAACTTGATTAAGTATCCATCTCTTAGAACAATTTACTATTTTATTTTATTTTGTTTGAATGATAGGAGATAAGAAGAGACACTCTATCATTCTCATCGTAAATGAACAAAATTTGTTTCACCCTTTTTGGCCAAACTTGATTAAACATTTAATTAAAGTGATATCATCCTTTGAGGTGTATTTACGTATGCTATGAATAATTTTATTTCTGAATTGAATGAGATCTTCACCTACAATAGTTGATGTTGTCAGTAGTTAAATGTTAAAATTGGATCAGACTAATAAAAATTTCTCTTGTACGATTAATAGTAGAATACTTTTTTCATAGGAGGATAGTTTAGATAAAAAAAAATACATCATGTATATTAAGCATAAGTCTAATCTTGTTGTTATTAAAATTTTTATCATATGGAGCTTTATATATGTATTTGTGCCCGCCCAATAGGGCTTCTTTCATCTATTCTGATTAACCAAATTAATCTGATGTTTCTCTTCTGTTTCAAAAAGGACTAATTATAAGTGCTTACGACTTTATTGCGTACTTGAATTTGATGTAAGCGGCAAGTCATTCATGTATGAGACTGAATTCTGAACTCTTTTCATGTGCCACATGCTGAAATTTCTAAGATACCTTGCCTTATTAGACAATTACAACTATTTCTTCATCTCTGTCATTCCTGCAACTTGTAGGTACCATTCTATATGTAAGACCATTCTTTTGTCTTTTAAGTTTTCAATAACTAAAATTAAAAAGAAAAAAAAAATACTTCTATGACGAGTCGTTCTCTAGTATACACGTTTGTTAGCTGCTAGAAAATGTCAAATTTTTTTGAACTCCAATGCATGAAACTCTTTATTGTTTTGTAATTAGTTATCTATAGGCAGCTCAAATAATCGTTTTGTAAAAATGTGAATTACTAAAGTGATAATATCAATCAACTATGAATAGTTCTTGAGTTACTTAAAAGTGAACTTATAAATTGAGAATTGCTCCAAATTAAAGAACTATTCTCAACTAATATAAAATTATCTCTTTGATCCCTTTTAAATACAGACCAATCTGTCCACTCATAGATGAATTCCATTTGACTTAGTATCTCATAAAAAATTTTAAAACATAACTCATACTCAAAAATTAATTTACAAATTGAGAGATGTTCCAAAAATATGCATTAAGAATTATTCTTAGTTGATGGAGAATTTTCCCAATTCTGTACCAAAGAATATTTCATTTTTTCGCACTAGTATATATATCTAATTTCATGAATAATAAGTAATAATCAAAGCATCTATATTATAGAGTGGTCATGTGACAACAATTATAATAAAAGTGCGTACATGCATGTTATGTTGACACTTGAAAGCAATGTGCAAGGGACTTAGTGAAATGAATTAATTGAAGAAGGGCGTGAGCAAGATGTTGATATGCGCCGACTGGGCAATTCCTTTTTGCCATCCCTCTAATTATCTCTCTCTCTTTCTATATCACTTACACTAAAACAAAGACTTTGGTAATTTCCCTTCATTTTTATTTGTCTTCACTTCTTTTTTTCTTCTTTCACTCTCCATGTGTGGGGACCTTCCCATAACATTTCCAAATTTTTGGGCAATAAAATTAATTAATGTGCCTGCAATAAGCTTTTTTAGGGTTGAGGAGCTGGTCTAGCTTTTCATGTGATCATCACTTTCCCCAGTATCATTAATCATGTTATACGAATCAAACTAAATTTTTAGTCTTAGTAACTATGACCCATATTTTGTATTTATTATTTGGTATGTCTTATAGGTTTATAGCCTTTGATCTCATCATGTGACCAAATAAAGGAACATTTTTCTTTGAAGTATCTCTAGTGGTAAGCACTTAATTTATAACACCTAAAAATGATAATTAATGAGTTAACAAGTTTTGTATCGAGAAAAATATTAATTTTCGATAATATTCTCGACTTATCCCTCTGTAACCGTAACTGAATAACGACAAATTTTTATTTTAATTCACAAAAATTATGGATTGATCATAAGCTAGTAAATGGAATAATTAGAAGTCAAAACTCAAAAACAAGAGATATTAACACATATATAAGTACATGCAAGTCAATGTCACTTGGCCAAAAATAACAAAGAAAATAATATTCGGAAGTTACTTGACTTGATTAATTAATTTCTGAAACGCAATGTTAATTAACTTGTATTCGCAAGTATTTGTTATTTAAAAGGATGATTGTGACTAATATAAAGCAGCTGGCGTTTTTTTTTTACACCGTGCAAAATTTGGATTCATGACGTGAGCAAGATTAGTGACAAATAATTAAATGTGGTAAAGTCGTGAAAAACAGTGTCTACAAAAAAAAAAAATTATTAATCGTAGAGTTAAAAGAAAATGTGATCCTAGGGATGACGTTAGATTAGTATTGTGTTGTTTGCCGAAACACACAAAAAGATTATAAAGTTTTCTGGGCCAAATGAAAAAAAAAATATTAGATCTCAAATTTAAATATTTAATTTAACTTAACACTTATAATCAATTTAGTTTGTCTGAGTAATTTTGGGGACTACTTCACACGTCATCAATTTCCAAGTGCTTTTCTGTATATTGGGAAGTGACTTTTACAAAATCTAGAACTGTTTTTTTATTCCTGAAATAATATAAAATAGATAAAAAAAAAAAGTACCATATTATTCACTCTTGAAGCACACCCTCAAAATCTTTTTAATGATGAGAAAAAAAAATGACGATCAATATTCATATCATTATCCGAAAATTGCTATCGTGGCCTCAAATTGAACTGTTGAACTGTTGAACTGTTTTTATATGAACCGCTTGACCTAGAAAAAAAAATTATTATAACAAGATCCCACCATTATTAAACATTATTATTAATTAAATACAATTCATAATGCAACATTCTCTCCCTCAACTTTGAAGGAAGGGGATCAATCTCTCCACAAGTGAAAATTTGTGGGATAAATTTCTCCGTAACCTTTTTTTATTCAGAAGCTGATGTTTGGCAGCACTACTAATTGACACTATACCAATCGTCTCGCTACGTTTCTAGTTGTATTATAATATATATAAAAAAAAAGCCATACATATATGTCGAAGGAAAAATTGGTAATTGCATCAACTTTGTACACTATCATTGACATTTACCTATTTTGTTTAAGATATATTTCATATTACATAAATCCCAAGCATGTTGGAAAGAGATAAAAGTATTTATAGAAAATGTGTATGTAATTCAGGGTCTAATTATCATGAAAAAGAAAAATAAAGAACGAGTGGCCCATTAATAATCAGAAAGAACAGTACAAATTATATAACATCATTCACAGCTGAGCAGAGACTAGTACTGGGAGGGTTAATTAGGTTGGGTGAGGTGGTGGGGAAAGGTTGATTTGTAAGTATATGGATGTGTGTCTGAAAGAATGAGTGCTACAATGGGAAAGAATTTGGGGTCTCTCAGTTCTCTGTAATGCTTTGAACTCTTCATTCTCTTTTAAGGAAATGTCATCATACCATTTGACACCTAGACATTGTCGGGAACATGCAAACCCCTCAGCTTTTGGGAAAATGCATCCAAACACATCACTCACTAGTCACTGCTTCTGTTTCGCATCATTTCTTTTCATTTACTTGGCATACATGTTACAGTTTTACCTGATAGAGATTGCTTACATCTTTCTCGTGTAACTTTTCAGTTTCATTTATCACTACGATACATTGTACTAATTAAATTATACAAGGGTTACTACACATGCAACTTTTCAGATTTTTTTCCCCATTTTTCTTTTGTATATTAATCTTTGGCAACCATACTTAGAAGTTTAGGTCTCTGTTCAATCTTGCTTAGATTACTCTATGCAATCTGGATGTCCGGGCTCCAAATGGGTAGGATTTGCCTTTTAATTTAGAAGACAATATTTA
The DNA here is from genome assembly GCA_039657385.1 of Citrus x changshan-huyou. Lineage (NCBI taxonomy): Eukaryota > Viridiplantae > Streptophyta > Magnoliopsida > Sapindales > Rutaceae > Citrus > Citrus x changshan-huyou. Next base: position 5,249,568 of record CM077555.1, on the reverse strand, counting down.
TTTTTCATTTTGTACAAGCGGACTTGAATACTTGTTCGTATTTGTAGGAAGAAATGTACTTTTACCGTCTGACTAATGAGTATGATTCCCTCAATACCACGAATATGAGCTACTTGAAGTTTTATGATTGAATCATGAAGAACACGAATTTGAGCGTTAAAACATGTTCGGAAGATAATGGCACTTGGGGTGGTCTAGTCTTATTTAAACTCATGAATTACGAAGTGATGAGACTTGGATCAATAAAGACAGGTCTATGGGTAGTTGGTGGCTTATAGACTTTCTTATTGTTTTAAATTAAATGACATGTTTGTTAATCATTTTTTTTTCTCTTTCGAACAGTATACAAATACAATAATGAATTTTGCATTGGAACTTGGTTTCAATTATGATATATATGCTATCATGATTGTAATAATGCACAATGTAAGATGAATGTATTGAAAAAGACTTATCAAAAAAGTTTGGGCAGTCAATTTTGTTAATTTTGTGTGGTTGTAGATTTTGATTTCCATAAACAATTACATTTGTTCCAGTGATTCAAACAAAAGAGTTGTTCTTTTTTGGAGCATGACCTAATCCATGCCATCTTTTCCAAAAATGCAGCTTGCATTCCAGAACACATCCAGATACCAATTGCGACATTGGATTGCAGTATCAAATTTTGTTGTATTGCTATTTGCTAAATGATGAATTAATTAAGGTTATGATGAAAAACAAGGTGCCTACTCGTTAACTTGGTTTTTAAATTATATATGATCACTAAACTAAAGAAAAGCCGCTTAACTTCAACTGACATTCACATGTTTAGACTAGTATTTAATTAATTGGTAATGATTATTTTTAAGTACAAATTCCATATATAAGACATGCACCATCATACAATAACATCACTTTTAATTTAATATTATTATATATATGAAAGTATCTCAGTTCAATTGTTTATCATTTTCACAGGTCTCCCTTAATTTGGTTAGGCAGGTAGCAAACGAATTTATTTATTGATCTTCCTCTAATTAATTCCTTATATTATAATGTCAAAGTATCTCAGTTAATTTTTAATGATATATAAGTATATGTCCTGTCACTCTGGTCACCCTTATTTTTGGTTAGGCAGGTAACAAACCACCATGCATGCTGCTATAGCTAGTCCGAGAGACCCTTCCATTTTTTATTTTTTTTAAATTTATCTTTTTGTTAACTTAACTTCATCTTCTTCTCATATGTTTTCTTTGCTTTTCCCCATATCCTCCATTAAAGAGTACCACAGATTGGTTTATGCTATGCAAGTAGAATAGCCACAAAATAAGCCATATATACATTTCTTTTTCTTTCTTTATTTTTTTATTTTTTTGTAAAGGCCATATATCCACGTGAACACTTTTTGTTTTAATTTATTAAATCAGCTATTTTTGTTGTTAAGTTACAGTTAACCTAACAAGAACCTCATACCAACAGCAGAAAATAATTAACCTAACAAGAGCCTCATGCCAACGGAAAAATAATTACTAGAGCAAAGAAGAAGAAACAAGAAAAAAAAATTATAAAAAAATAAAAATGACGAAGCAGCTATTTGATGAGGTAAAAGCTCTCCTCTCTCTCTCTCTCTCTTTGTGTGTCCCTCTCTCTCTGTGACGTATGAGTCAAAACTCAAAGCAAAGTCATCATAGTGCAAAAAGATTACAATAATAGATATTTGTTAAGCAAGACACTTTTCTAAGGGATAGATTATGGAATTTGAAATTTTCATTAAGTAAATATTTAAGCAGCTGTGACATTTAGTATCATCATCACCATCATCATCAATCTTAGCTGCAAAATCTTACATCGAAGCATCTCCTACATATATCTGTGCTTCTTCATTACTTGCTTGAATTTGAAAACAGTAAATATATAAATGCAGAAATGATCACAAATTGGTGTAGCGGGCCAACTACAGCAATTTGTGTTCATAAATTAATGTAGCTTAGCTTACATTTGTCTTAGAGTACCCCAATCGAAGCTCCAAATCTAAATCCTCCTTTGAGTCACTGATCACTCCAATTTCCAAGTCCAACCTAACAATCTCACCACCTTTCTTTGATAGCTTAAATCCATCATCTTCTTCGGTGAATCCACCAAATTCTTTGGCCCCGGAAAACGATTTTTCATTCTTTTTCACTGAATCTTTGGGCCTTAGAGCACCAGTTAGGGCACTCCATTTCTTGATTTCACTTGGAGAAGCTGAAGATTGAGAAGATAAAGAAGAAAAAGGAGAAACCAAAGGTGGGGTAGAGAAATTAGGGTTAGGGTTAGGGTTAGGGTTAGGGTTAAGGTTAAGGTTGAGCAAAGGGTACTGACCATTGTTAATGTTATTATTAACAATAATATCCTTTGGAGTCGGAGGTGATATCCTCAGCCTGGCCCTGTCTCTTCTATGAACATTCATATGACCACCAAGAGCTTGAGCAGATCTGAATTCTCTTTTACAGAAACTACATGTGTAAGATCTTGGTGGCCATGAAAACCCACTTAGATATTCTTCTCCATAGCTCTGCTGCTGCCCCTGCTGGCAGGAATCTTTCATCTTGTTGCCACTGTTTTGGTTGTTGTAGCCGTTGCAGTTGCTGATGCTGTCCCTAGTGAATCTACTGCCAATTTTGTGATCTTTCAAGCTGTTGCTCATAATGTTCCTCTCCATGGATATGCTTTTTGGCTTTGTTAATCAGTCAGAGACCTATACAAAGATCAAAGACACATAAGAAAAAACGGTCTGTAGCTTCACATCAATTATAAAGAGACCAAGAAACTAAAACAACAAAACGAAAATAAAAATTTATAAAAAGACAAAAATCTTGCCCATGTCCAAAAAGTAACTGACCTGAGAAAATATCAAAGAGCCCCATCAAATTTCTAAACCACAAGGTGAAAATCCCATTGGAGGGTATCACTGCAGAGGATCCTAGCCAAACGTTTGGTCACTACTACTTACTATTTGAAGAACCTCGTTATGCTAGCTTTGCACTCCTGTTTGTCAAATCTAAACAGATTAAGCTGTGTCCTTTTTACTTGTAACTTTTTATATATTTGTGTGTGTGTGTGTATACAATTTGGTTCTGCAATATACATTTGTAAAGAAATTATTAACTGTAGAGAAATTGGTAGATGGGCGTGGTTAAATGAGCTTGAAAACTTGTCCTATTACCATTGGTTAAAATCAGACATAGTTAGAGGAGGGAGAAAGGTTTTAATTAAAAATTTAAAATGATTTCTTTCTTCTTTTTCCTTTTTTTTCTTTTATCGTGTCCCACAGGGTTCACCGGTCATTAATGCCTAATTAATGGCTAATTAGTGGTTATCATGCTCTTCCATCCATGTCACCAGACAGGAAGAACTAGAACTAGAATTAAATTTCAAATGCTTGCACTGGCTCTTACTGTTCATGTTGAATTGAATGAATCCAACATTCTGTATTCTGCCACCAAGAGACATGCATGAATTAAAGAGACATTCTTGAGTTCAGGGACCATCGTAATTACTTATTCATTCATGTAAAGGTTAAATGAAATAAAGAAACTTTATGATAGTTCTAACATACAAAAACATATATCTCGTTTACTTCATAGACGCTATAAATACAGGATATATAGAGAAAACGAGATAAGTGATTTAAAACTAACAAAATCTATTGTCAAGTTAATTTGGACGCAAAAATTATAAAACAAGTTGAGAAGAGAGAGAGGTATTACCAATCTTATAATTAACTGAATAATCCATTCTATAAAAGTTCAAGTAATAAAAATTAGGAACAAAATTTTTGCAAGTTAACAACTATGATTCATGAATGAGATTTCATTGTTTTTTATATAAATGTAATTAATTTCCTCTCTTCTTGGCCATTTACTCAAGCATGCAAATCATTTTAAGCGCCTTCAAAAGACACGGGTGTACGTTATATTCTTTGTTTTAATGAATAATCAAATGAAATATTCAAATTCGTGTTTGTTAAATGCAAATGAAGTTTAAACATATGTTTATCAATAAACGGTTATGTAAAAAATAAAGAAAATAAAAATGAAGAGTGTAAACTAATTACTTGGTGTTATGACACTGTCGCATGTGAGACTACCATTAGTTAGGTGGTGAGTAGTAATGCAACTCTCTTTAGAAGGGAATTTGGATGTGTATTTTATTTTTCTTGTTAAATTTTTCTTTCAAATATTTGAAAACTGATCCACCTTACTGTGGGGTTGATATTGGTGCTAGACCGTGATATAGTTTTATAATGTAATAGTATAAAAAGAAAAAAAAAAGAAGACACACTAATGTTGAAAGACAATTATGGTGTTTTTACTAATCAGTAATCAGAATAGACTAGAATCAGAACGGTCTGGAATCAAAATGAGGAATGGAGAAATCAGAATAAATTGGTTATTTTAGTAGTACGAATCAGAATCAGAATGAGTTGTATTGCAATTGATGTATTTATTTTGTCATAGAATTAGAATTAAAATGAGTTAGATTATTTTAAATTACCAAAAAGTCCTTAATTAACTATTCTCGCAATTATTATTTTGTACTCTAAGAATTATGATTACTATTATCCATAAAATTATTGTTGTCAATAATAATAATAATCATCATCATCAACAACAACAACAACAACAACAAATCGTAATTATCATCAACATCATCATCATCATTAGGATCAAAATCATTGACATGATGGCTGCTATTGCTGGTTCGATGTTCGTGATGAGACATATGCTGCTGGTAGTGGTTCGACATTTGTGACAACGATGGCTGTTGCTGGTTTGACTGTTGTTGGTGGCTCGACGTGGTGCTGCTAATTTGAATTTGCTTAGATGTATCTGGGATTAATTTGTTTTGATTTTCATCCAATTTTGTTTTTTTAATGATTATTTAAATCTAGGATAAAATGGAAATTAGGGAATTTAGACAGGGACAAAAAAGGTCAATATTGAAAATGAGAGTTTGATTCCCAATCCCCCCACCGTGCCTTGGGCATCAAAACTCTAGTAATGAACCCCAAATTTGTGGGTTCTGCATGAATTTCATTTCAATTTCATGCTTCGAATTTGCAAGTAAAACCATCATTAATTCTGATTCTAAAATTTCCATTTCGATTACTGGTAAGTAAACACACCATTAAATCTTTGGTCTCTCGATCAATCATTCGAGGAGAAATTATGATTTATGAGAGTTAATAGATTATTAGAAAGCGAAAGTAAAATCTAGTTCAACATCAAACCTAGTCAACAGGCCAAATTAAAATAAAAATTAATCGATTTTGAATTCTTATTTTTCACACCCACTTTGTGTTAACTTGCATTATAAATTATGAAGCTTCGGTAGATGCACCACTAAAGAGTAGTAGTATATAGGGTTAGTTGTGTGTGGCATGGACTGCAGCTAGCACTAGCAAATATCATTTCATTCAGAAAAAGCTTTGATTCAAGAACCCAATTGCAGGAAATCTCAGTGCACTCAGTGAGAGGGGAGAGTAAGTTTGATCAAAGAAACTCAAATAAACAAAAGATCCCCTGCTGCAGTTAGCTTTGAGAAATTTGAAGTTTTATTGAAAGACTAGAAAGCCAATTAGGAGAATGCATCCCATGCTAAATATGGCCGTGATTTTACAAGGTTATTTAGCCGAGATTGCAGTGTTTACCCGCAGTGTAACAAGTTGCCGTCTCTTCCACTCATGGCTGAAGGCTGAAGGTTAAGCTAATAAAGCTAATTAAAAGCTACTTTAATTCATGTGGATACGATAAATTGTTTCCATGTTTGTGTATGACAAAAAAGACAAATGCGAAAGAGAGAGCATAAGACCAAATTTATAAAAGCCCTTGAGGGTTGAGCTAGCTATAACCATTTGGTTCTATTTACTATTTGGCTCGTTCGAAAAAACATTCCATCAGTATCTTGGCTCTGCTGCTCTGTTAGCTATGTAAGTGGTAATGTGTTGAAAAGCACTTGGGAACTAGCAAAAGGGGTTTAGTTTAATTGTATTGGTTGTGAGATTGTGTAGGATTGCGAAAGTGACAGACGTTTGTGTTCGTACGTCGCAGTAATAATCGTAGCTGTAGCTCTGTGACTCTGAATTGTGTATTACGGCAAAGGTTGTGATTGGTGGTGCAGCTTCATTGACTTGACTGGGCTAGCTAACCACTGGTTTTTATTTTGTCAACCGTTTCGTTGTTTTGGAGAATCTGGGTTGAAAAATTGAGTTCAGAACTCTATTGAGCCAGTTCTTTTTATCTTTTAATAATAGGGGTGTCATATAGATGCAGAAGGGGGTGTTTGCATAATACCCTTTGTCCAAAAATGAACTTACAAGGCCCTAATAAAAGAGCTTGGCCCAATATGTTGTATAAGTGACATTTTCAGTTTTCATTTTTTGTCCCATCACTATGTACAAGGATCTTAATCTAGAGTGTGTGGTTGCATCTACTATTTTTATAAATTATATGACATGGCTGTCTTCTAATTTTGCAGCTTTCAATCTTTAGATCTAGAAGATTTTAGTTAGAAGAACCAAATCGAAAGACGCAGCGTATTACAAAAGAGCATATATCTTCTTTATTGGAAGAAGTATCTTTCGTTCAGGCATTTTTAGTGCACTGGTTTTTTCTTTAGTGTAAGAATGCAATAGTTTAACCAATTCTTTACTTGTAATAAATGTCTATCAAGATCATTTTTACCAGTCTTTTAGTTTAAAAAAAGAAAAAGGGTCTCTAATGGCAAAATCAGTCGCACAAATGAACATGCACAAACTTGTTATCCTAATTCCTCTCATATGGAAACAGAAAACAAACTTTGATACCTGAGTCTCAGTGTCTCACCACATTAAACATAAATTCACAAGCATGTGGAAAATTTAAACGATCAATCTGTGCCTCCACTATTGTCTGCACCAGAAATCTGATGCTTAAGAAACTCCAACTCCATTTCCAGTTCAAAGTTCTTTCTCCTCTCAGTCTCTAACTCCATTTTCAACCTCTCAACAATCTGCATCAGCTGATCCTCCCTGCTAATTTCCCCTCCCAACAGTGCAATCATATTAGAAACCTGCTGCCTCTCCTCATCCAAGCTCCTCCTCAGCGCCATCAAACCTCCCAACACAGTTTGATTATCAAACGCTCCAACAACTTCACTGCTCTGATCACTCTCAGCGGCTTGATGATGAACAGCCAATTGGGTTCCCAAATTTGACTCCTCAGAGTTGGTATCCGACTCACTCTGTTTCTTAATACGATCCGGCGGAATGATTGTTTCCCCACCAAATCGAACCTGTTTCACGACGGAGTCGGAGTCTTCTCTCGACTCCGTCGTGAAAAATGGAAAAACAGGGTCGAGTTCGAACCCTTCTTCGTTAAAATTCCACCCACTGATCCTCCTCTGTTTCACGGGCGGTGATGAGCCAACTTCAAATTCCTCATCTTCATGATGCTCAACGCCAACGTGTTTCCTGCTCTCCTTGAATCTTTCTTCAACGCTACGCAACCCATGCAACACGTTCTTGACAAAAACCTCAACGCCCTTATTGCAGTTCTTGAAAAAAGAATGCTTCATAAGCTTCTCAGCAGAGGGTCTCTTTGAAGGGTCTTGATCAAGACAAGAAGCAACCATATCTTTAAAAGCCCTGGAGAACTTCTTGTTCTTGTCATTGATCTTGAGCGTTTTCTCGTAATCGGAGAACCGAAACCGCTGCGTCATCTTCATCAACAGAGATTTTTCAGGCGGGAGATGAGACAGAGGAGGCCTGCCGTGAGCCAACTCAAGTGCTGTGATCCCAAACGACCAAATGTCAGCCTTGAAACTGTACCCTGTGTGCGAGCGTATCACTTCAGGAGCCATCCAGTATGGCGTCCCTGCCATGTCAGTGATCATGGCCGACCCGTGGTGGTGGTGGTGACTGGGCTCGTAAATCGAAGCCGATACGCCGAAGTCAGCAAGCTTGACAGAGCCGTCTGAGTCAATGAGAATGTTACCAGCTTTAACATCTCTATGCAAATGGCCTTGGTTGTGAAGATACGTCAAGGCGCTTAGGGTTTCTTTGAGGACAATGGCAATGCATGGCTCGGGTAACCCGTCGGGAAAACACGACGAGATTATGGACTGTAAAGAGCCACATGACATGAAGGGCATGACGACCCACAAGCGGGAATCGACAGAGAAAGAGCAGTGAGCGTTGAGGATATTTGGGTGTGAGAGAAGCGACATGGTCTTGGTTTCACGTCGGATGCTATCAAGATCGGTTCGTGATTGATCAAGATCAATGGCTTTGATTGCAACGACAGTTGAGCCCATGGGGATGCATATGGCTTTGTAAACTATTGCACTAACGCCAACCCCAATCTCGTCGAGAATCTTGTAGGAGCTTGGGTCTAGTGGGTATTGGATCTTTTGGGTAATAGTACCAGTACTGCTGCATTGATCTTCTTGTTCGTGATGAGCCATTGATGATGGGCTTTGTGAGAGAAACAGAATCGATGTTTCTTGAATTGGAGCTTAAGTAGTTTCTTGAGGTAGAGAACAATCTTGAAACAGAAAGCAGGGTTTAGCCCTTTGGGCGGTTTCCTTGTGAAGTTTGAAAAGGAAATATTGATATTAAAGAAGCTTTGCTGTATCGGTGGTGGTGATTTTATGGTTTAGAATGAGACGATGCATGTGAACTTTGAGTGACTTTTTTATGTGTTGATAGAAAGATAAGGCGGTTCATCTTTCGGGCATTGCGTTGTTTACGAAAGGGCGTTGTGAGTGGCATATTCAATGAAAAATGATTGAATTGTTAATATAAATAGTTTGTACTTTAGCATAAGGAACAAGAATTAATTTGAATTAACAAAATTAAGTGGTGACATGCAAGGTATCGACATTTCTGGCGCCCCCAGTCAATGAGCTTAAATGTGTAATGAACAAGGACAAGGACCTTCAATAAAGCAATAAGTGCCAGAATTTTGCAATTTTGTTCTAATTAGGTCATCCTGTGAAACAGGGCAGTTGCCTTTATCGGCATCATTTGAAAGCAATAAAGAAGTTAATGGGGCCATTAACTATTTCAAAAATGAAGCACATAATTGTAACCTTTCACTTTCACTGTGAACTTCTAGTACAATTCAAATTAACCTGAGAACCACGGAACCCAAAAGCAATAAAATGATAGAGAGAACAAAAGACAGTAACGCAACAGAAGCTGGGACTTGCCCTTTATCCTTCCTCCATGCCATCACTTCAATTATTGGGTAACTCTCTAGTAAGATGTAAAATGAGAGGATAACTTGCCCAAGCAACTCGTTTGCGCCCCCCGAAATCACCATTCTAGCAATTCCTCCAGTAAAAGCAATCATATTCAACATGACTAAGGTAACTAAAGGAGCAAGAAACTTGGTTGAGGTATGGAAGTTGAATTTACCCAGTTGATGTAATTTGGCTTGTTCATCATCGGAAACTTTATTTGTGGGTGAGAAACATGGTTGTTTCATACCAAAACATTTCAAGATGGCATCTATAGTTGCATAGGTGTAGCAAGTGATTGATTTTATCATCCAAATCCTCTGTTTGCTACACCACGTCAGGACTGAACCACCGGTGTTGAGAACCTCCAACAAATGTTTCAGTAGTGAACATAAGAAAATACATGAAAAGTTCATAAACCATGGACTGGAAACCTGAGTAGAAGAGAAATAAATAGTTACAATGTTTTAGACCTATCAATATGACAAAGCATCTTTAGATTGCCTCCTAATCTCTATTTAGAAATGGTTACCTTCGGGTACAAGGAAATTCCATTTATGAGACACAGCTGAGGCACAGTAGCTAAACACCATGACGGCAAGGAATAGAATGGCTGCAAAGCATAATAGCTATAGCACATTGTTTGAAGCAAAGGCATTGAAGCAAAGGCATTCTTGATAGCCCATAAAGAGCAGGGGAGCACTTTGAGAAAGTGACTTCAAGCAAACCGCAGTTCCATCTTGTGCCTTGAACCAATGTGTCATTCAAACTTGATGTAGCACTTCCTAAGAATGCTGACCGTGATGGATTGCAAAAGATGGATTTCCACTCTTTGCAGTGCAAAATGAATCCGGCAAAATAATCTTCTATCAGAGATTTGTACAAGTATCCTATCTGCTTTGAAACCAAAAGCAAAGATTCAATGATATAATTAGTATCTACTTAATTATATTAACGGCATCCCAATGTTTTCACAGAGGTTACTTGCCTGTTTTCGCCACAAAGTGCTCTTCTCATAGTTGTAAGAAGCTAAAAATTCAGCTTCTTGTTGCAGTGTGCTAGACAAGATACCATTGTCAATGGTTTTATGTTGGTTGCTACGTTGAAGAGAGATGATCAACTCATTTGAAGGACCAAAGGATTCTTTCAGATGATGTAGCTCTGAATCAAACACAAACATTTTTAACAATTTACAGCTGACTGATTTTGTCACCAAGTCATTTGCAAATATATGCAATGATGTATAGCAAAGATTAATAGAATTGTTGACTTGATGAACCTAACAGCTGTCTTTTCTCACTAGCATTCCATTTGAGAACAATGCTTAGCTAAGATTCATATTTTCATTAAAATTGTATCCAGATATAAATAAATCATGCAGTAGCACGTTGTAACCTTGTTCTATTTCCTTTTCAATTTGCCACCAAATCCTCTGAAACTGAAAAAAAAAAATGTAGAAAGTCTGCATAAACTGCCATACTACTTTCGTTGAAAATGCAGAATTGCAGCAAAAAGGAAAATGGACAAACCTTTCTGTGAAAACTTGCCATATAATGCTTCTCTCTTCATGTAAAAGCAGTTCCCGACATCTTGTTTGAAATGTGATTCAAGAATTAACAATAATTATCACCTTTCGAAATTAAAGACCAAAAAAAATGCTACAAGCCAGAGCACACAGCAGAATTACTTGCAGTCTAATTAAGGTTAGAATAGGAACCATGATTTGGTGTGTGCATAACTTTATGGGAAATATTGTGCTAATTTAAGGAATTGATTCACGAAAAAGTCGTACAAAGATCAAGATTTCACCAATGTACCTGGATTAGTGTTTACCAAACACACTGACTAACCTCAATTCCAAATGGACCCTAATACTACTCATGATTAGTTCTCAGCTAATTAATATTTGTTCAACTTATGATTTTTTCTCAGCTAATTAAGATTTGTTCAGTGTAAAAGACGAGTTAGCTGCTGGACTTCTGCTATATATATGCTAAAAACAAAACACCTAAAGACTTAACAGAGAGGCATATTATCAGACTAAAGGTGGGGTGGAACTTTTCTCTATTCCGTGACACTCCTTCTCTACCAAACAACAAATTAAATATGCAAAGTTCCTAGAATACACTAAAAGAATGAATGTCTTGATAGTGTAAATTTCCTCGAAATGTTTTTACCACCGCAAACTCTTTTCTATTATTAAAAGAATGAATTTTTATATCAGTTTCACAAGTATTGTTATTATCAAATCCTAGAATCGACCTTTTATGTCCAAACACGACACTTGATGTGAACTAAGAAATAGGTAGCAAGCAACTAAGTTGTGTATTATACAATAAGCATGGCAACTACAACTCTCAAATTGACATTTCTATCATTGTTACCAGCCCAACACGGCCATATTGAAACAGACTGTTTGAGGAATTAAATAGAGCGACCATGATCTCCTCCAAGTGAAAGTGAGCAAATGGTTGAGCAGACCACCTCGACCAGGTACTATGAGGTTGAGCAGATCACCTTGACCAGGTGGTATGAGCTTGAGCTGATGACCATGTGGTATGAGCTTGAGCAGATCACCTCGACCAGGTGGTATGAGCTTGAGGAGACCACCTCGACCAGGTGCTATGAGCTTGAGGAGACCACCTCGACCAGGTGCTATGAGCTTGAGGAGATCACCTCGACCAGGTGCTATGAGCTTGAGCAGATCACCTCGACCATGTGCTATGTGCTTGAGCAGATCACTTCGATCAGGTGCTATGAGCTTGAGCAGATCACCTCGACCAGGTGCTATGAGCTTGAGCAGATCACCTCGACCAGGTGCTATGAGCTTGAGCAGATCACCTCGACCATGTGCTATGAGCTTGAGCAGATCACCTCGACCAGGTGGTATGAGCTTGAGCAGATCACCTCGACCAGGTGATGACCAGGAATCAAGACTCAGTTAAAATAAACCACCACAAAGCTCCTCCGAAAAATCAGGGCACGAATTTGATCAATTAATGGTTATTGTCACGATCTAAGGTCGTGGGTGTGAGGTGTTTTATAAAGACCCCGAGAAAACCACGCGACAGGGGGGCTCTTTTTCTCTTGATCTCACTGAGAAATTCTTGCTGGATACTCTACTTTACTTTTCTGTAAATTATTCAAAAAGCTTTTGGTTTTAAGGCAATGTTTATTAAGCCATATGAGAAATGGCATATTTGGTTTTTCCTGTAAACCCCATAACTGACTTGAGCGTCGGAGGGTTTACGCCGGAAAAACTTCCGGCACCTCTGACCATTCTCTGTAATTTCAGGTACTTATTGATCGTCAGCTTGAAGATTATATGCTCATGAATGTTCTGCTCATAGTCAGAGAATATTCTTGGAGATCAACCAACAGCTTCCCACCAAACAAATTTAATGCTGATGCAAGGATCCGAAATTGAGTCACTAACCAACTGGTTCGGATTTCAGCATCAACACAGACCTTGTCATTTCATTATTTAAAATAAGCATGAATTGCGGACAAAGTTTGTAAAAGAGAGAGTTGAAGCATGAAAAAAAGCAGCCAAAAAAGAAATAAATGACCATGGATTGTTAAAATACGTGTGTCTCAAGTTGGCCATCCATCCTTCCAACGCCTGCTACACTGCTCATTCACATTGCAGAATATATGCGAGTAGCAGCTCTCAAGCGAAAGCACCAGGAAGGAACCAATCGTATTGAAAATATTGGCAATCACTTGATCATCACAAATGCAATTATCGATAATTCCATGCTGACAAATTAATCCCACATCTATTCGAGAGGCAGTCAGGCATTCCATGAGATTCATATAATCAGTCACAGATTTTTGATATAGTACATCCATGGAAGAGAACTGCTCATAGACTAAGAGATTTCTCAAGAAAGGTTTCGTTTCGTCATTAATGTTCAATTTTTGGATTTTCATTACTCCGTTTTTAAACTTTATATCAAACAAGCTTTCTCCCTCAGCCTTCATGAACTCGATTCCAGTTTCTTTAAGCTCAGTGGCGCAACGTATGACCTCTCTGCATTTTATTTTTGCTGTCACCTTTATGTTGTTACTCTTTCTTGAAGGCGAAATCTGCTAGTTATGGTGAATAAATTCCACTAGGTGTTTGATTTTGGTGGAATGCTCAGAGTTGTGTGCATAGCCTGTACCGGGAAGTGCATATTCAAAGAATGTGTTTGAGGAAAAAATAGGAAAGGCAGTAAAGCGCCACGTGTCGATCAATGGAATGGTTCCAGCACAATCTGAGGTACCCCGCACAATCCGAGGTGCCCGGCGTGATTTAAGGTACCCCATATAAATAGAGGTACCCTGCACAATTAGAGGTACCCCACACAAATAGAGGTACCCTGCATAATTAGAGGTATCCCATATAATATAAGGTACCCCACACAAATAGGGGTACCCCGCATAATAAGAGGTACCCCACGTAACTCGAGGTACCCGGCAGAACGGATGCAAGAGAATCCTCTAAAAATATCTGCCATGAGAAACGTCTCCGCCTCCTAAAAGATATTATTCGATTTTGTCAGAATTAGGAATAAAAAACGATGTGCTAAAAGGAGGGACAGCCGCCTGCCACCTCTGCCAAAATGAAGGACATTGTCTCAAGGACAGTGCTCCCCAGCCACCTACTCGACAACTACTGCAGAGGTACCCTGGACCACTCTCCAGCGCGCGCCGCGTTTTCAAAGGATGAGATACGCCGCGAACATGCACATAACGGCCCAAAAATCATAAAAACGGTAAAAGGACGTTAGCCAAAAAGAGTACGCCATGTGGCGGCTGAGGTACTCCATATATAAAGGCGCCTATGTTTCATTCTCCATCATGTTCTCACTCACCATTAACACTCACACTCCAAAAAATAGGTTTTCTTTAACCTTAAACCCTAATTTACAGAGGGCTAGCCAGCTCTCTTTGCCATAAAAGCTTGAGTTTGCTAACTTGAGCGTCGGAGTGTGAACGCCGGGGTATCCCGACTTCACCTCTAACCTCTATTTCACTGTTTTGCACGCGTGAAGCTCATTTTGAAGGATATCTCCCTTGGTTTTGACCTTTCACCATTGTTACCACTCCCTCTTCCCTTCTCATCTCCCCCGAATTTCAGATACACTGCACCGCACACAACAAACCAGTGAGGTACCCCATCTCCCCCAAAAATATAAATTCATTGTTCAAGATAGATTTTGGCTTTTCCTACCCCAAAATCAGTCGAAAACAGAATGCATAAATCATCCCAATTAAATCTTTTGTTTCCTCTTGCATGACAGTCATGACAAAGAACTCATGAGATACAAAGAAAGAGGAACTGCAGAAAGATTACTACTAAGATTACTAGTACTTGGATGATCTTTTTTCGGCCATGTGCTTTGTCCATTACGGTTCCGGGTTGGCTTCACAAATTTTTCCATAGGGGCTTTTCCCTTGTTAACTCCATACCTATGCTTCTATTGTTAACCATGAGTGAATAAGTGTGAAGTCCCCCGGTAATAAGCCTTTCATTTATCAAGTTGCATTTTTACCTTTTTAGCTAATCGAATGACATTTTGCAATGCATGTAACAGTTGCAACCCAAGTTGATCTTTATTTTAGGGCCTAAACTATCCAAGAATCTACCAACCTTCTGTTGCATGGAGATTATTAAGTTCCATAAGCCTCTAATATTCGAGGGCATAGTCTTTAACTGTCTTAACTCCTTGACGACAATTGTTGTACTCAGGAAACAAGGCCTACAAGTTGCCAAGAAGCAAAACTCATTCTCTTCTCAAGTGATGCATGCAATGCCATGTCTCGATCTTTCTCTTTTCCTTGTAGTACATGAGAAGTTTGTAGATTGTCCCACCAAACTACAGCAGCTCCTTTAAGTTTATATGCTACTATCTTGACATTCTTTGATTACGAAAAGTCCATTGTTTCAAAGAATCATTCAACATTAGACAACCATCACATAACTCTTCACTGCCTAGTTGTCCATTGAATGATGGAAGGTCAATTTTAATGTGGTAGTCATTTTAATGCATTCTCGTTGTTCATCAGCTTCTATTTCATCTTCATCTAAATCATCTGAACTTGGAAGGGGTAGAGTAGCTTTAGTATTTTTACTAGAGCTACTTGTTCCTTAGCTCTGATGGTCTTCTTTTGGCCACTAAAATTATTGGTTACTTATTTGGCTAAATCTAAGCTCTCTTGACTTTTGTTGCACACCAAGTAATGTATTTTGGAATGCTCTCATCGAAACTTTCATTGCCTCTCAATTTAGATTTGCATTGACTGCAAAGCTTTTGCTGATTCTTTCAATGCCTCTCCAACATGATCTTGTGATTATTGGACTTGCTCTAAACTCTTTATTATTCAATCTTCAAATTAAGTAATGCCTTTTTTAGAAACTATCTTTCTTCTCTTTTTTCGGTTTATAAGAACAGAAAATCAAAGGGAAAAATTATAATTATGTTTAGGGGAGATACCTCGACAAGACCGGCCATGATGAGCAGGATTTCGCGAACATGTATATTCCACAGAAGTCTGGTAGCAGGGGAACACGAGCAGGAATATTCTGCTCGTTCACGAATGTACCATCCACGGGGCCACAACGGGAGCCGGCCTCCTACCAGGAGCATAAAACCATTCCTGTTAGAGGTCGAGGTAAGGAGACCCAGTCAATGACGGTTGACAAGACGTACGTGCACTCCTACCCAAGAATCAAGACACGAAATTCATCCAGCCACGACTACGATAATGGAGCGCCCACTTCCGAGAGTTGGGGGGAGGTAATGGACATGGGTTGTGGAAGGCCGGGATTCAGAGAGAGAGCCTATAAAAAGGTAGCCAACGAAGGTAAAAAGATTAGATTTTTTTATATTAAAACTAAGACAAAAAAGAGCTCTTGATTGAGAGATTGAAAACGAGCCATAAGATTAGTGGCCGATTTTCCCAGGAAAGCGAAACCTACGTTTCTGACTTGAGCGTCGGAGGGTTTACGCCGGGAAAATACCCGGCGTGCTCTGACTTGTTTATGTGTACGCAGGAATATGTGGAGAAGTGTATTGCAACGAGGGATCCTGGTCGTGGTAGAACTAGTTGAGGAGAGATCCTGGTTGCGGACGAGCAGAAAACTAGAATCTCGCATCAACATTTTGGCGCTGTCTGTGGGGAGCTGATAAAAAAGCTTCTGTTGATAGAAAGAAGAGGAGTAAAGCAAGTGAAGAAACAATGGATGTAGAAGGAAGTAGTGCACAAGGAGGTGACTTGAGGCTTAACGAGTCTGTGACGTTGAGGGAGATAGCCAATGAAGTACGGGAAAAAGCCATGTATGACCGGATGGAACGGATGGAAAAGCAGATGGAGACCTTGACAACCATCCTACATGAAATGAGGAGTGAACGAAGGGGAGTTCGTGAGGAAGAGGTGAGAAGTGGCGGAATGACACCAGGGCACGATAATATGATGAGAGGTCGGACCACCAGAAGATTTGGTGGTGAGGGGGGTAACTCGTCTCTACGAGGGGAAAGCCATAGAGGAGAAGATCAATCCCCAGGGAGACAGACCTTAGATAACGATGATGGAGTGGCAAATGCAGAGGAAAGAGAACTCCGACAACACCTGCATGATGTTGAGCAAGAGCGAGATCAGGTTGCAGCACGTGACCCTGGTCGTGCTGTACAGCTGGAAGAAGAAGTGCGCAGATTAGTGCAGATAATAGATGACATGCAAGGACGAAGCAGAGCACCAGGTTGGAGGATCATGCTGGACGGAGAATCCCCGCTCTCGGCAGAAATCATGAGGGCAGTCATTCCGAGGGATTTTCGCCTCTCAGACTTCAGATATTCGGGGCGAACTGATCCATTGGTGCACATAGAGTGCTTTAACGACATAACTGAGGTGCAATGATTATCCCAAGCTCAAAGATGCAGAGTGTTCCCACTATCTCTCGAGGGACGAGCACGCAAGTGGTACATGAAACTTCCTCGGGGGAGCGTTAAATCCTTCGAGCAGATGTGCCAGGAATTTACAGAGGAGTTTTGTGGGGCAATGGCATCGGAAGATGATATGATGGAGCTGACGAGCATGAAGCAGAGAGAGGAGGAAACCCTTCGGGAATTCATCAAAAGGTTTCACTGTGCTGTCCTCGACTTGGGAGCCTTCAACAATCCTCAAGCATTAAGGGGATTGAAAGAATATGTGAAGATAGGACGGTTGTGGTACAATTTGAGAAGCCCAGTTATTCAGGCATATTCAGCTGCTTACGAGCAGACTAAGAGAGATATAGAGATCGAGGAGGAAAAAGCAGCAAAGATTAAGACAGACCAGCTAGAAGGGTTGAGAAGGAAAGAGAAGAGAGCCTTACCAGGAAGTGGGCCAATCAAGAGGAAGGATCACCATGCCTCAGGCAGCGGTACAAGAGGTTGGGTCACTGCTTACCAACCTCATTAGAGGCCACCACAATATCAGCGCAGCAGGGCGCGACCTCCTCGTTCACCAGCCAGAGATTCTTGGAGAAGACATGACCCGACATATAGTCATCCTCATCCTCATCTACACCCCCATGGTGGTAGAGGAAGTAGACCAGAAGCACTGCTACCCCCTCCAGTTCAGAACGACACAAACAGGGAAAGGACAATGCACATGATCGACCAGAGCCAGGACTATGGGCGGTATACTTCCTTGAAGATGCCGCTGGACGAGGTGTATGATGCCATCAAGGACCGGGGATTACTGTACCTCCCTACCCCAATAACAAAGCTACCCAGCAGGAGGGATATGGGACGCTATTGCAAGTTCCACAGCACCTACGGTCATACCACAACTTAATGTAGAGACCTCAAGACTCAGGTTGAAGATTTAGTGAGAAATCGATACCTGGATGAGTTCATAGATGAGACTTGAGCCACGAGCAGCCTATAGTAAGAGTGATTGCTGGGGGCCCAACATTGGCAGGAGATTCCAACAGGTCGAGGAAAAACTACGCCAAGTATGCCATGACTAGCAAAGAAGTGTTCTTCAACACCCCAGCAGCCAAGCGAGCAAGAGTCAGGCAAGTTTCGATCATGTGGACATATGAGGATGAGGAAAGGACTCTATATCCACATGAGGATGCCTTAGTCATTAAAGTCACCGCTGCTAGCAAGAAGTTTGACCGGATTCTGGTAGACACGGGAAGTTCGGTCGATGTTTTGTTCAAGTCAACTCTGGAGGAGATGGGAATAGCAGACCTGAGGTTAGAACATACCAATACCTCCTTGAAGGGATTTGGAGGAGGAAAGCTGGTTCCTCTTGGCGTGGTCGAACTGCCCATCACAATTGGCAGCTCCCCGACAGAAAAGACTATGATACTGGATTTTGTGGTGGTCGATGAAGAGGGTCCTTACCAGATGATCATTGGCCGTCCCTTTCTGAGGATGAGCAAAGCAGTACTTTCCAACCATTATCTAGCTCTCAAGTACCGGGTGAATGGGGTAGTTGGAGTGGTGCGAGGAGACCAGAGAATTGCCCGAAGCTGTTACTCCACAGCAGCAAAGGAAGCAATGCAGATTACATCCCTTGATACTCGAGTGGGAGTCAAGAATGGCAGACAAGAGCCTGTAGAGGAGCTGGAGACAGTAAGCTTGGAACAAGATGATCCAGGAAAAATGATCCGAATCGGGTCGAGGCTTAAAGAAGAGCAGAAGCAGGAGTTGGTGCAATGCCTGCGAGCTCATGCAGATGTGTTTGCTTGGACACATGAAGACATGCCGGGAATCGACCCTGAGGTCGCATGTCATAGGCTGGCAATAAAGAAAGGTGCTCGGGCAGTAAGGCAGAAAAGGAGGTGCTTCAACCAGGAGAGGTATGAGGCTATAAATGGCGAGGTGGAGAAGCTGTTGAAAGCAGGGTTCATTCGGGAAGTTAACTACCCTGAGTGGATATCGAATGTGGTTTTAGTGAAAAAAGGCTAATGGCAAGTGGAGGATGTGTGTAGATTTCACAGACCTCAATAAGGCGTGCCCGAAAGATAGCTTTCCCTTACCCAAGATCGACCAGCTGGTTGACTCAACAGCCGGACATGGCCTGCTTAGCTTCATGGATGCATTTTCGGGATACAACCAAATCCCAATGTTCGAGCAGGATGAGGAGAGCACGACATTTATTACTAACCAGGGTTTGTTCTGTTACAGGGTAATGCCATTCGGTCTTAAAAATGCGGGGGCCACGTACCAGAGGTTGGTGAACAAAATCTTTAAGCCGCTGATTGGGAGAACAATGGAGGTGTATGTGGACGACATGATAACCAAATCAAAAATCCCGAAGGAACATGTCGAGCACCTCGAGGAGACATTTGGACTTTTGAGGAAGTACAAGATGAAGCTCAACCCGGAGAAGTGTGCCTTTGGGGTCGAGTCAGGAAAATTCCTTGGGTTCATGGTGAGTCATCGGGGGATCGAGGCGAATCCTGAGAAGATCCAGGCAATCGTGCAGATGAGATCTCCTCGTAACCTGAAGGAGATACAGAGCCTTACGGGGAGGTTGGCAGCCTTGAGTCGATTCATATCCAAGGCGACAGATAAGTGCCAGGCATTCTTTCAAGTGATAAGGAGAGGAAAGAAAATAGAGTGGACCCCTGAATGCGAAGAAGCCTTCCAGAATTTGAAGCAATATTTGCAGCAAGCACCTCTGTTGTCCACGCTGCGGGATGGGGACGTGCTGTTCCTATATATGGCAGTATCGGATCATGCCACGAGTTCTGTTTTGGTGAGAGAGGAAGAAAGGGTTCAATATCTGATATATTACACGAACAAGGCCCTACTAGATGCCGAGACCAGATATCCGCCGTTAGAAAAATGGGTACTTGCTCTTGTGGTTGCTGCTCGGAAGCTGAGGCCATATTTTCAAGCATTCCCTGTCTCGGTAATCACAAACCAACCGTTACGGCAGACTTTACACAAGTCGGATGCTTCTGGTCGGCTAGTGAAATGGGCCATAGAATTAAGTGAGTTCGACATAAGCTTTAAACCCAGAGCAGCAATAAAGGCCTAGGCAATGGCCGACTTCATGGCAGAATTCGCGGAGCCCGAAGTAGGTTTCGACCAGTCGGATGCCGCTAGAGCCAACAACGAGAATCGAGTGTGGCAAGTGTCGGTGGATGGATCCTCAGGGGAGCAGAGGTCTGGAGCAGGGATTGTCTTGGAAGGCCCAGAAGGGGAGGAAATCTCATATGCTGTAAAGTTCGAGTTCACAGCCACAAACAACCAGGCAGAATATGAAGCTTTAATAGCAGACGCTTGGAATTGGCCAAGGCAGTGAAAACTGATAGGGTGAAAATCCGAACTGATTCCCAACTGGTTGCAAATCATGTCAGTGAAATGTTTCAACCAAGAGATGAGAAGATAGAACAATATTTGAAGAGAGTCAAGCAGATGATTGGGAAGTTTGAGGCGGTTGAGGTGATACAAATCCCAAGGGAGGAGAATAGTTGAACAGATATTCTGGCCAGGATGGCAGCTGTAGCAGATCCAAAAATGCCTAAGTCGATCCCATTGGAGGTGAAGTCCAGCCCCAGTATCGAGCAGAATTTGGAGGTGATGCGGATAGAACAGAAATGCTCGTGGATGGACCCGATAATCTCGTACATTAGAGACGGGGTATTACCACCAGATAAGTTACGAGCTCGGAAGATCAGAGCCCATGCCTCAAGGTACATGATGATTGATGGGGTGCTATATCGGCGAGGATATACTCTACCGTTCCTTCGGTGTTTGGATGAGGACGAATAGGATTACGTACTGAGAGAAGTACATGAAGGGGTTTGCGGAAATCATTCTGGCACGAGATCCCTTGCCCACAAGGCTTTAAGGCAGGGATATTTCTGGGCGACGATGCACCAGGATGCGCAGGAGAAAACCCAAAGTTGCGTGAGCTACCAGAGCTTTGTAAATTTCTCTACCCAACCACCAGAGAAGCTCACTTCTATAGCCTCGCCATGGCCATTTGCTCAGTGGGGAATTGATTTGATTGGGCCGTTGCCAAAGGGACGAGGGGCAGCAACACATGCAATAGTAGCGATAGACTACTTCACGAAATGGATAGAGGTAGAAGCCCTCAGCAGGATCACAGAGAAAAAGACGACTGACTTCGTATGGAGAAACCTGGTCTGTCGGTACGAGATCCCTTATGCCCTGATAACAGACAATGGCAGGCAGTTTGACAACCATAACTTCAGGGATTTCTGCCAAAACCTCAGGATAGAGATGAAGTATTGCTCGCCTACTCACCCTCAGTCTAATGGACAAGTAGAAGCAGCCAACAAGATAATAAAGAGGCTCCTGAAAACCAGACTTGGAGCAAAGAAGGGTACATGGGTTGATGAACTACCAGGTGTATTATGGGCATACAGGACAACCCACAAAACAACAACCGGCGAAACTCCGTTCGCTTTGGCCTTCGGACATGAAGCTGTTGTACCAGTTGAGATAGGGACGACCACACACCGGACCGATCACTTCGATGAGCAGGAAAACAACGACCAGATGTGCTTGAATCTAGACCTGCTAATCGAGAAGAGGGAGCAAGCATCGAAGCGATCAGCCGTTTACCAGCAAAGAGTGGCTCGATATTACAACCAGAAGGTGTGTATACGACAGTTCAAGGTCGGCGATTGGGTACTAAGGAAGGTGAACCAGAACACGAAAGACTCGACACAAGGAGTACTTGGACCAAATTGGGAGGGGCCATAAATGGTCAAGTAGGTAGTTGGATCCGGAGCCTACAAGCTTGCACGCGCGGATGGCCACGAGGTGAAATGCCCCTGGAACGCAACGCACCTCAAGAAGTATTTCCAGTAAGACCTGATCATGTCTTAAAGTTATTTCCATTTGTTCTTGTTATTATGCATTCTTATGTAAGTTGAATTCAGCAATTAATGAAACGTCGAGGAATTTCAGTCACTTGTAACGGTGTAAAATTTCTAAGGCATGCAAAGGCTAAGTCTCAAAGCTTGTCTTATGGCGAGACCAAAAGCCAACCGTGCCAAGATCTGCTCGACCAAGCGAGGGCGAGCAAACTCCCAAGCGTTGTAAAATTTCTAAGGCATGCAAAGGTTAAGTCTCAAAGCCTGTCTTATGGCGAGACCAAAAGCCAAGCGTGCCAAGATCAGCTCGACCAAGCGAGGACGAGCAGACTCCCAAGCGTTGTAAAATTTCTAAGGCATGCAAATGCTAAGTCTCAAAGCCTGTCTTATGGCGATACAAAAAGCCAAGCGTACCAGGATCTGCTCGACCAAGCGAGGACGAGCAGACTCCCAAGCGTTGTAAAATTTCTAAGGCATGCAAAGGCTAAGTCTCAAAGCCTGTCTTATGGCGAGACCAAAAGCCAAGCGTGCCAGGATCTACTCGACCAAGCGAGGGCGAGCAAACTCCCAAGCATTGTAAAATTTCTAAGGCATACAAAGGCTAAGTCTCTAAGCCTGTCTTATGGCGAGACCAAAAGCCAAGCGTGCCAGGATCTGTTCGACCAAGGGAAGGCGAGCAGACTCCCAAGCGTTGTAAAATTTCTAAGGCATGCAAATGTTAAGTCTCAAAGCCTATCTTATGGCGAGACCAAAAGCCAAGCGTGCCAGGATCTGCTCGACCAAGCGAGGACGAGCAGACTCCCAAGCGTTGTAAAATTTCTAAGGCATGCAAAGGCTAAGTCTCAAAGCCTGTCTTATGGCGAGACCAAAAGCCAAGCGTGCCAAGATCTGCTCGACCAAGCGAGGACGAGCAGACTCCCAAGCGTTGTAAAATTTCTAAGGCATGCAAAGGTTAAGTCTCAAAGCCTGTCTTATGGCGAGACCAAAAGCCAAGCGTGCCAAGATCTGCTCGATCAAGCGAGGACGAGCAGACTCCCAAGCGTTGTAAAATTTCTAAGGCATGCAAATGCTAAGTCTCAAAGCATGTCTTATGGCGAGACCAAAAGCCAAGCGTGCCAGGATCTGCTCGACCAAGCGGAGGCGAGCAGACTCCCAAGCGTTGTAAAATTTCTAAGGCATACAAAGGCTAAGTCTCTAAGCCTGTCTTATGGCGGGACCAAAAGCCAACCGTGCCAAGATCTGCTCGACCAAGCGAGGGCGAGCACACTCCCAAGCATTGTAAAATTTCTAAGGCATGCAAAGGCTAAGTCTCAAAGCCTGTCTTATGCCGAGACCAAAAGCCAAGCGTGCCAGGATCTGTTCGACCAAGTGAAGGCCAGCAGACTCCCAAGCGTTGTAAAATTTCTAAAGCATGCAAAGGTTAAGTCTCAAAGCCTGTCTTATGGCGAGACCAAAAGCCAAGCGTGCCAGGATCTACTCGACCAAGCGAGGACGAGCAGACTCCCAAGCGTTGTAAAATTTCTAAGGCATGCAAAGGCTAAGTCTCAAAGCCTGTCTTATGGCAAGACCAAAAGCCAAGCGTGCCAAGATCTGCTCGACCAAGCGAGGACGAGCAGACTCCCAAACGTTGTAAAATTTCTAAGGCATGCAAAGGCTAAGTCTCAAAGCCTGTCTTATGGCGAGACCAAAAGCCAAGCATGCCAAGATCTGCAGACTCCCAAGCGTTGTAAAATTTCTAAGGCATGCAAAGGTTAAGTCTCAAAGCCTGTCTTATGGCGAGACCAAAAGCCAAGCGTGCCAGGATATGCTCGATCAAGCGAGGACGAGCAGACTCCCAAGCGTTGTAAAATTTCTAAGGCATGCAAAGGTTAAGTCTCAAAGCCTGTCTTATGGCGAGACCAAAAGCCAAGCGTGCCAGGATCTACTCGACCAAGCGAGGACGAGCAGACTCCCAAGCGTTGTAAAATTTCTAAGGCATGCAAATGCTAAGTCTCAAAGCCTGTCTTATGGCGAGACCAAAAGCCAAGCGTGCCAGGATCTGCTCGACCAAGCGAGGACGAGCAGACTCCCAAGCGTTGTAAAATTTCTAAGGCATGCAAAGGCTAAGTCTCAAAGCCTGTCTTATGGCGAGACCAAAAGCCAAGCGTGCCAGGATCTGCTCGACCAAGCGGAGGCAAGCAGACTCCCAAGCGTTGTAAAATTTCTAAGGCATGCAAATGCTAAGTCTCAAAGCCTGTCTTATGGCGAGACCAAAAGCCAAGCGTGCCAGGATCTGCTCGACCAAGCGGAGGCGAGCAGACTCCCAAGCGTTGTAAAATTTCTAAGGCATACAAAGGCTAAGTCTCTAAGCCTGTCTTATGGCGGGACCAAAAGCCAACCGTGCCAAGATCTGCTCGACCAAGCGAGGGCGAGCACACTCCCAAGCATTGTAAAATTTCTAAGGCATGCAAAGGCTAAGTCTCAAAGCCTGTCTTATGCCGAGACCAAAAGCCAAGCGTGCCAGGATCTGTTCGACCAAGTGAAGGCCAGCAGACTCCCAAGCATTGTAAAATTTCTAAAGCATGCAAAGGTTAAGTCTCAAAGCCTGTCTTATGGCGAGACCAAAAGCCAAGCGTGCCAGGATCTGTTCGACCAAGTGAAGGCCAGCAGACTCCCAAGCGTTGTAAAATTTCTAAAGCATGCAAAGGTTAAGTCTCAAAGCCTGTCTTATGGCGAGACCAAAAGCCAAGCGTGCCAGGATCTACTCGACCAAGCGAGGACGAGCAGACTCCCAAGCGTTGTAAAATTTCTAAGGCATGCAAAGGCTAAGTCTCAAAGCCTGTCTTATGGCAAGACCAAAAGCCAAGCGTGCCAAGATCTGCTCGACCAAGCGAGGACGAGCAGACTCCCAAACGTTGTAAAATTTCTAAGGCATGCAAAGGCTAAGTCTCAAAGCCTGTCTTATGGCGAGACCAAAAGCCAAGCATGCCAAGATCTGCAGACTCCCAAGCGTTGTAAAATTTCTAAGGCATGCAAAGGTTAAGTCTCAAAGCCTGTCTTATGGCGAGACCAAAAGCCAAGCGTGCCAGGATATGCTCGATCAAGCGAGGACGAGCAGACTCCCAAGCGTTGTAAAATTTCTAAGGCATGCAAAGGTTAAGTCTCAAAGCCTGTCTTATGGCGAGACCAAAAGCCAAGCGTGCCAGGATCTACTCGACCAAGCGAGGACGAGCAGACTCCCAAGCGTTGTAAAATTTCTAAGGCATGCAAAGGCTAAGTCTCAAATCCTGTCTTATGGCAAGACCAAAAGCCAAGCGTGCCAAGATCTGCTCGACCAAGCGAGGACGAGCAGACTCCCAAGCGTTGTAAAATTTCTAAGGCATGCAAATGCTAAGTCTCAAAGCCTGTCTTATGGCGAGACCAAAAGCCAAGCGTGCCAGGATCTGCTCGACCAAGCGAGGACGAGCAGACTCCCAAGCGTTGTAAAATTTCTAAGGCATGCAAAGGCTAAGTCTCAAAGCCTGTCTTATGGCGAGACCAAAAGCCAAGCGTGCCAGGATCTGCTCGACCAAGCGGAGGCAAGCAGACTCCCAAGCGTTGTAAAATTTCTAAGGCATGCAAATGCTAAGTCTCAAAGCCTGTCTTATGGCGAGACCAAAAGCCAAGCGTGCCAGGATCTGCTCGACCAAGCGAGGACGAGCAGACTCCCAAGCGTTGTAAAATTTCTAAGGCATGCAAAGGCTAAGTCTCAAAACCTGTCTTATGGCGAGACCAAAAGCCAAGCGTGCCAGGATCTGCTCGACCAAGCGAAGGCGAGCAGACTCCCAAGCATTGTAAAATTTCTAAGGCGTGCAATGGCTAAGTGTCAAAGCATGTTTTATGGCGAGAACAAAAGCCAAGCGTGCCAGGATCTACTCGACAAAGAAAAAGCGAGCAGGCTCCCAAGCGTTGTAAAATTTGCAACTACAATACGAGAAAGCAAGTAAGAACATTCTTATTAATCTGCCAATAGTTTGCAAAGCTGTTAATCCTAATATACAATTTTCGAAAAAAAACAACTACAACACAAGACACGCTTAGGAGGACGACGGGTCAGTAAGCTGAGTTGCCTTTATTGGCTGCTCCACCTCAGGAGCAGGGGGTTTCACCAGTTGCTCCAGGGGGGTACTTGCCTCAACAACATCAGCAAGAACTGCACAAGGAGGAGAGGTTCCCTCCTCGGTGGCATTTGGCTCCAACTCTTCAACATCTTCTTTGGCTGCCTCCTCATCCATATGTTGGGTAACACCAGCATCAAGCTCGTCCATCTTCAGATCAGGATGCTGCTTCCCAAGGACGGCCATGATGCAGCGATAAGAATGCCGAAGCCCCTGGTCATATTGGTTATCAGGTTCCTTTTCTAGGTTCTCAACCTAAACCTGGTGAGAATCTTTGAGAGATTCGAGCTGAGCCTCGTAGGCAGCCTTTTGTCTCTGCAGGTCCTCCTTGACCCTAGTCAGCTCATCCTCGAGAGTGATTGCCTTTGCCTGTGCGAGAGACTCCCGCTCTATCAATTTCAGGTTCTCGAGGTTCAGATCTCCTGCTTTCTTCTCGACAGCTTCAGCTTTGGTTTTGGCCGATTGAACGTCCTCTCTCATCTTTCGGTCATAGCGGCCGACCTTCGCCTTATAGTAAATGGCCATGTAGCCGAGGTGAAAAGCACTATACTGCATAGCCCCCACCAGTTCGCTCAGAGTGCTGCCGTCAAAGTCCTCCAAGTCCTTCTTACTCACGAGTTTGGAAAATTCACTGATATAGGGGACCAGATGCTCTGCTCGATTGTCGGGCAAACAGGGTTTCGACCTAGATGGTGGAGTAAAAGAAGTGGGGTCAGTGGCTACTCCACCAGATTCTCCAGCTTTGGTAGGAGGATGTGGTAGAGTCCTCAAGGGAGGGACCTGCTCCGCGATGTTCACCCGTTTAGTAGAGGGAGCGCCCTTATTCTGGTCGTGCTTAGCAGTATGAGGTCAATGACGCTTCCGAGTCAGAGCCTCGATCACATCATCCTCCATCTTAAGATCAGTATGCACTAGGCGAGACTCAAAGAAGTTGTAAGTAGATAGCAACTCTCGACCCGAGCAGGAATTGGCTAACACAGCCTCGACCTCCTTGAGCAGTTCAGGTTGAAGCGGGTAGTGCACACCCCAAGAACCTGCAGTACGAGCAGATATTGCGTTATAAATAAATCAACAAAATGAGAGCAACTAGGGATACAAGACATCTAAAACGAGCAGGCAACCTGGGACCGCGAAACGGGGTAGGACGCGATAGTTCTTCCCGTCAATCTGTGCAACTTGACCCCAGGGACCCCCATAAAAAAATAATTTTTTCATCTAATTCCCACCACCACCAGTTGGAAGATCAATTATGGGTTTCCTGGTCTTGGTACTTGACTGGAAGTAGTACCAGCCGGCGTCTTTAGGGCTGCTCTTTAGCTGGTACAGGTACTTTACCTCATCAACTGTGGGCTCGCTTTGGCAACATCTGTCCCACAATATAAACAAACCAGAAAGCACCCTCCACCCGTTGGGGTTCAGTTGACCAGGAGCTAAGTTCAACCCACTTAGTATTCGGCCAAAATAGGGTTGTAGAAGGCACATCATCCCAAGCTTAAAACTTTCCAAAAACAGAGTAACGTATCCCCTAGGAGGCCGACTAGGAGAATCCTTTTTTCCTGGGATCCTAAGGGGTATATCATCAGGAATGTCATACCTAGCCCGGAGGTTATTGAGCTCGTCTATTCTGGTCGTGCACGTGATGAAGTCAATAGCATAATGCTCCGATAGAGCCCTACCTCCTATTTTGCTCTTCCTATCTGGTCGCGACGTTCCTAGTGGGGACATTTCACCAGCATTTTCTCCCTGGTCCTCACTCAAGGTATCTTCCGAACCAGAAGATCCATCGTCGCCGCTATTATTGATTGAGGAGGTTGTTTGGGGAGACATCCTCCTAGCACTAGTCCCAACACTAGATCTAATGGGTTCTAAGGGGATCTAGGGGTCAAAGGCAGGATCGGAGAGCAGACTAGACAAGAAGTCTAACTCGTCGTCATCAATCTCAATGACCTTCTCTTTGCCTTTGGACATTTCCTAAACTATAACCAGGGCAGTATCACCAAACAATACCCAAGCAAAACAGAGAGAAAAGAAATTTTCTACAATTATCCAAGACCGAAGAAGTAGAAATAATTCCTGAAGTTGTGGCCCAGCCAGATAGAGACAATGATGGAAGCTTTTACGCCGAGGGAGAGGAATGACTCAGTCGCCGGAGAGATAGAAGAGGGATAAAAGACGAGTTTCTCTTTTTGGGGTTTTGGATTCCTTAATGAGAAATAAACCCTCGGGCTGTCAGCATTTAAGGGCACGAATTCCAAGGGTCTCAAAGCCACCGGTTTGAAATTCAAACGGAGGGATAGATCTCTGCCACATCACCTCGCCCGTAATTTAATGCGACACGACTCCTCAAAGCCTCTTCCTATCCCACGCGAGCCAGAACCGTTTAGTTTCTACTGTCGGTTCACTACGTTACCCAACACCAGAAACTGGGGGACCGGTATTTGAGGGAGATACCTCGACAAGACCGGCCATGATGAGCAGATACCTAGTAGCAGGATTTCGCGAACAGGTATATTCCGCAGAAGTCTGGTAGCAGGGGAACACGAGCAGGAATATTCTGCTCGTTCACAAATGTACCATCCACGGGACCACAACGGGAGCCGGCCTCCTACCAGGAGCATAAAACCATTCCTGCTAGAGGTCGAGGTGAGGAGACCCGATCAATGACGGTTGGCAAGACGTACGTGCACTCCTACCCGAGAATCAAGGCACGAAGTTCATCCAGCCACGACTACGATAACGGAGCGTCCACTTCCGAGAGTTGGGGGGAGGTAATGGACGTGGGTTGTGGAAGGCCGGGATTCAGAGAGAGCCTATAAAAAGGTAGCCAACGAAGGTAAAAGGGTTAGACTTTTTTATATTAAAACTAAGACAAAAAAGAGCTCTTGATTGAGAGATTGAAAACGAGCCATAAGATTAGTGGCCGATTTTCCCAGGAAAGCGAAACCTACGTTTCTGACTTGAGCGTCGGAGGGTTTACGCCTGGAAAACACCCGGCGTGCTCTGACTTGTTTCTGTGTACGCAGGAATCTGTGGAGAAGAGGTCTTGCAAGGAGGGATCCTGGTCGTGGTAGAACTAGTTGAGGAGAGATCCTGGTTGCAGACGAGCAGAAAACCAGAATCTCGCATCAACAAATTAAAAAAAGGTACTGGGTAAAAAATTAGAAACAAACAAAAGATGGGTTTAGCGAAAATGGTGATTGGAAAATTAGATAAGGATGGATGGATCTGGAAAATTTGAGATTGCTAAGTGTGATGGTGGCAATGATTTGATCATTGTGAGTTGATAGGAAAATTGAATCAAAGTGGCGGTAGGAGTCTTGGTTTCAGTTTCCGGTGAATGGAGCGGGGGCTGGAAGCAAGTTTAGATTGGAAAGAGAGAGTTGAGAATGGGGAATAATTTATATAGGGAAAAGTTGATGAATTGCGGCAAATTTACAACGAATCAAGTGCCGACGAGCGTGGTAGTTTGATGGCTGTTTTGGTGACTACAATGCAAAAGGAGGGTATGTTGCCTGGGTTACGGTCGGCGACTCTTACTAAATTGGATGGTAATGGAAATCAATGAAAAGGACAATGATTGGCAGTAGTGGCTATGTAGGGTGGCTTATGATTTTGCTTTTTTTTTTTTTAAATTAATGGAATTGGTAGAGTTAACAGATGATGGAGGAAGGATTTTATATGGAAGGAGATTGATGGTTAGGAATGCCCTACATCACACAGAGAAAAGCTTTATACTACTTGACGTGGTGTGGAAGCAATATTATCATTCTGAGTGTATGTACTTTCTTAAATTTCAAGAATGAAGGCTCTCACGAGAGCGAAATATATCTCAATTGAAAAAATAAGTTGAATATTATTGATAAAATTTTTAAAGAGAAACAATCATAAAAAATTTATTTATATTAGTTGTAATTAATCTTGATCCTAGTAAACTTATGATTTCTTACAAGAAAAGAAATACTACTTAAATAAGAAAATATAAATCAATCCTAGTGAAACTAGAAAAAATAAATTAATTAGACTTATGCTCCTCTCACAAGTAGAGAGAAAAGAGATGATTACCCATGGATTTTTGAAATAATGGTGCCTCAACTTGGCCTTTCACTTATAAGCGGACCCTGATTTTAAGTTTTAACCACCATTTTCATCTAACGCCTTCCGCCACATATGTTACGTAACCCATTTTCAGCAGACTTTTGCTAGATTTTCCACTCCCAATAATTGAGGTGACTTGTACACCATAACTACCACACATTTTGTCTACCCGATCCTTGATCTTTTCCTTGAGAAGCAATTGTGCGTAATTGTCCTAATATCTCAACATTCTGAAGTACTGAGATTTTAAAATGGACACATAATAAGTTTCATAATCAAACCTACTAAATTTAATATTAAAATTTTTTATAATAAAACATATTATTTTATCATATGCCAAAGGATAAAAAGACACCTACACTTTCAAAATTTCAAAAAATAATCATGAAAACTCTTAAATTAAAAAAAACACTAAAATTATTTTTTAATTATAATATCATTTGAATAAAATAATTATAAGATTAACCTTAAAGGTTTTTAATTAATACAGATGTAAAATAAATAATATAATCTTTCTAGTAGATTAATAATATTAAATTATTTTTAACATTTAAAGTAATATTAAAATTTTAAATTATTATATTTATTTTAATAATATGTTTGTATTTATTATAAAGATTTTAAATAAATATTTGGTTAAATAGATTTTACAATTAACAAAATATCTCCCTATTAATATTATTAAAATTAACTTTTATATAATATTCAAAATAATTTAAATTTATTTATTTATTTTACTATTATGCTTTTATTTATTATTAATTTTTTTAATATAATAAAATAAATCTAATAGATTGTAAAATTATTTTAGATATATATTATTATATTTATTTTAATGCCATATTTCTATTTATTATAAAAATTTTGGGGTCAATTTTTTAGATTTATAATGTTAAAGGGCCATGGTCAAGTGAGAGTTTAGATGTTCTTTATTAAAAATTTGGGATGTTCGATGACTATTTTTTTAAATTTTAAGGATGTAAGTATTTTTTTTTATACGAAAATATTATTAAACTATATATCCCACAAAAATTTTTTAACTTTTTTTTAATTGCAAAAAATTTTTGTTCCATCTAAAGTTTGAAACCGGATTATGAAAATCCGGTTTATTAACTTTTTAATATGTATAATCTAAAATCTAAATCAACCAAATATATTAGTACGTGAAGCTCTTTATCACCATTCACCAAGCAAAATATTAAAAGTTAGTTTGTTATTAATCAAAATGAAGCATTTGGTTGAACTAATTGTACAAACAAATAAAATTCAAATAAATTTTGTTATTTATTTATTTTTTAGAACGGAGGCTTCTCTGTCTTAGCCCACCCTTCCAGAGGTTTTTGTCTAAATAGCAAAACCAATATTCAAAATTAATGAGCACTTGCTGAATGCGACTCTTGAAACTGAATGTGGAAATTTCTTTGATTACGGCTGCCCAAGACATAGAATCTTAACTACTGGACAAATAAGTATGAGTCACGAGGCAATAGAGTCTTAACTACTGGACAAATAACTACTGTATATAAGTATGAGCCATTGGCTACCGAAGTTTTCATTCCGTAAGGAAATTATTAAGGAGTTAGCTAGCACTGCAAAGAAGATAGGAGATTGAGTGAGCAAGGGCAGGCAGGCAGCCTTTAACAAGTAAGTTTCGCAGCTAGTTCGTAGTTCAGTCTTTCATCTTAGTTATCAATAGTGGTACTTCATCTGTGATTTGAAATTAACAAGTTTATTATTGAAAAATGGGATTTAATTCGTTTAAGATAGGAATTAACAAGTAAATTTCACTATCAGTTCATATATACTTTGCTTTTACACAGTGATCTTATTCTAGTGTGCCGTAGTGGATTAGTGGTGATGCTTCCTCTCTGAATTGGATTTTGGATAAACATATAAATTGCTCTTGCTCAAGTGAACAGTGATATGAGCCCCCCAGTCCCTTATTTTAAATAAAATAAAATTCTCTTTTAGTAAACAATAGAAAATACAAACTCCAATAAATATGGGACAAAAAAAATTACATTAAAATTTCTATTTTTTTTAATTTGGTAAGCTGAGGGTGAGTGAAACGTCAAAAAAATAAATAACAATACAACAATACAGTACTACAATTGTTAGGATCACACTAATTTATTACAATTAAACTTATATTTCAATAATTTTCGTTTAGGAAAAAGAAAAAAAGGGGAAAAAATGAAACCAAGGGTGAGCATTAATGTAATTGATACCGATTTCTTGTTAATATACGACTTTTAATTCTCTTATAATAATTTAAATACTGTCTAGTTATGAAACCATTACCCATATTCCTCCCAAGTATTAAATAAAAAAGAAAGACGAAAAACTATGCAAGATCATTCTTCTAAAATTTTGAAACAAAAAACAGAGGATTTAATTTCAAACCATCATTTTTCTAAAATTTTCATGTTCTTTCATATGTATTGTATACACTTTCTATTCCTTGTGTTCATCATTTATCAAAGATAAGAGACAAATAAAAATTCTAAGAATCAAAGAAGAGTTAATTTTTTCAAGGATAAGTGTTCGTTTAATCCCAATAATTTTTATTAAGTATCCGTTTAGTTCCTACAATTGCTTCACCATTACTTTTTTTTTTCCTTTTTCAAAAGACCCTTGCAACAAATCTTAGGGATATAATTTTTTTGTTATTAATATTAAATTAACATTTTATTTTTTCATTATGTCCCTAATATTATTATAAGAGTATTATTATAAAAGTAAAGAAACAAGGCAAGGATAACATAATTACTAATAGGAAAGTCTTGGAACATTTTAAAAGATATAGGGACTAAACGAGAATTTATCCTTCTATCAAAATTTCATAGCCCTTAACCTTAAAATCAAGCCAAGAAAGATTTGTAGAAAGATATAATAAATAAATAAGGTTAAATTCGATGAACACAATTTATTTTTAACTTAGAAAACAAGTTGTTCGTACACTGCTGTTGGTAATAACACAATTTCTTAATCTTTAGGATCACTGAATTATCCGATTCACAAATACAAATTTATCAGCATTATTTGATTATGAGAAAGATCAGAGGAAATTGCATGAAGTTTTACACATCCTTTATTTTATTCTGAACTTGATTTCTTAGAGGTTTCATGAATAGAACATGATCCTTTCATGATCTGAGTTATATTGATCTTTTAAAGATTTTCTGCTATGTATCTTCGGCAGCGGCCATGTATGCCGAAGCCGTCGTCGCCGCTGCCGTCGAAGCCGTCGTCGCTGCCGCCGCCATCGCCGCTGTCATTGTCACCGCCGTCGCTGCCGTCGCCGTCGCCGCCTCCGCCGCCGTCGCTGCCGTCACCGTCGTCGCAGCCGCCGCCGCCGCTGCCACTGCGCCTCCGCCGCCGCCACCGCCACCACCAGAGCCATCGCTAGCATGGCCTCCGTGGCCGCCGCCGCCGCCGAAGCTGTCGCCGCTGCCACCGCCGAAGCCGAAGCCGCCGCTGCCGCCGAAGCCGAAGCCGCCGCTGCCGCCGAAGCCGTCGCCACCAAAGCTGCCGAAGTCGCCGCCTCCGGAGCCGTTGCCAAAGTCGCCAGATCCGAACTTCGAACTAAAGTCAAAGAAATTCGAAAGTCAATTTTCATCCTCCCCAGATTCCAGGAAAGAGGGATGTCGTTGTTTAATTTTATGAATCTTTGTATGAATGCCACTTTAATCTTTATGTATTTTATTATTGCAATCTTGATGGTTTGACAAATGTGCTTTTAAGTTATGCCACTTCCGTATAATAAAGTTTTTTTGGTATAAAAATTGTAACTCAATATTATAAACTTATATAGAATTCTTATAATTATTATGTTTTGTCCCAAGTTTTTGTACTAGATTCTTGAAGCAAGTTGCTTCTTTTTAATCTTTGCATGGTCCATTGTGATTATTGATCAGGAAAAAGATGGATGGAAATTGTACATAAGTTTTACGCTACAATAATTTATTTATTCTGATATCTGATGAAGATGTGAATACTATATGCTTCTTTCTGCTTTTTTTTTTTTTATAGGATATGCTTCTTTCTGTTAAATAGTTTAATTTATTGTTAGTTCTATTGCGAATATCAATTAGTTACAAAAACTTAAAAGTACTAAAACTCAAAAGCAAACTAAATAATAAATTAATCTACTGAAGAAAGCCATCAAAACCATTACCGAAACGTCCTCCCAAGTAATTAGAAAAAAAAATCTATGCAAGATCATTTTTTATTTTTCCTTTGAAGAATATTCAATGAAGTTGGAAAGTAAGTTTATGTCCTCCAAAATGCAGCAAAACAATATTATTTCAAAGGACTCATAATGGCCAAGTCAGTCCAGATCATACGTTCCTTTGCACTCGTATAGTCGTATTGGTGGCCAAATCAAAAAGTTCGTTCGCCTTTGTTATTGAGCTTTTTCACATCTAGGACTTGACTAGCTTACAGAATCTGTAAGCTACAGACTGCAGCATCAGCCGTTGGATGTGGTTGGATGTGGAGTGAGAAACTAAACAATAGAAGATCGGATGGTGGGATGACGGGAGATGTTTGTTACAGAATCTGTACCATAGACAGGTCCTCACATCTATTGAAAAAGTTTTTGCCAAAAGAGTGGTAATAGTAAGCTACAGACTGCAGCATCAGCCGTTGGATGTGGAGCGAGAAATTAAACAATCGAAAATGGGATGGTGGGATGACGGGGGGAGATGTTAGGTACAGAATCTGTACCATAGGCGGCAGGTCCAAACATCATTTATAGAAGTTTTATACTTATTTATTGTTTATTTTGTCTATTATATTCAGTCATTGTCTTACTTGATTTAACTATCATCCCATATATTTATTATAATTACGGCCCTGCCACTTTTTATTTACCACAATGTCCTTTCAAAGTTTAAGCAAAATACTTTTGATCAAAACACGTCAACTGTTTCTCCAAAAATGTTTTAATTACTTCTCCTAAATTTCGAGAAATTACTTTCAACTACTTATCTCAAGTCCCAGAGAAGCCAGAAACTTAGGCCCCGTTTGGTACCGTTTTGCAAGCCATGTTTTCGTTTTCATTTTTATAATACACACATAAAACATGTTTGGTGGATTTTTTTCACAAAACAAATTACAAAACACAAAATCCGGATTCATTATTATAACTATACAACTGAAAACAAGTTAAACATGTTCTCCAAATTTTACAAACTAAACCTAAAAATGAATTAAAAAACAACAAAGAAATCGTGACCCTGCAGCCCTCACTTTTCTCTTCACTGCAGCCCTCACTCTCAATCCAGTTCACTGCAGCTCCCTCTTTCCCCTCAATTTTCTCAATCCAGTTGCAGCAAATCTCTCTCTTGGTCGCTCTTGGTGTGCTAGCCACTGCCGCTGCTCTTTCTCCGCCGTAACCGCTGCTGCTCCGACTCCGTCCAGCTGCTGCTACTTCGTCTTTGCTCTCTCGGATCTGCACTTGCTCTCTCGGATCTTTGCTCTCTCGCTACTTCGTTGTTGCTCACTCGGATCTGCACTTGCCCAACCATTTCGAGACAGTTTTGACGCATATGAAGATGATGCAGGACACGAATTGGGTGGTCCGATAAGTCCATCTCTGCTTCAGTTGAAAGATTTGAAATACTTAGACTTAAGCATGAATAATTTTAAAGGCTTCAAAGTTCCAGAATTCATTGGATCACTAAAGGAACTGAGATACCTCAATCTGTCAGGCTCATTTTTCAGTGGGACTATTCCACAAAGTCTTGGAAACCTCACGAATTTGCTTTATCTTGATCTCAATAATTTTCTTGATCAATCCAATCAAATAGGCCTTGGATGGCTTTCTGGTCTTCCTTCCTTGAAATATCTTAACTTGGGAGGGGCAGATCTTAGCAAGGATGCAGCATATTGGCTTGAAAGTATTAGTATGCTTCGTTCTCTTGTTGAGTTGCGCTTGCCCAATTGTAATTGAGCGATGCTTTGGTGTTTTAAAAGTGTGATTTTTAATTTTAAGGGACATGCATAATTATAGTTTACGTAAGCAACGTCTAATTTTATTCGATGAGAAAATGCAAGTGATAGGTTATTTGGGGACTTTGATGTGCAAGATTTGGTTACCAACGATGAAGGAGACACTAGTAGGCCACTTACTAATATTGATTTATCTCCAGCAAGTGTCGCAGAGATGAATGCTACAAGAGATGGAATTGCAGCTTTTATGTGGCATGATTACATACGTAATGCATAATGTGTATCATGTAATTTTTTTATAATTATTTTGTTTAAATCATGTGTTGTAATATATATCTTAATTATATGGTGTAAAAACAATGACAATGTCAATTTTTTTTAATTAATGTTAATTCTTAAACTTTATTATCATGTAATTTTTTTATATTAAATTTGGTTAAATTATTTTGTTGTATTTGTGTGTATTAGCTAAATAATTATTTTATGACTATAAATATAAT
This sequence comes from Citrus x changshan-huyou, assembly GCA_039657385.1. Classification (NCBI taxonomy): domain Eukaryota; kingdom Viridiplantae; phylum Streptophyta; class Magnoliopsida; order Sapindales; family Rutaceae; genus Citrus; species Citrus x changshan-huyou. The sequence goes on along the minus strand of CM077555.1, from coordinate 5,212,804 downwards.
GTAAATGATTAGTAAAAACTGTTTTTGAAAAAAACATTACCAAACGCATATTTTCTGTTTTTATCATTTTCAACTGTGTCTACCAAACGCATATTACTGTTTTTAATTTTAAAATATAGGATACAGAAAATGATACCAGACGCATATTTAAATTCAAAATACAGCAATTGCAAAACACCATTTTCATTTTCGTTTTTATTCTCCGAAAATACAGATTAAAAAACAATACCAAACAGGCCCTTAGAAATTTATTTGAACTATATTTGTAGTTATCTAAGTTCCATGAATTTTTTTTTTGAACCACACATAGATTTAAATAAATAATTTTTCGGCTTTCAAGTGGCTTTTCATCAGATTGAGGAGAAACAATTTTTCTTTTTTTTTTTTTTTTTTTTTTTTTTAAAGAAGAGAAACAATTGAGGGAGAAAGAGTGTTCAAGAAAGTTTACAGTTGAAGGGGTAATGTTGTAAAATTGAATATGGTATAGAAATAATTATTGTGAGGTTATAGGATGATGTTTAAGTCAAATAAAATAATGATACAAAAGACAAAAATACGAGTGTGCTTTTCGGTAAAAATAAAAGATATGTTATGGGACACATGTCGAATCTAGAATCACTCAAAATAACGAAGTCTCCTTATAGTCTCCTTTGTATTATTGTAAACATTCTACTTTACTTCATCAAAAGAAAACAAAGGATCGAATTCCGTGCAACGGTAAGACTGGGATCTCGTCATTGCACCGGTGAGATTGGGATCTCGTTAAGCAATAGGAACGGTAGCCTTCAAACCAGTAAGTTAATTACAAAATTGTTTAGAATAATAATTTTGCTTAGTTTCTTTAGTCGTGTGACAGTGGAGATCCATGATCTTGCTTAGTGCTGTAGGAACTATTACTAAGGATATAAAGAATTGAAATCGAAACAAATATATAACTTTTTGAGTTGTTTTTGGTCATTCAATTAATGGGTTATTATTGAATATCGATGATTTTGTTTCACTCCCTCCTGTTGTGCAAGTAGTATAATTCTTAGATGTCGAAACTAGTATGTATCACTCGTTAGCTAGTACACATCGGAATTTATTAAAATTCAAACATAATTCTTGACATTCATAGTAGCTTTTATGAAAAATTCAAGTACTTGTGTCTTCTGTGGTTGTCAATAATTATGGATATACAGATTTCAACATTTTTGAAATTTTGATCCTGGGACTTAAAATGCAGATCAAGGCATGGCAAATCCACCAGCTGACAGAGTACTTCATCTTGTTGAGGAAAAGCTTCGTGGTCTAACTGCTACACCATCTGATCGGTTCAACATCTTTAAGGTGCCTGATGTACTGCGTAAGTTAAATGAAAAGGCTTATGAACCAAAAATGCTAGCAATTGGTCCTTATCATCACGGTAAAGAAGAATTATCGACCTTTGAAGTGCACAAAACACGCTATCTCAGAGAACTTCTGGACCGTACGAGCAAGCCTTTGCCAGACTATGTCGAGGCCATGAGGGCAATGGAAGAAAGAGCTAAAAATTGTTATGGAGGTTCCCTAAGTTTAGAGACAGATAAGTTTGTGCTAATGATGCTTCTCGATGGTTGTTTTATCGTCGAGGTTATTCGTAAGTTTGCATTGACATGTTTGAGAGGCGATGATGACCCAATTTTTAAGCTCAGTTGGATGTTACCTTCCATAGCACAAGATATGATTTTGCTTGAGAATCAACTTCCATTTTTTGTTCTCTGGAAGTTGTTTACCATTACTAAGATGCCTAATAATTCAAATGATGATAACTTTCTTCTCATGATCCTTCGTTTTTTCAATGGCATATTACCAGGAAAGGGTTGTCGAAGGGATGATGTTTGTCGAGATAATCTCTATCCCATAAATGAAGTCAAACATCTAGTCCATTTGATACACGATAACTGGCTTCCATCATCTGCAGACATTAATGCATTTCGGAATAATGGCGAAAATAATAGTGAGTGGAGCTTCATTTGTTCTGCCACCGGCATTCAAGAGGCTGGAGTCCAGTTCGAGGTGTTTGAGGTCCATAAGGATGATTCCTTGTTCGATATTAAGTTCGAAAATGGGGTAATGAAGATCCCATCCCTGGAAATTACTGATGCTACAGAAACTATTTTTCAGAACCTCATTACATTCGAGCAGTGTTCCCAAGATATAAATCCGAAGCATGTAATAGATTATGTTGAATTGTTGGGCTGCCTCATCAACTCTTCAAAGGATGCTGAATTACTTCGTCATTGTGGAATAATTGATAATTTTTTAGGAGATGATGAAGTGATTGTAACCTTAATGCACAAGCTTGGTGATGGTGCTGTACTCGGTAAGCAGTTCTATTACTGGGAGGTATTTAACAAAGTGAACTTCCATCGCAGCAGGCGTCGTAATAAGTGGATGGCCAATTTGAGGCACAATTATTTCAACACTCCGTGGGCAATCATCTCCGTTCTTGCTGCTTTTGTCATACTTCTCCTAACGATGCTGCAAGCTCTGTTTGCAGTTCTTTCTTATTTTCAACAAGAGCAAAGCAATTGAATTTGTGGTTGCCATGCTTATTGTATCAGACACAACATTAGTAACAGTTAAAATAATGTGTTTGATATATGTCCATAGATGTTCGACAGAATGCCCCAGAGAAGTGGTTTTGGCGGGGAAACCGTAATCGAAGATTTGCTGCAAATGAGGTTGACATGAGAGCCTCTAGAAGGCTTGGGCCAAGAACAATCGAGAATAATGCGAGATAAGGATGTGAATCACCAAAGGAAATGAACACAAAATATACTGTGAGTTTCTCATCCTTTATTGTATTCACTGAAGTAATCTACATACCCCTTGATTTATGTTTAAAGTAAGTTCAACGAAGCATTAATTAATTAATTATAAATCAACCTTGAATTTGATGTCTCTTTGATTGGCCCTATCTAGAAATTTTACATAGTCTCTTATTTATATTTATACTTCAGAAAAGACGAGTCTTATGAAATTCAAGAGCCTAGATATGTGCTGTGTAATTTTAAGTCTTAAGGTTGATCTTCAACATCAAATTTTAATATATTTTCATTTATTTCTTGACTTTGTTATGCTCTTAACTCTCCATTTTATCACCACGTTCAACTCTAAAAAGGATTTGAGAAAGGTTACCCCTACTTAGAGACAATTTTTAATTTATCTACAGTGTGAAAACATCAATTTAATATTGTATTAGTGATTGTTAAATTTATTACAATCAATAATGCAATAAATTATTAAGTGGTTAATTTTATAGAAAAATTATTAAATATGCAAGTAATGAAAATTTAATCTAGTAGAACTAAAAGTACCAATTTAATTAGATCATAGATAATAAATAAATTTTTTTAAGTAAATCATAAATAAAAAATTAATTAATTATTTGATTGATTGATTGATATTCGGTATAAATAAAAAATAATGTTATGAATGAAACTTTTATAAATGGACAACTTTCTTTTTTCCTTAATTTTATTCCAATAAATCCATGAGTATATTAAGATTACAAATCCCGGGATTTTAAGACTAAATGTAAATTTAGTCCTCCTTAGTTCAATCCAACTCAGCTTGCCAAATATGAAATAAATATTTAATTTCAAAATTAGTTCAATCTCTTACTTAATCCTAGCATTCAAACATGGCCTAAAAAGGTAAAAACAGTGTTATTGTTCATGCTATAACGCTGTCCTTTCTATCTTTGCAATGTCTTCTTAATACTCAAATATCATTTTTCTTTATTCAAATGTCTAAGATAAAAAATGGTGGTAAGAAATTGTGCCCTCAATTTGAGGGCACATGTATGTTCCACCGTTACAGTTCCAACTTTCATACTAGACTTAATTGTCTCTTATATAGGAATAAATATCATATATATTTAGTGTCTACCCAATTATTTTCATTACCATCCTTTTGCTACCCAATATGGTAGCCAGCATAACTTTGCATTACTTTTTTTATTATATTCATATCCTTCCACATTTATTCGATCATCTAAGTTTTATTTCTAATATTAGAATATAAAAATGGAATCATTAATAAGACAAATTTGTAATTTATTTATAAAAATGAATAAAAAATGCCAACATAATTCTTTTTACTGGAATTATGATATATGGATTACAAATTTATCTTATTAATGATTCTATTTTTATATTCTAATATTAGAAATAAAACTTGGATGATCAAATAAATATGGAAGAGTTGATTTTGTAAATAAGCTTCAAGTATATATGTTTTTTAATCATGAAGGATAAAATTAGTATTTTGTTAGTCAACTAATTGGTTAACTAACGAAAAAATAGTAAAATAATATTTTTATAAAGATATAATAAAAAAGTAATAGGAGATAATATTTTTTGTAATTATTTAATTTTTTTTTAATTTTTAAAATAATAAAATAATAATAACCCTTAAAAAAATAAGAAAAAGCGGCTGCATGTATTATAAGCGGACCCCTGATTTTAACAACCATTTTCATCTAACTCCTTCCGCCACATATGTCACGTGGACACGACTAAGTTCCTGGCATTTTGACCCTGCATCAACAGCTCCCTTGGCTAGGTTGCATCAGCAGCAACACCCGTGGAAGATTCCCATTGGCTATGTTACTTGCACAAGCTAAGTAGCCTGTAACATAGCAAGCTCGATGTTGCGTACCCCTTTTTCAGCAGACTTTTGCTCGATTTTCCAGTCCCAATAATTGAGGTGACTTAACTACATTAGTGAGGCCCACGTTACGATTGAGTGTAATATACACACACTCATAACAACAGTAATAAAATATTGTTATGTTACAGGCTACTTACACTGGACGTAACATAAGATGACCCATTAGTGAAGAGGATTCCCCTTAGGTGCAACAGTGGCACCGTGCCACTGTTGCACTTAGCCGTTGGACACAGTTGGATGTCAGTGGACCCCACTAATCTAACTGCATTCAACGGTTAGGTGCAACTGTGGCACGGTGTCATTATTGCACCGTAGCCTGATCCTAGTGAAGATATATTATGTATTATGGACCTGTCTGTGGTACAAATTTTGTAACAAACATCTCGTGTCAACCCACCATCCCATTTTCTATTGTTTAGTTTCTCACTCCACATCCAACGGTTGATGCTGCAGTCTGTAGCTTACAGATTCTGTAAGCTAGTCAAGTCATATGTATTATAAGGGAAAATGATAAAAAAAATTAAAGGACAACAAAAATACAGTGTTGGCTTGTGTTTCACGCGTTCCTTTAATTTTTTTTTAGTTTTGCATGGACCATAATAAATAATAAAATTTTGAAAAAAAACAGCTCAAATTTCTTCCTTTTGTCATTTTCCTTATACATTATCCTCCCCAGCCACTCATTTTCTTTACTTTAATCTCCTCTACTCATTTTCCTCGTTTGGATTTGGAACTTCATCCCCATCATTTTCAGCCATTTGCTTCGTTACCGAACGACGACAGCTTCCTGTTCTCGCCCAGCCGCTTCTTTTTTTTTTTTCTTTTGATTTGTAACTCCATCCCCATCATTTGATTTATGACCCTCCTTCATTTATTTTTGGCCTTTGGCTTTTTGTGTATTTATATCATTGAAAAATAGGGGTCCAGCTACCAGGCCCTTGGGCACCATGCCCCCTTTATGGGAACCGTTAGATTATAATGAGTGAAATCTAATGGCTGCGGCTTTAAGAATGAATAGTAGTTAAATCAGAACCGCTAGATTACAGCTACCCAAGAGATACTCTTAACTACTGGACAAATAAGTATGAGTCACAAGGCAATAGAGTCTTAACTACTGGACAAATAACCACTGTATCTAAGTATGAGCCATTGGCTACCGAAGTTTTCATTCCGGAAGGAAATTATTAAGGAGTTAGCTAGCACCGCAAAGAAGATCGGAGATTAAGTGAGCAAGGCCAGGCAGGCAGCCTTTAACGAGTAAGTTTCACAGCTAGTTCGTAGTTCAGTTCATACTTACACATTGGTTTCATCTTTGTTATCAATAGTTGTACGGCATCTGTGATTTGAAATTAACAAGTTTATTATTGAAACATGGGATTTAATTCGTTTAATATAGGAATTAACAAGTAAATTTCACTATCAGTTCATATATACTTTGCTTTTACACAGTGATCTTATTCTAGTGTGCCCTAGTGGACTAGTGGTGATGCTTCCTCTCTGAATTGGATTTTGGATAAACATATAACAGGTGATGCTTCCTCTCTGAATTGGATTTTTAACTTTTTCTAAAAAGAAAAATTTTCATAAGAACTTATTAAATTAAAGCTTCATAGAAAAAGGCGGATGGATGCATGGGATTCCTCTGCTGCCACCATAAAATGGAGAGCCTCACCTCCATTATTCTCTCTTTCTCTTTCACGCTTGGGAAAGCGGTTCTGTTCTGGTGTTGGGTTTGGTTTGGCCTGCAGAGAGAAAATGAATTGAGTGATGGTCATAAATGGATTATGCATGATTGGTTTTTAAAAAAAAAAAAAAGCGCTTCATGGAAGAAGATTTAATAAGGATATTATGGTAAAATTAAATAGCCATAAATGAACTGAAAAGAAAAACACGTGTCAACACAAGAAACAAGCGACTGTTTCTAGCACTCCTCAAAATGTTTTATTGGCAGGCAAGATTGGAGTACATGCAAACATGTAATTATGACTGTTGACAAGTACGGTGGCTTTTGAAATGTAAAAATGATAACTACAGCCAATCTCACCAGCCACGAGGAGAGATATTTATGACCCTCCTTCGTTTATTTTTTGGCCTTTGGCTTTTTGTGTATTTATATCATTCGAAAATATGGGTCCAGCTACCAGCTACCAGCCCCTTGGGCACCGTGCCCCCCTTATTTATCAGTTTGTTGGGAACCGTTAGATTATAATGAGTGAAATTTAATGACTGGGGTTTTGAGAATGAATAGTGAGTTAAATCAGAACCGTTAGATTACAGCTACCCAAGACATAGAATCTTAACTACTGGACAAATAAGTATGAGTCACAAGGCAATAGAGTCTTAACTACTGGACAAATAACTACTGTATATAAGTATGAGCCATTGGCTACCGAAGTTTTCATTCCGTAAGGAAATTACTAAGGAGTTAGCTAGCACCGCAAAGAAGATCGGAGATTAAGTGAGCAAGGCCAGGCAGGCAGCCTTTAACGAGTAAGTTTCACAGCTAGTTCGTAGTTCAGTTCATACTTACACATTGCTTTCATCTTAGTTATCAGTAGTTGTGCTGCATCTGTGATTTGAAATTAACAAGTTTATTATTGAAACATGGGATTTAATTCGTTTAATATAGGAATTAACAAGTAAATTTCACTATCAGTTCATATATACTTTGCTTTTACACAGTGATCTTATTCTAGTGTGCCCTAGTGGACTAGTGGTGATGCTTCCTCTCTGAATTGGATTTTGGATAAACATATAACAGGTGATGGATGGAAATTGTACAGAAGTTTTACACCACAATAATTTATTTATTCTGATATCTGATGAAGATGTGAATACTATATGCTTCTTTCTTTCTTTTTTTTTGGATAGGATATGCTTCTTTCTGTTAAATAATTTAATTTATTGCTAGTTCTATTGCAAACGTCAATTAGCTACAAAGACTTAAAAGTACTAAAACTCAAAAGCAAACTAAATAATAAATTAATCTACTGAGGAAAGCCATCAAAACCATTACCGAAACGTTCTCCCAAGTAATTAGAAGAAGTTTTTCACATCCATTGAAAAAGTTTTAGCCAAAAAAGTGGTAATAATAATTTTTACCTAAAAATTTGAAATCATTTTTTTAATTACTATTTACAAAATAGATTATAGTAAAAAAAAAAAAATCTTCGTATTCTTCATTAAGATAAAATTCTCTCAAAAAATATTTAATACAACTATACTTACCAAAGACCTTAATTAAGGTATAAAACAATCTTATACCAATAGAATTGATTTGTAGAAAGTGATGCCGATGAGGAAAAAGTGTCAATCTTAAAAGAAAAGCAGAAAAAAATAAAAGACGAATGCTATGGTCTCTCATTTTGCATTTGACACGTGAGAGATAAAAAGTGTTGTAGGCTCCATAAACATCATTTATAGGAGTTTTATACTTATCTATTGTTTATTTTGTCTATTATATTCAGTCATTGTCTTACTTGATTTAACTATCATCCCATATATTTATTATAATTACAGCCCTGCCACTTTTTATTTACCACAATATCCTTTCAAAGTTTAAGCAAAAATACTTTTGATCAAACACGTCAACTGTTTCTCTAAAATTGTTCCAATTACTTCTCCTAAATTTCGAGAAATTACTTTCAACTACTTATCTCAAGTCCCAGAGAAGCCAGAAACTTAGAAATTTATTTGAACTATATTTGTAGTTATCTAAGTTCCATGAATTTTTTATTTTTGAACCACACATAGATTTAAATGAATAAATAAATAAACAACAAACAAACAAATTGTTTCTTGATACCTTTTCAATTATTTGGAGAGTTAGCTAGAGTAAAATATTCCAAACATAACAAGATCAAAATGGGGCAAGGATAAATATAAACAATAACATTTTATATAAAATTTAGCATTATATGCACCCATTTAATTTAATAACTATTGAAACATAATTTCAAAGATTCTTTTTCAATGACAATGAAAAAAGACCAAATAATTTAACAAATTGTATAATATAATTATTAAACAAATACACAATCTTTTACTACATAGAATGACTCAAATAATCTAAAAATTATTAACATTAAGTAGTCTTTACGTTTAAATTAAAAAATTCACTTGTGTATGTAATTCATGTGATATTGTGAAATGTATATTTAATGAAAGAAAAGTAAAAATTAAAAAAGATTTGTCAAGATAATTTTAAGTTAGAGAACTTGTTTGATGGATAAAGAGTGTTCAAGAAAGTTTACAGTCGAAGGGGTAACGTTGTAAAATTGAATATAGTATAGATATAATTATTGTGAGGTTATAGGATGATGTTTAAGTCAAATAAAATAATGATGCAAAAGACAAAAATACGAGTGTGCTTTTCAGTAAATATAAAAGATGTTATGGGACACATGTCGAATCTAGAATCAGCGAGTGAGACCATCACTCAAAATAAAAAAAACAAGTGAATATTGGGATACATTCAATAAAAAATAAAAAATAAAGAAATAAATTGCATATTGAGTGAATTTTAAGAACATTATAAGTCTATAACTTTCGGTTGGCCGGATGGTAAAATGAATTAGGCTTCCATTTTTAGCTGAGCTTTGTTGAATGCTGAATTTATGGTCAGAATCATTTTAAAATATTTTAAATTTTCAAAATTGTCGGATTGGAGCCCACACCTGCGTGAAGTCTCCTTTGTATTATTAGTAAACATTCTACTTTATTTCATCAAAAGAAAACAAAGGATCGAATTCCTTGCAACGGTAAGACTGGGATCTCGTCAAGCAAGATTCATTGCACCGGTAAGATTGCGATCTCGTTAAGCAATAGGAACGGTAGCCTTCAAACGAGTAAGTTATTGCAAAATTGTTTAGAATAATATATATCTTATAACTCTGAAGCATTAATCGACTTGGTATGAATTCTGCTTAGTTTCTTTAGTCGTGTGACAGTGGAGATCCATGATCTGGCTTAGTGCTGTAGGAACTATTACTACGGATATAAAGAATTGAAATCGAAACAAATATATAACTTTTTGAGTTGTTTTTGGTCATTCAATTAATGGGTTATTGTTGAATATTGATGATTTTGTTTCACTCCCTCCTGTTGTGCAAGTAGTGCTGTAACTATAATTCTTAGATGTCGAAACTATTATCTATCACTAGGTGTTAGCTAGATTTATTAAAATTCAAACATAATTCCTGACAATCATAGTAGCTTTTATGAAAAATTCAAGTACTTGTGTCTTCTGTGGTTGTCAATAATTATGGATAATACAGATTTCAACATTTTTGAAATTTTGATCCTGCGACTTAAAATGCAGATCAAGGCATGGCAAATCCACCAGCTGACAGAGTACTTCATCTTGTTGAGGAAAAGCTTCGTGGTCTAACTGCTACACCATCTGATCGGTTCAACATCTTTAAGGTGCCTGATGTACTGCGTAAGTTAAATGAAAAGGCTTATGAACCAAAAATGCTAGCAATTGGTCCTTATCATCACGGTAAAGAAGAATTATCGACCTTTGAAGTGCACAAAACACGCTATCTCAAAGAACTTCTAGACCGTACGAGCAAGCCTTTGCCAGACTATGTCGAGGCCATGAGGGCAATGGAAGAAATAGCTAAAAATTGTTATGGAGGGTCCCTAAGTTTAGAGACAGATAAGTTTGTGCTGATGATGCTTCTCGATGGTTGTTTTATCGTCGAGGTTATTCGTAAGTTTGCATTGACATGTTTGAGAGGCGATGATGACCCAATTTTTAAACTCAGTTGGATGTTACCTTCCATAGCACGAGATATGATTTTGCTTGAGAATCAACTTCCATTTTTTGTTCTCTGGAAGTTGTTTACCATCACTAAGATGCCTAATGATCAAGATAGTGATAAATTTCTTCTCATGATCCTGCGTTTTTTCAATGGCATATTACCAGGAAAGGGTTGTCGAAGGGATGATGTTTATCGAGATAATCTCTATCCCATAAATGAAGTCAAACATCTAGTCCATTTGATACACGATAACTGGCTTCCATCAGGCATTAATGCATTTCGGAATAATGGGGAAAATAATAGTGACTGGAGCTTCATTTGTTCTGCCACTGGCATTCAAGAGGCTGGAATCCAGTTCCAGATGTTTGAGGTCCATAAGGATGATTCCTTGTTCGACATTAAGTTCGAAAATGGGGTAATGAAGATCCCATTGCTGGAAATTGCTGATGCTACAGAAACTATTTTTCAGAATCTCATTACATTCGAGCAGTGTTCCCAAGATATAAATCCCAAGCATGTAATAGATTATGTTGAATTGTTGGGCTGCCTCATCAACTCTTCAAAGGATGCTGAATTACTTCGTCATCGTGGAATAATTGATAATTTTTTAGGAGATGATGAAGTGATTGTAACCTTAATGCACAAGCTTGGTGATGGTGCTGTACTCGGTAAGCAGTTCTATTACTGGGAGGTATTCAACAAAGTGAACTTCCATCGCAGCAGGCGTCGTAATAAGTGGATGGCCAATTTGAGGCACAATTATTTCAACACTCCGTGGGCAATCATCTCCGTTCTTGCTGCTTTTGTCATACTTCTCCTAACGATGCTGCAAGCCCTGTTTGCAGTTCTTTCTTATTTTCAACAAGAGCAAAGCAATGGAATTTGTGGTTGCCATGCTTATTGTATCAGACACAACATTAGTAACAGTTAAAATAATGTGTTTGATATATGTCCATAGATGTTCGACAGAATGCCCCAGAGAAGTGGTTTTGGCGGGGAAACCGTAATCGAAGATTTGCTGCAAATAGAGCCTCTAGAAGGCTTGGGCCAAGAACAATCGAGAATAATGCGAGTAAGGATGTAAATCACCAAAGGAAATGAACACAAAAATATACTGTGAGTTCACTGAAGTAGTCTATACCCCTCTATTTATGTTTAAAGTAAGTTCAACGAAGCATTAATCAATTAATTATAAATCAACCTTGAATTTGATGTCTCTTTGATTGGCCCTAGCTAGAAATTTTACATAGTCTCTTATTTAAATTTATACTTCAGAAAAGACGAGTCGTATGAAATTCAAGAGCCTAGATCTGTGCTGTGTAATTTTAAGTCTTAAGGCTGATCTTCAACATCAAATTTTAATATATTTTCTGTTGATGCGGGATTTCGGTTCTCCTCGTTCTACGACCAGGATCTCTGCTCGATCAACTTCATCACGACCAGGAGGTCTCCTCGTAAGGCTTCTTCTCCAGAGGTTCCTGCGCACACAGACAAGTCAGAGTACGCCGGTTGTTTTCCCGGCGCAAACCCTCCGACGCTCAAGTCAGATATGAAGGTTCGGGGAATGCTTGCCACAGATCTTATGGCTTTTTCGTGGTTTTCTCTTCTTTTGAATTTCTTTTCTAATATAAAAAAAAAATGCTCCCTTTTTTACCTCGTTGGCTACCTTTTTATAAGCTTCCTCTGAATCCCAGTTTTTCGCTTTTTTCGAGACGGTATGGGACTCTGACTGCTGCGTTATGGGCAAACGTGGGATCTTGCGTGTTACGCCACGGTTCTGGGGAAAGCGTGGCTGTCGTGGTTCTGTGAGATCTTGTTTCCGCTTTTTGGGGGACGGTATGGGACTCCGACTGCTGCGTTATGTTGCGTTATGGGCAAACGTGGGATCTTGCGTGTTCCGCCGTGGTTCTGGGGAAAGCGTGGCTGTCGTGCCTAGATTCTCGGGCTGGAGAGCATGTCTTGCCAACTGCCGTCGACCGGGTCTCCTCGCCTCTCGACCTCTAGCCGGAATGGCCTTATGCCTCTTACAGGAAATTGGCCTCGCGGATGACGTGCTCGTGGACGAGCAGGATATTTCTGCTGCTGTTCCCCCGCGCACCAGACTTTTACGGAACACACCGGTTCGCAGAACTCTGCCATCAGATATCTGCTCACCATGCCTGGTCTCGTCGACGTATTTCTCCCAAACACCGGTCCCCTAGTTTCTGGTGTTGGGTAATGTAGTGGACCAGCAGTAGAAACTCGTTAGTACTCGCTCGCGTGGGATTGGAAAAGGCTGCCAAGAGTCATGTCGCATTTAATTGCGGACGAGGTGACGTGGCAGAAATCCCCCTCTCCATTTGAATTTCAAACCGACGGTTATGAGACCCTCGGGATTCGGCGCTGTTAAATGCTGGCAACCCAAGAGTCCGTCCTCATTAGGAAAACCAAATCCTCTCGAACGGCATATTCATCATTCACTCCGTCTCCGTCTCTGCCTCTCCGGCATAAAAGGCCTCCATCTCTGATTTTCACCGACTGAACCATTACTTCAGGTATTTCTTCTATCTCCTTGGTCTCGGATAATTGTAGATAATTTCTCTTCTCTTCTGTTTGGGTAGTAGTTGGTGGTGTTGTGGTTAGAGCTTAGGGAATGTCGAAAGGCAAAGAAAAAGTCATTAAGGTTGATGACGACGAGTTGGACTTCCTGCCTAGTCTGCTCACCGATCCTGCTTTTGACCCCGGGATCCCCTTAGAGCCCATTAGGTCTAGTGTCGGGACTAGTGTTAGGAGGATGTCTCCCCAAACAACCTCTACGAGCGGAAGTAATGGTGAGGAGAGTTCTTCTGGCTCCGAGGATACTTTGAGTGAGAATGGCGAAGGTGACTCTGGTGAGGTGTCTCCATCTGGAACGTCACGACCAGAAGGACGGGGTACAGTAGGGGGTAGAGCCTTGTTGCGTGATTATGTCATCGACTATATGACGTGCACGACCACGTTTGACGAGCTCGCTGACCTCCGTCTTAGGTACAGCATTCCTGGTGGAATACTTCTCAAGGTCCCAGCCAAGAAGGATACCCCTAGCCGGCCTCCTAGGGGATATGTTACCCTGTATCTGGATAGCTTTAAGTATGGGCTGAAGTGTCCCTTGCAACCTTACTTTGCCCGGATACTTAGCGGGTTGAATCTATCTCCTGGTCAGTTGAACCCAAACGGTTGGAGAGTGCTCTCTGGTCTGTTCATACTGTGGGACAGATGTTGCCAAAGCGAGCCCACGGTCGACGAGGTGATGCACCTGTACCAGCTGAAAAGCAGCCCAAAAGATGCCGGCTGGTATTACTTCCAATCAAGTACCAAGACCAGGAAACCCATAACCGATCTCCCTACTGGTGGTGGTGGGAATTGGAAGAGGAAGTTCTTCTTCGCAGGGGGTCCTTGGGGTCAAGTTGCACGGGTTGATGGGGAGGACTTCCGCGTCCGACCCCGTTTCGTGGTCCTAGGTTGCCTGCTCGTATTAGATGTCTTGTCTCCCTTGTCGTTTGCGCTCTACTGGTTTGTCTCTAATCAAATGTTTGTTTGTGTTACAGGTTCTTGGGGTGTCCACTTCCCGCTTGAACCTGACCAGCTCAAACGGGTCGAGGCTGTACTAGCCAATTCCTGCTCGAGCCGAGAACTGTTAACTACATACAACTTGCTCGAGTCTCGCTTGATACTTCCTGGCCATAGGATGGAGGACGCTGTGATTGGGGCTCTGACCCGAAAACGTTCTCGACCTCCAACCACGAAGAGGGACCAGAGTAAGGATGCCCCTGCTGCAAAGCGGGCCAACATCGTGCAGCAGGTCCCACCCTTGAAGATTTTACCTCCTGCTCCTGTAAAAGTCGGGGAAGCTAGTGGAGCAGCCACAGATCCTGCTTCCTCTTCTCCTCCTGTCGGGCCTCGATCTCGCTTACCTGACAGCCGAGCAGAACACCTGGTCCCCTACCTCAATGAGTTATCTAAACTCGTGAGCAAGAAGGACCTGGAGGACTTTGACGGCTGCACCTTGGGTGAGCTGGTGGGGGCCATGCAGCATAGCGCTTTCCACCTCAGCTGCATGACCACCTATTACAAGGCTAAGGTTGGCCGCTACGACCGGAAGATGAAGGAGGATATTCAATCGGCGACGACCAGAGCTGACGTTGCCGAGAAGAAAGCAGGGGAGCTGAATCTCGAGAATCTGAAGCTGATAGAGCAAGAATCACTTGCTCAAGCAAAAGCCATTTCCCTCGAGGAGGAGCTTACCAAGGTCAAGGAGGATCTGCAAAGGCAGAAAGCTATGTATGATGCTCAGCTCGAATCTCTCCGCGACTCCCACCGAGCTCAGGTCGAGAACTTGGAGAGGGAGGCCGACAACCAGTACGACCAGGGACTTCGGCATTCTTATCGTTGCATCATGGCCGTCCTCGGGAAGCAACACCCTGATCTGAAGATGGATGACCTTGCAGCTGGTGTTGCTCAACATATGGACGAGGAGGCGGCCAAGGAAAATGTCGATGGGGTAGAGCCGATCGTGATTGAGGAGGAAAATTCTCCTCCTCGTGCAGTCCCTGCTGATGTTGGCGAGGCGAGCACCCCCCCGGACGCAACTGGTGATACCCCTCCTGCACCTGAGGAGGTCCAGCCAACCGATGCTGCTGGGCTTACTGATCCACCATCTTCTTGATATATTTCTTGTATTGTAATGAACAATGTTCATGAAGATTATCCCCTCTGTTAATTATTAATAAATTAATAAAAATATTTTTTGATTACTTTCTTGTGTTGTAATTATGAATTAATTTTCGTTTGAGAATCTGCTTGTCTTTGTCTAGACGAGCAGGTTCCGGCTTGGCTCATGGTTTTGCCACATGCCTTTGAAGATTCTTCAATGCCTGGGATTCGGCTCGCCTTCGCGCGGTCGAGCAGATCCTGGCACGCTTGGCTTCTGTCTCGCCATAAAACAGGCTTTGAGACTTGGTGAGCCTTTACATGCCTTAGGAATTTCTTCGAATGCTTTGGAGTCTGCTCGCCTTCTCGTGGTCGAGCAGATCCTGGCATGCTTGGCTTCTGCCTCGCCATAAAACAGGCTTTGAGACTTGACGGGCCTTTGCATGCCTCAGGAATTTTTTTCGATGCTTGGGGATTCTGCTCGCCTTCGCGTGGTCGAGCAGATCCTGGCACGCTTGGCTTCTGTCTCGCCATAAACAGGCTTTGAGACTTTGTCGAGCCTTCGCATGCCTTGGATAATTTCTTCAAAGCTTGGGATTCTACTAGCCTTCTCGCGGCCGAGCAGATCCTGGCATGCTTGGCTTCTGTCTCGCCATAAGACAGGCTTTGAGACTTTGTCGAGCCTTTGCATGCCTTGGATAATTTCTTCAAAGCTTGGGATTCTGCTAGCCTTCTCGTGGCCGAGCAGATCCTGGCATGCTTGGCTTCTGTCTCGCCATAAGACAGGCTTTGAGACTTTGTCGAGCCTTTGCATGCCTTGGATAATTTCTTCAAAGCTTGGGATTCTGCTAGCCTTCTCGTGGCCGAGCAGATCCTGGCATGTTTGGCTTCTGTCTCGCCATAAGACAGACTTTGAGACTTTGTCGAGCCTTTGCATGCCTTTGGGAATTTTCTCGGTTTCAAGCGAAAGAAATTCCTCGACGTTCCATTAATGGCAGGATTCGACTTACATGAAATTGTTTGGACATAAAGCGTGAAAGATAAACGATAATGAACATGAGCAAAAATAGCTTTCAAATGTGAACAAGTCTTACTGGAAGTATTTTCGGAGGTGTGCTGCGTTCCATGGGCGTTTCACCTCGTGGCCGTCCGTGCGAACCAGCTTGTAAGCTCCGGGTCCCGCTATCTGCTTGACTCTATATGGCCCTTCCCAATTCGGTCCCAGCACTCCTTGAGTCGAATCTTTGGTGCTCTGATTCACTCTTCTCAGTACCCAGTCTCCGACCCTGAATTGCCGTATGTTCACCTTCTGGTTATAATACCGAGCAACCCTCTGCTGGTAAATGACTGATCGCTCGGCTGCTTGCTCCCTCCTTTCCGTTAGCAGATCAAGATTCAAACATATCTGCTCGTCGTTCTCCTGCTCATTGAAATGACCTGTCCGGTGTGTGGTCGTTCCTATCTCAGCCGGCACGACCGCTTCATGTCCGAAAGCCAAAGCGAACGGTGTCTCCCCAGTTGCGGTTTTGTGGGTTGTTCTGTATGCCCATAGCACACCTGACAGCTCGTCAACCCACGCACCCTTTTTTGCTCCAAGCCTGGTTTTCAAAAGCCTCTTGATGGTCTTGTTGGCTGCTTCTACTTGTCCATTCGATTGAGGGTGAGCAGGCGAGCAATACTTCAGCTCTATCCCGAGGTTCTGGCAGAAATCCCTGAAGCTGTGATTATCGAACTGCCTGCCATTATCCGTTACCAAGGCATAAGGGATCCCGTATCGACAGACCAGGTTTCTCCACACGAAGTCTGTTGTTTTCTTCTCTGTGATCCTGCTAAGGGCTTCTACCTCTATCCACTTCGTGAAGTAATCTATAGCAACTATCGCATGTGTTGCTGCTCCTCGTGCCTTTGGCAATGGGCCGATCAGATCAATTCCCCATTGAGCAAATGGCCAAGGGGAGGCCATGGAGGTGAGCTTCTCTGGTGGTTGGTTAGAGAAATTTGCAAAACTCTGGCAGCTTACACAACTCCTGGTCTTCTCTTGCGCATCCTGGTGCATTGTCGGCCAGAAATATCCCTGCCTTAGAACCTTGTGGGCCAGGGACCTCCCGCCAGAATGATTTCCGCAAATTCCTTCATGTACTTCTCTCAGTACGTAATCCGCGTCGTCCTCATCCAGACACCGAAGGAACGGTAGTGTATATCCTCGCCGATACAGTACCCCATCAATCATCGTGTATCTCGAGGCCTGGACTCTAATCTTGCGAGCTCGCAGCTTATCTGGTGGTAATACCCCGTCTCTAAGGTATGAAACTATCGGGTCCCTCCACGAGCATTTTTGTTCTATCCGCAACACCCCCAAATTCTGATCGATACTTGGGCTGGACTTCACCTCCAGAGGGACCGACTTTGGCATTTTTGGGTCGGCTACTGCTGCCATCCTAGCCAAAATGTCTGCTCGACTATTCTGCTCCCTGGGGATTTGTATCACCTCCACTGCTTCGAACTTCCCCATCATCTGCCTGACTATCTTCAGGTACTGCTCCATCTTCTCCTCTCTTGGTTGGAATCTTTCACTGACATGATTCGCAACCAGCTGGGAATCAGTTCTGATCTTAACTCTGTCTGCTTTCACGGCCTTAGCCAATTCCAGACCTGCTATCAAGGCTTCATACTCTGCCTGGTTATTTGTGGCTGCAAATTCCAACTTTACAGCATAAGAGATCTCCTCCCCCTCTGGGCCTTCCAAGACAATCCCTGCTCCTGAACCCCGCTCCCCTGATGACCCATCCACAGACATCTGCCATACTTGAGTTTCGTCATTGCCTATAACTGCATCTTGTTGATCTAAGCATACTTCGGGCTCTGTGAATTCAGCTACGAAATCGGCCATTGCCTGGGCTTTTATCGCTGCGCGGGGTTTATAGTCAATGTCGAACTCGCTCAGCTCTACAGCCCACTTGACGAGCCGACCAGAGGCATCTGGCTTGTGCAGAGTTTGACGCAATGGCTGGTTTGTTATTACCGAGACCGGGAATGCTTGAAAATATGGCCTCAACTTCCGAGCAGCAACCACAAGGGCAAGTGCCCATTTCTCCAACGGTGGGTATCTGGTCTCAGCGTCGAGCAGGGCCCTGCTGGTGTAGTATATCGGATACTGAACTCCTTCTTCCTCTCTCACCAGAACAGAACTGGCGGCCCGATCCGATACCGCCAAATACAGATACAACTTGTCCTCATCCCTCGGTGTGGACAGCAGCGGAGCTTGCTGCAAGTATTGCTTCAAGTTCCGGAAGGCTTCCTCGCATTCTGGGGTCCATTCTGTTTTCTTTCCCCTCCTTATCACTTGAAAGAATGGCTGACACTTATCTGTAGCCTTGGATATGAATCTGCTCAACGCCGCCAACCTCCCCGTGAGGCTCTGCATCTCCTTCAGGTTACGAGAAGACGTCATTTGCACAATCGCCTGGATTTTCTCGGGATTTGCTTCAATCCCCCTATGGCTCACCATGAATCCAAGGAATTTCTCTGACTCGACCCCAAAAGCACACTTCTCCGGGTTGAGCTTCATCTTATACTTCCTCAAAAGCTCGAATGTCTCCTCGAGGTGTCTGACATGTTCCTTCGGGATTTTGGACTTGGTGATCATGTCATCCACGTACACCTCCATGGTTTTCCCAATCAATGGCTTAAAGACTTTGTTCACCAGCCTTTGATAGGTGGCCCCAGCATTTTTGAGACCGAATGGCATTACCCTGTAACAGAACAAACCTTGGTTAGTGATGAAAGCTGTGCTCTCCTCATCCTGCTCGTACATGGGGATCTGGTTGTATCCCGAGAACGCGTTCATGAAGCTAAGCAGACCATGTCCAGCCGTTGAATCTACTAGCTGATCGATCTTTGGTAAAGGGAAGCTGTCTTTTGGGCACGCCTTATTGAGGTCTGTGAAATCCACACACATCCTCCACTTGCCGTTTGCCTTCTTTACCAACACCACATTCGATATCCACTCAGGGTAACTGACTTCCCGAATGAACCCTGCTCTCAAGAGCTTCTCTACCTCGCCATTTATAGCCTCATACCTCTCATGGTTGAAGCACCTCCTCTTCTGCCTTACTGCCCGAGCACCTTTCTTTATTGCCAGCTTATGACATGCTACCTCAGGGTCAATCCCTGGCATGTCCTCATGTGTCCAAGCAAACACATCAGCATGAGCCTGTAAGCATTTCACCAACTCCTGCTTTTGCTCTCCCTTAAGTCTCGACCCGATTCTGATCGTCTTTCTCGGGTTCTCTGGTCCCAGGCTTACTGTTTTCAGATCCTCTACAGGTTCTTGTCTGCCCTTCTTGTTTTCCACTCGGGTATCGAGGGATGTTATCTGCATTGCTTCCCTTACTGCCGAGGAGTAGCAGCTTCTTGCGATCCTCTGGTCTCCTCGTACCACTCCTACTACCTCATTCACCCGGTACTTCAGAGCCAGATAATGGTTGGACAACACCGCTTTGCTCATCCTTAAAAATGGCCGACCTAGGATTATCTGGTAAGGACTTTCCTCATCCACTACGACAAAGTCCAGTATCATTGTTCTTTCTGTCGGGAAGCTCCCAATTGTGATAGGCAGCTCGACCACGCCCAGAGGGACCAGCTTCCCTCCTCCAAACCCCTCCAAGGAGGTATTGGTGTATTCCAACTTCCGGTCGGCTATTCCCATCTCTTCCAGGGTTGACTTAAATAACACATCAACTGAACTCCCTGTATCAATCAGTATCCGGTCAAACTTCTTGCTAGCGACAGTAGCCTTGATGACTAAAGCATCCTCGTGGGGGTATAGAATCCCTTCCTCATCCTCATCCTCATCCGTCCACATGATCGGCACTTGCCTGACTCTTGCTCGTTTGGCTGCTGGGGTGCTGAAGAGTACCTCTTTACTGGTCATGGCGTACCTAGCATAATTTTTTCTCGATCTGTTGGAATCTCCGGCCAATGTTGGGCCCCCAGCTATCATCCTTACTGCGGGCTGCTCGCGCCTCAAGTTTCTACCACTCTGCTCCCCTTCACCTGTTGTGGCCACCATCGGGAAGGTCCCCTCTATAAACTCGTCCAGGTACCGATTTCTCACCAAATCTTCGACCTGGGTCTTGAGATCTCTACACTCTGCTGTGGTATGGCCATGAGTGCCATGGAACTTACAATAACGTCCTCTATCCCTCCTGTTGGGTAGCTTTGTTATTGGTGTAGGGGGGTGCAGCAGCCCTCGATCCTTTATGGCCTCGTACACCTCATCCAGGGACATCTTCAAGGAAGTGTACCGCCCATAGTCCGGGTTCTGGTCGATCAGGTGCACTGCTCTTTCTCTGTTTGCCCCGCTCTGAGTTGGGGGCGGTGGAAGTACTTCTGGTCTGCTCGCTCTGCTACCGTGGGGATGTTGATGAAGACCACCAGATGCCGACTCATGCCTTCTCCAAGGCTCCCTAGCTGGGGAACGAGGAGGTTGCGCCCTGCTGCGCTGATACTGTGGTGGCCTTTGATGAGGCTGGTAAGCGGCTACCCGACCTCCTGCTCCACTACCGGAGGCCTGGTGGTCCCTCCTCCTGATCGGCCCATTCCCCGGTAATGCTTTCTTCTCTTTCCTCCCCAACCCTTCTAACTGGTCTGTCTTAATCCGTGCAGCCTTCTCCTCTTCAATCTCGATGTCTCTCTTAGCCTGTTCGTATGCGGCTGCATACGTTTGAATAGCTGGGCTTCTCAAATTGTACCACAGCCTTCCTATCTTCACCCCTTCTTTCAATCCCCTTAACGCCTGAGGGTGGTTGAAGGCTCCCAAGTCGAGGACAGCCCGATGAAACCTCTTGATGAATTCCCGAAGGGTTTCTTGCTCCCCCTGTTTCATGCTTTTCAGCTCCATCATGTCATCTTCCGGTGCCATTGCCCCACTAAACTGCTCCGCGAATTCCTGGCACATCTGCTCGAAGGTTTTAATGCTGCCCCGAGGAAGTTTCCTGTACCATTCTCGTGCACGTCCCTCAAGGGATAGTGGGAACACTCTGCACCTTTGGGATTGAGATAATCCTTGTACCCCAGTTATGTCGTTGAAGCGCTCTATGTGCACCAGCGGATCAGTTCTTCCCGAGTATCTGAGGTCTGGGAGGCGGAAATCTCTCGGAATAACTGCCCTCATGATCTCTGCTGCGAGCGGTGATTCTCCGTCCAGCATTATCCTCCAACCAGGGGCTCTGTTCCTTCCTTGCATGTCGTCAATTATCTGCGCTAGTCTGCGCACTTCCTCCTCCAGCTGCACTGCACGACCAGGGTCACGTGCTGCAACTTGATCCCGCTCTTGCTCTACATCATGCAAGTGTTGCCTCAACTCTGTTTCCTCTGCATTCACCACCCCGTCGTCCTCGTCACCAGTCTGTCTTGCCGGGGACTGCTCTCTTTCTCTATGAAATTCTCCCCGCAGAGGTACGTTACCTCTCTCACCACCAAATCTCCCGGTGGTTTGACTTCTCCCCGCACTATCGGGACCTGGTGCCACTCCACCGCCTCTCACCCTTCCCTCTTGGGTTACCCTTCGCTCGCTCCGCAGCTCATGCAGGATGGTTGTCAAGGTCTCCATCTGCTTTTCCATCCGTTCCATCCGGTCGAACATGACTTTTTCCCGTGCTTCACTGACTATCTCCCTCAGCGTCACGGAATCGTTAAGCCTCCTATCACCCCCTTGTGCACTACTTCCTCCTGTCTCCATCGCTTTTCACTTGCTTCACCCCTCTCCTTGCTATCAACAGAAGCTTTTTGCTCTGGTCCCCACAGACGGCGCCAAAATGTTGATGCGGGATTCCGGTTCTCCTCGTTCTACGACCAGGATTCCTGCCCGATCAACTTCTTCACGACCAGAAGGTCTTCTCGTGAGGCTTCTTCTCCAGAGGTTCCTGCGCACACAGACAAGTCAGAGTACGCCGGTTGTTTTCCCGGCGCAAACCCTCCGACGCTCAAGTCAGATATGAAGGTTCGGGGGACGCTTGCCACAGATCTTATGGCTTTTTCGTGGTTTTCTCTTCTTTTGAATTTCTTTTCTAATATAAAAAAAAAATGCTCCCCTTTTTACCTCGTTGGCTACCTTTTTATAGGCTTCCTCTGAATCCCAGTTTTTTGCTTTTTTCGAGACGGTATTGGACTCTGACTGCTGCGTTATGAGCAAACGTGGGATCTTGCGTGTTACGCCACGGTTCTGGGGAAAGCGTGGCTGTCGTGGTTCTGTGAGATCTTGTTTCCGCTTTTTGGGGGACGGTATGGGACTCCGACTGCTGCGTTATGTTGCGTTATGGGCAAACGTGGGATCTTGCGTGTTCCGCCGTGGTTCTAGGGAAAGCGTGGCTGTCGTGCCTAGATTCTCGGGCTGGAGAGCATGTCTTGCCAACTGCCGTCGACCGGGTCTCCTCGCCTCTCGACCTCTAGCCGGAATGGCCTTATGCCTCTTACAGGAAATTGGCCTCGCGGATGACGTGCTCGTGGACGAGCAGGATATTTCTGCTGCTGTTCCCCCGCGCACCAGGCTTTTACGGAACACACCGGTTCGCAGAACTCTGCCATCAGATATCTGCTCACCATGCCTGGTCTCGTCGACGTATTTCTCCCAAACATTTTCATTTATTTCTTGACTTTGTTATGCTCTTAACTCTCCATTTTATCGCCATGTTCAACTCTAAAAAGGATTTGAGAAAGGGTACCCCTACTTAGAGACAATTTTTAATTTATCTACTAAAAGTGTGAAAACATCAATTTAGTATTGTATTAGTGATTATTAAATTTATTACAATCAATAATGCAATAAATTATTAAGTGGTTAATTTTATAGAAAAATTATTAAATATGCAAGTAATGAAAATTTAATCTAGTAGAAGTAAAAGTACCAATTTAATTAGATCATAGATAATAAATAAAAAAATTTTAAGTAAATCATAAATAAAAAAATTAATTAATTATTTGATTGATTGATTGATATTCGGTATAAATAAAAAATAATGTTATGAATGAAACTTTTATAAATGGACAACTTTTTTTTCCTTAATTTTATTCCAATAAATCCATGAGTATATTAAGATTACAAATCCCGTGATTTTAAGACTAAATTTAAATTTAGTCCTCCTTAGTTCAATCCAACTCAGCTTGCCAAATATGAAATAAATATTTAATTTCAAAATTAGTTCAATCTCTTACTTAATCCTAGCATTCAAACATGGCCTAAGAAGATAAAAACAGTGTTATTGTTCATGCTATAACGCTGTCCTTTCTATCTTTGCAATGTCTTCTTAATACTCAAATACAATTTTTCTTTATTCAAATGTCTAAGATAAAAAATGGTGGTAAGAAATTGTGCCCTCAATTTGAGGGCACATGTATGTTCCACCGTTACAGTTCCAACTTTCATACTAGACTTAATTGTCTCTTATATAGGAATAAATATCATATATATTTAGTGTCTACCCAATTATTTTCATTACCATCCTTTTGCTACCCAATATGGTAGCCAGCATAACTTTGCATTACTTTTTTTATTATATTCATATCCTTCCACATTTATTCGATCATGCAAGTTTTATTTCTAATATTAGGATATAAAAATGGAATCATTAATAAGACAAATTTGTAATTTTTTTATAAAAATGAATACAAAATACCAACATAATTCTTTTTACTGGAATTATGATATATGGATTACAAATTTATCTTATTAATGATTCTATTTTTATATTCTAATATTAGAAATAAAACTTGGATGATCAAATAAATATGGAAGAGTTGATGACCCATTAATATACACACACTCATAACAACAGTAATAAAATATTGTTATGTTACAGGCTACTTACACTGGACGTAACATAAGATGACCCATTAGTGAAGATATATTATGTATTATGGACCTGTCTGTGGTACAAATTTTGTAACAAACATCTCGTGTCATCCCACCATCCCATTTTCTATTGTTTAGTTTCTCACTCCACATCCAACGGTTGATGCTGCAGTCTGTAGCTTACAGATTCTGTAAGCTAGTCAAGTCGTATGTATTATAAGGGAAAATGATAAAAAAAATTAAAGGACAACAAAAATACAGTGTTGGCTTGTGTTTCACGCGTTCCTTTAATTTTTTTTTAGTTTTGCATGGACCATAATAAATAATAAAATAAATAATAAAATTTTGAAAAAAACAGCTCAAATTTCTTCCTTTTATCATTTTCCTTATACATTATCCTCCCCAGCCACTCATTTTCTTTACTTTAATCTCCTCTACTCATTTTCCTCGTTTGGATTTGTAACTTCATCCCCATCATTTTCAGCCATTTGCTTCGTTACCGAACGACGACAGCTTCCTGTTCTCGCCCAGCCGCTTCCTTTTTTTTTTTTCTTTTGATTTGTAACTCCATCCCCATCATTTTATTTATGACCCTCCTTCATTTATATTTGGCCTTTGGCTTTTTGTGTATTTATATCATTGAAAAATAGGGGTCCAGCTACCAGGCCCTTGGGCACCATGCCCCCTTTATGGGAACCGTTAGATTATAATGAGTGAAATCTAATGGCTGCGGCTTTAAGAATGAATAGTAGTTAAATCAGAACCGCTAGATTACAGCTACCCAAGAGATAGACTCTTAACTACTGGACAAATAAGTATGAGTCACAAGGCAATAGAGTCTTAACTACTGGACAAATAACCACTGTATCTAAGTATGAGCCATTGGCTACCGAAGTTTTCATTCCGGAAGGAAATTATTAAGGAGTTAGCTAGCACCGCAAAGAAGATCGGAGATTAAGTGAGCAAGGCCAGGCAGGCAGCCTTTAACGAGTAAGTTTCACAGCTAGTTCGTAGTTCAGTTCATACTTACACATTGGTTTCATCTTTGTTATCAATAGTTGTACGGCATCTGTGATTTGAAATTAACAAGTTTATTATTGAAACATGGGATTTAATTCGTTTAATATAGGAATTAACAAGTAAATTTCACTATCAGTTCATATATACTTTGCTTTTACACAGTGATCTTATTCTAGTGTGCCGTAGTGGACTAGTGGTGATGCTTCCTCTCTGAATTGGATTTTGGATAAACATATAAATTGCTCTTGCTCAAGTGAACAGTGATATGAGCCCCCCAGTCCCATATTTTAAATAAAATAAAATTCTCTTTTAGTAAACAATAGAAAATACAAACTCCAATATATATGGGACAAAACAAATTACATTAAAATTTCTAGTTTTTTTTTTAATTTGGTATGCTGAGGGTGAGTGAAACGTCAAAAAAATAAATAACAATACAACAATAAGGTACTACAATTGTTAGGATCACACTAATTTATTACAATTAAACTTATATTTCAATAATTTTCCTTTAGGAAAAAAGAAAAAAAAAAGGGAAAAAATGAGACCAAGGGTGAGCATTAATGTAATTGATACCGATTTCTTTTTAATATACGACTTTTAATTCTCTTATAATAATTTAAATACTGTCTAGTTATGAAACCATTACCCATATTCCTCCCAAGTATTAAATAAAAAAGAAAGACGAAAAACTATGCAAGATCATTCTTCTAAAATTTTGAAACAAAAACAGAGGATTTAATTTCAAACCATCATTTTTCTAAAATTTTCATGTTCTTTCATATGTATTGCATACACTTTCTATTCCTTGTGTTCATCATTTATCAAAGATAAGAGACAAATAAAAATTCCAAGAATCAAAGAAGAGTTAATTTTGTCAAGGATAAGTGTTCGTTTAATCTCAATAATTTTTATTAAGTATCCGTTTAGTTCCTACAATTGCTTCACCATTACTTTTTTTTTTCCTTTTTCAAAAGACCCTTGCAACAAATCTTAGGGATATAATTTTTTTGTTATTAATATTAAATTAACATTTTATTTTTTCATTATGTCCCTAATATTATTATAAGAGTATTATTATAAAAGTAAAGAAACAAGGCAAGGATGTAACATAATTACTAATAGGAAAGTCTTGAACATTTTAAAAGATATAGGGACTAAACGAGAATTTATCCTTCTATCAAAATTTCATAGCCCTTAACCTTAAAATCAAGCCAAGAAAGATTTGTAGAAAAATATAATAAATAAATAAGGTTAAATTCGATGAACACAATTTATTTTTAACTTAGAAAACAAGTTGTTCGTATACTGCTGTTGGTAATAACACAATTTCTTAATCTTTAGGATCACTGAATTATCCGATTCACAAATACAAATTTATCAACATTATTTGATTATGAGAAAGATCAGAGGAAATTGCATGAAGTTTTACACATCCTTTATTTTATTCTGAACTTGATTTCTTAGAGGTTTCATGAATGGAACATGATCATTTCATGATATGAGTTATACTGATCTTTTAAAGATTTTCTGCTATGTATCTTCGGCAGCGGCCATGTATGCCGAAGCCGTCGTCGCTGCCGCCGCCGTCATTGTCTCCGCCGTTGTTGCCGTCGCCGCCGTCATTGTCGCCGCCGTTGTTGCCGTCGCCGCCGTCATTGTCGCCGCCGTTGTTGCCGTCGCCGCCGTCATTGTGGCCATTGTCGCTGCCGTCGCCATCGCCGTCATCGCTGCAGTCGCCGCAGCTGCCGCTGCCACTGCGCCGCCGCCGCCACCAGAGCCGTCACTAGCATGGCCGCCGCGGCCGTCGCCGCTGCCGTTGCCGTCGTCGCCGCCGACGTTGCCCTCGTCGCCGTCGCTGTGGCCGTCACCGCCGCCGCCGCTGTGGCCGACGCCGCCGCCGTGGCCGTCGCCGCCGGAGCCGTTGCCGAAGTCGCCGGATCCGAACTTCGAACTAAAGTCAAAGAAATTCGAAAGTCAGTTTTCATCCTCCCGAGATTCCATGAAAGAGGGCTGTCATTGTTTAATTTTATGAATCTTTGTATGAATGCCACTTTAATCTTTATGTATTTTATTATTGCAATCTCGATGGTTTGACAAATGTGCTTTTAAGTTATGCCACTTCCATATAATAAAGTGTTTTTGTTATAAACATTGTAACTCAATATTATAAACTTATCTAGAATTCTTATAATTATTTTGTTTTGTCCCAAGTTTTTGTACTAGATTCTTGAAGTAAGTTGCTTCTTTTCAATCTTTGCATGGTCCATTGTGATTATTGATTAGGAAAAAGATGGATGGAAATTGTACAGAAGTTTTACGCCACAATAATTTATTTATTCTGATATTTGATAAAGATGTGAATACTATATGCTTCTTTCTGTTTTTTTTTTTATAGGATATGCTTCTTTCTGTTAAATAGTTTAATTTATTGCTAGTTCTATTGCGAACGTCAATTAGCTACAAAGACTTAAAAATACTAAAACTCAAAAGCAAACTAAATAATAAATTAATCTACTGAGGAAAGCCATCATCAAAACCATGAGACAATTTTTAATTTATCTACTAAAAGTGTGAAAACATCAATTTAATATTGTATTAGTGACTATTAAATTTATTACAATCAATAATGGAACAAATTATTAAGTGGTTAATTTTATAGAAAAATTATTAAATATGCAAGTAATGAAAATTTAATCTAGTAGAAGTAAAAGTACCAATTTAATTAGATCATAGATAATAAATAAAAAATAAATTTTAAGTAAATCATAAATAAAAAATTAATTAATTATTTTATTGATTGATTGATATTCGGTATAAATAAAAATAATGTTATGAATGAAACTCTTATAAATGGACAACTTTTTTTCCCTTAATTTTATTCCAATAAATCCATGAGTATATTAAGATTACAAATCCCATGATTTTAAGACTAAATTTAAATTTAGTCCTCCTTAGTTCAATCCAACTCAGCTTGCCAAATATGAAATAAATATTTAATTTCAAAATTAGTTCAATCTCTTACTTAATTCTAGCATTCAAACATGGCCTATGAAGATAAAAACAGTGTTATTGTTCATGCTATAACGCTGTCCTTTCTATCTTTGCAATGTCTTCTTAATACTCAAATACAATTTTTCTTTATTCAAATGTCTAAGATAAAAATGGTGGTAAGAAATTGTGCCCTCAATTTGAGGGCACATGTATGTTCCATAGTTACAGTTCCAACTTTCATACTAGACTTAATTGTCTCTTATATAGGAATAAATATCATATATATCTAGTGTCTATCCAAATATTTTCGTTATCATCCTTTTGCTACCCAATATGGTAGCAAGCATAACTTTGCGTTACTTTTTTATTATATTCAGACCCTTCCACTCTATTTTGAAATAATTATCCACGGTATTCTTCACATCTTGTATTGAGAACCAAACCATTCAAAAGAGGCTAATCTTTTAGCAATTCCCTTATTTTCAATTATATTATCATATTTTGTTGTTTCTAAGATTCCCAAGTCTGGAAGGAGGGGACTTAAAACATCTAATACCTAAAATAAGCTTAAACGACCTTAGGTTCTGAACAAGAGTAACACAAACGACTAACCTAATCGTGAGAACCTTACAATTGTAAATTTTGTTAAGACTTTTGATTTATTTTTATTATATATAGGGATTAAATTTTGATCGAGCTTCTTAGATTAGAATAATGAAAAGGGAATTGAACAACGAGACTTCTTTTGATGATTTAACTTCAGTAATGGCATAATTGATAGCAATCGTCACTCTTTTAGATCTTCCATATTAACAAATTGTATTGTCCTAACATAGATAGAGGTTTAACTTGACATCATTTTATTGACCGAGATGATATTTAGTTTAAGAGTATGAGTGATGAAATTTAATAAATTGCATAGATCGTGATGTTTCGATATGATAATATTAGCATCACTTAACACTTTCTTTTAATTGGTATGTTTAAACATAATTATTAAAATAAAATAAAATAAAATAAAATGAAGTATTTCAATAGCCGTTTTCTTCCAAAATTTCAAACTTAAAAAATGATACAATCTCTCTTACAGAATCCTATAAAGAAATCTTCCGAAACAGCTTGATACGAAAAACCCACCTGATTTCGAAAGCAAGGAGAGATGTAATGTGATGGCATGTGATAATGATTTAGTAATGCAATTAAGACTTGACTATGTTTAAGTTGATAAGATGATGTGCTTGTTGCTTGCCTCTTTACCCCATTTTGTTTGATGCTCGTAAGGAGGCTAAAACTTCGGTCTTTTGCTGCAATACGTTGGAAGCAAGGAGAGATGTAATCTTTCGGGCATTGGGTTGTTTACGAAAGGGCATTGTGAGTGGCATATTCAATTGAATAAAAAAGGGCACTTGGTGTTAATATAAAGTGAAATTGTTTCCAAATGAAATGGTGAAATGGTTTAATTAGAGATGAAAAATGATTGAATGGTTAATATAAATCGTTTGCACTTCAGCATAAGGAACAAGAATTAATTTGAATTAACAAAATTAAGTGGTGATATGCAAGGTATCAAAATTTCTTGTGCCCCCAGTCAATGAGCTTAAGTGTGTCATGAACAAGCGCAAGGACCTTAAGCAACAGGTGCCAGTATTTTGCAATTTTGTTCTAATTAGGTCATCCTGTGAAACAGGGCTGTTGCTTTTATCGGCGTCATTTGAAAGCAATAAGAAGTTAATGGGGTTAAAAAATGAAGCACATAATTGTAACCTTTCACTTTTATTGTGAACTTCTAGCACAATTCAAATTAACCTGAGAACCACGGAACCCAAAAGCAAGAAAATGATGGAGAGAACAAAAGAGAGTAACGCAACAGAAGCTGGGACTTGCCCTGTATCCTTCCTCCATGCCATCCCTTCAATTATTGACTAACTCTCCAGTAAGATGTAAAATGAGAGGATAACTTGTCCAAGCAACTCGTTTGCGCCCCCCGAAATCACCATTCTAGTAATTCCTCCAGTAAAAGCAATCATACTCAAAATGACTTAAGGAAACTAAAGGAGCAAGAAACTTGGTTGGGATTTGAAAGTTGAATTTACCCAGTTGATGTAACTTGGCTTGTTCATCATCGGAAACTTTATTTGTGGGCGAGAAACATGGTTGTTTCATTCCAAAACATTTCAAGATGGCATCTATAGTTCCATAGGTGTAGCAAGTGAGTGATTTTATCATCCAAATCCTCTGTTCATTACACCACGTCTGGACTGAACCACCGGTGACGAGAACGTCCACCAAATGTTTCAGTAGTGAACATAAGAAAATAGATGAAAAGATCACAAACCATGGACTTGAAACCTGAGTAGAAGAGAAATAAATAGTTACAATGTTTTAGACCTATCAATAAGACAAAGCATCTCCAAATTGCCTCCCAATCTCGTTTTAGAAATGGTTACCTTTGGGTACAAGGAAATTCCATTTATGAGACACAGCTGAGGCACAGAAGCTAAACACCACAACGGCAAGGAATAGAATGGCTGCAAAGCATAGTAGCTATAGCACATTGTTTGAAGGAAAGGCATTCTTGATAGCCCATAAAGAGGAGGGGAGCACTTTGAGAAGGTGACTTCAAGCAAACCGCAGTTACATCTTGTGCCTTGAACCAATGTGTCATTCAAACTTGATGTAGCACTTCCTAAGAATGCTGACCGTGATGGATTGCAAAAGACGGATTCCCATTCTTTGCAGTGCAAAATGAATCCGGTAAAATAATCTTCTATTAGAGATTTGTACAAGTATCCTATCTGGTTTGAAACCAAAAGCAAAGATTCAATGACATAATCAGTATCTGCTTAATAATATTAACGGCATCCCAATGTTTTCCCAGAGGTTATTACTTGCCTGTTTTCCCCACAAAGTGTTCTTCTCATAGTTGTCAGAAGCTAAAAATTGTGCTTCTTGTTGCAGTGTGCTAGACAAGGTACCATTGTCAATCGTTTTACGTTGGTTGCTACGTTGAAGAGAGATGATCAACTCATTTGAAGGACCAAAGGATTCTTTCAGATGATGTAGCCCTGAATCAAACACAAACGATTTAACAATTTACAGCTGACTGATTTTGTCATTAAGTCATTTGCAAATATATGCAATGATGTATTGTAAAGATTAATAGAATTGTTGACTTGATGAACCTAACAGCTGTCTTTTCTCACTAGCATTCCATTTGAGAACAATGCTTAGCCAAGATTCGTATTTTCATTAAAATAGTGTCCAGATATAAAAAAATCTTGCAGTAGCACATTGTAACCTTGTTCTGGTTCCTTTTTAATTAGCCACCAAATCCTCTAAAGCTAAAGGGGATAAAAAATGTAGAGTCTGCATAAACTGCTATGCTACTTTCGCTGAGAATGCTGATTTGCAGCAAAAAGGAAAGTGGACATACCTTTCTGCGAAAATTTTCCATATAGTACTTCTCTCTTCATGTAAAAGAATGTTCCCGACAACATAGGTCCCTGAATTCCATCCATACTTGGCCATCTTACCTGAAACGTGATTCAAGAAGTAGCAATAATTATCATCTTTCCAAATTGAAGACCAAAAAAAATCACTACAAGCGAGAGCACACAGCAGGAGCACTTGTAATTGTAGTCTAACTAAGTTTAGAATAGGAACCATGATTTGGTGTGTGCATAACTTTATGGGCAATGTGGTGCCAATTTAAGGAATTGATTCATGTAAAAGTTATACAAAGATAAGATTTCACGAATGTACCTGGAATATTGTTCTCAACTGGCTATCATAAATGTCATTGCTACTAATGTTGTGGAATTTCTGAGGGAACTGAACAAAGGCCAGTGAGGGAGACAGTTTCGGATCAAGGTGGAAGCACATAGCTTGCTTGGCAGATGTTGGGTCATTGCAGTACATGTCACAGTCCAATACCAATATGTAAGGGGAGTTACTGAGTATGCTTGAGACTCTAAGCTGCGTCAATGTTACAAATTTTTATACTTCATAAGCATTAGCCCGTACAAACTCAGAAAACAAAGCGATAAAGCAAGAGGAACAGAGAAATACAAGACAATTAAGAGCTCCAGCTTTGAAATGGTGTGGATGAGGTGGTCTTTTCTCGCGAGAAACATACACAAGAAGAGGCATCTCAACTTGGTTAGCCCTCACTTCATCATCAGATTTATCAATTATCACCTGGAAAAATGAAAAGAAAAGGATCCCAAATTATTTCATAACTATGGAACTGAATCAATTATGAGTCAATGCAAGTAGCATCTAATGCTCTACTCCGCATGATTAAATTGACAAAATGGTCTACAAGGTCTTGATTCTTGAACACATAAGTAATAATAATTTATATCTGCAGCAACAAACAGGATGCTCCAGCACATACCTCAACAATTGAAGGATTGATTTTATCCGTCGCGCTGCTTTTTTCTTCCTCTGCTATCCGAATGTGTTCTTTAAACAACTCATACTTCCTCTGCATTAGCATAACAAAAATATGAAACTTGACACACATAATCCATGCGGATTTGGATACAGTGCTGATCTTTTGAGAGATTGTTTTAAGTTTTAGCTGTGGCCTGCTATAAGCGAATTACAAAATCTATAAAAGATCAGCACAGCTCAGATGAGCACTAGATCCGCAATGCACAAACATGTAACTATTAATGATGAGCTCAAACCTTGATATTCACTCTTTCTTTTTCATACTCCACACTCCGAGTAAAACAATGATCGTCATTTAAATTTGAAAAATAAACCTTAGGACATCTAGTCTTAATACCAAACCTCCTACAGAAAGGAAGCCAAGAGCTAGCAAAAGCACAAGCCTGTCTCAAAGCAAGCAGGGTTAAAGCGGAGCCAGCATCATCAGAAAGATACACATGAAGCTTTTTTGAAGGATAATCAAGTGCCATAGCCGACAAAACTGTATTCATCACCTCAAGAGGGGGCTCCTTCTTGGGATCCGCCGTGCATATAAACACGTCGATAGCGGGTAAATTTTGTTCATTTTCTGGCAATCTTTCTGGGAAAACCCTGCGGGAAACCGGGTTCCACAGATAAGCTTGATTTAGAAGCCAAAGAAGAGACAAAAGCAGCTCCAAGGCAAAGACTAGAAGCTGAGCGGGCAGTGAAGCTAAGGGTGTTGATGCTAAAGAAGAAACCCTGTAGTAAATAAGTGATGTTAAAGCTGTGACATGGATTAAAGAATACAAACGGTTGAGTATGGATGAAAGCTTGTAGGGTTTGCAAAGATGAAGAGGCAGAGGTTCCATTAATAGAGTTCAAAGCTTACTGTTTTAATTATATAACGACAGTTCAAGTAGATTGAAGCTTTTGCATATTTTCCTTATATTATTACATGCAAAACAATGTACTGTTGGCTGGCTCATAAACAAAGATGGAGCAACTTGAATTGAACCGAAATGCCTAATTCATCTGAACACGTGTGATTCGGTAATCAATCAGTAGTAAGGTGTGTCTTGTTTTTGCCCAATTACTTTTGTCCCGTTATGTTTTGGTATTTTTTGGGAGTACAAATAATACAACATAAATATTTGAGCAGCACAAATTTCCCTCTCGTGACCTGACACTGTCATTAGTACACACATGCAGGTTTAGCCAAAACCATGCTAAAGGTTGTTGGATTCTCAAACTTCGGTAATAGTTTTTCATAAGGTTAGAAGGAAAAATGAAAAATGCTAATGTTTTAATATTGAATCACGTCAGCTTTTATGCAAATATTTATTCTAGAGTAATGATATTTAAACAGTAAGAAGATATTGAGGCTACATTTACTGTGCAGGATTGGGTAGAATTAATTATTAAAATTAAACTCAATATTAGACTAGATTAAGTTGAATTATATTATATTGTCTTATGTTTGGTCTAGTATTGATTGAATTTTGTTAAATTATATTTAAATAATAATAAATAGCATTTAAGTTGATTTTTAAATATAAATATCAATTATTCATGAAATTTTATAATAATAAATAAACTAAGTTTAAAAAGTAATTAATAAGAAAATTAAATGTATTGTAAATAAGTTAATGGACAGTCATAATATAAAGAAGAAATAAAGAAGAAATAAAAATTTAAATATTTAATTAATTTTTTATCAAATATTTAAAAATTATCGTATAAAATCAACTAATTTATGGTATTATTAAATTTCATGATTATTTTTAATATTGTATTAGTGATTATTAAATTTATTACAATCAATAATGCAATAAATTATTACATGGTTAATTTTATAGATAAATTATTAAATATGCAAGTAATGAAAATTTAATCTAGTAGAAGTAAAAGTACCAATTTAGTTAGATCATAAATAAAAAATAAAAAATAAAATAAGTAAATCATAAATAAAAAAATTAATTAATTGATTGATTGATTGATATTTGATATAAATAAAAAATAATGTTATAAATGGACAACTTTCTTTTTTCCTTAATCTTATTCCAACTAAATCCATGTGTATATTAGGATTACAAATCCTAAGATTTTAAGACTAAATTTAAATTTAGTCCTTCTTAGTTCAATCCAACTCAGCTTGCCAAATATAAAATAAATATTTAATCTCCAAATTAGTCCAATCTCATACTCAATTCTAGCATTCAAACATAATAAAAATGGTGTTATTGTTCATACTATAATGTTCTTCTTTCTATCTTTGCTATGTCTTCTTAATATTCAAACATCATTTTTCTTTATTCAAATGTCTAAGAATTAATTAGTATAAAAATGGTGGGAAGAAATTGTGTCCTCAATTTGAGGACACATGTTCCACAATTCCAGTTCCAACTTTCATACTCGACTTTAATTTCTCTTATATAAAAATAAATATTATATATATCTAGTGTCTACCCAATTATTTTCATCATCATCCTTTTGCTACCCAATATGATAGCAAGCATAACTTTGCTTTCCTTTTTGATTATGTTTAGATCCTTCCACTCTATTTTGAAGTAATTATCCACGGTATTCTTCACCTCTTGTATTGAGAATCAAACCATTCAAAAGAGGCTAATCTTTTAGCGATTCCTTTGTGTTTAATTATATTATCATCTTTTGTTGTTTCTAAGAACCCCAAGTTTGGAAGGAGGGGACTTAAAACATCCAATACCTGAAATGAGCTTAAACAACCTTAGGCTCTGAACAGGAGTAACGCAAACAACTAACCTAATGGCGAGAACCTTCCAATTGTAAATATTATTAGCGTTTTGATTTTTTTTAATTATATATAGGGATTAAATTTTGATCAAGTTTCTTGGATTAGAATAATGTAAAGGAAATT
Organism: Citrus x changshan-huyou; assembly: GCA_039657385.1. Lineage (NCBI taxonomy): Eukaryota > Viridiplantae > Streptophyta > Magnoliopsida > Sapindales > Rutaceae > Citrus > Citrus x changshan-huyou. Next base: position 5,177,496 of record CM077555.1, on the reverse strand, counting down.
GAACAACGAGACTTATTTTGTTGATTTAACTTTAGTAATGGCATAATTGACAGCAATAGTCACTCTTTTAGATATTTTTTTATTAGCAAATTATATTGTCCTAACATAGAGGTTTGACTTGACATCATTTTATTGACCGAGATGATGTTTAGTTAAAAGAGTATAAGTGACGAAATTTAATCAATTGCATAGATTGTGATGTTTTGATATGATAATATCAGCATCACTTAACACTTTCTTTTAATTGGTATGTTTAAATATAATTATTAAAATAAAATAAAATAAAGTATTTGAATATGACTACGAAAACATTATCTTTTCTCACAGAAATTACATTATTTGCTTTGCCTGTGGTAATTAAGCTAAAATGAAACTCTCTACACTTCGCTTAAAATTAAATAAGAATGATAGATCCAAAGAACAAGAAAGTCACAAAAAATAGGCTTGATAATAAAATGGCTGATGGCGAAATTCTTCCCTTGTCCTTTCTCACTATCATCCCTTCAACAATTGCAAAATTGATGATCAAGATGTAGAGTGAGAGCAACACTTGCGCAAACAACTTGTCCCAGTTGCCCACAGCAATCATTCTGATAACTCCGCAAACCAAGGCTGCCACGTTCAAAATCATCAAAGAAACCATAGGAACAAGAAACACAGAGGATGTTTGAAAATCAAATTGGCCCATTTCATATCTTTTGACTTGTTCATTATCTAAAACCTTGTTGGTTGGCAAGAAACTGGCTTTCCTCAAGCCAAGAAGTTTCATAATAGCATCCATACTTCCATAGAAATGAGATGTGACAGACTTTATCATCCAAATTCTCTGCTCATTTCTCCATGTATAGACTGAACCTCCAGTTGAAATGACCTCTTGCAAGTGTTTACAAATCGCCGATAAGAAAATGAATGAAAGTACCATAAAGAAAGGACTTGAAACCTGTGGCAGAAGTGAAAACACAATGGTCTATTATGACATCTAAAAATTAATCAGTAAGGCATTGTTAGGTTTAGTTGTTACCTCAGGGTACAGAGGGATGCCGTTTAGCAGACACAACTGAGGAAGAGTAGCAAAACACCAGAGAGGCAAGCAATAAAGAAGAGGGAACAACGACATCTCTCCATAGCACATGCTCAGAAGTAAAGACATCCTTGACGGTCCGTAAAGTAGAGGGCAGAATCTCGAGATACTGACGTCAATCAACCCAGAGGCCCATCTGGTGCCTTGAATCAATACATCATTCAAATTTGTGGTCGAAGTACCCAGAAACTGTGGCCTGGATGGGTCAAGATATGTCGAGGTCCAGCCTTTGCAATGTAAGATGAATCCTGTAAAGAAATCTTCCGAAACAGATTGATACGAAAAACCCACCTGGATTTCGAAAGCAAAGAGAGATGTGATGTTATGTTACGAGATAATGATTTAATAATGCAATTAAGAATTGAATATGTTTTAAGTTGATAAGTTGATGTGCTTGTTGCTTGCCTCTTCACCCCATTTTGTTTGATGCTCGTAACTGCAGGAGGCTAAAACTTCGGTCTCCTGCTGCAATACGTTGGAAAGGTTTTCACCATTGACATTTTTATGCTCGTAGCTTTGATGGAGGGATTTGATGAACAAATTGGATTCTCCAAAAGTGTCTTTAAGTTCTGCAAGGTCAATACCTGTTCAATAAACCCAACCAAAAAAAATAAAAATAAAAAAGGTCACTATCGATCAATGAACTGTATTCTTCCACAATTTTTAGGACTTCAGGACAGCTGACGCTTAAATTTTGATGCTAAATGTTTTATATGAAGAGACATAACTTAAAGGGAGGAAATGCCATAATATTCTTTGAATTTTTAACATCAAGTTGTCTTTTGTAAGAAAGTCTGAACGGAGCTAGGTACCTTTATGTTTGAAATTGCCATATAATGACTCCCTCCTAATATAATGGCCTGTACCCGTCAAGAAAGGTCCCTTTAGCCCATCCATACCTGGCCATTGTAACTTGAATGTGGAATGCATAAATAAAGAAAACATTTAGAAACATAATTGCAACATCTAGTTTCTTCTATATTTGCTCATTTATTTGCGTAGGCTGATTGCAGAGAGAGGCTTTAATTTACTTACACGATATCCAGATCTCAGTGATCCATCGTAGATATCATGCTCATTGAAATTATGGAATTTCTGAGGGAACTGAACGAATGCCAAGGACGAAGAGGTTTTTGGGTCAAGGTGGAAACACATTGCTTGCCTAGCTGAGGTTGGATCATTGCAGTACATATCACAGTCAAGCCCCAGTATGTAGGGGGAATTGCTTATTACGCCAGAGACACGAAGCTGCAAGCTTGAACAATGTTAATCAGAGCAGTCTCCATACATACAAGCATAATCTATAGGTAGTGCGTATAGAGATTCATACAAGAACATTGAGAGCTCCGCCCTTGAAATGATGAAGATGTTCAGGACTTTTCTCACGAGAAACATAAACAAGCAGAGGCATTTCAACAAGATCTGCTTGCCTAATTGTCTCATTCTCACCAGAAGTGTCCTGTATTATCTGCTGGAATCCAATTGAATTAGAATGTTATTTAAGGAACTTAAACTTGTAAGTGGCAGAGTATGACAAAAAGTTACCTCAATAATAGTCGAGTGGTTTCGGCTGTTCCCATATTCTCCATCTTCTACAGCCTTCATCACTTGCTCCTCAAACATCTCATATTTTTCCTGTTACCAAATTGGCAACACATTATGCATTATCTATGCTCATTCCCTTTCGGATTACATTGTATTTAAGTAAGATCTTACAGCACTCTTGTTATAAGCCGATAAAAAACACTCGAAAAGAATTTTTAGATAATAGCACAAAATTAAATTTATTTCATCTTACCTTAATCTTCCTTTTTTCTGTCACAAACTCACTATCACCAAAATTTTCATCACTCTCTGCTTCAGAAAAATAAGCCTGCGGGCATATTGTCTTGATTCGATATCTCCTACAAAAGGGGATCCACCATTTTGCAAACCTGAAAGCTTCCCTCATACCACGCAGAGTTATAGGAGAACCCCCATCATCGGATAAATAAACGTGAAGTTTGTCTGCCGGATAATCCAGCGCCATGGCTGATAACACAGTGTTCATCACACCAAAAGTAGGTTCCTTTTCTGGATCTGCAGTGCATATGAACACATCGATTGCCGGAAGTTTATCATCTTCCGGCAATCTTTCTGGGAATACAGTCCGAGAAACCGGACGCCAGAGATAAGCTCGGCCAAGGAGCCATATAAAAGAAAGAAGCAGCTCAGAGGCAAAGACTAGAAGCCATGGAATAATTGATATTGCTCTGGTTTCTTGCAAGAGATAAGAGGCTCTATAGTAGATCAGGAAAGCTATAGCTATGCAGTGCAAGAGTGCATGAAGCTTGTTAAGTATCACTGAAAGATTATTAACATGGCATACATGGAGAGGAAGAGGGCTATCCATTTCTAAACTTTGTTGCAAGTGTTTGCTTTATCTCAAGCTCGAAGCATCTCCTTTTAAATAATTGGAACAATGACTAAGAATCACAGGATGCTTCCTAGCTGATGGCTTTCCTTGGTCAACAAGGAGCGGAAACTTTATGGCTTTCCTTGGCCGGCAAGCTCACCTCATCCAAAAAAAAAATCTTTCCACTCACTGGATTGCTGCTGGCTGCTGCTGACAGAGGTGCCTTCAGGTACGTTGACCTTTCAAACAGAGCTTACATGTAAGAAAAACTTGTACAAGACAGGCCTTGTTCAGATGGGACCTGTCTATGGTACAGATTCTGTAACAAACATCTCCCGTCATCCCACCATCCGATTTTCTATTGTTCAGTTTCTCACTCCACATCCAACCACATCCAACGGCTGATGCTGCAGTCTGTACCTTACAGATTCTGTAAGCTAGCGAGTCCGTTCAGATGATATGCTCATCCAATGAAACTTTTTCATTTCGTAGAATAATGGGTTTCAAAGTGGGAAGTGAGACTAACTAAATTATAAATAAATAAATAACGGAGGATCCCACTTTGACCTGTCCTGTGCAAATCACTCTCCTTCAAATTGGTTACGGTAGTTGATATTTTACCAAAATAGTACAGGTAGTGGTAAAGTAAATGCATTATGCTTATCCTTGAAATAATAAAAATAAAAAATAAAAAGTAAAGTGGATGGAGTTATTTGAACCCATTAAATTTTTTTTGATACTATTTTAGTTTCAATTTTTATGTTCGGACTTAAATTATTCTCTTGCTAATTAAATAATTGAAGAGATCCCCAATTACAATAATTGAATATAAACATCTTATATATGTTCGTAAGAGTAATCATAGAATCTCAAATTATTTATCTTAAATTTTATCTTCAATGATATGTCACTAATTAAATTATTGATAATTCTTTACAAAATCAAGTGAATTAATTTTATTATCTTTTCAATCAATTGATGAATGCCGTATCATTTAAAATAATTTTTTATTTATCTTCTAACTATTAATTTACATGCTTGTAAATATTTGTAAAAACTTCTTTTCATGGTGGTAGTGGACCGTTAATACTTAGTTAGGTATTAACTATGTATCAGCAAAATGCGATTGTGCTGCTGCTGCCCGAGCATTGATGGAGGTTTCACTTAAGAGCTTAATCTTGTAAACGTGTACTGCGAGAAATAAGTAGCGAAGTTGAAAAGTTTGCGTAGATGTTGATAAAACAATACGACATGTCCGAATCACTTAGGACTGTCTCTCGAGTCTTTGTTATGTTTAAGATTTCAAGGTTTCAATATCATTGCAAAAATATTTTATTTTTTTAACGAAATTTTAATTCTATTTGAAATTCAAGTTGAATAACTGTAATTTTTAAAGTATTTGACAAAAAATAATTACTGTTACTTGAAAACTAAAGTAAATTAATTCTATACTTGTATAATGAAAAATTTATTATATCTTTACTAAATTTATCAAAATTATTACTTAAATATTATATTTATTACATACTATTAACTTTTATTTTATATTTATAATTTTTTTTTCCACAGCACCTCACTTCAATACCAAACAAAAATTTAATTATTTTATTTGCTTTGCCTGTGGCAATTAAGATAAAATGAAACACTCTACATTTTGCTTATAGCTACATAAGAATGATAGACCCAAAGAACAATAAAATCACGGAAAATACACTTGATAATAAAATGGCTGATGTTGAAATCCTTCCCTTGTCCTTTCTCACTATCATCCCTTCAACAATTGCAAAATTGATGATCAAGATGTAGAGTGAGAGCAACACCTGCGCAAACAATTTGTCCCAGTTGCCCACAGCAATTATTCTGATAAACCCAAAAAGCAAGGCTGCCATGTTCAGAATCATCAAAGAAACCATTGGAACAAGAAACATAGAGGATGTTTGAAAATCAAATTGGCCTATTTCATATCTTTTGACTTGTTCTTTATCCAAAACCTTGTTGGTTGGCAGGAAACTGGCTTTCCTCAAGCCAAGAAGTTTCAAAATAGTATCCATACTTCCATAGAAATGAGCTGTGACAGACTTTATCATCCAAATTCTCTGCTCATTTCTCCATGTATAGATTGAACCTCCAGTGGAAATGACCTCTTGCAAGTGTTTACAAATCGCTGATATGAAAATGAATGAAAATACGATAAAAGACGGGCTTGAAACCTGTGGATAAAGAAAAAAAACATAACATCTATTTTATTGTCTATAAAATTATTAACAACTTGTTCAGCAGGTAAGTTTTCAATGTTTTTGAAGGCACTCCTAGTATTATTAGTTGTTACCTCAGGGTACAGAGAGATGCCATTTAACAGACACAACTGAGGAAGAGTAGCAAGACACCATAGAGGCAAGCAATAAAGAAGAGGGAAGAAAGATAGCTCTCCATAGCACATGCTCTGAAGTAAAGACATCCTTGATGGTCCATAAAGTAGAGGGCAGAATCTCGAAAGACCAACATCAGTCAACCCAGAGCCCCATCTGGTACCTTGAATCAGCAGATCATTCAAGTTTGTGGTTGAAGTACCCAGAAACTGTGGCCTGAATGGGGTAAGATACGTCGAGGTCCAGCCTTTGCAGTGTAAAATGAATCCTGTAAATAAATCTTCCGAAACAGATTGATACAAAATGCCTACCTGATATCAAATGCAAGGAGAGATAATGTGTTATGCTATGTGATAATGATTTAGCAATGCAATTAAGGTTTGACTATGTATAAGTTGATATGCTTGATGCTTGCCTCTTCACCCCATTTTGTTTGATGCTCATAACTGCAGGAGGCTAAAACTCCAGTCTCCTCTTGCAGAACGTTGGAAAAGTTTTCACCATTGGCATTGTTTTGCTTGTAGCTTTGATGGAGAGAATTGATGAGCACATTGGATTTTCCGAAAGTGTCTTTAAGTTCTGAAATGTCATTAACTGTTCATTAAACCAAAAAAATAAAAAATAAAAAATTACTATCGAGTAATGAACTGTGTTCTTCAACCATCTTTAGGACTTTAGATTGCTGACTTCTATGTTTTATGCTAAAAATTTTATGATTTCCAATAAAGACAAGACTTCAAGGGTGGAAATGCTATTTATTTTTAAATTTTTAACATCAATTTGTAAGAAAGTCGGCAAATGAAGGTACCAGTATGTGTGAAATCGGCATACAGTGACTCCCTCTTTATATAATAGCCGGTGCCAGACAAGACTGGTCCCTTCAACCCATCCATACCTTGCCATTGTACCTTGATTGTGGAATGCATAAATAACAAAAACTTATATGTACATAATTGCTACATCTAGTGGTTTAATATTTGCTCATTTATCTGCATAAGGTGATAGTAGATAGGCTTTAATTTACTTACGCAATATGCAGATCTAAACCGTCCATCGTAGATATCATACTTATTGATATTATGGAATTTCTGAGGGAACTGAACGAATGCTAAGGACGAAGAGATTTTTGGGTCAAGGTGGAAACACATTGCTTGCCTAGCTGAAGTTGGATCATTGCAGTACATATCACAGTCCAGCCCCAATATGTAGGGAGAATTGCTTATCACGCCAGAGACACGAAGCTGCAAGCTTGAACAATGTTAATCAGAGCATTTTAAATACAAACAAGTATAATCTGTAGGTTGTGCGTATACTGATTCATACAAGAACATTGAGGGCTCCAGCCTTGAAATGATGAAGATGATCAGGCCTTTTCTCACGAGAAACATAAATAAGCAAAGGCATTTCAACAAGATCTGCTTGCCTAATTGTCTCACTCTCACCAGAAGTATCTTGTATTATCTGCTGGAATCCAATTGAATTAGATGTTAAATAAAGTAACTTAAACTTGTAAGTGGCAGAGTATGACACAAAGTTACCTCAATAATAGTAGAGTGGTTTTGGCTGTTCCCATATTCTCCATCTTCTACAGCCTTCGTCACATGTTCCTCAAACATCTCATACTTTTCCTATTACCAAATTTTGTAACATATCAAGTATCATCCACGCTCATGCCCCTTCGGATTACATTGTATTCAAGTACAATTGTACAGCAATCTTGTTATAAATCAATAAAAAGCACGAAAAATTTTTAGATAGTAGCACTATAATTTATTTCAACATACCTTAATCTTCTTTTTCTCTACCATAAACTCACTATCTCCAAAATAATCATCACTGTCTGCTTCAGAAAAATAAGCCTGTGGGCATATTGTCTTGATTCCATATCTCCTACAAAAGGGAAGCCACCATTTTGCAAACCTACAAGCCTCTCTCATACCATGTAAAGTTATAGGAGAACCCCCATCATCGGATAAATAAACGTGAAGTTTGTCCGCCGGATAATCCAGCGCCATGGCTGATAACACAGTGTTCATCACACCAATAGCAGGTTCCTTTTCTGGATCTGCAGTGCATATGAACACATCGATTGCCGGAAGTTTATCATCTTCCGGCAATCTTTCTGGGAATACAGTTCGAGAAACCGGACGCCAGAGATAAGCTCGGCCAAGCAGCCATATAAAAGAAAGAAGCAGCTCAGAGGCAAAGACTAGAAGCCATAGGATAATTGGTATTGCTCTTGTTTCTTGCAAGAGATAAGAGGCTCTATAGTAGATCAGGAAACCTATAGCTATGCAATGCAAGAGTGCATGTAGCCTGTTAATTATCACTGAAAGATTGTTAACATGGCATACATGGAGAGGCAGAGGGCTATCCATTTCTAAACTTGGTTGCAAGTGTTTGCTTTATCTTATGCTTGAGCCCATGACCTGCCTCGTTTCCTTTTAAGTATTTGGAACAATGATTAAGAGCCACAGGGTGCTTCATAGATATTTTGTTCCAGCACAGGAGCTGACCAATCAGAAATCAGAATCTGTTAGAACTTGCAAGTTCTTCTCTTGTTTTGCTTCCTAATACAGAAGTGAATTTGCGATTTGCTAGCTTTCAAATCAAACTGACGGCTTTTCTTGGTCAAAAAGGAAGGCAAATGAGTGGAAAAACTCACTGGAGGCTGCAACCTGGTGCCTTCAGGTATGGTGACTTTTCAATAGGGCTAAATGTAAGGAATCGAGCGTTTTTGGAAATATGTAAAGTGAAGATCATAAAGTTTAAATAATTAAAATGAGTTTTCAATGGGGACTACCACATCAGCCAACCATTAAATTAAATTTGACCATGCCAACTAAAAATTGGTTACCTTTGTTGATATTATATCATAATTCTGAAAAAAAAAAAAATTAACTTCACAGTAGATAAGTTTACCTGATCTGGATAAGTAGAGGACCAAAGGTTTCAGTTTTCACTTCAAAATTGGAAAAGTAAATGAAAATAAAACCAAAGCTTGAATGCCTTATTGATTATTTTACCCTTCCCCCGCCCGCTTCAATATTAATCCTCTAAACTTCGCTCATCATTTAAAGAGACATGACTAGGTCTGCCAGAGGATTTTGAGCAAAATTTAACCATTCATATTTTTCTTCAAAATTAAAAATTCTCCCCCCCTACCCTCCAGTTTATCCTTAAAATTAGGAACAAATGCGGTACCTAGTTTAAATAACTCAAGAGTAATTTGAAATTGATATTTTTATACTAGAAGAAGTTCATATTTTCCAGTCTTTACTCTTTAGTGATAGTGTTTACCAAATCACTTAAGCATTATGTGCACGAACTACAATGAACACCAAATTTAAATAAAGGCATAACAGTCAACTTCAAGGAATCAACTACAGCATTTTATACAAAATTTAAAGGTTACGATCACAAATGCAAAAATCATAAACTGAAACCATCCTTGAGTTTTCAATCAGTTTCTATTAGTAAGCTAGATTTTACAAATTATGCTAAAGAGTTATCCATGAAATTGGAGGAGATTTCAGCTAACAGGAGCATTTCGAAACTAAGGCATTTACCAAAAATAGACTTAGGACAAAAATCAGCAGAACATAATACCATTAGACTTGATTCTCAGAAAATCAGTGGCTCGGTGAACTTAGCTGCAAAGTGCATTTTGCACTCCTTTGGACCAAAATGAGGAGATTTCCTTTCAAATTTAGCACCAGATCTGCCCCTGAAAAAGAATATCTAAAATCACAATATATGTAAGTCTTGTGATTTGGGAGGACTGATGACTATATTATTGTCAATTTCAACTTAACAAAACATTATCACCCAAGAAGTTGGAAAGGTCAGGATAGTATTACCACTTATCTAACAGCATATTCTTTGTTAATTATCTGATAATACACTATGTTTCATCAACAGATATATTTCATTGGTCACAGATTCCTCAGATCAAATAAATATAAGCCCATTTATGAAATGACTTAGGATATGAAGAACTTAGCTGGCACAAGAGGATTAATAGTTGATAACAAGGACCTATCCTAATCCTAATACACGCTAATTCTACTCTAGCGTAATTAGTGACTCTTTCCAGCTTCCATCACATTCATTTTCCTAATTTGAAGTACTCAAGCATGGTGAGTTGCCTACGACAACAACTAATCTCATAGGCAAGTGAAAGTTTCCCTCCATTTCTGATACTTCAAACAGTAATAGTACTTATACAAGGGAACTACTTATTGCATAACATCTAGGAAGTCCAAAATGATAAACGTGTGCGACATAAAGATACACTGTGCAACAACTACATTAAAATTTGCATTAACTCTAAAATCAGAGGAAACACAAATACATATTTCTAAAACTACCAAAAATGAATAATAATGTGCATATCTCTCAAAGTTTATCCATCTTCTTCTTCTTCTTCTCCTCAATCATGTACTTGTGAACTCTCTCAGCTTTATTTTTCATCTCCTCTATCATCTCCTCTGTCGTATTAAGGATCTGCTTCCGCATATAAACCTCCACATAATCAAACCACTCCCCCAGTGTCATCTTCGCCAAATCCACCTTCTGCTCTTGAACCCCATTGTCCACTTTATCCTCAACCTTATCACAAGTTTCTTTAGCATCTCCTTCTTTGGCCACTTCCTCTGATTTCAAGTTTTCGTTACCATCAGCTTGAACTTCACAAGTCTTGGAAACTTCTTCTGGAACCAGACGTTCCTTCCCTTCAGTTTCAACTTCACTACTCTGCGGTGGCATTTCCTGTAATTTCTTCTTCCTTCCTCTACCTTTTCGAGTAATTTTACTCTCAGTCGCTGCCATCTCTCCACAATCAAATCCCAAATTCAATGCGTTCATCCGGCTCCGAGTGACTCTCACACTAGCAGTCAGGGTCACATTCGTCTTTTCCTTACCATCAACTTGAACTTGACACTTCTTCGATGTTTCCTTACCTGGTCTAAAATTTTCTTTACAATCAACTTGAACTCCAAGTACTTCAAGAGGTTCCAAATTATCTTCACTCTCAATTTTAACTTTGCCGCCATCCAGTGGCATTTCCTGTAAATCTTTGCTACTTTCCCTACCCTTTTTGGTAATTTTACTCTCACTCTCAATCTCTCCACCCTCTTCTAGTTCCAAATTCCCCTTGCTTTCAATTTGAACTTCGACACTCTCCGGTGGCATTTCTTGTAAATTCTTGTTCCTCCCGCTACCCTTTATGGCAATTTTACTCTGATCTTCAATCTGTCCACCTTCTAATCCCAAAGTCTCGACGGGTTCCGCCTCCGCCTTCTTACGACCCCTAGTCGCTCTCACACTGGAAGTCCCGGGCACATTCGCTTGACGCCTCGGATTCCTCTTCGGCTTCGCGACCGACTCATCCTGGCTGTCCATCGTGATCATCTGGACCGAGATGGTGGTGCAATCTCCGAGTTTGATGGTGTCGTTTTCGCGGAGATCGAAGGGGGTGTTGGGTGGAAGCGTCGTAGAGTTGAGAAAGGTGCCGTTGCAGGAATCCAGGTCTCGGATGGTCCATTTACCGGACACGGATTCGATAATGAGGTGCTTAGACGAGATGCCTTCGTCCTTGATGGTGACATCATTGCCGCGCACGATTCGGCCGATTCGGATTTTGGATCCGGGTTTGAATTCTATGGTTTCGCCCGAGCGTGGGCCCCGGACCATGATCAGCTTCATAGCCGGTGGCTCCATGAATGTTGTTCTTTCTCCAATCAAATGTGTGATTGAGATGGAGATCGGAATACACACATTGAAATTTTTGAATTTTGGACAGGCGGTAGAGGGATCCCTTTCGGTTCGTTTCAATTTTAAAATCCCCACGCGGGGCGCGTGGCTGTGATTCATTAATCCGCTCTCAACACTCATGGGCCTTGTATTTTGTGGGCTCAGCCCATTGCAAGGCGAGATCAGCCCGATTTCTTTTTATACCAAGCCCGTTATTAGAAGAAAACAGAAATGCCGCGATTTGAAAAGAAACAAAATGTCATTACTGTCAAAATTTTGGAATTGAGAATTAGAGTGTAATAACTTACTTACAAAATGGTGTAAGACTATTTGAACCCAATTTTTTATTCTTTAAACTCTTCTTCTTTATACACCCATCACTACAATTGAAAACATCCATTTTTACTGAACAAACCCTTACATATTCCAAAACTAACCCTTCTTCGTTCATCTGCTTCTCTCATGCATTTGCTTCCAAAAAATGCTTCCACACGAATATAAACGAAATCTGAAATTGCAGCAACCAGCAAGAATTTTGCCGAAAATTCTAATACTTTTGGAGTGGGGGGAAAATTTTCTCTCCCCAATCTAACCCAAAAAATAATAAATATATCAAATATCTTCCCAAATACAAGAATGGATAGAAGTTATAATGGTAACTATTTTGATACTTTTTTTTTTACCCCAACAGGAAAGTTAATGAGTTGACCAATTGCAAACATTTTAAAAATATGAAACTAGTGCCTTGGAAAAATATTGGTTCACCCGCAAATATTTTGGACCGGAAAGGAGTGGAGTGGTAGTTTATAATTGTTTTCTGGAAAAAAAATCAATTTTCTTATGGTAACCAAGAGATTATTTTTAATTTCGATAGCATCTATAATTGAATTAGCTATTAATAAATTGTATAATTTCATGGAATAGCATTTTTCTACCTTAACGAAAATCAATTTAATGAGAAAATATACACAAAGCCGGATGCAAGAGAGATAAGAAATTAAAAGAGAATTGGTTCGTAATTATATATGAGGATATTTTTGTGATATAAAATTTTATTATCAAATAGGTATAACGAGTATAAATATGGATTCAAATAGTCTCACCCTATAAAATAATAAAATAAATACTGAGTTGTGTGACATGTGGTTGCAATGAGGAGTTACTATAAGGTTGGATATACCAAAATCTGAAGTCTTTCCCACAACACAATTCATTGATTTTTCTTAAAAGATTTTTATCTCCTTATCTACAGCATTAATGGACAAGAATCATAGCCAAATCCTAATAGTCAAAATATAAGAAAAACTCTAGTGCGTCAAACAAAAGTGTCAGAGTCGATGTCCACGTTCTATGTGTTCAAGAAAAATGTTTAGTTTTATGTTTCATATTTTCTTTGATACAAAGGACAAATGCACATTGTATTATACAAATCATTTGCCTCTTCACTAAGGAAAATAGGGATTATCTTTATGTTGTTTTGGAGAAATTAAGCGAAATCCTCCTTAGATTTTAGAATAGGTCCAAACCCCCTATAATTATAACGGTGTTAACTTTATTTATAATTTTACTATTTTAACCTTAATTTTGATGTTAGTCATAAGATTTAAATTTTTTGAAAACACAAATCAGGTGAAATAACTTATATACCCTTAATGATCAAATTAATTCAATAATTGATTATAAATTATGGAGTAATATTAGTAACCAAGCTCAAAGGATCGACATCGCACACACCTAAATCAATCTCTTCCTGCCAAATTAACAAAATATACATGCAGGCATTCGAGCACAGTACCAATAGACATTGGCATCCTTGTTTCAAGAACACCTCAAATAAAATAAACTTGAATAAAAAATTTAAAATTTTCTTTTGTTCAAAATCACTATATATACCAACAAAATTAGACAAATAAAAAATAAAAAAAGAACTTTCAATTGACAATGATTAATATTTCTTCGCAACTTCCAACAAAATCAGACAAATATAATGAGACAGTGCTTATCTATCATGCCAAGAAGGCATGATGGATAAGTTTTTTTTTTTTTCCGCCAATTATTATTATTAACTCACTCACTCACTCACGCAACTTGTCGAAGTTGGAATCCAAAACCTGAGCCTAAGAAGGCATAAAAATTGACATTGTGATTATTTTACTTTTGACCTCCGATGTTCTAGTTACGTCTCCGCCTGCATTCATTTTACATCCATGGACAAGACTAACATATATAATTATAGGTGGGAGAATGACGCGACCCCTTCTCTCGACAGATTTCAAAAGGTCCAGTCAAAGTCGTAAATTATATAGTAACGATAATATTCTCTTAGGATAAAAAAAAATTATAATAATTTTAATTGAATTCAACTTCCATTTCAAAAGGTCCAGTCAAAGTCGTAAATTATATAGTAACGATAATATTCTCTTAGGATAAAAAAAAATTATAATAATTTTAATTGAATTCAACTTCCATAATTAATGATTGTCAAAAAATTTAAATACAAAAAAAATTAACAACTATTCTTAATTCCTAAAAAATATCCTTAAAAAATAGAACATTAACCACTACTTAATGGCAACAAAATAATCAAAGATTATTCAAAATAAAATAATCACTACTCAACTTAATTTTAAACTAATTAACTAATGAACACGTATTCAACAAACCGTACTCAATAATATCCCAAAGTCTTCGCCACAATAATAACTTTGCATGCCCCACGCATGACCAATCACCCTCTTGACTCGTGAGAGTGTTCGTACTCTGTAGTTCCCAACCCCAAATACAAAAGCTTTCGTTGAAAAACTCATCAATTTTTTTTTTTTTTGATTTCGACATCACAAGAGTGATTGAAATATTGTAAAATTTGAAAGAGATATTAAATGGAAAACATTTCAAACTGTAGAGAGAAAATATCAATCTCCCATCCCATTCAAAGCGGGCGGAGGTGCCTTTCCAGAGAGTGACTTGACGCGACAAGAAAGATTAATGAAAGAATTTCATTGCTATAATTAAGCTAGTTATTCTGATTTTCCAAGCTTTTTCGGCCAACGGCTGAGAACACTGCCACGCAAATTTTGGATGGACAATAATAATTACCTGAGATAAAGGTTTCCAAGTGTCATTAGCTTATTGATTTGTAATGACACAACATACTTGTAGACAATAACAATACGTTTCGTTCAATAAGTCCATGTAATATTTATATTAGAGCCAAATAACCAAGGGTCAATTCATTGCATATTTATCAACTTCGCGGAAACTCTGAGAAGAAGCACATCAACCAATGAATCTAATTTTCTTGCTTTTTCGGATAGTTGTGCAGATTTACGTGTTGGTGCAAAACCAAAATTGACCATTTACTTTGTCGTCCAATTAATGTGAGCGGAGCGGGTTCAAACCCTAAACGTCTAATTTTTAACACAAGATTTTATCACCTCAACTAATTGGTACTCACAAAACGGATGAATGACTTGATGCATTTGATAGGGAAATGATTTTATGTTGGTCAAGAGACTTAACGAAACAATAACAGACCCTGAAAGCAAATCATAATCAAAATCGAGAAGTCAAGATCTTAAATCAACTGAACATTTGATAGAGAAACTATTTAAGAAAATAGACCACACACTACAAATTAATGTCACTTAGTGCCTGAGAATTATTGATACCAAAGGCAAGAAAATCCCAGAAAGCAAAGCGGACGATAGAGTGACAGATGGCGGAATGCGGCCATTGTCCTTCCTCACAATCATCCCTTCAATGATAGCATAATTCATAACCAAGATATAAAACGGCAGAGAAATTTGCACAAACATCTTGTCCCAATCTCCTGCGATGATCGTTGATCTGATAGCTCCGCAAACAAAGGCTGCAATGTTCAACAAGATGATTGTAACCAGAGGAGCAAGAAACATTTTTGATGTTCGGAAATCGAACTTGCCCATTCCGTAGAGCTTCACTTGTTCATCATCCGCGACTTTATTTGTGGCCGAGAAACTGGCTTCAGCTAAGCCAAGCTTGTGCATAATGGCATTTAAGCTTCCATAAAGTTGGCACGTGACTGCCCTTATCATCCATATTCTCTGTTCATTTCTCCATATCTTGATTGATCCACCAGTTGAAAGAACCTCGTATAGATGTTTAGAAAGCGCCGACAGGAAAACGAATACGAATATGGGGAAAGATGAACTTGAAACCTGCATGTGAAAGCGCAATAGGTTGACAATAATTAATAGCAAAGACGAAAAGAAAAGAATGTATTGAAAAGAGTAGAAAACCTTATGTAAATACATTAGAGGTACCAATGTTATATATTCAAATAACATATGAATTACCTCAGGGTACAATGGGATGCCATGCAATAGGCAGAGTTGAGGGACGGTGGCAAAGCACCACAGAGGCAAGCAATTAAGAAGAGGGAACATTCCAAGGTCAGCATAGGCCATGCTTTCAAGCAAAGACATCCTCGGTGGTCCATATATCAGAGGGCAATACTTTGAGATTGCTACTTGAACCAATCCCGAACTCCATCTCGTGCCTTGAACCAACGAGTCATTTAAGTTTGTTGTAGAAGTGCCCAAAAATTGCGGCCTTTCCGGGTTAAGATACACCGATCTCCATCCTTTGCAGTGTAGTTGTTTAAATCCTGTGAAGTAATCTTCAACAAGAGAATGATACATAAAACCAACCTGCATGTTAAAAGCTAGATAGCTTTGGTTAGTAAATAAACACAATGTGTCATCACAATAATTTAATTAGTTCCTTTAGGTATTGATTATGTACGATAGACACATGCCTTTTCACCCCATTTTGAGTTACTTTCGTAGGCACATGAGGCCAAAAATTTGCTCTCTTGTAGCAAAGTGCTTGATGAATCATTATCATATCTGCTTGGCTTGGAGTTTCGACGAAGAGATTTGAGGAACTCATTGGATGGACCAAAAGAATTCTTCAGCTCTGTGAGGTCAATGCCTGTTTATTATAATAAACAAGAACTACAAACTTTAAATGTTGCAATAATAAAAGTTAAGTGAAATAGAGATTTTGATTTCTTTTTTAACAATCATGTTACATTATTAATTGATATATGCACATCAATTAGTTGCTAGCAAATTTACCTTCTTGCATAGAAACGCTGTAAAGTGCCTCCCTCTTCATGTAAAAGTTTGTACCAGACACGATCGGTCCCTTTAGCCCATCCATACCGTACCATAATGACTAAAATGGTAAATTACCAAAAAAAAAAAAATCAAATTAGCAATCAAATGAGTCATGACAAAAATGTAATTAAGCAGTCTAATGAACGGCAAATAATTATCCTTTGGGTACGGACGCCCGCAGCGGAAGGGTTCAATATGGTCATACCCAGAATATGTATCGGAGCTGGCTGTCATAAATATCATCCTGACTGATGTTATGAAATTTCTGAGGAAACTGAACGAATGCTAACGAGGAAGAGATTTTGGGATCAATGTGGAAACACATGGCTTGCCTAGCCGAAGTTGGGTCATTGCAATACATGTCACAGTCTAGCATCAATATATAGGGAGAGTTGCTCATTACACCAGAAACCCGGAGCTACAACATCAACAAAACAGCTTCTATTAAGCATATGCATGCAATTAAATTATGCCCTATTAATAGAAAATTTCACACACACACACACATACGCAGACTCTAAAATGCGGATTTCATGTAGACACTGTTAAAAGACAAGAAAAATATATATATATGCACCATGTGTGTGAGACAGTGTGAGTGTGAATGATTAGAGAAGATCATACAAGAACGTTTAAGCCTCCAGCCTTGAAATTGTGTGGATGAGAAGGCCTTTTCTCGCGAGCAACATAGACAAGGAGAGGCATCTTATTATTAATTTGTTGTTCCTGATTCGCTGCTTCATTATCGTTTTCTCCTATCACCTGAAAAATATGCGTATATGTGAACCGATTATATATAATTTAATAGCCAGATTCTGCAGAAAAATGAAATCACCAGTCGTGTCGTTAAGTATACTCAATAGCGAAAACACCCAAAAAAAAAAAAAAAACACATATTAAGTTGTTAATAACTCTTTTAAGAATTGGCCCTATGATTTTGTCAACTTGATATTTTACCCTTATTTTAATATGTTTACTCTTTTTTTTTCTTTTTAATTGCGACTCTTAAAAGTTTACTCTTATGACTTTTGGTTCCTCCGGATTCTCAATTTTTGGCTGCAACTAAAATTTTGATCCGATGGGGACCATAATTTAACAATAACAAACTCAAGAGAGGGTCCGGCTACGGTGCAACGGTGATACGGTATCACCATTGCATCCAGCCGTTAGATCTATTTAGATGAATAAATCCAGTGGGATCCAACGACTGGGTGCAACGGTGATACCATGCCACTGTTGCACCATAGTTTTCTCCCTCAAGAGAAGTCATATGTCATAAAAAAAAGTGAATCGATAAGGACCAAACATTAAATGAGTAAAGTTTTAGTTTAATCTTTATCTCTCTTTGTTATTTTTTATGAGGGTCTTTGTCTGTGAAAGTAGGATTCAATGCTGTGATGCCAAAAGAGTCATAAAAAAAGTGAATCGATAAGGACCAAACATTAAATAGAAAGGCATACTTTCTTTTCAAAAAAAAAAAAGAGGAGTCAAAATCACAATGATACTTTAACCCAAAAAAAAAAAGAAAAAGTCAAATTCAAATTATAGCATTATTGATCAAGCGTATGGGAATGGATATTTTCATCATATTATTATACCTCAACCACAGAAGGATAATCTCGACTTCTGGAAATGCCTTCGTTCTCTAGCCCCCATTTTTCAATGGCTCTCGTTACCCGTTCCTTGAACTCAGTGTATTTTTCCTTCACCAAAAGCATTTGCAATCAACAAATCTATCTCAATAGAATGTCTATGCACTCAAAAAACAAAAACAAACGATTTAAAAAGCATCTTAGAAATTTGGCAATAGAAATATTCTTTTTCAACCTAATTAAGTCAGAAGGTTTCAACATATTTCTTAGATCTCTTTCTACTTCAGATTTTCAGGACTAAGGTTTTAGTATCATAATATTTAAAGAAAAATAATAATAACAATATAATCTTTTTTTATTGTGGATGTCTTTATTTTTTTTTAAATATCAATTTAAAATATTATAAATAATTTTTCAACAATGCTCTAAATTCATAATTTTGAAAAATGAGAGTGTCTGCATTAAGCACCTAACTGAGAATGATTAAGTCAACAAACGAACCTTAATCTTTTGCCTCTCAACAATGAACGCAGCATTTCCAGAGTCAACATCATCATTCTCTGGATCAGAAAAATAAGCTTCAGGGCATATTGTTTTGATCCCAAACCTCTTACAAAACGGAAGCCACCATCTTGCAAACTTCCAAGCTTCCCTCATACCAAGCAAAGTTATAGAAGCACCTCCATCGTCTGAAAGGTAAACATGCAGCTTCTCTGGCGGATAATCAAGCGCCAGAGCTGACAAAACCGTATTCATTACCTCCACAGTTGGCTCTTTAGTCGGATCCGCAGTGCAAATAAACACATCGATACCTGGAAGTTGATCGGCTTCCGGTAACCTTTCGGGGAAAACGGTACGAGAAATGGGACGCCAGCGATAAGCTATGCCTAGGAGCCACTGAAAGGAGAGGAGAAGCTCGGCAGCAAAGACTAGAAGCCATGGCAACAGCGGCGCGGCTCTGGCGTTGGATACTTGGAAGAAATAAGAGACTCTGTAGTACACCAAGAAAGCTAAGGATGTAAAATGAAGCAGTGCAAATGACCTATTGATTATTAAGGAGGATTTTTTAACATGGCTAACGTGAAGTGGGAGAGAGTTTTGTTGTTTCTCCATGGCTTTGTTTGCTCTCATCCTTTGCTGCCTGTGACCTTGTGTTAGTAGGTTTATTTCAAAGGCAAGAGTTGTAGTTTTAATCAATGAATATAATAAGAATCAATATACGCATAAGAAGCTGAGATTTTTCCCAATCACAAAGATATAATTGCTGTAGAGTTGGTCCATAAAGTACATCACATGTGCTTGCTTTTAAAGAGAGTCAAAATACTAAAGAAATTAAGGACCTGTCTACCTTACAGATTCTGTAACATACGCACCCAATGCATGCACCACACCTGTCCTGCATATGGAGAAAAAGCATGCAATTGTTTTTGTTTGGTAGCTAGCTAACCAATCAGGACCTGGCTAAGTTGGATCTGTACGTTACAGAATCTGCAACTTAGCCAGCTTCAGAAATTAAAGGTTGATAGAGTACTGATTGAAACAAACTAATAACACTGGACTCGGGTTGCGTTTGGGATTAAAGTACTGTATCTTTTAAATTATAATTGTTGTGAAAAAAAAAATTGTAATTATGAAATAAAAATTAGTAATATATTATAAATATACATTTAAAATAATAATTTTGATAAACTTATTAAAGATATAATAGATTTTTTATTATACAACTGAAAAATTATATCAACATATATTTCAAGATACAGCAGTTAGTGTTTACCAAATATTTTAGTGTTGTGCCTTAAAAACTACAACTGCCTAAACTTAATTCTAATCGCACCCTCAATTTTAACTGCCTAAACTTAATTCTAATCGCACCCTCAATTTTCTCTGTCTTTTTAATATTTTTCAATTAACAAAGTAAATCCAGCCGCCTAATCATACATTGTTTGTATTAACATTCTACCAATTTTTTTTTTCACGTGGTCTAAAGTATCATGGCTTTTCAAAGAGTTGTTCAATTGCAAACAGGTGGGGTGTGACATGCAATAATAGATCCAAGGGATTCTGAGTAAGTGAATGAATCAACAACTTGCTCTTATTGGATTTTCTTCAAGTGAAGTTGGGATTGTACATTCACTATGACCTCACAGAGGCGAAACCAAAGATAATTGTTCAATGAATTAATTACTTAACAGGGAGAAGAGGTTTTCAAAACAAATACCGAAACATATTAATCATTTTAAAGGGTTTCAATCACTTTAACAGTGAGAGAGGTTTCCAAAATCAAATACGTTAATCATTACAAAGGCAGCATCAGAACATACGAAAAGACAAACAAATTTTGGCGGCCCGATAGCAAGTCGCTAAGGGAATCACGAGGTTGCCCAAACACCACTAGAGTACTAACACTATCCAAAAGGCCGAAAAAACACAGACGTCTTTTATTTTTCAACCATAGAAGAGCCCACATATGATAAAAAAATGTTTTGTCGCTCTACTCCGACAATATTTCGTTGCGTATCCGTGACAGTATCTAAAATTTTGGACCATAGAGAAATTTTCTACGCCAAAAATAATAATAATAATAACAAATTTAAAAGAAAATTACTTTTATGTCCTCCAACAAACTAACGTCATCCATGAAGAATAACTATTAAATTTGTGTTTCGCTAAGCGAATTGGGGCTCGGTGCAGAGAAACGGCAGAAGAATCCCACATCGATAGATTTATGTGTTTGTACATTTTTTATTAGGAGAGTGAGGAAGCGAGCAAGGCATGCTGGGGGGTGTGGGGTTTGGAAATTGCGCGTGCCTTTATTAAACCCTAAACCCTTCCCTTAGCGGGCAATTTGTGGGGTCTTTGTCCGGTGTTTCCCCCGTGCGGTTTAAAAAAGAAACGTCGACGCCCGGCGCGTGTGATTTCCAAAGTCGACGAAATTGGCCCCCGAGAGGATGTTTAGGGGGTGAGCTGCCGGCACCTGACAGGTGTCTCGCGGTCACCGGTTATCCTCGCCTCTCAAGCACCCTCATTTTTCAGTTAATTTAATTTAATTTAATTTAATTTAATTTAATCCATATCTTAAAAGTGATTTTTTTAACCACATAAGAGACATGACGACAAAATTTTATCAACTGATCCCATTAAGAACATCTTAGCAGACCCCTCGAGGGCTTGGTGTTACTTCAAGTAATAAGACAAAATTTTATCAACTGATCCCATTAAGAACATCTTAGCAGACCCCTCGAGGGCTTGGTGTTACTTCAAGTAATAAGACAAAATTTTATCAACTGATCCCATTAAGAACATCTTAGCAGACCCCTCGAGGGCTTGGTGTTACTTCAAGTAATAAGACAAAATTTTATCAACTAATCCCATTAAGAACATATTTCTTTTGACAACATTATCATTATTATTATTATTATTATTTTGTGTTTGTGGATTTGAATATTTGATTGAATTTGCCAACAATCTACCCTGAATTGACTAAATTTCCAAATTGATACCAAAACATGCCCGTATAAGCTTGTAGTTCCAAAAATATAACCTTGAAATAAAATCCAACATGGTTGACACGTTTGCGTGTGAATAACAAATGTATGTATGCAGGTCCAAAAAAATAAGCTTGGAATAAAATCCAACATGGTTGACACATTTGTGTGTGTATATGTATGTATGTATGTATGTATCAATCCTTTCAAAGGTTAGTTGTTGTACAACCAAGCAGATATTACACCTGGCAAAAGAAACCGCCCAAGCGAAAACAGACCCAGAACTGCTCCCGATAACTCTTCTTGAAGTGAAAATAATGTCTTCTAAAAGCTGATAATTCATTCCATCACCAATAGTCAGGAGTATGCATAGAACCGACAAACTTTGTTCCGGTAGGCAAATCAGAAGGGAAAACTTACTAATTAACTTCAGTTTCCCATCCTCTCTGTTTCCAAAGAGTGATTTAAGCAGGTGTTGAAAGGTACCAAGCTCAGCTAGAGATTCAATCTTAATCCTGGAATATCAATAGGACCAAAATCGATTAAGAGAGAACAGCACATTAATTTTTTTTTTTTTTTACTAATGCAGACATTCACACTGAAGTCTAAAGGTAGTCATTTAAGCAAGCTAACCTTCTTTTTTGATGATCGGTGCTCCAAAAATTTCCACGTTGGTCGCACGGTATTCGATGGAATAGTCCCCGACTGTAAGATAGCCTTGATCCATTTAACCCGGTTTACAAGTTCCTCATAGTCTAAGATTGCTGCTTCTATTGTATCAGAAAATGACGAATTTAAAGGAATGCTTCTATCGTATCTCATCTTCTTTGAGGATCCACTATTCTCACAACTTTTGTTTCCGGCATCAGTATCAGGCATTTCAGTTGCTGCATCTCTAATTTGTGAACTTGAAACACTATCTGAATAACTTGATTTCCCAATGCCTGAATCCACCGCATCAAAGCCCATTTTTGTTTCCAGTGCATGCATCTCCTTAGAAGCCGCAGGGCTCAAAGGTCGCTTTGCATGTCGCTCTGATTTGTCCAGAGATGGTAGTGAACTAGTCGACATACGAGAAGAAAATGAAGCATTACATTCAGGTGATGGTCCAGCTGTTGGCTGAGCATTCTCTGTCATTTCTACTGGAGGGACCATCAAGTTTTGAGAGCCCTCTGCAGAAACAGAAGTTCCCATCAAATTTAAAAATTCAAACCATAATAAAAATTAAATTAGATCCTTCTTGTAAGCCAGAAGATAGGTTAATATTAGAACTTCTCATTGAAAGCTGATACTACCCTATCAGTATATACTAACAGGGTTCTGATCAGCTGAGCACAGTCACGCTCTATAAGGTGTGCAACTGCCCGCACCTGATCATTATTCCCACTTACAATTATACCTCTTCAATGGTTATCAAACAACTTCAAGGGGCATCAAGCCAAATTTTCTAGCAGGGATGAGAGTTTCCTCAATGCCCAAAAATGAAAGTATGTTTGTGACTCTATTTATATAAGCAGATGAAATCTGATAATCATAGACAGGCCCAGTCCAGGTAGGTTTCTCCACCCGCCAGCAGAATTCAAGCTGTTATGTTAACTAAATTATTGTTATGCAATCATATGTCATATACTCAAAGTTGTTGGTTAGTCTCAAATCCTTATCAATTTATAACAACTTCCTAAATCCTAACAATTTGATATTGCAGATCCCACATTCTATGAAACCAGAGTGAATCAAACAATGTCCTCCATAAAGAGAGAATGGATCGCTGCACACCAACATCAGTACACAGTGTATAGCAAATTTGCATACAGGAAGTTTCTATTGAAACAACAATAGCGATCAGGAAAAGCAATTTCTGCATTTAATCCCAGGCTTTATAGTCCTCATATAGGAACTTAGATATTGGAGTTCAGAAATTGTAAGTCACATAGACATGAATGCAAGAAAAAAAAAAAATGACATACATTCTTAGGTCTAGTTGTCTACATCTTTTGGCCAACACTAATATCAGACGGTAGCAGCACAAGAGCACCAGAAATTGGTGGACGAAAAATGAAAAGAAGAGAAATGGAAATGCACCCAGACTACCATGCTCTGCTCTTAAACAACGAGCAGAGACATGGTGCATCTGGCAGCACTCCTACCTTGATTCACAGGATTCAGTGGCTTGATTATCCGAGCACAATAACTGCTTTCTTTCTCCTTCAAAAGATAGTCATTGCCAACAAGTAAGGAAAACAAATACATGGTATCAACATTTGAATACAAGGTCAAATACATGGTATCAACATTTGAGTACAAGGTATCTAGGCCACATAGAAAAAGGATCATTATCTACATTTGAATACAAGGTATCTGCATATGGCAGAAGGATATCATCTACATTTGAATACAAGGTGCCTAAGCCCATAGGCCATTGGGCCTTTTACTTCTCCTTTCATAAAATTGTTTATCAATATAAATTGCCTTTCAAGTAACAAGATGCCAGTGTCATGCATTTAACAAGTCATAAAAGGTTTAAGGTTTTAAGCAGCAATATATTTTGAAGGAATAAAATGAAAAAGAATACAGACAAGCATAAAAATGTAGACATAGGAGAAAGAGACAATACAGAAGTGGGCACGGTCCAGCCATTGTCTAGAGACCATTCCAAGGTTGGGCGTAGGTCCTTGAGGAAAACTTCATAAGACAACCCCTCACCAACCGGAGGTGGTAGGAGCTCAATCTGTAGAATAGAATATATAATTGTAAAAAAGCTTTCTCAGGAGAAACCAAAAGGTGGACTAAAAATATTTTTTCATTAAAAAATAGTTCCTCCAATTAAGCAATTAACCCATTCGTAATCTTGAAATTCAAGCCTTAAAGTTACAAAGGCTTGTAGAAAGACATGATGAGGGTTTAGAATTTATCAATTAATAAAACTGTTTCTGTTAGAACAAGAAAAAGGAAAAACGATGAGAAAAAAATAAAATTAAAAAAAAACTTTGCACACAACATTACTGAGATTTAGTTTCAATTACAGTTCCCTCCTGAAAAAGTGCATACATAATGCAAAAGTCATAAAAATGTTCTTGTTCACAGCCTTATGATTTTTACCTATACAATTTACATGAAAATAGTGTTAAACCTCAATTAAAAGATGTCTAGTATGCAGTGGTCAAAAGACTGCCTGCCAATTCTACAATTACATTACTATTTTAAATGATCTTCTGCAACAAATATAAGGATCATATCCCTCAAAATTTTTCCATTGTGTACTACAAAGGTGACATTACTATGGTTCTCTTGACTTCTTTTGTAAAAGGACAAACACTTTTCCCACATGAAAACGTCAAAAGAGCGAGAAAGGAAAGGGAAAAAAAAAAAAGATTTTCCGAAAGGTATTGAGATGAGAATTTGTTTTAGAATATTCACATGCTTATGCATCTTTTTCCATGTATTCGGTGCAGAAGCACTTTTTTCCGCTCCAGATTCTTGAAACAATATGTATTACCTACTGCATATTTGCCACAATTATTCCAGAAGTTAAATATTTTAAGACTCGAAAGCTCTGTGCCAAATGCAGGAACTAGGGATTAGTAACTATGTAAACTGGAAAAGATTCAGAGTTCCAAGTGGGAGGAATTTGTCCCTCTCTCCCTTCATAACTCACCCCCTCCGGTAAAGGTATGTTAGCCCAACTACTGAAACTCAGTTGAGCAACTAACAGAAATTGAAAAGTATAAGCTCCGGAAAGAATACTCTCTAACACAGAGTAATAAGCCATGCTGTGAAGCGCTAGGGTAAGAAGAGATAATTTTTTTTCATGATAATATGAAAATTCTTCCTCCACTGCAGATGTTATATGCTATATGAAAGTGGAATTCTGATGCAATAATTTATATTATAATACTAGGAGAAAATTGTTAGAAAAGAAAAAATTTATAAGAAAACAAGACTCCATTATTGCATAACAAGAGCAGTATTGTAAACAGCATACTGTCATAAAAAACATGCGTACAGCCTATCAAAGTAGGCATGAAATAAAATAACAAGGAACAAGCCATATTAAGAAGTCTCAATAAGTACATAACATAAATGAGGTGCAAAAATATTACCCGAGCCTTCCCATCCCCAAGTATTTCTGTTAGCCTTCCAGTCCAATAACAATTATCAGTCCACCAATCAACCAAATCCCCCACCTTCCATACATCATTGACAATAACAACCACTTCTGTAATGTTGTTGACGTCAGGCATTTGACTTTCACAAAATATAGGAGGAAAGGATGGGCGAACCATTATTTGTCTTTTCATCTCCTTCGATCTAGAACCACCAACAGGTTTCTGATATAACTTTGTCCATCGTATTTCTACAGAAGACCACACATCAAATAACAATGAAAAGCAGATAAAAATCAACTCACTAGCAGAACCATAATAATCATCCAATGGAAGTATCTCTGCCATGAAAGGTCTAGAAACAACGCTTAGATTTGCCAAACATATGAGAAAAGTTATAACTACAGTTCAGTCAAAAAAGCACAAGTGAAGGAACTATTCACTCCCAAGGCTAAATTTGTGACAAGCATACACATAAATGAAAATGCATGGCAAAGGCATATGCACACAAACAACAGATACTACTTACTTTCATCTGGAAAGTCTAGATATTCCAAGGCATGCATTACTTCTTTATGCCGCACGGAAATGTTCCTTATCTGATAAAAGCAAAGGATACCAAACAACAAAAATATGATTCTCATTAAGACCTATAGTATTTACAATAAAGCATGAAGAGACACTAAAGAAACAACAGTAAAAGCAATTGTGTTTAAAAAACAAAAAAAGGACTGAATGAATGAAAGAAAATGTAATCTTTAGCAAGAAAATGGTCTTTCATTAACGAAATAGCAAGATAATGTTTAAAACCATGCAAGGACAGACATTAATGGCACAGCAGCTGATTAAAGGACTCGTCCTGACATAAATTTTGTCTAGAGAAACGTCTGAGTCAATTACCAAAAAATTTAATTACGAACAGACGTATGTTAAGCACATAGAAATAGAAGGCTAATTCTCCCCTAAATGACCAATGTCGGTAACTGTTTAATATTGAAAGTGGCAGATAATAAACAAAATTCATAGTAATAACTTATCCCACTTAAGTTTTGATCTTTTTGTACTGTCTAGTCAAAATCAACAAGAAAGAGTTCATGTCATGATAAGAAAATAGGTGATTTCTTCCGTGCATCAGATGAAAGGGTTTGGGCATGTTTTTTAGTTAGGCCTTCCTTGGCTTAAAACATGATGGCTGATGACACAATGTTTTAACTACACCTAAATACTTCTAACAAGTTGGAGGCATAAACTTTTATGGAGTGCCACAAACATCTGTATGAGACAATAACCCTTTCATGTCCTTCAAAGTATATCAAACCAAACTATTTGTCAAAATGCCACTGAAATCTTCCATTTCATCAGCAAAGTTGATCTACTACAGTAGAAGCAGCAAATCATAGACAAAAAAGAAAAGAAAGAATATATATAATTAGGATGATCACTATATGCTGCTACAAAATGAATGTAATGAGAAACCCCAAGGCAGTATAAAAATCATAGGATCCAACCAGAAGTTAGATTTTTGTTCCATATTTTGTTATAATTAATCATCGATACTGTGAATGAAACTTAGTTTTAAAAACTAAGCATGGCCGTATTAAAAGTATAACACAGAATCAAAAGTATTTAAAGTAAATTTAATCTACATAGCCATGACCCGAACATACCTTACATCGGAACCATGAACTCCGAAAACCTGGAACAAAAGATCTTGACTCTGTCAGTTGGCCAACTTTAAATGGAAGGCGAGACTTACCCATGATAATCCATGAAGCAGTAAATAGCTGTAACAAGGGCACCAACAAATTCAGCTGAAATTTCAAATTTGGATATCGGCAATAAACAATTACATGTTCATGTTTTAACAGGTATTTGCCTTGCCTCTTTGTTTGTTATCTGGGATTTGGGTAATAATTCCAAACTAAAATTGGTGGCCTATATCAATCCATTGAGTTCCTTTTTTTTTTTAAATTCAATTTATTAAACAGAAACAGAATATTTTATTAAAATGAATTGAAAAGTCATATAAAAGCAAACCAGATAACCAGAGGTCCACAAGGGAAATAAAAACAGCCTTATAAGCTTCCTGTGGGCTATACAAAACGAAAACAGCATATTCATACCCCAAACAGTATACTAGTCCCAAAACTTACAAAACCTAGAGGAGGTCCATTAAACAGTATTAACTGAAGATCCGTCCCCAATTGAGATTGATGAAAAAGAGAAAATTGTCTTCAAAATCCTTAGAGACTGAGACTCAAAGAGAAGCACAAGAATGATTTTGTCCCATGTGATGTGGGACAAGTAGAGTTGCAGTTTAATTTATTTTTCTTGCTTAATTACGATTTGCTTTACATTTTCTTGTTAAAATCATATTCCTGCTCTTGTAAGGAATCATAAGTTTATTAGGTTTATGATCAATTACTATTAGTATAAATAGGCTTGTTATTCTAGTTTATTTCACCAATTCATTAATAATATTCATTTAATTCTCAACATCTATTATCGCTTTCACACTATGTCACCACAGCCAGTTTTCATCCTCTTCCTTGTCTTATTAAAAAATAGACTATTTCTTTCTTGCCACAACATCCCTAAAAAAGTAAGGACTGCACATTTCCATTAAATTCATTTCGTTTCTTATATTCTTTAAACCACCAATCCTTAGAAGTCATTTGCTTGTCCCTTTCAAACACCATAATCAAGTCTTAGGAGCTGATTTCTGCTTGTTTCTTCTACTCCATTATCTTTCTTCTACGACCACAATTTCCCTACTAAAACACTCATTTTTACTATATCATTCTCCTTAATTGCCACCTATACTTTGCTATTCAATAAACAACAGCTTTGAATGCTCAATCTTAAACTAATAGGTAAAGGCTGATTGAATGATTGTATATAAACTCTCAACACCCTTTTATGTGTAAGGTTTAATTTATTTAACAAGATAGCCATGTTTATCCAAAGCAACCATATACATGGATCGAAACACACACTAAACTTGTTATATATTGTCATGTGATTAATAGAATGAGGGACTCAAGCACAAAACCACAATGTCAACCTCCATCTAACATCTTCGTGTGAAATAGCAAAAGCATACCACAATATGGACATCAATAGCAAATGAAACAAATCATGTATTGCATAAAAGGGCCAATAATAGATCAAGATTCAACATAACCTTTATCTACATCCGTAAGTAAAACAAACATCCATCAAACAGTAAATTTATGAAAAAGATACAGGAATACAAAACTGAAGTTTTGAACACTCTATGGCGTAGAACAAAAGGCTTAATAGAAATAAAGAACTATAGAAAGAAATGGGGATATTTTGAAAGCAAAAGAGAAGAAACCAGGAAACCCACTAAGGATCAATTTAGGATTGTGGTGGTTGATCAAAGAAATTGCTTTCGCAGTGTGGATAAAATAAGCTACTAATTAACAAGCAGCTTGGTGTTTGGAAAATTGTGTCATTGCAATTGCTGTGAGTTTGAAAGCAAAATACATGCATTTAATAAATTATTTAGAAATGCATTTTTTTCTTTTTAAAAGACAAAAAACTACATAAAATCATGGTTAGCTTTCACATGAAATTATTCAAAGTTTACAGAAAATTTATGTAATCATATGCAAGTCTTATTGATTTTTATAATAAAAAATAAAAGTAAAATACAAAAAATATGAACTTACTGAACCAAAACTTTGATATTGGAGAGAATGTATATTAGTCCTGGTAGTAATTTGATTGTGGCAATAATATCATATCTAATGGTTTATAAATTTGGGTTTATGGAAAAATAAGACATAATTGCCTTTCTATTAAAATATTAAGAAAATAATAGAAACTTTAAAAATGTGTAGTGACTTATTTAATAAGCTACTTTTAAGAAGTGACCTTCTACTTACTTTTAAAAGTTATTGTCAAAATGAAGAAAATTACAAAATAAATAATTTTTACAAAATTTTCCAAATAATATTTTTGTCAAAAATTACTCAATAAGCAACTTATGGAGTTTCAACCTCAATCCCAAACAGGGCTAAGAATTCATATAGAAAAAGAGAATATTCAAAATTCAATTCATTCATGCTATTCAACATATTCCTTCCAATTAGCAATGGTGATTAATTCATGTCGCAACACAACAAAGATACCAACAAATCTTCAAATCAAATTCATAAAAAGAATGTAGACACATGATGAAGTCATGATAGCATCTAGAATTCCCAATGAAAAGTGGGTTGGTAAAATTAGACTTATTTCAAGATAGAATAATAGAAGACTTCCCAAGTAATATCCCAATATTCTCATCTTAAGTATTGATGTAGCATTCATTATTGATTGATCAATTTCATAACTTGTGAAATTACTTATTATTCCATCCCATCATCTAATGGATGGATGCCACCCCACTTAGGATTGTAAAGGTTAGAAACACACTTAGAAAGTGTAGAATCGCTCTTTAAGATTAAAGTAATAACTAAAAGAAAAAAATAAATTTCATAATAACCAAAACCAAATAAGATTAAACAACTTAAGATGACAATAACTAGATTAAAGAATTTTAGCAATTCAACACAAAGGAGCATCTTACCCAACCCAAAAATACAAAACACCATTAGAAAAGGTTCTACAACCTCTCTTACATTACCTTTTTTACTCATTGCAAAAGATCAAAATTAAAATCAAATATATGGTCAGGGTTCAAAGTTCAAACCCCATCTTAGGGATACTTTTCAAACTCAATCTTGGGGATACTTATCTAGAATATTTATATCCACAAGTTTCTTGAATACTAAGGTTGTGGAATCTGCAATAGTCCTAACTTAAAATGCAATGACTTGTGGGTTTACATATACATACAAACACACACAAGTACTCAACTCTTAAAATAGATAATGCCTATTTTGCAAGAATAGACAAAATCACATCTTTTTGAATAAGAACTAAAGTTAAAAAGATTAAAACCAATCAGACAAGAAATCAAACTAGCCGTGAACACAATTTGAATCCAAAAATACTAACAACCAAATAGATCTTACTTAACTACCTGGCAACAACAACGAGTGGGTCCATCCAATTCAATTGGTAAAAAGTAAAATCATTTGTGTGGAAACAAGAAGTCTTAAGGTTCAAACACCGCTCACATTGGTGGGGTGGAGAGGGGACTGAATTGGGTTGCCGTTAGGCTATAATAATAATAATAATACAATAACAGTAAATTTATTAACAAATCACTCCTTAGTAGGGGTGGGCAAACCCAATATACTCCAACGAACCCAATTGAACCCAACCCAATTAAATTTAGATGGATGATTGGGTCACTTTTTCCAACCTAATTAATGAGGGTTGGATTGGGTTCATGTTGATGCCCTAACCCCAACCCAAGAATAATAAAAATTATAGCAAAATTAATATCAACTATAAACGTAGCTCTTTTCATTCTTTTATAAAAAAAGACTATTTTCAATTTCTCTTAGTTTAACCTAACATTGATTGAATCCTCTACATTCAAAATTCGGCAATCAAACCCGAATTTTCATTAAAAATAAGTTAATAGATTATAAAACATTATGTCATATAGTTTCTTATACAATCTTTATTTTGTTGCTTTGTTTATTAATAAATGTGAGGTATAATGAACAATACTTAATATATGATGGAGAATTAACATTTTTTTCCTATTTGAATCAATTTTAAGATAAGAATGTTCTTTTTTTAATCTTTTTCTATTTATGATTTTTTTAAATGATTATTATTTTTTTGCTAAGAAACAAAAGATTAAATAAAACTATAAGAAATATGTACAAGGATTAGGAGGACTAAAAATCCACAAAATAAGGACGAGAAGTCCCAAAATAAACAAAACACTTAGAAACTGCAAAGATAAAATATCGCAAAACCCAAAAACACTAGCTTACTAAGAGCGCATCCCTGTTAAGATATAAAAGCTTCCCAATTAAGCAAAATAAAAAGAAAGACTGCACAGTCCCATAACCGTTGCTTTTTTTTGCCCTTTTAAGCAAGAAAAACTTTCTAAGAGGAGGGAGTAGCATGATACAGGGGCTGACCAACTTAGATTAAAGGTCTTATACAAGTTAGACCACAAAAAGTAAGCAGCATTGCAGTGTAGAAATAGATGATCAACATTCTCTGAAGCATTTTTACAAACGACACACCATTCTGGAAATAAAGCCATGTTAGGTCTCGTTCTTTGAACCATGTCATTTGTGTTGATTTTTCTATGAGCAACCATCATCTTCACCTTGGTAGGGACTTTAGCTTTCCAAATCAGGTAAGAAGGAGAAAATGAGGGGGCAACGGGGTTATCTATGAGGTTAAGAAAGTAAGATTTCATAGAGAAACATCATGATTTATCCAAATTCCAAACTCTCTTATCCTCTTTTAGATTATTAAGAAAAACTCCTTGTAGAATCCCGAGCATCTTAGCACATTGTTCAGATTCTCTATCATTCAAGTTTCTAATGAACTTAAAATCCCAACTCCACTGCATAATAGAGTACTCACACATACTAGCTATAGAGCATTCATGACCTCAAGAAAGTCTATATAATCGAGGGAAAAGATCACAGAGAGCAACTTCTTTAATCCAACAATCCTCCCAAAAATTAATTTTAATCAACTTGATCAATCAAATCCAATCCAATGATTTAAGGGTTGGATTGGTTTGGGTTGAACATATTTATTTAGTTAGATTGAGTTGATTTTTCCAAACCTAATCAATAGTGAGTTAGTTTGAATTTTCACAAACCCAATTAAACCCAACCCATTCCCGCCCCACCTCCTTAGTCGCGTGGTGAGCATCTTCGAACCTCATACTTAAAATCAAGGGTTCAATGTCTTCCCATATGAATTGTAAATTGTAATTTTCTTTCAAATATTACATTAGAAGTCTATTCATGGTTGCATCAAAAGAAACAAAAACTCTCAATCAACATAACCTAGCCAAATTTGGCACAATCAATTTAGAAAAAATAAAATAAAATAAAACATACCTCCCAAGAAACCAAGCCTCCCTTAAAAGCGAATAAAACCCTAGATGTTCCTTCTCTCTGTACACCTATGTCTACATTTATACGGATGCCAAACAAATCTAAGCGAATCTTTAATAAAATTAACAATTAAATTGTTCTTTATCCACGTCCGCCTAATGCGGGTGTTTGTTAAAAAGAAAACGTACTTCGTAAGGACTCTTTAGCGTAATTAAAGAAGAGGTAAATCATTGAAAATAAATGAGATGTGAAAAAAAAAGAATGAAAATTTTGGAAACCTTGCGAGCTTTACGTGAATGAATGTGGAATGCGTTTGGCTAGCGACGTGGTGGTACTCCGCAGGAGCGTACAACTTCTGGAAGCGCACCGCCGGAATTTCACTGATTACGCTGGCAAGCGGCAACACAGGCGATGCTTAGCGGATAGACGAGGCTCTTCTGGAAATTTTGAAAAATTAAGGTAAAGTACACATTTGCCCTTTCGAATTTGGTAAGTTCCTTTTATTTATTTTTTGTATTTAAAAAGTCGGTAGGTTGGTGGATAAATTCAAATTGATTTATATTCGCCGCCTCTTAGCATTTGAATCTGACTGGTCATCTAATTACAGTATTTGAAAATCATCTACCTAAACTAAGGGTGTAAGATTTTTTTTTTTAATTTAAAAAGAAGGAAAAAGAAAATAAAATCTCAATTAATTCTTTGACTTTTTTTTTCTCAATACTTAATTTGGATGCCAAGGCAATAGCTACTTTAGAGCTATTGCAAGGTATAGTATAAATCACAACCACACTCGCAACATAATAAATAATAAAAAAATACGTTATAATTTTAATCGTGTGATTATGAAGATGTATTTTACCTTAAAAAGGTTCTGACATAACTGGATCCAAAATAAAATTGTTTGGAAATCACCCACCCCAACTCCTCAACTAGAACAAGTACAATTAAAATATTATACTATTTCTTTAAACGTGAACACTATTAATGACATTAACAAAATTAAAATAATATAATAAAAAATCGTATTATATCTCATCATCATTAACTAAGGATTTTTGTCGGCAACAATTTTATAGAACTCGTTACCAAAAATCTGTTTATAATGGGAGAGAATATAATCAAAATCGTAATAAGTCATCTCTCTTCCATAACCCATGACAACTTGTATATTGAGATTTGAAGGTAGTGCACGCAGAAATAAGGATGACAAATATCCAATTATGGATGGATAATATCCATTCAAATACAAATTCATAATTATCCATATCCAGTATTTAATATTGGACATGGATATGGATTTTATCCATATAGATATGGAGATCCATGGATATTTTATTTTTATTATATAAAAATAAAAATATAAAATAATTAAAATTCCAATATCAAATTTGGCTATTAACCTATTTATATTAGTAATAATATATATAATAAAATGGCGGTCCGGTGGCCGGTGGCGAGGTCCGGCGAAGTCCGGCAATTTTCCGGTGAATCCGACGGTGGTCCGGCGACTTTCCAGTGGAGGTCCATTTATAATATTAAATCAATAAAATAAAATAATAATTATTAATGACATTAAATAAGTTAAAAAATTAAAGGGTAATTTTAGAAACTTTAATTTTTAATATAAGAGGAATTTAAATTCTTCACTAATTAATATAAGAGGAAATTATATATTTTTTTTTCATTTTAGTTTAACAATATAAATTTTTTAACTTTAAATGGATAAATTAATTGGATTTTGGATATCCATTAAATATTTATACCCATCCAATATCTAATTGGATATTTTTAAAAAATATTCATATCTATATCTAAAAATATTTTAGATGAATATTATCCAATTCAATTAAATTAGATATATGAATATCCAATTTGAATAGACTAATTTACCATCCCTACGCAGAAGACACTCGTCTGTCGCTACCCGCTCTCATAAAAGTGGGATCGTTCGGTACTTTTGTCAGTATTGGATTTCACAAAATCCTTTCCAAATGGGTCAGTCTCAAACTGGATTTCCTTGACCGGCCTGGTAAGCCCAATTTGATCCATCATTTTAGAGCCCATTGACCATTGTCTCCACTCCCCAGCCCATCTTGCCAAAACCAAAACGAAAATAAAAATAAATAAATAACTTTGCAGAAAACAATTAAAAAAAAAGGGTAAGTAGACCCCAGGCTTGGTTAAACCAATTAACATGTTCAAAGCTTAGGGCGTCCCATAACCTAGAAAACTACTCATGCAGCGAGCCACCGCAACCAGGTTGTTCTGCCCTGTGCTCTCCAACATTTGTCACCGACCCCCCCCCCCTTTCCTCTTTATTTTCTATTTATATTTTCCCTACCTCACTTATTTTTCAATATTTTTATTTTTTCAAATTATTTATTAATTAGTTTAATATATATATATAAGGGAAAAGGCCAGAGGCTACCCTCTTGTTCCTACCCTATGTGGCAATCCTCATCACGTTAATAAAAAATGAGAAAAGCAAAATAGGAAAAAAATTTAAAAAATAAAACCAAAATAAATAAATAAATAAATGAAAACAACAAATTTTCTTTTTTGGCCTCTCTCTATTGCTTTGCTGCTCTCCTTGGACCCCTCTTTCTTTCTATCTCTCTCTTCTCTCTAAAATCTCAAAGAGCTGTCCTGTCTTAACCCAATTTGGGAACAGAACAGCCTCTGGTCTTCGGTTTCAGGTTCGATCTGTACGACGTCGTTGCCAACTTTCGATTCCCTTAATTTTAATCTATCCCTATTCCTTCCTTGTTTTGTTTTAGGGTTTGATGTTAATTGGGGTTTTGGGGATTTATTTCTACGATCTTTAGTTTTTCGCCGATGATCGTTTTGGTCTTTATGGGTTTTTTTCTTTTATGCAATTGGGTTTATCTAGATAATTTTCTTTGTTTGAGTTTTTGTTTGTGCTACGTGTTTCTTTATCTTTTTAATCTGAACGATTGTTGTTGAGCTGGGTGTTTGATTTTATAATCTCATGATGTTAAAAATAATTTTCTGATTGATTATGAGGAGATGGGGTTTTGGTATTTGGATTACAAATGTTGAATTAAATTTGATTGTTAGAAAACATATTGGGTGTGGAAGTTGAAGATAATGGTATTTTAAAAAAAATTTGTGTGTTTTGTCATAATTTGGTTTTGGAGGAATTGAATATACAATAATAAGAGCATTCAGGTAAAACTGCCATATTATAATTAATTCATTGGAGGCTTTTATTCAGATAGGTCCTAATTGATGAAGAATTCATTGTGCTAACTGTAATTTCCTTTCCTGTCACCACTTTTTTCAACGGCCTAACGGATTATTGCCATTTTGATTCTATTCTTTAGCTTTTGAGACTTTTTCGTCGTATTTCATGTTTTGGTTTTATACATTGTTAATTAATGTTCTTTTGTCGTATTCGGGGTTTTGGTTTTATACATTGTTAATTAATGTTCTTTTGTCGTATTCGGGGTTTTGGTTTTATACATTGTTAATATATGTTAGGTTTTTTGTCATGTGACGTGAGGTTTAATTGCTAACTTTGATTCTTTTTGTTTGGTGCGTCATAGCAAGTGGAATTGAACGAGTGTGGGTAGGGAGTTCTGGATTGGGAAATGGCGGGAATTGCGAGCGAGGAGTCTGGAGTGGGAAGGTCTGTGGAGGGGATTTCGAGTGGGCAGCGTTGTCAATCTGGGGAAGCATTGGCGGAGTGGCGTTCTTCTGAGCAGGTGGAAAATGGAACCCCATCGACTTCACCCCCGTACTGGGACACTGACGATGATGATGATGGCTGTATGGTTTTGCTTCCCTGAATTGTCTTTCAATTATTAGTTATCTTGTGCTTTGATAATGAGTGTGTGTTCCATGGTTCTTGTGAACTGTTAGGTAATGGGTATTTTTTGTTGTTTCTGATACTTACAAGCTTATATGGAAGGAAAAAGTAAAGTACAAGGAAAAGGACAATGACTACAAATACAAAATAACTTGATAAGTAATATAGCTTTCTGTTTGTATTTGGACTCATGGTTTATTGATATATACTGTTTGTACAGTCTAGTTCTCTTCAAGGGTGGATGGATATTGAAGTCTCATAAATTTGAATTACTCTATGTATTTTACATGATTATAATTGGTTATAAGTGAGTGTCTGCTGCAAATGGAGCTTGAAATGATTTGCCAACATGCTGTTTACTGTTGCCTATTTCAGTTTTCACTAGTTGATATTGTTCCCGTGAATAATCTATTACCTGCTATGTATGACAATGTGTAAAAAATTGTATAATTAATGTTCAAGCCTTGTATTGTGTGATTTTAGAGCCTTCTATGATGAAATATTCTTGTGTTTCTTGTTTGACGGTCTAGTTGTTTTGCCTCTTAAAAGATAATACCGAGTATTGCTTCTCTACTTATCACTGTGGATTTCTAACTATCTTGCTTCTTTATCTCGTCAGTGCTCGTTTTAAAAAAGTTGAATGTTAAGGATACAGACTAAAAATCAACATGCTTCAAAATGCTCAAACTGTTATTCTCTGAAGGTGTTTGTTTAAATTGCCCTTGTGCCTGTCAAAATTTATTCTGTACATTCTCTTTCGATATAAGTAGTTGATACGAAGGTAATGCTTAATTGAGTCTAAATGTGCCTGCTTTCCATTCCATAGTCTGCTGCAGAAGTAAGACTAAGTTTATCTCATATGATTTATTATCTGCTGTGTTAGTCTTGTTGTTTTACTTATTTCTTTATCTCAGCACGAAGAAATTTTAGTCGATTTTTTAACCTATGTTATCTTTAATAACCTTCTGTTCGGTGCACTTCTTAAGCTAAGATAACTTCTTTATAGGGCCTAAACCTTCCGAGTTATATGGAAAATACACATGGAGGATTGAGAAATTTTCACAGATAAGCAAACGAGAACTTCGTAGTAATGCATTTGAAGTTGGTGGCTACAAATGGTACGAGGTTTTAGATATGATTGATTTCTATACATTCTTTTGATTTATTTTGTTTCTCAATTGCTATTCCTGCTTATATTATTGGCCATTTCCTTTGGCTGTATTTTTTTACTTTTGGTTTTCCCCCCACACACCCTCATAAAACCAACAAGATAGCCGCACACGTTTGTATGAAAGTAGATACTTCAGAAGCTTCTTTCAATTTCGATATGTTAAAAGTCAATGTTTTGACGGTTCAGATATTCTTATTTCGGTGCTGTTGGAGGGAGATTTCATGATATCATGTGTATGTCCAGTTGTATGTAAATATATTTAATTATATTTAATCATTTATTAGGAGTGATGAAAATTTTAACAGTAAATTTTCAGCTGTTTCATTTACATTTGTGAACTTTACATTCTCGGCGCAAAGTCATTAGTTTATTATCTTTAAGTGTTATATTATTAGATTATGCCCCCCATCCTGTATGTTTAAAGGTTGTCACATTTATGATTTAACCTTTTTCCTGTGGTGACAGGTATATTCTGATTTATCCACAAGGCTGTGATGTTTGCAATCATCTATCTTTGTTCCTCTGTGTTGCCAACCATGACAAACTCCTTCCAGGTCTGATATTATAAACTGGTATCGAATTATTTCTTGAATCTTTACATTTGTTTTCTTTTAAATAAAAACTTTCTCTGTTCATCAACAGGTTGGAGTCATTTTGCTCAGTTTACAATAGCCGTTGTGAATAGAGATCCAAAGAAATCCAAATATTCTGGTTGGTTGGTTGAAAATTACTTCAGTAGATGTAAAATGAGTGCCTTCTTGATTTATGAGTGACAAAATGTAAAATCCTGCAGATACTTTACATCGATTTTGGAAGAAAGAGCATGACTGGGGCTGGAAAAAGTTTATGGAGCTCTCAAAAGTTTCTGATGGGTTTAAAGATGGTGATACTCTCATTATAAAAGCTCAAGTTCAAGTCATCAGGTACATATTGACTAAATGATGGAATCTCTTTTCTCTGTTGGTGTTTCGTCCAACTAGACTGTACCAATGGGCCATAAAATGTTTTTCGCTGCTTAGCTTATCCTTAATCTATCAAGTCCTCAGTGATATCTGATAAGTTGCTTTTATGAGTAGTGATTCTTTGGTTTTGCTCTTTTTTGTGAAAAGATTTGCTCTATTACTTCTTAAGAATGTTATTTACAATGTAGTCTATTTCAATAAATACTTTAATATTTTGCTTTTTGGTTTGTAGGGAGAAAACAGATCGCCCTTTTCGTTGCCTTGATTGTCAGTACAGGAGAGAACTTGTTAGGGTATATTTGACTAATGTAGAGCAAATATGTCGGCGTTTTGTAGAAGAAAGGCGAGGGAAACTTGGAAGGTTAATAGAGGATAAAGCTAGGTGGTCAAGGCAAGTATTATATTGTTACCTTTGTCAACTTAAACTGCTGACTATTCTGTTAACAATGCTTAATAAAGCACTTTTGGAAGATAGGGTAATGAAATTGTTTTTTCAATTTTTGTATGGTTCTTCTGAAGATGCATGACATTATACTGTGTATATATGACCTGACTTGATCTGCATATATTCTTGCATATCTGGCTACTGCTCTGTTGGCACTAATATCATATCACTTGTGATGATTTCAGCTTCTGTGCATTCTGGTTGGGAATTGACCAGAATGCCAGGCGCCGTATGTCTAGAGAGAAAACAGATGCAATTCTGAAAGTAGTTGTGAAACACTTTTTTATAGAGAAGGAAGTCACATCTACTTTGGTAATGGATTCCTTGTATAGTGGATTGAAGGCTCTTGAAGGACAGTCTAAGTCCAAGAAAACAAAGGCAAAGTTGTTAGATGCAGAAGATACACCACCTCCTATTGTTCATGTTGAGAATGATATGTTTGTCTTGGTGGATGATGTTCTGCTACTGTTAGAGAGGGCTGCTTTAGAGCCTCTGCCACCTAAAGATGAGAAGGGTCCTCAGAATCGTACAAAGGTGAGATCTTATACGTTGAACTTCTTTTATTGTGATACTTGGGTTATGCCTTCGTCTGGCTAGTATGAGCTAGTACTGTGCTTGGGTTGTCTGATTCAGTTTAACCATTTTAATAGTAGCTGTGAAGTTTGGCCTGCCTTAATAAGGTTTCTTAGTTACATCGGTGCACTTTTTGTTTGAATGACTTCTTAGCAATTTCCAATTAGTTAATGTGCTGGAAACTTCAGAAATATGAACCGATGACACTGATCATGCAATGTTACATTCAAAGCTGAAGTTTAGGATGACATTGTGCTTTAAGTTGTAGCCATCTAGGTTGGGTTATGTTAATATAGGTTTTTAGGTGGTTGTGGTGATGAGGGCAGCATTTATGTTGGTAATGTGGTAGTAGTATGAGGCTCTTGCTATCGACAATGGTGAGATTCTTGTTATCATAATGTCCTCTTCTGTACACCCTTCCAAGGAATTTCTTCCTTCAACTTTCTTAGTATGGTACTACAGGCTTGGTTCCATTCTCATTTACATTCCTTACATAATGCTTAAGCTTAAGGCTATTCATCCCAAAATGCTTTGGGTAAGCCTGACATTGCTAACATAATTTTTGAATAAGAAAACTTTTTTTGTGGTGGAAATTTAGATTCATATTTATAATGCAGTAGTTTCTAATAGGTCCGCATCCTTAGGCATAGATTGATGGCTTGCTCCTTATGCGAGGCTTGTGAAATTGGTGATATAAGTCTTGCTATCTCTTTTTATCTCTGCTCTCATACTTGGTATTTTGGGCTCGTAGCACTATAATGACATTGTGTGCATCCTATAGAAATAGAGGACACGGCCCTCTTGTAAACTGAATGGAGAAAAAGGGTTTTATATTGCCCACCTCAAAACATTAGTATGTATGCCTTTTAGAGTGATTTGGAATTTCCTGGAAATAGATGTTATGTTGTTCTATTTTATAATCACCATCTTCTCATCTTGTAATTGTCTCTATTATGTTCTATTGAAATTCATTAGTTTTTTATCAATAACTTTTTTTTTGGGGGGTCAATTTCTGGTGTGTCTGTAAGTTAGAATCAACTGTTGTGGCATATTTATATTTTGAATTATTGAATTATATTTTTTGGATGGTTGAGATTGCATTTAACATGCTGAATTCAAGCTTTATTTGTTACATTACAATAGTTTGATATAAATTGCCCCCCCCCCCCCTTCTCTCTCTCTCTCTCACTCACTCTCACTCTCACTCTCACACACACACACGCTCTCACACTCTCACATGCTTGGTTTGCACAGAAGTATGTTAAGTTTTTCTCTCTTAAATCATTTAATGCTTAGTAACCCATCCATACCTATTTGTTTTTAGGAGAGTAACTCTGGGGAGGACTTTAACAAGGATTCAATTGAGCGTGATGAAAGGAGACTCACAGAGCTGGGGCGTAGAACAGTGGAGATTTTTGTCCTTGCCCATATATTCAGGTACTATGTTTAATAGATATGTGATTTGTTATCATTTTGAGGCTGTAGCTTAATTATGACACGGTAACTGCTTATCACTATCCATACTCCTAACTTTTTTCATCTTTACATACAGCAATAAAATTGAGGTTGCTTACCAGGAAGCTGTTGCGCTGAAGAGACAAGAAGAGCTAATTCGTGAAGAGGAGGCAGCATGGCTGGCTGAAAGTGAGCAGAAGGCTAAACGTGGAGCAGCTGAAAAGGAGAAGAAAGCAAAGAAAAAGCTGGTATGACATCCTATCACCAGTTGCGTTAAGACTCAAACCTATATAACCTAATATATGCACGTCTTTTGGGCCTAGAGTTAGACAGCCCACGTGGTGAAATCATGAGAAAGCAGTTTTGATATTTTGCAAAGCCTAAAATTTTTTAGGGGTATTGGAAATTTTTACCTCCTAATTCAACTTGTTTGTTACAAATTATTACGTGGGAGTTTAGGGCAAAAGAAGGTGTTTATAAGGTGGTTGTCATCAATCATTCTCTCTGTTTCGGCCATCTCACCTGATCTGCGACAAATGATTTGCTGATATTCTTCATTTTTTTTTTCTCTTTTAAAGCTAGCTACTTGCCTTCTCAATTATATTTATTTACTCCTGTGTCTTTTTGGCTATTCTGTTTGTTCTTGCATTGTGTATGTGTTTCTATTTTTTGTGCAGTTCTGCACTCTAGTGAAGAATAGTCAGTTTTTTCACTCTCTCACAATTTCCTCGATTTCACATGGATTGCCCTTTTTTTTTCGGTGGGGGCAATGCTGAATTTTATCTTCTTGTATATCGTAGGCTAAACAAAAACGGAACAATCGCAAAGGGAAAGAGAAAAAGAGGGAGGAAAGGTCCAGCATGGCTCTCTCGGACAGGCTTGAAGATGAAAACCCTAGTAATGAGAAAAAAGAATTCATTGTAGAGGATGCCCAACCATTGCCTGAAAAGCCTGATGTGCTGGAAGATGTTTCTGATGTTTCTGATTCAGTGGATGGTGGTGCAGAAGTACTTCAGCCTGATTCAGAGGACAGAGATACTAGCCCTGTCAATTGGGATACTGATGCATCTGAAGTTATTC
The DNA here is from genome assembly GCA_039657385.1 of Citrus x changshan-huyou. NCBI lineage: Eukaryota > Viridiplantae > Streptophyta > Magnoliopsida > Sapindales > Rutaceae > Citrus > Citrus x changshan-huyou. The sequence continues at coordinate 5,135,027 of CM077555.1, read as the reverse complement.
CTCCCACAGAAGCCAGCAGCAGTGGAGTTTGTAATCTATCATCTGTACCTAATGGAGTAACTGAAAAACGGAACGCATCTGTAATGGATGATAGTTCCTCCACATGTTCTACCGACTCAGTCCCATCAGTGGTAATGTATGGGCCCTATAAAGGGAATTCCCTTGCCAACTACCAAAATCAAAAGTCGCCCAGCAGGTAAACATACCGCCTACATTTATCTATTTGTTTTTGGCACGATAAGAGAATATTCTTTGTTCATTTGATTTGGCTTGTGTAATTTGTAGGGGGAAGAACCAGCGGGGGAAGTCTACATATGATGGAAATGTTTGGGCAACTGAAACAGAGAATCAGCCATCTAGGCCTGCTGCTGATGCAGGGGAACACAATGATATCTCCGAAAGCCGTAAGTCTGGTGAATACGAGTCTGAGGCTGTTTCTTCCTTGCAGCATCAGGCAAAATTGCCTGAACAGAATGTCGCTAAGGTGAGTTACTGCAGCTCTTAACTCCAATCTCAGATATTTTTGTAGGTGAGAATTCTAAAGTATTTAGTAGCAATCAAAGCATCTCATAAGCATGAAAGTTTTTATTCACTTTTTAGTTTCTTTATTTACTTGACTGATTTCTATGATTGTATGTAGTTCTGGCTATGCAGTTGTTTGGGTTATATTACCTAGGAAAATAGTTTCTTGTTTTGTTATATTTTCATTTTTTTTAAGAGGAAAATATGCAAGTAATTTTGCAGAGTCCTATTTATTCCTCTTTTTTGGGGGTAAAAATAGATACGATTAACTATGATCTCTGAGACACTTCGATTGCAAATATGTATGTCAATCAAGGTACTGTTTTAGAAGCATGTCCATTTATTTGAGGATTTTATACAAATTTTGTTATGACTGTATTGTGTAAAAAAGAAATGTTTTCTTTTTAATCTCTAAGGATTTTTAATCTATAAGGATTTTAATTTATCATTTAATGGTCATTTCCACACATTCATGTGGAGCTTTTATTTTTTACATTGTTTCTTTTTTGTTTAATAGGAAGAAGCTTCTTCACCGCAAAAGAAATCAAGCATGAAAGACCCGGTTGATACAGAAAGACCTAAAGAGAAGACAGCAGCTGTACCATCCTCCCCAAGAAGCCCTCCTAGAAATCTGCAGTCTCCTGTGCAATTGAAATCAGTGCCAAAGAGCATTGCTACTGCAGATCCTGTTCCGCAAGTGAAATCACTTTCAAATGGGCAACAGCAGACTGATCAAGTTGCTGAATCCTGCACTTCATCCCCTGGTGCAGGTGTTTGCAAACCTGAGATCCAGAAGGCTGCAGCTTCAAAACCGACTGAAAAACTTATGGATCCGCAAGTGCCTAATATGTCGAGGCCCTCTAGTGCTCCACTTGTCCCTGGTCCTAGGCCAACTGCTCCTGTTGTTTCTGTGGTGCATACAGCCCCGCTACTTGCCCGTTCAGTTAGTGCAGCTGGCCGGTTAGGTCCTGACCTCGCACCTGCTACCCATGGTTATATTCCTCAGTCCTATAGAAATGTTAAAATGGGAAATCCTGTTGGTTCAAGTTCACCTGGCTTAACTCATCCCAACTCTTCAAGTTTGGGCCCATCACCAGCGTATTCACAGCAGCAGGCCTTGGTATCTGCACCTATTTTTTTACCCCAGAACTCTGAAAGGATTGACCCAAATTCGGTCCAGTCGGCCTTTCCTTTTAGCATGGTAACTCGGGATGTTTTACAGAGTGGACACCAGTGGATAGAGAGTTCTCAAAGGGATGCCAGTAGAATCGTGCATTCTGATCCTTCTTCCATGGCCAATGACATTCAGAACCTTGACCTATATAAGCGTGTCCCAAGTGGATCCCAGGAGTACTTCTCGAATGAGTTTCCAGCCGGTACATCTGGACGTCAAACCCAAGGTGTTTTGGTGGACGAGTTCCCACACCTTGATATCATCAATGACTTGCTTGATGATGAGCATGGTGTTGGGATGGCTGCTGGGGCAAGCACAGTTCTGCAGTCTCTTAGCAATGGGCCGCACACATTAAATCGGCAGTTCTCTTTTCCCCGTGATATCAGCATGTCAAGTGACATTGGGTCCTCTGCTGGCTCATGTAAGTTTGAGCGTACACGGAGTTACCATGATGATGGGTTCCAAAGGGGTTATAGCTCTTCTGTTGGCCATTTTGACTCTGTAAGGGAATTTATTCCTCAAGCTACTGCTCTGCCCTATTCAAATGGCCAGATTGATGGGATGATTCCAACCATGTGGCCGATGCCTGGTTCAGATCTATCTTTAATGGGCATGAGAAACACAGAGGGCGAGGGCTACCCATATTTTCACCCGGAGTATTCAAATATGGCATGTGGGGTCAATGGCTATGCAGTGTTCCGACCTTCAAATGGACATTAGAGGAAGAGGACGAAGCTACAACGGAGGTGGTCCTCAAACCAGAGGGTTAGGCTTTCCCGTTGTAATAATTTATTGGAAGAAATTGTGGAGGTTATTAGATTTGGAGTGAGGATGTAATCTTTCCATAAAAAAAATATTATGTAAAGAGTGTTTTCTGCCTTTGTTGCATTCAGCTATTTTAGTTCTTTTCATAGAAATGAGCTTTTCATGTGATTTGGTTTTACTTTCACCTTTGATGATCAAAGGGGCATAAAGCGCCGAGTATGATGAATGTGATCCACATTTTGACGCGTCTGATTGTGTGCATTTCAGTAGCTCTCTGAGGCCAGACCATGTCAACTTTCTTATCATGGCCCGTGGGCAAACGACTTACCATCTTCACTGTGGATGGATGGTCGGCGTGCCCTTTCAAGCTGCAGTATCGGATTCACATGAATCTCCAAATGAGGGTGTGGCTCAGTTATTTAATTCTGTAATTTATATCAATGTTTTATAATTTAATAATATCAGAAACTGAAACATATTTAATTTATTTTAAATAATTTTTAGATTGATGTGAGTTGCACAATGATGCAATGTACCAAGGTTTCTCTAACTAAATGCAATTTAATAAATGATCTAATTGACGCTTGTGGTCTGTTTTAATTTTACTCACACAGATATAAGGGGTAAAGTTCTTACGGTGGTAGAAATACGAAGGACTAGTTTGGTAATGTTAGTTGTTCTATAGAAATAATTAGTTGTGAAAAGGATCAGTTAAATATTTGATAAAATTTATTTTTTTAAAAAGCACTGTAAGTCTTAAAAACAATTGTTTGTGTTTGGTAAATTTTTACTATTAAAGTAAAATAAGAATGTAAATTACTGAATTGGATATAATATTTTATAAAATATATTTACACATTTATACAAATGTATATAAAATATTTTTGATTGTGTACATATAATACTTGATTAACTAGAATAAACATTTTATATTATTATTTTATTTTTTATTTTGTTATCTTAATATAATTGATAATTATAATCTCTTTAAAGCTAATGATTTTATTTCCTAATTAATAAGGATAATTTTAGATTTTTATAATATATATGAGAATATCTGTGGAATTGTATTAAGTAAAAAAATTATTATAAAAATCAGATTTTAAAATTTTCTCCTTCCCACCTATTCAAAATCTGCTATAGATAAAGTGATTTTACCAAAAGTGATTTTTAAAAAAATTTACCAAATATCAAAATTAATTTTTAACTTTCTAAAATCACTTTTGAGCCTTTAAAAATAATCTGAAACGAACTCTAAGAGGTATGAAACTTGAACTAAAAAACTCATATAGTTCAAAATCTATTTTCGGTAGTAGTACACAAAGCTTAAATGACGTTTTAATAAATTTAATATTTATTAATATTTATTTTTAAATGGTCACTTCATGATGCTGTTATAAAAATAACAACATCAATAGTGATATAAATATTTACCATTAGATTTAACCAACTGTTCATAAAATTAAAAATTAATTAGGATAATATTTTAATTTCAATTTATTAAAAATTTAAATTTACTAATGATCAAATCTGTTAAACATGTTTTTTAAAGATTAAATAATAAAAAGAAACAAGTATAGTCTATTGATACTTCTATATTTCCTTTTAAAATATATGTATTTTAATATTAACACAACTCAATCTTAGTTTATCTTATTATTATTATCTCATTTTCAACAAAAATTTACTAGATTAATAAAAATTGCAACAATAATTCAATTCAATCTTCACCAATGAGTAATTTTAGAAAATAAAAAAAGACAATGAATAAAACTAAGAAGTCAAAATTATATTGTCCCAATTATAAATGAAAACACGTGTCTGAATTAACATGTGTTATTGATTGAATAATCCATATTTGTTATTTTCACATCTAAATTAATTTATATATTTGCATATTTAATTTTTAATTTTATTTGTGATTTATAAAATATTAATGGAATTATAAAAAGTAAAATTATATCCATGAACTTGAATATTATCCATTAATTATTAAGTAATTAGTTGTTGGGTATGACTATTTGAACTTACTAAATTACTCAGTAAACTTATTTATTAAATAAACCCACCCTCAAATTTTGAAATTTTAAATTTTATTCAATAAACCTATTAAAGTACCCAATATACTCTTCAAACTCAATTTTTGTAATAATAGTGTTTCTACTAAGCAAACCCATTAAATTCATTTATAAACTCTTAATAAATTCTTTTTTTACATTAAACTAAAGATTTTCTTTATTAACGTGATTCAGAAAAATATAGCTAAGGTAAAAATTCATCCTTCACATTATTATATTTTTTTCAAAAGAAAATTCATTGCTGCACAATTCGAAACTATAGCCATATCTTGACAATTCAAGAGCCATAAAGGGAAGTACTGGGCAAACCGTTTATTCTGAGCTTTGTGAGATGCGACCTTTCTTGTCCTCGATACTCCATCCTTACATCTCTAATTACATCTTTAAGTGCCAGCAGAACCATGGAAAAATCACCAACGTAAAATAAGCCACAGCCTTTAGAAGTAACTTTTTACAGATCGAATGCAGGGAAATTATTTTGAAACTTCTCAATGAGTATGTTGACAGCGCTGATGAATGAAAAGATGGGTACAATGAGCAAAAATTCTTTTTAAAAAAAAAATTATATTTTTAATTGTATAATTGTAATTTACTTTAAGAGTATTTTAATCATGAGTGGAGCTATTAGTACCACTCAAATAATCTCGTAAAACCCCTTTTTCGAGCGCACATATTAATTAAAGTACTAAAATTACTCTTATACTAATAACAATCATTTTAATTCCTTAAAAAGTCCTACCTTCTTCCTTCTCATTGAACCCTGAAATAATTTTTTAAACAAATCTCATGACCAGTAGTAACATTCAACTAGATATCAAACTCAATAAACAGAGTTTTTCATAACCTGTAAACAAACTTTAAAAAATAAGCCACCACGACTAACTATAAGTATTAAATACCCCTTTGATTGCTAATTCTGCGGGTAAGAGAAAAATGTATTTATGCCTCTTTTGGTTAGGTTTATTGTTTTATGGCTTTTTTTTTTTTGGGGGGGGGGGGGGGGGGGGAACAATTCGCTTCTTATTAATATAGGGCTTTAAGGAGTTTTTACAATTTCTTTTTTATTCGAATTAGAGTTCTTGTAATTTCAATAAAGTTAAATGTGTAAATACATAGTAGAGGAGTTTCATAAGAATTTTTGAAGGGTGCCAATAGTATCACTCTTTTAATCATAAAAAAAAATTAAAAAATGGGTTTCGTGAGTAGTTTGGTGGGTTCAAATAATCTTATCCTTAGTTATTTATCCACTAAATTAAATCAATAATGAAAATTAAAATATTTAAATCCAAGTGCCCATAATGACTCCATTATCAATACTATAAAAATTTATACAGTATAATAGAACATATGCACCACTAACGAAATCAGCGTACTTATATTCAGGGTTTTAATTTTTGAAGAGTGAAAGAACATCAAACTTTGCCCTAAACACCAAAGCTTTAATTCTCATCTCTGGCGACCAATTCAGGTAATGTAGAATTAAAAATGATTTTTTTAATGTTAACAGTAAAATTATCTCAATTTATTTATTTATTTATTTTTGGTTCCAAATTAATGCACTTTTTTTCAAGAAGAAAAATGTCGATCGGAGAGCTGGCTTGCACATATGCTAGTGATGTTATTTTGTAGAGTATATTTTTAGTTTAGAGAATGAGAGTGCAGTATATGGATACTGTGCAAATTTTCTGGCCGCATAATACTATCGATAGCGGCTTGGTTGAGTTTTCATTTTTTACTTCTCAGCCTGAGAAGATTGAAACTCTGATCAAGGTTGCAAACGTGAATATTGACTCTTGCTGACCGAGTTTGTTCTCCAAGCTCTTTGAGAAGAGAAGTGCTGATGAATTGTATCTGAATGTTGGGTCTGGTAAGCCATTTTCCGGATGGAGTTACGTCAAGCTCTTTGCTTTTCCTTTCTTAACTTTCAACTGATGTTATTGGTGTTGTTTCTTAATTGTATATAGGTGGTGCACATCTAGCAGTAGCTACCCCTGCTGTTGCCTCTGGCGGTTTAGGTGGTGCTGCGCTGGCCGCTGCTGTCAAGGAAAAGAAGGTAAGTTTCAATCATGCTTTCAGCCTTAATCAGTTCGATGATTAGCTGTAGAAATACTGTTCAGATCACAGAGATCACTTGTTCAGATCTGCAGAAGTTATGTGCACTATTCTCTGTGTCGAATTTAAGTAATACTTAGACCAGCCAGTTTCTTTTAGATAGGTTTTTATTTTCAGATAACTCTATCACTTGCCTATCAGACTGCTTGAGAATAATATGGGATGGTAATTCTCTACATTAGATCTCTAGTTTTATGTTACATATATCCCCTCGAAGAATTTGCTATGTAGTTTGATTTTGGACTGTTTTGCGGCTGCTTATTTGGGAACATCTCCTTGTACAATTGTTTCTGCCGCTGAACAGTTTTAGCAATAGCTATTACTTTTAAAAAACTCCTCTTTGTCATTGAGGGTTCTAGAAAATAATTAGTCGCTTCTGATGCAATCCTTCTTCTTGAATTTGGTTGCTGAAAATTGGTTTCCACTCTTTGGTTCGCCCCACTAGAATACAGTTTCAAGTTGAGCTACCTGCCAAAGTTATTTTTGCTTGTTAATTCATTTCCATTCTGCGTTTGTGGCTTAAATTTTAAGGGCTTTATTGTGGCGGTCATTTTCTAATTAAGGTTGCGTCGTCCTTTTTCTCTTATCAGGAGGAAACCAAGGAAGAAAGTGACGATGACATGGGATTGAGTTTATTTGACTAGATCATTTTTCACATTTTCGTCTTGTTACTGCTATTTGCAGCTCCAGAATTCTGATAGGCCAGCTTATTTTTTCCAAGAAAGTTAGTTAGACATTGCTTTATAATATTCTGTAGCACACTTAATGGAATGAGTTTATCTAGAGCTGAGTTTTCCATATTTTTAATAATTTGTTTTTGTTGGGGGATAGAAACTATGTCGTTATCCCTCAGTGCTGAGACCTCTAAACAAATGAATTACTTTCTTTTTCAACATTATCGTGATAGCTAAAGTCATTGATTAGATAATTTTTGCCTAATTTGATGTGTTTTCTTTTTAGAATTGTTTAATTGGAAATTTAGAGTAGTTATTAATATAGATTATGCTTGAAGATGCCCGACACCACTACCACTAATCTGTTTATTAAAGACGGCGGAGGAAATATCCAGGTCCAGATGCAAATGGCTGCCATAGAAACATTATTATAAAGGCACGATTAATTAGTGTTTGATTTTCATTTTGATTGTTTAACTTGTCGTGCACATCTATCCAATTACAGTGAGGATAGTGCTACCCTCACAGCTAGACTTGCTTGTGCTTGCGTGTAAAATGATATATTGTTCCAAAAGGTCTTTCTAATATCCTTATCATTTTTGTCTGAATCCCAAGTAGAAGAAAATTTAATCCACCAAGACAGGGAAAAAAAGAAGGGCAAAACGATACCACCAATGCAATGACTTAACTGATGATCTAATTTCATTCAAAGTCATAATCAAATAATCACTTTTCCAGTCACTCAAAGCATTCAAGGTCCAAGCAGATCAAGTTCCCAAGAAGTTTCCTCCCACAGAAGCCAACGTTGATCGCATTAAGCAATTAAATCCCATAACTAATCTCTATAAATTATTATTAAATTAAACAAGATAGGGAAGGAAACATGGGACTTGGAGTCCTAAAAGTCTAAAAACCTCCCAATAGTAGCTTGCTTACGACCCATATTCAATAGGTTTCTTTTCTTATTATTTTTCTTTTTCAAAAAAAAAGAGAGGAAGAAAAAAGGAAACTTAGTATTCAATAGTCAAATCTTTCTAACAAAAAAAAAATCAAAAGGAAAACTGGCTATAAATATCCCCACATCCTTCGTGAAATGATCCATACTTAACATTGTTAATTAATAATTAGCAAGAGTCATGAGCCATCTCATCAATAAAATAATTTTGGCGGCTCTTGTCATTTTTCTTGTCCATACTCCGCTGCCATGCAAAGCTAGTAGGGTTTTGCCTGGAGAGGTTCTGATATTTCAGTCTCTTCAGAAGGGTCCTGTAACTCCTCCGGGCGGCTCCGGCTGCACATTCATTCCCGGAAACGGCGGCTCCGGCTGTCCCGTCAAGGAAATGAACGTTGCCGGTCATGCTTTGCCTCGTCCCACCGCGTATCCTCATCTCTCGGTCCCTTTTGGCATTGCTACCAAGCAGTAATGTTGAAGCTGCTCGTCACATCTGAATTGGATTCTAGGATCTTGAATTTTCAAATTCAGAAACCTGAAAGGCTCAAGCGAAGCTCATTAGGTTTCATTTGCCCATTGAATTCTGAAGAATCATGATATTGGAAGTTGGAACAAAGCGAGGTCAAGAAAGAGCCGTAAATAGCCTTAATTTCTGCATTCTTTCTATTATTAACTATTATTATTATTTCTTGTCATAATTAATATTTGCCACTTGTACATAATATATTATTATTATTATTATTATTGGGTTAATAGTTTTGTCAATTGAGAAGAACATATGTATATCTCCTCAATATTTGAGAATTTGGAGATAAGTTTTTATTGTAAAAGAATACCCAGTGTGAATAATGAATAATGTTACTTGTATAATCTATAATGTATTATGTAACAAACAGAGAAGTTTTAGCATTAGCCGCTTGCCTTTTTCTTTTATTTTATTTTCATCTGTTTGGTTTAGAACAATCTTCGGCTAGAGTTCATGCCACTGTGTATCTATTTTCTATCCTCAAACTTCTTCGTTATCCCACTACAGGAAAAATGGCACATATTTTGCAACATCAAATTTTGTCGTATTAATTGTAGATTAGTCGCCTTATATTTGTTATGGCACAACAAAAACTTGTAGTATATGTTTTTGTGAATAAAATGATTGTATCAAATGATCATTTTAGATGTCCAAAAATACAAGTACCGCCACTATATTTTTCGTCGCAATAAGTTATTTATAGTAACTGAAATATCAATCTCAATGATAATTAATAACAGTTGAATTTGGTATTAAAAATAGACAATTAATTGCTGATATTGTTTCTTTCCATGGATTTGATCATTAATTCATTACTATACCTCTGACCATGTTTATTGTTTTATTTACTTTTTTTTTTTTCCACAAGTCGAGGTTTGGCTCCCAAAAAAAAAAAAAAATGTCTGGTTGCCAAGAAAACAGAAGATGATAGTGGATTCTGACTCAAAACATGGCTAATTGTTCATTTAAAAATAAAAAATTAATTTCGTATGCAAATTGAGAATGTGTTGGCTTTTTTGGATATGAGAAAAGAGAGAATGAATTTGGTGGGCTGTTTTACTTTGACCAGGGGTGCCACTTGAGACTCAAAAAACACATTTTCTTATTATACATCGTATTGATTGGCACAGTATGAATAAATATGCAAGCACCCGCTGTTCAAAGACGTACGTCCTACTACTCTACGTACAAGAATGTTCTCCAATTCTGATCCATCAATATATCTATATTAATCCAAAGGAATTATCGATTTGTATGGAAGAATTTGCTTTTTAATTTTATTCGCTCACGTTATTAATTATTTCTCATGATAGAAGATAAATTAATTATATGAATTTAACCTACCACTGCAGCATATGATACTTATGCTCAGAATGGATCAAATTTCAATTTACTGAAAATTAAATTAAATTAGAATCAATAAATTAACTTCAAAACCGTGATTTGACTGCCATATCAATTTTGCGGCCCCATGTTGACTTCTAAAATATTGAACAATGTAATGGAATGAAGAACGTGGGCAATGGACCTTTTCAAAAAGAAGAAAAAAAACGTGGGCAATGGACGCCGAGTATACACGACGGCTTTTATAGCCTGCTACGTCGTGTTCTAAATTCTAATGTGACTTTTAATAGCATTTTGATAATTTGCTAGTCATCAAATTTTTTGTTTTCCCTTATTGGAATATTTATTGGTCAAAGGATTATCAATAGTTTTGCCGAAACCGAGGTTTCGTTCTTGTTTTCATTTTCTTTTAATTGACAAATAAACCTCTAACTCTGAAATTATAATGTTTGAGAGATGTATTGTTATTATGGTAAAGAGAGACGAATAGAAGGTTTATAATATAAACATAGCTTAAACCGAATCTAAACTCTCAAGATATATAAGAAGATACTAATTTTCAAGCATTGCCATTGATAAGAAGGAAAAATTGGTAAGCAAGAAGAGATATGTCAAAGTTTGAACATGGTCATTGGTCACGTCTTTATTATCACAAATTCAAAAAGAGAATTCCAAGTTCTCTAAGCTAGACCTTTAGTCTGAGTCTTATAAACTCTTATTTAGTCTTGGCATGCTCCGCATATGGGAGTTTAATTTCTTTGACTCTCGGCCTGAGCTTGTTACTTGTGTCTCCTCAGCGACTTACATTTGAATCATGGTTTTGAAGTTATAAATCTTGAGACTTCTGTTTTCATATTTAATTCGTGTTACGTTAATCGTATGACATTTCATACAACCAAATCTTTGTGACATCCTTATGGTCTGGTCCAATATCCTATTATATCTTTCATAGTTAATTTGTAAAATATCTCAACGCAACACATCCTTGCCTTTCAAATTTTTACATAATTAATTTGATAGTTTTACCCTTCATGGGTTGAGATTCGGACAGGGTAAGATAATTTTGACCCAGTCCGAATTACATTTGTGAATCTTAAAAGAACAGGGTAAGATATTTAATAAATTAGAAGTTTTCATTTTTTCAGGATTTGACAAATTTACTCTTGATGGTTTCGATTCAGATTAGGTATGGATATTTTGACCCGACACGAATTAACTACATCACGAGAAATTTTTATAAAATTGTGTTTGGAAAGATTCAAACTAAGACCTTAAGGATAAACGAGTGAGGACAAAGGGTTTTTAGCATTATTATTAATATTTAAATACATACCCAGTATGTCTTTTAATTAGAAATTTCAAAGATGCGCCCACTAAATTATGTTAGGTAAATCTACTATTAAGAAACTTCTTTTTTATTACAAAAAAAAGAAGAAGAAGAAGATAGCCTTAAAAAAAAAACTCTAATAATTCAAGAATATCCGAATCCATCTTGATTTTTATGACAAAATTGAAAAGCAAGTCAAATAAGTTGAGTAAATAGTACGTCGTGTGATAAGTTAAGTAGTAATAATTTGAATAAATATATTTAATTTGTAATAAGAGTATTTTGTGAAAGTTCATGAAAATTTTTGGCATATTTTTGCAAAAATAAAAAGTCAACTAAGTCACAATATATATTATTGAGTCCGTATTTAGTGCAATTTCATCTAAAGCCAAACCACTAAACCAAAATACACATAAAATTGTCCACAAATGTGATTCGATTTGTGTCAGGTCAAAATTCTGATTCAAACCCTAAAACAGTGTATATGATCAATTTGTGCCAAAAATTGAGAGATATAAATACGTTGGGTTCATTTTACAAACTGTTGAGATATTGGGGTATATAATAAAATCATAGGAATGTTAAGGAAATTTACCGAATTATTGACGTTAATATGTATGTATTATAATTGGATGCTTAATGCTATTTGCCATATTCATAATTTAATGTTCATAATCTATGTGATTAATTGAGTTCATGAGGCTTTCATCTCCTTAATGGCATCCAATAGCAGCTTAATTAATTAATTATTAGCGCGGGACAAAACTATGAAACTGTTAACAAGTAACTAGTACGATTTGTAACTATACATAGAACAAATTCATTTGTCGTACTAAAACGACATGTCGACATCAAAGCCAACACTAATAACAAAGCATTATGAACCATAATTATGGCTTAATTATGACATATTATATATGGCCAATAACGGTTGACAATCAGCATCCCCAGTTCTGGCCAACCCAAAAAATGAAAAATCAAAGTAAAAATCAAACAAAAGAATAGTAAAATGAAAATAAAAAGAAATAATTAAACATTGTGATATCAAGAACTGGCATCTTGCTTGTTATTCTCACTCTTCTGGGAAGACACCGAGAAATCAATAACAGTTCTGCCGGCCGGAAAGGGAGGCGGCGGCGGTGCACGAGCGACACGGCCGGCAAAGTGCATACCGTTTAATCTATGGCAGTGACCGCTACCACCGGGGATATGAGTGCAAGGAGACCCGCCAATAGGTGGCACAGGACCCTTCTGGAGGGACTGATTGATAATGTTCTCAAAATATTTCTTCTCAAGCAAAGGCCTCGAAGCTGCACCAAATTGTATTGAACATGAAGCGAACAAAATGGTGAAAATGAACAAGTATGTGAAGAAGCTAACGTTTGTTCTTCGGAATTCCATTTGGTTGATGAACTTGAGGAGCTATTGTCTTGTTTTTAAGTAATTATATTGTGAGTTTGTTGGAGATTTTGATACTTGCATATTTATGTCCTTATATACTAATTTGTTCAAATGAAGTCGTGGGGGGCATGGTTTGACTTCTGTAAAATTAACTGGAAATTTTCATTTGAAATGACTTGGTCTGCTTTGAAGTTTGAATAAGATAGTCTAAAGTACGAATTAAACCTACACGGTAGCTTGAATAACAAGCATGATTTTTGTTTTGTCTCGTTTATTTTTAGAATAAATGTTGAAAAATGCATAATACATGGTCATTATTTAATTTAATAGCTTTAATTCTGTTGGTTTTAAGATAGAGCTCCTCCACACGACAACATATAAAATAGACTTGGTTAGTTCGAATAGTACCTGAGATTAATTCTTCAAGCCCTTACTTACATGGCAAGACATTTTCGTTTTCAAAGAGGCAAGCCACTGGGCCACTAGTTACAATTGTTTAATTAGCAGATATTTAATGTCAATATTATTGCAAATTCAACATATTATTCTATTCTGGCAAATTAACGTGAAGATTGGGGGTGAGAATACGTGTCTGGATCTATTTATATTAAGACAAATGGTAATGCGTGACTAATGACTTTGGTGTATATTTAGACTTTAAATAAGCCTGATTTAGTACACAAACATCAAATAGTTGTAACTTGGGATACAAATTGTTGGGGAGAAAATCTCACATCAGCTGAGAACAGATTTGGAAATATAAATTCGAGGGTTCTTGAATGAGTGTTTTAATATAAGTTAGGCCCATGAACTTCTAAACAAATAATAATAGAATTTAACATTCAGTATATTGTTTGGGAGCTTCCGATGAGACAACCAAGACTCCTATTTTTGCTGCAAATGCTGCTGTTTTCATATTTAATTCACGTTTGAAATGTTTCTCAGCACAAGTTATAAATTTTTTTATATAATTATCTTTTAATACCAAAATAAGTGTTTCTCTTTTTTTTTTTAATTATGGGTTTTTAGTATTTTATTTTGAAATAAAGTTCCAATCCCTCATGACTTAAGAAGTCCTTTAATTTTTTTCATTAAATAGTAAAGTAGAATTTCTTTGCAATTTTTATTGTGATGTTAATATTTTATTTTGGAATCCTAATATGAGCAATATTTAAGTGCCAATTTGAGTCCCAACAAGTATAGCGTTTATCCATTGGATAATGGTTTAGTGATTTTATAAATTATGAAATTCATTATCCAATAAATGAATGATACATAATATTAAGACAAAATTAAGCAATTAAAAGGGGCATTGTATTGAATTTGATGAATCGTGAAAATGGTCTCACACGCACAAACGTAACACTAATTAAGACCATATAACGGCAAAGGTTGAAGCATTTTATTGACTTCAATTAAATCTCATGCGTTGCATGTTCATACATGCAAGTACACGCAAAAAGTTTATATAAGAGAGGTGAAAAAAGGGCAATTGACTCTGAAGATTTGTGAGGATTCAATGGTTTAATGTTTCTCCTTCTCCGATGGTTCCTGTATTATTGTTATTTTAAAACACTAACAATTAATTATTCTATACTATCGAATCGATCTGTATTATTTTATGACTATGAGTATAGTATAGAAAAAAATGAGTTAAAAGTTGTAATCTATTACTAGATTTCAGTTTTTCATATTGGAGTACTAATTATTATAGCTTTCATGTATTTTTTTGGTACAGTATATATCACAATCTTATAACAATAGGACAATATGGACATTAATTAAAATATCATACAATCACAATATGGAAACTCAGGAGCCGGCCTGGCTCATAGGAGAGCTAGGATAATGTTTATTGATGCCACTTGTTGGTGATTTTCGCTGTCATATTGTATAAAATTTATGGTCATAACCTATAATCTCATATTCAGAAGCCATAAGATTCAATATCTGTTGTCGTGGGATAATGTCCCCAAAATGCCTCATACTGGTGAGATGGTAATGCTGTGATGGCCCAACATGGATGACTTATGTACGTTGGATCGTTTCCGCAGTAGAATTTATTGCTCAGGAGTTTGAAGTTGTTTGGACAAACGTGTTGACCTAATAAGCAGATTGGAGCTCCATGGTCAATGTTTATCAAATCAAAAATTTGACCATGATAAACACAATGAATTTCAAACAATCGTTTTATTTTAAGTTAATATTATAGCTAAATAAAATAACTTAAATCAAGTGCAGGACTTTATGTGCGGCAAGTTTGTGTTGTGTAAACCAGCCAAGTTGTGTTATGAGATTTACAGCTTCTCTAATGGGAACTTATTACGCGCACAGTCAAATACCATACCAAGTCTCATAAATAGACATGCGTAATTCACAAATAAGGAGATTAAATGCTCTTTTGTGGCTGTGACAAGTTCTTCTAAGAAAATTTTGAAGTCAAACAAGTAACTGTGTATTGTGACTGAAAACCGCAAAGGGGTTGGTGTAAATGGATAAAATTTTTGGGGGTACGCGGACGTCCCTATCAAAAACCCTCTTTTTTTTTTGGGCCTAGCTAGAGAAACCCTAGTCCCTAGAGTTTTGACCTTGTCGATAATTACTTATGACAAAATTTTTTTTTTTTTAAAAAAAAAGAAAGTATGTTTTTCATTAAGGAACAAAACTAGTTCAATTATTAAATATTACAAGGACATAAATACATGATCATTAAGGTTAAGTACAATAAATAGAATAAGATTTATGACTCAAGCTTAGGTTAGGACAACTCGTAACAATAAATATAATTACAAATCTAAAAAAAAAAAAAGAATTTTACCTATTAAACTTACTTATGAGTAGGAGAAATTTTATGGACTGTTGTCAACCTTAATTAATGGAGATAATTTTTTTTTTTCAATTAGAGAAGACAAAAAATACTGCAAAATTAACACAAAATACCATATTGCAGTACTAACTATCAATATACAAGATGTCAAGAGGAGTAGATAAATAACATCCAACAATCAACAATAAATCCGACTGCCATAAAAAGGAAAATAAAAATTAAAACATAAAATAAGCAGGATTGAAAAAAATAAAATAAAAACAAAAGAAAGAAACCAATAAAAAAAGTACCGGCCAAAAATGCACTTTACCCTCTCATCACGACCTTCTTGGTTACTTGGTTTGGTACCTATAGCACGTGACCAATCACGAGTTCGACAAGAGCTGGTACCAAACCGGAAGCAACCTACAGGAACCACACACACACACTTTTGTGATAAGACTAAATTAGAAAAGAATTTACATATTGGGACAGCCCAAAATTCAAATTAGTTGTAATTGAGACTTGTTTTTAACACTCGTGGCTTCCTTAATATTTTTAATAAGCTTAATTTTTTGGATGAAATTGTCTCTATAAAATGGTATCAGTCTATAGCCAAGATCCCAACTCTCAAGATCAATTCTCCTCATTTAAATGGAAATTAGAGCTAAGCACAATGCGCAAATTAAACTTGAGACTTTGACTCAATAAACAAAACAAAATTTAATTTACCACCTCCATGTCACTTCAAGAGGACTTCCTCGCACTGACCTACTTGAGATCAACACCTGGTGACACATGAAAGGATGTTTGTACGATGTTTTCATATTATGACACAAAATCTTCGATCGATTTAATTATTACGTTAGAGGAGCCGGCTAAGTTACGTTAAACGTAACTTAGCCAGAGCCTACGTTAGAATGTCTGTGCTATCACCGGAATATCCTTTTACTATTGCGATAATAATGAGTAACAATATTCACCCTACCCCTGAACTCCATGTGTAGTTAATTTAAATTCCATAATCCATATGATTTCATTGAGTTCATGAGACGTCCACTTTCATTGCTACCACCTCACGATAATTGTCAAGATCTCTCACTTGGACTAAACATTCAATGTGAAGAAGCTGCACGTTGAGTAATTATTATAGTGCGTTACAAAAATCATATTAACATATGATTTGAAGACCATTATTAATATAGTTTTGGAATTATCTTATTTACATTCAATAGAAAAGATAAACGTGGGTTGACAACCAACATTTTATGGTTGCTCTTAAAAAAAAAAATCGAAGAAAATTATGAATACAAAAAAATGATATCCAAAAGGAAAAGAACATTGTGATTAATTTATTGCAGTATTAATTACGCGCGAAACCCTGTAGCCAAGGATGATGTATCAAGTACTAAGAGCGCTTGTGTCTTGCTCGTTATTCTTATTCTGTGGGGGGAAGCCACCTAGGAATCAATAATGTCACTGCCGGGAAATGGAGGCGGTGGTGCACGAGCGACACGTCCGGCAAAGTTCATGCCGTTCAAATTCGGGCAGTGACCGCTTCCACCGGGGATATGTGTGCAAGGAGACGGGCCAATAGGCGGCACAGTCCCCTGGGAAAGGGACTGATGAATAAGGTTCCAAATCCCGAAATATTTCTTGATCAATGGCTTCTCAAGCAAAGGCCTCAAGGCCGCACTTGAAGTGAACAACATGGTGAAGATGAACAAAAATGTGAAGAAGTTGACGTTTGCTCTGTGGAACTCCATTTGATTGGATGAACTCGAAATCGAAGTAATTAATAAAATCTTTTTTCCTTTTCAGTTAATGCGAGTTTTGGTGGAGATTTGATATGTGCATACACGTACTTATATAGGCTTCAGGGTTTGATATTAATTTGTTCAATTGATGGAACTGGAACCGTAATTAATTACTTGACTTAATTCTGGTCTGAAGTTTGAACAACATAGTCTAAAAATCAAAATCAACCCTACGCGTTACCTACCAGCTTGAATAACGAGCAGTAAATTTATTTTCTTCAATTTTTAAAAAGAAAGTTTGAAAATGCATAAACCAAGGTCCTAATTAAGGGGTTTAATTTTTATTTATTATATACGAATTTAAGATAGGGAACGTAAGGTATCTGCAATCTGGCTATAGCTTCTCCATAAATTATATAAAATAGAGTTTCGTGGTTCGACTTGCCAGTACCTGGGACTAATACTAGGAGTCAAAGCAACAATTTTTTTTTAAAAGTGGCCGAGCACGTCCACCATTAGTTACAATTAGCAACATATGGTTATTAAATTGGATTTCAAGTAATCAACACTGGTGAATGATAAGAGGACGATCGCACATTGGTTGGGGATTGATCTTGAACTAATAATATAATTTTGAGGTAATTGACCCTCAGTTTTTTAATTAAATTTTTTATTATGGATTATGGAACTTTGGGCTTTTACACGATATTAATTACAACCAAATTTATGTACGATTGGGTGTATACTATCTTACCATGTGACAAGTACCCGTCAAAATGATCGATTTTTGAATTTTGATGCAATTAATCTTCAAATCTCAAGCTAACTTTTGAGTATGAATTAGGCTCATAAACTCATAGAGAGATACTAATAATATTTATTATGTACACCTATGATTTTAATAGGTATAATTTTAGCCATTTCATTTTATAATTGGACGAAATTTTCAACCTTAAAAGTTGCATTTTAAGCGTTTCTTATCACTTTTAGGAAATTTTGGGTGTTTTATATTTTAATAACAAACTAATATCCAGCAATTTTTTTTTCCTTACTAAATATGTTTCATAAATACAATAACCTACAAGCATGTGTTGAATAATTTACACGAGGAATGGAATAATGAACCCGAGCCGTCTGATTTGTCGCCGGGGGGTGTACCCGTGTAGATAACGGACACTGACTTTGAATTCCATCGTGTCAAATGGTGTTACATATAACAGAGACGATGAAGGAAAATTACGGTCAACGCATGTTCTTGACGGAAATCTCGTGACTTTGAAGGTTTAATTGTAGCCAGGTTTTTTTTTTTTTTTTCTTTAAATTTGATGGTTCCTGTAATTTTCCTTCTTCTTTCTAAATTTTTATTGTATAATATTAATGTCAAGAGCTTTTAGTCAAACAATTAAACCTTCGAAATAATCAAACTATTATGATTTAATGGTACATTTATACTATGTTCTAATTGGGTACGTGTAACTGTAATTTTCAGATATTAAGAATTGGTCGTACGTGCATGTATGCAGTCTAAAAAAATAAGTCAAAAATTCCTCGAACCACAATTTCGATACATTTTCCTTATTAAGAAAAAAAATAAATTTATACTTTGATTTGAATTGCTAGCTTTCTTAGGAACTTTCCTCTGGAAATAATTATTTAGTTCGGCATTAGAAAATAATTTTTTAAAATATGTAGTGGCATACACGACGGAGAATGAGTTACGGTGGATCATCTTAGCAAGGGAATTTAATGCAAGGAGATCGAATCCAAACTGACCTATTAAAGCGCTTCATTGACTCATAAAAATTTGAGATTTTTAGGGCCTCTATGAAAATCTAATAGTTTTTGGGCCTTTGTTAAAATTGGACCTCAGATGCTATTGGCACCATTAAAAAGTCTTCGTCCAACCCCGTCACAATTTTATCCGTATTTAAATTCACAATAACAGACTGAAGGCAAAGAACATCTTGGTCATAACTATGTCACCAAAATTCGCAGACATTACTCAATCTACTATTTATTAGATTCTGAAAATTCTTTTTTTTTTTTTTTTTTTTCAAGTCCTTATCCCGTTACAATCAAAAATCAATTTTAGAAGAGACTCGTTACTCAAAAGCTTTTTGTAATGTTGCAAAATATTGAATCTGCATTTTAAAAATGCTGGTATCTATATTAAAAAAAGACTCATGATATAAAAGTATTCGATAAAAAGATAAAATAAAAACTACATGGTTTATATGATTTGTTTTATTATTTATATTTCATCCAACTAATATTAAAAAGCTGCATCTTTTTGTACAATATAATTTAAAAGTTGGGCTATTGACGCTTTTACAATATTGTAAAATAATTTTTCAGCAGTTTGTAATATTGTTAATGTATTTATAATGTTGTAAAACCTCAAATCTACATTTTAAGAAATGAAGACATATGCACTTGATAATGACTATTTATGTTATATTAATTTGTTAAAAAACATTACATAAAATTCGTGACAATAACATATTATTGTTGTGATAATGGAATATCATAACTCCCAAACCCGAACAAAAATGTCAATATCGTTCACTAGCTTCCAACTTCCAAGCCAAACCAAGTGTTGTCACACGGGAATCAAAACAAACGAGTAAATGATAGAAGTAATTATAATCTCTGAAAGCTAATTTTAATTCAAAGAGATGAAGAAAAATCGAACAAGCTGATCATATATCAAACACATGACATTTAAAATTTTAAATACTCACACTCCTAATGTATTAATTTCCTATTAATACAATCTAAGAGCAACACGAAGTTCACCATTAAAGGTTTCTCTGTCCTTTCATACATTATTATTAGGAACACACTAACACTGAAATTAAGCCTTAATTCGCTAATTAATTAATTAGCCAATTCTAGGCACCCGAGTGACGATGCCGTGGGCATTAACAAAGACTCTGACCCTGTCACAGCGAAAATCCGCGGTCACAATTGCGTTCTCATCAACAGTTCTGGCCCCGACCTTTGGATTTTCTGCCATTATAATATGTGCTGCTGCCTCCCCATTCATCCCCACTAGCTCTGGCCACGAACCTTTGCCTGTAATTAGATACAACAATTTGAAAAAACACTCAATCAAATGCTACAGGTAATTTGATAAATATTCAAGCTTAATTATTACGATTAATTAGTTAAGTATTTATAAAACTCACCGGCTGGACAACTACTTGACATCTTCACTTCTTTAATTTCTTCTTTCTTTCGTGATATAGAGTAGAGAGCACTAAGATGGTATTTATAGCATAAAATAGGCTTAGATTCATCCGAAAAAATAATGGCTAGCCGGCTGGATTATTATTGTTAGGTTATTTGAAGACATATATATGAGAATGAGTCAATGAGACCGGCCCGCATGGTGGTTTTACCAAAGCTTATCATTTTTTTAGTAATATTCTTCTTGACTAGGGTCTAATTCTTCCAACAAACATAAGACAAACCAGATAATTTTATTTACATTTCCTTCCATCTTAATTCCAATGCAAGAAAATTGAAAACACTTACTCTTTAATGAGGCAATCAAACATACATATTAATTAGCCAATTATATCGATCAAGTGTGGCCAAAGAAAAATATTGGGTTTTAGTTCATGTGTAAAGATTTGGTGGACATATGTACTAGTAACAATATCGTAAATTGGTAATGGGTATTCGTGCGGCAAGATATATGTAGTTGTTTCATTCTTGGAGTTTGAGTTTATGTAGCTTCATCGGCCGTGTTCTTTGAACAATAAATCCTTTAACTATGAGACACTGCATGGACCTCTTCTATTAACCTTTCCTTTGTTATATGGTTAGCTAGTGGGTGACAACCAAGTAGGGGTGCGAATTGTGTATCTCAAGTACTTGTAACCAAACCAAGAGTTCAGGTTTGAGGGAGGGGCATAATGTAGAAACTCCAAACGCAAGGATTCATGACACGAAAATACGAACTTGAAGGGGGGGGGGGCATAAAATTTATAGTTATTAAGGGTACATTTCATTGATGTCCATGGCCCTTATTTATTTATTTATTTATTTTTAAAAGAAAATTCAGCCTAGTCGGCACAACATATGATGGGGTGCGAATACAAACAAAAGCATAACAACAAGAATATGAAGCTTCAATATGATTGAGACCGTACGCATAAATTTGTTTCAAACACAATAGATCAGAACAACGATATATCTCTTATTATTTAATTTTGTAATAATAAGTGGGGATATAGACTTATATATAGAAGAATCCCTTTATTAATTACATAGTTATATAGTACAATAATTAATATAAACGGTTCTTAGTATTGCCTCTGGAGAGCCCTAGCCAATAGCAGGAGCCCTTGTGACAATGCCACTGGTGTTGACCCAAACACGAACTCTCGAGCATGAGAACTCAAGGGTGACAAAGGTCCCTTCCAACACAATCTGAGCAGAAACATAAGGATTCTGCTTCTCAATTTTTGCTGCCGCGACGTCGCCTTTAGCTCCCAGCAGCTCTGGCCAGGAATTCTTGCCTTCGCAGAAACCAAAAGGAAGATTATATAAGAAATGAAAATTGTCTAATTAGAGCTTAATTAGAGGAAAAATTTTAAAGCAGTACTGAAGTGAATCATTACCTTTGCATTCCGATGACATATTTTTTTTTCCCCTTTTTCTTTGGTATTCACTCTTCTATCTGTGCTTCGTTTGTGAATTTGATGTGCGATTAGCACAGATGGATATATATAGCTTGTAGTTGATTATCGACGTTTTTTACTTTTAGGTGTTACTTTAATTAGTTGAAAATGGTTTTAGGTAGCCATTATTTTAGAAACAGCATCGAAGATTGGCTTTGTTTGACCAGCAGCGAAAGGGATAAGTTTCATGGCAATATATAATTCCAATACTGTATGCTAATCTTTACTGACAACAAAGAAATTAAAAAAAATACATAGGAAAAAAAGATTTGATTGCATTATTTTATAAAACTTTGTCTAAAAATCATTAATAGTCTTTGATATTATCATACAGTTGTATTCTATTAGATTAGGTTATGTAGTTTATCGTCAGGTCAATATATATCGTACTTATTAATTATATACATACATACATATATATATATATATATAATTGACTATGTAGTTATGTAATGACATGATAGAAAAGTATGTAATTAAACACTGAATACATAAATTATAAATATCTTTAAAAGGAATTAGTTTTACATTGATTTATACATCACGTACATTGCCCCTATCAAATGACTTATTATTCTGACAATCAAGCATAAGGATATAAGGATATATCCCTTTATTTATTGCCAATTTCATGCAAATTACATATATATTAGAATATTTGATATCTTGGACTGTCCTTGGAGGCTTGGAGCCCTCTCTAACCGATGGTTGGAACCCTAGTAACAGTGCCACGGGTGTTGACCCAAACACGAACCCTCGTGCATAAAAAGTCCGCGGTGACAAAGCTTCCTTCCAAAACAATCTGAGCATTCACTAAAGGATTCTCTCTCTCAACTGTTGCTGCTGCTTCCACACCTTGAGCTCCAAGGAGCTCCGGCCACGAGCTCTTACCTACATGCATGTACAGAAACAAAACGTTTTGTAATTAGAGGAAATCCTAATGTAAAAGCATTTCATCGGCGTTATTAGCTACACTACAGAAGTAATTAGGTTATTACCTCTACATTCCGATGCCATTTCTTCCTTTTCTCTTCTAGTAATAAAATTGTTGATTTGTTTCTGGCTGTTGAGATATAAATGGCCGATCATGGGTGTATTTATAAAGTCTCATTGGTAGCTTGTTGTTGGTGATTTTTGACTTTCTATAGCTTAAAGTAGATTTAGTTGACAATTTACGTACTTGAGAAACATGAATGTGATCCCACAGATCGATTCAAATTGGCAATCTTTGACCCGTGGCCGTAAGATATATGGAGGCGTAAATGTTCACGTAGCTGAGCCGACGCAGGAACCCATGTATTAATTCGATATTATACGTAACTGAAAGAAACTACTTTAATCAGTTTATGGATATAGAAACCATCGCCTAATAACTCATATTAAAAATATATCGATGGCTGAGAATTGTCTAATCCTTGTATGTGTGTGTGTATATATATGATTAATACAAGATTCATTTTCATGGGATGTGAAATATTATCTTTAATATTCAGGACTCGGGTTGTTATATAATATTTTAATTAATCAAGCTAGAAAATATGCTCTCCAGATAAAACGAAAAATTACTCACACAATACATACAAGGAGACTATCAAGCCCTTCACTTCAATGACGAGGAGATGACGTGCCGAAACCCCAGGATAACTAGTAGTCTGCAGCCATTTTTCTTTTAGCAATCAATGAATATATACAGAAAATTTGGAAGATTACATGTGTGCGTGTATTTGACTGTATTGCTTTTGGATAATGATAAATTGGTGATTATTTTGATAGTTATCCAACGGTTTGGAACGAAGGACCAGGATCCTCTCTCCATGGTGTGAAATGTTTTAAGATTGACCATTCAATAATGTGTACGTTATTCTTGAATCATCCTCTGACATGTCAGAAAGAAGAAAAAGCCTTAATTACAAGTAATTAAATTGTGTAAGAAACTATGAATCCTTCCGCGCAGATGAACATTTCAAAGAAAGTAGGTGCATGTCATTTCAAATATAATCTAATCCATTTGTAACAGATTAAATAACTTGACATATTGCTTATTGTAATTAATTAACCGGTTGTATTATTAATCTAAGCATCGTGATTGAGATCCGTATGCATCCATACACAGAAGAGGAATATGTATATTGTTATTTTGCTACAGAAAGTACAGCACAGGGAATACAATCTCTTTTATTTCGTTAATTTTAGCACAAGGGACATGATTATTCAGAAAATAGCAGTAATTAATTAACCAATGGTAGGAAACTCAACAATAATGCTGTTAGTGTCAACCCAAACATAAACCCTACCGTAATACTTATCCAAGAACACAATGCTTCCTTCCAATAAAAATATGAGCAGATACGATTGGATTCTCCCTCTCAATTGTTTCCGCTGCCACCTTCCCTTCAACTCCCACCAGCTCCGGCCGTGAACTCTTACCTACACACACAAAACAAAACATTATACACATACGATAAATAGTTTTTTCAATACAGATATCTGCACGTTTTAAAAGTAAATTTAAAAATATAAATAACGATTCATATCTTAAAATGTGCAGATGTTTGCGGTACTAGAAAAAGAATCTAATACATATTTTGAGTAATTTTTGTACTGATAAAAGTAACTCATTTCGTACCTTTGCCTTGAAAGTCCATTTTCCCTCTTCGATCCTAATTGGTCTCACTCTTCTAAATTGCTATGCTTTGTTGTATGATTGAAATGGCTGAATTGTGTTCGCAATAGTTACTTGTAGAGTATCATTTTGAAACCTCAGTTTGTCTTTTTGAGGTTTGCCTTAGTTGGAAAATTATCTTAGTCGATATGTTCAAGAGAGAATTGAAGATTATAGCTTTGTTTGACCCGCAAACAGAGCATTAAAGTTTTAGAGCAGCTCAGCTGAGGTAAGAATATTGGACAAGTGTTGGCTGTTTAGTAACAATTACCAGTCCCCAAAATTTTTAAGAAAAGTGTGGACCAAATACAAAATGAGATGAGTACTTAATTAATTAATAAACTACCCGAGAGAAGATGAAATTCATTATGTTAGTTTGATTGCTTGTACATGACCACGACTATTTGGTAATGGCGATTATTTTTAAGATGTAAGATTATTAAAGGCTACTTATTAATAAAGCTTATGCTTAAAATGGGATAAAAATTCCTTATATAATGTGAGTTTTCTTTGATTTTTAAAATTTTATGTCATATGTGTATTACTATTGCTCGTGTGTATTATAAAATTTTTTTTTTCTATTCTATTCGTAAACAATCACGTTGCTACAAAGAGCGTATCTGAAGAAAATCATTGGGCTGAGAATGTGTATAAACAACTTGGGCTTTATGCTCCAGCCCAGAAAATTTAGAAAAGGCCAGGTCCTTCACGAAAGTACGCAGGGTGGGCCCACTGATACCATGGAAAAAAAAATCTCAGGGCCGAAATTATTTAAAACTTAAATGGCTACATAAAAAGACTGAAATCGCCTCGAACAACAAAATTGCTATTTTTTTTATGGTGCGTCTATTTTCTAGATTAGGGAATCAAAATTCGGAATCGAAATAATTGATGGCGTTTACTTCATAAAAATAAAGAAGGAATCCGAATCGAAATGGTGGGGCCCACAACTATTTGGGAATAAGGAATAAGAGATTAATTCCCACCTCCCATGGAATTAATCTCCCATTTTTAAAAATTCTCATTTTACCCCAGTCATATTCAAATATTCCTAAACTACCCTCATTAAATCAAAAATATAAATACCAAAAAAAAAAAACAAAATCCCTAGAACCCGTTCTTTTTCTCTTCGAAGTTGGATGTCATGCCTAATCATGGTCGGTCACTCGTCGGTTCTGAAATCACACGCCGTCGTCGTCAGTTCTGAATCACTGCCCGTCGTTGTCGCAGCTAGTCCCTGTCGTTGTCTCTTAAATCACCAGTTCGTGGTCGTTGGTCTCGTCGTGGGTTCTGTCGTCACCGAAACCCCAGGATAACTAGTAGTCTGCAGCCATTTTTCTTTTAGCAATCAATGAATACAGAAAATTTGTAAGATTACATGTGTGTGTATTTGACTGTATTGCTTTTGGATAATGATAAATTGGTGATTATATATTTTGATAGTTGATATATCCGACGGTTTGGAATGAAGGACCAGGATCCTCCCTCCATGGTGTGAAATGTTTTAAGTTTGACCATTCAATAATGTGTACGTTATTCTTGAATTATCCTCTGACGAGTTAGAAAGAAGAAACGCTTTAATTACAAGTAATTAAATTGTGTATGAAACTATGAATCCTTCCGCGCAGATGTACGTACATTTCAAAGAAAGTTGGTGCATGTCATTTCAAATATAATCTAAACCATGTAACAGATTAAATAATTTGACATATAGCTTATTATAACTAGGGGTGTTCGCGGATCGGATTTTACGGATTGGACATCAATCCATATCCGATCCATGATTTTACGGATTATAATTTTTCAATCCAATCCAATCCAATCCACGGATTGATTAAATTCAATCCAAATCCAATCCATACATCTGCAGATCGGATACGGATTTGACTCAATCTATATCCAATTTATACGTCTGCGGATCGGATGCAGATTTAACTCAATCCATATCCAAATCCATCATTTTACGAATTGATTTGCGAATTAAAAATTTTAGTTCTCTTCAATCTATAAACTAATGAAATTAAAAAAAATCTAATATAAAATAATTTTACTACCAATTAAATATAAAATTGAATAAAATTTAAACAAATTAAATTTTATTTCGTTACTTTTTTTTTTTTGATAAAAGCTTTACGTTACTTTAGTTTTGGTTTTGGATGAGGATGATTTTATTTCAATAATTTTTGACCGATTTGATATTTTTTATTTTTTTTATTAGATAATGATTGTTATGTTACTTTACTTAATAACTTTACTTTACTTTAATTTTTTTTATTATTAATTTAATCATTTTTATTTTATATTTTTATTAAATAATGGCTAAATTATATTATGGTGCTTATGTAATTATGTAATGTCATATTTATAATATTTTTTAAAATAAATAAATAAATATTTTTTTTTGCGGATTCACGGATTTTTACGGATTTACAGAAGTAAATCCATATCCAATCCACCGACTGCGGATTTTTAAAATTTCAATCCAATCCAATCCACCAATCCACGGATCGGATTTATACGGATCGGATTTTTACGGATCAGACGGATTGAACGGATCGGATCGGATTCTGAACACCCCTAATTATAATTAATTAACTGGTTGTATTATTAATCTAAGCATCATGATTGAGATCCGTATGCATATATACAGAGAAGAGGTATATATGTATATTGTTATTTTGCTACAGAAAGTACAGCACAGGGAATACAATCTCTTTT
This sequence comes from Citrus x changshan-huyou, assembly GCA_039657385.1. Lineage (NCBI taxonomy): Eukaryota > Viridiplantae > Streptophyta > Magnoliopsida > Sapindales > Rutaceae > Citrus > Citrus x changshan-huyou. Next base: position 5,107,521 of record CM077555.1, on the reverse strand, counting down.
ATTTCGTTAATTTTTGCACAAGGGACATGATTATTCAGAAAATAGCAGTAATTAATTAACCAATGGTAGGAACCTCAACAACAATGCCCAGTACAAGAATTCGAGGCTTTAAAAAAAAGAGACTTTTGGCGCCAAAAAAATAATTCGTCGCCAAATTCAATGAAGGAAAAATTAATATTTAATTCTAAGTTTTCGCAACGAAACTTTCGTCGCTAAATATTACATATTGCGACGAATAACTTTTTTTGTCGCCAAAAACTTAGGCGACAAAAGAATTAGCACGAAATTTCAATAATTTGCGACGACATATATTGTCGCTGAAAGTATATAATTAGAAATATATTGTTGCTGAAAGTATATAAGTAGCAACGACATTTGACTTTTTAGTGACGAAACCGCATTTGTCACTGTTCTCATTTTTCGCGACGAAAATTTTGGTCGCTGAAGGATTCTTGTGGCGACAAAAATGGTTTCATCGCTAAAATCATTTTAGCTACCAAAGTTTTTCACCGCCAAAATCTAATTTAGGGATAATATTTCTATGGCAGAAGACACTCTTTAGAGACGAAATATTTCATTGCTAAAAAGTGCTCTTCGACAACGAAATAGTTCTTATCGCTAATTTAGCGGCCAAACATTTCGTCGCTAAAAGTGTCTCATAGCGACCTATAATATTTGTTGCCAATAACTACTTTTTGGGGCACATTTAATTAATTGTTTAGTTGCTACAAATGTGATAAATCAATATAAAGTTGTAAATTTAGAATGCATTTTCAATTATTTTAATTTTTGTTGATGATTAATCTTTTTATTAATTAACAAGTAATATAATTTTCATTATAATAATAAAAAAATTATTAATATTTTGAAAAATAAAGAAAAATAAAATGTGTTAATTATTAATTCAAACGTCCTCAATCTCGACCCGAATATTAAATTGAGATAAAATTTTATTTTTAATCCTGCATAAATAAGCCAGAATTTGGAATCCCAATCGAGATTGAAGAAATTTTGGCAATCTAAGGACAAACTAACAATTTTTTTGTAAACTTAACTCATTTTTTGTTAAGACTTATGACTAATCGTATTAGAAGACTTTTAGTTATAAGTGATGAGTTGTTCATCCGATTGCACGCTTCTTAATTTCAAAATAATGATTGAATGGTAGGTAGTTCAATTTAGCTTAGCATATATTTTGATTAAAATTATGATTTAAATATTATATCTTTTAAAGGTTAAAATTAAAATTAATCCAAATAATTGATAGAATATATAGTTAAATTTATGAGTGTATAATGTAGTTAATGTTCTTTTCAAAAAGACTATCATTTAAACTTAAATAAAAATATTTTTTCACATAAGATTTTTATTTATGTAATTATAAATTATCAATTCAATTTAACTATATGAAATTGGATTCTTATAAAACATAGTTTAATATAAACCAATCGGTTTGGTGGGTTTGATTAAAAATATAAAAGGCAAAATCGAAATAGGCAATTCTTGTCTATTTTCTAACCCAAAATCGGCAATTCCTCCATCTCTCTCACATTAACGATCTCACTCTCACCAAACGCGACAAACCCGATTCAAGCCTTCAAGGTCACCACCGTCTACAGCCGCTCGTGTAATACTGTCATATTCGGCAGCTGTCTCCACCACTATCAGCCGCTGCTTATCTGCTGCCATCATCTTTGTCAGCAACCGCTCGTAACCTAATTCATCATCGCCAGCCGTCTCTGCCGCAATTGCTGCCTCTCTCAGTCGTTGCTCTCGCTCTAGTGAAGGTGAGTACTGAGTTGGCTATGGCCCTCTTGAGCTTTCTTGCCCACATTTTTTCTCTGACTCTGCACGTCACAGAACTCCCAATTTTGTAGCATCTTCCTTAGTCTCCCTTGCCTAGGGTTTCAATTAGATCATAAATGAAGTTTTTGAAAATTGAAGAAGCAAAAAGAGTGATAATATGAAATTAACAGGCGCAAAGAGTTTTGCAATCAATTCAGGGGAGGTATTAAATATCTATCATCATACCCCTCGATAATGAAAGATAAGAAAATACTTGTTGCCTCGAAAATCAATCCCGACTGAACCCTACTGAAGCGTAATTTAATTTATATTCTTTTTTTATTTTCAATTTTTTTTGGTGGTCTTTTGGGGTTTAATTGAGGTTTATATTTGGGGAGTATGTCGCTGCTCTAGGAAATAAGAAAGAAGATAACAGCTTTTTCATGTGATCCCACATTTTTTTTTTATGAAACAGCCAAATCTTTTGCAATCAGGCTACAGGCTACTAATTTGCCGTTGATATTTTATTGCGTGTCGGTGGCAAAAATTGTTTAGTTTTCCATTTTTTTTAGCATTCTGCAAAAAAAATGTAGAAACTTAAATTGTTATTGGGTGTCAATAGAAAGAAGTTATTATATCTACAGAGATTTTTGTTTCAACAAAAATAATAGATATATGACTCGACATAACTTTATTTAAGTTGTAAATTAGATTAATAGACTATATACCTTTCTAAGAGGGATTAATAGCTAATCATCTAACCAAGTCTGGATTCTTACTGTTTATACTATTGTTTGGTAACTTTTTGTTGTCTATTTGTTTGGGCTGTTATTTGCTACTGGCTCTTCAGTTTCAACTGTTATTTGCTGCTGTTTCTATTATTATTTGTTGTTGTTTATGCTGTTTCTTCTGTCAGTTACTGCTGTTTCTACTGTTATTTGTTGTTGTTTCTCCTGCTTGTACTGTTATTTGCTGCATTTGTTGTTGTTATCGCTGATTTTACTGTTTCTCCTCCTTGTACTGTTATTTCACTGCCATTTTGCTGATTTGTTGTTGTTTTTGCTATTTTTTGTTAGATAAATTTGTCATTTGTGTTTTTTTCTGCTGTTTTAGATAACCTTTTACTGTTATTTATTGCTGACTCTGCTGTTTCTACTATTATTAACTGTTGTTTGCTGTTATTTTGCTATTTTTCGTGGATAAATATGTTATTTGGTGTTTATTCTGTTGTTTCTAGGTAATTTTTTACTTTTTTGCTTATCGATAAAGTTTTTGCTGCTTTTTACTTTTTACGTTGTTTTTCCTTTTTTAACTGTTTTCACATTTCATAGAAACAAAAATTGATTGTTATTTGCTAATATTTTTCTGCAGAGAAGAGGACAGCCGGTTCATAAATCTTCAAGTAAATATCTGCTCAATACTCACAGCTATTAGCGAGCATATAACGAAAATTTCATGTGAGTTTCTACTGTTATTAGCTGTTATTTGCTGCTATAAAAAGTAAATCCGTATCAAAGCAATATAAAATTTTAAAAACTAAGGAAAGCTCAGATTATATAAGGAATCTTTATCCCATTTTAGGCATAAGCTTTATTAATAAGTAGCCTTTAATTCTCAAAAGATTCACATTCAGGATGGCTGATATTTAGAACAAATCTACATGGTTATCCTTTTTCGTCTTTTTAAGTTTTGAGTGAAAAATTTAGTTTTTATATTGCTTTGATATGGATTTACTTTTTATTATTGCAGTTTCTTATTGGAAATACATTGTTAATTTGTTGAATCAAAAAGATGCTTGCTGGAGTGAAGTTCATACCTCGCGATCAAGTTGATAAAGTAAATTTTGTTACTTTTTAATACTATATCTAGCTTGGGAAAGTTTTTATTTTGCTTATAATTATAATTATGTATCTCCTAACTCGGTTATTTGTTGTTAGGCAAAAGATGAAAAGTTGGATGCAAAGGGAAGGAAATCAAGTAGTAGGAAGGAAAAGCATAGGAGAAAGAAGAAGGGTTCAAGTTACGGTGGTAGTTCGGATGATGATCTTGAGAGAATAAAGAAACGGTCGAGACGAAGCAAGAAATGGTACTCGTCGGATGAACATTCAGTAAGTGAAAGTGAAAGTGATAGTGAGGACAGTTCTGACCGAGATGAAAGGAAACATAGGAGTGCAAAAAAGAAGAGTAAGAGAAGTACTGATAGAGGTTCAAGAACTGGTAGGAAACATTATTCTTCTGAGAATTATTCTTCATCTGGTTCAGACTATGAGGACCAGAAAGGAAGCAAGGGGAATAGAAAGAAAAGAAATAAGGAGAGACGGGATGAAGAGGACATTGTGGATGGCTTGTCTGGTATGCATGTTGTAGTGATTTTGTTTTTAAGTTTTTTTTTAAAAGTTATTGTATTCAAGTTTATCATGTTCATTTGATCCAAATTTTGCATGCTGCTATATAGATGACTATAGAGGATCAGAATCTTTTAAGGAGAAGGAAATTGTGAGAAAGGAAATGGGGTTAGAGTGGATGCTGAGGCCTGCAGAGAGGACAGCAAGAAAGCCTTTGGTGCCTGTTGAGAAGCAACCAGACGAACCTCCTGAGGAGGTATGCTGTCAATTTGTTCTTACTCCCTTCTAGTTGCAATCTATCGATCATCATTCATCTAGCCTTTCTTTATCCTTGTCTATTTTTTGTTCTGAATTGTTGTTGCATCTGGTTAAAATTGGTTTTTTGGAGTAGCTCTTGTACCAGACCCATTTTAGATATCTTCATATGTGCATGTCTGATTGTTATGGGAAACATATTTGCTAGATGCCTTTACGCCTACATGATTGTCATGTGATTGCATATAACTTTATATTTGTTTCTTCCTGTTTGTTAACATGAGTGTTCTGTTTTCTGTCATTTAGTCTACATGATTGTTTGTTGACTCCACATTGTTTGCTTTGTCTGCCAGATGCCAAAGGTGAATCCGAGGGAGTTGAATCCTTATCTGAAGGATAATGGAAGTGGCTATCCAGAAGATGAAGATAGGAATAAAGGTAGCGGAGAGCAACTTTTGTCTTCCTCACTTGTTGGTGATGGAGGTGCAAGCTGGAGACTTAAAGCTTTGAAGCGTGCCCAGGAGCAGGCAGCTCGAGAAGGACGACGATTTGACGAGGTATGCTACTATGCCTTTCAGATTCGATCAAGCATTACCAGTATGAATTTTGCTCTTTATTCATTTAAATGGTTCAGGTTGTGGAAGAGCGTTGGGGTTCTCTTGGTCAACTAGCTGTATCTGCGACATCTCACAGGGCTGCGCCATCTCGTGCTCATTTACATGCCATAAAAAACAGAAAAAGCGGACTAACTGAAGATTGTCAAGCAGATGCTGAAGATCAAAAGGAAAGAGATACTCAGAAGGTAACTGCAACAGTTGATTTTCTCTCTCTCTCTCTCAATGATTTTGTGGTTTTGTAATTTGGATTGAAATACTTAAAGATTCTATTCTGATTGAGAAACTGAAATTTTCCCAATACATTGGATTTTTGTGATTGTGATCCTTAGACCTCCAATAGAGATTACCTGAGGGATGTGTCTCTTCGGCATCCTGATATGAGGGCCCCTAAAGCTCGTGATTCATTGTCTTGGGGAAAGCGAAAAGGTCAACATATGTCTGCTAGGGATGCTAACATTGTCTCTGCTGCATTCTCTGGCTTAAATAAGTTTGAAAATGATGGAAGCTTCATGCGTGAATTCAGTCGTCAGCCGGGTAAAGATCCTGGTGGTCCTGTTGATTCCAATCCTAATGATGAGGGCAATGTGGAGTCAGAAGTGGTGTTATCTGAAATACAAGTACCTAGCGAAAGTACCGTTATGATTGAAGAGGGACTGGGTGCCAACAAGCTAGCTGCTAAGGCAATGCAACTGCGTTTGAAAGGAAAGCATGGAGAAGCTGAAAAACTTTTGGTATGACAATATTTTCCTAGCTTCTCTCCTCTCTTATTTGCATTTGGGGTGATAGGTGTTAAACCTATCTGGAGGTTCTCCAATTTGACATAAAAGAATTAAAAGTGCCAAGTGAATTTGTCATAAAAAAATTTACTATTTTTCTAGTGCTGTCTTTTGCGGAACTTTAAGATAGTATGATAAAGCTTCTTTTGAAGCTCCTGGTCAGGTCTTTTCATTAGCATTCATCTGGAGATTGGTCTATCCACCACCCTAACCCTTTTCATGAATAGGCTAAAAAGTCTTTACAGCCGCTTGGCTGTTTTGCTAATCTTGGTTGTTCCATCCACTGCCAACTTTGCCAAGTGCTTCTTGCTTCTTTGAAGGAGAACATTGTAGGGACTTTTGCAATACTCCAGTTATTAAGGAGTTTATTTTTATTTTCTTTTTATTTTTTATGTTGATCTGTATAAGTCTCTATGTTCTACCTCAGTCTTTCTTATACTTAAACTGAATTTTCTTTAACTTCTGATTGAAAAATCATGAAAATTATGATTTAATGTTTCTTACATTGATAGTCTTAGAGATAATTGGATTATTTCTTGCTTCCAATTTTGTGAGCTAGTGCTCACAGAATTCCATTGTTCGTAGTAGGGAGATATATTAGAATTGATGTTGTGCACTCGGCTATTAGGTTTGGGACAGATATATGCATGCATAATCTTTTATTTTCAAAGAAGATCTTTGTATTCTGTACTTGGACAGCCAGCAATTAAGATTGTGAGCCTCTTCTTCGTGTTTAAGTGTTTTTTTATTATTTTTGTTTGTGTTTATTAGCAAGAAGTTGAGAAAATGAAGGCAAAGCAGGGTGCGGCTGATAATTCTACTAAACATCAAGGTGTTGGAAGCTCGGGCAGGTAATTTTGAATATTGTGATTGGAGATTCTATTCTTTTTTCTTACTTCCCTTTAAGTGTGTGAAGTTGTTGAAAGAGTACTGTTCTTGGTAATCATGTGCCATACTAATATTTCGGAGGAGTTTTTGTACTAATGGATATTTCATTTTTTAATTTGTAGGCATTTTATTTATGATTTGTCAGTTCGAAAAAGGAAGGATGATGATGATGATGATAGGAATCTAGCCCAAAAGATAATGCATAATAAACAATACAGTATATCTGGTCGGGCCGATGATGAATATGATTTTGAAGATGGTCCAAGTCGAAAATCCCGGAAGAATAGAGGAGCAAATGATAATAAGGGTGCTGAAAGAGCTATTGCAAGACGTATCATGACTCAACAAGAGCGCTGCCTGTTTTGCTTTGAGAATCCAAACCGGCCAAGACACCTTGTTGTGGCAATAGCAAATTTTACTTATTTGATGTTGCCACAGTGGCAGTCTGTTGTGCCTGGTCATTGCTGCATCTTGCCAATGCAGGTAATGTTGTTTCTTTAATATAATCTATTATTTATTTATTTTTTTTCTATAATGGGTTTTGTTTTCAGTTGAATGGTTTCCATGGTTGAACTTAAAACACATCATTTGGGGAATTTCAATATTTTGTTGGGATGGAGTCATTCTATTTATGATTCATGGCACCTGGAAGCAAATATTTATACTTAATGATGGCTGTGGGACACAGTGAATGTATGGGCATTGTGGAAAGTTTGATTAATCCCAAAGCGATTATAATTGTGAAATTTCCGTCACTTTTTGAATAATTTAAGTTCTAACATACTGCTATCCACGATGGAAATTGTGTAATCTGAATGGGTGGCCCAGTGGTAAGGGTGAATGTAGGGTAAGATGTAAACTCATGTCTGGGTTTGACTCACACATGATGCAAAACTGTCGAACGCCAATATTATATCTTGCTGGAGGTTGCAAATACTTGAGGGTTTATGTCTGTCAACCGAAAAGAAAAGGAACCCCTTTGTTCTCATACAGTTGACCCTTTATTATCATAAGGTTGACTTGATTTTAAGTTGTTCTATTCTGATTAAGAGTTTCTGCTTTTGCAGCATGAGTTGGCGACTAGAACTGTTGACAGTCATGTGTGGGATGAAATTCGTAACTTCAAGAAATGCCTTATCATGATGTTTGCAAAGCAAGAGAAGGAATTAGTGTTTCTCGAAACAGTGATGGGTTTGGGACAACAGCGTCGCCATTGTTTGATTGAGTGCATTCCTTTGCCCCAAAAAGTTGCGAAACAGGCCCCTGTCTATTTCAAGAAGGTTAGATTCCGTCATTCATTCTCTCTCTATTGTTCTTCTGGTTCTCCTTGCTATATTATGCTTCACTTTATTGTTAACTGTGGTTAAGTTGACTGGCCTAAGTAAAGATGTTTTTGCTGCCCTTAGCTTTGTGTAGGATTCCCATTTATTGCCAAATTAGTTGCACATTTATGTAAAACAAAATTGGAGGTTGGCATGGCCTGTACATAGCTTGCATAATAAAGTAATGTCCCGTAAAGTTCATGTTTTTGAACTGATCCTCCCATTCACATGAACACCTCTTTTTGTTTGCATGTACATGTACGTACAATTCTTTTTGTCTCAATACATACAGTACAAGTTTTTGAAATGAGCTGTTTCAGGCAATTGATGAAGCTGAAGATGAATGGAGCCAGCACAATGCAAAGAAGTTAATAGATACGAGTGTGAAGGGCTTGCGTGGTTCAATTCCAAAGGACTTTCCTTACTTCCACGTTGAATTTGGTCTAAATAAGGGTTTCGTCCATGTAATTGATGACGAAACACAGTTTAAAAGCAGCTTCGGACTAAACGTCATAAGAGGCATGCTTCGCCTTCCTGAGGAAGACATGTACCGTCGTAGGAGGCATGAATCTGTGGAGGCACAAAAGCAAGCGGTTGCAACTTTCGCGCGGGACTGGGAACCGTTTGACTGGACGAAACAGCTTGAATAGAAAACTGTGCAGTGGTGGTCTAAAGCAATTCAGGATTTCAGTTTTAACTTAAGTTGATGAACTTGGCCAATGGTCTTTTATAGCCCGTTGGCAACACACATGCACAGGCTGAGTTTCGGCAATATGTTATATTTATATTTATAGTGGTGTACATAGTTTTTATTTCGATTGATATGTCATCAAATTTTTGTTGTGGGTATGGTTAATTTTTATTTTTTCATCATTAATTTGATAATTTTAAATCTCTATACACTTGTTAGATGCAACTTCACTTGGGATACATGATTATGTACTTCAACTATCTAAATTCAGAATTACTTAGTCCCTTATTACGGTTACTCTGTCACTGACTAGTTTTAAAAGACACAACCCTTGTCCTGCAAGTAAACCTCTGCAGCTGTTGTCTTAAGGATTCTCATTCCCTAAACCATATCCTATTTGGGTCTGTAATCCTTAAAAATACTTATATATAAAACAGATCATAATTCCACTGCTGTAACTGACTTTTCTGAGTCTGTTTTGGATTAGGAATCCTCGAAAAAATCGCTAAATATAATTAGCAGATCAACGCTTTGATAATTCAACTGTCGCCGCGGTTGGACTTGCGGGATCCATCAGATGGAGAGGGCCTCATCGTCGTCAGTTCTGTATTTTCATTTTTCTCCTCTGTTTTTGCTGTTTTGAAATTTGTCTTTCAGTGATGATGAATTGACGGGAAAAAAGAAAAAAACATGGGTTAATTTTTTTAAATTTCTGTCGTGATATCACCAAATTCCTTGTTTGTCTGTTCTCTTAAGTTATAGTTTTTTCCTGCCTTGCCATTTTGATCAGTGGTTGATTGTGTATCGATGATAGGAGGAGAAAGAACCGAAAAAAAAAAAAAAAAAAAATTCACATTTTGAGTTGAAGTGTGAACGGAGTTGATTCAATTTCACTTTTTGAAGTGTTCTTTCATTTTAGACAGAATTAATCACATATTTATTTAACAGATACTTGAACAACCAGAATACTTGTTGTAGTCTTGTAGGTATGCCTACACTTTTGAGTAAAAAGATTTTGTAATTTTTTTAACAACACGACACGGGCTTTATTATCTTTCATTGTAAATTTTGGAAGGTAAATGCCAGGAACATTAAAAAAAAAAATTAATTAATTAATTACTTAAATTAAAAAAAAAAGCCTCATGCGCACCGCGTGTCCTGCCGTTACGATATTCCATTTCAACGGCTCAGATTACACGGATGTTTGTTTATAAAATGTAACCGTTGGATCAACAGTGATCCAAAAATGGAAAAGTGCTAGGGTTATAATCTTGAAGCCAAAATAAGCAGCCTATAAATACGCCCATGTCCAGAGACACAATCGAACCTTTTCACTCTACTTTTCTTAACCAGACGACACGGGCAAATGCCAGGAACATTAAAATAAAAAAAAATAATAATAATAATTAATTAATAAAAAAAAGCCTCATGCACATCGCGTGTCGTGCCGTTACGAAATTCCATTCCAACGTGTCGTGCCGTTACGATTTTCCATTCCAACGGCTCAGATTACCAGGATGTTTGTTTATAAAATGTAACCGTTGGATCAACAGTGATCCAAAAATGGAAAAAGTGCTAGGGTTTTAACCTTTGCTAGGGTTTTAATCTTGAAGCCAAAATAAGCAGCCTATAAATAAGCCCATGTCCAGAGACACAAACGGACCTTTTCGCTCTACTTTTTTTATGTTGCTTTGGTTTGGTCTGTTTACAAAGTGAGAAAATCTCTTTCGTTGTTCGTTGTTAGAAAAAAAAAATGATCGATTATATTTGTTTGGACAGAGAAATCACGGTCATGAGATGAGTTTTCTAATCTGTACTGTAATCTGTATGCGGTGATGGTGAATATTGACGACGGATTCTCTTTCTACCGTGTTTCTCTGCCCAATCAGATATATTTGATCTTCATTCCATTTCTGTATTCATTAATTGTTTATTACGGCGTCGGTTTAATATTTCTCCACTTAACGATAGAATTTCTCGACCTGCGTTTATCTCTTCTCTGTCTGACCCTTATATATGTATTGATTAGTTAGTTCTTGAAATCTCTTCCAGATCCGTTCCAAAACTTTTATTAGTTTTTTTTCTGGTTTTCACTACTCTTCCAGATCCGTTCTGGCTTTTATTTTGGACCGACAGTTGAAAGCAAGGATCGAATCCAGTTTGGGCTGAACCGGTTAAAGATTATACACACACACATATACTTTAAAAAAGGCGCCTTTACCCTTTTTTTTTTTTTATAAAGACTTTTAAATCGTGCGCACTTCTAATTCGTTTTTTTTTTTATAAAGACACTTTTAAATCGTGCACACTTCTAATTCGTAGGGTTTAATAAATTATTTTAATGTTATAAAAATATAAAATTTTATAATAAAATATTTTTATTAAAGTGCAGGTTTAAAATTTCACAATTGCCCTGGAATTAAAAATTGATAGTGGTTTGTATTGATTAGGGATGGTAAAATTTAAATCAGCAATGATTGCGGTAGATTTTTTAGATATTCGGATTCGAATAATAATAAATTTATATATAATATTAAATTTAATAATTTACTTAATAATATCAAATAAAATTTGATTATAATTTAACAATCAATAAGTCAACACTATAAATTTACAAATTACAAACGATAATTTCACACAAGATAAATCAAACATTAAAAAAAAATATCTAAGGTAAGCCAATTCATTAAAATATTCTCAAATTATTATTATTATTTTTTATTTTTTAACATATTTTTCATAGTTATAGAGTTAATTATACTTATACATATTAAATAAATAATTTTATTAATATATTTTTCAATTAAAATTTAATTAAATAAATAATTTAATTATAAAATAATACGGATTCCGATATCCGATTTCTCGAATGCACTTACATCTAAATTCGAATTTACAAGGATCTTGATTTTTAAGATACGGATTTGAATATCTTCTGAATGTTTATGGATCCGTAGTTTATTTCCATCCCTATTATTGATTAATTGAACCTTCTTGGTTTGGTTATATGAAACAAACTTATTATAACGTGCCATTATAAAAATCAGAACTGCTGTATGATATTCAAATATTTCAAGAACTAGTACAGAATCCAAATGATGTCAAGGCCGCCACTAAAGTGAATGCAGATGGAGGTTTAACGGGAGTATCTGTTACAAATCCGGGTATATATTACCAATTCGGTCATTGTTAGGTTAACTAGTTTATCTTATTAATCTTTTTTCAATTAAGATTGTGTTGAGTTAAGCTACAAGCACCAATACAATTAATTCTGATTCCCTTTGTAAATTAAAATATTTTCACCCTTTATTAATTAAATCTTTCCTCCCCGTCAATTCTTCTCCAAATCACATAATGCATGTTTGAAGCATTAATCGACTTAATTATTAATTAAACTTTTGATTTGCAAATCTGCTGGTCCATTTTGTTACCGAAAGGGAACCACTACCGCCGTTCAATTCTCAGCCAGACTCTGAAGCATTGCACTTTTGGCGACATCTGATCTGAATGTGGGATTGCTTCTGCTTGTTTCTGAAAAACAACCCGTTATCTATACAAATCTGAATTTAAATTTGATCCCGTTTAGGAAAAAGGACAAAAAACCCCTCAATGTTAATCTTTTAAAGGTTTGATCATTAGAAAAGTATAATTTATAGCAAATAATTTGGGCAAAAATGTAATTGTGTCTCAATTTTTAGTTTTAAAAAAATTATTAATTGTGACATGTCTCAAATCAATATATTAATTTATATTTATTATAAAGGTATAATAATAATTAAAAATTAAAAATAAATTTACTGTTAAAACAAACGGTGTTTATTAACGGAAAGGGAGTTATAAATTCTTTTTGAAACGTTAAGGGATTTTTTGTCCATTTTCTTAAACGTTGGGGGGTTGAATGTCCTTTTCCCTTCTTTTAATTGTATGTGATTGCATTAAAAATGGTATGAAATGACATTTTCTTTTTTTCCCCTCTTCCCATTGGCTATAAAATGAAGTAATCGTGAAAGTCCTTCCATTTTCTCCTCAAATTTTCCTTAAATTTTCTTTTTGCCTTAAGAAAGCTAATTACCAAATGAAAAGATGAGTAAAGGGATTTGACTGAGGGATTTTTGTCAAATGCGATGGATGCAAGCCAAACAGACATGTTTCGTTAGGCAATAAGCAGGCGCTGCAATTCAGCTTATATAATTATATTACAAAATTATATAAGAATACACGACCATTTGCTGCTGCAATGAAAAGAGCCAGCCCTTTTAAGTTTTACCTTGCTTCGTATGTTTTTATTACTTGCGCTAATAAGCCACCGAAAAATCAAACGTTGGTGACCGGAGGAGGGGAGCAAATCCCTCCCTCACCGGGAATCGTACTGCAAGGATTACCGCCAATAGGTGGCACGGGAGCCCTCTGGAGGATCGCATGGCTAATAAGGTTACGAATATGCGGCTTCGCATGCAATGGCCTCAAGGCTGAACCTAGTTGCATTGTGCTGCTTGAAGCGAACAAAATGATGAACATGAACAAAATTGTGAAGAAGCGAATGTTTGTTCTATGGAACTCCATTTTTTTTTCTTTTTTTTTTTTGGGTGAGTTTGATGGAGATTTCTTGTATGCATATATAAAGGCTTCAGGGCTTTGTCTCTCTTATCTTTTACAACCAAGTCTGTTCTTGCAAATATAGAAAATAAAATCTGTAACATTTAACAAAAATATTCTAGATTTTCTTGATTGGCTTATAAACTTTGGAATATGATATACTCGACCCTTCGACAGCTCATTTAACAAATCGATATACCATTTTTATTGCTGAAAGAATGAAGGCATAAAAGATGCCTATTTGTTGTTGATTATCTTTTCCAAAATTATCATCCTCAAATGAATAAAAAAACGGCCCTCTGTCTTTAAAAAGAATCATAACTATTATAACATGAAAATGTATAAATAAAAAGTAATGATAAAATCACAATTACTTTGTGTAAGTAATTGTATACAAATTGATATGATATGAGAAGATTGGTTATATAAAATTACCATAAATAAGTTCATATAATTAAAAAAAAATAACTGTTATTATTCTTCAGCTGATCTTTTTATACTAAATTATTTTGTAAACATTAATTTGCATAAAATAGGTTGATAAATTAAGGATTAGAACTATTATGATACTCAAATATAAATGTCAAAATTTAACACTATTTTAGTATGCAAAAGGATAAAAGATACCCAATTCAAGTGCCTCTCATTCAATCATGTTAATCAAAAGCAGCAAACGCAAACACACGCTTCCCTCTCTATTTAGAAACCCACCTCAAAGCCCTTCACCAAATGAAAAACCCAGTAACCAAAACACAAAACCAATCTCTGTTTTGGGTCCAAACAAGTTGGAGTACCGTGTAAGGCTCCGTTTGGTACAGCTTATTAAATAGAGCTTATAACAGTAGAGTTTATAGCACTAGAGCTTATACCAATAGAGCTTTTGGACAAAAAGTCATTGGGTGTTTGGTTGTCAATAAAAAAAGTACTTTTGAACCATTAAATTGTGTGATATTTTTTATATTAGATATTTTTAGAAAAGCTCTATAACCTCTACTCCCAAAAGCTCAAATTTTGGGCTTTTGTTAGTAGAGGTAAATTAGCTTATTTAAGCTAAAAAAACTCTACTAAAAAAATAACCAAACACCATAAAAAATTTTAAAAAGTGCTTATACGATTAAATAAGCACTTATGGCTCTTAAATAAACCATACCAAACAGGCACTAAGGCACCACTGTAAACCAGGTGCAATCAGTCCCAAAAAAGCCCAAGAATATTTTCGTCAACTGATCCAAACCAAACCCATTCCTAATATTGATGCGTTCAATCATTTGTACGTTCAATTTCCAAGCCTAAGCGTTATGATGTTGTGTTTTCAATGTATGAGGAATTATACAGTTGTGAAATTCAGCCTGATTTGTACACGTTTAATATTTTGATCAATTGTTTTTATCAAACAGGGAAAATAAATTGTGAGTTTTGTGTACCGGGTGAGATCATAAAGAGGGGTTTTAAGCCTGATTTAATTACTATGAGTCCTCTGCTTGAGGGCTTGTGTTTGGATGGTAAATTTTTTGATGCGGTTGAGTTGTTTGATAAATTGACTGAGTCAGGTTTTGAAGGTAATGTTAATGTCTATGGGATTCTTATTAATGGATTGTGCAAAATTCGCGAGATTGATTCTGCTATTAATTTGCATAGAAGGATGATTTGTGAGACCAATGTGGTTACTTATTGATGGTCTTTGTAAAGATGGGTCTGTTGATGACGCAATAAAAATGTTCAAACAAATTATAGGAAATGGTATTTGCCCCGATGTCATTGTTTACAGTTCGTTGATTAACAGGTTGTGTAGCTTTAATAGATTGAAGGAAGCTGTTGAGTATTCTGATAAAATGATTGCTCGAGGGATTTCCGCTGAATTAGTCAATTACAACTCACTGATTCATGGTTTTTGTCGAATGGGATTTTGCAAGGAGGCAAATAGAATTTTTATATCACAAAAATATCTTCATATATAATTATGAAACCATCCTCTTTTAATTTCTTATCTCTCTTGCATCCGACTTTGTGTATATTTTCTCATTAAATTAATTTTGGTTAAGGTAGAAAAATGCTATTCCATGAAATTATATAATATATTAATAGCTAATTCAGTTATAGATGCTATCGAAATTAAAAATAATCTCTTGGTTACCATAAGAAAATTGGTTTTTTTTCCAGAAAACAATTATGAACTACCATTCCTTTCCGGTCCAAAATATTTGCAGGTCAACCAATATTTTTCAAGGCACCAATTTCATATTTTAAAAATATTTTCCATTGATCAACTCATTAACTTTCTTGTTGGGGTGAAAAAAAAGTATCAAAATAGTTACCATTATAACTTCTATCAATTCTTGTATTTTGGAAGATATTTGCTATATTTATTATTTTTTAGGTTAGATTATGAAGATAATTTTTTTTCTCCCCACTCCAAAAGTATTAGAATTTTGGGCAAAATTCTTGCTGGTTGCTGCAATTTCATATTTCGTTTATATTTGTGTGGAAATATTTTTTGGAAGCAAATGCATGAGAGAAGAAGATGAACGAAGAAAGGTTAGTTTTGGAATATGTGAGGGTTTGTTGAGTAAAAATAGATGTTTTCAATTGTAGTGATGGGTGTATAAAGAAAAAGAATTTAAAGAACAAAAAATTGAATTCAAATAGCCTTACACCATTTTATAAGTAAGTTATTACACTCTAATTCTCAATTCCAAAATTTTGACAGTAATGACATTTTGTTTCTTTTCAAATCGCGGCATTTCTGTTTTCTTATAATAAAGGGCTTGGTATAAAAAGAAATCGGGCTGATTTCGCCTTTCAATGGGCTGAGCCCACAAAATACAAGGCCCATGAGCGTTGAGAGCGGACTAATGAATCACAGCCACGCGCCCCGCGTGGGGATTTAGAAAATTGAAACGAACCGAAAGGGATCCCTCTACCGCCTGTCCGAAATTCAAAAATTTCAATGTGTGTATTCCGATCTCCATCTCAATCACACATTTGATTGGAGAAAGAACAACATTCATGGAGCCACCGGCTATGAAGCTGATCATGGTCCGGGGCCCACGCTCGGGCGAAACCATAGAATTCAAACCCGGATCCAAAATCCGAATCGGCCGAATCGTGCGCGGCAATGATGTCACCATCAAGGACGAAGGCATCTCGTCTAAGCACCTCATTATCGAATCCGTGTCCGGTAAATGGACCATCCGAGACCTGGATTCCTGCAACGGCACCTTTCTTAACTCTACGACGCTTCCCCCCAACACCCCCTTCGATCTCCGCGAAAACGACACCATCAAACTCGGAGATTGCACCACCATCTCGGTCCAGATGATCACGATGGACAGCCAGGATGAGTCGGTCGCGAAGCCGAAGAGGAATCCAAGGCGTCAAGCGAATGTGCCGGGGACTTCCAGTGTGAGGGCGACTAGGGGTCGTACGAAGGCGGAGGCGGAACCCGTCGAGACTTTGGGATTAGAAGGTGGACAGATTGAAGATCAGATTGAGAGTGAAGAGAATTTGGAACCTCTTGAAGTACTTGGAGTTCAAGTTTATTGTAAAGAAAATTTTAGACCAGGTAAGGAAACATCGAAGAAGTGTCAAGTTCAAGTTGATGGTAAGGAAAAGACGAATGTGACCCTGACTGCTGGTGTGAGAGTCACGCGGAGCCGGATGAACGCATTGAATTTGGGATGTGATCGTGGAGAGATGGCGGCGACTGAGAGTAAAATTACTCGAAAAGGTAGAGGAAGGAAGAAGAAATTACAGGAAATGCCACCGCAGAGTAGTGAAGTTGAAACTGAAGGGAATGAACGTCTGGTTCCAGAGGAAGTATCCAAGACTTGTGAAGTTCAAGCTGATGGTAACGAAAACTTGAAATCAGAGGAAGTGGCCAAAGAGGGAGATGCTAAAGAAACTCGTGATAAGGTTGAGGATACAGTGGACAATGGGGTTCAAGAGCAGAAGGTGGATTTGGCGAAGATGACACTGGGGGAGTGGTTTGATTATGTGGAGGTTTATTTGCGGAAGCAGATCCTTAATACGACAGAGGAGATGATAAAGGAGATGAAAAATAAAGCTGAGAGAGTTCACAAGTACATGATTGAGGAGAAGAAGAAGAAGATGGATAAACTTTGAGAGATATGCACATTATTATTAATTTTTGGTAGTTTTAGAAATATGTATTTGTGTTTCCTCTGATTTTAGAGTTAATGCAAATGTTAATGTTGTTGTTGCACAGTGTATCTTTATGTCACACGTTTATCATTTTGGACTTCCTAGATGTTATGCAATAAGTAGTTCCCTTGTATAAGTATTTGTGTACCGGGTGAGATCATAAAGAGGGGTTTTAAGCCTGATTTAATTACTATGAGTACTCTGCTTGAGGCTTTGTGTTTGGATGGTAAATTGTTTGATGCGGTTGAGTTGTTTGATAAATTGACTGAGTCAGGTTTTGAAGGTAATGTTAATGTCTATGGGATTCTCATTAATGGATTGTGCAAAATTCGCGAGATTGATTCTGCTATTAATTTGCATAGGAGGATGATTTGTGAGACCAATGTGGTTACTTATTGATGGTCTTTGTAAAGATGGGTCTGTTGATGACGCAATAAAAATGTTCAAACAAATTATAGGAAATGGTATTTGCCCCGATGTCATTGTTTACAGTTCGTTGATTAACAGGTTGTGTAGCTTTAATAGATTGAAGGAAGCTGTTGAGTATTCTGATAAAATGGTTGCTCGAGGGATTTCCGCTGAATTAGTCAATTACAACTCACTGATTCATAGTTTTTGTCGAATGGGATTTTGCAAGGAGGCAAATAGAATTTTTAATCGAATGTTGAGAAAATTGGGAGGGAAAATTGTAACGTTCACAATATTGATAGACTGCTTATGCGAGGAGGAAAAATTGGGAGAAGCAAGGAAGATTTTCAGTTTGATTATTAAGCCCAGGAGGGAGCCTAACTTATTTAACTTATTATTCACTCATCAATGGATTAAGAATCGGTTGGTCACCTGATGCTGGAAAACTGTGAGAGTCGATTGTAGATGAAGGGACTTGAGCTCGATGTTTTTACCTACAATGTAATGATTAATTGCTATTGCAAGAGTTTGAAGACTGAAAAAGCTATTAGCCTCTTTCAAGAAATGCTTCATAAGGGATTGAAGCCTGATAAAGTTGGTTACAACCTACTTATAACAGAGCTTCGTCAAGTTGGGTGAGTAGCAGAAGCACAAAAGCTGTTCAATGGGATGCCTGCAGCTGATCTATCTCCGAATTTATTCACATATTCAGCTTTGATAGATGGGCTTTTCAAAAATGGCCACGTTGAAGAGGCAATTGCTCTGCTCCAGTCCCTTGAAAGGGACAAGAAAGAGCTAAATATTGAGGTTTACAGTGCAGTCATTGATGGGTTGTGTAGAGTGGGCAGATTGGAAGCTAGAAAGAAGTTAGATCAACTCGCAGAGAAAGATTTGGTTCCTGATGTTGTAACATTTAACATTCTGATCAATGGCATCTGCAAGAAAGAGATGATAATGGAGACTGATATGTTGCTTGTCCAAATGGAAAAGTAGGGACGTTTTCCAGACTCTATATCATTCAACACCATTATTCGGGTTTGCTTGTGAAAAATGAAACTGATAAAGCAATGTCGCTTCTTGAACAAAATGTGTAATAGGAACTTCTCATCAAATGAACAGTTCACTCCAATGCTGCTATAACTCTATTTTGTAGATTCAATGTCGTGCAACCATTGAGTTCCAAATGTTTTTCGGGGGAATTTTTCAACTGTAAATTCTGTACAATGATATGGTGCAAAATACGGAAAGAGATACTCGTAAATCGGTAACTTCACTTTTGTGTGAGAATTGAGATAATAAAAACTTGTCCATTTTTCCCCTAAATGCAATAGTATTCAGATTTGCACGTTCTAACATTCTGTCGTATTCATGTTGTTGCAATTGCATATTTGTTTTATTACATATGATACAGTCCTTTAAGATGGTGTATATTTGCGGTTTCCCTTTTTCTACTTCGATTTTGAGTGTGGGTGAATGATAAATAATATCACATTCATATATTATTGCTTTTATTCTGGTGAATTCTATATTTCTAATGTGCCAAGATTTTACCCATGCTGCTGCGTCCCCTTCACTTCTTCCTATCAGCTTTGCTGCCCTCCTTTTGAGTTTTGTTGGCAAGATTCTGATTTCAGAAAGTTGTGTCAAACTGTCAGCCTACAGTGCCCGTTCTTTTGCCCTTGCAAACAAGGTAAATGACTCAATCCTAAGCTTGCCCAGGCATCTTAATAGTCTGACTGATTCAACTAGTTGAAGTCAATGCTTCACCGGAACTAGATATTCCAATTTTGAGCATACAATTTCACTCAATCATTGAAGACAGACAAATGCTGGGCAAATATGTGCTGTCGGACTGCTTTCTAAGCACCAAGCTGGATGCTATGGGGGTTAAAGTCCTCACGGTGGGTATCCTTAGTTGGAATGAAGAAAAATATGTATCCCTCCACAAAAATCAGCACATTCATTACATGATTTACATTAGAAGTAAGAAAAAGGAAAGATTGGTACTCACTCTCAAATCTATATTTGTTTATTTAGATGCTATTTGCGTGAAATCCTCTTTCTACCACGAGCCCTACTAGCTGGAACACCTTTGGAAGTGCTTGTAATATCCTTTGCAGGTTCTTCCTCACTTTTGTCATCATCACTCCCTTCATCAAAACTCTCAGTTTTGTCTGTGGACTGTTCCTCCTCTTGTTGCAAATCCCCCATGACTGCCTGTTTTGAAAGCTTGTCTCGAAGCTCTCTGAGTTTTGATTTCTTTGAATTCAACACACCTAGGAACTAGAAGCAGGAAAAAAAAATTGAAGTCAGTCCTACATACTAAAAGAATAGAAAGTTGATGTTCCTAAGATCCTATTCATCCTTTAATAACTAGCATGCTCAGAGTTCAAAACATCATGAAATTACAACTATGACTGAATGGATATTCTGGAAACATCAATTATGGGAAATCTAAACCATACATATAAGAATTCAGCATTTAAACATTTTCATTGGGCAAAACTGAATTGGAAAGTGGGGCTTCATCAGAAACACCTGATGTCCCTATTTTCAAACGTTTTATTCACACACCTTTGCATAGATTGCTGATTCAAACTCCAGCTTCTCATTGTTAAATCTCTCACTTTGTGCTAAACACTTCTCAGCCTCCACTTTCAGTCTCTCAAATGATTGAGTTTTTGTGACAACTTCATCCTATAAGCGAAAGAGATAAAACATGAAGGCGTTATAAGCTGACAGACAAATTTCATTGCCAAACTAATTGACATAAGCATTTCATCTCCATCTATCTATCAAAGAAACAACAAGAATAATAGAACAAAATGTTCAATGTCATTTACAGTCAAAATTCATACCACATGCATATAGCTCGTTGGTACAGAAAATTTTATAAAGAAAATGAAGAATCCTGGCAGGACCATTTCATTTTGGAGTTATAAAGAGTGAAGCCCAAGCAGCTTTAGAGCTTCTTCAAACTTGGCCATCAATACCGCAGCTGATACAAACTTTTCCAGAATAAGACATGTTGCTACAATCACTTAGCTAGAAGTATAAAATAAGATTCCTCAAGTACCCAAAATCCAATTCAAACTCACATATTGTGTATGTGAAAAATGTCTCAGCTTAATCCATAATGAATCAAAATCATTATAGATGATACCAACAACCAGTAGGACAGATGACACCCCATGAATCAGTGACTCATCACTGATAAGAAAGAAAGGTCGAAGTGAATCAGCATGTTTGATTTACATTCCATGTAACCAACCACTACTCGCTCTTCCAACCTAAAGTCTGGACCACCTACAGAGAAAGTGAACTTCTAAAGATATAAATGTCTATCATGGAAATTATATTTAGCATTGTCCTCATGAAACAAATTACAAAGAACCAAGTCAATGTACAACCATTGATAGTTTTGAATCAAACATCAAGAGAAATAAATCCCTTCCAGTGAATATAAACGAACCCAGTATGGACAGATCCCAAGTCTTTTCTTTCACTGCCCTTCAAACATTGCTTACAACATGTACCAAGTCATTGAAATCTAACGAACATTACATATACATCTAATAAAGTAAAATTGTTTCAACTAACAATCTTCGAAATTTCAGCCAAACAAAAGGCAAAAGAATCTTACACTGAGCCTAATGTTTGCATCCATAAGAAAGTCCAAAATTCCTGCAGTAACCTTCTTGCTATTAGGTGCCGGTCCGCATTTCCACCGCCATTCAAGCTTAGTCCCCTCCTTCTCAAATGTCCATGACAACTGCAATACATCACAATCACAGACATACCCACATAATTTTAAACTTCACCTTTTTCCAATTTCAATTTCGATAAACTAACTTAAATTTTAAAAAATAATAACAAAAACTTACTCTTTTACATCCATCAGCAGCATCGGTAAAACCGTAAACAGAACCAGGCTGCTGAAACCCTAAATAGCGCTCGGCCAATTCGATGTACTCGGTCACCGGCTGGTCCCACTGCGCCGCCCTATCTTTCACCTGCTCCTCAGACGCTGTCGAAAAGACGAAAACACTGTTACTTTGAGACACACACCCAAAAAAAAATGAAGACAAATTTAAATTAATATTTGTTACAGGTTTTAATTTATAATACCGTTGCAGAGCCAAGCGTTGAGACCGTCGGTGATGGAGAGATCGAAGTGGGTCTGAAACCACGTGCCTTTGACGAAAATGGGATCGGTGGCGTCCGAAATCTCCAGCTTTAGACATGTATGTCTCGTCTCCATTTTTTCTGAGCTCCTTCCTCGAGAAGCCCCAAGTGCGAGTGCAGAAATCTTCCCGCCTTTTCGAGTTGCGTGTTTTGGAATTTGGACTTTTCGCACATATTTATATAGATGCTATAAATAAATATTAGGATATGACCATGTCTATGAAAATTGAAAATGAATAATTATTTTTTTAAAGATAAAAATATAAATTATTAACATTTTATTAATTAAACACATAGGCGTATCACACAATATTTCAAATCAAGACCTAAATTTTGTTAAGGCTGTCCCCTAATTAATGGGATTAAGTAATGGTTTTTCATCGAATCTATTGGATAATTTCACACATTAAAAAACAATGAAATTTTTTTTAAAATGTTAAAGTCCAAATTCCAAATTAGCCTTAAGAGGAAATGCCCCTACTACCTGATTATAAACAATACTAACAGAGGTTTCAAGTGTAATGGTGTTGTGATTAATGGAAATGTTTACTTTCTTATAAAAAAAAATTACATCATCTATTCTATAAAGATTGAATTATTTTTAACACAACAACCATCATAATATTTTTAAAAAATAAAATAAATATAATGAGGAGTGACTTACTTTGTTGGAGGGCATTATATTTAAAAAAATGGAAAAAGACTCTAATATTTAAAAAATAAATAATTTTTTTACTAAATTATCAAATTATTTTAATGTTACGTTGAATTTTAATAAGAAAGAAAATAAAAATGGGAATCAAAGTTATATCCGAATGGAATAGCCTAGTTTTTTTTTTTTGAAGCTCGAATGGAATAGCCTAGTTGGTTATAAATCAATCAAGATATTTCTTTTTTTAATTCATGTTTGTGCTGGGACGAATTTTTTTTGGATAGATTTATTATTCAATTCATTAAATAATTAAAGAAACTTGAAATGTGATATCACACAAAAGTGGCCCCCAAAAAAAAAAAGAACACGTGTCAGAGTCCCAGTTTGAAAGCCACGTGTAGCACCAAACGCACTAGCATAATAACACTAACATAGTAGCAGCAGTAAGCCAATCATAGCATCATCATCCACAAGAAGAAGCCCTGCCAAAAAAAAATGTCTTTGAGGTTCTGCAACTCTCACTCACTGTATCATCTTCTTCTGGTTCTCGTAATCTTCTGTTCCATTTCTACAATCTACGCTGAAGCAAATGAAGATCCAACAATCAGAACTATGGAGGCTTTCTCAGGGTACCCAATTCATGAATCAAACTCATTTGTTACAAACTTGGCTTCTTCACTCTCAGTTGATACTGAAACTCTCCAAAAACGGGTACTGAGAAAATCTATAGCATTATGGACGAGTAAAATAATGTGGGTTTTTTATTTTCTTATTAAAATATATGTATATTTTTAATGCGTGTGGTTTTGGCTTCTTTTTGTTTTTTTTTGGGCTAGATCGATGAACTGTCAACTTTCTCGGACACTCCTGCCCCATCAGTTACTAGGGTCTTGTACACTGAGAATGATGTATTGGCACGCAGGTAACTATTTAAGAAGTTACAGTTCTTGTGCATGTTCTAATTGTCTGCAAATCTTAATAGAAAGTTACAGTTTTTATATTGTTTTTTCATTAATTATTCGTATATCGAATCCTTTATAATATTTCATCTGATGGAGTTGTTTCTTGTAGTCCTTAAAGGTAATCATTTATTTTACAACATGAATAGGCCTATTTTACTGAGTTATCAGTGTTTTCGAATGAATTATTCAGGTTAGGCCTTGGAGAATTCTGTATGTGATGCTTTATCTGATTGTTTGTCAAGAGATATTTGTTCCCTTTGTATGCTTTATCAGTGGCCCCCTCATGTCTAGAAGGATATATACAGGACATTACTCTTGCTTCTAATCCAGCAGCAGTTGTCTAATATTTCCGGCCATTCTAAGTAGTTATTAACTTACAATGCTATTTAAGCTCATCTGTTGAGAACATACTATTAAAGCCTTACGGTATATATTCAATCATATTTGAAAATTTTATTATATGTAGAGGATTATCTAGTTAACTCTTTATATGCCAGTGCTTTCTGAACTCTTTTTTTTTTTTTTTCCCAATGCCTCACCTAAATTAAGGATTTATGCTGTCTGTTTGCAATATTTTAATGCAGCTACATCAAGAACTTGATGGGGCTTTCAGGTCTCTCTGTTAGGGAGGATGCAGTTGGTAACATATTTGGTAGATGGTGAGATATCATCTTCCTTCAGAGGAGTTTGGTTATCATGAATTTTTTGCCATACTCATGCTCTCTAAATGAACCCAATTGAACTCAAGAGTCAAGATTGCCCTAACCTGTGTTAGTTCGCATGGATGGAAGTTCTTGGTTTCATTTATTCTCACTTAGAGTTTCAGTTCCTGTAACTGTGTTCAGATTGACATGTCATCAAAATGGAAAAAGAAAATCATATTATGAGTATAGAGTGTGGTGTACTGCATTTTTTGAGAAAATGCCATAATTCTCACAGCAACTTGAAGTGCACTGTCTATATGGTATTGTGTTTTTCAGAAAGGGTAATCTAGTTGAGAATTGGTGTTCTCTTTTCCTGTCATTTTCCAAATTTTTGGCCTTTTTGTTAGAGTAGTGAAGTTTCTTTCAAGGATGTCTGCATTCATTGAAGGGATTTTTTTTTTTTGTTGGCTGTAACAGTTTGGAGTATCAAAGCTCACAATACCACCTTTTTTCTTCATTTCTCTGAGACAAATGTTTCGCAACTTCTGTTGTGTATCCTCAAATGTCTTTGACCATGCTCCCACCCCTGTTTCCCTTATGCAGGATTGGCAATGAAGCAGAGCTTGCTCCAGTTGCAACAGGTTCTCACATTGATGCCATTCCGTACTCTGGGAAGTATGATGGTGTTGTTGGTGTGCTAGGTGCAATAGAAGCCATTAATGTGCTAAAAAGGTATTGGTTGATTTTATTGGTAGCCTCTGATGAATCTGAAATATGTGGTTATAAATTGCCACTTATGTTTGCTTTCTGGGTTGATTAGCATTCTAGATTAGCGCTGAAAATTTCTCTTTTTGCAAATTGATGGCAATAAGTTCAATCAACATACATAACTTTATTCATGAATGGATAAACTTTTAGATGTTGAGTGCCTTTAGTTAGATCACCTGTGCTGTAGTCAGATAATGTCAAAATTGAATCAGGACATATTCAGATATTCCTTGCTCAAGCTATCAAAGAAGAGATTTGAAACACTTATCTCAAACTATATCCAAAGACACCCTCTTAAAGCCGTGTCTTGGAGATACAGTTATAATAAACATTGTTATGTTCTCTCAGTTTTCCAGTCTAGGGTATTGTTTATGCTTTTGGTTTCCAGCTAATAAGATTGTTTTGAACTGAATAGCATGGATGCAATTTCTTTCTCATCATGTCATAGTTTTTTTCAGATAAAGGTATTGTGTAGTAGCCACAGTTTTTGGTCTATGCTATGTTGACTGGGTCTTTAACAGATCTGGATTCAAGCCTAGAAGGTCACTGGAGGTTATCATGTTCACCTCAGAGGAGCCCACACGCTATGGGATCAGTTGTTTGGGAAGGTTAGCCACTTGTAAATGGTTAAAACTTCATAACTCAATACATGCACTTGGGTTTATTTGGTTGCTTTCCTTTCTTAATTTTTGTCCATACAAAAAGAAGAAAAGATACTTTTCCTCTGGAGTTTCCTTTTACTTACCTTTGCAAACTTTATAGCAACCACTTCTACTGTATATTAAACTTCAACAGGTTATGTCTTGGCATGGTGGATGGTATATGGGTTTGGAAATCTTATACTATAGTATGAGTTCGTGTGTTTATTTTTTTTGTGCAGTCGCTTATTGGCAGGAATTGAGTCACTTGCAAAAGATCTGACATCAACAGTTGATGGTCAAAATATATCCTTTTTAGATGCTGCAAGATCTGCTGGATACGCAAAAGAGCCCAATGACCCATCCAGTGTGTTTTTGAAGAAAGGAAGTTACTCTGCTTTTGTTGAATTGCATATAGAGCAGGGACCCATTCTGGAGGAGGAAGGTTTGTCATTTTTTACTGCTTATTTTATCCTTATGATCTCAATTTATTGATGGTTATTAATCCACTTTATACTTCAAATCAGGTACATCAATTGGTATAGTGACTGCGATTGCAGCTCCTGCAAGTATAAAAGTAGATTTTGAAGGCAATGGAGGGCATGCTGGTGCTGTCTTGATACCGGATAGGTAACTTCTGTCTGCCTGTATGCAGTTAAATTTACATATCTTTCATCAATTTGGTATATTCATCATTATGATTCTTTTATTATGCTTATTCAGTCAACAAGATTCATGACGTTTTACATGTAATGAGCAGGAACGATGCCGGTCTGGCTGCTGCAGAACTAGCGCTAGCTGTCGAGAAACATGTTCTAGAATCTGGATCCATTGATACCGTTGGTACAGTCGGTAAGTCATCTTCCTGAATGCCTAAACGTAGAATTTTTTGGTGCTTATTGTTTAAATCCATCTTGCATTAGATTATATCTAACTTCGAGTTGGCTATCTTTCTTTCTTAGAACTATGATGTGACTCAATATATCCTGTTTCCTAAGGTATTCTGGA
Source organism: Citrus x changshan-huyou (assembly GCA_039657385.1). Classification (NCBI taxonomy): domain Eukaryota; kingdom Viridiplantae; phylum Streptophyta; class Magnoliopsida; order Sapindales; family Rutaceae; genus Citrus; species Citrus x changshan-huyou. Next base: position 5,080,820 of record CM077555.1, on the reverse strand, counting down.
GCTGCATCCTGGTGCAATCAACAGCATACCAAGCAAGTCACACTTAGAAATTGGTATGGTTCCAATCAGTTGTTCAAGTCTTATTGGAAAACTGGCCTACAATTTTATAACATAAATACTTTGCATGAGATGAGCATTAAGTTCCTGAAGTTTGTTTAAAATCATGTTATTGGCATTCTTCTTCTCCCAAAGTTTGATTTAATTCCAGTTGATTTCTGAAGTTTTTCTTTGTTATTTATTGAGTTTTCTATTATCTGTGTTTCGGCAGACACACGAGACATTGATGAAAAGCGAAGAAATAGTGTGATTGAAAAAATCCATCAGTCTGCAATTACAATTGCTAAAAATCGTGGGGTCACTCTATCTGAATTCAAAATCGTAAATCAGGATCCACCAGCTCTTTCTGAGAAATCAATAATTGAGGCAGTGGAAGCAGCGTCAAAAGAACTTAATTTAACACATAAGTTTATGATAAGCAGAGCTTACCATGATTCACTCTTTATGGCCAGGTATAGATAGAGAGAAAGAGTTAATATTTGTACCTTGTCCAGTACCATGCTATATGTCCCATTATTTTGGGCCCTCCAAGTGCCATGTTTCTTAATATGAAGATTTTACTCCTTTTTCCCCCCTTTCTTTTCTTTGAAAGAGGAGGAAAATGATAAAATCTAATGATTCAAGATACCAACATGGGAATTCAGGTGAAGAAAATTTTCCAAGGTGAAAACTGGGAGTGGGTACTTTTTGGCAGTAATTTACTGCTGAAAATTCGCAGAAATCCCCATGATTTGAGTGACTGGCACCCAAATTTTCAAAAGTTTCACATCCAATCTGTTTCTTCCAACTCCCAAGCTTTTTCACAAACAATACACAGCACCAAACTTGCACACAAATATGAAATGTATCCTTATTTTTAGATGCTTTACTATGAATTAGCTATCTTATTATTACTGTTCACTCACCTGCTTATGGATGTTTTAGATGGTGAATGCTTATTTACTCTTATTGTTCTTCTTGCTAGCAACATCTAATTATAGGTTCACATCCTTGCAGGGTATCGCCAATGGGCATGATATTCATTCCATGTTTCAAAGGTATGAACACATTTCTTTTCTTCTGTATCTAGAAATCTAAACCCTTCATCTGTGATTATTAAGTTGAATGTTGAAATATTCGGAATGACTATAATTATCTAGTTGGATTTCATCAATAAAAATTTTTAGGTACTTCTTTGGTGCTGGTGCTTGTTTTGCTTTTGAATTATGTGCACATGAAACGAATCTTGTGTGGAAGCACACTAAAATCACATGATGTGAATTAGAAAATGTACACTTGTACAAGTAGTAGGGCACATACCCATTCTCAAATGGTGTCAACTAGTAGGGGACTTTATCTAGTCAAAATGAGGATCTCTAGCATTTGTAATCTATCTAATCATCTTCTTATTTTATGAGGGAACTAGAGCATAGAACCAGACTAATGCATGTTTTCATACATTTGATTTTGCAGGTTATAGCCACAAGCCTGATGAATATGCCTCTGGCCATGACATGGAAAATGGGGTAAAGGTATTAGCATTGACCCTTTCCAAGTTGTCCCTGCAATGATCACTGCTTGTAATTCTTGTCAACCAGCTACTTAAGATTTCATACAGGGTTATACATTCTCCTTTCTGTTACCCTTTGTGCAGTCAGGAGTTACTTTATCCTTATTTTTAGTAAATGACTTGATATAGAGCTCCAACATTGATCCATGACTTACGAGTTACTTAGACATGAGACTGTAAATTCAGATAGTCTTGTAACAGTCTTGTTGATCATGGGACAGTAGATTCTGATAGTCATGTTGAATATCTCATATTTCTCTTGATGAGGAATCGCAGTGATGACCCCTTTAATTTAGCTTAGAGCAGAGTTTCTCAGATGCTGTGGTAATTGTGGGCAAACAGATGATAAATCTAACACTCACCAGCACTTACAACAATCCTCTTCTGTTTTCTGGTAAGAACTAGTATCATAATCACTAACCTAATAATTGTCCTCTGAGTCAGATCAACAGTTGAAACCGACCCAGCCCTGCCCCCAACCCCTCTCTTATTTTGGTGGTGGTTGTTGAACACATTTTTTGAAATTACAACTCAAACAGTGACGCTTGCAACATTAGCTGATCTCAGGATGCAGTCTATTTGCATAAATTTTGTGTGTGCTGCATATGGGTGTTTGTGAGTATCTGGCGCGTGAGAGGGAGTGTGAGAAGAGAACTTCATAAATCTGTTTATCTGATGTAAAATGAAACATGAAAGAGCAGGAGCATAAGTGATAAGTTTGATTTTATGAAAAGAGAAAAATGAAAATATGCCCGGAAAACACCCAACGGCTTTTGATGTATTGGTAATTTTAAATCTATGGGAATAGAGGTAATCAAGGTTGTGCATCAATTTGCGTAGGCCTTAATTATTTTGAGTAGCTATTGCTAGAGTTATTATTGTATAGAATGCCACGTGGCCTATATTTTTTTAATTCTCATTAATTATATTATTTTTCTTAAAATTTTACCCGAAAATTAGCTTTATTAATAATATTAAGAATCGCCAACATTTGAATCACAACTCATCATCCTTGAAATTTGTAACCACTATCTAATGGATGAATGTTATATCAGTTAGAATTCAAATTGAGAATTAAATGTTTCGACACCTAGTATTGTTCTAATTTTATTTTATCTTGAAGGTAATTTGCAGTATCAACTATTTGAAAATTCTTACAAGTGACTGAAAATAAAACTTTGAATTAAATTAAAAGCAATGGTAGATATCTTAAGATTTTATCCTAAATTTTGTAAATAATGTGTCGTTCATCAAAGTAGAACACGTGAAATAATGATATAATTTAAAAGAAAAAAGATACCGTGAAATAATATAACTAATTCAGTTGAAATTTATGAAAAAAAATCAATTAATTAATAAATGACATATCATTTAAGATAAAATTTAAGATAAAAATATGTGCTTGTAAAATTACAAGGTGCAACTATAATCATCAGCATTCTTTTCTCGTTATTAGTAACAATTTTTTTTTCTTTGATAACAACTTTTTTAAGAGTATATTCAATTTATATTTTCTTCCTACGTATGTAGGAAAACTTGTTAAATAACAAGAGCGCTACTTGTTTTGCTTTGAAAATCCAAACCGGCCAAGACACCTTGTTGTGGCAATAACAAATTTTACTTTGGAGCTGTTGCAAAATAGAGTACAAATTACAGCCGCACACTCAAAATGATAAATAATAAAAAATATGTTATAACTTTGATCGTGTTTTATCTTAATGATGGTTATAAAGATGTGTTTTATCTTAGAGAGGTTGCAACATAGTTAGATCCAAAATAAAATTGTCCGGAAACCACCCACCCCAACTCCTCAATTAGAACAAGTACAATTAAAATATTATACTATTTCTTTAAACTTGAACACTATTAATGACATTAACAAAATTAAAATAATATATCTCATCATCGTTAACTAAGGATTTTTGTCGGCTACAATTTTATAGAACTCGTTATCAAACATCTGTTTATAATGAGAGAGAATATAATCAAAGTCGTAAGAAAGTCATCTCTCTTCAATAACCCACGACAACTTGTATATAGAGATTTGATGACTTTGTTTGCGGCGGGCAATAACCATCCGTCCATCCCCGCCAATATTATGCTATGATTGATACTAATTATTATTGTATGTAAGGAGGGCTCCGTAAGTGTTCAGTTCAGATTCTCATTTCGTTATCCACAATTTAGATTTAACATTGGATCATGCATAACATGGCCAAACTAGAGACGAGAAACTATTTCCTTCCCAAATAGTATCAAGACAGAGACAACCTGCTCTTTGTTTTGGGGGAATTCCACTTGGTTCTCACGCACATGATCGTTTTGTACCGGATTTGGAAGGTAGTGTATGCAGAAGACGCTCGTTAGTCGTTACCCGCTCACATAAAAGTGGGTTCGTTCAGTACTTCTATGAAAATCTCAGTATTGGATTTCACAAATACCTTTCCACTTCTCAATCCACTAGTTTTATGTATAATATTCCTACTAAATTCGTTAAATACAAATTTTTTAGGTTAGATTCCAAGTAAATTCATTTCTCGTTGAATAAGTTCCTAAATTTGGTTACACTTTCTCCCTTTTTGGTTTATATGTTTCAACTATTATTTCACAAATTTTACGTTCAATATTCCAATTCGCTTGGTAAGATTTCATTTATTTGGGTTAAATACCGAAATATTTTTTTTTGTTAAATTAGTTCCCAATTTTGGTTAAGCTTTTTCATATTTAGGTTCACATGTTTCAAATTATTAGTCCACTAGTTTTGTGTTAGGTATTCCTACTAAGTTCGTTCAATACCAATATTTTGGGTTAGATTCCAAGTAATTTTCATTTCCCGTTGGATGAGTTCCTAATTTTCGTTAGATTTTCTCGCTTATTGGTTCAAATGTTTCATCTAATTACTCCTCTAGTTTTGCGTTGAATATTCCCATTAACTTGGACAGATTCCAATTATTTGGGTTAAGTACCGAATTTATTTTTCGTAATTTTATTTTTGGTTAAATAAGTCCCTAATTTTGGTTATATTTTCTCCCTTGTGGGGTTATATGTTTCAATTATAATTTCACTAGTTTTGTGTTCAATATTCCAATTAACTTGGTAAGATTTCATTTATTTGGGTTAAATACCGAAATAATTTTTTTTGTTAAATTAGTTCCTAATTTTGGTTAAGCTTTTTCATATTTAGGTTCATATATTTTAAATTATTAGTCTACTAGTTTTGTGTTAGGTATTCCTACTAAGTTCGTTTAATGCCAATATTTTGGGTTTGATTCCAAGTAATTTCATTTCCCGTTGGATGAGTTCTTAATTTTCGTTAGATTTTCCCGCTTATTGGTTCAAATGTTTCATCTAATTATTCCTCTAGTTTTGTGTTGAATATTCCCATTAACTTGGACAAATTCCAATTATTTGGGTTAAGTACCGAATTTATTTTTCGTAATTTTATTTTTGGTTAAGTAGGTTCCTAATTTGGGTTATATTTTCTCATATTTACTTTTATATGTTTCAACTATTATTTCACTAGTTTTGCGTTCAATATTCCAATTAATTTGGTGAAATTTCAGTTATTTATGTTAAATATCAAAATTACTTGTATTACCGGAAACAATAATTTTAATAAGTTGAATTATGTTTGAACCCTTACTATTTTATAAAATATCAACTTACCATATAATACTGAAAAAATTTTATTGTAACCCTTAATCTTTTCCAATATTTTGGGTCCTTAACCTAATTCCCTTTTATATATATCATGAGATCTCTTGAACTTGATTGTATATATACTTGAGCTTTTAGTCTCTATACATATTTATTCTCATTTTATCATTTTAGTTGATTATTTTTAGTTATTGTTAAAATAAATTAATGCATTTATTTTCATCTCTCTCTTTACTTTTTAAAATAATTTCTTTAATTTTTCAAAACTTCGACAGTAAATAAAAAATAACATGTAAGAGCGCATGCAATTGCTATGCTTCTCCAAAAAATTATTTTTAAAAATTATGACGGCATAAGTTATAAAAAATATTTAAGCTAACAAAAATTGAAACTTTCTTAATCTATTTGTGTTGAATTTTCTTTTTTTTTTTTGGGATCAATTGACTTCAGGAGATTTCTTGAACTTGAATTTATTTATACTTAACTTTTGATCTTTATAAATGTTATGCCCATTTTATAATTCAATTAATTATATTTATTTATCTTTAAACTAAAATAAATCAAGAATTAAGATTTTTTTGAATTCAAATTAAATTTTTACCACTATGTTTTCTTTTCAAATTAGTTTTCTTAATTTCTTATTACTTCAACCAAAAATTTATGCTATTAATTATAAATATTAATATATTATACTTGTATTATTATCACTATTATTATTTTTTTTACTCTTACTAAAATTATTATTATTACTATCTTGCCCCATGAGATTTGTTAACAATTTTTTTTAATAATGAGTATCCTTCTTTTTCGTTTTTAAGTATGGATATAATTTTTAATTTATAAAATAAGTTCTTAAATTTTCAAGACTTAACTAAAATAATTTTTAAGAGTTTATTATGGCTAATATGGTTATGAAAATTTATTACTATAGTAGCAACACTTTATACCATACCATTTCATATTTATTACTATACCAAAATTTGTTTATTTATTTTATGATTATCCCATGAACTGTGAAAATTAACTTTTATATTAAAATTGAAAAATTTGTAAATTAGTATTACATTGATCCAATTCTACTAAGCCACAATTTATTTATCTTTAATGAATGCTTTAAACACAGTAAACACAATTCAAATTCAACAATATTTTGTAAAATAAAAAACATAAAAAAATCAATGCAATCAAGAAAAAAGAAAATATATTAAACATTATTTTTTCTTCCTAAATTAAATATTGAAAGGATATTTTTCTCTAATAGGTAAATTCAACACCGCAATTTAACAATAATGTCGACTTTTATTTTTAAACTATTTTTTTATTACTCTGAATTGCAATACATTTTTATAGGTCATAAAAATTAATAACCAATAATGAAAGTATCTTTATTTATTCAATATCAATATTCATTACTTCAGGAGATATGATCATAAATTTGATTATCCCTTGTACAAACAAAATAAGTTAATCATTTTTCACGACTTAAACAAAAATTATCTTAGTAGCTAAAATTATTTTTAAAAGCTTAATATATTTGGATGGATATTCCAACTAATATGGTGTTACAACATAACACTATGGTATAAGAAACAACATTCACTGATACGATTTTGGTCTGCACTTAATAATGGAGTTTCACATTAATAATTTCACTCAAATTCCAAGAGTACAATTGAACCTTTAGATATACTAAAAAGTAAAAAAATAATACACAAAAATCTCTCATTTCAACTTTTCAATGCTTGCTTGCTCTTTGAAGATGGAGAAATCATAGAGTACCTGTAGAATAAGAACTCAATTTATAGATTAAAAGAAGTTAAAGAGAATTGCTCAATTGGAGGATGAATTAAACAAAAATTAAGTTCATTTACAACCGAATTAGATGGTAGCCAATTCTTGTTCATTACTCAACTATATAGCATTAGTTCATTCAAAAACTTATAATTTTTAACATTATTATTTTTTAATTGAGTATCATTCTCGTTTAAATATCCCTATAATTTTCCATTTACCAAAATAAGTTATTCAATTTTTAGGACTTAACTAGAAATACAATTATTTAGGACTCAACTAAAAGAGTTCTTCAATTTTTATCATGACTAATATGGCATTAAAAAAATATAACCCTGCAGTTATAACATAAGATTATAATTTTGGCGTATTTTTATTATTTTTTAAATGGTTTGTTGGCATTTGTTTGTAAATGAAATTACAATGCCCTATTAATTTATCCAGTGCATAAAAATATTAATCAAATAAAAAATTCCATTCATCCAAATAGGTATATGAGAACTTTTTACAAGCTTGCGGGAAAATAATTTTAAAAACTTTTAGCATCAAATAAAACCAATACAAAACTAAATCAATTTACAATTTTCAAAAGCTAGATTTCAGATGCTGTTAGATCATAAGGGCCTCTGCATGTAAAAAAGAAAACCAAATGATATTAGAAAATAATTCTGCGAAGCAATAAACAATATTCAAAATTTCAAATGCATGTCCTAAATTTCTTGAGTAGGATCAAATAAACTTTGTTTTCAGTAGAAAAACTTTGATACAAAATATACACAAACCTATATACACTAATTTTTAACCACAATTTTTTAAAGAAATTTTTTTAATAGCAATATTCAGAATATAAAAATTAATCTCGACCACCATGCTTGTTATTTTTTAGCAGTAATATTCAGATTATAAAAATCAGTCTCGATCACGTTTATGTCAATTTTCATTTAACAGAAAAGTGATCTTTGAAAGATAAATACATCCACAATAAACAAGAATAAATGGAGAAATGAAATATTCCAATATCTCGATGATCAAAAATTAGATCTATAAGTGCTTCTTTATTTAAACCTCATAGCCCATTTAATTGTTATTATTTAAATAATAGTTCATTTCATCTATACTTTTTAAATAACAGCCCAAAACACATTTTTATTAATTTACCGTTAGTATATTGTATGATTCATTGAGGGTAAAATAGAATTTTTAAATAAGGCTATACAAATTATTTTGAAATAAAACTCTCAAACACAATTAAAAAAATCTGCCTTCTTCTTATTCTTCATTAAAAAAATTTAATGAACACATATACTTGTGTATATATATTGCATTTTCTTTAGTGTTATTTTTGTTTTATTAAATTATTCATAAATTTTAAATTTGTGCAAACAACCAGATGTTATTTGATTGTTATTGAGATTTTTGTTTTAAAATAGTTTGTATTTAATTAACTGAAAATCTTATTTTGCCCTCAATGAATTATAGAGTAAATTAATTGTAAATTCATATAAGAGTATTTTGGGTTATTGTTTGAAAAATAAAGATGAAAAGAGCTATTATTTAAAAGACACTGATGAAATAGGCTATTGTATCAAACCTTAAGGGTAAAAAATATTTTTTTCCTACTAGAAATAAAGATGTCGCTCTCCAAAACTTCTCTCTCTCAAAAATGCAAAACTCCCTCTCTCAAAAATGCAAAACTCTCTCTCTCACAATTTAATTTTCACCATTCAAATTGGTAAAAAACAAAAATAAATAAATTATAGAGATTTGATCAATCAAGTTTAGATGTAGCCCTGATTGCAATTTGCTTTGGGTTTTTTTTACAGATAGAACTCTGTGGAAAAATAATAAAATATTTATTAAAAATCCCCAATTTCCATGAAAAAATAAGTTGTTGATAATTGATACAAGAAGGAAAAAATGTGTTAAAGTAATTATATATATGAAACAAGTGCAGGAGTAAAATATTTTTTTTTTTTACTTTCTTATGTTGTACTTAATAATATATGACACAACTTGTAATTTAATTTTATATTAAAAAATAAATATATTGAATATTTTATGGGATCAAAATATAATTAAAGGTGGATACCAATCCGCCCAACTCGTGAAACCAACCCAACCTGTATGATTTTTTACAGTTTGAGTTGCGTTGATAAAATATATAAGTTAGGTTAGATTGTTAAATTCTCAACCTGCACTATTTGCAAGTTGGGTTACCCGTCAACTCGTATATATATATAGTGTTTTGTATTAAATAAGATTTTAAATTTATGAACTTGTTTATTTGATTAATTATGTACTAATTATTTGATTGTTAAACTTTAAAATATTGAATTTGTTGTAAGAATTTTAAGATTGTGTTTCTTTAATTTTTCTAATTAATTAATTAATTTATTTTTATTTAATATTAAATTATACTATAAAATATATTTTTTTTAAAAACCCAATTCAATCAAACCAACCCGACCCAACTCATAGATCTATAGGTTGGTTTGGGTTGAAATTTGTAATAGATTGGACCGGGTTGAATTTTTTCGGCCTATTTTATTTTGCGGGACAACCCAATCCGTGCCCACTCTTAATTCAAATAACTCCACCTATCTTTATCTCTCTGTAGTTTAGGCCATGTTTGGTTGACAGTACAGGAGGTGGGAAAGGAAAGGAATTTAAAATCTAGAATAGTTTCTTTTGTTCGGTTGGAATAAATTAACAGGAATTTAATTTCAACAGAAATTTAATTTCTGGCGTTATATGGAATTCAAATTCTTCTTTGAAATGTCGGAAATCTATTTCCCTGACTTAAAAATAACTGAATTGTCCTTTGTAACCCTAAAACGTTTCCAAATTTTCAATGTTGCCCTTAGTTAAAATTTTGACCTAAAATCACTTTATCTCTCGCTTTCTCTCTATCTAGCGGCCCCCTCTTTGATTTTCATCCATTTTCCCAGCCACTGCCATCGATTCAAATCAGTTGCTGCCATGGATTCATCTTAAAATAAGAAGAACAAGACGAAAATCGAGGTAAATTTTTATGATTTTATAGATTTATTAAGTTGTTTTTATGTTAATTTTTTTGATTTGTTGAGTTCATGATTCTGTTCGGTTGCTGAGAAAATTATGGCTAATTTATTTTTGTTTTGTTTGTTTATTGAACTAGACTTGATTATTTTCCTTGATTAATTAATTATGGCTGAGTTTATTGAACTAGCTTTGATTCGTTTTATTTGGTGGGTTTATGATTCTTTTTGGTTGCTGAGAAAATTTGACATTCAATAAATTCAACCCCTCCAAAAGCAGTTGACATTTTTAAGCTAGCGGGCCTGTAACTTTTGACCTACTCTTGAAAGCTTTTGCTTTCTAGCTTTTACATTGTAAAATGTCCTTGTTATTTGTTCTTCTTTATACCTTTTTCACTAACCCTCAAAATTTTCTCCCATCCCTATTATTAGTGCAAAATTTATTTTCTAAATTTTTTCAGCCTGTTTTATTTGCGGTTTGGGTTGGGTTGTATATCAACCCGACCCGACCCAACCCGACCCGTGCCCGCTCCAACTTCAAATAACTCCACCTATCTCTATCTCTGTGTACTTATTAGATTCAGCAACTTCACTTGGGAACTAAGATCTAAATTCAGAATTACTCAATCCCTTATTACGGTTCGTTAAACTCAAAAAGGGTTTCTCACTGACTAGTTTTAAAAGAAACAGAACCCACTGCGGGCTGTTGTTTCATGTTGGATACGGATTAGGGAATCCTTAGGACATGTCCTACTGGGATTTGTAATCCTTAAAAATACTTATATATAAAGCAGATCATAATTACACCGCTGCAACTATCTTTTCTGATTCGTCTGTTTTGGATTAGGAATCCTCGAAAGAATCGCTATATACAATAAGCAGATCAACGCTTTGATAATTCAACTGCCGCTGCTGTTGGACTCGTGAGATCCATCAGATGGATAGGTCCTCATTGACGCTACTTCTGTATTTTCATTTTTTCCCTCTGTTTTTGCTGTTTTGTTATTTGTCTTTCAGTGACAATGAATATATATATACACACACACACACACACATAAACATCATGGATTAATTTTTTAATTTTTTTGGTGATACTTTCAAATTTTTTTATGCAAAAATTTTTCGTGTTTGTTTGTTTTTTCAAGTTTCGGTTTTTTCCTTCAATAAATAAATAAACATGCTCAATTCAGAACAGTTTTTGTTAAGATGATTTATTTATTTATTTTAAGATGCTCAACTCCACATAATCCAACCATATTAATCAGTTGCTAATTAATTGTTCAGGGAATCTGGTGATGATAATATTATTATGGAGAGCCTCAGCCACATAGACCGGATATCTAATTTGCCGGAACCAATACTACATCACATTTTGTCATTCTTGCCATTCACACAAACGGTTCAAACACGTGTATTGTCTCGAACATGGAAACGAGCATGGCATACATTCTCAGTTTTGAAATTTGATTCTGATTTCTTTTATCAAGTTTTTCCAGAGGATAGCAATGATGTCAGTGAAGCTGGAAAACAAAAGTTAAGGGAGATATTCAATTATATAAAGGAAACTCTGCGCATACGCCACAATGAAATGATAAGGTTAATGAATTTCTCACTTTTTGTGCCTGGAGACTCACTGGAAATATGTCTTCCGTACATAGACCAATGCATTTTCTATGCTTTAGGATGTAATGTCAAAGAGCTGAGTCTTGAGCTTTTGGGCAATCCTAGATTCAATTTGCCTGAAATTATCCTATGTTCAAATTCAATAGAGATACTAACATTAGCAGGCCTTAAGTTGGAGTCTCCAAGAAGTGTGAAGTTATCTTCGTTGACAAAATTGTTTCTAATGAGGGTTGATGCAACCGATCTAGTGCTTCAGAGTCTACTTATTGGGTGTCCTTTGATCGAGTATCTAAGTCTGCAATTATGCCCAGGGCTTAAAAATCTAGAGTTATCTGGTCTTACCAAACTCAATAAATTTGAAGTTTGTGATGCTGAGGAACTTCAACGGCTTTGTATCATAGCACAGGATGTCCAAGAAGTTTCGATTCAAGGGCCACTACCATTTCAATGCAAGTTCAACTTAGCCTCATGTAAGTTTCTCAAATACTTGAGGTTTGCCCTTACTCATATAAAGGATGAGTGGCTTTGCAACCAAATTTCTAAATTTCCGCTTCTTGAGAGCTTATTGATAGCTGGTTGTGACGACTTGAAGAGCATTAACATCTCTAGCCGCAGTCTTAAGTTATTGGAAATTTATGATTGTTTAAGGTTGGTTGAGGTCAAGATTGCAGCTTCTAGTTTAAGTATATTCAAATACAGTGGTGATGTAATATCCTTCCAATTAGGTGCTATAACTTTTTCCAAATCTCATCTCCTTTTCCAAACTGAAAATAGCAGCAGCGAATGGTACACTGAGCATTTTAAACTTCTTGCAATGTTCTATAGCGTTTCCAAGGTGGTGATTTTGCGAAGCCAGGAAGGGGAGGTATGTCTTTTCTTGCAAACTTTTTTTTTTTTTGTTTAGAAATCCTATATCTAACTTACAACCTAGCTGTTTCTTATTTTACATTCTCGAGCTGTAGTTAGTTTCTTATTAATTTATTTCGTGAAGAATGTGATTGTTCCGGAAGACTTGAGGCGAATCCAACCTTCCCCATTGGGTAATGTCGACCATCTGGACTGTACAGTAGAAGCATTCAAATGGCGCTTTGCAATAAAAAGTGCTGTTGATGGTTTTCTCTGGATTTCACCTCATTCAAGGACTCTTTCAATAAGATTAGGTTATCCCCCAATGTCTTCTCTTAAGGTACTGCATTTTTGTTCATTTGTTTGAATTCAGTACTTGATCCTGCAATGAGGATGCAATGTAGTGCTAATACTTTAGTCCGCTTTCCTGATCATTTGGTTTACTATGTTCTTATAAAAGTATGTCATACTCTGTTTTTTAATAACTGAATCAGCTTTCCGGATTTAGATTGTTGTCTTGTACACCTGCAGTTTTGCCTAAAATGTTTGGTTGACTTAACAGTTAACACTAGCACTGGAACTGGTTATGAGTCATACAACAGAAACCTCGTATTATTATTGAAAGATTTTGCCAGTGAGGAAATTGTTTGCTGTGTCTGTAATTTTAATATTCTGTATCATTGAAGATTAATTTTCCTTTCCTTTCCTTTCCTTTCCTTTTGATAGTTGAAATTATCATTCAAATGCTAACTAGTGCTTACAATAATTATTGCTTATTTTGCTTTGTTTTATGTATTTTCAGTTGCAGTTTTCTTATAGGAGGCAGGCAGTTTATGAAGGAAGGATTGCTCAATGCTGCAAATCCCGTCCCATCTCGTGTTGGTGGCAGTGCATAGAGGAGGTTGTGATCGAGTATACATATACTGGTAAGGCAGGAAACTATGCCGAAAGGCACATTTTTAAGGGTGAAGACATTTGGGACAAGATGGATTGCCTCATAGATCTGCAGACACAAGAAATTCTTGACTGGGATTTTTGAAGTTTTAATGATTCGACGATTGATTCCAGCTAAGTCAAAGTCTGGACGGTGTCTATTACTCTCATTTCTGGCCATGGGTTGGTTCTGTTGTATGTTTTATTTATTCTATTAATTTTATTTTCTTTTTGGATGGATTAATAAGGCCAGGGATGAATATTAGTGGAGAATGTGTTCATTGTATTTCTTAATTGAATAATCAAATATACATACATATATATATATATATATATATATATATATATATATATATATATATATATATATATATATATATATATATTATTTTAGACATTCTTAGAAAGTGGAGAATGTGTTCATTGTATTTCTTAATTGAATAATCAAATATACATACATATATATATATATATTATTTTAGACATTCTTAGAAAGTAAGATTTACGACCGGCTTGTCCAAATGTCTGCCATGCATATTTGTCATGACAAAGGGTTATTTGAAGGCAAATACCCTCGGAACGGAAATATACAAATGTCCTTGAAAGAAATTCAATTCCAAGAAATTCATGTCGTCGAATGTTGTTACATTAAGTTGCATCGGAAAAATACAATTTCAGATGGATCATCGGGAAAAAAAATTGTTTTCGATGGCAATGTCGTTAAAATTAACATGCCCTTAGAAATAATCTCCGCCAAACCAAATGATTACATATTTCCAGCTACATTTGCCCTTAGAAGTGACGTTAGCTACCCTAGAAAATATTACTATCCCAACAGTAATTTACCCTTGAAAATACGAGATACACATCGAAAATATAATTCTTTTTTTCATCACTGACCCATTTAATTTATTTAACATTATTAATTCATAAGATTTTTTTTAAAAGTATTTGTATTACCAATGTAACATAGTCAACAGAATAGTAACAGTAATTCACAAAATACATTAGATGTAGGTTAATTAATTTAAAAGTTTCATAAAAATCACATCCACCAAATCTCATATCTTGAAATTTTACAAGTATCTTCCTCTAAAACTTCTTATTCTCTGAAACGGTTGTCTCAACCTCATATTTTCCATCCCTATCATCATCTTTACCTGATAAAATAGTATCCTATATGAACCAAGAAACCTTAATCATTAAATTATCAAATCAGTATCAGGTATAACAGTATGCTATAGTTGAACAATCACTCATAAGTATTATAACCAAGATCTGCGTAAGAAGCCTAACAAAATATGAGACTCCAGCAATGGATAATAATCATCAGTGCAATATTCTATATACAGAAGCAAATATGCTATATTTGCGTCACCAGCAAGAGTTGGATTCTAAATTAGCAAATATTTACTAACCTATACATTTGGACATAAGTACAGCTGACAAAATTTAACACGATCCGATTATTCAACTCAAACATGATACGAATAAATGGGTAGAGATCGTCAAATTTGACACGATTATTAAATGGATCAGATCCAGGTCGACACGATTTTTTTCTATATTGGGTTAGGATTAAGGTTTTTAACCCATTTACCCAAACAATGACACGATTATATTTTCTATTACAAATTAATTTGTAGGTTATTGTCATCAAAACTCAAATATTGGACATGAATCTCTTTTTTTTTTTTTTTTTGAAGGATAAACATATATGCTATTTCATTTATAAAATTTTATATATATTTAGAACTTTAATAGTGTAAATGTGTAAAATATTAGTAAACATGTATATTCTATAATATTGACACACACACACACAAATTGCTGATGTAAATTTTGTTAAATACATATATATTAAGTGGGTTATTGGGTAACTCGTTTATTTTTCGTGTCGGGTTTGAGTCTCAATATTTTAATACAATTATTAAATGAGTCGTGTTTGGGTCTACTTAAATTTGACACGACACGAACACAAATACGACACATTGACCCGTTTTGCTAGCTCTAAACATAAGTCCCCATACAAGTTGTCGAAAAATGAAACAATACTATCAGAAGATTTATGCCCTTGCAATAAATCTGGTCTGTCAATTAAAAAACCCAGTTATGATCAGCTTTAATAGATTCGAAAGTGAAAAAAAAGAAGCTTGAAATTAAAATGAAAATTAATAATTTGTACCTTTAGAAATGATTCTTGTGCACTTGACTTTCCAAGCACGTGCTTCAATATTCTTTTCAACTTCTTCACTTCCTTCTTCAGAAACTATAATACAATGATGAATACAAACAATCAGTAAGAAACAATTGCATCTACACGACCTGATGGTGTAAATCTTCATTATTTCTGTAAATCCACAAAAATCCGCGAATCCGCAAAAAAAAATTATTTAATAAAAAATTAAACTTGTAAATATGACACGAGTACTTACTAATAAATAGATAAGTTAGAATATAGTTAGATTAACACCATATTATATATTATCCGATAATAATATAAAATAAAAATAATTAAATAAACAAATATAACTTCCTAAGCAGTTAATTTTCATGTACTGATCTAAACAAATGAGTTTTTTTTTTCTTTTTGGTGTGTTATATTTTGAAACTTTGAATGTATTTTCTAACTTTATTTAAGCAATCAATCTATTTAATTTTTTTTTAATCTTGAATTTGATCAGTAGGAAAATCATTTTTATATTAATTTTTTTATTTAGTTACTTCGTGGATACGATGGAATTAAAAATTTTTAGCCCGCAAACCAATCGGCAAATGGTGGATTGGATATGGATTGGGTCAAATCCGTATCCGATCCGCAGACTTATGAATTGGATTTGGATTGAATTCACCAATCCGTGGAATGGATTAAATTAAAAATTTATAATCCGTAAAATCGTGGATCGGCTATAGATTGATGTCAAATCCTTAAAATTTAATTCGCGAACACCCCTAAAAAAAAAAAGTTAATATTTGTACCTTCTACAGTACCATTCTATATGTCCCACTATTTTGGGCCCTCCAACTCCAAGTGCCATGTTTCTTAAAATGAAGATTTTTTAACTCTTTTATTCCTCCCTTTCTTTTCTCTGAAAGAGGCGGAAAATGGGAAAATTTAATGATTAAAGATACCAAAACATGGGAATTCAGTTCAAGAAAATTTACCGAGGTGACAACTGGGGGTGGGTATTTTTTTTTGCAGTAATTTACTGCAGTGAAGTCTCTGAAATTCCCATGATTGAGTGGCTGATACCTGAATTTTCAAAAGTTTCACATCCAATCTGTTTCTCCCAACTCCCAAGCTTCTTCACAAGCAACACACAGCACCAAAATCGCACACAAATATGAAATGTATCCTTATTTTGAGATGCTTTACTATGAATAAGCTATCTTATTATTACCGTTCACTTCACCTGCTTAAGCATGTTTTAGAGGATGCATACATATTTACTCTTATTGTTTTTCTTGCTAGCAACTTCTAATTATAGGTTCACATCCTTGCAGGGTATCACCAATGGGCATTATATTCATTCCATGTTACAAAGATATGAACACCATTCTTTTCTTCTGTATCTAGAAATCTAAAACCTTCATCTCTTATTTTTAAGTTGAATGTTGAAATATTCGGTGTGACTAAAATTAACTGGTTGGATTTCATCAATAAAAAAATTTAGGTACTGCCTTGGCGCTGGTGCTCCTTTTGCTGTTTGAATTGTGTGCACATGAAACAAATCTTGTGTGGAAGCACAATAAATCACATGATGTGAATTAGAAAATGTACGCTTGTACAAGTAGTAGGGCACGTACGGTCGTACCCATTCATGAATGGTGTCAACTCAGTAGGGGACTGTAGCTACTCAAAATGAGGACCTCCAGCATTTGTAATCTATCTAATCATCTTCTTATTTTATGGGGAACTAGAGCGTAGAACCAAACTAACACATATTTTTATACATTTGATTTTGCAGGTTATAGCCACAAGCCTGAGGAATATGCCTCTGGCCAAGATATGGAAAATGGGGTAAAGGTATTAGCATTGACCCTTGCCAAGTTGTCCCTGCAATGATCACTGCTTGTAATTCTTGTCAACCAGCTGCTCAAGATTTCGTACAGGGTTATACATTCTTCTTTCTGTTACCCTTTGTGCAGTCAGGAGTTACTTTATGCTTACTTTTAGTAAATGACTTGTTACAGAGCTCCAACATTGATCCATGACTTGTAAATTCAGATAGTCTTGTAACAGTCTCGTTGAACATGGGACGGTAGATTCTGATAATCATGTTGAATATCTCATATTTCTCTTGATGAGGGATCACAGTGATGACACCTTTAATTTAGCTTAGAGCAGAGTTTTCTCAGATGTTGTGATAATTGTCGACAAACAGATGATAAATCTAACACTCACTAGCACTTAGGACAATCCTTTTCTGTTTTCTGGTAAGAACTAGTATCACAATCATTAACCTAATAATTGTCCTCTGAGTTAGATCAACAGTTGAAACAGACCCCGCCTCGCCCCCGACCCCTCTCTTGTTTTGGTGGTGGTTGTTGAACACACAGTTGAAATTACAACTCAAACAGTGATGCTTGCAATATTAGCTGATCTGAGGATGCAGTCTATTTGCATAAATTTTGTGTATGCTGCATATGTATGTGTTTGTGAGTGTCTGGCGCGTAAGAGGGAGTGTGAGAAGGGAACTTTATAAATCTGTTCATCTGATGTAAAATGAAACATCACGTCTGAAAGAGCAGTAGCATTAAGTGATAGATTTGATTATATGAAAAGAGGAAAGTGGAAATATGCCCAGAAAACACCCAACGGCTTTAGATGTATTGGTAATTTTAAATTGATGGGAATAGAGGTAATCAAGGTTGTGCATCGGTTTGCAGTTTGCGTAGACCTTAATTATTTTGAGTAGCTATTACTAAAGTTATGTACAAATTATTGTATAGAAACTAATATATGTTGCCACGTGGCCTATATTTTTTAATTCTCATTAATTATATTATTTTTCTTAAAATTTTATCCCGATATTAGCTTTATTAATAATATTGAGAATTGCCAACATTTGAATAACAACTAATCGTCCTTGTCATTATTTAATCACTATTTGATGGATAAATGCGACATCGGTTGGGAGTTAAATTGAGAATTAGATGTTGGGATACCTAATATTGCTTTAATTTTATTGTATGTTGAGAATTAGATGTTGGTAATTTGTAGTATCAACTATTTAAAAATTCTTACAAGTGAATGAAAATAAAACTTTCAATTAAATTAAAGCAGTGGTAGATATCTTAAGATTTTATCTTAAATTTTGTAAATAATGTGTCATTCATCAAAATAAAACATGTGAAAATAATGATATAATATAAAAGAAAAAAGAGATCGTGACATAATATAACTAATTCAGTTGAAATTTATGAAAAAAATCAATTACTTAATAAATGACATTTCATTCATGATGAAATTAAAAATGATAACATATGATTATAAAATTAAAATTATAAGGTGCGCCTATAATCATCAGTGCTCTTTCCTCGTTATTAGTAGCCATTTTTTTTTTTCTTTGATAACAACTTTTTTAACTGTATATTCAATTTATCTTTTCTTACAACGTATGTAGGAAAACTTGTTAAATATAACAGTAAAAAAGTGCTTATCAAGGAACAACTTATTACGAAAAGCCAAGACAGGAGACTATCTGTATTTTTTCCAACGAAAATCTTGTAGATTTCCTAATAATTGAGTAATAATTAGCTAGGTGAAGACTCTACCTAATACCAATACGGTAAATCCTCAGTAAGTTAATAATGTCATTATCATATAAAATCTATTAAATAATGTCATTATCATATAAAATCTATTAATTTAAAGAAGAATTAATTAATTGTCCACTTATAGAGTGTCTATACAATTCAATGAAACACATATATAAGGGATTTCAAAACAACTATTATCATATTAATTTAACCTCTTGGCCCAAATTGGGACCATAAATAATTATTATGTAATAGAGATTATTAATTTATCAAGTATTGATTTTTAGAGATTATATTTTGGGTGTGTTTGGGATTGAGGTTGGACAGCTGAAGCTTCAAAGTTACAGCACTAAAATATTTGGTAAACATAACCTGCTGTATCTTAGAAGATATGTTGATATGATTTTTCTACTTGTATAATAGAAAATCTATTATATTTTTAATAATTTTATCAAAATTATTATTTAAAATTTATATTTATTACATATTATTAATTTTTATTTTATAGTTATAATTTTTTTTCACAGCAGTTGTATCTTAAAAGTTAAAGTACCTCAATTCCAAACAGGACCTTTATATGTTATCAAGTGATTTTTTGGAGCATTTAAAAGAGGTACAGTTTTCTTAAGCGCTTAAATGGAAGGGCCCTATGCTAGTTAAATGATTTTCAAACATATTTACCCAATCATCCAAATTCGAATTTTCTATGAAATAAAGAAATTAAAAAAGAACTGATTGACATTTTTAATAAATAAAAAAGAATGTGGAAGAACCAGCATTCCTTATTAAATATAGTAGATCCTTAAGTATATGCTTTAGGCATAAGCAATATGTGTGTATATTAGGACAATTTCAAC
Organism: Citrus x changshan-huyou; assembly: GCA_039657385.1. NCBI lineage: Eukaryota > Viridiplantae > Streptophyta > Magnoliopsida > Sapindales > Rutaceae > Citrus > Citrus x changshan-huyou. The sequence continues at coordinate 5,060,727 of CM077555.1, read as the reverse complement.
TATCAACTAATGAAGCTTGGTCGGATGAATTTAAGTAACTTTATTTGGATAGTTATCCAATTTAGGTAAAGGGTGGTAAAGGGTTAATAAAACAAAACTAATGAAGTAAATTTGTCTGTTGACATGCTCTTTAAGCCATGTATGTAACAGTATATTTTGCTCAAATTGTGCATTTTCAACGAAAGTGCCTATGCATGTTTTAGTCAATATGGTCTACCCCTTTTCATTTAGAAAATGGACAGTCGGACGAGTCATTAATTAATTCTTTAATCGGCAAAACTTTAGAAAGAAAAGGTGAAACAATGGCGACAAAAATAAGAATAAAAATGGTACAATGTTACAGTATTAATTAAAAAATAATATTAATTTTATAATTTCTTTTTATTATTAATATGTCAAAACAGCTGATCAATATAATCAACATATAAGTAGAAAATTACTATTTAATTTACTCGATGATGATGAGGTTTCTTGTAGGACTGGACCCGTATGTGCATGTAACCCATCTTCGTATATAAATTGGTTAGCATTTAGCAGCATGTAGCCATCTCCGATCTCCATTTCGGAGGGGGAGAAAAAATAAGGATAGCAACATTCTCTATGGACCCCTGAACCAGCGGACTCCCAATGAATTTGGGTCGGTTATGGATCCCAAATAGTTTAAAAAATGTAATCGGAGCTATTTTGGGGATATGCTCAAGAGCTAATAAAATTTTGGGTTCGGGTTTGGGGATTTTGTCGGGCACCGAACCCAAACTCGAATATTTTTAATTAAATAAAAATTATGAAATAGAACACAAAAAACTCTCTCTTCTCATTTGGCTTAATGCAGGGTTGTTTTCTTTCTTTTGCTTGATATATATATATATATATAATCATTCTCAGGTGCGGGCGCTTGTATTTTTTTTTTTAATGCGGACACACTTTAAACCGTGCGGTTTTAAAGAGTTAAAAACTAACTCTTTTAAACTGTGCGATTTTAAAGAGTTAAAAACTAATTCTCTTAAACCCTGCGATTTTAAAATGTGTCTGCATAAAAAATAAATGAGGGCGACTGTACTAGAAAATGACTATATCTATTGTAGTTGATCAAGTATCCTTATGTAATTTTTTATGTGTCTTTGTATTCATCTTTTTAAGAGCTTGAAATGGAAACATTGGAAGGTAAAATCAGTCAAGAGCACGAGCACAATTGCATGAACAACGTTTATTTATTTCGAGAACTTTTCCTATTTGAGTGGGTTAGCATCTTAAAAATTAAATGCTATTTTAGAATTCCACTTGAGCAATATATATACCGGAAATTGTTTGCTCTATATATCAGCAAACTTTTTGTTTGGTTCATAAGAATATCCATAAAAAAATACAACTAATAGCAAAATTATCATGTTCTTAAGGTTTTTAGCTAGAGTGTATACACAAAATTAGGGAGATCGCCACTTTCCCCCCTACAGTAATCAATATATACCATTTCCCCCCTTGCTGTTTTTATAATGGCCAAAAAATCCCATGATAGCATAAGTTTACAATATTATCCTTATTTTCAACTAATCTTTTATTTAAATTTATTATAAATTAAATAAATCACATGAATAGAAATTAAATAAAAAATTAAGCATTAAAAATAAGAAATATATATATGAGCAAAAAAATTAATAATAAATTTTTTTTCTTGTACTTATTTATTTTGTGAAAATTTTCTTATAATAAATATATAAGAAAATTATTATAAAATGATAAAAAATTATTATAAGAAAACTTGAATGACAAATAAAAATTTATTATAAGATAAGTAATAAAATATTTTGCCTATACTTTTTACATTTAATTTTAAAATATTACAAAATATTTATTATAAGAAAATGTTCACAAAATAAATAATTACAAGAAAAAAAATTTATTATTAATTTTTTTGTTCACATCAAAACATATATTTCTTGTTTTTAATACTTAATTTTTTTATTTAGTTTCTATTCATGTAATTTATTTAATTTATAATAAATGTAAATAAAAGAGTAGTTGAAAATAAGGATAATATTATAAACTTATACTGTCATGGGGGTTTTTGACCATTATAAAAATAGTAGGGAGGTAAATAGTATATGTTGATTACTGTAGGGGGAAAAGTGTCAATTCCCCCACAAAATTATTATGTTTTAAAAATAAAATATAAAAAAATGAGAATAGGGCTCCCGTTTTAACACTCCCAGCCCCAAACTCACCCCATTGCATCTCTACCTAATTTGGGATCAAATGAACACAAAAAACTGAAAAGCACAATAAAATCTTAAAAACAAAATCACTGCAAAATGCATACCAGACAAGTCACCCGCAATGTCCTCTTCATCCTGTCTCTTCTTATTCCTTTTCCTTCCATAAAAACCTAAATTGCCACAAAAATAACGGTAAAAAAATGCAAAGAAGATTCGCGTCAAACTCTAAATGCACAAAAGTTGATAAAATCATTTTTTAGAAAAAGATAATAAGAGACCCAAAAAAGAAAAAAAGTAAAACCAAAATATTGAACTTTATTGGTATAATCATTTTAAACACATCTACAACTGCTTTTTTCCCCCTCTTAAATGTGTTTTCTCGTTTTGAAGAGGATGAATAATAGCTTATTGTTAACTCCAATTAATAAACTTAAGTCATAAACAACCTTTTGTCTTATTAATTTCAAATATTGCACAATGCATTATTAATCAAATTCATATAACATTATTAATTCAAAAAAATAATATCCTAACCTACTTCAAATCAGTGAGGAAGGAAGGAGATGTAAGTCTTTTGATGAGTTTTGATCTTGTAGGCGTAGTCGCTCTTCTTATGGAAAGTGACAGCCCACATGCCAAGCACCTCACCGCTCTTCTCATGAGAGCATGACACGCTCCCGTCTTTTGACAAATGGGGATTTAGGATTTGTTTTTTTTTCTTTTTTAGATATAATGATATATTTTAGCTTTTATCTCTTTTGTTTTTTTTTTATTAGTGGGCCTATTTGTATTTTAATAATTACTATAAATTTTGTTTATCTCTTATTAGTGGGAATATTTGTATTTTAATAATTGCTTTAAATACTATTATTTTAACAAAATAATTTATTACAAAAATATTCATAATTTAAATTACTATTAAGGATAATTTGTTTTAAGTTAATATTAAATAATTATTTTTATCACTCATATAGCACACTTTTTATTTAACTTATAATTCTATTTTTTACATCTTAAATATGTTAAATATAGTTATTTGATATTTATGTCCTATAAATAAAAAATAGGTTTTTATAATTTATGAAATAAGTATATTTAATAAAGGTATTTTTTTAATATAACATCTACTTCTTATTTAGATAAAAGTCACAAAGTTTACTTTATTTTTAATTCAAATGTAAGTATATGAAAATTAAACATAAGTTACAAAAAGTAAACAAGTAAATGTTTTAAAAATTTAAAATTAATAAAAATTCAAGCTTCAGATGTTTAATAAATAATATTTTAAAATATTTAAACTACAAAATATGTTCGACCTTTTATGTTTCAAAAAATTAAATTAAATCAAAGTATTGCTAAAGTTGAAGCCAAATCGGCTAGAGCATATCCGGTGGTAGCATCTTCTAATGTAGTCTTCTGCTTCTTCTTCTGTGAGATGGCCATTTTTTTTATTACAACCGGATGGCAAAGAAAAATTTATAATTCTTGATATTAAAGAATTTGGAATGAATATATATATATATAGAAAGAGAGAGAGAGAGAGAGAGAGAGAGAAATGTTCCAGTTAGGAATTTTAAAGTGCGGGAAACATTTAAAACCGCATGGTTTTAAAGGTTTAAAACTGTAAGCCTTTAAAGCCGTGTTATTTTAAAGTTTTCCCTGACTTTTCCGCACTTTAAAATTTATGACCAGAAAACTACTATATATATAATAATAATAATAACCAAAATGTTGTTAAAAACTTTGTATACGATTTGACCTGTTTTCATTTTGCTTAAGCATATGCTAGATTTCAAATTTATTTGTGATTTGAGCTAAATATTTTTTTTAATGTTTTGAGTAAACTATGTTAGATGGTTTAAGTTAAAGTATTTTAGAAAATATACAGAAACTTAAAATTTTAAATTTAATAAAAAATAATAGAATATTTAAAATACAAGTAGTTCTTTTTAAATTATAAGAAGGATAATTGTGTGAATCCAGTGCTAATCAAAATGAGTCAAGATTTCATAATGGGCTTTGGGTTGGGCAAAACTTAAATGCTGGAAGGGGCTTTGGACTAGGAAACATTAAATACCCTTAGCCTAAATTTAAAATATTTAAAGGCCCATAAGAGGATGCCAAAAACTCTAAAAACCAAAACCCTAGGCATTAAAAATTTTTGGCGGAATAAAATAAATATAAAATTAAGGGTATCCTTCAAACCACATGACTCTAAGCTTTTCTTTATTTTTTTAGCTTCTTATCACTCAATTTGACAGTTTCACACACTTACACTCTTAATTTGAGACTCAAATTTGCGAAAAATGGCCAAGACTACCCTCTACATTTAGGATATTCTCTGGGTTACATAACATTTAACCAGTAGGTGACACTAAATTGAAAACTGTAAAGCATGTAGAGATTGGTATACGATTTATTTAGAGAAAGTAGTTGCTAAACAGATTGTTATTTCTTTTATTTCGAGTGAAGATTGGACAGTTGACATTCTTAGCAGGATGTTAGTGAATATGATAAGCACACAGTTGATTACAGCCTATTTGGCAATTAGTTAGATTTAGCTTTACATACTTTACAATTGTAACAATTTAGATAGCTATCCAATACATGTATACATATACTTATAGTCTAAATAGTTGGTTTTAAGTTTTCCAGATTACACAGCAAACTTCTCTAAATTCTCTATGTTTTCTTTCACTTTGCTTTTCACTTTCTCATTTCTTAAACACTCTATACTACAAATTCTATCAGAGACTCATAGTTGATAGAAACAGCCAAGAGTGCCCTCTACATCTAGGGTATTCTCATTGAGTTACATCGCATTCAACTAATAAGTGATGCCTAATCAAAAGACACGAAGCATCAAATTCTGGTATGTTCTTAATTTTATGTATTTTTGTTTTATATTATTATTATTAGACTATTTATTTGCTATTTTTTTTTATTATTATCTAGTTTGGTTGCCCTAAATACGACTTCATGAGGATTACACCGATATTTGCGTCAACGATGGCATGTTGTTGATTGATAGATGTGAAAATGATTTTGAGAACTTTTATTAATAAAATTGTATTTTCTATTCAGGTTCATATCAATTTAAGGCTCAATTTTGATCTATTATTGCCTAAATTTCTAGTTAGTTTGACGAACTTTCCTTTTTTATCTTATAGTCTAAAGCTACATATATAAGACCAAGTTCTCTGCATATTATTAATTTCATATCTAACTTCTCCGTTTATTATTATTATTATTTTGTAAATATATTCAAATGGTTGGCTGAATCTAGACTTAGTGAAAGACATATTCTCGTTTAAACATGAAGCTAATACCCGTTCCCAAATATTTCCATATAAACTTATTCAAATTTGAGTTATTTCATTTTGGTCAATTATAAATAACATAAAAGTTAGTATTCGTAACTAATTGGCAAGCTAGGTTCTACCTCAATTCTTTGTATGTATGTAGTCTTTTAAGTTATTTGCTCATTTGTTCAGAGTTGTTTGGAGTTTACTTTTCTATTGTGATCATGTAGACTTATTGAAAATTTATTATTCTGTTTACTATTTACTGATCTTAATTTGTTAATCATGAATTGTTAATTGTTGGCGCGAGAAGTGTCAGATCAGAGGTTATGCATTTCTCAACACTAAGTCTGGCCAGCCCTTTGATGCCGATGGTTCTCGTACTTGTGTCTTCCACATGGTTCACTCTAAACAAATACATCATGTCTACTATAAATTTTCCAATGGCTGAAAAGTGTGGTTGGTGAATATTCAATATTTGTTTGTTCCATTTTGGGATTTAATAAAATCCCTATTGACTAAGTGGAGCATGAGATATGGTTTAAAATGGAGGCAAGTTATCACGGGATAAGTATGTTGTGCAACAATCGGTACAGCACTTAGACAACTTCTAGCATAAAAATTACTAAGTAAACCTATCAAATTTCTCAAACTAGGTAAGTACAGATGATTACAAAAGAGCTTTAGAGAAGAGGGAGAAATCTAGCCAAAACAAATTTTACTATCCAAAAGAAAAAGTACAAGTGAGCTTGAACTTACAAGTGAGCTTGAACTTACAAGTATACTTGAGTTGCTTAGTGTGTTGTATGTGTAAAATAATAAGTGTCATGCCTTATTTATAGGAAGGCTTCACAAATTTTAGATAATTTCATGCAACTTACACATCTTATCAACATATCTAGATATTTACAAGTGTAAAAAATTCCAGACATGTACAAGTTGATGAGATGTGCTAAATTATATTACAAAATTCTAGAATCAGGCCAAACTAGCACACTTGGCTTTGATTTGGGTTCACATACTTGAAAATTTAGACAAACTATTGAAAATTTGCTCATTTGTTCAGAGTTGTTTGGAGTTTACTTTTCTATTGTGATCATGTAGACTTATTGAAAATTTGTTGTTCTGTTTACTATTTACTGATCTTGATTTGTTAATCATGAATTGTTAATTGTTGGCGCGAGAAGTGTCAGATCAGAGGTTATGCATTTCTCAACACTAAGCCTGGCCAGCCCTTTGATGCCGATGGTTCTCGTACTTGTGTCTTCCACATGGTTCACTCTAAACAAATACATCATGTCTACTATAGATTTTCCAATGGCTGGAAAGTGTGGTTGGTGAATATTCAATATTTGTTTGTTCTATTTTGGGATTTAATAAAATCCCTATTGATTAAGTGGAGCCTGAGATATGGTTTAAAATGGAGGCAAGTTATCACGGGATAAGTATGTTGTGCAACAATCGGTACAGCACTTAGACAACTTCTAGCATAAAAATTACTAAGTAAACCTATCAAATTTCTCAAACTAGGTAAGTACAGATGATTACAAAAGAGCTTTAGAGAAGAGGGAGAAATCTAGCCAAAACAAATTTTACTATCCAAAAGAAAAAGTACAAGTGAGCTTGAACTTACAAGTATACTTGAGTTGCTTAGTGTGTTGTATGTGTAAAATAGTAAGTGTCATGCCTTATTTATAGGAAGGCTTCACAAATTTTAGATAATTTCATGCAACTTACACATCTTATCAACATATCTAGATATTTACAAGTGTAAAAAATTCCAGACATGTACAAGTTGATGAGATGTGCTAAATTATATTAAAAAATTCTAGAATCAGGCCAAACTAGCACACTTGGCTTTGATTTGGGTTCACATACTTGAAAATTTGGACAACTATTGAAAATTTACTCATTTGTTCAGAGTTGTTTGAAGTTTACTTTTCTATTGTGATCATGTAGACTTATTGAAAATTTATTGTTTTGTTTACTATTTACTGATCTTGATTTGTTAATCATGAATTGTTAATTGTTGGCGCGAGAGGTGTCAGATCAGAGGTTATACATTTCTCGACACTAAGCCTGACCAACCCTTTGATGTTGATGGTTCTCATACTTGTGTCTTCCACATGGTTCACTCTAAACAAATACATCATGTCTACTATAGATTTTCCAATGGCTAGAAGGTGTGGTCGGTGAATATTCAATATTTGTTTGTTCCATTTTCAGGATTTAATAAAATCCCTATTGACTAAGTGGAGCATGAGATATTGTCTAAAATAGAGGCATATTATTATGAGATTAGTCTGTTGTGTAGCAATCGGTACAACACTTAGACAACTTATAGCATAAAAATTACTAAGTAAACATATAGAATTTCTCGAACTAGGTAAGTAAAGATGATTACAAAAAAGCTATAGAGAAGGGAGAGCAATGTTGCCAAAAAGAATTTTATTTCTCAAAAGAAAAAATACAAGTGAGCTTGAGAACTTATAAGTATACTTGAGTTGCTTAGTGTGTTGTATGTGTAAAATAGTAAGTGTTATGTTTTATTTATAAGAAGGCTTCACAAGTTTTAGATAATTTCATGCAACTTGCACATCTTGTCAACATATCTAGATAGTTATAAGTATTAAAAGTTCTAGACATGTACAAGTTAATGAGATGTGCTAGATTATATTACAAAATCCTAGAATCGGATCATACTAGCACACTTGACTTGGATTTGGGTTCACATACTTGAAAATTTGGACATGCTATTGAAAATTTGCTCATATGTTCAGAGTTGTTTAGAGTTTACTTTTCTATTGTGATCGTCTAAACTTGTTGAAAATTTTTTGTTCTGTTTATAATTTACTGATGTTGATTTGTTAATCATTAATTGTTAATTGTTGGCGCGAGAAGTGTCATATAAGAGGTTATGCATTTCTTGACACTAAACCTGGCAAGTTGTTTGAGGCCGGAGGTTCTCCTACTTGTGTCTTCTACATGGTTTACTCTAAACAAATATGTCTGATCTAATATAGATTTTTAATGGCTGGAAGGTGTGGTCAGTGAGTATTCAATTTTTTTTCGTTCTATTTTAAGATCTAATAAAACCCTGATTGACTAAGTGGAGCATGAGATATTGTCTAAAATGGAGGCAGATTATCACGAGATGAGTATGTTCTGCAGCAATCGGTACAATACTTAGACAACTTCTAGCATAAAAGTTACTAAGTAAACCTATCGAATTTATCAAACTAGGTAAGTAAAGATAATTACAAAAGTTATAGAGAAGAGAGAGCAATGTAGCCAAAAAGAATTTTTTTACTCAAAAGAAAAAGTATAAGAGAGCTTGAGAACTCACAAGTATACTTGAGTTGCTTAGTGTGTTGTATGTGTAAAATCGTAAGTGTCATACCTTATTTGTAGGAATGTTTCACAAGTTTTAGATAATTCCATACAACTTGCACATTTTCTCAATATATCTAGATATTTACAAGTATAAAAAGTTCTAGACATGTACAAGTATGTGCTAAATTATATTAGAACATTCTATAATTAGGCCAAGCTAGCACGCTTAGCTTGAATTTGGGTTGACATACTTGAAAATTTAGGCAAGCTGTTACTTAGTGCATTTTGACTTACCTTTTAGTGCACCTAGAGTCGCCAATTTAGCCTCCTTTATTAGAAAATTCGAGCGGCCCATGACAAGATGCTGAGCTAAGGATTCAAAATCTTCGATCTTGGTTTTCTTCAATTCCATGAATTGTTTGATATGTAGACAATAGAAGTTAGTTTGTGATTAGAACTTTAGCAAGTAATTTTATTTTGGGAACATTTCTTGGTCTTAAAGCTTATCTTAAATGTCTAGGTAACTATGGGCAGTAGAAAGAATTTTGAGGTTGTTCATGACTGTTGGTGCATTTTCTTTGAAACTGTGTTGCTCTGTCAGTCTGTCAATGTGGAAATCCATATTAATGATTGGAATTCTTTGATATATAGACAATAGAAATTGGTTTCTGATAAGAACTTTAGCATGTAAGTCTATGCTAGAAATATTTTTTGGTCTTAAAGCTTATTTTGAATGTGGGGGTAGCTATAGGTAGCTAAAAGAATTTTAAGGTTGTTCATGACTACCAATGCATTTTTCTTGAAACCATTTAGCTCTGTCTATGCTTGTTTTAATTAGACTTGATGAGAAAGAAGAGATGATAAAAATCCACATTAATCCTGCGAATTATTTGATGTCTATACAATAGACAGTAGAATTTGGTTTGTGATAAGAACTTTAGCAGTCAAGTCCATGTAAGGAACATTTCTTGGTCTTAAAGCTTATCCTGAATGTGTGGATAGTTATGGGTAGCAACAAAAATTTTAAGGTTGTTCATGACCACCTTTGTCTTTTCCTTGAAACTATGTAGCTCTATTCATGTTTAAAAGTAGGGATGACAATTTGACTCAAACCAAATTTTAGCCCGATTGACTCGACTCATATTTTTTAGATTTTTGGCCCGAATTTTCAAGATTCAAGACGGGCTTGGGCCAAAAAATAAAGCCCCAATCAAAATTTAGGTTAGGGTCTGGTTGACGATCCCACCCTAAATTGAAAAAAAAAAAGAAAAATTATGAATTTTTAGTTTTATGGAAGATATATATATTTGCATGCATATATAAAAGAGTAATTTTGGGTGCAATGCAACTGAGAAAAATTATGGATTTTTTTTAATGTTCAGTTGTGGAATTGTGTGTTTTTATTTGGATAAGACATTAGTTTTTTTTTTTAATGAAAAATTATGGACATATAATGATCCTAGAACAAAGCAATTTGGTTTTACATTATTGACCAACAAAGCAAAATTGGACAAAGTAAAGCAAAATCGGACAAAATAAAGCAAAATATTTAAAGTGAGAGAGAAAACATTGTGCGGGCTTTAGAAAAGCTTGACCTGACTCTAGCTTAAATTGGGTTGGGCCCAACCCGACTCTATGCGAAATACAAATTGTTAGACTTTTTTCAAGTTAGTCTTTCAATTTTAATAATAGGGCAGGCTTTGGTTTAGCCAAGTCCAATTGCCATCTCTATTCAAAAGTAATGTGTTTGGATTTTCACACTTGTTTTTTTTCTAATTTTAATTTGATTTGATAAGAAAGAAGAGCTAGAGAATACAGATAAATCACTTTATTTTATTTTTTTTGAAGAGAAAGTAAACCTTTCATTACTGATTAAACAACACAGTCAAATACATTCTGCACCTCTACTGGTAATATATCTAACTAGACAGCAGTTGTATCTTTCCTTAGAGCATGTTTAGCTAAGGAATGGGCATGAGCATTACAGAACCTTGGTACAAAATTAAAATGGATCCTTTGGAACTCTCGTTTCTGGGTTTGGATTTCCGAAATTATCCAGAAAATCTCAGACCTGCTGCCCTTTGTGTTGTTGACTAGCTCAGCCACATCTTTGCAATCAGTCTCTACAATCAAGCTTGCTGCAGCTGCTTCTTTTGCAATCTGGAGACCCCATTGGATAGCTTCAGCTTCTGCAAAGCTGACATCCTTCCTGAAAGAGGCTTGTTTAATGCCTGCTGCTACTACTCTGCCATTCGAGTCACGCAAGACTGCTCCCAAGCCAACCTTCTGATCCTTGCTGTTTGTTGCTGCATCTACATTAAGCTTGAGCACATTTGTTGGGGGTGGAGACCATCTCTGCTGGCTTTCCTCTCTAGTATTGCTAATATGGAGTGTTCCTGTTTTTCTCACTCTTTGGTAAGCTTCTAACACTGATTCTGCCTTTGCTGCTGAAACAATTGGCTCTATCTTCTTCCTTTCAAAGATCAACTTATTCCTAGCAAACCAGATAGCCCAGCAATACATAATCATAAGCTCAGCTTCATTTCTCCTGGAGTTGCTGCAAAGATTCTGGACATAGCTGAAAATGTCTTGACCTGGAACATTCTGAAGCTCGAAAGTGGATGGAGCTAAGTTCCAGGTCTTCCTTGCTGCTTTACATTCAAATAGGGCATGACTTATAGTTTCCACACTCTTATGGCATCTTGGACAGGTAGGCTCTGGCAAACACTTATAAATCACTTTATTTAAACAAAAGGATTAGTGATGAAATGATTAGTGATTAAAGCATATTGCACCAACTTGGGGGAAGTGTCTCAACTGTTCTTCTACTCAATCTAATTAGTATAAAAAATAAAGTTTTTGAACTGATGAAATTGATGAGTGTTTTGTCAAGCCTGGATATGGGAAGATTCCATTTCCATCTCTTCTTTGCTGAGCATCTGTTTGTAGTAACAAAAATGGTGGCTATGGTCCAAACCAGGGTACCAATCAAAAGCAAAGGTTTCTAAGCATTTGTTATATTTAATTCGGTAGCCATGATTTTGTCCACAGGTGCCGTCTTCATCCACATTTATATATCACGGTTGCAAAACAAGAGTATGAAATTTTTACTATAGAAACTAAGCCGAGTAATGATAATTTTTACCGTGTTTACAATGGTGTTGACATTTTTAACAGGCACATATTTAGTATTGAATATCGCCAAAGTTGCTTCTTCTTGATTTACAATTTATTTGGACCTTTTTATTGTTTAACAAGACTGGTGAAAACATTGTGACGAGATGTTATTGAAATTTTTGGAGGAGATCCAAGGAATTTGCTTTCCTAGAGTTCATTGGCTTTTTCGGGGAAGACAACAACAGAACACAGGATACAACGCTTTAGGTTTTATGCTCTTAAATTTGAAAATGATACAATTAATTAATTCAGAGAATTATTTATACCTTTTACTGTTGTGTATATTTTGTACGTTGGGGGTTGTTCTATGTGTGAGAATTTATATAGTCTGAATTTCTATAAGTCCTCCCCTTCATCTTCAGCCTTTTTTTTGTTTTGCCATAAGCAAACCCGAAGAAATTTGTGGAAAAAAGTATTAACCATATAAAAAATGTGGATTTCTTATTTCATACCATGGTTTGATTGTCATAACCTATTACAAGTTCAAATATTCCCAAATTTTAGGAAATTAATTAAGTGTTAATGTTTATAATTCTCTCAAAATGTACCACATATGTATATTGTTGTAGTTGGGATTTTTTCCATGGTGCTTGATTAGACTAAATTGGATCTCGTGCCGGCGACATGTAGTCCGTGGAGATGGGAAAGAATTGATCAAGGTAATAATAATACAAAAGAGAAGAAGCAGAGGAACAATAGAGAAGAAAAGTTAGACAATATCTTAGAGCGACATGTCGAGGAAGCAAAGGATTCCTGTATAGAAATTGTTGCACTTGTAGCAACTGTTACTTTTACCACAAGTATTACTATGCCTGCTGGTTACAATAATGAAATGGGTCTAGAGTCCAGAGTCCAGACTAGGGGTGCCGCAGTTCTAACTAGAAGCGTCAAGCAATGCTTTACAGGCTAGCATTTATTACGCTCAATTTGATAGCCATGACTTTGTCCACAAGTGCCGTGTTCATCCACCTTACTTACTTGTCAAGGTTGGAGACGAAGAGTATGGAGCATTGACAATGGCAACTGAGCCTAGGACTAATACTTTATTGCTTGTTAATTTGGTGTTAGCATTTCTTACAGGCACATATTTAGTGCTATATAATGCCAAAGGCCAAAGCGCTAGTAGTTATGGTTTTCATTATCCCTGGCTTGTTCTTCTTCATCTATCGGTACTTCTTAGGTGTGTTGATCATCGTTGTACTCAATTTATGTTAACTAGCCGGCGGTCTAGCCCTCCCTCATGAAGGTTGTACATTTTTCTTTCTTCGGCCAATGCATGCACTCAACTGCATGCATATATTTCGTAAAATATCTTGATATATACAGATCTTTTCGTAAATTCGAGTGTTGTGTATATTTAAATGATGTGTAATAGTAAATGTCTTGTATAAGTTATATTGGAAATTTTTCCCAAGTTCCTCTAATCCTCTCAACATGGAATGATAAAAATAAAATGCCTCCTTTTATTATTATTATTAAATTTTCTTATATTACATATGTGATATTCGGGGAAGATTCTTTTCTACTGTAATAAATTGCTTCTGAGTAAAGTAGTTACAGCTCCCAAGATTGACTAAGTCATACCCAAACGCAAAATCTTTTCATCCACTCTGTTTCTTTCAACTCCCTAGCCTCTACACAAAAGCTACACAGCAATGCAACACGCTCGCAAATAAAGATGAATTGGATGCTTATCTATATGTTTTTTGATGCATTAGCTTATTCTATCCTTACAACACACAATGCTTTCTTATGATGCAAGTTTTAAACGATGAAGACAAATTTACTGCTCTTAGTATTTTTCTTAGCGGTAAACTGCAACTAAATTCTATTAATATATTTTTAAATCTTTGCATTGCGGGGTATCTCAATCAGCCATGGGCATGATATTCATTCCATGCTACAAAACGTAGAGCACCTTTCTTCTCTTCTCTGCATCTAGCCATCCAAAACCTTCATCTCTAATTATTATGTTGACGTTTTCAGAATGGCATTTGAAAATAACAATTTAGATTTCATTCACTAAAAAAAATTGAGGAAGCATCTCCGTTGCCATCGAAACCATTTGATTCGGTGATGGTACTCCTTTAACGTTGTGGATTATGACGTTACGTGCACATGTTCTACAGCATATTGAGAACCTTTCACATTACTTAGAAAATATGAGCTTCAATGACCAACTAGCTTGTCTTCAACCACTGTTTCGATTACAATAGTACTTAAGATTACAAAAAATTAAATAGGTTATAAATCATTCATTATCATGCTAACAAATTCATCTGGTTTATATCACGACTTGCAACAAGAAATGAACTCAAGCATTGATGTCAGCAAGACTAGCCAATCTCAGGGTGCAGTCAATTTGCTAACTTTGTGTGGGCTGCATATGTATATGCATGTATTTTTTTGTGTGTGTGTGAGAGAGGGAGAGAGAGAGAGAGAGAGAGAGAGAGAGAGAGCACAAGAGAGACAAATGATACTTTGTATGTCTGTTCCTCTTACTCTCCTGGAAAATGAAATACCCCTATATCTATCATGAAAAACAGTAGCATAAGTTTGATATAAACAACATTCATAGTTTTGAAGTGAACAAAGAATGATACATTGGTGCCAGACACAACCGGATCTGCTCCCACCAAGATGTCTCTTTTCTAACTCTGTTGCATGGTCATGCTAGCAGCAGCTCTAAGTGGAAGTAGCTAGCATTCTAATAATCTTCATCCGATCATCTCTCTACTGAAATCTTCTTAAAGTCTGGAAGATAATTTTTACATTTTTGGACTATAGAAATGAAGCTCTTACGTCTTTAAGCCGCCTTATAAGCAGCCTTCTTTGGTGCTGTAGCGACAATAATGATCTTGTTCTCATCCATTCTCATCGCAGTTCGAAAATAAAAAGCAGTGAAAGATGAAATTGTTAATAGTGAAATTGATTACCTAGTTGGATTTCATCAAATAAATATAGGTAGCATCTTGGTTCCCACAAAAAACATTTGCTTTGGGATGGTGCTCTTTTTTCTTTCTAAATTGTGTGCAAATGGAACAAATCTTGTGCGGAAACGCACTAAAATCCCATGACATGAATTAGAAAATGTAAGCATGTACAAGTAGTAGGGTGCGTACCCACTCATGAATGGTTTCAACTCAACAGTGGACTGCAATTTGCCAAAAAGAGAACCTCTAACATTTGTAATCTATCTAACATCTTCTTACTTTATGAGGGAATTAAATGTAGAACCAAGCTAAACACATATTTTCATACATCCGATTTTGCTGGTTATATCGACAAGCCTGAGGGATATGCCTCTGGCCAAGGCATAGAAAATAGGTAAATGTATTAGCATTGACACTTGCCAACTTGTCCCTAAAATGATCACTGCATTTAATTTTAATCAACCAACTACTCAATATTTCATTCAGGGTCATACATTCTTCTTTCTTTCACCCTATATGCAGCCGGAGTTACTTTATGCTTATTTCAGTAAATGACTTGATATAAAGCTCCAACTTTGATTGTTGACTTATGAGTTATTTAGATATGAGACTGTAGATTCAGAAAGTCTTGTTGAATACGAGACTATCAATTCAAATAGTCTTGTTGAACATGGGACTGCAGATTCTGATAGTCGTGTTGAATATCTCATATTTCTCTTGACGAGGGATAATAATGATGAAATATAACCTTTATTTTATCTTAGAGCAGAATTTTCTCAGATGTAGTGATAATTGTTGACAAACAGATGATAAATCCAACACTCGCTGGCAATCTTCCATGACATTTTGTTTTTTGGAAAGAACTAGTAGCATAATCACTAACTTTATAATTTTCCTCAATGAATTAGATTAACATTTGAAACCACCCTTGCCCCCGCTCCCCTCTTATTTCGGTGGTGGTTGTTGAACACGTGGTCGAAAGTACAATTCAAACGGTGATGCTTGCAATATTAGCTTATCTGAGGGTGCAGTCTATTTGCATAAGCTATATGTGTACTGCATATATATATGCTTGTGAGTGTATGGTGGACGAGGAGGAGTGTGAGAGAGAGAGCTTTATAAATTTGTTCATCTTATGTAAAATTAAACATCACATGTCTAAAAGAGCAACAGCATAAGTGATCTTGAAGACAGAAAAATGGAAATATGCCCATAAAAACCCAACAGCTTTAGATGAATTGGTTATTTTCAATTTATGGACTAGAGGAAATCAAGGTTGTGCATAAGTTTGCCTATACCTTAATTACCATGTACAAATTACATTGTATACAAACTACTTTTATATGTTTGCCACGTGGCCTACTTTTTTAATTCTCATTAACTATAATATTTTTTATTTTCCTTCTACCTATACTTTCAGAAGTAGTGCTAGTTACAAATCTTAAAATTTTATCCTAAAATTAATTTTATTGTATGCATTTCAAGGTGATTTGTAATATTAACTATTAACAAACTCTTACAAGTGGATGTAAATTTTTTTTAATTAAATTAAAAGTAGTGTTAGACTTCTTAAAATTTTATCTTAAATTATGTGGTATTCATCAAAGTAGATTATGAAATAATACAACTAATTCACTTGATATTTGTAAAAAAATATCAACCACCTAATGAATGATATATCATGTAGAATGAAATTTAAGATAAAAACTTATAAGGTTAGCGATATTGATCTAAACATATAATGTGAAACTATAAGATATCAGCTGCACCACACCATAACAAACATTAATAATTAGTTCGTACTTGGTAATGATCTTTTTGATGTATATTCAATTTATATATACACAACACACACATGATAGGAACCTTGTTGCATGTAACGACGGACAATGAAAAAATTGTTATGGCTGCACAGTGCAACTGACGCACCGTAGCAAGACTCGAAACCATACATTTTCCAACGAAAGTGCTTATGGATTCTTAATAAAAATGATCATGTCATAGGGTTAGGATATTAACCAAACCATTTGATTGTGAAACTTCCTTAATTTTCTCTATCCTAGGAAAGCGCTTATCAATTTCTCCATCATATGTAAGTGAATCATTCTCTATTCCAAGACCCTGCAAGATAAAAACAAAAACAACCAAAAAAAAAAACTGACTAGTTTACCTGACGAGCGGCTATGAATGAGGAAAATTTTCCATCTTTTACACTACACTCTTCAACGTCTTCCGTTCACTATCCGTAGCCTTTCTTAGTTGTTGTTTGGGTATGTATGTTAGGTGAAGACTCTACTAGCTAATACCAATGTATCTTCCCAGTTGCTTTTCAGAGCATGCAAAAAGGGTATAATTTTATCAATGGGCCTTTAGCCCAGTGGGAGAATTTTTGCAATTACAATGTTGAGTGCAAAGGTTCGAGCCTCCATAAAAGCATTATAGGGGTTAATTTCAATACTCTCTCAATTATCAAATAATTGAGTAGAGCCAGTCTGCCCCTCACAAAATGTGAGTGAAATGAATAGCTCTCGAATATTAGAGATGGTTTAAAGAATCTGGACAGCGTTTCAGAAGAGTACATGTCACGAAGAAGGTCCCAGTTGTATAATCTGTTTGTAAATATTATTAGTAATATATGATGTAATATCAGTAACAGTTCTGTATAACAATATTAATAAAAAAAAGGATACAATTTTCTCGAGCGCGTGAAAGGAATGGCCTTAGCCTATTGGCCCTATTCGTATGATTTTCAAATAGTTTATTTAACTAGTTATCATAATTTAAATTTAAAAAAAAAATAAAGATTGAAAATCGATTAAGCTTTTTAAGATATTAAGAAAAAGTATTATTATAGTTGCACAACATTTAAAATTATAAAATATGAAATAATTGTAAGTATTTGTGCTTATCATTTTATTTTTGTATCTTTCAAAAAAATTTATTTTAGTTTATTTTTGTCATGAGTTGAAAACTGATGTCATGCTCTAAAAGTATCTTTACATTCAAAACTAAGATAAGTTGTATTATAATTTTAAATGGCAAGGGCAGTGTACTCATTATCGTTAAAAACAAATGAAAGAAAAAAAAATTCTTGAATCCCGAATATCTAACGTCATC
The DNA here is from genome assembly GCA_039657385.1 of Citrus x changshan-huyou. Lineage (NCBI taxonomy): Eukaryota > Viridiplantae > Streptophyta > Magnoliopsida > Sapindales > Rutaceae > Citrus > Citrus x changshan-huyou. The sequence goes on along the minus strand of CM077555.1, from coordinate 5,042,652 downwards.
ATTTTCTTCTTCTTCTTCACTTTTTACCTCAGATAGTGATCCACCATCTTTGAAAAATTATTGGCATTTTTGAATGGGTACAGGCCATGCATTGGCATTGATGGGTGTCGTCTAAAAGAAGAATTGGAGGGATTTTGATGGCAGCCGTGGGTGAGGAAAATTTATTATGTTTTTATAACTTATCTCAGCGATACGTGATATATTTGAAAGTGGATTTTATATAATATTTCTTTGAGATTTTTTTTTTTCCAGTTGCTGAGTTTGATTTGGTTATGGAATGATGGATTTATTATTATGAGTTTGAAGGATTGTGACGAAATAGAAATTAAGATTGACAGAAAGCATATTGATCTTCAAGCTTTAATGGCAGTTTCAATTTGCTATCTTCAAGTTTTAGTGGCGGCTTCAATTTGATATCTTGATGAGAGCAAGATTAGCAATTTAGCACACAAGACGGATGCTTAATCACAAGCAGTTTTTTTTTTTTCCTTCTTTTCCCCAATTGGAGCATAAGAAGTTTTGGAAGTGAAGGCACGCATTCTTCAGTTGAGTTTGATTCTTTATTTTTGTTTTCTCATTTTTTTATTTAATTAAAAATTTAATTAATTTTTTAAAGTAAGGGCATATTAATATTTTGTTAGTCAATTATTGGTCAACTAATAGTAGAAAATAAAAATATAATAAAATAAAAGATTTTACAAAAGATATTGTAATAAAATAATAGACACCAACACTTCTTATAATCATTTGATATTTTATGATCTAAAGTAATTAAATGATAATAATCCTAAAAAAAATAGTAAGAACCAGAATCATTTATTGAATCCTGCATATCATTAACCACACACTTTAGGTATAAGCAATATTCTTAACTAATGAAGTTACTTTTGAGTAATGAAGCGTGACCGAATTATTTTCAAGTAACTTTAGTTTGACAAATCATTTGATTTGGAATTCAAGTGTGGTAAGGAAATAAGTGTAGGAGCGGATCAAGGGTGTGGGGCTAATGGTCCACTCAAAAATAAATTTCCTATTAATTTTTGGGAAGACTATTAATTTTTGGGAACTTATCTTTGGGTGGGGGTAATTTTATAAATAAATTTTAATATTGGTTTCAATTTTATAAATTATTTTTTTATTATGATGTTGCCCCGTGTGAATTAATTTTTAGATATGCCCCTGGTTAAGGGTGTTAATTAATTAAAAAAATTAATGAAGTAATTTTATTGTGGACATGCTCTTGAAGTCAAGGTCCATCTCAATTGACAAGAAATGAACTTTGTTATACCTTGAATTTCGAACTTCAATAAATACGCGAGTTAATTAAAAAGGGCAAAAAAGGATAAATAAATTATTTTGCTTATAAAATGGCAGAACAGACTTTAGAAAACAGCTGATTAGTATAACATAATCTTTAATTTACTGGACGAGGATGAATTTTCCTTTAATTGCTCTTTCAACGAAAGTGCCTATGCATTTGTTCGGTCATATTAATCTGCAGGTCTTCAGAAAACAGGAAAGTGCCTATACATTTCGCAGGTCTTCAGAGAACAGTGATTAGGATAGCCTAATCTTTAATTTAGCGGACACGATGAATTCCCCTGAAGGACGGGAGCCTAATCTTTAATTTAGCGGATGACGATGAATTCCCCTGTAGGACCGGACTCGTACGTGCATGTAACCCATTTTTATCTATAAATTGATAAGCGCACTTAGCAGCACCGTAGCCAATAGCCATCTCCATTTTGGAAAAAGAAAAAAGAAAAGAAAATCCTATCTTTCACAAACACTTCCTTCCCATTTCTATTTGGGGGACACATCACATCACCAGCAAAATGTCGTCGTCACTTTCCGGTTCTGATAACCAGAATGCTGAGACACGCCGGGCAGGACTACCAAGTGTCCGAGAAAAGAATTTCGAGTTGATGGATTCTCTTTACAAGGCTGCCGTAGAAGGCCATACCGATCAATTCAGAGCACACGCACAGATGCTTGACCGAATATTGACTCCGAACGAGAACACAATCCTCCATATCCACATCACAGCCCGACCTAATCAAACAATGAAGCCTAATAACAAGCTAAAAAGCAGCCTTTGGTGGATGATGAGTACTTTTAAAAAGCAATAATCATCATCAGAACATTTTGTGAGAGATATTTTAGAAATGTGTCCTGGTCTACTACTGAAGGCCAACACCAAAGGGGAAACTCTGCTGCACATCGCGGCCAGGCACGGGCATGCTGATATAGTGAAGGATCTGATTGCCGAGTGCAAAAAACCCCACCAGAACGACCCCGAGAAAGGTGTTGAAGCCGCGAGGCTGATGCTGGGAACGACGAATGAAGCCAAAGACACAGCCTTGCACGAGGCGGTGCGTTACAATCAAGTTGATGTGGTGAAGATGTTGACCAAAGAACCTAATTTACCGTATGATGCCAACCAAGCTGGGGAGACTCCACTGTACCTGGCTGCAGAGAGGGGTTACAAAGATGTTGTGGTAGATATTTTATCGACTTGTATATCACCAGCTGACCATGGACCAATGGGAAGAACGGCTTTGCACGCAGCAGCATCTCTAAAAGATACAGGTTAATTAATTATAAATTTCTTTTCTATCCAATAATTGTAATACATAATGATCGCTTAGATACATAAGCTTATTAACTGTTTGCATAAGCCTCTCCGTTGTATTAGTGTCAGTTTACAACTCTTTGGTGCTTCTGCTTTGCTAATGGGTTTTTGGAGTTTTTTTGTTATATAGAGAATTATTATTTAAAGAAAAAAAAAGTTCTCCGGCATCTCTTAGCAAGGAATTTGTAGTTTACAAATGTCACCACTTACGAAATGCGGGTTTAGTAATAGTAATATTATTTGAAGCATACATGTGACAGAAATTAATGAAAAAAGAGTAGTGCTCCAGAACATCCAAGACTTTTCCATTTGAAAAAAATTAAAAAAGAAAAAATAATGTAGTATTCTAGTGGGTCGGGTTTAATTTTTGTTTGTTTATTTTTATGTAGAAATAACAAAAATGTTATTGAACGGTAAAGAGACTCTAACCAGCAAACCAGACCAGCAAGGTTGCCTTCCTCTTCACTTGGCCGCACACTTCGGACGCCGTTACAATGTGAAGGAATTACTCAAGGCCGATAAATCCGCAGCCTACAAAGCTGATAATAAGGGAAAGGTACCTCTTCATCTCGCAGCTGATAGGGGCAATTTAGATACAATGCAAGAGCTAATATTTAGTTGTCCAAGTTCTTGTGAATTGGTTGATGACAAAGGGTGGAATGTTTTTCACTTTGTACTGAATAGCAAAAGTAGAAGGGCAGTCGACTTACTCTTAAAAAACCCATCGCTTCGAAACCTTATAAACGAGAAAAATGATGACGGGAACACACCTCTGCTAGAACATGCTGCTTCTGGTTCTTCTTATTGTATAAGGTCTTTCTTTCTTCACCCGAAAGTGGATAGGCTAGCATTCAATCATCAAAACAATAACGCTGAAGACATATTCCGTTCTGGCAAGGTTGTTTATCGGCTCGAGGAGGTAAGAAAACTTAATTTGCTATATATAAAATTTTTGTGTCCTTTTTACTCACGGACTATGAAGTATTTAAAATAGCATTAATGAAATAATTTCATAAATTGATAAACTCGATTAAATAATATTATTGGTAAGTTCTGACACAAGCCAATAGGTGAAATTAATAATAATATTAATTAAATAATAACAATATATTCAGTCCCCTACCTTCCTTACTTGTTACAGTTCATAATTCTTGCAAAACGTACGTACAATATGTTGTTGCAGAGTTTGTTTCTACGGTGCTTGTATAGATACAGGTGCCGGCGACACATGGTCTTTGGAGATGGGGAAAGAAAGGATCAGGGTAATAATAATGTAGAAGACAAGAAGAAGAACAATGATAGAAAAGATGAGAAATCATCAAGAGTCAAGATCGTAGGGGAATATGTCAAGGAAAGAAAGGATTCCCATCTAGTAATAGCTGTACTTATAGCAACTGTTACATTCACCGCAGGTATAAATATGCCAGGTGGTTACATTAATGAAAAGGGTCCAGACCAGGGGGCAGCAGTTCTGACTAGAGACAAAATTTTCCAAGCATTTGTTGTATTCAATTCGGTAGCCATGTTGCTGTCCACAGGTGCCGTCTTCCTCCACCTTGATCTGTCACGGTCGGCGGACAAGTCGACGGAATTTTTACTATGGCGACGGAGCCTAACATTTATACGTTTTGCATTGATCGCGATGATGTTTGCATTTAGTATAGGCACGTATTCAGTGCTACGTGGCACAGCAGTTGTACCTATCGCTCTCGTTATCGTCGACTTGATCATCTGCACCATAATATTTTCGCTCCCTTTGCTGTGTACCGAGGAATTCTCTTTCCTAGAGTTCACTGACCTTTTTCCGGGAAGGGCACTTCGGACAATAAACAGAATAGAGGATATAGCGTATAGCGCTTTGTATGGGAGGAACTTGGACGGATTTTAATTCTGTTGAATTTGAATGGGATACAATTAATCTAGAGAATCCTTAATACCTTTTACTGTTGTATGTATTTTTCACGCTTGGATGTTGATTAGTCGTGTAAATGAAATAAGATTGTCCAGGTGTTTTACAAAATGGTCTTACCACCCACATTCGTGTCTCGACGAAGATAAATTTACAAAGTATAGTTAAACTCATAGCTGATGGTGAGGAAATTAACAAAGTCTCACATAGTCATATTTACTAATTATTTGACCGCTTTTTGTTTGTAAAAAGAAATTTAAAAGTGAAATATCTTTTAACATGGTAAAAAGAAAAATATAATTAACAAACAAGGACAAAATGGAATTTAAATCAGTAGGTGAGATATAGGGTTATAATTATCAATTTCTTCATTATTTTAAAAAATGTAAATAAACTATTTTCCTTAAATTGCTCATTCAACAAAAGTGCCTATGCATTTCTTCAGTCAGTATGGTATTTTCAACCATCCAGCGGTACCGCTGTTTCTTCCAACTTCCTAGCCTCTACGTAAAATCTACACAGCAACACACTCGCACATAAAGATGAATTGGATGCTTATCTGTATGCTTTTCGATGCATTAGCTCATTCAATACTTATGCTTTTCGATTCATTGGATCATTCAATCCTTACTACACACAATACTTTGTTATGATGTAAATAAAAATGATGAAGACAGATTTACTGCTCTTTATTATTTTTCTTAACGGCAAACTGCTCCTAAAATCTCTCACATCCTTGCATTGCAGGGTATCTCCAATGGGCATGATGTTCATTCCATGTTACAAGAGGTAGAGCACCTTTCTTCTCATCTAAAACCTTCAACTACTGGTTCGATGACAATAGTACTTAAGATCACGGGAAATTAAATAGGCTATAAATCATTCATTATCGTGCTAACAAATTCATCTGGCTTTTATCACGACTTGCAACTAGAGATAAACTCATTGATGGCAGCAAGACTAGCCGATCTCAGGGCGCAGTCAATTTGCTAACATTGTGTGTGTGTGTGTGAGAGAGAGAGAGAGAGAGAGAGAGCACAAGAGAGACAAATGATACTTTGAATGTCTGTTCCAATTACTCTGCTGGAAAATGAAATACCCCTATATCTAACATGAAAAGCCGTAGCATAAGTTTGATCTAAACGACATTCAGAATTTTAAAGCGAACAAAGGAAGACACATTGGTGCCAGACACAATCGAATCTGCTCCCACCAAACTGTCTCTTCTCCAACTCTGTTGCATGGTCATGCTAGCACCAGCTGTAAGTGAAAATAGCGTTCTAATAATCTTCATCCGATCATCTCTCTGCTGAAATCTTTTTCAAGTCTCGACAATAATTATTACGTCTTTGTACCATAGAAATGAAACTCTTATGTCTTCAGGCCGCCTTATCAGCAGACTTCTTTGGTGCTGTAGCAGCAGCAGTTATCTTGTTGAGTTTCTCAGCCATTCCCAACACAGTTCGAATCGAAGAAGCAATGAAAGATGAAATTGTTAATAGTGCAATTGATTAGCTAAAATTGCAACAAGTAAAATGAACAAGAACTCAACAAAATGTAAGCAATCTAACCTCAGCTTTCTTAATGAAGTGATCTTCGCTGTCCTCCTTTGTTTTTTTTTTTTTTTTTTGAATGAGAACTATTGCTCATGATGATATTTACAATCTTTTTTTTTTTTTTTTTTTGAATGAGAACTATTGCTCATGATGATATTTACAATCATATATATACTGAGACCCGTTTACATTAATTCTGATATGGCACCGCTCAGATTTTTAACCCTCTCAAATATTCGAGGGACGTCAACTCCCATTCTGGGAGAAAGACTGCCTTCACTCAAGCTCTGGGGCTCCAAGGAAGGAAATTTAAATTAAACCCCTGCAATGCGTCTGCGGAGGCTCGAACCACTTCCCTCACATTTGTGAGGGAGTGACTCTAGCCACTTGGGCTAAGCCCAAGTGGTTCGCTGTCCTCCTTTATTTGTACTATAGATACCTCTTTCTCTGTAGCATTTCCTGAAACATGTAATTAAAAGTAATTTAGGAATAATTGAGGATGTTTAATAAAAGTACAAAGGCTATGGCCATTTGTTTACCTTTATTATTTACCCATCCATTTCCTTTCAGAATGATAGAAATTGAGATAACAGTAGCAATAGCTGCATCAAGTAAAGCCAGTAGTCAGCAATAATTGCTCTGACAAAGAGGAGTCATTCTAACTAATACTTTCTCACTGATAACTTGAGATTCAAGTTAACAGAAAATAACTCTTGAGTTTTCTGGAAAATTAGACCTCATTGATCTCATTCACCTATTTAAAAGCTGATTACTACTATTATATCGATCAAATTAACTGCATTTATGAATCAGCTCATCATCAAATACAACGGGATATAATAATAAATATAACCATCAAGCTCATACTATCCATATTTGTAAGTTTAAATTGTTTATTCTGGCAACAGATCTTATTTAGAATTATTTCAAAAGAAATGTTTAAGCATAAATGACCAGCCAGCAAGTGTAAAAGGTCTGCAATTTTCCAGATAAGCAATCATTTGGAAAATCACCAGTCAGACACACTTTGAAACAAAGAGTAAAAAAAGGAACAAAGGTAGGGAAAATAGGAAGGAAATAAACGAAAGAATAGTAATAACAAGGAAAAAGATGAAGAAAATTTACCCAAGCCAAAGTCAGAGAGCTCAGCATCATTATAGTCCTTTGAATACATCGGCAATACATTGACATGATTAAGGAAAACCCCATTAAAGGAAAAATCCATAATCTGATTCTGATGCACAATGAAAGCATAATAAAATCAGTTTAAGGAATCCAGATTAATGAAAGGTGGCACGTCATGAATCAGTGCACAATATCCATTATGAAGTTGCTACAGGAATATCACCTCAGATTGGCATAGATGAAGAATACTAGTAGAGATACCAAATCTATATCCAAACAATTGTATACAAGTTAATGAAAGCTATTGAGTCAAAGAACCAATAAATCTCCCCTTTTAATGAAACAATCATGAATAACTAAATCAAGATTAGAACTAGAAGTCCAGAACCTACCAAGAAACAAAGACCGTGAGATTATTAAGAAAATTCAAGTTTTATATAATTTGAAAACATAATTTATTGACACCCAAATTAGCTAATAAAGCAAAACAAGATCGCAGCATATATATCAGAAAGAATTCTAAACCCCATGAAAAAATAACACATAAAGCTTCATTAGCTCATTTTGCTTTCCACAAAATCTTGGCAACCAAACAAACACATCAACTGTATTTCACCTAAGAAAGTTTTTTGAACAGGAGATTTTAAGTGTATACCTTAGCAAGACTCCAGTAGAAAACGAAGGTTTTTTTGAGGATGAAGGGTTGAATTAGATTGCTCATCCTTATCTCCCTCCTCTTCCTCCCCCTCTTCTTCTTCTTCTGAATTCGTTTCTTATTGTTCTATAAACATCTTTAATTACTCGACCAAGAAACAATGCAAATGCCACTAGCAAAATTAATTCTTGTATCATCTTCAGAAACCAACTTCTGCTTTCTTGCTGTTGCCCTCCTTGTTTCTGGATTCAACAATAATCTCTGGCCTCTGCCGCAACCTCAGTTGCCTTCACAATGCTTGGAAATGGCTGGAAATTTTTTTATGAGATTCTTGGAGGAGGAGTCAGTTGTGACTGGAGGTCGGTGCTTTATAGAGGTGTTGATCCAATGAGAGATGGACGTTTGGCTGTGGTTCATTTGTATCAGTTTCTTGGTAGTTACTTTTAGCGGGAAGATTCCAATGTTCCGTTAGAGCAACTGCCCCAGCGTACAAGTTCGTTATTAGATTTTTAACACTTTATTGTGTAGCTAACTGGAAACTCAAATAATAATAATAAAAGAAAGCCCACATTACGGGAACTTGATTGGCTTGAGATTGCCACATTATTTGTATCTTTGAAATGTTAGATTTCATCCTTTAATCAATTAGGAAGCATCATAATTGCCAATAACATATACATATTTCCATTCAATTTTCATTTTCGGGTAAAGCAATCATCATCATCATCAGATGCTCAGGAAAGAATCCCGAGTGAACATTTTGTGAGGGATATTTTAGAAATGTGTCCTGCTCTATTTTTTTGTTCAAGGCAATCTTTGTTATTTTCTACAACATCAAAAATCAGTTTAAATTAGTTAACCGCAGTTACGCTAATGAAAATAACTAAAACAATGATAAAATCACAACTCTTATCTTTGCTCCGTTCCCAATTTCTTTTCTAAAATCTTTAAACCGAAATTAAAAACTAGGAAAGCGTCGCAAATCGACTTTTAATCTCGGAGGCGAAGTCGCTCTCCTTTTGGAGATTGTCAGCCCACATGTCAAGCACTCAAAGCTGGACTGTGAATCCCGCAGCTCTTTTCATGGGAGCTTGACACGCTGTCGTCTTTTAATATTGGGGATTTACGATTTTTTATTTATTTATAGAGATAATGATGTATTTCAACTTTTATCTCGCTTGTTTATTATTTAGTGGGGCTGTTTGAATTTTGAGAAATTATCAATCGCATATCATTAGTTTACTCTGTTATCAAATTTACTATAATATTTTTAGAGTATATCAGTTGTTCACCTTAAGTTAATAAAATGTATTTAGTTATAATCATTTGCTAACTTTAAAGATTATTATTTTAAAAAATAATTTGTTACAAAATATCTGTAATTTAAATTACTATTAAGGATAATTTGTTATGAGTTAATATTAAATAATTATTTTTAGCAATCATATAACACATTTATTATTCAACTTATAATTCTACTTTTTACATCTTAAAAATATTAAATCAAGTATCTTAAACAAAACTTAGATAGTAATTTTTTTTATCTGAAATATAAATGGGTCTGAATTTTTCTGAATTCTAAATGAGTTTGAATATAAATGTGGATGACATGTTATTTTTTTTAAATATCTGAATATAAATGACATCTAGTTTGTTTTTATAAAATAAAAAAAAATCTTAGACAGAATTATTTAACACTTATGTCATATGAGTAAAAAAAATTAGGCTTTATATCTTATGAAATAAGTATATTTAATAGAGATATTTTCTTAATATAATATTTAATTCTCATTTAAATAAAAGTCACAAAAAGTTTACTTTTTTTCTATTCAAATGTAAATGTCTAAAAATCAAATATAAGTTACAAAAAGTACATAAGTAAATTTTTAAAAAACTGAAATTAATAAAATTTCAGACTTCAAATCTTTAATGAATAATATTATAAAATATTTAAACTACAAAATATGTTCAACCCTTTATGTTTCAAAAATAAAATTAAATCAAAGTATTGCTGAAGTTGAAGCCAAATCAACTAGAGCAGCATCCGACAATAGCATCTTCTAACGTCGTCATCTTATTCTTCTTCTCCTGTGAGATGGTTTTTTTATTTTTTATTATTATGACTGGATGGCAAAGGAAAAATCATAATTCTTGATATTAAAGAATTGGGAAACAAATATTGTATATTCTTTAATAAACAAAAGTTAATAACTAAAATGCTGTTAAAAAGTTTGTATACAATTGTGACTTGATTTCATTTTTCGTAAGCATATGATAAATTTCAAATTTATTGGTGTTTTGAGCAAAATAATTTTTTTAATGTTTTGAGTAAACTAAATTAGATGGTTTAAATTAAGGTATTTTAGAGAATATACGGAATAAGATTTAAATATACGGAGTAAAATTTAATTTTTTAAATTTAATAAAAATAATAGAATATTTAAAATAATTTCTAGAATATAAATAGTCTCTTTAAAATTATAAAAAGGATAGTTTATAATTGTGTGAATCCAGAAATGAGCCAAAATTCCACAATGGGCTATGAGCTAGGCAAAACTTAAATGCTTGAAGGGACTTTGGACTAGGAAACCTTAAATACCCTTGGGCTCAATTTAAAAAATTTAGAAGGCTCAGAACGGGATGCCGACAGCTTAAAAACCACACCCTTGGCATTTAGAATTTCTGGCACTATAAAATAAATATCAAAATTAAGGGTATTCCTTAAATCACCGGCTCTCAGCTTTCTTTATTTTATTTTATTTTATTTTCAGAGAGCGAGTGACACGGTCAAATTGAGTGTTAAGAAGCTACCAACGAGAATATTGTGGATGTAGAGGGTAGTCTTGATTACAGCCCACTTGGCAATTAGTTAGATTCAGTTTTACATACTTTCAAATTGTAACAGTGAGAAGTTGTTAACATATATATATACCGATATTGTAAACAATTGTTTTTAAGTTTTCCAGATTAAATAGGAAAACTTCTTTAGATTCTTCTACTATTCTCTCTGTTTTCTTTCAATTACCTTTTTACTTTCTCACCTCCCAAACACTGAACTATAAATTCTATCGGAGACTCAGAGTTGCGAGAATTCTCGTTGGGTTTCATCATGTTCAACCAGTAAGCAATGCCAAATCGAAAACTGCGAAGCATCAAAATCTCGTATGTTCTTAATTTTATGTATTTTTTTATATTATTATTATTCTTTACTGATTTTTTTATTAGTATCTATTTTGGCTGCGCCAAATGTGGCGATTTTGTAAAGGATTACACTGATATAAGAAATTGGTGTCAAAGACGGTGTGGTTCTGAAAATTATTTTGAGACTTTTTATTAATAAAATTGTATTTTCCATTCAAGTTCATATTAATTTAAGGCTTAATTTTGATCTATTACTGTCTTAAATTTCTAATTAGTTTTAGGAATTTTCCTCCCCCATCTTATAGTCTAAAGTTACATGTAGAGGACTAAATTCTCTGTTTATTATTAATTTCATGTCCAACTTCTCTGTTTATTATCATTTTATAAATATATTCAAATGTTTATCAAAATCATATGTTTATGTTTTCGTTTAAACATGAATGATATTGATACCTATTCCCAAATACTTCCATACAAATTCATTCAAATTTGAGTTGTTTAAATTTGGTCAATTAAAATATTAGAAAATTTGGTATTTGTAGCTAACTAGCAAGCCGAGTTCTGCCTGAATTCTTTCTGTATGTAGCCTATTCTGTTATTTGCTCCTCGTTCTCAAGTTGTTTGGAGTTTAATTTTTTGTTGCTATAATCGTGTAGATTTATTGAAAATTTATTGTTCTGTTCATTATTTCCTAATCTTGATTTGTTAATTGTTAATTGTCAGTGTGAGAAGTGTCAGATTAGGGATTATGTGTTTCTTGTTGTTGAACCTAGCAAGCCCTTTGAGGCTGGAGGTTCTCCTACTTGTGGACAGAGCTACATAGTTTCAAGGAAAATGCACTGGTGGTCATGAACAACCTCAAAATTCTTTTTGCTATCCATAGCTACCTCGACATTCAGGATAACCTTTAAGACCAAGAAATGTTTCCAACATAGAACCACCTGCTAAAGTTCTTATTAAAAACCAACTTTTATTGTCTACATATCACACAATCCACACAACTAATGTGGATTTCCACCATCTCTTCTTTCTTATCAAATCAAATTAATGTTAGCCTATATGGCTATAAATATTGATTTTGATGATAACAAACCACATGTATTTATTAAGTAAAGATTTATGAATTGTGCTTTTATAATAAGAAAATGATGTTATGGAATTAAAGCATTTTGGACTAAAATGAAAGTAATTTCAAAATCTTTGATAGTGTTTTAAATTTCAGATTTGGACCTATTTGAAACTATTTAAATGTTTTTGGGTCATTTTATAATTTCACAAAGTTTGGGTGAAATCATAATTTCAGAAAGTTTTGGGATTAACGAAGCATTACTTAGAAATTCTGAAATTGGACCTATTTGCAAAGTTTCATAACGTTTTGGGCCATACTACAGTTTTATAAAGTTTTGGGGTCAAACTGAAAATTTAAGAAAAATTTCACTGTAGCAGGTTACTGTAGCATCCGGCTTACCGGTTATAAAAACTGGAAAATCGGATTCGGGGCAGAATGTATCCAGAACGAAAACGGCTTACCGGATTCCGAATCCGGCAAGCCGGTTAGGCAAAATTCAAAATTTTGCCTTAACGGTAACATAAATCCGGCTTACCGGATTCCATAAACGGCAAACCGGATACGCCTGGAATGTGAGTAACGGCTAGTTTTTGAGCTCAAACTATAAGAACTCAAATCCAACTCATTTTGAAGCTCTCCAACAAGCAAAAACAAAAAGCACACGTGATATCTTGAGCTTACAACTTGCAAAACACAAAACATTGAATCATTCATTGTTCTTCATTTTTGAATATCTACTCATTGAGTGAGTTTCATTGTAACTTTCATTTCTTCATTTCAATTGTAAGAGTTTGAGTGTGTGAGACACTTGAGTGAAGAGATTTGGAGATAATCTCTTTGTTGTAAAGGTTTATTGACACCTCGAAGTCAATTGTAATCGGTTGAAGCCTCGGAAAGGCTTGGATAGTGAAATCCTCAAGCTTGGATTGCTTGGAGGCGTGGACGTAGGCGGGGATTGCCGAACCACGTAAAAATTCGTGTGTTTGTTTCTCTTCTCCCTTACTCTTTAATTATTGTGCCTTTATTAAACTTATTGCTTTCAATTTTTATTAAGGCATTAGATTGCTTGTTGTGTGGATTTGCTAGGTTAATTTTTAAATTTCCAATTCACCCCCCTCTTGGGTTGCACACTTATATTTCAATTAAAATCTGAAAAACAAGTGTGAAGGTCCAAACACATTACTTATGAACAAGGGTAGAGCTACATAATTTCAAGGAAAATGCACCGATGGTCATGAACAATCTGAAAATTTATTTTGTTGGCCATATGCTACCCCAACATTCGGGATAAGCTTTAAAATCAATAAATGTTCCTAGCATAGACTCGCCTGCTAAAGTTCTTATCACAAACCACATTCTATCGTCTACCTATCAAACAATTCAAACAATTAATATAATTTTCCACTTGGGAGGTGTGGTTAGTGGGTACTCAATATTTATTTGTTATTTTTTTATTTAATAAAGTCCTCATCAGCTGATATGCTTCTTACTATAGAAGAAAGAAAAGTACCGAAACATGCAAATGGAGTATGAGATGTGGTCTAAAATGGAAGCAGGCGTTGAGCTGAGGATTCTCAAAATCCGTGGTCCTAGTTTTGTTCAATTCCATGAATTGTTTGATATGTAGGCAGTAGAAGTTGGTTTGTAATAAGAACTTTAGCAGGTGGGTCTATGCTGAAAACATTTCTTCGTCTTAAACCTTATCCTAGATGTTAGGGTATCTATGGGTACCAAAAAGAACTCCGAGGTTGTTCATGAATGTTGAGTGCTAAAAATTGTATATTTATAAAGGAGAAAATCGTCATTTTACACTCCAAGTCTCACTAACTTCCCTACTTTTATGTATTTAAGTCTCTTGTAATTTAATTAAGTATTTTATGTATTTTAGGGGATATCATGGTCATTTCACAATGAACGAGAGATCAGATACCAAAACGAATAACAATTTTGAACTCAGGATAGTCGAAAACCTTAGGAGGAGTATAAAAGAATAAACGACCTATTCACATGTATAAAACGGTTCACGACATTGTTCACATATACGGTGCGATAATGTGCATTGACTTCTTATGTGATGTTAACCGATAATGTGTCACGATCCTAGTGGACTAAAATGTTGATGTGGCGTTGACCGATGACGTGGTAGTATATTAATGGATTGAAAAAATGTGCATACGGTACATGCATATACATGGAATGACAACCCTGATGATGTGTTCTATCCAGTCAGAACTTGCCACATGTCGCAATCCTGAGCGTCTAAATTGTTTTAATCTGATGGTCATAATTTACTCATTGTATCTATAAATAGAGGGATCCCCCCTAATTTGGCATCCCTGAATTCATTTTTGAGCCCTATTTTCTGTAATTCCTTCTCTATTTTGTATTTTCTACGTATTTTAATAAATTCTCATTTTACCCTACTTCAATTATGAGTAGCTAATTTTCTTTCAAGCTTAGGTTGAAGGTGATGTCTTAACATGTTCCATGGGTTTAATTTGGTAAATTTACGTTCTCTTCCCCTCTGATTCATGTGGATGTTTTACTTTTCGTCGACAAATAATAATAATTTTGTCTAGATATTACACTGGTATAATCGTCTCCCTAGTGCAAGGTTATTACTATTTGACACGATAAGCACTTAGCACCATATTTATTTGAGTGAGGTTCACGAGGAGTGCAAACCCCTCCTCCCTCATGATTTAATTGGTACTAATAAGGAATATTAAGCCTATGTTGCATGTTGAGTGCATATCTAGATACCCAAGTACTTCATTTTAATAGTTTGCACTTTAATTTATTCCCGCCATTCTAATTTAAATTTTAAGATAGTTTAAATTACTTTCACCACGATTCTAACCACCGCTTAGAAAATTAACTCTACACACAATTAAAATCCATCTTCTTGTAGAATCGACACTCGTCACCATTGATTTATTCTAGAATATATTCGTACACTTGCGAGTTCAATATGCACATTTGCATATAGGAGAATGCCATTTGGATTATGTAATGCACCTGCTACATTTCAACGATGCATGTTAAGCATTTTTTCTGATATGGTTGAACGATTCCTTGAAGTCTTTATGGATGACTTTTCTGTCTTTGGTGACTCGTTTGATCAATGTTTACATCATCTAACGCTAGTTCTGCAGAGATGTACCGAGAAGAACTTAGTCTTGAATTGGGAGAAGTGCCATTTTATGGTAAAACAAGGTATTGTTCTCGGTCACATCATTTTGAGCAAATGTATTGAGGTTGACAAAGCCAAAGTGGATCTCATTTCTAATCTTCCCCCACCTAAAACAGTCAGAGAAGTAAGATTTTTCCTTGGGCATGCTGGTTTCTATAGACGTTTCATTAAAGATTTTAGCAAAGTTTCTAGACCCTTATGTAATTTACTTGCTAAGGATGTACCTTTTATCTTTAATGATTTATGTCTTGTGGCATTTGAAAAACTAAAGCAGTTGTTGACATCATCACCCATCATTCAGGCCCCAAACTGGAGCTTACCATTTGAGCTCATGTGTGATGCATCTGATTATGCAGTAGGAGCAGTATTAGGACAAAGAGTTGATTGAATTCCCCATGTTATTTACTATGCTAGTATGACATTGAATGATGCACAGTTGAACTATTCAACTACTGAAAAAGAAATGCTAGCAGTAGTGTTTGCATTAGAGAAATTTCGATCTTATCTCATTGGTTGTAAAATAATTATATTCACAGATCATGCTGCTCTTAAATATCTTCTCACAAAGAAAGATGCAAAAGATAGACTAATTCGTTGGGTGTTACTTTTGCAGGAATTTGACTTGGAATTCAAAGATAAGAAAGGGACAGAAAATGTTGTGGCGGATCATCTCTCTTGTCTCCATTTTGACACAATTACAGAGCCATTAATATTGAATAAGTCATTTCCAGATGTACAATTGATGAGTGTAGAAGTATTACCTTGGTATGCTGATATAGTTAATTATCTTGTTATAGGTAAACTTCCAGAGCATTGGACCAAGCAAGACAAGACCAAATTTTTTGCGGAAATAAAGAATTTCTTTTGGGATGACCCTTATTTGTTCAAGTATTGTGCAGACCAAATTGTTAGACGATGTGTCCCAGAAAGTGAAATTCAGAATATCCTTTCATTTTGCCATGAACAAGCTTGTGGAGGCCATTTCAGTGGTAAGAAAACAGCTACTAAAGTTTTACAATGTGATTTCTATTGGCCAACTATATTTCGAGACGCTTACACTTTTTGTTCTTCATGTGATATGTGTCAACGAATGGGGAGCATTACACGGAGGAACATGATGCCACTAAATCCAATTTTAGTGGTTGAGATTTTTGACGTATGGGGTATCGACTTCATGGGACCATTTTCCCTTTTTTTTGGCCATCAATACATATTGGTTGGTGTTGACTACGTCTCAAAATGGGTAGAAGCAATTCCATGTAGAACCAATGATCACAAGGTGGTGATAGGATTTTTGAAAAACAACATTGTCTCACGCTTTGGATTCCCTCGAGCAATAATCAGTGATGGTGGTGCCCACTTTTGTAACAAAGCATTCAAAGCACTTTTGACAAAGTATTCAATCACACACAAAGTGGCAACCCCGTATCATCCGCAAACCAGTGGCCAAGTTGAGATATCCAATCGAGAAATAAAGCACATATTAGAAAAGACGGTGAGGCCAGACAGAAAAGATTGGTCATTAAGACTTGATGATGCATTATGGGCATATAGAACGGCTTTCAAGACCCCGATTGGGATGTCACCCTACAGGCTAGTATATGGAAAAGCTTGCCACCTACCTGTGGAACTTGAGCATCGTGCATATTGGGCCATCAAGAAATTCAACTTTGACATGCAGCAAGCCAGCTCAGAAAGAAGATTACAACTGGCAGAACTTGAAGAAATTCGCAATGATGCATACGAAAATGCCAAAATTTACAAGCAACGAATGAAAGTCTTTCATGACAAACAAATTATGAGAAAATCGTTCACTCCAGGTCAGAAAGTGCTTTTATTCAATTCTCGCTTGCACATATTCCCAGGTAAGTTACGCCCTCGATGGTCTAGTCCCTTTATTGTTCATACTGTTTTTCCACATGGGGCAATTGAAATTAAGGACCCAAAGAACGGTGTCACGTTTAAAGTTAATGGTCAAAGATTAAAGTCATATCTAGAATACCAACCACATGGAGAAGACACCGAAATAAATTTGAGTGACCCACCAGATTTGAATTGATTTTTATTCTTCTTTTCGTTGATTTGATTTTTCTTTATTTCTTTTTATTATTCTTTTGCTAATTGAAATTATTTTTGCATAAGTGTGTTTGTTTAACAATTAAGTTTTCTCTTATCATTTTTAATCATGAGTACCTTACTTAGACCGTTCCTCCTGAACATTCTTAAACCACTTCAACGTGTCAAAACTCATCTCAAAAGGCAGATTCAATTTTGTAAAACACATCGCATTTGGGCTCTTCAACCACCAGAGTTAGTAGCCTATGTTGAGAATCTAGAAAGCCAACTCCGAGATATTGAGAGAAGTGTTTACGACATCTAGTTGGAGCTTGAGGGAAATTCAATAAGAGGACGATTTTAATTTTCTTTGTGTGTTTTGATTTGTTTTTCTGTTTGTGTGCTTTAGTTTGTTACCCCGGTGAAGTGGCGGATAACGGTACTCCGTGACAATCAAGTCGGTTACTTCAGTTTCCCATAATAACTGATATTCTAAGGCGAAGGTATGGATAGAAACGAGATTCTAGCGAAGCTTCACAAGCGATTCCCTTCACTTCCTCAGAATGCCCTCCTTACAATCTATAAAGCCCGGTCCGAACGCATGCGATTGCTCATGAGGAATAACATACTTACTGACATCCGTTGGTTAATCAAGGCTAAAGTACGATTGGTAGGTGAGTTATCTCCAAAATTTATTGCATACATGCCTGGTTGTGGTAAAGGAAATTATGCACGAAAACGACGAGCTCAAAGAATTTATGTTGCTTGTCATAAGTGTGCCAGAATGAGATGCGATAAAAACCCATGTTCTTTAGGAATGGTGTCTGATAACAGGGAAGATAAGATTCAATTCATTAGGGATGGCTTGAATAAGAAGTCATTGGATGATATTCTTTTGTCTCTTGAAACGCATCCCAGTGGATATGTGCAAGGAGCGATTCTCCAGTTATGACCATTATTCCAGAAAGAGCATGCACGATATAGTCTTAGGAGTCTGACTATAAACGACCCTGTTTGCCAGTTTATAAGAAAACTAGATGGGAAGCCTATCCTCGACCC
The DNA here is from genome assembly GCA_039657385.1 of Citrus x changshan-huyou. Classification (NCBI taxonomy): domain Eukaryota; kingdom Viridiplantae; phylum Streptophyta; class Magnoliopsida; order Sapindales; family Rutaceae; genus Citrus; species Citrus x changshan-huyou. The sequence goes on along the minus strand of CM077555.1, from coordinate 5,024,258 downwards.
ATAGAGGGCGTTCAAACCGTTTCTGGACGTAAAACCAGAGGAAGATGTGAGCCACAGTCGCAACTACCTGTAAATATCCTTTTACTTTACTGTTGTTTTATTTTACTGTTGTTTTATCGTTTGCATTATTGTCTTTAATAATTTTATTACTGTTTGCTTTTTCCTTTTTACTATTTCCTTTTTGACTCGCGAGCCACGTGCTTTACGCGTTATTTGACACTGACATGTTACCTTATTCACAGCTGTGATCCACTGTCACCAAGATTCTTAAATGTGATTTAATTTTTGTCAAGCACTCACAAATTATTTTTGAGAAGTATCACAATGGCAGCTACTCCCAATAGACAATTCAAGAACATTTGTGTGCTTTCTGGATTTACCTATGGCAAACATAAAGAGTTCGTGGAGGCAGCCATAGATCTTGGTCGAAGTATAGCAGCGAGAAAATTACATTTGGTGTATGGAGGAGGTAATCGAGGGTTACCAAAAATGGTCTCAGAAGCAGCTTTTATCAGAGGAAGTCAAGTGCTAGGCATCATCCCAAGAGCCCTAAAACCTTTGGGCAGTTCGTCTGACTCATCGACTGGAGAAGAGTTAGTCGTCTCAGGTATGCAAGAAAGAATAACTGAAATGCTTAATCATGTTGATGCTTTTATTTTCCTTCCAGGAGATCTTGCAACACTAGAGGCACTTATGACACTAGCATCTTGGGCCCATCTACACATTCACCAGAAACCCATCGGTTTGTTAAATGTCAATAACTTTTATGATGGCTTTATCGCATTTCTTAACCATGCAATAAAAAACTATTTCATTCTTTCTAATGTGAAAAAACTGTTTATTTGTGCTCACACTGCTAATGAGCTACTTGATATGTTACAAGCTTATAAACCGGAGCCAGACCCCTGGACCTTTGTGTTGGAGCGACCAAATAATGATGGTAACAGTAGCCGCAGTAAGAAGTACAAATTATATTTAACTCTCCGCCTGTAAATATTTTCTTCTGTGTTGCACCACCCAGGTGATGTCTTCTAAACTCTACTTCTTTCCTTTAAAACATTGAGGACAATGTTTCGTTCTGTTAGGGGAGGGAATAGTCGACAATTGTGGAATCTTGGTTAAGTTTTTACTGATTTTTTGTTGTAGAAACTAATTGTTGCTAACGTTTTGTGTTGAAGATGGCTGAATATGGAGTGTAGTTACTCTAGAAACGCATCTTCATCGTTTAAAAAAAAAACAATTTTCTTCCTCTTTCTCCTTTATAAATATATATTTTCAAATTTTTGAGTCGAACATGGCTGAATATGAAGTGTACTGCCTCTAGAAACGCATCTTCTAAGTTTAAAAAAAAAAAAAAAACCATTTCGTTTTCTATCATTTTAAGTGTAACTTTTCTAATTAGTTTTTATGCATCATTTTCACATTTCTGCATGCATATTTTCCTTTCATGTTTAGAATAGGTTGGGGGGTAGAATGTTGTTTAAAAAAAAAATTGTGTTATTTGTTTTAACATTGGATGACATGATTAATTTCAAATTTTAGTATTTGTATTTTCCTTTCATGTTTAGAATAGTGATGTTATGCTATGTTTGCTACTTTACATGTTGATGTCGGAGACAAATATGAGTTGCTTGAAGGAATGAACATGTCATAAATAAGTGCCAAGTGAGTTGTTGAGCCTATCATTTTCTTGGAGAGTAACCATTTTGCCCATTCTCTATACAGCTTAGCAGTTTATTATTTTATACATGATCTCTAGATTTCTTTTGAGTTAACCCTTAAAAAATGGTAAATTAAAAAAAAAAATTGTGTTGCTACATTGGGAGGCCCATTTAATTAGTAGATATGGATGATTATTTAGAGCCCTAAAAGACGATGGAAAAGCCATCTTTGATCCGTTTGAGCCTTTCTAGCCATCCCTTTTATTAAATATCCATAGTTAACCCTTTTGAGCCTTAAAAAAAAAAAAAAAAAACCTTTTCTTTGTCAACTTATCCTCTTGACCCACTCCGATTTGGAGTATTACCCGATGTCTTATAAGTTCCATCACCTATTTATGTTTGAGAAAATGTAAATAATTATGTTGTTCAGTGAAGTTATGCCAAATAAAAGCAAAAAGAAAAAAAAAACAAAAGTTGTTGTTTCAAAAGAATAAAAATAACAATAATAGGTGAAATCCACCTTGCAACTTTAAAAAAAAAAAAAAATTTCTCTGCATTTTTCTCAAACATACACTTTGTTTTCCTTATTTCCTTTCTTTGTTAGCCATATCCCTAGCCTACGTTACATCCTAATAAAAGTCCTTCTTGATTTTAGGGAACTATAGTTTGAAGTAAAAGCTAGTTATATGGGCTAAAAAGATGTAGTGATGCATAATAAAAATAAATAAATAAATAAAAGAAAAAAAAAGATAAATAAATTGGGTTGACTAGCATTTTTGTTTGACTTGAGATCGTATTATTTCTAAGCTGGGGGTATATTTATTTCATCTTGGTGAGAGCATGTGATATCACTTCTTTATTATTTTCTCTCTCAATTATCATTCATTGGAGTGACTATTTTTATTGGTTTTAATTTCTTTGTGAGAGTGTCACTACTTCCAGTGAGATTTTGGGATTTGACATGTCATTCTTGAAAGTAGCTATAACAAAGTGTACTGGGCTGATTCATGTGGATGGTTGATGTGGGTGTGATGTTGCTTTAGATTGGAGATAATGCTTATACTTTTATTTGATTGCTATCATTAATCTGATTGAATAAACATGAGTGTTTCTAAAAAAAAAAAAAAATCATTTTGAATTTGAATTTTGTTTTCGCTTTATTTGCTAGGGACTAGCAATAAGCTGGTTGGGGGGTGTGTTGAGTGTTAGAAAATACATATTTATAAAGGAGAAAACCGTCATTTTACATTTCAAGTCTTACTAACAACCCTTACTATTCACGTGTACGGTACTGTCTACGTTACTGTTTACGATACTGTTCACATAGACGGATCGATGACGTGGCATTGAACGATGACGTGGCATTGACTGATGAGGTGTCACGATCCTGTTGGGCTAAAATTCTTATGTACTGTTGATGGTGACGTGGCAGCATATCAGTGGACGAAAAATCTCGCGTACGGTACATGCATCACACAGGATTCTTTTCAACCAAACCGCATTACTGTTCATCCTGGTCAAACCGTATTACTGTTCATCCACGTGGTCAAACCGCGTATTGTTGACTGATGACGTGGCGCAATCCTGAGCGTCCAAACTGTTTTTAATCCGATGGCCATGATTTACTCCATGTATCTATAAAAAGGGGGGCCTCTCCCCCCTAATTTGATAGCTCTGAATCCATTTTTGGGATCCATTTTCTGTAATTCCCTCTCCATCTTGTATTTTCTACGTATTTTAATAAATTCCCATTTTGCCCCTAGTTAAATTATGAGTAGCTAATTTTCTTTCAAGCTTGGGTTGAAGGTGAAGTCTCAACATGTGTCATGGGCTTTATTTGGTAAATTTATTTTCTTTTCCCCTCTAGTTTTTGTGGATGATTTGACTTTTCGTCGACAAATAATACTGATCTTGTCTAGATACCGCCTTGGTTACACTGGCTCTCTAGTACAAGGTTATTATTATTTGGCACGATAAGCCCTTAGCACCATATTGATTAGAGCGTGGTTCATGAGGTGTGGATTCCCCCCTCATGATTTAATTGGCATTAATAAGGATTATTTAGCCCATGATGCATGTTGATACGGATCCGGATACCCAAGTGCTTCATTTCAATAGATCTATCTTCTATTTATTCTCGCCATTTTAATTTAAGTTTTAGCATATTCCAAATCATTTCTACCACAAATCCAATCCCTGATTTACAAAATTAATTCTATACACAATTAAAATCCATCTCCTCGTGGGATCAACACTCGTCACCATTAGTCTATACTACAATAGATTCGTGCGCTTGCGAGTACATTAAAATTTGCACAACAATAATCTTGGATGGAGAGACCATCTTAATTTTTCATGGTGTCAAGGGTTCCAACAGAATGGATCAGCAACTCCAGCTCTAGCTCCAACAATGCAACAAATTCCTCAAATTTCTCAAGCCTCTTAGCCACCATTTAGACCATACAATCAAAACCCGAACTACTTTCAAACCAGACCATGATAAGATGCATTCCAAAATTTCAAGAATCTTACTCATTCCATGATCAAGCAATAAAATCGCACCATTGATGAACTACGAAATGAGATGAGAGCAAACTTCAAGCCATTTTATGATCTCATTCTTCACAACTTCCTTCATGATAAGTTTAATCGCCTTTGTTGTTCTATTGAATTGTTGTAGCAATCTTCTAGTAAAATTTTATGCATGCATATAGATGGGTTGATTCCCTTCATATCTGTCATGGTTCATCCAATAGCTTTCTTGTATCTCCTCAATACTTCTATTAGGCTTTTCTCTTGACCTGCATTCAAATATGACGAAATTATTACGGGAAGTGTATTGTTTTGCCAAGATAAACATATTTTAAATGTAAAGGTAAGATTTTCAATTCCAAAATAAAAGGTGATTCAATAAATGGTACAAATGGTTTTACTTCCCTTTTTTAGAGGTTTAGAGGTTTAAAAGGTTTGTCATGCCTCACTGGTTGTTTTTCCTCTAGCCATGTTGTGTTTGTTGTTGCAGTATCATTTTCTTCAAACTCTTCAAAGTCAGCAGTACTGATCTCTTCTTTTCTACAGCAACTGTTTAACCTTTCTGTCATAGCAATATCCACAACAATGATGAAATTATAATCTTCAATCTCATCTGGATTTTTCATAGCATCCAGCAAATTGAATGTGACTTATTGATCATTTACCCTCACGACCAATTTTCCTTTTTACACATCAATGAGAGTCTTTCCAGTGGCTAAGAAAGGTCTACCAAGAATAATTGGCACTTCTTTGTCTGCTTCAAAGTCCAGTACAATGAAATCCATTGGAAAAATAAATTTATCTATCTTTATTAACACATCTTTAATTTTTCCTTCAAGATAAGCATGAGATCTGTTAGCCAGCTGTAGAGTTACTATTGTTGATATGTATTCACCCACTCCCAATTGCTTGAATACAGATAAGGGCATGAGATTGATGCTTGCCCCCAAATCACAAAGTGTTCTACCATTATACCTAGTTCCAATAGAAGATGGAATTGTAAAGCTCCTTAGATCTTTTAATTTTTGAGAAATTTTATTTTGAAGCATGTGGTTGCATTTTTGTGTTAAAGCAGCAGTTTCAAATTCTCCAAGCTTTTTTTTTCCTTACTAGAATACCCTTAAAAAATTTCACTTAATTTGGCATTTGTTCCAATGCTTCCACAAAAGGAATGTTAATACGCAATTGTTTTAACACTTCTAGGAATTTGTTAAATTGTTTATATTGTTTCTGCTTCTAAAATCTTTGTAGGAAAAGTGGTGAGTATCTAAATTGCTAGGCTGCAACTAGTAATGGAGGTTGTTGTTCTTTTGATCTACTCTAGTTTGTCGCTACTGGTGCTGCAGCATCTTCTTCAACAAGCACTGATTCACTTCTTTCTGTAGTTGTTGTAGTTTGACTACTCTCACCAGTATTGTAACACTCCACTATATTATTTATTTAAAATGCTTAAAAACACAGTTACTTTTAATATAAATACGAATTCTAAAAGTTTACAACAAACAAAACTTTCTTACAAAAAGTAAGAGTCATACAGAAACTTCTTAGTGTAAAAATTTTATTTTACACAAAACTAAGATGTTTATTTTTATTGAAATAAAGCTGAGCCCGTTATAAAATCCCAATGTCTATTATGCCCTTATGCACTTTGTCATGGTTAGGACTTGGCGCCAACTTACTATACTCATCGTTACCTGCAATATAAGGACTTAGTAAGTTAATGACCAGTAAGATAACACTTTGATGCATGTATAAAGTATGATACATATAGATGACCATATTAAGCTCTTAAAATAAATTTAGAAAATACAAAACAACTTTATTTGGGCCCTAGGTATGTTGCACTACAAGGTTGACACTTTTACTCTTTAAACAAAATGCCCTTGGGCCTCATTAGTTGATCTTTTGGGCGTTACATAACGTCGTCCCCAAAAGATTTTTTTCAACTTAGCTTTGAGGGCTTTTCCTCTTTAGAACTTTGCCACCTGGTAGTACAACCACTTATTTTTCATAAATTCATTTTCTAAAACGTCTTCTTCATATTGTAGTCCATTATATGCATGCATCCAATGCACCTTATGACATTTGAAATTCCTCGATGCATAATAAAATTAACACACAACATTATTTAAAAATAAGAGTCTTTAGTATAGGCAGAATAACTGACCATAGCATAATTAAATATAAGTATCATATTGTGCAAATTTTATTGAACTTGTAAGTGCACGAATATATTGTAGAATAGATCAATGGTGACGAGTATCGATCCCACGAAGAGGTGGATTTTAATTATATGTATAATTAATTTTATGAGTGGGTAGTTGAATTTGTGGTGAAAATGATTTGGAATATCCTAAATTTTAAATTAGAATGACGGGAATAAATTAAAGTGAATTCTATTGAAATGAAGTACTTGGGTATCTGGATCTGCATCAACATGCACTATGGGTTAAATATTCTTTATTAATGCCAATTAAATCATGAGGGAGGCTTCCACTCCTCATGAACCATACTCTAATCAATATAGTGCTAAGGGCTTATCATGTCAAATAGTAATAACCTTGTACTATGGAGCCGGTTTAACCAGTGCGGTATCTAGATAAGATTGTTACAATCTGTTTACGAAAAGTCAAAACATCCATAAAAATCAGGGGGAAAGAGAAAGTAAATTTACCAAATAAAGCCTAAAGCACATGTTGAGACTTCACCTTTAACTCAAGCTTGAAAGAAACTTAGCTACTCATAATTGAACCATGGGTAAAATGAGAATTTATTAAAATATGTAGAAAATACAAGATGGAGAAGAAATTACAGAAAATTGAACTCAAAAAATGAATTCAGGGATGCTAAATTAGGGGGGAAGAGCCCTCTTTTTATAGATACACTGAGTAAATCATGACCATCAGATTAAAAACATTTTTGACACTCATGATTGTGCCATGTCATCAGTTAACCGTACGCAGTTTGACCACACGGTTTAAATAGTAACACAGTTTGACCATGCAGTTTAAATAGTGACATGGTTTGACCACGCGGTTTGAATAATGACATGGTTTGACCACACGGTTTGAATAGTGACGCGGTTTAGTTGTAAATAATTCTGTGTATATGCATGTACTATACGTGCGATTTTTAGTCCATTAACATGCTGCCACGTCACAGATCAACATTATATAATAATTTTAGTCCAATAGAATCGTGACACCTCATTAGTCAATGCCATATCTTCAATCAATGCCACGTCATCGTTCCGTAAATGTGAACAGTATCGTGAACAGTAACATGGACAGTACCGTACATGTGAACAATGTCATTTTTCCTTTTATACTCTTCCTAAGGTTTTTGACTGTCCTGAGTTCAAAAGTAATGTCTGTTTCGCTGTTTGATCTCTCCTTCATTGTGAAATGACCATGATGTCCCTAAAATACATAAAATACTTAATAAAAATAAAACACACATAATTAAATCATAAGAGACTTAAATAACTAAAAGTAGGGACGTCAGTGAAACGTGAAATGAAAAATAAGAATTTTCTCCTTTATAAATCTACACTTTCTATCACTCAACATATCATATATTAGGCGGCAGAGCTGACAATAACATCACATATTAGGCAGCAGAGCCCACTATAGCATCACATATTAGGTAGCAAGGCTGACCATATAAAGATATAACTAATCACATTATAATAGCCATCATAATATAAAGGAATTGTTAAAAATGAATTTAAGTATAAAAAGAATTTTGTCCTTACATTACAGTTAAAATGTTACTTACCTCTTAATCTTGACTTCTCTAGACCTTTCTAAATTAAGGATTCCTCTACTCTTGTTATTATGACTTACAATAGAAGGGAATGAAATTTTTAGGTTGCATTGAAAATGAGAGGTGGTGGGGGGTATTTATAAAATTTCTTAAGACTAATGGATGGTTAGGATTTTGCCACCACAACTCTTGATCAATGGTTGAGATTAATCTTCATAAAGAACTTACTAAATTCTAGAAGTCTTAACTTTTTCTACATACTTCTTCTTACATCATCACTTATGTTATCGCTTATGTCATCATTTCTTATGTCATTACTTATGTCATCATTCCTTAAAATTAAATATTATAAACTTTAGGGGCTTGTTAGCTTAAAATAAAATCTACTATATTTAAGTGAGAAAATTATACCTCACAAGTATGTTGTAAAGTGGGTTGTTGAGGCTCTCCTTTAACTTAAGTTTCCTCTTGGGTTAAGTTAGGTTCTATCATTCTCCTTGGCATACCAATAAGAATACATCTTTTTCAGACCTTAAGTTAATCACCTTGCAATGTTTTTTTCCTTCCTTTCTTTGATCTTCTGTGTTGCTAGGTAGACTGCCCTGAGGTCTGTTCCTTATTGTTGTAACAAGTTACCTAATCTGATTTTTTAGATTCCTCATAGTTACAGCTTGGCTTTGGACAATTACTTCATTTTTCACAATGTACTCCTTAAGCAAAGCTTCAAGAGAACTGAGTTGATCATTATTGGCAGTTCTCTGTCCTTAATTTTGCTGTTGAAATCTTAGTGGATGTGCACGTCTATTCATTGGATGCTGCAGCAGGTTGAGTCTAGTTGTTCCATAAGAAATTTAGGTGCTGTCTCCATCCGGGATTATAGGTATTTGAGTTGGATTGTTCTGATATTGTCTATTATAATTGCCCACATTATTGATTGAAGCTGGAATCCCGAGACAATTATCAAACAAGCGTCTCTCTCCACAACAAACACAAAAAACCTTAGCAACTTGTTGGACAGTTACTAGAGCATTGGTCATGGCTTTTACCATGTTTGTTAGTGAAGTTACTTGAGCTGATAGTGCTGTAAATGCATCCACATTATGAACTCTTGTTGCTCCCCTTGTTACAGCTTGTTTAGTTGATGGTCATTGATAATTGTTGTTAACATTTTTTTCCAAAATGTCGTAAGCTTCATTGTAGGATTTAGACAACAAAGCTCCATTAGCTAAAGTATTAATCATCAATCTAGTGCTTGGATTTAGCTCATTGTAGAAAGTTTCCATTTGTATGCAACAAGGAATACCATGATGAGGGCATCTTCTGAGTACCTTCTTAAATCTGTCTCATGCATCATACAAACTTTCATCTTCAAGTTGATGGAAAAATGTCATTTCATTCCTCAATTTTGCATTTATGGTTGGTGGAAAGTATTTCATCAAGAATTTTTCAACCAAATCATTCCATGTTGTGATGGAGTCTGGTGGTAAAGAGTTCAACCATGCTCGTGTCCGATCTCTCAATGAATATGGGAAAAGTCTGATTCTTAACGCATCCTATGATGCTCCAGTAATTTTTAAAGCATCACTAACTTCCAAAAGTAGCTTGAGATGAAGATAAAGGTTCTCTGAAGGTAACCCATTAAATTGCCCTACTATTTGCAATATCTGAAATATTACTGGTTTGAGTAGTCAACATGGTATAGTCTCTAATGGCTTTATCTCTATCGTTTGCCATGTATATGATGTTATTTCCTAGTTGTCCCTTGATTAGTATTAAAAATTGTTTAATTATCAAGCGATAATATGTTATTTTATGCTTATGTTATAATTTATATTTGTGTTTATGTAATATATTATGAATTATTAATTATGTTTTCAATATATTTAATTATGTGTATTTTTATGTGTTTATTAGGAAAAATATTAATTTCACGTACTTCGAGGCTCCAAACAGATAAACGGAGGTCAAATTTGGATTTCGGAGGTCCGAAAACCTTAAGATCAGTCAAGATCGGCTTAAAATTGGGCTTGTGTAAAAAAAGTTAACTTTTCCTGTTGACCGAGCACTGATTGGATGATGAAATGAGCTTACAATAGATATGAGTGCATGGGATAGCTGGCAATTTTGACTAAATCTCAACCGTTCATGATTCAATGGCCATGATTGTGCCACGTGGCAATGGTTGGTGAAGCAAGTTGGTGGATCCGAATCTTTGTATTCGGGTCGACTCGATCCACCCATTAACCCGCCAAATCTCAACCGTTCTTTGGGTAAATCGGACGAGTCAAATGATGCCACGTGTGATGTTGACTTTTGAAGTTTGACCAGCCATTGGATCTTGATCTAATGGTTGTGAGGAGCACATGCATGAAGCCTATAATGGACCGCAAAGCACTGGATTATGAATTTATTTTTCTATAAATAGGGCCTCATTTTTATGTTTTAATCATCTCTCTACAACTCTCTTCTTCTCAAATTCTCTCCATCTCCTTGTAATCTTGATTTCCAGGTGTGTTTTTAATATTTTGTATAATTATTTTCATTAATAAAATTAGTTTTATTTCCAATTTTAGTTGTTTTTATTTCTTTTAATTATAAGTAATTCAATTTTACTACTTCTTTTTATTTTAATTATGCTTAACTAAATAATATTAGTTAGGGGAAGGTGAAACTCTTAGGAAATAATATGATTTAATCAGATTCTATTTTTAATTTTATAAATTAAATTATTTTCTATTTAATTTTATACATGTTTTATATTTTAAAATTTTGATTTATTGTAAACAAACAAATGAATTTGGCACAATAAATTCTTAAGATTTTAATATAAGACATGGTGAAATGGTATTTTGACTTATTGTAGACAAATTAAATTTTGGCACAATAAATACTTAATCCATCATAAAATTAAAGGGAAAATAATAATAATTTGTATAATTAATCTTTTGGGTAACAAATCTAAAAAAAAAATTGGCAAAAAGAATTTATTAAGTTTTATTTATTTCTAAGAGTGGATCCATAACCCTAACTAGTTCAATTCCATAGTTTCATTTAAATTAAGTTGTTTATATTCAAGTTTTAATTTCAATTTTTAGATAAAGTAAAATAAACTAATTAAATCTTTTCTTTGTGGATCGACCTTGGACTCACCGAGTTATAATACAACAAGACACTCTTATACTTGGGAGTTAAAATTTACTTTTAAGTTGTGTCATCCTTAATCATTTTGTCCATTCTACCCTTCTCGACCATTAACTAGCTGTATTTCTCTAAGATGATTTAAGCTTTCCACATCATCTAAGTCATCCATTACTACAACAGCTTTCGAATTTTTATGTTCTCTTCTTAATCTCTTGATCAAATTAAAACTCAATAGGTTTGTATTTGCGCATGCAAGAGTTTCCTGTCAACAAAATAAGCTAATTAAAATAAGATTAATGTGTAGCACTATTTAGATTAAATTCACAATTTTCAATAAACGATTATTCCCTGGCAACGAGGCTAAACAATTGTTAGTATAAATTCAAATGCTATGGGTGTCAGTGTGTAAGTGTACACAACAAGTAATATAATGATAAGTATTCAAGATCGTCTCCACATGAATTGATGTTAAGGAAATTACTACAACAATCTTAATTGAAAGTAGATTGAATAATTAAACTAATAAACTACCTAATAAAATACAAAAAGAAAATATGCAAAAAAGCAAACTCTAACGTCAAGCACAAGGATACAATCAATAGGAATGAAATAGTTGAGTGATTAAACTCTCTAACAGACTTGACTATTTTTTGTAAATTTTGATTCAGTTGCTGCAGCATCTACTACAACAATGGGAAGAATCCTCATTTATCTTCAACTATCGCATGTTGGATGTCTTATATCTATATGTAATCTAACAGTGACTAATTGTTATGTCATCATAAGATATAACATTACACGTTTAGGTTCAATTTACCCTACAAGGTGAATCACTATATCTAGTTCATCATTAATTTTAGATTAAGTATGACCCTTTTGGGCCCGAGTTAAACTCAACTCAGGAAACCCAATCTAAGACCAAGTATTGCTCTAATATGTTCCACTAAAATAGGCCCTTTGTGGCTCTTTCCTAGCTTGTATCATTAAATAGGTGGTTAGCCAAAATAATGACTTTAAATAAATACTATCACAACAAAATGTATAACAAACATGCAGCAACACATAAATTTAATCAATGATCTATTAAAATTATTTATCACTCAACCACAAGTAAATTTAGTTTATAGTTTGTGAAAAAAAAGTAAACAATATAGTCTCAGCCATCTAATACATCTTTATGATCAAGAAATAAATAAGAAAACAAGAAAAGAATAAGAAATACTGAATTCCAATTGATTCCCGCAAATTCTCCACTGGTGCAGCCTTGAATCTCGCCCTCAAAATTTATTTTTCCTTTGTTTCTTTTTCTTTTTTATCCCCTCTTTCTTTTGCATGTGTGCCTCTTTTATAGCTCAAAATTAGGGCAAACGGATGTCCAGGGCTCGCATCTTCCAGATTAGGAAACTACATATCACAATATGTTAATTGTTTTGCGTAAGATTTTCTTTGTCGTTGTTCCAGGATTGCTACAACACTGGTTGTTATAGCAATGGCTACAACATTTGCATTGTTCCAGATTTGCTCCAATTCTTCTATAGCCATATTCTTTTGTCTTTTTTATAAGCCCATTACTACAACATCCTTCTCATGAAATTTGAACTCTCGATTACCTATAGTTATTCATATGTTTTAAGCACACAATTATTCGAAATCAAGCAAACTTAATTAAACTTAAGCTAAAATGAATGCTGATGCAAACTATAATAAAAATTGCACTAAAACACATCAATTACTCTCTAAGTAATCTTGAGTTAAGCCTAAAAGTATTATGATAACTCTCATTTCATAGAGTTATGAAGGTTAATTTCCAGAATTTTAAAACAATACTTGTTGATTTCAAAGTTCTCAAAACTTTTTAATTTAAACCAAAAACTTGAAAACAACTAATTTCATAAAATCATTTTCTTGTGATAAAAACATATTGTGTAATTCTTTGTTTATCTAAAACGTGTGATTTCTTATCATTAAAATAACATTTTATAGCCATATAAGCCAACAATCTCCAAGGTTTATTCGATTACAGGGTAATGCCTTTCGACATTAAGAATACAAGTGCAATATATGAAGGCTAGTTAACAAAATCTTCAAGCCACTCATTGGTCACACTATAGAGGTGTATGTAGACGACATGATCACTAAATCTAAAAATTCAGTCAAACACACGAGACACTTGGAAGAGTTTTGAGTTGCTGAAAAGGTACAAGATGATGTTTAACCCTGAAAAGTGTGTGTTTGGGGTAAGCTCAGGGAAGTTCTTGGGATTCATGGTAAACTACAGAGAAATCGAGGCTAATCTTGAAAAGATTCGAGCAATTATCGAGATGAAATCTCCTCGCTCACTTAAGGAGATACAAAGCCTCATTGGAAAACTGGCAGCTCTAAATCGGTTCATATCAAAGGCAAAAGACAAGTGTCATGTCTTCTTTCAGGTCGTGAAGAGAGGAAAGAAAATTGAGTGAGTGCGAGAAAGCATTTCAGAAGTTGAAGAAGTATCTGCGCGAAACACCTTTGTTATTTATACTATGAGAAGGTGACACATTATACTTATACCTAACAATGTCTGAGTGGGCCATGAGTTCAATTCTAAAACAAGAGGAGGATAGAATTTAGTACCCAGTGTACTATACTAGTTAAGCTTTACTCGATACAAGAATCAGATATCCTAAGATGTAGAAATGGGCATTAGCCATGGTCACGGCTGCTCGTAAAGTAAGACCATATTTTCAGGTGTATTCAATCAATGTGATGACGAATAAATTACTTTGACAAAAAATGTATAAATCGAAGGCAAAGTAGTCAGTGGAGCTGAGTGAGTTTGACATAAGCTATTAACCTCATATAGCAATCAAAGCACAAACATTAGCAGATTTTATAACAGAACTCATGGAGCTATACTAGAAAGCTATTGATGATCAGGCAGTTGGGAGGAGTAACAGGGATAAATTCTGGTTAATAACAGTTAATGACTCATCCAGCGGACAAGAAGCAGAGGCAGGGGTGATCTCAAGGAGCCCAGAAAGGGAAGAAGTTTTATATGCTATAAGGTTTGAATTCAAGGCAACTAATAATCATGTGGAGTATAAAGCCTTCATAGCAGGATTGAAGCTAGCTTATACAGTGCGAGCAAAATTAAGTGAGGATTCAAATAGATTCTCACCTCCTAAACTTCCAAGCCAAGGGCAAAAAGATGGAATTGTACTTGAAGAAGACTAACCAGGTGATGGAGAAATTTGAGGCTGTCGATATCGAGCAGATTTCGAGAACAAACTTTTTTTTAATAGATATCTTGGCCAAAATGGCTGCCACGTCAGATGCAACAATACCCAAGTCAGTTTCTGTAGAAGTTAAACCCACCCTAAACATTGAGCAAAAAATAGATGTGATGAGGATAGAAAAGTATAGCTCATTGATGGAAGCAATAATCTCGAATATTTGAGATGGAACACTGTCGAAAGACAAAGTACGAGCAAGAAAACTCAAGTGCCAAGTAGCTAGGTATATATTGATTGACGAGGTATTATATAGGCTGGGGAATACATTGCCTTTCCTTCGATACTTGGATAAAAATTAAGCAGATTATGTGCCGAGAGAGATTTATAAAAGGATCTTTGGAAATCACTCGGGGGCGAGGTCTTTAGTGATCGAGGTTTACCTGTTTTCTTGGTTGGTTGATCATTTTTATGCTTAATGATTTATGCATGTCTGTTGTTATGTTGCTAGACTTGAGATCATTAAGGTTTGTGATTGAAATTGAGATGATTATTTAGAAGTGCTTACTTGTTTCTGTTTTTGAGGATTTATCCATTTTTAAGCAGAGGTTCTGCTGAAATTTTTTAAAAACCACATGGGTAATTTCTTTGCCTATCTTTCTATTTCTATTTCAATCTCAATTTTATTTCTTTTTTATGATGAAGGGGGAGAAACAAGCGAACCGCTTTATGAACTTCTTTATTTATAAATAAGTGAGGCTAATTTATTATATATTGAGCAAATATTGAGGGGGAGTAAAATTTTAGTATAATACTTGAAAAAGTTTGTCATCATACAAAAGGGGGAGATTGTTAACACGCATGTTTTCTTAATAATGATTTTGAAAATTACAAACTTGTTTTAAATGACTGAGTGTGAACATGTCGTTAAACGGATCAAAAATTCTTAAGCCGTGTAATAAATTAAGCATAGAATAAAATTCTAATAATAAATGATTTCCTGCAAACTAGCAAATGGCTAACTGACTTCATTAAGAAAAGATTATAAACTCTCTGGATGAAATCAGCTTAACGCTAGTGTTTAAACGGCTAACCGATATCTAGCAAAAATTTAATGTTCAAGTTATAGATAAAAATAACTAACCGGTTAAGGGAAAACATTTAACCGACATTGAGTAGAATTGAAGTTTAACCTCTGGACACTGATGACAGATCGACATCTAAAAAATGGTATGTCGATATCTATCTGCAGGTCACTGGAAGATAACGGTTATCCAACATTTAGATAAAAAAATTTGACAATTTGAAAATCCGACTCAACAATAACTTGCTCAAATAAAAATGGTGATCTTATAGGCATTAACAGATCGACACAATATATGTGTTTACTTCCATTGATTCACTCATTGAGCTTTCATTTGTAAACACATATATTGTGTGAGAGAAAAATCCAATTGTAATATTCATTTTTTAGTGAATGTAAGTGTGGGAAACACTAAGGTTAAGAGATTTGGGATAATCTCTTGTTGTAAAGGTTGATTGATACCTAGGAAGTCAATTGTAAGAATTCTTGAAGCCTTGGAAGGCTTTGAAGGTGGAATCCTCAAGCTCGGTGACTTGGAGGTGTACACATAGGCACAGTTGGCTGAACAACGTAAAAATTGGATGTTTGCTCTCTCTTACTTTATCTCCTTATTTTTTCATTATACATTAATTTGTTTACTTCAAATTTGGTTTCTTTGTTTAAATCGCATTAAATTTTAATTACTTAAATTTTTAGAATCCCAATTCACCTCCTCTTGGATTGCTTAGTTAGAATTTCATTTGGTATCAGAGTAAGCTACTTTTTTTTTTTAGATTTAACCGCCTAGAGTTAAAGATCAATGACAACTCAAAATGATTCCACATTTAGAGAATGCTAATCAACTACCAGACCTCTATTTTTTTATGGAAATGACTACCTTTATTAGAAAACTAGTATGAGAATTTATTTACAGGCTTTAGACTACAAAATTTGGGAAATTGTTAATGATGATCCATTCGTACCCATTACCAAAAATAAAAAAAGGGAAAAATATCCCCAAATCATCAAGCCAATGGAGTGAGACATAAAAGAAAAAGTTGTCTCTAAACTCCAAGGCTATGAATGCCTTATTTTGTACACTTGATAAGAAAGAGTTTTATAGAGTGTCTAGTTCTGAAAGTACTCAGGAAATTTAAAACAAACTCAAAGTTGTCTATCAGGGCACAAATCAAGTCAAAGAATCTAAGTTTAGTAGATACATTAGACAATATAAATTGTTCAAAATGGAACAAAATGAAAGAATTTGTTCTATGTATATTAGGTTTACAGATATTGTGAACACATTAGGAGCACTAGGAAAAACCTTTTCAAATAATGAAAAGGTTAAGAAGATCATTTGGTCTTTACCAATTAAATGGAAACTGTTGGATAATTTCTATTACTATGGGTGTTAATGTGCATGTGTACATAATAAGTAATATATTAATGAATATTCAGATCGTCTCCATAGGGATTGATCTTATCATATTTGCTATAGCAATCTTAACTGTGCAGTTTCACTCTAAATTGGAATAAAACAATTAATGAAACTAATGAACTAATTCAAATAAAAATACAATAAGGAAAATTCTCAGGTCAAACACAAGAATGTAATCAATGAGAATAAAGTAGTTGAATTATTAAACTCACTTAATAGTGTGGACTGTTTTTCTAATTAAGAACCTGTTGGTACAGTATCTACTACATCACTGGGCAGAATTCCTTATGTATCCTCAGCTATAGCCTGTTTAGATATCTTATATCTAAATATAACCTAACAGTGATCAGTTGTTATGCTAACATTAGAGATAGCATTAAACTTTTTAGGTTCTAATTGCCCTATAAGATTAATCATTTTGTCTAGTTCTTCACCAATTTTAGATCAAGTATGACCCTATTCAAATTGTGATTTACTCAATTTGGGAAACTCAATCTAAAACCATGTATTATCTTAATTTGTTCCATTAAGGTAGACTTTTTTAAAGCTCTTTCTTAGTTAATTTCCACCAAATGGGTGGTCAGAGGAAATACGAAATTATAATAAGAAAAATCAAGAGAAAAGGCTATAACAAATTCAGAGCAACATACATGTACTAGTCAATTAACCATTAAGATCGTTTATCACTCAATCACAATCGAATTCAGTTCATGATTTACCAGAATAATAAATAAAACTATTTTAACCATCAAATATATTCCCAAAAATAAATATAAAACAAGAAAATAAGAAGAAAAATTGAGTTCTGCTTGGTCATTGTGATTTCTCCTTTGTTTTCACCTTGAGTCCTCTGTTACGACCCTCGAATCTATCTCTTACTTTCTGTTTTCTTATTATTTTCCTCTGTATTCTCTTTGGGTGATGGCTCTTCCTTTTTCTTTTTATGCATGCTCCTTTTAAAACTTGGGATTTAGGGCAACTAAGAGTGTGTAGGGCGTATCATCCATTTTTGAAAACTTTAGCTTGCAACCTTTTAGTGGTTGCATGCAAAATCCAGTCTGTTACTGCTCCAGGATTGTTGCAGCAACATCTATAAGATCTTTACTGTTCCAGACTTATTTTAACTCCTCTGTAACCAAGTTTTTTTATTATCTCTGCAAGTCTATTGCAGCAATATTTCATCCCTAAAATTTGAGCTTTCAGTCACCTATAATTATGCATATAATTTAAGTACAAAATAATTTAAAACAAACTCAATTTATTAAAAATAATCTAAAATGGATGGTCATGCCAAATGTAATTAAAATGAAATTAAAATACATCATTTACTCTCTAAGTAATATTAATATAAGTGTACAAGTATCATGACAACTCTCATTTCGTAGAGTTATTAAAGACCTAAAAGAACTGCCATATAGGAAACTAAGGATTTAAACATCTTACCTATTGATGATTTGATTGGTTCTCTTATTTCTTATGAGAAAAATTTGGAAGTAAAAAAAAGACAATGAAGAAAAGGAAGAAGAAAAACATTGCACTTAAAGTATCAAAACATGAGAGTGATGAGGAAATTGAGCGTGATGATGAAGACATGGTTATAATGGCCAGAAGGTTTAAAATATTCTTTAAGAAAATCAGTGAGAGGAGAAGATTCAGGAATTACAAAAACTAAAAAGAGAAAGAAGAGTCAATCACTTGTTATGAGTGTAAGAATCCTAGACATATACGATGAAAGTGTTCTCTTCTCAACAAGTTCAAGAAGAAGGCAATGGTGGCAACATAGGATGCCAGAAATGAGGAAACAAGTGGTGATGAAGAGCAATAAGAGATGTCCAAGCTCGCTCTCATGACAATTAAGAATGAGTCGTTTGACGAATTTGATGAGGTAAGTGATCCTATTTATGATGAATTATATGATGCTTTTAAGGAATAACATGGTGATTGGATAAAAATTGATGAAAAGAATGCATGTATTAAAAAGAAAATGGTAGAACTCACAAATGAAAATGAATCTCTAAGTGTAAAGATTACATGCCTAGAATTAGAGAATAAAGCATTGCATGATAGAGTTGCATTATCAAATTAGAAACATAGTACTTCTCACGAGCATCTAAAATCATATATAGATGACTTGAAAAAGGAAAATGAGATAATCAAGAAAAAGAATATTAAACTAAGTGATGTTATTTTAAAGTTTACAAATGGACAAAAGATGTTGGATAACTTGTATAGTTCACTAAAATATGTGTTGATAAAGGAGGCATTGGCTACAAGCCAAACTTGAAACAAAAAATTTACAAGAATTACTTTGTGAAAAGTACCTCCGTTAATGATAAAATTGTATGTCATTATTGCAATCAAAATGGTCATATGAAATATAGATGTCCAGTTAAAAGAAATGCATATGAGGGAGTCAAATGTATTTGGGTTCCAAAAGAAACCATTACTAAGACTCAAGGACCCAAAAAGGTTTGAGTACCTAAAACTCGAGATTTCCTCTCCAGGGCTTGAAGAAGAAGAAGAATAAATGGTGCCTAGACAATGGTTGCTCAAGGCATACGACTTGGAACCATACATGGTTCTCAAGCTTTACCAAGATTGAAAACAGTGTCGATGTTTCATTTGGAGACAATTCAAAGGGAAAGATTCTTGGAATTGGTAGAGTCAGTAAATTTTCTTCAACTCTTATTGAAAATGTATGTTTGGTTGAAAACTTAAAACACAACTTGATTAGTATTAGTCAATTATATGATAAGGGTTATAAAGTTATTTTTTATAAAATTAGATGTTTTATTGAAAATGCATGTGATAGCAAAATTTTGTTTATTCGAAATAGATGTGGCAATACTTATACCATTGATATAGAATGTGTATCTACACATAATAAATGATTTTCGGCATTGCATGATAATAGTTGGTTATGCCATAGAAGACTAGGTCATGCAAACCTGGATTTGATCTCAAAAATTTCGAAAAATAATTTAGTAAGAGGTCTTCCTAAAATTGGTTTTCAAAACAATAGAGAGTCTGATGCATGTCAATTTGGAAACCAAGTCCAAACATCATTCCAAGACAAATTTCATATTTTTACATCAAAACAACTTCAACTCATTCACATGGATTTGTTTCGACCATCTAAATATGCTAGCCTACGTGGTAAATACTATGCTTTTGTAATTGTTGATGATTTTTCATACGAATAGTTTTGTGATGCTCAAGTAGTTCAATTAAAGGTTCACGAACTTCATAGAGGGAGGAATAAAGGAAGTATTATATAAAATAGAGGCAAATAATCTCTATATATATTATTTAATTGTTAGATGGTCACGGTCTATCTTGTCAATTAGTTAAGAGTAAATTTGATTCTCGACTCGCTAAAGAAAAAGCTTAAATGTTTAAGGAATCTGAATGAAATGTTATAGGGAAGAATAAAAAATGAAGATGTTAATGGTCCATTTACCAATAGATAATCGGAATGGGTTGGAATTGAAATAAATTTAAATTGGAATGGGTTGAAATTAGAATGAAGAACTCAAATAAAAAAAATAATCCCCTTGGTAAAAATGGTGCACCCATATTAATTATTAACTAAATGAATATTATTAATTAACAATTAATGTCCTCTTTAGTAATCTTACAAATAGTTTTGTGATGCTCAAGTAGTTCAATTAAAGGTTCACGATCTTCATGTAGGGAGGAATAAAGGAAGTATTATATAAAATAGAGACAAAAAATCTCTATATATATTATTTAGTTGTTGGATGGTCAAGGTATGGCTTGACAATTAGTTAAGAATAAATTTTATTCTCTACTCACTAAAGAAAAAGCTTAAATGCTTAGGGAATTTGATTGAAATTAATAGGGAAGAATAAAAAAATGAAGATGTTAATGGTCCATTTACCAATAGATAATCGGAATGGATTAGAATTAGAATTAAAATAAATTTGAATCGGAATGAGTTGAAATTAGAATGGAGGATAAAGTGTTATATTTTATAAACTTTTGATATTTGACTTTCTTCCTATAAAGAAGTCAAATAAAAAAAATAATCCCTTTGGTAAAAATGGTGCACCCATATTAATTATTAACTAAATGAATATTATTAATTAACAATTAATGCCCTCTTTAGAAATCTTACGAATAGTTTTGTGATGCTCAAGTAGTTCAATTAAAGGTTCACGAAATTCATGTAGGGAGGAATCAAGGAGGTATTATATAAAATGGAGACAAAGAATCTCTATATATATTATTTAGTTGTTGGATGGTCAGGTATGGCTTGTCAATTAGCTAAGAATAAATTTTATTCTCTACTCACTAAAGAAAAAGCTTAAATGCTTAGGGAATTTGATTGAAATTAATAGGGAAGAATAAAAAATGAAGATATTAATGGTCCATTTACCAATAGATAATCGGAATGGGTTGGAATTGAAATAAATTTAAATTGGAATGGGTTGAAATTAGAATGGAGCATAAAGTTTTATATTTTATAAACTTTTGATATTTGACTTTCTTACTATGAAGAACTCAAATAAAAAAAAATAATCCCCTTGGTAAAAATGGTGCACCCATATTAATTATTAACTAAATGAATATTATTAATTAACAATTAATGTCCTCTTTAGTAATCTTACAAATAGTTTTGTGATGCTCAAGTAGTTCAATTAAAGGTTCACGATCTTCATGTAGGGAGGAATAAAGGAAGTATTATATAAAATAGAGACAAAAAATCTCTATATATATTATTTAGTTGTTGGATGGTCAAGGTATGGCTTGTCAATTAGTTAAGAATAAATTTTATTCTCTACTCACTAAAGAAAAAGCTTAAATGCTTAGGGAATTTGATTGAAATTAATAGGGAAGAATAAAAAAATGAAGATGTTAATGGTCCATTTACCAATAGATAATCGGAATGGATTAGAATTAGAATTAAAATAAATTTGAATCGGAATGGGTTGAAATTAGAATGGAGGATAAAGTGTTATATTTTATAAACTTTTGATATTTGACTTTCTTCCTATAAAGAAGTCAAATAAAAAAAATAATCCCTTTGGTAAAAATGGTGCACCCATATTAATTATTAACTAAATGAATATTATTAATTAACAATTAATGCCCTCTTTAGTAATCTTACGAATAGTTTTGTGATGCTCAAGTAGTTCAATTAAAGGTTCACGAAATTCATGTAGGGAGGAATAAAGGAGGTATTATATAAAATGGAGACAAAGAATCTCTATATATATTATTTAGTTGTTGGATGGTCAAGGTATGGCTTGTCAATTAGTTAAGAATAAATTTTATTCTCTACTCATTAAAGAAAAAGCTTAAATGCTTAGGGAATCTGATTGAAATTAATAGGGAAGAATAAAAAACGAAGATGTTAATGGTCCATTTACCGTTCGAAATCGGAATGTGTTGGAATTAAAATAGATTTTAATCGGAATGACTGACAAAAAAGGGGGCATAAGAATCATAATAGATTATTTACTTTAGCTGTCCAAATTGGCAACATAATGAATTGTTTTGTCATTAATGTGTTTATTTTATCTTAAAATCAGAATGAATTGTTATAAGTTACTATGATTATCTTAAATGATTATTGTTATTGTTTACTATAATAATAGTGATTAATAATAATAATAATAATAATAATATTGTTTTTGTTGTTGTTAATAAATGGGATAAAATGAATTTTTAATTTTCACTAAAAGTACAAATATCAATTCATTTTTCATTCTCATATGTCATTTTCATTCTCATCTCCCATCTTTCTTAAGAATGTGGTTTCCATTTTATATTCTCAAATTTGTGGGATCCACTTAAATTTTATTCTCATTTCCCCTCATTATTTTGGAAGTAACCAAATTAATGAATCTTATTCTCTCATTTATATTCTCTAGGAATGGTAAAAGCCGAGTTCGGTTTGAGTCCTAACTGGCCGGTTATTTTTGACACCCCTAATATTCTCATTCCCAATTAGTAAAGGCATTTCAGTCCTATAAAGCTTCATTTGCTCATTTTCGTTTGCTCATTTTCATCAAACTTAAACCTCATCAAACACAATTAATACTTGAAACGTTGATCATTGATACCTCAATTAAATTATAATTTTTTTTTATCAATTCCGACATAAAACGGACATGTCAAATGATAATTAATTCATTGATATGTTTTTTTTTTACCCTACTGGTGTTAATTTTAGAATTTTTGATGTAATTGCGTCCTTTCATTAAACTCCAAAAAATGATAAAAAATTTTATTTCAAAAAGTATAAATGTTTGTTGGATAATAGCATAGCCTAATCCTTATATATAAGTAATTGCATAAGTAATAAAATTTTACTATTCAATGGTTGAATGAAATTCAATATCACCTTTTTTTTCCTTAAAAAGATAAGAGAGTGAGCAAATTTCAAATTTATTTTCTAACTCCTGATATCTTCCAAAATTCGAACTTGGTGCTCAATTAAAAAAATATTTTAGAACAACTCAGCGAGACTCCTAAGACAAATTCAATATCACTCAATAAGGAGTTGATTTAAGAATGAGAAAGACCTGAGAGGGTGGGACGTTGTTTTGGTACTAATTAGTATAACAAATAGAACTCATTACATAATCCCCTCTTAATCCATTGGCATTATAGTTTGGTGAACCAAATAAAATGGTGGCCTTTGTGCATATGCATTGCTAACTTTATTTAACCCGAGCAATCACTCAGACGCAATGAGGCCGCAGAGCGTAATTAAGGCTCGCGTGTCAGCTGATGGTGGGGGAAACAAAGTCGCGTGTATGCCACATTTAGTAATTATTTGAGCGCAAAAGAAATTCAAAAATCGAATAATTTTAACATGGTAAAAATTGTAAAAAAATTATTAACTGAAGGATCTATAAATCTTTCAATATCCAAGGAAGGACGATTTTGTCCTGCATTTTCAGCCTCCTAAAGCTTCAAGGGCTAATTCGATACCTGCAAAAAGCACTCTGATACTCAAGTAAGCATTTTGTCATGGGATGAATGTTTTGCGTAACAAACCCGTGCGGCAGTTAGACAACCTTTGCCGAATGTTGTTAAATAAGCCTTGAACTTCTCGACTAGTTAAGCCTAGAGGTTTTCGAAGAGTTAGAGAGAAGAGAGTAATGGAGCCGAATAAGAGAAATTGTATTACTCACAAGAGAGATTACAAGAGAGCTTACACGTGTTTGAGTTGCTTGCTTTAAGCTTTTTACTCAAATGCTAAATGTCATGCCCTATTTATAGGGGAGCCTTGCCAAGCTCTAGAGATTCTAGAGAATTCTACCACATGCTTAGAATTCTAGATATTTACATGAGCTAGAAATGTGTGGAATATTCTAGGTATGTACAACCTCAAATGTGCTAGATTGCCTAAAAGTTTCTAGAATCGGGCGAAGCTAGCACTCTTGGCCTTGTCTTGGGCTCTTGGTGGGCAATTGGGCTAGCAACTTGGGCGGTCCGTAACAATTTGGTTCCTTAGAAAATACAAGAAAATTAAAGAAAAATATAGCCTTAATTTCATAGTGTTTTTCTCTCTCGTTCACAAGAGAGAATTAATGTTTGGATCCCTTTTAGGTAGTTCAATATTTCTATTTATAGTAACTTT
Organism: Citrus x changshan-huyou; assembly: GCA_039657385.1. NCBI lineage: Eukaryota > Viridiplantae > Streptophyta > Magnoliopsida > Sapindales > Rutaceae > Citrus > Citrus x changshan-huyou. Next base: position 4,999,834 of record CM077555.1, on the reverse strand, counting down.
CAAGTATGAGAGATCATATCATTTTGGATCTAATCTCAATTGTTCTTCATATTTTTTATTTAATCTGATCTTTCCTATTTATTTATTTATCTGTCACGTGACTCACATGCTTTTGCTTTCAAAGACTTTCTTTTATCTATTTTTACTAAACACATTCGGACTCTTCACATTTGTAGTGCATTTATCGACACGCAGTGCATTGTAAGTGGCCAAAATTTTATAGTACTTACACTAACAAACAAAGATAAAATGGAATGTAAATTGTAGTGTGAGACATTGGACTATAATTATCTACTATGATAACGCTTTCACAAATTTTTTTACTGTGAAATCTAGTATTCAGGATCGGAATGAAATAAAATTGAAATTGGAATTTTGGAAGGACTTGAGTGTTTGTATTTTGAAAACTTTTGATAGTTGATTTTCTTTCTGTAGAGAACAAGGACTCAAATAAAAAATTTCCTTTGGTAAAAAATCGTGCACCCAAAATTAATTATTAACTGAATGAATATTATTAGTTAACAATTAATGTCCTCTCTAGTAAGTGTACTAATAGTTTTGTAATGCTTAAGTAGTTAAATTAAAGGTTTATGAACTTTCCCTAAGGAGGAAATAAACGAAATATTATTATAAAATAGATGCAAAAATCTCCAAATTTATTATTTAATTTTTGGATGGTCAAGGTGTGGCTTGTCAATTAGTTAAGAATAAATTTGAATCTTAACTCGCAAAGGAAAAAACATAAATGTCTATGGAATGGCTTATCAATTAGTGAAAGAGTAAATTAGAATCTTTACTCGCAAAAGAAAAAGCATAAATGTCTATGGAATCTGATTGAAATGTAGTAGGGAAGAATTAAAAAAGGAAGACGTTTAAGACATTTGTTGTGAAAATTTTAATATACTCCCAGACGCACGAATCTAGAGATAGAATAGTGGTAACGAGGTCAATCCCACAGGAATTGTTATAAATTGAAATGTCTAATTTAAATTTAAAATTAATATTAATTCTAACCTAATTGAGCAAATTGAGTTTTAAGAGAAATTAAACTAATTAAACTAAGAAAACAATTAAAGTAAATGAGATTTCAGTAAGACAAAAATTACCAAAGTTTCATAATCCGTCACTATTCAACTAATAATTATCTAATTATTAATTAATCCCCAATTTTAGAATGACAACTCGAAATCAATCTATGTCATCTCATAGATATAACAATTAAGCCCAAGTAATTAAATCTAATGTAGGTTCTTTTTCTGCTTAATAGTATGACATCTAAGCATCGCATGTACATATTTTGAATAACAAAGAGTCAAAGTTTTACTAAGCACTCTATGTAAACAATTTAATGAAAGACATAGAATCAAAGATAATCATGTATAAACTTTATAGATCCAAGCATAGATTTAATCGAATATTAATCCTAACAATCAATAATGCACGACATAATTGATAAAAAGATTTTAATAACATCTAATTAATCATGTGAAATAAAAATCATAATCATCAAAGAACATATATAGAGAATTAAATAAATAAAAATATAATTATTTCATTAAATAGAATTTCATCCTTAACCTCAGTATAAGAAAATTAGCTAGACATACTTGAATTAGGAGCAATAAAATAAACAAAACCAGCCATGAAAATTAAATTGCTGCTGCCGCTGCTTTATTCTTCTCTCCCAGCCTTGCGTCTGCTCCTCTGGTGGCTACCTCATTCAAAAGCCAAAACTCTCTTTTTATAATGCTTAGCCACCGAATCCTCTTTTTATACTAATTAAAATCATTTTCCAATTATAAAACAAATCTTCCAAATTAACGCCACCATAAGCCATTACTTTCCACTTTTGAAAGCCAAGTACGGGTCCCTTTAAATTGCTTTTCACATATTGCAATGCTAAGCACGTGCAACTCAATTGGAGAATTGAAATTCCTTTTAAATGCAAATTGCTCTTGGCTTCACATGCTATAAAATCTTAACTTTGTCACGGCTTCGATTGATACTCCCCGAAATTATTACTCTTTTTGCACTTTTTTATTCTTAATCTCCAATTAATTCTCTATTCAATAAAACAATTCAATCAATTAAAAATAACAAATAAAATTAACTAATAAATATACAATAAATGGTAAAATATGTATATAAATTATGTTCATCAACATTTCAGTTTCATAAAGCTTCATTTGCTCATTTTCATTAAAGTAAAACCTCAACAACATTAATACCTTATATCAGTTCATTATATTGAGCACATATCTAGTTGGAAGAAAGAGAGGAAAGGAGAGAGTGGGAGAGAAAATGAGGGGAAAATATGTTAATCTTAATCTCATTATGTTAGGGGCAAAGCTAAGAGTTGGCGAAGTTTTTTCAAAAAAAAATTGTTAATTTTAATTTATAAATTTGCCTGTATTAATACTTATAAAAAATAAAAATAAATCTAATAATTACAGTTAATCTTTATTTTCTTCAAATCACAATTAACAAAACTCCCGAAGTATCCAACTTAATCAAATATCTAAATTCACCAAAACTTAACTGCTTGAGTCTCTTACTGGTGTTGAATGAGCAGTCTGTCACACCCGAAGTGATGCCAGCCGCTATCGTACGTTTGGCACCCGCAGGCTCAATCTCTTGCCACACCCGAAGTCTCGAAGCCGATTGCCCAATCTCTGTCTCTTGATGCTTGATGCAGTGCCTAGTATAAGTGACCTTATATTGTAAATTTTAATATATAGAATACAATACGATTTATGATAATGATGGCATAAAGAGGAAGTTGTTGATTTTGTAATTCATTTTCTTAGAATTATAAAATAACTAGAAAATAGAACCGCGTTTCACGCGGCTTTAAAAAAAGAATTTAGTATTATCTTTTTTTCTTACTTTACACTTGATGAAACTGATAAAAAATATGAATTGATTTTTTTTTAAGATGAGGCAGCCTTATAAAAAAATAAAAAAAAAAACTATTAGCCAGTAATACAAATAAAGAAGCAATGCAAGATAAAGAATCAAATGAGAGAATATATTATTAGAGTGATTTTGTTCATTCCAATTGTGTGTGTACAAAACAAAAAGATGAGCTCTCATTTTATAGTTACATAATCACTCCATGAAATTAATGAAAAATTATGGATCATAATTCCTTGTGAGATAGTGGGAGTTATAGGGAAGCTAAAGGTTGCTAATGGGAGATAGTGGGGAGACTAAGAGATATATGTTATGAACATCTACATTTATTTTAATAAATTCATAACACTCCCCCTTGGATATTCATTACAAAGAATGTGCCTCATTAAAACCTTTACATAATTGTTATTGTGTAATAACAATCAAATTAATTATGAGAAGATGAAAAACCAAATCTAAAAGAAAATTTCTCTATTTATTAGATAATAGAGAATATACAAAGATGAGAAATGGTGATGCCACATCACCTCCTCAAGTTCCAGCTTTATATATATATATAGATAGAATATGATAATAGATTGATAGATATTAGAATGATAATGATGGCATACAAAGTGGAAACTGCTTATTCATCTTCTTGAAATTAGAAAATAATGATACAATACAAAGAATGATAAATTGCAGACAATATTAATTCAGATGCGATAATAGATGAGTTTTCCTTTTCAAAGAATCGCAAGACGCAATTTCACTAATAGTATTTTTCATATTTACATTGTACTTTTATAGTTTAATGGTTAGTGTTTTTGCTTATGTAGTGTACTTAATAATTTCAGTTGTATAAAACAAAATTTTTGAGAAATAAATTTAATTTTAAAAAAAATCAGCCCACCCAAAAAATATTGCTACCTTCGCCACTGCATTGTTTGGTTTGACATTAAATTCATATTTTCTCTCCTTTTATTATTCCTTTTCCCGCTCCTCCTTTCCTCTTCTTTCCTTCCTTTTCCTTTTCTCCATCCAAATATGCTATAATAATATATATTTAGTTGGAAAAAATGAAATGAGAGAAGAAGAATGGAAAGAAGAGAGGGGAGATAAAATAAGGAAAAAGGAGATGTCAATCTCGTAAAATGGCAGACGAGTCCGACAAGTTATTTTGGTGTGTTTACTTCATAGGAATGGAAATTGAGTGGAATGTGAATGAGGAATGAGAATGAGATTCCAATGTTTACTTGACAAAAATAAATGGGAATGGAAATGTGCTGGAATGCTATTGATGTGTTTACTTGACAAAATAAATGAAAATGAGGAACCGAAATGAGGAATGGGAATGAGAATCAATTTACCAAAATACGCATAGTATTAATAATTAATAAAAATAATTAATTTATCATTATTAACAATATTATCATTATTGTTGTTGTTGTTGTTATTATTATTATTAAATTTTATTAACTTTATTATTTTAGTTATTATTAATTATTGTTAATATTATTTTTATTAATATTATCATTATTAATATTTTTTATTAATATTTTTTTAATTAATATCTTTTTTATAATAATATTTATACATGTATCTAGAAAATGAAAATTACATTATTATTATTATTATTAATTATTGTTATTATTATTTTTATTAATAATAATATAATAATAATAACAACAACAATAATGATAATATTTTTAATAATGATATTTGTTATTTTTATTAATTACTATTTTTATCATTATTTTTATTGTTAATAATGATAATAATAATAATAATAACAACTAAAATAATAAAGTTAATAAAATTTATTAATAATAATAATAATAATTATTATTATTATTATTATTATTAATGACATCTAAAATAATAAAATTAATTGTGATTTGAATGAGGATAATTTGAAAAATATGAAAAAAAAATATAGGAATACAAAAATAAACATATTTTCTATTCTCATTCCCAACCCTTAATGGGAATCTCATTCCTTATTTTGAAATTATGTGAGACCCACACATTTTATTCTTATTCTCAAATTATATTTTGTCAAGTAAACATGAGTTTCATTCTCATTCCCTATTCTATGAAGTAAACACACCATTAATTAATTTTTTAATCCGTAGGACTTGAGAAAGAAAACAGCGCATTAGTAGAATCATCAGATAAGTAAAGAAAATTGCTATTTAATTTACGTACTTGACGACGATGAAGTCCCCTGTAGGACCGGACTTGCACGTGCATGCAAGCCATCTTTGTATATAAATTGGGTAGCACTTAGCTGCTGTGGCCATCACCATTTTGAAAATACGCACGGAAAGAAAATCCATCTTTCACAGCACACCTTCACATCACATCACCTCACCAGAGAAATGTCGTCATTTTCAGGTTCTGATAACCAGAATGCTGAGACACGCCGGGAAAGACTACGCAGTGTCCGAGGAAAGAATTTCCAGTTGATGGATGATCTTTACGAGGCTGCAGTAGAAGGCCATGTTGGTAAATTCGAAGAACACAAAGCTGTCCTAAACCAAATATTGACACCAGACGAGAACACAATCCTCCATATCCACATCACAGCCCTACCTAATAAAACAATGAAGCCCAATAACAAGGCAAACAGCCTTTGGAGGATGATCAGTACTTTTAAAAAGCAATCATCGTCGGATGATCGGGAAGTAATCCGAGGAGAAAATTTTGTGAGGGTTATTTTAGAAATGTGTCCTATTCTATTACTGAAGGCCAATGCCAAAGGAGAAACTCTGCTGCACATCGCGGCCAGGCACGGGCATTCTGATATAGTGAAGGTTCTAATTGCTGAATGCAAGAAACCTCACCAGAACAACCCCGAGGAAGGTGTTGCAGCTGCGAGGCTGATGCTGGGGACGACGAATGAAGCCAAAGACACAGCCTTGCACGAGGCGGTGCGTTACAATCAAGTTGATGTGGTGAAGATGTTGACAAAAGAAGACCCTAATTTACCATATGATGCCAATGAAGCTGGGGAGACTCCACTCTACCTGGCTGCGGAGAGGGGTTACAAAGATGTTATGGAAGATATTTTATCGACTTGCGAATCACCGGTTGACCATGGACCAATGGGAAGAACGGCTTTGCACGCAGCGGCATTTCGCAAAGATACACGTGCAATCTTCAATTATTTCGCAGGTCCATGGTCAGCTTATGCACTTCCAACTTTGAGCGCAGTTGCAATTCGCAAAGATGCAGGTACAACCTACTATTATTTGATTGTCAACCTATTTTTTGTTTTAAATATTTCTCATTTTGAACATACAAGAAGCAAAATAAATTATACTTCAACCAAATCTGTTATGCAAAATTGACTTGAACAAAGAATTGGTCCCTCTATATTATTTTTCAGTTTAATTTTTGTTTGTTTTCTTTTATGTAGAAATTACAAAAGTTTTACTACGTTCTAGTAAAAGAACTCAGACCAGCAAACCGGATCAGCAAGGGTGGCTTCCACTTCACTTGGCTGCACACTTGGGAAACTCTTACGTGATGAAGGAATTACTCAAGGCCGATAAATCAGCAGCCTACAAAGCTGATAACGAGGAAAAGATACCTCTTCATCTTGCAGCCGTGAAGGGCAAAGTAGATACAGTGCGAGATCTAATACGGAGTTGTCCAAGTTCTTGTGAACTGGTCGATAAGAGAGGGTGGAATGTTTTTCACTTTGCCATGCATAGCGGATGCAGAAGGACAGTCGAATTACTCTTAGGAAATCCGTCGCTTGGAAACCTTATGAACGAGAAAAACTACGACGGAAACACACCCCTCCTAGAACATGCTGCTTCTGATTCATTTATAAAGTCTTTCGTTCGTCACGCGAAAGTAGATAAGCTAGCATTCAATCATCAAAACAATAGCGCTGAAGACATAATCCGTTCAAACAAGGTGCTTACTTGGGAGAAGGAGGTAAGACAACCTAATAATCTATATTTTTAATTTTTGTGTCTTTATTAGTTACTTTTTACACACTGATTCCAGAATTTAGGAAATTAATCGTTACTGTTCATAACAGTTTTTTGAAAATGTACAACATATGTTGTTGCAGATATTGTTTCTAGGGTGCTTGGCTAGACTTAACCCTATCCGGTGCCAGCGACATATAGTCTTTGGAAATGGCGAAACAAAGGAACAAGGTAGTAATACTAGTGAAGAAGACAAGAAGAGCAATGACAGTAAAAGAAGAGTCGCATCAAGATACGAGGAGTTGGAGCAATATGTCAACAAAAGCAAGGAATCCCATCTAGTAGTGGCAGCACTTATAGCAACTGTTACATTCGCAGCAGGTATTACCGTGCCTGGTGGTTACATTAATGAAATTGGTCCAGATCAGGGTGCCGCAGTTCTAACAAGAAGCAGTGCTTTCCAAGCATTTGTTATATTCAATTCGTTAGCCTTGGTTTTGTCCACAAGTGCCGTCTTCATCCACCTTTACCTGTCATTGCTACCGGACAAGATTAAGGAATATATTCTATTGAAAATTAGCCGAGGAATGATACAGTTAGCCTTGTCTGCGATGCTTTTCGCTTTTCTCACAGGCACATATTCAGTGCTTCATAGTGCCAAAGTACTCGCAGTTATCGTTTGCATCATCACTGGCGGCTTCTTCTTCTTCGTCCACGATAATGCCGCACCTTTCCTGTTAATAAACGCAGTGCTGAGATACTATTTTCATCGGCTAAAAGAATTGAGGGAGAAAGGTTTTGCATTTGAATGACTTTGTCCGGGTCGGGAAGAGCATTTCCTGCTGCAGACTGCAGAGGAGAGGAATTTGGATGGGTTTTATGCACGTGAATGGAATACAATTCATTTAGAGGAGAAATTTGACGGAGAAATATCCTCTGATGCTCTGATCCCTGTACTGATCATTGTTTGTGTTGTGAAATTCACCTTTTAATTACAGGATTAATCACACCCCAAGACCTAACTCAGACTCCAAAATTTAAGAATCAAACCTAAGCTAACCAAAACAATGAACAGATCAAAGAACACAGCTCAACGAATCAAGAACACACAAGAAATTAAGTGGTTCAGCACCTTTTGAGGGTGCCTACATCCACTGGAGAAGACAACTCATGGGGCAACTTTATTAAATTTCAAGGTTATAGAAATGATAACACGCAATATAGAGAAACACTCAGCAGAGCTTTACTCTCACTATTACCACCTTATCACTCTCTCCTCGATACAACAAGACTACAGCAAAACTAGCACATATATATAAGTTGTTGCTGGCGTTACAAATCCAGAAAATTCCCTCCAAAATCAACAGTCTTAACTAACTGATCACGAGCTCCTCACGCGCAACTTAAAACCTTCCTTAAACGGCAGCAAGTTGTGCTGTTTAAGCTTAGAAATAAGCGTGCGTTAACCACGTGAGAGTTTAATGATTTTGGACGACATTACCAAGTTGTCGACTCTGGAATCTTGCTCAACTGAAATGACATGTCACTCATCTTTTCAACTTTAATATGACAAGTTGTTCTGATGAGTTTGAGTTCATTTCAACAATCTCCACCTTGAACTCAACACTCACAGCTCCCTCCTTTCACATTGTCTTCTCCCCATCTGCAGCTTCTTAAAACTTGTACATACCTGCTAAGTTCATGCAAAGGCTGAACTTGGCAGTAGGCACAACTTTGGCTTGGCAGTAGGCACAACTTTGGTTAACATGTTAGCTGGATTTTCTTCAGTATGAATCTTCAGCAACTTCACAGCTCCCCTTTGAAATACAAGTATGCAACCCAAGAGGGGGGGGTGAATTGGGATTATAAAAAATTATTCAATTTATAACGAAAAACTTAATGCAAATATAATCCAAATTCAAAGCAATAACAATTAAGTTGATCACAATATAAAAAGATAAGGGAAGAGGTATTCAAACACAGAGATTTTTACGTGGTTTGGCCAACCTCGCCTACGTCCACGCCTCCAAGCTTTCCGGGCTTAAGGATTCCACTAAGCAAGCCTCTAAGGCTTCAAAAGCTTACACTTGACTTCCAAGGTGTCAATAAACCTTTACAACAAGAGATTATCCCTAATCTCTTAACCCAAGTGTATCCCAACACTTACAATCACTCAAAGTAAAAGATTACAAATTATTTTGCCTCTCACAATATATAAGATTACACAATGATGCTTAATATGTCAATAGATGAAGCAAGAATGTGTTCTAAGCTCTATTAAGATTGTAGTCTCGAATATTTGCTCAATGGTCGTGTTGTGATCAACTTTCTTTGAATTTGAATGAGCTTATTTATATCTGGAGCTAAAAATCTAGCCGTTACAAACTGTCGGACAGAAAACGGTTCGCCGTTAACCCTAAACGGTTAACCGTTTCGGTTGGTCAAAGTTACCGTTGGGCCAGATTTCAAATAAACGGTTTGCCGTTTAGGATTGCCCTTTCGCCGTTAACTTCCAAAGACCTGCAAAATGAATATCAGCTATCCGTTTACACTAAACGGTTAAGGATTTGTAAGAAGTGACTTCTCTGGATGTTATCGGTTAACCGTTTATAATAAACGGTTTGCCGTTTGTCTCCAGTAACCTGCAAAATAATTCAGCCTTAACTGGTTTTGTTAATCAGTGATTCTGGACGTTATCGGTTAACCGTTTAAATAAACGGTTCACCGTTAAGTTCCAGTAGCCTTCCCATCTTTTGTGTTTTCCGTTTTTCATAAACGGTTAGAGCTTTAGGCAATATGTTGCTCTCTGGATGTTATCGGTTAACCGTTTATATAAACGATTCACCGTTTATAACCAGAATTGCATTTTAAACTAGTTTTTGCAGAGAATTTTTTTCTAATTTGAAAGTCCATCTTTTATGAAGAATGAATGGAATGATTATTAAGGCTTTCGTTTATTAAGAAATAGCTCCAATATTTTTATCAAAAACCATTTAAAATTTGTTATCATCAAAATCAATATTATTAACATATTCATGTTAACACCCTTGATACCTTAAGCTTAACTAAATGCAACTTAATATGTATATGTTTTGTTTTCTTGTGATGGGATTGATTCTTGCTAAGATGTATAGCACTCTGGTTGTCACTATATATTGTTACAGTCTCTCGATCAGCTCCTAACTCAGCTGTCATGCCTTTCAACCAAATTGCTTCTTTGAAAGCTTCAGCTGCTGCAGTATACTCTGCCTCTGTAGTGGACAAAGCCACTACATTCTGTAATGTTGCTTTCCAACTAACTGTGCAGCCTCCCAGAGTAAACAAATACCCTGTTTGTGACCTCTTTTTATCAAGATCACCAGCAAAGTCAGCATCTACATAACCAATTAGTGTGTGTCCATTTTTATCTTCTCCACCATAAACCAAACCAACCTCCAAAGTCCCCTTCAGATACCTCATAATCCACTGAACAGCTCTCCAGTGTTCATATCTTGGATTTGCCATAAACTTGCTCACCAAACTCACAGCATGTGAGATATCAGGTCTGGTGAGTACCATGGCATACATGAGGCTACCTACTGCACTTGAGTAGGGTATACAAGCCATTTTCTGTTGTTCTCTTTCGGTTTGAGGGCATTGAACAACAGACAACTTGAAGTGATTTGCCAATGGTGTATGCACTTGCTTAGCATCATTCATTCCAAATCTCATCAGAACCTTCTTAATGTAGCTTTGTTGAGTTAAGAATAAAATTTTCTCGCTCTTGTTCTTGATGATATCCATCCCCAGAATTCTCTTGGCTTCTCCAAGTTCCTTCATTTCAAATTCTCTGCTTAAAAGTCTCTTTAGATTATTGATCTCTTCCCTTTTATGGCATGCAATCAGCATATCATCTACATACAACAGAAGATATATCATTCCCCCTCCACTTATCTCTTTAAAGTACACACAACAATCATAGCTGCACCTGTTAAAGGCATGTGTTATCATGAAGTTATCAAACTTCAGATACCATTGCCTAAGTGATTGCTTTAACCCATATAGAGACTTTTTAAGTAAGCAGACACAATCTTTTTTACCAAATGCCATTTACCCTTTTAGCTGTTGCATTACAATTTCCTCTTGTAATTCACCATGCAGGAAGACTGCTTTTACATCCATCTGCTTAAGATGCATATCCTGAACAGCCACAAGTGTAAGAATAATTCTGATGGAAGCATGTCTCACTACAGGGGAAAATACTTCAGTGAAGTCAATTCACTCATTTTGTGTGAAGCCCCTTGCCACCAATCTAGCCTTAAATCTTCTAAGCTCAGCTCCAGGTTGAAAATCTATTTACAACTTACTATCCTCCTCTTAACTGGTTTTTCAATCAATTCCCAGGTCTTGTTTTTCATCAGGGATGCCATCTCTTTATCCATTGTCCTATTTCATTCCAGTTTGTTTTTGCCTATGATAGCTCCCTGATAAGTCCTAGGTTCATAATCATTCAGCTCTTGAGCAACTGTCAAAGCATATGCAATTAAGTCAGCCACTGCATATTTTTTAGGTGGTCTTATAGTCCTTCTCTTTCTGTCTTTTGCCAATTGATAGGTGTCCTCTACACTTTCTGCTGATTCATGTTCAACACTAGCTTTAGGTTTTATTTCAGCACTCTCAATTTCAGGCTCAAGTTCTTTCAAGTTGTGAGGCTCCACCTGAAACTTCATTTTATCAGTCTCAGCACCTAATTCAGAGTTGTTAACAGGACTCTTTGGTCTATTCAAAATCTCATCATCATGGAAAGTTACATCTCTGCTTATAATGCATTGTGGTGGCTTTGAATCAACACACCACAATCTATAGCCTTTGATACCTTCTCGATACCCCAGAAACCTATATTTTAATGCTCTTAGTTTCAGTTTACCCTGCTTTACATGAGCATATACTGTGCAGCCAAAGATTCTGAGTTTTGAAAAATCAGTCATTCTCCCTTACCACGGTTCCATTAGTGTTTTACAACCTATAGCAGTTAATGGGCTCCTGTTGACTAGATAGTATGTTGTGTTTAAAGCTTCTGCCCAAAGGGTTTCTAAAGGCTAAAAATAGATCAGCATGCACCTCGCCTTCTCTACCAAAGTCTTGTTCATCCTCTCAGCAAGGCCATTTTGTTGAGGAGTATAGGTGAGAATTTTGTGCCTCTGAATACCATTCTTCTCACAGAATTCTTCAAACAGCTTATTGCATTACTCCAAGCCATTATCTGTCCTCAGAGTTTTCACCTTCAAACCAGTTTGGTTTTCAAAAAAAATCTTTCACCTTTTAAATTTTTCCAGAACCTCATCTTTACTTTTGAGTGCAAACATCCAAACCATCTTTGAAAAATTATTCATAAATGATAGAAAGTATTTACACCCACTTAGTGAATTCACTTGTGCAGGCCCCCCACAAATCAGAGTGTATGTATCCAAGTTTCTTTTTGGTGGTATGAGCTGCAGTCTCAAACCTTAGCCTGGAAGACTTTCATATAATACAATCTTCACAGAACCCCAAAGCTCTTATCTTCCCAAACACTCATTGTTTTTGTAGCTCTCTTAAACCGCTTTCAATCATATGCCTTATCATCAAATGCCACAACATTGATTTGTTTCCTCCACTGTCAGTTACACTTACCTCTCCACCAACAGTATGTCCATGCAGCACATATAGGCCATTTTGTTTTATACCTTTCATTATCACTATTGAGCCTTTAATTACCCTCAATACCCTTTTTTCAGCCTTAATCACACAACTTGTTTGATCTAGCATGCCAATTGAAATTAAGTTCCTTTTTAATTCAAGAACAAACCTGACTTGTGTTAATTGTCTTACCACACTATCAAACATTCTAAGGCTTACAGTCCCAATACCAACCACTTTACACATTGACTTATTACCCATTAAAACCACACCCCTACCACATGGCTGATATGAAGTAAAATAGCTTCTATTTGGACACATATGAAAGGTACAACCTAAGTTAAGGACCTACTGACCTTGAGGTTTTTTATTTGTGGCAATGAGCACTCCAGCTGTTTCAAAGCCACCTTCTTTTTCTGTGGTTATGGCTGCATTTCCTGTTCTTTCATTGGTTTCTTTATTCTTGTTCTTTCTTTCAGGGCAATCTCTTTTGAAATGCCCTTCTTTATGGAATTGAAAACACTTCAAATTCTTCTGTTTAGACTTTGATATGTCTAGTTTCTTTCCCTTACTTTCTCTCTTCTCAGACCTGCCTCTAGCCATCAGTCCCTCACTTGATTCACTTTCTGGATTATCTTGCTTATCTTTCAGCTTTTTGGTACCAAGAGCAGATTTAACCTCTTCTAGGGAAAATGTTCGCCTCTCATACAACAATGCATCCATAAAGTGCTCGTATGACTTTGGCAAATAACTTATTAACAGTAAAGCTTTGCTTTTATCACTCAGTCCTTTATCAATTGTCTCCAGTTCATCACAAACCTTATTGAACTCATCTATATGCTCATTTAGTGATGCTCATTCAATCATCCTCAGTGAGAACATCTTCTTTTTTATGTAAAGCCTATTTGCTAAAGACTTTGTCATATACAGATTCTCCAACTTGGCCTATAAACTAGCAACAATCTTTTCTTTTGCCACTTCTCGGATTACAGAGTCACCAAGACTTAGAATAATTATCCTTCTGGCTTTCTTATGTATCTCTACTATTTGTTCTGAGGTCTTGGATGATGAAGCCTCACTTGCTTCAAGCTTAGAGATTGGATCTATGAAATCTCCTAGGCCTTAAGTGATCAACAAAGCCTCCATCTTGATTTTCCACAAGTTGAAATCATTATGCCCCGTAAACTTCTCAAGATCCACTTTTGAACCCATTCTTGAACCTTGAAATCAGAGTTAAAGCTCTGATACCAATTATTGTGAAATCGACCGTTTAATTACAGGATTAATCACACCTCAAGACCTAACTCAAACTCTAAGATTTAAGAATCAAACCTAAGCTAACCAAAATAATGAACAGATCAAAGAACACAACCCAAAAAATCAAGAACACACAAGAAATTAAGTGGTTCAACACCTTTTAAGGGTGCCCACATCCACTGGAGAAAACAACTCAGGGAGTAACTTTATTAAGCTTCAAGGTAACAGAAATGATAACACGCAATACAGAGAAACACTCAGCAGAGCTTTACTCTCACTATTAGTACCTTATAACTCTCTCCTTGATACAACAAGACTACACCAGAACCAGCACATATATATCAGTTGTTGCTGGCGTTACAAATCCAGAAAATTCCCTCCAAAATCAACAGCCTTAACTAACTGATCACGAACTCTTCATGCGCAACTTAAAACCTTCCTTAAACGACAGCAAGCTGTGCCGTTTAAGCTTAGAAATAAGCATGCGTTAACCACATGAGAGTTTAATGGTTTTGGACGACATTACCAAGTTGTCAGCTTTGGAATCTTGCTCAATTGAAATGACATGTCACTCACTTTTTCGACTTTAATACGACAAGTTGTTCTGATGAGTTTGAGTTCATTTCAACAGTTTGTAATTAATTTATGTTAACCATCGAGTGGTACCTCTGTTTCTCCCAACTCCTTAGCCTCTACATAAAATCTACGGAGCAACACACTCGCACATAAAGATGGATGCTTATCCGTATGCTTTTCAAAGCATTAGCTCATTCAATCCTTACTACACACAATGCTTTGTTCTGATGTAAATAAAAATGATGAAGACAAATTTACTGTTCTTAGTGTTTTTCTTAACGGTAAACTGCTCCTAAATTCTAATAAATACATTTTCACATCCTTGCATTGCAGGGTATCTCTAATGGGCATGATGTTCATTCCATGTTACAACAGGTAGACCACTTTTCTTCTCATCTAAAACCGTCAACTACTGATTCGATGACAATAGTACCTAAGATCACAGGAAATTAAATAGGCTATAAATCATTCATTATCATGCTAACAAATTCATCTGGCTCTTATCCCAACTTGCAACTAGGGATAAACTTAAGCATTGATAAGATTAGCCGATCTCAGGGTGCAGTCAACTTGCTAACATTGTGTGTGCTACATATGTATATGCATGTATTTGTGTGTGTTTGTGTATGTGAGAGAGAGAGAGAGCACAAGAGAGACATATGATACTTTGTATATCTGTTCCTATTACTCTCCTGGAAAATAAAGTGCCCCTGTATCTAACATGAAAAGCAGTACCATAAGTTTGATTAAAACGACATTCATAATTTTAAAGTGAACAAAGGAAGACACATTAGTGCCAAACACAATCGGATCTGCTCCACCAAACTGGCTCTCCTCCAACTCTGTTGCATGGTCATGCTAGCAGCAGCTTGAAAGTAGCACTTTGATAATCTTCATCCGATTATCTCTCTACCGAAACCTTCTTAAAGTCTGGAAAATAATTATTACATTTTAGGACCATATAAATGAAACTCCTATGTCTTCAAGCCGCCTTATCAGCAGCCTTCTTTGGTGCTGTAGAAACAGCAATGATCTTGTTGAGTTTCTCAACCATTACTGTCGCAGTTCGAATCTAAGAAGCAGTGAAAGATGAAACTGATAATAGTGAAATTGATTAGCTAAAACTACAATAAGTAAAACGAACAAGAACTCAACAAAATGCAAGCAATCTAACCTCAGCTTTCTTAACAAAGTGACCTTCACTGTCCTCCTTTATTTGTACTATAAATATCTCTTTATCTCTAGCATTTCTTGAAACATGTAGTTAAAAGTAATTTATGAATAATTGAGGATGTTTAATAAGCATACAAAGGCTATGACCATTTGTTGACCTTTATTATTTACCAATCCATTTCCTTCATAATGATGGAAATTGTGTTAACAGCAGCAATAGTTGAATCAAGTAAAGCCAGTAGTCAGCAATAATTACACTAACAGTCAGCAATAATTACACTAACGAAGACGAGTCATTCTGACTAATACTTTCTCATTGATGACTTGAGATTCAAGTTAACAGAAAATAACTCTGAATTTTCTAGAATATTAGACCTCATTGATCTCAATTATCTATGTGAAAGCTCATTACTACTATTCTATTGATCAAATTAACAGCATTTATGAATCAACTCATCATCAAATACAGCGGGATGCAATATATATAACCATCAAACTCATGCCATTCGTATTTGCAAGGTTAAAATGTTTATTCTGGCAACGGATTGTATTTAGAATTATTTCAAAAGAAATGTTTAAGCATAAATGACCAGCAAGCAGGTGTGAAAGGTCTGCAATTTTCCAGATGAGCAATCATTTGGAAAATCACCAGTTAGACTCACTTTGAAACAAAAAGTGAAAAAAGGAATAAAGGTTGGGAAAATAGGAAGGAAATAAACGAAAGAATAATGACAATAAGGAAAAATGATGAAGAAAATTCACCGAAGCCAAAGTCAGAGATCTCAGCATCATTATAGTCCTTTAAATACATCTGCAATACGTTGATAAGATAAAAGAAACCCCATTAAGGAAAAATCCATAATCTGATTCTGATGCACAATGAAAGCATAATAAAATCAGTTTAAGGAATCCAGATTAATGAAAGGTGACAAGTCATGAATCAGTGCATAATATCCATTATGAAGTTGCTACAGGAATATCACCTCAAATTGGCATAGATGAAGAATACTAGTAGAGATACCAAATCTATATTCAAACAATTGTATACAAGTTAATGAAAGCTATTGAGTCAAAGAACCAATAAACCTCCCCCTTTTAATGAAACAATCATGAATAACTAAATCAAGATTAGAACTAGAAGTCCAGAACCTACCAAGAAACAAAGACCGTCAGATCATTAAGCAAATTCAAGTTTTATAAAATTTGAAAACATAATTTATTGACACCCAAATTAGTTAATAAATCAAAACAAGATCGCATCATATATATCAGAAACAAGTCTAAACCCATGAAAAAATAACACATAAAGCTTCATTAGCTCATTTTCCTTTCCACAAAATCTTGGCAACCAAACAAACACATCAACTATATTTAACCTAAGAAACTTTTTTGAACAGGAGATTTTAAGTGTATACCTTAGCTAGACTCCAGTAGAAAACGAAAGTTTTCTTGAGGATGAAGGGTTGAATTAGATTGCTCATCCTTATCTCCTTCCTCTTCATCCCCCTCTTCTTCTTCTTCTGAATTCGTTTCTTATTGTTCTATAAACATCTTTAATTACTCGACCAAGAAACAATGCAAATGCCACTAGCAAAATTAATTCTTGTATCATCTTCAGAAACCAACTTCTGCTTTCTTGCTGTTGCCCTCCTTGTTTCTGGATTCAACAATAATCTCTGGCCTCTTCCGCAACCTCAGTTGCCTTCACAATGCTTGGAAATGGCTGGAAAGTTTTTGATGAGATTTTGGAGGAGGAGTCAGTTGTGACCGGAGGTCGGTGCTATATAGAGGCGTTGATCCAATGAGAAATGGACGTGTGGCTGTGTTTCATTTGGATCAGTTTCTTGTTAGTTACTTTAGCGGGAAGATTTTAATTGTCCGGTAGAGCAACTGGCCCCAGCGTACAAGTTCGTTATATGATTTTAACACTATTGTGTAACTAACAGGACACTCAAATGATAATAATAAAAGAAAGCCCTGTGCCACATTATTTGTATCTTTGAAATGTTAGATTTCATCCTTAAATCATATATATATTTCCATCCAATTTTCATTTTCAGGTACAGCCATAGGCAGAGAAACATGCCTCTAATCCCTGTATTGATCATTTGTTTGTAGTTTTTGTAACCAGCTACTTATATATAGGTGTACATTCTTCTTTCCTCGTGCCATTGCACTCACTTTATGCATTTCATCTCGGATATGACTTGATAGAGAGATCCATTCATTAACTTGATGAGTAAATATCAAAATAAGTGATAGTAAATTGAAATTATTCATCTTGGAAATTCAAGCTTCTCCTGACATGGAATGATAAATATTAAACAGCATAGTGATAACTGTTGGCAAACAGATAAGAAATCTTCTCTCAACTAGCAATCTGTCACAAACCTCTTGAACATGTCTGCATAGTCAGAGCTAATATTGACATCATTAAAAAAGCTTTTGCAAAACAAACAGCCTTTTTTCATTTTCCTTCTAGCATACTAACAAATCATATGTTTCATTGATGCCATCACTTGCAGCTAAAGATGCAATTGGAACTGTTATATTTGCAAAATCAACTAACCTAAAGTGGAGATGATTTTTGTGCTCTGAGACAGAGAGGGAGAGGGGAAAAATGAATTTGTATTTCTGTCAACCCAGCAGTAAATTGAAACGTTACAACATTTAACATGGACAGAAGCACGTTGCCAAAACATTTTAGTCTCAGGTGCACTAGAAATGAAAAAAAAAGAAAAAGAAAAGAGAAAAAGGACATATACAGGAAGATGCCCAGGTATCACTAGATCTGCCCTTACAAAACAAGTCTTTACTCCAACCTTATTACATGGTCATGTTAGCAGCAGGTCCAACATCAACTGGAAAAACAACTACTACCTTTAATCTCAAAAATATTTCCATTGACAAATGTAAGACTAAGGAAAAAACATATGCTACAGAAAACTACAGATATTAAGCTCTTATCTAACTGCCCTTCAGGCCTTCATATCAGTATCAGAAGTCTCCTTTGGAGCAGTAGCAGCAACAACGGCTTTCTCAAGTTTTTCAGCCTTTCCCAGCACAATTTGAATCTGAGAGACTGTGTAAAAGTTAGATAAGACGAAACTGTTTCTGGTAAAAAGTAACTAAAATTGTGAATAGTAAAACAGACAAAGGCCAGCTGCCAATGCAAACAATCCAACCTTAGCTTTCTGAAAGAAGCGGCCTTCATCGTCCTTCTTGGAGTTCACAGTAGAAATCTTTACCTCTGTTGCATTTTTCAGAAGATATGTCATTCTAATTAATTTGCTAACAACAAAAGATGTTAACAAAAATGGCTTTAACCTCTTACCTTTACTACTTGCCAGTCCATCACGTTTCAGAGCCTCAGCAATTATGACAACAGTAGGAACAGCTGCATTAAACACTTGTAGAAGTCAGCACATATTGTTATAAAATATGTTCCAGGGTGAAGGATATAATAGCAATGAACTGTCTCTTGGATGTGCTGTAATAGCATGAATCTGCATTTCAAGTTTAAGGAGGATACATTTATTATCTTGTACAGAAGTTTCTGACAGATACGGCTCCTTGTGCTGACCTCACTGATCTTAATTTTTCATTGGAAAATCAATCATAATATCCAAAATGAACAATGCAATCAATAGAACTAGTGCACTGATTTATTACTTACATTCTAGTGAAATCAAATCATCGTCACATGGTGTAGGTCAAAACCACCAAAATCATACTAATATTTGGAAGAACAATTTCTTTTTCTGTCAAGAAGTTATGGTTTGAAAATTCAATTAAAAAAAACAATAAGAAAAACTATCCACTAGATATAATTTGAAGTAGAAATTGAAAAGGGGTTCCTGTGCACCAAAGAATAAAAGAAAAGGAAATAATAAAAAAATATGCAAAACAGAGGAGATGGTTACAAGAAATTGTACCATTCCCGAGGCAGTGAGCTCAATGTCATTGTACTGCTTTATGTACCTCTGCAATGCCATTAAGAAGATTAAGCAAAATCCCAGAAGGAAAATGCAGCATCAGATTAATAATGAGCCAGAGTATCATGAAATTTAAAGAATATGATTAATGAGTTCACAAAAGATTCATGTAATCAATCAATGCCTATAATATCCACCATTTTCTTTTTAGCTGAACAGAAGATATGCTAATCATGCTTTAAAAAACATTGACCGACTCCAAAAAATCATTAAAGCACAAGATTATCTTTGCTAGTTCCTCATAAAACTCTGAAGTATGATGTCCCTGATAAAACGCAGAGTTAAGCAAATATTGGTTGGTGTGCTAGGTGCAATAGAAGGCATTAATGTGCTAAAAAGGTATGGAATACTTGATTGATTTTATTGGTAGGCTCTGATGAATCAGAAATATGTGGTTATAAATTGCCACTTATGTTTGCTTTGAGGGTTGATTAGCATTCTGGTTTAGCACTGAAAAATTTTCTTTTTGCAAATTGATGGCAATAAATGCAATCGACATGCATAACTTTATTCATGAATATATGAACTTTTAGACGTTGAGTGCCTTCAGTTAGATCACCGGTGCTGTAGTCAGATGATGTCAAAATTGAATCAGGACATACTCAGATATTCCTTGCTCAAGCGGTGTCTTGGAGATATAGATATAATAAATATTGTTTTGTTCTCTGAGTTTTCCAGTCTAGGGTATTGTTTGTGCTTTTGGTTTCCAGCTAATTTCTTTTTCATTATATCTAAGTTTTTTTCAGATAAATGTATTGTGTAGTAGCCACAGTTTTTGGTCTATGCTATGTTGACTGGGTCTTTAACAGATCTGGATTCAAGACTAGAAGGTCACTGGAGGTTATCGTGTTCACCTCAGAAGAGTCCACACGTTATGGATCAGTTGTTTGGGAACGTTAGTCACTTGTAAATAGTTAAAACTTCGTAACTCAGTATACGCACTTGGGATTATTTGGCTGCTTTCCTTTCTTAATTTTTTTCCATACAAAAAGAAGGAAAGATACTTTTCTTCTGAAGCTTTCTTTTACTTATCTTTGCAAACTTTATAGCAACCACTTTCACTGTACATTAAACTTCAACATGTTATGTCTTGACATGGCGGACTGTGTATGGGTTTGGAAATCTTATACTATAGTATAAGTTCATATGTTTATTTTTGTTTTGCAGTCTCTTATTGGCAGGAATTGAGTCATTGGCAAAAGATCTGACATCAGCAGTTGATGGTCAAAATATATCCTTTTTAGATGCTGCAAGATCTGGTGCATATGCAAAAGAGCGCAATGTCCTATCGATTGTATTTTTGAAGAAAGGAAGTTACTCTGCTTTTGTTGAATTGCATATAGAGCAGGGACCTATTCTGGAGGAAGAAGGTTTGTCTTTTTTACTGCTTATTTTATCCTCATGATCTCTATTTATTGATGGCTATTAATCCACTTCATATTTCAAGTCAGGTACATCAATTGGAATAGTGACTGCCATTGCAGCTCCTGCAAGTATAAATGTAGATTTTGAAGGCAATGGAGGGCATGCGGGTGCTATCTTGATGCCAAATAGGTAACTGATGTCTGCCTGTGTACAGCTACATTTACATATCTTTCATCAATTTAGTATATTCATCATTATGATTCTTTTATTATGCTTATTCAGTCAACAAGATTCATAATGTTTTACATGTAATGAGCAGGAACTATGCCGGTCTGGCTGCTGCAGAACTGGCGCTAGCTGTGGAGAAACATGTTCTAGAATCTGGATCCATTGATACCGTTGGTATAGTCGGTAATTCATCTTCCTGAATGCCTAAACGTAAGACTTTATTGGTACATATTCCTTAAATCCATCTTGAGTTAGATTACATCTAACTTTGATTTGGCTATCTTTCTTTCTTAGAACTTTGATGTAACTTAATATATCCTGTTTCTAAGGCATCCTGGAGCTGCATCCTGGTGTAATCAACAGCATACCAAGCAATTCACACTTAGAAATTGGTATGTTTCCGATCAGTTGTTCAACTCTTGTTGCAAAACATGCCGGCAATTTTATAACATAAATACTGTGATTGAGATAAGTAATAAGTTCCTGAAGCTTGTTTAAAATCATGTTATTGGCATTCTTCTTCTACCAAAGTTTGAGTTACCTATGATTTAATTCTAGTTGATTTCTGAAATTTTCCATTGTTATTTATCGAATTTTCTATTATCTACATTTCGGCAGACACAAAAGACATTGATGAAACGCAAAGAAATACACTGATTTGAAAAATCCATAAATCTGCAATTACAATTGCCAAAAATCATGGGGTCACTCTATCTGAATTCAAAATCGTAAATCAGGATCCACCAGCTCTTTCTGACAAATCAATAATTGAGGCAGCAGAAGCAGCGTCAAAAGAACTTAATTTAACACATAAGTTTATGATAAGCAGAGCTTACCATGATTCACTCTTTATGACCAGATATAGAGAGAGAGAAAGTAGGAGTGTTCAGAAACCAATACGATCTGTTCAATCCATCCGATTTGTAGAAATTTGATCTGTAAAAATTCAATTGTGGATTGGTGAATTGGATTGGATTGAAAATTTAAAAATCTGCAGTTGGTGGATTAGATATGGATTTATTTCTGTAAATCTACAAAAATTCACGAATCCGCAAAAAAAAAATTATTTAATAAAAAATTAAACTTGTAAATACAGCACTAGTAATTACCAATAAATAGATAAGTTAGAATATAGTTAGATTAACACCATATTGTATATTATACGATAATAATATAAAATAAAAATAAATAAATATAACTTACTAAATAGTTAATTTTCATGTACTGATCTAAACAAATAAGTTTTTTTTTTCTTTTGGTGTGTTATATTTTGAAACTTTAAATGTATTTTGTAGCTTTGTTTAAGCAATTAATTTATTTAAATCTTATTTAATCTTGAATTTAATCAGTAGGAAAATCATTTTTCTATTAATTTTTTTTATTTAGTTACTTCGTGAATAGGATGGAATTAAAAATTTTTAACCTACAGACCAATCGGCAAAATGGTGGATTGGGTTAAATCCATATCCGATCCGCAAATGTATGAATTAGATTTTGATTTAATTCATCAAAATCAACTTAATAAATAATACATCTTGTAGAATGAAATTTAAGATAAAACTTATAAGGTTAGTGATATTGATCAAAACATACAATGTGAAACTATAGAGTGCGACTATAAGATATCAGCTGCACCATAACAAACACTAACAATTAGTTCGTACTTGGTAACGAATATATATATATATATATATATATATATATATATATATATATATATATTACTATTTATGATAGGAAACTTGTTAAATGTAACGACGGACAATGAAAAAATTGTTACGGCTGCACGGTGCAGTTGACGCACCATAATAAGACCCAAAACTATATATTTTCCAACAAAAGGGTTTATGGATTATTAGTAAAAATGGTAATATCATAGGGTTAGAATCTTAACCAAACCATTTTTTTTTTTGATTACATGAGACTATTGCTCAAATTACAACTCATATTACATGAGAATATAACTGATATTTACAAATCAGACTATAACTGGGACCAACATACATCAATACTAATGGAGCGCTGCCCAGATTTTAACCCTCTCAAATATTCGAGGGATGTCTACTCCTCACACTTGGATAAGGAAGCAGACTGCCTTCACTCAAATTTACTTGAGGAAGGAAGACCCCCACAATATATTGTGGGGTTCGAACTGCTGCTCTCCAAATTGGAGAGCAGCAGCTCTCACCACTCGGCCAAAGGCCGAGTGGCTTAACCAAACCATTTGATTGTGAAACTTCCTTAATTTTCTCTAAGCTAGGAAAGTGCTTAGCAATTTCTGCATCATATGTAAGTGAATCATTCTCTATTCCAAGACCTTGCAAAGCAAAAAACAAAAACAACCAAGAAATAAAATAAAATAGTTGACTAATTTACCCGACAGTGGCTATGAATGAGGAAAATTTTCCATCTTTCACACTACACTCTTCACCTCTTCGGTCACTATCTGTGGCCTTTCCTAGTTGTTCTTTGGGTACCAATGTATCTTCTCAAGTACTTTTCAGAGCATGTGAAAAGGGTACAATTTTCTCAAGCACGTGAAAGGAATGACCTCAACCTATTGGCCCTATTCCTATGATTTTCAAAAAGTTTATTTAACTAGTTATCATAATTTAAATTTTTTAAAAAATTAAAGATTAAAAATCGATTAAGCTTTTTAAGATATTAAGAAAAAGTATTATTATATTTGGACTACTTTTAAAATTATAAAATATGAAATTATTATAAGAAGTAGTCGTGCTGATCATTTTATTATTATATTTTTAAAAAATTTATTTTAGTTTATTTTTGTCATGAGTTGAAAGTCATGCTCACATTAAAGGGGTAAAAGTATCTTTACATTCAAAACTAAGATAAATTGTATTATAATTTTATATTACAAAGGCGGTGTAGTCATTATCGTTAAAAAACAAATGAAAGAAAAAAAAATCTTGAATCCCGAATATCTAACGTCAGCATCTTCTTCTTCTTCATTTTTTTCCTCAGATAGTGACCCACCATCTTTGAATAATTATTGGCATTTTTGAATGGGTACAGGCCATGCATTGGCATTGATGGGTGTCATCTAAAAGAAGAATCAGAGGGATTTTGATAGCAGCCGCGGGTGAGGAAAATTTATTATGTTTTTATAACTTATCTGAGGGATACGTGATATATTTGGAAGTGGATTTTGTATAATATTTCTTCGAGATTTTTTTTTTTTTTTCCAGTTGTTGAGTTTGATTTGGTTATGGAATGATGGGTTTATTATTATGAGTTTGAAGGATTGTGACGAAATAGAAATTAAGATTGACGGAAAGCATATTGATCTTCAAGCTTTAATGGCAGTTTCAATTTGCTATCTTCAAGTTTTAGTGGCGGTTTCAATTTGATATCAAGATTAGCAATTTAGCTCAAAAGGAGGATACTTAATCACAAGCATTTTTTTTTTCCTTCTTTTTCCCAATTGGAGCATAAGAAGTTTTGGAAGTGAAGGCACGCATTCTTCAGTTGGGTTTGATTCTTTATTTTTGTTTTTTATTTAATTAATTTTTTAAAGTAAGGGCATATTAATATTTTATTAGTCAATATTGGTCAACTAATAGCAAAAAATAAAAATATAATAAAATAAAAATTTTACAAAAGATATTGTAAATTTGTAATAAAATGATAGACACCAACACTTATTACAGTCATTTAATATTTTATAATCTAAAGTAATTAAATAATAACAACCCTAAAAAATGAGTAAGAACCAAAATCATTTATTAAATCTTGCATATCATTAAGCACACGCTTAAGGTATAAGTAATATTCTTAACTAATGAAGTTACTTTTAATTAATGAAGCATGGTTGAATGATTTCAAGTAACTTTATTTTGACAAATCATTTGATTTTAAATTCAAGTGTGGTAAGGGAATAAATGTAGGAGCCGATCAAGGGTGTGGGGCTAATGGCCCACTCAAAAATAAATTTCCTGTTAATTTTTGGGAAACTTATCTTTGGGTGGGGGTAATTTTATAAATAAAATTTAATATTGGTTTCAATTTTATAAATTATTTTTTATTATGATGTTGTCCCGTGTGAATTAATTTCTAGATCCGCCCGTGGTTAAAGGTGTTAATTAATTAAAAAAATTAATGAAGTAATTTTATTGCGGACATGTTCTTGAAGTCAAGGTCTATCTCAATTGATAAAAAATGAACTTTGTTATACCTTAAGTTTCAAACTTCAATAAATATGCGAGTTAATTAAAAAAGAAAAAAAATGATAAATAAATTATTTTGCCTATAAAATGGCAGAACAGACTTTAGAAAACGGAACTGCCTATGGTACAGATTCTGTACCTAACATCTCCCATCATCCCACCATCCCATTTTTTATTTGTTTAATTTCTCCCTCCACATCCAACCACATCCAACGGCTGATGCTGCAGTCTGTAGCTTGCAGATTCTGTAAGCTAGTCGAGTCCCGTTACAGAAACTGTATGCAACGGCCATGCATTTTTTATTCGTTGGATCTAGAGACTGTAATTGGATGGTTGGGATTAAAGGTCAGAATAGAAATTAATCATGGGCAACCGTTTTTAACATTTAGAAAGGTTCATTTCCATGCACATAGCACACCCAAATGTTTTGACAAATATTAATATGCATCCATTAAATTTTTAGGTAAAACCACACACTCAATTCGTTAACTTTTCTACTATTGAATTAAAAAACTATCATGCCTTAATTGAATTAAATTGATTAGGTAAAATATCTCTTATAACTTGTCAATTTTTACAGTAATATATGAATATTTAGTAAAATCAAATTTATTTTTATTTAGTAATTAGATTTTTATTTAGTAATCAAATTTATTTTTTATTCAGTAATTAATTTTTATTTAGTGAAATCAAATTTATTTTTATTTAGTAGTCAGATTTTTTTTTTAACAAAAAAGTTCTAAAATCAAATTTGACTCGTTTACTATTTTAAAAAAAATGAACTTGTTTACTAACCAACTAGAGTTTATCTTTAGTCAACATATTTTTTTCTCTAAAATATCCTTTGACCATAAAAAGAGGAATGAAAATAAAAAGATGCTTTACCAAGAGTTGATTAACAATAATCAGTATATTTGAGCATGCAATGAAATTTACCCCTATATTCATATGACATAAAATATAATTTTATTCATTAATTACAGTACTAATTTTCTAAATTTTATTCTTTAAAAAAAATAAATTTCTATCTATTTACATAAATCTTAGTTTTTATAAAAATAAATTTATGTTTATTTTTTTACATTGACCTAATGTTTAATTAAGGGCAATAATGTCTTTGTGCTAGTTAGAAATGGCCAGTAATTGAACTTAACCGCGTAGGACAACAATTTGACTATTTTGGGGTGGGGTTGATGGCTTACATCAAACTTAGTGTGTGCTAATGATTAATAATAATAATGGGGTAAATATGAAATTAATCCTTACCCAAGCATTAGAAGTTCGTTGGTTTTCTTTTAACCGGATAATTACCGGTCAATTTGTCACGCGTCCCTACACGTGGCAGCATCTAATTTATTCGCTTGTCATTTCAGTTTCTGTTACATACAGTTTCTGTAACGTAGCCAGCTCCTTAGAAAACAGCTGATTAGTATAACATAATCTTTAATTTACTGGACGAGGATGAATTTTCCTTTAATTGCTCTTTCAACGAAAGTGCCTATGCATTTGTTCGGTCATATTAATCTGCAGGTCTTCAGAAAACAGGAAAGTTCCCATACATTTTGCAGGTCTTCAGAAAACAGTGATTAGTATAGCCTAATATCTAATTTACTGGACGAGTATGAATTTCCCTGTAGGACCGGACTCGTACGCGCATGTAACCCATTTTTATCTATAAATTGGTAAGCGCACTTAGCAGCACCGTAGCCAATAGCCATCTCCATTTTGGAAACAGAAAAAAGAAAAGAAAATCCTATCTTTCACAAACACTTCCTTCCCATTTCTATTTGGGGGACCACATCACATCACCAGCAAAATGTCGTCGTCACTTTCCGGTTCTGATAACCAGAATGCTGAGACACGCCGGGCAGGACTACCAAGTGTCCGAGAAAAGAATTTCGAGTTGATGGATTCTCTTTACAAGGCTGCCGTAGAAGGCCATACCGATCAATTCAGAGCACACGCACAGATGCTTGACCAAATATTGACTCCGAATGAGAACACAATCCTCCACGTCCACATCACAGCCCGACCTAATCAAACAATGAGGCCTAATAACGAGCTAAAAAGCAGCCTTTGGATGATTATGAGTACTTTAAAAAAGCAATCATCATCATCAGAACATTTTGTGAGAGATATTTTAGAAATGTGTCCCGGTCTATTACTGAAGGCCAACACCAAAGGGGAAACTCTGCTGCACATCGCGGCCAGGCACGGGCATGCTGATATAGTGAAGGATCTGATTGCCGAGTGCAAAAAACCGCACCAGAACGACCCCGAGAAAGGTGTTGAAGCCGCGAGGCTGATGCTGGGAACAACGAATGAAGCCAAAGACACAGCCTTGCACGAGGCGGTGCGTTACAATCAAGTTGATGTGGTGAAGATGTTGACCAAAGAAGACCCTAATTTACCGTATGATGCCAACAAAGCTGAGGAGACTCCACTGTACCTGGCTGCAGAGAGGGGTTACAAAGATGTTGTGGTAGATATTTTATCGACTTGTATATCACCAGCTGACCATGGACCAATGGGAAGAACGGCTTTGCACTCAGCAGCATTTTGCGAAGATACGGGTAAAAGCTGCTGTTATTTGATTGATTGTCAACCTTTTCTGTTTTAAACATTTCTCATTTTGAACATACAAGAATCAAAATAAATTATGCTTGTCAACTTTAGGTGCCGGATTAAAATCTGGGAGCAGTTTTCAACGTTGTAAACTTATTCTACACCTCAATTCCGATTGAAAAATTTTACTGTGGTATTCTAATTCAACCAAATCTATTATGCAAAATTAATTGAACAAAGATTTGGTCACTCTGTATCATTTTTCAATTTAATTTTTGTTTGTTTTCTTTTATGTAGAAATGACAAAAGTGTTACTATCTATTAAAGGAACTCTGACCAGCAAACCGGATCAGCAAGGGTGGCTTCCACTTCACTTGGCTGCATACTTGGGAAAACATTACGTGGTGAATGAATTACTCAAGGCCGATAAATCAGCAGCCTACAAAGCTAATAATAAGGGAAAGATACCTCTTCATCTTGCAGCCGAAAAGGGCAGACTAAATACAATGCAAGAGCTAATACGGAGTTGTCCAAGTTCTTGTGAACTGGTCGATGACACAGGGTGGAATGTTTTTCACTTTGCCCTGCATAGCGGAAGTAGAAGGACAATCGAATTACTTTTAAAAAGCCCGTCGCTTGGAAACCTTGTAAACGAGAAAAATGATGACGGAAACACACCTCTCCTAGAACACGCTGTTTCTGGTTCTTTTATACAGTCTTTCGTTTGTCACCCGAAAGTGGACCGGCTCGCATTCAATCATCACAACTGTAGCGCTGAAGACATAATCCGTTCAAACAAGTTGCTTTTTGACCCGAGCGAGGTGAGACAGACAACAAAATAATCTATATTTTTAATTTTTGTGTCCTTATTAGTTATTTTTACTCACCGACTCCAGAATTAGGAAATTGATTGTCTAATGTTCATAACAATTGTTTCAAAATGTACAACATATATTGTTGCAGATAAATTTTATGTGGTGCTTGAATAGACTTAACCGTTTCCGGTGCCGGCGACATATAGTCTTTGGAAATGGGGAAAGAAAGGAACAATTTAGTAATACTAGTATTGAAGACAAGAAGAACAATGACAGAAAAGAAAAGTCATCATCAATATACGAGGAGTTGACGCAATATGTCAACAAAGCCAAGGAATCCCAGCTAGTAGTGGCAGCACTTATAGCAACTGTTACATTCACAGCAGGGATTACCATGCCTGGTGGTTACATTAATGAAATTGGTCCAGATCAGGGTGCCGCAGTTCTAACAAAAAGAAGTTCTTTCCAAGCGTTTGTTATATTCAATTCGGTAGCCATGATTTTGTCCACAATTGCCGTTTACATCCACCTTAAACTGTCATTGCTAGATGACAAGGTTTTGGACTTTCTTCTATGGAAAATTAGCCGAGGAATGACTCAGTTAGCCTTGTTTTTTATGGTTTTCGCTTTTCTTACAGGCACATATTCAGTGCTTCCTAGTGCCAAAGTACTTGCAATTATCGTTTCCATCATCACTGGCGGCTCCATCTTCTGCAGCTACCGTTATTACATGCCTTTCAAGTTAATAATGGCAGTGATGAGCTGCCTGGTCCGCACGCTACCAAAAAAAAGGGAGGAGTTTCAACGAATTTCCATTCACGTATTTCAATTGTTGGGAAAATATGATCATTAAAAGCATATGTGTTTATTTAATTGTAATCAATAATTTTTTTGATTAATAAAATAAGTGAAGTATTTTATTCAAGTATCTTAGTTGCATTAATATTTTGAGTAAAGTTCATTTAATCATATTATATATATTTATGTGATCACCTTGTGGATTCATATAAGATATAAATACAAGTTATCTTATAATTAAATAAATTAAGTTCGCAATTGATAAATAAAGTTGAACACTTTATTTAAGTATAGACTATAATAAATTCATTGAATGATTTGTCTTAATCATGTATGAATTTATTGATGTAGTACGACTACATTGAACAAGATGACATATGAGATTTAATTAACTTTGTAATAACTGTCAGACTTATTAAATATCATAGGCATTAATATTATTGTAATCATAATTTTGAGTTAGTTATAATTTCATGATTGTAATTATTATTCCATTTGAGTTACCAATGGGCACGACACACACTTGTAGTCAAGATTATTCGGTATCTTGATGAGAGCAATTATGAGTATTGAAGTTATAGATTAGCAATATAGAATTTATACAATACATCTCTTTATGGGTTTTCGGCACTTGATCATAGAATTCTCTAGACAGAGTGTGTCAACATCTTGAGTGTGTCAACATCTTTAGTATGTTGAAAATGATCATTAGAGAAAACGAGTAAGTATCAAGGAACAAGATGTAATTAAATTGATTGGACAGTTGAGATATCGATTTAATTAACGATGTGATATAAAGGATTATACAGTAAAGAAATCAATGTGGCTTGAGACGAATTATTATTTGAGCATACAATTATGGAGGTCAGTTCCAATCTTTTAGCGGAGTAGATTTGGAATTAAATAATTTGGTTAGTTTAATTACATGCCTAATTATTGTAGCCACTATTGTATGTTCCCAAATGAATTTTTTATTTTTTATTTCATTAAGGGAATATATTGAATTATTGTGTGATTTGTTTAACTTCAGTTTTAAAATCTCAATTCACCCCCTTATTGGGTTGCATAACTAGCATTTCAATGATGTTCCTTTTTTTCTCTAAATTGTGTGCACATGAAACAAATCTTGTGTGGAAGCGCACTAAAATCCCATGACATGAAATAGAAAGTGTAAGCATGTACAAGTAGTAGGGTGCGTACCCACTCATGAATCGTTTCAACTCAGCAGTGGACTGCAATTTGCCAAAAAGAGAACCTCTAACATTTGTAATCTATCTAACATCTTCTTACTTTATGAGGGAATTAAAATGTAGAACCAAGCTAAACACATATTTTCATACATCCGATTTTGCTGGTTATAGCGACAAGCCTAAGGGATATGCCTCTGGCCAAGACATAGAAAATAGGTAAATGTATTAGCATTGACACTTGCCAACTTGTCCCTGAAATGATCACTGCATTTAATTTTAATCAACCAACTACTCAATATTTCATTCAGGGTCATACATTCTTCTTTCTTTCACCCTATGTGCAGTCAGAGTTACTTTATGCTTATTTTAGTAAATAACTTGATATAAAACTCCAACTTTGATTGTTGACTTATGAGTTATTTAGATATGAGACTGTAGATTCAGAAAGTCTTGTTGAATACGAGACTGTAAATTCAAATAGTCTTGTTGAACATGGGACTGTAGATTCTGATAGTCGTGTGGAATATCTCATATTTCTCTTGACGAGGGATAATGATGATGAAATATCACCTTTATTTTATCTTAGAGCAGAATTTTCTCAGATGTAGTGATAATTGTTGACAAACAGATGATAAATCCAACACTCGCTGGCAATCTTCCATGACATTTTGTTTTTTGGAAAGAACTAGTAGCATAATCACTAACTTTATAATTTTCCTCAATGAATTAGATTAACATTTGAAACCACCCTTGCCCCCGGTCCCCTCTTATTTCGGTGGTGGTTGTTGAACACGTGGTCGAAAGTACAATTTAAACGGTGATGCTTGCAATATTAGCTTATCTGAGGGTGCAGTCTATTTGCATAAGCTATATGTGTACTGCCTATATATATGCTTGTGAGTGTATGGTGGACGAGGAGGAGTGTGAGAGAGAGAGCTTTATAAATTTGTTCATCTTATGTAAAATTAAGGAAAATGCTACTTGCCCCGAGTCAAACCCCGGGTCAAACCCCGAATTTAAAACGGCTCCGTTTTACTAAGCAAAAGAATGCACTGTTTGAGCCAAAATTGTTTTCCCTTTCCTTCATTGATTGAGGTCAACTCCAGCCATTATTGTCCTGAAATCAAGTCTTCGCGCATACCCAACCACCCCACTGCCACCACCGACAGCCACCACCGTTTCATTTGTACACCGGAGATAATCACCCACAACTCTAGTCCCGATTGTGTTTGTTTGAAATTTGGTCAAAATTTTTATACCATATCCATCAACACAAAGCTAATCAATCACCACCGAATGAGGAAAAAAAACATGATATCTTGGTCGATGTGTGATCTGTAGAGATTTTTAAATTTTTTGGCTCTTTATCATTATCCGTGAATTTTGTGATATGGGTTTGTGGCAGTGATTGAAGGGTTTTAATTTCATATTAAACATATATGTTTCGTTTTGTATGTTGAAGCTCATCTTTTTAAGGGGATAAGATCTTTGACCAAGGTATAATATGTAATTGCTTAAAAGTAGATGAGTTGTGAAATCCATTTGTTACGTCATAAGATGAAGAAATACAGGAAGATGAGGATCCTATACTGGAAGATGTAATTGAAGTAGTTCAAGAATGGAAAAAAGGCAGCATTCCAAGTGAAGTCTATAATGATGAAATTATGGCTGTGGAAGTACTCAAGGATGAAAATTCAAAGATGAGAAAGTATATTGCTAGAATAACAGTTAAGGGACAGCTGGGAAGCAAGGAAACCAAAAATGAAAAGTGATAGAGAAACAGCAGATGAAAGAGACAGGCAAAGGAAAAGGAAAAGAATTGTTACTGTCGAAACGGCGTCGTTTTACTAATTTTTCGGGGCTTGACCCGGGGTTTGACCCGGGGTAAATAGCAGAACTCTAAAATTAAACATCACATGTCTAAAAGAGCAACAGCATAAGTTATCTTGAAGACAGAAAAATGGAAATATGCCCATAAAAACCCAACAGCTTTAGATGTATTGGTTATTTTCAATTTATGGACTAGAGGAAATCAAGGTTGTGCATAAGTTTGCCTATACCTTAATTACCATGTACAAATTACATTGTATACAAACTACTTTTATATGTTTGCCACGTGGCCTACTTTTTTAATTCTCATTAACTATAATATTTTTTATTTTCCTTCTACCTATACTTTCAGAAGTAGTGCTAGTTACAAATCTTAAAATTTTATCCTAAAATTAATTTTATTGTATGCATTTCAAGGTGATTTGCAATATTAACTATTAACAAACTCTTACAAGTGGATGTAAATTTTTTTTAATTAAATTAAAAGTAGTGTTAGACTTCTTAAAATTTTATCTTAAATTATGTGGTATTCATCAAAGTAGATTATGAAATAATACAACTAATTCACTTGATATTTGTAAAAAAATATCAACCACCTAATGAATGATATATCATGTAGAATGAAATTTAAGATAAAAACTTATAAGGTTAGCGATATTGATCTAAACATATAATGTGAAACTATAAGATATCAGCTGCACCACACCATAACAAACATTAATAATTAGTTCGTACTTGGTAATGATCTTTTTGATGTATATTCAATTTATATATACACAACACACACATGATAGGAACCTTGTTGCATGTAACGACGGACAATGAAAAAATTGTTATGGCTGCACGGTGCAACTGACGCACCGTAGCAAGACTCGAAACCATACATTTTCCAACGAAAGTGCTTATGGATTCTTAATAAAAATGATCATGTCATAGGGTTAGGATATTAACCAAACCATTTGATTGTGAAACTTCCTTAATTTTCTCTATCCTAGGAAAGCGCTTATCAATTTCTCCATCATATGTAAGTGAATCATTCTCTATTCCAAGACCCTGCAAGATAAAAACAAAAACAACCAAAAAAAAAAACTGACTAGTTTACCTGACGAGCGGCTATGAATGAGGAAAATTTTCCATCTTTTACACTATACTCTTCAACGTCTTCCGTTCACTATCCGTAGCCTTTCTTAGTTGTTGTTTGGGTATGTATGTTAGGTGAAGACTCTACTAGCTAATACCAATGTATCTTCCCAGTTGCTTTTCAGAGCATGCGAAAAGTGTACAATTTTATCAATGAGCCTTTAGCCCAGTGGGAGAATTTTTATAATTACAATGTTGAGTGTAAAGGTTCGAACCTCCATAAAAGCATTATAGGGGTTAATTTCAATCCTCTCTCAATTATCAAATAATTGAGTAGAGCCAGTCTGCCCCTCACGAAATGTGAGTGAAATGGATAGCTCTCGAATATTAGAGAGGGTTTAAAGAATCTGGACAACGTTTCATAAGAGTACACGCCATGAAGAAGGTCCCAGTTGTATAATCTGTTTGTAAATATTATTGGTAATATCTGATGTAATATCAGTAACAGTTCTGTATAACAATATTAATAAAAAAAAAGGATACAATTTTCTCGAGCGCGTGAAAGGAATGGCCTTAGCCTATTGGCCCTATTTGTATGATTTTCAAATAGTTTATTTAACTAGTTATCATAATTTAAATTTTAAAAAAAAATTAAAGATTGAAAATCGATTAAGCTTTTTAAGATATTAAGAAAAAGTATTATTATGGTTGGACAACATTTAAAATTATAAAATATGAAATAATTGTAAGAAGTATTTGTGCTTATCATTTTATTTTTGTATCTTTCAAAAAAATTTATTTTAGTTTATTTTTGTCATGAGTTGAAAACTGATGTCATGCTCTAAAAGTATCTTTACATTCAAAACTAAGATAAGTTGTATTATAATTTTAAATGGCAAGGGCAGTGTACTCATTATCGTTAAAAACAAATGAAAGAAAAAAAAAAAATCTTGAATCCCGAATATCTAACGTCATCATCTTCTTCTTCTTCACTTTTTTCCTCAGATAGTAATCCACCATCTTTGAAAAATTATTGGCATTTTTGAATGGGTACAGGCCATGCATTGGCATTGATGGGTGTCGTCTAAAAGAAGAATTGGAGGGATTTTGATGGCAGCCGTGGGTGAGGAAAATTTATTATGTTTTTATAACTTATCTCAGCGATACGTGATATATTTGAAAGTGGATTTTATATAATATTTCTTTGAGATTTTTTTTTTCCAGTTGCTGAGTTTGATTTGGTTATGGAATGATGGATTTATTATTATGAGTTTGAAGGATTGTGACGAAATAGAAATTAAGATTGACAGAAAGCATATTGATCTTCAAGCTTTAATGGCAGTTTCAATTTGCTATCTTCAAGTTTTAGTGGCGGTTTCAATTTGATATCTTGATGAGAGCAAGATTAGCAATTTAGCACACAAGGAGGATACTTAATCACAAGCAGTTTTTTTTTTTTTCCCCTTCTTTTCCCCAATTGGAGCATAAGAAGTTTTGGAAGTGAAGGCACGCATTCTTCAGTTGAGTTTGATTCTTTATTTTTGTTTTCTCATTTTTTTTATTTAATTAAAAATTTAATTAATTTTTTAAAGTAAGGGCATATTAATATTTTGTTAGTCAACTATTGGTCAACTAATAGTAGAAAATAAAAATATAATGAAATAAAAGATTTTACAAAAGATATTATAATAAAATAATAGACACCAACACTTCTTATAATCATTTGATATTTTATGATCTAAAGTAATTAAATGATAATAATCCTAAAAAAAATAGTAAGAACCAGAATCATTTATTGAATCATGCATATCATTAACCACACACTTTAGGTATAAGCAATATTCTTAACTAATGAAGTTACTTTTGAGTAATGAAGCGTGACCGAATGATTTTCAAGTAACTTTATTTTGACAAATCATTTGATTTGGAATTCAAGTGTGGTAAGGAAATAAGTGTAGGAGCGGATTAAGGGTGTGGGGTTAATGGTGATCCACTCAAAAATAAATTTCCTATTAATTTTTGGGAACTTATCTTTGAGTGGGGGTAATTTTATAAATAAATTTTAATATTGGTTTCAATTTTATAAATTATTTTTTTATTATGATGTTGCCCCGTGTGAATTAATTTTTAGATATGCCCCTGGTTTAAGGGTGTTAATTAATTAAAAAAATTAATGAAGTAATTTTATTGTGGACATGCTCTTGAAGTCAAGGTCCATCTCAATTGACAAGAAATGAACTTTGTTATACCTTAAATTTCGAACTTCAATAAATACGCAAGTTAATTAAAAAGGAAAAAAAAAGATAAATAAAATTATTTTGCTTATAAAATGGCAGAACAGACTTTAGAAAACAGCTGATTAGTATAACATAATCTTTAATTTACTGGACGAGGATGAATTTTCCTTTAATTGCTCTTTCAACGAAAGTGCCTATGCATTTGTTCGGTCATATTAACTGCAGGTCTTCAGAAAACAGGAAAGTTCCCATACATTTTGCAGGTCTTCAGAAAACAGTGATTAGTATAGCCTAATATTTAATCTACTGAACGAGGATGAATTTCCCTGTAGGACCAGACTCGTACGCGCATGTAACCCATTTTTATCTATAAATTGGTAAGCGCACTTAGCAGCACCGTAGCCAATAGCCATCTCCATTTTGGAAACGGAAAAAAGAAAAGAAAATCCTATCTTTCACAAACACTTCCTTCCCATTTCTATTTGGGGGACCACATCACATCACCAGCAAAATGTCGTCGTCACTTTCAGGTTCTGATAACCAGAATGCTGAGACACGACGGGCAGGACTACTAAGTGTCCGAGAAAAGAATTTCGAGTTGATGGATTCTCTTTACAAGGTTGCCGTAGAAGGCCATACCGATCAATTCAGAGCACACTCAAAGATGCTTGACCAAATATTCACTCCGAACGAGAACACAATCCTCCATATCCACATCACAGCCCGGCCTAATCAAACAATGAAGCCTAATAACAAGTTAAAAAGCAGCCTTTGGAGGATGATGAGTGTTAAGATACTAATCAAATCTTGGTCGTTAATCAACCAAATCGATTCAATCTGACTCCCCAAGAACTGTTACCATTAGAAAAGAAAACAACAACACATCCAAGAAACTAAAGAATTAAGAAAGAAGAGAGAGTGAGAAGAAGACAACACTCAAAGATTACGTGGTTCAGTACCAATGGTACCGACATCCACGGCTGAAGAACCCTCTTGGACTTGAAGCTTTTATTGAACTGATTAATTACAAAGAGACAACTCATGACAAGGATTAAATCTCTCTCACGGAGAATTTTCTATCTCTCACCCTAGGCCTCTCAAAATCGTGATTAAAATTCTTCTCTGATCAGCCTCTAACTATATATTTATAGCTATGTTGTCCAGCCGTAAGCAGCAACAAACTTAACTAACTACTGGCCCCACAAATGTTGACTCAGCTCGCCACTTAACCACATAACATAATTAACTAACCAGCTTCACAATGAGTACTTTTAAAAAGCAATCATCATCATTAGAACATTTTGTGACAGATATTTTAGAAATGTCTCCTGGTCTATTA
The DNA here is from genome assembly GCA_039657385.1 of Citrus x changshan-huyou. Classification (NCBI taxonomy): domain Eukaryota; kingdom Viridiplantae; phylum Streptophyta; class Magnoliopsida; order Sapindales; family Rutaceae; genus Citrus; species Citrus x changshan-huyou. The sequence continues at coordinate 4,962,705 of CM077555.1, read as the reverse complement.
CTGAAGGCCAACACCAAAGGGGAAACTTTGCTGCACATCGCGGGCAGGCACGGGCATGTTGATATAGTGAAGGATTTGATTGCCGAATGCAAAAAACCCCACCAGAACGACCCCGAGAAAGTTATTGAAGCCGCAACGCTGATGCTGGGGATGACGAATGAAACCAAGGACAAAGCCTTGCACGAGGCGGTGCGTTACAATCGAGTCGAAGTGGTGAAGATGGTGACCAAAGAAGACCCTAGTTTACCATATGATGCCAATAATGCCGAGGAGACTCCACTGTACCTGGCCGCGGAGAGGGGTTACAAAGACGTGATGCAAGATATTTTCTTGACTTGCAAATCACCAGCTGGCCATGGACCAATGGGAAGAACGGCTTTGCACGCAGTGGCATTTCGTAATGATACAGGTAAAACCTGTTGTTATTTGATTGTCAACCTTTTTTTGTTTTAAATATTTCTCATTTTGAACATACAAGAATCAAAATAACTTATACTTTAACCAAATCTATTATGCAAAATTAATTTGAACAAATAGTTGGTCACTCTATATCATTTTTCAATTTAATTTTTGTTTGCTTTCTTTTATGTAGAAATGACAAAAGTGTTACTAGAATCCAGTATTGGAACTCAGACCAGCAAAGTGGATCAGCAAGGGTGGCGTCCACTTCACTTGGCAGCACACTTGGGGTACTATGACGTGGTGAAGGAATTACTCAAGGCCGATAAATCAGCCGCCTACAAAGCTGATAATGAGGGAAAAATACCTCTTCATCTTGCAGCCGGTAAGGGCAGACTACATACAATGCAAGAGCTAATAATGAGTTGTCCAAGTTCTTGTGAACTGGTCGATGACAGAGGGTGGAATGTTTTTCACTTTGCCCTGCATAGCGAAAGTAGAAGAGCGAAAGTAGAAGGACAGTCGAATTACTTTTAAAAAGCCCATAGCTTGGAAACCTTGTAAACGAGAAAAATGATGACGGAAACACACCTCTCCTAGAACATGCTGTTTCTGGTTCTTTTATACAGTCTTTCGTTTGTCACCCAAAAGTGGACAGGCTAGCATTCAATCATCACAACTGTAGCGTTGAAGACATATATGTTAGGAAATTAAGTTTCCTCCCAAGATTACTCCAAGCAATTTATCAAGCAACAAATTAATAAAAAAATTAAATGGAGAATACACCAATCACACAACACAAGATTTACGTGGAAAACTCCAAATCCAGAGAAAAACCACGGTCGTTGTTGAGAGACAACCAGAGAAAAATATTCACTATGTAGAAAATTATTACAACCACTCTCAGAAATAATTTTTTCTCCTCCAATCTCCAAATACATAATCCTGATAAATATTCCTTAACAAAGCAAACCCATAATACCCATATTGAGGAGCCAAATACTCCTTCAATATAACTACATGCTTAAGAATATTTTTATCTCTCAATTCTCACCAAAATTTGGATCGCTTCTCTGGGATTTGGATACAAAAATAAGGAGGAGCACTCCTCTATTTATAGCCAAATTATGGCTTCCTTTTCTTCTTCTTTTTTTCTTCTTTCCATGGGCGGCACCTACCCATTTTCCTTGTTCAATGGCTAGCCACCCACCATCTTTGAATTCAAAGATGGTTGCTCAACCACCCACCATTTTGACACTTTTTTTTTAATCAATTTTCAACAATCTCCACCATGATTAAAAAAAAAAAATTCCATAGCCACTGCTACAAAACACTGTCTTCACCAACAGTCATAATTCTCAATATAAAGAATTATCACACTCCACCATAAAGAGTATACCACTTAGAATCAACCATTCTAAGATTTTTCTCGGCACATGTCAAAATATCCTGCTGAAATTTATGGTGCAATTCTCATGCTTGGTTTCACTGAGAATTCTTCAGCCATGACATAACTTTTCCACCACACACCTTGCATTTATACCAAGCCAATGCCTGCGTGCAAACTTGTGGACCCCACTGATAATAATATGTTCTCTTTCATGGCAACTTGGATATCTACATGCCAAAAGAACTAACTCAATCTCTTATAAAAAAGAAATTCACCATCTGCGAGAATATCGGTATCTCCTGATTCTGGAGCAATTTGCCGAGCTCGCTCCACCTTCTTGACAATTTCCTTGAGGTGCCAAATTGCCCACACCTTCAAATCCTTGTGCATACCAGATTGGATATACCTTTAACTTGAATTTTCTACAAGCCAACAAAAAATCATTCTCCCATTAATTTTTCAATAACATCAAACTCCACCAAGTTTGAAAAACACCATCTGTTGACATATATGTTTTATAGATCAGCCTCCGCTCTTCACCACAGACTATTTGAATTGGCTCCACTGCTTCACGCGAACAGTACCGTATACATAAACAATATCGTATACGTGAACAGTGTCCCGACACCAAACCTTCAATCAACGGCTCTGATACCACTGTTAGGAAATTAAGTTTCCTCCCAAGATTACTCCAAGCAATTTATCAAGCAACAAATTAATAAAAAAAATTAAATAGAGAATACACCAATCACACAACACAAGATTTACGTGGAAAACTCCAAATCCAGAGAAAAACCACAGTCGTTGTTGAGAGACAACCATAGAAAAATATTCACTATGTAGAAAATTATTACAACCACTCTCATAAATAATTTTCTCTCCCCCAAGCTCCAAATACATAATCCCGATAAATATTCCTTAACAAAGCAACCCCATAATACCCATATTGAGGAGCCAAATACTCATTCAATATAACTACATGCTTAAGAATATTTCTATCTCTCAATTCTCACCAAAATTTAGATCGCTTCTTTGGGATTTGGATACAAAAATAAGGAGGAGCACTCCTCTATTTATAGCCAAATTATGGCTTCCTTTTCTTCTTCTTTTTTTCTTCTTTCCATGGGCGGCATCTACCCATTTTCCTTGTTCAATGGCTAGCCACCCACCATTTTGACACTTTTTTTTAAATCAATTTTCAAAAATATACGTTCAAACAAGGTGCTTTTTGAGGAGAGCGAGGTAAGACAGACTACATAATAATCTATATTTTTAATTTTTGTGTCCTTATTAGTTATTTTTACGCACCGACTCCAGAATTAGGAAATTGATTGTTTACTGTTCAAAACAATTGTTTCAAAATGTACAACATATATTATTGCAGGCATCGTTTCTAGGGTGCTTGGCTAGACTTAACCCTATCCGATGCCAGTGACACATAGTCTTTGGAAATGGGGAAAGAAATGAACAAGGTAGTAATACTAGTATAGAAGACAAGAATAACAATGATAGAAAAGAAAAGTCATCATCAAGATACGAGGAGTTGGAGCAATATGTCAACAAAAACAAGGAAGCCCATCTAGTAGTGGCAGCACTTATAGCAACTGTTACATTCACAGTAGGTATTACCGTGCCTGGTGGTTACATTAATGAAATTCGTTCAGATCAGGGTGCTGCAGTTTTAACAAAAAGCAGTGATTTCCAAGCATTTGTTATATTCGATTCGTTAGCCATGATTTTGTCCACAAGTGCCGTCTTCATCCATATTTACCTGTCATTGATACCGGACAAGATTGAGGAATATATTCTATGGCAAATTAGTCGAGGAATGATTCAGTTAGCCTTGGTTGTGATGGTTTTCGCTTTTCTTACAGGCACATATTCAGTGCTTCATAGTGCCAAAGTACTTGCAGTTATCATTTCCATCATCACTGACGGCTTCTTCCTCTACATCTATGATTATGCCGCACATTTCTTGTTAATAACAGCAGCGGTGAGATTCCAGGTCCGCAGGCTAAAAGAAATTAGGGAGGAGTTTCAACGAATTTACTTTCTTGTATTTGAATGACTTTGTCCAGGCCTGTTAAGAAATCACATAATGTGTGCAAACAGTCTGCTTATGCTTAGCACGTGTGAGAATTTAGTTAGCTGAAGTTAGTTAAGTGTGTAATGCCATCTCAGCAAAATTAGTTAAGCTTACTGAGATTCTGTTTTTGTAGTTTTCTTCTGTTAGCTAATCGTGTGGTGTATAAAAGGTGTGTTTGTGATTATTTGTAAAGTTAGTGAAAAAGATGAAATAAAATCCAAAATCTTCTTTGAGATTTTCTCAACAAACAGAGTAAATTTTCTTAGCAACCAAACAAATTGATCAGTGAATTTTATGTTTTCAAACATGGTATCAGAGCCAGTTCTAGTTGATGGATCTACTTAACAAATTGACAATCTTGAGTATCAGATTTGGAGATCACAAGATCAAACTCTTCTTGGCTTGCTGCTGTCATCAATAAGTGAAGGTATTCTAAGCCTTGTCATCAACTGTGAAAGTTCTTTTGATGTATGGAAAACTTTAGAAAAGAAATTTGGAGTTCAATCTGAAGCTCGAGTTCTTCAGCTTAGATATGAACTGAACACTCTTAAAAAGGAATCTCTTAGTATTGAAGATTATTGTGTTAAAATGAAAGCAATAGCTGATAAGCTTGCTAGTGCTGGTAGCTCGATAACAGAAAAGGATCTAATGCTAACCATACTCAATGGATTAGGATCAGGATACCGTGATATTGCTACCTTCATAACTGGTTCACGTATGGAATTTGATGATGCTTATGCGTTATTGCTTACTCATGAAACTAGGTTGGAACAAGATCAGGATGATAAGAGTATGTTCAATGCTAACTATGCATATACTAATGCATTTCATCCTAAGGCTTATTATGCACAGCCTAGAGGAAACTTTAAGAGAGGAGGTTATTATGGTGGTAGAAATGTTTTCTTTGGTAGAGGAAATATGAACTTTTCTCCAAGAATGTTTAATGGAGGTTTTAGAAGTGGTTTTGGTAGAGGATACTCTTTTGGCAATAACTTCAATGGCAATAATCTTTTAGCACCAAAGAATCCACCTTCTATTGTCAAGAATGGATCACAGGGAACTTTCAACAACAATTCAAGGGATCTAGTATGTCAAATTTGTCTCAAACTTGGTCATACTGCTGATATTTGTTGGCATAGATTTGTTGAAGATTATGTGCCAATGCCAAGAGGTTTTGGAAAAGGAAAAGCACCAAGAGCAGCATATCTGTCAAATTTTGATGGTTTTGTTTCAAATCCAAACTTTGAAGATTATGAGAACTTCAACTATATGTCTTCAGCTTACAATCCTATGTCTGGCAGTAGCTATTATTCTGGTATTGATGCTTGTACTCCTGGAGCAGCATTTATGGCTAATTTTGAAGGGGCTGCTGATGATGGATGGTACTTGGATAGTGGAGCAACTCACCATTTGACCAACAACATGGAGAACTTGCAGATCAGTGAAGAATTCAAAGGTACTGATCAGCTTATAATTGGTAATGGTCAAGGTTTGTCTATCACTCATGTTGGACATGCATTTCTGTCACATAGAGCTTCAAATTTCTTATCTACACATACTAAAATAGCACTTAAGGACATATTACTTGTTCCTTCAATTACCAAAAATCTACTAAGTATTTCCAAACTGACATCTGATAACCCTATAACTGTTGAGTTTTGTGGAAATGTTTGTTTTGTGAAGGATATGAAGGGACAAGTTCTGCTGCAGGGACTTGCTGAAAAAGGTCTATACAAGCTGCTGCTGAGTTCTAATTCTTCTTTTCCATTATCTACATCTCATCTTTGTCATACTCAACTAAATAAACCTGTCTCAATGTTGTCCAGCTTTCAAAGCTTTGATAGCTTTACTAAAGCTTGTTATCATTCTGTTTCCAATAAATGTAAAGCCAAATCTGATGCAATAACTTTGTTACATAGAAAATTTGGTCATCCAAGTTCAATGATTCTGATGCATTTAGTTAAGTCTTGCAAACAATTAAAGGTCTCTAAAAAAGATGTTGTTTCTTTAACAAATTCTTTATGTGAGGCATGTCAGTTAGGCAAAGTTCACAGGCAAAATTTTCTAGCAACTGAAACAAAAACAAAGGGAGTCTTAAAATTGATTCATACTGATATATGGGGTCCTTCACCCACTGTATCTAGAAATGGATACAAATATTACATTAGTTTTGTGGATGATTACACTAGATACACCTGGATCTATCCACTTAAGCTTAAATCACAAGCATTTGAAGTTTTTAAACTGTTCAAAGCACAAGTTGAAAATCAGTTTAATGCCAAGATTAAGGAATTGCAATCTGATCTGGGGGGAGAGTTTAGAGTATTCAGTGATTTTCTAAGTCAAAATGGGATCAATTTTAGACATTCATGTCCTTATACTCATCATCAGAATGGTCTTGTTGAGAGGAAACACAGACACATAATTGAATTAGGATTAACACTCTTAGCTCAAGCTAATCTCCCTTTTCAATTTTGGTGGGAAGCTGTTCACACAGCAGCATATCATATTAATAGGTTACCAACACCTGTTCTTAAGCTTTTATCTCCTTATGAAAAGCTTTTTAAGCACAAACCAGATTATTCATTTCTTAAGTGTTTTGGTTGCCTATGTTATCCATATATGAGAGACTTTAATAAACATAAATTTGATTTTCACACCACTAAATGCATCTTCATTGGCTATAGTCCTTCTTACAAGGGTTACAAATGTCTAACAAGCTCATGAAAAGTTCATATCCTAAGGCATGTTATCTTTGATGAAAATACATTCTCTTATTTAACAAATAGAACTTTTCATTCATCTGAAAACAATTCAAATTCTGAAATATCAGTGTCAAACTTTTCTCAGCAACAAATTTATCATCTCTCCACATTATCCTTAACTGACAGCAGCTTGGAAGATCTTCAATCAGCAAGTTCAGAAAGCAATGAACAAGTGCTTTTTGTTTCTGCACATACAAATAATCTGCATCAACAAGAGCATTCTCAACCTACAATATCATAACAGTCCTTCTCAACCATACCATCACAAAATACATCACCAAACCACAAAATGAACCACAACCACAAACTGAACCACAACCATCTACTTTTCAGCATGCAAATCAAATTTAAAACACAAACATTTCTTCACGACCATCCTATCCAATGACAACCAGATCAAAATCTGGAATCTTCAAACCAAAAGTCTACATAACCACCTTAACCAACAAAGAACCTAGTACAGTTCAAGAAGCTCTAAGTGATCAGAATTGGCATCAAGCTATGAGAGATGAATATGAAGCCTTGCTTAGAAATGAAACATGGTCACTAGTACCATTTTCAGATGCATACAAGGTTGTTGACAGTAAATGGGTGTTCAGAATTAAACAAAACACAGATGGGAGTGTAGCTAAATACAAAGCTAGGTTAGTTGCAAAGGGTTTCCAGCAAACTGAGGGTGTTGACTACTTTGAGACTTTTAGTCCTGTGGTAAAGGCCTGCACAGTAAGAATTATTTTTAGTTTGGCTGTGATGAATAAGTGGAAAATAAGGCAAGTGGATGTCAATAATGCCTTCTTAAATGGAGAATTGACAGAAGATGTTTACATGCATCAGCCAGAAGGTTTCATTGATGAGAAAAAATCCAGCTTTGTATGCAAGTTGAAGAAGGCCTTGTATGGCTTAAAACAAGCTCCTAGAGCTTGGTATGACAAGCTGAAAAACTGTCTGATAAGTAATTGGGGTTTTCAAAATTCCAGAGCTGATACTTCTCTCTTCTTCAAAGAGATTCAAGGCTCAATAATACTTGTTCTTATATATGTGGATGATATACTTATTACAGGACCTGACAGTGGAGAATTAGAGAAGTTTATCTTAGAATTCAGTAAGACATTTGCTTTAAAGGATCTAGGAATACTGTCATATTTTCTTGGGATAGAAGTTTCTTATGCTGATGATTGTATATATCTATCTCAGAGAAAATATATTAATGATCTATTGTCTAAAGCTGATATGCTGAATTGTAAAGGGTGTGATACTCCCATAGTGACTGGACTGAAACTTCAAAAAGAGGTTAAAGGTTATTTGGGTCAGTATGTTGAGGATGCAACAAGTTACAGAAGCTTGGTTGGAGGCTTGCAATATTTGGTGTTAACCAGACCAGAGATAGCCTTTGTTGTGCATAAACTCAGTCAGTATGTGACAGCTCCAACATTGCAGCACATAATGGCTTGTAAAAGAGTTCTAAGATACTTAAAGGAAACTATGGATTATGGTCTAAAATTTTCAGCTGGTGGAGAGATGAAAATCACAGGTTTTACAGATGCAGACTGGGCATGTGATATTGATGACAGGAAATCTATAGGTGCATATTGTATCTATTTTGGAAACAACTTGGTGTCATGGTCATCTAAGAAGCAGTCAGTGGTTACAAGGTCTAGTGCAGAAAGTGAATACAGAGCTTTGGCTTCTGCAAGTGCAGAAATAGCATGGATTCAGTCATTGTTTAGTGAGCTCAATATAAGATGTACCTCAGTACCTATCATCTGGTGTGACAACATGAGTGCAACAAAGTTAGCTAAAAATCCAGTCTATCATTCACGAACCAAACACATTGAACTGGATATGCATTTTGTCAGAGATAAGGTACTAGCAGAGGAGCTGGAAATTAACTTCATTCCAAGTGAAGAACAAATTGTTGATGTCTTAACAAAGCCTCTCACATTCATTCATTTTAACTACTTCAGAACCAAACTCAATGTGCAGCCATGCCCCTTGAGTTTGAAGGGGGCTGTTAAGGAAGCACATAATGTGTGCAAACAATCTACTTATGCTTAGCACGTGTGGGAATTTAGTTAACTGAAGTTAGTTAAGTGTGTAATGCTAGCTCAATAAAATTAGTTAAGCTTACTGAGATTCTGTTTTTGTAGCTTTCTTCTATTAGCTGATCGTGTGGTGTATAAAAGGTGTGTTTGTGATCATTTGTAAAGTCAGTGAAAAAGATGAAATAAAATCTAGAATCTTCTTTGACATTTTCTTAGCAAACAAGGCAAATTTTCTTAACAACCAAACAAACTAATCAGTGAATTTTATGTTTTCAAATAGGGCCAGGAGGAGCACTTCCTACTGCAGAGTGCAGACTTGAAGAGGAGAGGAATTTGGATGGGTTTTACGCACGTTAATGGGATACAATTCATTTAGAGGAGAAATTTGAAAGAGAAATATGCCTCTGATCCATGTACTGATCATTGTTTGTAATTAATTTATGTTAACCATCCAGCGGTACCTCTGTTTCTCCCAACTCCTTAGCCTCTACATAAAATCTACATAGCAACACACTCACACATAAAGATGGATGCTTATTTGTATGCTTTTCGATGCATTAGCTCATTCAATCCTTACATCACACAATATTTATGCTTTTCGATTCATTAGCTCATTCAATCCTTATCACACACAATGCTTTTTTATTATGTAAATAAAAATGATAAAGACAGATTTACTGCTCTTAGTATTTTTCTTAACGGTAAACTGCTCCTAAATTCTAATAAATACATTTTCACATCCTTGCATTGCAGGGTATCTCAAATGGGCATGATGTTCATTCCATGTTACAACAGGTAGACCACTTTTCTTCTCATCTAAAACCTTCAACTACTGGTTCGATGACAATAGTACTTAAGATCACGGGAAATTAAATAGGCTAATAAATCATTCATTATCATGCCAACAAATTCATCTGGCTTTTATCACAACTTGCAACCAGAGGTAAACTCAAGCATTGATAAGACTAGCCGATCTCAGGGTGTAGTCAATTTGCTAACATTGTGTGTGCTGCATATGTATATGCATGTATTGTGCGTGTGTGTGTGTGTGTGTATGTGTGTGTGTGTGTGAGAGAGAGAGAGAGCACAAGAGAGACATATGATACATTGTATGTCTGTTTCTATTACTTTCCTGGAAAATGAAGTGCCCCTATATCTAACATGAAAAGTAGTACCATAAGTTTGATCAAAACGACATTCAGAATTTTGAAGTGAACAAAGACACATTGGTGCCAGACACAATCGGATCTGCTCCCACCAAACTGGCTCTCCTCCAAGTCTGTTGCATGTTCGTGCTAGCAGTAGTTTGAAAGTAGCACTCTGATAATCTTCATCTGATTATCTCTCTACCGAAACTTTCTTAAAGTCTGGAAAATAATTATTACATTTTGGGACCATAGAAATGAAACTCCTATGTCTTCAGGCCGCCTTATCAGCATCCATCTTTGGTGCTGTAGAAACAGCAGTGATCTTGTTGAGTTTCTCAGCCATTACCGTTGCAGTTCGAATCTAAGAAACAGTGAAAGATGAAACTGTTAATAGTGAACTTGATCAGTTAAATCTGCAACAAGTAAAACGAATGAGAACTCAACAAAATGCAAGCAATCTAACGTCAGCTTTCTTAACAAAGTGACCTTCACCGTCCTCATTTATTTGTACTATAAATATCTCGTTCGCTGTAGCATTTCCTGAATCATGTGGTTAAAAGTATTTTAGGAATAATTGAGGATGTTTAATAAGCATACAAAGACTGTGACCATTTGTTTACCTTTATTATTTACCAATCCATTTCCTTTCAGAATGATAGAAATTGTGTTAACAGTAGCAATTGCTGCATCAAGTGAAGCCAGTAGTCAACAATAATTGCACTAACGAAGACGAGTCATTCTAACTAATACTTTCTCATTGATGACTTGAGATTCAAGTTAACAGAAAATAACTCTAAATTTTCTGGAATATTAGACCTCATTGATCTCAATTACCTATTTGAAAGTTCATTACGATTATTCTATTGATCAAATTAACAGCATTTATGAATCACCTCATCATCAAATACAGCGGGATGCAATATACATAACCATCAAACTCATACCATTCGTATTTGCAAGGTTAAAATGTTTATTCTGGCAACGGATTGTATTTGGAATTATTTCAAAAGAAATATTTAAGCATAAATGACCAGCAAGCAGGTGTAAAAGGTCTGCAATTTTTCAGATGAGCAATCATTTGGAAAATCACCAGTTATGCACACTTTGAAACAAAAAGTAAAAAAAAGGAACAAAGGTAGGGAAAATAGGAAGGAAATAAACGAAAGAACAATAAAAATAAGAAAATGATGAAGAAAATTCATCGAAGCCAAAGTCAGAGAGCTCAGCATCATTATAGTCCGTTAAATACATCTGCAATACGTTGATAAGATTAAAGAAACCCCATTAAGGAAAAATCCATAATCTGATTCTGATGCACAATGAAAGTATAATAAAATCAGTTTAAGGAATCCAGATTAATGAAAGGTGACAAGTCATGAATCAGTGCATAATATCCATTATGAAGTTGCTACGGGAATATCACCTCAGATTAGGCATAGATGAAGAATATTACTAGAGATACAAAATCAATATACAAACAATTGTATACAAGTTAATGAAAGCTATTGAGTCAAAGAACCAATAAATCTCTCCTTTTTAATGAAACAATCACGAATAAGTAAATCAACATTAGAACTAGAAGTCTAGAACCTACCAAGAAACAAAGACTGTGAGATTATTAAGCAAATTCAAGTTTTATATAATTTGAAAATATAATTTATTGTCACCCAAATTATCTAATAAAGAAAAATAGGATCGCATCATATATATCAAAAACAAGTCTAAACCCCATGAAAATATTACACACAAAGCTTCATTAGCTCATTTTCCTTTCCACAAAATCTTGGCAACCAAACAAACACATCAACTATATTTAACCTTAGAAAGTTTTTTGAACATGAGATTTTATGTGTATACCTTAGTAAGACTCCAGTAGAAAGCGAAAGTTTTCTGGAGGATGAAGGGTTGAATTAGATTGCTCATCCTTATCTCCTTCCTCTTCACCCTCCCCTTATTCTTCTTCTAAATTCGTTTCTTATTGTTCTATAAACATCTTTAATTACTCGACCAAGAAACAATGCAAATGCCACTCGCAAAATTAATTCTTGTATCATCTTCAGAAACCAACTTCTGCTTTCTTGTTGTTGCCCTCCTTGTTTCTGGATTCAACAATAATCTATGGCCTCTGCAGCAACATCAGTGGCCTTTACATTGCTTGGAAATGGCTAGAAATTTTTTAGTGAGATTCTTGGAGGAGAAGTCAGTTGTGACTGGAGGTCGGTGATTTATAGAGGCATTGATCCAATGGGAGATGGACGTTTGGCTGGGGTTCATTTGGATCAGTTTCTTGGTAGTTACTTTTAGCGGGAAGGTTCCAATGGTCCGCTAAAGCAACTGCCCAGCGTACTAGTTCGTTATTAGATTTTAACACTTTATTGTGTAACTAACTGGAAACTCAAATAATAATAATAAAAGAAAGCCCACATTACGGGAACTTGATTGGCTTAAGATTGCCACATTATTTGTATCTTTGAAATGTTAGATTTCATCCTTTAATCAATTAGGAAGCATCATAATTGCCAATAACATATACATATTTCCATCCAATTTTCATTTTCGGGTAAAAGCAATCATCATCATCAGATGATCAGAAAAGAATCCAGAGTGAACATTTTGTGAGAGATATTTTAGAAATGTGTCCTGCTCTATTTTTTTAGTTCGTTCATAACTGTTAAAGCAGCTCATTATTCAAGCAGCTTAGTGAAGCCACGTCAGCAGAAGGTTGTTAGTGATGAATAGCAGCTCAGCGTGATTAGTTAAGTGTTAGTGATCCAGCTCATGAAAGTTAGTTAGTTAGTTAGTGAGTTACTAGTAATTCTCATGTGTAAGGAATAATATAAATACTTGTACTGATTTGTAAAAGAACTCATGAACTGAATCTTATCAAATACAAGTATTGAGAATTTTCTCTGTGATTTTCTATTCAACCAAACAGCATATCTCTGTTTTCTTTCATGGTATCAGAGCCACAAATGGCCAGCTCAAGCAATACAATCTCAAATCAAACAATCATAAACTTAAATCAACATACACAAACATCATTTACTTTTGCTGCAACTGTAAAACTTGATCGATCAAATTTCTTACTTTGGCACAAACAAGTAGTAACTTCAATCAGAGGAAATCGCCTTGAAATATTCATTCTAGAGCCGCAAGTTATTCCAGAACAGTATCTAGTTGATTCAACGATCGAAAGATCTGGTGAGAGCATTGAAAATCAAGCCTACAGCAACTAGAGAGCACAAGATCAAATACTCCTTGGCTGGCTGCTCTCAACTATAAGTGAAGGTATTCTTAGTTCTGTTCTTAGCTATGATACTTCATTTGATGTGTGGAGATCCATCGAAAAATAGTTTGGAGTTCAATCTGAGGCTAAGATTATGCAACTCCGATATGAAATGAACATCTTAAGAAAAGATTCAATGAATGTTGAGGAATATTGTGCTAAAATGAAATTGCTCGCTAACAAACTTGCTTGTGCTGGTGATGTAATTACTGAGAAGGATCTGTTAATGAGAGTTTTGAATGGCTTAGGTCCAGGATATCTAGATCTAGCTTCAATAATTACTGCAAATAAGATGAGTTATGATGATGCTTATGCATTGTTATTGACACATGAAGCTAGACTTGAACAAAATCAGAGTGCCAAAACTGTGTTTAATGCAAATTACAGCACAATGAATGTGAATCATCCTTATATGAGAGGAAATTTTAGAAGATGTGCTTTTGGAAATGGACATTATGGTCGTTCTGTGAATAGAGGTTTTAATGTTGGAAGAGGCATGTTTCACAATCCATATCCCAGAGGTTTTTCAACTGGTATTGGTAACTTTGGGGGTTATGGTAGAGGACAGGCAATGCAACCTTTTAGGCCACCTGTGAAGACAAATTTTCATCCTTCAGCTAACATGCATGCTGATGAATTACCAACTATCTGTTAGATATGCCACAAAACAGGACACACAGCAGATGAATGTTGGCATAGATATGATGATACTCCTCCACCATTACCAACACTTTGGAAGGGGCAGATCTTTTGGATCTAAGGCTGCTTATATAGCTAATTTTGATCCATTTACCAATTATGCTACCAATTATGCTACTCCTTCAATTGAAGAACAATATGTTGCACGCTACTCAGGCTACAATCATATATCCTACTCATCTTATCCATCAACAGACACAGTTGTTCCTGAAGCCTATCTTACCAACTATGAAGGGCCTGCTGATGAAGGGTGGTACCTTGACAGTGGTGCCACACATCACTTGACCAACAGTATGGCTAATATGAATGTCAGAGAGGAATTCAGAGGATCTGATCAACTTGTCATCGGCAATGGACAAGGTTTGCCTATAACTCATATTGGTGATGCATGTTTTACTTATAAAGGATCAAATGCTGCATATAAACCAACACATATTCTACTTAAAGACATGTTATTAGTACCTGATATCACAAAGAACTTACTAAGCATATCAAAACTAACTACTGATAACAATTTTTCTGTTGAATTTGTTGGTAATGTTTGTTATGTGAAGGATTCTCTGAAGAGGCAAGTGCTTCTGAAAGGAATTGCTGAGAAAGGATTGTATAAGCTGCTTCTAAAGCCATCTGAGTCTCTTCATTGTTCTTACTTGTGTCAATCTTCCTTCATTCAACCTTTGTCAATGCTGTCTGCATGTTCTTTTGACTCAAGTGTTCTTAAAAACACTCAGAATAATGATTCCAGTTGTGTCTCATCTTGTAATGCATCAATCAATAAATTTTCCAGTTACATTTCATCTTGTGATGCATTGAATAATAAAGTTCTTCTTTTACACAAACGTTTTGGCCATCCTAATTCTCAAACTCTAATGCATTTGCTAAAAAGTGTTACTTCTGTTAATCTCTCAAGAAATACCATAAAACAAGCACTTGAACAGATCTGTGAAGCATGTCAAATGGGCAAATCTCATAAACTGCATTTCCCTAGCACAGAAACCAAAACAACAAAACCTCTTGAGCTTATACATACAGACTTATGGGGACCCTCACCCACACCTTCTAGAGATGGCTATAACTATTACATAAGCCTTGTTGATGATTTTAGCCGATATACTTGGATTTATCCTCTTAAATTGAAATCAGAGGCATTAGATGTCTTCAAGTTATTCAAATTGCAGGTTGAAAACCAATTTGACACCACTATTAAGAACCTGCAATCTGACTGGGGGGGAGAATACAGATCATTTACTCAATTCTTAAACCAATGTGGAATCATTTTCAGACATTCTTGCCCTTATACACATCACCAAAATGGGTTGGTAGAAAGAAAACATAGACACATTGTTGAGTTAGGACTAACCCTGTTAGCACAAGCCAAGCTACCATTTAAATTTTGGTGGGATGCCTTTCATACAGCTGTTTATCATATAAACAGACTACCATCAACAGCCCTGGAACTTCTTACCCCATATGAGAAAATTTTCAAACTTAAACCTGATTACAGCATGCTCAAGTGTTTTGGTTGTACATGTTATCCTTACTTAAGGGATTATAACAAACACAAGTTTGATTATCACTCAAGCAAATGCATTTTCCTTGGCTACAGTCCAGTCCATAAAGGTTACAAGTGTCTACATTCATCAGGCAAAATATACATAGCCAGACATGTTGTTTTTGATGAGTCAACATTTCCTTATTCTACAGACTCAGTTTTTCATTCCAATGAATCATCATCTTGTTCGAGTCAATCTCTTACACCTCAACAAGTATACCATTTATCCACATTATCTGTAACACCAGTGTCAGTTGTGAACAACTCATGCAATCCTCAATCTGCAATTTCTACCAGCAGCAGCTCACAACATTCAGATAATTCTTCTCATACTGACAATCAACATTCCCATTCACAAACACATATACCAACCATTGAACCATCTACAGAGCCTCAAATTTCACCACCTCAACCTGTACCTTACACATCAACTCTAATTCAACCTAATACACATCCAATGACTACCAGAAGCAAAGCTGGTATCTTCAAACCAAAACTTTATACAGCAACCCTTGTTCACAAAGAACCTGATTCTGTGTATGAAGCTATGCAAAATCCAAAATGGTTTACAGCCATGAGAGAAGAATATGCAGCTTTAATGCAGAATGGTACATGGTCCTTAGTGCCAAGAATAACTGACCAGAAAGTTGTTGGAAATAAATGGGTATATAGGGTGAAATACAATACTGATGGAAGTGTGGCCAAATACAAAGCTAGGTTAGTAGCAAAGGGGTTTCAACAGATTATGGGAGTGAATTGTTTTGAAACTTTTAGCCCTGTCATAAAACCAGCAACTGTAAGAGTGGTCTTAAGTCTAGCTGTGATGAATCAGTGGAAGATAAGGCAAGTTGATGTGAATAATGCCTTTCTCAATGGAGAGTTAACAGAGGAAGTGTTCATGGATCAGCCAGAGGGGTTTATTAGTGCTGAGAAACCAGATTATGTATGTAAGCTTCATAAGTCTCTTTATGGACTTAAACAAGCTCCAAGAGCTTGGTATGATAAGTTGAAAGGATGCTTGTTGCAGTGGGGATTTACAAATTCCAGTTCAGATACTTCTTTATTCTTGAAAAGAAATAAATCATCTATGATCCTAGTTCTTATATATGTTGATGACATCTTAATAACAGGACCAAATAGTTTTGAACTAGAAAACTTCATTGCTGAATTCAGTACAAAGTTTGCTTTGAAGGATCTTGGAGCTCTTTCTTATTTCTTAGGCATTGAAGTGCTATATGATACAGACTGTATTTTCTTGTCTCAAAAGAAATACATAAGGGATTTACTGTCAAAAGTTGAAATGATCAACTGCAAAGACATTGATACTCCTATGAGTACAGGAATGAAACTACAGAAAGAAGCTCAAGGAAATCTTGGTCGTTATGTTGAAGATGCAACACATTATAGAAGCATTGTTGGTGGGATGCAATATTTGGTATTAACAAGACCAGAAATTGCTTTCAGTGTGCACAAACTGAGTCAATATGTTTCTGCACCAACACTGCAACATCTTATGGCATGCAAAAGGGTGCTCAGATATCTAAAAGCAACACAAGACTATGGACTCAAGTTTATTAAGGATGGTGATATGAAACTAACAGGCTTCACAGATGCAGATTGGGCAGGGGATTTGGATGACAGAAAATCAGTTGGAGCTTATTGCATCTATCTTGGTCATAATCTAATATCTTGGTCATCTAAGAAGCAACCAGTCATTGCTAGATCCAGTGCAGAGAGTGAGTACAGATCCTTAGCCTCGGCAAGTGCAGAGATAAGCTGGCTGCAATCACTATTCTCTGAATTGAAATTACAGTGCATAGAAAAACCTGTTATTTGGTGTGATAATCTTAGTGCTACTGAGTTAGCTCACAATCCAGTTTTTCACTCAAGAACAAAGCATATTGAGATTGATATGCATTATGTTAGAAACAAAGTTCTTGCTGCAGAACTAAATATTCAATACATACCAAGTGAGGAGCAAGTAGTTGACATTATGACCAAACCACTCTCATTCATTCGTTTTAACTATCTTAGAGCCAAACTCAATGTCATGTCTTGTCCTTTGAGTTTGAGGGGGGCTGTTAAGGCAGCTCATTATTCAAGTAGCTTAGTGAAGCCACGTCAGCAGAAGGTTGTTAGTGATGAATAGCAGCTCAGCGTGATTAGTTAATTGTCATAGGTGCAGCTCATAAAGTCGTTATGTAAAGTTAGTTAGTTTCTTATTATTGTCACGTGTAAGTGATTGTATATATTCATGTGATGACTTGTAAACAAATTATAAGTTGAATCTTCTGGAATATCATTGTTATATTTTCTCTGAAATTTTTCGTTAAGTCAAACAACATATCTCTACTTTCTTTCAATAACTGATACTGAACCGAATAGAAAATTTTGATTTTACCAAACACTTATTCGAATCCACCCGATGCCCACCCGATAGATTATTTTTCAATTTCTACTAATTTTCATTTTTGGTTTGGGTTATTATCAACGCGGCAATCTTTGTTGTTTTCTACAACATCAAAAATCAGTTTAAATTAGTTAACCGCAGTTACACTAATGAAAATAACTAAAACAATGATAAAATCACAACTCTTATCTTTGCTCGGTTTCCAATATCTTTTCTAAAATCTTTAAACCGAAATTAAAAACTAGGAAAGCTCCTTATGGAGAGTGATAGCCCACATGTCAAGCACTCAAAGCTGGACTGTGAATCCCACAGCTCTTTTCATGAGAGCTTGACACGCTCTCGTCTTTTGATATTGGGGATTTACGATTTATTTTTCTTTTTTAGAGATAATGATGTATTTTAGCTTTTATCTCTTTTGTTTATTTTTTTATGGGGCTATTTGTATTTTAATAATTACTTTAAAGATTATTACTTTAATAAAATAATTTATTACAAAAATATATGTAATTTAAATTACTATTAAGGATAATTTGTTATGATTTAATATTAAATAATTATTTTTAGCAATCATATAACACATTTATTATTAAACTTATAATTCTACTTTTTACATCTTAAAAATATTAAATCGAGTATCTTAAACAAAACTTAGATAGTATTTTTTTTTAATCTAAAATCTGAATGGGTGTGAATTTTTCTAAAGTCTAAATGAGTTTGAATATAAATGTGGATGACATGTTTATTTATTTTTTTAAATGTCTGAATATAAATAACATCTTGTTTGTTTTCATAAATCAAAAATATCTTAGACATAATTATTTAACACTTATGTCCTATGAATAAAAAAAATTAGGTTTCATAGCTTATGAAATAAGTATATTTAATAGAGATATTTTCTTAATATAATATTTAATTCTCATTCAGATAAAAGTCACAAATTTTTTTTTCTATTCAAATGTAAATATCTAAAAATCAAATAGAAGTTACAAAAAGTAAATAAGTAAATTTTAAAAAACTGAAATTAATAAAATTTCAAACTTAAGATCTTTAATAAATAATATTTTAAAATATTTAAACTACAAAATATGTTTAACCCTTTATGTTTCAAAAAATAAAATTAAATCAAAGTATTGCTGAAGTTGAAGCCAAATCAACTAGAGCAACATCGATTCTTCTTCTTCTTCTTTCTTTTGTTGTGAGATGGCCTTCTTCTTTTTTTTCATTATAACTGGATGGCAAAGGAAAAATCATAATTCTTGATATTAAAGAATTGCGAAACGAATATTGTATATTCTTTAATAAAAAATTTTGACTTGATTTCATTTTTCGTAAGCATATGATAAATTTCAAATTTATTGGTGTTTTGAGCAAAATAATGTTTTTTAATATTTTGAGTAAACTAAATTAGATGGTTTAAGTTAAGGTATTTTAGGGGATATACAGAATAAAATTTAATTTTTTTAATTTAATAAAAAATAATAAAATATTTAAAATAATTTTTAGAATACAAATAATCTCTATAACATTATAAGAAGGATAATTTATAATTGTGGGAATCCAGAAATAAGCCAAAATTCCACAATGGGCTTTAGGCTAGGCAATACTTAAATGCTTGAAGAGGCTTCGGACTGGGAAACGTTAAATACTCTTGGGCTAAATTTAAAAAATTTAAAGGCCCAGAACGGGATGCCGACAACTTTAAGAACCAAACCCTTGACATTTAGAATTTCTGGCACTATAAAATAAATATCAAAATTAGGGAGGGGCTAATCTACGTGCAAAATTTAAAAAATTTAAAGGCCCAGAACGGGATGCCGACAACTTTAAGAACCAAACCCTTGAGATTTAGAATTTCTGACACTATAAAATAAATATCAAAATTAGGGAGGGGCTAAGTTACATGCATATGACTTACGTCCCCGTCCGCCTCAAAATTAAGGGTATTCCTCAAACCATCGGCCCTCAGCTTTTTTTTTTTTCTTTATTTCATTTTCGGAGAGCGAGTGAGTGGAACAGTCAAATTGAGTGTTAAGAAGCTACTAACAAGAATACCGTGGATGTAGAGGCCAGTCTTGATTACAGCCCACTTAGCAATTAGTTAGATTCAGTTTTACATACTTTACAATTGTAACATTGAGCAGTTGCTAACATATTATATATACACCGATATTGTAAACAATTGTTTTAAGTTTTTCAAATTAAATAAGAAAACTTCTCTAGATTCTTCTACTATTCTCTCTGTTTTCTTTTACTTACTTTTTACTTTCTCACTTCCCAAACACACTAAACTACAAATTCTATCAGAGACTCAGAGTTGCGAGTATTCTCGTTGAGTTACGTCACGTTCAACTAGTAGGCAATGCCAAATCGAAAACTACGAAGCACCAGAATCTCGTATGTTTTTAATTTTATGTATTTTTGTTTTATATTATTATTATTCGACCATTTATTTGCTGATTTTTTTATTATTATCTAGTTTGGCTGCGCCAAATGTTGCAACTTCATGAAGGATTACACTGATATAAGAAATTGGCGTCAAAGATGGTGTGGTTCTAATTCATGGAAGTGAAAATTATTTTGAGACTTTTTATTAATTAAATTGTATTTTCCATTCAAGTTCATATCAATTTAAGGCTTAATTTTGATTTATTACTATCTTAAATTTCTAGATAGTTTGAGGAACTTTCCTCTCCCATCTTATAGTCCAAAGTTACATGTATAGGACTAAGTTCACTGTTTATTATTAATTTCATGCCTAACTTCTCTGTTTATTATCATTTTATAAATATATTCAAATGTTTTGCTGAATCTGGACTTAATCAAAATCACATGTTTATGTTTTCGTTTAAACATGAATGATGCTGATACATGTTCCCAAATACTTCCATACAAATTCATTTAAATTTGAGTTATTTAATTTTGGTCAATTACAAATATCAGAAAAGCTAGCATTTGTAACTAACTAGCAAGCCAAGTTATGCCCTAATTCTTTGTCTGTACGTAGCCTATTTAGTTATTTGCTCCTTGTTCTCAGAGTTGTTTGGAGTTTACTTTTTCGTTGCTGTGATCGTGTAGATTTATTGAAAATTTGTTGTTCTATTCATTATTTCTTGATCTTGATTTGTTAATTGTTAATTGTCAATGCGAGACGTGTCAGATCAAGAGCTATGCGTTTCTTGATGTTGAACCTGGCAAGCCCTTTAAGGCTGGAGGTTCTCCTGCTTGTGGACAGAGCTACATAGTTTTAAGGAAAATGCACTGGTGGTCATGAACAACCTCAAAGTTTTTTTTGCTATCCATAACTACCTTGACATTTAAGATAAACTTTAAGGCCAAGAAATGTTTCCAACATAGATCCACCTGCTAAAATTCTTATCACAAACCAACTTTTATTGTCTACATATCAGACAATTCACACAATTAATGTGGATATCCACCATCTCTTCTTTCTTATCAAATCAAATTAAAATTTGAAAAAACAAGTGTGAATGTCCAAACACATTTCTTCTCAACATGGGCAGAGCTACATAGTTTCAAGGAAAATGCACCGGTGGTCATGAACAATTTTAGAATTTTTTTTTTTGCTGGCCATAGCTACCCCAACATTCAAGATAAGCTTTAAGATCAAGAAATGTTCCTAGCATAGTCTCACCTGCTAAAGTTTTTATCACAAACCAAATTCTACTATCTAGCTATCAAACAATTCAAGCAATTAATGTGGCTTTCCATTTGGGAGGTGTGGTCGGTGGGTACTCAATATTTATTTCTTCTATTTTTTGGATTTAATAAAGTCCCTATTAGCTGATATGCTTCTTGCTCTAGAAGAAAGAAAAGTACCAAAACATGCAAGTAGAGTATGAAATATGGTCTAAAATGGACGCAGGCGCTGAGCTGAGGATTCTCAAAATTTGTGGTCCTAGTTTTCTTCAGTTCCATGAATTGTTTGATATGTAGGCAGTAGAAGTTAATTTATGTTAAGAACTTTAGCAGGTGAGTCTATGCTGGAAACATTTCTTCGTCTTAAACATTATCCTGAATGTTGAGGTAGCTATGGGTAGCAAAAAGAACTTGGAGGTTGTCCATGACTACCGGTGTATTTTCCTTGAAACTATGTAGCTCTGACCATGTGGAGATCTACATTAATTGTTTGAATTGTTTGATAGATAGACATTAGAATTTGGTTTGTGATAATACCTTTAGCATGTGGGCCTATGCTAGGAACATTTCTTGATCTTAAAGTTTATCCTAAATGTTGGGATAACTATGGCGAGCAAAAAGAATTTTAAGGTTGTTCATGACCACCGGTGCATTTTCTTGAAACTACGTAGTTTTTTCCATGTTCAAAAGTAATGTGTTTGGACCTTCACACTTGTTTTTTCTGATTTAATTTGATTTGATAAGAAAGAAGAGATGGTGGAAATCCACATTAATTGTGTAAATTTTTTGATATGTAAACAGAAGAATTTGGTTTGTGATGAGAACTTTAGCAGGTGGATCTATTTTAAGAACATTTCTTGGTTTTAAAGCTTATCCTCAATGTGGGGTAGCTATGGGCAGCAAAAAAAATTTTTTAAGGTTGTTCATGACCATCGGCGCAATAACTCTGTCCATGTTTAAAAGTAACATGTTTGGACATTCACACTTGTTTTTTATGATTTTAATTAATAAGAAAGAAGTGCTGGAAAATCTACATTAGTCAACCACCTTAGTCACTTTATTTAAAAAAAAAGATTAACGGATGAAATGATTAATGATTAGAGCATATTGCACCCATGGGGAAAGTGCCTTGTCATTCTTCTACTTCTCCTAGTCAATCTAATTAGTAATAAAAATGAAGTTTGTGAATTAATGAAATTAATGGGTGTTTTGTCAAGCATGGATATAGGAAGATACCATTTCCATATCTTCTTTACTAAGCATTTGTTTATAGCAACAAAAATGGAGGCTATGGTCTAAATCAGGGTGCCACAGTTTTTACCAGAAGCAGAGGTTTCCAAGCATTTGTTATATTCAATCTGGTAGCCATGATTTTGTCCACAAGTGCCGTCTTCATCCACATTTATCTATCACGGTTGCCGAACAAGAGTATGCAATTTTTACTATGGAAACTTAGCCAAGTAATGATAATTTTTGCAGTGCTTGCAATGGTGTTTGCATTTCTACACATATTTCAGTGTTGAATAGCGCCAAAGCTACTTCTTCTTGATCTACAATTGATTTGGGCCTCTTTGTTGTTTAATAAGACTGGAGAAAACATTGGCGGCGAAATGTTAAGGAAAATTTTGGAGGAGTTCTAAGGAATTTGCTTTCCTATAGTTCATTGACTTTATTTGGGGAAGAGCCCTTCGTCCCGTATAACAACAAAACAAAGGATACAATGCTTTGGGTTTTTTGCTCTTGAATTTGAATGGGATACAATTAATTAATTCAAAGAGTCAATCATACCTTTTATTGTTGTGCATATTTTGCACATTGGAATTGTTCTATGTGTGAGAATCTATATAGTCTGAATCTCTATAAGTCATCGCCTTTATCTTCAGCCCTTTCTGTTTTGCCATAAGGAAACTTGAAGAAATTTTTGGAAAATTTTTTTAACCATTTGAAAAAATTTCGATTTCTTGTTTCATACCATGGTTTTATTCCCGTTGGTCTCTGCTGCTTGCTTCTGACCTATTACAAGTTCAAATAAATCCAAAATTTAGGAAATTAATTAATTGCTAATGTTCATAATTCTTTCAAAATGTACAACATATGTATATCTTTGCAGCTGGAATTGTTTCTACGGCGCTTGACTAGACTAAATATGATCTCATACTGGCGACATGTAGTCCATGGTGGTGAGGAAAAAAAAGATAGAGAAGAAGCAGAGGAATGCTAGAGAAGAAAATTTAGACGTGATCTTAGAGTGACATGTCAAGAAAGAAAAGGATTCCCGTTTATTAATGACTGCACTTATAGCAACTGTTACTTTCACCGCAGGTATTACTATGCCTGCTAGGTACATTAATGAAAAGGGTCCAAAGTTCAGACCAGGGGTGCGACAATTCTAACAAGAAGCATCAAGTAGTGCTTTCCAAGCTAGCATTTGTTACATTCAAATTGATAGCCATGACTTTGTCCACAAGTGCCGTCTTCATCCACTTAACTTACCTGTTAAAGTTCGTGAAGAAGAGTATTGAACATTCACAATTGCAACTGAGCCAAGGACTAACGCTTTATTTATGCCTTGTTAATGATGGTGTTAGCATTTCTCAAAGGTACATATTCAGTGTTATATAGTGCCAAAGGCCAAAGCATTAGTAGTTATGGTTTTTGTCATTCCTGGCTTGTTCTTATTGATCTACCAGTACCTCTTAGGTGTGTTGATCATTGTTTGTACTCAATTTATGTTAAGCAGCCAACGGCCTAGCCTTTGTTCATGAAGGTTGTATATTCTTCTTTCTTCTGCCATTACATGCACTAAACTGCATGCATATATTTCGTAAAATGTCTTGATATATAAAGGCAAATTTGCTTGCTGTGTAAATTTAAATGATGTGCAATAGTAAATGTCTTGTATAAATTATGTTGGAAATTTTTTGTAAGTTCCTCTAATCCTCTTGACATGGAATGATAAAAATAAAATACCTCTTTTCATTATTATTATTATTATTTTAAGGTTAAGAAAATTCTTTTATATTATATATGTGGCATTGGGGGGAGGATTATGTTTTTTTTTTAACACAATATACTACTTCTGAGTAAAGCTGCTACAGCTCCCATGGCTGAGTGAGTGATACATACATGCAAAATCCTTTCACCCACTCTGTTTCTCCTAACTCCCTAGCCTCTACATAAAAGCTACACGGCCAGCAACATAGTCGCAAATAAAGATGAATTAGATGCTTATCTATATGTTTTTCCGATGCATTAGCTCATTCAATCCTTACAATACATAATGTTTTTTTGTTATGATGTAAGTTTCAATTGATGAAGACAGATTTACTGCTCTTAGTACATTTCTTGATGGTAAACTACTGCTAAATTCTAATAATATATTTTTACATATTTGCATTGCAAGGTATCTTGATCTGCAATGAGCATGATATTGATTCCATGCTACAAAAGGTGGAGCACTTTTCTTCTCTTCTCTGCATCTAGCCATCAAAAACCTTCATCTCTAATTATTATGTTGACATTTTCAGAATGTCATTTGAAAATAACAATGTAGATTTTATTCACTAAAAAATTTTGAGGAAGTATCTTCGTTGCCGTCGAAACCATTTGACTCAGTGATAGTACTCTTTTTACCTTGTGGATTACGGCATTACGTGTACTTGTTCTATAGCACACTGAAAACCTCTGACATTATTTAGAAAATATGAGCTTCAATGAGTAAAACACATACTTACTCCCAAATAGTACTGTTAACTCTTGTGGGACTTATAGCTTGTCAAACGGAGGATTTTTTAACTCTCTTGAGATCTTTTAACTGAACTATTGTTTTTTGGGTGCACGAGTTACATCAATGAACCAGCTAGCATGTCTTCAACTATCGGTTCGATGGGAATAGTACTTAAAATCATAGGAAATTAAATAGGCTATAAATCATTTGTTATCATACTATAAATCATTTGTTATTCATCTGGCTTATATCACGACTTGCAATAAGAGATAAATTCAAGCATGGATGTCAGTAAGACTACCTGATCTCTGGGTGCAGTCAATTTACTAACTTTTTGTGGGTTGCATATATATATATATGCTTGTATTTATGTGTGTGTGCGTGTGAGAGAGAGAGAGAGAAAGAGAATGAGAGAGAATGAGAGAAAGCACAGGAGAGACAAATGATACTTTGTGTGTTTATTCTTATTACTCTCTTGAAAAATGAAATACCCCTCTATCTTATATGAAAAGCATTAGCATTAGTTTGATCTAAACAACATTTAGAATTTTAAAGGGAACAAAGAAAGACACATTGGTGTCAGACACAACCAAACCAAATCTGCTCCCACCAAATTGTCTCTTCTCCAACTTTGTTGCATAGTCACGCTGGCAGCAGCTCTAAGTGAAATTAGCATTCTAATAATCTTCATATGATCGTCTCTATACTAAAATCTTCTTATAGTTTGGAAAATAATTATTACATTTTTAGACAAAAGAAATGAAGTTCTCATGTCTTTAGGTCGCCTTAAAGATTCAATCTAAGGCACTAGAATACTGAGACCATGAAGCCAGGTAGAGAGATCATATCTTGGAAGGATCGCCTTAAAGGTTCAATAATTATTACATTTTTGGACATTATCTCTAGAATATTGCGGCACTTCAATGTCCCTTTCTCACCAAGCCTATTTATACTGAAGTCAAGAAACTAGGTAGGGAAATTGTATCTGGCATTGGATTTCATAGAAGTCGTGGGGAATGGGTTAAGACTCCGTCATCTAGGAATGAGGACACTTTGGTAGCTCCGAAGGATAACCGATTGCTTAACGATATTTATTCTGAGGATGAGTTACCCGATTTTCGACATGGCACTAGACCTCGTGCACCTCGCCGAGCTGCAGCAGCACAATCTCTGGCTGAGGAGCCAGCAGAGTCAATTGAGCACCCTAAGGCACCTTTAGTTTTTTAGGACCACATGCAGCAGTTATTCGACAAAGTGGATACCCTCTCTCAGCAACAACAGCAGCTTCAATCCCAAATTTAGACATTTTAGCAGCAGATTCTAGACCAGCAACATGAGCTTCTCAAGGTATGGCTTGTCAATTAGTTAAGAGTAAATTTGATTTACCTACTCGCTAAAGAAAAAGCTTAAATGTTTAGGGAATCTCAATGAAATGTAATAGGGAAGAATAAAAAATGAAGACGTTAATGGTCCATTTACCGATCGATAATCGGAATAGATTAGAATTAAAATAGATTTGAATTGAAATGGATTAAAATTAGAATGGGGAAATTATAATGGGGCATAAAGTGTTATATTTTATAAACTTTTGATATTTGACTTTCTTCCTATAAAGAACTCAAATAAAAAAATAATCACTTTGGTAAACATGGTGCACCCATATTAATTATTTACTAAATGAATATTATTAATTAACAATTAATATCCTCTTTGGTAATCTTACAAATAGTTTTGTGATGCTCAAGTAGTTCAATTAAAGTCTCACGAACTTCATGTAGGGAGGAATAAATGAAGTATTATATAAAGTGGAGGCAAAGAATCTCTATATATATTATTTAATTGTTGGATGGTTAAGGTATGACTTGTCAATTAGTTAAGAGTAAATTTGATTATCTACTCGCTAGAGAAAAAGATTAAATGTTTAGGGAATCTGAATGAAATGTAATAGGGAAGAATAAAAAATGAAGATATTAATGGTCCATTTACCAATTGATAATTGGAATGAGTACGAATTAAAATATATTTGAATTGGAATAGGTTGAAATTAAAATGGGGCATAAAGTGTTATACTTTATAAACTTTTAATATTTGACTTTCTTCCTGTAGAGAATTCAAATATAAAAATAACCCCTTTGGTAAAAATGGTGCACCCATATTAATGTTTACCTAATGAATATTATTAATTAGCAATTACTGCCCTCTTTAGTAATCTTACGAATAGTTTTGTGATGCTCAAGTAGTTCGATTAAAGGTTCACGAGCTTCATGTAGGGAGGAATAAAGGAAGTATTATATAAAATAGAGGCAAAGAATCTCTATATATATTATTTAATGGTTGGATGGTCAAGGTATGGCTTGTCAATTGGTTAAGGGTAAATTTGATTCTATACTAGCTAAAGAAAAAGCTTAAATGTTTAGGGAATCTGAATGAAATGTAATAGAGAAGAATAAAAAATAAAGATGTTAGTAGTCCATTTACCGATCGATAATCGGAATGGGTTAGAATTAAAATAGATTTTAATTGGAATGGATTGAATAAGATTGAGGCATAAGAATCAGAATAGATTATTTGCTCTAGTTGTACGAATTGACATTAGAATGAGCTGTATTACTATTAATGTTTTTGTTTTATCTTGAAATCGGAATGAATTGTTATAAGTTACTAGAATTATCTTAAATGATTATTGTTATTGTTTACTATAATAAATGTGATTAATAATAATAATAATAATAATAATAATATTGTTGTTATTGTTGTTGTTGTTGTTAATAAGTGGGATCAAATGAATTTTTTAATTTTTACTAAAAGTACAAATGTCAATTCATTTCTCATTCTCATTTGCCATTTTCATTCTCATCTCCCATCTTTCGTGAGAATGGGGTTTCCAATTCATATTATCAAACTTGTGGGATCCACTTAAATGTTATTCTCATTTCCCTTCATTATTTTGTAAGTAAACAAATTAATAAATCTTATTCTCTCATTCATATTCTCTAGGAATGGCAAAAGCCGAGTTCGGTCTGGGTTCTAACTGGGTGGTTATTTTTAACACCCCTAATATTCTCATTCCCAATTAGTAAAGTCATTTCAGTCTGATAACGCTTCGTTTGCTCATTTTCATTAAAGTAAGACGTCAACAAAATTAATACTTGAAATG
Organism: Citrus x changshan-huyou; assembly: GCA_039657385.1. Lineage (NCBI taxonomy): Eukaryota > Viridiplantae > Streptophyta > Magnoliopsida > Sapindales > Rutaceae > Citrus > Citrus x changshan-huyou. The sequence continues at coordinate 4,934,387 of CM077555.1, read as the reverse complement.
TTGATAGTGGATACCTCAATTAAATAATAATTTTTACATGTCAAATTATAATTAATTCATTAATATGTATTTTTTTAACCCTACGGGTGTTAATTTATAGAAGTTTTGATATAATTGCGTCCTTTCATTAAACTCTAAAAAATGTAGTGGGGAAGAATCAAGCAACATAATGGTTGTTGAAGCCAGCAAAAATAAATATCTACTCTAAATAAATTGTGTATGGTGATTGAACAGGGTTGTGTCCATAGAGATCGGTAATTATTTAAATCCTTTTAAAATGTAAAATGCAAAATGGGAGGATTGTTGACAATAATAAAAATCAAATTAAAATAACAATAATGCAAATTAAAATTGTAATTCAAATTGGGAAAAGCTCTGGTTGAAGGAATTAACTCAGCTTGATTCGACTACTGATCATTGATTTAAATATAAATCATTACTACTTATGAATAGACCGGTTATAGCTACTGAGACCCTCTAATAGTCAATCTCTCCTTAACTAGTCGATAACCAAGGTACGACCATTGGTTATTTTCCTAATCAATAGACAACCCTAGATACGATCATAGGGTTTAATCAATTGACAGCTTGAAAAATCATAGAGACCCAAATCCTAATCAACAAACGCATACGATGGTTCATCTAAATTAGATTGTTTATTCTCATAACACAACGCATTGCTATGCTATTTGTCACAAACATTAAAATCTTCATACGATAATCTTTTAATTGACAATAGATTAAGTTGATAATTAAATAGTGGCCAATTATCTAATTAACACACATAATCATGACAATAATTTAGAGAATAAACAAATACCCAATAAAACAATTAAAGCATAAGAAAGATCTCACAGTAATGACGAATCAAAGCTTTATTAACCTTCAACTAGAATAATAGGTTTAGTTCTTCATAGAGAGAGAAGAGAAAAATTTAGATCTAGGGTTTCTTTCCCTTTTTTCTTCCCCAAAAATCTCTTCTCCCTTTATTTTTCACGTCCCCCCTCTCTTCTAGAGTTCTCCCAAAAATAAAATAATAATATCTAAAATATTATCTAAATATTAAATTTAAAATTACAAAAATAACCAAAAAGATAAAACACATTAAAATAAAAACTGCAGGTCCTTAGTTGACAACACACCCCCACGCCTTATCAACAAAGTTATTCTGAAGCTCATAATTTCTCCAGGAAAACAATTATTCTCAAACATCATCTTGTAGCTCAATTTTAGCACCAATCAATAGAATTGCACCTACAAAAATAAAACACAAGTAAATCACTATTATTAAGTGCAAAACATCGATATTAAAGGAAGTAAACAATGAAAAACTAGTGCATAAATTGCACTCTAACACAACAATAGCAGTATTTTTTCTTTCCATAAATTCTGAGATTTTTTATGAATGATTCTTAAAAAATGGTAATTTTTTTTTATTACAAAAAGTATAAATGTTTGTTGGATAATAGCATAGCCTAATCCTTATATATAAGTAATTGCATAAGTAATAAAAAATTTGCTATTCAATAGTTGAATGAAATTTGATATCACCTTTTTTTTCCTTAAAAAGATAAGAGAGTGGACAAATTTTAAATTTATTTTTCTAACTCCTTATATCTTCTAAAATTCGAACTTGGTGCTCAATTAAAAAAATATTTTAGAACCACTCGGCGAGACTCCTAAGACAAATTCAATTTCACTTAATAAGGAGTTGATTTAAGAATGAGAAATACCTGAGAGGGAGGGACGTTGTTTTGGTGCTAATTAATGCAACAAATAGAACTAATTACATAATCCCCTCTTAATTTATTGGCATTATAGTTTGGTGAACCATATAAAACTTTATTTTCCCCCAGCAATCATTCAGACGCAATGAGGCCACATAGCGTAATTAAAGCTCACGTTTCAGCTGATGGTGGGGGAGACAAAGTCGCATGTATGCCATATTTAGTAATTATTTGAGCGAGAAAGAAATTCAAAAATTGAATATTTTTAACAGGGTAAAAATTGAAAAAAAAATTATTAACTGAAGGATATATAAATCCCTCAATATCCAAGAGAGGACGATTTTGTCCTGCATTTTCAGCCTCCTAAAGCTTCAAGCGCTAATCCGGTACCTACAAAAAGCTCTCCGATGCTCAAGTAAGGATTTGGTTCCTTAGAAAATACAAGAAAATCAAAGAAAAATATAACCTTGATTTCAGAGAGCATATTTCTTTCTCGTTCATAAAAGAGAATTACTGTCTAGATCCCTTTCAAGTAGATAAATATTTCTATTTATAGTAACTTTCAAGTATGAGAGATTAGATCTTTTGTTCTTCTTCTTTTTATTTAATCTGATCTTTCTTATCTATTTATCTGTCACATGACTCACATACTTTTGCTTTCTAAGACTTTTTTTTATCTATTTTTACTAAACACATTTGGAGTCTTCAAATTTGTAGTGCATTTATCGACACACAGTGCATTGTAAGTGGCTAAAATTTTATAACAAACAAAGGTAAAATGGAATTTAAATTGTAGTGTGAGATAGTGGGCTATAATTATCGATTGTGATAACGCTTTCACAAATTTTTTTATCGTGAAATCTAGTATTCAAGGATTGGAATGAAATAAAATTGAAATTGGAATGTTGGAAGGACTTGAGTGTTTGTATTTTAAGAACTTTTGATACTTGATTTTCTTTCTGTAGAGAACAAGGACTCAAATAAAAAAATTCCTTTGGTAAAAAATTGTGCACCCAAAATTAATTGTTAACTGAATGAATATTATTAGTTAACAATTAATGTCCTCTCTAGTAAGTGTACGAATAGTTTTGTAATGCTCAAGTAGTTCAATTAAAGGTTCACGAACTTCCCCGAAGGAGGAAATAAACGAAATATTATTATAAAATAGATACAAAAAATCTCCAAATTTATTACTTAATTGTTGGATGGTCAAGGTATGGCTTGTCAATTAGTTAAGAATAAATTTGATTCTTAATTCGCAAAGGAAAAAGCATAAATGTCTATGGAATGGCTTGTCAATTAGTAGAGTAAATTAGAATCTTTACTCGCAAAAGAAAAAGCATAAATGTTTATGGAATCCGATTGAAATGTAGTAGGGAAGAATAAAAAAGAAAGAAGTTTAAGACACTTCAGCTCCATAAAGCTTCATTTGCTCATTTGCATTAAAGTAAAACCTCATCAACATCATGCATTTGAGTTTATCGAAGTTTTAGTATCCTCCTTTCATCAAACTCTGAGCACATGTCTGGTTGCACGAAAGAGAGGAAAGGCGAGAGGGGATGAGAAAATGAGGGAAAAAATATTAATCTTAATCTCATTATGTTAGGGGCAAAGCTAAGAGTTGGCGAAGTTTTTTCAGAAAAAAAAATTAGTTAATTATAATTTATAAATTTGCCTCTATTAATACTTATAAAAAATAAAAATAAATCTAATAATTACAGTTAATCTTTATTTTCTTCAAATCACAATTAACAAAACTTCCGAAGTATCCAACTGAATCCAAAATCTAAATTCACCAACTGCTTGAGTCTCTCACCTGTGTCGAATGCGCAGTCTGTCGCACCCGAAGTGACGCCAGCCACTACCGCACGACTGGCACCCGTAGGCTCAGTCTCTTGCCGCACCCGAAGTCCCGAAGCCGAATGCCCAATCTCTGTCTCTTGATGCTTGATGCAGTGCCTTGTATAAGTGACTTTATATTGTAAATTTTAATGTATAGAATATAGTACGATTTATGATAATGATGGCATAAAGAGGAAGTTGCTGATTTTGTGATTCATTTTCTTAGAATTATAAAATAATAGAATATGATAATAGATTAATAGATATTAGAACATAATAAAAGAAATGATGTTATACAAAGTGGAAATTCATCTTCTTGAAATTAGAAAATAATGATGGCATACAAAGAATGATAAATTGTAAACAATATTAACCCAGATGCGATAATAGATGAGTTTTCCTTTTCGAAGAATCGCAGGACACAATTTCTTTGATAGTGTTTTTCATATTTACATTGTACTTTTATAGTTTTATGGTTAGTGTTTTTGCTTATGTAGTGTACTTAATAATTTCATTTATATAAAACAAAATTTTTAAGAAGTAAATTTAATTTGAAAAAAAAATTCTAGCCCACCCAAAAAATATTGCCACCTTTGCCACTGCATTGTTTGGTTTGATATGAAATTCATATTTTCTCTCCTTTTATTATTGCTTTTCCCGCTCCTCCTTTCCTCTTCTTTCCTTCCTTTTTCCTTTTCTCCATCCAAATATGCTATAATAATATATATTTAGTTGGAAAAAATGAAATGAGAGAAGAAGAATGGAAAGAAGAGAGGGGGACAGAAAATAAGGAAAAAGGAGATCTCAATTTCGTAAAATGGCAGAAGAGTCCGACAAGTTATTAATTAATTCTTTAATCCGTAGGACTTGAGAAAGAAAACAGCGGATTAGTGGAATCATCAGATAAGTAGAGAAAATTGCTACTTAATTTACTTACTTGACGATGATAAGGTCCCCTGTAGCACGTGTATGCAAGCCATCCTTGTATATAAATTGGTTAGCACTTAGCTGCTGTGGCCATCACCATTTTGGAAATACGTACGGAAAGAAAATCCATCTTTCACAACACACATTCACATCACATTACCTCACCAGCGAAATGTCGTCATTTTCAGGTTCTGATAACCAGAATGCTGAGACACGCCGGGAAAGACTACGCAGTGTCCGAGAAAAGAATATCCAGTTGATGGATAATCTTTACGAGGCTGCAGTAGAAGGCCATGTTGGAAAATTCGAAGAACACAAAGCTGTCCTTCACCAAATATTGACACCAGACGAGAACACAATCCTCCATATCCACATCACAGCCCTACCTAATAAAACAATGAAGCCCAACAACAAGGCAAACAGCCTTTGGAGGATGATCAGTACTTTTAAAAAGCAATCATCGTCGGATGATCGGGAAGTAATCCGAGGAGAAAATTTTGTGAGGGTTATTTTAGAAATGTGTCCTATTCTATTACTGAAGGCCAATGCCAAAGGAGAAACTCTGCTGCACATCGCGGCCAGGCACGGGCATTATGATATAGTGAAGGTTCTAATTGCTGAATGCAAGAAACCTCACCAGAACAACCCCGAGGAAGGTGTTGCAGCTGCGAGGCTGATGCTGGGGACGACGAATGAAGCCAAAGACACAGCCTTGCACGAGGCGGTGCGTTACAATCAAGTTGATGTGGTGAAGATGTTGACAAAAGAAGACCCTAATTTGTCATATGATGCCAATGAAGCTGGGGAGACTCCACTCTACCTGGCTGCGGAGAGGGGTTACAAAGATGTTATGGAAGATATTTTATCAACTTGCGAATCACCAGTTGACCATGGACCAATGGGAAGAACGGCTTTGCACGCAGCGGCATTTCGCGAATATACACTTCAAACCTACTATTATTTTTTTCGCAAAGATAGAGGTAAAACATACTATTATTTGATTCTCAACCTTTTTTTGTTTTAAATATTTCTCATTTTGAACATACAAGAATCAAAATAAATTATACTTCAACCAAATCTGATATGCAAAATTAATTTGAACAAAGAGTTGGTCACTCTATATCATTTTTAAATTTAATTTTTGTTTGTTTTCTTTTATGTAGAAATTATAAAAGTGTTACTACGTTCTAGTAAAGGAACTCAGACCACCAAACCGGATCAGCAAGGGTGGCTTCCACTTCACTTGGCTGCACACTTGGGAAACTATTACGTGGTGAAGGAATTACTCAAGGCCGATATATCAGCAGCCTACAAACCTGATAATGAGGGAAAGATACCTCTTCATCTTGCAGCCGGTAAGGGCAGAGCATATACAATGCAAGAGCTAATACGGAGTTGTCCAAGTTCTTGTGAACTGGTTGACGACAGAGGGTGGAATGTTTTTCACTTTGCCGCGCATAGCGGAAGTAGAAGGACAGTCGAATTTCTCTTAGAAAACCCTTCGCTTGGAAACCTTATGAACGAGAAAAACTACGACGGAAACACACCTCTCCTAGAACATGCAGTTTCTGGTTCTTTTATAAAGTCTTTCGTTTGTCACCCGAAAGTAGATAGGCTAGCATTCAATCACCAAAACAATAGCGCTGAAGACATAATCCGTTCAAAAAAGGTGCTTATTTGGGAGAACGAGGTAAGATAACCTAATAATCGATATTTTTAATTCTAATTGGACAAAAAAGGTTCAAAAAAGGTAATTTTACACACTGACTCCAGAATTTAGGAAATTAATTGTTACTGTTCATAACAGTTGTTTCAAAACGTACAACATATATTGTTGCAGGAATCGTTTCTAGGGTGCTTGGCTAGACTTAACCCTATCCGGTGCCAGCGACATATAGTCAATGGAAATGGGGAAAGGAAGGAACAAGGTAGTAATACTAGTACAGAAGACAAGAAGAGCAATGACAGAAAAGAAAAGTCATCATCAAGATACGAGGAGTTGGAGCAATCTGTCAACGAAAGCAAGGAATCCCATCTAGTAGTGGCAGCACTTATAGCAACTGTTACATTCACAGCAGGTATTACCGTGCCTGGTGGTTACATTAATGGAATTGATCCAGATCAGGGTGCCGCAGTTCTAGCAAAAAGAAGTGCTTTCCAAGCTTTTGTTATATTCAATTCGTTAGCCTTGATTTTGTCCGCAAGTGCCGTCTTCTTCCACCTTTACCTGTCATTGCTACGGGACAAGATTATGGAATATATTCTATGGAAAGTTAGCCGAGGAATGATACAGTTAGCCATGTTCGCGATGGTTTTCGCTTTTCTTACAGGCACATATTCAGTGCTTCATAATGCCAAATTACTTGCAGTTATCGCTTCCATCATCACTGGCAGCTTCTTCATCTTCGTCTACGATTTTTCCGCACCTTTCCCGTTAATAAAGGATTGGGGGAGACTGTATGTCCGCACGCAAAAAAAACTTATGGAGGAGGTTCAACGAATTTACTTTGATGACAAACCTATGTTTGCTGCAGTATTTGAGCAAAAATTAAAACAGCAAGATTTGATTATGCTGTGAATAATATCCTGCAAGATTGTAGGAAAAATTTGTTTTTGAATTTTATGATATCAGATATATGTTAAAGATATGTAGGCAGATTTTTTGGCTTTGTTTGTTTCTTTTCTTGTATAAATTCAAATACTGCTGCAATGAATAAAAAGCAATTAACAACCCCAATTTCTCTGTGTTCTCTTTTCTTTGTTTAAAACCAACATACTTCCTTGTATTTGAATGGCTTTGTCTGGGACGGGAGGGGCACTTCCTACTGCAGACTGCAGAGGAGAGGAATTTGGATGGGTTTTATGCACGTGAATGGGATACAATTCATTTAAAGGAGAAATTTGACAGAGAAATATGCGTCAGATCCCTGTACTGATCATTGTTTGTAATTAATTTATGTTAACCATCCAGCGGTACCTCTCTTTCTTCCAACCCCCTAGCCTCTACATAAAATCTACAGAGCAGCATACTCGCACATAAAGATGGATGTTATGATGTAAATAAAAATGATGAAGACAGATTTACTGCTCTTAGTATTTTTCTTAACGGTAAACTGCTCCTAAATTCTAATAAATACATTTTCACATCCTTCATTGCAGGGTATCTCTAATGGGCATGATGTTCATTCCATGTTACAACAGGTAGACCACCTTTCTTCTCATCTAAAACCTTCAACTACTGGTTCGATGACAATAGTACTTAAGATCACAGGAAATTAAATAGGCTATAAATCATTCATTATCATGCTAACAAATTCATCTGGCTTTTATCACGACTTTCAACTAGAGATAAACTCAAGCATTGATAAGACTAGCCGATCTCAGGGTGCAGTCAATTTGCTAACATTGTGTGTGCTACATATGTATATGCATGTATGTGTGTGTGTGTGTGTGTGTGTGTGTGTGTGTGTGTGTGTGTGAGAGAGAGAGAGAGAGAGAGAGAGAGCACAAGACAGACATATGATACTTTGTATGTCTGTTCCTATTACTCTCCTGGAAAATAAAGTACCCCTGTATCTAACATGAAAAGCAGTACCATAAGTTTGATCAAAACGACATTCAGAATTTTAAAGTGAACAAAGGAAGACACATTGGTGCCAGACACAATCGGATCTGCTCCCACCAAACTGGCTCTCCTCCAACTCTGTTGCACGGTCACGCTAGCAGCAGCTTGAAAGTAGCACTCTGATAATCTTCATCGGATTATCTCTCTACCGAAACCTTCTTAAAGTCTGGAAAATAATTATTACATTTTGGGGCCATAGAAATGAAGCTCCTATGTCTTCAGGCCGCCTTATCAGCAGCCTTCTTTGGTGCTGTAGAAACAGCAGTGATCTGTTGAGTTTCTCAGCCATTACCGTCGCAGTTCGAATCTAAGAAGCAGTGAAAGATGAAACTGTTAATAGTGAAATTGATCAGCTAAATCTGCAACAAGTAAAACGAACGAGAACTCAACAAAATGCAAGCAATCTAACCTCAGCTTTCTTAACAAAGTGAACTTCACTTTCCTCCTTTATTTGTACTATAAATATCTCTTTCTCTGTAGCATTTCCTGAATCATGTAGTTAAAAGTAATTTAGGAATAATTGAGGATGTTTAATAAGCTTACAAAGGCTATGACCATTTGTTTACCTTTATTATTTACCAATCCATTTCCTTTCAGAATGATAGAAATTGTGTTAACAGCAGCAATAGCTGCATCAAGTAAAGCCAGTCGTCAGCAATAATTACACTAACAAGACGTGTCATTCTAACTAATACTTTCTCATTGATGACTTGAGATTCAAGTTAACAGAAAATAACTCTGAATTTTCTAGAATATTAGACCTCATTGATCTCAATTACCTATTTGAAAGTTCATTACTAAAATTCTATTGATCAAATTAACAGTATTTATGAATCAGCTCATCATCAAATACAGCGGGATGCAATATATATAACCATCAAACTCATGCCATGCGTATTTGCAAGGTTAGAATGTTTTTATTCTGGCAACGGATTGTATTTAGAATTATTTCGAAAGAAATGTTTAAGTTAAATGACCAGCAAGCAGGTGTAAAAGGTCTGCAATTTTTCAGATGAGCAGTCATTCGGAAAATCACCAGTTAGACACACTTTGAAACAAAAAGTGAAAAAAGGAATAAAGGTTGGGAAAATAGGAAGGAAATAAACGAAAGAATAATAACAATAAGGAAAATGATGAAGAAAATTCACCGAAGCCAAAGTCAGAGAGCTCAGCATCATTATAGTCCTTTAAAAACATCTGCAATACGCTGACAAGATTAAAGAAACCCCATTAAGGAATAATCCATAATCTGATTCTGATGCACAATGAAAGCATAATAAAATCAGTTTAAGGAATCCAGATTAATGAAAGCTGACAAGTCATGAATCAGTGCATAATATCCATTATGAAGTTGCTACAGGAATATCACCTCAGATTAGGCATAGATGAAGAATAGTACTAGAGATACAAAATCTATATACAAACAATTGTATACAAGTTAATGAAAGCTATTGAGTCAAAGAACCAATAAATCTCCCCCTTTTAATGAAACAATCATGAATAACTAAATCAAGATTACAACTAGAAGTCCAGAACCTACCAAGAAACAAAGACCATGAGATTTTAAGCAAATTCAAGTTTTATATAATTTGAAAACATAATTTATTGACACCCAAATTATCTAATAAAGCAAAACAAGATCGCATCATATATATCAGAAACAAGTTTAAACCCCATGAAAAAATAACACATTAAGCTTCATTTGCTCATTTTCCTTTCTTCAAAATCTTGGCAACCAAACAAGCACATCAACTATATTTGACCTAAGAAAGTTTTTTGAACAGGAGATTTAAAGTGTATACCTTAGCAAGACTCCAGTAGAAAGCCAAAGTTTTGTTGAGGATGAAGGGTTGAATTAGATTGCTCATCGTTATCTCCTTCCTCTTCCTCCCCCTCTTCTTCTTCTTCGGAATTCGTTTCTTATTGTTCTATAAACATCTTTAATTACTCGACCAAGAAACAATGCAAATGCCACTAGCAAAATTAATTCTTGTATCATCTTCAGAAACCAACTTCCGCTTTCTTGCTGTTGCCCTCCTTGTTTCTGGATTCAACAATAATCTCTGGCCTCTGCAGCAACCTCAGTTGCCTTCACAATGCTTGGAAATGGCTGGAAATTTTTTGATGAGATTCTTGGAGGAGGAGTCAGTTGTGACCGGAGGTCGGTACTATATAGAGGCATTGATCCAATGAGAGATGGACGTGTGGCTGTGTTTCATTTGGATTAGTTACTTTTAGCGGTAAGATTTTAATGGTCCGTTAGAGCAACTGCCCCAGGGTACAAGTTCGTTATAAGATTTTAACACTTTACTGTGTAACTAACAGGAAACTCAAATGATAATAATAATAAAAAACCCACTTTATTGGGCCACATTATTTGTTTCTTTGAAATGTTAGATTTCATCCTTTAATCATATATATATTTCCATCCAATTTTCATTTTCGGGTACAGCCATAGGCAGAGAAACATGCCTCTAATCCTTGTACTGATCATTTGTTTGTAGTTTTTGTAACCAGCTACTTATATATAGGTGTACATTCTTCTTTTCTTGTGCCATTGCACTCACTTTATGCATTTTATTTCGGATATGACTCGATAGAGATATCCATTCATTAACTTGATGAGTGAATATCAAAATAAGTGATAGTAAATTGAAATTACTCATCTTGGAAAATTCAAGCTTCTCTTGACATGGAATGATAAAATATTAAGCGGCATACTGATAACTGTTGGCAAACAGATAAGAAATTTTCTCTCAACTAGCAATCTGTCACAAACTTCTTCAACATGTCTGCATAGGCAGAGCTAATATTGCTATCACTGAAAAGGCTTTTGCAAAACAAACAGCCTTTTTTCATTTTCCTTCTAGCATACTAACAAAACATATGTTTTATTGATGCCATCACTTGCAGCTAAAGATGCAATTTGAACAGTTATATTTGCAAAATCAACTGACCTATAGTGGAGGTGATTTATGTGCTGAGACAGAGAGGAAGAGGGGAAAAACGAATTTGTATTTCTGTCAACCCAGCAGAAAATTGAAACTTCACAACATTTAACATGGACAGAAGCACGTTGCTAAAACATTTTAATCTCAGGTGCACTAGAGATGGAAAAAACAAAAAAAAAAAAAGGAAAAAAGGACATATACAGGAAGATGCCCAGGTATCACTAGATCTGCCCTTACAAAACAAGTCATTGCATGGTCATGTTAGCAGCCGCTCCATCATCAACTGGAAAAACAACTACTACCTCTAATCTCAGAAATATTTCCATTGACAAATGTAAGACTAAGGAAAAAACATATGCAACAGCACACTGCAGAAATTAAGCTCTTATCTAACTGCCCTTCAGGCCTTCATATCAGTATCAGAAGTCTCCTTTAGAGCAGTGGTGGCAACAACGGCTTTCTCAAAGTTTTTCAGCCTTTCCCAGCACAATTTGAATCTGAGAGACAGTGTAAAAGTTAGATAAGAAGAAACTGTTTCCGGTAAAAGGTAACTAAAATTGTGAATAGTAAAACGACAAAGGCCAGCTGCCAATTCAAACAATCCAACCTTAGCTTTCTGAAAGAAGCGGCCTTCAGCGTCCTTGTTGGAGTTCACAGCAGAAATCTTTACCTCTGTTGCATTTTTCAGAAGATATGTCATTCTAATTAATTTGCTAACAATAAAAGATGTTAACATAAAATGGCTTTAACCTCTTACCTTTATTACTTGCCAGCCCATCACGTTTCAGAGCCTCAGCAATTGTGACAACCGTAGGAATAGCTGCATTAAGCAATTGTAGAAGTCAGCACATATTGTCATAAAATATGTTCCAAGGTGAAGGATATAATAGCAATGAACTGTCTTTTGGGTGTGCTCTAATACCATGAATCTGCATTTCAAGTTTAAGGAGGATACATTTGTTATCTTGTACAGAAGTTGCTGACAGATAAGGCTCCTTGTGCTGACCTCACTGATCTTAATTTTTCATTGGAAAATCAGTCATAATCTCCAAAATGAACAATGCAACCAATAGAACTAGTGCACTGATTTATTACTTACATTTCTAGTGAAATCAAATCATAGTCACATGGGGTAGGTCAAAACCACCAAAATCATACTAATATTTGGAAGAACAATTTCTTTTTCTGTCAAGAAGTTATGGTTTGAAAATTCAATTAAAAAAAACACTAAGAAAAACTATCCACTAGATATAATTTGAAGAAGAAATTGAAAAGGGGTTCCTGTGCACCAAAGAATAAAAGAAAAGGAAATAATAAAAAATAAGCAAAACAGAGGAGATGGTTACAAGAAATTGTACCATTCCCGAGGCAGTGAGCTCAATGTCATTGTACTGCTTTATGTACCTTTGCAATTCCATTAAGAAGATTAAGCAAAATCCCAGAAGGAAAATGTAACATAAGATGAATAATGAGCCAGAGTATCGTGAAATTTAAAGAATATGGATTAATGAGTTCACAAAAGATTCATGTAATCAATAAATGCCTATAATATCCACCATTTTCTTTTTAGCAGAATCAGAAGATATGCTAAATCAGGCTTTAAAAAACATTGACCGACTCCAAAAATTCATTAACGCACAAGATTATCTTTGCTAGTTCCTCATAAAACTCGTAAGTATGATGTCTCTGATAAAACGCAGAGTTAAAAAAATATTGATACCAAATATGATTTAACACATGATGGTTTGTGTAACGCCCAAATTTCCCATTTTTTATTTTTTATTTTTTATTTTAATGGAATTTTTAAATGACATTATTGTCCTTATAAATAGAGATTATTTTGGGGTAATTTTCGAAAAAGGGTTATTTTCCCAAATTCAATATGGTTTCTTAAAACTCTCTATAAAAAATTCATATTTTTCCCCTTCCATAACCCTAAGTCCACGAAGTTTATTCTTCTTCTCTACTGCTCTTTACGCTCCTACCCAAACCCTAGGATTCAAACATTTGTTTAGGAGAGAATCAAAGCTACGGGTAAGTTATTCTCCTTATTCCCCACAAAATTTCCAATCACTCTATCTAGGGTTTATATTGGCACGATTTTAGATTGTTATATATCATAATGCATGATTTAGAATGTGTTTAGGCTTTGTTTAGGGTTTTGATTTATTATGAGTTTAGTTAATCAATCTTGGACGTATTAAGCACACAGGATAATTCTGGACAGCATGAGTATCTCGAATTTAAACCTATATTTTCTGAACGAGTCTTCTTATGAAATTTATATTTCTGAAACTAGACGTGTAGGGCTTCTTGAATAAATTTTATTTCATTAAATTTGACTTCGTTTTCAATTTTATATGTATTTTCGAATTAGAAACCACTGCACTGGAAAACTGCGATTCCAGAATTGCGATCGGATTCACAAGATTATTTGTACCACCAAATGAACTCGAAAACTTCTGAAATTTTATATGGAAGTTAATATATGTGTTTAGTATTCCCAGTTGTAATTTCATAATTTTCTGATCAGTATTTTATTTTATAAAAATCTCAGAACCCGTTCTGTTTGGTTTAGGTTATGTGAAACCAGTTTCGAATTTATTGAGAAATAAATAGTTTTGAAAATGTTTTGATATTGGATCCTCTTGCAAATTTTACATAGGGTACTCATCGATGTCCAGAATAGTTTCATAGAATATTATGTCATTTTGAGTTATAGATCAAGAGTTAAAATTCTGAGAATCAGACCTGTACGGGTATGAATTAGAAAGTCAAATTCTTAGAATAAGTTATTAATTGTCATATCTTGTATTTCTTTAAGGTGTTGGAGATGATTGAGGCTCTTAGAGGCTTAGAGGCGTGTTAATTCAAATTCTTTAGTCGAGGTAAGTAACTTTATTCCTAATATACTGGATATGTATAAGTATTTTGATATTATTATTATAAGTATAAATGTTTTTATACTACTTAAAGGATTAATTGATTTTGATAATTAGTTTTATGTAAATGTTTTCAAACCTAAATTCTTTTTTAACAAAGTATTTTATAAATGCTTTTTAATATGTAAATGACTTTATGACATGACAACCTTTTATGATTTTATCTATAAAATAATTTGCAAGCCTCAATTATTGTTATGGACATTTATGAAACTGATACAAATATTTTGTGCTTATGTATGATTTTAATTATTTATGATTGTACGGGGGCCACCTCTTGAGACTATATGGGGGCACCTCTTAAAGGCTAAAGCGTCGCAAAGTGCCACATATAGTGCAAAGTGTCATGTATAAGTCATTATGTTTTGGCTCATTATCCGTAGTTATTCTGATTTTGATTCTGATCGTATAATACGATATATGTCTATTCTGGACCAGTACTAGGTTTCTGTTCTAAGTGTGCACACGATATTTTGATTCTATTTCTGGCCGGGTCACCGGGACTACAGGTGACATGAGCTAACCTTTTGTTTTCTGTATACGTATTATATATTATTTGCTTCTTAAGTAAATATGCTTTTGGATATTTTGAATTATTAAGAATTTATGTTATGTTATCGTGATATATCGTTTTATGAAATTTATGGATTACAATATATGTTTTAAATATGTTCCAAGGTGAAGGATATAATAGCAATGAACTGTCTCTTGGGTGTGCTCTAATAGCATGAGTCTGCATTTCAAGTTTAAGGAGGATACATTTATTATCTTGTACAGAAGTTGCTGACAGATAAGGCTCCTTGTGCTGACCTCACTGATCTTAATTTTTCATTGGAAAATCAGTCATAATCTCCAAAATGAACAATGCAATCAATAGAACTAGTGCACTGATTTATTACTTACATTCTAGTGAAATCAAATCATCGTCACATGGTGTAGGTCAAAACCACCAAAATCATACTAGTATTTGGAAGAACAATTTCTTTTTCTGTCAAGAAGTTATGGTTTGAAAATTCAATTAAAAAAACAATAAGAAAAACTATCCACTAGGTATAATTTGAAGTAGAAATTGAAAAGGGGTTCCCGTGCACCAAAGAATCAAAGAAAAGGAAATAATAAAAAATAAGCAAACAGAGGAGATGGTTACAAGAAATTGTACCATTCCCGAGGGAGTGAGCTCAATGTCATTGTACTGCTTTATGCACCTCTGCAATGCCATTAAGAAGATTAAGCAAAATCCCAGAAGGAAAATGCAACATCAGATGAATAATGAGCCAGAGCATCATGAAATTTAAAGAATATGGATTAATGAGTTCACAAAAGATTCATGTAATCAATCAATGCCTATAATATCCACCATTTTCTTTTTAGCTGAATCAGAAGATATGCTAAATGAGGCTTTAAAAAACATTGACCGACTCCAAAAAATCATTAACGCACAAGACTATCTTTGCTAGTTCCTCATAAAACTCGTAAGTATGATGTCTCTGATAAAACGCAGAGTTAAGCAAATATTGATACCAAATATGAATTAACACATGATGGTTTGGATGGTGTGCTAGGTGCAATAGAAGCCATTAATGTGCTAAAAAGGTATGGAATACTTGATTGATTTTATTGGTAGGCTCTGATGAATCAGAAATATGTGGTTATAAATTGCCACTTATGTTTGCTTTGAGGGGTGATTAGCATTCTGGTTTAGCACTGAAATTTTTTCTTTTTGCAAATTGATGGCAATAAATGCAATCGACATACATAACTTTATTCATGAATATATAAACTTTTAGATGTTGAGTGCCTTTAGTTAGATCGCCGGTGCTGTAGTCAGATGATGTCAAAATTGAATCAGGACATACTCAGATATTCCTTGCTCAAGCTATCAAAGAAGATATTTGAAACATTTATCTCAAACTATATCCAAAGACGCCCTCTTAAAGCGGTGTCTTGGAGATATAGATATAATAAATATTGTTTTGGTCTCTGCGTTTTCCAGTCTAGGGTATTGTTTGTGCTTTTGGTTTCCAGCTAATAAGATTGTTTTGAACTGAATAGCATGGACGCAATTTCTTTTTCATTATATCTAAGTTTTTTTCAGATAAAAGTATTGTGCAGTAGCCACAGTTTTTGGTCTATGCTATGTTGACTGGGTCTTTAACAGATTTGGATTCAAGACTAGAAGGTCAATGGAGGTTATCATGTTCACCTCAGAAGAGTCCACACGTTATGGATCAGTTGTTTGGGAACGTTAGCCACTTGTAATTTGTAAATAGTTAAAACTTCGTAACTCAGTATACGCACTTGGGTTTATTTGGTTGCTTTCCTTTCTTAATTTTTGTCCATACAAAATGAAGAAAAGATACTTTTCTTCTGAAGCTTTCTTTTACTTATCTTTGCAAACTTTATAGCAACCACTTTCACAGTACATTAAACTTCAACATGTTATGCCTTGACATGGCGGACTGTGTATGGATTTGGAAATCTTATACTATAGTCTAAGTTCATATGTTTATTTTTGTTTTGCAGTCGCTTATTGGCAGGAATTGAGTCATTGGCAAAAGATCTGACATCAGCAGTTGATGGTCAAAATATATCCTTTTTAGATGCTGCAAGATCTTGTGCACATGCAAAAGAGCACAATGACCTATCGATTGTATTTTTGAAGAAAGGAAGTTACTCTGCTTTTGTTGAATTGCATATAGAGCAGGGACCTATTCTGGAGGAAGAAGGTTTGTCTTTTTTACTGCTTATTTTATCCTTATGATCTCTATTTATTGATGGCTATTAATCCACTTCATATTTCAAGTCAGGTACATCAATTGGCATAGTGACTGCCATTGCAGCTCCTGCAAGTATAAAAGTAGATTTTGAAGGCAATGGAGGGCATGCGGGTGCTATCTTGATGCCAAATAGGTAACTGATGTCTGCCTGTGTACAGCTACATTTACGTATCTTTCATCAATTTAGTATATTCATCATTATAATTCTTTTATTATACTTATTCAGTCAACAAGATTCATAATGTTTTACATGTGATGAGCAGGAACGATGCCGGTCTGGCTGCTGCAGAACTGGCGCTAGCTGTGGAGAAACATGTTCTAGAATCTGGATCCATTGATAACGTTGGTACAGTCGGTAATTCATCTTCCTGAATGCCTAAACGTAGACTTTATTGGTACATATTCCTTAAATCCATCTTGAGTTAGATTACATCTAACTTTGATTTGGCTATTTTTCTTTCTTAGCACTTTGATGTAACTTAATATATCCTGTTTCTAAGGCATCCTGGAGCTGCATCCTGGTGTAATCAACAGCATACCAAGCAAGTCACACTTAGAAATTGGTATGTTTCCGATCAGTTGTTCAACTCTTGTTGCAAAACATGCCGGCAATTTTATAACATAAATACTGTGATTGAGATAAGTAATAAGTTCCTGAAGCTTGTTTAAAATCATGTTATTGGCATTCTTCTTCTACCAAAGTTTGAGTTACCTATGATTTAATTCTAGTTGATTTCTGAAATTTTCCATTGTTATTTATCGAATTTTCTATTATCTACATTTCGGCAGACACAAAAGACATTGATGAAACGCAAAGAAATACACTGATTTGAAAAATCCATAAATCTGCAATTACAATTGCCAAAAATCATGGGGTCACTCTATCTGAATTCAAAATCGTAAATCAGGATCCACCAGCTCTTTCTGACAAATCAATAATTGAGGCAGCAGAAGCAGCGTCAAAAGAACTTAATTTAACACATAAGTTTATGATAAGCAGAGCTTACCATGATTCACTCTTTATGACCAGATATAGAGAGAGAGAAAGTAGGAGTGTTCAGAAACCAATACGATCTGTTCAATCCATCCGATTTGTAGAAATTTGATCTGTAAAAATTCAATTGTGGATTGGTGAATTGGATTGGATTGAAAATTTAAAAATCTGCAGTTGGTGGATTAGATATGGATTTATTTCTGTAAATCTACAAAAATTCACGAATCCGCAAAAAAAAAATTATTTAATAAAAAATTAAACTTGTAAATACAGCACTAGTAATTACCAATAAATAGATAAGTTAGAATATAGTTAGATTAACACCATATTGTATATTATACGATAATAATATAAAATAAAAATAAATAAATATAACTTACTAAATAGTTAATTTTCATGTACTGATCTAAACAAATAAGTTTTTTTTTTCTTTTGGTGTGTTATATTTTGAAACTTTAAATGTATTTTGTAGCTTTGTTTAAGCAATTAATTTATTTAAATCTTATTTAATCTTGAATTTAATCAGTAGGAAAATCATTTTTCTATTAATTTTTTTTATTTAGTTACTTCGTGAATAGGATGGAATTAAAAATTTTTAACCTACAGACCAATCGGCAAAATGGTGGATTGGGTTAAATCCATATCCGATCCGCAAATGTATGAATTAGATTTTGATTTAATTCATCAAAATCAACTTAATAAATAATACATCTTGTAGAATGAAATTTAAGATAAAACTTATAAGGTTAGTGATATTGATCAAAACATACAATGTGAAACTATAGAGTGCGACTATAAGATATCAGCTGCACCATAACAAACACTAACAATTAGTTCGTACTTGGTAACGAATATATATATATATATATATTACTATTTATGATAGGAAACTTGTTAAATGTAACGACGGACAATGAAAAAATTGTTACGGCTGCACGGTGCAGTTGACGCACCATAATAAAACCCAAAACTATATATTTTCCAACAAAAGGGTTTATGGATTATTAGTAAAAATGGTAATATCATAGGGTTAGAATCTTAACCAAACCATTTTTTTTTTTGATTACATGAGACTATTGCTCAAATTACAACTCATATTACATGAGAATATAACTGATATTTACAAATCAGACTATAACTGGGACCAACATACATCAATACTAATGGAGCGCTGCCCAGATTTTAACCCTCTCAAATATTCGAGGGATGTCTACTCCTCACACTTGGATAAGGAAGCAGACTGCCTTCACTCAAATTTACTTGAGGAAGGAAGACCCCCACAATATATTGTGGGGTTCGAACTGCTGCTCTCCAAATTGGAGAGCAGCAGCTCTCACCACTCGGCCAAAGGCCGAGTGGCTTAACCAAACCATTTGATTGTGAAACTTCCTTAATTTTCTCTAAGCTAGGAAAGTGCTTAGCAATTTCTGCATCATATGTAAGTGAATCATTCTCTATTCCAAGACCTTGCAAAGCAAAAAACAAAAACAACCAAGAAATAAAATAAAATAGTTGACTAATTTACCCGACAGTGGCTATGAATGAGGAAAATTTTCCATCTTTCACACTACACTCTTCACCTCTTCGGTCACTATCTGTGGCCTTTCCTAGTTGTTCTTTGGGTACCAATGTATCTTCTCAAGTACTTTTCAGAGCATGTGAAAAGGGTACAATTTTCTCAAGCACGTGAAAGGAATGACCTCAACCTATTGGCCCTATTCCTATGATTTTCAAAAAGTTTATTTAACTAGTTATCATAATTTAAATTTTTTAAAAAATTAAAGATTAAAAATCGATTAAGCTTTTTAAGATATTAAGAAAAAGTATTATTATATTTGGACTACTTTTAAAATTATAAAATATGAAATTATTATAAGAAGTAGTCGTGCTGATCATTTTATTATTATATTTTTAAAAAATTTATTTTAGTTTATTTTTGTCATGAGTTGAAAGTCATGCTCACATTAAAGGGGTAAAAGTATCTTTACATTCAAAACTAAGATAAATTGTATTATAATTTTATATTACAAAGGCGGTGTAGTCATTATCGTTAAAAAACAAATGAAAGAAAAAAAAATCTTGAATCCCGAATATCTAACGTCAGCATCTTCTTCTTCTTCATTTTTTTCCTCAGATAGTGACCCACCATCTTTGAATAATTATTGGCATTTTTGAATGGGTACAGGCCATGCATTGGCATTGATGGGTGTCATCTAAAAGAAGAATCAGAGGGATTTTGATAGCAGCCGCGGGTGAGGAAAATTTATTATGTTTTTATAACTTATCTGAGGGATACGTGATATATTTGGAAGTGGATTTTGTATAATATTTCTTCGAGATTTTTTTTTTTTTTTTCCAGTTGTTGAGTTTGATTTGGTTATGGAATGATGGGTTTATTATTATGAGTTTGAAGGATTGTGACGAAATAGAAATTAAGATTGACGGAAAGCATATTGATCTTCAAGCTTTAATGGCAGTTTCAATTTGCTATCTTCAAGTTTTAGTGGCGGTTTCAATTTGATATCAAGATTAGCAATTTAGCTCAAAAGGAGGATACTTAATCACAAGCATTTTTTTTTTCCTTCTTTTTCCCAATTGGAGCATAAGAAGTTTTGGAAGTGAAGGCACGCATTCTTCAGTTGGGTTTGATTCTTTATTTTTGTTTTTTATTTAATTAATTTTTTAAAGTAAGGGCATATTAATATTTTATTAGTCAATATTGGTCAACTAATAGCAAAAAATAAAAATATAATAAAATAAAAATTTTACAAAAGATATTGTAAATTTGTAATAAAATGATAGACACCAACACTTATTACAGTCATTTAATATTTTATAATCTAAAGTAATTAAATAATAACAACCCTAAAAAATGAGTAAGAACCAAAATCATTTATTAAATCTTGCATATCATTAAGCACACGCTTAAGGTATAAGTAATATTCTTAACTAATGAAGTTACTTTTAATTAATGAAGCATGGTTGAATGATTTCAAGTAACTTTATTTTGACAAATCATTTGATTTTAAATTCAAGTGTGGTAAGGGAATAAATGTAGGAGCCGATCAAGGGTGTGGGGCTAATGGCCCACTCAAAAATAAATTTCCTGTTAATTTTTGGGAAACTTATCTTTGGGTGGGGGTAATTTTATAAATAAAATTTAATATTGGTTTCAATTTTATAAATTATTTTTTATTATGATGTTGTCCCGTGTGAATTAATTTCTAGATCCGCCCGTGGTTAAAGGTGTTAATTAATTAAAAAAATTAATGAAGTAATTTTATTGCGGACATGTTCTTGAAGTCAAGGTCTATCTCAATTGATAAAAAATGAACTTTGTTATACCTTAAGTTTCAAACTTCAATAAATATGCGAGTTAATTAAAAAAGAAAAAAAATGATAAATAAATTATTTTGCCTATAAAATGGCAGAACAGACTTTAGAAAACGGAACTGCCTATGGTACAGATTCTGTACCTAACATCTCCCATCATCCCACCATCCCATTTTTTATTTGTTTAATTTCTCCCTCCACATCCAACCACATCCAACGGCTGATGCTGCAGTCTGTAGCTTGCAGATTCTGTAAGCTAGTCGAGTCCCGTTACAGAAACTGTATGCAACGGCCATGCATTTTTTATTCGTTGGATCTAGAGACTGTAATTGGATGGTTGGGATTAAAGGTCAGAATAGAAATTAATCATGGGCAACCGTTTTTAACATTTAGAAAGGTTCATTTCCATGCACATAGCACACCCAAATGTTTTGACAAATATTAATATGCATCCATTAAATTTTTAGGTAAAACCACACACTCAATTCGTTAACTTTTCTACTATTGAATTAAAAAACTATCATGCCTTAATTGAATTAAATTGATTAGGTAAAATATCTCTTATAACTTGTCAATTTTTATAGTAACATACGAATATTTAGTAAAATCAAATTTATTTTTATTTAGTAATTAGATTTTTTTATTTAGTAATCAAATTTATTATTTATTCAGTAATTAAATTTTTTTTATTTAGTGAAATCAAATTTATTTTTATTTAGTAGTCAGATTTTCTTTAACAAAAAAGTTCTAAAATCAAATTTGACTCATTTACTATTTAAAAAAATAAACTTGTTTACTAACCAACTAAAGTTTATCTTTAGTCAACATATTTTTTTCTCTAAAAAATCCTTTGACCATAAAAAGAAGAATGAAAATAAAAAGATGCTTTGCCAAGAGTTGATTAATAATAATCAGTATATTTGAGCATGAATTTACCCCTATATTCATATGACATAAAATATAATTTTATTCATTAATTACAATATTAATTTTATAAATTTTATTTTTTAAAATAAATAAATTTCTATCTATTTACATATATCTTAGTTTTTATAAAAATAAATTTATGTTTATTTTTTTACATTGACCTAATGTTTAATTAAGGGCAATAATGTCTTTGTGCTAGTTAGAAATGACCAGTAATTGAACTTAACCGCGTAGGACAACAATTTGACTATTTTGGGGTGGGGTTGATGGCTTACATCAAACTTAGTGTGTGCTAACGATTAATAATAATAATGGGGTAAATATGAAATTACTCCTTAATTACCCAAGCAATAGAAGATCGCTGGTTTTCTTTTAGCCGGATAATTACCAGTCAATTTGCCACGCGTCCCGACACATGGCAGCATCTAATTTATCCGCTTGTCATTTTAGTTTCTGTTACATACAGTTTCTGTAACGTAGCCAGCTCCTTAGAAAACAGCTGATTAGTATAACATAATCTTTAATTTACTGGACGAGGATGAATTTTCCTTTAATTGCTCTTTCAACGAAAGTGCCTATGCATTTGTTCGGTCATATTAATCTGCAGGTCTTCAGAAAACAGGAAAGTTCCCATACATTTTGCAGGTCTTCAGAAAACAGTGATTAGTATAGCCTAATATCTAATTTACTGGACGAGTATGAATTTCCCTGTAGGACCGGACTCGTACGCGCATGTAACCCATTTTTATCTATAAATTGGTAAGCGCACTTAGCAGCACCGTAGCCAATAGCCATCTCCATTTTGGAAACAGAAAAAAGAAAAGAAAATCCTATCTTTCACAAACACTTCCTTCCCATTTCTATTTGGGGGACCACATCACATCACCAGCAAAATGTCGTCGTCACTTTCCGGTTCTGATAACCAGAATGCTGAGACACGCCGGGCAGGACTACCAAGTGTCCGAGAAAAGAATTTCGAGTTGATGGATTCTCTTTACAAGGCTGCCGTAGAAGGCCATACCGATCAATTCAGAGCACACGCACAGATGCTTGACCAAATATTGACTCCGAATGAGAACACAATCCTCCACGTCCACATCACAGCCCGACCTAATCAAACAATGAAGCCTAATAACAAGCTAAAAAGCAGCCTTTGGGGGATGATGAGTACTTCTAAAAAGCAATCATCATCCTCAGAACATTTTGTGAGAGATATTTTAGAAATGTGTCCTGGTCTACTACTGAAGGCCAACACCAAAGGGGAAACTCTGCTGCACATCGCGGCCAGGCACGGGCATGCTGATATAGTTAAGGATCTGATTGCCGAGTGCAAAAAACCCCACCAGAACGACCCCGAGAAAGGTGTTGAAGCCACGAGGCTGATGCTGGGAACGACGAATGAAGCCAAAGACACAGCCTTGCACGAGGCGGTGCGTTACAATCGAGTTGATGTGGTGAAGATGTTGACCAAAGAAGACCCTAATTTACCGTATGATGCGAACAAAGCTGGGGAGACTCCACTGTACCTGGCTGCAGAGAGGGGTTACAAAGATGTTGTGGTTGATATTTTATCGACTTGTATATCACCAGCTGACCATGGGCCAATGGGAAGAACGGCTTTGCACGCAGCGGCATCTCTAAAAGATACAGGTTAATTAATTATAAATTTCTTTTCTATCCAATAATTGTAATACATAATGATCGCTTAGATACATAAGCTTATAAACTGTTTGCATAAGCCTCTCCGTTGTATTAGTGTCAGTTTTCAACTCTTTGGTGCTTCTGCTTTGCTAATGGGTTTTTGGAGTTTTTTTTATAGAGAATTATTATTTAAAGAAAAAAAAAAGTTTCTCCGGCATCTCTTAGCAAGGAATTTGTAGTTTACAAATGTCACCACTTACCAAATGCGGGTTTAGTAATAGTAATATTATTTGAAGCATACATGTGACAGAAATTAATGAAAAAAGAGTAGTGCTCCAGAACATCCAAGACTTTTTCATTTAAAAAAAATTAAAAAAGAAAAAGTAATGTAGTATTCTAGTGGGTCGGGTTTAATTTTTGTTTGTTTATTTTTATGTAGAAATAACAAAAATGTTATTGAACGGTAAAGAGACTGTAACCAGCAAACCAGACCAGCAAGGTTGCCTTCCTCTTCACTTGGCCGCACACTTCGGACGCCGTTACAACGTGAAGGAATTACTCAAGGCCGATAAATCAGCAGCCTACAAAGCTGATAATGAGGGAAAGGTACCTCTTCATCTCGCAGCTGATGGGGGCAATTTATATTCAATGCAAGAGCTAATATTTGGTTGTCCAAGTTCTTGTGAACTGGTTGATAACAAAGGGTGGAATGTTTTTCACTTTGCCCTGAATAGCGAAAGTAGAAGGGCAGTCAAATTACTCTTAAAAAACCCGTCGCTTCGAAACCTTATAAACGAGAAAAATGATGACGGAAACACACCTCTGCTAGAACATGCTGCTTCTGGTTCTTATTGTGTAAAGTCTTTCTTTCTTCACCCGAAAGTGGATCGGCTAGCATTCAATCATCAAAACAATAACGTTGAAGACATATTCCGTTCGGGCAAGGTTGTTTATCGGCTCGAGGAGGTAAGAAAACCTAATTATGTATGTATAAAATTTTTGTGTCCTTTTTACTCATGGACTATAAAGTAATTAAATTAACATTAGTGAATTAATTTCATAAATTGATAAACTCGATTAAATAATGTGAGTGGTAAATTCTGACACAAGTCAATAGGTGAAATTAATAATAATATTAATTAAATAATAACAATATATTCAGTCCCCTACCTCCTTGCTTATTACTGATCATAATTCTTTCAAAACGCACGTACAATATGTTGTTGCAGACTTTGTTTCTACGGTGCTTGTATAGATACAGGTGCCGGCGACACATGGTCATTGGAGATGGGGAAAGAAAGGATCAGGGTAATAATAATGTAGAAGACAAGAAGAAGAGCAATGATAGAAAAGATGAGAAATCATCAAGAGTCAAGATCATAGGGGAATATGTCAAGGAAAGAAAGGATTCCCATCTAGTAATGGCTGCACTTGTAGCAACTGTTACATTCACGGCAGGTATTACTATGCCTGGTGGTTACATTAATGAAAAGGGACCAGACCAGGGGGCCGCAGTTCTGAGCAGAAACAAAGCTTTCCAAGCATTTGTTGTATTCAATTCGGTAGCCATGATTCTGTCCACATGTGCCGTCTTCATCCACCTTCATCTGTCACGGTGGGCGAACAAGTCGAGGGAATTTTTACTATGGCGTCTGAGCCTAGATATGATACTTTTTGCCTTGTTCGCGATGGTGTTAGCATTTCTTGCAGGCATATATTCAGTGCTCAGTGCCAAAGCACTTGTATCTATCGTTTTCGTTATCATTGGCTGGCTCTTCTCGGGCACACTATTTTCGCACCGTTTTGCTGTATTCTAAGAGTGCTGAGAAACTTCGTCGACGAGATGTTAACAAAATTTCTGGAGGAGTACCAAGGAATTTGCTTTCCTAGAGTTCACTGGCCTTTTCCGGGGAAGAGCACTTCGGGTACAACAACAGAGCAGAGGATATAGCGTATGGCGCTTTGTGTGGACGGACTTTAATTCTGTTGAATTTGAATGGGGTACAATTAATCTAGAGAATCCTTATTACCTTTTACTGTTGTACGTATTTTTCACGCTCGGATGTTGGTCTCTGGGTGAGGATTTACATTGTCCCAACTTCTGCAGGTCCTCGCCTTCTATGTATGTGCTGAGCAAATTGAATAGTCGTGTCAATGGAATAAGATTGTCCAGGTGTTTTACAAAATGGTCTTACCACCCACATTCGTGTCTCGACGAAGATAAATTTACAAAGTATAGTTAAACTCATAGCTGATGATGAGGAAATTAACAAATTCTCACATAGTCATATTTAGTAATTGTAAAAAGAAATTTAAAAATGAAATATCTTTTAACATGGTAAAAAGAAAAATATAATTAACAAACAAGGACAAAATGGAATTTTAATCAGTAGGTGAGGAGAAAATTTAGAATACCTCAGATGTATTATAACTAATTGATTGCATGCATGATATGTGTAGTTGAATTTAATACAACCACCACTTGCATAATGGTTTTTCAAAATAAATGTACACATGGCATTATTTACTTGTTGTATAACTGACATGGTACCTCAAATGTATTTTAGAATTTTTCATAGGTGAGATATAGGGTTATAATTATCAATTTCTTCATTATTTAAAAAAAATATAAATAAACTATTTTCCTTAAATTGCTCATTCAACAAAAGTGCCTATGCATTTCTTCAGTCAATATGGTATTTTCATTTATAAAATGGCAGAACAGTCCGACAAGTCATAATAATCTGCAGGTCGTTAATTAGAAAACAACTAATTAGTATAACATAATCTTTAATTTACTGGAGAAGGATGAATTTTGCTGTAGTACCTGACTCGTAAGTGCATGTAACCCATTTTTATATACAAACTAGAAAATAGAACCGCGCTTCATGCGGTTTTGAAAAAAAAATTTAATATTATCATTTTTTCTTACTTTACACTTGATAAAACTGATAAAAAATATGAATTGATTTTTTTTTTTAAGATGAGGCAGCCTTATAAAAAATAAAAATAAAAACTATTAGCCAGCAATACAAATAAAGAAGCAACGCAAGATAAAGAATAAAATGAGAGAATATATTATAGAGTGATTTTATTCATTTCAATTGTGTGTGTACAAAACAAAAAGATGAGCTCTCCTTTTATAGTTACATAATCACTCCATGAAATTAATGAAAAATTATGGATTATAATTCCTTGTGAGATAGTGGGAGTTATAGGGAAGCTAAAGGTTGCTAATAAAAAATAATGAAGAGACTAAGGGATATATGTTATAAACATCTACATTTATTTTAATAAATTCATAACATTCCCCTTGGATGTTCATTACAAAGAATATGCCTCATTAAAATCTTTACATAATTGTTATTGTGTAATAACAATTAAATTAATTATGAGAAGATGAAAAACCAAATTTAAAAGAAAATTTCTCTATTTATTAGATAATAGAGAATATACAAAGATGAGAAATGATGATGACACATCACCTCCTCAAATCCCAGCTTTATATATATATATATATATATATATATATATATATATATATATAGATAAATAGATTGGTAAACGAACTCGGTAGCACAGCAACCATCTCCATTTTGGAAAAAAAGAAAATTCCATCTTTCCAACACCTCCTTCCCATTTCCATTTAGGGGACTACATCACATCACCGGCAAATGCCGTCGTCACTTGCAGGTATCGATAACCAGAATGCTAAGACTCGCCAGGCAAGACTACTCAGTGTCTGACCAAAGAATTTCGAGTTGATCGATTCTCTTTATAAAGATTTTAACATTTTATTGTGTAACTAACAGGAAACTCAAATGATAATAATAAAAGAAAGCCCACTTTATTGTGCCACATTATTTGTATCTTTGAAATGTTAGATTTCATCGTCTAATCATATATATATTTCCATCCAATTTTCATTTTCGGGTGCAGCCATAGGCTGAGAAACATGCCTCTAATCCCTATGCTGATCATTTGTTTTTAGTTTTTGTAACCAGCTACTTATATATAGGTGTACATTCTTTCTTTCTCGTGCCATTGCACTCACTTTATGCATTTCATTTCGTATAGGACTTGATAGAGAGATCCATTCATTAACTTAATGAGTGAATATCAAAATAAGTGATAGTAAATTGAAATTATTAAACAGCATAGTAACAGAGAGGGAGAGGGGAATTTGAACAGTCATATTTGCAAAATCAACTGACCTAAAATGGAGATGATTTATGTGCTCTGAGACAGAGATGGAGAGGGGAAAAATGAATTTGTATTTCTGTCAACCCGCAGTGAGTTGAAACGTTACAACATTTAACATGGACAGAAGCACGTTGCTAAAACATTTTAATCTCAGGTGCACTAGAAATGAAAAAAAGGAAAAAAGGACATATACAGGAAGATGCCAGGTATCACTAGATCTGCCCTTACAAAACAAGTCATTACTCCAACCTTATTACACGGTCATGTTAGCAGGAGCTCCAACATTAACTGGAAAACAACTACTACCTCCAATCTCAAAAATATTTCCATTGACAAATGGAAGACTAAGGAAAAAACATTTGCAACAGCAAACTGCAGAAATTGAGCTCTTATCTAACCGCCCTTCAGGCCTTCATATCAGTATCAGAAGTATCCTTTGGAGCAGCGGTGGCAACAACGGCTTTCTCAAGCTTTTCAGCCTTTCCCAGCACAATTTGAATCTGAGAGACAGTGTAAAAGTTAGATAAGAAGAAACTGCTTCTGGTAAAAAGTAATTAAAATTGTGAATAGTAAAACAGACAAAGGCCAGCTGCCAATGCAAACAATCCAACCTTAGCTTTCTGAAAGAAGCGGCCTTCATTGTCCTTCTTGGAGTTCACAGTAGAAATCTTTACCTCTGTTGCATTTTTCAGAAGATATGTCACTCTAATTAATTTGCTAACAATAAAAGATGTTAACATAAAATGGCTTTAACTTCTTACCTTCATTACTTGCCAGTCCATCACGTTTCAGAGCCTCAGCAATTGTGACAACGGTAGGAATAGCTGCATTAAGCAATTGTAGAAGTCAGCACATATTGTTATAGAATATGTTCCAAGGTGAAGGATATAATAGCAATGAACTGTCTCTTGGGTGTGGTCTAATAGCATGAGTCTGCATTTCAAGTTTAAGGAGGATACATTTAATATCTTGTACAGAAGTTGCTGACAGATAAGGATTCTTGTGCTGACCTCACTGATCTTAATTTTTCATTCGAAAATCAGCCATAATCTCCAAAATGAACAATGCAATCAATCGAACTAGTGCACTGATTTATTACTTACACTCTAGTGAAATCAAATCATCATTGCATGGTGTAGGTCATAACCAATAAAATCATACCAGTATTTGAAAGAACAATTTCTTTTTCTGCCAACAAGCTATGGTTTGAAAATATAATTCAAAAAAACAATAAGAAAAATTATCCACCAGATATAATTTGAAGTGGAAATTGAGAATCATTTGCACCAAAAGAAGAAGAATAATAGAAAAGGAAATAAGCAAAACTGAGCAGATGGACATAAGAAGTTGTACCCATTCCCAAGGCAGTGAGCTCAATGTCATTGTACTGCTTTATGTACCTCTGCAATGCCATTAAAAAGATTTAAGAAAAACCCCAGAAAGAAAATGCAACATCAGATGAATAACGAGCCAGATTATCATGAAATTTAAAGAATATGGATTAATGGGTTCACAAAAGATTCATGTAATCAATCAATGCCTCTAATATCCACCATTTTCATTTAGCTGAATCAGAAGCTATGCTAAATCAGGTTTTAGAAACCGTCTCCAAACCATTAACGCACCAGATTATCTTTGCTAGTTCCTCATAAAACTCTTAACCATGAGATAAAATGCAGAGTTAAGCAACTGTTAATACCAAATATGATTTAACACGAGGATTTTGAACCGTTGAGTAAGACCATATATTTGAAGTAGAGTATCACAGCAAATTAAACAGCATTAAGTAAAAGATTGTGCACTAAACTTCTCTCTTATGAACCCAACCAATTCAAGATTTTAAGCCATTAAAGAACAAGAACTTTTAATTGAACAGATTCGAAGTCCAATATCACTTGAATCAACAACATACAAAGAAAAATATTCAAAAGAAACCACAAAGCAAGATTCAGTGAGAATAAGTTCTAAGATCCAGCAAAGAAACAATGAAGGAAGTATAAGACCCATAAGGCTCCATAGAATCCAAGAAATCAAATGTATGATATAGGTTAAAAGGAAAAAAAAAATCAAAATTGAACCAACAAATCTAGAGGGAGACAAAAATAACCGATCCAACAAGAAACCCCAATTCGTTTCCCTTCAATTATCTGGGCAACCAAACAGACCATTATCATTATGACAAGCAAAATTGATAAGCAACAAAAACGAATCAAACCCATTACAGAACACATGCAAGAAACCAACAAAACAAAGAAACCAATTCCTAATATTCATCAAGATAACCAAATAACTCGGAAAAATAAAAAGTTTTACCTTAGCAAGATTGAGGTAGAAAACAAAGGGTTTCTTTGTGTGAGACACAAGAATTCGGTTGCTGTCCTTCTTCTTCTTCGTCTTCTTAATCACAGATGAAGACTCGGAACCAGCAGCGCCAGTAGTGGTAGCATTCTTGCCATCGCCGGAATCAACAACCGCGGCTGCAACAGTTGCCACTTTCTTGTTTTTGCTGCCGCTGTTTTTGTTTTCGTTCTTGGATTCCTCTGCCTTGATGAACTCAGAACTCTTTGCAACAGTCACGCTTGACTCCATTGTTACACGAATCAGAATTCTCTCTCTCTCTCTCTCTGGAATTGATGCCTGGTCTGTCTTTCTCCCTCTAAAGAATGTGTGCAAATGGCGGGAAAAGTTTGTTGAGATCTTGCGTGCGAGTGTGGGCTGTGACTGGAGTCGCGGTTTTATATAGAAGATTCCGTAACGGATTGACACGTGGTGGGTTTTTATTGGAAGCAAAATCCTGTTAGTTATTTTTGGCGGGAACCCAGTGGCTTGTTAGCGAAACTGTAAATAGCTTTTTTTTATATAATTACGACTTTGCCATCGCTTTACACAAATTTTGGCTTGAGTAGCCTCTTTGGCACCCTTCAAAATTTCTCGTAAAATTATTTTTTAATTATAATTAGTTAAATAGTCTAATATAAACTAATTTTTTATTTTGAATAAAAATTCAATTAAACACTTATATAAATTTTTCTTTTAATAAATTTTTATACCCCCGGCTCATTTCATAATTTATATTTATACTTATATTTTAAATTTTAATTTAAACATTAGAAAATTTTAAGATTTTTGAGTTATAAAAATAGAAATTACATAATATAAATTTAATATTTTAAGAACTATATGCAATTTAAATGAATTTTTTTTGGCAAAATTTTATGAGAATATTGTTAATTTTAATATATCATTTATATTTTATTAATTTTACTGAGGGTGTTTTGGAAAATGAATTCAAAAAGGGTGATATAAAGATTTTAGAGGGGTGTTGCAAGCTCTACTCATTTGGATTTCATTGAGCCATATTGTTAAAGAAGCCCAAAGGTTTTTTGGGCTTAAAGATGTGGATCAAGAATTTTCTTTAGTTGGGAAATGATTATTGCTGTTGTTTGTAAGAAGCATGGGTAGAAAATTATTGATTACGTGAACAAGAATAAATCTTGATCCAGCATTAAATTCACCATCATCTAGTATAAGGAATTTTCCACATTTTTTTTCTTGACCAAACGGAGAAAAAAATAATAATTTTATTGTATTATTTTTTCATATTTCGCTCTGGTCGCCATAGATTCTCTTTTACAAAGCGGGGCCCATTTCGTCACCAACAAAGGGCATACACCGACCGTTGATTCTTCTCAAAAATTTTGATGCACGGATGAGTTAGCATTCCACTTCCACCCGATCCAATGATTGGCGGGAGATAAAGACAACGGTACACGTGTGAGGTTGATGTGCTTGCTTGCTTCCATATTAACAGTGTTAATCGCGCTTCGTTTAAATTATTAATTTGTGGGTCTAGTGAAGTAAAGAAGAAAGAGATAATGATTATGATGGTGGTGACCAATCATGTCCGTTGCCCGTTGGCACGTACCAATTTGGATAAGGGACCCATTGGATGATCAAATCACTAAAACCACTCGCTTGAAATTGAAGATTAAAAGGCTGTGATTCGGGCGGCTATAGAGAGAGATGCAGGTTCAATATATCATTCTCATATCTCAAGTGTGCGTGGTCCTATTTTTTTTTTATACGAATATATTTGTTAAATCATGTCGTTTAGTAAAATTAATTTTTAATATATTATAAAATCTTATAGTTTAATAATATTAAAAACTAATTATATTAAGTTGTATGACTTAAAAACTTATTTGCATGAATAAAAATATATATATGAAGGTGACCGCATTAGAAAATGACTCTCTCTATATATATAATATTTATAAATATTAAAATTCATTTTAATTTATGCCCCAAATGGTATCCTTCCTTTTACTCCACTCACGACTCTCCACCTTACAACTCTTAGCTCATATTCATTTTTATATAATCTAATTGTTCATGACAGAATAATAAACCTGCGGACTAACTTTGTCTCTGTCAATCTCGATCTATTAATTCATTTCTATTTGAATTTACCCTTAAATTGGTTTACAAGAAACTTCTACTTATTCACCGTAGTAATGAAGATGCTTTAAATTGGTGGCTATTTTATGACAATTTGCAGTGGTTTGAGTATACATGAGGAGTATTCAATCATGTTAATTGATCATTTAGCAATTGGTGAGAACGAAATAATATCATCGTGACAAAGAGATTGGTTAGCAATGGAAACTTTATAGAAAAAATGAACACATACAAGAGTGTTGATAGAAGTCGATAAAATAAGAAAAGAGAGATTGTTCCTCGCAATGGGAATCTCCACCAATTTGGTTACTGTGATCATGGATTAGTTGCATTGAATGATGGATAAAAATTGCAACAACTAAACCATGCAAATGAAAACAAGGAGATGTAGTTGTTATAACAAGAACTAGTTCAAATGGGACAAGACAACTTTTGGTTGTCAAACTCTAGCTAGCTAGAACTCAACTCACCAAACTTTATTTAGGTGAGGGCACATGATGTCAATTAAGAAAACAGGCTTGGGTATAATTGGGTATTAAAATATATATTGGAAAAAAGGAGGCAGTATGTATTAAATTTCAAATTAGAGGGTGTTAGGGCTTTATCAAAAGGGTTGAGCAGGAATAATCGAGGATGGGGCCTAAGCAATTATTTAGATGGAACATCTTCTCTCTTTATTTACTTTTTTGCTTTTTGGTTACGACATGAATATTTAATCTTCTAAAATAAATTGACACTTTCCTATTATAATGCTTTAACATCACAACTAATCTCCAAAATTATGTTCATAATTATTTTTTAAAGAAAAAAATAAAGTTGATTAAAATAATTTGATGGAGCAATTGTTTACTTCTAGGGACAAAGTGAGATTAAGACATGACATATGATAAAACCTTATCAATCACATTTTGTTTGCCTATTTCAAGCCGAACATGAGTTTGTAGCCATAGCAAAAATTTGTATATGTTAGAACAGAATTTTCAAGAACAATGATAATTTAAGATTACACGGGCTTATCCTGAACTCAATGATCTCCTAAAAAATTAATAATCCAATTATTCATGTTTAACTACAAGTTTCTTAAAGCAAATTGCAGTTAATTCGAATACCCAATAACAGGTCCCAATTATAGGCTTTTTTTACTTTTAAATAAAATTTATGAAAGTCTAATTAATGTGTATACGTCTTCAAGAATTAATTGAGGTTTATGCCTCATGATGTAAGATGGTTGTGCAGGATAAGTAGGATATGTACCTTTTCGGAGTCTTATCTTGAATTATAGGTTGAGTTATATGTGCTATTTTAAGACATATAATATACCATTTACAAACGTGTGATGAAATGAATCTAATCCTATATAGTATAGCTATATTGACTATGTAAACTGAAAATTTTGTTTCTTTAGTGAGCATTTTGCAAGTTTAAATTATTTCTTATTTTATGTATTGTTTTCATGATTTTTATTTTTATTTTTTCGTTTAAGTGTCGGTTGTTTTTTTTTATTTTTTGCTTTATATCAATGAGTAGAATTTTATTATGTAATAATAATTTGGATCTATTTATTTTAGTAAATTGTCATCATCTAGGATTAGTATAAAAGAACTTTAAAACTCAAGTTTTAATAAATTTCCTTTGAATTAGACTAATTATAAAGTCGGTGATGATAACAATTGGTTTAAACAATCGGTGCATTTCATATGTATTTATTTCTAAATTTGAGTGAAGTGGTCTGAATAATCAAGTCCGTATACAGATGAGTGGTAAGGGCATTTGTGATGATAACAATTTAAAAAAATAAAGTATGGTTCTTAATTTCTTGCCAAATATTGAAAATAAAAGGTGTATCACATTAGCCACCTTAATTGAGCAGAAAACCAAATTTGGTGGGTTTAAGGAAAAAAGCAAAGAAAATCTTATGGTAAGATTCGAAAAATTTCCAATTTTCAAAATCTCAAATAATTCCGTTAGTTAACGCCGTTATCACCGACGACACACACACTTGTATAAAATTATAGAGCAAGCAACAGAAGAAACAGCAAACCAAAACAAACGCTCGAACACAAACACAGCTCGAAAAGCACAAACAAATAAAAACCCACTTTCAGTTCTTCACAGATCGGACCATAACTGTGAGTAATTTTCTATTTTTGCCACTCTCTTTGTTCTTGCTTTGCCTCTCGATCTGTTTATCACTTTTGCATGCATGCACATGTAATGTAGCTTTGAATTTTGATACTGCATTCGTTATTAGTTTGTCATCCGATCTGTAAATGTTGTTTTTTGCTTCTTTTTAGTGCTTGCTGGCTTCTTGGATTTGTTTTGTGATTCATTTTTCACTTTATAATGTGTTTTTGAAAAAAAAAAGTTAAAACTTTTTAAGTGTTTTAGCTTAGTTGAGGTCAAGTTTAAGTTTGACAATAGATTTTTGTTTGTATTGAAATGAAAACAAAATGGTAAGGTTCAAGTTTTGGTTTTTCAATTGTTTTCTTCATTTCTGTGAGTAAATATTTCCTGGGTCTCAGCTGGATTGACTATTTCGTTAGCTGACATTAATGTCCTTCCTTTTTAAAATTTAATCTTATGCATGAATAATTTAATGAGGTTTGAACAGACAATGCATTTATGATTCCGAGTATAAGCTCAGTAATTGACTAGAGATATTTGGTTTTAATTAGAATCCATTCTGTAATTGATAGAAATATCTGCAGGAATGTTGTTTTCGTTTCTTATGCCAAATTACCCATGTTTGGAAATTGGAAAGTTGTTTTTCTTGTACTTTCATTTTAGTTGTGTTTTTTATTTTCTTAGCTGAACTTAAAATTGTGCTCTTATTTTTTTGACTTAGTCTCTCTATGTCCCCACGTAGTTTGATTAATGCTTTATTGAGTATAATTGTGTTGTTTAGGTGGACTTTTGTCATAATTTTCATACTAAGCACACCCACTTCTCTTAGCATTCTTTAGTTCTAATTCTCCTTTTAGGTGTCTTGACCATCCAGTGGTTGGAAGGCAAATGATTCTGTTTGGTGCTACTTTTTCTTACACAATAAACAAACTGTTTGACAAAGCCAAGGCGGTTGCTTCTTTTAAATATTTTCTCTTCTCCTGATTTCTTTATCCCACTCAATCTTTAATATTTCATCAGTGCAACTGGTCTCTATTTATTCAGAAAAATCATACATATGTCTAGTTTTCCTTAAAATGAGTTTTATTTGCTTATTGGTTATGTAAATGTTGTTATTGAGTGTTGTCCTGGAAAAGAGAAAGTATTTAGCGGATGACATAGGATATTAGTTGCTGACAGACCCACTCATAAAACTTGGTTGAGAATACATGCTGCTTCAGGCTTCATTTTAGTAATCACGGTGCTAAGAAAACCTCATTGGTTCTCCCTTAGTTTTAGGTTTTGTAATTTGTTGATTTATTGAGTTTTTGAACCCCTACATGAATACAAAATTTAAGCAAGCATATTACCATCATAATCTTGATTATTTTCCATTCTTAACGGATGTACTATTTATTGATTGTGCTGAATCTTACCTTACTATCTTGAAACAAGCATGCTCTGTCTGTATGTTTAGTAATTGGATTTCTGAAATGAGCAATGTGGATTCCTGGTTCTTGTTCATTTTAGGTGTGTGCAGGTTGTAAAAGGGCTTAAGTGAGCCCTTAGGATAGACTCCGTTATTAAGGGTTCTTCTGCTTTTGCATAAACTGAAATGTAATGAAGTGTACTCCAATTATTTGCTTATCTTCTGGTATAGCATCCGGTTCACTCTTGCTTTGTGCATTTGATTCTACAATCTAAAGTAGTTTAGGATTTTATCAAAGGCTGCATTGTTGTAATAATGATTTGAGAGAAAATTTCAGTTTCACTATTTTGCCTTCAAAGAAGAGTTTGTCTTGTGTTTGCATGATTTTGGCCACCGAACAATGCCATGACTAGAGAGAATGTTACTATACATATTGTGCATAGATTATTTGTTGCACCTGATGAATATCAAAAGATAGTGTGATTTTGATATTCATATTTCCCTGTTGCAGTGAAATGGGGATAGAAGTTACTGATGTTTGTATGGATAAAGAAGCCGATTGTGTCATAGTTTATTCAAATGGTGTCTCCCATGATTCTGATCATGAAACAATTCACAATCATCATGATGTTGCGAGGCCATTTGAACATGTTGACGGGGATCCTCAACTCCAAAGTTTGGTAGAAAGCACTGAAGTAAAAGAATATGAAGTGAAGGAGTGTACCTCAGAGACCTCAATTGAGGTTGAGAAGGGTAAGGAAGAACAGAATGTAGTAAGTTCAATGCCTGAGGCTGGCTTGCCTGCAGAGAAGACCAAACCAGAAGATGTAAAAACAAAGGAAAATAATAAGTCACATTTAGTTGTGAAGCATGCGTCAAAAGCCACTGCTGGAAATGTTCGAACAAAACACACCATTCCACAGCCATTTTCCCTAGCAACTGAAAAGCGTGCTTCAAATGGAACCCGACCTACTGCAGCTGAGCTGAAGAGTGTGAATAAATCATCTAATACAAATAGTCTGCGACATCTGAACAGTAAAAAGCAGAATCAGGTAGCTTCAGCAACTGAATCTAGATTTCCAATATTTTTCCCAGTTAAGGTAAATTTAGAATGTTGCAAAAAGGTGAATGTCATAGTAAGCATAGTGAGCAGCTTGAATTATAAAAAAAAGTTATCTTTAGGTTGGAATGTGATACTCTATTTGGAAATCATAATATTGAAATTCAGGATGAGGAATTTTCTTAGCTGACCTATGAACTTCTGTCTGATTTGTTGCAGCCACCTCTGGTTCCAAGGAAGCCATTGCAACCCAATAACAAGAAGCTTCCTGATGAGGAAGACTCTTGTTCTGTTGCTTCCTCGTATCCTCTTGCCCCCAGCAACTTTAGCTTGATTTGTCATTTCCCTATGCTTTCTTATTTATTTATTTATTGTTGCCACCCCACTCTCTCTGTTCAAAATTGATGTGATCTCTTGACCATCCCTAGCACTGCCGCATCAGTGCGGACTGTGAAGTCCAGGATCATTGTTACAGCAGCTCCTACATTTAGATGCACTGAACGTGCAGAGAAACGGAAGGAGGTACTCATCAATCTATTTCATGTGAATTATTTTTTGATTTTTCATATGTAATTTGGTCTGAATCTCTGTCCCTATTATGTTACCACTTTTAGTTTTATTCAAAACTAGAGGAGAAACACCAAGCTCTGGAAGCTGAGAAGAGCCAAAGTGAAGCCAGGACTAAGGTATAGCTCTCAATGTAGACACCCAAGGATAATTACAAATATCTCTTTGTCATGATTGTAGATGGAAATTAATCATGTTTTAGATTAGTCTTATTCAGTTCGTATTTGTCTGTTGTGTCAGATAATTCTCTAACCCATGTTGTTGTTTTGTCCTCATAAATCTTAATATTCTAGGAAGAGACAGAAGCAGCTATCAAGCAATTGAGAAAGAGTTTAACATTTAAGGCGAGCCCAATGCCAAGCTTCTACCATGACGGACCACCACCAAAAGTTGAACTCAAAAAGGTACGGCATAGATTTGATTTATTCCTTTTCCAATTTCCATCATGTTTGAACTTCACAATATTGAGGTGCTATGAAACTGCTGTGTCGTCAAAATTGCCAAAAAATTGTGTTTAATTTTGTAGTGAAGGAAATAGAAAAAGAGTAGTGTATGGTTCGCCTGTTAGAAATTTCTTTCAAATTTATCTGCTTAGATTTTGTTGCTTTTAATGGATACCAGATGCCACCAACTCGTGCAAAATCACCAAAGCTGGGCCGAAGGAAGAGCTGTAGTGATGCAGCCAGTTTGAATCAAGGAGACCAAGTGAAGGGAACTTCTCGCACGGGAAATCGTCAAAGTCTAGGTAATTACAGAGAAGACACCACCCTTTTTTCCACTGACAAAAAGGATCCAAGCAACATCCCAAATGGTCATGTCATTTGCAAACTCCAAGACAATCCTAAACTAGCAGAAGATATAATGGCCCCCAAGGTAAATGTTCATAGTAATCCAGAAATTGGTGTTGTCTTCCAACCCTGATTTCTGGTGAGCGGCACTCTAATTTATTAATTTAAAGAGGAAAAGGTGTTTATTTCTCTTGTTTTCCTGTGACTGTTCTGAAGAATGTGCATTTTGTTGTTTTAAATTTGCAAGGACTTGTTGCAATGTTTGTGTAATTATGAAGTGTAAATTTTCTGTAACTTATATAAATGTCCCCATTTTGTAATAACCTTTGTTCATTTGTTTAATTCAGATGGAAGTTTGTTTATCTTTTGCTCATCTTCAAATGATCTACTGAACTACATTTGCAGCATTTTGTACAAAAAAGAACTTGTAATGTTAGTACTGAAATGTTTGAATTCAATGAAGATTGTGTTCTTAATAGTTTGCCTTTATGATAGTGTGTGAGAAGTGATGGTTGCTTCCTTTATCCACAAAGAGAGATTAAAGTTAGAGGCAAAATGGACCCAGTAATTGTTGATGATTTTGGTGGAGATTGTGCTTTATAGGACTTTTTACAGGACTGGAAATCACTGTTTTGAGGAGTTATGTTTAGCTTCATAATGAAAAGCTCTTAAAGCAAAAGAAAAAAGTAAGTAGAGGGTAAAGAACTTAATGGGTGAATTGTTTTTGTGGTTAAACAAAAGATGACTTTTTTAGCAGGATATGCCCCATTTGTGGAAACAAGATTGCTTAGTCAAAAGCACTCTGGCTTTGTATTGGTTCCAATTTAAGCTCTTGAATTTTCAGTGCGTGTCGAATCCTGATTTTCTATTTTCACACAGTTCTTTCCATATTTGGATAAATTAATGCTATGTTTGATATTGTTGTCTAGCAATTGTATTCCGAAAATTGAGGTGATATTAACTCTATTGTATTGTTATTTCGGAAGTGTTGTGGTCTAAAAATTACATTACCATAATACCTAATGAAGCTAAAGCGTCCGTTTATTAAAAGT
The DNA here is from genome assembly GCA_039657385.1 of Citrus x changshan-huyou. Classification (NCBI taxonomy): domain Eukaryota; kingdom Viridiplantae; phylum Streptophyta; class Magnoliopsida; order Sapindales; family Rutaceae; genus Citrus; species Citrus x changshan-huyou. The sequence continues at coordinate 4,895,041 of CM077555.1, read as the reverse complement.
CTTTTTATTAAAAGCACTTTTACATAGCTAACTGTCTCTGGCAGAAGTCTTTAGTAAATTGCTTTAGTAGTAAGTCAAATTTTTCAAATACCACATATAATCTTGGCTGTGCCAAATTGCCATTGCTTTAACTCAATCTTGATCTTGAAAAAGCAGTAACAGCCCAAGCTGTATATCTTTCCATTTAAGCCAAGAATCAGAGCATTTGTGGTATGGCCTCATTGATGAGCTTTGTCTAACCTCTAATCTAACCTTTTTCCTCAAGTGGGAAACAAAAAGAGACATCCTTTAAACAATATCATCATGGAATAGAGGTATTCCATTTCTTTAAATCACTGTTTACTGATAATCAAGTAAACAAATAATTTAATAAATCTTCATAAAGATTGCTTCATCAGACGGGCAGTATCAATGCCACGTGTCCTCCTTTGATTGCTAAATGAAGCTCTTGCTTTTTCCTCCCAGAATTGCACCCAAACTTCTCATATCTAATTTCAACCCATTTGTTGTCTAGACTTCCTCCACCAAACTACAAGTTTTCACATCATTTTTTCTTTTAGCACTAAGGTTGTGATGGCATCGATCTGGATGCAACAAACAAAAGAAAATTAGATTCTTGTTGCATTATTATGACCCCCATCCCGTATTGGATTATGGCAAGTATATATGCACACATACAGTCATGCAAATCCAAGGCTAAATTGGTTTGAAGTCTTGCTTGTGTAAAGCAAGATGTAGAAAGTGGGACAATATGTCATGTGACCCACAAAATGATACTCTTAACTCATCCTCTCACATTCACACATATAAAGGGCCATTCAAAAACAATGCATTGGCAAATCAATGATACCAAAGCAGTTGTATATATCTTTCTTTCTCTCATAGTTGAGGGGAATGCTGTCTGGTTCGAGACCATTCATTTGAAGAATAGAAAATCATCTGAATGATCTCGGACCAGGCTTCATTCCCCCCAACAAGGTGTGTTTTACCATTCAATTGCATGAACACAACAATCAGTCATCTTCTTTCTCAGGTCAACTTAGCTAACTGTGTTTTCTTTTATATGCAGCTGCGTCAGAGCACTCGTGGAAGATCACATATGGATATTTATATGCCAAATAGAGCAAATGGCATTTCTTGGGAGACGCCGATGACAATCCAAGCAGGTACAATGTATGATATATGTTATATTTGATCTCTACTTCGAGCAGATTCATAGCAAAATGACTTTTTCTTGTTGTCCATAATCTGCATTTTGGTTCTCTGATCACATCAAACATGTTGCAAATAAGGCGATATCGCCTTCATATGAACAGAATCCTAATATATATGTATATGAATATTAAGCAAGTCATAATGGAAGTAAAATTACATGCTAAGTTTCCAAGAAATTAAATCGCCTGCAAAAGATTCTTCAATCTACCTAATTATCCTGAGAAGTACGGATTGGCATTGCTACAAGTATAATATTTCTACTCGTAGGATTTAAGAAGAAATATTGAAACTTAGAAATAACCCATTGCAGAACATTTTGATCTTGGAGTATGGCACTACCTGGGTTTTGTTTGTGCTTGATTTTTTTTTTCTTTTTTTTGGGTGGTTAAACCAAATTCGGTGATGACGAGAAATGAGGTTTTCGTGTGAAAATCTGACCAAAAGGAGAAAAAAATGACAAAAAATAAAGTTTTGTCAATCTTTTTGCAGTTGAAATTTTAGCCAAATTAGCTTTGCTTGTGGGGAGTTGCAAAGAATATAAGCTAAGAACTTTCACTTTAGTTGTTACATGAGATGAGAGAAGCAGCAGTAGTAGTACCCCATCAAATTAAATTGAGCTTTGAATTCACTCCTTTTACTTGTCTCCATAAGACTGCCATCATGACCAGAGCCCCTTATTCTTTGCCAATTCTTCACTTTTTAAGAAACATGTAGGTCGCAAATGTGGGTCATATTCTACCTAACGTGGGTCACAAATTAATATGTGCATGAAATTAGAAGCCGACACTACTTCGAACAACAAACATTTCAACTAAATTTTTTTAACATATATTATAACAAATAATAAAAAGCAAAATCAAGAAAATTTGATCATCTAACAGTATTCAAGTATCACATGCTTATTTTGAACACCATCAAATGGACATAAAATCTATTTTTCTATTATTAGAATTCAGAACTTAGAAGCACTAAGTTTGAAATAAGTAAAAATACATTGTTAGGAGTCAACAACCATTGAAAAATGAGCATATATAGCTAGTTGCAACCACAAAACCAAATCAAATACTAATGGAAAGATGGAGAATTAAAGCAATGGAAATTTACAAAGAGAGGCAGCCAATTTCAATGCCTCCAGCTGGATTCTTGCTTGATATGTATTGTTCATGCATGTTCTTGGAACTTCTTGCATTGATGAAAGGATCATTTTTGTTTCTATGCATGTGCCAGTATAGTGCACACACACACACACACACACATATATAAAGTATAGTCATTTTTATTTATTTTTCTTTCTTTTGCTTTGAGACTTTTAGTTAGTTTTTGCATGTGCCATTGTTTGACCAAAAGCATAAAATACTTGTAATTTGCTTATTCTAATTTATGACATCACAACAATCAAAGTTAGGATCCTACATCATCACAATTCAAGGGAATCTGGGTGCTGCAAATTTTGTTGCAAATAACAACGAGGCAACTTAGACGAATCTACCTTTAGCCTTTTAGTGACCATGATTTATCCGTACGTCAATCATAGGCAATGAGATCATAATTTACGTAAATTATTGCATCAATATAAATTCGTGTGTCATGTACTTGCCATCCCTAGATCGCCTGATGGGTCAAAAGAGAAGAGAGACATCTTGAGTACGTATGACAAAAAAGTAATTCCTATGCTCGATAAAGAGTCGTCTTGAAATTTTCTCCAAAATAGTTAGTCGAGAGAATGGGAATTGGCTCTCCAATGCTTTTTCAAGGTGCTTTTTTGAGACTTGACCATTTGAAAATTCTAAAAAGCATTCAACACTGCAGATTTAAAAATTTGCCTGGAAAAAAAAAAGAACACTTTTAAAAGAGAGAAAGGGGTCATGTGTAACACCCCCAAAACATTTCTTTAATTTCTTGATTTTGTATGTGTAAAAACAAAAAACTAGTAAAAGGGAAACATTTTGTTTTCCATAGCAAAACGAGTTACTTTTTGACAATGCCAAAGAAGGAAGGAACCTTCTTGAAATAATAATGATAATAATAATAATAATAATAGCAATAATGTCTTCTCAAAATAACAACAACAACAACAATATTTTTGATTCTATGATACTAATGTTAATATGGAAGTGTAGGGCATATCTAATTTTGAAAAAAAATAAATGAACACTTATTTTCATTGACTAAATTCTTGTTATGCGTGCATTTAGTTCATATGATTGGTTGATAATTACTTATTATAAGAATCTGTTGAATGAATGAATGTGTATATTCCGAGAGTATTTGAGAGAAACTTGAACTAGGACTTCATTTTTCAATTATTTTACAATCTAATCACAAATTGGTTAAATGATTGATAGTACAATATGGATTAGATTAGAAATACTTTCAAGTTTCAAATATTTGAATGAAGATCAACATAGACGGTATATATATATAGAGGACCCCATATTTCTATCTCAAATCTTTAAGAATATAAAAGAAGAAAAAGAATCTGCCACTTAACTGAAAAATGGTGTGTGTGGGTCTTCAGCTTAAATAAACTTTTCATATCATGTAAACCTTCAAACTACGATAAATTGATTGTGGTATAGACATAAAAAGGAAAATAAAATTCATGATAAATTGATTATAATACTGGGTAGGGATCAAATAATAATTTTCTTTTTGAAGATAGGCCAGATAATATTTAGACATCTTTATATTTAATTTGTAGTCTCGTTAAATAATTAGACATTATATCATGACAATTCCTCACTAGCGTTTAGCTACACTTTTAAATTTTGGTTGAAATTAAAAAAAATTAAAAAAAACCCATGGGCTTAAGCCCAATCTAAGAAAGATTGTTACAAAATCATTGTCGACTTGAACCATTAGTATAAAAGTGTACGTGGCAGAATATGATTGGAAATTCAATTACTAAACCAACTCCAGCTGCAGCGTGTCTGGTCCTATCCGACCAGGAGCCGAATGTCTGTTACAGTACTCAGCATCATACGCAAGTTCTTTCCTTGACAAATCATTAAAAACCGTATCTTCACGCTCCCTTCTCGCGTGCAACACACCTCCTAGCCAAACGACACAGTTTTTCTCCTCTCCTTAGTCTATTCCCCACGTTGCCTAAACTCCGCACGCCGAACCCAACCACCATCAGTGGTCTCGACACTGCCACGTCATAAGTCGTAATGTCAAAATCAACAGCTAGCAACTTTCTCTCTCTACAGACCTCCCACTTTGATCTCTCTCTCTCTGTAGATCTGCCGAGGCGAAAAGTCAATGTGAGCACCTTGTGTCGGAAAATCTAACACTTTCTCGGAAAATCTGAAATTTTCTGGAGAAAGAAAATTTCAAAATGGACGAGGTTTTATTCGAGATGATGGAGTTTTTGAAGAGACCTTCGATTACCGAAACATTAGTCGACATTTTGCTATGTGCAGTTCCGATTTGGCTGGCCGTGATGATCGGTCTCGTGATCGGCTGGTCGTGGCGGCCGAGATGGACCGGATTGGTCTTCCTTGGCCTCCGGAGCAAGTTCAGATTTATATGGACCGCCGCGCCGCCTGGCTTCGGCGCTCGGCGGCTCTGGCTCGCTTTCACGGCTCTGTCGGCTTTCTCGGCTTGCCGCGTGCTTTGGAACAATTTCAAAGGAAAAGGCGCGAAATCGGATGCCGCTTCAGCGGCCGCTGCTGGTGAAGGAGTCGATGGTGATGCTAGGTGAGTGTTGAGTTTATAGTTTTTATATTTTTGGATTTAGTTGAGGTTTGATTAGTTAATGAAAATTTAATTATTATTATTGTTGTTGTTATTATTTTGTGGGGGTAAAATTTGTGACCTAATAATGTTCATGAAAATCATATGAATGTTAATGCTGGCAGCTGTTATTTTTGTGTAATTTTAGATATAGGAAACTAGTAGGGATGAAACATGTGCTGGGTACCCTTGATTACGATAACAGAGTTCCCATTTCTCAAAATGTAAGTAGGATTGCAGACTAGTTACACGTGCGCCCACCAGTCAGGTTACATGTTTATTATTATGGGGACTATGGGATTTTGGGATAAATATTCATGCAATTTGAATGGAGGAATGAGAATAATGTTGCTCATGTCTTGTGTACAAGATATGTTCGGGTTGCAGCTACTTGTGTTTCAGACATTTTATCATCCTTGTTATAATCATGTTGCTGTAAACATGACTACATTGTTTCATTACTGCTAGATTATGTCATCTCTGTTCATGGATGAATTAAGTTATGAGAGTTCTCTTTTTTGCAGCCCTGGTGCTAGAACTGCAGAGAAAGAGCAGCATGTTGTCACTGAGAATGATTTAGAGCACCTATTGCAGCTGCTTGAAAGGAAGGATGGAGAGATGGAATGGCAAACTTTGATGGAGAAGTCCACCCCAAACATGACATACCAGGCTTGGCGCTGTGAGCCCGAGGTAGGTTGTCATTTGCTTAATACTTTCTGCCGTTCATCTGCTGAAAAAGTGCTTTTTAGAATTACTGCTAAACAATATATCTTCTGGACAAATTAGTGTCGTTGTTTATCCATAAATGAGCATATTTGGTGAGGTGTGATTAATGCTAGATTAGATATCCTAAATACTTGGAATAATTACATAACCATTTTCCCAATTGGGTTTGTGATCTCGTTTTGGAACTTAGTTCGCAGGAAAAACAAATGTTATTGCTATTAGAATTAGTTTCAGCTATTTAATTGTTGGATTCAAAGCCATCGTATAATGGGCCTGCATTCCTTTCTCTTTCAGTGGAGATATATTTTGTGCACATGATTGTGCATCTTATTCACTCAGTTTTTTAACAATCATGTATTACTTGATGGTGATCTCAAGTATTGTGCGCTAGTAGTTGATAATGATTTTGTCTATCAGACAGGGCCTGCAGTTTATCGAACTAGAACTGTGTTTGAGGGTGCAACTCCAGAATTGGTTAGAGATTTTTTCTGGGATGATGAGTTTCGACGAAAATGGGATCATATGCTTGCATATGTTAAAACGTTGGAGGAGTGTCCTCTTACTGGGACAATGATTGTTCAGTGGATAAAAAAGGTTTGTGGAAAAAAAATTTCTTGTTTGTCTGATGTCTGAGTTTTGTAATGCTGCTTTCTTGTTCAACTACCAGATTGATTGATGCCTTTATTTCTTCGTATTTGCAGTTTCCTTTCTTCTGCAGCGATCGAGAGTATATTATTGGTCGAAGAATATGGGAGGCAGGAAAGAATTATTATTGTGTGACAAAGGTACAGGTTTAGAGCTTAGAAATCCAACTTCTTGTCTTTGAGACCCAGTACATAAGTGCAGTTGATTGTTATTATTTTTGGATTCCTTGTTTGATAAATTATTATCAGAATCTTAATTGTTCATGTGCCGTTCTTTCTGAAACTGATTGTGAAAATTAAATTTGCATTCTGGTAATTGGTTTTGCTTAAAATGTTTGCAAGACCCCCTATGCTCCTGTCTGCATTCATTATTTCACTGGAATTTACATTATTCTATGGTTAACAACAAGGTGTTGTTGCACATTTTGTTTGCATCAATCCATGTTCTGTAGTATGGAAGACTCAATAGGATCTTTATATTGTTAGTAATCAGTATTTCATCGCATTTCATCACGTTGACAATGAATATTGATGTTTTGAGTTATATAATACTGCAGGGTGTGCCATACCCGGCTTTGCCTAAGCGTGACAAGCCAAGACGTGTGGAGCACTATTTTTCAAGTTGGGTTATCAGGGCTGGTGAGTATTCGGTTATCCAATTGAGTTTCACTAAATTGCAGCAGAAAAATATTTAAATTTTGATTTGCTGATGCCCCTTCGTTGCCTTTGTATGAAACATGAATGCAGTGGAATCCCTTAAAGGAGATGGGCAGCTGTCTGCATGTGAGGTTAATCTTATCCATTACGAAGAAATGGGGATCCCAAAAGATGTTGCGAAGTTGGCCATCCGGCATGGTATGTGGGGCGGTGTCAAGAAATTAAACTCCGGCATGAAAGCATATCAGAATGCTAGGAAATCAGATTCATCATCACCTGGAAGGGCACTGATGGCAAGCATCACAACAAAAATTTCTGTCAATGAAAGCATGGAATCTCTGGATCCAGTTTCTAGTGAAGAAGAAAAAGGGCAAGTGGCCAACCCTAAATATCAGAAAGATCATGGAATAGACTGGAAATGGATAGTTATTGGTGGAACTGTTGCTGTAGTTTGTGCACTTCATTCAGGTGCAATTGGGAAGGCATTGTTGCTTGGAGCTGGGCGGAGAATTGCCAGGCGGTGAGATTTTTCAGATAAAATGTGACTTATTTGTCTTTTTCACTTTTGGGAATCTTTAAAATTTTCACAAAACAGTGCACATCAATCAATTACCCGATCGAATGATTTGATATATATCAATATTTTTTAAATAGAGGTGTCAAGTGTCAAACTTAGGCCTTTCTTTTCCTCCTTCAAAACTTTCTGTATTCTTCGTTGCATAGTAAATGTGGAGAGCTATATAATTTTACGTCTGAAAACAAGATATATTTTTGTTTTAGCTCACACCGGTTAACTTTTATGATCACCAGTTAAGGATTAGGTTATTTGGTGGTTCATGTGTGCTTTGTAGTTAAACTACTCACAGGCTGGTTGGTTGCCTCCAGAGTTTTTAATTAAAATATTTGGTAAACACTTATTAATGTAGTTTCGAAAGGTAAGTTGATTTGTTGTTACACTTGTATTTGTATAATGAGAAACTTATTTTCTTCAATATTTTTGTGAAAATTATCATTTAAAAGTTATATTTATTACACATTTTTAATTTCTGTTTTTGTTTTATAGTTAATATTTTTTTTAACAACAGAAATGACTTAAAAATTACAACATCTCAATCTCAATACTAACCAGAGCAAAATTTATTTAAAATATTCCAAAGATGATCCCTCCGCACTAGCCTGCTTCAGGTGATGTGTATGCGTTGGAGGATCGTGCGAGCGTAAAATTTGTCAACCATGTTTGTTGCTTCTGTGGCAAGCAAAGGGAAGATGTAGAGCCGCATTTATCTCAAGCTTTGACATATATTGTCCATGAGCAACAATTTTCACTAGATCAAGATGAAGACCCGTCTGGAGAATATAACGTTGTCTCCTAGAATGTCTCTTTTTCCCTTGTGGTTTTATGCTATGATATCGCTGTAGAGATAGTCCTTCATTGGCCTCCCTACAACCTCAGAAGGCAATCATGCGATGCTGTTGGTACAAATATCAATTTTCACTCTATCTTCGTGTCTGTTAAATATGCTGATTGTGACCACCCATCAACCCTCACTAATTTTTATTCGGTGACATACATGTAATCTCTGAATTTGCACCTTCAAAATACTTCCTTTTATCTAAGATCATATATCGCCGCCAAAGACAATTGTCACTATTTTTCATAAGTTTTTCTAGACTCACGAATTTCGTACTCCTAATTTGAGCTCTTGAGGAAAATTATAAACATGAGAACTCATATCAAGATAAGATCTTAATTCATTTTGTAAATCGCCTACTTTTGAAGACTCCAGTATTTGTAGAATAATTTCGTGAAACATGAAATATATATCCCAATTGTTAGTCCCGCCTGAAATATTTTCTTGACAACTTTCACGAATTGACAAATTCCAATCTTAATTAACAAAACCTTTATGATGAAGTTGAGGTGAATATCATCTTTTCAACGTCTTTATTAAAATTGGATGATGTTACAAAACAATGCGTGGATGGTTTATAAATTACCTCATCTGTTAGTCTCTCTATCGTTCTTGAGAGTGATAGAGATCTAACCCACTTTGTTGGATAGTGCATGATAATTGATAAGGAGCTCCAGTGGTGCAACTTGGCCCAAACCTTAAGATGGTGGTTGATACTTGATACAACACAGCCAAAAGTGGATTTATTGTGAAAATGAGGTCCCCAACTTGGCACATATCTGAGGATCAACATCATCATTTCATCCTAACATTAATGGTGTGTTTGCATATTGATTATGATCAAGTGAATTTTGAAGAAGTGATCTCCCTTCTTAATTGATGGACGAAAGGAGCTCAAGAGAATTTTAATGACCTTTGCCCATTGTTATCAAATCTATTGAAGTTCAATTCAATCATATTAAAATATTTAGTAATAAATGTAATATCCCATTTTAAAATTAAACGTACGTTTATTTCAGATTGAATCTTTCACCTCGGCACTTTCATTACTATACAAAGCCAAACTTTTGGGAACGTCCAAGGAGTTCACCATGTCAACCCCCTTTGGTAAATATTAAAATGATTCCAAAAACAAATTTCAACCAAGAACGTTAAGTTACAGATGCGCGGGACCCAATGAATCCAGAACCGAAAATTGCTAAAGTACCACGTGAAAAAAGAATAACCTTTTTCTAAGAATAACCGCTTCACAACGACCTATTATATAAAATTTGGGTTCGTTTATAATTTTCTTAATTAAGTGAACTGGACACATAATCATTAGATTTAGACAAAAGCTTAATCTCTCTTTTTTGGGTGTACTTACAAGCCTAAGTTGAAAAGTACCTGCACGTTTGGGGTTCTATTTTCAGAGACCGACAATTGTTTTTTGGCTGAGACATAATAATAAAACAAAGATTTGAGTTTTAAGGCAGCAGCCGCTGTGCTGTAACTTGTACAGTACTTACGTTGTAGTATGTAAACAGATATAATGCAAAACGGAACCCACCGTCTTTAATATTATTGGCGTGGGATGTGTCCACGTTGCATGTTCTAAACCTCATAACTTTAGAATCTCCGGAAAAGCTACTGGGACTTGGAGAGAGAAGGAGAATCTTCAGCCCTCGGGTAAGAGCTGGACAAGGCCCTTGCCTCTTGTCATCAATTTTGGCCTTTAACTTGAAACCCTCTCTGTTTCTTAAATTGTAATGCTTTCTTGTTTCAGTTTTTACTCTGGTTCTTTTGAAGTGCTTTGGATTGAAAGGTGAAGGGGAAGTTTGTATGAGGATTTTGTGAAGAATGAGGTATTTGGGTTTGCTTAGATCATGCTTTACTGAAATGGGCATCTCTTACTTTCGATGCTTTTGCTCTACCTTTATTGCTTTCAACATTAGGCTGCTGCTACAGTAGTTCGCATGTGTTTATAGATAATATTATTGCTTTCCAATTCCTATCCTATTTATTATTAGTCATAGCTTTTAGTACTGGATTATCCTTTGGAGATAATTTTTTATAATTGTGTACTTCTTTTATATGGTGCATGAAATATGTTCAATTCCGAAGAAAGTTTGATTGTTTTGTTTTCTAAGGTGGTTTATCTGAATGTTTTAACGATTATCATATTCTTTGTTAGCCATGCAAGGATAGGTACCTCCAAGAATTCAGATCTGTATTTGCCATATCTGGGTTCCTTCATTTGTCTTTTCATATCTTATGTTATGTTAAAGATATATAGTGTGATTCTATGCTCAATATATCTGCAAAATGTGCTTCCTGTTTCGAGAAAATCTTCTGCACCTCGGATGTACTTTGTCCAATGCATAACAAGTCAATAGCATCCTCTCATGTGTGCATTTATTTGAAACCATTACCAATCAAATGGGTGATTACCTTGAACAGAATTACGCCTGTCATATTATTACTAACTGGTTTTAATACCTCCGAAGTACAGAATAATTGCTTGTTTAGTAGAGGTTTAGTGTTGAAATTGTGAGCATAGTCATTAGCTAGTGCAGCTCAAATGCAACTGATCAATATACTCGATATTGGGTTTTCACACAACACAGCATGCTTCAATATACTCGATATTGCCTTGTAATTCTACATGCAATTTTCTTATTCTTACATCAAACTTATTCCTTAACTGTAAGCCAAATATGATCTTGATGGTTGTGACCATTTGCAAAGTGTCTTTATATACATCTGCCTAACATTTGTAAAACATATAATGTCGGTAGCTTTGTCGTTCGAGCTTAATACTATTTTCTGGGATCTTGTGTACTATTTTCAGCTTTTGTCTATATTTCTCTATTCTCTCTTTGTTTTGGAATAATTTCTGTCTTTTCTGGTTTGCACATGACCAGCCCTTTGGTTCCAGTCTTGAACGTCAGGGGGGCTGGTATTGGGCTGGTATTTTTGTTCAGGCCCTTACCTACTAGCTGAAGTTTTTGGGACACAGTGTCCGTAGAACTTTTAGTCCTTTGAGGAAAACTGTATCTTCTATTATGATACCTAGAAGTATGATATATTATCACATCTCTGTTTCAAATTTTGCGAATTTCTCTTCTGTTGCTTTACCATATTGTCTTTTCAGGATTGACTAGGAGTGCCTCGTGCTGAAGATGAATGTAGAGAATGAGAACACAGAGCCAGTGACTGATTTGGGACTTGCACTGGGTTATTCTAGCCAATGCGTTCAGAGGAGATTGAACAGTGATTCAGGTGCAGGTGCAAATGCAGGCTTGAGGATAGACATGAAATTTGTGGCCACCAACCCCCTGTCTGAACTAGTTTGGTCTTCACGGAATGGTCTGAGTCTAAAATGTGCTGATTCTAGCTTTGTCGACAAAAAATCATATCTTATTTTGGGTGCAGGACCGAGCAATGTGGTTCTTTCACCATCTCAAGAGGTTTGCGCTGGGAGGTCTAGCAATGACAAACCTGTAAATGAAGAAAACTTCATAATGTCACAAGATGCATTTTATCTGATCAATGAAACTGCTGGTAGGAATATTTCGGGCTGGAATCCTGGAATTGATGTTGCCGTCATGCCTCACAGTGGAGCAGGTCATGAAGATAAGACAGGTGAGGATAAATTATCTTAGTTACACATTGTCTGCATATGTGATAAATGTTGAGAAAATTATTGAAGAAATATGTATCTCATTTTCTTATTTTTTACAATAGGGTTACACAATACATATATATAGATTCTAAACTACATAATGTGCTAGAGTAGGAAAGTAAACAACTAACTGCAGACCAAGAAACTAGGAAACAAACTCTATCTAAAAAACTGAAATTCTATCCCTATCTTTTTTCTTTTCTATCCCTATCTTTTTTCCTTAAAAATAGGATAGAAAACAAGTGACTTTTCCACACTCCCCCTCAAGCTGGTTCGAAGAAATCAATCATTCCCAGCTTGCTAGTTAGTGATTCAAAGCTTGATTTATGAAGTCCTTTAGTAAGAATATCAGCTAGCTGCTTTGTTGTTGGAACAAAGGTCATGCATATCAAACCACTTTCTATTTTCTCCTTGATAAAATGACGATCCACTTCAACATGTTTAGTTCTGTCATGATGAACAGGGTTATGAGCAATGTTTATTGCTGCCTTGTTGTCACAATACAACTTCATAGGAACATCAATGATAATCTTCAATTCTTCAAGTAGCTTCTTTAACCACAAAAGTTCACAAATACCATGTGCTACTGCTCTAAATTCAGCTTCAGCACTGCTTTTTGCAACCACTGATTGCTTCTTACTCCTCCAAGTTACCATGTTTCCTCCAACAAATGTGCAATACCCTGAAGTTGACCTTCTATCAATAACAGATCCAGCCCAATCTGCATCAGTATATACTTCAACTTGTAGATTGTTATTTTTCTTGAATAGCAGGCCTTTTCCTGGAGTTTTTTTCAGGTACTTGAGAACCTTGTGAACAGCTTCTAAGTGCTCTTTACATGGAGAGTGCATAAATTGACTAATAACACTTACTGCAAAGGCTATGTCTGGCCTAGTATGAGACAAGTATATCAACTTACCAACCAACCTTTGGTAACTTTCTCTATCCACTGATTTTCCTTCAATTGCATATCCCAATTTGTGATAAGGATCAATAGAAGTGTCTCCAGGTTTGCATCCCAACATGCCAGTTTCCTTAAGTAAGTCTAAAGTATATTTCCTTTGAGAAACAAAAATGCCTTTACTGGATCTTGCAATTTCCATGCCCAAAAAATATCTTAAGGGTCCAAGGTCCTTCATCTCAAATTCTCTAGCAAGAACTTTCTTGAGATTTTCCATTTCTATTACATTGCTTCCAGTCAAGATGATATCGTCTACATATACAATGAGGATCACAACACTACCATCAGTGAAGTGTTTAAAAAACATTGTATGATCTGCTTGACTCTGTAAATATCCAAAGCTATGAATAGATTTGGTAAATTTGTCAAACCAAGCTCGAGGAGATTGTTTTAAGCCGTAAAGTGATCTCTTCAGCTTGCACACTTTTTCAATACCATATTCATTCTCAAAACCTGGTGGTATATCCATATATACCTCTTCTTCAAGCTCTCCATTAAGAAACACATTCTTAACATCTAACTGTTGTAGTTGCCATCCTAAGCTTGCTGCAAGAGACAACAAAACCCGAATGGAATTCATCTTTGCCACGGGAGCAAATGTTTCTTGGTAGTCAATGCCATATGTTTGTGTAAAACCTTTCGCGACAAGCCTAGCTTTGTACCGCTCAAGTGACCCATCTGCTCTGTATTTAACTGTAAAAACCCACTTGCAACCCACTGGTTTTTTTTCTTCTGGTAATTTGACTAGTTCCCAAGTTTTGTTTTTTTCTAGAGCTCTCATCTCTGCATACCAAGCATCTCTCCATTCTGGAATAGAAAGAGCATCTTGTACAGATTTTGGAATTGCTATGACAGACAGGTTAGCTGCAAAAGCTCTAAAAGATGGAGATAATCTATGATATGACACATACTTAGAAATTGGATAAAGAGTACAAGACCTAGTTCCTTTTCGTAGTGCAATTGGAACATCTAGATCATTTGTAGTTTCTAAAACAGATTCTGAAATAGGATTAGAATGAATGTTACCTGCAAGTTCCAAGTTGCCTGTGTTTGGATCCGAGTCTTGGCAGTGAGGAGAGGAATGATGATTTGACCTTTTCGAATTCCGTCGTGTGTAGACTTGAAGCTCTGGTTCTGGAACTCTCTCTAATGATTTTTCATTATTCACAATTGATGGCATTGTAGAAGGAACAGGAGGTACACAAGACATAATAGGCATTGGAAGAGATAATTCCCAAAAATGATCTTCCTGAGTATGATTCTCCCCCTGAAGAGAAGTTTTGGGAAAGAAAGATCTATTTTCAAAAAATGTGACATCCATTGTGACGAAGAATTTTTTAGACAATGGATTATAACATTTGTAGCCTTTTTGAGTAGGAGAATAGCCAAGAAATACACATTTTAAAGCTCTAGGATCAAGTTTGCTCATGTTCTGTGTATGAATGTGAACAAAAGCAATGCACCCAAAAATCTTGGGTGGTAAAGATGTGAAAAACTTAGCGGTAGGATAGAATTTTGTGAAAACATTTAATGGAGACTGAAAATTAAAGATTCGGGTAGGCATACGATTTATCAAGTATGATGCTGTGAGAATGGCTTCACCCCAAAACTGTTTTGGCACCCTATTTGTGAACATAAGAGAGCGTGCAACTTCTAACAAGTGTCGATTTTTCCGTTCAGCAATACCATTTTGCTGAGGAGTATCTACACAAGAGGATTGATGCACAATGCCATTTTCCATGAAATAATGACCAAGGGCAGTAGAAAAATATTCTCTCCCATTGTCAGTTCTAAAGACTTGGATTTTTGCTTGAAATTGTGTTTGAATCATGGTATGAAAGGTTTTAAAAACTGTTGCAGTTTCTGATTTTTCTTTAAGCAAGTACACCCAACAAACACGAGTGTGGTCATCAATAAAAGTTATGAACCATTTAGCCCCCGAAATGTTTGTAACACGAGAGGGTCCCCAAATATCACTGTGTATGAGAGAAAAAAGTGCAGATTTTTTATACGGCTGTGAAGGAAAAGATGCACAATGATGTTTGGACAATACACAAATTTCACACTGAAACAAAGAAGGATTTTTATTCTTGAACAGTAAAGGAAACAAATGTTGTAAATAAGAAAAACTAGGATGACCTAATCGGAGATGCCACAACATTATTTCATCTTCAATAGAGAAAGTTACTTCATTATTTGCTGCCTGAGCTTCTCCACACAAACTAACATCCTCCTCGAAGTAGTACAAACCATCTACCTCTCTAGCACTGCCAATCTTCTTCCCCGAACACAGGTCCTGAAATTCACAATAGGAAGGAGAGAATTTAGCAATGCAATGAAGATCCTTGGTAATTTTGCTAACAGATAAAAGATTGCAAGACAAATTAGGAACATGAAGAATAGATGTTAACACCAAATTGATAGGAATAGATCCTTTTCCTGCTACAGAAGATAGTGAACCATCAGCAATTTTAATTTTTTGACTACCAGAACATGGAATATATGAAGAAAATAATTTAGAATGGCTGGTCATATGATCAGTTGCTCCTGAATCGATGATCCATGGATCTTTTTTCTCATAAACAACTCCTAAAGCAGTGAAATTATTATCTTTCTGGGCTAAAGAACTAGAAGATGAAGGATTTGGGAGAGATTGTGACTGATTAATAAACTTGTACAGTTGCTCTAACTGTTCTTTAGTGAAGAGTTGAGATTCGGATTCTCCAGTGTGGATTGTCGGCTGATTCTCCCCAAAAACTTGAAAACCTCGACTATGTTTACCAGAGAATTTATTGTTTTTCAGATTTGGAGGTTTTCCATGAAGCTTCCAACATGCATCTCTGGTATGTCTTGGCTTGTGACAATAATCACACCAAACTCTGTCCTTCTCATCACTCTTCTTCAGGTTTTTTGTTCCCCCAATCAGTGGAGCTTCTGGTGTAATAGAGATCAAGGCTGAGTTCTCTGCTGAAGAACCACATCATCACATTCTTTCTACTCTCCTCTCTTCTTACATAAGAAAACACTTCCCTGGTAGAAGGAAGAGGTTCCTTGCCAAGTACTCGCCCACGGACTTCATCAAGGTCTGAACTCAAACCTGCTAAGAATTCAAATACACGCTCTTTTTCTAACATCTTCTTATATTTAGCACTATCAGTAGCACATTCCCACTCGCCATCATAGTACTGAACTAACTCTTGCAATAAGCCCTTCAAAATATTGTAGTATTTAGTCACTCCTTGACTACCTTGTTTGGTTCCTCGAATTCTGGTTTTCAGATCATAAATCTGAGCAGAATTTCTCAAATCAGAATAGGTCTCGGTGACAGCATCCCACAAATCCTTTGATGTTGGCAGAAACAAGTAAGTTTGACCTATCTCCGATTCCATTGAATTCACTAACCATGACATGATCATTGAGTTGTCAGCATCCCAAGTTTGAAACTTTGGGTCTTCTTCAGTTGGTTCTTTAATTGAACCAGTAAGGTAACCAATCTTCCCTTTACCTCTGATAAACATCTTCACAGATTGGGACCACTGAAGAAAATTTTGACCATTCAATTTATGGATTGTGATCTGAAGTGATGGACTATCATTAGAAACATAACTTGATGGTTGTAGATGCCATTGCAATTGCTCTGAAGATAACTCAGAAGTTTCTTGCTCGCTATACTTTGACATTGGTATTCAAATAGAATTGAAAACTAAATCCAAGAATCAAAGAGCGGCTCTGATACCATGAGAAAATTATTGAAGAAATATGTATCTCATTTTCTTATTTTTTACAATAGGGTTACACAATACATATATATAGATTCTAAACTACATAATGTGCTAGAGTAGGAAAGTAAACAACTAACTGCAGACCAAGAAACTAGGAAACAAACTCTATCTAAAAAACTGAAATTCTATCCCTATCTTTTTTCCTTAAAAATAGGATAGAAAACAAGTGACTTTTCCACAAATCTCAATCAAATAAATTTCATTCATCTTTCATCCCAAAAATATATTTTCAATTGTCAATAACCTCTTGTTTGGCAGGAATTGGATATTACTTGGAAGAAACAAAAGGTGAGATGGGGGTAGCTGGACAAATTAATGTGAAGGACAATTTTAAGAATTCGAAAGAGGATTGTATAGCTGGTCCTAGCAATATACAAGTGGCTGAGATATCCAAAACCAAGGATAAGTTATCTTCAAAATTTCCAGGTGCTTGATATGCTACATTTTCATTTTCCATTTTGGTGCTCTGGCATGGTAAATTTGGAAGATCATTCTAGAAAGTCACCATAGGGTTGCTGCTGGGAAAAAAAAAATCATTATTTAGATATGAATGAAAAATTGCATCCTATAATTTCAGCTAGTGATGTGAACACTTTTGGGTAGTTTCTGTTTTGCCCTAGAAGCAAGAGTGATTCAAGTTCCTGAAGCATTTTCCTCAAAGGACTTTCGCCTTTACATGAAACAAAGGCTTTTTATATGTTATGTACATTAACCATTATGCGGTCGTTTTACTTTTAAATCTGGTTAACACCAACGTGTCTTTTATCGATCCTTACAGCTGATCTCAGACCTGATTTAGCACTAAATGAACCTCTATCTGGGGATCCTACTGGTGGCGGCAAAGATATTGCTAGTGGGAATCAGACATCCAGAATGGAAATTGTTTTGGCCTCTAAAGTCCACCACACAAAAGAATCTGAAGCAAATGACACTTTAGTGCGGAACTTGACATCCCCAGGGAAAAGACGCGAGAAATCTGCTTCCTTCCTGGAAAAAGAGAGCAAGAATAAGATTGCAAGGACAAATTCTGTTAGTGTTCATCCTTTAGAGAAATTGGAATCAACATCTGAGAATGACTTACAAAATCTTCTTAGTAAAAATGCTAGTGGTGCTGCTAGTAAGGTTGTACTGTCAGAATCTGCCCAAGAAGTTAAAAATAGCTCTCAGCCTGAAGAGGAGACATTTCCCAGAGACAAGGCTGTTTCAGATGAGCATTCTCCGACTACCAGCAGAATACGGAGGTATCAAAGAAAAGGCAAGGAAAAGGCTTTATCTGATGGAGATGTGAATGAAAGAATGTCAAAAGACGACGATGACAGCCATGAGAGTGTTGAAAGTTGTAACAGCACTGGATTATTTTCAACATGCAAAAAGAGATGGAGCTTTGAGCAGCAGTTGATCGTTGGAAGTAAAATCCAGGAGACTCCTGTTTCTACATCATGTGTCAAACAAGATAGCTCCAGCTCCTTCATGAATTGGATATCGAACATGATGAAGGGGTTTCCAAAATCAAATCTAGACGAGTCACCTTCAGTTGATCGCACCCTTGCGCATACAAATTATGGACATAAATGTTCTGATCCGAAATTTATCACGTATAAAAAAAACCAAGATTCTGAGTGCAGAAATGTCGGGTTTCAATCTATTTTCCAGTCCTTATATCGTCCGAAGACGAAGGGTCAGGAAAGAATATCTGATGATAATTATCAATCAGAACATGAGGTGTTTAATGGACTACGTGACATTAGTGCTACTCCACTGGCTTGTCATGCTGACAGTGCTAACTTGCACAAACAATTTCTTCTATCAAATGAGAAATTCAACGAGTCGACATCAGGAGATGGAGCAGGTACAGCAACCCAGCCTAAGATTTCATCTGCCAATTTTGGTTCCAGTCAGGAAAACTGCAAGGCTAACTCTTCAGAGAACAAAAATTCATGCAATGTGGCACTGGCAGCTGATCAGGGGGAAGGAGGAACAGACTCTAATTCCTCTCTGGGTAAACATAAGGTGAGCAGTACTGAGAACATTGATTCAGAACCGCCTTCCCAAGTGAAGAAAACACATGATTTTTTTCGTGGAAGTGATCCTCTGGGAAGCTTGTGGATAACTAGGTTTGCTCCAAAAACTTCACTCCCCATATCCAACCTTGATAGTCAAAACCAAAGTAAAGGTGGAGGTGGAGCCCTTGAATGCTCCACTAGTTGCCACAGACTCACTCCTTGCTCCCAGAATCCATATTGTTCTTCCAATGACCTTAATATTGTGGAGGCTAGGCAACACTTCACTGATGATGCACCTGCTGCTGTGGGTAAAGAGATACAGAATTGTGCTGCGGAAGCTGAGACTTCTAGTGGGTTTAATAGAATAGAAGGTCATGATGAACAAAAGTCCAAGTGTAAACTGAATCCTATTATCCCTTCTCCAAGATTTCAAAACTCGGCAATGGCTTCTGTGTTTGCAAGGAGGCTGGATGCACTGCGACACATCACGCCATCTGCTGTTACAGATAATGCAGCTTGTACAGCCATCACCTGTTTCTATTGTGGCAGGAAAGGTCACCATTTACGAGATTGTTCGGAGATTTCAGATGGTGAGCTCAAAGATCTTACGAGGAATATCAATTCATATAATGGAGCAGAAGAGTTGCATTGCTTATGCATTCGATGTTTTAAGCTTGATCATTGGGATGTTTCATGTCCCAAAGCAACCTCAAGAAGTCAAAGTCTATTGGAGGGTTGTAACTGTGGTCCAAATGAATTTCAGCTGAATAAAAGAAATGATGAAAGTAAAAATCTGTTGTATGGTAACAACTGCCTTTATCAAGCTACTGGTTCACATACTATTTATGATCGAGATGATCCTCAAAGAGAGGCAGATCCCAAATTTATCCGGAAACTGCCTGAAGTAGTGACTTCTGACCAACTGATACCTAATGCATACTTAATAAAAGATTGCAACGCTTCAGGTTCTGGAGAAAAGAACGTTGTTAATAGGCATATATCAGAGGTACCAAAGGGGATCTTTGATTTTATAAAAAGAATCCGTTTATCTCGAACAGATATCCTCAAGTAAGTGAATTAATTGTCTCTCATTAGTTAAGCCTTTTAATTACTGCATTTACTTGCTTGCATTGACAACTAGTTCAAATTGCACTCTATAGAAGGCTTATAGCTGGGAAAATAATCTGTTTGTGGATCATCACAGGAAATGAGATGAATACCTTTATGGCTTTGTCTTTATATCAGGTCAATGTCCAAATGAGAAGAAAAACCCTTATAATGTGATTATAGATATACTGTATTTGCATTGGACGTATTAGCATAACCATGGATCCATATTGTCCACTTTTTATAGATAAAGCAGCCAAAAGGTTTTAATGAGATGGATATCTTCATCTTTATATCAGGTCAATGTTGATCTGACCACAAGCCTCTAGTGATCTGACTCTATATTGATAGTTCATGGTTATAAATTTTCAAAAGATTGTAAAAATACTTTGGTTTCATCCTAAAGGTTTTTGGTAAGATCGTAAATCTGTTCTTGTTATTGAATCTGTTATCTCTATTTCAACTGTTCTGGTCCGATACTGATTTTTCTATTTTACATTAACAACAGATGTATGAACTCCCATATGTCATGTGCCCATCTTAAAGGATTCTTCCTGCGCTTGCGGCTTGGGAAATGGGATGAAGGACTTGGGGGAACTGGATACTATGTGGCTTGCATAACTGGTATAAATAAAGTCTTATCCTGCCTGTTTATTCTTTATAAATTTGTTGATAGAAGAAAAGAACCGTCTGTTTCATTGCTTTCATTGATTTACTAACTTTTGCCAGTTTCTTTCTCTTTTCTGTCGAGTGCTCAGGGGCGCAAAGAGAGATAAGTTCACCAGCGGGCTCCAAAAATTCGATTTCTGTAAATGTGGGAGGCATCAACTGCTTGGTTGAGAGTCAATATATCTCCAACCACGATTTCCTTGAGGTAAAATGCAGTTTGATTTATTATTTTCTTGTTTTGTCTGCTTGCCATTCTTTTCAAAGAGAATCAAGCATGTGACAACTGGCTTATTCATTCATTTTTTGCTTATTCAAACATGAGAGACATATCTATTTATACAGAGTCGCAATGTAATATAAGCACAATGGGCCTAACGGCTGTGGACAAGGTGACACACAGGAGCAGTTAATTTATAAAAATGCTACGAAACCGAAAGAAACAAACCTATATTTTTGGATCATTTGGCAGTCATATTGCAAGAGAAACTCGTCAGTATTCTGGATATTGGCTTGTTATCCACATTTAAACTTCTACCTTCGCTCTGCATTTTGCAGGACGAGCTTATGGCATGGTGGTCTGCGACCGTAAAGAGCGGCAGCAAGATTCCATCTGAAGAAGATTTGATACCGAAAATAAAAGAAAGGAAAATGTTAGGTTTGTAGATATAACCTACCCCAGGTGCTGTAAACTAGCCAGTAGAGTAGTTTTCTTTTTTTTCTGGTATGCGTTTAGATTTGAAAATGAAGCTGTATCCTCATGTGTATAAAAAATTTTGATTTACTTTTTTTTGGTTTGTATACTTGCAATGGTATCATATTTTACCTTACAGGCTGCGGCTGATTTTGTATTTCTTGAAAGTTTCTGTTCAACTTCCATCGTGATTGAATGAAGAAGAGTATACATTGATTCAATATCCTATCTTTCTATTTATCTGAAAAGTTAAACAAGTCAGTTCGAATGAAGTGATGCCAACATTACCAAGTTGGGACGTAAAGTTTCTGTCCCCAAAATTCTGAAATTGTTAATTTTTACATCATTGCATATGAAGATAGAATTTCCACTTTCATTTAAATTATTATTATTATTATTATTATTATTATTATTTTGGACCTGTCTATGTTACAGATTCTGTAACAAACATCTCCCGTCATCCCACCATCCGATTTTCTTTTGTTTGGTTTCTCACTCCACATCCAACCACATCCAACGGCTGATGCTGCTGTCTGTAGCTTACAGATTCTGTAACGTAGTTTTGTCCATTATTTAATATGAAAAGTACCCTAATTGTTTACGCACATGGCCCCATCCACTTGATAAAGATGGAATTTAAAATTGGGAAGTCGAACAACCACAACCAACCCACTGTACTATCTTCCTTTTAACACTTGTCTGGACTGACACAGGATAAGGATCAGTTCGTGCTTTTCCATTAATCTTGAGGGTTATTTATAAGGACCTCCCCTGAGGTTTAGTGTATTGACACCTAGATAGAATGTATTGATATAATTACAGAAACCTCCCCTGCCGTTAATTAGTCGTTAAGTTGACTGTTAGTGAACTGTCACAATTACTAAAATACCCTTATTACCAAAATAATAAATTATTAAATGTGGCTTTGAGAATTTATGGGTAATAGGTTTGGCCGGCTGCTGCTTCCAAACCGGGTCTTCAACCACTGCTTTTGCTGCCTGCCATCTTCCTTGGCGCCGTCCTTTGGCTTGGCTTATACACTTTCAACGCCATCATGTCTTTCTTTCTACCTTGTTCCATTCCTTTCTTTCTCCGTTGCCTAGCTCTATGCTTTCGAAAGAGCACCTACAAGGAGCATAATTTGCCCAAAACCAACCCATGTTATTCTCTTCCCGGGTTCGAATCTTGCCGACGACCATCCCAGACTCTGTATCCCCTTCTCAACCAGGTTATTCTAGTTCAGGCAAGCTATTGATTTCATTCTCGCTTTGCGATTGAGCACCATCAACGGACTTTGACAAGATGGCGGTGTTGAGTGTTAGAAAATGCATATTTATAAAGGAGAAAACCATCATTTTACATTTCAAGTCTTACTAACAACTCTTACTTTTATGTATTTAACCTTCTTGTGATGTAATTACGCGTGTGTTATTTTAATTAAGTATTTTATGTATTTTAGGGGCATTATAGTCATTTCACAATAAAGGAGAGATCAGACGGCAAAACGGACATCACTTTTGAACTCAGGACGGTCGAAAACCTTAGGAGGAGCATAAAAGGAAAAATGGCACTATTCACATGTACGGTACTATTCACGTATACGGTACTGTATATGTTACTGTTCACGGCACTGTTCACATAGACGGATCGATGACGTGGCATTGACCGATGATGTGGCATTGACTGATGATGTGTCACGATCCTGTTGGACTAAAATTCTTATGTACTGTTGATGGTGACGTGGCAGCATATCAGTGGACGAAAAATCTCGCGTACGGTGCATGCATCACACAGGATTATTTTCAACCAAACCGTGTTACTGTTCATCCGGGTCAAACCGTGTTACTGTTCATCCGCGTGGTCAAACCGTGGACTGTTGACTGATGACGTGGCGCAATCCTGAGCGTCCAAACTGTTTTTAATCCGATGGCCATGATTTACTCCATGTATCTATAAAAAGGGGGCCTCCCCCCCCCTAATTTGATATCTCTGAATCCATTTTTGGGATCCATTTTCTGTAATTCCCTCTCCATCTTGTATTTTCTTTGTATTTTAATAAATTTCCTTTTTGCCCCTAGTTCAATTATGAATAGCTAATTTCTTTTCAAGCTTGGGTTGAAGGTGAAGTCTCAACATGTGTCATGGGCTTTATTTGGTAAATTTATTTTCTTTTCCCCTCTAGTTTTTGTGGATGATTTGACTTATCGTCGACAAATAATACTGATCTTGTCTAGATACCGCCTTGGTTACACCGGCTCTCTAGTATAAGGTTATTATTATTTGGCACGATAAGCCCTTAGCACCATATTGATTAGAGCGTGGTTCATGAGGTGTGGATTCCCCCCTCATGATTTAATTGGCATTAATACGGATTATTTAGCCCATGATGCATGTTGATACGGATCCAGATACCCAAGTACGTCATTTCAATAGATTTCTCTTCAATTTATTCTCGCCATTGCAATTCCAATTTTAGCATATTTTAAATCACTTCCACCACAATTCCAACCACCCATTTACAAAATTAATTCTATATATAATTAAAAATCCACCTCCTCGTGGGATCGACACTCGTCACCATTAGTCTATACTATAATAGATTCGTGCGCTTGCGAGTACATTAAAATTTGCACAACAAGTTTTTGGCGCCGTTGCCGGGGAGGTAAGTAGTTTTAATTCATAGAATTAATTTTTGTGAATAATTTCTTTTATTTGTTTTCTTGTATTTTTTTTATTTTATAAAAAAAAAAGAAATAAAAAAGTTAATCTACATTTAAAGGTTAGTATTTCTTTTCTTTTTCTCTTCTTTAAAATTCTGTAATTTAATTTTCAATTTATTTTTCTTTATAATTTTTTTTTCTTTATCTTATTAATTTAATTTTTAGTTAATTTATTTCACGTATTTGTTTTAGTGTGTTTTTATAGAAAGGTTGTAATAACGCAATAAGGTTAGTATCGTAATTTCTCCCTCTTCTTTATTTTTATTTGTTTTGTTCCCATTTTTATTTTTATTTTATTTGTTTTGCATGCATGGTCGTAGGTCATTATTACCTAATCTTGAACTTATAGACCTTGAATTAGAAAAAACACTTCGCACACAAAAGCACATTAAAAATAAATTTGGAATGGATTTACAAGCACCACAGGAGAGGCCATTTAAGGACTATTTTAGTCCCTTAGCTAATTTGAGCACATCATGTATAAGATACCCAAATGTAGCTGCTAGGAGTTTTGAATTAAAACCTAGTGTGCTAAATTGTCTCCCCACATTTTATGGCTTAGAAAATGAGGACCCATATAATCATCTGAATGATTTTCATGCCATTTGTCAAACTTTTAAATATGAAAATTTTTCAGACGATGATGTTAAACTTAGATTATTCCCATTTTCTTTAAAGGATAGAGCTCGTTCATGGTTAAATACTTTGCCTGCTAATAGCATTGCATCATGGGAACAAATGGTTACAAAATTTCTAAATAAATATTTCCCAGTGCATAAAACCAATTCTATTCGCAGGGAAATTTCAGAGTTTACACAAAGAGAGGACGAGCAGTTTTTCGAAACGTGGGAGCGATTCAATGGGCTACTCTTGAAGTGTCCACATCATGGGTACGAAAAATGGCACCAATGCCAATACTTTTTGGAGGGATTACTACCAAATGTGCAAGAATGGCTAATGGCAACAAGTGGAGGAGAGCTAATGTCAAAAAGTGCATCAGAGATTTGGGAATTCTTCCAGCGTCAAGCAGATAATTCCCAACAACGGAGTCGATCACTCAGGAATACTAGAAGAATTAAAGGAGTAAATGAGGTTCAAATTGGCGAGTCAACTTCGGGAATCAAAGAAGTCAAGGAGATGGTTGAAGGTCTTGCTCGACAAATAGCATCGTTATCGACTGCTAAATCAACAGAATCACATGACCCTGACTCATATCCAGATCAAGCCAATGCCATAGGTGTAATGAGAAAGCCATCTAATTACAACCCATACTCCAACACATATAACCCTGGATGGAGAGACCACCCCAATTTTTCATGGTCTCAAGGATTCCAACAGAATGGACCAGCAGCTCCAGCTCCACAAATTCCTCAAGTTCCTCAAGCCTCTCAGCCCCCATTTAGACCATTCAATCAAAACCAGAACTACTCTCAACCCAGACCATGGGAGGATGCATTCCAGAATTTCAAGAATGTTACTCACTCCACGATTGAGCAACAGAACCGCACCATTGATGGACTACGAAATGAATTGAGAGCGGGCTTTAACTCACAAGCCCAATCAGTTTCAAGCCTCGAGAAGATGGTGGGACAACTTGCTTCTTCAGTTCAGACCTTGGCAATGACTGTTGAGAAAGGAAAATTTCCAAGTCAACCAGTGCCTAATCCTAAAGGAGTACATGAAGCAAGTACCAGTTCACCACAACAGTATGGAGAGGTCAAAGCAATCATGACCTTGCGAAAAGGAAAAGAAGTCAACAATAAAGTGGAGATGCCGATGACAAAAGAAAATCAAATTGTACCTGTGAATGTTGAGGACTCACCACCGGAGGAAAAAGAAGAAACCAACTCACGAGAATACGTTCCTAAAGCTCCATTTCCTCAGAGGTTAGCGAAAGGAAAGAAGGGAAAATCCACAGGTGAGATTCTCGAAATCTTCAAACAGGTAAGTGTCAACATCCCTTTACTTGATGCTATTAAACAAGTTCCATCTTATGCCAAGTTTCTTAAAGACCTTTGTACTAAAAAGAGAAATATGCATGTTCAAAAGAAGGCATTTTTAACAGAAAACGTTAGTTCTATACTCCAACATAAAATTCCTCTAAAATGCAAAGACCCAGGCTCCCCCACTATCTCATGTAGTATAGGGAACCACACAATTGAGAATGCTTTGTTGGATTTAGGAGCTAGTGTAAATTTGTTGCCTTACTCTGTATTCGTGAAACTTGGATTGGGAGAATTACACCCAACTCCAGTGGTGTTACAGCTTGCAGATCGGTCTACGAAAATACCTCGTGGTATTGTGGAGGACGTGCTTATCCAGGTAGACAAGTTTTATTTTCCTGTTGATTTCATTGTAATTGACACTCAACCAATACAGGACTCAAGGAAGCACATCCCCATTATTCTAGGCCGACCTTTCTTGGCAACTGCAGATGCTCATATTCAATGTAGGACCGGAAATATGCAATTGTCCTTCGGCAACATGACTATGGAGCTAAACATCTTCAACATTGCCAAACAACCTCACAGTGCAGATGATGGAATTGTTGATGTGGATTTAATAGAAACAATAGTTGATAATACTTTTCTTTCAAACCTTAGTGATGATCCTTTACAAACATGTTTAACTCACTTTGGTTTGGATTTTGATATTGACAGATCGGTCGAAGAGGTCAACGCCCTACTTGACTCAGCACCATCCATGGACACTAATAAATGGAAGTCAAGAGTTGAACAACTAGCACCATCAGAGAAGAAACTCATTCCATCATCAGAATCACCACCGAAACTCGAGCTCAAACCATTACCCAACACTCTGGAATATGCATTTTTGGGAGAAGAAAGTACTCTGCCGGTAATCATCTCATCATCCCTAAATGACGAACAAAAAGGTAAGTTGTTGGATGTTTTAAAAGAGCACAAAGGAGCATTAGGATGGACCATAGCAGACATCAAAGGTATAAATCCAGTAGACTGCATGCATTACATTCACCTTGATGAAAATGCTAAAACTACTAGGGAGATGCAACGTCGGTTAAATCCTAACATGAAAGAAGTTGTTAGAACTGAAGTCCTTAAGCTATTAGACGCAGGTATCATTTACCCAATTTCTGATAGTTCATGGGTCAGTCCTGTACAAGTTGTCCCCAAAAAGTCAGGAGTCACAGTAGTTACCAATGCTGATAATGAATTGATACCAACTAGAGTAACTACAGGATGGCGTGTATGCATTGATTATAGAAAGTTGAATTCTGTCACACGTAAAGACCATTTTCCTTTACCATTTATCGATCAAATGCTTGATAGATTAGCAGGCCACGAATTTTATTGCTTTCTAGATGGCTACTCAGGATATAATCAGATTCCCATAGCACCAAAAGATCAGGAGAAAACTACTTTCACTTGCCCTTTTGGCACTTTTGCATATAGGAGAATGCCATTTGGATTATGTAATGCACCTGCTACATTCCAACGATGCATGTTGAGCATTTTTTCTGATATGGTTGAACGATTCCTTGAAGTCTTTATGGATGATTTTTCTGTCTTTGGTGATTCGTTTGATCAATGTTTACATCATCTAACGCTAGTTCTGCAGAGATGTACCGAGAAGAACTTAGTCTTGAATTGGGAGAAGTGCCATTTTATGGTAAAACAAGGTATTGTTCTCGGTCACATCATTTCGAGCAAAGGTATTGAGGTTGACAAAGCCAAGGTGGATCTCATTTCTAATCTTCCTCCACCTAAAACAGTCAGAGAAGTAAGATCTTTCCTTGGGCATGCTGGTTTCTATAGACGTTTCATTAAAGATTTTAGCAAAGTTTCTAGACCCTTATGTAATTTACTTGCTAAGGATGTACATTTTATCTTTAATGATTCATGTCTCATGGCGTTTGAAAAATTAAAGCAGTTGTTGACATCATCACCCATCATTCAGGCCCCAAACTGGAGCTTACCATTTGAACTCATGTGTGATGCATCTGATTATGCAGTAGGAGCAGTATTAGGACAAAAAGTTGATCGAATTCCCCATGTTATTTATTATGCTAGTATGACATTGAATGATGCACAGTTGAACTATTCAACTACTGAAAAAGAAATGCTAGCAGTAGTGTTTGCATTGGAAAAATTTCGATCTTATCTTATTGGTTGTAAAATAATTATATTCACAGATCATGCTGCTCTTAAATATCTTCTCACAAAGAAAGATGCAAAAGCTAGACTAATTCGTTGGGTGTTACTTTTGCAGGAATTCGACTTGGAATTCAAGGATAAGAAAGGCACAGAAAATGTTGTGGCGGACCACCTCTCTCGTCTCCATTTTGACACAATTACAGAGCCATTAATATTAAATGAGTCATTTCCAGATGAACAATTAATGAGTGTGGAAGTATTACCTTGGTATGCTGATATAGTTAATTATCTTGTTACAGGTAAATTTCCAGAGCATTGGACCAAGCAAGACAAGGCTAAATTCTTTGCGGAAATAAAGAATTTCTTTTGGGATGACCCATATTTGTTCAAGTATTGTGCAGACCAAATTGTTAGACGATGTGTCCCAGAAAGTGAAATTCAGAATATCCTTTCATTCTGCCATGAACAAGCTTGTGGAGGCCATTTCAGTGCTAAGAAAACAGCGACTAAAGTTTTACAATGTGGTTTTTATTGGCCAACTATATTTCGAGATGCTTACACTTTCTGTTCTTCATGTGATAGGTGTCAACGAATGAGGAGCATTACACGAAGGAACATGATGCCACTAAATCCAATTTTAGTGGTTGAGATTTTTGACGTATGGGGTATCGACTTCATGGGACCCTTTCCCTCTTCTTTTGGTCATCAATACATATTGGTTGCTGTTGACTACGTATCGAAATGGGTGGAAGCAATTCCATGCAGAACCAATGATCACAAAGTGGTGATAGGATTTTTGAAAAGCAACATTGTTTCACGCTTTGGATTCCCTCGAGCGATAATCAGTGATGGTGGTGCCCACTTTTGTAACAAAGCATTCAAGGCTCTTTTGACAAAGTATTCAATCACACACAAAGTGGCGACCCCGTATCATCCGCAAACCAGTGGCCAAGTTGAGATCTCCAATCGAGAAATAAAGCACATATTAGAAAAGACGGTGAGGCCAGACAGGAAAGATTGGTCATTACGACTTGATGATGCATTATGGGCATATAGAACGGCTTTCAAGACCCCGATTGGGATGTCACCTTACAGGCTAGTGTATGGAAAAGCTTGCCACCTACCTGTGGAACTAGAGCATCGTGCATATTGGGCCATCAAGAAATTCAACTTTGACATGCAGCAAGCCAGCTCAGAAAGAAGATTGCAGCTGGCAGAACTTGAAGAAATTCGCAATGATGCATACGAAAATGCCAAGATTTACAAGCAACGAATGAAAGTCTTCCATGATAAGCAAATTATGAGAAAATCGTTCACTCCAGGTCAGAAAGTGCTTTTATTCAATTCTCGCTTGCACCTATTCCCAGGTAAGTTACGCTCTCGTTGGTCTGGCCCATTTATTGTACATACTGTTTTTCCACATGGGGCAATTGAAATTAAGGACCCAAAGAACGGTGTCACGTTTAAAGTTAATGGTCAAAGATTAAAGCCATATCTTGAGTACCAACCACATGGAGAAGACACCGAAATAAATTTGAGTGACCCACCAGATTTGAATTGATTTTTTTCTTTTTGTTGATTTGATTTTTCTTTCTTTCTTTTTATTATTCTTTTGCTAATTGAAATTGTTTTTGCATAAGTGTGTTTATTTTACCATTAAGTTTTCTCTTATCATTTTAATCATGAGTCTCATACTTAGACCGTTCCTCCTTAACATTCTTAAACCACTTCAACGTGTCAAAACTCATCTCAAAAGGCAGATTCTATTTTGTAAAACACAACGCATTTGGGCTCTACAACCACCAGAGTTAGTAGCCTATGTTGAGGGTTTAGAATGCCAACTCAGAGACATTGAGAGAAGTGTTTACGACATCCAGTTGGAGCTTGAGGTAAATTCAATAAGAGGACGATTTTAATTTTCTTTGTGTGTTTTGATTTGTTTTTCTGTTTGTGTGCTTTAGTTTGTTACCCCGGTGAAGTGGCGGATAACGGTACTCCGTGACAATCAAGTCGATTAACTTCAGTTTCCCATAATAACTGATATTCTGAGGCGAAGGTATGGATAAAAACGAGATTTTAGCAAAGCTTCACAAGCGATTCCCTTCACTTCCTCAGAATGCCCTCCTTACAATCTATAAAGCCCGGTCTGAACGCATGCGATTGCTCATGAGGAATAACATACCTGCAGACATCCGTTGGTTAATCGAGGCTAAAGTACGATTGGCAGGTGAGTTACCTCCAAAATTTATTGCATTCATGCCTGGTTGTGGTAAAGGAAATTATGCAAGAAAACGACGAGCTCGAAGAATTTCTGTTGCTTGTCACATGTGTGCCAGGATGAGTTGCGATAGAAACCCATGTTCTTTAGGAATGGTGTCTGATAACAGGGAAGATAAGATTCAATTCATTAGGGATGGCTTGAATAAGGAGTCATTGGATGATATCCTTTTGTCTCTTGAAACGCATCCCAGTGGATATGTGCAAGGAGCGATTCTCCGGTTATGGCCATTATTCCAGAAAGAGCATACACGATATAGTCTTGGGAATCTGACTATAAACGACCCTGTTTGCCAGTTTATAAGAAAACTGGATGGGAAGCCCATCCTCGACCCATAGAGGGCGTTCAAGCCGTTTCTGGACGTAAAACCAGAGGAAGATGTGAGCCACAGTCGCAACTACGTGTAAATATCCTTTTACTTTACTGTTATTTTATTTCATTTCACTGTTGTTTTATTGTTTGCATTATTGTCTTTAATAATTTTATTACTGTTTGCTTTTTCCTTTTTACTGTTTCCTTTTTGACTCGCGAGCCACGTGCTTTATGCGTTATTTGACACTGACATGTTACCTCATTCACAGCTGTGATCCATTGTCACCAAGATTCTTAAATGTGATTTACTTTTTGTCAAGCACTCACAAATTATTTTTGAGAAGTATCACAATGGCAGCCACTCCCAATAGACAATTCAAGAACATTTGTGTGCTTTCTGGATTTACCTATGGCAAACATAAAGAGTTCGTGGAGGCAGCCATAGATCTTGGTCGAAGCATAGCAGCGAGAAAATTACACTTGGTGTATGGAGGAGGTAACCGAGGGTTATCAAAAATGGTCTCAGAAGCAGCTTTTATCAGAGGAAGTCAAGTGTTAGGCATCATCCCAAGAGTCCTCAAACCATTGGGCAGTTCGTCTGACTCATCAACTGGAGAAGAGTTAGTCGTCTCAGGTATGCAAGAAAGAATAACTGAAATGCTTAATCATGCTGATGCTTTTATTTTCCTTCCAGGAGATCTTGCAACACTAGAGGCACTTATGACACTAGCATCTTGGGCCCATCTGCACATCCACCAGAAACCCATTGGTTTGTTAAATGTCAATAACTTTTATGATGACTTTATCGCATTTCTTAACCATGCAATAAAAAACTATTTCATTCCTTCTAATGTGAAAAAACTCTTTATTTGTGCTCACACTGCTAATGAGCTACTTGATATGTTACAAGCTTATAAACCGGAGCCAGACCCCTGGACCTTTGTGTTGGAGCGACCAAATAATGATGGTAACAGTAGCCGCAGTAAGAAGTACAAATTAGATTTAACTCTCCGCCTGTAAATATTTTCTTCTGTGTTGCACCACCCAGGTGATGTCTTCTAAACTCTACTTCTTTCCTTTACAACATTGAGGACAATGTTTCGTTCTGGTTGGGGGGAGGGAATAGTCGACAATTGTGGAATCTTGGTTAAGTTTTTACTGATTTTTTGTTGTAGAAACTAACTGTTGCTAACATTTTATGTTGAAGATGGCTGAATATGGAGTGTAGTGCCTCTAGAAACGCATCTTCATCGTTTTTTAAAAAAAAAAAAAAAAAAAAAAAAAAAACCTGTTTTCCTCCTCTTTCTCCTTTATAAATATGTAGTTTCAAATTTTTGAGTCGAAGATGGCTGAATATGGAGTGTAGTGCCTCTAGAAACGCATCTTCTTAGTTAAAAAAAAAAAAATTCTTTTTCTAATTAATTTTTCTACATCATTTTCACATTTCTGCATGCATATTTTCCTTTCATGTTTAGAATAGGTTGGGGGGTAGAATGTTGTTTAAAAAAAAAAAATTGTGTTATTTGTTTTAACATTGGATGACATGATTAATTTCAAATTTTAGTATTTGTATTATCTTTGGTCTTAAGTGATGTTACGCTATGTTTGCTATTTTACATGTTGATGTCGGAGACAAATATGAGTTGCTTGAAGGAATGAACATGTCATAAATAAGTGCCAAGTGAGTAGTTGAGCCTATCATTTTCTTGGAGAGTAACCCTTTTGCCCATTCTCTATACAGCTTAGCAGTTTATTATTTTATACACGATCTCTAGATTTCTTTTAAGTTAACCCTTTAAAAAAAAAATATGGTAAAATTAAAAAAAAGAAAAAAGAAAAAAATGTGTGTTGCTACATTGGGAGGCCCATCTAACTAGTAGATATGGATAATTATTTAGAGCCCTAAAAGACGATGGAAAGGCCATCTTTGATCCGTTTGAGCCTTTCTAGCCATCCCTTTTATTAAATATCCATAGTTACCCCTTTTGAGCCTTTAAAAAAAAAAAAAAAAAAAGAACAAAAACCTTTTCTTTGTCAACTTATCATCTTGACCCACTCCGATTTGGAGTATTACCCAATGTCTTTTAAGTTCCATCACCTATTTATGTTTGAGAAAATGTAAATAATTATGTTGTTCAGTGAAGTTATGCCAAATAAAAGCAAAAAGAAAAAAAAAACAAAAACAAAAGTTGTTGTTTCAAAAGAATA
This sequence comes from Citrus x changshan-huyou, assembly GCA_039657385.1. Taxonomy (NCBI): domain Eukaryota; kingdom Viridiplantae; phylum Streptophyta; class Magnoliopsida; order Sapindales; family Rutaceae; genus Citrus; species Citrus x changshan-huyou. Next base: position 4,862,124 of record CM077555.1, on the reverse strand, counting down.
AAAATAAAAATAATAGGTGAAATCCACCTTGCAAGTTCCAAAAAAAAAAAAAAAAAAAATTCTGCATTTTTCTCAAACATACACTTTGTTTTCCTTATTTCCTTTCTTTGTTAGCCATATCCCTAGCCTACGTTACGTCCTAATAAAAGTCCTTCTTGATTTTAGGGAACTATAGTTTGAAGTAGAAGCTAGTTATATGGGCTAAAAAGATGTAGTGATGCATAATTAAAAAAAAAAAAAAGATAAATAAAGTGGGTTGACTAACATTTTATTTGACTTGAGATCGTATTATTTCTAAGCTGAGGGCATATTTATTTCATCTTGGTGAGAGCATGTGATATCATTTCTTTATTATTTTCTCTCTCAATTACCATTCATTGGAGTGACTATGTTTATTGGGTTTTAATTTCTTTGTGAGAGTGTCACTACTTCCAGTGAGATTTTGGGGTTTGACATGTCATTCTTGAAAGTAGCTATAACAAAGTCTACTGGGCTAATTCATGTGGATGGTTGATGTGGGTGTGATGTTGCTTTAGACTGGAGATAATGCTTATACTTTTATTTGATTGCTATCATTAATCTGATTGAATAAACACGAGTGTTTCTAAAAAAAAAAAAAAAAAAAAATCATTTTGAATTTGAATTTTGTTTCCGCTTTATTTGCTAGGGACTAGCAATAAGCTGGTTGGGGGGTGTGTTGAGTGTTAGAAAATGCATATTTATAAAGGAGAAAACCATCATTTTACATTTCAAGTCTTACTAACAACTCTTACTTTTATGTATTTAACCTTCTTGTGATGTAATTACGCGTGTGTTATTTTAATTAAGTATTTTATGTATTTTAGGGGCATTATAGTCATTTCACAATAAAGGAGAGATCAGACGGCAAAACGGACATCACTTTTGAACTCAGGACGGTCGAAAACCTTAGGAGGAGCATAAAAGGAAAAATGGCACTATTCACATGTACGGTACTATTCACGTATACGGTACTGTATATGTTACTGTTCACGGCACTGTTCACATAGACGGATCGATGACGTGGCATTGACCGATGATGTGGCATTGACTGATGATGTGTCACGATCCTGTTGGACTAAAATTCTTATGTACTGTTGATGGTGACGTGGCAGCATATCAGTGGACGAAAAATCTCGCGTACGGTGCATGCATCACACAGGATTATTTTCAACCAAACCGTGTTACTGTTCATCCGGGTCAAACCGTGTTACTGTTCATCCGCGTGGTCAAACCGTGGACTGTTGACTGATGACGTGGCGCAATCCTGAGCGTCCAAACTGTTTTTAATCCGATGGCCATGATTTACTCCATGTATCTATAAAAAGGGGGCCTCCCCCCCCTAATTTGATATCTCTGAATCCATTTTTGGGATCCATTTTCTGTAATTCCCTCTCCATCTTGTATTTTCTTTGTATTTTAATAAATTTCCTTTTTGCCCCTAGTTCAATTATGAATAGCTAATTTCTTTTCAAGCTTGGGTTGAAGGTGAAGTCTCAACATGTGTCATGGGCTTTATTTGGTAAATTTATTTTCTTTTCCCCTCTAGTTTTTGTGGATGATTTGACTTATCGTCGACAAATAATACTGATCTTGTCTAGATACCGCCTTGGTTACACCGGCTCTCTAGTATAAGGTTATTATTATTTGGCACGATAAGCCCTTAACACCATATTGATTAGAGCGTGGTTCATGAGGTGTGGATTCCCCCCTCATGATTTAATTGGCATTAATACGGATTATTTAGCCCATGATGCATGTTGATACGGATCCAGATACCCAAGTACGTCATTTCAATACATTTCTCTTCAATTTATTCTCGCCATTGCAATTCCAATTTTAGCATATTTTAAATCACTTCCACCACAATTCCAACCACCCATTTACAAAATTAATTCTATATATAATTAAAAATCCACCTCCTCGTGGGATCGACACTCGTCACCATTAGTCTATACTATAATAGATTCGTGCGCTTGCGAGTACATTAAAATTTGCACAACAGGCGGCATCGAGATCTCATGAGTTTGAATGTGGCTGCAAGTGTGGGATGAAAAAATCGTGGGTTTTGTGGTTGTTGAGATGTTATTGAGGTCGGGACTTCATGGGGGTTGGTTGAGGGGATAGACGGCGACAAAATGGAACCATCACTGATGGCAAAAATTACGGCATTGGTATACGGCGTGACCAGCTGTGAGCTATGGTTTTGAGAGCTGTGTGTAGTTAAGTTTTGGGATGTCAAAGGTTGCTGCATGGTATCGGGATGGCTCAAGGGTGATAGCGGTTGGGTGACATCAGCAACGGCCAAAGGGGCGCTGCCGGTGTGGGGGCTGTTGTGAGACAAAAGCCATCTTTTTGGGTTAATGCGTGGTGGTGGATGCGGCTGATTCAGAGGCCTCCATGACTGGGGTTGGTCACCAGGGTGAAAGAGGGGACTCCGGCAATGGCAAAGCACCACTATTGGCTGCCGGTGGAGTCATGGCCAACTGGTTAAGTTCGGTCAACAACGGGCAAGTCGGTCAAAATAGTAGTAAAAACATATTTTGAATTTTAAATATAATTTTACACATTTACCCTTCTATACTGATGCCATACGTATTTTTATACTAACGACAGGGGAAGTATCTGTAATTACATCAATACATTCTATCCAAGTGTTAATACACCAAACCTCTAGGGAGGTCCCTAAAAATAACCCTTAATCTTGATTGGGTTTACTTTGTAAATGTTTTCTTTTATATTGTTAGAATTTCTTGATAGAGTTTTGATTTGTTTCGGTAAAAATTTTCCATCTAATAATAATTAAGAAATGTGGGTATAAATTGGCTATTGGTTAAGTTCCTGTTTGATATTGTACTGGCTGCTGCGAAAAAAAAAATCTTTATTATGGAATAAATATTGATGTTAGTGATAAATATTTAAAAATTCATAATTTTGACAGAATAATAAGGGCCATTAAAACATTTTCATTAAAAGACTAAATTTACATTTGTGATTGAAAAGTTACAATTGCTACAAAAATCTTAAGCATAGCTTAAGTTTAATGCCAATATTTAGCGTTTGATGGACATGTATATTTCCACAGTAAATCCGGATTATTGACTTGAGCGTCGGAAGGGTTTACGTCGGGAAAACCCCTGGCATGCTCTGATTGGTTTTGTGTGTGCAGGAGCTAAAAGAGGAGAAGCGGCAAGCTTTCTCGTATGGTACATCTAGAAGGAGCAGCGCGAAATCATCTCCAATCAACCACAAATTCAATCGTTGAGGAGGAATCCTGGTCGTGCACGAGCAGACTCGAAATCCCGTATCAACAATAGACATATAAAATTAAAATTATGTCCAAGTTATGTTAGAACTACAAATATTTTGTACAAATTAATTTAACATAACAATAGTTCTTAAATAATTATCTTATTCCAACTTTAAAATGTTTTATTTATTTTTTAATATGATTACCAATTTTTTTGGACATTAATACAAAAATTAATAGATATCATGCATTGATGATAAAACTAAACCCGTTAAAACATAAATATTTAAAAATTCATAATTTTGACAAAATAATAAGGGCGGTTAAAACATAATAAGATCATCTGACTACGTTTACAAGTGCTTTCCAAATATTTTCATTTGTGATTGAAAAGTTACAATTGCTACAATAATTTTAAGCATAGCTTAAGTTTAATGTAATATTTAGCGTTTGATAGACATATAAGTAGAGCGTTTAACAAAAAAAATATATAATTAATATGATTAGTACTTTTTTTTTTTTAACATTCACTGGTCCATTGACACCAACTTTTCCAGCTTTTGTGCTTCTCGCTTGCAATTTCCACTTCATTTTCCTCGAGGCTTCCCTTTAGCTTTGTTGGACCTCTTCATCCGATTTGGCGTCTTCATTATCATTCTTTTTTGTGTTCTCTACTACACTCCTCAACAATTCACCGTTCCCTAAGGATTGCATTTTCCCTCCAATTCTCATTTCCCGGCGTGCTCTGACTGGTTTGGATATGACCCGCTTTGAGTAATCGGGTTTTGTTGGATTTGGTGTGTATCAGGATTGTTGGCTGCTGCATTATTGGTTTTTGATTGGAATTGTTCACGATTGGCTTTCTCTCTCCGGTTCGGTTTTGCTTCACCCTTTCAGCTTGTGTAACTGCCCTCATCCATCCATCCATGATTTGCATAATAAAATCTTAATTATAGAATAAATATTGATGTTAGTGATAAATATTTACAAATTCATTATTTTGACAAAATAATAAGGGCGGTTAAAACATAATAAGATCATTTGACTACATTTACAAGTACCTTCCAAATATTTTCGTTTGTGATTGAAAAGTTACAATTGCTACAACAATCTTAAGCATAACTTAAGTTTAATGCAAATATTTAGCGTTTGATAGACATATAAAATTAAAATTGTGCTCAAGTTATGTTGGAACTATAAATATTTTGTACAAATTAATCTAACATAACAATAGTTCTTAAATAATTATCTTATTCCAACTTTAAAATAATTTATTTATTTTTTAATATGATCCATAAAGTATTCTAAATTTAGGTGTTTCTGACTATAAAAATTAAAATTAAAATTTATTTTTTATTATTTATCACTTTATATATACGTTGTTTTTAATTTATTTTCTACCTTACAAAATGTACGTGGCAGCAATTGCCTTAACTTTAACACGTGATGAGTGTACGATACCTGTATATCAAACAGGGTGTCCGAGGACTTAATGAAATTATTGAAGCAACGCGATTTACAAGTCACATCGTTGGCGAGGTTCATCCGGCCATGCCCCACGTAGGTACATATGTAACCAAAATTGGCTTTGCATTTAAATGACAAATCAATTAAAATAAGTTTACATTCATCATTTATCCTGCGGAAAGTTGACTCATTTGTTTATTATTAGTTCCTTTCCAGAAGTATTCTTAAATAAACAGCGACCCGCAAACTCACCTTCAACCGTGGGAGCATCGTCACAGAGAAATAAATCAACGCGGCCACCAACTGGGCTACCAAATCATCACTCGACAGGTAAAGCCTCAAGAAACTTCAATTCCATTTCCGCAAAAGCTCTCCGAAATTTTCAAGAATATGCATCTGGGTAAGTAAAATCCACCCATTTTCTCTTTATGACTCAAAAGAAGCTCCCCACTCCACTCATTATCGATAAACTTGTGTTTCTTCAGACAGTGGACATGGCAAAGCCATCATCTCACACATCGCCGCTGCTTCTTTCGTCGGAGCCTTTGCCGCCGCCGCCAGCCATTACCGCCGGCAAAAGTACAAATACCACATGGGAAATCAAGATATCACTCCGCTGCTAGACAGAACGGAATCTGGCCGAGTCGGAAATCTTGAGAGATTCTCCCATTATGTTGGTAGTTAATTAAAATTATTTATTTATTTACGATTTTTAAAAAAAAGACGCTTGCCCTTTTGATCTTTTGGGTACTTTTTTTTTTTGTTTCCTTTTTGTTTATTTATTTATTTATTTGGGGTAATGCTGAGATGCAGCAAGGCAAATGGGATTTGACGATACAAATGAGTGTCCCCAGTTGTGCAAGTTAGCATATGAATATTTGAAGAAATCAAAAGGGTGTGAAGATAATATTTATGAATATTTTTCTAAAGAAGCTGAGCCTGAATCTCTGTATGTGAAGCTGGTAGAAGAGTTTGATAGATGCATCCTCAGTTACTTTGCTTTTCACTGGAGCCATGCTTCTCTTATGATCAGTCAGGTAATCAAATTTCTGAAAAAAATAAAAAATAAAGAAAGAAATTAGATGTCTTCTTGTTATTTATTAATTTATTGCTTAAATATATTTACTGACCTTTTCATTTCTTTCTGGGTTGTATGGCAGGTTCTGAGTGTTGAATCGGAGAAGAAAACAAAGCTAAAGGACTTCATCATGGCGGCGACAAGGTGACTTTTACTTTTTCCATTTTATTAGTAAAACTAATATAAATAGAACTTTTGTCACAAAAACATTAGTTATTTGGTTCTTGATTAGAGATTTTATTAAAAATTATAAAACTATTTATACAGATAAGTATTTTAAAGTTAAATAATGAAACAAAATGAAACGAGATAGTGACACATATGAAAAAAATAGTTTAAATAATTTTAATTTTTTAAAAAGAATTCTACCATTTTTATTCTTAAAAATCTAAATTTTGAACGCGGGAAATAATGATAAAATAATTTATTTCACCTTTAAAACCATTACTAAAATATAATCGGACAAAATAGAAATTACAACAAAAAAAACTTTTATATTAAATAAGCGTTTTTGTACATTATATACCTCAATTATATTTTTGCAAAATATTACCTGTATATTTTAGGTGGATTTTTCAAACGAAGACGTGGCCATGTATTTATAGGCTGCCGGCACCGACGCTATCGTTCAATTTTTTTTTTTTACCATAATTTTTACCAAACTCCTTTTTTTACCACACATGTTAATTAACCAATTTCAACGCTGACTTGAATAATTAGGTAACGGACACCATTTTTTACCACTCCATTATCTATCTTGTTCACAATTTGGAACAAGATATAATACTATTGATACAATACAAGGTTTAGTGAGTCTATATATATATATATATATTGAATGGTCCATTCTATCGGCTTTGATTTTGACCTTTGGATCGGAAGTCAAATTATTGCAAGTGGCTATTAAATAAGTAGAATTATTTAGGGTTTATTTAGTCAAATTAATATATTATGTATTCTATATTCAAAATTTCACATTCACAACAGCTTGATGGTTGTTGAATTATTATAATAATAGTTAAATTATTATACATGTTTATAAATTAAAATGCACGCAACACCTTTTTGTTAGGAATATCAAATAAATAAAAATATCAAATAAATAAGAAAATATATAAATAAAGAATAAAATTAGTCGCACAACATAATAGTTCACATATAAAACTCCTATACTAGAGAAAATCAAGATTGCCTAAGGTGACAAGTAAAAATTATTACAATCATTCTAGTATTTAACAAGTGAATCCAACATCATTATATATAATTATTATTTTTTATAAGAGAAGTATTCATTTCTTTTATATAAATTATTATTAATAGGAATCCTCCTTAACAAGAAATTTTCCTTATACAAATTATTCTTAATATTTTTAAGCGAAATAAATGATAATTAGCTTGGTATCCTGTCCCTTTACATACATACTAATTCAGTGATGATTCTTATTATATTGGTGATGTGCATTTACAATAACATATTGTTAAGATTTTATTACATATATATTTTTATTTAATAATCACTAATTACAACATTAAAAAAAAGCACAAGATAAGAAATCAATTCCAGTTTTGTTGGTTTTAGGTAATTTAGAAACTTTCATTTTTTTTATAAATAAATTTTAACATTTTACTATAAAATTAAAATCAGAGTGGTTAAATTTGTGAATAGTAAACCCCAGATGAATTCTGATTTTCTGATACAATTATGGAATTTTTAGTTTTGCACAGCAACATGTTTAATTTGTGTAGCAAGGGCAAGCTCAGTAATGACCATCCACATTTAATTTGGGGTTATGGATAATGATGGCTGGAGTTAACTTGTTCTTGCTTCTATATCTCGATTCATTTTTAGTAATATCTATTTTGAATTTTGTACTGGTTTGATAGGAAACAGAGATTTGAGAAGGTGACTAAAGATTTGAAGATGAAAAGGGTTTTCTCTACATTAGTGGAGGAGATGAAAGCAATACGTCGTGAAGGTGATTCGTATTGTACGGACGTGATGGTGCCGGCAGCCCTCAGTGAAAGAAGTCCGGTGCTGCTACTCATGGGTGGTGGTATGGGAGCTGGAAAGAGCACTGTCCTCAAAAACATTATGAAAGAGTAACAATACCATCTCGCTCTCTCTCTACATATACTATCACGAATTTCTCTGAACCAAAATAATAAAGAGGAAACCAAAAGCTGGAAACTCTTAGATTGGATTCAAGATCAAATCATAAATTATGAATTGAAGATAGAATTTGAAATTTGTACTTTATTGAATGATAATATGCCAATTGTTGGAATAGTTAATTGCAACTTGCAAAAAAGCAAAGAGAAATTCTCCCTATCCATGATTTTTAAACTTTTAAGTAGGCCATTGTGTCTAAAGGCACAAATATTTATTCCCACATTCTTTGTCGCTTCAAGCATTAGTAGTGGCTAGAGAATTTTGAAGAGGTGGTGGGGTAGATTCTGTTGACATGAATTCATCAAAAGTTAGAAAGTAGCATGCATGATTTAGACTTGTTTCAGTATATCTCGTTTGATGGAAAACTCAGAATACTTAAAATTTTTATCAAAATTATTATTTAAATGTCATTTTTATTAATTACAATAAAGTTTTTTTTCTTGACATACAAAAATTTTATGTACATTACCCTTATTATTTACACGGAAAGCGAAAACTACAAAGGTGAATATTGAATGATGGGAGAGGTGTGTGGAAATTTGACAGGTCCTTCTGGTCAGGAGCAGCAACAAATGCAGTGGTAGTGGAGGCAGATGCATTCAAAGAAACAGATGTTATTTACAGGGCCCTTAGCTCTAAAGGCCATCATGATGACATGCTCCAAACAGCAGAACTGGTACATACTTAAAACCTGGGTTTTGTTCTAGTCTTCACATTTATCAATTGATTTGATAACAATTGGTCCTTGATTCAGGTGCATCAATCTTCTACCGATGCAGCATCATCACTCCTGGTGACGGCACTCAACGAAGGAAGAGATGTGATTATGGACGGCACCTTATCATGGGTGCCTTTCGTTGAACAAACAATAGCCATGGCGCGAAACGTTCATAAATCTCGCTACAGAATGGGGGTCGGCTACAAAGTAAACGAAGACGGCACCGTCATTGAGAATTACTGGGAACAGGTTAAAGAAGGCGAAGAAGATTATCAACAGAAGGAAAATGGACAAGTTTTTTCAAGAAAACCATACAGGATAGAGCTAGTTGGCGTTGTTTGTGATGCTTATCTGGCCGTTGTAAGAGGCATCAGGTATGCATATCAGTATCATAAACAACGTTAATAACTTGACAAATCAAAACAAAGCTTAAAGAAAAAGATGCTGTTTTGGACAGGAGAGCAATAATGATGAAAAGGGCAGTGAGGGTGAATTCACAGTTGAAATCTCACAAGAGATTTGCCAATGCGTTTCGGAATTACTGTGAACTCGTCGACAATGCCAGGCTCTATTGCACCAACGCTGTAGGCGGGCCACCGAGGGTAAACAATTCAAGAATTGCACAAGTCATTTGATTTGTTAATTACTTATTTACAAATTGAATCGATTTGATTGAATTCAACTGAATTGAAAATACAGCTGATAGCGTGGAAAGATGGAGACAGCAATTTGCTCGTTGATTCGGATGAAATCAAGTGTTTGACGAGAGTGGGAAGTTTAAACGCGGACGCAGATTCTGTATACGAACTTCACTCGGAGCCGAACCCGATATTCGAGCCCGGCTCAGTCTGGAACGATATCGTTTTGTGTCCTTCGAGGGCCGGCCTTCAACTGGAGTTAAGAACTTCAATCAAGAAAATCGAGAATTATTGAGATTGTGGTTTTTTTTTATATAATTTTTTTCTCTGATTTGAATCAAGAGAACTTTTCAGAGTGATTCACTTCTAGTTGGTAACTGTAAATTTCAAAAGAATTATTTTAACATGATCAGAATCAGACTTTTTGATTAAACTAAAATTTTCTGTCCACACCTGTTCAAACAGAATCACAAATCCAAATCAAAGACAAACCTAAAATTATCCCCAAATTTACAAACTCTAAACCCTAAATCAAACAGAGCCATGCATTCGATTCATTTCTTTCCCTTCTTGGCCGAAGCCTTCTTAACCGGCGACCTTATGCTCTTCAGCTTCTTCACTTTGGCCGCAACCACCGCCTTCTTCGCCGGAGACTTGATCGACTTCACTGCCGCTTCTTTTGCTTTTGGCTTGGACTTCGTCTGCTTAGCCGCAGCATCAGTGGAGCTAGCTTTAGGCTTCTTCGCGGCGGCGGCAGCGGTAGAGGAAGGTTTCGGCTTCTTGGCGGCAGTGGCGCCGGTAGAGGAAGGTTTCGGCTTCTTGGCGGCAGCGGCGGCGGTAGAAGAGGACGATTTAGGAGGGAGCTTGAAGGAGTTCTTGACTTTGACCAGCTTGCCGTTGGCAACAAGCTTCTTCAATTGAACGAGCAACAGTTTCTTGAAATTGTTAGGGAGACTAGCCTTCTGTTTCTCCTCGATAAACTTCGCGATCGCAAATTGACTCGAGCCGGTCCTCTCCTTCAACGCAGTTATCGCTTCGTTTATCATCTACGATTCCAAAATCACACACGTCAGAAACAGATCAGACGGCGGACAAACCAACAATCAATCAAACTGAAAACGAAATGAAAAATTACCTCAGAGTAAGGAGGGTGGGCCCTCGGTTTCTTCGTTGCCGCTGAGGCTGCATTCTTTGATTTTCCTTCCTTAGGAGTCTTCGGGGCCACGGGAGCCATTGCAGGATGAGCAGAGATCAAAGAATTTTTTTATTAATATTTTGAATGGCGATGGGAGGGAAGCAATGTCTGTTGACGGTTAGTTATAGGTTGAAAGAAGCGATTTGATTGGTGGAAATGGGAGTCACGCGGATCGTAATCGCGGTAGCGTTTGGTTGAATGTGGGCCGTCTGAATGGGTGTTATGGACGGTCGAGATGAATTGAGAATAGATGTTGCCGTTTGTTGAATTTGTGTTTTTGAACTTTCTTTTTGGTCAAATAAATTGTGTTTTTAAACTTGAGTTCGAATGAATGAAATTTTTTAAGCGGTCAACAGATTTTGACGAGATTTCGTTGGTGCTCAAGGTTGTGAGTTGATGTTTCTAACGAGTATAATATTTGCTTGATGGGTAAATGTCTCAGAATTTTATTCTTAGAGAGTATAATATAAGATTTGAATAGCGTAAAAGCCTCCGAATCTACACAAATAAAAGAATCTACCTTCACACAGAGTAAGAAGAGATCGACCTTCACATATGAAGTGGAAGGAATAAAATGATAAAAAATAAAAACAGAAAATCTTAAAGTACAGTGTTGCCATAAAAAAGAGCTCTGAAGAGCTCCCTGCCAGCAACATTAATTAAAGGGGACAGTTGATCTTTGTTTGGAGGGAGGGATGGAGGGGTAGAGAGAGAAAGGAAACAAAATGTTTACAAGTTTTAAGAACGCATAACTTTTTTTTTTGGAGAGAAAGTAATACTTTCATTCCATCAACTGTGTGAATAAGAACAAAAATTGGCCTGGAATATCATCCACCCAATAGACAAAATCATTAAGTTCTAGTGCTAGCTTTGCAAGCGAGTGAGCTACACTATTACAATTTCTTGGAGTATATTGCACTTTTACATGCTTTAACCTTTTGATCCGATCATGAACCTCGGCTACAACCCAGAATATCTCAGTTCTTGTACTTTTTTTACCAGACATTAAGCTCACAACCTCTTGCGAATCAGATTCCATAATCACTGGAATGCAACCTGCATGCTCTGCTATCTCCAACCCAAACTGAGTTGCTTCAGCTTCTGCATAATCCACTTTATCCAAAAATATTGTGGTCTTCATAGCTGCTGCTACAACCTTGCCCTTTGGATTCCTTATGACTACTCCCAATCCAGTTCTTTGCTGATCAATCTTCACTGCTGCATCCACGTTAGCTTTGAACCAGCCTGCTGGAGGAGGTTTCCACCTCTTTTGGACAACATCTTCATGCTTTGAGCCTTCTTGCATCAGTGGCATTTGGATTCTTCTGTAAGCTTGCACAACTGCTTCTGCTACCGCAACTGATGACTGGGAATCTTCTCTTTTGTTTTTGAAAATGAGGAGATTCCTTGAATGCCATATACTCCAGCATAGTGCAGCCATCAGCTCCATTTCAGCCTTGTTTTTTCTCCCCGTCATAAATTGAAATAAACTGCATACATCCTTGTTTTTACACAGCCCGATTTCTTCTTCAAAACAAGTCAACTGCCATATTTTTTTTGAAGCTTTACAAGCAAAAAGAGCATGAAAGATGGACTCTCCCATTCCATAACACCTCTGGCACCACGGGAATTGCACCACCTTCCTCTTCCACAAATTTTCCATAGTTGGCAACAAGTCATTGAAAGCTCTCCACATGAAAATCTTTACTTTTTCTGGAATTTGAAGGTACCAGATAGCGTTCCAAAAATTCTGCTTCTCCTCTGAACAACTGGCCATGTCTGGGGTTTTCATCTTTAACGCCAATTGGTAACCACTCTTCACCGAGTACTCCCCCTTCTTGTCATAGTGCCATACTACTTGATCTGGATTTGGTTGCCTTGGGAGAGGTATTTTTGTAATCTGCTCTGCATCGACTCTCAAAAAGTGTTGTTGAATCAGCTCTTCATTCCATTCATGCTTTTCATTAATGAGCTCCGAAACAGCTGTCTCTAAGTGCAATTTGGGGGGTGATATCAGCTTGAAAGTGTCAGGTCTTGGAAGCCATTTACTCTGATACACCTTCACTTGTTCACCATTTCCAATCCTCCACCTCAACCCCTTCTCAGTCACTTCTCTTCCCCAAAGAATGCTCCTCCATATGAAAGATGGTTGAGAACCAGCTTTTGCCTCCATAAAGCTTGAGTGTTTAAAATATCTAGCCTTCATTATTCTCGCTACCAATGAATTCGGCTCTTGAATAATCCTCCAACCTTGTTTTGCAACAAGAGCTTGGTTGAAGCTAGACAAATCTCGAAATCCCATTCCCCCTCTACTCTTAGCTTGACACATTTTCTCCCATCTTCGCCAATGAATTGGCCTGTGGTCTTTGTTGTTCCCCCACCAAAACCGGGCTATGGCTTTTTGCATTTCTTCACAGAGACCTAAGGGGAGCTTAAACACACTCATAGCATATGCTGGCACTGCTTGGGCCACGGCTTTTATCAAAATTTCCTTTCCACCACACGAGAACAGCTTTGCCTGCCAGCTGGAAATTTTGCCGAGAATTCTAAGCTTGATATCCTTGAAGAAAGTGGTCTTGTTTCTACCAATCATCGGGGGCAACCCGAGGTATTTCTCATGTCTAGAGACCACTGGCAGCTGGAAAGTGTCCTTAATTACCGAGATCAGCTCATGCTTTGTGTTTTGACTCTAATAAACTTGCCAAAGCATTCTCCAGCAACATTTGTCCCCACTTCCACCTTTCCGATTTCTGCACCAATCTCCTTGATAGTTTCTTCATTCATGCACATAATAGGGACATTATATAGTTGGACCCAGAAGGATACATGGGTAAAAGATTGTTTGGTTACTTCACCGATACCACTTGGTTCAACAAGAGCTATGAGAGCTCTATCAAAATGCCACGGCCCCCCAACTAAGATGTTCCTCTTATCAGCCTCTATTCCAAATCTGAAAATGAAGATATTGTCTCCCATTTCTTCGATTTGAACTTCTCTTATGGTTCTCCACACTTGTTGCAGAGCAGCTTTCAGTCCCACAATTTTTACTTCTCTGTTCACCATGACTTTTCCAACTAAGCATCCATCTACAATCTTCTTCCCTGCCACCTTCATTTTGTTTTTCAGAGACACACTTCCTCTCCTTTCTCCACTCAAAGATATTTCCTGACATTTTCGAATCAGTTCTTCCGTATTCATCTTAACAGACTGCTAGATTACGAATAGAACCGAAGCTGAATCCAAGCCAATGAACAGCTTGGAGGAAAGAAAAAACAGATGAGCGAAAATGAAAAACACCCAACATGTGTGGGCGATGAAATTAGCCTCCAAAGGCTCACTTTTCAACTCTCATTCTTTTTCTCAGAGAGAAAAGGAAAAGGACTTTTTTTCGTATTTTTTAAGAACGCATTTTGCGCTTTTTTTTTTTCAATTTGTTATTATGTATTTACATATTATAATATGAGTACTACTGAGAATATACACACACACACATTTATAACATGGGGATCTGCCAACTGTTAGCTTGAAAATCTATGACTAATAAGAGTGAAATTTCTATCATCATATTGGCGTTATGTCTACTCTTCTTTGGTTGTGTGGTTCTTACTTTATCCAACTTTAGGAGTAAAGGTTCAATTTTATATTTGCAGTAAAATGTGGGTATATTTCTCACTTGATTTTGACGTTGATTAACTTGATGTGGGTATATTTCTTTTTTTGTGTGGTTCCCTCTAATTTTGACGTTGATTAACTTGATTTTTGAACTATACTAGTCAATCAAGACTAATCCTCACAGTTTTTTAATTGAATATCAATTGGTTTGTTTGGAATATTAAAAAAAAAAAATGAAGTTCAACCAACGAAACGCTGCCCCTGAGGCAATGGCGGTTTGGGCTAAAAATTAAAGCTGTATTTGGTATTATATTTTAAATCAGGCTTTTGCATTTGTTTGATAATATCAATATTTACTTGGCAAAAATAAATAGAAATAGGAATGTGCTGAAATGTCATTAATGTGTTTACTTGGCAAAATAAATGGGAATGAGAATCAATTTACCAAAATACCCATAGTATTAATAATTAATAAAAATAATTAATTTATCATTATTAACAATATTATCATTATTGTTGTTGTTATTATTAATTATTGTTAATATTATTTTTATTAATATTATCATTATTAACATTTATTATTATTATTATTATTAAATTTTATTAACTTTATTATTTTAGTTATTATTATTTTTATTAATATTATCATTATTAACATTTATTATTATTATTATTATTATTAAATTTTATTAACTTTATTATTTTAGTTACTATTAATTATTGTTATTATTATTTTTTATTAATATTATCATTATTAACATTTATTATTATTATTATTATTAAATTTTATTAACTTTATTATTTTAGTTACTATTAATTATTGTTATTATTATTTTTTATTAATATTATCATTATTAACATTTATTATTATTATTATTATTTATTAACTTTATTATTTTAGTTATTATTAATTACAATTAATATTATTTTTATTAATATTATCATTATTAAACATTTATTATTATTATTATTATTTTAATTAATATAATTTTTATAATAATATTTATACATGTATCTAGATAATGAAAATTACATTATTATTATTATTATTATTAAATTTTATTAACTTTATTATTTTAGTTATTATTAATTATTAATATAATAATAATAATAATAATAACAACAACAACAACAACAACAACAACAATAATGATAATATTGTTAATAATGATAAATTAATATTTTTATCATTATTTTTATTGTTAATAATGATAATATTAATAAAAATAATTAATAATAACTAAAATAATAAAGTTAATAAAATTTAATAATAATAATTATTATTATTATTAATGACATTTAAAATAATAAAATTAATTGTGATTTGAATGAGGGTAATTTGGGAAATATGAAAAAAGTAGAGGGATACAAAAGTAAACATATATTTCATTCACATTCCCAACCCCCCATGGGAATGAGATTTCCATTCCTTATTCCCAAATTGTGTGGGACCCACACATTTTATTCTCATTCCCAAATTACATTTTGCCAAATAAACATGGGTTTCATTCTCATTCCCTATTCCATGAAAGAAACACACCATTAGTGAATTTAAAAATGAGTTTAAAAAGTATTTAAAAATTGCTAAATAAAAATATATTTGGTTCTTTGTTTGAAAATATACGAATATTAAACGATAGTGAAAAAATAATATTATGTAATTCTAATGGACCCACTAGCAGTTATATTTATACATAAAATAGAAGAAATAAAATGAAAGACGAAGGTAAAAGAGCATTAATAATACTGATAGACCCACAAAAATAGGATTGAGATCCTTTTTTGATCTGAACTTCTCCTAACAGAAATTCACATGTTGATCGGTAATTAATAAATTAAAAAATAATAAAGTTAAATTTTATCTATATAGTAGTATTAAATTACACATGGTATAAAATTATTAAAATTTCAGATCATAAGAGGATTTTAATCTAAATATATATACGATTATATCATGAAAGTGGTAGTGGGTAGAATTGAAACAAACAAAAAAAAAGTGAAGAACAAATATTTTATGTTTTCACATTTTTTTTCCTTTTTTTTTTTGGTTAACATTCTAAAACGAGTATGATTTGTTTCACTAAAAATGAAAAATGTCATAGTTATTAAAGTCCTTCCAAACACTTTTTTTTTTTTTCATTTTCTATTCTTATAAAATGAAAAATCAGTGATAAAAAAAGTCAAATAGCAAGCGGCTCCAAGTTGTTGACGATTTGGATAGAATGACTTGGATGGCATCTCCGTTCTGATTACAATTCATTTCTAAATAAATGGACTGGTTTTTGGGTGTTTTGAGAAATTTGTAGGGTGCATTGCAGCTGGCTTCACTCTTGTGACTATACTTGGCTTGGGCTAAAATTTCTTCCTTTACAACCTGGAGTTGCATTTGAATGCATCTTACACCTATTCTCGTGCAATAAAATGATTGTACCTTATTCAGAAAAAGGGTGTATTCAGAGTAGAAGTGCAACACTGTTTGGCACCAGTTGTGCGCAAGTGAAACTGATATGTTAATCAAATCCTCCTTAGCTCGGTGGTCACCCAATTTTTTCTTTTCTTTTTTCACACATATAATTACGGGTTTAAATCCACGTGTGCATATGTGGGAAAGAGTTTCTTTTAAGTTAGCCTCATTCAAAGTATATAAAAGAAAATTATGAATTTTCTTATTAGAAATGCTTGCAATTCCCAATTAGAGATTATCTAATTCTAGCCCATTTAATTTTTAAAATAAGACAAAAAGATGCTCAAATAGCAATAAAAATATCTATATATATATATATAAAGAGTTTGAGAAAAAGACTTATTTGTTAATCGCTATTCAATAATAATCTCTAAGTTATATGTATTTAATGTGCTTTTAAAAAAGATTTTTACTGCTTTGGATGATATTGGACAAAGGAAGTGTGAATGTGCTTCAATACCAAGGTGACCATTCATCGTATAAAAGAATGTCAAATAAAGTAAACTATACATGAACTCTTTAAATTACATAAGATTTTATGAAAACTTAATAAATCTGTTATTGATATTGATATTTATATCCTCTTTTTAGTTAATCTCCTTTATGCATATGTACACATTTAATTATATGGGATTAAAACTGTTCAGTATCTTATCCTATTGACATCACCAAATCGCCCTTAACTTTCTTGTTGATGCTGTCTGTCTTTACTAAATAAGCAGTAATTTTAAAAATCGTGCCTACTATCTATTTTTCCTTTAATTTGTTACATAATGTAGGTTCTGAATGTTTTATTTCTATTTTCTATATTATTTTTTATCCGATCATAGAATTTTAGGTAGGGGTGGGCACGGTTCGGTTCGGATCGAAATTAAGTAGAACCGATTTAAATCGGTTATTTTATAAAAAGAACCGAATAAGAACCGAACTCAATAAGAACCGAACTCAAACGGATTTTTTCGGATCGGTTCGGTTCGATTTTTTCGGTTCTGAGCCTATTGGGCCTATTTTGAAATTTCAAATTTTTAACCCATTGGGCCTCATGAATGTAATAATTTTTTTTAACAATTAGTTCATCATAATTTCATTATAAATATTAATAATAAATACAAAGTATTCAAAACACATTTTATCACTAATATCTTACTAACTACTAATAAGGTACTCACAAAATATGAAATATTAAAATTTCAAAATACATAACCAAACTCCAATACTCCATCTACATAAACATAATCATAATGTTGTAAAGACAAATAAAAATAACAACAATTACAACTTACAACACAAAATAAAAAGAAAATTTAGAAACAAACGCCAACAACATTCTCCCATCTTCACCAAAAAAAAAAAAAAAATTGCAAACAAACACCAACAACATTCTCCCATCTTCATCAATATCAACATCAACTTTAGGCATTTTCCAACTCAATATTTGGATCTATAAAAAAAATTTTAACACATGTCGATTTGAATAAAATCTAAAATTAATTTAGTTTTTCGGTTCAGCTGAGTGAACCGAATACCGAACCGACATTTCAATTTTTTTTTACAAATGATATATTTTAATTTTTTTAAAATAAAAACCGATCCGAATTAAAAAAAACCGCCGGTTCAGTTCGGTATTTTTAAGACCACGATTTTTTTTCTCACCCCTAATTTTAGGAGGCAAGTGGACTGGTGTGAGCCATCTAGAAACGAGGCACCTACAGGACACAATAACACAATACTTCTAATATCACTACCGTGTGCAAGGTTTCTTCCGCATGCAGGATCGATTTAGAATAAAAGAATATTACAGGTCCTTATTTGCAAACAGCTTACATTTCCAATCTAGGGCTGCATCTTAAAGCAACTATATAAAATCGCATCTTATAAACCCGTTTTCTTCTTCTCCTCAGAAAAAACAAACCCTAGCGGCATCAGATCCAGCGGGAGCCTCTCTTCACACTCGCAGTTGTTTATCTCACCAGTCCAAGCTCTAACCATGGTAACTCTCCCTCCTGCACTCTTTCACTCTTCCGTTTTTCTTCTAGAAATTGACGTCGTCTTAACGGCGTGTTTTTTTTGTGGATGTTAACAGGCGGATGGCGATGCTGATGTTGCGGTGGCGGCGGCGGCAGGACTGCCGAAGAAGAGAACGTTCAAGAAGTTCAGTTTCAGAGGCGTGGATTTGGACGCTCTTCTTGATATGTCCAATGATGAGCTCGTCAAGCTCTTCAGTGCACGTGCGCGCAGAAGGTATAATATCCTTATGACTCATTTCTGTTTGCGTGTACATGTACTCTCGATCAAATGAGTCTTAATATTTTTATTATTATTTTATGTTGTTGGTTAGGTTTCAGAGGGGTTTAAAGAGGAAGCCCATGGCTTTGATCAAGAAGCTTCGCAAGGCGGTAATAATTTATTGAATCTCTGATAATTGTTTATTTTTCTATTGTGTTTGGATCTGGTTGCTAATTTCGATTAATGCTAAGTTGCAAATGGTGACTATTTGAAATTGGTATATTACCATTATTTGCTCGCGAATTTTTATTCTATGCTTAATTCAATGAAATTGAATGCTCACTCTACTGTAGTAGATTAGGGTCAATTGGGAACTGGTAACTGCATGCTTAGAGTGATGGTAATTGTACAAGATATCATTTTTGCTGTCTTCAGTTAATTGTTTTGTGGCGCCAGTGAATAAAACTTTCAATGCTAGATTATAATTTGTATTCAGTTAATTGATGTATGCTAGTTTTTAGTTTGAACTGTGTGGGTAATTTACATTTTATCTAATTGATGAGTCCATTTGTGATTTTCAATTTCAATGAGAGAGTGTTCACTGTGGAGTGAAGATTAATTGTTCCATATCTGAACAGTTGGGTGTTAGTCTCAGTATTCAGAGTTCTGGACATGGCAGAATGGTTGGAGGGCAAAGATTTTTCTAATTATATGCTTGTCTTAGGTGATAAGAGGTTTTACTGTGTAAAGGATATTTAAGATGAGTGCTGAAACCTCTTATTATTTTGTTTATGGAAAGTTAGTTCTGGATGTAAAGAAATTTTTCATTAAAAAAATAGGATATCAGACTGAGGTTTTGCCCGTTTACATGGATAACATATTATGTCACTACTTGACTACAAACTGCACTCTGATGTCTATTGAATTAAACTTGTATCTGCTCAGAATGATTGAGTCAATGTAGGTAAAGAATCAGTAGTTTTACATTGTCAATTTAGATTATTTTAATTATATGGACTTGTGTTCGGTTTGTAGAAGCAATATGTTCCATAATCTTCCTCCATGTGCTTTGGTATCTAGTGTTTTTTTTTTTGGGTTTTTATTTCCTTGGGGAACAATTTTTTTTTTTTTCAAATTGTTTAGATTTTTTTCTCTCTAGATTTTTTAATGTTTCTAAGCAGGACTGATATGGAGATTCTAGGTCTCTTGAATGTTTATTTCCGATTGGTTTGTTTTGGTTCTGACAAAGAATTTATTTTAAATGTTTTGGATCAGAAAAGGGAGGCTCCACCTGGTGAGAAGCCTGAACCAGTTCGCACCCATTTGCGAAACATGATCATTGTTCCTGAAATGATTGGAAGCATTATTGGAGTGTACAATGGCAAGACCTTTAATCAGGTTGAAATCAAGCCGGAAATGATTGGGCATTACCTGGCTGAGTTCTCTATCTCATACAAGCCTGTGAAGCACGGTAGACCTGGTATTGGTGCTACCCATTCCTCAAGGTTCATTCCTCTTAAGTGAGATGTATGCTGGATATCTGGAATTTTAGCTTATTGTTATTTTCAGAAAACATTGAAGTTGATCAAATTTTTTGTGGTTACATTTTTTTGGTTGTTGGACTAAATACTAGCGTTTGAGTTGTTAATCTAGATAATGGAACTAATGTGTAGTTTAAAGAGGTGTTATGTGGCTTGGATATGAGTGTATTCTTATGTCAGCCAAAAGTTGTGTTTGTTTTCATACGGCACTGCCAATTATTTCATATTTTGATTAGCTTAGAATGTCATATCTGCTTTTTGTCTGTTGGCATGTAATATTGCATCCTGAGTGGAGATTTGTTAACGTAGTTATTAATATCAGATTCATCAATGACATAGCTAGTTAGTTCAGGCAAAATCAGGGGAAATCATGGGAATTAGTTCTTATGTTGGACCCACCTAACTGGGATTTGAATGTGGTGAATCCAACCCCAATTCATACAACCTGGGTGGACCACATGGTTGGTCTATGTGTTCAATCTTTTACCACAGCCGTGTTAACTGAAAGGTATGATGATAACAAGAAATATATGGTTTTGGAGAAGAAATGAAGCAATTTGGAAATGTGAGTTGCTTGAATTAACCCAGAGTGACGATTCCCATTATGCGGTAAGAAGCTCTCTGGGAGGTTGGTTATTTGTTTCACATGTTTGTAGTAATATTGTCATCGTACAAATTAGTTTGAAATGTTATACGTCCGTGGGTTCACTCTTGGTTAGTGACTACACTTTGACAGCGCAATTGCTAAGCTATAGATCATCATTCAACTGACTACTTTCACTTGGCGACTTTTGTTTAAACTTTGGAAGCCCCAAAAGCACAGTTCCTTTTAGCGCTCTCTCATCGTATTTTCTTTGCAATTCCTTAATAAAAGAAAGATTAAATGATAAGAATTGCGCTGTGTTTTTTGGACCCTCTTTATCAATCACTTTTTGGCTTTGCCAAAGACCACCCACCGTAAGTTGCCACGCTTTATTTATTTATTATTGTTGTTGTTGTTGTTGTTATTACGATGATGATGAAACTAATTGCCACGGTTGTAATGGCCTTAAGGTTGTGTTTGGTTGGAAAGAGACGGTGGAGGAGAGAAAAATAATTAATTTTTTTTTTTATTGTTTAGTTTGACATAACATATAAATTTAATTTATATTAGAATTTAATATTTATTATAATATAGAGTTTGAATTTTTGCACAAAGGTGTGAAGAATTCAAAATTCCCTTGTGTTGGAAACCAAAGTTTCTGAAAATACCCCTTCAACTTTCTAACTTGTTTAATGTAATCAAATAACTATCATTGAAAATTCTATTTTATCAATTTACCATCATAGATAATTTTATATTAATTAAATTTAAATAATGATTAAACAAGTTTAATAAAATAAAATTAATTAATTAATTAATTAATTTGAAAACATAGAAATATTAATTTAACAATTGCCGGTTGTTGGAACGTTGCTGTCACTACCTTTGTCACTAGCTTGTGCCATCTGACTGCCAATACCATTCAACTCGCCGGCTAACAATCAACGTTACTATGTTGTCATTAAGATTTTTTAAAAAAATGTTTATAAACTTTTTTAACTTCCCACAGATCCAGATAAAAAATCAAAATTTTCGGCTAAATGGGTTGATCCATTATAGAGATCGTGAATCTCTGATCATTTTCATACCATTCACGAGCTTTTATAAGATGATGCTGCGGCGGCGAGGGCGGCGGCTCCGTTTTTTTTTTTTTTTTTTCTATTTTTGGTTTTTAAACAAAAATTTAAAATTATAATACGTTGATTAAGAAATTATTTATATCAAATTATAATTTATTTAGAAATAAATTAAATTAATTATAATTACTTAAATTAATAATAAAATAAAATCATGTTAATAAAATTTAATTATAAATAAAAGTACGTTCTTTAAAATATTTTTTGTTAGTTATTTATGTAAATATATTAAATAAATTTACTATTTTCAAATTTATATTTATGATAAATATTAAAAGTTTAACACTTAATGCTAAAATTATTTAAATTAAAAATTAAAAATTTGCTTTCTTTATTTAATTTTATAACAAACCAAACATTAAAAAAATATTTCACTCTCTTCTCCTTTCACATTTCTTCAAACCAAATATATCATCCAAGAGAATAGATGACTAATATTCACTACATTAATATACGAAATTCGTCGAAGGTTCTTTAAATTTTATTTTGTGTACTAGCTTAATACTCGGTGCAAGCAGGTTGCTCACATAAAAAGGAAACTTCCTCGTATACTGAATAATCACCACATGCTTGTTAGTCCTTTTAATTAATATTTTATCAGAGTCAATTTGAAGGGTAATTGTTGTGAGCACGTTTTGAATTCACTTCAACGATGGCGTTCCATTTTAAATCAATATTTTTAGGCTCAAAATTTTATCCAATCCTATAATTAATCCATGCCCCCAAACATAGCCACATGCACTGCAAAGTATACATATAATTCGGTCAAAATTGTAACCTAGGTGACGTCCAATTGCCACGTGCTCAGCCGCAAATATTCTAGCCTTCCTGGTAGTGACGAAAAAGAAGCTTGTCTTCCAGCTTTTGCAGTGCTCTCTGCACGTCTTTTTCCACCGCGCCAGCTCCCATCTGTCGGCGTTACAACTTCAAAATCACATTTACGGGAATAAAAATTAAACAGGCCGCGGCGGCTAGCTATTAATTAATGATTATGTTACCTGAGTTTCAATATCTAGTACTGCTTTCAGCTTTTGATCAGAAAACTCTGCTTGGATACTTCTTGTGCTTGAGCCCAAATCCTTCAAGCGTTTGAGAACCTCCAGCATTGAATCAACCCCAGATGTTGGATTATCTACATTTACTCTAATCTTTGTTCCCCCATTCTTCAGACCCAAATTCGATTCCAGCTCATAATTCTTCCTCTCCAATTCTTGCTTACAGCATCGCAGTTCATGAATCATGTTCGCAGCTGTTTTAACAATCGAATTCTTATCATTCTGCAGGGAAAAGAAAAAAAAAAGAAAGTGCCCATCAAATCATGGGCGTCTTTGAAATTGATATGCTGCGAGCTTTAGTTCACAATTATTATAAAATGAAATTATTGGAGGTGATCAAGTAAAGAAAGTGCCGTGCTTTAAAAATTAAGGAGAAGTAAAATAATAACAAACTAGTTAACTGCATGTCAACTAACAAACCTTGGTGCCAGGAGGCAACATGGAATGCAGGGCTAAGTAATTTTGCCTCTCCCTTTCTCTCCTCATTCGCTCGTTAATCACGTGCCTGTGACCGCGCTCGCTGTCATGTTCTGGGTGTTCCATTTTTGCAGGCTGAATCTTCCACAAGAATTGAATCATTCTTTTGTTCGCGCTTAAAGAATTAGACCCCTTACCAGCATTCTGCGACACCAATTCAGTTCTGGGTCTGTTTGCATATGCCAAAAAAGCGCTTTGATTCACAGGAAGTGCTTCGTTGTCAAGCCAGAAGAAGATATCGCCCTCGCCATGAAATTGATCTCTGAAGAACTCATCCATCTATTGTCTTTGTGTTCGGGGGAGTTTCAAATTTTGGTTACGACGGTTATATAGCCGTCTTTTTTCAGAGCGTGTAATTTTTTTTTTCTTTCCTTTGCTTTTTTCAAATGCATTTCTACCACGTGGTCAACTTTTTATTTACTCGGTTCTAGGGTCAAAGCTTACTTTTGAGTTATGTCAAGGGCTTTGGTATGGACAGGGCCCGGCCGTGTAAGAATAGTCCTGAGAAAAATTCAATCAGTCCTATCAAAAAGGGCCCTCTATTCTGTCCGTTCGATACAATTTCGACGGTTGATGTCACTCTTTCATTATGAAGACTAGACGCATTATGTGTTAGAACTTTCCTATACAAGCTGACAATGCCTCCGGGTCTGGCTGAATAATTGAAGTAATTTTATTTAGCTAATCATTTGAATTCAAATTTAAAAGAAAATAAGAACTAAAAAAATTAATCATAACTTAAGGAAAAAAAAAACAATTGTCCTACCACCCATGTAAGGTGGAGCGATTCCAAATTTCAAACCCCAACATATTAATAGAATAAAAATTAAAAAATAGTTGTCAGATTGAATTTCTTTCGTGTATTGTTGTTTTGGGTCCTAACTATGGTAAGGTACCACAGTTATTTTCAGTCATTAGATCCAGTTAATGTAACTGCGCAATTATGGATCCAATGACTGATTGTAACTATGATACCATACCACAGTTGCAATATAATTTTGCTCTTTTGTTTTTATACAATTTTCATATATAATGATAGAGAAAACTATGGCGCAACTGTGGTACCGTGCCACCATGCACCCAGCCATTGGATCCTAATAGATCTACTCATTTAAGTGGATCCAATGACTGAATGCAACGGTAGCACGATACCACCATTTCACCGTAGCCAGACCCTATAATGACAAGCCAATAAAATAAAGACAGTTCGTATGACAAATTAATTAAACAATTGAATTTTCTTTCTTTTTTTTTTTTCCACATTTTCTGTTGGCACTTCGCCCACAATTTTTTCTACTTGATTCCATGTATCATCATTGCTCTTATCAGAATCAAGAGGTATTATGTTATAATAATATTATTTTATTCTAATATTACTTTCACACCGTAGAGACTTTAGAATTATGCAGCAAAGGGCTTGTGAAAAAGGTTGAGGTAACAGGCGTGCATGCGCATTGAGATAATGACTTACATTTGCAGAACATTGAACCATTTTGAGCTTAGAAAACCTCACTTTCCTGAATTAACATAATTTAATCTGCCAGAATGAGAAATGGCAGCAGATTCTTTTACAAACAATGGCAAGAGATGCAAATTTATCTATACAATGTACATTGTTTACGTCGTGTGACAACTTTTAATCGTAGGCCGCTTGATGATTTGCCAGTCTAATCCAGCCAATGACAGATGTGCTGTTACTTTTCACCATCTCAGATTAATAGAAACTGTTATCTTCTTCTACAATGTCTGTACTTGCGCAATAGGTACTGTGAACCGTGTATGCTTCTGATTCAGAATCCATAAGTTCTGTTTCAGACTCCTGATCTTGGGCATGGTAAGGAAAATCTGATTCCATTTCGAGATTGTGAGTTGAGTTATCAATTTCATCTTCATTGTCATTTCCACCCGCATACGTCTCAAGATATGCCTCATCTCCTTCATCCTGTAAATGCAGAAGACAGGAGTCAAATGAGAAGTTGGTACACAGATGATTTAACTGCCAGAAAGAGCTGATCCAGACAGTTAACCATATCAGACCTCAGAGTCATCATCTTCTGTGGCATAAGCAGAATCTAGTTTGTCGTACAAGTGCTCATCTCCAGTGCCCTTAACACTGTTCATTTGTTCCTGTCAATGTCAAGCAAGGACCAGAAACTAGGTTGAGAAGCGAGAATAATATTATTGTCCTCATTCATATCCACAACAGCTAGGGTATACGTAGCGATAGCTAAAATTCAAAAGAAGGCCTTACAATTTCAGATCTTAGTCTCCCCGCGTTACTCTCCAGAGTTGCAACGTGCTTTAGGAGAGCCTGTCGAAAAAATTAATTAGACAACCAGACAAGATTAGAGGTGCTTAAAGTAGAGGTAGCAGTGAAAATAAAATCCCGTGTTCTGGTGAGGACTGATTATTGTGGGCAACACATGCTGAATTCACTGCCACCACCTCCACCATACATAGGAATGGTTAGTTGGTGGGGCCAGTCCAATTCAGCAGTTCCTATGAAAGTTTAGCTAGGGTGCCCCGAAATCAAAGTAGAAAGTGGTGGCAAAATTTGCCCCCTTTCATAGCATAAATCTGATCCTACCGGGTAGCTCAACATTTTTTTTCACTGGTATACTTTGTGGAGCTTCTACTAATGAAGTGTATTCTTAGATGCAAATGGGACAGTTTATCTAATTATAGATTTACAAATGCAGTAGCTTCAGATACGAAAGCCCGCTATCCCATACAAATACAGTAGCTTTCTATAACAATTTTGAGCGATACCTCTTGTCTTTGAAGTTCAATAGAACGCGCCAAAGCCTTCCTCTTAGTCAAAAGATTCTTTGGCCTCAATGTGGAAGGTCGCTGGTAGTCCTTTCCCCTGTATACAACCATAGCATAGCCTTTGGAGATTTTGTCTACTGAAACCAACACACCTCCACTTTCAGCTTCAAGTGCTAATGCTATTTTTTTGGCCTGGTCAAAAGTTTTAACTTTCACAATTATCTTAACCAATTCCCGGTATTTCCAGTGCAAGGGCATGTTCTCCACAGTACCATCAAAAACTCCACGCCTACCTGAAAAAGGAATTACACTCCCATAAGATCTCATATCCAGAAATGAAAGCCATTACAAATTTGGTAGTTAATCAGATTATTTTACCCAGAAGTAAGAAAGCCTTCATCCTCAGACCAAGCTTGCGAAACATAAATCTCTCCTCGTCGGTTATGCTCTCTGGGTCTGCTTGCCTTTCTGCTGGTTTCAAAGATTCCTCTACTTTTGATAAGGCTCGTTCAGCTCTCAACAACTTCCTTTCAGCCTGACAGGAAAAAATCCCAAGTTCAAACCATGCACAGCTTCCTTTTTCCTTTTAAGTTTCCTTTTAAGATGGGTAAGATTTTAAACTAAAACATATCCCAACCTCAGCCACCTTTTTGTCACCAGAGCTAAAGTCAAAAGGCTGAAATTTGATTTCTTTATTTAATTTTATAACAAACCAAACATTAAAAAAGTGTTTCACTCTCTTCTCCTTTCACATTTCTTCAAACCAAATATATTATCCAAAGAGAATAGATGACTAATATTCACTACATTAATATACGAAATTCGTCGAAGGTTCTTTAAATTTTATTTTATGTACTAGCTTAATACTCGGTGCAAGCAGGTTTCTCACGTAAAAAGGAAACTTCCTCGTATACTGAATAATCACCACATGCTTGTTAGTCCTTTTAATTAATATTTTATGAGGGTCAATTTGAAGGGTAACTGTGAGCACGTTTTGAATTCACTTCAACGATGGCGTTCCATTTTAAATCAATATTTGTAGTCTCAAAATTTTATCCAATCCTAATAATTTATCCATGCCCCCAAACATAGCCACATGCACTGCAAAGTATATAATACGGTCAAAAATGTGACCTACGTGACGTCGAATTGCCACGTGCTCAGCCGCAAATATTCTAGCCTTCCTGGTAGTGACGAAAAAGAAGCTTCTCTTCCACCTTTTGCAGTGCTCTCTGCACATCTTTTTCCACCGCGCCAGCTCCCATCTGACGGCGTTACAACCTCAAAATCACGTTTACGGGAATAAAAATTAAACAGGCCGCGACTAGCTATTAATTAATATTATGTTACCTGAGTTTCATTATCTAGTACTGCTTTCAGCTTTTGATCAGAAAACTCTGCTTGAAGACTTCTTGTGCTTGAACCCAAATCCTTCAAGCATTTGAGAACCTCCAGCATTGAATCAACCCCAGATGTTGGATTATCTACATTTACTCTAATCTTTGTTCCCCCATTCTTCAGACCCAAATTCGATTCCAGCTCATAATTCTTCCTCTCCAATTCTTGCTTACAGCATCGCAGCTCATGAATCATGTTCGCAGTTGTTTTAACAATCGAATTCTTATCATTCTGCAGGGAAAAGAAAAAAAAAAAAAAGAAAGTGCCCATCAAATCATGGGCGTGTTTGAAATTGATATGCTGCGAGCTTTAGTTCACAATTATTATAAAATGAAATGATTGGAGGTGATCAAGTAAAGAAAGTGCCGTGCTTTAAAAATTAAGGAGAAGTAAAATAATAACATACTAGTTAACTGCATGTCAGCTAACAAACCTTGGTGCCAGGAGGCAACATGGAATGCAGAGCTAAGTAATTTTGCCTCTCCCTTTCTCTCCTCATTCGCTCGTTAATCACGTGCCTGTGACCGCGCTCGCTGTCATGTTCTGGGTGTTCCATTTTTGCAGGCTGAATCTTTCTCAAGAATTGAATCATTCTCTTGTTCGCGCTTAAAGAATTAGACCCGTTACCAGCATTCTGCGACACCAATTCAGTTCTGGGTCTGTTTGCATATGCCACAAAAGCGCTTTGATTCACAGGAAGTGCTTCGTTGTCAAGCCAGAAGAAGATATCGCCCTCGCCATGAAATTGATCTCTGAAGAACTCATCCATCTATTGTCTTTGTGTTCGCCTGTTCGGGGGAGTTTCAAATTTTGGTTACGACGGTTATATAACCGTCTTCTTTCAGAGCGTGTAATTTTTTTTTTCTTTCCTTTTCTTTTTTCAAATGCATTTCTACCACGTGGTCAACTTTTTACTTACTCGGTTCTAGGGTCAAAGCTTACTTTTGAGTTATGTCAAGGGCTTTGGTATGGACAGGGCCCGGCCGTGTAAGAATAGTCCTGAGAAAAATTCAATCAGTCCTATCAAAAAGGGTCCTCTATTCTGTCCGTTCGATACAATTTCGACGGTTGATGTCACTCCTTCATTATGAAGACTAGACGCATTATGTGTTAGAACTTTCCTATACAAGCTGACAATGCCTCCGGGTCTGGCTGAATAATTGAAATAATTTTATTTAGCTAATCATTTGAATTCAAATTTAAAAGAAAATAAGAACTAAAAAAATTAATCATAACTTAAGGAAAAAAAAAATCGTCCTACCACCCACATAAGGTGGAGCGATTCGAAATTTCAAACCCCAACATATTAATAAAATAAAAACTAAAAAATAGTTGTCAGACTGAATTTCTTTCTTGTATTGTTGTTTTGGGTTCAGTTATATTGCAACTATAATAAGGTACGATAGTTGTTTTCAGTCATTGGATCCAATTAATGCAACTGTGCAATTGTGGATCCAATGACTGACTGTAATTGTGGTACCAACTACTATATTGCCCTGTTGTTTTTATACAATTTTCATATATAATGACAAAGAAAATTATGGCGCAACGGTGGTACCATGACATCATGCACCCATCTATTAAATCCCAATGAATCTACTCATTTATGTGAATTCAACGATTGAATACAACAGTAGCATGGTACCACCGTTTCACCGTAGCCAGACCCTATAATGACAAGCCAATAAAATAAAGGCAGTCCGTATGACAAATTAATTAAACAATTGAATTTTCTTTCTTTCTTTTTTTTTTTCCACATTTTCTGTTGGCACTTCGCCCACAATTTTTTCCACTTGATTCCATGTATCATCATTGCTCTTATCAGAATCAAGAGGTATTATGTCATAATAATATTATTTTATTCTAATATTACTTTCATAACGTAGACTTTAGAATTATGCAGCAAAGGGCTTGTGAAAAAGGTTGAGGTAAAAGGCATGCATGCGCATTGAGTTAATGACTTACATTTGCAAAACATTGAACCATTTTGAGCTTAGAAAACCTCACTTTCCTGAATTAACATAATTTAATCTGCCAGAATGAGAAATGGCAGCAGATTCTTTTCTAAAAAATGGCAAGAGATGCAAATTTATCTATACAATGTACATTCTTTATGTAGGCCGCTTGATGATTTGCCAGTCTAATCCAGCCAATGAGAGATGTGCTGTTACTTTTCACCATCTCAGATTAATAGACACTGTTATCTTCTTCTACAATGTCTGTACTTGCGCAATAGGTACTGTGAACCGTGTATGCTTCTGATTCAGAATCCATAAGTTCTGTTTCAGACTCCTGATCTTGGGCATGGTAAGGAAAATCTGATTCCATTTCGAGATTGTGAGTTGAGTTATCAATTTCATCTTCATTGTCATTTCCACCTGCATACATCTCAAGATATGCCTCATCTCCTTCATCCTGTAAATGCAGAAGACAGGAGTCAAATGAGAAGTTGGTACACAGATGATTTAACTGCCAGAAAGAGCTGATCCAGACGGTTAACCATATCAGACCTCAGAGTCATCATCTTCTGTGGCATAAGCAGAATCTAGTTTGTCGTACAACTGCTCATCTCCAGTGCCCTTCACGCTGTTCATTTGTTCCTGTCAAAGTCAAGCAAGGACCAGAAACTAGCTTGAGAAGCGAGAATAATATTATTTCTCATTCATATCCACAACAGCTAGGCTATACATAGCGAAAGCTAAAATTCAAAAGAAGGCCTTACAATTTCAGATCTGAGTCTCCCTGCGTTACTCTCCAGAGTTGCAACGTGCTTTAGGAGAGCCTGTCGAAAAAATTAATTAGACAACCAGACAAGAGTAGAGGCGCTTAAAGTAGAGGTAGCAGTGAAAATAAAATCCTGTGTTCTGGTGAGGACTGATTATTGTGGGCAACACATGCTGAATTCACTGCCACCACCTCCACCATACATAGGAATGGTTAGTTGGTAGGGCCAGTCCAATTCAGCAGTTCCTATGAAAGTTTAGCTAGGGTGCCCCGAAATCAAAGTAGAAAGTGGTGGCAAAATTTGCCCCCTTTCATAGCATAAATCTGATCCTACTGGGCAGCTCAACATTTTTTTTTCACTGGTATACTTTGTGGAGCTTCTACTAATGAAGTGTATTCTTAGATGCAAATGGGACAGTTTATCTAATTATAGATTTACAAATGCAGTGGCTTCAGATACGAAAGCCCGCTTTCCCATACAAATACAGTAGCTTCCTATAACAATTTTGAGCGATACCTCTTGTCTTTGAAGTTCAATAGAACGCGCCAAAGCCTTCCTCTTAGTCAAAAGATTCTTTGGCCTCAAAGTGGAAGGTCGCTGGTAGTCCTTTCCCCTGTATACAACCATAGCATAGCCTTTGGAGATTTTGTCTACCGAAACCAACACACCTCCACTTTCAGCTTCAAGTGCTAATGCAATTTTTTTGGCCTGGTCAAAAGTTTTAACTTTCACAATTATCTTAACCAATTCCCGGTATTTCCAGTGCAAGTGCATGTTCTCCACAGTACCATCAAAAACTCCACGCCTACCTGAAAAAGGAATTACACTCCCATAAGATCTCATATCCAGAAATGAAAGCCATTACAAATTTGGTAGTTAATCAGATTATTTTACCCAGAAGTAAGAAAGCCTTCATCCTCAGACCAAGCTTGCGAAACATAAATCTCTCCTCGTCGGTTATGCTCTCTGGGTCTGCTTGCCTTTCTGCTGGTTTCAAAGATTCCTCTACTTTTGATAAGGCTTGTTCAGCTCTCAACAACTTCCTTTCAGCCTGACAGGAAAAAATCCCAAGTTCAAACCATGCACAGCTTCCTTTTTCCTTTTAAGATGGGTAAGATTTTAAACTAAAACATATCCCAACCTCAGCCACCTTTTTGCCACCAGAGCTAAAGTCAAAAGGCTGAAATTATGGAGACTTCACTTCACTTATTATACTCATGCCTTTGTGATGCATCATGCTAATTACCAACAATTGAATATAATCTTTTGATATGACATAGAGCACTTATATCAGAAGAACAGGCATAACTTGAGCAACAAAGTAGGCCTTACACATCCTAGAATTGTTTCTGGTTAAAATGAGCAATAGTGAAGTAGTAACTGAAAAATACAGCATGAAATCATCAGAACAGGAAGATCCCAAGTTTAGATGAACTCACACGAACAAGTTTCTTTTCCAGTTTTTGAACAAGGTAGGCATGCCTCCGTACTTCAGCTTCTCTCATCAGATTTTCCTTATGACTGTCGTCCAGCCTCTTTCCCCACCTAGAATTTGCATCCAAAGTTTCCTTTAGGGTCCCAGCAGTTCCAGATTTCTCAATCGTTTCAATGCTTGGTAAGACAAAGGCTGAGGCTCTCAACCGAGCCTGCTCCTCTTCATCTTGAAGGGACTTTGCCAATCTCTCCCTTTCCTGTAATGCTTCAGTGACATCTGGTGATAAAAAGTTCTTTCCCCTATAGAATACCAAAAAATCCTTGTTTCTTGAAAGCAGCGTGCCTCCTGTCAATTTCTGCATCCAAATGTCCAAGGTTAATTCCAGCATCTTTGAATTGCTGAATGAGACTTCCATGCATTGATCAAAAGTAAACTAATAAATTGACTGGTGACATCTACATGATCAAGCCATCAATTTTTATTTGCTCCAAAAAGATATGACTCGTGTACAATACCTATTACATTGCTATTACGTATAATTCTTGTTGAAAAAGTAAAAATATTCTATAGAGATATCTTGTCTACAGAGATCACTCAGAGTAAAGACTTATTGCCTAAATATTCTAAAGTCTGCATGCAGCGAAACATCATAATCTACATATTGATTTATTATTTTTTGCATCACGAAAAATAATTTTTAATAAGCACATATAAAGGTTGAAGAACATAAATGACAGCCTTAAGATAAGGGATAATTGGATGCATGTTGATATGATTACAACTCTAGTGAGTCAGAACAGATTAGCTGATTAGTTCTATTACCTTGATATCTTCAACCATTCTCTCACTAGTAGTCAGCTGTACACCTCGTTTAAGTGAAATTTTAGCAATTGAACTCTTTTCCCATAATTTAATCATGGCCACAGCCAAACCTTGGAGCTGCCTACTTCGACCTGGAGACAGAATATTTACAGTTATTTGGAAGACCATTTTCGATAACATATGGATTTACCCTGGATAATGTGCCATACCTAAGGCAAAGTGTGGAGGAAGAACACGAGCAAGCCTTTGTAAATTTGTTGCCTCCTTTCGTGCAAGAGTAGATCTGACTCCATAAGGAAGTACTCTGAAAGGAGGTTGGTAACCAGGAACTATTCCAGGAAGCATATCTGCATCTACAGGTAAAGGATCACATCCTGGCCAATCAGTATACCTAGGACCCAGACCATCTAAAAGCTTCTCCACTTCATCTTCGTACTTTACTTTTCGCACAAAATCTGTTTCTTGCTCCTCGGAGGCAGTTTCCAAGTTTACTTGAGTGGCATGCACATTATTATAAGAATCAAAATTGGAAGGATCCTGAGCAGTTTTATCTGCAGCTGCTGATAAGGAATTACAAGACATGCTAATTTGCTTGTGTATCTGCTTATCAGTAGCTTGAGATACCGAGCTTGCAGGTAGCTCATTTCTCTTATATATCCGTTTGTTCAGTTGCACTGACGGAACCTCATAACTCACACCTCTATACAAAGAAACAGCAGTGCCAGATCTCCAAATCACCAATCCACCAGTTTTTCTCTAAAGAATGAAGACAAACAAAGGAGGAAGTTCAATCAATTGATTGATTACAATGAAAAATGTCAGAAATTATTTAACTTGAAGCACATGTGTTAGTGTTTTTCTCTGTATGGATGACAATTGAAAGATGGATGCAATATTATTGCATGAACTGCAGCATAGCATTGAGAATCATGCATATATGAATACCGCTTGTGCTAAACATGAATATGGAATAAAAATTTACTCCCAAAAGAAGAGGTTAATTTTGAAGAAACCTTGACAAAGGCCTTCAACATCCTTCCATTACAAAGGTATGAAATCCAAACTGACATGTTTCAGTTTACACTTTAGTGCATTGAAGTGGTTTCATTCATAGTCCATTACTTCTAATTAATTATGAAATTTAATCACCAATCATAAACAAAGAAATATAAACTTTTAGAGAGGCCAAAACAACAACACAAAATCAAAGTAACAGAAGTTCACAAGAAGCGAACCTCCAATATCTCATGCATCCTCTTCATATTGAGCGCTGGGGCTCCTTCAATCTTCAACCTAACAATCTCTGACGCCTTCCACTTCTCATGAATTATGTCCACTACAGCTTGAGTAAGACCGGCACCCTTAATCCTTGTCTTGCTCTTAGTCTGAAATGTCAAATTCCTCAACCTCCTCAACTCGGACTCCGGTAGAGTCAACTCTGCCAGTGAAGTCCTACTACTCCTCCTCTTCACCGACCACCTCCCCTCCGCTACCTCCTCCTTCCGTTTCTCCCATGGAAACTTCACTTCTCCATCACTCCCTACCTCCTCTCCTAGCCCCAACGGCAATTCTTTTGAAAACCCTCCTCGTGCATTCGGCAACAATCCTTCTTCCACATAAAATATATCCTCTATAGACCCTTTTTCAATCACTCTCTCTTTTCCTTGCCCTCTCCTCTCATCATTATCACCATTACCATCACCATCACCGACGTAACCAAATTTCTTCAGTTTCTCCACAATCTTCCCCATTGTACTACCACCATCATCAACACCACCAACGCCATTACCATCACTATCAGTCCTAGCAAAACCTAGAGCTGACAAATCCACATTATTTTTTCTGTAATTCACGCTTGCCTGAGGCGGTTTCAGGCGGTAATATTTATTGGGTTTGTTCCATTTAACTAACCAACTGCTACTAGAACATAAGTTTGCATTATCATCTTTATCATGGTGAGAAAAAAATTTATTTGTGGAAAAAGAACAAATTTTTCTTGGACGGTTTTTTTCATGGGCAGAATTTGAAGAGAAATTTTGATAAAAGAAGCGATTTTTAAGAGGAATTGAGTGACCGCACCTGAAGAAATGAAAATGGGTACCGTGGAACTTTGAAAAGGATGATTGAAACGAATCGAAAATGGCTGTTGCTGGGCAGAACTGGCGACTAGGGACTAGAGCCATATCATTAATTAGCTAAAGATTTTCAGCGCATAAACTAAATTTAGTGAAAAGCAAGCATCGATTGCAACTGTTTTGAGGCTACAAATTTGAGGTTTTGGGTTTTGGAAGTTCGGCAGCAATTAGACGCTGACATATTTCTTCTCGACTGTATTTTGCCATCGCCATGTTATCTGCGGCGAGGAAAAATATCTAAGGTAATAATATTTGGATTATAAAAAATGAAATGAAATAAAAAAATAAAACTATAAAAACAGAGAAATTCTATATATAAATATTATCCGCTTCTTAACTGAAAAGAAAATAGAAATCAAAATAAATATCTACATTTTGAAGATATTAATAATTTAATATGATTGGAAAATCTTTTAAAAGTAAAATATTAACACAAGACCTGTCCAACCCTATTACTTACTAATATTAATTACTCCTAAACTAACAAAAATATTTCATGTAAAAATCCTATATTACTTACTAATATTAATTAAAGTATGAAGTTTAAAAACTACTTGGAGCTGCACCAAGTAAAGGCGTCCTTCTATTCTAATATAAAAGTATATTATTCGTTCTATCGAATGGAAATTCTTTATTTATGTAACAAAGGTCTTTTTTTTCTTTATTTCTTTTTTTTAAGAGAAATTTTAGAATAATTTAGATGTATTACAACTAATTGATGCATAAATAACATGTGTAGTTGAATTTAATATAACTATCATTTGCATGATAGTTTTTCAAAATAAATACACACATATCATGATATTATTTATTTATTATATTATCGATATGATATCTTAGATGTATTTTAAAATTTCTCCTATTTTAAAAGCAAATTTTTTGTTTTATGTTATAAACACTGCAATTTGAAAATTACCACGAGTAAAATCCTAAACTCCCCAAAGTTGTTCAGTTCTGAATAAGACAACAACAGTCATGAAGCCGCATATTACTTCATGTGAAATCACATTCTGATACTAATTATTCGGGAAAATTTACGAAAATAACCATAAAATTTTTACTATTTTCACAATTAACCTTTTCAACTTTTTTCTATCAACATTAGCCAAACACACGCTTTTCTCCCAAAATTATCCTCCTTTACAAACCAAAAGCAACTTTCTTTCTCCCCTTTCGTCAAACCAAAGGCAGCTTTCCACTCTTGAATCATCAACCAACGGCGACGAAAAAGGCAACGATAAAAGTGAAATCCGATCATAATATATTCGGATCCAACACTAATCGGCATTACATAGTGATATGAGTTATTTTCTGAACTTGCTCGAGAGTTTCAGTGAACTGCAAGTCGTGGGTGAATCTGGCGACAGGTTAACTTTCGAGCAAGTTCAGAAAATAATTCATACCACTATGTATTAATGAAAATAAATAAAATAGCTAACTTAGGTTTTGTTGAAAATTGTAGATGGTAGATCGGACACCGATGAGGGATGAAGCCGCCGCCGACGAGGGCTGATGTTACCGCTGATGATGGGAGTTTGTTCGGTTTGGGAGAGATGAGTGAAAGAGAGTGTTGGGGGAGAGATGAGAGAGAGGGGTATTTTGCTCTCAAAGGTTCTTTTATGGCTAATGTTGATAGAAATTTGTTTGAGGAGTTAAGATGGAAAAAGCCAAAATTTTATGGCTATTGGTGTAAATTTTCCAATTATTCATGAAAATATGGGTAAAACTCAATTAATTTAAAAATCCACTTTCCATGTGGGGCTCTAGATCTTAATATATTTTTGCAAGTGAATTAATACTAAGACATTAAAATGTTAACGTAAAAACTTTGCAAGACTTGAGTGATATGACAACATGAAAAATACCGATAGCATATCATTGCCTCCAAAACGTTAAACATGAGTGCGTTTGCAGAGTGTTTCCAACATATTAACTTTGTCCCGCTCAAAGTCAACGAAGAAGAAACACAGGTTAAGTTTTTCATCATTAAAATTCGAATCCGGACTAACTAACACGCTATATATAATGTGAAGATACCATTATATCATCATCTGATGTCAGAACATTCTGTTTTTTCTATTTAAACCAACCCCATCACTTGATCTCTTCATCTCAGTTCAATTCTATTTCTGTGTGCATTTGCATGTTCTAATTTCTCTTTAAACCCTGAAGGTTATTTAAGTTCTTTGCTCATTGCATGAATATTCTGTTTTTTTTGTATTGGATATTAGGACTATGGCCTTTATAGTGAGTGTTGTGAAATAAGATCTTTAAATGGTTATTACACTTTGTGGTGATTGAATCTGCTTGTAACCTTTGCAAGACTCAACCACTTCCCTGGATCTTTAATCGGATTTATTCAAATTGCACAATGAGAAGATTAAATCCAGAAAGAATTAGTTTAATGCAAGAAGTCTCTACTAGATCAATGAATCTAGAAACTAAAAACAGAAACCATCACAGCCAACACAGAACAATTACGTGGTTCGGCTCTACCAAAAATGGCACAACTTACGTCTACGGGAGAAGCTTTCTGGAGAGTTTTATTGAATAACAATGGAGGATCTTTTACACAACTTGCACAAGAGGTTACAAAGAAAAAGCTTAACCACTCTCTCTAGTCTTTCTCTCTTTCTATATTGTTTACAAGGATGAATCAAAACTGTTATACTAGCAACAAACCGGCAAACCAAGAATGTACAGCTCGTTGACACGTGGGACAACGGCTTTACCGAACCGGCTTAAGCAAACTCACATGACCATCGCATGTGACACTTAAAGTTTCATTAAAACGACACAAGTCACTGCTGTTTTGAAGCTTAAGGGGTATTAAGTGAAAACACGTGCTTTTTTTCCCTCGTGACTTCTTAATGCTTGTAACACACCAAAACGCTGCCGTTTAAACCTAATGAGTTTGACTCACCAGCGAGCCTCATGCACTTGTTTACATCCCATCCAAATTTTGAAATTCTTGTTGGTCATGTTAACTGCAGAGAGTATCAGTGCTTTTTGCTGCTTTAGTGTTAGTGAAGAGCTAGGTAGCATAAATTACTTTAAATATTTAACATGAGTTGGTACGCAAGAGAAGCTATATACACAATCAAATAGATTACTGATGAGTAATGATCAGAAACACTAATATGTTGATGGGAAAAAATTATTATGTTCAAAATATATACTGTTTGGAATGTATCTGAAAATGGTCCTTTAGTCATTGATCTCATTTTGGTACAACCTTGTTATTAGTTTGTTCTTTGATTTTTGTGGATCGATACAATACTAATTTTAAAATCTTGATTAGTTTTCAAATTAACATCCAAGTCATGGCGTATGCCACAACAGAAATGGCTTTTTGCAACAAAAAGATTTTGTTGCCTAAAGTGCCAATTTTGTTGCCATAGGTTATTGCTACAAAAACAAGCTTGTCGGCCCGGTCGTCGGCCTAGCACTGTCGCCCTCTATGTTTAACAACATATCAAAACATTTCTCGCCTCAAACTTCCTTTCGCAACAAAACAGATTCGTTGTGAAGAAGTCTTCAACTTGTTTAGAAAATAATTTGGCAACAAACATTTTTGTTGCGCTAAACAGTTTTACACAACAAAATTATTTTGTTTCTATATAGTTATTTACTACAAAACTAATTTGTTGCTAAGAAATAAAGTACATTTTATAAAAAAAACGTGTACCAACAAAGGTGTTTGTTAGCTAAGATCATTTTAGGCAACAAAACTACTTTGTTTCTTTATGTTGAAAATTTTACAAATTTGCAATAAATATTTAAATATTTTTAGAAACAAATCAATTTTGTCATTAAAAAATACTACAATTTTTTTTTAATAATATCATGGTATAAAAGGAAGCAAACCAAGTTCGTTGGGAAAGATACCAATTTTTTCCCCCACCATGACAATAATAAACTAGAAATATATGTTGAGAAATCTAACAAAAAAATCATTAATGTCATTGAACTAATTTAAAAGTTAAAGGCCCATTCAGTATCCAAGCTATATATATATATACAAAACTGACTTTAAGAATCACATATGATAGTCAAATACAAAAGTGGATTGTCATCTATCCCAAAAATGTAATGAGCAAAAATTATAAACGATCTCTAATTACAACTACTCCAAACTCCAAATACTTAAAGATATGACATGCACCAGCAGTAACCAAAAAGATCAAGTGATGACCAATTCAAAATACTAACAAGTTCAAGATACTCTAAGGACATCATTGAAATGAGTAATCATTGAGTAGCTGAATCTGTAAAGCGAAAAGCGGATCCTTGAGAAGAAAAAAATTGCTGCATCATACCCTCAAATTGGGACAATCTGGACTCCAATTGATCAATAGTCTTCTTTTGTTCTTGAAGCTCAACATCTTGTGAATCCAATCTACTTTGTTGTGAAGATATAATACCATGCAATCTGTCAGCCTCAGAAGTATCAACACCATGGTTTGAAGTTGGGCGTGGTCCGTTGCCAAGTCCTCGAAAATAGCCTGATTTCTTTCCAAGTACTTCAATGCATATTTCCCTTTGAGTTAGTGGTTTTGCTTCTTGAGGATCTATTTGTTGCTGTTGTTGTATCTCTACCATTTGGTCCTATACATAAAGCTTTGTTAGTAAATGAAGGAAGAAAAAAAAGAATTTTATTAATTAAATAGTTGAAATTTAATCCATTGGTCATGGAATTAATTTGTATTAAGGCATAAATTGAAAAAAAAAAAGAAACTTGCTGTTATACTTATAAATCTAATTATTTGATATTTCAAATAATAAAGTTAATTAGAGCATGAAAGAAAAATTAAGAAAAAAAAACTCAATGAGTAAACTTTCATCAACAGTATGTAGGTGATAAGAAATAATAAAATTAAAAATTTTGTTTCCAACAAAGCATCTTACATGGTTTAAGTGTGCCACCTCATTCACCCAACCTTTTGTCTTGCTGAAATGAGTGACGCGAAATAATTCTATTTCACCATCAACCATGTCATCCTCAAGATAATTAACAAAAGGTCTTGATCCCCCACAATGGACATATGGGAGCTTAGCACGATTAGCTTTGTTTTTGGTAGATTGAGTCTACATTAAAAAAATATAACAGTGGAAAATAAGATACATATACAAGCATATTGACAACTAGTTGGACAATTTAAAGTTCATAATATGAATATCATTGGACCTGGAAACTTGCGGAATTGTAAATGTTATGACAAAGCCAAGCCCAATCATCTGGACATATGCCTGGATATGAATGCTTAAGTGCCTCTTCAAAGGATGGATAATCCAAGTAATGATCATACATCCAATGTCTCATATCACGATATCTCCCACCCATAATGTTATTCACACATCGACGAACATGTGGTAAGTTCAAATCAATCTCAAACTTTGACTGAATTTAGGAAAAAAAAGATATCTCAGTTTATAATTTAAAAAAATGACAGATGAAGAATATTAATAATCATAAGTACTTACTAATAGTTGATCAAACAAAACCTACCAATTAAACTCTTTAAATACCAAATTCTAGAGTTGTAACAACACCTTGCACAAACTCTTGGCTGGGCATAACAGGCTGAGATTGGGGAATTGTAGATGCGACAACAATTTCTGCTCTTACACGTTTGGTAACTCTATGTCCAGGACCCATCTAGTAATTATTAAAAATATACATTAGAGTTTATTAATAATCAACATAAAAATAAATCAAGATAACTATAATTTTGTCAAAGAAATTATAACATGAAAGATCCTATTACTGGGCATAGATCCTACATTCATTTGACTATTGTCCACAAACTCAGGTTCTTCACCATGAAAAACCCATGAAAAATCCATTAACTTTAATTTAACAAATTAAAAATTGAAACAAAGACCCACTTAATAAATAATTAAAGCAAAACCCACTAAACAAAATCAAACTCAACAGGCCAATATATAAAATAAAACTAAATTTACTTGAAGAAATCGTTGTCTTGAGTGGTGCCTTCCAAGTACAACTCTTCAATGGCTTAAAGCTTGGGTAGAGAGAATGACTCCATGGCAGGGCAAAAGAAACAAGCGAAGAGTAAAGTGGAAATATTCTAGAAGCAATATTTTAATTAAGAAAAAATTGGAGATGGAAACTTTACTTCGGTTAGCACGCGGTTTATTAAATAAAGGGCGCGGAAATAAAAAATTAAAAAGCCTCCCACAAAGTCATGTTTGCTTTTATATTATCTTTATATTTTCATTTATTAATTTAATATTTTTGTTAACCTTTGCGCAACAAA
Source organism: Citrus x changshan-huyou (assembly GCA_039657385.1). NCBI lineage: Eukaryota > Viridiplantae > Streptophyta > Magnoliopsida > Sapindales > Rutaceae > Citrus > Citrus x changshan-huyou. The sequence goes on along the minus strand of CM077555.1, from coordinate 4,820,931 downwards.
ATTAATCTCGTTGCAAAAAACTCTGAGAGCACAAAACAAATTTTCTCGCTAATCACAACTTTTTGCAATATTTCATTTGTTGCAACTGATTCAAGTGTTTGTTGTGGAAAAACTTGAGCAACGAAACATATTTTGCCTTCATTAAGCTTGTTAGGCAACAAGAACACTTTTGTTGCCAAACATAGCGTAGGGCAAGAAAATATTTTGTTGCCATATATTCTAATTTTCTTGCCTATTCCACATCATTAAGAAGAATAAAATCTGTTTAGCTATAGCGATAAAGACTAATTTTTGTTGCAAGATATGAATTTTAGCAATAAAGTAAGTTTTGTTGCAATAGAATTTGTAGCCAATACTCTATTTTCTTGTGGTGGTAGTTGGGGTTGCATACCGTGGTATCAGCATCATTGTATTCTTGTTCATTTTTTCGATTAGATTTCTAAACAGCATTATACTGCAATGGCTAACGATACAACATTTCACAAGTACTGTATTTGGGAAGATTTGCAATAATAAATGCTGTATGGCTGCATAGAATCTGGAACTGGAATTGATCAGGGATGTAGCGGTGCCTGCTAAAAGTTTGGACACCAAACGGGCTGCAGGTTCCTCAGCGATATATTTTAAGTTTGTAACCAACTTGAAGGGCTTGATAAATGAGAAGGCTTGCAAGGGTCATGGTTACTTTCTTTCAGTAACCAACTTGAAGAGAATTGGCAAAGAGGGGTCCTCTGTGAATGGTCAGGCGTTGTGTACTTCCGTTAGCATTTATGTGTCGCACTTTCTTGCCCGTCAAGGGAGAAGTCTTGCATGGAGTTTTTTATGCAACATTTAGCTTTGAGTCATATTGCGGTATGGTCCTGTGAAATATACTTTAATGTCACCTCGACGGGTGCCAACTTACCGCCATGTTTCCAAGAAAAAGCCATTCTTCTCATACGACCAACAACCAAAGATAGGGAATAGTGTGGTGGTCCAATTCTTAGTGATTGCAGTGCGATGGATCAGGGAAGCTAAGGGAGAAATCTAAAACGGAAGTACTTGGTATTTGGCAGAGTAGAAGGTGAATCAATTGGACCAATTTTATTATCCGGTGGGACTGGTCCTGGTGATATTGACTTGTAAACGCCTGTACATATTATGCAGGAATAATGAATAGACCTGCATTTCCTTGCAGTGTAAGCAAGAGGATGTTTATGTAAATTACTTTAACCCAAAAAAAAAAACTTCTCGATATGTAGCTGCTATTTACATATAAGCCTAGAAGGCTTGTTTCTCATCATACTATAATTAGAAATTATGGATACTTTCTTCTATTTTATTGTATATTGATTTATACGAGTTATTTTGAATTGCAATTAATCTGCAATTTTTTAATATGAAAATTGGATATTTCATTTTTGTTTCTTAAAATATTTTCTCAAATCATTTTGTTAAGAAACAATTTGTATCAAAATGCAACGAAGATGTATCAATATTTTATATAATCTTTATTTTTCTTATACAATTTTGGTTATACAAATTAGAAAAAGAAATGATTTCAGACTCAATAATTGAGTCTATGTCAGTATGTTTATTCGGTTTTGATATAGCATAAGCCTGCCCAGGTTCTAAAAAGTGGAATTGGAGAAGGAAAAGTTTATGAGAACAGAATAAGAACATTAGACTTACTGAATATATATACTTTTCAAATAAAGATATTATTTGTCTATTTGTATAAAACAAGCTTCTAACACGGTATCATCTGATAAAATTGATTATATTAGCCTTATAATGCTTTCACCAACACAATATAAGTGTGTTTTATTTAAATAGAAATATTGGAAAGCTAATATGCCACTTTCAATTTCATATTGACGTCGCATTTGTACTTAACCTTCTTTTGATGATAATAGCTCAACAAAACACAGGATTAAGTAATGTCTATACAAACAACAGAATCATGATAATTTCTCCAACATGGAGATTTATTTTTTCTAATTATATCATGAAGAAGAGGTATATATGCAAACACTTCTATATATAGCCCAAAAACCTTTGCTGTATTCCATGACCAAACTTGGACATGGCGAAAAATGCAACGAGGATGAAGCTCAAGCCAAGGACACAAGTAGCAACGGAAAGCCCTACAGAAGGTGCCATCATTGCGTATGTGCCTGTAACAAATGCAACCACCATTGCTAACATGGAAGCCATGATGAACAAATGAGCGACCTTGAAAAGAAGCGAGATTTGCATAAGGGTCTTAGTTGAAGTAAGGAAATGGATAAAGACAGCAGAAAGGGAGAGGACCATGGCTATGACATCAGATACAACAAATGCTTGAAAAGCTGCATTTTTAATGAGAATTGAAGTGCCGGGAATTGGGCCTTCTTTACCCCAGTAACCACCGGGTAATGTGAATCCTGCAGCGAAGGTAACTGTTGCTATGAGTGTAGCCACTATCGTATGTCGCGGTTTCAGTTCTTCTATTTCTCCTTCCTCGACTGCCATTTTTTCTTTTTGCACTAGGAGAATACCATTTGGATATTGTCCACGGCCAACATCTTCGGACAACTCTTGGATTTCTTGCTGTGATATGTTGATCATATTTGGTAAATTATATATTGCACTAAAAAAAGAAAAAAAGGGACGAATTTTAAGGGCAAGACAAAAGATACCTTTATTTTATAATATCTAGTTACCTAAAATACAGTATGCGCATATGTAAGGAGAGGGAGTGTGGTATGCTCCACTAAACATTTTATACAACTAACGTAGCACACAAATGAATATCTCATACCATTCACTATATAACAATTAACATGATACTGTAAGTAATCAATTAACGCACATAATAATTTATGATAATATTATGTCCTATGTGACACATTCTAGACAGATGAAAACCATTAGTCACATTAAACTAACGAAGACTTTGTAAATAAAAAATGAGTTAATTGATCCACCCAAAAAGAAAAAAAAAATGTATTAGGCTGTATGCCATACGCAGTTCCTGAGAAGCACAAGACACAAGAAATATACATAGTATTTGCACTGGCTATTAATTACACAAAATATTGCATATGACACATTTCACTATAAAACAAGCTCATTCATTTTATTGACTTTCTTTACATATATAAGTGTCTTCGTCCTATTTGTTATGTACAATTTTATGTACAAATATCAGGTACAAATAGCATTTTCCTATATATAAATATTATGGTCTGCCTTATGCATGTGACTCTAGGAACCAGTACCATATATAACATGGTCTTTTTAAATACAAACATCCTTTTTTGTTTTTAAATAATTCATAACACCATTGTTAATTTTTACTCACAAATGTTCCATATTGCAGTGCAATGCAATGAAAAAGTTGTTTCCATTTGAAAAAAAAAAAGAAAAAAAGAAAAAAAGAAAAAGGAAAAGTTATGACTATTGACTAATATTACTGCAATAGCTCGCAACGAGTAAAAGTGAAAAACGTATTTACCTCGAGCTCAGGATATCCATGAAGTTTTACATGTTCAGCAGTACTACCATCATTGTTGCAGGCCTTATAATTGCCTGGCCCTTTTTTGGGAGGGACAATCTCATCGGATAAAAGTCGACAGACAGCAGCAAGCAAATGGAGAGGTGTGTTCCCGTTTACATCCTTCTCGTTCATAAGCATCTGCATCTGGTCGGGCCATTTTTTTTGGAGATGGGTCAATTGGATGTCCTTTAAACTGACCATAGCAAAGTGAAGAAGATTCCAGCCTCTTTCATCGACCTGTTCACAACAATCTGGACAAGCGGAAATAATTTCATCTACTACCCTTATATGCCCCCTACTGGCTGCCAAAAGAAGAGCTGTCATCTTCCGATCTCTGTCACCGATGTATGCAGCTGATTTATCATATTCTAGTAGCAGTTTTGAGGTAAATTCGCGACCACTATATGCAGCGTGATGGAGTGGGGTCCAACCGTATTCGTCTTGTACTCCGGTCAAACTCGTCTTTTTCTCAAGTAATTGCTTCACCACTCCTGAAAGAATATACTAAATAACGAACTAAACAAATTAAATTTATAAAGAAAAAGCTTTAATTTTGTTGACGGTGAAAACAATGATTCTTTTTTTGTTTGATGACAACTCAACGAATATAGATCATCATATGGCCAGACAAATTTAGCTGACAATTTTTTGGACTATGACTCCGCGCTCAATTGAGTTTTTACTATTGGAAACCAAATTGGACCCATATTAAACAAATCTCACCGTTGGTTCGGTGATCATCACAAATCCAACTGAACATCGAATTCTATCACATTTTATTTCTTGAGTATAACTGTGTATGTATATGTGTATGTGTATATAGTCGTTTAAGCGTACCTGTGGGATATGTGTAGACTGCAGCATGCAAGGCAGTCTTCCCATCGGGACCTTCATGAGCAGGTGATGGGCAGTTTTGTAAAATTTCAGCTACTATCTCGACAGATCCATTCGCCGCAGCCATATAAAGTGGAGTTTCGCCGTTGCGATTAGTAGAATATGGAACATGAGGGTCTGCTTTGATTAAAATTTTCACAGCATCGACCATACGAAGTCGCACTGCCTCGTGCAGCGGTGTGTTCTGCTCCTCATTTGTCAGCTCTAGCATGTGCCTCGCTGTGCTTTCGACACCGCTTTCTAGGTCTATAGGCTGTTTCTTCGCGAATGCAATCAGAAATTCCACAATAGCAGCATGCCCCTTTTTGGCCGCAAGATGAAGTGGAGAATCACCTTTGGCATTAGCTTTACATAGTAACGATGGACACAAATCAAGTATCTGTTCCACGAACTTGGTTGATATACCACTAATCTCGCCTTCTTCAATCTGCAGGGTCGGAGGGGATGCCATTATGTTCACATGCAGGACTGTATTGTTCGTGTCATCAGTTACTATGCCTCCTAGTTCATCTTTTGCTATTTCCTTGAAGGGTTCAATGTCACCCTTAGCTGCAGCCTTATACAATTTAGGATTCATATCAATTTGTGAATGGGATGATTTTTGAGTTTTGAGTACCATGCATACCAAATTATTAACCCTGGATCGTTAAATACTGCAGTTTGGCGCCTGATATTTCCACCCTATAAAATTTTATAAACCCACCCCCTTTTAAGAAAATTATTATAAAAAGTTCATATTATCTTTTAAAATTTTAAATCATGAAAGATTTTACAAAGTTAGTCAATTAAATCCAGCTTCATTTATTATTCCGTGACTATATTTTTTTTTATTATAGTCGGCTATTAAAATTACTTTTAACATAAATTTAATATGTCTATTTTAACCTCATAAGATATAAATACCAAAATATCTAAAAATTTATTTTGACTTCAATAAATTTTATATACAAAATTTATTATTTTCATACGATGTATCAATACTACTTTATTAATATTCAACTAACCTAATAAAATGTATTTATGACATGGGATATTGAAAATTATTAAATTTAACTTATTTAAAATATATTAGATTATAAAGCATTAAAACTAAATGTCTAAATTATTAGTTACAATAATGCATGTTTCTTGGGGCAATTTGGTCATTTTATATTATAAGAACAAAATAGTCATAATAAACTTACCTTAAGACTACCTCAAATGATCAAAATTGTTAAACGATCTAAGTCAAAAAAGAAAAGAAAAAAATATATTAAAAGAATGATTTAATTAATTAATTGTTCAAACTTATTGTTGATTTAAATTTTGTAAAATATTGTCAACTTATTATAATTATCTTGTGGACATGGGGTGGGTTACAAATATAGTGAGGTGAAATTATCCCCATCCAGTATCAAAAGTATAATTAGCCACTACAAATTTCTAATAATATCTCAGAACCCCCTTAAATTTTTATTTTATATCAACCAAATACTTTTTCATTAACTCCATTAGCCATTGTTAAATAATTTATGATAAAAAAATATATTGTATTTTACTTCTTTAAATAAATCCAAGGACAAAATAATATTTTATTTTAGATTCTTTAACAATGGTTATGTAATTAAGGGAAAAGTAGTTAGTTGATATAAAACTTTTTTTTGAGGTAGTTATGAAATATTATCAAAAACTTGGGTGGCTAAATGCAGTTTTAACATTCTCATCATAGTTGGAAGATAATTTCTCCAAAATTATTTAAAGTGATTAAAAAGATACCTTAACTCACTATCCAACCATTGAATAATATGTATTGAGAATCTTTATATTTAAAGTGATTAAAGTGATACCTTGAGTTACTATGCAACCATTGAATAATATGTATTAAGAATTTTTACCTTTGTTTGTGAATCTTTCATTTAACTATTCGATCCAGCATCACAAAGCTGTTATTGAAATTACTAAAGAGGAAATTAACGTTTATTCATTCAGTTAATTAATTTTGTGTGCACCATCAATTTTTTTTTTAACTAAATATGACTTGCATAGGACTTTGTTCCCCCCACCCTTGGCTTTGTTTCTAGCTATGCTCTTGTTATTGGTATTGCATAGTACTCGGAGACAATAAGCTAAAGTTAGCCATAATTGATTATTGCATATCCATGAACAAAGACCACTACCATTTTCATTCGGTCCACCAATTGAACTACGATCCCAGTAAATTAACAGGGGAGCATGCTATGAGTTCAGACAATTTCATTGTTCCCCAAAAAAGAAAAGTGATCAATCATCCCCTCTTAATCTTTCTCGCTCTTAAATCAGTTCTTCTTGAGTTATAACATACAAGATTTTTATCATAAGTATCATTCTCGTATTGAATGATAAAAATTTTAATGATGTGCAATTACGTATTTCATTGTGCCGTCATCCAATAAAGATTTATACATTTTGTTTGGCAGGAAAAGCATCAAAGTGACCCTTTTTTTTTTTTAAAAAAAAACAAATAAATAATATGTACCTTGACCATTCAATTAACAATTAAATAATATTGATGGAGACTCTTTGCCTCGGTTTTATTTATAACACTTAATCAATTTATTTCTTTGTGAACCTTTTATTAAATTGCTCGAGCACTACGGAACCATTCAGGGAGATTACTAGAGAGGAGAATAACGTTAATTAATATTCATTCACTTAATTAATTTTGGTTTAGCTTATTTTTCACCAAATATGACACGGGAGGCTGGGACTTTGTTTTCCACGCGTAGCTTTGTGCCTAAACATGCTCTGTGGGGTCAGTGGGTCCAAAAGACACTTATATACAAGAAAACATCAGAGTGATTCTTAATTTAATTTACAAAGTTATTATTTTCTTTTAATACGTCAAGCATTACGAAATAATAAATTATTATATGAATTATTAAAAAATAACTTTTATTACTTGAATTTTTTTAAATTTCAGTTTATTATACTTCTCTCGTTTCCGTAGCTGAACCATAGTTGACTTATAAAATATTAGTTTTACCCTTAATGAGTAACTCTTATAATAAAAGCAAATATTAAATCAATGCTATGTGAATTTATAAATTTTGCCCCGCTTTTAGTGCAAAACGACATATCATTGTTGCCTAAATTTATAATTTTAATTAAATAATAATATTATCCCTACAATTGATCTGTTGTATGATTAATTGTAAATTAATGGAAAAATAATAAACTGTTATTTTTAAGAAGTTAATATAGTAAAGTGTTACTTTTAATAATTAGTGTAATGATTTGTTATTTCGCAATACGTGGCATACTGAAAAGATAATTATCCAATTATAAATTATACCTTGACCATCTAACAATTAAATAATATATTTGAAGATTCATTACTATTTTTTATAAATGAATTATTCTTTTATACATGTCCTTTATTCCTTCGTGAACCTTTAATTAAATTACAACAGCATTTCTAACAATTCAAATGGGACAGCCCCACAGAAGTTACAATCGAGGGTCAAGTATCCAAGAAAGCTCTTCACAATTTTTGAATCAAATTTGACTTTCATGACTTCATCTCTTTAAATCGTATTTTACAAAATTTAGCGATAACTGGAGGGCAGCAACGAATAAGTAGCTAACTGAGATTTTACATAACAGTTGGAGCTTTTTGAATACTTTTTCTTTCACTGCCAGGGCTTCGCTTTACAGCAACAATACTACTCGTCCTTGCATTTATACAGACTACTCTGTGACAATCCATAGACCTCACAATTTCATCCGTATGCACTTTGCACCTGGCCACAATTTCTACCACATAATGTAAGTACCCCCTTTTGAATCTATCTTTAAAAGAATTACTTATATTTGACGGTTCATTATTGTACGGTATATTACTCAGCTAAATGATAAGTTTGGCCTAGACCATTTTGACAATTACATAGGTGCCAATTAAAATTTATCATGTAAATAGGAAAATGTTCAATAACTACGTATCACATGTACATTGTATGCCTATAATTATTGATTAAATAATATGTACAGAGATTCTCTTTTTGTCCCCATTTGATAATTAAATAATTAAGTTAACTTTTGATTCTATTACCGAATAATGTAATTATATCACTTTTGATTTTATCTTCAAAAATTTCTAATCTAACACTTCATTTTGAGAAACATTTCTATACACCAGCCTACCCCCTCAGCCGACCTCAGCCGGTGGTAGGATCGATGACTCATGCTATACCATTGTCCTACCGATCTCACATAACTAGAGCTGGCAAAAAGGGTCCTTGAGTCGTGTCAAATTTATGTTGATTCAAACCCGACCCATTTAATAATCATGTCAAAATATTAAGACCCAAACCTGACACAGAAAATAAATAGACTATCCAATTATTCGTTTAATATTTATATATTTAACAAATGTTATATACACACATACCCACATATACACACAACCCTGAAAATATTACACATTTACATTATTAAAGTTTTTATTTTTATATATATGTAAATAATACTATATATCAACATCATATTGGTATACATGTGTGCCAATATTTTACACATTTACACTATTAAAGTTTTAAATCTTTTTAAAGTTTTATAAATAAAACATTGTTTATACATCTACCCTTCCAAAAAAATAAAAAGAGAGAATCATGTCTAATATTTAAGTTTTAATGACAAGAATCTAAAAACTAATTTTAAAAAGAAAATCTAATTGTGTCATTAGTCAGATAAATGAGTTAAAAACTTTAACCTTAACCCGACATGAAAAAATTATGTCAACCCAGACTCGGCCCATTTAATAATCATGTCAAATTTGACGACTTATACCCAGTGGCGGATCTAAAAAATTAATTTACCGGGGGCTAAATTAGATAATAGTAAAATATAAAAAAATTAAAATTTGGAATATATAAAATATTTATAATTAGTCTCTACGCATTTTTATATTTTAAAAATGTTATGCAATAGACTCATTATCAATATTATTAAATTTATTGTTTCTTATATAGACAACCAAACTATCACTTATCCCATCCGATTCCAAAGATGATCATTCATGAGTTTTATTACTGAAAATATTCGTTCTACTATTATTATATAAACTGGAAGAATTAACCATGTTTTTTAGAATATAAAATATTTTGAGTAGTGGACTATCATTATTTTTAATTAAAATATATGTTTTTATATTTTTTAAAAGTCAAAGTTTAAATTTTATGAGTTTTACATTTTATAGTGACTATTTTAATAAATTTAATGGGGCTAATTAAAAAATTAATATATATATATATATATATATATATATATATTTTTTTTTAAATTTGTTTTTGGCCAGTGGGGGCTCAAGCCCCCCACTAGTCATGTGCTGCATCCGCCTCTGCTTATACCTATTTATTCGTGTCGTGTTTGTATTGGGTAATCGAATCATGTCAAATTTTGTCAGCTCTAATCATAACAATATATTTGTGGTGGAATACCACACAAGTCTTTATGATATTTAATTAATTATGCATTCACAGATGCGCTGTCTCTATTATTTTTTTTAAAATTTTTTTGGGGTGTTTGTTTATTTTATTTGATAATTATTATGCTCTTTAAGATTTAAGATCTCTTTTTAAGCCGGTTATCATAATATTATAGATACTTCTATCTAAAAGTTTGTATTTCATTTTCGTAGTTATTTTGTAATAATGGAAGATTTTTGACATCACTCAACTTGTTATGATTGAGATGGAAATTAAAAGTAATTAAAGATATCAACACACTTTGCTTTTACTTTCGTTTTCAATCTTTTCTCTCTTTTTGTTGGAATCGGCATCAACGCCCAAGTCTAGCTCTAGCCATCCAAGATTACTTCCTTACCGATAACGGCAACCAACAATGGTTCTTTTCTTCAGAGTTCAGACTTTCACTATGGGACTTCACTTTACAACTAGATACTACTCATAATACATAATAGATCACCCGTTTTCCACGAGATGACTTCACTTCAATGGATTTATCCCATTATACTCTACCAAACATTGTAATTACACCATTTTCTAATTATATCTTTAAAGATTTCTAATTTAAGCCGGTGGTCGGTGGTCCTACCTACATTTACTTGCAGTATAAGCGAGAAGAGGTTTATGTAAATTACTTAAAAAAGAAAAATCTTATGGATATGTAGCTGCTACTTACATAGAAGAAGCCTCGAAGGCTTGTTTCTCAGCATACTAAAATTGGAAATGACGGATACTTTCTTCTGTTTTGTTGCATATTAATTTAAACAAGCTATTTCGTTGTCTCATCATTTCAATCTGCAATTCCCTATTCTAGAAATTGCACATTTTATTATTGTTTCTTAAATATTTTCTCACTCATTTTGTTAAAGAACAATTTGTATCAAAATGTATTGAAAATCTATCATTATTTTATATAAGCATTTTTTTTGCACAAATTTGGTAATAAAAAAAAATTAGAAAAAGAAATGATTTGAGACTTGTAATTGAGTCTATATTAATATGTTTAATCGGTTTTGATATAGCATAAGCTTGCCCAAGTTCAAGAATCCAACAAGTAGAATTGGAGAATGAAAAGTTTACGAGAACAGAATAACATTAGACTCACTGAATACCTTTACTTTTCATATTATTTACTAATTTGTATAAAATAATCTCCTAACACTTGATAAAATTGATTATATTGCCCTTACATTTCAGAGTTTCCACCAGCACAATGTAAAGCATTTTGGTCGTTTCGTATGGGTAACAGGGTTAGTGACCTTTTTTGTACTAATAAACAAACTATATCCTTATTTGAGGAAATATGAAAAAGGGGACCCATATGTTATTATCTCTCGCAAAATTTTTATTTTTACCCGGGAATATTTTCACTCCACTAGTTTCATAAATCTACCTCAGTTTTAAAAAATAATTGCAACAAGTTTATGCTATTTTTAAAATTTACAAATCAACAAAAAATTTGACAATTAGTCAATTTAAAATTTACAAATCAACAAAAAATTTGACAATTAGTCAATTAAGTCATTCTTAAAACTCTTTTTTTTTTTATTTTACACTTATGTATCTTTGATTATTAATATTACTTTAAGGTAAGTTTTATTTATCTATTTTATCCTAATAATATAAAATGACAAAATAACTCCAAAAAACATGCGCTCTTATATTTAATAATTAATTACTTAATTTTATTTCATTAAATCCCTAAAATTTCTTCTTTATTTATATTTTTCAAAAAATAATGTGGGTGTATTGCAATTAGTTTTTGGGAGTGGCGTGGGTTTTTAAAAATCACTGGAAATTCACCACCTTATTTTTGACGTGGCTGGCAACTATTGACCTCAGTTTAGCCATTTTGACCACGGCTGTAAGAGCTCAACTCCCACAGAGCACGACAGTTGAAGAATCGCGAGAGAACGAGTCACAGACTCAGTGAGTCAGAAAGTGCTTCATCACTCTTACTGTTGGATAAGGTTTTAATCATTAAGCTGTTATTATCATTTCATTTTATTTTAAAAAAATTTCTTTCCTATTTGATTCCCAAATGCTTTGGTTTTTTTTCCCCCCCCTGAAATTTTCACTTTGATGATCGAATGAAATGGTTGTTATTGACTGTTTGTTTTGCACGTTTAGCATTAACAATGTATTTCATTTCTTGGTAATACGTCGAGTCTTTTATACATCTCTCTTTTATTTTTATTTTTTGATATGGCTTGCTTTGAATTAGTTTGAAGATAAAGGGACATCTGGGGGGAAAAAAGACTAAAAATGTATGGCTTTAAGATGCTAAAAATGTATGTAGGGGTGTTCACGGATTAGATTTTGTGTATTGGACATTAATTCATATCTGATTCATAATTTTACGGATTGTAAATTTTTAATCCAATCCAATCCATAGATTGGCGAATTCAATCCAAATTCAATCTATACATCTGTGGATCGGATGCAGATTTGACACAATTCATATCTAATCCACTATTTTGCAAATTAAAATTTCTTAATTATGTTCATTGTACGAACTAATTAAATAAAAAATCTTTTATAAAAATAATTTTACTACCGATCAGATTCAAAATTGAATAAGATTTAAATAAATTTAGTATTAAAATGAAGTTAGAATAATACATTCAAAGTCTCAAAATATAACTCAATGAAAAGAAAAAAAATCTCATTAGTTTAAATCAATACATGAAAATTAACTAGAATTAACTGTTTAGAAAGTTATATTGTTTATTTAATTATTCAATTATTTAATTATGTTTATTACATATTTTTATCGGCTAAGATATATATAGTGTTAATGCAACTACATTTTAACTTATTTATTTATTATTAAGTAGTAACGCCACATTTACAAGTTTTATTTTTAATTAAATAATATTTTTTTATTTTTTTGCAGATTCACGATTTTGTGTGGATTTATAGAAATAAATTCATATTCAATCCACCAATCCACAGATCGAATTTTTACGGATCAAATTTTTATGGATCATACGGATTGAGCGGATTGGATTGAATTATAAACACCCCTAAATGTATGGCTTTCATAGGACAATGTGCTAGTTATAGAAATTGGGTTTTCATGTGGCAAAACGGATGTACAGGTTATAGTGTATTAGTGAAATGCAAGATACGGATCACGATGATCCTTGTTTAGTGAAATGCAAGATACGGATCACGATGTTCCTTGTTTAGTGAAATGCTAGATACGGATCACGATTATCCTTGTTTAGACCTTGAGTTGCTTTTGATTTTTGACTGTGGGATTATGAGGTACAAAATTTCAGATTCTTGACTCTGATTTTTTTGCACTCTTGAGAATGGAGCTATGTTAATAAAAATTATGTTAAAGTTCATTGCTTTTCGTAGTTTTGGAAAAATTTATGCTTTAAACAATTTAGCATGGTGGTGTGAAGGGTAGTATTTGGTATCCCAGCCTGGAAATTTTTACAGTTCCCACTTGACGCATATTTAGATCTAAGATCGTTTCATGCAAAAATAGAGGCTCACCCGGAGAAGGTTGTTTTCTTGCTTTAGAACTTTCGTCCACAGAACATTCCAGTTTAATAGATTTATATGTTCTGTTTTTGATGTGCATATTTGCATCAATTAGTTTGTTTTCTTCATAGTTTTCAAGCTATTTAGTAGCAATTCAAATAAGTGCAACCTTGCCCTGTGGACTGCATTCTACAAATTGTCACTTAATGATGGCAGCACTCTGAATTATGATTGCGCATTTGAGTTTCACTATCTAATGGTGCGTTTATTTCATGGAATGAGAATGTGGTGAAATGTGAATGGGCTTGAATGTGAATCAGATTTCAATGTTTACTTGACAAAAATAAATGAGAATGAGGAATGAAAATGAGAATTAATTTACCAAAATACTCATAGTATTAATAATTAATAAAAACAATTAATTTCTCATTATTAACAATATTATCATTATTTTTGTTATTATTTCTATTATTATTATTAAAAATAATATTAACAATAATTAATATAATAATATTATTAAATTTTATTAACTTTATTATTTTAGTTATTATTAATTATTGTTATTTTTATTAATATTATCGTTATTAACATTTATTATTATTATTATTATTAATAAATTTTATTAACTTTATTATTTTAGTCATCATTAATTATTATTAATATTATTTTTATTAATATTATCATTATTAACATTTATTAATAATAATAATATTATTATGATATTTTATTAACTTTATTATTTTAGTTATTATTAATTACTGTTAATATTATTTTTATTAATATTATCATTATTAACATTTATTATTATTATTAATTTAATAAATATCATTTTTATAATAATATTTATACATGTATCTAGATAATGAAAATTACATTATTATTATTATTATTATTATTATTATTATTATTATTAAATTTTATTAACTTTATTATTTTAGTTATTATTAATTATTGTTATTATTATTTTAATAATAATAATAATAATAACAACAATAATGATAATATTGTTATTAATGATAAATTAATTATTTTTATTATTTATTATTTTTATTGTTAATAATGATAAAAATAATTAATAATAACTAAAATAATAAAGTTAATAAAATTTAATAATAAGAATAATAATTATTATTATTAATGACATTTAAAATAATAAAATTAATTGTGATTTGAATGAGGGTAATTTGGGAAATATGAAAAAATTAGAGAGATACAAAAGTAAACATATATTTTATTCTCATTCCTTCATTTTCATTCCCAACCCCCCTTGGGAATGTGATTTCCATTTCTTATTTTCAAATTGTGTGGGACCCACACATTTTATTCTCATTCTCAAATTACATTTTACTAAGTAAACATGAGTTTCATTCTCATTCCCCAATCCTCCCATTCCTTCATTCTCATTCTCCAATCCATGAAGTAAACACACCATAAATGTTATACTATTGGTTTTCGCTGCCCGCTGCTCACCGCCACCGCCAACTTGTTTCCCAATGTGCTCTGTTGCTTAGAGAAAACAAATTTCTCATTTTAATTATATATTTTGTGGTTTTCTTCTGAACAAATTTACCAAATCCTGTCAACTGTCATCATATATTGATGATTTCATCAGACATGGAAAGACAGAGTCTGTGAAAACTTTAGGAATCGAAACTTGGAATAGATTATTATTTATCTCACTCATTGGTATTTGGTTTATGATTACATGTGGAACCCAATGTTTGTCAAAGTGAAGTTGCCCTCGAATGTTGTAGACCCTGATGAAAATCTGGTCACTAGGGATTGATGCTTCAGAGGTCTATTGTTATACGTTTGTTGGATGACTTTGCTGGCAGAAAGTCCACCAAAGATCTCGGATGCTATCTTGCTGTCCCAACTCTGGAGAGCATAGGGGAGGGAAACGTTAGAGAGAACACAGGGGAGATGCTCTTTCCTGTTGTTTTCATCGGCAAGATTTTTCAGGGGATAGATCTTGAAGGGGATTGTACACAAGATGCTGAAGAATGGGGTTCTTTTCAACTGTGCGTCAACCGATATGTTTTACTTGCACGAAAATGCCTAATTACCGTTATGTGCAAGCTGAGAATCCGGTCTTCCTGAGTGACAAGAACTTGAAGATTGAGAAAGATATTGTGGGTAGAGGTTGAAAGGGAATTTCATGCTTTGGTCAATTTAAAGGGTGATTTTCTTCGTGAAGCTGCTGTGCACTAACCTTTATGTTTTCTTCAGCACTTGAAAAGCATCTCTACATGACCCTGTTGTAGGTGGAATTTGTAAAAATGTTAGTTAGAAATGTTGGAATGCTAATATGCTACTTTCAATTTCCCGTTGACCTTGTATTTGTATGTAATCCTCTTTTGACGATAATAGCTCAACACAATCAGAGTACAATCCCACTATCCCAGTTGAAGTAATGTATATACATACACAGAATCATGCTAATTTCTCTAACATAGAGATTTATTTTTTCTAATTATATCATGAAGAAGGGGTATATATACAAATACTTTTAGTTATGGCCCATAATTCTTTGGTAATGTCCATGAACAAGCATGAACATTGTGACAAAGGCAAAGAGACTGAAGCTCGAGCCAAGGACACAAGTAGCAACGGAAAGCCCAACGGAAGGTGCCAACACTGCGTATGTGCCTGTAGTAAATGCAACCACCATTGCTAACAAGGAAACCAGGATGAGATAATGGGGCACTTCTGAAAGAAACGGGGTTTGCCGAAGGGTCTTAATTGGAGTAAGGAAATAAATAAAGATAGCTGAAACGGAGAGGACCATGGCTATGACATCAGATACAACAAATGCTTGGAAACCTGCATTTTTTATGAGGATTGGAGTGCCGGGAATTGGGCCTTCTTTACCCCAGTAACCACCGGGTAATGTGAACCCTGCAGCGAAGGTAACTGTTGCAATAAGTGTAGCCACTACCGTATGTAGCGATTGCATTTCTTTTAATGCTTCTTCATCGACTGAATCTTTTTCTTTTTGCACCCGGAGAATACCATTTGGATATTGTCCACGGCCAACATTTTTGGACAACTCTTGGATTTCTTGCTGTGACATGTTGATCATATTTGGTAAATTATATATTGATCAAAGAAAATTTATGAAACAAGTTAAAAAAAAAGGGACCAATTTGAATGCCAGGACAAAAGATACCTTTATTTTATGATATTTAGTTATCTACAATACAGTATGTATATATATTGAGAGAGGGAGAGGGAGTGTGGTATGCTTCACTAACATTTGATACAAATAACGTGGCATACACACGAATACCTCACCCCATTCATTATACAACAATTAAGATGATAATGTAAGTAATCATTTAGCACACATAATAATTTATGATAATATTATATCGTGTGTAGCACATTCAAGACCGATGAAATCTATTCGTCACATTAAACTAATTTAGACTTTGTAAATATAAAATCAGTTAAGTGACCCACCAAAAAAAAAAAAATGTATGATCCGATATGCCATATGCAGTTCGTGAGAAGCACAAAACACAAGAAATATATGTATAAAATATTTGTGCTAGACATTAATGACGCACAATATTGTATATGACACTTTTCACTGAATTGATTAACATTACTTGGCATAGCTGCGCCCGTATAAACAATTAGTAGCTGTGAGGAGCAAGTAGCAATAAATAAAAAAGGTGGCAATGAGTAAACAGTAAAAAGGAATTTACCTCGAGCTCAGGAAATCCACGACGGATTACATCTTGAACACTAATACCATCATTGTTGACGGCATTATTACCGCCTATAACTTTGAGAAAGACCGGAAGGCCAGCCACACGGTGTGAAAGTCGACAGACAGCAGCAACCACGTGGAGAGGAGTGTTTCCATTTACGTCCTCAGCAATTAACAAACGGCTGTTTCTGACGATCGGATGTTTTATTACGAGACCACTCGATTGGAGGAGATCTAAACTGACCATAGCAAAGTGAAGAAAATTCCACCCTCTTTCATCGACCTTTGCACAACAATCTTCACAAGAGGAAAGAATTCTATCTACTACCATTATATGCCCTCTGGCGGCTGCTAAATGAAGAGCTGTCATATTTCGATCTTTGTCACCGATGAATGCAGCTGATTTATCACGTTCTAATAACAGTTTTGAGGTCAATTCGCGACCACTATATGCAGCATGATGGAGTGGAGTCCAACCGTATTTGTCTCGTACTGCTGTCAAACTCCTCTTTTTCTCAAGTAATTGCTTTATCACTTCTGAAAGAAGATAATAAATAACGAACTAAACAAATTAAATTTATAAAGCAAAAGCTTTAATTTTCTTGACGGTGAAAATAATGATTTTTTTTTTTTTTCTTTTTGGTGGATGACAACTCAACAAATACAGATCATCATACGGACAGACAAATTTAGCTGACAATTTCTTGGAACCCGACTTGGACACATATTAAACAAATTTCACCGTTGATTCGCTGATCATCACAAATCCAACTGAACATCGAATTCTATCTCATTTTATTTTTATGTCCACCAAATTTCGAGCGGATATCGACAGTTTGAGTATAACTGTGTATGTGCATGTGTGTGCATATATATATATATATATATATATATATATATATATATATATAGTCGTTTAAGCGAAGCAATAAAGTGTTGACTCTACTGATAATGGAGTCTTTTTAAGTAATTTGACTGGGTTTGCTTCCCAGTTCGAGTAGCAGGGAAATCGCCTTTGTTGGGAGAACCTGTACATCTCGATTAGAGCGGAGATTTCTAATTTAGATTGTGGTACAGATTTAAAGGTGTCTCCTACAGTTGGGGCTCTCTCCAGCTCTCTCCAAGATGTCTCGTGGTTAAGATAAAAAAAAAAAAAAAAAAAAGTCGTTTAAGCGTACCTGTGGGATATGCGTAGACTGCAGCATGCAAGGCAGTCTTCCCATCGGGACCTTCATGAGCAGGTGATGGGCATTTTTGTAAAATTTTAGCTACTATCTTGACAGATCCATTCGCCGCAGCCATATAAAGTGGAGTTTCGCTGTTGCGATTAGCAGAATACGGAACATGAGGGTCTGCTTCGATTAAAATTTTCGCAACATCGACGCTACGAAGTCGCACTGCCTCGTGCAACGGTGTGTTCTGCTCCTCATTTGTCTTCTCTAGCATCTGCCTCGCTGCGCTTTGGGGGCAGTTTTGTAAAATTTCAGCTACTATCTCGGCAGATCCATTCGCCACGGCCATATAAAGTGGAGTTTCACTGTTGCAATTAGCAGAATACGGAACATGAGGGTTTGCTTTGATTAAAATTTTCACAACATCGACTCTACGAAGTCGCACTGCCTCGTGCAACGGTGTGTTCTGCTCCTCATTTGTCTTCTCTAGCATCTGCCTCGCTGCGCTTTGGGGGCAGTTTTGTAAAATTTCAGCTACTATCTCGGCAGATCCATTCGCCACAGCCATATAAAGTAGAGTTTCACTGTTGCGATTAGCAGAATACGAAACATGAGGGTCTGCTTTGATTAAAATTTTCACAACATCGACTCTACGAAGTCGCACTGCCTCGTGCAACGGTGTGTTCTGCTCCTCATTTGTCATCTTTAGTATCTGCCTCGCTGCGCTTTCGACACCGCGTTCTAGGTCTATAGGCTGTCTATTCGCGAATACAATCAGAAATTCCACAATAGCAGTATGCCCCTTTTTGGCCGCAAGGTGGAGTGGAGAATCACCTTTGGCATTAGCTTGAAATAGTAACGATGGACACAAATCAAGTATCTGTTCCACGAACTCGGTTGATTCACTACTAATTTCTCCTTCTTCAGTCTGCAGGGTCAGATGGGATCGCATTATGTTCACATGCAAGACTGTATTTTTCATGACATCAGTTACTATGCTTTCTAGTTCATCTCTTGCTATTTCCCTGAAGGGTTCAATGTCACCCTTAGCTGCAGCCTCATACAATTTACGATCCATGTCAACTTGTGAATGCAATGATATTTGAGTTTTGTGTAGGATGCATGCCAAATTATTAATCCTGGATCGTTAAATACTGCAGTTTGCCGCTTGATATTTCTGCCCAATAAATTTTATAAACCCACCCCATTGTAAGAAAATTATTATAAAAAGTTCATATTATGTTTTAAAATCTTACATAATGAAAGATTTTGCAAAATTAGTCAATTAAATCCAGCTTCATTTATTTTTCTTAAAACCCCTTATTTTTTTGTTTTATATCAACTAGACATGTTTTTGTTAATTCCATTAGCCACTATTAAATAATTGAAGATAAAATAATATTTTATTTTATTTCTTTAAATAAATTCAAGGATAAAATAATATTTTATTTTATATTTTTTAACATTGGTTACGTAATTAAGGGAAAAGAAACTAATTGATATGAAATAAAAAATTGAAATGGTTCTGAAATATTATCAAAAATTTGTGGTGTTAAGTGCACTTTTAACATTCTCATCATAGTTGGAAGATAATTTTTTGAGAATTATTTAAAGTGAGTAAAGCAATACTTTGGGTTACTCTCCAAATATTGAATAATATGTATTGAGAATCTTTACCTCTATTTATGAATCTCTCATTTATTCATTCGATCCAGCCTGTTATTGAGGTTACTAAATAGGACATTAACGTTTATTCATTCAGTTAATTAATTTTGTGTGCACCGTCATTTTTTTTTTTAACTAAATATGACTTGCAAAGGACTTTGTTTAGCACCCTTGGCTTTGTTTGTAGCTATGCTCTTGTTATTGGTATTGCATAATACTCGGAGATAACAAACTAATTTTGGCCATAATGTATTATTGCATATCCATGGACAAAGGCCACTACCATTTTCATTCGGTTAACCAATTGAACTATGATCCCTGTAAATTAACAGGGGAGCATGCTATGAGTTCTGAGAATTTCATTGTTCCCCAAAAAAGGAAAGTGATCAATCATCCCCTCTTAATCTTTCTCGTTCTTAAATCAGTTCTTCTTAAGTTACAACACACAAGATTTTTATCATAAGTGAAGTATATATCATTCTCCCATTGAATGATAAAAATTTTAATGATGTGCAATTACTTATTTCATTGTGCCATAATCTAGTAAAGATTTATACATCTTGTTTAGCAGGAAAAGCATCAAAGTGGCTTTTTTTTTTAAGCAATTAAATAGTATGTATCTTGACCATTCAATTAACGATTAAATAATATGTATAGAGACTGTTTGCCTCGGTTTTATTTATAATACTCAAATACTCAATCAATTTATTTCTTTGTGAACCTTTTATTAAACTGCTCGAGCACTGCGGAACCATTCAGTGAGATTACTAGCGAGGAGAACAATGTTAATTAATTAATATTCATTCAGTTAATTAATTTTGGTTTAGCTTATTTTTCACCAAATATGACCTGGGAGGCTGGGACTTCGTTTTCCACGCGTAGCTTTGTGCCTAAACATGCTCTGTGGGGTCTGCGGGTTCAATAGACATTTGCATATATGAAAACATCAGAGTGATTTTTAATTTGATTAACAAAAGTTATTATTCTCTT